>CM033447.1:29182500-31682500 GCA_019425775.1 Rafetus swinhoei | reverse complement strand
GCATGTTTGTGGAGTCTCTCTGTAGACCAGCCTCCTCCTGTGCAGCGGAGTATGAGATTTGTTACACTCCTTGCCTGCACTGACTCTAGGCAGGAAGCTAGAAGAAAGCAGCATTTCATGTTTTATACCTGCCTAGTTCTAAAGACAAGACTAAGCCTAGCCATGACAGGGTTGATTTTAATTTCCGTCACATTTTCATTTACAATTACAATTTTTCAATGTGTTCTTGTTCCCATTACATCTTTAAACCAAAAAGTATATCTAAGGTGTGTATATATATGTCATGGCATTTCTGTTTGTGATTTTCATAAAGAGGGATTTAAAAAAAATAAAATTGGGTTCATAACTGTGCAAAGCATTCAGAATTATTGAGCCATAGAAGTAAGTTGAAAATTCCTAGACTGTAGCATCTGACTTGCATTCAAATCCTATGGATACAATTTTCATAAGGAGCCTCTGTTTTAGCTGCCTCAATTTTGGGAGTTCTACATAAAGTGCTTTCAGAGCTTTTTGAAAAAGCTGTGCAGTTTTAGGTGCTTAGCACATCAGAGTAGTAGGTCCAAGGTTTCTCAAGATGGGCACCCAAAAAATAGCTATTTTTGAAAATGGGGCTGCAAATTACTCAAGGGGTATGTGCACATCATAGTGGTGATTTAAAAAAAAACCAAAAAAAAAAACCCTTGCATTTGGTATCACATTTGGTGTCCCCTAAATAGGGTTGCCGGGTATCTGGTTTTTTAATGGGCTACCTGATCAAAAATGGATCAGTGCTGCTGATCAGACCATTGAAACTCCAGTCAGTGGTGAAGCAGGCCTAAGACAGGCTCCCTACTTGATCTGGCTGTAGGCCAAGGAATCAGCTGGCATTTCCTTCCCATGATAACTTAAGTCCTAGGCAGAGGTGCAGCCACAGGGGCTCCATGTACTATCCCTGGCCCCAACGGCTGGCTCTAAAGCTCCCATTGACTGAAAACTGTGGCCAGTAGGGGCTGCCTGAGATAAGCGTCACATTTGCTGTACCACAAACCCAGCCCCAAGCCTACACCTTAACAAACTGCCCCAGCGTGGAGCCCCCCTCCACCCTAATCCTCTGCCCCAGCCCAGAGGTCCCCCCACACTCTACCTCTAGTCTAAAATGTTTGAGAATTAAAATAAATCTTGAATGGAAATCTCATAATAAAATTATATGTATACGACC
The DNA here is from genome assembly GCA_019425775.1 of Rafetus swinhoei. Classification (NCBI taxonomy): domain Eukaryota; kingdom Metazoa; phylum Chordata; order Testudines; family Trionychidae; genus Rafetus; species Rafetus swinhoei. The sequence goes on along the minus strand of CM033447.1, from coordinate 31,681,302 downwards.
CTTTAAACAGAAGTTTTCTTTCAACTGGTAAAACTATAACAATATTTAATCTGGTTGTGACTAGAGAGGCATTCTGCTTTGGACTCTTCTCTTGGGTTTGATTTGGCTTAAAATTCAATTTATATTTTCAGAGTAGGTTAAAGACTGGATTTTTCTAGTATTAAAATGTGTCCATCCATCCTTATGTTTATATATCTGTCCCTCCTTTTGAATAGGCTGCTGCTTCTGGGGTGTTTAGCTGGCAGCTCTGGGGTATGCTTCAATGTGGATAGAGTCTTGAGGGCAGTTAGTTCCACAGGAGGAAGCAATATTTTTAAGTAAAATTAAAGTTGTAGATATAGTCAGCAAGATTTTGGGACTGACTGATGAATATTGCTTATAATTTAAGTCAGATCAAATTGACTTTAGAGTCAATGGGAATCTTTCCATTGACTTGAAAGGCAGTTGGATTTGCCCTTTATTAGATTTAGAATTGTCATTTAGTGAAGTTGCAGCTTTACTAATCCAGTATTAGGAACTATCATAAAATTTTGACAATATTATCATGATAACTTAAGCCTTTAAGCTGCCAATAATTCATGCTAAACAATTGCTGAAAGGAATATAATGAAGGGAGGCTGTGAATCCTCTTCAGAGCCATGACAAATAGAACGTGTCTACTTTATTTGAGGTACTAAATAAGAGAGGTTATTAATGAACTAATGTGGTAAATGTTAAAAAAACCAAAACCCTAGAATCTGAAAAGAGCTATAGTTGCAATAACTGAAACCATTTTAAAATCCAAGTGAGATAGAGGTTTAAAATAGAATTGAAATAGGTGGTTCTTGTTTTAAGTGACTGTTACTTCATTGTATAGCATAACTTCACTATTTATAGCCAGAGCTTGTCAAATAGACTAGTTTTCACACTAGGTTTTATTAGGATTAAAAATAAATCCTGTTAAGAAAAATATTGCGAGTCTACTACACATGCTTGTTGCCAATTAAAATCTTCTTGCTGCCCAGAAACGGAGCAAAATCCAGAAGTCCTTCCCATGCGAATTTTGCTTCAGGAAGGACTTAAAGGATTGAACATCCAGTCCAGAGCATTCAAGCATAGTTATCTTGGTGCAGATAGATGTTGTAGTTTTCTAAATTATTTTTTCAATGTTGCTGTGATGTTATAGCTAAGTTTCCAAATAGTATATAGAAGAGTTTCACACAAAGTCTAGTCTGAATATTAGTAAAACAGTAGGAATTTTGTTTAAAGTCTATTTTGTGGGTGGATGTGGTCCTAGCTGGGACCTGCATCCCTCTTAGCAACATGGAAAGGGCAGGATAGTTGCAACTGACAGAATGAAAATCCCTGCTCTCTCTTAATATCTGGTTTTCCTCTGTTTGAGGCTGAATTAATAGTAAATAGAGCCCAGATCCATCCAAACTTTCCCCCATTCCCCAAGCAAATCTTTGAGTCCCCTGAATATTCTAGGTATCTCTTGGAAACAATCTTTAGCTCTGCTTGGAGAGACTAAGGATTCTACTCCCCTCCTAAGTCGCTGACCTTGCAGCAACCCCCAACTCAGCTACACATGTGTGCATGCACACAATATACTACTTTGACCTTTCATAACAAATCCGTGCATAGTAGTTTACCCTCTCACTTCACATTGACGACACAGACTCCATCTCTCTTGCTGTAACACAGGGCTACTCAACTTTGTAAGCCCCGGGGACCACAATGATACTCACAGCACATGCTGAGGGCTATAACGTAAGTGTGGTTGCATATACAGGCAAATGTATATGCAAATATATGCAAACAGCTTCTTTCACACTGATGGGCATGAATACAATGATTAAGGCAAGACTACACAACACACAGGCCCCATTTAAGTCAGATCTGCTGATATTAATAAAATGCAATAATTACCCAATTTCCACCCATATGACATCACTTTAAATGAGCAATGAAGTCCAGGAATTTAACTACTAAAACACATATCAACTGAAGACCATTATATTGACTTGCCATTGAGGAGCGTGTTCCCAGTGGAGGCCATGTTCAAAGGATCCCACCTGTGGGCCACATGTTGAACCCTGTGTAAACCCAAACCGCACCACAGGCTGCAAACAAACAGGCCGCGCATGGAGTAGCCTTGCTCTAACACATTTGTTGTGTCTGTCTCCTTACTGATCCAAAGGGCTTGCATCCCAAGCATCGTGCCTTAATTCACTCCTTCTCTTGCTAGATACATATTTTTCTGTGCTACAAGTCAGGGTTCTCATCCCATAGCCCATTGGAGACCGAAATAAAGCATCAACTTGATGTTTAGATTCTAGCAGTGAATTTGGGGAGATGAATTGATCCTCCAGAATATCATGGAATCATTATTTATGGCATGTCTTAAATAGCAAGATGTAAAAAGCCTAGTCTAGTGTTTGAGTTGGCAAATATTCTCCTGGATTAATCATAGCTCTGAACAAGAAAATGTCAATTTGCTGTTTTACTGTCCTGAAGAAACCGAGTGGGAGGGATGGAGTAAACGGCTTTAGATAACTTTTCTCTTCTGTAATTAATACTAGGTAGAAGTCTGAGTTCACCTATGATGCATTCATGCACATGTACAGTGATAGTGATTAGTCTTATTTTATTTTGCAGATGCTTCAGAAACTTGTTTGTTCGCCCCCTGTTCTGTCAACCAACTCCTCAAGAAGGGAATCACCTATTATTTCACCACCCAAGCATAACCACATTTTGAACTAATGATTCTTCTCCACATGGCCTTCCTCCTGGTGTCAGCTTATCTTTTGCTGACTCACACTCAGGGTGCTCCTGTAGAGAATGGGGCCCTGCTGGAGACTCTGAAGTCGCAAATAGGATTTTTCAGTAATAAAAGTGAACACTATTCTGCACAGGTGAGACCTCCTGGCACAAACCGACGAATACCTCAGACAATCATCATAGGAGTTCGTAAAGGAGGAACCAGGGCCTTATTGGAAATGTTGGATATTCATCCTAATATTGTGGTAGCAACCACAGAAGTCCACTTCTTTGATTGGGATGAGAATTATGTTAAAGGAATAGACTGGTATAGGAATTTGATGCCGTTTTCTTATGAAAATCAAATTACTATTGAGAAAACACCAGGCTATTTTACCTCACCACAGGCTCCAGAAAGAATTCATGACATGAATAGCTCTATTAAACTGCTGCTCATTCTCAGAGACCCCACTGAGAGAGTAATATCTGATTATACCCAAGTATATTACAACAGACTAGAAAGCCACAAGCGTGTTCAGCCCTTTGAAGAAATTGTTATTAAAAATGGAGCACTTAATACCAAATACAAGGCTATTCAGAGAAGTCTTTATGATATCCATATGGAAAAGTGGCTTAAGCACTTCAGCTTAGATCAGATTCACATAGTGGATGGCGATACTTTAATCAAGGACCCTCTTCCTGAGTTACAAAAAGTGGAAACGTTTCTTAATCTTCCTTCCAGAATTGTTTCTTCTAATTTTTATTTTAACCAAACCAAGGGGTTCTATTGCATTCGAAGTGATGGAAGAGAGAGATGTTTACATGAATCCAAAGGGCGCCCCCACCCTGTTGTGAACAACACTGTTTTAGAGCAACTTTACTCCTTCTTCAGAGAGCACAATGCAAAATTTTACAGAATGGTTAATCATTCATTTGACTGGCATTAATACATTTGGAATAAACATTTCTTAAAATGTCCTGAAATAAATTATTTTCAAAGTTACCTTTATAAACTCTCTGGGGTTGATTAGACTGAAAACTTAAGAAGTGGTTATTTTGGAAACAATTTGTCCATTTGCAGCACTGGTGCCCTTTAAACATGGGAAAAATAAGTTGGATTATACTTGTGTACAACTATTCTGGGCCAGAATTAGACCTTAGTTTCACTGCTGCAAATCCATTACTTTCAATGGAGTGACTTCAGATTTACATATGTATGATTAGCATTTGAGTCCCTTTGGGAAAATGACTGCTTTCAGTAGTGTACAAAATACAAATAGTTGAAGGTGTATCATTCTAACTGTTCTGTAATTTTTGTTGGTAGTATTTTTTATATCATGTGCCAAAATAATGGCATTGATTTCTAGAACTTTCATACAGTACTATAATGACATGTGTTAATACTGGGGATTCCAAAAGTGCTTCCTTTAAACAATTTAAAATCTGTTAAAGTAGCTATTTATTGTAAAGTACTTCCTACTTAAATAATTAACATATAATAAAGGGGCTCCAGTCCAACTATGGTTTTGAATACCTACCAGCTGTGTTGAAGCTCCTTTTTACATAGGATGTTAATATTAAACCACTCACTTATTCATTACTTGGATGCAATATCTTCAAACTACTGAAGAAAATTAACAATTTGAGGAACTTACAATTTTGGGGTTCAGGAAGCAAATAGATGAGGATCCAAAACACCCTTGGTTTACATAACAATATCGATCTTCATAATAAAAAATACATCTGTAAACAAATTTCTTATTAGATGGTGGCAATTGTACAACTGTTCATACTTTGAAAGAGAAAACAATTTTTCATGAATGCTACCTTATTTGTATTTCTGTGACTAATTGTTCTATTGCTCTTTTAGATTTAGTTTACGTATCTAATTTGACACATTCTTTACTGAAAAAATATTAATTGCCTGCTCTCCAAAGCATGGAATAACTTTTTCTTTGTAGTTCCTATTTGCAGATCATGAGATGTACTCAGAGTTGAAAGTAATTTCATGTAATAAGTATATAATATGGTATAGCAATCACAAGGTATCAAATTCAAGATATCAAGTATGATTTACTCAGATTTTCTATAAAGTCTATATTCATGAATAAGGAATTGTTTGTTCATTATCATTTCAACAGCATCATGCTGGTCTCTTTTTAGGTTCCAACTCTTCTCATGTGTATCAATATTGAAAAAAGAAAATTTAGTTTAATCATTCTGGCAGGAGCTATTTTGCCAGTTATAGTTATCCTGAGAAATGTACTAATATTTACATTTAGGTTTTGGTCTTAATTATCATAGTATGAAAAGTCTCTTAAAAATCACCCATCAATGTACAAATAAGATTCTTTCGTGGGATTTAAAACTTACTTTCTGTATCCACCAACAGACTTGGCCCCAGTCAGGTAGGCGAGAAGAAGAAAATATAGTTTTCATGATCAGTTGGAACATTGCTTGTCGGCAACACCAGTTTTACAGTGATAGGTGGTGAGACAGCCACATTAGTCTCACTGGTACGAAAGGGAGTTCTGCTACTCATCCAATAAACTGGGAAGTGTTATCTGCTAGCTGTACCCATTACTGATAGTTTGTACCACACCACAGCTAGTGACCACAAATCTCTGCTCTGTGAGAAATGTTGACTACTGAGCAGTAACAGTGGCTGCCTTTTCTGGAAAAGATAGTTTTAGTTATGATTAAATTTTAAGTCTGTTATATAGGAAGACAGAGTAGCTGATCTTAAAGTCACTTCTGGCCCTAACATCTGTGAATCTAGTGCTTTCTGCACTGGGCTTGTATGTATCTTGAAATTCAGCCAAAGTAAATGGGAACTGAAGCTATTCAATCCTTCCACCGTGGGTTGTTATTTTCTTACAGCTGCAGCCAACTCCTCCTGAGGTTAAGTAGAATCATCCCCACACAGAGTTAATGGAAAATATATCCTTAGTCAAAACCTCTCAAATATAAAAGCAGAATGTTAAAAATTGTGCAGAGCCACTTGTATTTTCAGACTAATATTTAAATTACCTACTTTTGCCATGTATGTATATATATAACAGATTTCTGTAATAAGAGCCAATCACACACTCACCATTCAATGAGCTTTTCCAATTATTCTACTTTTCTGAAGTATCCTTATTTAGTAAATCTCTGATTTGTAAGTGTGGGTAAGTACATCTGAAATAGAGGAATAAATAACTATAGTCCAACTTTGGTTTAAAAGAAGTCAGAATTGTATCTTTCTAATGAAAGGTCTCAGTGGAGTAAGAGTCTGATTAGTGCCTCCCACTGTAGTCAAACAAATAGTAAACACCATATTGCAGAAGAGGTCATTCCATTAACTTATAGCATTAATCATTCCCCAGTATTACTTTCCATTACATATGCCTTCTAACATTTTGGTTGTACCATTTTTCACACTTTAGGCAAGGTTTTATTGAGGTTAGGTCTATTTAATTGTATCAAGCAAGAGTAATTTTTTTTCCTTAGTGAAAGATGCAAGTTGAAGACAAAGGCTTATTTATAGCAGTTGCCAATAACAGAAGATCTTACAAGTCTATATCAAATTCCTTATAGGCTTCTCAAAGAAAGCAAATATCTTTCTATTCGTTTGCCTGCAGGCATCAATACAGATTTTTTTCCATTTTTTTTTCTCTGAGGTTTACAGATAATCTTTAAACGACTAGTATTCAGGAACACCAGTTGGCCAAAACCTGGGCGCATCTGTGAAAATGTTACACTCTGTTTCTGAAATTTACATTTCAAGGAGTGCTGATCTGTATGGATTAGTGATGCATAAATCTACCTGATTTGTCAGCAAACTCTTCATCCATTTCTGCTCAGCAGTTCTGGGAAGAACAGTTAAGGGACTGAATTCAGTGAGCTCCTTACAATTTACTAATACCTGGAGAAATATTTTATGCATAGTATAATGTTGTTGATCAACTGTTGTTTAACTAAACCCCTCTGAAGTTTGGATTTGGGAATCCATTTTAAAAGATACAGCTTAACCTTTGAAATTATAGTTGCAACCTTCACCACAACCTTTTCTGCCTAGTGAATACTGCACTGCAATTATAGACTCCATTTCAGTCTCTGAAACATTCTCCTGCAGGGCTGATTTTTTCCATACATCGATTCAGTTGAAAGGTGACTCCCCCCGTACATATAATAGAAAATCCATGTAGCCATCTTTTAGCTATATAAAACTAACCATAATAATTTTCCCTGGTAAGGTAATTTATTTTTTAAATAAGTAACTCAAAAATGGTTGAATTTTGAAACCTGCCGTTTAAATAATGCTTATTGAGGTGTATACACACCATCAAGTTGGAGAATTTTTAAAGGTCAGGAATGACAAATATCACTTCTTAGCAGAAATTGTTGAAGCATTCCTGCCCTCTCTCCACCAAAAAAACCCAAAACCTCTCAGGTCATCCAAATGCTCATTCTTCTGACATGGGCTGCCAGCCTGAGGAACTGCTTCAAAAACCATTTTCACAAGAGAGATTAGTTTGCAAGATTGTGCAGAGATTGTTTCAAACCCTGCCAGTAATATCAGAAACACAAGAGGTTGTCGTAGGTATAAAAATATTTCAGAGATGGAGGATTTCAGAAGATCTCTAGCATTCGGCAACATCCTGTAAATTTTAAGCTTTCGCTTTAAATATTGTTTCAGTTGGCAAGATACAGCTGTTTATGTTTTAATAGCTTTGCTGTTGCATTTTCCTACACAGCCTTAAGGAGAACTGACACCAGCCAATCAGTAGCAGCCACAACAGTGTGAATTCTTTTCCCCATATGTGCCCCCTATTCATCCCAAATGAGAGATTTTATTTTACAACCTAACACTGTACAGATTGGTCCAGCTGGTCCCGAATTAGGGGATTTGCTGGACCAGGGAAGGTCCCTCTTCTTCTGACCCATGCTGCCACTGGGTTAGGGTGCCAGCCTGCCCCCAGGCTCTCTAGGTGCTGCTGGGGCCAGAGCACAATGGCCAGAACTCCGCAGCCAGACCAGAGCTTTGCAGCCATCTGGCTTCACGACTGGGGCCAGAGCTCCTTGGCCGCCACTGGGGCAGAGGTATTTTTGGCAGAAAAGCCTGAACAGTTTTTCTTAGAGGCGGACCAAGTGTAGCTACAATAGAGCAGAATATGATACATGCTGGGTGAAAACAGATAGAAAAATGATGAAAATTCTTTTTCCACTCAAAAATACGGCTGAGTAATCAAGTATTTTTGTCCTGCACAGGAACACACTACTGTGAACTTTTGGAAAAACTAGATCTCAGATTTCAAATGAAATAGCAAAGGTGTAAGGTAACTCCATCTCTGAAACATACATAAGCTGCATCAAACTGTTCTCTACAGATGGAGGTTTTCAAAAGTACCTCTGTGACTTCGAAAATTCTACCCTCCTCTTCCAGGGCATACCCGGAAGGGCTAAAAATAAAGTTTTCAAATGTCCTCTTAGGGCTAGAGTCACAAGGGGGACATGGGTCTCTTCCCAGATGGCAGCCAGTGAAGCAAGGCCCTGCCTTAGTTAGCTGGTAGACGATGCAGAGCATTGACAGGTGCTTAGGGCCCAGCTCCTAATGCATAACTCCTATTGGATGCCTGACTGACACACGGGAGGGAGGTGCCTCTCTTCTATACTGAGTCTCAACTGTGAGCTCTTTCCTAGAAGGCAGTCCCTAATCCAGAACAGCCCCCTTTCTCACCAAAAAAAAAAAAAAAAAAAGGCTTGAGCAAGGTTATTATCCGATAGTCAGGAGGAGAGCAACTAAACACCTGGGCTACGTCTACACTGGTGGCTTCTTGTGCAAGAACTCTTTTGTGGAAGAGTTCTTGTGCAAAAAAATCTTCCACAAGAGCGTGTCCACACTGCTTTTGCGCAAGAGTATCCATGGCAGTATGGACACTCTCTTGCACAAGAAGCTCTGTTGGCCATTTTAACCATAGGGGCTTCTTGTGCAAGAAATTCATGTTGCCTGTCTATACTGACCTCTTGTGGAAGAGCTCTTGCGCAAGAGGGCTTATTCCTCGTGAGGAGAAGAATAACTCTTCTGGAAGAAGCCCTGTTTTACAACACTAGACTGTAAATTTACTTGCATGAGAATGCTCGTGCAGTGTAGACAGCAGGCAAGTTTTTGCGCAAGAAGCTGCCAGTGTAGACATAGCCCTGCAGTAGGCCTGCATCCACGGACACAGGGCTTGGGCTGTAGGACTGCCAGGAGGAGGGTCCCATAGCCTGGGTCCAGCCCAAGTCTGCAGGTGTAGGCTGCAATTAAATAGCCCTATAGTCCAGCCAGCCTCAGGTGTTTATGTGCAGTGGAGACAGGATGAGTACCTTTGTGGAGCTAGCCCTAAGGTCCTACATTTCTGTTTATAGGCTTCACAGCTGATGTGCTCCTCAGAGTCCTAGCACAAGCTGAAGCCCTGGTGGTGATTCCCAGACTAGGTGTCCCCTCCCTGCTGATTTTAAAAGTGGGGCCTGAGTTTAGCAACAGGGGCTGAGAGCTGGAGATAGGTGTGGCCCAGTCTACCCAGTAACCCAACAGTTATGGCAAGTGCCGTCGATGTAGAAGCCTCTAATCTGGAGTCGGGACTTGAACTTGAGTCACCCTACACAGTGTGAGTGCCCTAATGACAGCACACGTTGTTTTGCTCTAGTCTAAAGAATAGTGCCACCCTCCAGTAGGCTGGTGGGTAGGGCAGGTAACTGCCCATAGTTATGTGAGACCTGAGTTAAAGCACCTGTTCCCAATAAGCAAGGAGCTGGAAACAGGGTTTCTACATTAGAGCTGAGTGCCCTCACCACAGGGCTACTAGATCGTTTAGGATGCGTCTCATGCGACAAGACTGACACCGGTTTGGTGCCTAACTCCAGGAGCTGGTTCATGGCTGAGCATCCCAAATAGAGGGATGCACCACTCATCAGGCTGGAGCCCTAAGCAGCAGATCAGTGGGAGTAAAGCATGTCGCTCAGAAACTGGACTGGGCCCCACAGGTCAGCTAGGCAGGGAAAGCGCCTAGTTCAGGAACCCTGGCAGGGCTTAGGCTTGAACTAGGCATAAAATGTCTGTTCTTGGGGTCACACCATGGGAGGGGGGATGTCATGTGGCCAGAGATTCAATTTCTTGTGCCACATAATGCTAGTAACTGGAGGAAGCCTCTTGAGGCCTCTCCCATGATATGAGCCTAGGATTCCCTCTAAGCTGTGCAGCTACCTGATAAACCCCGCACAGGGGCTCAGGGCTGCCATGCACAGACTTACGATGCCAGGGGGAGAGGCACACTCCTCCAGCCCCAGCAGGGAGCTGCCGCAGCCGGGGGAAAGCTGCCTTCTCCAGCAGCATAGGCCTGCCATAGCCAGGAGAGAAGTGCTCAGCCCATCCTCACTGGAGCTGGCAGAGAGGTGCTGCTCACCTGGCCCATAGCTGCTGAAATTAGAGAAGACTGAGTGGAGTCCTCTTTCCCAGGGGAACTTATACCCCCAAACCACCCATCCTAGATCCATCCTGCAGCCCCAGACACAGACTTGTACCCCAACCAGAGCCCTCAGCCTTGAGCCCCATCCCAGACTCCAAACCCCTCGGCCTCACCCCCACCACAGATCATCCATGTTCAGAATGAATTTTGGCATGTGCACCAATATGAAGGTGATGTGTCACACATTCTCTCCATTATTGGTGCACATAACAAAATTCATTCCACACATGGACATAAAAAATTAGAGGGAACCATGAGGACGTAGCTGGAAAGATGAACATTCTTCCCACAGTGCAGTGAGAAGATTGCAAAAGGTCATTTAAAAAAAAAAAAAATCTCTGTCCACGCACCAGGGCCACCACCATCCATCCTATTTTGTAAAGCAACACAGCTGGAAGAGTCCATTTATATGGGTTGTCCTTTTACAGGCAACTCTGCCCCTGCCATCTACAGAAGTGCAAATTTTCTTTTGTTCATGAAGTTGGCTAATCTTTTCCTCCATATTGTAAGCAAGATCCTTGTCATTTCACAGCTGGAAACCCACACACACATTATGCTGGAGGATGCAGCAAGTTTTTATTCTATCCCCTTCTAGGAAATTGTCCTTCTATTGGAGTAATTATTACACACACAAGGAGGATTTAATTTGTGATTCCCCTTAGGTTGTGAGTGTTGTAGAGCTAATGGTTTTGTGAATTGTAACTGCTTTACAACCTACTAATTTATCACCACAGGCTCTTAACTTGTGCTACTGCCTCCCCTCTATCCATGGCCTAGTAACAATTACCCACCTTTTCAGATAATGACAGGCTTGGCTTTGCAGTTAGACTCCTAAAGCGCTTAGAATTAGATTCACATAAAGGCACTATGGCATTGCAGGGCCGCAGCCCTAGGCATCATGATGTCCTGCAGGCTCCTTATGCATTATAGGGGGAGAGTTATGTAGTGAGCACCCCTAAACATTTCCTACTGGCTAGTTTAAGTAGCTGTCTGCTCAGCCAGCTACGAATCACATTCTCAGGTGTTTAACTCCCCAGCCATTGCAGTGGCAGCCACTAGCTCAGGATTGTGGATTTCACTAGGCAGCAAGGCATCTGAAATGAGGCTCAAAATTGCACTGCCTAAGTCTGCTTTGTGGAGCTTGCCCTAACTGTTCAATCAGCTTTCTGCAGCTTCTAGTTTCAATGGGTCAGTAGCCGCAGGGGCCCATCTTACCATGATGCATTAGTATTTTCCAAAACAAGTAAGAACTGTCCCACATGTTCAAGATTTTATGAACCCTTCTCTTGATTACCTGTGTATTATGATCAAAGGGAGGAGGACTACATTACTTAGCTTAATATTAAAGCCCAAGGTGTTTATTTTACATAAGCCCATCTTCACTGTCACTCACCAGCTATCTTTGATTTCCCTCTCTTTTTTTCTAGCTTCTTCTCTGTGCTTTTAAATTTTGAATGAAGCCTAACTTTACTAATTCATGGAATAAATAGTTTTGACCTTTAAATTGCACCTCCCTGGGCAGAGAGAGACGTAAAACCAGAAACATCTAGCTTTTCTGTAGCTTTCACAACTGAGCAGTGTTAGAGCTATGTTGGATTAGTGTCGCAGGAGACCAGATATGTAAACCGGCAAACAATTAAAACAAAATCAAAATATCCTTCCCTAACAATCAGATCAAACAAAGCAATTGGGTTGTTATTGTAGAATAAGTAGAAAAGCCAATTAATCTCCAATTTTTATATTCAGCACAATAAAACAGACAGCTGCTGTAAATTGGCATAGCCTCACTGTCTTCAGTGGATGTTTCCCCAAATATTTATTATAGCTCTGGCAGAAGTGTTACGGAATGTTGAGAAGGAAGAGCTACATTACAGTCACTGGTACGTCAGTGTGTGCAAAAAACGTACTTTCTGGGTGCCAGATGGAATGACTGTATTTTCTAAAATAAAAATACAGTCTCTCTTAATGTATGAATTAAACATATGATAGCAGTGTTAATGATAATATGTAAGCCATTTCTCTCTCAATTTAATTTATCAGTAGAATTAAGTTAGTGAATGACAAGCAATAAACTGTGTTTTCTAACTTCACATATAAATGAATATATTTACTGCTAGGAGGGGGAAAAGTTTCCTTTATTTGCATCTCTGGCCTCATTCTGTCAACATATCACACAGATTGCTGGATACACACAGAGATGCACTCTGGCAATGCTAGAGAAGGGACCTCCTTTTCCTGCTGTCTCTTTCAACTTATTAATAATAGGATGATGCTTCTGGCACATATAAAATAAATTAATATTGAATTAATTCAATTCTGACAAGATTTCAGGAAAACACATTGCAGATTCCACAGACTTGAGATCAGTCCATTTAAAAAAAAAAGAGTAATAATGTCATTATGTTTATATCTGTATCTATAGCTATAAATTGCCTAAAGCTGAGCTAAATGATAGAACATATTCCACATTCTCCAACATGCCTTCAAAGATGAGCCACCAGTTTATAAAACAGAAATATAGTATTTGCAACACTTACAGTCACACTGAGGAATACTTTTAAACAGCTATTTATTTTTACTTTAGATAATTTGTTATCTTAGCTATCAAAGTAACTTCTTGTAGCTGCCGTTTCAAAATTATGCTCAGTGGCAAGTCCTTTGTTGTTTAATGGTGATAATTTAATTTTAATATAAAGCTTCTAGACCTGAAAACCTAGAATAATTTGTGCAAATGCTAATGCAATGAACCCAGAAACAGTGTGTATGCCAAACGTAACACAATTCATTTTAAGTGTAGTGTTCTTTACTTCCTTTATTTGCTTGTTTGCAGAATTTTATGGATGACAAGCATATATCCACATAATCTAGGTGTGTTAAATTCTATCCTGTGGTTTTGATGTTAAAAACGTAGTATGCCTGAATAAATATTGTAGCCTGTACAGTATGAATGCAGTCGATGGGTAGATCAAAGTAGACAGTACAAACTAGGTGACTGATTCTGGAGTCCATGAAACTCCCACAGAATGTAATGTAATTGGTGTTTTTCCTGACACAAGGGCTTGTCTACATGCTGCATAAAAGTGCACCAATGGGACCCTAAATTTGAGTTTGTCCCAGTATGTTGCGCATGAACTGTCTGTGAAACAGGATGACGACATCACTGCACAGTAGGAAACTTTTAGTGAGCAGCAGGAGGATCCACACAATCAGTTCGTGTGCAACTTCAATCACAACATCTCTAGAAACAGTTAAACAAAACGATTATAGTGCAGGGGGCTCCCATGTTTCTGAATGCTGGTGTATAGCCCTTTTATATACCAATTTATAACTGGTCTCAGCTCTGACTGGAAGGAAGGCATTCCCACAGACCTAGAACTCCACAGGCAAATGTACCACCTCTGCTTTCTCCGTCACTAAAAGCCTTCAGGTCAAAAAGCTGTCTTTGCCTCCAACCTCACAGGCTGGGATAGAACACGGCATTAGAAGCTCAGAGGGACACTTGGGCTATGTCTACACTCATGGCTTCTTGCGCAAGAACATCTTGCACAAGGGTTCTTGTGCAAGAAGTCTTGCACAAGAAAATGTCCACACTGCCATGTGTGCGCTGTGCTTTTGAGCAAGAACTCCCATGGCAGCGTGGATGCTCTCTTGCGCAAGAAAGCTCCTACGGCCATTTTAGCCATAGGAGTTTCTTGCGCAAGAAATCCACCCTGCCCTCTTGTGCAAGAGCTCCTGCTCAAGAGGGCTTACACCTGTTAAAACAAGAGCATAGCTCTTGCTCAAGAAGCCCTCTCTTACCACGCCGTACTGTAAATTTCCTTGCGCAAGAGCGGGCAGGCAGTGTAGACGCTCTGCGGATTCTTGCGCAAGAATGGCCATACTTGCGCAAGAAGCCGCGAGTGTAGACATAGCCTTGGGGTGCAACCCATTTGGGGCTTTAAATAGTAACATTAAAAATGTTAACCTTGGTCCTTGGGCTATGAGCCAACTGAGCTAGATAGCAAGACAGTGAACAGTCAGACTCTGTTAATCTCCCCCCGCCGCAGCACTCAGACTGAACCAGCTGCAGGCAGCAGACCGCTTACTTAGGTTGCCCAATATATAGCACATTATGGTAATCCTAATAGTAACACAAATTCGCAAAGATATGGATTGTGATTATCACTGAGGAATTCAAGAGTGTCACAGTGTGAGGGACATTCGTAACATCCTAAAGTAACAGCCCTTACCATAGATGACTCCAGATGTCCTCAACTCAAGCCTTTGGTCATTGATCACATTGCACCCTAGGCTGGTTTGGAGAAGCCACTCCTGTTTCTCATTCAGATGGTCTAGGAAATGACACGTCCTTCACATCACCTGCCTGAGCCGATCTGCATTCAGTTTTAGCCAATCTCTGGTCAGTACATGAATCGGACACTAAAGATCTCCCTGACAACAGACACACACAGTCTTTTATCTCCTGTATATGGTAATCCAATTTAGCCTTCCGAAAAGGCCACCTGTAGCCACTTACATTAGTGCCAAAACCACTGATGGAGTGGGCGGAGGAGGGGCAGCACACTGTAGCCTAGAATTCTCCTGTAATTGGCTGGGAATATCTTTTCACACATACCGGAAACCACTGTGGTACATTCTGACCATACCAAATCTGCCTCTATAATACAGTTGTGTCCTAAGACCAAAAATGAAAATCTTCCTGTAGGTCTAGATTGTCTTGCCCCAAATGCATGGGTCTCCACCAACACTGTTTACATTGTGTAGAATAAAACCAAACTAGGGAAAGAATAGAGTTAACACAGTGACTACTACATTGTTGTGATCTTCCACTGCTCTTTTAGCATCCCTTGTGATGTAATGGTAGAGATTACTTCCCCTTAGTATCTTCCTAGAATGTCTTGTATCTAGGCAATTCTTTGGGAAAATATGTAACATTCTTTAGGCGAATATGTAACTGACATAGTCAGTTTAAGGACTAAAATACTGTGCTGAAATAAAGCCCATAAAATAAAACCCTAGTGCTGATACTCAAGCTTGATTCAGATACACATCTACATCCCAAGTTTACTGTGGGCTAAAGCCTAAGGCAGAGTTCCCACCTCCATCCCACCAAGGAAAAAAATGGAAAGAGGGGAGTGGGTGTGTTTGGGGGAAGGGGAAACTCAGACACTCCATCACAGATGTTTCTCCTAGCATATGAAAATGGAAAGGGGCTGGCCAGGGATTTCTCTTCTCGCTGCAGAAATAAGAAAACGTTCAACAATAAACAGTATAGCATATGGTAGAGGTTGTATCTCTGAGTACAACTCCAAGGATCCTGACCATTCCACTTTCAAACCCTGGAAACCTGGCACCGTGACTCTTTCCCCTACCCTTATGGAGGAGAATAGAAAAGTATTTCTGTTTATTTTCTGCAAATGTAACACTGATTATGGAGGCAAGTTTCATTCATGTTGTCATGGGCGATTTAGCTCCTTTGTTTTCTTATACCAGTAGAGGGGCCTCCACTGAGTTCAGGGGGTTTGGGGACATGGTTTTGTGGGGACTACCACTACCACCTTTCAGTTCTTCCCCAGTTTCTGCCACTTAAGTGCAAGGAGGACCCTGTATGTGTGATTCCTCAGGGACTGAACTCTTCCCCTCACTTGTAGAAGTTCCACTAAAACAGAATAGAAGCCCTGAAGATTTAGGCCAGTGATCACAATTCAATTTTGCCTCCTTTGATATTACTAGCAGCTGATTCTAAATCAATGCATACACACACAGTCTTTCTTTTAGTGGATTCCATGTGAGTATTAATCTATCTACATTCATAGGTATATAGTAGTGGTGTAGACATGTAGGTCCCAGGATATTACAAAGACAAGGTGGATGAGGATATCTTTTATTGGACCAACTTCGGTTGGTGAAAGAGACAAGCTTACACAGCGTTCTTCTACTACTCCAGATAGTGAACAAATTGTGAGTCAAGCCCCAAAGAACCATATGATTGGTTTTAAACAAAGTTTTTTTTTTTTAAAAATATAGAAATACATTTGGGTCTTTTTATTTGGCGTCTGGTTTTTAAATCTGTCTGGTTACACTCAAGTTATATTTTCACACTTTCTTCTGTAATGATGAGGTTATTTATTACATTTTCATTTAAAACAAATACATAAGTGGAGATTCTCATGTGTTCACCAGTTCCAGCAACTAGCACTTTAAAACTAATTATCTTGAGACTTGCACTCAAACACAAGAGCTGGCAATACTGCATCAGTCTTCACCAGAGAGAATGTTGGGACATTTATCACGGACCTACTCTTTTCAGTTCAGAAGATGAGGAACTGCCTGGGACTGAACAAGTATCCAGGAAGTGATGCAACAAAGTGATAAACTAAACAACAACAAGCCAGTGGGATCAAATAGCATTTGCCCAAGCACGCTGAAGGAATTTAAGTGTGTAAGGCCTGATCCAGAGCCATCAGATGTTAATAAAGAAGAATGGAAAGGTCAAATCAAATTTTGTTTTAGGCCATTATTTGTGGTGTTTGGCATAAATTATTTTGTTGATAACATGTAGTGAAGTTCTTCTGATTTTATCCTCACATTTTTTAAGTTGAAAAACACCATTCTTAAAGAAGGCTGGTGGGACATTCTATATAACAGAAAACTCCACATTTTTCACTTTTTGTTTTTAAGGGCACTTATGGCAAGTAGCGCCTTAAAAACTTCAATGGTTCTGCAAGATCATTGTATTTTGCTATTCATTCACCAGGGAATATTTCCTAATAATTATGTACAAAGTGGTTATGCCCATAAGAAAAATAGCTTGCAATGCTGCACCAATTTTACATTAAGCACCAAATTACTAATCTCTTATAAATTCAGTACATGTGCATTTTCTTGCTAACCACTCTCAATCATTATTCCCAGAAGACAGCTTCTTTTTAATAGGTCCAATGTCAATGGAAATGATGTCAGTATTGCTTTCATTAAAGATCTTCCACTAATAAATGCAAACTCAATTCACATGGAGGAACTGTTGGTTTTTAAAACAAAAAGTCCTGAGAAGCAAGAATTTGTGGAATCTCGTGTACTTGCTTGTCTATCCAGGGCCAAAGACTGGTACTAGGGCACCTACTAAGCAATCCCAACTTTAGAGATTTCCTCTTTTCACTTGGAACATGTAGCACACTGATCAACATATTATAGCATACTGATGGTTTCTAATCCTTTCCCTCTCCCATGAAAGATGTATTTCAGTTCATCCATGCCTCATTCACTGTACCCAAGTCATTGATGAAAAGACAGGATAATTTTCCAAACCCTTTTGCAGAAGAGAGGGAGCAGAATCCTCCTTTGAGACTTTCAGGATCATAGACCAACTATTTATTCAGTAACCCTCTTCAGCAGCAGTTGAATTGGACATATCTTGTTAATCTGAGAGGCTCTCCTCATCACTGTAGTAGGACAAAAAGGTGTAGAAGACTGTTTGGACATTCTATTACATGATGCAATACCTAACATATGCTGAGTAACATCATTGTTTTCAGAGATTCACCAGTAACACAGGGATATCAATGTGCCTTCTTATCATAAGAAATACCACTATGAATATCACAATAATGAAACACAGTCTTGTTTACCTTTCGGAGCTGATCAAATTAGAGTAATTTTCAGGCATATTGAAAAATATGATACAGATTCTTTTTCTCTAAAATATGTCTCAGTTACACTCAACTAGTCCAAACAAATACTGCTGCAATTGTATTTTCTTTACAAATGCCTATACTGCTACGGTAATAACTCTCATTTTCTGTAAAGTCACTATCCTAAAATGCAGGAAAAGAAAATTGCTTCCTCCTTTATTGCAGATGACACAATATTATAGTCCGACATTGTTATACTTGGAAAATATCCGGGTTTGAACAATTTAGCTATATTGCGAATGCAAAGTGGGTCTTAATCTTGAAAATCCAATTTGTTCAAATTGATTTGTGCATGTAAACTCTATTACCTTTGCCTGTAAGTGTCAGTACTTAAAAATACATGTGAAAATGTTTGTGTGTGCATTTACAGAGTCTAGCCTTTTAGTATTTAACCCATGGAGTTGGAAGAAGGGACTCTGAAATTACATCTGGAATTACAAGTGTGTACCAGGAGTGCTTCTTTCCTCCTCCCCCCTGATAGGGGAAGTCTTAAGAACTGTGATCTGTATACAGATGAATAGAGAGATTCTACTCTATGTACCTTTAGAGGCTTTTCCAATATATATATATTTATTTCAAATGCATGTGTGTTTTTCACTGTATGTATAAGTGTTCCTCTAAATGTTTCAAACTCTTCATAAGAATTCTTTCATTCAGATCACCTTTCAATTTTCAATTTACTTTATTAAAATCTCAATAAATCATCATATTGCCAACTTCTTTAACTGAAACTCATTAAAATATCAGAAGGTAATTTATCAGTCACATCTCATATATTGCTTCTCATATATCAATTTGTCATTTTTCTGCTTTCATTTGCCTTTTGTAGAACCTAAGGAATTCTTATCTTATTTCAAATGTGTATTAATGAGGACCTAAGTGTAAATTTTAACTATTTTAACTCATCCAAAAGCTTAAATTAACTAAATTTAAATGTGCCCAGTCTCTTTTTTCTTTCATTTGATGAATTAAAACGTATTTTAAAACTTTTTAATAATTTTGCTGCCATGGCAACAGTAGCAATGAAACATATCCGGTGAATTTTTATATAAGTATTTATATATATTAGATATTTTTGTATGGTATGAAACTCTTCATAGAAAGGGCTTAAGCTTAATCCTTCTTACACTAACAAAAAAATTTTCCACAATCATAGAACTGGAAGGGATCTCAAGAGGTCTTCTAGTCCAGTCCCCTGAACTCAAGACAGGATTAAGTGTTATCTCTAGACCAGGGGTGGCCAACCAGTTAGAGACTAAGAGCCAAAATAGCTGTGGATAGTAGTGCAAAGAGCCATATATTATATATTTATTTTTATATATCTATAACCCTAAGGCACCCCCACCAGGCCTCAACTCTACGCGCTTTTCCCTCCAGGCGCTGGAGCGTGTGCGCAGAGCAGCCGTGAACTGTCCAGGCACAAAGACAGTCGAACGTTCCCTTGAAGGCAGGTGTCCCCTCCCCGAATTCCAGACATTTTTTGTGTTTTAAAAAAAGCGGGATGGATGGCAATTTAACATGGGAAAACAAAGACATATCCAGGAAAAACCGGACATATGGTAACCCTAATGAGAGCCGCATTCCTATGAGCAAAGACCTGCATGCAGCTCGAGAGCCACAGACTGGCCACGTCTGCTCTAGACCATCCTTGACAGGTATTTGTCAAACCTGCTCTTAAAAATCTCCAATGAGATTCCTGAACCTCTTAGGCAATTTATTCCAGTGCTTAACAACCCCCATAGGATTTTTTTCCCTAATGTCCAATCAAACTACCCTTGCTGCAATTTAAGCCTATTGCTTCTTGTCCTATTTCCAGAGGTTAAAGAGAACAATTTTTCTCTCTCTTCCTTATAACAAACTTTTATGAACTTGAAAACTTTTATCATGTCCTCCCTCAGTTTTCTGTTCTCCACATTAATCAGACCTAATTTTTTCAATCTTTCCCCTTAGACCATGTTCTCTAGACCTTTAATTGCTTTTGTTGCTCTTTTCTGGACTTTCTCCAATTTGTCCACATCTTTCTTGAAATGTGGTGCCCAGAACTGGACACAAAACTCCAGCTGAAGCCTAATCAGAGCAAAGTAGAGTGGAAGAATTACATCTTGTATCTTGCCTACCCCACTCCTCCTAATACATCTCAGAATAATGCTTCCCCTTTTGTTTTAATAGTTTTATGTGGTTGATTCATATTTAGTTTGTGAGCCACTGTGACCCCCAGATCTCATCCCACACTTCTCCTTCCTAGACAGTCATTTCCCATTTTGTCTGTGTTGCCATTGTATAGCAATGGCTAGCATCAGTTCAGCTCTTCCACTAGTAGGAATATTGGAAGCACTTCAGGTAGCTGGAATGTTGGCTGACTTCCTGTCTGACATCAGACAAGTCACTTAGTGCCCTCTAGTATAGATTGGCTCATAGAAAGACCTATCAACCTAAGGGACACAATTCCAGCTACGTAAAAAGAGTAGCTGGATTTGACATACCATCGATCGAGTTGCCGTGGGGTCTCCAAGGTGGGGAGTCAATGGGAGAAACTCTCCCAGCGACACCCCTTATGCTTCTCGTTCTAGTGGAGTGCCAGAGTCAACCCTACTGGAGTCAGGGTTTGTCTACATAAGGAGATTGACCAGAATAGTAATTCTGTGTGGGGAAGTTATTCCAGAATAGGCTACAGTGTGAATTTATAGCATAATAGCTATTCCACATTAGCTCTGCAACTGGGCAGAATAAAAGTATCTACAGGGAGCTCTTCCAGAATAGCTATTGCATCATAATTCACACCCAAGCTTATTCTGGATTAACTTCTCTATGTAGACAAACTGTCAAGTCCTCATCTAAAACACCGAGGGCTTGTCTACACCACAGAAAATAATCGCCACTGCCACAGTGAATCTTCTGGGGTTTGAATTAACAGGTCTAATGAAGACCCACTAATTCAAACTGAGAGGGCTCCCTGTTGGTGCCACTAGTCCTGCTCCTCACAAGGAGTAAGGGAAGTTGATGGGAGAGTGTGTCCCATCAACCTCCCACTGTGTAGACCACGTGAAAACCTGATTTAAGATACTTTGATTCCAGCTACATAATTAACGTAGCTGGAGTTGCATATCTTAAGTCAACTTTCCCCTTTAGCATAGACCGGGCCTGAGATGATAATACTGCCTTACCTCACAGCAGTGTTATAAAGGTAAATATATCAAAGAGTGTGAGGCTCTCAGATACATACAAAAATCAAAGCCAGATAAGCCACCACCAGTTTTTAAGCACTGTGTCATCTAATCCTAATCTGACCAATGTGGTCTTGAAAATGCCATTGGCAGCTAGACAACCTGTCCACATTAAGGGCCAGATTCTCATTTCTACTAATGCTTCTTAGTGACACTATGGCTGTGTAAGTAATAAATTACCCTGCAGTTTGGGAGGGTTCCAGAGGCAGAATATCTAGACCATAATTAACCAACTCCTTAGATTAGTCACTGGAAGCCTTTTGAGAAGTTCCTTTATGTATCTGCTCTGCATCACAAAAGGAGGGCTGATGCTCAAGCGCCCCAACATACCCAGTGCTTCTTACTGAGACTAATAAAAGCCATGTGACTCTGAAGCATGGATGTGCCAGAGTGTAGAGGAACAACCAATGGGGATGATTGCAAGAGAGACACCTAGGATTAGGCTAAATGCAGCTTTTCTTGTTACAGTGGCCTTGTCTATGCTGTATACACAAAAGTTGTGTTCTTAACTCAAGTTAACTAATGAATTAACTAACTCATGGCAAAATCCAATGAAGATAAAGCAGTCTGTAGTTTTCATGAGTTAGCAGGTTGATTCTCTCTAAGCTTGATGTCAACCTATTAATTTTTAAGAAAACTACAAACTGTCTTCACAAGGATGTTACTTCAAATTAGCTAATTTAAATTAAGGCCACCTCTCTGTCGCTCCCTCTCAACAAATATAAAGCCAGTGAAAAGTTATCTGGATTTTCTGCAATTGGAATTCTTTGTATGTAGTTTTGCTGTTGTTTTCATCTCTAGTCAGGATAAACATGGATTGTGTGCATCTTCTGAACAAACCCATATGATGAGAAAATACCCAAAGGCTATGTCTACACTGCCCTCTCTCGTGCAAAAAAATATGCAAATGAGGTGAAGTGTGGAATATCGCCACACCTCATTTGCATAATTAAGTAGGCTCCATTTTTGTACAAGAGGCTTTTGCACAAAAAGGAGCCATCTATACAGCTCCTTTTTGCGCAAAACCCCCCTCTTGCGCAAGGGCCATTCTTCCGCTTTTTTTCCCAGGAAGAACAGCTCTTGCGCAAAAGCTTCTTGCGCAAAAACGGAGCCTCATTAATTATGTAAATGAGGCATGGCGATATTCCACACCGCCTCATTTGCATATTTTTTGCACAAGAGAGGGAGTAAAGACCTAGCCTAAGAGTCTGTTTCACTGATTTCTCATTTACTAAGAAAGATTCACTGCAAAACCCCCAAAATCTCCTCTGAAAGGACATTTGTCACTTTTTTCACTGAAAACTGGTTCTTGTCTATGGCCATTAGATGTTTACATGTGTCTATTGTCCACAACCCTGTAATAAAGACACTTAATGGGCAAGGGCCCCCAATATATGTTCTTTTGACTATGAAGCCAAATCAGAAAAGGATGTAAATAATCTTCTGTCAACTACCTGTCCTGAGGGCCTGATTACAGAAATGAAAAGCTGTATTGGCAATGCATGTCAGCAATGACTGTTGTTGAAGTACTTTTGTGCATATTCAGCACCATTTAGGCATTCAAGCAAGTCATTCTGACCATAAATAACTCAGGGTACAGAAAAAGAGAAGCCAGTTTCTAAAAAAAATCTTGCCCTTGATTTCACTTTTCTTATACTTTATACCTTTCCTTGCTCATATAAGCGATCCTTGTTTCTTTAGCTATATTTGGCTTACTCAATAATTTTCTACAAACTATCTAAGAGAAAGAAGGGAAGAGTTAACTGGTGCCTCTTCAGGTCATGAATCTCAACAACCAGCTTCAATTCCAGCAGATCCCTTGATTCCAGAAGTGGAGATTAGCCTCTTTTAGAACAAAACATAAACAAAACACACACACATAAATGTTTCAGCACTGGATCAGACACATTGTAGCTCCAAGCCAGTGTTTTCTTCCCAGCTAGCAATCAATACATATTTCTTCAGAAGACAATGAAAATGCTATAATGTCACCTAACTAATTTGTTCACTGCTATTTGTGGGGAGGAAGGGATGGAGTGGAGATTTTAAAGCCAACCACAGACTTAGTTGTCTCAGTGACCTCTTGCAGCAAGAAATGCCACAAATACTCTGAGGGGAAAAATCCCTTTATTTGTTAAAAATGTCATGTGCTTCAATTTCACCTTGTCCCCTTAGTTTCTATTTTAAGATAGGGTTAAAAGGAAAATACTAAGCAGTTCATACTAAGCCTTTCATAATCTTCTCACCTCAATCAAATCCCTCTAATTCACTTTCCACACTAAATTATCCCAGTCTTTTCAATCACTCCTTGTTCCTATGGATATTCTGCCAGACCACTAACCATTTTCTGTACCCTTCTGTGGACTCTTTCAGTCTCAGCTCTATCTTTCATGAGCAGCTGTGAGACACCCCTGGGATCATACGCGCTTTGGGAAGTTTTTTCATAAAGCCAGAAATACAAATGACAGTGCTTTACAATGGGCCTCTCAGCATACTTGGGAGAATGACCAAGTACATACAAAATCCTTAAATTCTCTTCTTAATTTATATGCTCTGTATATGCACTTTTTTTTTTTTTTTTTTTTTACAGTTTTTATGCAAGGGAGAATCTGTGAAAGTTTCAGATAGCAAAACAGTCCAAACTTGCAGTCTGTTGTAAATATATTGCAGATACAGAAATCTACAGCCACCAAGGGAAAGTATTTTTCACAGCAAATATTTCCCAATTTCATGGACATACTGTGGGAAACTATTGACAATTGCATAGTAATGATGTGGGCCTGCGAGAAGTGGGAGTCAGGATCAAAGAGAAGTAGCGACAGGAGGTTGGCCCAGTGGAACAGATCAGGGAGGGAAAACCAAGAGCCCCGGGGAAGTCAAGGCAATGGAAAGGAGCCTGAGGTTTTTGCAGTCAAGAACATTTTAACTAGACTGAGCTGGAAGTCACCCAAAGAGTGAAGAGAAATGACAGCATTTTTGCACCATCTATATATAATGCCCAGTCTTAGTCCTTGGCACATTGAAGGTTCCTTCAAGTTTCATCAATCTAGTCCCTGTGAAGTTTGACACAAGAGACGGAATTCTTGAAATCACATTTTCTTCACAAAAGAAAGTAGACAACGATCAAATAAAACATTTGACTCTTCTACGAGAGCTTAAGCTATGCCATATCAGTGAGTAAATGTTAACAAGCTCCCTTTGCTCTAAAGGAATTTATTCTGGATTCATTTTCATTCCACAGTTTTGAGTTGGATATTTTGCACAGAATTGCCTTGGTGTTGCCTTTCTCCTGCATGACTTTGGATCATGGATGGGTTTGATTAAAAACATCACACACACACACACACACATATTAACAGAAGGCTCTTTGTAAAATCACAGGTGGTAAACACACCTTTCTGTTCAGCTGAGCTTTCCTTGCCCTCCACCATCTACTTTTTAGGACTTGTCTACAGACATAAGTTGGGTTGCTTCAACTACCCTGACACAGCTAAAGTGCTACACCCCCATATAAGACACCTTTGTATCAGCATAATTGCATCTGCAGAAGGGGTTATATGGTGTAACTATTCTGGGCAGGGGAAATTATATTAGTGGTTTTCAAACTTTTTGAGCTGAGTCTCCTCCTTTGAGTTACAATCTTTAGTTGTGCTTCCCCACATGCGCACACACACAAACAAAAATAGACACATGCAAAAGTATGCTTGACAGCCTACTCATAGTCTTAACACAACTTTAAGGCAGGCTGCACCCTTAGGGAAGGCCAATACCTGTCGTCCTCAGGTTTTCAGGGTGGGGAAAACTGTGTGCGATGGTCTCGGTGGGTGGAGCCAGTGCTGGAGGCTGCTAGAAGCAGAAATCAGACACTGACCCACAGGCTGAGTAGCCTACGGATGTGAGTCAGGGGTGGAGGGGACACTCCTTCCTTGACTCCCACTCTGCAGGGCTGGCTGAGCTTCCTGGTGTTGCTATCCACGCATCTCACCCCCAAATGTTTCTGGGGAGCAGGTGCCCCATAATCTAAAAAAATCTCTTCAACATGTGATAGAGTCTAACAGTCTTCTATGCCTGCTACTGGGAGTATCAGTGTTCTGACACCTTTCCCTGCTGCTCAAGGAAATGTCACTCAGACCACTACAGCAGAGACTTAGTCTTTCAGAGGCTGGGGTGCACTGAAGAAGAGACACTGACTGTGTAGGAGCCAGCAGGCACATCTGCCTTTGCAGGGGCAGGGCTGGGTTAGACAAGGAGCTGCTCAATGCTAGCCCAGAACCCCAGGGCCAGGTCAGGGCCTTGCCTGAAGTGTTGCAACTATGCATGTGTCTTTCTCTTTCTTTGGGATGTATGTGCCTTTAAATACACAAATTCTGAGTATCATTAGCCATCCTGTCAGGAAGCAGCCATTTCTTGTGGAACACACTTGGCTCCACAGAAGCAGCCCGACCCAGGACATATTGGTGCAAAAAATGTGGCTCTCCTTTCTAAAAACGCATTGTAGATTGCAACATGGAACCCACCCATTGATAAAGGCCTCAGAAAATGCTTCACAGGTATGCCTTGATGCCCTTTAGCTCATTAACCCCGGATAATGAATGACAAAAAGGATCCCACTTTTAGACCTGAATTAAACTCATTTTTCTTCAGCTATGCATAGTTGTTCAGTGTTACAGAATCAGGATTGACCTAAAAAGTTCCTTTTTTTCTTTTAGAATTGAATCAGTCACATTTCAATCCCTTTTCAGACTGATTCACAATGAGTGAACCATGCTCTAAAGTAGAGGCCAGGATATATTTTCTTTTAGTAAGTACCTGTCAGCAAAATTTAAACTTCTGCTGACACAAATGTCTAGAACAGAGGGAATCTTATTCTGCTTTCTTAAGAACTACAGAAAAATAGAGTTAAATTCCCATTTATGAGTCAGTGTAAAGTTTTGATATTGGCAGAAAAAAAACTACAAAGTCAGCATAACTCAGATGAATGATCTTACAAGTAAAACTAATAGTAAAACTCCTAAAAAATCTTCCCACTTGTTTTCATGCATGATTTTGAGAAAGACTGAGTCAAATAAATCTCTATGTAACTCCATTGAAAGTAATGCATCACATCAGGGATGGGGCACAATTTCTTGCCAGATTTGCAGCTCTCTATTTCAGTCAATGACGAAGAAAGACCAACTTAACTATTCTGTCAGAATTGTTCTTTAAACAGTTGATGCGTGACCCTAGGGAAAAAAAAATCTAGCAAAGTTTTGTAGAGAACTGAAGAAAAACCCTTAAGAATAAAAATGTGTCAAATTCTCTGGACTAGTTATGTCTAAATCACTTTCTTTAAGAGACAAGGTTTTAAAAATGCCTTATAGCTGAATTTTGTAGCTCCAGGATGACATCAAGTGGTTACTTAGGCCAATTACTCTATTTTGTCTTTGTACAGTCATATGATCTTCTCTAGTAACCTATTCCAAAATGTTAAAGTGATAATTCATTGCATATGCAGCTTGTGTCCCTCTGTTTTAAACTCAGTTTTGAATAAAGTGTCAGTTTCAAAACTCTTTTGGAAGAGTTTCCTCTCTCTACCCATTCCCCATAAGCTCAAAAAAAAAAAAAAGGTCACTTGAAGGACATAACATTTGCTTAGCTCTTTCTAAGTCTATTGAAGACTATTTTCCTTAATATATCTTTCATGTAGTTTTCAAAAAACCATCTAAAACAAAGTAGACTCTTTTTGACCTGTGGGACACTGTCTTAACTTGATACAGAGTATTTCTTGTGGAAAGTCAATGTAAAGGCAGAGAAAGATGCTCAATTTGATTAAGAAATTCAGTCAGACAAATCTTCTAGGCATGATTATATGTGTGGAACTGATGTAGTATGCTGGTTATATGAGTAATCTCCTTAAGTATTATAGCAAACAAGCCTAGGAAATGGAAAACTCTTTAGTACATTGCAGTTGTTTGAAAGAGATTAAGGAAAATCGTCACTACACAAAGTATCAAGTAGTATGTTTCCAAGATTGTACACCAACTGTCGTCCATGCAGCTGTGTGTCTAATGGTGAGGCAGATCACCCCCTGCCAAAAAATACCCCCAAAATGAAAAACACCCTATTTAGACCCCAAAGATGAATGTAAGGTTATATATACACACTAAGGAAATCTAATTATTTGAAAACTCTCTCTCACTTCTGGCATTCTTTTATAGTTTTCATTAAACTTCATTGGTGCACTGAACACTATGCTAATTTGAAGAACTAGATTTAGCTGTACAAATTTTCATAGGTAGGAGAAAAGTATTTTTCTGATACTAATTTCCTCTAGAAAAAGTCTTGTTGGTCCATAATCGAGATTATAGCAACTAAAAAAACTCCCATATGCTGGATTTTACAGGTAATAATTCAGCAGTGGCTCTTACTGAAGAAAACTATAGAAAGTTGACATTTGAGCTTGGAGAAGAGTAACAGAATGGTGGGAGCTACTTGTGAATGTTTAAGTAGCTGGGCAAGAAAACATGTTGCCAACTAGCTTTCATCTTTAAAAATAGTCTAATTTATCGGTTTATTACATGTAAGTAAGATTTCTCTTCTACAGAATCTCCATGTATTTCCAAATACAAACAGCAGAAATTACAATTTGGTGATGAGTGTTTGGACATCTCAGGAGCACATTACTGTCGTTTGGCAGATCTGATTTGTGGGCCATTTCTTCACTGATTTATATACTTTGTAATCCCATTGGTTGCAGGCCCTTCCCCTCAAAACACTCACACAATGACAATGAAGAATATAGACCTACATGATTCTACCTTTCTCTAATTCTGTATTATTAATCACAGTAAAGCTTCTTAATGTAAAAAGAAGCAATGCCATATGCCTATATTAATTTTCCAGAATTTCTGCCAAAGATTTTCAAACCTAATAGTAGGCACCTAAATCCATATATAAACATCTATATAGCCTGTTTTTCAAAAAGTACTGAACACCAAACTGCTCTCATTGATTTTTGAAAATGTTGGCCTTTACCTAGCTCCTTAATGTTAATAGATACTACAACATCAGTAAGGATCATGGTCCTGCCAGGTGCATCTACACCTTCTGTTGCTTCCCCAAGATAATGTCCATAAAAATGCATTGAAAGCTCTTGTTTATATTGTTGCTACCTCTCCCCTGCTTGTCCTCCACTCCCAGATTAAATACCTTACAAAAGTTTAAGTAGCCTGAAGATGCCTCATAAAACTTACTAACAGGATAGCTTCCAAGCTCTGCCTTGGTAACAGACTCTATTATTTGTGCTTGTCAAATAATATCTTCAGCAGAATAATCAGATAACATGAAGCTGTAGCTCTCTATCAAGAACGGCACTAAGATACCTTGTCATGTTCTGATTTGAAAGCTCTGATCAACTCTTAGAAAGATGTTTACATCGGCTATGTAGGTTGCGAAGGCACGTCGGTGCTAATTCCTCAAGAAGTTTAGTAAGGCCCTAAGCATGATATTCTACTAGATTCTCTGAGGAGCTAGGCTGCCCTTCAAAGGTTGATAATCACACTCACACCCCAAAGGATTTTTCTAGCAAGACAGTCACCTTGCTTTTCTTGAGCTCTGGGGTTTCCACGCTGAACTTGATTAGGAATGACAACTTCTTGTCATGCTAGGACCCTGGAATTAATGAATGTCTTCTAGATGATAGGCAAGAAACTGAGCTTCATTTAAGTCTGTGATATTAACAGTATTAAGACGACATATGAAAATTGCATTTATATCCCAATTTTACTCCAACCACTTGTTCACATAGGAAGATGGTTACTCTTTTTTTTTCATTAATCAGGGATGAATTTAGCCAGGATCTTAAAATAATTAAAGACATATACTACACCTTGAGTGAGCAGATAGCAGGTATGAAAAATTGGGATGCTTTTTTTTTTTTTTTTTTTCAGGAGGGGAAGGAGAGTATAATTTATATGTATAAAACAAAGCATCTAATATCAGGATGATCCTAATAATAATTGGAGCATCTGATCACCTTAAATACAGCACAATTCTACACGACATGTTAGAGTGTTACTGTGTTAACAATAAAGATTAATAAAGATTGAAGTGAAGGCCTGAGCTTGGTCCCACTGAAATCCAGAGCAAAACCCTTTTGATTTCAATAGAAGCAGTGTTAAGCACTCAATTATTTCCTTTCAGAATAAGGACATAATTAATTAATAAATAATAATGATGAAAAATACATTACAAAACAGAGTGAAGGTACAATGAAGAGAACAATACAGTTCTACTTCAAGCTGTCTTTCATTCGCAGCATTATTGTAGAAAAGCATCCTTTTCACATTGGTGCTTGAGCAACAGAACTTTGTATGTACAGTCAGTACTGCATTACTTGTAGTACCTTTCAGCTTTCTTTTAAATCTCGTAAAACAAATCTAATAGAGTCAGAATAATAAGCTATGTCTTTCTTAGCTGTATTGCATACAAACACATCAAGTCAATAGTGGAACAGAAGATCAGTGTATTTACCTGAGCTAGGCCATGCAGTGTGCATTTCAGGAAATACTTTAAAATATTTCTATGTGCCATCTTGTGACATTTTACTGTGGCTAAAACAAAAACAAAACAATTTGTATTGCTGTGATTGCAAACTCAGCATGAGTGGTTCTGAAGAACATTGGAAACCAGAAATTGAATACAGCAGCATGAATTAAAAAAAATCTTACTATTAAAATCATATTGTATTCATGGCAAATAAACATTTTGTCCTCTTCCAAATCACACAGCAAATGCTTTTTTCATGAAACATTTCAATGACGCTTTAGCAAAGAAAGCCATATGGTTCTACTTGCTTGTTTGTTTTAAGAGTGTTCTATATTAAGGCTGACTTGTGCTGAGTGTTTCTGAGTCAGAAATAGATCATGTAAAATGGGCCATGATCCTGTCTTTGGCTCTGCCTAAGCAGATCCTTCTACTTATATAAGTTTTATCAGCCCCCAAAGGCTGGAAAATTGTGACCCAAGGCTCCTTAGAATCTTAAGGTTTAAAAATATGTTTGGGTTGTTTTTAATTGTCCATTGTTTTTTGAAGCACTTGCATGCAAGCTTTCCTCTGCAGGAAAGAGGATTAAAATTTCCCCTTTTTTAACTTTAAATGAAAGCTGAGATTCTCACATAACTAAAGGAGCTGGAGCTTCATGAAAAGTATCAAATCTCATGAGAACTGGCAACACTGCATGGATTCAGCTGAATGTGAGATCTGTGGGGGAAAGGGTCATGTTTCTCTGATTTCTTCTGCACTGACTATATTATAGATAAATATAACACATCTGGGGCACATCGCTCCCGCCTCTTCTACTTCAACGAGTGGGATACAAATGTCTCTTTCTGTCTCATCCTATCCCCTATGGCATCCTCCCCTACATCACTGGACCATACACAAACCTCCCTGCAGGGTTTTAGTGATGAGGAGTGTAGAAAAGGGCAGTGGGGGAACTCCACACCACTGGCCCAAGCACAGCACACGAGTATCTGAATGGAGCTGGATGTATAGTCACACATACGGGTAGGGAAGAAGCAAGGAGATGAGCCTTGAAGAATAAACCCTTCTACACCTACACTAGATGTATTCAGCTTGCAGACTTTATCTTGTGAGCTCAATATCCTTTGTCTATTCATATCATACTGAAAATTAAACTTATACCATTTCCTAACATCTAATAAGCTTTACTATTAATGATTACTACACACAGTTGCCAAAACTCACACCGGTGGGAAATTCAAACCACTCCAACCAAGTACACAAGACAGAGGAGCTGCTGAGTCAGAGTGTAGCGTTCCCAACACTATAATCTCTTCCCAAATTCCAAAAGGATTTGCCCCATCCCTGTCCTTGAGCACCAGAAACACTAAGCAAGAAGGAATGTGGTACTGAAGAGTGTCTCTCAGTGCCTTCTTTTTCCTGAACATCTGGAAGGTCCCTCATTGAGCAGTCAAGAAGAAGAAATATACTAGAGAAGCCAAGACAATGTAAAACATATCACTAGTGATAAGAGTGAATAATAAGCTGGAAAAATTTAAATGTCTATAAAAGAACACCCAAAGGGCCTAACACAAGGTATGTCTACACTAGAAACACTACAGCATAAGCACTTGCTGGAGCTACAGAATGGGTTCTTCCATTGCTATATAAATTCACCTCTTCAATTCTTCTGTCACCCTTGTACTGTATACACTGGGGTTTAGGTCAGCTTAACTAGGTCTCTGAGGAGTATGAATTTTTCACACACCCCTGAGCAATATAGCTAAGTTGCCCTAAATTTTAGAAATAAATTAGACTACAGGCATTATACTGTACAGTAAAGTCTTTTTATCACTCAGTAGTTGGTATGAAAAATAGTCAATTTCCTCTGATGCTATATTCCATTTGGGCCAGATCCTTAGCTATTGTAAATTAACATAGCTATCTTGATTTCTGTAAAGCTATGCTGACTTTCACCAGCTAAGAATTTGACTTATTAACTTCAGATGTGCTTACAGTATCTAATGCTTTTCATGATGATAGTGACTGTTAATGACTTCCTACTTGGTTTTCCACATTCATTGCTATGGGACTCTCAGTGCTATGAAGTGAGGTCACAGAGTAGTAAGGGGAAAAAATAATATGTCACAGACATACACATTGTGATATTCTGCAGATTGGCAAAGCAGTTGAATAAAGTAATGCTCCGTCCGTGAGTTCAGTGCATACAATTGTAACATTGTGAAAAGGGGTGAATGTGAATCTAAAATTGAGAAAATTTACACCGTGGCTTATATTCGTTGTTAGATAAACTTAAGGCTACTGGAATAAAAGTTTGGACCAGTCTCAGTTTATTAATTGTTTGAGGAGCAAAGTGGGAAAACTTGCTTATAGGTCCAATATGGGGAAACCACATAACATTTTAGTACATATCAAATAAGGTTACAAATATTGTAGGACTATTTAGAATATATTTTAAATATTACTAATCTGAAATCTTCATAATACTTAAAATATAAATATATATTATTGAAAAAAATTCTATTGAACCACATAGCTTGTACAATAGATCAACAGCACAATATGTACTTATTAACTTGATGCACAATATATATCACAGGTATGTTTTTCCAGCCTATGAAGACAATTAGTGGATAAAATCCAGGCTAAAGATTATAAAGTTAACGTATAAATCTATATATAAACATAGATCCTTTAAAATATGATTCATATAATGATATTAAACATACAGTATGTAAGTTTTATAAAAGGGTATTTAGTGTTTAAAACATAAATCACCATGTTGAAATGCTGCTTGATCCAACAGTTCCTCCCACACAAATTTGGAATCTCACATGGTATCTTCTTTATTCTGCCAGGAGCATTAGGGATGTCTCCCATGGTGTTGTCATCAATACATTTAGAAGTGTGTGGGGAGGAAAAGAGTTACTTTATCCTGTCGGATACTATTCAGTTGCTTGCACCATCAACACTTTCCCTACTGTATCTTTCCCCTCAATGTTCCTGGAGCACCTTGTTTTGAATGACCACAACCCTTTTCCATCTACACTCTCTCTTAAATTAATTGTACATCTTTGATGTATAATTAAAGCTTAGCTGCACAGTTTTTACATTACTTGTTTGCTAACTCATTGACAGTGATAAACTTTACAGTGACAGGCACCTTCATACTGGTGTAACTGCATCAACACTTGGGAGATGTACCATTTTAGTTATATTTCTAACTAAGTTGCTAAACTGATTAAAGCAGAATAACTCTCAAGACTGATTTAAAGGAATATATTCTGGTAAAGCTTATCCCTGTAAATGTGAGAATTTCTCAACAAATACACTCATCATAGTGGTACAAAGAACTGTGTGTAGGCTGGCCCTAAGTGGATGCTCCTTTTATATTACTGATGAATTCCAAATTGGTGAAAGTTAGAGTCCTTTGAGATTTACTGGGACGCAGCTTCTAACTTGTGAGAGTGTTCCTTTAAAAATGTATCAGGAAGAGAGTAGGCAGAAGTACTGCTGTGAAGCAGAGAGAAATGCAGAGTAGCTTTAGGGGTAAAATTGTTTTCCTTATTTTAATGAAGTTCCTTCTTTAATGTTAGAAGAAAGCAACCCTTTGCCACATGGCATATCTGGTGAGTAATTTACATTACTGAGGAGTTCAGCCTCATTATTAAACTATGTCTTAAGGTGCTTAGGAGGAATTACTGTAACAATTATGAACCAAAAAAATTCCTTCATATGTTCACATTTCAGTCACATTGAGCCCATGTCTGTTTGGCAATTAAGGTTAATTATTTCAGGGAACAGAGATGGGTGTTGGGGAGGCCAGAGAGCAGGAGAGAGCAGCAGTCCAGGTGTGAGATAAGGACCCTGGGTTGTACTCTTTTAGGAGTCTGATGTATAATCTTTGTGCTCCCAAACTTCTGTTAAGTCAGGTGTGCTAGACATATAGGGTTGGCTTCCTGTTGCTTCTGTGTGTGTGTGTGTGTGTGTGTGTGTGTGTGTGTGTGTGTGTGTGTGTGTGTGTGTGTATTGGAGGTTCAAGAAGGAGAAGACATGATTATATTGTTACTCAGTGATTAGTTGGTTAAGGGCTCATCTCTGTACACATGAGAAAACACAAAAGATGAGCATATTTAAAATGCATTTCTTTCCCTTGAGATGTGCTTTCATTTCTTACATCTATATTCAACACCCAACAGGCAAGGGATTACTATGTAATTCCACATCCATGACTTGCTGCAGTGACAGAACTGTGTCTTTCCCTACATGTAGAAATAATGTCCATTTTCATACTATCTAGACTGTTGTCCTAGAAACTGGATACATAATATGAGGAGTGGGTGAATAGTTTCAGTGGTCCAGAAAAAGGGAAAAAAGGATGCAATTATTTCCAGTTTCCATCCTGAAAAAAATTCATGGCAGCTCCATCAAGGCTGGTTCATTTCTCTTTATCAGCGGAGGGCTATGCCACTGCACTCACACAAACCTTCCTTCTGTGCAGAGCCTACTCCTGCCTTCTGCTCCCCAGTAAACAAACTGCCCAAACAAGGCTACCTAAGAACAAAGCAGTTCCACAGCAAGTTCTCCTGTGGTCCCAGGCTCACAGAACAGGAGCACTGATGGAAACAGGTCAACCCCATTCTCATGGATAGTGAAGAACCCGCTTCTCTCTCTGCACACCAGTCACAATCTCTCCCATAGCTCCCCTCAACCAACTGGCTCTGTGCTAAACCCTATTCAGGGCTGTGGGTATATCACAGTCTAACTCCATAAGGTGCTACAGGACCACTCACTGTTTAAGTTTTTTTAAGTTACAGACTAAAACAGTTGCCCCCATGTGGAAAAAGGATGGGTTCGCTGGATCAGCCTCCCATGGTATATGACCAGGAGGTGGGGTAGCTGCTGGAGAATATGATTGTCCAGAACACTTCATAATGCTACTTGGATTGGCCAAGATCCCTGCCTTGGAAGGGTAAGAAAATGTGCAACATAAGGGGTCAGGAAAGCAGAGAGAGTGAGCCCCATTTCCAAGGCCTCTCTCAGACTGTGCTAAAAATCAAAAACATGAAAGACCCTGCATAGCAGACATTACAGTAAAACTCCTAGGCTGAGACTCAGTTATGTCTAGCCATAGCCAAAACAGTCTCCTGCCTAGTTGTAAAGAATGCCAAAGAATCTGATACTAGCTGACAGTCAAGGTGAAAAGGAATGGGAGTATTACTGGCTGTGTCTCAGACACTCAGCCTAAGCCTGCTGTGGAGGGAGATGAATGGCTGTAAGCTACAGCCTATATGCAACAATCCCAGATCGCGTACATCTACACAGCAGCGTTATTTTGTTAGTGTGCGTCTACACTAAAAGCCTTTATTTTGAAATAATGTCAGGCTGGAGGACTTCTTACTCTGACTTCTGTAACCCTCATTTCACGAGGAGTAAAGGAAGTCAAAGGGAGAGTGTTCTTCCTTTAACTTCCTGCTGTGTAGATAGCGCCAAAAGCCGAATTAAGCTACTTTGACTTAAGCTACGCAATTGACGTAGCTCAAATTGCATAGCTTAATTCGACTTCAGCCCTTCTGTGTAGACGTACCCATAGACAACTGTATGTGCATCACTCCTGTTCTATCTTTCTGCTTTGGAGGCAGATTTACTAGGGAGAAAGCCTTCAGCACCCTTTGTTCAGACATGTTAAGAGACCTGTTTTTCATCTCACCATTCTCTCACTGCTCTAATTTATGCTGGTACAGTCCACGCTATCCTAACTTTGTCTATTTTTAATCAGGCCCACTGCTACCAAGGGGGACCAAGAGGGTATTTGACCTCCCAAATGATTTTCAAGGGACCCCAAATTGTCAGAAAGGAAAAATATAAACAAAGTTATCTAACTTCAACCAGTGAAACAGAAGCAGATTAAGAGTCTTCATCTTTTATATAAATCAAATCATAGCAAAATACTGACCATTTGATTATTTTAAACTCTTAAAATCCAAGATTTTCTAGGGGTCTATCTAGCCCCTGAATTCCTGAAAGTTTCTTTGCTAAATAGTGACACCTGGGAGCCCCAAATACCTGCTTGCTCACCTAAAACCAGCCTTGTTTTAAAATCTTCCATTGTCTTTAATTAAGTTCTTGTTTGGCTTGTAGAAGTAGCAGCTTTTTCCTGTTTTTTAAGCAAACAAAAACTGGAGTTTGCTGAGCAGGCAGATTTTCCTGAGCTCTCACAGCTTTAATTTTAACACTGAAAGGCTAATCAAGTTGCATTTTGAAAATCTGTGAAATGTTACTTCCTGCTGCTAGGTTCAGGGCTGGTAATTATTGACTTCTTTTTTAGGAGGGATATCTTGTCAGTGCTTAGCTTTCTTATCTGAAATTGGCAGGATGCCTTTTTACTAGAAAAATGCCCTCTCAAAGGCTTGCTTTGCTGCACTTTCATTTTTCTTAAGGTCATTTTGTTGGCATCAAAGCAGATTCACTGACTGAGTTCAGATCTTTTCCATGAAATTTAGTTAGGCTCCGGAAATGTACACAAGGCACCAGAAGCAAAATAATTATTTTTCTTGAATGAATTAGCTTCATGTTCTGAAGATATGGCATTAAAGTAGATACATTTCAAAAAAAATGTAAATTAAATTGTAATGTATTTCAAGGAACATGATCCATTGTGATTCAAACCTTCTATACCAAGTAAAATGCAATATTTGGATGGGTCGGTGATTGAGACAGTTCAAACTAATGGCTCCCCTCTGTAGGGAGAAACTAAAACAGAAACCAGGAAGTATTTGCTTTTTGGTTTGACTTCTATAATACTTTGAAAAATAATTAAAATGTGGAGAGGGGAAGGGAAACAAAAAACAAACCCACCACTTCCTGTCATGCCCTTCTCTGTTTGATTGTTGTAAATCTCAGGACTGTTATTCTGAAGGGTGGATCTATAGTAGTGCTGCATACAACAGTGAATGGTGCTATATAAAATCCATTAAGAGAGCCCAAAGAAAAGTACAATGGAAGTGGCAGTTCAAAGTTAATAAATCATTTTTTCCACAGGTAACATGTTACCCTCTATCCCTCCTTGCAACTTGACTTCAACAGCATTCCATCCAGCCATGGACATCTGCCTAGGTAGAACAAGTTGAACGAACAGGAAATTAACTTGCAAATTAATGATACAGCTGTGTAGTCTGGAATCTAGCCCAGGACTCCTACATTGTGTTCCACAGCACTATTTGTGTCACAACAGGAAATTTTCCATTCTCCTGCTAGTTGTAGCCCAAAGACTCATTCCCAACGATTTCTAGACCAACTCATTAAAAACAAAACCCAAATCCTGAAGAGGAGAGAGAACTTAACCAAGCCTCTGCACTTATTAAACCAGTTGAATTTTCAGTTTGTGTCCTTTAAGCAGTCCTAATATTAACTTTTTGTGTAACTGAGCTTTATAGTTACTGCCAGGCTTCAGTAAGATTGCAAGTATGTAGGGAGTCGGCTCTTGAAGACACAGTCTTAAAAGCCGGAGCCTCCCCTGGGTCTCACAACATGGTGCTTGGAGATTTCAAAGGGAAAGGAGTTGAAAAGCTGTGCATTACCAATAAGAACAGCCTCTAGCTTCCAGCTTTTCTCTCCTCAAGTGTAAACATAGGGAGAGACCCACATATCACAGGGAAATCTCTGGAGAGAATGCCCCATATCCTTTTAGCTTCTGACTTCATTCAGTTGCTACTTTGGAAAAGATGGAAAACTACTGGTGCAGAACTGAGGATTGTTATTATTTCAGTACCTAAAATTTAGCATGCAGTGTTTGTTCTTCATTTGCAGATTCTGAATTCACTTGAGCAAAGAACAGTAGTTAATTTAACCCACAAACTGAACATCAACAAGTGTAGCATCAGCAGAACATTTTCCATCAGCAGAACAGGTGGACTAGTTAGCAGAGTGTATTACTGACTTTTTACATCAGTGCATCTCACTTGTATAGCTATTCACACTATGCAATTCTGACAGCAGAAAGCCAGTAGTTCATTGCTGTCAGCTTCTTCTAGAAGAACTTTGGCTCAAATCCTATGCACAGTTCTGCCTGGTTACTATGAGGGTTACACATAATACACCCAGTGGTCAAGTGAGGGGAGAGAGAAGGGTAGAGTTTAGGCATGTTGGATATTTAATTTAAAACTTGATTATTCTGCCTCCTTTATTCATGTTGATTAAAACCTTTCACTGGGGCTTTTTATGGAGTAAAGTGCTACTCAAGTGTGATCAAGGAAAACAGAAACTAGCTACCTTAGAACAGAAACAAAATACCCTTGTGGCTCAGTTACTCCGGATTACAATGATCTAGCTGACCGGCTCCTTCCCCCACATCCTTTGGTCTTCTTCAGATCTATAAATGAAATAATGCTATCTAAGTGCTATTCGTTATTACTGAAAAAGGAAAGCCAGGCTACATCTACACTGTGGCAGTTTTTCAGAAGAGGAAATGCAAATGGAGCGCTCATTTGCAAATCTCGCACTCTCATTTGCATATTCTCTTCCGATCCTTTTTGTGGAAGAGGTTTTTGTGATAAAAAGCCCTGTGTAGATGGGGCCATTTGTTGGAAAAACCCCATTTTGCGCAAGATCCCTTATTCTTAAAAAAAATGAGGTTTACAGGCTCTTGCGCAAAATGGGGTTTTCTGACAAATGGTCCCATCTACACAGGGTTGTTACACAAAACAGTTTCATGAGGACATGGGAGATACTGAAATTTTGGATTGCAGGTGCTCTGTGGGAGGAAGGAGTCCAACAGAAAAGAAAAAAGTTTCTTATAAATCAACATATTAAATTAGGGCCAGTGTGCTCTTAACTCCTTTGCTTCTGCCAAGATTCAAAACTGCATCAGCACAGTTTTCCCAGCATGAAAGGAAGAATATAGATGAAGCCTAAAATGTGGATCTTCGCCCTTTCCAATAAGGGGATAACCTGCTTCTTGTCCTTGTAGAGAAGAAGGAGCAGTAGGAGCTTTGGAGGAGTCCAGAGTTTGTCTGTTTGTCTGTCTTTCAAGAAATGTTCCACTAAAAAAAAAAAAAAATGAGCAGAAAAGATCAAGGAATATTTTAAAAATATAAATAAATAAAATGAGATGATCCTGAGGCAGAGTTCTTAGAGCGCTAACTTATTGAAAGGTGGAAATAGCAATAATGAATCAGTAAGTTGTAGAAAGCACATTTCTAGCAATGTTAATTGAAACTTCCAGTAGTAACCAGGAATATTTTGTAAGTTGGAAGGTATGGGAGTATGAGTTATATTTCAGTTACTGTAACATTACATTGCCTATCACCATCTTAACCACATTTGTACTATGCCCGTTCCCCTACCCTCTCTGTGGTTCCTTTTAGCATCATTATTAGGGAAGCAGAGAACCAAGGTCACAAACCAGATCCAGTACAATTACATGGCACCTCTGCTGGAGATTGGTCGACACATTATGGTCCCAGTCCCAGTGGCATAAGATGGGCTGTACTACGTTTGCAATAGCAGACACCCTTGAAATTTCATTTCCCTTAACAGCAGTTACCCCACATGCTTTCCAATTAATAAACATGTACAAAAACAGTCCCCCTGCAGTCACATCTAATGTTGGCTCATCTCGTGATTTCCGCCTCCTCCCCTTCTCTCCAGTATGCCCTTTTCCACAATTAACACATTTACCATTTCTCTGCAACATAA
Source organism: Rafetus swinhoei (assembly GCA_019425775.1). Classification (NCBI taxonomy): domain Eukaryota; kingdom Metazoa; phylum Chordata; order Testudines; family Trionychidae; genus Rafetus; species Rafetus swinhoei. The sequence goes on along the minus strand of CM033447.1, from coordinate 31,641,936 downwards.
ATTAGCTTCACAGTTCTCTTGCATTGTCATCATTTGATGTTTACAGGTTCGTCGTCCTGATTCCTTCAGATGTGCTAATTTATATGCTGCTCAGTAAAAATCCAGACAAGGCGATTTCTCTTCTCCCCTCCCCCTCCCATACTATTGACCTTTACCTCTTTTATATCCACTAATACAGCTTCTGACTCAGATGTTCTGGTATTGATAAATGCCAGTCATTTAAAACAATTGGCAGGTGGTGATCTAACCTTCTGCCCTTTCACATTTTATTCAGGCCAGGCGCAAAAACAATCTGAATATTCTTCAAGAGGCACTTCAGGGCTCTAAGGAGAGTTCCTATTGGCCTTTTGCTTCAGCCTCTGTATCCCATTAAATACCTGTGAATGTTTTATAACCCATTCCCTCTTGTTCCCCGTGATAAAGAAATACACTTGATGATTGCTTCCTGCTCAGCCCAGCCATGCAATTAGTACGGAGAGTAAATCCCAAAGTCTAGGTGAAAAAGTGGATGTTACTATTAAAAATGAAACAATATATATCAGGATGATAAACATCTCAAACTCCAAATCAATGGAAAGCCTTTACAAATATCCAGAGACCAACAAGGATACAATTTTCTTTTCCTCCTACTCAGCACAGCGGTCCTACTGAAACTCATACACTTCTATAGTGGGTGGCCATAATCAATCAGTTCTCCCTGAAGGTAAGTCCCAATATTGGCATGCTGGCATGGATATTCCCAGAGGGTAAGAGATAATGTGTGGGAAAGGAGGCAGTGGAGCTGACAGAAATAGTCTCAGAATGGAGAGTAACTGGAAGATGGTGTCTTGCTGGAAGAATCTCAAAGATTATTTTAGTAGTGATGGTGGGGACCCAAACTGTCTTGTATGGTCTGGATTAAGCAAGAATGGAATAGACAGCTAAATACACTACAGGTTGTACCTCCCTAAACTGAGACTCACTGGTCCAGGTATGTCTGTGGCAGGACCACAGTTGTTCCCGGATTAAAAAGTGCAGGGGAAGGGAGGCCAGTGGTGTCCCAGGAGCCTTGGGGCAGGGGCCTCAAGCAATGCAGGGAGCCCCACAGTGCAGCAGGGAGCCTGCGGCGGGGGCTCAGGCAGCATGGGGAGCGCCACAGAAAGAGGTCCAGCAGCACAGCTAGGAGTCTCCGGGCTGAGGGGTCCAGCCATCACTGGCAGCAAAGCCGACTCAAGGGAAGGGGGCCAGCTGGGGCCAGAAGCAGAGCCAGTGGGTGCTGGGAGGCTGGTGACAGGGGACCTCCCCTGGTCCGGCAAATTCCCTTTGTGGGGACCAGTTAGGTCCCAAGGGTGCCAGACCACAGAGTCCAACCTGTAAGACTAAATCTTGGTCTGCACAATATGCCTCCTTCCATTGAATTGGATGATTTTGAACAGGTTAACTTCACAGTAACCAGCAGGAACACCTCACTCCCCCTCTCCTCTCCCCCCCTCCCCTTACAGGCTGGGTCTTAAGCACTGCTGCTTATTTCCTTCCTCCCTCCTTGTTGCAAAGGCAAGGAGACGTGGCTTTAATTCTCAACTCTGCCCCAGAGTTCCTGAGAGACCTAGGGCAAATCAGTCTGTCTGTGCCTCTGCGCTGCCACCTCCTCCCCCTCCATAAAAGGGAATAATACTCATAATTCCTCCGCAAGGTGGGAAAGTAAGTCAGTTAAATACTGGGGATATTTCAAGATATTTCACTTATGTTTGTCCATGTAGGTAAGGAGATAGAAATCTCAAGAGTTCAGGATCAGAACAGGACTGGAGCATGGGCAGAGAAGCAGCATGTCTAAGAAGAGGTAAGTTTAAGCATGATCCCCAGCATGTAAATAGGCTGTTTAGCTCTGTGCGCTCTGTTCTGGCCTTGTTCCTGCAGGGTCAGGTTACCCTGAACTCCCTGTCCTGCACTTCTGCATGCAGCACACTCTCCCTGGCTCATGATCAAGTTTTCTGGAAGTCACACAAATCTGAGATTTTTCTTGCTTTAGTGGAAGGAGTGTTAAGGTTAACCATGTAGTAACTCTATAAAAAGAGATGGGTCTAAACCTCATCCCTGGATCTGGAATTTGCAGAACTCTTGGGTTCAAGTTTATCTCTAGGGCCTACACTAAAAGATAATTATGAGATGATGAAGCCCCCAGGAATGCTATAGATTTTGTGTTAAAATATTTTCCGTTTTACTTAGCTACTACTGCCACCTAGTGTTGATAGAATATACTTACATCAGAAACTTCAAAACACTTGTATGCTTTAGCACTTGTCTAGCAAGCTCCACAAATGTGCATGGAATTTGCAGCGCACACACCACATCACCAATATCTCTGCCCTGTTTGGTTTACAGTTTAATGCCCCAGTCCTGTAAATACTGATGCATATAACTTTAAATAGGTAACATTAACAAGTAGTCCCACTGGCTTCATTAGAGGCACTCACTTGGATCCTGCTCTTGCAAATGCTTAATGTATGGAAAGGAATTGGCCATTAGAGCCAAGTAATTCACAATATATTTAATAGATTTAGCTCTCCCCCCCCTCCCCCCTCCCCCCCCGCCCCCACACACACACAGCCTGTTGACAAATTTCCCACAAAGAGGTCATAAAATTCTTGACTGTGTTGACTCTTTGAAATTATTCCCCTGATTTCTTAAGTGAATAATTCTCAGCCCAAATATTGTTTGAACAGTAAGTATGACCAAATTACAGTTTATAGTTCATGCTTACCATCAGTGTGAACAATGAAAGCAAGCAGCCAAATAAAAGTTAACACAGGCTCCTCTCCTCTGCTTTTTGCAGAGTCAAAGTTCCATCACCTCTCCCTCTCCTGGGCATGAGAAAGTACCTATCTGCCTCTCCTCTGACTGGTGAAGTGATAGACTCAACAGGTAAGCAACTGAGCAGCAGGAGAACTGGTTCCAGGCTAGAGAGTTTATGAAGCATTATTGGAAGCTGAAGTTTGACTAATTCAGAGTGCAAATAGGGTGCTTTAGCCATTGGAACAGCCTGGGGATGAAGTCCTTAAATTGGGACTGGGTATTTCTAAAAAAGCATGTTCCAACTCAGAATAGAAATCATGGGCTTAATAGAGAATTTACTGGTGAGGTTCTATGGTCTGTTTATGAAGCAAATCTGACCTAGATGATCATAATGGTCTTAAAATCTATTAATCTAATGCATTTAGGTACACAGACATGTGGTTGTGCTCATAGTCTTGCAAACACATATTTAGAGCCAGTACATTGAAAATGTAGCCCTAAATGTCTTGCTAAATAATTACAAGCTGCAACATGGATGCTGGTGTATGAACTGGCACGTCAAAAAAGGCTGCAATAAGATCACCTTCTTTCCCTGGACTTACAGAGATGCATCTGTCTCAGTTTCCCTACAATGGTCAACTTACTTTGTCCCCCAGGTGGTCTTGTAACTTGCAGCACTGTAGGATAACAGAGGTAATTTAAAGGGGTAGTCGAGTTAGTCTGTGACAGGAAAAACTTAAAACACAACAAATAGTCTAGTAGTACCTTAAAGACTAACAAAACATGTAGATGGCATCATGAGCTTTCGTGGGCACAACCCAGGTGATTTAGACCTCAAGTTGAATCACAAGGCTCTGCTCCTTGCAAGTTAACAAATAAATAGAAGTCCATTGCAAGCCCACATATATCCAAAAACCTCATACTAAGTCTTTAGTCCAACTCCAGGCTCAACAATCCTTCTGAACCTCATGTCAGGAAGTTTTCACACTTCCTTCCTTAGTAGCCTTGTAGGGGCACTCAGGTCTTCCTTCAATTCTGGGTTCCAAACCAGGGACCTTGCAATAATGTAGAAAAAGAAGGTCCATTCTACCCTCCCCCCTTTTACTTTCTTGGGCCACTTACTACATAAACCACTCTCTGTATCCTTCTTGCAATCCTTTTTCTGGGTTCTCTGTTTCTAAGCCTCATCTCTTGTCCCATTGCAGAGTTTCCTTGCATTTTGTACAACTCAAAATGGCTCTACTAGAGAAAACCCTTCCTGCTCCCTACAAATCTTTGTTCCCAGTTAAACTTAGGAGGCTCTATTTTATCTGTCTCAACGACTTTCTGGTGGGGCGGAAGCTGACAAGGCACAAATGAGGCTGAGCCCAACTACCTTAAAGATCCATCCCACCCACCCTTCTACACAAGGGCATCCTTAGGAGGGTGCAAGGCATGAGGTGGAAGTGACAAACCCATCATTTCCAGGACCACCACATAGGCCAATCACAAAAGCCCGCGGGACCCTGCACAATCACTCAATTCGCCGTACCCTACAGAGTGCTCTGCTTCTACCTCTGTGACCAGTACCAAGCACATGAATAAGCATACTGCTCTTCAAATGGGACTATTCATGTTCTTAAAGTTAAGCATGTGCTTAGGCACTTCACTCAGTTGGGGCCTTGGATATCTGTGGATTTATGAGCAGATGAATACTCAGATTGACACGTTATAGCCCTATTAACAGCACATTTCCTAATTAACACAATGAATTCCTCCATTTCATGTTTTAACAGTTAAAGCTAAAACTAACCAATTAGGCTAAGCTGGTACTTAAATGACTCCACATACACAATGTAAAACATGATAATTTTGCACACTAAGCTAATTGCATTGTCATAAAAATAAAATTACCTCAGACTGGTCCCTGGAACCTGCTAAAATCTGCAGTCCTGAAGAGGCTCTGTTTCTACATATTCATCTTGAATATCCCCAGATGAATGTCATTACAACATCCTCATATCACAACACCCCCATGGGCCCGCAGAGATTATCATCAACTACTGAAATTGTCAAGGAGGAAACATAGGTGCAGATTTTTTGCCCTATCTTGCACAATGGGTCCCCCTTGAAATATCTTCAGACTCAGGCATGTTTTGCAAATCTACAGCCTGCACCAATATGTGGGCAAAAATTCACAATTAACACCACTGCCATCTAAGTGAAAATAATGAAGTTAATACTAGTGCTAGAGTCACAGGGATTAGAGTTTGTGAATTAAACACACAACATGTTCCAGAATTGAACAACTTGGAGACCTGCAATTTGCAGTTGCAAGGCCTGGCATTTTTAGAACCCAATAGAGCTAAACGTGAAGACTTTATTACAGCTTTCCAATGGTATAACAGATTTCACATGGCAGCAATCATTAATTTCAAACCATCCGTTTCCAAGGTGCCAGCTGGTAATATGTCACAAACTGAAGCAGAGAGAAAGAAGTGCAGGATGGTGCTCTGAATGGTGGCACATTAAGGCCCACTGTTGACTACAAGAATTTGCAGCAGTTTGTCAGCGCATATGCTCCCGGGACCAGTGCACATTTCCCAGCATTGGCCCAGGATCAATGAACATAAAGGCAACTGTTTAGCCTGAAAATTAAATAAAGAAAACAGCACAAAAATTTTATCAGAAAATAGTTGTCAAGCCCCATTCAGACTCTCCAGTGTCTCCTTTCCTCCCATCACTCACCTTTGTTTAGTGTCAATCACAATTTGTAGAAAGAAGAGGGGGACAGATATTTAAAGAGAGATTAGGGCCTAATTCACCCTACGTACAAAGGTCTTCTTGTACCATGCAATCCCTTCCCCAGGTTAGAGCTATCAACACTAGTTAAACACAAGGGCCAGATGGGACCACCATTTTTTGCAATAAGGATCACTAGGAAGTAATAGTAGTTGCTCTCTTCTTTCTCTTGCCTGACAGCTCCCATCTTCCCCCACATTCCCAGAACCTATTGTATGGCAAACCATCCCAGTATCTAATACCCACTATATCTCAGAGCTTAATTACATCTGGAAAATGATCAGAAGCCTGAAATTCAATCTCCTCAGTAGTGGTACTTCATAAAAAAAGTGTCTCAAAGTATTTTGCTTCTGAAGCCCATTGAATAAATTTAACTGGAAAGTTTTCTATATCATGGCTAACTGAAAACAAGACCAGAGCTAAAAGTGTTCCAAGATATTATAATCCAGTGAAACTCCTCATTGCAACAAATAATGAATCATGCAAACTCTTTATAACAAATATGCCATTCATTATAAAGAATTGTTCCTAAGACATGGGATTCAGCAATTACACACATTACAATTACTTGTCTTTATAATCCTCCACTAAAAATCAATTTTAAAAATGTCCCTGAGAACTTTAAAAAAAGTCCTCCTCATACAGTTAAGTCTTCTTGTCATTCAGTCTCCTTATATTATAAAGGACAAAAATGTAGAAATATACAGGAATAATTGGCTGCTTGGGAAAACCTTGACTATTTGTGAATAATTCACAAAAACATACATACTAACAAGTCTGAAAAGAGAAAGAATTTAGTGCTGTGCATCTGATAAGCCTTGAAGAATACGTGATAGGAGACAGAGACATAGCAACTCACTATTTTTTCATTCTGTGAAAATTGCTGAACAAACAATCCTAGAAAGTTTATATTTCTGTTTAGTTAGAAAACAAGTACAAAGCATGGAGCAACAAGCTGTCCTACTGTTGCATCAAAAAGCATCAGCTCTACTTGGCAGGGTGCATGGGTGAGATGGCTCATTCAAATTCTAAGACCATTCATTTCTCAGATCTCTGCTGAGATTGCTAACAAAGTTCTACGTTAGTGCTTAGTGGCTGTGTGCAGTGAGCACTGGACTGAAATTGTTTTACATTCAGTACTAAACAGCAATCAGATGATAACTTTCATTACAAAGGACCACACTGAAATTTGGTTTAGAAAAGCCCATTTCTATCCAAAATTCTTTTTCTCTCATCCTTAGAGCTTGTTTAGATGAGCCAGAATAGTTCCAGGGGGTGGGTCAGAAGTTATAAGGAATAAGCAGTGCTGGTCACACTGTACCGATGCCTTCTGTGCCACTCCCTCCTCCTACAACCAGTTCATGTCAGACCCTTTCACTAATGTTCCTTTCCTACTCATCTCTTTGCTATCAGACCTAGCCCCACTTGCTCGGAAGTGCATAGAGGAGCTCTCGAGTCTTGCAAGTTCAAGTAGCACCCCTAGGTCTGACTTTACTTAAAAGGCTTCTAAAGGGATGGATAAAATTAAATAAGGGTGCATAATTTCAAATTCAGTTATTTGTCAGCAATATCACCCAACCTGTCTGACTGCACTTGCAAAATAGATAGATAACTAGGTACAACTGCACAATGAAACAACTACACCTTCAATCTTCTGCCTGAATTTTGTTATACACACAAAATTGCAAACTATTGGAGACCAAGTAAAGACCTACCTGAAATCAGAGCCACAACCCTCAATGAGGCTACTGATCTAATTTCTGGTACATTTGTCCACTTTTACTCAGAAATAAAAACCACAAAAAAAAAAGAGAGAGAGAGAGAGAGAGACTATAGAAGAAAATTGACAAGATATTTATGGAAACAAGACTTTTAATGATAAATAAGGGACTGAAATTCCAATGCACCTTTTAACTAAAAGCAAGTTATTGACAAAACAGGAAAAGTAATATTCTGAATTGTGTGGTTAAGAGTTTAGTATTGATATTGGTTCTCACTGGCTGCAGTACAGCGTTAGCAATGATCAAATGGAACATGCAACTATTCTTTTTTGCTCTAACTTCTAACACCTGCAGACCGATACATTTCCAGTTCATTAATATTAAGACAAATAGTGAAGTTAGGCATGCATCACTCCCAGCTGTGGCTTTACTGAGTGCAGATCCTCATAAGAAGAAAATACCAGATACTATAAGGGCTCTGGGTTTAGCAGAGAAAACATAACTAGAATCAATGGCTGAAAGCTGATACCAAGCAAATTAGGCACGCCTTGTTTGCAGTGGGGGCAGTGAACCACTGGAACAATCCAGGGGAGGTGATGGATTCTCCATCTCTTGATGTTTTCAAAACCAATCTGAGCTGACTTTCTAGAAGTTATACTTTAGTCAAACACAAGTAATAGGGTCCAGTAAAGGATTTACTGAATGTAATGGCCTGTGTTATACAGGAGGTCAGACAAGAGATGATCTACTGCAGTGTTTCCCAATTGGTGCTCCGAGGAACCCTGGGGTTCCGCGAAGCAAAAGTAGGGGTTCCACGAGGAGCCGGCACTCCCCCGGCCCCTCTGAAAGAGAGAGAGGCAGCTAGCCAGCTTCTTAAAGAAGCAGCACACTTGTTTCCCGTTCCTTCCTGGCAACGCAGAGGCGTACAGAGGCGGGGGCAGAGGGAACAGTTGCTCCCGGCCGGCACACTAGGGGGGTGCCGGACAGAGGTGACCCCACGTGACCCACAGCAGGGAGGGAAGCACTTCCCCTCCCCAAAGAAGCCAGCACGCGCTGCCTGAACAGCTGGGGCTGTGGCACCCAGCAACTTAGTTCAACCGTGCAGAAAGGCTGTGGAGGAGAACGGGGGGAGTTCAGGAGACCCGGGGCTGCGCAGCTCCGACTGTGCAGGCAGCGCGCTCTGCCCTGGGACTCCCCGCGCCCTCCCCATCCCTGCAGGACGGCATCGTGGAAGTGTCCACAAGCCCATGGCTTGCTCAGTACCCCAACCTTCCACCTGAGCCCAACACTCCCCAGCCTGGAGCCCCCTTCCCGAGCCAGCATCCCCTTCTCCTGCATCCAAATTCCCTTGCAGAGCTTGCACTTCTCACCCCTTCCCACACCCAAATCCGTCATTCCCACCCCAGAGCCTGCACCTCCTGTCTCAACCTAGTAAGAGTGTATAATGGCTGGGGATAGCAAGTGATGGAGAGGAGGGGAACAGAGAGGATGGGACCTCAAGAAAGGGGTGGGGTCTTCGGGAAGAAATGTGATTTTCATGCATTGGTGGGTCCCCATTTTTTTTTTTTTTTGCTTGACAAGCTTAGGTGTTCCTTGACATTCTGAAAAGCTGAAAAGGGTTCCATGGCCAAATAAAATTGGGAAACACTGATCTACTGTAATGGTGCCTTCTGGTCTTAAATTGCATGAATGTCCATTCCTCCATAATTTTAGTCATCTGCATCAAAGCAAAATCATGTTTATATGCAGCTTTGATTCCATCCTGAGTAACTACAATGTAGGAGGAAAGAGACAAAGACGACAAAGCTCCTCATATGGATGAAGGGAGACCTCAAACTTCACCCAACAGAAGAGGAAAAGGAGGGAGGACTCACCATAGGATCCTGTTTTCCAAAGGTTAACTCAGATCAGAGTCTAACACATTTTCTAATCACACATTAAGGGCATCTAACACATTTTCTAATACAATGAATTTTGCAAGAATAGACCAGACCAAAGAGAGAAGCCCTTCAGATGTTCCTCAACCCATGCAGAGGAGGAATTGTTGGACAGTAAATTTGTTGTTCAGTCTTAAATAGCTCCCATATTTCAATAGTGAGAAATGGATTCTTACATCTGGTTTGGGAAGTGTTCTAGAATCCTTCAGGAAGAATGGCTCCAAATAAATGTGATATTTATTAATGAAGTGAGTTTAAATTTTCTTCAATTTTTTTGTTTAAAAATAAAGTGCTTTTTTGGCAAAAATTAAATTTTTAGTAAAAAAAAGTTTGATATTATCCATTTTTTTTCCTTTTTGTGTGAAATTTGATCAAAATTTCATTCAACATTTTTCCATTTACAGAAATACTGATTACAATATGAAAATGTGGTTCTCGCTACAAAAAAGATTTCAAAAATGATTTAGCTGAAGAATTAGATAAAAATGTTGTGGGAAATGTCATGAAAAATGGGATACTGTTCAATTTCAAGCCCTAAAAAATGGGAAAATAACTTTGAAAATTCAAAATTATTTGCCAAATTGTTTCCTGGATTTGCAACCTGCTCTAAAATCAAATAACTGAAGCACTGGAGAAGTGATTTATTGTATCTTGAGAACAAGCCATATTACAAGCTGCTGATGAAGAGAGCTAGGAATGAGAGCAGTTTTAAAAAAATGTTTATAGTACAATCAGGAAATATTTTTCTTTGAACTATTCCTTTATTGGTTTCTCTCTTTCCTGAAAAGAGTTTCTGCAGCTGGCATATAAACCACTTAGGTATATTCTCAGACACTGATAGTGCCAGGCATGTGATTTGTTTGTTCCCAGACTCTGGAAAAACTTACTGTAGCTTGCTAGTTTCTCTATATATACTTACATAAAAATACGGAGAGGAATAGCTTTATTACCATTGAGCTAGTTATGGAAGAACAGACTCCACAGAACCTCATATAAGACAGATCTGTCTGGGGATATGAGCACTTACCCAGTACTACCTGTTGGGGCCCCTCAGGAGTAAAGCATCAAACTCCATCCATGCCTGGTTAGGTCTGCAGGAGTGTCAGAAACCCCTCGTGGGCAATCATGTGAAACACAGCTGAAATATTTTAATAAATGAAACTGGAGTGAAATTCTGGTCTGCTGATGTTTCTTTGATTTCAAAGGAGCCAGGATTTCACACCATGGCCATCCATTTGCAAGTGTTCTTAGTAAACCTCAGTTACACTTATGTGGTGCTACCATGCAGCAAATAAGGCAGCAGAGACATGTGTAAGATTATCTCTTGTGAGATGTTAAATGATCCCACAATTGTCTCCTTAGAAGAACGCCGACAATGCTCAGACGACTGTATCTTTTAAGATGTATTCCACAGAAGAAATAGAGAACACAGCCATGATCTTTGTAAGTAAACAATAGATCATATATCTAGCCTAGGAGAGGTTCCCTCAGAGAGAGGATCTACAAAATGAAGTAGAGGGAAAGGGTATGGGAGAAAAGAATTGTTTCCAGAGTGTACCTCTTCCACAAAAATGAATTTAATTGTCATTGAAGTTCCCTAGTGTCATTCATTCTCCTGGATCTTTTAGCTCCTAGTTTTCAAAGTGATATTGAGCAGCTTCTGGGTATTATGAATGAATCTCCCAGGCAGGACACAAGATCTAATATTTATTGTTAAATGTATTTTTGCCCCAACTGTCCCTCTTGTCCCCGACTGCCTTTGCCTCTCCTTACACAAACACCTCATCACTGTAACATTCTCCATGTGTTTTAATAAGATGTAGGAGCCTGGCAAGTGTTGTGAGAGGGGAAAAAACCAACAGCAAAAAACCCAACTTTTGTTTTTATGTGAATGGCAAAATGCCTCCACCACTTATCAGATGGACTGAGGGGGAGTTTTCATAGCTCAGTCTTCATTATCAACTTTCCTCCTCGTCCTCAAAAAGAAAAAGGTTCTCACTGTAGTTCATGCACAAAGTCTTGGATCAAAAGAAAATTAACCTTAAAACTGCTGGGGAAATCACAGCTCTACATAAAGCATATGTATTTGGCTGCCAAGTGTGGTAGCTTCTGTATTTAAGTCTATTTTAATTTATTTAATAAATTAGAAAGGCTTTTCTTCAAATCCAGCTATCTGGCCTGAACCAGAGCTCTGCCCTAGTCCAAATATATTTTTGTTCTATTACATCCCAACCCAGAATAATATTTTAACCAAGAATTCAAAGAAAGAAAGCTGAGCTTGAAGCTTGAGGATGCCTCTGAAGGAGGAGTCCACTAACTATAAAACACAAACAATGGATCTTAGCTATTCTGCTGAGAAGTCCTATTTCCACAGCCACAGGATAGATGTAACTTCCATTAGTTTCTTCTCACTAATGTATCCACTTGAATAAAAGTTAGTGATTTGGGGTATCTTATTTTATGGCTGCCAACTAGAAACTCAAACTGATTTTCAGAAAATGCTGGACCAACGCCTTAAAAGGGCTTGATTTTCAGAAGATCTCTGCAGTTAAGACGTCTAAAATCATTAGTTCTTAATGTCTTTGCCTTAGTTGCTTTTAATATTTTCAGATTCTAACATAGGCCCTACATCTGTGGTTCTCAACTGGTGGTCCATGGACCACTGGTGGTCCATGGTGACTTTTTCGGTGGTCCACAGGAACATTTTCCAAAGTCACACGGCGTGAGCAGGCACCGCCGTTAGGCTGTTTTACACCATGTTCACAAGCATACGGTGCATCATCCATAGCATCACCTAGGATGCAACCACGTTGTGTTGCCAGTAACTTCCGTCTGAGACTCTGAGCATCAGTGTAGCTGCCGCCATCACGCTGAGCGGTTGCTGTGTCGTTCGTCCTGTGCTACATGTACTGGAGGTGGTCCACGAAAATTTTTTGACTGGCCTGGTGGTCTGTGGACTGAAACGAGTTGAGAACCACTGCCCTACATAGATATCTACCCAGTTATGTTTAACTGTTGTCTAAAGGCTTCTACTATCCTTAGGGTTACCAGATGGGTTTCAAAAAAATACCGGATACTTGTGATCTCAGAACGGGAGGGGGGGGTCCAGCCAGAAGGGGGTCGGGGGGAGCAGGGCTGATTGGAGGAGATGGGGGGACACACCAGCGGGTGGGAAGCAGGACTGGCCGGGAGAGGGTTGGGGAGCAGGGCTGGCCGGGGAGATCGGGGGCTGGCCGGGAGGGGAACGGTGGGGTGGGGGGAACCGGCCGGTGGGGAGAGGGGCTGACCCAGGCACACGCAGATCCCGGGGTGCTGCCCATCCTGTGCATGGTCCCGGCGGAGTGCATGGGTGAGTTCAGCCCTGGGGATTCCATCCCGCCCTAGCCCCGCCCCCCTCCTGTCTACTGTGTAGCTGCATACTGCCTGGCTGGTAGACACACTCACTAAGCGTGAGTACGTCTACCAGCCAGGCAGTACGCAACTACGTACTGATACTCATGATAATAATAAAACTTACTTTATTAGAAAATACCAGACATTTATATGTCCAGTATTTTCTCAATGTGTTTCCCGGACAGAAAGCTCAAATACCGGACTGTCCAGTTCAAAACCGGACACCTGGCAACCCTAACTATCCTGCTGAATTTGTATTTGTTATAGTTAATCAATAACATGTGAAAACACAACTTAATATTCCAATGTAGACATTCCAATAACTTGCAGTGGAAGAATTGTGTATTAAGAAAGTAAGTGCTTATTTACTTTCCCCAAAATTCTTACCATAAAATCCCCATTTTTTTTTTTTTTTTTTTTTTAAAGAGATTTGAGCTTTTGCTTTCACCAAATAATTATTTAGCCACTGGTTAATTACCCTAGAATTTCCTACTCTACAGAACACTGATTGTAATTATGTGTCAAGTTATTTCATAACTTCATAACTCATTGCGTTTGAAAATAGTCCAGAGATTGGAAATTAGACAGATCCAATATATGAAGAAAATGTAGCTGCTACACACAGAGATAACACACTTAGCAACATTTTTTAAATGGAGAAATCATGTATAATGACCAAAAAAAGCACACTGTTATTAACATTTAAGTAAAGGCTAAGCTAGGTCATTTTCACAGTATGTTTTAAAAATCTGACCTCCACCTAATGTTTTTCTAGACCTGCTAACATGAGAAAAACTATAAATACCTTAGCTGCATTAGGACTTTTCCGCTTGTTAGTGAATGTGGTAAGAACACACCTTTTTCCTAGTGAAGACAAGATGAGGATTTAAATGGTTGAATTCAGACAAAGCTTAGGTCTGGAAAAGCACAATTAAGGCATTTTAAAAAACCTTAACTCCACCTTGCAGTAACACTGTGCAAAGAGGAGAAAATGTTTTTTAAAATCCTATAAGTCTTTACAAATCAATTATTAATTTGGTTGTCTCCTGCCACCACTAACATACTTTAATCATAAACATATCAGTATTTCGTGGCATCACTAGAGGGCAAAACTAAAGTTGCTTGGGTGCCTTACTTCATCATTTGTTAAAATATAACTGTGACCCTGAGTTTCCTGGGTTTGGGATAATTCAACATCCCTGTAACATTTTGTATCCTTAAGTTACTGATATGTACTTAAATAAAAAGCTAGAGATGGGTCCCCTCCCCCCACTTCCCCTGCCCAAAAAAAGGCTGTTGAAACTACTTTCAGAGATACCTTTTTAAAATCAGATTTAAACTTCACAATAAATCACTCATGTAGTAGACTGAGCCTTAAAACAAAGCAAGAGGTTTCACGGGAAATAAAAAGTGGCAGTTTAGATTGTGACCAGTGATTTGGGATTCCTCAAGTTTAAGGTGTCCAATTTGAGTTAGCTTTAAAAGGCCTGATTTTCAAAGGGAGTATAGTATCCACAGACGAACTTATATGGCGTGATACTTGTCCCTGCAATTTTAAACAACACAGTGTCCAGGCTATAGAAAATGGGAAGCTTTTGCATTTCAAAAATCTAGAGTATCATGCTATAAATTGCAGAATATGAGAAATAGACCCCCACAATTAGTTAAAAATTCTTGGCCTCTCCATATCTATAAAACACTAACATTGTGTCACTGTTTTCAGTAGAATATTCTCCAAACATTTCTCAAGGTTAATTTTGCTGTCACTCCCTCTTGCAAAGTCCGAAGATAATTCTGTCTCCTTATTAATTTCTCTCTCAGCTTGTTTGATATCAGTAACATGCACCAACACTATGTGAACTTTTCATCTCTCTTCAAGGCCACCAGTTTGGATTTTTCTGTCTGCAGTATTTCTAAAAACATAACTGTAACATTTCAAAGAAAGGTCACTTGTAGAAAACCTGTAGGTTACTTCATCAAGGCTGATCAGATTGTTGTGAAGAGCAAATCTCTTTTTAGTTATATTATTCTAGGTAGAGCTATGAACATTTCTGACTAATTAAAATTGAAGTAATTTTGCATAAACTATGGATGAAAAATGTTCAGATGACATAACAGTCATATAAATAGGATTGAAGAACATTTTCCTTAGGTGAAATTTTGATGTCTTTTGACACAGAATAAACCAGAACGTTTCATTTTATCTAGCAAAAAGTATGCAATCTTAACTTTACTTATGTGAGTAGTCCCATTGAAATAAACAGGCTATTCTCTTTTTAAAATGGCAAGCATATATTATTTTTTACAGGATTAGGACTTTAAGGCCAGATTCCCAGCAGCTGCAAATAGGTGTTGCTCGAATGACATCAAGGAGATATACATCAAATATACACTAACTGAGGGTCTGCTCTTTAGGATAGAACCTGCTAATGCTCAAGAACAGAGAAATAAAAGGCAAAATTCTGCCATTTTATTCATGCTGAGCATTATTCCACAAGCACTCCTATTAAAATCAATGAATCCATTCATGGAGCTAGATACAAAATGTGATTCTATGACAAATAATAATTCTGCTACTAATGCAGAGGAAAACCATAAAGAGGCACAAAGAAAACCAAAAGAGTAAGAGGATAGCAGAAAGATATGGGACAGGAAGGAAGTCATGCCAGTTTGTGGTGGCTACACAGTTTTCATCTGGAGTCTGGACCCAGCCTATGTAACTGTTAACAAAAGATTTAGCATTTGTGGAAATTTGTTTTTAAAAGCCCTACCATAGGCAACGTAGTTGTAGCTGTGTTGGTCCCAGAATGTTAGAGAGACAAGGGAGATGACGTATAATGTATTATTGGACCAACAGCCAATAAAGTTAGTCCAATATTACCTTGCCGACCTTGTTTACTACAGGCAACACTTTGTAAAGTCCTAGTGGTAAACCATGTTGGAAATACCTATTAGCAGGATTAGCACAATTTGCCAAATAGTTCTAAACATCTGTAGAATACATTTGAGCCATGAATAGCACAGTTCAAAAGTGGTTCTTTCCTCAACACAGTCTGACAATTGGAGAGGCAGACCCTCTGGTGCTGTAAGTTAGCATAGCCACAGTGAAGCCGGGGGGTGATTGCTGATTTACACCAATTGAGGATCTGACCTGTAACACAGGGATGGACAGATCTTTGAAGTTTTCATGTTATTCAGAAGCCAGTGATTAGCTTGGAACTTTTGGCTTGTTGAACAAATTTTCTTTTGACTGAACTTTGAAGTAATCTGTTTATGCTTTTTAAGGATTAGCAACGACAACAACAACAACAAAAATCGGTAAAAAATATGGAAGGCCTTCCTCACAAATATTTATTCATTTTTAGAGATAAGCTCAAAGAGAATCTCTCTGGAAGGTTATGAAATGATTCATTGCAATTTTCACAGTATTTTTCATTTTCCACACACATTTACACTTGCCAGTTCTGTCCTGGTGTTCAGTTAAGAGGGACAAAATATCATAAGGGGAAAATGTATTTTTTCCAGACAGATAGGAAACCTGAAGTGCCAGAAATTTTGTGAGAAACCCCAAAGATATGCTGACAAAATGCTTTGCATGAAGATCTAATCTGTCCCTTTTTTTAAATTTGACGATCAATAATTGTAATACTGTATATAGCCAACATCTGCTAGTCCTGACTCAATGTTTAATGAAACAAAAGACTTATTTGAAATCATTTGGGCTTTTGTCTGGTCAAGGACCGAGTATGAATTGATCCATACTTGCCAACTCAAATTATGATACTAGGGTACAGATCCTCACCTGTTGCAAATTGTCAGCTCTCCACTGAATTCACTAGAGTGATAACAATTCATATCAGCTGAGGGTCTGCCCCTAGAAGTTTCCAGCTTTAATATTTCCATAAACTCAGACTCTCTGCTTTAATTCTGGACACCTGAGACCCAGCCACCACCACAGTCACATGCAGATCATAGATCCCATTACAGAATAACTGCAAACTTACAACCACAATGAAATGTACATGCTAACTCAGCTAATTAATGACACATGCACCTTTTTTAAAAAGCTTGCAGTCTAAGACTCCAATCTGGCATATACTTGCACACAGGCTGAACTTTAAGCATGTGAGCAGTGTCACTGGAGTCAATGGAACTACTCAAGTTTAAAGTCAAGTATATGTAAGGGTCTTCTCTGCTGAGTTAACCTGGGGTGATGGACACTTGTGTGTGAGCATCAAGATTGGCCTGCATCAGGTGAGAGCATCCACACTAGTGCTGTAGTCACTTGCCTATCTAGAACCACACCCAATGGGTCTTATCGTGGTAGTAAACTGAGCTGCTCTATGATTCTTTCCCAGTGCATTGTCCTTGTGGGCATGGGAAGAACTGGGGGAAGACAATGGAAGACTATCATCACTCAAGGGCTACGTCTAGACTGGCATGATTTTCCGGAAATACTTTTCACGGAAAAGGTTTTCCGTTAAAAGTATTTCCTCAAAAGAGCATCTAGATTGGTCCCGGAGTTATCGTTAGAACGATGCGCTTTTTGCGCAAAGCGTCTAGATTGGCGGCGCTTTTTGCGCAAAAGCAGAAGCCCGGAACCATTTTGAAGAGGGCAAAAGGGCACCAGCCCTTTCCGGGGGCAGGGCTGGAGCTCCGTTCAGACACGCGCTTAAAGGGGTCTCGCCGGACAGCCGTTTATCTCCTGCTCCGTGCGTTAGGACCTCTTGCAGGGACTGACAGCCATAGCAGGTTTGGTGGTTGCCCTCTGCCTTTTGGACACCACTGCCTTTTGCCCCCTAGTGCTTTTTCCTGGTTTTGGTTTCTTGTGCCTTGCTTTGTCTGCCATGGAGCCACGGGTGGCCACGTGCCTGCTCTGGCCCCTGTCGGCCATTTTCGAGTGCCTGCAGCTGGTGCTCCAGGCTGGTGCCCTCATGTTCCAGGACCAGGAGGCGCAGATCGCCTTGGACTCCCTAACCAGGGAGGCCCTGGATTCCCTGTGGCATCCCCACCCCACAGTGGAGAGGCCACTCTGGAGACTGCACACCAGTACAGACTGGTGGGAGCGGCTGGTCCTTGGGCAATGGGACGACCAGCAATGGCTCCGGAATTTCCGCATGCGAAAGCGGATGTTCCTGGAGCTGTGTGCCTGGCTCACCCCCGCGCTCCAGAGAGCCACCACCTGGCTGCGTGCACCCATCCCCGTGAACAAGAGGGTCGCCATCGCGCTATGGAAGCTGGCCATCCCGGACAGCTACCGATCGGTGGCACAGCAGTTCGGGGTGGGAAGATCCACCGTCGGTGTGATCGTCATGGGGGTAAGTCCCAGGGGGAGTGGGGTGGGGGGAAGGTGCTGCACTCCATGCCCAGGGGCAGCCAAGACTCCACGCTGGGTCACCCAGGGGTTTGGGCCGTCCCTCCCTTGCACAGGCCTGCTGGTGGGGGGGGGGGTGGCGTGGGGGCCCTGGTATGTGTGTGCGTGTGCGTGTGTGAGGACAGAGGGAATCACGGGGGGGGGGGGCCCAAGGAGCACACACTCACCCCTGCCTTATGTGATGTGTTCCCTTGTGTTTCTCTGCACCCTTCTGCAGGTCGTCCACGCCATCAATGACGTCCTGCTACCGAGAGTGATCCGCCTGCGCGACGTGGACGCTACGCTGGCCGGCTTCACTGCCCTCGGGTTCCCCAACTGCCGGGGAGCCCTGGATGCAACCCATATCCCTGTCCGGGCCCCGGAGCATCGAGCAGCCCATTTCACAAACAGGAAGGGGTACTGCTCGATTGTTCTCCAGGACCTCGTGGACCACCGGGGCCGCTTCCTGGACGTCTACACGGGCTGGTCCGGCAGGGCACACGACGCCCGCATCCTCCGCAACTCCAGACTGTTTCGCAGGCTGGAGGCGGGCACCTACTTCCCCCAGCTGGAGTTGACTGTCGGGGATGTGCCTATGCCCATCTGCGTCATCGGGGACGCGGCCTACCCCCTGCAGCCCTGGCTAATGCGGCCCTACACGGGGCAGCCGGACCAGAACCGGGCCCGGTTCAACGACCGCCTCAACCAGGCCCAAAATCAGGTGGAGCTCGCCTTCGGCCGCTTAAAAGCCCGCTTCCGTTGTTTGCTCACCCGTCTCGAGATGGGTGAGCGGAATGCAACGGAGGTACTGTCCGCGTGCTGCGTGCTCCACAACATTGTGGAGCGGAGTGGGGAGGCCTTCCTCCCCGCATGGATGGCAGCCGAGGCACAGACGTTTGAACAGCCCCACACAGCTGCCATCCGCCAGGCACACCAGGATGGGGTGCGCATCCGAGAGGCCGTGACGGACATGTTCTCACAAGCCCCATAGTAGGGTCACCTCGGTCTCCCCATGCGACTCCCTCCCATCCCCTACCCTTCCCCCTCCCCTTCCCTTACCTCCCCCCAATTGTAAAGCGTCGGTTCCAAGCACATCGGCCGTCATCGTGAATGTTCGTCGGGTGCGTCGGACGTAGCTAGGTTTTTCTTTTAGTTTAGGCTAGGTTTAGGCCACCATCGCTTGTCCGAGCTGTTCCGAAGAACAGAAAGAGGATTCGTGGTTCATGCGGAAGGCTCGAGTCAGCGTAGCCGATTCCAGTCATCTTCGAGGGATCTCCTGGCTGTTTCTCTCCCGAGGCCCAGAAGGACCAAAGGATTGAGGTTGCCAGCAACACTACAATCGTCCCTGCGTCTAGACTATGTACATATTCTTTTGTGTGCGTCCTTTAACCTTTCTTGCTTGTTTGTTTGTAATCTATGTTAATATAGTTGTGGTTTAAATTTTACTTAAAAGTGTCAGTATTTATTTATGCGCCACAAACCAATGACCACTTAAAGGAACGACCGGTGATAGATACAGAAATTTGGTGTCCTTTGTAATCCTTTTAAATTTAGTTGGCTAATTGGCATCTCAAATCATTTATTACAGTTACCTCGAGTAACACAATAACCAACACAGTTTTGTTTTCAACTGAAAAATGTATGTTTTTATTTACAAGGGGAGGGGGAGGAGACCTTCAACTGAGAGGGGGAAGGGGAGGAGACCTTCAACTGAGAGGGGGAGGAGCTACTCCTGGGAGGGGTGGCCCCTGCGAGCGGTCCTGCGGGGGCGGACCTGGACATGTGGGGCAGGCCACATCGGGGCAGGCTGCATGGGGAGGTGGGCAGGAGGGGCTATTGCAGGGGCGGCAGGAGGGGCATTGCAGGAGGGGGCATTGCAGGGGCAGGAGGGGGCATTGCAGGAGGGGGCATTGCAGGGGCAGGAGGGGTGGCGGGGGCATGGGGTAAGGCCATGCCATAGTGAATGGCATGTGCTATGTGGGCAGTGAGGGTGGCGATGGAGTCAGCCATCCGCGTGCACTGGGCCTGGAAGGCAGCCCAGGCCTCCTGGCGCCACTGCAGGTCCCCCCTGGACGCGTTGGCGAATCGATGCCTCGATTCGCTCGATGGCCTGCACATGCCAGCGAAGGAGCTGGTCCCGGTGGCGGAGCCTGTGCCTGCGTGGTTGGGCAGCTGGGGGTGCCGCTGCTGCCGGACTGGAGGGTCCCCGGCTTGTGCTTGGTCCCGCTGCAGGGAAGAGAAAAAAGCATGGGTCAGTCAGGCAGGCCGGCCACTGTCCCCACACCTCATGCCCTCTACCGCACCCCTGAGCCCAGGTGACACCACAGTAGTGTGGCTTGGGCCCACTCGGTTCTCCCCGTCCCCCCATGTTGTATGTTTGCAAGGAGGACTGCCCCTGGAGTAGGGTCCTCCTCCATGTATTGTAACCACCGGTCTGTGTCCTGGCCCCATGGAGGGTGGGAGGGCGCTTGTGTTGCGTTAACCTGTGGAACTCCCTGCCGGTGGAGGCTGTGAGGCTTTGGGCTAATCACTGGTGTTTGACAGGGAGTGAGATGCATCCCCACACAGTGCCTGGGAGCACATCTGGCAGAGGTGGTCTGGGCTCTCAGATCCCCATCGCGTGGGATATCTCCTGGACGGAACCAGGAGAGTGACTGGGGGGGGGGGGGTGTCCCATCCTTGCAGCAAAACTCAGGCGGCCCTAAGGGTGGCCCGAGGGCTCCCCCCCTTCTCCCTCCCACTATCCCTCACACACGTAACCCAGGGACATGCGTGGCCGCAGTGGGGACTTCCCTCAGGGAGCCAGCCAAGGCACCGGGAGCAGGCGAGGGGCTCAGTGGGGGGCCACATTCACAGGGCTGTGATGCTGTGGTTTACCCAGGAGCAGCTGGCTGTGCCTCTCAGCCAGGCATGGGACAGTGTGCCATTCTCCATGCTGCACCCTTGCGGAGGTGCGGGCTCTGGCCTGAGTCCCTGGGGCCCTGGCTGGTTCCAGCCGGCATCCACCCTTCCCCCTGGTCCCGCCGAATGTGTGTGAGCAGCACGGTCCCAGGCGTGCCCTGCAGCTGCCTGCCGCGGCCACGTGCCGCTCGGTCACCAGACTGCACGTGGTTGCACGTGCTGCTTGCTGCCTAATGCTACACAGCGTGCAGCTCACGTGGCCTGAGTGACATGCTCTCCCCCTTCCCCCTCCGGGCGCCTGGCTCCCCCTCCCCGCCCTTGTGAGTGCAAAGTGCAAGACCCACCGGTGGATCCTTCCCCGGCCTCGGAGGATGCGCGGGAGACGTCGGGGCTGCTGGAGGGGGCCTGCTGGGTGGCAATGCTGGCCTCATCCTACGATTCAGTGCTGTCGTCTCTTTCCCCCGCCTCGGTGGTCCTGGTGACGGGGGGCCACACGCTGCTGTCCACGGGCACGTCTGGGGCTTGCAGGGCTGGCTGGCCCAGGATGGCGTGGAGCCGGTCGTAATGGGGGCAGGTGTCTGCTCCTGCCCCCTGGCCCTCGCTGGCCCGCACATAGCCCAGGCGCAGCTCCTTGACTTTCACCCGGACTTGTTCGAAGGTCCGGGCTGGATGGCCTTGCTGGGCTAGCGCCTGGGCCATGCGGCCGAAGATGTCGGCGTTGTGGCACCGCGAGTGGGTCTTGTGGAGGCCCTCCTCCTCCTGCCACAAGTCCAGGAGGGTCTCCAGCTCCCCCGAGGACCACGATGGGGCCCTTCTTTTCCGGCCCCTGGGGGCCTCCTGCGCTGGGGGTGCAGGTGGCTGAGCGCCCGGAGTTGCTATGCTGGCTGCGATGTGGCTGCTGGGCACGGCAGGGGCACCATGGCAGACCTCAGGCAAGAGGTCTGAGGCACGCTCCTGCCACGTGCGCTCAGCAGCCTGTGGCTACTTTAAGAGCTCGGGTTACCAGGAAATCCAGGGCTCCTACGGGGTCTCCCAGCGTCCAAACCACTTTTTTCCGTTTAGCCTGCTTTTGCGCAAAAGTCTTACTTAGCTGTCTACACTGGCCCTTTTGCGCAACAGTTTTTCGCAAAAAGGACTTTTGCCCGAACGGGAGTGTCAAAGCTTTTCCGGAAAAAGCACTGATTTCGGACAGTAGATCGTCAGTGCTTTTGCGGAAAATCAAGTGGCCAGTGTAGACAGCTGGCAAGTTTTTGCGCAAAAGCAACTGCTTTTGCGGAAAAAGTGGCCAGTCTAGACACAGACAAGTGGTTTAAGCTAGACCTTTGCTGCAAAATTCAAAGGATACCAGCTCAAGTGTAAGCAGTACTAAGGATTTAGCTGATAGTCCAGAAAAAGCCAGCTATCCCAGGTGGGCGGTTTGGGTGTGTGTATGGGAGCAGGGTGAAGGGCAACTACCAAGTAATAGCCTAGATTGTCTTCACTGAGAAGTTAAGCCCTAGGTGTTCGCAGGATTGAGGTCTAATTTCTTCCATGTTCTCCTTTAGATAATATTCAAGATATTTAATAGGCTGAGGCAGTAGTATCACATAGACCCCCTTATCCTCTGCATCCCTCAAGACAGCTGGGTCCACAAGGACCCAGCTCCTGCATATAACAAGTGACCTATTATTGACCACTGGAAATAGAGAACTGTACCTGTGGGGGCTTTTTGCCAGAGGAGATTAGACCGAGCTCAAACTAGGTGTGTTTGGTAAAAACCATCCTTCCAAACAAAAACAAATACCAGAGCAGATGGTCTTAGAAGGAAGCCACACACCCCTGGAAAGAGAGAGACAGAGAGAAAGAGAGAGAGAGAGAAATCCACCCTTTTCTTCTGGTCATTTGTGCTCTTTAGTATGCAATGCTTAGATTCCATTGTGATTGGCACTGTATAAAACCCATCAGAAACAGAGGTGCTAATTTGCCTCCTACTTTGTGTTTTATGACATCAAATCTTGCAGCTATGTTGAATTGCTAATGTCAAGCAATGTTACATAAAATGCTGGTACAGCAACATGTAGTCTTACTAACAGTGTAAAATGAACAAAAGTAATAAGAATTTGGCGCCCACTCTGAAATATTCAGTAGAAGACTGTCTATGATAAAAATGGACTTTGAATCGGGCCCTGCACATTTGTTCAGTCCAGTTCACTTTATAATACACTGTTTCCTGCAGCTTGCATACAGTTCACTTTGTTCATCCTGTTTAGTCGAGACAGATGCAGATTTGAAGGACACGCTTTATCTTGCATTCTTTTCACGCTTGAAATGTTTGCCAGCTTTGTTATTTCAGATACACAATACACTGACTCTTATTCCAGAGCTTTAGACCATCAGCCTTTATGTCACTGGCATATTTTTCTGTTTATGTTCCAAATATTTGGGTACATTTTGTGTAGCTTCAATTTAAGATGCTCTAATAGGAAAGAAGAGCAGGAAAACAGTGCGCCTTGAACTGTTTTCAGAACAAACTTGCAAGGTGAACTTTCTACTTCTCGCTTTTTAAAATAAACAATTTTGTGCAAATACACTGGCATTATTCCATGTTTTTTCAGGAATAATACAAATATAAATCCTTTTTCATTCAAAGCATTTTTCACTGGCATAAATTCTCACAGATCCTAATCAAGCAAAGCACTTACCCACCTACATGAACATCTGAGTAGCCATAATGATATCAAGGGGGCTTCTTGTATCCTCAAAAAGTTAAGCATCTATTTAAATACTTGACAGAATGTTGCCAGATGGAAATAAAAAATGATAAAAAGTCCCTGCCACAGGAGGTTTATAATTTAAACTGGACAATTCAACTAAAGCCCACAGGCAACTAAACAAACCTGAACAATTTGATTTAGATTATTTGTTTTTCATGCCTGCATCTCTTCCCTGCCCCATTTGCCTTTGTAGGTTTGTTGTGTCCATAAAGTTCAATGTAAACCTATGGCTCTATAAGAAAATAATAATATATATGACCAGATTCGAAAGAGTGTGCATGGGCACGACTCTGATTTACAGGTGCATATAAATACAGTATGGAGTTAGGGTCTGTAATGAGGCATCATATATTGTAATTTTTTAGAAATGTCAGCAAATACATAACTGAAAACACATAAATGGCTCACAAAGGAAGTAAATTTAGAGGGGGAAAAGGAGGGACCAAGAACAGAAAACTGAGGTTCACTTACAGAAAGAGGGAGAGGGACCAATGAAGGCAATGCTGAAAGCATGATCGCCCCAGTAGAAGAACTAAAAGAGGACAGAAAGGAGAGAGGGTAAACCACCCTGTTGAGGGTGGCAGTGGGATGAAGAATGACTATTGCTTTTGAGTTGTGATATTTGCATATAATAGCTAACAGTTTAAAAGTCCAGTGTAGACAAGCAACACTGCCTTTAATAGGTGTCAAGTCAGTCAAGGGAAAAACTAACAGCAAAGAGGAAAGATCACTCAGGGTATGTCTACACAGCAGCAGTATTTTGGAATAACATCCACACTGCCAGCCTTTATTTCAAAATAATGTCAAGCTGGAGGATTTCTTACTCCAACTCCTGTAACCCTCATTTCACAAGGAGTAAGAGAAGTCAAAAGAAGAGTGTTCTTCCTTCAGCTTCCTGCTACGTAGGCAGCGCCAAAAGCCGAATTAAGCTATTTTGACTTGAGCTGTGTCAATTGTGTAGCTTAAGTACTGTAGCTTAATTCGACTTTAGCCCTGCTGTGTAGATGTACCCTAAGAAATTATTCTCCTAAAATTTTCAATCCCTCTCAGAAGCATATGTGCATTTAGAGGAATAATCATTCATCCCACCACATAGTTAGGGAAAAGAAAAGGAATATGACAGGGAAGAGGGACTTTGTATGACACAACTGCATCCAATGTAGAGGGCAAACAGAAACCCCTTTTCTGTTACCCCTCCACAGTGAGCAACCCAAACAGGAGCCCAGGAATGAGAAACAGCATGTGCCTTTTAGAGAAACAAGCTGCTCCATCTTCCTCCTTCACCTGGGCACCAAAATGGAAAGTACTCCTGGGTGAACAATCTCCCAGCCTCTAACTCAACTGGGACCCTAAATCTAATCTCAAGCAGGACACTAAAAGCTTTGATACCACCTCTGTGTCAAGAATGTGGTAGGGACATTCATTTGAAAAGCACAGTGCCAGGCCACAAACTCTCCACAAGATGGAGTTTTCTGAAAAATATTCTCCTAGAAATTAGTCCCCTACCTGATTTTCCCAGCTGCCTCCTCCCAGGGTCTAGCCATCATATATTGACCCAATCTCCCCAACTTTTGCTTGATGGACAGTTCCTAAGAACTGACTAATTACCCTTCTCCAGATGCCCCTCTGGCCCCACTGAGTCATATCTCAACCACAATTACAGCCTCAACCCCTATAAATCATGTGGTTGGTGGAGGATCCAGCTAGGATCTCTATGTCAATTGCAAGAGTTATTGCCTCATAAGCACTCCCTCCCTTTGCTGCAGCTGTTCAGGAACATCCATGCACGGAGGGCCAGGGCCCAAGTGTTTGTTTTAGATAGGCAGCCCAGAACAGAGCCATTTATCTGGTTAACATTTAAAAAGGGTTGGTCAAATGGTTATATGCTCAAAAGGACTGGTAGAAGGACACAACGAAATATATGCTTAGTTTGGACTGCCATCCTCAACTGTCCTTTTCAGTGGGAAGTTTCTCTCCCGCCTCCCGCCCCCGCAGCTCCTTTCTTAGACACATTTGTTATTGGCCTGTAAATTAGTCACACAGAGGTCACTAGTAGTTGCAATCAAGAGATCATCTCTGGGAGTAAAATTAAATGTATAAAGAAATCTACAGTTTTTAAGTTGAACTTGCCAGGTTCGTTACCCTCAACACATTCAATACAAGTCCTGTACAATGACCATATTTCTATTTCCAGTGACTGGAAAAACAAAAAGTTCCCTATAAAATTAAAATGTCTCCTTAGCCAACTTTTTTCTTGAGCAGCAAACTGAGTCACTTCTAGCTACAAATGTGTGATCCACAGTACACACCATAGAGACTGGCAACAGAGTTGTTGTCCAAAGTGTCCGCCCTGACAATCTGGATTCAACCTCTGACTCAGTTTGCATTGAGTTCAGTTTGCACTGAGCACTCAATTTGCATATGGGTTCCAATCCTGCTTTCACTGAAGTCACTGGGTGTCTGGCCATTGACTTCAATGGGAGCAGGGCCTGACTTATCTATTTTTGGAAATTCAAACTCTTCAGTGTTATGCAGCCCCAAATATTTAAGATAGGCAGCACTAATCCACTCATTGACAGCATTTGGATGCATTGCAAATAAACACATTTAACAATTGCTATCAGGTAACATCAAAAGGAATGGTTCACACATTAACTAGGGAATAAATGTTGTTGCCCATTCACAGCTATTGAGAACATTGGATTGTTCAAAGCTAATATAGGAGATTAGATGGGAATTTATCATGAGCCTACCTGTTTGAGAATATGGTAAACTACGGAATAATCTCTTGATAAATAAGGCTGTACAGGTCATTTTCAAAGGATAGTTTCCTTAAGGTGAAATGTACCCTCCTGATCAACAAACTTGCTAGTAATTGGGCTATGTAAGGGGTTCTCAGTGGCGACTGAGGGAGACAGAATTCACACATTCCATAAAGCCCAGGGAAAATGTTGTTCTTCAAAACAGACTCTTCACAAATCACTGTTCTAAAATATAGGTGGAATAATGGGTATTGCTACTTTACAACTTCCAGGCAGAGTTAGTATGTCTGTGTAACTGCAGCTCCCACAGTATTGCCCTTAGCCTGTCCTAAAATATCCCCCATATGCCAACTTATTTGAAATTAGCCTAGAATTCCCCTTCAAGGAATACAGGAAACCATCACATCATAGATAGTTTACCTATTTCTAACCAACACAACCCCATTGCATGGATTATTTGGTGCAGAGGGCCTTGTGTCAG
The DNA here is from genome assembly GCA_019425775.1 of Rafetus swinhoei. Classification (NCBI taxonomy): domain Eukaryota; kingdom Metazoa; phylum Chordata; order Testudines; family Trionychidae; genus Rafetus; species Rafetus swinhoei. The sequence continues at coordinate 31,615,082 of CM033447.1, read as the reverse complement.
CCCTCCATGCCCTCAAAGCACAGTCCATCCATGTACTTGCGTTAGAAATTGTTACCTGCACTCATAACTGTCAAGTATTTCCTAAGGCTAGAACCAGTGACCTAGCACTGAACGGCTCCATAGCACAGGAACCATTTGGAAAGCAGCACAGAAACCCTCAACATGAATTTGGAAAAACAAACCAAACAAAAGCTACTTTTTGCTTAGAACAATGAACAAAGTTGTACTTACGTGCACTCAGGCTGATAACCCTCCAAAACACCTAAAACTATGTGTGTTAAATGGCAGTGTGGTTGCAGATAAAATCTATGGTAGGACAGTATAAAGCATGTCATAATAAAAATAACACACACTTCCCACGCAAAGAATATTACTACACCCATAAATAAACCCTTCTCTCTCACACACCAGACGTGAAATAAAAGTGTCTTCCTCCATGCCTTGAAAGACCGCAACTCATAGATGAGCTTTGGCATAAAGCTGAGAGGAGCATTCTGGAGCTGTACGTGCGCTGCCTTCTGCCCTCTGGAGAATATATCATGGAGTCCTTAGTTCCAGCCTCACTGGCTTTGGGTGCCATGACAGGAGTTAGGGCAGCAGACATGCCCCCTCAGCTACACTGATCCTAGTGTAGAAAATTGTAAAACTGTAAAAATTGTAGAATTTGACCCAAAGAGAAGAGGTTAAATGCATCAGGTAGTAGTTCTGTTCGTTTTTAAACAGCTGTAGGCCAATTAACCTACAAAGACGGATGCACGTGCATAATCTTTCAGATTTACTCGTGTGCACGAAGTTAAGTAAACTCGTGGCTGTGTAGGACTCTGAAGTGCATTCACTGCACTAGGGACCACCAGAATGCTCACATAGTCAGATCTTAGAAACAGGAGAAAGGCTGCAGCTCGTGCAGCCTAACTATGGGTAGCTATGAAAGGAAACCCCCAAACAGCGTGCTATTCAGTAACTGAGCTCAGAGGTCACAAAGATTGGAACTTTTTAATATTTCCGGTTTGAAAAAAAATTGTCATTCTGACTTGTGAGAGTAGCTCGTGCTAAAAATTGCTTCCAAGTTGGGAAGTACATGCATCTTCCGTCTTCCTGGGCAAAACACACAAAAGGGCCTAGTGCTTTGCAGTTGAAGTCAACAGGAACTTAGTGCAAAAATTGTGGCATTTGACCCAAAGAGAAGAGTTATAGGTTAGATACATGTGGTACTTCCCTGAGATACAAGCATTCAGTACCCTTTATAAATTGCAACATGAAGGTCCTGATCCTGCAAGCACTTAGGCACATGAATAACTCTACCTAAGTGAGCAGCCCTATTGACTTCACTGTGGACCATTCATCTGAATTAACGAGTAGTCTTGTGGCACTTTAGAGACTAACAACAATTATATAGATGTCATATATATTTGTTAGTCTCTAAGGTGCCACAGGACTACTCATTGTTTTAAAGTTACAGACTAACACGGGCACCACTCTGAGACTTTTTTTCATCTGAATTGTTATTCATGTGTACTCTGTGTTATAAATACTAACAAATCCAGAGCAGTTGAAACACTGCCTGTCAGTGAGCTACAATAGTCACTCCTCTGCAGCACATAACTTAGTATTGTGGCTACTTAATCTGAGAGAAAAACTGTAGGTGCTGTGGTACACGGATCCATTTTGAATTAGTTCACCCACCCTTCCCCTAACTTCAAGAAGAGGTGTTTCATCATATGGCCATAATATGGCATATTTAGGTACGAGCTGGTGGAGTAAAAAGATCAAGCGAGCGTTGTAACGTGCTGAAGGAAAAGCAGCAGCTAGAAAACAAATGGTTAAACTGTTCACAATAAGGATTAAATATGGCGAAAGAATTCTCAGCCTTGGTACCCAGCAGGGGAGCCTCGCTGGTGCCTGGATAAGCAGAGAAAAGCCTTGTACACAGACCTTGATATCTCCTCAGTAAAGCCACGTTTGCAGCGAAGGACATTGATAGAGATTTTTAAAAAATAAATAAAAAAATACCCGGGGCGGGAAATGTAGTGCAACTTTCCAGAACGAGAAGTTCTCTCCCAGGTTTACATTTGCCAGGCCATTGACGTATGTGAAAGAAAAAACAGGCGATAACTTCTCGTCCTTCTGCACATTTCAGGCCATCACTTCTAATTATTCCTATCATTCCTTTTCCCAGTTGCACTCCCTTATGTACCTCCCCTGCCCCACAAGTGATATTTTCCAAGTTTTCAGCACTTTTACTAAGCAATACTTTTGTGCACCCAACCTGCAGGTGCACCAGAGTCCTTGGCAAGGGGCAAGCTGATTATCACTTATGAAAACAGCTACACTGTATTGTCCATACTTCTTCAAGGTCTTGAGCAAAGCATAAATGCTGATGACAAAGAAGTTGATGCAGGCAGAGCTTCAGACGACTAATCAGGTAAGTCTTATTTGTTGTTTGCGGAGTAAGCTTTACAGTACTTTGCAGTTTATACATAAAGTTTTTTTGAACTCTCTTATTTGTGATATTGATCTAATGTCTTTATAAAATCAAGCAAAACTTTAGTATTGTGCAGTTATTCTGACTTCATGCTGAACGTTATCTTGCTAATTACCTAAAATTCATCTCTAGGTGATTTGTGAAGAATTATTGTTATTAACTTTTTCCTTCTGCAGGCTCCATATCTTATTTGTTTTTAAAGATAACTAACTTACATTGATTAATTTGCTATATACTGAATGCTGTTAAAATAAGATCGATGCTTGATATATTTTGTCATCACTTTCCGGTATTTTAACCACTGTTTTAAGCTGTATACATCGGGGAATATTGCAAGAAAACATCTACTGTTTAAGGATAATTACTGATTTTTATTCTCATTATCATATATGTTTACACTTTAGGTTTCCTCACTTTATCCTTGCCAACTGTTGGATTTCTTTTGATTCTGCTCGTTGTTCCTTTTTCCTATGCATATACTTCTTTGAGAATTGGAACTAAAGAGGCATAGGGCATGGGAAAATGGGGCGACTGAGGTACTCCACCACTCGCTCACTCTACAAAGCATCATTAGGAGGCATGTGGGGGAAAAAAAATGAAAGCCTAGTAAGTACTGGATATAAACAAACAAGTTAATGGTGAAATTCTAAGCATAGAAAAATACTGATTAATAGTAATGTGTAAGAATTTACATAATTTACTGTAATGCAGTAGCTGAATGTTGGTCTCATGTTAATATATTTATTTTAATTTCTTGTCAGGAGTAACAATATTTAGCACACACCTGTTGATTCAATTACAAAAACCAATGTGAATCTTAGAGGTTTTTTTTTCTGAAGAAATGCAACACTTATTACTCATTCCTGTAGCTCTTACTCAAGCAAAGCTGCCATTTAAGTGTGTGTGGGGGGGGGAGGGGGTTCCTGACTAAAACTGCAGAAGTTGGCATTTTGGGTCCAATCCAGAGCTTACTGAAATCAGTGAGAGTTCAGTGAAGGCCCTCACAACCAGTCATACCACTGTTACTTATGCAGGTGGTCTTTAATTTGACTACTTATGGAAATAAGAATCATAGAGTCCTTAGGGCCTGATCCTGCAAAATGCTCAGTGTCTCTTGTATGGTGCTGAGGATACACAGCTGCCACTGAAGCCATCCTGCAGAATCATGCCATTAGTTTGAAACCAGTAAAGAAAGTTAAGACTAATCTATTTCTTTTGTTTCATCCACAGGTATTTGGGAAGTAGGACCTGTAACCTGACTCCAGTTTTTTACTGAGTAGAAAAATAGCCATTCATTGTATTTTCTTTTGTCTGCTTAATTGTATTTAGTCTTGATACAGATGTGTGATTTCTGGAAAGAGAGTTCATAGAAATTGAAATGAATTATATGTACTACAAGTAAAATAGAAATCTAATATTTTAATCAGAAATTTGCCTAATACTGTATTACAAATTCTGACGCTACTTTGTTTATATAAAGCATGGTCATATATTTCATAGCATTCAGTTTTTAACACCTATTGTTGTTATGCTATACAAGCTAATTTAAGCTAAGTCAATATAGAGATTAAAAAGCCATACTTTCTATCACTTTTCACATGTAGTATATTGGAGAACTTTCATTTTATGTGTGAGTCATTACCATAAATTAAAGGATAATAAAAATATTCTACCTACATCTGTGTGAATTATTCATTTATTTCCTATTGAGGTTGGGTGGAGGGGAGAATCCAGAGGTAATGTGAACAACATATTTTGATAACAATGCATTTTCTTTAACAGAGTTGCAAGATGCTTGAAGGATGTTTGGATGGAATAAAATAATTGATTTGTGCTTTTCATAACACTTTAATAAACCAAAATGCATCACCACAATTAAGAAACAAAAGGAAAGCAAGTCTGGAACACAAAACAAATAAAAATAAAAACAAAAACAATCTTGTTGCCAAGAGGGGAACCTCCATATAATTTACGGACTCTTCAAATCCTGAGGAGATTTTGTATTACAAATCAAATAAAAAAAAAATACAATGATCCAGATTATAGAATTTGTATAATGCTGGTAGAAAGCCCCTGTGTGTGAGAAGTATGATATATTTTTACATCCAAGATGCATCCCACCAGGGTGTTCAGAGACACATGTACAAGCTAATTAAAACCACCCACATGAAATAGAATTAAACCCATAGTTTAAATGAATACCATCTTAAAAGTGAAAATGAATCAGACATGGGGAGGAGGGAACTGTCAGCCCATAAAAGGGTACAGAGACAAAAGTGTGGTGGGAGGGAATGGTAATAAGTAAGGGGCCCTAGAGCAGTCATACTAAAAATATTTGTAGGGGGGGAAAGATTAAAGGGAGAAGATTAAAGGTTCAGTGTAAAGGCTGGGGGGCATTTCAACAGGGAAAGAAATCCAAACCTTGGGACCCAAAATAGGAATAATCTTTTCTTTTGTAACTCAGATCAACAGCTTTCAAAAAAAAAAAAAAAAAAAAAAAAAAAAGGAAATTAGAACAGCTGAGATTTCGTACCTGAAAGTTTAAAAAAAAAAAAAAAAAAAGATGTACTCATTGAAGCAATAAAAGAAAATACCTCACTCACTGACTATTTTATGGGGTCAGTGCAGAGGGGTTCAGTTCATTCATACATTCCATTGAAAGGCATTTATCCTGCTTGGAAATAAGATGTAGCTGGCTAAATACTCCTAACAAGCTCTGACTGATTAGCTGCTCATAAGATCATGCCTTATGAGATGCTAATGAAATCATTAAATGGGTTGGTATCTAAGAATACAGGATGGAATTTTCAAAATCACCTAAGTGACTCAGGAGCACAAGTTTCATTTAAATAAAGTCATTTAGGTGTTTTTGAAAATCCCTGTTTGTTTCCATCTAACTCTCACTATTCTAAATATCACTGACTAGTATTCCAGTCATGTGGCCAAATATAAATGTTACAAGCCATTATGTATTCCTGCACTTAACTGCTTTGCTGGATGGGGGACTGAACAAGAAGGGTGAGGAACAGAGCGCAGTGGCTAGAAAAAGAGGAACGAGCTGGCAAAAGTCTCTGTCTCTTCATAACATTATTAAATCCAATTTTTTTTCAAGCTAAGCAACATTAATTAAAAATAAAGCATTGTTGTGAGGGGTAACATGCAAGAGCTCAACCAATTTGTGAAATGGGGGCTTTTCCATTGGTATTACTAGGGGCAGGGATGAGAGCTTTAAAAAATTGGGGGAAGGGGTGCAAAAAATTCTCAGCAATTCCCTCCTCCCCCCATCTCTATAAAGACTGAGACTGAGGGAAACTGATAAAACAGTGTGGGCGAATACACAGGCATAGAGGCATATGCTGCTTAACCAAATATTTAAACATGCTTTATGGCAATATTAAGGATCTGACTGAAAAATACAAAAGAAAGGAAATTCTGTGTTCAATCTTTTACTGTCCCACTATGCCCTGCGCTGAAAAGTTCAGAGTGCTGAAATACTTTAGCACAATGACCTGATCTAAAGATAAAGTGAAAGCCTTTAGCAAAATTCCCTTTGCAAGACTACACTCACAGAGCTCATTTCATTTGTCATTTTAAGTGCAAGTGTTAGGGAAAGGAAAGATTTTTATGATGCCCACTTCTGTAGATAAAGGACACTGATCACCAGCCTTCGAAAGAGTGACTGGGTTTAAAGATAACATGCACTGTATGTTATCTTCATCTACATTACCTGTACTCTGTAGAATCATTAATCTCCAAGCAACAGATAGCATAGATCAGGGCCATTCAAAGACTTTATCTTGAGACACAGAAAAAAGAGAAGAAAGAACCACTCCTGAGCAGCACTGAGGAGAAAACTGTTCCTGAAATGTGTCTGAGGAAGTCTGTCCTTGTAAGCACTATAATCAATCTCTTTCTGGGCCTCTCAATCCACAAGAGTACTTTGCACCAGCCTCTGTCATATGGAAAATACTGGGTAAAGAATGAGCAGAGGAAATGTTCTTCCACTAAAACCCCCTTTCTAAAGCTTTCTCTAGTTTGTCAAGGAGCTCAGTGACTAATGATCGTAAATTACTCACCCCTGGTTTGTCCATGGAGGGGGTGGGGAGGAGGAAACAAGGACATAAAAAAAAATCTCCTGTATTTTAAGTTTACCACAAACAAAAATAAATCAAAAGCTGCTATTTGGCTATGCAGAAGCAGATCTCCCACCCCATACCTCCCAATGAATCCCTTTGCTGGAATCAGTCTGCCCCATAAAGTATTTCCTGTCTGGGTTCAAGGCTGAGGTGACTCAGGCCTCTTCAATCAGTTTTCTTCTTTCTTCAATGACTGATAAGCGCTGCTTTCATCAGGGAGGATTTTCCCCATCCCTCTGCCCTGCCTCTCTATTCTCTTCTCTCAATTCATTGTCATCTCTCTTCCTGGTTTTCTTTCTGTCCATTTTGTCCCCTATTTCTTCCTCATCACCACCTTCCTCAAGATATTTCTCTCTTCCTCCTTGGAATCTGCTGATTTTTGGATCAGGGTTGATGCAATTCTTACAGGTCTCTCCTCATGTGACTAATACTTATTCACACAGGTGGAACCATCGGGGCAAGTTTCTTATTCCCTTTCCCAAAAGACATTGTTTCACCCACCTACATCCCATCCCATCCAAAAAGGCAAAGTAAAGGGGATTATAGTGGAAGCAATGTTTTGTGAACAGTGCTCATCTTGATTATATGTTATACTTTGATCAGCTATGGGCCAGATCCAACAAATCTTTATTTATGTGTTTGACATTACTCACAAGAGTAATCCCATTGATTCCCCAAGATTGATCTCTCTGCTTACATGTCTCCTAATACCAGTTCAAAAGGTTATATTCATGCAGGCCCCAATTCAAAAGAATACATGAGCAGGTGCTTAATTTGAAGCGTGTTGCTTGCTGAATCAGGATCTCATAAAATGAAGAGAAACAGTACCATATGAAATATTAACTAACACAGATTGAATTTCAGATGCCTGGCACTCATACTGAACTACTCACAGTGAAAATTATACATCAATAATTTTTCATAGAAATGATGCAATTTTCAAAAATAAAGTTATTTGCGATTCACAAAAACAAGAGAAGTTCCATTTATCTAATAAATCATTCACTCAACTTTGATTTCATCACACCCCAATGTTTTGAATGGCTTGTTCCTTCCAATCTTCCATGAGTCTGTGCCCTGTTAATAATTAAATATTAAAAAGTAATAATCATTATTTTTCCACATTATTACATCAGGGCTTAGTTTTGGTAACTAACATGGACCTAACAGCAATGAGGAGCAGTTACAGCCCTAATCTCACTCTGTGGGACATTTTTCAGAAGTGAAATCTTGAAATGGAAAAGCATTCATAAGAACAACCTAAGCTGCCACACTATAATAATATGAAAGCTAAGTCATGCATATAAAAATTAACATTCACTTAAATCTGAACTATTGTGCCACAAGAGCTAGGCCCTAACCTTAAATGGCAAAGGTATTATTCATAACCATTCTTCTTATTATTTATAAATAGTCCCTTTGAAAACATGACAGGAAAACTTGATCCTGACTGACGTATCTTTTCTTGCCATCAGGTGCATACAAACTGCAGTTTATTCACTGAGCACTCTGCATTGGGCTGGTGATTGTATTTATATTTTTTTTAGAAGACAGTACTGAAATATTTTTGAACCATGTCCCTTCTGTCCTACCAGCACTAATCTTCACCATAATACAACTCAAAGTTTCCAGTCCCTCAAATGCAAGCAAGGTATCTTAAACCGAATTGCTAAAACTCATACATCTCCCATTTTGTAACTGTATTTACTTTTACTTGATTTGTCTTACTCTAGATCAGTGTTTCTCAACCAGTGGTACGAGAACCCTTAGGGGTACTTGAGAGAAGTCTGGGGGGCTACATCAACACAAATGAAATTTGGAAAAACTGAAATTTTGTTTGAAGTTTTACACCGCTTTATTATTTTTGTACTTTTCACACCCAAAAATTTCATCGCCCACCCAGCTACAATTAAGTTGTTTAAACAAATGTGTTACAATAGTAGAAAAAACTTGTGTGTGTCTGAAAACTGTCGGTGCTGGGGGTACTTACAATTTTTTTAAAGGGGTACTTTGTAAAAAAAATAGTTAGAAACACTGCTTTAGATGATCCCCAATTCCACCTTAATAAATCAAGCAGACTAGTGGAGTCTGCTAGTTCAAGGCCCTCGGATAATCTTCAGTATAACTTTCCCTCTTACGGATGGAGTTTCTCTCTTCGCAGCACCAGGGACATAATGAGACCATTATCTTTCTACAAGAAAAGAGAGGTCATTCATAACAAGGTTAGGGACTCGTGTTTTGCATTACAATTGCTGAAATGCAGTTAATGTCACTGTGTATTCTAAGCAGTGTGCAATCACTCCCCTGTAAAAGCGTTTTATGGTATGTAATTAAGAATCCATTAAAATCTATTCTCCAGGCCATTATATCTCAGCTACATTGTTACATGACTCCCCATTCTTTTATTAATTCCCGTTTTGTCTAATTGAAATATATCGTATGATCTATTCGTGAATGCCTACTAGTCACTTACATTTCTAGATAATATTTATTGCAAGGTATTTGTACAAACTTTATTCCTGATTTGGCAATCAAGAGAAAGACATTGCACCCACATGCTGCCTGGTGGAAACCAGTGGGTAAAATCCACTCCATCCACACAGAACTAAAGCAACTAGCCTCTATGCAAGTGTCTTGTGTAAGAGGTTAAATTCAGCCCATAACCTACGGCCAATGTGCAAGGTAAGTACACCAGCCAGAGCCACTCTGCTCAAGTCACTTAAGGATTGGCATGCCTGGGCCAATGCCACTGAGGCCTTCTCCTCCAGTCTAATGTAAGGATGTTAAATATCGACTAATTGACTAATCGAATAGTCAATGCATTTTGCTGCACTAGGGCTGTTGCTGCACTTCAAAAGCAAAAGTGCTGCTTGGAGCCTGGGGGCAGGCTCCATGTGCAACTGCCACTTTGAAATGCCTTAGGGAGCCCCACGTCACAATCCTTGCAGCATTTCAAGGTGGCAGTGCTGCATGGACTCTGGGGTCAGCGGGGGAGTCCCCACCTGATCCAGGGCTCTATGCAGCACTGCCTCTTTGAAACACTGAGTGCAGCCTGCACATGGAGTTTCAAAGGTTCTGGCCCCAAGCTTCAAGCGGCACTGCCGCTTTGAAGTACCCCCCCCCCTTACACCTCCCGCCCCCGCTGCCTCTTTCTGATTGAGGTGGGGGGAAGTGGGAGGAGAACAACTAGTCTACTAGTCTGTTGACTATCCGATAAGCATTTGAGGAGAAAACTGTTCCTGAAACACGCCTGAGGAAGCCTGTCCTTGTAAGCCTTATAATCAATCTCTTTCTTGGGCCTCTTAATCCACAGGAGCACTTTGCACCAGTCTCTGTCATATGGCAAATACTGGGTGAAGAAAGAGCTGGGGAAATGTTCTTCCACTTAAACCCCCTTTCTAAAGCTTTCTCTAGTTTGTCAAGGAGCTAAACAGAAAAAAAAAAAGTACTAAAATAGTACCATCTTTTGACATTCAAACAATTATCAGTAATATAGCAGTATTCAAATATTGCTAGAAAAGTATTTGGAGCTTTGAACACCATGAAAAAAACTTAGCAATGTAATTTTTGATTGTCCATAAATATTTCTGGGTTTCAACAAAACAAAAAAATCAACCCAACCCAGATACCAAAGCTTGACAAGTCCATTTACGAGACAGAATCCACAATGCCAAGAAGTATAATTTACTGTTTCATTTTAACGTCAAATATTTTAAATGCTATATGCAAATATTTTAAACAGCTGCTTTCACAAACAATGAAGAGAATTTTCATACAAGCGGGCAAGCAAATGTGCTGAATTTTGAAGGCAGAGTGTCTGACATGTTACCAAATCTTTGGCCACTTAGTACTTCATAATTGTCAGGATGCTCAACATTGTGACCACACCTGACAATGTCGGATTAGCCACTGAGACAATGGAACCCATGCCTAAGGACCATGGAAAAATGCCTCAACCTGCTCTGCTCAGCTGGTGCTCCTGCTGGAAAGAAGGAGTAGGGTCAGGGAATACCCATAAGGGGGCAAATGTATTGTCCCAGGGCCAGCAGTTCAAAAGGGCCTGGAGTTCCAGGCCCTTTAAATCGCCACCAGAACACCATACCATGTGCTCCAGGCAGCACTGAGGGCTGGCTGACCTCAGTCCCTCTCTGTCTGCCCAAGGCCCTGCCCCTCTACAGCCCAGAGCTGGGGCTGCCCCCACCTTGCTTAGGGGCCCAGAGAGGCTCTCAGCTCCCCTGGTTGGAGCATGTGGGCTTGCCCTGCTCTGCTCTGCCCAGTGCTCCTGTCAGGGAGCAGGGGAAACCCTCACACAGTGACCCCATTACCCAGCAGGAGCCCTGGGAGGGAGCACCCTGGAGGGGACTGCAGGCAGAAGGGATGGGGAGTAGTGTTCCCTGTAAGCTGAGCACTTGGGCAGCCACCCAGGAGAGATTCAGGTGCAGCCCAGATAATTTACAGAGCACCCATAGCTGCCTGTTGCATGTGTTTCTACTGGTGGTGCACAGCTGCACTTGCCTTAGTGCATGTAACAAAATTTATTCTGCACATACATGGAAAAAAATTAGATGGAGCACTGATGGGCTCCCACTTGCTCTGTCCAGAGCTCCACAAAACCACATGGAACTACATGCCACATGGAACATTAAAGTAACAAGTATAAAACAGATGCTTCTTTTCAAAAAACACATCCATTCTCATGTCTGCTTAGGCACAGTCATGTCACCGCAGCTCTGCTCTGCAGCTGCAGTAATGTAGACACTTCCTACACCAACAGAAAGGGTTTTCCATCAATGCAGCTAAATCACCTCTCCAAGAGGCAGTATCTAGGTAAACGGAAGAATGTTTCCCCTGACCTAACCACATCTACATCAGGGGTTACGTTGCTATGATTACAGTACTCAGGGGGCAAAATTTTAAAAATCTCTGAGCAACATAGCTAGGCTGATAATTTTTTTAGTGTAGACCAGACTTATGGGGCTATAACTCTATCACTACTGGGGCCCTTTACACACACTATTTCCAGTTCTATCAAGAGGAGGGTGAGAGTGAGGGTATGTGTGTGTGTCTGTCTGTCTGTCTGAAAAGTTGTCTCTCTTGCCCACAGCAGATTGTCCTATAAAAGATATTACTTCACCCACCTTGTCTCTCTAACATCCTGGGACTGACATAGGTACAACAACCCTGCACACACACAAAAACCCGTGTGCACACAAATACACACACACACACACACACACACAGAACACCATACGGTGTCTCGAAAATCAGTCAGTTCCATAAACTCAGCGTTATGAAAATAAGCTAGCAGTTGCCATTCACAGCTTAGTCAAATAACTAGAAAACAAAACATATACAGCCGGTCCCCAACTTACTAACGAGTTACGTACCAAACACTTGGTCGTAACTCGATCTGTTTGTAAGTTGGACTCCATTCATTTAAATGCGGTCGAGCTGTTCGTAAGCGCGGATCACATTCATAACTCGGGGACCGGCTGTAATGCGCTCAATGGGAGTTGGTCGTAACTACAAACGGTCATAAGTCGATGCATTCGTAACTCGGGGACCGGCTGTAATATAATTTTCTGATGCAGAAATGCTGCCTACAGAATAGAATTACACTGATACTATTAATTCAAAATGAATATCTTGATTTTAATGCTTCAGAGGGGTAGCCGAGCTAGTCTGTACAGGATAAACTTAAAAAACAAGAAATAGTCTGGTAGCACTTTAAAGACTAACAAAACATGTAGATGGTATCATTTTAATGGTATTTCACTTCTCAGAAACAGTCTTGAACTGTTTGAAAGTAAGATTCTCCTCTTAGCACATTTTGACAGTTGTAAACATTTTTTTTCTAAGTGTGCCTTTACCAGTTTGCATATAACTAGGTGAATGAGAATTCCTCTGTTTTTCAGTTATGTCAGGAGCACTTACAAAAATCTGAGAAGTCATAGTAGAAGCCAGCCTATACCAACCTCATCACATAGCTCAAGCCTTTATTTTCTTATGGCATGCTGGGCGCATTCCTCTTCTGGGAAGGAGGCGGCTCATTTTTCTCTGTAGTTTCTCTCTCTCTCTCTCTCTCTCTCTCTCTCTCTCTCTTTGACCAGGAGGGTCAGTGACAGATTCACTCCAAAGTAAAGAGCTATCTTTGAAGTAGAGGGGAATAAAGAAAAAAGTGTTGAGATCCCAGAGGAGCTCCCAAAACATTCACATCTTAATTAACATTAAGTATTCAAGCTAAATGGCCAGGACAAAATGCAAGCATTGTACAGCCAAATCATTCAAAACATTACCCAATTAGCACTAGTGTGAAATGATGAGCCAAGCCCTGTAATTCTAACAACTGCATTTATGTATGAAAGATCCCACACCAAAATAACATAGCATGGCCAAGGTTTTCAACTGGGGGGCCTGCAGTCAAGCACCATAGCCAGATTAAATAATTTTGGGGCCCTCTGCACTATGGAAATCTTCATCCCCCCACCATCCTTAGGGTGACAGATCACGGATGGGGGCTAGGCCTTGCCTGCAGTGTGGGTGGTCCCAGTGGGGTGATGAAGGTTAGGTTCTGCTCCCAGGATGAGGCGGCCTTGGAGGGTGGGGCTGGAAAGTGAGCCTGCTCCTTGCCCTGGCCTGTTGGCTGTCACCCCAGTATGCAGGCAGGGCAAAACTTCAATGTAATACTCCCTACTGCCACTCAATTTTGGCCAGCTACCCCTGAGCCAAACCTAGTGAGAGGCCAAGTCTTTTCAGGCAGACAGTAGGACTGATTCAAAGTGCCAAGGACAGCAGACACATACCCATAGCAGTGTACCACTCTGGACCTGATATCACAGTAGATGTTAACCAGGCCAAGAGTCAGCCTCTCCACACAGACCTAGAGGTGCAACAGGTATCCTGACATAGCCCTAGCAGCCCCCAGTCCCTTGGGCTGTAGGTCTCAGGAAAACAGTGTGGCCACTCCTGCCCCAAAACCCCTGTAAGGTGGTTGAGGTACATCTCATCTCTCCTTTTCAGCCTCCAGCTGGCCTTGTTAGCCAGATGGTGAAAGTCTCTTGCAAGAAGATCACAGAGTACCTCTCTTCCCGAAGGGAGTATCTGGTAGCTGTGAACACTCACCCAGCAGCTTCCGCTGTTAAGTGATGCAAAGATGGTGGGTCTCATTGGGGAGTTAGAGGATCCCTATAGTCAGGAGCATCACTGGCTCCCATTGAGACACACAGCAACCCATGATTGATACTATAGGCGATCAGGGAAGTGTAGAAGCTCTACGCCCACTGATAGACTGTGGAGTCTTGTTGCCTGGCCCTCTTGCCTTCCTCCATCAAGTTCCTTGCAGCTTCAAGGATGAAACTGACTTTCTCCCTCTTCCCCTCCCCTGACCCCCTGCTGAAGAGCAAACTTCACCTTCCCCCATGAGCCACATGTATCTGCCAGGAACTGGAGCAGCTCATCTCACAGAGGGTCTGAGGCAGAAAGCTCCGTAGCTTCAATGGAGCCCACAGATTCCTGACTCTCCTCTATCTGGGTCCCCTCAGCAGCCCTATGGGCAGGGGCGTGCTGGGACACATAGGTCCCAGCTTAGGACAGGGCTTCAGGCTAATTCATTCAGATGCTAATAGAAATCAAAGGCATGTCAAAAGGTATTGTAGTATAATCAGGCCAATTTACTTGTGTGTTAGTTTAGTTCAAAGGAAACATCAATGGTATAGTCTTCACTTTTCTTTTACCTGTTGATTGCTATCACATTACATTTTGTATATCCCTATAACAAGTTAACCCTAGATCAAAAGTGTGAGGTAGTGTTAAGATGAGAACTTACTTCACGTATACACTTTGTGAAAACTAATGGCGGCTTGTTTGTGATTACATTATCTTTTCCAGGGACGGGGAACCTTTTTTTGGGTTGGAAGCCACTGACACGCAGAAAAATCAGTTGGGGGCTGCACACAAGTGAGAATTAAAAAACAAAAACCACACACAAAACCAAACCTTTGACTGAAAAGGAAAGACACTCCCTACATTCCCCTCATACACCAGAGCATAGGGGAGCCCAGGCTAGTAGATTTTGTGTGCTCCAGCACTGTGGTGGAACCTCATTCCATGAGGAATAACGCCTATTCCAAAATAGCTATTTTGAAATACCTGTAGTGTGGACACTTCACTGCTGCTATTTCGAAATAGCTCCTCCCCAGGGCCATTCTAAGTAATTACTCTTTAGTGCTTCCTGGGGCTCTAAATTGAGGTAGCACGTCCACATTAGGGGAGCCTGCCTTGGACTTATTTCGAGGCTTCTCTGTAGTGTAGACATGCTATTTTGAAATAAGCTATTTTGGAATATTTCTTCCAGAAAAGCTTATTCCAAAATAAGCGTGCTGTGTGGATGTACCTTAAGACAATGAAAGCAATAGCAGGGTTTACCAATACAATACACTGTGGGTAAGTCTACACTGCATGCTTATTTCGAAATAAGCTATTCCGGAATTGTCATTCTGAAATAGCTTATTTTAAAATAGCACCTCTATACTGCAGGGAAGCCTCCAAATTAGCACATCTACATTAGGGAAGCCTGCCTTGGACTATCTCAGTTTAGAGCCCCATGAGGCACTGGGGAGGAATAACTTAGAATGGACCTGGTGAGGGGCTATTTCAAAATAGCAGCAGTGGAGTGTCTTCACGTGCCTTATTTTGAAATAGCTATTTCGGAATAGGCATTATTCCTCGTAGAATGAGGTTTACAGATTTCAGAATAACCTGTCAGTTATTTTGAAATTATTTCAAAATAACAGAATGGCTGTGTAGACGTTCACATTGTTATTTTAAAATCATGCCAGTTATCTTGAAATAATGGTGGAGTATAGCCACACCCTGTTTGTGCACTTTATTTTTCTTTCTATTGAGCCACAAGCATTTCACAAACCCCAGCTCACATTTCCAATCCATTAATAGCGTCTCTATTGAAGATCACTAGCCAACTCTCAGCAGTGACATAACTCAGCACTGTTACAAAAGGCTTTACACAGCAAAAATAAACCAGTTCAATAAAGCAGTGGAGCAAAGCAAAAGGGACACACTGGAAGGTCAAACTCATCCTATCAAGACATCTACAAAAGCTGACGAAGAGGAAGCCATGAAAATGCAAGGCTGCCTGCTTTCCCAGTAATAAGTCACATAGGCTTTTGCACATTACCCCAGTAAAGTACTGTCACCATAGAAACTGCCACATCAAGCTACTCTGTATCTGCTCTTCCCTCTTTGCCACAGAATAGTTTCCTAAAGAAATGCCCTCAGTGTCTCTCAATGGGGTAGAAAATACTGCCAACATATTCTCAAGAATATGTCAGTTTTCAGAATGGATTTGAAAGAATCCATTAATCATTAGAACTTCGCTAAACAGCTTTGCGGTTAGCATGCTGACAGACATGCTGTTCATTGGCTTGCCGTAAAAAACCAACCCTGTTTTTTGGCAGTGAAGACATAGACTGAAAGATGGGGGAGGGACTGGAATTCTGCCTTCCCTACGGTAGATCACTATCAGCTATGGAGACAAGCTAGCACACACTAGCAGAGGTGGACAATAATTTTTTATGGGGGGTGGCCACTCCTAGAATTTGGTAAGTGGTCATGGGCTCCACTTTCCTATGGAGGGTGTACAGGGTCTCGGACAGAGGCTGGGTGCAGGAGGGAGCTCTGGATAGGGGATTAGGGTGTGGGATCTGAGAAGGAATTTGGATGAAGGAGGGGGCAAGGGATTGGGATGCAGGGTCCTGGAGGGGGTAGTGGTGCAGGAGTGGACTTTGACATGGAGGAGGGATGTAGAAGGGGATGCAAGGTCTGAGAGAGAGTTGTGATTTGGGGGGAGGAAGGTACAGAGGGTTTGGGTGGTGACCTGGGGCAGGGGATTGGGATGCAGGGCTGGGGAGGGCTGCAGGAGAGGATTCTGGCCTTGGAGAAGAGTGTAAGAGGGGGTGCAAGGTCTGGAAGGGAGTTGTGACCTGGGGTGGGGGGGAGGGGGAGAGAGAGTGCAGAGGCTTTAGGTGGTGACCTGGGGCAGGACTGGGGGTGTCTTGGAGCAGGGAGCAGGAGGGGGGTGGGGAGCTGGAGGGGTGAGGTGCTAGACATGGGCTCTGGCCGGCAGGCACTTACATTAAGCAGCTCCTGGCCAGGAGCTGGGGATCCCAAGCAGACTTGCTGCTGCCCCAGCCTCAGGCTTCTCAAAAATCACAGGAGGCTCCCTACTTGTGCCACTCTGCACCACATGCTACTGAGATGGAGCAGGGGAGACTTTGCACGTTCTGCCCAATCATCACAGCTCACAATCATTCCCCCCCTCCTACGCCTCTCTCCCAGGTCAAAGTCCACTTCTGTCCCACTATGCCCTCCCTGACCCTGCACCCTAATCCCCTGCTCTTTCACCCAAACTCCCTCTCAGACCCCACACCCTCTCCTGCACCCCAGTCGCCTACCCAGAGCCTCCTTCTGCACCCAACCTCCATCCCAGACCCTGCACTCCTGCTATAGAAATGTGCCACCCTTGACCACTTACCAAAATCTTGGCATGGCCCCCCTACCCCCATCAAAATTTATTGCCCACACCTGGGCAAAGGGATTGTCTAAACTAGTGAAATCTTCAGCGAACTTGTTTTGCATCCTGCATCATGTATCTACAATAGGGGTTTGAGCTGATCTATGAACAGATCTACATAGATTTATTATAGTGGTGCAGATTCCCCTACTACAGATATGTCCTAAATAGGCACAATGTTAGCATGTGAATGGAGTCTCTTCTTGCAGCTGTTATTTCAGTTTCATTTGTTTTGCTGTGTACTAAAAGCAAAGCAAAGCAATTGTTACATTATGAAGTCTCTTTTTGCAATTAGTAGAGCTAGAAACTTCCATTTATTATTCACTACTGCCTCTGATCTTTTTCAGAGTCTGTGGAAGTTATAGTAATACAGATCAACATACCAATTATCTATTGATCATGGACAGGCAGGGTGTTTGGCACAGATTTAAAGGGAAACATGATCTCTGTACCTATGCATCTCCAGTGTGCCCAGCACTGTGATATCAAGGTTCCTAATCAGTGGGATTTACAACTCTTATGTAAAATAAAAGCTTAAATTTTGGAAACTAATGTCTATAAGGCTACGTCTAGACTGCAGCGCTTTTCCAGGATACCAGAGGGTATCCCAGAAAAGCAATGCTGCATCCAAGGAACGCGTCAACTTTTCCGGAAAAAAATTCGGAAAAGTGGATGCGTTCTTTCGCCATCCCTGTAAGCCTCATTTTACAAGGAAGGAGGGATTGCTTGAAAGAGCAGCTTTTTCCAAAATTTGGCACCATGTAGACGCGCCAAATTTCAGAAAAGCCTCTTTAGAAAGAAAAGCGGAAAAAGATACACAAATTGCAGTTCTCAATTTGCATATCTTTTTTGGACTTTTCTTTGTAGTCTAGACATAGCCTCAGTCTCCAAGTTGTCTTTAAGGACTCAGTCCTCCTCTTGACTTCACACTTGGCACAGCAAACGGAGCATCATCAGAGCACTCGTTACAGTACCCTGATTCTTTTGTTCATCTGGTAATGATTGCAGCAACCTCAGGACTCTCCAGCCTGCACTGGTTGGCAAAAATTTCCCAGGATCATCTGCCAGCTAAGCATGGCCAGAGTGCGGGACACTCTGCCATTCTTCCTTGCTGCCCTTTCACTGCTGCATGGGTAACCCATATACCCAGGGTCAGGGCTGGACGGAGGCATGGGCGAGCCAGGCAGCTGCCCAGGGCGCCAACCGATGGGGCGCCTGATGGCAGCTGTAAGGGGCGCACGGCGTCCCTTACAGCTGCCATCAGGTGCCATGCCCTCGGCCCCACAGCACCGGCCCGCCCGCATCCCCACAGCGCCGGCCAGCAGCGCCCTTCCCCCTACTGCCACGGGGCCCTACACGGCCTGGCGTGCACGCCAGCAGTGATGGCCGGGCCGGACTGGGCCGCGCTTGCACTGTGCGCCCTAGGGGCGGGCCCCGGGCTGCATGCCAGCGGCTGTAGCCAGGCCACGCATGTGCCGTGCACCCCGGGGATGGGCCTGCGCGCCCTAGGGGGGCGGGCCCGCTCCCCGCGGGCAGGTCTGCGCATGTGCCGTGCACCCGGGGGCGGCGCTGCACGCCCGTGCCCGGGGCCCTAGAATACCTCGGGCCGGCCCTGCCCAGGGTGCATCTACACTGAAGGCCTTAACTCGAAATAAGCTACACAAATTGAGCTACGTCACTTGCATATCTTATTTCAAAATAGGGAGCTTCCACACAGCACTTATTTCGAAATAGAGCACTCTTCCTCCGACTTCCCTTATTCCTCGCACGCTGAAGATTACAGGAATCGGAGTAAGAAGTCCTCCAGCTTGACAGTATTTTGACACTATTTTGAAATAACTGCCTGCTGTGTAGATGCAGATTAAGTTATTTGGGAATAGGGCTAGTTATTTCCAAATAGTGTTGCAGTATAGTCATACCCCTAGTGTGGTTCACTGTCCCATGCAGTGACACTTAGACCGCTTACAGCAAGAGATAAGAGCATGGGAGCTCTACAGCCTAAGCTCAGTACCAGAGGGCCCAGGTTCAAATCTGCTTGGTGGTGGTTACCCATGCCCACCTTGTGCCCAGAGAAATCCTGAATCTGGAGGTACCTTTAGTAAGGGAGTCAGACCTCCATACTGCATTGCTCATGGAGAGGAATAGCTCTGTGAGAGTTTTGCCATTATAGGCAGGACAAGGGACATTTGGAGAAAGCTCAAAAGTATGCAGGCCTATTAATCTAACAATGAGCACAACCCATCTTTCTTAAAGCCAAGTGTTGTCCATTATCACCATGATCAACACTTTTGTGGATGGGCCTTTTATAACCAAATAAACAACATTACTGAGGAAGCTGGCATTCCTTTGTAAGTGAGACTAGATTTCTAAACAGAATCTTCAGCCTCGCCCTACCACAAATATGGGTGCATTCAATAGGTGGCAATGTGATTGAATTTCAAGAGTTAATTGCTCTATTTTGTAATTCTTCTCAAATGTATAGTACTTCAGGCTGTTACAAATGCTTACAATTGCTCATTTATAGTGAATCTCCTTAAGCCAGCTGCAGTGCGTTTCATTTCTCATCTATTTATTTTAGCATATGAAAATAGTAGCCTTTAAAATTAAATTCTATTTCAAAATAAGTGCATTTGTTAAGTTCAGATAGTGACTCTGGGCTATATCAGGGGTAGGCAATTAATTTTTGATGAGGAGCCACTTCAAGATTTTAGTAAATGGGCAGGGGCCCAACTCTTCCATGGAGGGAGTGCATAGGGTTACCAGATGGTTTCAACAAAAATACCGGACACACGTGACATTACATCACAATCTACATTACATCTTATTTAGAAAATACTGGACATTTATATTTTCTCAATTTGTTTCCCAAACAGAAAGCTCAAATACTGGACTGTCCAGTTCAAAACTGGACACCTGGCAACCCTTAGAGTGCAGGATCTGGGATGGAGGTTGGGTGCAGAAGGCAGCTGTGGGTAAGGATTGGGGTACAGGAGAGGGTGTGCACTCAGAGGGAGTTTGGGTGAAGGAAGATCTGGGTCTGGGGATTGGGGTGCAGAGTCCTGGAGGGGGTAGGGGTGCAAGAGTGGATTTTGACATGGGACAGGGGTGTAGAAGGGGATGCAAGGTCTGGGAGAGAGTTGTGACTTGCGGGAGGAGGTTGCAGAGGGTTTGGGTGGTGTCCTGGGGTAGGAAATTGGGATGCAGGGTCTGGGAGGGGTAGGGGTACAGGAGTGGATTTTGGCCTGAGGAAGAGGTATAAGAGGAGGTGTAAGGTCTGGGAGGGAGTTGTGACCTGGGGACGGGTTATGTGTGCAGAGGGTTTGGGTGGTGACCTGGGTCAGGGAGTTGGGGAATGGTACGAGAAGCAGGTTCTGCCTGTCAGGTATTTATCTTAAGTGGCTCCTGACCAGCAGCCGGGGACCCCAAGGCAGGCTCCCTGCCTGCCACAGTTCCAGGCTGTGAAAAATAGCTGGAGGCTCCCTCCATGTGCCAGTCTGCACTGCATACCCATGCTAGCTTTAATCTAGCTACTCACGCAAGTAATTGTAATGAACAAGTAATGGCACAGACTTCAGTATGAGCTAAGCAAACCACTACAAGGTTGCCATGGCACTCAGTATTAACAAAGGTGGCTAATTTTCCCTGAATTCTGTGCTACTACTTCTTCTCTACTATTGTTATCTGTGCTATCTGAATTAAAAACACTAGCACAGGTATGTTTACATGCTCTACAATCACATCTTCATTCCTGTGCAGAGGTACTAGAAACACTGAGCCAGAATTCTACATTGATACAAATTAGACACTAATGAAAGTAAGATAAAGGTAAATGTATGCTACCTTTACTCTCCCTGTCTTGGGACTGGTTTAGCTCACTGACTCTACTAGCTAAAGCAGCCCCAGAGATGCTCAAATTGTCATCTGGCTGCAAAAGCACAACCACACACCCTTTCCTTAGCTATGTGCTGTGTGTGGGTGAGGAGATGCTAGACCTGTTCAGACCACTAGCTAAAATGGCTTGGCAGCAGATTGGTGCCGTGCAACCATATTGAGGGCCAGATCTAACCTGCTTATTTTCTAATGAAGTCTTCTTTTGAGTGCAGGGTTTTCTTTTCATCAAAGTGGCAGGGAAACTAGGGTACCAAACTTGAGATCTTTGTGGCTCTCTGGAGGTCAGGGCTGGCGGCAATACAATCTCATGCTGATCCCAACCCCCCCCCCCCCCCGGCATTGCTTTCTAAAACGAGCTAGTTCCTGATTATTGCCTACATGAAAGCCCAGTGGTCTGCTTCTGCTCTTCCACAGTTCTGTAAGTATGGGAGTGTACCAGAAATGTCTGAGAAATGCTCCCCTCTGTTGTCCCACAGATAACATGCTCTCTGACATTTTATTGGTCTGAATGGGCTCGCTGGTAAAAGTAACCCATGACAGTGAAATTTTCTGTAACTCATTACTGCTGTAATGTGTTTCTCAGGGTTTCTCTACACTTGAAAAGCTGAAGTGGCACACAACTGCAGCATTGCAGCTGCACGGCTGCAATACTTCAGTGCAGACAAGCGGTGGGCAATAACCTGCCTGTGGGTCAGATGCGGTTCACTAGAGTTAGCTCCTGGTGGGCCGCTGGTGCTTTATTTACCTGTACCTCCACAGGTATGGCCACTTGAAGCTCCCATTGGCCGGGGATTGCTGTTCCCAGTCAATGGGAGCTGCAGGAAGTGGCGCAGACCAGAACACTGCTTCCCATAGTGGCCATTGGCCGGGAATGGCAATCTGCAACCAATGGAAGCTTCAAGCAGCTGCACCTGTGGAGGTGCAGGTAACTAAAGCACCAGTGACCTGCCAGAGGCTAACCCTGGTGAGCCCTGTCTTGCATCTTGCCTACCTCTAGTCAGTATATAGACACTACCTACATCTAAGAGAGGGATTCTCCAACTGGCGTAAGTAATCCACCTACCCCAAAAGCAGTATCAAGGGCAACAGAAATGTTTTTCCTCTGTCTACCCCAGAGAGTTAGACTGGCTCACCTATGCTGTTCAGGGCAGGAGCGTGGGCAATTTAGCTGATCCCACCTAATTTTTTAGCACAGACCAGACCTCAGACTCTTTTGCTGAACAGCATTAAAACAGTCCTCATCTCATTAAGATAAATGGAGTTGAGAGAAAGAGTTCACACCTTTGGTGGTGCTATTGTTTGTTTGATAACAGGTTGTCCCTCTAGACATGCTTTCTCTACAATTAAAATATTCATTTATATTAATGGGAGAGGAACAGCAAAATACAGGCTCTCAAACACTAAACATCCATGATCATTTATGGTAATTAGGGCATGAGACAATTTTCCAGTGGTTATTCAGGCAAAATGTCTACTGATTTAAAGTAGCTTTGTCAGCCCCAGGAACTGTTGGACCTGTAGATGCCAACAAGGTTAGTGGAAGTTGCAATGTAAACATGGCTCAAATGGGATCAGATTGTATCTAATCCTTCTTCAGGTCAAGAATGAGTTTCAGTCTGTTTTTTGTAATTTATATGGAATAAATAAATAAATTCAGGAATATTGACCTGCTGTGAGACACCCTGCAAACAGAAAAGAGTCAAGATAGATTATAATTAATTATTTGTCCACTAATTCCTGGAACACAAAGACTCCAGTCAGAATATGTGGTGCCTGTACTCGGGGATTTTGTTGAAATAACTAAACCAGCAAAGTGTTTTCAGTGTAGACAAAGCCTTAATATCAGCATTTTTGCAGAATAGAACTCTTTCTGCGAACCAAGCATCTTCTCTTCTAGCTTCATAATGGCACCATGTCTCACAAGGGAGGACGAAGCTACATTGAATAGCACACTGCAGCACAGCTGCACAACTAGGTATAGGAAGCCAGAGTCTCCACTTCATTACATCAATTTCATTCAAAAGTAACTTCATTGATTTCTTTATTCAATTTAACTCAATTGATTTGATTTTCACTGACTATCTTGTCACACCAAGAAAGGAGATGAAAGAATCAGGGCCAGAAACTAGCTGGTTTTAGCAGCCCTGCAAGAAGAATACTGTCAAAAGGTCAAACAGTGCCTCCTCTATTTTAATTACTTAAAACATCTGATCCTGATTCCGCATTGCCTTGCAACTATATAGTTATTTACATTAATGTAAAGAAGCATAAACTACTACCAGATCATGATAGGAGCATGTTACATTGGTCCAGATGACTACATAAGGTAGATGCCAATGGAGAATTAGGCCCTTTGTTCACTTCTGTAGGACACTTATTTTGCAATTGTGAAATTATTTTTCAAAGGTGAAAATTAATTTCCTTTGGTATGAATGGAGAAAGTATTCTTGTTATTCACTCAGATGGTTTTATAATGCCATTCTTATGATCTGCAAGGTGGGGGCCCATCTACACTACACAGCCATCTAGATCAGGGCATCCTGTTAAAATAGAATCACAATTCAGTTCTTGATAGGGACATGTCTTCCCTACCCACTGGATCAACAGGTAGTGATTGGTCAGTTTATTGCATCCAGTGCATTAGATGTAATAAATCAACCACTAAGCACTCTTCCATCAACTCCAATACTCCACCAAAACAACTAAGAGGAATCAAAGAGAAAGCACCAGCTGTTAGGTTTTCTCACCATAGTATCTTCACAGAGGTAAGCTAAGTATGTTGACTTCAGCTACATTATCCATGTAGCTGAAGTTGGGTAACTTAGGTCAACCGCCCACAGTAATATAGACAGGGCCTAAGTTCCATAACAGAAGCAATGCTCAAGGAGCAACTGTACCAAATAATGCAGTAAACAATGGCTAAAACCAATACTTATTACTATCAGAATATGTATCATTCATTAAGAGAAGTTGAAATAGCATGGAGGAAGCATAGCTATATAGCAGGTGTCTCCAATCTTTTTAAGCACAAGATTACTATTTGAATTTAAGTGCAATCCAGGATCTACCTCAAACCCCAGAACCCTTGCCCCTCCTCCTTTGTGCCCCTTCTGCAAAGCCCTGCCCTTGCTCACTCCATTCTTCCTCCCTCCTCCATCCTTCTTCCCTTTCATCAGGCAGGGGCACAGGGTAGGGATGCAGGCTCTGATCTTGGGCTAAGGGATTTAGAATGTGAAAGGGGCTATGAGCTGAGCCTGGGGTAGGGGTTGGGGTGTAGGAGGGGGTTCAGGCTAAGGCTCTGTAAGAGAGTTTGGGTCTAGGGAGGCTAGGGCAGGGGCTTGGGGCGCAGGAGAGGGTACACGACAGGGACAGGGATTCAGGATGCAGGCTGCAGCTGGACACTGTTTACCACAGGTGGCTCCTGGGTGGTGGTGCAGTGCAGCTGGCCCTGCACCACTCTCAAAAGCAACCAGCAAACTCCCTCCATCCCAAGCCCTGTGCCCGCCCCTTCCATTCTGTGGAGATAGAATACAGAATGGGAGAGGGGAACAGCTCCAAAGCAAAGGGCAGGAGGTGCACAGCAGTGGGAGGAAGGGCAGTTGAAGTGCCGGCATTTGATAGCCTCTTGGCCAAACCAGTCAAGATCACCTGTCAGAGGCTCCAAGATCTATGGGTAGACCTACTGGTTGGTGATGGCTGCTATATAGCTGTACTTAGACCAAAGCATCTTAATGAGATCTCCATTATAAAAGGGTATACTTAGATCACAGTAATAAGATCTCAGTCACATTACTTCTGGGAGTTCACTGGGCAGTGGTGTACATGCCGTAGTCTTGCTTATTTTGTGCTATTTAAATTTTGTTGTTAATGTGGTTATTTATACACAGATGATACTGAATACTGAAGGTGTGGACATTGTTTCATCACAGCACTTGACAACTGTTAATTGCTAACTACACAAATGACTGCTTAAACTGGGATTCCTTTCATGAAGTATCTACTTAAAGTATCATGGCAGTTTACTGATTAGTTATCTCATCAAAGTAGTTTTGGTTTCAAAATGGGGAGTTTTTCCTTAAGCTTGGTTTTGCATTTGAAATAAATCCTTTTTATAATGTACAAATCATTTGATGTATATATCCCTGCCCCTTGTTTTAGACTTTTGAGTATTTACCCCAAAGCAGTGGACACAGTAAATTCCATTGGTTTCCCCACCTCCCAGTTTGTGTGTGGTAGTTATTATTATGGTTTCCTTGGAATTTCTTACCAGAAAAAAAAATCCATACAGTTATCAGGTTGAAACAATGTTATTTTGTTTGTGAGTTATTTTGTCTGTTATTTTCATGAACAGAAAAAGCCTCAAGATTCATTTGTTTTGTGAAATATTATATAAACTAACACAGATGTAATATTAGACCAAAACCTTAAGAACTGATTTCTGTATATAGACTCAAAATACTTTTTTAAAATGATAAGGTTGTAGCAAAGTAGAACATTTTATACAGCAAGCACATGCACACACACAAAAACCCAGGATAATATTGGCACATCATGTTGATAAAATTTTATTTTCTATTTCATTGCAAGTAATGTGTACTTTGAATGCATTAGGCATTGTGCAGTATATGTTCTTGAGTGCTTAGAAGTAGGAGTGCAATAGAACAGGAAAGGTTTTAATTAAGTGACTTTCTTCAACTTGCCTAATTTGGGAGGCTTTTCATAGAATCATAGAACCATAGAGCTGGAAGAGACCTCAGAAGGTCATCAAGTCCAGCCCCCCTGCTCTAGGCAAGACCAATCCCAACTAAATCAACCCAGCCAGGGCTCTGTCAAGCCGAGACTTAAACACCACTAGGGATGGAGACTCCATTACTTCCCTAGGTAACCCATTCCAGTGCTTCACCACTCTCCCTAATCATGGAATCATAGAATACTAGGACTGGAAGGGACCTCGAGAGGTCATCCAGTCCAGTCCCCTGCCCTCATGGCAGGACCAAATACTGTCTAGACCATCCCTGATAGACATTTATCTAACCTACTCTTAAATATCTCCAGAGATGGGGATTCCACAACCTCCCTGGACAATTTATTCCAGTGTTTGACTACCCTGACAGTTAGGAACTTTTTCCTAATGTCCAACCTAAACCACCCTTGCTGCAGTTTAAGCCCATTGCTTCTTGTTCTATCCTCAGAGGCCAAGATGAACAAGTTTTCTCCCTCCTCCTTATGACACCCTTTTAGATACCTGAAAATGGCTATCATGTCCCCCCTCAGTCTTGTCTTTTCTAAACTAAACAAACCCAATTCTTTCAGCCTTCCTTCATAGGTCATGTTCTCTAGACCTTTAATCATTCTTGTTGCTCTTCTCTGGACCCTCTCCAATTTCTCCACATCTTTCTTGAAATGCGGTGCCCAGAACTGGACACAATACTCCAACTGAGGCCTAACTAGCGCAGAGTAGAGTGGAAGAATGACTTCTCGTGTCTTGCTCACAACACACCTGTTAATGCATCCCAGAATCATGTTTGCTTTCTTTGCAACAGCATCACACTGCTGACTCATATTCCGCTTGTGGTCCACTATTACCCCTAGATCCCTTTCTGCCATACTCCTTCCTAGACAGTCGCTTCCCATTCTGTATGTGTGAAACTGATTGTTCCTTCCTAAGTGGAGCACTTTGCATTTGTCTTTATTAAACTTCATCCTGTTTACCTCAGACCATTTCTGCAATTTGTCCAGATCATTTTGAATTATGACCCTATCCTCTAGATTAGTCGCAACCCCTCCCAGCTTGGTATCATCTGCAAACTTAATAAGCGTACTTTCTATGCCAATATCTAAATCGTTGATGAAGATATTGAACAGAGCCAGTCCCAAAACAGACACCTGCGGTACCCCACTAGTTATACCTTTCCAGCAGGATTGTGAACCATTAATAACTACTCTCTGACTACGGTTATCCAGCCAGTTATGCACCCACCTTATAGTAGCCCCATCTAAGTTGTATTTGCCTAGTTTATTGATAAGAATATCATGTGAGACCGTATCAAACGCCTTACTAAAGTCTAGGTATACCACATCCACCGCTTCTCCCTTATCCACAAGACTCGTTATCCTATCAAAGAAAGCTATCAGATTGGTTTAACATGATTTATTCTTTACAAATCCATGCTGGCTGTTCTCTATCAACTTGCCACTTTCCAAGTGTTTACAGATGATTTCCTTAATTACTTGTTCCATTATCTTCCCTGGCACAGAAGTTAAACTAACTGGTCTGTAGTTTCCTGGGTTGTTCTTATTTCCCTTTTTTATAAATGGGCACTATATTTGCCCTTTTCCAGTCTTCTGGAATCTCTCCTGTCTCCCATGATTTTCCAAAGATGATAGCTAGAGGCTCAGATACCTCCTCTATCAGCTCCTTGAGTATTCTAGGATGCATTTCATCAGGCCCTGGTGACTTGCAGGCATCTAACTTTTCTAGGTGATTTTTAACTTGTTCTTTTTTTATTTTATCTTCTAAACGTCCCCCCTTCCCACTAGCATTCACTATGTTAGGCATTCCTTCAGACTTCTCGGTGAAGACCGAAGCAAAGAAGTCATTAAGCATCTCTGCCATTTCCAAGTTTCCTGTTACTGTTTCTCCCCTTCTCACTAACCAGTGGGCCTACACTGTTCTTGGTCTTCCTCTTGTTTCTAATGTATTTATAAAACGTCTTCTTGTTTCCCTTTATTCCCGTAGCTAGTTTGAGCTCATTTTGTGCCTTTGCCTTTCTAATCTTGCCCCTGTATTCCTGTGTTGTTTGCCTATATTCATTCTTTGTAATTTGTCCTACTTTCCATTTTTTATATGACTCCTTTTTTATTTTTAGATCATGCAAGATCTCGTGGTTAAGCCAAGGCTGTCTTTTGCCATATTTTCTATCTTCCCAATGCAGCGGAATAGCTTGCTTTTGGGCCCTTAACAATGTCCCTTTGAAAAACTGCCAACTCTCCTCAGTTGTTTTTCCCCTCAGTCTTGATTCCCATGGGACCTTACCTATCAGCTCTCTGAACTTACCAAAATCCGCCTTCCCGAAATCCGTTGTCTCTATTTTGCTGTTCTACCTTCTACCCTGTCCAGCAGGAGTCAGTGAAATTTTACCAGAGTATAAGAAGAGTGTCTATAAAGAAAAGTTGCAGCACCTGAATCCTTTTGTGGATCTCACTCTAAGTACTTCGTTGGATTTTCATTTAAAAAATGATTGTATTGTTACTGCATGGTATTTTCTCTAGTCACTGACATTAGCAAAAGTTGGTTCAATTTAAATGTTATTTTGTATACTCTGTACATCAAGTTTTTTCTGACTAATTAACAATAAGGTTTTAATCCTGAAAACAGTTATTCACCTGATTAGTGGAATGAGTCAAATGGGACTACACACAAGTGTACAGTTAAGCAAGTGTAAATGCTTGTAAGATTGGATTTATATTATTTTAAAATAAATTTTAAAAATTCCTTTTGTAAGGAAATCACTTACAAGAATCTCTCTCCCAGCCATAACCCATTACTAGTCTATACTGCCACACTAGGATCAAGATCACCCCTTGTCACTAATGAAAACAGCTGTTTGGTTTTATCCAGTTTTTTCCTTGCTTTTTAAAACATATCTACAGAGAGCTTTGTCAAAATGGGAAAAACTGTCTACAGCAGTTTCATTAAAATTAATATTGTTTTAAGTAAAAGAACACAAAAAAGTGGCCAGGTCTAATATATTTAAAGACCTTGAGGGCCTTTTCCACTTAGGCATTATTTACAGATGAGAGTTATGGTTAGTTCTGTAGAATAGTTTATTATAGCATGATTCTTCCCTATTCTTTTCCACACTGACCAAGAGAATGTTACCATTATCAACACACCTGCAGTTTCCAGGCAAAATAAAAGGAAATGCTGCTACAAAAGTGGAACTACAGTCCTTAGTCATTTTGCTTAATTAACAATTATGTAAGATGCATACAAATTTTAAAATGCTTGTCTTGTTCTTTTATGACATGCAGATTACCTCATAAAATATGCAGTACTGATGAAAAAGATAAGCAGACTCAATAACTGGATAATTAGATGGGAAAATCATGGAAAATAACTAGGGATTTAACTGTGACATTTATTCAGGATGGGTAGTCACCCAGAGGTCTCAGAGTTGCTGACTCATGTCATGTAGTGCATTAACCACAAGAGCATGTAAAGCACATTATATTATATGAGGGGAAAATCCATAGCCTTGCTAGGAAATTGCGTGAGCCAGGGGAAACAGACATCCCAGAGAGTGGAGTTATCTGACTTTCACCATCTCACTGCAAATATAGCACCGTTCATAACAGGCTGACAAGAATCCTTTGAAGTCTCAGAATTAGCATATCTCAAACATGTTCAGATCAGCACGGAGGAGTGGAAGCACATCAGCTAGTTCATTATCTCTGGGCTGTATAAACTCATACAGTTGGCGACTGTTGACTGAAACAACCTGTAAAAGTGTTAGCCAGTATTTGCCGAAGCTAAGGACTCCGCTGTCCCAGATGCGCTTCAGATTGTAAAAGTGATTCTTTTCTCGCTCTTATCTGAAACATCCCTTAACAGTCTTTGCCTCTTTAACATAGTTTACACTCCTCTTTGATCTACTTTATAAAAACATTAGGGCTGTTTACACTGAAATGCACCAGCCCCGTTTCTTTTCTATTTTTTTCTTCTCCCAGACATTGACAGTTCGCTTCGAAACCAGGCAGCTATTTCCGCAGGTTCCTCCTCCTTTCTGCCCGAAGCCCTGACATCCAACCGGCTCCCTTCCCCCCGGTTTCCTTCTAAAATAAAATCACAATAAATTAAAATTATCTCCGCCATCCGCCTACTACAGGATCAAAAGAGCTAGATCACGCTGCCCAACAAAGGAGCAAAGTAATCGTTTCTGACCTATTAACAAGGGAACTTATTCTGCACTACTAAGGTCAATACGGTTTTTGTGAGAGACGTCTCTGGACTCAGGACCATGTCTGAAATATGTAGTCTCGGAGGGGCAGCCTCCTTAGTCTGTAACTTTAAGAACAAGGAGTAGTCCTGCGGCACCTTACAGACTCAGCTGAGGAAGTGGGGTTTGCCCACTTATGCTCCAATAAATCCATTAGTCTATAAGGTGCCACAGGACTCCTCCTCGCTTTTGCAGATTCAGACTAAGAGATTCAGACTAACAGGGCTACCCCTCTGATGCTAGATATGTTTGTGTCAGTCTCTAAGGTGCCTCAAGACTACTGGTGGTTTGGAAACGTGTAGGTAAGACACACAATTTCGGAGCTGTAAGAAATACAGAAACTTGCGTCAAACTACGTTGCATACAGGGCTGAGTTCAAACAACGCGCACAGCGGTGTTTTTACCCTCTCCCCCTCCAGGCTAGAGCTATCCCAGTACTGCTGCCCTGGCCCGTGGGTCTGCTTGGCTCTACCTGTCCCTGGATCCTCGCTGGCACTGGAACAGGCCCTGGGGACTTTCCAACCCCATGGCAAGAGACCAGGCAGCAACGTCCGAGTTTGCTTCGACCAGCCCATTCTGGGGCTTTGTTCTTGATCTTCGACGCTCCAGATCCCCAGGCCCCACATGGCGCTACCACTGCAGGGGCTGCAGGGGGTAAGCCAAAAGCACAGGCCCTGATGTAATTATTACCAGCTGTATCATTAGAGGGTGATTCCGAGATGAACTTGGCGCCAGGTCAGGTAGCCTTGAGTCCTGTTAACAACTGTGTTCAGAGATTAGTCGGATGTAACAATCACCTGAAAGGGGAGATTAAAGGGTCTCAATGGGGCCCTTTGTTCTCGGCCTCATTTGATGCTTTGGGCCTTTTCAAATCACGTCGCGGAAGGAGCTTTAAATGTTGGGCGAGCGAGGGGGCGCGTAGTCGGCCTGCGGGGGAGAGGAAGGGCTGCGAGAGGGCACGGAGGATGGAGAAAGGGTCTTTCACAGTGGAGTGGCTCGCTCAGAGCAGCCATGAGAAACCTCAGCCTGGAACCCGCGTGTCTCCCACCCACCCCCCACGGGGAGACCAGCCCCTGCCCATGAATGCAGCCGGTGCCAGCGGCCATCAGAAGGGAAACCCAGCACTTCCCGGGTCAAACACCAGCAGCCGGGGGAGGCCGCCGGAGGGCGCTCGGCGGAGCCCAGGAGCCCACGGTGAGTGCCCGCGCTGCCATCCACGCGTGTCACGGGGCAGAGAAACTGGGGCGCGTGTCTCGTACAGCGCCACGGGACCTCATGGTTCCAGGGGCGGTGGAGCATCAGAGCATCCCAGCCCGGGAGAAAAGGGTCCCAGAGCCTAGGGGACAATCGCGGCCTCTCCCCAGGGGAGGGGGCCGGCTAAGCGGGCCCTAGAGGGGGCAGAGCCCTGTTAGCACGCTGAGCCCTACACTCCCGGCAATGGGGACTCTGGCTGGAGGGTGCTGCCCGGCCCGGCCCGGTCCGCGGAGGGTGAGGTCACTAGAGATCCCGGGCGTGGGGAGAAGGGCCCTGGGGGCCACGGAGACCCCGTGGAAATCGCCATGTCACGGCTGGGGCAGGGGGCTGCGGGTGGGGCTGCTCTGGGGTCCCCTCACGCTTTGCTCCCGTTTTCCAGCCGCCCTGGAGGAAAGTGGCCGGAGCAGCGCCGCATGCCCGGAGGAGGCGGAGGCGCGCGAAGAAGGTAGCGGCTCGGACAGCGCCCTGCCCGGGCGGCCCCGCACCAAGTTCTCCGCCTCGCAGCTGCAGGAGCTGGAGAGGAGCTTCCGGGAGCAGCGCTACATCGGGGCCAGCGAGAAGCGGCGGCTGTCCAGGGTGCTGAAGCTCTCCCAGACCCAGGTGAGGGGCAAACCCTGGGGGTGGGGAGGCTGTGAGGAGCGGGGAAGCAGATGAAGGCCCCCCGCTTGATAGAGGCCAAGAGAGTGCGAGACTCCTCGGCTCGTATCTGCTCTAAACCCATCTCTTGTCCCGGGGCTGGAGCCACACGAGGCAGGTGCCAGCTCCACCCGGGGCCTCCCCTCGTTGAATTCAATGCGCGGATCCTGTCTGGGAGTGGGAGGCTCATATACTGCGCCACGTGTGTAATACGAGCGAGGCCTCCTGGCTTCAATGCACTGATACGCCTAACTCCCAGAGGCTACCTAGGCAGGGGGCGCAGTGCAGGAGTCCCGGCATCAGCGGATCGGCTGTCCAGGACAGATTAGACCCCAAATTGGTAAGCTGTTACAAAAAGTGACTGGGACAGAGAATGCGTGCCCGGAACCAAAATACATACTTGCCCAGGCTAACTACGGGCACAATGTGATCGCTTCAAGTCCCAGTTGTGTTTTCAGATTCAAATGATCTAAAATGAATAGATATCAACAATCCCCATCTACCAGCCAGTGTTGACTGGCATGGAGTGGCTACAACAGAGAAAATAATAGGCAAAAATCACATGAGGGGAGCCAGTGGGCAGCTCCCTTCTAAGAAAGTCACGAGGGGGGGCTGAGTAGTAGGCAGGAAGGATAAGGGAATGCAGAAAAAGTCCATGGGCCAGCAGCTTGCAAGCTGGGAGTCTCTGCACAGCCCTAGACTCTGCAGTATAATCCCACACAGAATGCTAGAACCATAGGATTGGAATGGCCAGCACCAGTTGTTTAGTCTAATCCTTGCCAAGACTCCAGGTTTGTTGTGTCTAAACCTCAACAATATGAGCAGTTTATTCCTTGCTTGGCTTGCAGTGGGTACAAGTCCACTGAAATCAATTGTGTTCTAGCTACTTTGGCCCAGTATGAACAGCGAATTACCTATCTGCAAATAACATTGCATGCTTATTTGATTGGTGACTCCCCAAGCCCATTTTACTAGATGTCAGCAGGAATAGTTGTGCTTAAAGTTGAGCCTATGCCTAGATATAAGCAAGACTGGAGCTTCAGTTTTAATTTCCAAATTTAATGCTCACTAAAGTCTTGGGGTGCATCTACACAGTACCATAAACTTGAAATAGGATACGCAAATTACATATCTTATTTTGAATCTATTCAAAATAGGTAATTTTGAAATTTGGCATGTCTACACAGTGCCAACTTTTGAAATAACATGCTATTTTGAGCCACCCCTTATCCCTCATGCAACCAGATTTACTGGGATGGCAAAACTGCACACCTGCGATTTTGAAAAAATATTTTGAAATAATGGGCGCCTTGTGTAGATCTGGGGTAGATATTTTGGGATACCATGCAGTGTAGATGTACCCTTAGGCTATGTCTACACTTGCGGCTTCTTGCATGAGAAATATGCAAATGAGGCTAAGCGTGGAATATCACCGAGCCTCATTTGCATACCTAATGAGCTGCCATTTTTGCAGAAGAGGCTCTTGCGCCAGAAGGAGCTGTCTACACTGACCCTTCTTGCACAAGAAAAACCCTCTTGAGCAATGCCAGAAACCTCTGAACTGTCATTCATGCTTAAATTTGACACTTTACGCTGGGGTCTTAACAAAGACGCTAATTATCTTACCCATTACAAAGATAGCTTCCCCAATTATTACCTCTAATATCATTAGCTCACAGACATTTACCTCCCCCCCCCCCATCGCCCGTCTGTTCTGAAATTTGATTTGTCCTTTTTATACGTGTTCACTTTTTTTGATTGCATCCCTTTGGTATATATGGTCATGCGTATTTTCTTCCACAATTTGATCTGAGGAAGTGGGTCTGGCCCACGAAAGCTCATCACCTAATAAACCATCTTGTTAGTCTTTAAAGTGCTACATAGTCCTGTTTTTTTGTTTCAGCTAGACTAGACTAACACGGCTACATCTCTATTATGAGCGAAACTAAGTCTACATGTATTGGTACTCCAAATTCATATAACTAATTACTTACTTAGGATAACATACAATCCACTAAAATATTTGGCCAGTTTATTAATCAAGAGTGTACTTGAGACATACGTACTTGTACTAATCACCTAAAGTGCAGTGGAGAGACAAAAGATTAGGTTTTTAAGAAATGTAATAGATGCATGGGGAGGGGAAAGAGGGACAGAGTTAAGGTTTGGGTATGCTTCCTGCACACTTCAATACTATCTAATTTTGGCTGCTGCTGTTGGGCTTTGTTTTGTATAAAGGAACCGCAACTGAATTTCTAGGCTAACCAAAGCTTATGCAAGCTAATATTTTTAGGGTTTTCCCCTCTAAAGTACCCATTTTTCCACATTCAATTTGAATTAAATTTGCTGAAGAACAGGGGACAATTTCTGCTGTTCTCTCTCTGTACTTATAGGATTCCATTTTTGTAGTATGAAGAAGTTTCAGTGGCAGAGTAGTCAAGGCACTTATTTATGGGGCTGAGTCTCTCTTGATCTCATACTGAAAGGCCACCTCTACTTCATTCAGCTGGAAAATGGGTATCTGATGCATTAAGTTAGGGCAGTCAAAGGGGGTCTGATATGATGAGCTATCCCTTGCAGACATTGACTATAAAATTACATCAGTATGCTGACCCATTGGCTTGGGATACTTTTGATTGTTGAATGGGTGTCATTAAAGTCAGGGAAACAGCTCCAGCTGCATATAGTTATAACAGCAAAATTTGGCCAATGATCAGACACTTAATACATTTCTAAAACTTCTAGAACAGTGTGCATGTCTCTATGCAGCAAAATTAATTTATTTCTATTTTTCAGATAAAAACCTGGTTCCAGAACCGTCGTATGAAGTTCAAACGACAGACCCAGGATGCCAGGGTTGAAGCTCTCTTTTCAGGCTTGCTTCTACCTTATCGTTACCCAGAGATCCAGACACCCAGTTACTCCATTGGAATGGAGTTCAGCATCTCCTCCGCTGCAGCTGCTGCTGTGACCTGTTCCCTTCACCCAGCTATGCCAACCCCAGCTCTACTGCTGCCTCCTGCTCCAACTCCATCTCTTCAGCCAGTTGTGCCAACCCCAGCCTTGCTGGTGCCTGCTGCTCCAGCATTGTCTTATCCATCTACAATTCCCAAAGTCTCCCTAACCCCAGATCATAATCGACTGAGATTGCAACCCTATCTTCCTCCCTCTTAACCATGCCTAAACGTGCTGAGGCTGCAAAATGAACTTTTAAAATATGAACTACTTTAGATCATGAGTACTTAAATTATTTTATATTAGTAATTAAATATTAATAGTTCAATATTTTAATTTTTAGTCATTTTGGGTATGTCTACACTAGCCCTCTAGTTTGAACTAGGGAGGCTAATGTAGGCATTTGAAGTTGCAGATCAAGCCTGGGATTTAAATATCCCGTGCTTGATTTGCATCTTCCCAGCCGGGCACCATTTTTTGAAATTTACAAGTCCGGACTAACTGCCCGCGTCTACACGCGGCAGGGACCTGGTATTTCGAATTAAAGCCCCTAAATCAAACTACCTGTTAAACCTCCTTGCATTTGCATTTTCGAATGCCTACATTAGCCTCCCTAGTTCAAACTAGGGGGCTAGTGTAGACATACCCTTTGTCTTTAAGCAGGTGTTAAAGGGACACAATCAAGAACAGGCCCCAAATGGTAATTGGAAGAGGCTGACAAATGGTAGAGCCATTGATATTGCAAAAATTCTATCCCCACCCCTGTCCCAGACATGTTGCCATCAAAACTTCAAGGCTGCGTCTAGACTGGCAAGTTTTTGCGCAAAAGCGGCTGCTTTTGCGTAAAAACTTGCCAGCTGTCTACACTGGCCACTTGAATTTGCACAAGAACACTGACGATCTAATGTAAGATTGTCAGTGTTCTTGTGCAAATACAATGATGCTCCCGCTCAGGGATAAGCCCTCTTGCTCAAATGT
Source organism: Rafetus swinhoei (assembly GCA_019425775.1). Classification (NCBI taxonomy): domain Eukaryota; kingdom Metazoa; phylum Chordata; order Testudines; family Trionychidae; genus Rafetus; species Rafetus swinhoei. The sequence goes on along the minus strand of CM033447.1, from coordinate 31,579,163 downwards.
ATTTGCGCAAGAGGGCCAGTGTAGACAAGGGAGGACTGTTTTGCGCAAAAAAGCCCCGATGGCAAAAATGGCGATCGGGGCTTTCTTGCGCAAAACCGCGTCTAGATTGGCACGGATGCTTTTCATAAAAAGTGCTTTTGCACAAAAGCATCCATGCCAATCTAGACGCTCTTTTCCGCAAATGCTTTTAATGGAAAAACTTTTCTGTTAAAAGCATTTGCGGAAAATCATGCCAGTCTAGACGCAGCCCTCATGTTTATGAAAAGTTATGAAAATTCAGAAGTCCCAATAATGGTGTGGGGGTATGAGTGACTTTGCTCTATTAATTTGTGCTCCTTTTCCTCCAGGGTGGTAACTCACCACTTCATCCAAAAGGTATAACTGCTGCTACAGAACAGTGTGGCTGAACCAAATATTGCCTACTGAATCCTCCTTGCAGAAATATGAATCTATAATAGCTCATGCAGTTCTTAAAGGCTATGTCTACACTACAGGTGCGGAATGTCCACACCTCAAGCATGTTTTTCTGCAAGAAAATTTACAGTAAAATGGCGCAACAGAGGGCTTTTTGCGGTGTTGGTATACCTCTTTCTACGAGAACTCCTTTTTGCACAAGAGTTCTTGCACAAAAAGGCATGTGTGGACACAACAGGGGTTTCTTGCGCAAAAAGAGCCTATCAGAAAAAGCACAGGTGCTCTGATGGCCATTCTGCAAATGGCAATCAGAACTTTCTTGCGCAACAGCATCCGTGCAGTGTGGACGCTCTCTTGTGCAAAAGCACATTGCTTTAGTGATGTGCTTTTGAGGTGTGGATGCGCTTTTGCACAAGAAGTTTTTGCAGAAGAGATCTTCCCAAAAAGCTTCTTGCGCAAAAACCCTGGGCTATGTCTACACTCGCGGCCTCTTGCACGAGTAATATGCAAATGAGGCTAAGCGTGGAATATTGCCGAGCCTCATTTGCATACCTAATGCCACCATTTTTTTCAGAAGAGGCTCTTGTGCAAGAAGGAGCATCTACACTGCCCCTTCTTGCGCAAGAAAAACCCTCTTGTGCAATGCCATTCTTCCTGAAAAGTAATAGGTGTAATGGCATTGCGTAAGAGGGTTTTCTTGCACAAGAAGGGGCAGTGTAGATGCTCCTTCTTGCACAAGAGCCTCTTCTGAAAAAAATGGTGGTTCATTAGGTATGCAAATGAGGCTCGGCGCTATTCCATGCTTAGCCTCATTAGCATATTACTCACGCAAGAAGCCGCGAATGTAGACATAGCCCTGCAGTGTAGACAAAGCCAAAGAGTATGGGGTGGTGGGTGGATTTGTTTCACAAGCCCATGGGGAGAACAAGGGTGGGAGTTGAGTTTCCAAGACTGGTACTTTACCAGAACTCACTAGTCAATCACAACTCACTAGTCAACCAACAGTTGACAGTGACCCTTTATTAAAAGTCAAACTACTGCTAAGGAACCTCTTGGCTGCGTCTAGACTGGCATGATTTTTAAAGCATTTGCGGAAAAGAGCGTCTAGATTGGCACCGATGCTTTTGTGCAAAAGCACTTTTTGTGGAAAAGCGTCCGTGCCAGTCTAGACGCGGTTTTGCACAAGAAAGCCCCGATCGCCGTTTTCGCCATCGGGGCTTTTTTGCGCATAACACTTTTTAGCTATCTACACTGGCCCTCTTGTGCAAATACATTTTTCCCAAACGGGAGCAGCATAGTATTTGTGCAAGAACACTGACAATCATACATTAGATCGTCAGTGTTCTTGCGCAAATTCAAGCGGCCAGTGTAGACAGCTGGCAAGTTTTTACGCAAAAGCACCTGCTTTTGTGCAAAAACTTGCCAGTCTAGACGCAGCCCTTGAGGGAACTTATGTGAAATAGGGTTTGTGCTTACAAGGGACAAAGTAAAGAGAGCAGTTCAAAGAACTACACAGGAGTAGGGAACCACTGTAGCTTACACAAGTTCATTTGTGTGTAGAGGCACCTTGTAATTTAATTTGCTTTCCGAAAACTAAGCTGCTGTCAAAACTCCATTTTCAGTAAGGTGTGACTAACAAGCTAGAACTGGCTCCTGTAATCAAAACTTTTCTTATATAATTCATGGGACCAAATCATGCTGTTAAAACTTGTGTTCCTTTCCTAAAAAGCACTGCTATCTCCTATGTTGTAATCATAATTTAAGATTACTGAGAATTGTAAAATGTACCTTTAATATTAAAATCCCATATATAGTAATTTACAAGTGTTCTAGACAAGTTAACATCAGGATATCACTCACAATTTATCTGTGAGAATATAAACTGGATTCTCAGCAGAAGTGTTTAAAATGTGACTTTCTACCCATTGAGTTTACTCTTACATTCATGGAAGTTTACTAAGACAACTTTGAAAAGCTGTATATGATCAGTTTGAAGAATTGGTCTGAGCATCAGTGTGCACAAGACAATATATTGTGGTGCAGAATGGAATACCAGGAAAACCTGATAAGCAAAGATGACAACCTGGTGATGCAGGTGAAGGATTTTAACAGGCACCTATTGCTGTCCGCACAGTGATAGATGCTTCGTTCACTGCCTGGGGCCTGGAGATCTGCAGGTGGAAAGTGGATGGGAGGGAGGGAAAGAGATAATGGAGCAAGTGGGAGAGGTAAAAGTGGGTTGGTGGGTAAGGAAGGAACTAGAGTGTGGATAGGGAGAAGAGAAACTTCTGTCTCCATCTTGGCAAGCCTGCAGAATCTATCATGAGCAAGGGGTAGAGGCAGCTTACAGAAAGTCCCTGAAATAGAGATGGCAGGGTTAAATAAACTGGGGTGGAGAAAGGTAAGTGAAGGATGAAAGGATCCTCCTCTACTGCATACAATATCCTATGGAACCTATAAGTGCAACACTATGCTATCCAAGGTTATGACTATGTGAAGTACTTGCATCCTGACCTTAGAGGTCACCTATGACTCAATACTGCTTTTATTTTGCAGATTGGTACAGTTAAGGTTGTTCACCTGTACACTAAGCTATGAAAATTACAAGCACAAAGCAAAAAATTCCATCTTCCCAACTCGTTTTGTTGTTGGCAAAATGTGCATATTCAATAATACTGAAGTGTTTCCTGGCAATTTGCCTGAATTGATCTTGAAGTTTTTGTATTGTAAACTAATAAAACAGTCTGAACAAACATGTAATTTCAGAACTGTTTTAAATAAAATGGAAGGAAACTTTAGAAAATACAAATCCATAGAAGTTTCATTTCAGCTCAAACTCAGTAGGGTTTTTTAAACCTTCAGTAAATTTCTAAATTTAATTAGTTTTTATTTTGGGACATTCCGCTAGAGTTCCCCTTCCGCCAATTTTAGTCAACAGCAATCTCTAGAATTATTCTGTTCTTAGAAAGGACATACTTGCACTTACATGCATGAATGCAGTCTTTCCTTTTAGGGAAGTGAAATGAGAGAAAAAGGGTTGGTTGGGGCTGAACTCTGCATCAATGTTCAGGCTTCAGCACAAAAAAATTGAATGTTTTGATCCTGCACTTACCTGTAGCAATGTTTGAAGGTAGCCATTGATTGCCAAAACAGCAACTCATTGGGCTTGGCCTAAGATGCAGGCTAAAACACTTAGGCTACGTCTACATTGGCAAGATTTTGCGCAAATACTTTTTAACGCAAGAGTTTTTGCGTTAGTGTATTTGCTCAAGAGAGCGTCTACACTGGCATATGCCTTTGCGCAAGAGATGTGCTTTTGCGCAAGAGCATCCGTGCCAATGTAGACACTCTCTTGCACAAGAAAGCTCCAATGGGCTTTCTTGCGCAAGAAATTCAAGTTGCCTGTCTACACTGGCCTCTTGCGCAAGAAGGCTTATTCCTGAGCGGGAGCATCATAGTTCTTGCGCAAGCAGCACTGATTTCACACATTAGAATGTCAGTGTTCTTGCACAAGAACTCCCCGCCACTGTAGACAGGCAGCATGTTTTTGCGCAAAAGCGGCCGCTTTGGCGCAAGATCGCACCAATGTAGACACAGCCTTAAGATGTATTAATTTGCCACAGCCTATGTACTAGTACAGCCAGCTAACCTGGCTTCAATGCCACTTTAACCTAATACATGCCCTTTTGTCCATCAAGAAAAAGGTAGTTCTCACTAAGTTAGAGCCTGCATCTTACTTAAGAAGGCTTTCCACTTATGTCACACCCTTTGCTCGTTTTAGTCAAAGTCCAAGAATTGGCGGGAGTTGGACCACCATATCACTAGATTCTTGTTTATCACAGGTCACTTAAACATAACCCAGCCACCTCCATACTAAGACCAAACAGCCAGTATTAGACTGACCTGTTAGAGGCAGAGTCATTGTAGCTCCACTGATGCATTAGCACATAATCAGAGGGCTCTCTTCTCAAATTTCTCCCATTCAACCAACATTAGTCTGTTCATGTTATTTAGGAGGAATGGAGTATAGCTAAATAAATAAAGGAATTTTAAAAATATACATTTTCTTATTGAAAACAAAAGCAACATTTTTAAAAGGGAGAACATTTAAAAGGTTTCTTCTGCAAAAAGTATTGACATACTAAAAAGTTACATGGAACATTCAATGTGCCAAGTTCATGTGGCACATTTTTAAATTAAATTCCATTTAAAGAAGGATTTTAACATACTTTAAGGCAATATTTTCAAGAACAGCAGTTATGGTCCTAAATCCCAATTTAGTTTAAGTGTGCTAAGAAGCCAGCAATTCCCACTGAAAATTCAACTGGAAGCAAATCCTCATTTTTATCCCCAAAGGTAAATACTTGTATGACTATGATCTCCTGAGCTTATCTGCTCACAAAGTTGCATCATTTCCTCTAAGTTTTGCAACCAATTTAAACCAATGTTTGTGTGCCTACAGGCACAATTTTATAAGTTCAATTTTATAAGTTTTATAAGATCAATTTTATAAGTTCTTTATAGCAATGTAGTTTAATACAAGTCAGCTGGAAATTGATCAGTGCAACTATTCTATGTAGACCAGCGCTCATAAAGGGTTGAAGATCTGTAAAACATTGAGGTTCTTGGATGAAAGATGCAATAGAAATGTAAAGTGGTGATTGATGCTCAAAAAACAATTAGCTGATTAGCAATTTGCTCTCTCCTGTATTTACACACACTCCATAATTTGCACAAAATCCTATTATAGAAGCATTATGCAATACTGAGGTCACAATAAAAGTACATGTTCTGATTCTTCGGTTTTAAGTAGTGTAAAAACAGGACAGGAAACAGATGAGAGACAAATTGCTTAAGTCTCTACTCTGGAACAAGAAAGGATGACAAGACAATTTATAATTTTAGTTCCAATGTTCCACAATCTCAACTAGTTATACACTAGAATAACCAAATGTTTCTACATATATAATCTCATCAGAAACCATTAATTATTTTTATTGCTGGATGACTATAAGCAGTATTATTACCAATCAACAATCAGCAAACCTAAAACCTAATTGCATCTGGTGTTTTGGGGGCAGGGGGGACGACCCTTTTAGATGAACCAAATTACTATAACAACACTTCAAGATTGGTTTCCTCACAATGTATAGGATTGTTAAAAATTAAATGTTTGCATTCAAGTATGGGGCTGCAGGAGTTGGTTGTGCTCTCTCTCATAGCCTTGTCTACATAGTAGAAGCTCTAGAGTATGTGGCCAATCCTGTACAATTTACTTTCAGCACATCTACATTAGGGTTCTCACCACTGCTACCATTAGCTCTAGTAGAATTCTCCTTTAGATGGGCTAATTGTCAATATGAAATGTATAGCAAGAGATCAGTTTAGCATCCACACACACACTAAAGGAATATGGCATACTCTGATTAGAAGCCTACAGAGATCAGTAAACTTCAGATTATATGTAGTGGATAGAAAGCCAAGAATTAGAAGTAGAGAGTCTCTAACAGCATTCAATCTCAATTAAATATATACTTAAATTAAGTATGAATCTTTATATTTAAACTTTATAATAAAATATACACTTCTACAAACATTTTATGTACAATTGAATCACAGGTAGGGTATTAGATAACACACTCATATCTTCCACCTTGGTTATAATGTTTGAAGAGGATTAAATTGTTATCCATTTTGTTCTGTAGAACTGGATGGACAGAGCCTTGTGGTAGAAAGTGTTGGGAAAAAGATAGATCATGTGCCCTAAGTGGATACCATGGGTTTGGGGAGTCACAGATTTGAAAGGAAGAGTTGATTTGCAAAGCAGAATTAGGGGTAAAAGGCAGAAGTCTTTGCTGTGGACTAAGGTAGTGGGAATAATCCAGTAACATATTCGGCAGGGTCCCTGGTTTATAGCCATAGAAAGGATCTGAAGCGATGAGGGTATGATGGTGGTCTTTCATTTGCCTCTTAAATTTCATCCTGCGATTCTGGAACCAGGTTTTCACCTAGGAAAAAAAAAAAGTAGTGTTACAGAAATCAGGTCCTAACTGAATCATTTATAAACTATCATGTATTCAGAGCAACTGAACTGCTTGTGATCCAGGGTTGTCTTTTGTTAAAATGATTTAAATGAAAGCATTGATCAGATCAGCGGGACAGATTTCCAAATTGTGTAATAATTTATTATTATTTACTATGTGCCAGAGATAGTTCATGCAAAGACCCCCTCAAGGACTTCATCCCGCTTCCAGTTAAGTCAATGTAAAGTCGCTGACCAAGGGAAGAACATATTAGGGACCCAAATCTGAGAGCAGCTGTTGACTTGATTCTAGTCAAGGCGTTTGTAGGTGAAATGCTTGCAGTCGGTGCTTATTTATTTACGAATTTTCAAAGCTGTCTGCCTAAGTGAATATCAAATAAAACAACATTTATTAGCACTAGCCCAGTTGTATTTTTAAGTAAAACGTTTTAAGTGTTTTAAAGAGACTTTTGGGGCGCGTGAAAGGGTGGGTTTAGGCGTCTAACGAATCCCGCAGCTCCTTTAAAGGACAACATGACGTTCAGTATTGAACGCCAACCGCGGTTCACCAAGGCAAGAGTTTACGGTCCTACGTGTAAAATAACCGGGTCAGTGAACAAGGACGCGAAATCCTAGAAACCCAGTTCCTAGCAGCAAGACACCCTAGCCGGTTACCGTCCCGCTCAGCCCTCTTGCGGCTTTATACAGGGAGAGAGCCTGGCCATGGCCAGATCGGTGTGCTTTGCTAAAGCGAGGTAGGTACCCTTCGGGGAAACTAAGGCACCGGGGGGCCAGACTGAAGCCAACGGGCAGCTGGCGGGGCGCAGGGGAACCAAGAGCCTCGCGCCCTAAGCTGCCCAGCCCGGCGCTAATGGATCTAACCGGCTGGCTCCGCGCCGCGGGGCTGGGCCAGGCACTCACCTGAATCTCGGACAGGTGCAGAGCGGTCGCCAGCTTCCTCCTCTCCGCCGTCCCCAAATACCTCTGCCGCTGGAAGGTCCGCTCCAGCCTATCCACCTGCTCTGGCGTGAAGGCGGTGCGCGCCCTGCGCGCCGGGGGCTTGGCCTCCCCGGACGGCGAGGGGGCACGGGAGGCGCCGCTTTCGCTCTCGTAGCCGGAGGACTCGTCCGCGCTCAGCCAGCCGCCCTCGGGAGCTGAAAGGCGGGGGAGCGGGTTAGAGATCCGCGCCCAGCGGAGCCACCCCCCGGGCCAGCGGAGCCACAGCCGCCGCCCCCTCCCAGCCCGCTGAAGGCGCCCGCTGCCGACAGAACAGGGGTCCCGGCTCCTCCTCCAGCGCCAGCCCCGGGCGCCTCTGACCTGCTCGGGCGCTGGGCAGCTCCTGGACCACGGTGTCTCGCAGCGGCTCTCGGCACTGGCCGCTGGCTGGTAGCTGCCCCCCGGCCGGAGCTCCCCCTCTGGGCTTGGCTCGGGCCAGGCGGGGACTCCGGCTGAAGGACGTGGGAGCCCGTGGAGGGGGCACGCAGCAGATGTGAGGCCTGCGCACCGGCCTTGGCTTTTCGCTGCCAGGCTGGGCCGGGAAGGGCACGGAGAAGGGGGCCTCCCCCATGGCGAGGGGCGGCTGCCCGCAGCTCCCTCCGCCTGGCTGGCGCTACTAGGCTGGAGGGAAGGGCAGTGGGGGGGCGCCTCTTATTTATAGGGGGCCGCCCTCGCGGGCTCGTTTGCAAGTGTGAATCCACATCAAAGTAGGAAGGGGGGAAGAGATAGCAGCTGTCAGGGAGGAGCAAAGTTCACACGTCTGGCAAATGTCTGCAGCTCCGGCTCCAGAGAGTCTGCAAGGCTGCGTCTGCCCCCTTGAAATGCAAACCTGCTCCGGACCCGCCTTTCCTCCCCTGCAGCGGGGCAATTCCAGCCGCCGCCCCCGAACAAAGGACCAGCAAAAGGGCTTGTAAAGGCTGTTCCGCTAAGAGAACTGTGGCGTACGAGCCTGTCGCTCCCAAACGCCGTCGGCCTAGCCCCAATACTTTACATCGCTCGCATCTCCACGCATCAGCTGCCCAGTCTCATTCCTGCTGTAAGCGGGGTGTTCCTCAGGGCAGGGGATGAATGGAGCAGGCCGGCTTTTAGCATCTTTATCGTGCCAAGTTCCGGCGCTGAAAATATTTATCACCCATTGACACAATCCAGGACTCTGCTATGACCGCGATTTTACACCAACCCCGCCTTTCGCAATGCAGCTGTCAAGTAACCCTGGGAAATCTCCTCTTCAGGCTCACAGCATTAGTCCACCTGGGCGAGGTAATATCTTTTATTGGACCAATTTCTCTAGTCGGCACAATAAACGGTATTACCTCACCCATCTTGTCTGTACGAAATCCCGAGCAAACAGGCTACAACTCTGCCAACTGTTTATTTGAGGGGCAGCCTAGCTGTCCCGTAACACAAACATGTTTCTGCGAGGTAAATGAAAGTCATGCTCTGTTTCCTATCGGAATCCATTCTAGTGTTAACCAACGAGAGAAAGGAATCCAAGTTCATTGTAAAGGTCGTAGGGAGACGTCAGAAGTCTGGGGTGGTTTGATTTCTCCGCCCCTAGCTGTATTGTTGCTGTGTTTCGGGTTTAACTAGTACAAATTCAACCCTGCGCTCCTCTCAGCTTGAATTTGGCGCCAGTTGTCTAGCCAGAAATGTAGCCAATCTTTCACTAATTGTAAATTTAGCGATCAAAGCAATACAAGACCAGAAAGCTCACGCCTCATCAACTTCAAACTACCCCAATTTACACCTGATTTACAAAGAATAGCTTCGCCTTTGTGATGCAAGGGGCTGATAATGCTAAGAACCGCCCAGAAATAAAAAGAGAGAGAGAGAGAGAGAGAGGTTTAATCACTGTGAGCATAATAAAAGCTACTAGAAAACCTAGCGCTGAGTCTGCAGGTATTTCTGCGTTTAGAGTGCTGTGTTTTTCCAGTGGCTAACACAAATTAATCTGCTAGGGAAAACACGGGAACACCATACGTTCCGATTGTTAGTAATTGGGAAAGCAAATGGAAAACATTCCCTCTCTAACCCTGAGTCCTGATACCAGAACTGAAAGGTTTGATTCAATAAACTCTGATCTAACCAGCAGCGTGTGTATTGCTTCTTCCCAGAGCTAGATTATTGGCCTTCCTTTCTAGAAGAAGAGACACTGGTGCCCTTTCTTTCCCCAAAGGCACGTTTCACTGAAAATGCAATGGTATGTGAAGGAGCCTGGTTTTCCTTGTTTCCAATTCCACCCTCATCAGCTGCTACTGACGTTTTAACACAGGCAGCGGTAGTATACGTGTGCTGATCAGAAGTATAAATGCACGGGCCACTAAAGCACAACGCTTTACAGTGTAAGAATTTATCTTATTCCTACCAAAAGTGGGAGATTCGACCAAAGCCGCAACCTGCCCCGTTAAGCCCCAAGTAGAGGGGCACCAGGGGCTTCAGAACATATTTTATGGATGTTCTTGCGGCCCAGCACTCGCATCTCCCGCTGAAGTTCAGGAGAGCAGCATAAGTTGAACAGCAGGTTGTACGGACTGAATTCCTCCAGCGGTGGGTGGCTTTTTAACTTGCAGGCTCTGTCCACTGTACGTGTGTAAATAAAGCAGCAGCAGACTTTCGGGTGCAGTTTTTCTCCCCCATCTTTCTCTCTGTAACTCATTCCTTTACCAGACCGTAACTTGCTTTGTTCTATTTTCCAGCCCAGATACAAGGCTGGAAGGCTCCCTGTGCCCCCCTGGCTTGCTGGATTACACTTAAACTATTGGGAGTGGCAGACATCCTGTCCTGCCAGTGCCAGGCCCACTCGGCGTGGCGATAGGAAGACTGGTTAGCTGCAGCCGAGATTGAATCACGCCAGGCGCTCGGATCCAGCAGTTAGTTCTCATCCACGGCTCCCAGCCTTGCGGGTGGCATTCAGGCCTGAACCCGTGAGCTAGCTCACAGACAAGCCAGCCGCTGCAGCTTCAGCTGGGCGGGGCTCCTTACCACCAATTACTCAGGATGTCCCATAGAAATGGCTGGCCAGCTAAGCCACAGCCCACCGGGCTGCCAGAGCACGGCCCTGATCTGCTGGTCTCGGGAGGTTTCCGTTTACACGGCGCTGCTAGTCCCAGCTGTGTCCTTGGAACGGTCACCCCACTTCGCGCGCCGCCCTCTCCGAGGGGAACAGGCCCCGCCAGGCAGCGCTTTCCGCACCGTTTCCTTGCACCTGCCTGCGCGCAGGGTTTCCGTTACAGCAGCTGCTGTTGCCTCTGCTGGGAACCTCTGAAACTGGCTCCGTCAGCCCCACTGCGGCTTGCGTGCTACCAGCGTTAGGAAACACCCGGGCCCCTCTCTCACAAACACTCAGGGCTGGGCTCTAGCGAGTGAGCGGTTCTTTCCCGAAGCTCCTGCACGGCACCGAGCCAAGCCCTCTCAAGAGAGCAACCGCTGTTCAAGCTTGCAAGGCTGGAGGGGGCGTGTCTGAAGCGTCACTGCTCTCCCAGGCTGATCGGCTCGTTTTCTCCCTGGTGCTTTAATTCACTTTAACGCTGCAGAGAACCCACGCCCATGGCTCTGCGCACAGAGGGATCGGAGCGAGGGAAATGGTGTTTTCAATAAATACCAGCAAGGCAAGCGATTCAGATCTGAAGACTCTGTCTCCACTCCAAACATTCCTCCCCTCCTCCTCCCCTCCCTTCCCCCCCTGCAGCATAGAATAAAAAGCAGGCTCCACTCCCTGCATTTCAATCGCCTTCTGGACTATTACACACCCGCTGTCATTCCCAGGGGGCAGAAGGGGCTCTCCTTCCAAAATATGGTGAATTTCCTTACCCTGGTCCTCCACCCCCTTAACAGCCCCTGTAACGTCTGGAACTTCCACTCCAATTCCTCTAATGAAGTGGGTTTTACCCACCAAAGCTTATGCCCTGGTAAATTGTGCCTCCCTAACTCTAAGGTGCCACAGGACACCTTGTTTTTGCAGATCCAGACTACCATGGCTTCCCCTCTGAGGCTTTTAGTTAGTGTGTGCAAAAGCCCTGTTAGTGAAGTTGCCACATGGTCACCGTGCAGTTGTTGCCAGGCAGTCTAGAAGCATTCTAGAACCAAGACTGGCCATCCAATTGATATTACATTAAATAAATCTGGTTGTAGACTTTGGCAGGCAGATTGTTATTCACTGTGCAGTAATATCCAAATGCTGCTGGGTGCTGGCAGGCAGAGGTGCTCAGTGGAGTTTGCAATCTGCCACAAAGGCAGCTGGAAGGCAGAGAAAGGACTAAAAGATTTAACAATGGAGTTGAGGTGATGTTTTGGAATGTGTCTGGATAGTTTAATATTTTAATTTTGAGTTCCGCAGCTGCTTGTCGGCTTGCCAAGCCATCTATCTGGCAGCCTTCTCTGCCCAGGGGGGTCAAGAGCTTCTGCCTGGTGTTTGGGGATGGGTGGCCTTCAGACTTTCCTGTAAGCTGTGCACTTGTGCAGCTACTCAGGAGAGATTCCAATAACACCCAGCTGATTAGCAGAGCACCCACAGCTAGGTTTTTTGTTTGTATTGGAGGTGCCCATTCACACATGCCTTGGTGGACATAAAAAAATCTATTCCACACATGGGTAGCAAAAATCCACACATGGATGGAAAAGATTAGAGGGTACATTGGTGGCTGCCTAGTTCCCTCCCAGCTGTGTTCTGGGCCATCTGGTGTGGTTCCAGTGTTCTCGCTGGATGTCTGCATTTCTGCCTTCAGTCCTTCCCCACTAGAAAATTGGAGTGATCTAAAGGCTGGAGATGTAATCAGTTATGGAGGTTCCTTTTCTTTCATGGGAGGACAGCGGTGAACAATGAGCTGGTCCTGTCTATGTTTTGGCACCAGTTCAACACCCTGAGCCCAGCACCCAGAAACATGGCCAGCCTCTAGAAGAGGGGTGGGGAACCTCAGGCCTAGGGGCTCGATGCAGCCCCCGGCTTGCCTGGTTCCTTCTCCCCCCCAGGCACACAGCCGCCCCTGCACTGGGGAATCTGTGCTCACCCTCCAACCCCCCCCCCGCTGCCTCACCACAGTGCTGAAGCACACAAAATCTACTAGGCTGGGCTCCCTAGTCTCTGGTGTGCAAGGGGAATGTGGGGAGTGTCTTTGTCCTTCAAAGTCTGGTGCTGTGTCGATGTGCCAAATTTTGAAATAAGCTATTTTGAAATACAACCAAAATAAGATAAGATACACAATTTGTGCTACACAAATTGCATATCTTATTGTGAGTTTAAGGTGCTGTGTAGATGCACCCTTAGTGATGTCCCCAGTTAGTAACATACAACACTACAGAAAATCAGTCACGTGGGGCAGAGGACACTAGCCAAGAATCACATAGTGCAACAACATGAAGGTAAGTTTTGACCTAGAAGCTTTGAGGCAAAACCCCCTGGTTTGGGAAACTCAGTACCAGCAAAATCCCCCCAAAAGACATTATATGATAGAACTATGCAATGAAAGATGTATAGAGTATTCTTCTGTTTGTTCTTTCTCTGCATCAGTGGTCTGATCACAGCTGATGCATGGTGGACAGAACCCTGGGCAACAGTGTTTTACACCAGTAGAATACATCCAGGAGCTGCAGTGGTTGCTGATCTCCTCCATGCACCCTTCCCTGCAATGTGATGTTAACATCCAAAGTCACAAGAAAGATCTTACTGTTCATGCAGACAGGGCTATGCTAAGTGATGGTCACACTGCACACTATGTGATACTTTCTTTTTGGAGGATGGAAGTGCTGAGTCCACCCAGCAGAAACTGGGCCTTATCCTGAACTGTGAGGTGTTTTTCTGTTGCATTCAGAAGGGACCATCAGGCCATCATCACAGTCCACTAACCACCACCCAGCCACCCCAACACCTAACCAACAGCCAAAACTAGGCCACAGTATTACAGTCCTCAGGCAATGAAGTTATTGTGTGCAACAGGCAGAAAACAGGAAGGACCAAGGTGCAGCAATAGTAAAGTATATGTTTTGGGTGAAATCCATATATGGTTTTGAAATGCACACCAAGATTTGCTCTATTAATGCAAGGGTAGAATAGTTTTATGAAAAGATAACAGTTATATTTCCACCCATCGGCCAGCTTGCCCAGGGCACATAATATGGCACAAGAGAAGATATCCCAACACCCACCCAGTGGAAGGCCCCAGGGGTCTCAGAGCATCTCCCTTGGCCCCTTTGGGTCGCTGCTGGCCCGGTTTGCTGATCGAGGGCTCCCAAACTGGGGGCACTCACAGGCCTCAGCCTCTTTAGCTTTTATTGCTCTCAGATTTTTCCATGGGAGGCGCTGGGTCCCAATGCTTCACTTAGGCACACACATCGTTATCTGCTCAGAGGGACAGCTTCCTTTTAAGGACGGCTGATAAGAAAATTGGTCACTGTTTGTAACACTCACTGCCCCCCCTTAGAATTGCTAACAAGTTTATTCAAGGAGGCTTTGATGTCCTGATACATGCTATTAGATAGTCAATTAGGCACCAACGAGATTACTTGTTTAAAAGTAAATGCCCTTTTGTTTGAAGTACCCGTGAAAACGACCCCTCCCCCCCACCATTGCCCCCTCACTCCCTTTGTTGCAGCTGGAGGCAGAATACTGGGTAACTATGATGGGGATGCTGATGAATATAAAATGCGCCCTTTATAATGCCACCCTCCTAAAATAAAAAGCTACAATTAGATTTTATGTTTCAAGAGGGCAGTTTCCCTATTTGGACAATTAACTCACAATTGTGGGGAGCGTGGCATTTAAAAATCGGGGGAGTGGTTTGAAAGTGTCATCTAGCTCTTCGGAAACGAATGACCAAAAGATGAGTAAACGTAAGATAGGGTCTCTCCTGCACTCCAGACCTGCCCAGAATAGTCGAGGGATGGCCAAAGAACTCCCACTCCTTAACATAATGGCTACAGATCAGAAAGAAGTTACGTGGGCTAGAAATAGCTCTTTGTGGAAGGGGGGGAAAAAAAGCTTGTCTTTCCCATTACAGATTGATATTTATGGGCCCCAAAGCAATAACACAGCACAGATTTTTTTCGGGGGGGGGGGGAAGAAGAGAAAAAAGAAACTACAAGGTTTGTTTGTAAGCAGCTGGAAGGAAAAATTAACCGGCTTTGCACAGAAAATGTACTGAAACCTACAAGTGTCTCCTCCCCCCCCAGCCCTTTGGGCTTTTCCAAGTTAATTGCCATCTAATTGCCTATCAAAGAAAGAGATAATGGGCAGCAATTAGAGCTAATGGCCCTGCGGGGTGAGCGCTCTCCCGATTAACACACAGCGCGAAATTGCTTCACCTGGCTTGAAAACAAGTCCCTCGAGTGGCTCCACAGAGTCTGTGAGCAGCAGGGGTGCCCATAGCCTGGCAAACGACTCCGGCCACGTTGGGTAGAGGCGGTTACGCAAGAGCAGGCTGCAGACTGCTCTGGCATGATTGCCTTGCTAATGGAGCCCTGGCCCCGCACAGTAGGGGCAAAAGTGTCTAGCGGGGCAGCTGCTCCAGCGTTTTCCTTCGTAGGCTAGAATCTCACCCCGCGGGGGGGAGTGAGAAGCTATCGGACCCATCCTCGCGGTGTCACTGCGCTTCTTTTCCACGCTCCCGCGCCCCAGATCCGTCTCTTTCTCAAATACAAACGGAAAACGTGACCCCCCACCCCCACCCCGGGCTGCCCTCCGTGAGGACATTCCGGCCCTGATCGCTCGTTGTACCGGCATGAACTGCCCCCAAAGGTGGGGGAAAGAGACCAAGCGGGTGATGGAATCAAGGACCTGCTCAAACCTGCTGGTGGAAAACCCAGCCAGCTCTCTGCAGGGTAATTCAGACACGCATTAGTTGCTATCAGTCCGGGCCTGTGTGTGCTGGTGTCTGACCTCAGCTCCTCTCTCTCTGGCCGTCCAGATCCAACATGGGCTGCGGAGAGACGGCTTGCCAGTGGGTCAGCAGTTCCCGTTCCTCTGCTTGCTTGCTGTCTAGTGTGCTTTATACACCAACTGATCATCTGCCAGCCCCGAAATGGTTGCACCGCACCGTGTGTCCTTCACTTATATGTAACTCCTGAGGGATTTGGGTTCTTTGGCGAAGGGAATCGCTCCAGTGTACGCTACCCATTACACTACAGTACTACTATCAAACTTCGGCCTTCCCTTCCCAGGAGAAACAAAACAGCGCGGCTGGAGAAAGCAGACGCGCAAAAGCAAACCAGAGGTCTTTGTTTTTGCAGCTCACCTTTCATCAAGCCGAGAAGAAACTGCTGGCACAAATGTAGCTATTTAATATTGGCACCGTTCGCTTTCACTTAAACCCAGTCATCCTGCTAGAGATGTTACTTGAAGCACTTGTTGCCAGATACAGCTGGTATTTGTGTGGATGCCAGAGATGCTCTTTGTCTGGGGAATTTAACCCACTAGAGATGTATCTCTCACAGTCATGCAGACAGATTTGGGCATAAATCGGTCCAGCGCTTTTTAATGTTGCCAAGTGCTCAGCTGTGAAAAGATTTCAGGGGGGTGTTGAGCAGTCATTATGCAAAGAGCTCATTAGCGCCTTTTTAACTGGTGACGGAGTGTCTCTGCGCCCAAAGGCAAAACGACTCCAGCACCAATCGGTTCGGGAGTGGTGGCAGTGCAAAAGGCATGCGGCATTGCTTAGCCAGGCCTAAGGCGCACAGCTACAATTTGAAAGCTACCGCTCAAATATAAATATTTCCACCTTCCTAGGTGTGGTTTACACAAGTGCAAACAATGTGTGTGCATGTTACACCCCCGCCGCCGTCAAACCGAGAAAAATGGGCTGTGGTCCCAACCTTATTCTTTGGCTGTTGAAGGGGAAACGCCCGTGAAGCAATTGTAGCAAGGCAACAGCTTGTGGTTGGGTTACTGCATGATACAGTCTTAGGTCCTGGTAAAAGCCCAGAAGCTGGGAATGAGCAGTTGCTACTAATTCCTTTGTGACCCATTGTGAGTTGATTAGAAAACTAGATGCGGTGGGACGTGATTATTTGCACGATAGAAAAGCAGGAGAATTGTATCAACTCAAACCTACTTCGACAGGGGCCCTAGTGAAAAGCCCCAAAAGCAATAGGAAGCCTTGGACAGAGGGTGCTGGTTCTAGGCGCTGCCGCATCCTCTGGCTTCAGGTGGTTTCCCACATACAGGAGGTTTAAAGTTTGGTTCAATGGTTCCCATCACCCTACATAATCTCACCATGCAAGTTGGTCCAGTGCCCCTGGCCTGCCCTCAGGAGCTGTGGGGGCAGCTAAGCTGAGGCTGTTTGAAGAAGGCGCTTTGCTGCCCTGTATGGAAAAGCTGGGGATGAGGAAGATACGCCCCAACTTGTGTTCTCCCTCAGAGGCAGTCAGCTTACACCGCTACCGAATAGCTTGAGCCTGGCAATTATCTTCTTGTGTGCCAGCCTCCGTGCAACGAGCAGGGCAGTCCAATTTATAAACAGGAGCCCAGCTAGAAGGAAGTGATGCCAGCCCCTGCTTGGGTCTGGCTGGATGCTAGAGGTGCCTTCCCACACCCGGGGAAGGGAACTGCAGGGCCAAAGCAGGAGAAGAGCTATGGGCTGGGCAGCTACTTCTGAGTGCAGTTGGCATGGGGGGGTGCTATGGAAAGGAAATATTTTCTCCAGGTTTTGAATTTTTAGGGAAGCTTCCATGAGCCCAGATTCTTCATAAAACCAGAGCAGTTTCATAAAATAAGAAATGTGAGACTCTCCTCGTCTTCTCCGGGGTCTTGTAAAAGTGTGTTATGGGCCCTACAGCCTAATGGGGTTTCCTCATTCCCAGCAACCCCACCTGTCTGGGGCAGATGGAGCCTCTCCCCCTCTGGGGGGCAGGCCCACACAGCTGCTGCATAAGCTCGGCCAAACGCTCTGAGCCTCTTCCTTTCACTCCTCCTGTCTGCCTAGGCCACATTTTTAGTGAGTCTCTTCTAGAGCTGGAATCTCTGTTCTCTAAATTGTGTATTACCCTCTCCAGATAGCCACAAAAATGTGGACAGCACAGCAAGAGGAATCAGGCCCAGCTGCATCACAACTGCCCCCGCCTCTAGTGTGCTTGCAAACCAGCTCTTGCTGTTCTAAAGACCCCAACTGCAGAAGAAAGATGCCCTTCACTAGCACCTTCAAACTCTTTCTTCCAGGCAGGAAAAAAAGAAATCTCACCCCCTCCAAATAAAGCATTTTGGACCTGGTTGCCTTCCCTATTTTCAGTGAGTTACTCCAGTCTTTGCCTGTATTACAATAATCCCCATGCAGTATGTGATAGACACCACAAAACAGATCAATCTAGAGGCTTTCAGGTAAACATGTAATTTTACAGACATTGACTGTTTGGCCCTCCTTAAAATCAGGCTTTAAATCTCTTGATACCTGCCATATGAATCCTTCCTTGGAGACATCTTAATGTACTGACTAGATACAATTCATAACCTCAAAGAATGGCTTTCTCCTGTTGATCAGTGGAGCTGCTTCACATAAGGGCAAACTTTACATTTCAGAAATAACATTTACATTCAAAACTAATTTAGTGCAAACACTTTCATCAATCAAAGCCTCTCGTTTTGCTTTTGATTTCTAAAACGGTCACACTAGTAGCAGGAAAACCATAGGCTTATTTTTTGTAGCCCAGAAAACATTTAACCCCCCCCAAGTCCTTTTTCCTGCACACCTATTTTGCCCCCGCCCCCCCCAGCAAATAGTAAGATGGGAATTTTAAACACAAAATATTGACATGTTCTTTGTATTGAACATTACAGAAAATATTAAGAGGACCCAGCTGACAAGCCTCTTGCTGTACACATGCTAGAGATCAGCATCAGGCCAGCTTATTCAGGAATGCACATGGCAGACAGCAAAAGAAAGTCATATGCATGGATGGGGGTTGGTGGGTCAAAGCAGCTTCTAGGGATGCAATGTAGGAGACCTGATCTGAAACCAATAGAAGTCTTTCAAAATACCTTGGAGTAGATCCTCAGTTGAATTGAAATAAATGAAACTGACAATCTCCTGCTCCTCCCCCTTTCTGTTGTTTTGTATGGCTACCAATGGGCCCTTGCTGAGTGTGACTTTTTAAAGAGAGCGTATCTCACAGCAAAATATAAATGAGCCAGACTAGCCAATGCTTTATCTTTGGATTTTATTGTAGGCAACTTTACACTGGAGTGATACTGTGAAGGTTCCAGATATTAGAGTGGGACCCTGGAATGATGGGAGTGTGAGTGTAAGCTAACAAAGAAGTTGCAAGGCTGGATCAATGACACCAGTAAATAGAAAAGTACATCTGGATTAGTCTGGGTGGGATGAATTCAGATGAGTATGGTGTTATTTTTCAGAAAGCTTCCCACCATTTAAGAACACCAATATTTTTAGCATTGACATTTACAGATACTTGAGCTAGGGATTCTTTCATGTTAATTTATTAAAACAAAAACAAACATAACTCTGCCCTTTCATGGTACTTGGTTGTAAAGTAATCTAAAAAGGGTTGGGGGGAGGTGTTTTCAGGGGAAGAGGTGTTACAATTCTCTACTTTAAAAAAATGCCTAATTTGTAGGTCTTTTAAAAGGTAGTTTCCAGTAATTGGCTGGCAAGCGCAAAAATACATGTAATCTTACTGATGTGAGTAAGTGTTGCAGGGCCTTGTTTTGCATGGCTCTCAAACATAGAATTATTTTTCTATGTTAACTGATTTCCAAATAGTAATGCCTTATTGTAGATGCATAAATAAATCTGAAAATAAAAAAAAAATCATTTTCTCTTGGGGTCAGTATATATCAGTGCTGTCAGATTAAATAAAATAGAAGCAGAGCCACCCAGGGAGTAGCTGAAGACAACAGGGTCTCCTGTTTGACTCTGTATCAAGCCTCCTATGGTGAAATCTTGGCCCCACTGAAGTCACTCAGGAGTTTTGCCATTGACTTCAATAGAGCCAGAATTTCACTCCTACCAATTTAAATTGGATCAGGATGGAGTGTCCATAAGTCTTAAGCAGAGCAGGGTAAGTATAGGAGCCGCTGTAATAAGGGTCAGGCAGCAGCACTAAATCTCAACAGTTTGAAATCCTGGTTGCAACCACGTCCATCAAAGTCAATGGGACATTTGCCATGAGCACAGGATTTTACTTACCCTGTGCACATTGCAAGCAACACCCTTCTGGCAGGATATTGAGTTACTCCTGGTTCTTATTTTTAAAACTCTCAACCCCTTTCCAAAAGAATGTTCCTTAAAATGTGTTCTCCAAGCAGAGCCTATTACACAAGCTTGAACTGCAAATCTATAGGAGCCTATCCTGGGCCTATGGAAGAGAAGGGTGTGGGTCAGGTTAGTTCACATCCTGACTGAGGAAGGAGGGATGGAGGTAGGCTGTGTTCCTGGTTGTGGCAAGTAAGGGCTCCCCAGGACCAGTGCGAGAAAGTAAAAAAGTGAGAGCTGGTCAGTGTTTGTTTTTATTGGACTGTTCCACAGCATATGAATACTCGGCCCCATAGCCCCATGTGTCTCTATAACAGTGTCGCTGTGCATTAGGGGATCGCATGACAAAACACAGCAGCAGTTACAGGCCTCGGCGGCCCCTGAGTGCCAGCGTTAGTGCAAATCCTTGAGTCACAGACTAGCCCCGCGGGTTCAAATGGGCAGCAGGAAAGTCCTGGGGTCTGTGTAGCCCACAAAGCAGGGCGCCTGCCAATAGCCTCCTGGCTCCCTCCTGCAGGCGCTGGCGGGCAGTGCTGGGAAGGTGAAGCTAGCAGGGGCCTCCTCCTGCCCGGGGAGGTGAGCCAGGAGCTGCGGGCAGAGGTAGTGCAGGGGCAGGGTCCCGCCGCGGGCTCCCAAGGGCACGGGGCTGTAGAAGGGCTCCGGCCTCATCTCCTGCAGCTGCCGCTTCAGCTTCATGCGCCGGTTCTGGAACCAGGTCTTGATCTGCGGGGGTAGAAACAGAGTCACCCCAGGCGCCCCCGGAGCCTCCGCGCCCGGCCCGGCCTCAGCCCGCCGCCCCGCTCACCTGCACTTCGGACAGCTGCATCTTGGCAGCCAGCTTGCGGCGCTCGGCCGAGCCCAGGTACTTGTGGCGCTTGAAGGAGCTCTCCAGGGTGCTGATCTGCTCCACGCTGAAGGCGGTGCGCAGGCGCCGGCTGCCCTTGCCGCTGGGCGCCTCGGGGGACTGGCACTCGGAGCGGCCGCTCTCCCACTCGGACCCGGACTCCGCGGCCCTCCACGCCCGCTGGGCTGCGGCTGACGCTGCTGCGGGGCAGAGGGGAACCAGGTCAGGGGGCTCCAGTGGCTGGCGCCCTAGAGCGCGGCGGGGGCAGCTCTACAGAGGCGGGCGCAGCCTCGCAGGGCAAATCCCAGCCGCTAACTGCAGGGGAGGCCCCCAACGTTATGAGCCGCGGCTCTGCTGCTCCTGGCG
Source organism: Rafetus swinhoei (assembly GCA_019425775.1). NCBI lineage: Eukaryota > Metazoa > Chordata > Testudines > Trionychidae > Rafetus > Rafetus swinhoei. The sequence continues at coordinate 31,558,327 of CM033447.1, read as the reverse complement.
CCTGTTGGCGCCTGGCCCCACAGGCTCTCCTAGCGCTTGCCGAGGCCAAACCGCAGCCCTCCCCTTGGGGCGGCCTCGGGAGGTCAGAGGACTTGCCCACGGTCACAACTGGAACCAGGAGTCCCAGCCCGATTCCCCGGCCACTTACACCGGCCCATCCCAGCTCTGCTGAACTCAGCGGCAAAACTCCCCCGAGCTTCAGGGGAGCCAGGATTTCGCCGTTCGCGGCTCCACACACTCAGCAAAGAACAATGCACCAGCCCCCGGCCTCCGCTCACTGTTACCGCTCCTGGCGCGGACACCCGGGCAAACCACAAGGAATACAATTCTAATCACCTCTGGCGGAGGACTGGTCCAAAAGCGTCTCACCCCTGGGGCCGTTGTCCAGGCTCTTTATAGCTTCACCCCTCTGCCCTCTTTGGCTTGTGTGTCCTGCGGGTTGGAGCGGTTGGGGGGCTGGGCTGGAGCTGCAGGCTGGGTTTCCGAGCGGGGAGAAGAACCCACGCGAACTGCCTCGAGCGCCTTCTGCCCTTTGCTGCCGCTCGGAGGTGGCCTGGCTGCTCTGGGAAAGCCACTCTACAGAGAAAGGGGCTTTGGTCATCCTGGCGGCTTCTCTTCCAGCACAAGCTAGAGGCGGGTGGGTTTTTGAGCTGCAGAAGCAGAACGCCTCTAGGTCCCTTCTTTTATAAAGGGAGTGCTAAGGAAAATGTTGTGTGTGTAAACAAGCATCAAAGGCCCAGATAAGTATCATCTAATTGCCATCAGGTCTCCCCCACAAAAGATGCTGTTCACACATTTTCCAAAGCTCGGTGAGGGTTGGCTCCACAATGTCTGCCAATAGATTAGTGAACTCTGTTGTAAGTGATTTACAACACTTGTTACATCCTATCCCTATGTAAATGGCACTTACTGCTTGAACTCACTGCAGCTTCAAAAGCTAATCGGGAATTTAAAGGTCTTTTCTCTAAAAGGATCGGGTGTTTAGGAATGTACTGTATTCAAGTCATATATTATGGAAAAAACTATGCCTGAGTGAATTGCTAATTTCTGCAGACAATGGAGAGCCAATTAAGATTTCCATAGATCTAATTTAAGTTTGAGATTTTATAAGTCCAGAAACTAGGTTTGTTAAAAATTTATACAGCTAATTAAGAACCATTGTTGTACTTGTACGGTTTTAACAGGGTAGAGGGGAAGATGTTGCTTTATGGATAGATAAGGAAAAGTCCAGGCCCCAAAGGGCTGGCACTCTAAAGCCTTCTTCCTGGCTTTGACTCTCTGCAGTAACTACTGCACTTACCTCAATGAAGTCACTAGGGCTCTGGGTATCTGCCTCCACACACACAAAAATTGCAGGATAAGGGCCTCTGGGTGGGCCTAGCACACACGTCTTATTGCTGAATAGTAATAGGGAGGTAACCGTGTTAGTCTGATCTTGGTAAAACGAAAGGGGGAAAAAAATGTAGCACTTTACAGACTACACATTTTTTTCTTTTCTTATTGCTGGGCATAGTGCTTGCTTGCTACAACCACCACTAGTATTTGGTTGCAGGATGGAATTCAATTCTACACACCCTTCATGCACAGAAATCCTTTGGACTTCACTGGGATTTCTCTTGTTTACCACTTGCCGTAGCATCAGACCAACAAGATTTCTAATATCCTGGGACCAGGGCTACAACAAGCTGGGTGAGATAATATCTTTTACCAGGCCAATTATGGTTCCAGCCAAGGCCCAGAAAAAAACATTACCTTGCCCAACTTGAATGTCTAGACTCAGGAAGAGGTGAGAAAGGCAAGGGTGTGAAATAATCAGTAATGTAAATTGGATTGTGTAAGTAGGTCAGCTTTTTCTTGATTCTCATTTTCTAGTACAGGTTGCACCTCTCAAAACCAGAATTCTGTAGTCTGGCAAAATGTGTGGTCCTGTTTCTTGATCAGAGAACCTTGGTAGCCTAGTGGCAGGAGGGACATCCAGGAGGGGCCGGGTTGAAGCATCAGGATGGGGCAGGGGCAGGGGCAGGGGCTGGCAGCAGCCCCCACTCATGGAGCTGGAACTGGCAGCAGCTCCTGACAGCTCCTAATAGCCTGTGACACTGGGACCAGGTCTGGGAGCCCTTGACAGCACAGGAATGGGCTGGCAACAGCCCATGGCAGTGCTGGGCCAGGGTCAGAGCCCCAGGCCCCCCACAGATGTGGGGCCAGAGCTCCCAGGCTGCCACAGGACAGGAGCCTGCCCTCTGAGCAGCCTGTGACAGCAGGACCAGGGTTGAGGCTGGTAGCAGCCCCAGCAGCAAAAGGCAATGTGGGGCCGGACCCCCGGACAGCCCGCAGAAGCAGGGCCAGAGCCCGTAGGCTGCCACAGGGCTGGGACCTGAGCCCAAGCACTCACTTGGCAGCCCACACAGGGCCAGAGCCAGCCCTCAGCATCCTGTGGTAGTATGGGCTGCTGGAGCCTGGCAGGCAGGCAGACAGGGCAGCAGGAGCAGGGCCAGCAACCCAGCAGGCAGCCTGGCAGGGGCTGGAGGTAGTCTCCCCCAGCCCCTCACACAACTGGCAGAATTGGTGGCTGGGGGCTGTGGTAGGAAACCTTCACTAGTCTGGCAAATGCCCTGGTTCAGGACTGGTCAGGTCCTGTGGGTGCCACATAAAAGATGTCCAATTTGTAATATAAATAATGTAAGTAAAGCTATAATATTTGTGCAATACAATTGATGTTAGATGTATATATGTAGTATCTTATAACCATGAAGGGGCAATTCGTGTCCTGGCTAAACTTCTGGCTTTGTATTCAAGCCTCATCGGCTTTGCCCTCTTTCCTGCTTTCACATTGTTGATTACATTCAGTTTCTTGACACCTTTGTTCTCTCCTCCCTGATTATTCCTAGATACTCCTTGGGCAGGATTGAACCTCCCCCTCCTTCCCCCACCCCATTGACCTTGTCTTCTCAGCTCTCTTTTTGTATACCCTCCCTCTGTGGGATCTCCTCTGCTCCCTCAATTTCAATACCCATCCTTACTCCAATGTATCTTTTCACTTCTGATTTCTACATTACATTCTGAAACTTGGCCTATTACTCTGACACACCTGCTGGATTTCTCATCAGTCACTTCATTTTAACATCTCCTGACCTCTCATTTCTGTCACTGCTGACAATGCACATCTCCATCAATCAAATCTGTGTAAGGGAAAGGGTTAATCTTCAATAACTCCTGCCCAGACTTTCACCATCTTGCATCTTATTTATTGTAACCTTCCTGAAATCTACAGAATACCCTCCAGTTTATGTAAAACAGTTGCTAAAAGCACTCTTCTTTCCCAGTACTCCTGGCACAATCACCATTCTTTTTGAATCACTCCACTTATCTCTGTATGAAGTTCAAACTTGACTTAAGAACCTTCACAGCTCTGCCCCTCCCTACTTGTTACCAATGTCCTCTTCTGCTCCACTGGTTTGCCACCATTTCACACAAATCTCTGTGTTTTCTTCTACACTCCTCCTTATGCAAGGAATTCCTGTTCCAGTCATTAAGGCCTATACACTCTCCTTCAAATAACTCCTCAAGACTCATCCTACTAAAAGATGCCGATGCCAATTGCACCAATTGCAGACTAGATGGGGATTGTTGACATTTTATCTATTTAATACGTTACAGACATTTACATATTTATTTGAAATTTAAAATGCTTTCTTTGTTTGATTGCATCATTATCCCTAGGTCAGTTATCTCCTTAAACTGTAAACTTAACGGTGTCTTTCTACATCTTTTTCAATCATCTAGTACATGGGGCCTGATTTTGATTGTGTCTTCTGTGGCCAAGTACTGCTCTGGCACACCAGGCAGTCCAGCCCTCCAATCTTTCTATGCCTTGGATTTCTCATCTTTACAGCATGGATAATATTTACCTTGTCTCTCACATTACAATTTACCAGTGCTACAACAAAGATGGGAACACAAAACTTGCTCTGGTAGGTGTACCAAACAGCTTAGGAGAGGAGTGGAGAGTTGAGGATTGAATTAATTTGCATGCTTCATAATTAAATGAATACATGATGTGCATAATGGCAAATGTTGTAAATTATTGTGAAAGTGACCATTAAAAATAAATAGAAAAACAAATAAGTGGGAGGTTTTCTACAAAGCCTTTAGGGCAAACAATAGCCTAGTAAAGCTGTGGCTTCTGTTCTAACTTCAGTAGGGATCTACCATTTGTAAGCATCACTTGCCATCTTCCATAATCTCCACGCCATCCATATTTACAATTAGCCAGGTTGAATATGCCTCCTAAGAAAGGCCAACTGGAACAGCATTAAAATGCTAAACCCAGACTACATTACAATGTCAAACATAGGTAACAACAGTACCCCTATTACATACCTATTAAAGAAGTTTAACAACTTTTCTATAAATAGGCAGAACTGTAGCATATGTCAAGATTAATTTTCCTCAGACCTAAATTTCTCAACTTGTGACAGCAATTGTGGGAATGGGTGCCATCTACAGCTGGCCAAAATTCTTTGAAACCCATTCAATGAAAAATGGCATTTTTCACAACCCAAATATCTTCACAGAACAATCCTTTAAAATTTAAAAGAAAAACAACTTCTAAACTTTTGCTTTCCAGTCCCCTTCCTCCTTCACATCAGCTCTCACCAGACCCTTTTTACTTTCCATCCTCCTTTTTAGTGTGGAAAAAGCAAAACTAAGGGTACGTCTACACTGAACGGTTATGGTATCCCAAAATAGCTACCCCATGTCTACACAAGCCATCCGTTATTTCAAAATACTTTTCAAAATAACGGGCACGCTATTTCACCATCCCAGTAAACCTCATTACACAAGGGTTAAGGGATGGCTTGAAATAGTGCGTTATTTCAAAACTTGGTGCTGTGTAGATGCACCAAATTTCATAGCACATCTTATTTCGAGTTTAGACAAACCCCAAATCAAAAAATGTCAACATTTTCCACTGGTATATGAAATGTTGTAGCCACGTTGGTCCCAGGCAGTTAGAGAGCCGAGGTAGATGAGTAATGTACTGTACATTTGTACCAATCAGTCCTTCTCTTTCACCAACAGAAACTGGTCCAGTAAAAGCTATTACCTCTCCCACATTATGTCTCTAACATTTTTCACAAAATAGTGAGTTTTTTTAATCTACCAGCTCTAGTGCCAATATTTAACCATGGTATTACATAAACCTGCTCAGAGATGAATGTAGGGTAATTTTAAGGGGAGGCAGAGGCTAGTGCAGACAAGAATAAGAGCTGCCAACTGAGCTAAAATTACTGTATTGAACTGGGTCACTTGATTATGCTGTATTAATTCATGTGGACCAGAGATGACCCCTGGAAGTGAGGGCATGGGGATAATTAGTTTTCTTTGAAAGTTGCAGTAGGATACCTTCTTTTGGTAGGACTAAATTTACATGAAAATTAAAAAGTATTTGTATTTTTTTTCTGGCATTGCTTTTCATTTTAGATCTCTCTCTCTCCCTCTGTTTGAGTGATTTACTGTCACTGTGCATCACAAATGGGGCAAGTTAGGACATGACACTACAGTATTTCATCCATGGCCCCGTAAGAGAAATATTTCCATTCTCCAGATACTGAATGATGCGTTTTGTATGCAAACCTTTTTCTTTTTTTTTAAAACCTGCCCAATGTCAAATAATAATTATAATGGTAAGTTGTGGCTAGTACACAATGTATTGTATCTTACATGGAATCAAAACATTAAAGCTGAGGGTCAGATTTTTAGAATTCACTGATGTTTCCCATTTGCTTTATTTATGAATTTAATCACCAGTTACATTTATAAATGCAGTTTAAACCCATTAAAGCAACTGTTTCAGCCAAAAGTTCATATGTTAAATGCAGATTGTGCAAAGGGACACAAACTAGTCAGTTGGAACAAAGGTATAATATGAAATAAATGTTAATGCATATCTTACAGAAAGTGAGCTTACGTATTTGATGTATAGTTTGGATGACTTCCAGGCATATTGAATATTACAACAGTTAACAGCCACCTGCTGAACTTTGTGCTTATACTGTGTTATTTTTTAAAAGTCACCTTGATTCTATTTTGATGTGTTATTGGGAAGGAGTATGGTTGGGTGGGTGGCGGATGGAGGGGGCAACATAGAAACAAGTTGTCAGCATTCAAATGAAACCTGTTTTTAAATTTTAACTGGTGGCTTATGCTAAAGAAGATGTTTTCCATGAATTGACATCTTTCTAATCAGAATAATTCTCTGGGTGTGATCCTGCTCACATTGAAGTTAACAGGAGTGCTGTTATGTACTTCAATGCAGGCAGGACTGGGTCCCTGATGTATGTTCCTCTCCAAGCTGCCTGTTCCTCTAGTGCAGGGGTGGACAATAATTTTTGCAGGGGGTCCACTTAATTTTGGTATGTGGTCATGGACCATCTCCACCCCTGAAAGGGGTGGGGCTGGGGACTAGCCTCCCTCCAGAGTTGTTGGGAGCCAGGGTCTTTGAAGTTAAAAAACAAACAAACACACACCCCAAACACAGCAAAGGGCTTGTGGCTACTGGTGCTGCCGCTACCACATTGCCTGGCACCGCTTGGGATTGCTGGGGCTATTTAAAAGGCTTGTGGCTCCAGTCCCTGTTGGAGTAACACCACCACCAGGAGCTGTGAGCTAGTTAAGTAGGATCCTGCTGCCTGAGCCACTTCTTGGAAATCATGTGGCATGGGCAGCAGGATATAAATAGAAAGCAGCCAGATGCAGATAAAAGTCTAAGGCAGCCCAGATCTGGCCCCCGGGTGACATCTTGCCCAGCTCTGTTCTAGTGCCCGTCATTCTCTGGAGTAGCCAGGAATGAAGCCATCACTCATTTTCATGGCTACGATTCCAGTATTTTTTGTAAATGGCGGAAAATAAGAACAGCCAGATTCCCTTCAGCGCTGCAGATCTAAGGCACTGATTGGGAGCTACTCTACAAACCTAGGGGCTCTTTACCAGGGCAGTGCCTTTATGGGCTGCATATAACTCCACTCCCTAGGGCAGAGGTGGGGACTCTTTTTTGGGTCAAGGGCCACTGACCCACCAAAAAATCAGTCAGGACTGCACACAAATGAGAAGAAAAAAAACCTAACAACAACAATCAAAACCCCTCACTGATGTAGCCTCCAACTGAGGAGAAAGACACTCCCCACATTCCCCTTGCACACCAGAGCCTGTGGCAGGGTGCACCAGCCTACTAGATTTTGTGTGCTTCCAGCCCCACGATGGGGCAGCGGGGGAGCTGGAGTGCCAGTGCAGGCTCCCCAGTGTTGGGTGGGGAGGAGCCCTGAGCCTCGGGGGCCACATCCAGGCAAGCAGAGGCTACATCCGGCCCTCTAGTCTGAGGTTCCCCACCCCTGCCCTAGAGTATGGGTGCCCTCTGCTGTGGCCTCTGAGGGCGGAGGTGGGGAGCCTGGACTGGAAGCAGTGGCTGTGCCAGAGGCAGGCAGTTACAGCCTCCTGTGAGGGATGCTTGTTGCTGGCTTATGGAGACAACAGAAGCTGTTCAATAGCTGTAACCTCACCCTAGTGTCACTCCAGAGCCCCCTTTGTCTCTGCTACACTGTTACTTCCCAACAGTAGCTGTTCCCCTTGGAGTCCTGCTAATCAGTTGTTAAGGGGGTAGGCTCAAGGACAACAGCAGGGGCCTGTGTTAGCTAATGGGCTCTCCACTTTCCTGCCCACAGGCCTCCCCCCAGTACTTCCTGGGTGCCCTCTGGCCCTGCTCTGAGCCTGCTTGGGTTGAAGCTGTAAAGGAGGTACCTCAGAGAAGGAAATCACTATGGTGGGGGGCTCAGAGGATCTTCACTCATGTCTGTACAGCCCCAGGACCCCCCCTTGCAGCAGAGGGGTATGCTCGGCCATGCCAGGTTGGTTTCCCACATTAAGTCAGGCGCAGAGGGGAGCAGCAATTTCTTCAATTACTGTGCATCACCACTGCAGGTGAGCCCAGCTGGGGCTCTCCAGCCAGCACTGCTCTCAGAGTGGCAGCGGTGCCAATAAAGGGTCACGTTCAGGCCAAACACGAATGCGTTCACCCTCTACCCAGTGCACCATGCTTGGAGCGTGAAAGCTAACTGCACGCAGAGCTCCTGGGAACTTGAAGGGGGAGGGCGGGGAAAAAAAAAAAAAAAAAAAGAAATCACAAAAAGGCAGCACTGCAGGGTTCTGACCTGAGTTCCTTCTCCAGCCACAGTGAAGTCAGAAGAACAGCCATACAGGGACTATGGTGAAAAAGTCACTAAAGGTTACAATGTGCCCTTCAACTGACCTCCCCTTCACCAGTGATCTCTCTAGCTGAAAAGAAAAAGAGGTTGTTTTCCAGTGGGTGTTAGACTAAATGCTGACAAATACCAGGAAACTCTGGAAATAAACCAAATGGCAATGTAGAGATGACAATTTAAATGTCTCAGTGTGCTTGAAACGGATCTAAATCAAAGCCCTACTTAAAATATCATCACTGGACTTTCTATTATAAGGTTCTCAATGTCACTATCAGTGACTAAGGGGAACCAGGAGGAAATTTTCCTACAGGGATGCTGTAACAACCGACATGGAAGTGTGTTTGGGCCTAGTCATTTATCAGGCTTCAAACATGATTTTACATAGAGTTGAAGGCCAGAAGAGACCACTGCATCATCTCTTCCTGTGGTTCTAGTCTTTCTAGACTACTTTGCATCACTTTCAAGAATCTAATTTGTCTTGTGTACTCCAAGTTTCACCACACTTACAAACTTACAAAATCAGACATGAAAATACAAGTGCCACAGCAAACTAATACTGAAAAATTGTCCTCTCATTTTTACTATATAATTATTAAAAAAAAAAAATCAATGGACACAGAAATATTGTAATTATATTTCAGTGTATAATTTATGGAACAGTATAAATTCTCTCTGAAATTAGTTTTTACTGCCTTTGATAGTGTATTTTATGTAGCCTGCTGTAACACTAGTCAGATATTTAGATGAACTGATGAATAACTAGACTTTAGGAAGACATTTGACACAGTCTCACATTACCTTCTTATCAATAAACTAGGCAAATACAACTTAGATGGGGCTACTGTAAGTTGGGTGCATAACTGGCTGGATAACCGTTCTGAGAGAGTAGTTTTTAATGGTTCACAATCAGGCTGGCAGGGCATAAAAAGTGGGGTTCAGCAGGGGGTCTGTTTTGGGACTGGTTCTGTTCAATAGCGTCATCAATGATTTAGCTATGGCATAGAGAGTATGATTATTAAGTTTGCAGATGCTACCAAGCTGGGAAGGGTTGCAAGTGCTTTGGAGGATAGGGTCATAATTCAAAATGATCTGGACAAACTAGAGAAATGGTCTGAGATAACAGGATGAAGTTTAATAGGGACAAATGCAAAGTGCTCCACTTAGGAATGAACAATCAGTTTCACACATACAGAATGGGAAGTGACTGTCTAGGAAGGAGTACTGCTGAAAGGAATGTAGGGGTCATAGTGGAAGACAAGTTAAACATGAGTGAACGGTGTGACACTGTTGCAAAAAAAGCAAACATGAGTATGGGATGCATTATCAGGAGTGTTGTGAGCAAGACATGGAAAGTAATTCTTAACGTTAGAACGACCATACTGGATCAGACCAAAGGTCTTACCACAGTATCCTGTCTGCTGAGAGCGGCCAATTCCAGATGCTCCAGAGGGAGGGAACAGAACAGGTAATCATCACATGATCCCTCTCTTGTCATCCATTTCCTGACAAAATGGATTCTTCTGCTCTACTTTGTGCTGATTAGGCCTCCATATTGTGTGTTGAGTTCTGGGCACCATATTTCAAGAAAGATGTGGAGAAATTGGAGAAGGTCCAGGGAAGAGCAACAAAAATGATTAAAGGTCTAGAAAACATGACCTATGAGGGAAGACTGAAAGATTTGGGTTTGTTTAGTTTAGATTAGAAAAGAGAAAAGACAGAGGGGACATGATAGCAGTTTTCAAGTATCTAAAAGGGTGTTACAAGGAGGAGGGAAAAAAATTGTTCTCCTGGGCCTCTGATGGGACAAGCAATGGGCTTAAATTGCAGCAAGGGAGGTTTAGGTTGGACATTAGGAAAAACTTCCTTACTGTCAGGGTGGTTAAACACTGTAATAAATTGCCTACAGAGATTGTGGAATCTCCATCACTGGAGATATTTAAGAGCAGATGAGACAAACACCTGTCAGGGATGATCTAGACCAGTGGTGCTCAACCTTTTTTCATTCACAAGCCCCAGAGCTGGGAAAATATTTTGTCGAGCAAAAAAATGAAACAAAAAAACCCGCCTTTAATTTAAGGCGCTGGCCCACTCCTCTGCCACTCCCTCCACCCTCGCCGCGTGTACATCGGGTGCTGACCCGGGAAAACAAAATGCCGGCTGGCCCGGATCAAAGTGCTGCGACCCCCCAGGAAGACAGCACTGATCTAGACAGTGCTTGGTCCTGCGGGAAGGCAGGGGACTGGAGTTGACCTCTTGAGGTCCCTTCCAGTTTTAGGATTCTATGTACCCGCTGGAAGCCTGAGCAGCCCTGTTGAGTATCACTGATCTAGTCTGCCTTTCTGTACATCGTAGGCCATTAAATTTCACCCCAGTTACTCCAGCACTGAACCCAGAAACTTTTCACTTTAAAGCCGAAAAGCAGAAAGACATACAGGTCTCCATTTGAAAAGGTCAGGAGATAGAGAACTTACCACTTCCCTACTTTAAAGTGGCAAACAATTTTTTTTTTGTTTAAACTGCAAGGAGAAAAGAAAAGCTTGGGCCAAGACAGCATTTAAACACAATTATTATTGTGTAGTTTGGCATGGGGCCAGAAGCAGACAGAGCTTCTATACTAGCACATAGCCAGTAACCAAATAAGCAAGAAAACAATTGTCAGAAATGGGTTCATTTCCTAACACACACGGTTTAATTGATATGTGGTCATCCATCCATTAAGAACTAAGTTGTACCTAGAATGGTTTCCAGATGGTGACATCAGCTATTCCTACAAAAGAAAATTTACATACACAAATTGCACCTCTATCACCAATTCAGATGACATGGAATAGGAATTTGAATGTGACAACATATTTCACTTTCAACCTCTGACATTTTATAACAGATAAAAAAAAAAAAGTCTTCCTTCAGCTCATATGTTAAATCAAGGTGGTGGCTGGTTAGTTTGTTTTGCCAGTTTTTGCTAAGGATGAAATATTCCATGACAATTTATTTTGCAATTACATTTAGACAAATCTTAATATATATCATCCTGGTGACAAATAAAAATAAAGTTATTCTTTAGTTATTCACTCAACTGGCCTCTTAAAAAAATATTACACAAAAAGATAGCTGTGCAGTGAGTAACACATTTGTCACCCCAATAGTAACTTTCCACTTCCAGCTACTAAAACAAAACATGTAATTTTTATTTTTCTTGAATTTGAAACTAGCATGAGAGCAACTGGAAGACAGCAGTAGAGTGTGTAACCGTATCTGGCACTCCCTAGGTCATTTATCACTCTCTGTGCCCATGCTGGCTTATGCCAGCCAGTGCTGTTTTAAATTGCATTGGTCCTACAGATTAAAACATTTTCATGATTCTTCCCTTCTCTACCCAATGAGAAATCTTATCTTTGTGCTGCCCCATATCATAAGTTAGTGTATTGCATATAAAATGAAAATACGCTTTTCCCTTTGTTATCTTTCTAGTCCACTTTTCTCATCTTTCTTGCTTTCACTTGTCTTCAACTCCATTTTTTCTTCTAGTTTCTCACCCCTCACACATTCCTCTCTCACCATATTCTGTTTCTGTTTCCTCTTTCAGTTATCTCCTACTCATTCACTGTCCCTGAGTTCATTCACTCTGGCCAGGTCTACACTGGTGGAGAAAACAGATGCAAGATTTTCAGCAGGATGTTCAGGTCTTGATTTGAAAATGTCAGGAGATAGAGAAGCCACCACTTCCCTGCTTTAAAGTGTCAAAATTTTTTTTTTGTTTAAACTGCAAGGAGAGAAGAAAAGCTTGGACCAAGACAATTGTGTAGTCTGGAGGATTGATTGCCAGAGCATCAATCCTCTGGCAAATGGAGATGTGGCCTCAGTCTTCCTGGCTCACAGCACCAAATTCAGAGGCAACATAAATAATGCAAATCAGCAAAAATGTTGTAATCTATGTGCAATGGGTTAGAAGACTGAGGTCGGAGTAGGGATGCTTTGTCTTAGAGGTGACTTGCGATGAATGTTTACAATACTTGATTTCTGCCTTTTTTGATAAATGTATTTATTTGCGTGTGTTACAGTAGTAACCAAAGTCCCTATTGAACCGAGCATTATACAAAGACATACTAAGACCCGGGTGGTGCTCAAAGTTGTACCAGTTTAACTAACATTATGATGTTATACATCATTAGTTAAAGAAGTCCTACTTTGTTTTTTTAAGTTTTTTTACACCCAATGAATGATCCTGCAGCACCTTATAGGTTAACAAAAAATGTAGACAGTATCACGAGCTTTCCAAAATGTAGATGCTATCTACATTTTTGTTAGTCTCTAAGGTGCTGCAGGACCATTCATTGTTTTTTAAGTTTTTTCCACTTACAGACTAACATGGCTGCCCCTCAGACTGTTTGTGGACATTCTTGTATAGCTTTAGCTTGTCTCAGTACATTTACAGGTGACTGCTAAATTGATGCTATTAGTTTTAATTTGATGAGAGCATCCACACACAAAAATATATTAAACTGATTCAAGTTATCCATCTGTAGTCCCTGTCACAAGTCAACCTGAACAAAGTTACTGTTCATTTGGCTTAATTTCTTCCTCGTTAAGTTTTTAACCTTTTGCTATCAGCAGTATGAGAACCACTCTTGGAATTGCTCAGGGTGCGGGCAACTCTTGGGCAGCCTCCAGGCTATTTCTGCAGCCACCCACACCTGAAATGAATGGGCAGAAGTCTTGGAACTTTAACACAATCTTTTCATCCAAGTGTTCTTTAGGCATTTGAATTACATCTCCATTAATTCCACTTTTAACCCCCATAAGTTATAAACAGGTTGACCAAACTCCACTGATTTCAGCTGCTTAGGTTTTTGTCTCTTGCAATGCCATACATTCAACTACTTCTACAGTCAGTAGAGCACATGAATGTCTTCACGACCCAAGATTCTGGTGCATGTATTTTAAAGCATTCCTGCCTCTTTCCCTTCTTCTGTGGGGGGAGAGGGAAAGGGAGGGACAGAAAACCTTTCAGCCACTGCTCTTCCCCTTGGTTTGACATTGTATATAAAGGAATACAAGCCTGTTTTTATTTTATTAGGTAGGTCACATTCTACTGTGTTAAATACCCATTTGTTGCTACAAGCGTGCTCAATGGCCTTGTCTGCTATTGTTGATGGTTATTATACACTCATCCTCCAGTAGTTATAAAAAACCTGAAGCTCTGGTAGTCTCCTCTTGAAGCCCTACAGCCCCGCCTACTGACGACAGTTTGGTATGCATGGGGGTTTCAGACCCACAAAATCCTAGGGCCATGTCTACACTAGGAAACAATTTCAAAATAACTAAATTCAACTTTACTCCTGATTTTACAAAATTGAAATAGCATATCCCCACTACAGGGAAGCCTCAAAATTAGTCCGAGGCAGGCTCCTTAATGTGGACATGCTACCTTGACTTAGAGCCCCCCAGGAAGCACTGGGGAGTAATTAGTTCAAATTACTCTGGGGAGTAGTTAGTTTGAAATAGCATTAATGTGAATGCTCTGGTGCCGCTATCTTGAAATAACTACTTCAAAATTAGCAGTATTCCCCAAGAAAAGCAGGAGTACAGATTTCAAAATAAGTGGCCCATTAATTCCAAAATAATGGGCTTGAGAATGTGGACACCCTGTTTATACATTTGACCTGGGAGGGTTATTTCAAAATAAAGCCCTAATGTAGACCAAAGCTAGGTCTGAAGAGAAATTCCCTTACCCCTTAGTAAGATTAGATTATGTGGGGTCCTGGAGAGAACAAGAGGCACCTTGGGCTCAGGAGAAGCAAAGGCCTGGATACCTGCAGTTGAGTGGTGGCTGAAGAGAAACCACACAGAGCTCTTAGGTTTCTGCAAGGAATTGAGAAAAAAAATACACCACCACATAATGAGGGGAGAGGGGTGTTTAGGAGCAGAGAATAGTAAGGAAGACCAATAATTATGTAAACTGAATTCAGTTTGAGAGAGCAACAACAAACATGCAACAACAATCACCCACCAACTGCAGCCAGTGAGGGACAAGGAAAAAAAATCCAGATCTAAAACAGGGAAAGGAAAAAGGAATGAAGGGCAAGAAGAGAAAAGAAAGAACAAACCTAGCCTGTATATATTTTCTTTCAAGTTAGATGCAGAAAAAAGCAACTAGCAATAATATTGGCTTTGTATTACAATACATGTTATGGAATTGCTAACGATAGGTATACATGTACTGCTATTATCTACAAAATACCTTGAATATTTTATTTTCAAGGCAGCAAACGTTAATTTACAGTAGCACACAAGTTAAAGCATTTGCTTGAAGAAGCTGATAAAGAATGTGAAAAAAATGGAATGTGAATAATGGAACCAATCTTTGGTGCTACAAATACTTCCATAGCAGATGTATGTGCACACAAGTTGCTGCATATGTGCAATTCTTATACTGAAAAACAACCCACTATTTTACAGTGAAGTAGCTCTGGAAAAAGGCTGATCCTTTTTGTCAGACAAATTCAGCCCCTCCCAGAGGCCCACAGCAGGTCACATTTCAGCATAAGACAATACACATTAAGGCTCCATTCCTGCCTTTTTTTAAGCGTATGGATAGATTGCTCCTGCAGTTGCCAATTTTGGTTGGATGTATTCCTAGAGATTTTAACCTTAAAGATTAATTTTTAATTCCTGGAGACTCCAGGACCATTCTGGAGGGCTGGCAACCCTAACTGCTATACCTGTGTGGCACCTCAGTGACAACCCTGGGGCTTTGTGAAGGCACAATATTAAATCTTGTTTTACACAATGAAGGGCTGGGGCTTTCGCTGGTGTAACTACTTACACCAAGAATTTGGCCAGCATAGCTAGGTTAGGGATCCTGACTGATATAGGTCTGCAGGCAGACATGGGTACCATAGATGTGGCCTGAAAAAGTTACAGCAAAAGTAAGAGAAAGTTAAAATGGAAAGTGATAAGTAACTTAACTATACCCAGCATTAAATGCTATACCTGTAATTTGCCATCTTGTTCCAGTGCTCCCTCAAGAGTTCTCAGTGCCTTCTTATCTGACTAGCGTCATTACTGTGCACAGCACCTTGACATATAGAAATGAATGCTTTAAAAAAAGCTATAGGCAGGGAGGTAATGTGCACATTTTAAACTATGCAATTATGTGGCCTGTCCCCGTAAAACATTAAAATGCCCATGTTTAGAATTGTATTTAATATTTCATTTTAAAATAGAAATTAATAAAATTGGATACCAGTAAGGTTTTTTTTTTTAAATGAGGATTTTAGCCAGACACTGGGAAGGTCAAACACTTTTTGTTCAGTACTGATTACTGCAGAGTCTTGTACTATATTTTAAGTTTTGAAAAAGCTGCAAGGCAAGGCTCTCTAGTGCCACCTTCTGACGAGAATACATGATCACATACAGAAAGTATTGCCACACAGAGCAGGATCTGGTGGGGAGAACTTGCTGCTTTAGACACTGTA
The DNA here is from genome assembly GCA_019425775.1 of Rafetus swinhoei. Classification (NCBI taxonomy): domain Eukaryota; kingdom Metazoa; phylum Chordata; order Testudines; family Trionychidae; genus Rafetus; species Rafetus swinhoei. The sequence goes on along the minus strand of CM033447.1, from coordinate 31,542,591 downwards.
AAACTGGCTAGTACATCTATTCAGTTCTCCAGTGTGTACTGTAATAGGGGACTTAAATTCACCATTTCCAACTGCTTGTGTAACCATATTTTGAAGGACAGTCAGTCGTCATAAGAAAAAGCTGTAAATATAGGGGAAGGAATTAAATATTAAACAAAGGCATTCAGGCCTGCCGACGGAGGGGTCAAAGGAAGTAAATGCTCTGGGCCCCGGAACTCTCGACCACCGCTATTGGGCATCTGGGCAGCGCTAAGGGCTGACAGCCACTGCGGGCCCCGGGGGCGTGGAGCTGGCCTCACACACATCTTGCCCCAGCGTCCATGGTGGCTGTCAGCCCCACTGAAGGCATGCAACAGGCAGCGTGGCCGGGACAGAGAAGCAGCAAGCTCATGGCTCTGTTTTCTCTGCCTCAGCTGGAAGGGGGGGGGGGTTGCCGTGGTCGCAGTAGTCCAGGGCTGGGATGCACCCATCGTAGCTGAGTTCAGGCAGCCCAGGCAGGTCCAGGGCTGGGCTGCCCCCCAGCCCAGAGTTTGTGCAGTAGTAGGGGGCCAGCTGTGGCAGGTCGGGCTCATGGCAGATTTGCATTGGAGAGATGGATGCCCTGGCCACAGCAGTCCAGAGCTGGTGCTTGGTCAGGCCATCCATCCCCTAGCCACAGCAGGTTGGGGGCTGGGCTAAATAGGGGCTGGGGGTGGGGCAGTCCTCCCCTTGCTGCAGCAGGTCCTTGGGCAGATTCCTTGAACACCTGTGCAGCACTAAATAGGTACCTGTGTGGCCACATGTCTTACAGGGAACTTAGCCAGGGACACCAAACAAAGTACACCGAACTCATAATTGGGCAGCACCAGGCTGAGTGCCCACTGCAGTTTATAAGAGAGGACTGTCATCCAACAGCCTTTGGAAAGCATGCAGCCTTTTCTAAATACAACTGCATGTCACGCTAACAACCCAGCCTCAAGAAAGTTCCATTGTTGCATACAATGTCACTGTAGCCATGGCAGTCCCTGGATATTAGCGAGACAAGCAGGGTGAGATTTCCAGCCTATAAAAGTTATTGCCTTAGTGACGTCTCTCTCGCAAGAGAACTCCTGAACATAACAGATGGCAAAGTTCAGCGAGGTAGAGGTTGCCAGAGTACAGGCTGCCAGACCAAAGCAGACAAGCTCTTTCACCCTTCCGAGTCAGGAGAGTGACAACTGACTAGGCCAGTGGTGGGCGGCCAATTGGGGTTGCATGTGGCCCATGCACAGGGCTGCCAGATTCTACTGATTTCCATCCGTGTAGGTTTTTTTCCCTACCGGTATTACTAAAGTGTCAGGCACATAGAGCAAGGGCACGTGAAGTGAGGTGCACAAACCACTGACATGAGAGCTGTGCTCTCCCCCTGCATCAGGGCAAAGTGCTGCTAAGCTTCAATTGGCACTCCCGGCAAATTGTAGGTATGCATGTGCAGTTAGCAAAGCTGCCTTATCCCAGGAGACGGTCTTTATTTCAATAATCTTTGCAGAGATGAAGGAGGACCACTCCTGCAGCTCACTCACTAGCTTAGGTTGTCCATCGTTGGACTAGGCTGTACCACAGAAGACCAAATACATGACAGTTAATCTGAATGTGAAATCACACCAAAACAAAATGAAGCCTTGGTTCACGCATTAGTACTTATAAAGATGGTCTTTCATTACAAGATCACTTAGCACTGGAAAAAGTGACATTTATTTATTAAGCAAGCAGCGCAGTAAGCAATAGAGCTTTTTGTTTCCACTGTGTGCATGTTGTGTGACCATTGTAATGCAGGTGTTGGTCTGAATTAAGCAGCACATAGATAGCTAATTGAGAATTTTTTTCTACATTTGTATTCTTGACCATGAAAAAAAAAAGTTATTTGTATGGAGAAATATATATTACACACACACTAAAGTGAGAAGTACTCTTAAACCTTCCACAATGCTAGTCCTGAACCAAACTCCATCACAACCCCACTGCAGGATATCCAACACAGCTTCCTATTGATGTCACAGTCCCATCTCTATATCCCCTTTTTCTTTCTTTCTTTTTCTCTCCAGAATCTGAGAAAGTGAGTTGTAGCTCATGAAAGCTCTAATGCCCTGTCATGGGACAAGCCTGCCTGTTCCCCTCAGGAGGGGTTGTTGGGCATCTGAGGCGCCTCACTCGGAGCTCAACCCCTCATGCATCCCAAGGTGCAAAGCCAATGGTATAGATGCCTGCACACAGTACAGTGTGACCTAGGAGCCAGAGTCAATAGTACAGGGATGGTTAGAGTCCCTTGTGGGGTTGGTGTGGCAGGGATAGGGAGACCCAGCCCACCCTCTGCACTGGGTGCGAACCTAGGGCCCTGTCTGCGGTGGCTTAAACCACCAATAGCTCGGTGGAGAATCCAGCCAAAACATGCCGAGCACCCAGGGTTCAACTCCCCACCCTGTGCTACATCCTACCTGTTTCTCCCTCGTAGTCTGCTCCATCTCTTTCGTCTCATCTGAGGCCTTCTGCTGTGGTTCCCTGCTGACTGTGTCTAGGTGCACTGGCAATTTTCCTGCAGGAGCTCCAGCAGAACCTCCTCCCTCATGAGCAGTCAGCCCAGATTGAGCTGCTCTACAGCCTTTATAGTTGGCCTCCAGTTGGAGCATGCCCAGCAGGGCTGTGGGGGCGGGGCCTTTTCAGCCAGGCTTACCCATTTCAGCCCCAGTGCAGGGTTGGTACACCCCGTCACATAGTCTTTAAACTGACTACTTGTTTTTCCTGAAATAGATTAACACAGATACCTCTACCAAACCTCTTGCTAGTGGTAGTAGAGAGATATCAGTTCACTGCATTAAATGCAATACAACAAAATTACTTCCTTTGAATACCGAGAGGACTTTTCCCTTACAAAAATTACATTTTGAAAATTAATTCCTTAAAATTATGCATATTCCCCCTTTTTGCAGGGATGGGGAGCTAATTTGCGTTTGGATATTTGTGCCCTATTAATCCCAAGACTGATAGATCTCTCTCACCAACTTCATTTCCAAAAGCTTAGAGAGCTCTTTTAAAGGACAATTTGTATTTCAAAGTGTTCAACTGTTTTAATCTCAAAAACACAAGTTATGAATGTAATTCCTTCAACTGAAAGAAAAAAAATGTGATGGAAAAGATCCTTAGATGCTTGAGCATTCCATAAATTGCTACAATTACACAAGTGTAGAAAGAATACCTTCACTTTAACTCTACCTTTATAGCCAATACATATAGTGGTTTGTTATGTTTAAAGTATATACACACATTTTGGAACTGCAAAATTACTATTAGTTTTCCTCAAATAACTGCAACTTTTTTCAATTTGACATTCAGAAATGTGTTTCATATTGCATCAGACCTGCATAATACACACAAAACTAAAAAACAGGAGCCAAAATGTCTCAGCAGTACCCCTGAAACCTATTCAAAATGGGGAACAAAGTAGAAAAACCAGAAAAGCAAAGAGCTCAATGAGGTATATACAGAATTTGCTCCATTTAAGAATCACAAAATCCTATAGGAAGCCCCCTGCAATTTGTGACTCTCTGTGTACACACCCACACAAGGAAGGAATTCTCAGCCATAGATTTCATATGACTTTTCTAATATTTTTATTAAACAGCTTCAGGTAACACAGATCTTGGATTCAATTTTTAATGTGTATTTTTTGGTTTTCATTGCACACATGCAGTCTATTCATAGGCTTCTGGGACCTAATTTACCTCTCACTTACACTAAAGTTAAGGATATCAAAGAATTACACCAGCATGCAGCTAGCCTGAAAGCTGCTGCAACTTATGGGTATCTATTAAGGATGTTAGCGTATAGTCAAACGATTAACCAATAAGTCTGGGCTTATCGGCTAATCCTATTGACTACACGCATTCCCCTCACCATTGCTGCCTCTGTATCAGAGGCAGCAAGTGGGAGGAGCAGAAGCCAGTGCCCATGGCGAGCCTTTAAGCTGGTTCTCCACAAGCACCCAATCCTAGGGGAGCTGTCTGCTCCCATCAACCCAACGCTGCTGCCTCTAATAGAGAGGAAACAGTGCAGAGGGTGAGGAGGGCACATGGGAGGTGGTACATATGCAGACTGGCTCCTGCCTCCTGCCCGGGCGGGGGGGGGGGGCAAACTCCCCGTGGACAGGGGCTGTGTTGGCATCCCACCTGCCCCCCCTTCCTCACGCTGCTGCCTCTGATAAAGAGGCAGCAGTGCGGGGTGGCAGGAGTCACCCTGGGAGTGGTGCCGGGAGCCCACTGGCTGCCGGCCCCACCATGGAGACTATCAAATAGTCGTGTAACCGCTTACTTTTTGTGCAGTTACACAATTACTGAATTAATCGGTATCTAACATCCCTAGTACATATACAATGCAATTAAATACCTGCAGCTGCTTAGGCTCTGGGGCTGTTTAAATGTGGTGTAGATGGTCAGGCCCAGTAGCCCCAAAAGCCAGAATCAGCTGACAGAGGCCATCCATGGGTGCTTCAATACAATGTAGACATTCCCTAGGTAACAGAGCTGAGCACACAAGTGGGGATCATCATGGTGAAGGGAGGTCCTGACCAACGTTCCTTCTAATCATTTCCATCCATGTGAGGAATGCACTGTTTATACGTACCGAGGCATGTGCGAATGTGCACCATCAGTAGAAACAAGAGCCTAGCTATGGGTGCTCTGCTAATCAGCTGGGCGGCAATTGAATCTCTTGAGTGGCCGCACAAGTGCCCAGCTTACAGGACGTACTGGACCCAACTTCTCACTTTTCCTCTGGCCTTACCTTTTCCATTTTATGTGACCAAAAGGGCTGGAGAGTGGTGTAAAAGACTACACTGGGTTTGCATTATGGAACGATCACTCTTCAGCTTGTGGAGCCCTCCTGTTAACTTAGCTGTAGGGCCAGATTCAGCCAGCAGCACAGCACAAAGTGATTTTGTAACACTGGAGGATTTAGTCCTATATATTTTGGGAATAGAGCCATTATGTAATTAGTTTCATGTTGTGGATTTTAGGGGTATAGTTATTGCATTCTCTTACCATACGAAGTATATTAGAGAATTTTAATGAGAGTTGACAATCTGCTGTTTCACACTTTGGCTTTATTTGATCTCACTTGGTGGGGATGAGCACATGTAACTCTTTAAGAATTAGCAAGGGAATGTAGGACCAGCTCCTACAGTCCTTAGGCAAATTTCTCAATGTCTACATTATAGATCTTTTTCAGAAAAATGGCCATTTTTCCGACAAAACTTCACTTCCGTCCACACTGCAATCACATTCTTTTGAAAAAAAAAAATTGAAAGATCAGAGGGGGTTTTCAGACATTGGTAAACCTCTTTCTACGAGGAAGAAGCTTTTCGGAAAAAGGCGTGTGTGGACGGGGAAGAGGGAGTTCTTTCGAAAGAAGAGGAAAAAGCACTGGTGGCCACTCTGTCCATAGTAATCACAGCTTAAATGTGAGACAGCGTCCATTCAGTGTGGACGCTATCTTTCGAAAAAGCAGACTGCTTTTTCGATGCACTTTGGCAGTGTGGACACTCTCTTTCAGAAGAAGTTTTTCCAGAAGATCTCTTCCAGAAAAGCTTCTTCCAAAAGAAGCCTGCAGTCTAGACATAGCCTTATAGATTTCAATAAGAGTTTTGCCTGAGTAAGGAGTGTAGAACTTATTCCTTGGACAGAACATTCAAAGTCTGCTTTCAGTTACACATGTGCAATTACAGCCATCAGGGAGTTTGCATGCCAATAGGAGTTGTACCACATAACAGCGAAATGTCATGTCTCATGCCATCCTACACATCAATTTGGTATTTGTGTCAACAAGCAATACAAATAAATAAAACCTAGCTAGAAACAGTTTTATTTTAAAAGCTCTGTCGTGCAACCTATAGGCAAGTTGCTTATATTAATGCCCCAAAAAGGAGTCTCCTTGTGAAAAAATGATTTTTAGCAATTATTATTTACATTAAATATTTTATTTATGATTTTGGAATTATATCTATATTAAATACAAAATCTAAAAGTTTAATATTTGATTGACAATATATCTTTCTACCATATAAAAGTATTGCAAGAGTAATTATATACATATATAGCAATACAAAGTCTAATATATTAAAGCAATATGTAGATCTGAAATTAATGTTAGATGCCTGAACAGTATGAGTCATTTCATGCAACAAGTACAACATTTTCTTGGCATAGTAGTTGATTTAAGTATAGGTAAAGGTGAAGTGAAATATTAACTTGTTCACATAGGTTCAGAGCATACGTCATCTCAAAAATTTTAAACGCTAAATACACAAGATTTTATAATAATCTGATTGACCGTAACAAATTGCTGATTGTACCGAAATGCATCAACAAAAACAGTTTGAGCTGGTCACTCTGGTGGAATGTAAGTCACTTTATGGACTGCTGTCTTTCTCTGACAAGATGTAGCTTTTAACTGGATGACAGCCTTTTAATTGAGAAATAGCCAACAACTAAAGATAATTAGCATGTTAAAATAAGTAAATATAGATAACATTTTTAAAAGATTTATGTCTGGCAATTTTGCATCTGTCATTGCCATTTTCATTAAGGATGTTAAAATGTGATTATCTGGCTAATCATATAGTCGATACAATTTATATTGACTATACAATTAGTTGATAAGGGGCTACTTTGCAGAGCCACAGCAGGGGTAGCTCCAGGAGCTGAATCGAGCCAGGACTGAGCAATCCTGGCTCCTGCCAGCTCTGGAGCCACCTCTGCTATAGCTCTGCATTTTAAATGTAGAAAGAGCTTCTGGGCTCTTACTAAGTTTAAAATGTAGAGGCGCAGAGATCAGCACGAACTGGGACTGCTCGGTCTCTGCTTGTGCTGGGTCCAGCAGCCCGTTTGCAGCGGACAACCCTGTCCGCCGCGAACAGGGGATGCTTGGTGGCAACAGCCCCTGTCCACAGGAGGGGGGGAAGGGGAGAATGTCAGCTCCCTGCTGGGACCACAGTGAATAGGGGCTGCTTCACAGCAGTGTCCCCTATCCGCTCCCACTGTGTCTTATAGAGGCAGCAGAGGGGGCAGGAGGCACTCCGGAGATGGTGCTTTGGGGGAACAAACTTTTAAGCTGGCTCCCCCCAGCACCGGTTCCTGTCTCCCCCTTGCTGCCTCTCAGAGAGGCAGCAAGTGGGGGAGGGGGGGTACCGCAGAGAGCATGGGCGAGCAGGGACTTCTTGAGTGGGGACTACTTGACTGCTCACCCCATGCTCCCTGCGGCTCCCTCCGGGGCTCTTGTACATTTCAAAAGCAGAAGTGCCCGCAGAGGGAACTGGTGCAAGCGGGGACTGAAGCAGCTCCCGCTTGTGCTGTTTCTCTGATGTGCCTCTGCTTCCCCTGCTGCTCCCCCCTTGCTGCCTCTCTCTGATAGAGGCAGCAAGGGGGGAGAAAGCGACTAGCAGAGTCACTACTCGACTATCCAATAAGCATTTGCTTATCGGATAGTCGACTAGTTGCTTACATCTGTAATCTTCATATACTGTAGTAATGTAAGTACTTCAAACTCAGTACTTTGCATGTTGTAAATGTATTATATGAACAAAAAGAATAGAAACAAATGTTACTTCCTTAAGTTGTGATTCAGGATAAAGAGAATAGCAGAAACAGAGCACAAGTTTGGCGTTGTGTTGAAAATACATTACAATGTGAAGAAATAATTGTTGTAGCATACCTTTGTGTTTGACAGAGAGGGGAGCAGGAAGTTGGTGATCATATATTGCCATCAGACTGGGATCTCTCTCACTGGATACAAACCTCAACTGAACACATGCACATTCATTTTCTGTTAAATATTTACAAATTCAGCAGCAACAGCGAGTTACATTAGAAATTCATGTTACAATTTACAAAATACAAGTGTGTGTGTTTCCCAATTTCTTACTAAGCCACTTTCTTCTACAACTAAAATATTGGCTTACTAAAGAATAGAGAGTCAATGTCATTACAGTAGCATGACCAGAACACTCCAATCACAAGAATGCTTCTAGGCAATCAATTCATACCAGGGGTTTCAATGGATTGCTTCTCCTTTTAGAAACACAGTTCTGACTCCATGATCTGAGAAAGGCATTTTGCTTTTTTATTTTTGCTGTTTGTAATATTAACACCTCTCCCTTCAGAAAATAATTTAAAAATACTTGGCTATATCTTGTTGATAAGGCTAACGTCCTAGAGATTTTGCTTAAGCTTTAGGTACCTTACTGACCTGTCTAGCTTTAGCACCACATTTCATTGCCATTCAGAGTGTTTTATAAGAATAGCTCACTGTAAAAATATTATAATCACCAAATTTTGGCATGCAGTTACAAAATTGGTGCAAAGTTATTTTGTATTATCACATTTTTGAACATTACAATACTAGAAAAGTAACCTCAGCACAAGACAATCATGTTCAAGTAAACTCACAAATTTTACAACTAATACTTATAACAAGTGAGATGAAACAAGCAAGCGCTTAAAAATTACTCTGTTCATTAGACCATGAGGGCAGAAGCAGTCAACACAGTGGTAAAATGTTGATTCAGACCCGAGTGTTATATGGAGATAGGCTGGCTCAAGAGCATTAAAAATACAGTGTAGTTGCTCCTCTTTTACTTATTCTGTCTTGATGTCCAATAGGAAGATTCTCCATCCTCAAAATCAAGAGCAGTTTTGACATTCATAATTTAAAAGTACACAAAAGTGAAACCCATCAAAAATGTAAGGCTAGCAAAGGATCAGTATCAGTAAGAATACACAGTGACAGGATAAAAAAAAATGTACAGTGCTTGTATAAAAATATATTCTATGATTTGTCAATTATAGTTTGAATTATTTTAGGCTAAAACAACACTGAAACATTAGCTTCTTTACACACTACTTCTCTTCTGACCACATCTATGGACTATTCTTTCATCCTACAGACCAAATCATCCTTTTCCCCTTAACTTAGATCTTGGATTTTTCATTTAGATAGCATTTTATGATTGTGATAAGAAATACATCGATTTCATAAGAACGGCCATATTGGGTCAGGCCAACGGTCTATGTAACACAGTATCCTGTCTGCCGACAATGACCAATGCCAGATGCCCCAGAGCAGTGTTTCTCAATACCCCTTTTACAACAACAAATTATAAGTAACCCCAGTACCTACAGTTTTCAGACACATACTTTTTTTCTACCATTGCAATACATTTGTTTAAACAACTTAATCATAGCTGGCTGGGCGATGAAATTTTTGGGTGTAAAAAGTACAAAAATAATAAAGTGCTGTAAAACTTAAAACAAAAATCCAGTTTTCTTCAAATTTCAGTTGTGTTGATGTACCCCCCCAGACTTCTCTCAAGTACCCCTAAGGGTACTCGTACCACTGATTGAGAAACACTGCCCCAGAGGTAGGGAATACATCAGGTAATCCTCATGTGATCCCTCTCCTGTCATCCATTTCCAGACAAACAGAGGCTAGGGACACCATTCCTACCCATCCTGGCTAACAGCCATTGATGTACCTAACCTCCATGAATCTATCTAGCTCTTTTTTTGAACCCTGTTAAAGTTCTAGCCTTCACAATATCCTCTGGCAAGGAGTTCTACAGGTTGACTGTGCGCTGAGTTTCATTTGGTGACCCCTAGTTCTTATATTGTGGGAATAAGTAAATAACTTGTCCTTATTCACTTTTTCCACACCAGTCATGATTTTATAGACCTCTATCGTATTTCCCCTCCCCCGCCCCCCAGTCTCCTCTTTTCGAAGCTAAAAAGACTTGGACTTGTCAATCTCTCTTTATATGGGACCCATTCCAAACCCCTAATCATTTTTGTTGCCCTTTTCTGAACCTTTTGCAATGTCAGTGTATCTTTTTTAAGATGAGGTATTCAAGATGTGGGCATACAATGGTTTTATACATATTTCAGATAGAGTTAATATTTTAAAACTAATTTCATTGCGTCTTTGCTTGGGAATTCTATGGGAGTTGAAGTCATTTTCATCCATAGTTTTATATTCTGGAATTAAAATCAAACAAGCAGGTAAAATGTAAACAATTATTGAAATGTTGCCTTCATTCTGCGCAATGTTTCCTGAATTTTTCGAGCATGTCTTTCAGCTGGTATCTGATGGAAGTTGGCTCTGTTGTCAGCTGCTAAAGCAGAAATGTCTGCATCATTAAAATGAGCTATTCTTTTTTTGAGGTAAGACTGGAGCTTGAGATCTGGAGTAAATGTATAGGGATTGTCTTGAAATGCATGAACCTGGCTCACAACTTTTGCAATGTTTCTTAAAAGAAAATAAAGAAAAACATTAGTCTGCTTTAGTGCTGATAATAAAACATTAAAAGAAAATTGAAAGGCATCATTTCTACTATATTTGTCTCTAATAATTTGTCAAAATGAGTGAAGTGTTTTAAACTCCCAGAAGTGCACTGTTGTGTTACTTCTTGTAACTCACTAGACAATATTCCATTGAAAAGTGATATATGTATAATTAAAATTATTACCTAAGTTTAGTCCACTTATGAGCTCCATTTGTCATAGTAAATCCTCCAGTTTCAAGCTGCTGGACATGCATGGCCAGAACATGGGCTGATGGAATTGTAGGGAGCGTTTTGAATCTCTGTCCTTCCATCAAACATAAACTGTCACTTTTTAAAAACACCTGGTATAATTTACACAAGGAAAACCCATGATAAATGTCAGAGTAGGCTTCATAAAGTAGTCCTTTAATGTATGTCTTTAACAAATATTTTTGTTTTACAGTAATTCTTCATGTATAGTATATAAATTAAATTAAATTAGATGAAAGTGATAATGCATTCGATCAGCCTTGTGACAGATCGATTAAGGTAGAGTAGGGAACAAAGTTACATTAAATTAGAAGATAGCCCATATGGAGTTCTTAACTAACATTTGTAGTTTACAACCAAAATGTTATAGTTGGAATCACAGAACGCACCTTAGAGCAAACTAAGTTTCACAGATACACAAAAAAATTAGGCCTTGTCTACACTAAACAGAAGATTGTCATTACCGTGATCGATCTTCTGGAGTTTGATTTAGCAAGTCTAGTTACCAGTGTCTTGTACTCTTGGTTTTGTGAGGAGCGAGGAAGCCAATGGGAGAGGGAGCGTTTTCTCCTATTGGCCTTCTGCTGTGGGGACACTGCCAAGTTTGGCTTAAGTTAAGCCAATTCCAGCTACATGTTCTGCTGAAATGCTATGATAGTTACTGAAAGATGTTGAGACTTTCAAAAATTACTAGGAGATGCAGCCATATAACTCCCTTTGAAATCTACAGGAACTGTGCACCGACCTCCTAGCTGGCTCTGAAAATCTCCACCATTGTTTTTAGTCATTCAGAGTAGAGTTTTACACAATACTAGAATGGAAATGTTAACATTTAACTTTTAGCATGTGCCATCTTTATAAAGAGGCAATGGGTTAGATCTTGCAACAACAGCCTAATTAACAGAGCAATATAAGAAGATGTCCAATATGATTTTATTAGCACTATTGATAAAAATGGGTACATTCTGGAATGTTGCTGACAATTGAAATATTGTTGACTCCTTGTTAGGTAAGTAAACTGGCTTCTGTTTTTGGCTAACTAGATCCAGGGGCTATTTGTCAGGAATCTAAACTGCACATCTCTCCCCCTTGGCTAGAGCTTCCACACTGGAAAGCTAAATTTATTTAGTTTTCTTTTGGGTTTGCCTGATATCTTTGGGTTCTTTAACAATACAAAGATTTCTGGTCAGTAAAGTCACTATTAAAACAACAACCTTCCCACACAAAACATTTGATCCCTTATGTGCATTTGGTCATAGCTGCTGATTTATCAACTAAAATAAATGGCTAATGGATCTGGTGAAAAAAGGAAAGTTTTGGCAAATTTGCCCTGTAAAGTTGTGTAATGGCCTAATTTTCCTTTTAATTGAAAAAAAAGAAAAGAAAAAAAAAAAAAAGGAAATTGAAGGAAACTGAAGTATTTCCTCAACCAAACCCTGCCAACAGTTTTCCAACAGGCCATATTAAGACAAAAATTCATTATAAAATTTGAAACATCTATTACTGTTCATAATCAACTTCTGTTACCTCTGTAGCATCAACACATCTATGGGAGAGTTAACTGTTCTGTCCCAACTATCATCAAGAGAACTGTTAATTAAGTGCTAGTTGCACAATATTACAAGCCAGAAAAAAATGCAACTTGATTTTTAGAGCCCAGGTTGGCATTTTCATTTTAGCAGGTGAAAAACCCAAACCGACAATGTAATGACTTCAGGGTAATCAAATTTATTCTGAAGTCATTAAATAAAGGAACAATTTTTATGTAGTTTCAACTGTATGTGGCTTCAATCCTGCGAAGAGCACCAATGAAGCGTGACAAATATTTCACAGGAGAGGCTCATACTGTACCTCAACAGCCTTGAGTTCTTCCATTATTTCAGACACTTTTGATGGCAAAATTTTCCAGGCCTTAAAAAAGTAATAAAAATATAGTACTTTGATATATTTTCAGAATAATCTTGGGTAATGGAACAGATTTACTTTTGCTAAAAACAAAATAGCTACAGGGGGAAAAAAGTCAGAATGTCCTCACTTACTGGTAGCTGTCGTACTATAAGATTTTCGAGCCCTCTAAAGATATGCATTGCAGTAGCAAAATTTCTTTGTTCATAGCAAGATTTTGCTACAAGGAGAAATTTTGATAGCAAATTCGCCTGTAACTGAAAAAAAAAAGTTGCATATTAAAATGCACCACAGCACACTGGTCCATGATAATATATATAATAAATATATTATTTATATTACCTAGGCACTAGATACAAAATAACAAATAGTAGAATTTGTCTAGTGCTAACACACACACAACATATGTTTGGGAGTCATCTTATGTAGTCAAATGCTATGAAGAAACTTAAGATGGATTATTCTTATTTCAATTCCGGACATAGTCGTAAGGCCAAACTGCAACTCTACTGACAGTAAAACTCTTGATCCTAACACTCTTAAGTAGCTGGGAAGATAATTAATTCTAGGAAGACAAAAGAAAAGAAACAATTGAGAACAAGTGAGGGGCTAAATGACAGTCACTCATCTAAATGTGTCCAAAGTATAGTACCAAGTGTATAAACTGGCATTTTTAAAAAATAAGTTGACTTATATTCTGATTGGCTGAATTACAACAATTAATGGAATAATACTATACTCAAAACTGACAGAGGATTAGAGAAATTTACGTTATGGCGGCCATAGCCTGATAATTATCTTATGTCAAACACTGTTTTCAGAAGCAGGAAAAGCTGCTCTCCATTTGTATGTTTCTGAGAAATATCATAGACAGACGCAAACAAACAAATACAACAGCAACAGTTTAAGGAAAATCCAATTTGGAGGTTTGGCGACAAACCTATCATACTCGCCTAAGGTTAACGAAGCCATCAAAAGTTCATGCTAAAGTTATTATAGTAGAGTTCTTTATGCACAAATATTCTGACTAAACACAGAGGAGCATGAGGTAATTACCCACCTGTAAATGTTGTTCTTTGAAGGTACACATTTTAATCAATTACCACTTTGGGGTAGATTGGAAGACCTGGATGGAGCTCTCATAGCTTATCATTCTAAGGCACATTACACTACCCCCACTGAGATATCAGTGCTCATTTCTCTTCAAGTTGGAAGCAAAAATACTTCCATAATAGCCAATTAAAAAACAAAACAGAAATATTCTGATCAGAATAGAAGGAAGAGAGTGAGGGGTAATTCATTAGCCTCAGAAAACCAACAAATGAGCAATACACTCTTCCTTGTAGATATTATTTTAAGTCTCCATTTGTGAGAATTATCATCTCCAGGGAGGTCTTAAATATAAAGAAAAGAAATCTTGCACACAGTGACGTTCACTAAATGTATGATGGCCACTTGGATTTGGATTAAACTGGTTTCATCTGCATGCACAGATTCAGTTCCAGATCTTTAATCATGGTCATAAAGGAAATGACCATGAAAGTACTGGGAGTGGCCTAAGCGCACACTGCCAGTGGTAATGCTCTTTGCTTGGCATAAGGACTGGAGGATTTGGAACTAAGAATACTTGAACTCTGTTATCACCACTCGTTTTTATATAACGGTTGTTATCAACACCCATCACAAGTTATAGGACCACTTGTTTTGGTTGACTTTATCATGATTAATTCAGAAAATGCTGTATTATTAAATTAGTGGAATGACTTCTGATGAAGATATTCAGAAAGTATATAGCAATGCACACAACAAGTTCATGTTTTAATGATCATAAAGCTTTATTTTTTTCTTGAGGAAAGTATTTAGTTCAGTTGACATTAAAAGTCAGCATCTGTTCATTGGATTTCTGATGGGTTAACTGATGCTATTGTCAAACTCACAACCAAACATGTTATTCAATATCTACAATTAGATTAGAAATGTGAGAAAATGTAATTACACGTGTAAGAAAAAGGTACATTTTGTTTCAGGATTTGTTGCTTGTGCTAAAACCATAGAAAAACTGTAACACCCTGCCTCCCAAAGTGCTAGTTAGAAAGTCCTTCAATGGTAAGGCCATTTCAATAGCAAAAAGTTAAACATCTGCTGACATAGTAATAGAAGATAAGAATTCCTTTAAGTCTAACCCCACCATCAGAACAAATTAAAAAGTGTAAGTGGATCTGCCAATGCACTGGCAGGCATATTCCAGGCTTTTTGTGTAGGTTTGTTTTATAGAAATAGTAAACAATAGCAAATAACTGACTATTTTCTGAGTCAATAACCAAATAAAAATGATAACAAACCTTGGAAGTATGACTTGTAACAATTTCAGCAGCAACCCAGGTACTGATATTGTCTGCATTCCTTAAAAGCTGTAAGAGATACTTGTCTTGTATGCAATTTGGCAGAAAGAGGTTACAGACTTTAAGGGACAGTGATTCAGTGGAAACAACTCTGTGAAACAAAAACATATAGATAATTTAGACATTACAACTACAAAACATGAAAGATGTTAGCATTCTAACCATTTTTAAAATGAACAATATGTTGTTTAGCTACAACCTTGATTAATACACTTTAAAAAGACGTGCTGGGACTGTGTGTTAATGTCTATTCTCTGTGTAGACTTTTTAATTACAGCACAGGTACCAACATCCACTATACACACATTTGCAGAAAAAGCTACTTAAAATTATCATACATTTTACAATTTGAGCAATTTCTTTTATTTGACTTACAATAACAAAAGCATTTATCATATTGTGAAACAGTGGTCAAAGAACCACACACACCAAAAAGCCATTCTAGCTTTTGTTTTGTGAAATATAAATATAAAAATTAAAAAAAAGTGAGATTATAAAAAGAGAGCCCTGTCTAGGCTACAACATAGCAGGAGCCAGAAAATATAGGGCAAACGTGTGTACTCTTTCTTAGAGATACTGTTGAATCCACAGTGACATTGTGACATTAACAGAAGCTAGTTAATCCACATGAATTAAAACACAACAAGTATAACAAAGATTGTGTGTGAACAGGTGACAATGTTAACATTTATTTTGGATTCAAAATGGGCAACTAAAAATATGAATCACTTTTCTTTAAAAATGTCCTATGCTTACTTTGTTTATGAATTATTTAACCAGTACTACACGATACACAAAATTTCAGTTTTCGTTCATTTATATGGCTATAATTATAACATAATATCCTTGAAATTCAGAGTAGAACTGATCAGAAATATTTGCTGAATAAGCTTTTAAAAATATTGTGATATTTTTCGAGTCACCATGACAATGTGGTCTAAAGAAAATGTTGTAGTCTCCTGAGCCTCATTTTACAAGTTCTCTGAAGGATAAAATTCAATGTAAAAAGAAAATTCACAGAGAGGAATAATGGAAGAATACCCATTTTTCCTCTTTCCATATATTCATAGGGTATAATACAAAAATCAACAATGCATCAGCAGAGAAGGAGGCTGGAAAAGTAACACTTACTTTTGGATAGTGGCACATTTGTCTTTGACGCCAAGTGCTCTTGAATTCAGGAAGTGTACTGGATGGCATTTACAGAACATTTCCTACACAGACAAAAATTTAAATCATAGCAACTATTAGGTTTGCCAACTATGTTAGGTATCACAAGAGATACTTTTTCTTCCTGTTTTCATCCCTCTTCCTTAATGTACTTGGTGGAAACCATTACTTACAGAATTACATTATCAAAACTCCTGATACTAGTGAATACAGACATGGCAGGAACATGGGGAAGAAATTGGTTTTTTCCCTCCTAGGTGTGGTAAACCTCAAAGGTAGGTGAGGGAGGGAAGGAAATAGGGGTGATTACACAAACACACTGATTTGTTCTCACTCTCAATAGAATCTAGTCTTTTACCTGTTGTAACAGTGTCAGTTGACAGCAAAGCTCTTGTACACTATATTCAGTTAAGAGAGATCCTCCTTCATTTGTTTTAGCATAAGAGCCAGAGAATTCTTCTGTAGAACTGTAATAGCATGGCTTCGGTAAAGTTGACCCCACTGTGTATGGTCTTTCTTTTTGATGATGTGTAATAGGGTCATTTCCTTTGGAGAGTTTCCAGTTAAAGCTCTGTACAAAAAAAGGAGCTTATTCCAGCTGTAGCTTTCCTAAGCCTACATTGTCTCCTCTCAATACAAGTTACTGAGGGAATCTAAATTCTGCAAACTTTTGCCAGTGCAAGTTATGTCAGCATATAGTCACCACAGTTGGTATATTGCTTGTGTGCAGGCATATGTGGCTCCTTGCATGGACATTGTGCACACTCACTAGAAGTGCATTATCAGTAGGTATCCCAGAATACAACTTGCCAGCAAGCAGCACACTCTGTTTTGGGAAGTTTCAGCAATGCATGGTGGAGCAGAAACAAGTTATGCAAGTGGTTAACTTCCCAGCATGCCACTTTCTCCATCCCAATAATGTCATCTATGTTCTATAATTTTCACACCATTAAAAAAAGTCCCCCAGAGCCCTCATGACTCTATTTGCTATCTGCCAACTGATAGAAGCTTGGATCCTGCATAGCTCTGGATTATTTTGGTAGGTGTTGCATGCACAGAACACATGATTCTCCAGTATTTGCAAAGCTGTAAGAACCACCAAATTAACAGGGAACAAAATGACTTTGTAAAGGACAAACTGCCGTGGGACAAAGCAAAAACAATTCCAGATGGGTGGTGGAATTCATGAAGCATCTGCAGATGGTGGGGTACTGCTTCTGGGTCTGAGAAACAGTCACTAACAGGCCCTGCCTCTTCCCATCCCCACCCTGCCCCTACTCCACCTGTTCCCCCAAGCTCCCATCACTGGTCTGCTTTCTCCCCCAAACCGTTACCTCTACTCTGTTCCCTGCCTGTCTCTTCCCTCAAGTAACATGGGTTGGGGGACTAACAGGAACCTGGAACTGGCAGCAGGCATTCCCTCCCCGCACTCACTGGTGGTGGCCGGAAGCAGAGCAACCCGACCGCAGCCCGTTCCACCAGCTCCCATCTGTGTTGCTCCGTTTCCTGTGGCCAGTGAGTGCAAGGTGCAGTCTCCCCCCTTCCTGAAAGTCTCCACCCCTGAGCGCCATGGTTGAGACCTGGAGGAGTGGAGTGGGCTGGTCTGGATTGCTCCAATTCCTGCTGCTGGTGAATGCAAGAGGAGGCCTGACCTCTACTTTCAGCTCCAGGCCCCCTGCTAATCACCGACTGCTAGTCTCTTGCCCCTCCCCTTCCTGCATTTGAGGGGAGCATGTGACATTTCATGCCCCTTCACCACACATCATCCCAGATGTCAATCTCAGGAACACCAGAATAAGACACTTCAGTGGAGAAGCGAGTAACAATTGCACAGTCTTGCAATGCTGGATGGCTACCAGTAAGTGGGGAAATCAGTTTAGAGTTGGAAAATCCACTGTCATCATGCAAATGTGCAGAGCCATTAATCATTTCCTGCTAGGCAGAGCTTTGACTACTGGCAATGTGCAGGACATAGTGGATGGTTTTCAGCAAG
The DNA here is from genome assembly GCA_019425775.1 of Rafetus swinhoei. Classification (NCBI taxonomy): domain Eukaryota; kingdom Metazoa; phylum Chordata; order Testudines; family Trionychidae; genus Rafetus; species Rafetus swinhoei. The sequence continues at coordinate 31,524,530 of CM033447.1, read as the reverse complement.
GGGTTCCCAAACTGGAGTAGAGCAACAGATGGCACAAATATACCTATTTTGGCACCAGCCTCCTTGCCACAGAACACATCAATAGCAAGGGCTACTTTTCTCTGGTTATGCAAACATTCATGGATCACCAGAGATGCTTCACCAACATCAGCATGGTCTGATCAAGGAAGGAATGAGCGGTGAGTGAAGGTAGGGCTGGGGGAGGCAAGCTCGCAGCCCCACCTCCAGCCCTGCCCCTTCTGCAGAGGCCCTTCACCCCAGGAGCCAAGCTGCTTTCCTACCCCCCCCACGCCATGGGAAGGTGGGGCAGCACCCCACTCCCCCCCAGCATGAGGAGGGCAGGCAGATGGGCACGCGGTCACAGCCTCCCCAACTTTGCAGCATGGGGAGGAGGGTGGATGGTGCACAGCCCCAGCCTCCCTTTCCCGGGAGCATGGGGAGGGGAGGCACTTGGGGACAGCAACACACTGCACCCAGTACACCTACAGTAGATGTTCTGGGGGTGAAGTGTGGTCAGGGCCAGGCTGGAGGTTTGGAAAAGCAATGCCTTCCACCACCTAGCATACCAGCTGCTCATGAAGGAAGTTGCATGGTGCTTGCCTCTTTAAACTTATATTCAAAAAGCTGCAAGCAGGGGCTTTCTTTCATGACAGTGGCTTACCATTGGTGACAATTAAATGCCAATAGCGATCCCAGGGCTATTGGCTCATGAAGCTGTATGCTGGATACCTTTGAAGCAGCAAGGAAAGAGTCAACTACTGGCACAGCAGCTGTGGAATGACAGTTGAATGTGCTTTTGATAAATTCAAGGGATGTTGGCATTGTCTACTGACAATATTAGATCTCGGTGAAAAAAAATTCCAAAGATTTAAAGCTGCCTACTGCGCCCTCCATAATATCTGTGAGGCAAAGAGGGAAAAGTTGCAGCCGGGATGGATGTACTGTCTCCTGAGTTTGAGCAGCCAGTCACAAGGATTACTAGAAGAGATCAGTGTGTAGTTATATGGCTCAAGGAGACTTTGAAAGTGCATGTCAACAGTGAGCTGTAGTAATGTCTTGTGGTATACTAGACATTACTAGAAAGCAGCTGTCCCTGGCTTTCTGCTTGGGGGCTATGAAGAATTGCGTGGTGCTTGGTGTACATCAATGAATATATCACCTGTAAATTTTATGATGCTTGCTGAATATTCATGATGATTACATGGACAGTCACTGCTCCTGTGAGTTACATCACACTATACAACAAGTACATGGGTGCTTTCAGTACTAGTAGGCATTCTGCAGCAGCACATATTGGGAACTAATAAAGATGTACTATTTTCCAAATCAATAACATTTTATTAAACAATGAAAACATTGCAGAAAAAGTCTGTCACATTTTTAACGATCTGCTTTTAACTTAACAAATGTATGGAACAGAGCTTAAGTGGAAAGAAAATTCATATTCATTTTAGCCACCTATACAATAAATTTGGTTCTCACAGATCAACGTATGTGAAGCTGCAATTGTCCTTAACATTCCCTAGTGTGAAGCAGTAGGGGTAGGAATCCAGCCCCTGGAGCCTCGTGGAATGTTGAGGGGGCTATAGGGAGATGCTATAATGGAGCTCTCCATGAACTACAAAAGGAGGCAAGCCTGTGATGACTGAACATGTACATCCACAAGAACCTGCAGCATTTCTTCACTGCTTCTAGAGAAGCCCCGTTACATTCCAGTGCATCTCCCTCTACTTTTCCCAAGAGGAATTTCTCCGGTCTGCTTTTTCCTTCTTCCTGCAGCCTGTAATATTCACCCTCCAGGCCCTTTGCTCAAAGATTGATGCAGCACTGGCTTTCAGGGTCTCGCTGAACTTATCATGCAGGGTCCCCTTCTTGCTCCTAATTCTCTATTCCTACAGAATGCCTGACTGCCCTTTGTGTATGTGCCTTGTCGGGGCAGGGCAGCTTGCGTGTTCTTATGATCCCAGAAGCTATGCCAGTGGGAGCTTAGTGCTCCCGGTAGGTTCAACCAAGCTGGAAAAGTCAAGGGGTTGGGGGGAAGGGAGGGGAAGAGACACACTAAGCATGCACACCGATCCTCCAGGATTGGGGGTTTGGCTCAAGGCTAACAACCCTGACCTAGAAAAGGTTTTTGTTACGGAAACAGCAACAAAAAATTCCCTCTCAACTAGAAGTGGAGGACCTTTGTTGCTGCCCTATATGCCAGTGGACGTGAAGGGCAATGATGATGACGACAGAATGCCTGAGTCAGGCAGGGTACTCCTCAAAGCTTCAATAGCAGCAGCTACAGATAAAAAAACACACATTGTCAGCATAGTGGCCACAAAGTGAAAGTTAAGGTTCAAAACTCCCTCTTCCCTTACTTCTCATAAATTTTAAATAAAAGATTTCTGTCAAGTTTTTAATGATCTGCTTTTAACCTAATAAATGTGTGGAACAGAGCTTAAGTAGAAGAAAGAAAACTCATTAATTTTACTGACACTTCTGCTTGGGAGTGCTTGTGCACGGTGGCACTCATAGTTCCAGCTATGGTGAGTATGGCCCTCTGGGCTGAGGGAAATGAGGAGGATTAGGGACGTGGAACAGCTGCCACATGTGGAGAGATTAATAAGATGGACTTTTCAGCTTGGAAAAAGAGATGACCAACAGGGGATATGACAGAGGTCTATAAAATCATGACTGGTGTGAAGAAAGTAAGTGTTATTTAGTCCTTCTCATGCAACAAGAACTAGGAGTCACCAAATAAAATTAATAAGCAGCAGGTTTAAAAACAAACAAAAGGAAGTATTTCTTCACACAGCATGCAGTCAACCTGTGGAACTCTTTGCCAGGGGACGTTGTGAAGGTCAAGACTATAACAAGGTTCAAAAAAGAACAAGGATAGGTCCATCAATGGCTATTAGCCAGAATGAGCAGGGATGCTCTGCCTAGCCTCTGTTTGTCATAAGCTGGGAATGGGCAACAAGGGATGGATCAACTCAGTGACTGCCTCTTCCGTTCATCCTCTCTGGGGCACCTGGCATTGGCCACTGTCGGAAGACAGGATACTGGGCTAGACGAACCTTCGGTCTGCCCAAGTATGGCCATTTTTAGTAGGAATACTGAAAACAAAATAGCAATTTTTTTAAGTACGTCAGAAGCAGGAAGTCTGTTAAACAACCAGTGGAGCCACTGGACAATTAAGATGCTAAAGGTACACTCAAGGACAATACAGTAATTGCGGAGAAACTAAATGAATTCTTTGCATCAGTCTTCACAGCTGAGGATGTTAGGGAGATTCCCAAGCCTGAGCCAGTCGTTTTAGGTGACAAATCTGAGGAATTGTCCCAGATTGAAGTGTCATTAAAGGTGGTTTTGGAACAAATTGATAAACTAAACAGTAACAAGTCACCAGGACCAGATGGCACTAACCCAAGAGTTCTGAAATAACTCAAAATGTGAAATTGCAGCACTACTAACTGTGGTTTGTAACCTATCTTTAAATCATTTTCTTTACCAAATGACTGGAAGACAATTAATGTAACACCAATATTTAAAAAGGGCTCTAGAAGTGTTCCTGGCAATTACCAACAGATAAGTCTAACATCAGTACCGGGCAAATTAATTGAAACTATAGTAAAGATTAAAATTGTCAGACACATACATTAACATAATTTGTTGGGGAAAGTAAAAATGGATTATATAAAGGGAAATCACGCCTTACTAATTTACTAGAGTTCTTTCAGGGCATCAACAAGCATGTGGACAAGAGAGATCCAGTGGATATAAGTGTACTTAGAAATCAAAGGTTTTCTGGAAATCTTTGACAAGGTCCCTCACCAAAGGCTCTTAAGGAAAGTAAGGTGCCATGGGATAAGAGGGAAGGTCCTCTCATGGAGGTGACAGGGGTGGGATTGCTTGATGATTACCTGTTCTGTTCATTTCCTCTGGGGGCAACTAGCATTGTCCACTTTCAGAAGACAGGGCACTGGGCTAGATGGACTTTTGGTCTGACCCAGTATCACCAGTCTTATGTTCTTACTAGCCAATTAGCCCGTCATAAGACGGGATTTTCAGGTCTCTCCTCCACATCGGTCTTCTCTCCTGAGCCTCCGGTCTCTCGCTCGGTCTCTCTCTCTCTCTCCTCCTCCTCCTGCCTCTCTCTCTCTGTCTCTCTTTCACTTCTCCTCCCCCTCCTGCCTCTCACTCAGGGGACTGCAGAGCCCAAATGGCCGTTTGGGCTCTGCACTCCCCGTGCTGCATGGGGGGTGCGGAGCCCAAACGGTCGCTTGCGCCGCTTGCTCCCACGTGGCGGCCTGGCTGAGCAGTGCAGAAGTCAGCCGAGCGTCACGGCGGGAGGCGAAAGGGGGTGGGGTGGTAACGTTCATGACTAGGGGGCGGGGCCTGGAGCTGCTGTCACGCCGCACATCACCGCCCCGCCCCCCTTCGCCTCCCACCACGGCACTCGGCTGACTTCTGACCCGCTCAGCCGGACCGCTGCGGGGGAGCAAGCGGCCGTTTGGGCCCCGCACTCCCCATGCAGCATGGGCCGCCCAGAGGGAACAGCCAGCATTTCAGGCAACAGCGCCCCCCAGACGGAACAGCCAGCATTTCAGGCAACAGCGCCCCCCAGAGGGAACAGACAGCATTTCAGCGTTACAGACTCAGACACTGGGCTACTATATATATGATGCTTGGATGCATGAAACTAGGAGTTACAGGAGTATAGGGCAATGACACAGAATGCTGGCACCATTTTCCATAGGAGATGGTGATTTTAGCTAAGATTTCACTCCTGAGAGTGAAGAAACAGAGAGCACAGCTGCTGCCTGCATCCTGAAACTGCCAGGACCCATATGCTACTGGCCTGCTTTTGCAATAGTGCTTCATGAAGTTATTACCAATTGGGGTGATAAGATGTCCTATGAGAAAAAAAAAAGTCAGGCTACCTTTCATGAGTGGTGGATACACAAACAGGGCAAGAAATACCAAGAAATACCTTTGGAGGCACACTGGCTTGATGCCTTTGGAGCATACCTGCTGGAAGTTCCCCAAAAGAGCATGTTTTGGGACCACGGGCGCTCAAATCGTGGCCTCACTCATGTTCTGTCCTGTGTCTCCACCCTCACTCGGCCTCTCCTCCCTGTGGCACCTCTTACCTAGGGTACCTCACATGTGCTAGGCTGATGGTATTGACTGGACTGTAATGGAGACTCAAACAGGTCCCAGCTTGCAGAATAACTATGCTTCTTGGTCACAAATTCTCCATCCTCCTTTTTGCTCCCAGAAAGGGCTGGAGATATCTACAGTGGCATGTGAGGAGGAGGTGGGGACTCTGCCAAGTAGGGCCCGCAGTTCATTGTTAAAGCCGTAAGCTTGCAGCTCTACATCAGATTGAGTGTTGGCCTCCCTGGCCTTCTGATAGGCCTGCTGCATCTCTCCTTTGCAATGAAAAGTAGTAGAAATTGTTGTTTTTATTTAACCTTGAATGCTGGAGCTTGAGGTACGACAGGTTTAATTCTGCCCGTGGGCTCTATGCCAGCTCCTGTGACCATCCCCATCCCCTGGCCATCTTCCTTCCCTTATGTACTGCACTCAGCCCCAGCTCACCAGGAGATGGTGAGCAGCGGGCGGAGGACTCCAGAGGAACAGAGGGCGGGCATGCAGCCAGTGGCTGGAGAGAAGTGACAATTTCCCCTTCTAAATGCTGCTTCTCTCCAGCTGCTGGCTGTGTAATCACCTGTGCCTCTTGCCTGAGCCTGAGGCTGCAGCTGAGCTTTTATTTGTATTTGTATGTGCAGATGTTCATAAGTCAAATGTTTGTAACACGCAGATGTCAGGCAAGCACTGACGGTTATAAAGAGAGACCTATGTGGACCCAAAGGCTTCTGTAGTGGTCCCATAAAACATTCACTAAATTAGTTTATTCATGTAGCTTTGGTTGGCTAACATGTCCAGAAAACTAAGTCTATGCATAAAGCCACTAGTTTTTAAAAACTGAGACAGAATTCAATGAAGCTATCAGAGGATTATTTAAACTAGCTCATTCTTTAGGCCCAATTTCATTAAAATGTCAGTGCTCTCTACAGTTCAATAGATCATATTTATGTTTCTTACTTGTTTTGCCTGGATTGGGCAATTTATTGCAAGTCTTATCCAGAAAATAAAATCTAACTAAAAAGAGGAATGCTGCTGCTACTAAGACTCGCTGTAGTTTAATATAGCTGGCTTAGTGTATTCAATACAGCTATTGCTAGACATAATAAAGCACATAATTTTGTTCATAAAAGTTTCACACTAAATTACTGCTATGAAATGTTCACACTATTTGTTCACTAAAGTATCTTTGCTACCCTACCATTTCAGGGCCTAAAGATATAAAAATTAGACATCCCAAGAAATGAATCAAATAACTGACCAATATATGCTGGCTATAGTTGCCAGTCATGCAGTAACATGATGCAATTTAAAATTAGCTGTAATTTGTATTAAATCATCATACTTCTCTCTTTAGACTAAAGAATTCTTCCTTGAACTTAATTCATTTAAGGAGAAATGGAATGAATTTAAGGCCCCAGGTTTAGACTACCATAACTCTGGAAGAACTGATGGCGTGTTTATTCCCCAGACTTCCATTTTTTTATAATAATCTGTCACTTGCAACATGCTGTCCAGTCTGAAACTATTGGGTGGAGGAGAGAATACTCAAGTTTTGGCACAGCGAAGCTACAGCTCGGCCCCACGCTGTTCAGGGTGGGCAGGAACTGGCTCTGCATGCTGCCCCTCTGTGCTGGCACTGCCTCATTAGCTCTCATTGGCCACGGTTCCTGGTTTCTGGTGAACAGGAGCGGTGGGGAGAGGTGCTTGCAGGTAGGTGTAGCATGTTGAGACTCCTGCCCCATCTGCCATCCACACACAGAGCCACACTGGCTGCTTCTGGGAACAGGACAGCAACGTAGGGCCAGGGTAGGCAGGGAGCCTGTCAGTTGTGACTGACTGGGAGACTCCCCAGGATCAACCAGTTGGTCACAACCGACTGGTTAATGACCAATGATCTATAGAATTCTCAGTACTCTGAAGTTACTTTGTCCCAGGAGATGTCTTCAAATTCTGTTTTATGTAAGTGCATACTGTTACAGGATGGTGCAGTAAAGTTACTAGTTTTGAAGTTTCATAGTCAAAAATCTTTTCTCCTGTTCATTTAAATGTCTTATATAGGTTAGTTACAACAATAGCACATTTTTAAGAAAAAATAATTTTCAGCAATTGAGACAAAAAATGGAACAGACAAACATTTACTGCCTCTAAAATATTGTGGGTCTTCACACACAAAAACTACGCCCAAATAAATCTGTTAGTCTAAGATGCCCACAGGACTCCTCGTAGTCCTAACTCCATTTGATTTAGTTGACATTTTACTTAAAGCTTCCACCAAAATAACAAATAGCAAATCACTACTGATCTGGCAAGTCATTTAAGCACTTGCTGAGCTTTAAGTCAATGAGACATAAGCATATATATATTTTAGAGCTTTGCTGATTTGGGGCCTAACAAGTTAAATTCAACATTCCTTTATTTTTGTAAGACAAATATACAAGACAGCATTCTATATAAAGTAAACTAAAGAAACTACATGCCTTTTGGGACACTTCTTCAGACAGCTTTTTACACAATGAGTGTAAAGTTTTTGTATTATCCTCTTCCTCCTCCTTCCACTCATTCAAGTTATAGTTTTGGAATGTGCTGCCATGTTTCCCACCAGTTGCATTTTCAAGCACTGCCAGCAAACGTTCACCATAGCCATTTAATGGAGCAATCTAAATGGAAAGCAGGTTTAATAGGCATTTCGAAGTAATAAAGAGCTAAAGAACATTTTTATTTTTGTTTCTAAGAAAATTCACGTGTTTTACTACAGCCACATAAAGTGTTACTAGGAATAATTTTTTCACACTTATATTACCGAGAAAGACAGGGGTCCTAATAATATTGTTCACTCATATAACATAACTACCTTTATCATGTTAGTCTGTAGCTGCAAAAACAAGGAGTCCTGTGGCACTTTAAAGACTAAGATTTGGAAATAAAGTTTGTGGGAAAAGACCCACTTCGTCAAATGTGGGATGCTACAAGTCTCCTTGTTATCATAACTACATTTGATTTAATTGACATTTTACTTAAATATTCCACCAAAATAACAAGTTACCTTGGAAGAAACGAAGTCCTGTAGTGTGCACAAAAGATCAGCTTTTACTGCAAAGTCTACACTGTAACAGTCTTCAATCCAAGCCTGCAGAATGTAGAAACTGCGATTGTATATTTTGATAGGCAGAGAGGTTGGATCCATATTTGCACTGGTAATAGTAGAAAGGCAGTGAGTGCACTGAAATTGTCATTTTAGTCTAATCTTAAGAAGAGAGAGTAAGAGAAAAGTTCAAGAATTTGCTGCCAGTTGTATGCTGCCAGGTTTTTTTTGTTTTTTTTTTGTTTTTTTTAAATAATACAACACACCATCCCACAAAAACAACCTTCCTTCCTCCAGAAACGACCAACCAAACCACCAACCAACCAAAGCTTCCCTTTCTCTGGCATTTATACATCTAGAGGAATAAAAGTTTTATTTACAAAAATGGCATACAACCCAAGTATTTATTGAGCTAAAGTCTATAGCTGTTCAAAGTGGAAGCAGGAAAAGAGTACTTTGTCCAGTACAGAACTTATTCTATTTTCACTGTGTTCCATTCTTAGGCCTGGTCTACACACCTAACATTTAAGTTGACCAATGTACATGTGCCACTGTAACACTTATAGTGCAGACATTCCTTATTCACAATAATTTTTTTAAAGTAACCTACAACTCAACTCAATTAGGTGCTTTTTTTTTTTTAAAGAAATACTTCTTTCATGTTGAGTAGAAAAGCCTCTTAGTACTTTGACAGTTTTGTTCATAGAAAAGCTTCAGGGGGTAGCCGAGTTAGTCTGTACAGGAAAAACTTAAAACAACAACAAATAGTCTAGTAGCACCATAAAGACTAACAAAACATGTAGATGGTATCATGAGCTTTGTGAGTTTTGCCCATGATACCATCTACATGTTTTGTTGGTCTTTAAGGTGCTACTAGACCATTTGTTGTTTAAGTTTTTCTTGTTCATAGAAAGTTACTGTACCTTGATGAAGTGCTGTTGATTTTATCAAGAAGAAACTTCAACAATTCTTCTTGTGTGCAGAAATAACGAAATGTGTAAAGGAACTGCTGCACATAACCTTCTAAAAATGCATTTCTGTGGAATACATAAAAAAAAACTTCAGACAACAATACTACTATGTTTCTCGTACTAAAGCACAACAAAAGAAAAGTTACAACTGGAGCAAATTAAGAGTCTGATTTCCCATTCCATGGAAAATTCTGAATTAAAAAAGTGATATTTTGAAAGAAAAAATTTAGAATTCCCATTCCATTTGACATTCCATTCCATTTAAAATAACTGATTTAACTTTCCAAAATTACACATTTTTCAAATTAACCATCACAATTCCAACATTCCTATTTTATTATAAATTCTGTGGTTTAAGAATGGATTAAAGACAGCTGCTACTCTAATTTGTACTGAGTGAGAGATCTTATTTTCTTGTTCAAAGGACTGAATTTCTTTGTCTGCTATAGTCAGGCAGGTTAGCTGGCAAGAAACCAGGCAGGTTCCCACTGGAAACCTGCATGGGGCTTATCAACATTTTAATTTCCTGTGGAAAATTTCAACCTGTGTCCAAAAAATATTCTTATTCTTCATATTTATATTTATTATGTATAGTAACATCAAATTCCTGAACTTCATGTCTCTATTAAAAACTTTAGCTTATTTATCATCAAAATATTGTGTGTGCCAAAGGAAATTATATGCTGGACAACATTACGGAAGTCAGCTAAATGCCATAATAGAAGCCAATTAAATGAGCAAATACAGGTTGAACATCTGTAATTTGGACTTCCCTTGTCCTGCAACACGCCTGGTCCAGCATCGTCAACGACCCTGTGGATACTCACGGACTTGCAAGGTAAAATGGGAAGGCTGGGGCCAGGCATGTTGCAGGACTATGGAAGAGTGGTGCCCCGGGGGCCGAAGTAGCAGAATACCAGCGGCCGGGAGGGGAGGGGGCTGACATTGACGTTCCCAGGTCCAACAAATTCCCTGGTTTGGAACTGGTCAGGTGCTGAGGATGCCAGACCAAGGAGGGTCAACCTGTATATAGACATTACCATACTGATTAATAACTTCATCCAGTGCTGGAGAGGAAGCTGGTGATAGTTCCTACCTCTTATGTAGCACTTTTCACTCATACATCTCAAAATCCTGTCACAAAAGGAACTAGGAATTATTATCCTCATTTTACAGATGGGGAAAAGGAGTCAGAAGTGAAGTTCCTTGCCCAAGGTCATAGGGAGAACTGGGAATGAAATCCAGGTTTCTCAAGTCCCAGTTCAGGGCCATATCCACTGGACTGTGATGCCTCTGATAGTTTTCAGGGTCCAAGACATAAGTTTGCACACCATCATGACAGTCCCTCTGTTCAACAATTACAGCAGCAAAACTGACAGAGCAATGCTGCTGCAGCACAGATGCTTCTTACATCAGTGGAAGGGGTATTTCTGTCAATGTAATTCTCCTCTATGAGCCTGATAGCTAGTAAATCTAGCTGCATCTACAGTGGGAGTCAGGTCAACCTAACTAGATCACTCGGTGCAAACTTGTTCAGAGCCCAAGTGATGTAGCTTGGATGATCTTATTTTTAGGTGTAGACCACGCCTTGGACCCAAAGCTAGACTCTAATTCAAGTACCAGGGCTGAGTGCCAGGGAAGAGTGTGAGGGGAGGAACCATACTGATCTCTCCTCCCATCTAAATCAAACTTCTCTGCTACAGTAGCCCCCAAAACCCAGAATGAGAGGACAGGATCATCTGGCTATACTGACTTTTTTATATGGCAAAACCTTTTGTATTTTGTTGTAAGTCACATCTTGCTGCATGACTTTTCTTCATCATTGTACCTTAAGGAACAGAGAGAAAGTCATAGGATATTTTAGAATGTTTTCATTCCAAATTCATTTTTTATAAGGCCAGATCCTCCACTCCCCTTCTGACTGTATAAAGCAGCTGGAAAACTGCCCTGTGTGGCACCTGCTGGGGAGTTCCTTTGCATAAGGGAATTCTCAGGTGGCAGCAATGTAAGTGACACCTGCTTTATGGCAGCTGTTCCCTGCCCTCTGCACACAGAGCACACCGGCACAGCTTGCTGAGCTCCAGTAATGCTGAGTTAATGGATCACTAGCTCAACCAGGCATGCTGTTGGGGAGAGGAAAGAGTCATGTGTCCCCCCCCCCCATGCCACTGAGGGAGGGGCAAGAGGCCAGCAGCTGGGGGTAGGTACAAGAGCCTCTGTTCTTCCGGTCACACTGCTTGGCTGCTGCACTCTCCCAGGCAGCCTCTGGTCACACTACCAGGTATAGCAGGGAACACTGCCCAGGGACACAGCCCTCCTCCCTTGACAGGTAATGGGATGGGGAGGGAGGTTCTTTAAAATGTCTGATGCTCTATGGGTGGGGGTAATCAGAGGGTAATGTCTGCTCCCTGCAGGGTTGGGAGGTGTCTGAGCTTAGGGCTGCAGGGGCAGGAGCAAGACAGGGAGGCATCTGGGCAGCACCTCCCACATTTTACAAGGGTTCCCAGCTGCTGGCCCCACACCTGGGGTCCCAGATGCTGCTCCCCAGCCTTTTCTGAGTTCCCCCTCCTGCAAACATGGCCCTGCTCCCAGCTCCAGTGAGGTGGAGCAGATGAGCTGCGGCTGAGTGCAGCCTATGGGGGCTCTGGTGGAGGATAGGGTTGGCTGCCAGAGCAAGCACTGCCTGCACCTTGTTGTCCCTTCCCAGAGGCAGTGTCCCTAGGCATACACAGCAGCCCCAAATGTAGTGGTGCCCTAGGCAGCTGCATATTCTGCATATGTCTAAGGATGGCCCTAGGTGAGAAGAGAGGGTGGCAGCACTCTCCACAATCTCAGGCAGCCTCTAGTCACTGGTCACATTGCCTGGGAGAGGAAGAAACAGTGCCTGGGACAGAGCCCCCTCCCCCGCCAGGTAATGAGATGGGAAGGAGAGGTGGGGACAATGTATGGGCCCAGGGCTTGGGATGGCTCAGGAGAAGTCATGTGGCTGATGCCACCCTTGTGTTCTTCCCCAGCAACCACCTATGAGCAAAATGCTGTTGGTGCTAGGGTGACTACAAGAGGCTTGCTTTTGGCTGTCCCAAGATCAAGGGCTAGCAGCCAACTTGTCCCCACTCAGGTCCTGTAATGGGCACACCTCAGCTGGGTCCAGGAATTGAGACTTTCAATAGAAGCTCATATATTTCTGGCTCTTAATCCAAAACAGAGATTGCTGAATAAATGAAGATCACATGAGATGTCATTACAGCCCTGTGACACCAGAACGCTGTGATCCAATGGAAATATTCAGAGCTGGAACCTAATGATAAATACTGGGCAGTTTTTTTTGTTTTTGTTTTTTAAAGAATGTGTTTGTTTTAGCATTTATCCAGATCAAAACTTCACAACCACACCCGTAATTTCCTTTTTTTGCCTGATGCTAATGACTGCAAGTAAATATGATTTCTGCATACTGTTAATACAGGCAAAGGAGTAGTTATATGATGCTGACAAAATGTGTACAAATTTAGATGAAGCTAGATTTGTATGAATTCTGTATTTTAAAATTGAATTATGGTTTTTCTGCTCTGTAAATTAGTGACTTTTAGAATACAGCATACCTGGAGTATAGATATGCCATTAACCCAAGTGGTGTTCCAGCTTGTAAAATCCTTGACTTGTTTTGATTATTATACTGGTGTTTCTTCATATTATAGAAAATGAGCAAGGACGACTCATCCAAAGGGCTGATGTCCAACACATTAGTTCTTGTAACGTTAACTACTGTAAGAAGTGCACATGATTCCACTCCCCACTGCTCTGCATACATGATCTGTGAGAAGAAGAGTCAAAGCAACACAATGGAAATCATTGAAAAATGATGAAAATGAAAAAATCTGAGAAAATAAAGTCAATTCATCTTTAAGCCACAATCACTTTCTTTTTAACAAGACTAGCTAACAATTACTTTAATTTCAGTCATTTTTCTTAATTCTTTATAAGACTTTTAAAATGTTGTATATTGACTTGGGCATCCAGTTACACATTATAATAAACAAATAAAAATAAAGTGAAATCAAAGCTGACTTGCCTGTAAGTATTTCTTCACCAATTCAAGAAGTTCCACCTTGGATTTCATTTCTTGTAGCTGTTCCCTCAATTTGGGCAACATACTTTTAACCTCAGAACCTTAAGATATAAAATAGCATAAAAGCGCATTTAGGTACAGTTGTGAGACTTGCATGGAATAACTTAAGGTGAGCGCCTTTATTATCATGTCAGTACTAATTTTACCTTTGTTTTTTCTCTCCTGCTGAGAAAGCTTCTGGTAGAATTTTAGAGTTCTCCTATAATTTTTTGTCTCAATCATTAGTAGTTGTTCAAGTTCCTATAAAATGGAAAATATTCAGATCTGATTATTAAGCTATGCTATTGGGCAGCTGTGAGAAGCAATTTGATTATGTTAAATAAAAAGGTTGATACTTGTGTAACAAAAGTGAGACTATCCAACAGATAGGAACAGGAGATTCACCAAGAAAAATATTAATGTATATTTTTGATAGAGGAAAACGTTACCCCAAGCCTAATTATACCTTTCAACAAAGAGGGGTGATATAAAATTAAAACTGAATATTTAAAAAACACAGACACCACCGCTTATTACATTGACCAATACTGTTTCATTGTTTACTTGTACTTTCCTGTTTGTAGTCTCTTGCCTTATACTTAGATCAGTGTTTCTCAAACTTTTTAAGACCGAAGAACACCAAACAATATTTTTTTTTTTTTTTTATGAGGAGCACCCAGGATTTTTTGTTGAGCACAAAAAAAAAAAAAAAAAAAAAAAAAAAGGGGTCAGGAAGAAAGTTATTGAGGGGGAAAAAAGAAAAGGTTGGGGGAAGTTAGAGGATAAAAAGTTGCCTGGCCCTTTAAGGGTGGCCATTTTGAATTTTGTTCTCCACAGCACACCAGTGTCCCGAGGAACACAGTTTAAGAAACACAGATTGTAAACTCTTTGGTTCAGGGACTTCATTTTTTAAACAACGTTCTGTTTTAGATGGGGGCCCTATGACTAGGGTTCTTGAGCTCTAAAGCAATAATAATAGTAATAATAATAAAATAATAACCTTTTAAAAAGTTAGCTGGCTGCAGTCATCCTTGGAATATGTAGGAATAGCCCTCATTAAAAGCCAATGGAAGATGAATCCATTTAGGACAGGTTTAAGATTTGTTCAAATTGTTTAGAATATTTTTAAAACAAAGATACAATTAAATCCATTAACCTGTATGTATCATGTACATTCTTTAAAATAGCAGACTTATAAAGTACTACTAAAAAGTCTCTAGGTGGTTTTGATCAGATGCTGAAGTTGGTTTGTGGTTCACCTAAAACCTGCATGGAAGATTTTACAGTGATCAGGTGTTGCACCACAGTGGTATTTACAGAGAAATGTGCAGGATTTCTACTTCAAGGCTATTGATTTGTGACATTGCATTCTTCCTTGTGTACAAACAATAATCATGCTATCCTTAAATTAATTTCTTATGTACTGGTATACTGTGAACACCCAGGGTCTACCACAATCCCATGAAGGTCAATGAAGCACAGGCGCTACCTGATCAAAACTATCCAAATGCTACAATGCTATATATATATATATATATATATGATCTTCATTTCTATGGGCATGAATGGTTAATTTCATCACAACTTTAAAGAAAATGTTGCGAGAAAGGCATTACATTTTTCCCTATACATTTTTATGCAAAATGTGCCCCGTGATTAAGAAAATGGACCAGACCTTTAAAACCAGATTAACTGGCTACATAGGGATTCCTTTCTGAGCCAGCGCTCAGCACTTCTTGGAGTATACACAACACTGTGGCCCACCCTACTGCCACCCACCAGGCAGCCCTCAGAGCTGCCCAGAGCATATTATGTGATGCTCTGGCAGTATTTTAAAAGGCCCAGGGCTGCAGCTGCCACCACTGCCACAGTAGCAGTAGCAGCATCCGGAAAGCCCAGACCCTTTTGAATCTCCGGGCCCCAGGGCAGTTGTCCCCTTTGCTCCCATGTCCCCATCCTCTCCTGTTGGTGGGCCTGCTATAGATTAATTCAATAAAAGTGCCCGCCATACAAAAGAATACAGCCCTTACTTTAACTGTTCCTTCTTGAAGAGACTCCTAAAGATTTTTGAAAGTGACACTAAGTTGCAACATTGATCCTGGTGTGCTTGACACCAAGCATTTTGAGTTTAAGCACATAAGAAGGGCCACATGGGTCAGACCAAATGTCCATCTAGCCCAGTATCTTGTCTTCCCAACAGTGGCCAATGACAGATGCCCCAGAGAGAATGAACAGAACAGGGAATGATCACGTGATCCCTTTCCTCTCATCCATTTCCAGCCTCTGAACAAACAAAAGTGAGGGATACCATTCCTAGCCATTAATAGACCTAATATCCATGATCAAGGTTCTTTTTTGAACCCTGTTAAAATCTTGGCCTTCACAACATTCTCTGGCAAAGAGTTCCACAGGTTGATTGTGCGCCGCACAAAACTTCCTTTTGTTTTAAACCTGCTACCTATTAATTTCATTTGATGACCCCTAGTTCTTCTGTTATGGGAACAACCTTTCTTTATTCACTTTTTCCAACCGAGTCATATCCCCTCTTAGTCTCCTCTTTTCTAAGCTGAAAAGTCCAAGTCTTTTTAAACTCTCCATGTTGGACCTGTTCCAAACCCCTAATCATTTTTGTTTCCCTTTTCTGAACCTTTTCCAATGCCAATATATCTCTGAGAGGAGGTGACCACATCTGTACACAGTACGCAGATGTGGACATACCATGGTTTTATATAGTGGCAATAAAATATTCTCTGTCTTATTCTCTCTCTCTTTTTAAATGATTCCTAACATGGTGTGCTTTTTTGACTGCTACTGCAGATTGAGTGGATGTTTTCAGAGAACTATCCACAATTACTCCAAGATCTCTCCCTTGAGTGGTTATAGCAAAATTAGTCCCCATCATATTGTTTGTATAGTTGGGATTATTTTTTCCAGTGTGCATTACTTTACATTTATCAACATTCAATTTCATTTGCCATTTTGTTGCCCAATCACTTAGTTTGGTGAGATCTTTTTGAAGTGCTTCACAGTCTGTGTTGGTCTTAACTATCTTGAGCAGTTTAGTATCATCTGCATATTTTGCCACCTCACTGTATATCCCATTCTCCAGACAATTTATAAATAAACTGAATAGGATTGGTCCCCTTGGGGGACACCACTAGTTACCTCTCTCCACTCAGCAAACTTACCATTTATTCCTACCCTTTGTTTCCTGTCTTTTAACCAGTTATCAATCCATGAGAGGACCTTCCCTCTTATCCCATGACAACCTACTTTACTTAAGAGCCTTTGGTGAGGGACCTTGTCAAAGGCTTTCTGGAAATCTAAGTACACTATATCCACTGGATCCCCCTTGTCCACATGTTTGTTGACCCCCTCAAACAACTCTAGTAGATTAGTAAGGCATGATTTCCCTTTACAGAATCCATGCTGACTTTTCCCTAATAAATTATGTTCATCCATGTGTCTGACAATTTTAATCTTTACTATAGTTTCAACTAATTTGCCTGGTACGGACGTCAGACTTACTGGTCTGTAATTGTGAGGATCACCTCTAGAGCCCCTTTTTAAATATTGGTGTCATATTAGCTATCTTCCCATCATTAGGTACAGAAACTGATTTAAAGGATAGGTTACAAACCACAGTTAATAGTTCTGCAATTTCATATTTGAGTTCTTTCAGAACTCTTGGGTGAATGCCATCTGGTCTCGGTGACTTGTTACTGTTATTTTTATCAATTTGTTCCAAAACCTCCTTTAATGACACCTCAATCTGGGATAGTTCCTATGTACTAAGTGTACCTAATCCCCTTTCAACTCCCTCACAAAACTCCCTGTGAGCTGCCTCTGTTTGCAAAGCTCCCTGGTCACTTACTAGCGGCCTTCCTGATAACCTGGGGTGGGGCTAAGGTTTGACCAATGAACGAAGGGTTCTAGATTTTAAATCCTCATTAAGAAGCTCACAGCTTCAAACAGCTCAACACATAAATCTCCAAACACACAGAAGCTCATTACACAGTATCTTTCAGGCAACCAGCAAGTAACCCCCAAACACAAACACGCACTACAGGCAGCCACTTACCCGAAGGGTCCCATAATCACTCCTCCTTCACCTGGAGAACTCCCTCATGAAACTCCCTGTTCGCTGCCCCTGTTTGCAAAGCTCTCTGGTCACTTACTAGTGGGCTTTATATAGCTTTGACCTTCCTGATCAGAAACAGAAGGTATTGAAGCCAAGATGCACCCCAAAGGACTGCACTATTAACCACTCAACCTCTCTGAATAAAGCATTATGTGCTTCAGGAAAAGAATTTTGTCTTAGAGGACCCAAACTACTGAAAGTGTACTTACATTGTCAGGGCATAGCTACCAGAGTTTCCAAAATAGTTCATGCTACCACAGGACAAATTAAGCACTAGACAGCACTTTATAATAAGATGAAGAACACAACAGATAAATTTCCTATACTATCTAGAACTACCATGTAAGTAGGAAAAAGGACTTCATTTAATTTTTAAGTATAAATATGTTTGTGTTTCTTTAAAAAATAGATTCATTTGCAATCCTGGTATTTTTCATTGAGTACAATGATCCTCTTCTAGTATTTAAGAAGAACTTCAAAACAGTAAGAGGAAAAGGAATAGAATCAAGGACAGTATTGGCCATTATTTAAAATACATGCACATTAAATGAAATCCTTGAAGAGTTTTAGGCTTTGTTGGACTTTGCGTACTAAGGCCAGGTCTACACTGTGAATTTGCATCAATAGAATACATTGTTTGGGGTGTGAAAAATCCACATGTCTGAGTGACACCACATCTCTGGTGTAGACCGAGCTATGTCGACAGGAGAGCTATGTCGACAGGGGGTAAGCAGTAATTTTTGCAGCAGGGGGCACTACATTAATTTTGAAAAGTTGTCAGGTGCCAGGGCTTCTGGCAGGGCTGAGGGCTAATAGACAAAGACACTGTGTGAGTGTGAGAGAGAAAGACAGACTGACAGATTATGTGTGGGGTGGGGAGGGACACAGAGACAGAGTACATGTGCTGGCTGCTGCTGGGTAAGTTTCTGAGAGACGCCACGCACTGAGTCTAAGACAGGGAAAACTCTCCTGCTCTGTTGTCTTCCTCTTCTGCAGAGATGGGGTATATGTGGGGTGAGAGCGAGTGAGAGACTGTGTGTGTCTTAGAGAGCGCGCGCACACACTAGCTAGCTGCTGGAGAAATTTTAAACAGTGCACTGCCTCTTAAGACAGGCATTTGTCTCAATCACCACACTTCAGACTGGAGCAACTCCGTTGTGTGTGTTCATCTCCCTGATCACTGCTCTGCAGAGATGGGGTACAGGAACGGGGGACACCCTGACTTCAGCTCTTGCCTTTCTCTTCCCTCCCCCACCTCTTCACCGCTATTAGGGGGTTCTTGGGAGCAGCACAGATGCAGGACGGAGGTGAGAGGGGTAGCTGAACACATGCTGCTGGCATGTTCTGCTAATCAGCAGAGCATTTCATATAGAAATGCTAGGCGGGCTGGATGTGGCTCGCCAGGTGTATTTTGCACACCCCTGCCACAGACACCAGCTACTGCTTCTCATAGAGGCAGATTAACTATGTTTACAGGAGAAGTTCTTCAGCTATTCAGATTCTTAACTTTCACTTTTAATTATGTTAGAATATATGGAGCGTGGCATGTCTCATTTATTTTGTCAACGATGCGCAGCCTGGCTATATTCTATTGACCATTACTTGGATTATGAAGGACATCTGATTTCGTGGTATTCAAATACCTCCTCCCAAGGGTGCAGTCTGACCTCAACCTTACCCACCATAAAAATCAAGACAAATGAGGCAACAGTAGTAGTTCCTTCTTCACTTTCCTGAGGAGAAGAGACACATCATCCCCAGATGATTTCTGGACTAAGAGGGGAGAATGAATGGGCGGCCTGGCCCATTAAGGTGACTGTTCTAAAAAGAAGTGGTCTGGCAAGAATGCTTATGGGAAAGTCTTATATATAGATATGTTTGGACAATATTGGTTTAATCCTTATTAAATTTATCTATTGAAAGGTGGCCATTTCCTATTCAATACCATAGGATTTTTCCGTAAGATATTCATTTCTACCAGTTATGGGCCATATAAGAAATTGACATGTGACCTGACACTTCAAAAATATGTTGCATATGCTATGGTTACAGAGTACACATCCCCAGAGCTATGTGGTACAGCTAAACAAGTCACTGAAGTACAAAAATATAAAAGTTAGAGTACATTTTTACATATAGTGCTCAAAATGGGAATAGTACAAGTGCAATTAGTAGACTAGAGAAAAGTAATTCATACTAGAGAGAAAAAACAGTAATTGCAATCTGATACATAAAATTAAAACTTGCAAACCAAAGAGAATCACAAAAGGAGATCTGCTGACACAGTCATTAGGAAATGAGGATATTAGAGCATGAAGTGACATAGTTTTTCAAAGTGATGGCTTTTGCACTTGGCTCCAAAGCTAAATCATTGGCAATCCAGTTATATGAAGCAGAAAGCATTTTAAAATGGACAAGTTCATGGAAAGCATTAGACAGAACTACTGTGAGCAAAAGTGAGCAAGATCAGCACACACATTGCTCAGAGCTAATACAGTCTATCAAATAACTGATTGATAAATCTTTCCCATTAAAAGTGAATCTATTTACTAGAAGCTGAATTTGAGAAAAAAAAAATCCTATCATTAAGGGGTATGTTTTTGACAAGACGTACAAGGGTTTAGGTCATTAACACTAATAGGAGTCACACAACTAAATCCCTGTGCATTTGGCTGAAGATTTATAACTCCATATTCATCAGATTCAGAACGATGGACAAATAGGAAAATACTAAGTATACAGCTAATTTATGAATTTGAAATTTACACGATTAAATAAAAAAATCCTAAATCCCTAAGTGAAAGAAAGTTGGTGACCAGTACACAATCATAGTTAGAAAATGAAAGGTTGACTTCTGATGTTTGGAAACTATTGGATTATTTAAGAAGTCTTCTAATCTTGAAAAAATAACTAGGATAACTAGCAATCAGTTCAAACGAAGATGAAATTTAACGGACACTAATATTTTACCCAGTTGGGTAGTATATAATTATTGAGATAAAGTCACCTCATGCATGAGCAAACTATGTTTACATGTATTTTTCATCAAGACCTTTTAAGAACAGCCACGCAGTGCCAGACTAATGGTCCAGCAAGCCCAGTATCCTGTCTTCTAACAGTGGCCAATGCCAGAAGCTTCAAAGGAAATGAGCAGAATGGGGGGCAATTAAGTGACCCCTTTTGTCTAGTTTCAGCCCCTAGAAGTCAGAGGCTAGGGACACCCAGAGCATGGGGATTGCGTCCCTGACTATCTTGGCTAATAGCCATTGATGGACCTAACCTTCATTAATTTATCTAATTCTTTTTTAAAATCCAATTATGCTTTTGGCCTTCACAACATCCCAGACAATGAGTTCCACAGGTTGACTCTGTAGTGTGAAGTAGTACTTCCTTATGCTTATTTTAAAGCTGCTGCCTATTAATTACATTGGATAACCCCTGATTCTTGTGGTATAAAGGGTAATTAACACTTCACTATTCACTTTCTCCACATGATTCATGATTTTAGAGATATCTATCATAGATATTTAAAAGATTGGGATTGTTATTATCTCTCCTCTTACAGAAGCTGTTCCAGACTCCTAATCATTTTTGTTGGCCTTCTCTGTATTGTTTCTAATTTCAATACATTTTTTTTTTTTTAGATGGGCCAACCAAAACTGCATTCAGTATTAAAGGTCATTATGATATTTTGTTTCATTTATCCCTTTTCTAATGGGCCTAATGTTAACTTTTAACCACTGCTGCATCCTCAGCAGATATTTTCAGAGAACTATGACATGACGACTCCTATATCTCTTTCTTGAGTACAACAGCTAATTCAGACCCTATTATTTTGTAAGCGTAGTTTGTATTAGGTTTTCTAATGTACATTACTTTGCATTTATCAACACTGAATTTCATTTCCCATTTTGCTGCCCAGTCAGGCTGTTTTCAGAGTTTCTGTTGTAGCACTTCAGTTTTGGATTTAGCTATCTTGATTAATTTTGTTTCCTCTACTAGTTTTACCACCTCATTCTTCATAACTTTTTCTAGATCACACCTCAATACATTGAACAGCACAGATCCCACTACAGGAACTTGAGGGATCCCACTGTTTGCTTCTCTCCACTGTGAAAACGGATCATTTATTCCTATCCTTTGTTTCCTTTAACCAGTTACTGATCCATGATATCACCTTCCTCATATTCCATGATCTTATTATTTTGCTCAAGATCCACTGATGTAGGACCTTAAAGTTTTTTTTGAAAATCTGAGTACACTATATCAACTGGATATGGTTGTCCACATAGTAGCTGATTCCCTCAAAGAATTCTAATGGATTGGCCAGGCATGATTTCCTTTCAGAAAAGCAGTGTTGACTTTAATTCTGTTCCTTACTATAGTTTCAATCTGTTTGCTCTGTACTGAAATTAGTTTATCAGCCTGTAATTGCCAGGATCACTTTTTTTTTTTTTTTAAGGCTCTAAGACATTATATTAGCTCTTCCAAAGGCTGATTAAGCAGTACATTCTACACCATAGCTAGTAGCTCTGCAATTTCACATCTGAGTGCTTTCAGAACTCTTGGGTGAATGCCATCCCTCCCTCATGACTTATCACTATTTAATTCATCAATTTGTTCCCAATACCTTCTCTATTGGCACTTTATTCTATGACAGTTCTACAAATTTGTCACCTAAAAAGAACGACTCAGGTGTGAGAATCTCCTTCAGAGTCTCTGCAGAAAAGACTGATGCACAGATCTAACTGAACTTTTCTGCAGTGTCCTGGTCTTCCGTGAGTGCTTTTTAGCATCTTCATCAGCCAGTGACCTATTTGGCAGCATCTCATTTGTGGGTAAAATTTTTGCTATTAGTTTGAGTCTTTTGCTAGTTGCTCTTCAAATTATCTTTAGGTCTGCCTACTTAAACTTTTACACTTGACTTGACCTGCCCGTGTTTATGCTCCAATTTTCCTCATAAGCTCTGACTTCCTTTGAAAACTGGATGTCTTCCCCCCCCCCGTAACTTCTGCTAGGTGAGGTCAGCTGCAACAAGGAGCAGATTTAATATCTAGAGTGACTGGCAGCGGTGAAAGTAACTTGAAATTTCTTACAGGTACTGTCCTATTGCAATCCGGGTCCCTGCCAGCTCTTTAAATAGCTCCCTGCTGGCTTTTGCTGCAGTTCAACACCAGGGTGCATCCGCTTACTTTCACCTTTGATGACTGGTAACCCAATACCGGCCAAAATCGATCATTTTGGCACAGCAGTTCCCACTGTTGTGTATGTAGCAGTGTAGGTTGGTTTATTCAACTACAATTTGCTCTTGAAGTCTTTTCCCCCAGCTCCACATTAGGGGAGAGCTCATTCAGACCCTGTTTATGCCTCCAACCACCTCTTTTATTCTGTTCAGCCATAGTGGCTTTTTTTGGTCCTCATACGGATTTCTTTTTAAATTTTGTGTACAGACTTAGTTTGAGCAAATATTATAGTCACTAGTGTTTTTAAACAGTTTTTATGCAGCTTGCAGATATTTCACTCTTGTCATTGTTCCTTTTAGTCTCCTCACTTCTGTACAGTTCCTGAAGTTAAATGCTACTATGGCGGGTTTCTTTGGTATTTTTTCCCTGGCCGATATGTTAAATATCACTGTGCGATTCTGTCACACTCACATCTCTTAGACCAGATCCTGTGCTCCACTGAGGAGTAACTAAAAAATTGCCTCTTCCCTTACGGGTTCAAGGCAGAGCTATCCCATCTATAGGATGGTTTGGGGCAGCCATCCCAGGCTTCACGCTTTGGGGGACCTTACAGAGCCCAGGGTGGCTTGCGTGACTACTGGAGGACCTGATGCTAGCAGGAGGAGTCAGCAGTGGGTGGCGGGAAGCAGAGTGACCCAGCCCCAGCATGCTCTGTTCCCCCAGCTCCCAGCCATATCTCTTGGGGAAGGATGGAACCACCCCCTCACTCATTGGCAGCAGGAAGCAGAGAGATGCATCTGCGAGTCAGCAGAAAAGAGTGGGTTGAAGCTGAATTGCTCCATTTCTTTCTTGCCACTGGTGAGTGCAGGAGCGGGTCCAACCACTCCACCCCCAGGACTACTCCCACTAGCACCACCAACCTCACCCAAGGAACCAACTCCAGGCCCACGTTTCTACACCCCAGCAATTCCAGACATCTCAGCACCCACCCAGTTTTCCTGTCAGTCACTCATCAAGCTAATCCTAGATAGACATCAGCTTCCCCCAGCCACTGTTGCAAAAGGTTCCTATCACTCCATGTCCTACTCCTAACACTGCTTTGGACAGAATGTGTGGATTATATGCTGAAGTTTATAATATTGCAAAATTACAAATATGCAAATATTAATAATCTGCAAATAACTGGTTCAAACAAATGTATTTTCAACACATTAATCATATTCAATTTCATCAATACAAAATTATTCAGCCTTTCTTTACGAAACTTTTAAAGGTTGGAACAAAGAGACCATTCATGTTAATGCTGAGGGAGAGAAGAATGTGATTTGCCTACCTTTCTTTTACTTGGCATATAGTTATATCAAGCTACATTTGCCCGGTTTATACAAGGTTTCATTTTAAAATCAAATATGCCATTTCTCTAGAAAAGTAATGAACTGCCATATCTGATTATTAATTTAATTTAATATTCTGCTATAAAACACTTTAATCTTATGTTTTATGCAACAAACTTACTTGGATAAAAAGGAGCATACGTTAAATTAACATTGTGAGGCAAAAGAGGACCATCACCTCCTCGTTTCTATTGTTAAATATCCTACCTTTATCAGTAAGAATCACGATACAACCAAATTTTCATAAATTAAAGTACTTACCACTCTTTTAGAGTCTATATTTTGTGACTCATTTACTTCCTGTTTCCCAAGTTCTTTCACATAATTGTGAACTTCTGAACTAAAGCATTCACCTCCATAGAATGCACTGCTCCAACCAGGACTACAACCATGAAATTCAGATGAGCTGGGGGAGACAGGGTAATTATTTTCAGATGTCTCCTCTTCTTGTTCTATATTCTCTTCTACAGAGTCAGGACTGAGACAATTATTACTTTGAAAACAACTTCCCCTTTTTTCGGTTCTTAACATAAACTTCTGCATCCTCAATTCTTTTTCAAAATTATCTAGTCGAAGCTCATCTGAGTCCTTTTCAGCCAATGATACATCTGAAGTGGGTATTGCTTTGGTGCCAGAGGCCACCTGTATCTTCTTCCCTTTTAAGGAGAACAAAGAAACAAACAAACAGTCATACACAGGAACATATCAAATTTCTGTTTATTTTCTTTAAAGATTTAAATGTCAGGCATATGAAAAGCAATTGTCAAGTCATCTATGCCCTGTAACTGTGGCACTGTCAGTTGTCATGACAACCACAACCAGATATTTTAGTAATCCAAGGGTACTAGAACTTTGCTGGCAAATAGAGTGACAAAAAACAAGTGACCCAGAAGTTTAAAGGGCAGAAGTCTAACATTATGTAACTACACTTAAATGCCCAAGGTCAAAAACATTGCGAAAACATGGAACTATTAAATCTTAGTTCAAGAGTTTCTGTAAAATGCAATAAAAATGCACACTGAACATGTACAGAAGCTCTAAAATACATAGCTTGGGATAGAGGCTCCCCACAAAAATAAATGAGGGCCACAGACATATGCACCCACTAGTAAATAAGTGCTTAGCTTTTAAACACTTTTTTTTCTAATCTGCAAGTCTCAAAGCTCTTTACAAAGGACATGGAGGTGATATGGAATTGGCTAGGTTCCCAGCTAGAGCCAAACAGCACACAGAGCAAGTCGGCAAAGGGGACTTTGGGGTACCAAACTTACTTTGGCACACAGCAGTTATTTACGGATGTTGAATATAGGACCAGTCCCCTAAACTGTGTTGGAGCTTGTCTATCTTATAACAGCCTCAAGAGATGGAAATAAGAGTCAATGAATGTCACACACATCTTCCCTCTTATAGGGCAGCATAGAATAGAAGGGGGATAAGAGCCTTTATGTCAGCACTATGCCAACAGATGGTCTCTTGGACCTAGATATGCCTGAATAATCCTCTGGGCCCCAGATACGCCAGTTTTAGAGCTAAATGGCACTGTATGAAAGCCTGGCTCAGTGTACACATTCATTTTGAGCCAGTAAAAAGGGTTAACATGTTTATGACACCATACTAGTGTGACGTTATCATTAAATCTTTGTCATTACAGATGAATGAACTCAGTTTAAAACACTATGTTAATCACATTCAACCAACTTTTGGCCACATAGGAAAATCACTTCAGTTTGGAAAGGGATTAGTTCGTGAGTGCTCTGCGATCAAAGCTTGCAGTTGCACAGAGCGGTTGGAAGACCAAAGATTTAGGGGTACTGAAGCCTGGGAGGTTTCTCATCCTTAGACCATGAACAATGAAGTTTGTGGGAGTGAGGCTGTGTCTTCTGCAGCAGGCCAACTTTCTCTCAGAATGTCAATCCAGTGAATCCATGTGCTGAAGAGAGTCACCTAACTTACAGATATGGATGTCAGACTCCAGAAAACAGTTCCATAGCCATCTGAGTTGAGGCTCCTTAGGCGACACAAGGTCCATAGGCGCTGGAGCACCCAGGCCACAGTTTGACCATATTTTAGCTGGGCCAATCCTGATTGGTGCTGCAACCCCATATGCCACGTCACAACATCATTGACTCAAATTTGGCACATCTGCCCCTGTGTCATGATGGGGAAAGGGGTGTTGCAATGCCACTCAGATCTGCCCCTGTGGTTTGGTGTGCCAAGTCACAATGCCACTCACTCAAATCTGGAGCTGCTGGATGTAGGAACTCATGAATTCGGGGCTGAGGTCAGGCTACTGATAGTGGTGGGGACACCTGAGAGGAGGAAGAGGAGGGTCAGGTGTGGGGAAAATCTATGCCCCCCATATATTTTAAATCGGATGAAACTCCTTGTGCTGTGGAGCACTGTCGGTCAGCCCACAAAGGAAGGCACAATTACATACACAACACTGTATCACATTAACATCAGTAGCTCTTCTCTGTAGTTTACACATTTGCTTTCTAACTGGTATTTTCATTAATGTGGCCCTTTACCAAAAATGTAAAAAATGATCGTTTTAAGTCTGATAGATTAGATAGCAGTGGTTATAAATTATACACAAAAAACCTAGATTGCCTTGTAAAAAGTAGAGGAGCGAGGTAAATAGAAAGGTTCCATGGTAGACCTCTTATTTTACTATTCAGCACAGTATGTTTAATCCGACAAGTCACACTGAGCAGACAAGGCAATAATAGGATCAGAGACTTTAGAGAAGAATCAGCGTTCGTTAGTCTCTCAGTTAACTCTCAATTGCTGCAGTAGCCCACAAGGAATCACTAGCATCTACTCAGGGTCTCAGCTCTTATTGGAACTATACTCGAGACACTGAGTTGAACTGATTCAGTAAAACTGTTCTAATTCATAGTAACAGATTCCCTCCCCCATCAAAGCACACCACTAGAAGACCTATTAAAAGAGCAAACATATAAGCATATATTGTAGAGTTTTTCCACATTCATAATATGCTTCAGTAAGCAATGGAATTCATTTGGTAACCCACTAGGCATATTGTAAACACCAATCCCTAGACTCTAGTACTTGGCAAGGTCCCAACCCACATGAACATCTAACTACAAGTTCTTCTCTCACCTGTTGTCTCTTTGCTGCTAACCAAAAAACTATCAATTCTCTTCAAACTCTGTAATACACTGCCACAATCTGAGCCATCTGTTTCAGTTATGCTGCAAATAAAATGGAACAGGTAACAATTAACATTTCATAGTCTGAAATATGGATGTCAGGAAAAGCTTAAGTATAAAAGTGAGGTATTATAGATCATGCCACTGTGTTCACTAGAACTTTGTCCCATTTATCTACAGCATGATATATCTATGGGTTTTTTTAGGTTTTATTTTCTAAGGAGAAGATCTTCAAATGCTTTACGGATGTTAAAATACACTGGGGACTGTGCAGTGATTATCTCAGTGCCAACTGTGCAGCACAGTTGTTAACAATCCCCAAAACATCAGACTGTGTTTACACAAAGTGCAATGCTGAATGACAAATGCAGTCCTTCACTCAGGATTCACTCTGCATCACAGTGTCATGCTTTGGGCAGCAGTCTGACTCTAAGCCATTCCTATTTAAGATAACTATGATTCTGAGATGAACAAAACAGTGTTAAGTTCAAACAAAAAAAATCCCACACATTCTGCCTGCAATCCTCCAGTGTATTTTTTGCCTAGTAGCTGTTTTTATTCATTTTAACTTCCACCACATATACACACCTTCAGTTCTTATCATATTTTTCTTCTTTCTATGCATACTCTCTATCCCCTTTCAGGGTTCTACTATTTTGTTCACTGTACCTTCTGCTGCTCCTTCTTTCCCCCACCCCCAAACTCTACCTTTCTGTCTCACCCAACAAGGTTTAAAAGATACTCAGCAGGTCCACTTTTCTCTGCCCCCACCTTCCTTTATTCATCTTCCTCAATCCAGTTTGTTTTCCACAACAGCTTAATACATTGGCATGCCTTCTAGCAATTCAGCTAGGAGAGAATTTCAGTTTTGCTTCCTGGTGAGTTGCTAAGGCATGGCCAATAGAAGGTACAGAAATAAGATTATCTGAGGAATACATTGAAAACTAGGATATCAGAATTGTTATATGAAACAGGAAAAATTCCAGTAAGCTAGGATGTGTCATCACCCTATCCACAAAGGAGAAGCTTACTATAAATTTCAATTACAAAATCTGCTAAAATGTCCTAAAAAAAAATATAACACCACTCACAGGAGTGCCTAAACCATCAATTCTAAATTGCCAGGCTCCATGCATCTGGAGGTATTTTATTGTAAAAGCAGTATCTCAGGAAGATGTTGTTGGCAGTTTTTCACTGTAGTCCAAAATCTGAGTTTATCTTTTTCTATTGAGTGAACAGGATGATGCGTGTCCTTTTCTCCTTCCTCTTTCAAGGGCCTTACACATCACATCAGCACCTCATGCTGAGGATGACTGATTCAGATACTTCAAGAATCCAGTCATAATGGCTGAGTATGCTGCCTCCACAACTTTAAAGGCTAGGATTTTCAAAGGCAGCAGGAGAATTTAGAATACAATTTTCAGTGGCTTCCAGGGGCCTACCTACTTGAGATGCCTTTCTGCACTGGGGCTGGATTTTCAATCAGACCAGCATGTCTTATAGTCCTCAACTCTGGATGCCTTCCAAGTTGCACTACTTCATCAGTAGGTACATTACACCTCAATTCTGACTGTACAGCATCTTTCAAACAGAAGCACTGAGCGTTCTACACAGAGTTCAAGTCAATATACGCAAATAGGGATAAAGTAAGCTGGTGTCCTTTGAACCCAGAAGAAGCATTAAATGAGCCCTCAAGCGTGAGGAATGCAAGTAACACTTACCCTGCTTGTGGAGTGGTTTTCCCATTTACTACCTTGTAAAGATTCTCTAGTAATTTTTCATCCCAATAAAGGTCACAAAACTTCTCAGAGACTGCATCACAGAAAACGTCAAACTTAAGATCCTTTAAGGTGAAAATATAGTTACCTTGTTAAAAAAATAAAATATGATTATTTAGGATTTTTTTTTCTGTCTAAGAATATATTTATCCACAAAGATAATGATCTACATACCCATAACAAGAACTTCAGCTCCATTTTCCAGATAGCCATCAAATGCAAATTCTTCTTGTATAAGATTCACTGTTTTCTGTAATAAAGTGTTATTTATCCCACTTTTCTGGGATAATATTTCTACACTGAAGGGTGAAGACACATTCTGATTCACTGATGAATGTGTTGTGTGTCCTGGTAAAGATAGGCAGTATCTTATTTCAGTATTACATTCTTTGTTTTCTAGATAGCTGGTTTGAATAATTTGATTAGTTGAAGGCAATGACAAACTATAGATTTCGGCTTTCATTTTATCATGTTTGGTCTGAACCTTAGTGGGTTCATAATTCTGTAGCTGGCAAAGGGAGGATTTATTTTGTAGATTTATATCAGTGTTATAATTTGCTATTGTACTTAAAAGGCGCACAGGCAAATGATTATAGCAATCATAAGCCATTTGTGACTCAAGAGGTTTATTTGGTATTTGCTCTGATATAGCTAGCTGCACTGGTACAAGTGTTAACACTTTTGTCTCTGGGTCCTGATTGAGAAGGAAGTTATTTACAAGAGGTGGCCTCTGTGGTGTGGCACAAGCTGAGGAGCTTGAAGAAATTGGAGATGAAGTGTTCTTTTCTTGTAAATTGCATAAGGAATCTGATGGTGATGGCGATTCAACTGTGGATTTAACCATATTGCTTGGACTTTGCTCCTTTGAAAGTATTTGGGATAAATGGTTTTGTGTTTCTAAATCTTGCTTGGATATCTCAGGTGCAGCTACAACTTCTTCAGCAGCATGGTTTTCAGTGTCAACTACAGATGCTGATTTGTTGTTGTCATCCATAGGCATTTCTTTCTTTGCAGATCTATCAAGTTGCTCAGAAGTAGATGTATGCGTCCCTCTGGGGAGGGGGAAAAAGCAAAGCATTTTGTAAGGACAGCTGTGTTAGATTTAAGTGTGACATTTTCATTTTAACTTACGCTGGATTAGCACATACATACTTTGTTATCTCTGTGTTTTGCTGCAGTATAATAGGCTTAAAGTGAGTTGCAGAAGAGGTGAATGCAACAGGCAATGTACTTGCCTCACTGTTTAAAGACGTTTGACAAGGCACTGGCCCTTTAATTGCTATAAGCTTACTTTCACTAGTAATTGGCACAAATCCTGGAAAAACAAACAGGATCAGGTTAAAGACAAGCAATGCTTGTAAAATATAAAGACAAAGTAAATAATCTGTTTAAAAGAAGATATTTTTCACAGCTGTGTTACACAATATTTGGCAAGTCTCCTACAATAATGTAAATGTTGACCCTGGAACAAAGGAATAGCCATACAACAACTTGATTACTTACCTAGACTAGACTCTGAAGCATCTATTTTCTTATTTTTATTTTTAAACTTAAAAGGAACATTATCTTGGAAAGAGTTTACTTCTTCCTTGAAAGCCTAAGAGTAAAAAGCAAGATCCATGGTCTGAACAAACAAAGCAAATACTTTACTCAAACAGTCCCCAGCAAGTTATTACTAATATTATCTTTAACAGAGCGTATCATTGTTTTGCATACTTGTAATCTCCAAAGGAGGACTTAACTGTGTGAGGGTAGAAGGGTAAAGATGGAGGGGATACCGATCTCCTCTGAGTAGTAGAACTATTTGTAGCTAGCTCATACAAACTGAACATTTTATCATACTCCAGCCCACTGCCCTGAACCCCTCACCTCAATCTCCAGCCCTGAGTTGCACCACACACAAATTTCATATCAACTCCCTCAAACCCCTGTCCTGAAATGCCTCCCACCATCACTGGGTGTGCATGCATGTGTGTGTGTGTGCGTAAGATACAACAGTGTCTATAAGAAATGTACTTTCACCTCTGCGTACAACAAGGAGATCCTAGACTAGTTTTAGAGCATCTAAAAACAGTTTGGGATTCCAGTATTTTTAGTATTCAAATCAAATGCTTCTTGTACGGGTATGCACAAGAAGAGGGGAGAACTTAAGTATGCTGCCAGGTACCAGAAAGGAGAAGAGAAACTTTATATTTGTTTCACCATCCTTTCTTTTCCTTATATTAATTAGCTTTATTGAATTTGTGCTGAAGTTTGAGGCACTGCTGTACTTCACTGGCTCAAAATATTTTTTCTTCATACAAATTCTTTGCTCCATTGCACCAGCTACAACAAAAGCATAAAAAATTGCTCTCCCCTAAACTGGTTTTAGGGTTTCTACACTAGTCTCCTCCAATGTCCTAGCCTTAAATTAGAACACCCAACTTCTTGACATGCTGTTCTCTATTAAGAATGGATTTAAACATTGCTTTGAAGACTTACAGAATCTGGAAGTCAATTATTCACTTATACTGAATTTGAATGTAGCTGCTAGAATATACAGCTACAAGCAGACATTAGAAATCAGCTAAGCTTTCTAAAAACAGAATACAATTTTCATATCTATTTTATATTCCTTCATGAAATGAAAAAAAATATTCATTTTCAGCAATACCCAAATACTTTTATATTAAATGATTATGTCCCCACAGGAGTAACCACCTAATCAGTTACAAGAATTTACAAATTGAAAGAACAAAAGAATTACACAGCCATCACAAAAATCTTACTAGAACACATAGCATAGAAATAATTGGAAAAATGTAATACACTGAAGAAAAATTGCTCCTACCTTGAAGGCAGATTTACTTAACAATGCCAGAACCTTTTTGCTGTTTATACTTTGTTCAAGGAGATAACTACTGCATATCTAAAAATATTAAACATTCTGAATTAAGACAAATTTCCACTCAATTAAGAGACTTAATAGAGGAGCACTGTCAAGATAAGTATTCGATTCTGTAAATGTAATTCAGAAAGTTTTATTAACTTGTTCCAACTAACTGGTTGACAACTTCAAAATGGATTCAAACACACCCATTAACCCTCAAGGGCACCATTAAAGCACAAAAGCAGAAAAGTGATTGGTTACCATTTTATGAGCTATTAGGCCATAAAAAAATTGATATATTTTGATATTCAATTTCATTATTAATAGGTTTCTAGCTGTGAGTGAACACCTAATATTATAAAACTGCTTCCTCATCAAGTCACCTTAATTGCATCAGCTAAAGAAGGCCTTTCTTCAGAGTTTTTTTTTGCCATATCCAGAAGAAGAGTCTTTAGTTTCCTTGGTAACACCAGTTTTTGATCAGGTGGATAATTGTATTTGGCTGCTGTCCACAAAACTGCAGCAACACAGTAAATACAGACCTGTTGAAAAAGCAAATGTAAAATGTAGAGGCAAGGACAGCAGTAATAAACATGAACATCCAAAGAACTGACTGCATTCTGCCCTCAGATATGCTCTTGAACACCCTAGTATATGACAGGAAATAGTTGTTACACATAAGAATAGCAGCTGATTTTCCAAATCAAGGTCAACACTCATTAGTTGCCTTATCCTTTCTCTTAATATATGCAAGAGGATTTAGGGGGAAAGCCAAGATTTTCTCATTATTTTATAGAAGATCTTTCATATGAAAATAATTCCAGATTAATTGCAAATTGGGATCCTGCCCCAAATGCAGCTGCTTCCCACGGCTTCCCTTGGCTAGAAACAATTAACCAGAGCCAATGGGAGCTGTAAGAGCTATAGACCTTTAAGTAAACAAAGTGGCACTGCTTTAACATCCTTTAATATTTTACAGAAGTAAGTAGTATGGTTGTGGCTGTTTCTGGATCAACATTTCATCAGTCAAAATTTAACGCATACATAAGTCACCAAATCTTGATCTCAATTAAGTCATTAGCAAAACTCCCACCTATAAGAGACAACATCTGGCCCCTTTGAAGTCAACTGGAGTTCTGCCATGGATTTCAACAGGACCAGGATTTCTCCCTAAGAGTTCATATATTTACTAAAATGACCATTCAACTGAGGACAGACTTCCAAAGATTTTTTTTTTTTTAAACAGGGAAATGACTAGCACAATCATTTGACTGGCATTAGATTGCTCAAATTCTCACACTGTAGTCACAACTGTTAATTACACAGTATGTATAAACTAGATAAGTTCTAACTGGGCAAGACCTAAGTTTTACAGTCAGGGAAGCAAGAAAATGTTTCCATTTTGTCCTGTACTGTTTTAATAGAAAGGTTATATGCTGCCAGGATGAATTATCTGGAAGCACAGAGAAAAATCAACTTCCTTAAGATTCAGGAATACTGGATCTAAAGGAATAAAAACAAGTCTTATCACTTGTTCAGAAGTTCTTGGAAGTACTGGAAGTGGTCTAAAAAAGAAGCAAGTTACAAACTTAATATAGAATTAAAAAAATTAAAAGAAAGTTTTGCCCATGATTTATGGATGAAGAAAGCACTGAAATTAGGAAATAGCATGAAGGAAATCAGTACCCTCAAGGGAACATGTCGAGAGGCTACTTGTACAGTAAGGCCAGGAACACAGGTACACCAATATCAAGATGACAAGCAGCTGTTATATTACATACACATACCAAAGCTGATTGATGAATGACATGAATGGTGTCTAAGAGGGCTCAGGTTGGAGGAACAGAGCTTATATTCCCTCCTAACCCAGTGGATCCTGTGCATGTGTATCTGAATCTCACTGATTTTCTCTTCTGCTCAGCTGCTGCCTCTCCCAGCAAGGCTATATATCCCAATCTCCAGGTCATGAAGAAAGGGGAGGACCTATAATGAAGTCACTATCCTTTTCCCATGCCACAAACTGAACCAAAGCCCCTCTGCATTTGAGACTGCAGGGGTTGCATTCTCCATATCCCTAAAGAGACATATTCTGTAATCATCAAGCCAGGTAGGGAATGATAATGAGACCTAAACTTGTATCAGTGAAATGGCTGTAGGAATACTAAGAAACCCCCACCAAAATCTGGAGTTTGATAAAAACTGGAAAGAGACCAGCAAGTCTAAAACTTTTATACATCTTATGTTATTAACATCAAACAATCTAAAAAGCAACAAAAAAAACCGTAGCCTTTGGGTGCTTAAAATTTCCACTTTATGCTAAAACTGCCATTTTGCATGTTCAGTTCAAACCACAGCATCAGCTCTGAGGCCTTTGAAGAAGTCTGAGTAGCTTTTTAACAAAGACGCAATTTAAGAGGAACCAGCAACACAGACTAAAACAAAAGCTACATTAATATTGGTGCTGTCCAGGTTCTCAGTTTATTACAAGAAATGCCAATTGCATGCTAACCCTTCCAAAAAGCAAGTGAGTCTTCCATCTTCACAATCATGAGGTCAACAGACAACTTATCATCTGGAATGGGGTATCATTTGCCCATTGCTGGAATCCTGTCTATCTTGAAGCGATGATAGACCACACTCTCGC
Organism: Rafetus swinhoei; assembly: GCA_019425775.1. Classification (NCBI taxonomy): domain Eukaryota; kingdom Metazoa; phylum Chordata; order Testudines; family Trionychidae; genus Rafetus; species Rafetus swinhoei. The sequence goes on along the minus strand of CM033447.1, from coordinate 31,490,051 downwards.
CTTTAAAGCGCATATGGAAAAGACTAAATGCAAAGTTAGCATCTAGAACAACTCACACAGGAAGCTTGGAAGTTAAAAACGGGGAACCATACAAACAAAGAGCAACTGCACTTCACTTTGCTCTGCGATGATCAAATATGCTTGTCTGATGTAGGAAAGATCTGCTCATGCAAAGAAATTGGACCCTGTGTTGAATGACAGCTGCCACTCCACCATAGGAGTCTAAAACCAACAAACGTGAACAGTATCACTTCCCAGAATCACTCCATTAGCTATTAGGAGAGTGGTAAACAAAATGGTACAACTAGAACAGGTTTAAGATACTGGACTTCTTCAGTGTAGCCCTGCAACAGTAGTTATCCACTTGAAATCATGGACAAAACTTCTTATCTGCAACAGACCTCCTTTGGAAAGATGGTACACGGCTCAAAATAAACAAGGATGTCAAAATGCACTCTGATGCCACCAACACCTTCCCACGAGTGCAGAAAAGGATAGGTCAACTTGGAGATGTTTAAACTAACTCCAAACAAGAACGGGTGGGTCAAAAGTCAATATGTGGAGTGGGTCTATTCCAACAACCCAGAAACAAACCATGGAATATTTATTGGTCTGCTAAAACCTGGAGGAGCTGCATTCCACCAAATACCTGGTCAGAGCTACAGACCAAGCTGACTCTTGGCCCAGCATTGAAAGAACCTAGGATTGTGGTGCAAGAACACAAAATGATGACCAATTTCATAGTACAAGTATCTAGCTGTTTGCAACTGTTCTGAAGATAATAAGCACACTTCAGGCATATCTACACTAGGAAATTATTTTGAAATAACTATTTTGAAATAGCATGTCCACACTACATGGAAGCAAACTTAGTCAAAGGCAGCAGGCTCCTCAATGTGGACATGCTACCTTGACTTAGAGCCCCAGGAAGCACTGGGGAGTAATTACTTTGAATGACTCTAAGGAGTATTTATTTCAAAATAGCAGCAGTGGAGTGTCCATGCTTACTACTATTTCAAATAACTATTTTGAAACATGCGTTATTCCTCATGGAAAGTAGGAGTTATTATTTCAAAATAACCAGCCTGTTATTTCAAAATAATGAGCTTAGTAGTGTGGATGCTCCACTTGTTATTTCGAAATAAGTGTTGACCAGGGCATAGTGCTCTTTATTACTATCATCCTCTTTAGTTGAGTGTTCCTTAGGATTTCTCTACATGGAGAAATTTATCTGTAGAAGTAAGGAGAAATTTATACCAGCATAATTCTACTGATAATCATACCACTATCATACTGATGTAATTCCCCACCTAGACACACATTCTGGAGTAACACAGGGATCTGTACCAGTAGAACAATAGCAGTAAAATTATACCAGTACAGATCTGCTGGTAGATTCCACACAGAGACTCTAGACTGAAGCCCTAGCTTTGAAGTGCTTGTTTCTGCATTAAATGAATAATTTAGAATGCTGTAGCCTCCAGTGCCATTTCCATTCTGAATGGATTAAAAGCAATCAAACTTTATAGAAGTACATTTGAAAATAGATTTTTGGGTTCACACTTCAATACTTGGGGAAAAAATGAGAAGTGCTTCATAAGAAGCCATCATTTTATTCATGAAAGTAATACCAAACATTTGGTGGATGAGAGATGTACTCACTGAATTTTGAAAATATTTAGCCTTCAGCCTCAAGCCTCGCTGAACAGCAGATATATGCAGCAGTCTATTTTCCTGCCTAAATAAAATGCATAACTACTCACATGTAAGATACAGACATGCCTCAGAATCATATGACATTACCTTCTCAGTAACAAAATCCACTTCTTCAATTTCAGGAGCCAGATAAAATGCATCATAACACTCTAAAAATAAATCACAACACAAACAAAAACAAAACAAAAACAAAATGTAACACATTTGCTTTCCTCCCTTTCACAGCAAGAAGGCAGGGGTAGGGAGGAGTTTTCATTAACTATTTTACCTTCATCTTCTGGAGCATCAAAGAGAACATTTCCATGACAGTCAATCAGCACAGAATCCAAACATAAAAACACTGCAAAATAGGTCACAAGACAATCTTAGCTATACCAAAGTGCATCCTCTGAAGAATGAATTCTAACACCAATAATTATGACTGAATTTGTTTGAAAAATATTTACTAGTAACAGCTCATGAATGATGTAACAAATTAAGTTTGTGTGTGATATATTTAAATAAAACTAAAGTCGAGACACAAACTAGCAAAAACTTGAAAAGGTTGATAAAATTACCCAGACCTGTAGGTAAAGATATTCTATTACTGCAGAATAAAAACAAGAAAGCAAGACAAAGTTGGACCTTTAGGAACAGAAAGAATTTCATAACGTCACAATACTGCATGTAAATTCTCTTTTCATGTAGTGCAGAAGAGTGATGTAAGATGAGAACAAGAAGCAGCTCTGACTGGATCTGCCCTAGTTTCCTCACAAGATAAACCTGAAGGTATGAAATTACTAGCCTAAGACTTTTTCTTCTAAAACCTTGAAGTGATAACACAGTGGAGATTAAATGTAACAAATGCTCAACTAAGGTCCCTCTAAAGTGAAATTAACCGGGACTGCTGACAGTAACTGCAGAGGCAATGTCGCCAAGGGGACTGAACACAGAGCTAGAAGTGCCACTATCTGGAAAGGAATTGAAGGAATGTTTGGTAGCAAGCCAGATTCATGACTCCTCTGGGAATTTTAATATTTAAAGTCCAATCCAGCAAACACTTGTGCACAAGTAGCTTTACTTATCCAAGTAGGCTCACTAAAGAAGATTCTCATGTGCATAATAAGCATTTGCTGATCAGACCCTCAACCCTACTCTAAAAATATATTTGATACATAAATATTTTAACTGAGATGAATTCTGAAGAACCTAATTTTCCTATATTTAACATTAAGAATGTAAGAACATTTTATAAAAACTTAACCACTGAAAACAGATGGGCAAGACCTCATCTCTTAGTTATCTTAAAAGTACAGACCATCTTAAGGTACTTGGATATGATAAGCCATCTGATTAATGTGGTTCTGCCCCAGTGGGAAACCATCAAATAAAGCCTTTTCCTATGAAAAAAGTATTAGGACAATAAATTTACATGATATACATTCTAAAAAAAGAGAGAAGTTTGAATATTATCTGAGAAAAATGTGAAAAAGTCATTAACAAATCCAAGAAAAGCAAGTTAAGACAGCACAGCATGGAAACTAAGTTATTAGCCTCAACTCAGGAGAGCACTTAGCCTGTGATTAACTTAATGCTTAAATGCCATTGTCTTCAATAGTACACAGTCCCATCCTTCGGTACTGTCCTGAAGAGGGATGCTTTCCTGGACTGGGAAGTGGGGATCATTACTTATTAGATCAACTGAGGCACTACCCAGAATCACCATTAGGACTAGGACCTCTTTGCACTATATACACTTCAACAAGTTTAGATTTTAATGCCCTGAACCTGAAATCAGATCCATGGAAGCCAACCCTGGAGCCTCACTGAAATCATTGGAGTTCTGCAAGGATCAGATTGCAGGGGGAAAGGATCTTTCTGCATGAAGCCTACAAAAGATAAGAGGAATGGAAATAATCAAATTTGCAAAAAAGGACTCTGTGCATGCAGGGATCCATAATACCAGATCCCAGTGTATGATTAGGCTCAAAATAGAAAGATGTATAGGGTATTTTAAATGCAGCTGAGCTACCTCATTCTTAATTAGCTAATTATCTGGAAAATGGGTTTGATAAGAGATCTGAAGGAGGAAAAGGTGGCTTTATAAATATGTTCAAGAAGGGAAGCCTACACATAGGACAGCATAGTATAGCCTTTTGTTTTATTTGAAGTGAATTTTCTAGCGTGATATTGTACCACCCTGGGGTTGGCTCTGGCAGCTACAGTTTTAGGTTTAATAGAGTGAAAGTCACCTCTGCTACTTTCTTTAGGGCTAGTCTCTCTAGGAACCCAAAGACTAAGAGTAGTGACCACACATTCACAAAGTCTAGTCCAGGGCTGGGCAAGATACGGCTTGTGGGCCAAATGAGGCCGGCCAAGACACCAGATCCAGCCTGCAGATGCAGCGGGGAGCCCCAGGGAGGCTTCATGAGCTGCCTCCACCCCCAGCACAATCACATTGGCTGATTTCTGGCCAATGAAAGCTGCCTGTCTGAAAAACAGGCAGCACACGAAGCACCACGCCCCTATGACTCATATTTATTTGTGCACATAGCTCCTGCAGCCTGTGCAGAAGTGGGGCAGGCAGGGAAGCTGCCTCACAAGTATGTTGGGCTGCTGGCTGGGGGTCACCCAGGTAAGTCTCCCAGTCACAGCCTGCCTCGGATACTCCAGTCTCTCCACCCCCTAATGCTCTGCCCCTCACTCCTGCCCCCCATCCCACATAACCCAATCCCTCTCCCCCCACCCCTTCTGCACCCATGCCGCCTTCCAGATCCTGCACCCCAATCCTCTGCCCCAGGTCACAATCCAAACCCCTGTACCCCAGTCTAGTGCTTCATGTCACAACTGCCTCCTTCACCCAAACTCCCTCCCAGACCCTACCCTCCTTCCTTTCACCCTAATCTGTTACCCAAGCTCTCTTCTGCACCCAACTTCCATCCCAGACCCCGCACCTCCTCCATTAATATCATGGAAGAGTGTGGTCCTTGACCAATTTCCCTGCCCCATAAAAATTATTGCCTATCCCGGTCTAGTCTTGTCTTGTAACTTTAATAAAAGTTGTAATTAAAGTTATGATTGCCCAAGTACAGTAAACTTCCAATAATCCGGCACCTTTAGGACCCAGGGGGTGCCGGATTATCAGATATGCTGGACTATCGGAAGGGGGGGGCTATGAGGGGTCTGGGGTGGGGTGGGAGGGATGCCACCCCAGACTCCTCATAGCCCCCTTCCGATAGTCCGGCTCTGCCCCAGGCGTCCCCGATTCAGCTGCTGCTGGTCAGTTTCAGCAGCTGAATTGGGAAGCCGTGGGCAGAGCAGCTGGGGTGCTGCCAGGTTGGTCCCGTAGCGCCACCCCTCGGCGCTGCGGGACCAACCCGGCAGCACTCCAGCTGCTCTTCCCCAGGCGTCCCCAATAGCAGCTGGGGTGCTGCCGGCTTGGTCCCGCAGCCCCAAGGGGCAGTGCTACAGGACCAACCCGGCAGCACCCCAGCTGCTCTGCCCCCGGCTTCCCCAATTCAGCTGCTGAAACTGACCAGCAGTGGCTGAATCGGGGAAGCTGGGCGCAGAGTAGCTCCAATTGTCCAGCAGCCGGAGCACTTCTGGGTTCCTGATGATGCTGGACCATCAGGAGTGCCGGAGCATTGGATGCCGGACCAATGGAGTTTTACTGTATATAGAAATTCTACACAGGCCTATTCACGAGTTACAAATACAGTAATATATCCTTAATGATAATGTTGGGGTTTGATGGATCTCACAGCTTGACCATCAGTAGAGGGATGGTTCTAGCTGGCGTCTCTCACAGGGACCTTCATTTTCCCATTCTAGGTACTTTCTTTTTATAATGTGATTTTGTCTACACCTACATTCTGCATACATCCATTAAAGTCTCAACCCTCTTTTCTCTTATTGGTCTGTGTCCCAGGAAACTTAAGGGACCCCAATTTTCTATGGACTGTGTAAATCCCCTTTATTCTCATTAGCACTGACAATCTGGTTCTTGTGGTGAAGACCCATGTTTCCTTTACAGTATTTTTATGTAATTTTCTGCAATTTTAACAGCCGCTACCTTCTTTTCCCACAATCTTCGGGAACTGGGATATTTCTTGGTCACTTACATATTTATTTCTTGTCTCCAAGGCCCAAAATAGCTAGTCTTCCAGGCCTTAGTCTACAGGCCCTTACATTTCAGCTTGCCTTACTCATATCTAATACTTAGTTCCTCTAAATACAGATCCATCTTATACTTTCCAAATCCTACAAATTAAACTATAACATGATGAGTGTGTGTAATATATATATATATAATATAAATATTGATTAATCATATCACCACACAATAAATAGATGCATTATTGGCTTTTGAACTTCTGACAGTCAGGTTAAAATCAAACTTCTGACAGTCAGGTTAAAATCGAAGTAGTTAATCTGAGGAGGGGCCTATAATATGTATATAAATTTAATATACCTAACTCCCTCATTCAAAAAACTAATACAAAAACAGAATATGTTGTTCCAGTACTATTTACTGTATAGGTTTTCATAAAATGGATTTCAGGTACTGGTGGGCACATACAGAGTAAACAGTATAATAAAATGCTATCCACTCAAAGGTTGTAACAGGTCTGATATGCTTCATCAGATATATCTTGTGATCCTGTAATTAATAATCATTCCCAAATTTGAAAAGAAAAAAGGTGCTTTGGTTAAAATGAATTTAGTTACAGAAATCTATATTTTAAAGTCTCAAAATTAACAGTCACTCAAGCCAGCCAGTTTCCTATTGTCATTTAATCAGTCATTATTCTACACTGTATCTGTCTTTTACTGCCATAACGAAGACAAAGCAGATTAAAAATTCATACATTTTAAAAAGACTCAAAAATGGGTACAATGACTCATTCTGAAGATTGTGGAGGGAAGGGGGTCTTCAAAAATCAATAAGATAGTTTTTCAGTAAGTATCAAATGAAACAAAGCTGTTCTAGAATGAGTATGTACAGAGAGGGAGAGGGAATACATTTGCCTTATCAGAATGGTTCTAAATTGAAGAACAATTTTTAGCTCAAAAAAGTTTCACACTGAAAGACAGAAGACCCCAAAATGAAGATTGGAGAATGAAGAGAGGATACCCCCACTTAAAGTTGTGATACAAACCAATACAGTAAACTTCCGATAATCCGGCACCTTTAGGACCCAGGGGGTGCCGGATTATCACGTATGCCAGACTATTGGAAGGGGGGGCTATGAGGGGTCTGGGGTGGTGGCGCTGAGGGACCAACCTGGCAGCACCCCAGCTGCTCTGCCCCAGGCGTCCCCAAGTCAGCCGCTGCTGAAACTGACCAACGGCTGACTCCAGGAAGCCCGGGGAAGAGCTCCGGGAAGCCCAGGGCAGAGCAGCTGGGGTGCTCGGGAAGCCCGGGGCAGAGCTTCCCGGAGCTCTGCCCCGGGCTTCCTGGAGTCAGCCGTTGGTCAGTCTCAGCAGCGGCTGACTTGGGGACGCCTGGGGCAGAGCAGCTGGGGTGCTGCCAGGTTGGTCCCGCAGCGCCAAGGGGCGGCGCTACGGGACCAACTCAGCACCCCAGCTGCTCTGCCCCGGGTGTTCCAAGTCAGCTGCTGCTGAAACTGACCAGCAGCTGACTCGGGGAAGCCCGGGGCAGAGCAACTCCAATTGTCCGGCTGCCTGGAGCACTTCCGGGTTCCAGGTGGTGCCGGACTAGCAGGAGTGCCAGACCACTGGATGCTGGACACCTGGAGTTTTACTGTAATGTTAAACAGTTTTTAATTTTCAAATGCTAGACAAAGTTAAAATCTCAGATATGCAAACTGCATCAGTATCTTGAAACACAGCCACTCTGGATGCATGTATATGTGCAGTAGTAGAGGTTTGCTAGGCATATTAAATTAGAATCTGGCCCATTATATGCAGTAATTTGGAGTCTTTCCAAACATGAGGGGCATGCACTATGGTGCTGAAATCATCTCTCTGAGGCACCACAGCTATCAAATGTTGCGTTGAAGAGCAGTATAGCTTAAAGTGCACACACACAAAATCTACTTTTACAGATAGTTCCCTTTAATATTTTTATACTATAAAAAGATAAAATGGCTGAATGAACACAATCCTAAAATGATATGAATTATTCTATTTTACTACTTATATGTTTATATTTATTCACTACTGATTTAACTAATATCCTCAGGCAAAATTTTAAAACAAATAGAAAGCAAAGGGAAAAAACTCTCTTTATATTAGAATTATTTATCATTAGTGTAAGCCAGATCAAATATGTTCAACATTCCTACTAAAATTCAGGAGGACACACATGATTTCTTCCTCCTCACTGCAACCTCTTTATGCCAGAGGGCACAGCAGTAAACAGGGGTCTTAAATGCCCAGGTTCCAGCTGTGGGAGGATTCCCCCATTACAGCCTGATATAGGGACACGTGTGGGAAGGGGGAAAGAGGAAGAGAGAGCCTCAGCAAACAATACTGTGGAGATCCAACACTATGTAATCCCAGAAGGCTGCTGGAACATACAAGGGTCTTCCATGGGCTTGTTCAAGGTAAAGCACAGATTCTCACCAAAGGAAATTAATCACTTTAAGCTTAACTCCAAGTGCACTAAAAATTTAAAATCACAGCCTCTATAACTGAAATTAACCACAATATTTTAAGATTTCAGGTTTCATTTGAGTTGTAGAAGAAACATTTAAATTGGTGTATACAGTGAAAAATCCTGATCTATATTCAGCAATAATTTATGCAAGATACTAAACAGTGAATATACATTTAGAGTATTTAGAAGCCACAAAGGCAATACCTGGATAATCTAGGTAAGTCTGCAGAGAAAATAAGCATTCATGACATAATGCCCAGAGTTCATAGTCTTTCAGTGGCTTACCATACCAAGACAAAAGTCGTTTCAGAGAGATGCACTGAAAATAAAATAGGAGGGAAAGAAGTTATAAGACAAACACATTTCTAAGAGTAAAAAGTGTCTGACATTTGGATAAAAAGTACCTTAAACTAAAGGAACACATTTTAAAGGCATTGGGCTTAAACATTTTATTCCAGTTATTGTTACTAAATGTCACTGGTAACTTCCCATAGAAAAACCTTTGCACAACTACAAGATAAATTGATTCTAAATGTCTGAAACACACAGAAAAAACTAATTTAAATTAGTTTTAACAGAAAGGGGGAAAAATGTATTTCTGGAGAGCTGGTCTGTTTGAAATCTTCTTGCTTATCACTGCATAAAGATTCTTTGCAGCATAATGACAGAAGTAATTAAAGAAGAGACACTGCCTAGTAGAGTCCTGCGTGAGACACATGGAGAGCCCTGCAGGAGGGCTGGGATCCCATAGGTTCCATAGGACCACTGGCATAATAGCAGGAGTGGGATTAAAGAATACTCCTGTGCAAGAACTACAAAGAGCAGCAATTCTGATCTATCTTAACAGTAGCATATAGATCTTACCTTAAAGATTTCATCAATGTTTCTTGTACTTCTGTGAAATGAGTTACATAACACTGAACCAAAAAATGTCAGGATTACATGTAAGTAGAACATTTTATTATTTTTAGTAATTGTTGACAACTTAAATTTACACCAGCGGCATATTGCATAACTAAAAGTTGTAGCTTGTTAATCAAGCTAGATATTTATACATGGCTATCACACTAGTGTAAAGGAATACTATTGTACAAACGCAAGAGAGTATTTACTCTTCTTCATAGGCACTGGTACTTCCTAGGCTATAATTTATGAATAGTTGCTTTGGAGTAAGATTTCTGACTTGACCCTGAACTGTGCCTATGACTTCCTCCTGGAGAAAGTCTTTAAAACTAAAATACATCTTAAAATTTCAAATTCAGCCACGGGATAACTGCCAGAGTTGAAGAAATTCCTCAGACAGTCTGGGTACATCTACACAGCAGTGTTATTTTGTAGTGACTAACATTATTCCAAAATAATATAGTCCACAGCTACACTACAAGCAGTTATTTCGACAATGTCAAAATAATGTTGAGCTGGAAGACTTCTTACTCCAACTCCTGTAACCCTCATTTTACGAGGAGTAAGGGAAGTTGAAGGAAGAGTGCTCTTCCTTGGACTTCCTGCTGTGTAGACACTGCCAAATGCTGAAATAAGCTATTTTTACTTAAGCCACACAAGCTTCAAAGAAGTAGCTGAGTTAGTCTGTAACGGGAAAAACTTAAACAACTAATAGTCTAGTAGCACCTTAAAGACTAACAAAACATGTAGATGGTATCATCTGAAGAAGTGGGTTGTGCCCACGAAAGCTCATACCACCATCTGTTGCAGTCTGCAACTCTGAAAGGAACTCAAAGCTGCTGCACAGAAAGCTGATACTACCTTTCCTCCTTTTGTACCCCGATTGCTTCCTCCACTTCACATATCGAGTGCTTCTTACCAAATCAAGGAGCTAATGAATGGCTGGCAAGGGACGGAGGAAGATGGCTTAGTTCCCCATGCTCATGTACAGCAACAGCCTCCACTCTTAATGCTCAAGTAACGCAGAGAGTAAATATGAAGCACACAAGTTAGTAGGGAGCAGAAACATCCTAACTGCTCTTATTACATACAGGGAGAAGGAGAGGGAGGATGAAGGAAACAAAGGAACATTGAATGCAGCAGGATAGTAGAATTTAATAAGATAACAAAGGGGAAAAATAAGAAAAAAATAGACATGAGAGGGATGGGAAAAGAAAAGTTGCAGACAAGCATTATTTATTTGGTATTCTTCTGAGTAACACTTCTCTGGCAAGTGTTCTAGATCTCAGTTTTGGGGAAAGGGATTAAATAAAAACTGTAGATATTTAGGAGTATTAATTTACTGACTACAGAGGATCCTGTAGTTCCATCATGAGGTTACCTTGGTTTCTAGAGGTTGAACATCTCTAATCCAGCACCCTCTGGTCCAGCGACATCCTGGGTCTGGCATGATTTTAGTTAGCTGGATGTCCATTTATCAGAAGTGTGGCCAAGTTTCCTGCAGTCCCATAAAGTTTGTTTGCAGCCTCCAGTCCTGGTCCTCAATGTTCTGTCCTGTTATTTAACACCAATTTACCCCTGTCTACTAAGAGCCTAGTAAGCAGTGGAAGTGTTGGTAACACTGCTAGACAATATTGACCTCCCATGGTTTGGCAAATTGTCTGGTGTGGCACTAGTCAGGTTCTGAGGGTGCCAGACTAGAGAGGTTCAACTTGTACCTAATATTGTTATTGCTCCCTCTGGTTGGATGTATTCCAGAGAATGCTAGACAATGGTTATCTAAGATGGTATGCAATGCCCAAAGTTTGTCACTATGGAGAGAGGGGAAACAGGAAAGAAAAGGAAGGCTGCTATCAGGGCTTTAGTCTCCCTACGTAAATTATTAAGAAGGAGGACCATGCATGTTGTCAGAAAATATTCCATGCTCTTCTTTGAGCATAACCATTCGACTGAGTCCAGTTAAAGGAAGTTTACTTTGGAAGCAATGTTGCTTTTCTAAGTTATTGCTATGAGGCAATTTTTTTTTACTCGAGGCCCCAAATTAAGTTTATTAAGTAACGGTAACTTACTAGTTGAGTAGTCGATGGAATTTCCATCAACTACTTGACTAGTTGATGTACATTTCAAAGGAGATAGGCACTTCCACATCTTGTACGTTTCAAAGGAGGAATGCAGAACTCTGCGTGCAGCCCGGGGCCAGCGGGAAGTCCCATCGACTCCAAACTCCACAAGGGCACTTTTACTTTGAAATGCACCTCCCCCCCGAGGGCTCTTGTACATTTCAAAGCAGAAGCACCCGCGTGGAGCCTGGAGTCAGCGGGACTTCCCACTGGCCCCAGGCTGCACATGCCGTACTAGCTTTGAAATGTACAAGAGTCCCCAGCAGCGGGGACTCTTGTGCATTTCAAAATGGCAGCGCCGCTCAAACCCAGGATCAGCTAGGGACTCCCCAGCTGACTCCAGGTTCCACAGAAATGCTGCAGGTAGCCTGGGGTCAGCTAGGGAGTACCCAGCCACGGCGTTTGAAAGGGGCAGCACCACATGGAGCCTGGAGTCAGCTCCATGTGGCACTGCTGCTTTGAAATGCCAAGGCAGCATTTCAAAGGGGCAGTGCCACACAGAGCTCAGGTACGGGCTCCATGCGGCGCTGCCACTTAGAAGCAGGAAAGGGGGGGTACTTCAATCTAACAGAGGCAGCAAGGGGGAGGGGAAATCGACTAGTCAACTGGACTATCCGATAAGCATTTGCTTATCGGATAGTCGACTAGTCTTTAACATCCTTACCCCACATCACCAAATAATTTAAGCATATGACTAAACCTTACTCTCATGTTGTTGTTCCACTGAATTCAGTGGGACTTTTTTTTCTTTAAAAGCCTATTTAAGCTTTTCAGATATAGCCATTAGAGACGTCCAGCAAATGAAGTCTCAGAAGGACAGTGTATTCAGCGCATGTAGAACCACTGAATTCGCTAGCTTGTTGATATCAACTTTATCCACCAGCCCCATATCTATAGTACTGCACCACCAGCCATATATTTATATGCACAAGTCTGTGCAAAATTCTTGCATTTCCAATATTTTGGGAATGTAACCTTTTCATGTTAGAAGTGGTTTACAAGACCAGTTTAAGGAAATATTTTCTTCAAAGTATCTTTGATGAGAACTGTGAAGGTATATTATAGATTAATATGCATTCTAGGCATCAATAACTTTTGGCTATTAATGATGTTGATAAAGAAAAACAAGTTTCATGATATTCTTATAACTCATTGTTGATCAGTTTTATACACCCAAACATCTGTGAATAATAATCTATACTATGTCTGCCTTCTATGCCAAGAGTAATAATATATTATGTGAACATATGCTGGCATCTTATAAACAGCCATAATCAGGCAATGAGTAACATATTAGTCCTCTCAGAGAGCACAATGGAACAGACTATTTTTCTTACTTTAAATGATATTTCACCAATGGTCAGTGTCATTCTCTAAGTGGGTTTTCACTTCTGTCACACTTGACTGATATGAGTGACCAACAGAACATAGAGGTTTGAGCTCCAAAATAGCCACTAACAGGAACCTTGAGTTGCTTTCACACCAGAGAGTCTGACAGTATTTCTATAAAAACCCATTTAAAAAGCATGAGATACACATGATTGGAATGAAATTGATTAGAGAAATAAAGGATCCCCACTCAACCTTGAAGTGGTAAATATTTATTTATGGAATGACAAGCTATCACTAAGTGCCCTCACAATATACATTGCAGAAGCACAACACTAGCAAGTGAGCATTTTTAGTACTGCCAATTAGCCATAAAGCACACAGGAAGCAGGGTTAGGGCATTAGAAAGATAGTTATCCTCTGAAGAACTATTGACAGATGGGGGGAAAAACCCCTGTCTATTCTCCAGAGTGGACAAGGTTAATCACTAATTAGATGGGACTTAGAAGGAATGCTATATAATTAGAGAATACTTGGAGAGGCTAGAATAGTTCTACTGAAAACTGTATTTGCAGATATTTGTATATGTACTATATAATACCTGGTACACAGTAGCTTTGCAGATCAATTCACATACACATTACCTATTCAGGAGAAAAGGTGGCAAAGTACCTTCTCATATCCCCTCTTTGTTCCCTTGCAGTAAATAAAAACCACTCACATGCAAATTGTGTGTTCAATAACAAGAAAAAAAAAAGCGTTCTATAGAAATCGGAGATTCTTTTGGCCTCACTGGAAAAAGGACATAAGATTTAGGACACGTGGGAAAAAAATTAGGTGTGGCACTTACACACAAAAGAGGTCATACCCCTTTGCAAACTCTAAGAATAGAGATTTTAAAAAATGGGGAGGGGAACCTGTAGGCAAAGACTACCATTTGTCAGAAACTGCAGAAGACAAATATATTTGGTACTAGAAACAGAAAGACAGTTGCTAGCTTTTAAAAAACCTTCCTTTAAAAGGAGGATTTACAAAGAGCCCATGACTCCATGTTTAGTCGATAGGTGAAAAACATCTACTTAAGAAGGCAACTTAATTTTAGAACTTTAAGGAACTGTTTCAGACAAAAGTTATTGTCAATTATGCTCTTTTAGGAGAGCAGTGCCACAACACCTTAGAGAACATGTGAAAATGCCTTTGTCAACATCTTGTTTGCAAAAAAGCTAGAACTTGTTGTGAGATAGTTTGATAAGTTTAAATGGCCCTCTCCTTAAGCCAGTAGTAGATTTTTTTCCCTAGATCCTATGTTAGATACAGATCTAGGAGAGCTTCTGGATTTTAATAGGGTCTCTTGAGCACTAAGTATTCATTTATCATAGCCTGAAATTTTATGCAGAACTCTTAACTAAGACAAGAAGTTAAGAACCTGAATCAGAAGAACAGTTCCTTCTGTATGATCTGTGGCACTGTTCATCATAAGGTTGGAGTCTGACCTTTCTGCTCAAATCATATTAACAGCCTTTGAGGATTAGAACAACAAACAATATCCAGGGTGAAATCCTTACCCTATGAGAGTACAATGAGAGTTTTATCACTGAATTCAAGGTGGGGGGGGGGGAAGGGGGAGAGATACTACTTCTCACCCAAAAGAGAGGAGGTGAAAGGTAAAAAAACACTTATTAAATTTGTGTCCAGAAGGAGCAGGCTAGACATTCACACACACAAGCATGACTATGAAATAAAGTAGGTGCATGGAAACTCATTAATGGAATTGATAATCACTGCATCATGCACAAAGATATTAGATTGATTTTCGATTTGACTTCCCTCATCCCCCAAAGAGTAAGTAGAATAAATGGAAATAACAGAAGGTCAGATTAAAATAATTACCTGAAACAAATATCTTACAAGTCCAAGAAAATGAAAAACCCATGGGGTTAGAACAGAACACAGGGGCACTGTGTCTATAGTTAGAAGAATTCCCTGCAATCCGAACCCAATGGAGTTTGTCCATGCTTGCACTGTGATCCTGGTAGGCAGGAACAATGTGAGGGTGTAGATGTAAGTGAGGGTATAAAGTCTTCAAGATGGAGTTCCTTTTTGATAATTCAGAAGCCTAGCTGCATCACACACACTTCCGTTAGATATCTGTTCATTATTTGCCACTATTCAGGCTGAGGGGGAGATACCTGAAAGTTGAGACCTGATATGAGGCAGAGACTCTGTTATGGCAGGCAGGTTGATCAATCTTTTCTTTACATAATTTTATTGATTTAATTTTTAAAAGGAAACCTCTATTTTAGGCAACATTATGCAAATCCAGCATGCGAACAGAACATTCGTGCTGTTCACTCTGTACAAGTTACAGCATAACCAGAGAAGCTTAAACACCATGAGTAGATATTCACAAATTCTCCTATTCCATGGTTTGTTCATGATTGTTCAAGTGTGACACAAGAGAAAACCATCTAATTAGACTAAAACTTGTCCACTCTGAGAACTTTTTTTTTTTTTTTTTTTTTTTTTGAAGAGTAGTCAATGTTGCACCAACTGTCTAGCAAAGAACACTAATAGCATCAACTCTCTCCTTCACCCCACTCCATCCCTTTTTTGGCTTTTCTTAGAAGCTAAACATTTTTGGTCAATGTATCAGAATGCAATTATGCATACACATAATATATACATACTATGAAATGTAACATAGCACATATAAAGATGGGCCTTTAAGAATGGAAGATGAATACAATATATTTATACAATTCTGAAATAAACTTAAATATGCATATGGCTTTAAAAGACAGAAGGGAGTAAAGCCAGGAGCTCACCCGAGCACTCTAATTCTTATTAATGCCTGGAAGTCTCACGGCAACTTGGTGAATTTTGTGAGTCAGTAAATATATGACCCTCCTGAAACACAAAAGCAAACCAACTTTCCCCAAAACAACCCCCAAAGATAGTTAATCAAAATATACTTTGTGCTTGATCCCAACAAATGGTTTTTAATTTAAAATTATATGCTGCCACTTTGTAACATACTAGTGAGCATACAGAAGTATAGCCTGGAAAAAATGTTAAAATGATGAAGGCTTCACAATCAGGACTCCTTACTCTGGCATCTTACCTATAAATCTTTGGTGAGAAAAAGGGACAGATCAAATTCATTATGTGAATTTTAATGCATGCAGATTTGTGAGGTCCTACTTTATAAAGCTAGGTTAATTTGGGGAAAGACAAGGATAACACATAATATTCAAGTCATTTCCTCTCCACATAAATGACTACAGCAACTATATAATGAAGATTTTGTTTTTACTACCTGCTCATTACTTTTGACTTCTGATTCTCTGCTTCCACAGTGATTTCCGTTATTGTTTGTACTCCTCACAATATTGAGCAATTCTGGAGAACTAATTAGGCTTGACCCATATCCATTCCTATTGTTTTTTGATGATAACACTGAAGTCATCTTATTAAAATGTGATAAACAATTTTTATTTGACCCTTGAAAAGTTTCAATACAGTCCTCCCATGCTGTATAATTGTCTACTATTTCTGCTCCAGCAGCTGACTGATCTGAGATTTTTAATGTGTCATTGGTATGTCGAGTTTCAGAGGTAGCCTGAGAACATTCTTCTATATGCTTACATGCCAAAGAAACTTTATTTTTATCGTTAACAGATGGCATATATTCTTCTAGATACATGCCAGAGACCTGCGTGCGTATGCAAGATGAATCTAATTGAAGATCAGAGACTTGGTAATTCTTTGGTTTTATTCTTGGTGGATTATTAATATTGAATGGACTAAATTTTCTCTCTGAATCAACCTGATTATTTTCTAGAGGTACTGAGTCATGTGTTAGTGATTGTTTTTTATGAATCAGAAGTCCATTGTTTGTTAGAGATGTTAAAACATTATTTGTGTCTGTAACTTCAAGTGGTAGCTTTGGAAAAGTTTTCATTTTTCTCAAACAACCTTTTTTAAAACCATTTCTCTCTAGGTCATTAGTAAATGATTTGGTCTCCAAAAAAATGTTAGCACATCTTTCATTATATATTACATGCTTGTCTTCTTCTTTGCTCTTTCTAGTTTGAGCTGCAAGTTGTGAATGTTGACATCTTTCATTATCCAGATAAATTTGCATTTCCTTTAAACCACATTCTCTTGCATTCAAGGCCATATTAGCTTCAGAAGAGGCTCTGTGATAGCTTGCTGTCATGTCTTCCATTGAAGAAGAATCACCTTCTGTGTTGTTTTTTTCATTTGTGTATAATTTAAATTCCACATTTCTCTGACACACTTTTCCCTTCCACATGTTATCACAGCTGTCTAGATGCAAAAACAGAGGTACACATTAAAAATATGCTTAAACCTTTCATGTTTCCTAAAACTTTTCTTTTATGCTTTGCAGGGTTTTGTCCCCCCCTCCCCCCCCCACAACAGCACACAAATTACATTATAGAAAAAGATTCTGAGCATCTCATTTTTAATCAGAAAGGACAACATTTTAAAGTCATTATAAATCAGAATGGAAAACTGTTCAGTGGAAGTTTATTTTCATTGAATGTTTGGCTCTCTTAATAAAAGACAATCCACATATATTTTGATGCAAGTGTTATTAAATAGGTTCTATTTTCTAAGCAACAGAAACAAGTACAGTGACAATATAATATTTGCAGATCACACTCTTTGATTATCCGCGTATTAGGACTTCCTGAGATATATTATTTTAATCTGAAATACATTAAGTTTACCTTGAAAAGTACCAAATGATTCTATTGAAAGCACCCTTCTTCCAACAGCAGATAGACTTCGACAAATATTACTTGAGGAAGTAAACTTCAATTTTTCTTCACATAATGATATGATACTCTATAGACAATTAAAGTTAAAACATTTACTGGTTATTTAAGGTAAATAAATTATCCAAGGTTTTTGGCTTAAAATGATCACCGTTATACAGAGCACCTTGGAATTTGCCAACAGGTAGACCCTGTGGACTCTTATTTTGCAATATATTGTACATATATTACATTGTTAACTTTACATTCATTTATTTCTAGCATGAGCTACTACAAAATTATTTAATGTTATGTTTCAAGTTACATATCACAGTTTTAGATATAGGAAATATTAGGAATAAATGCTATAGAGAACAATTATAAAATTAAATTTTATATAAATCATTTACTCGGAGGGTTCACAATGAAAGTAAAGTCCACTATTTTACAATTGCCCTAAATTGTTGCCTGTGTTCATATGAAAGTTTTTATTTGATTACAGATTGGCTGTCGCTATGGGGAGGATGGAGAGCACGACCCTCACAACTGCATCCCACTGCTATCAGTCCCAGGAACAGTACAGATGTGTGTGCCAGGAGGCTCTGAGCAGCTGCTCTCACTCATCTTCTGATCACCCACTACATAACATCAGGAGGGAAGAAAGTGGTTCTGGTTGACTCCTTGTTTGCTTATATGCCAGGCTGGATGGAACAAGTAGTCTAGGCATTCAAATGGCATAGCATAGTGATGGGCAACCTAGCTAGTGAGTGGGCCACACGAGAGGCCCTCCTTTACCTCAGTGAACCATAAGATTGTCACAATCAAGACAGTCTTCTGGGATAGGGTAGTTTTGCTGACTGCGCTTGTGTACCTAGAATTTGTGGAGTGTGGGGGTTGAACCGTAGCAGTGCTTTGATTGGATGCAGAGGGAGCTCACAACTCACAATTAGTGTTGTGTTCAATTAGCACACACCTCATTTCATGAGCCCTCGCTTTACGTGTCACTTTAGTAATTACAGATAGGAAAAAAGTCATGGATGGAAACCAGTGGAATCTGGCAACCCTGCATGTGGGCAACTGTAAACAAAATGGGCCACACACAGATCCCTGATGAGCTTCATGTGACTCTTGGGCCTCAGGATGCCAACCACTGGGTTAGCCTGAGCCCGGGAGCTACCTGCAAAGGATTGGATTGCATGCTCCATTCAAAACCACCTCAAAAAGAGGAGAGAAAGAGGAGGCACCGAGAACTACCAACTAATCACACCTCTGATTCTCTGCACCAGTCCATCACTGAGCAGTCTGGAGAATGACCTAGGTTGTGTCAGTTGCCAACAAACTCTTAGGGGCCACATGTCATCCTGAGATAACTGAGAGCACAATGTGTGTTTCAATCACTTCTGGGCCTGTTGTGGGGAAAGAGATATAGGAACTGGCCATGCCAGCTTTATGACAAAGGGGACTGCCCCGTGACTGGATGATCCCCAGCAGGGGAATCATAGGTGTTTTCCCCTGACTTCATGGCAAGTGAACATAATGAACGGAACAGAATGAGAGAAAGAATCTGTCCAAATGACTGATAGATATCTCTTGACCTCAGGCAGAAAAAGTTGGTCTAAAGCCTTTTCATACTGAACAAGTTGAGACCCACTGGTAAAGAAAAAACAAGTTATAACCCAAGTTATAATACCCTTCTGGTATTCTTGGACTATACAAATAGAAAATTAATGCAAACACAAATTACACCAAAAACTATTCATGAGACACAAAATAGTGAAGAGTAAAGGAAACAATACTTAACATACAGATTCTCTGAATACATCATTTTGCAAAATCTTACACCATCAGTGGTTCTCATCTTTGAGGTAATCAGAGGTCCTTCAAGAATTACATCAACTCATCTGGATCAGGGGTGGGAGAACCTATGGTCCATAAGATAGATCTGGCCCGTGGGCTCTGCCTGGTGGTGGTGGTTGGGGGAGGCGGGGGGCAAGAGAGGAAGGAGCTCTGCATGCTGCAGGGGACCACTCTGCAGGCACCCCCTCCATTGCTCACAGTGGGCCAGGAGTCATGGCCAGTGATGCTGGGGCAGGACAGGCAGAGAGCATTTCCCTGCAATGTGCAAAGGTGCACAGGAGCTGTGTCAGGTAGATGCCCCAGTACTCTGCCTACTCTGCCCCATCCCACCTAGACCCAGTACCCCCACCCTGCTATTGTACCCTCCCTCCTTTCCAGACCCCACACCCCTCAGTCTGCTCCTGCACCCTCCCTCCTGTCCAGATTTCCACCGCCTGCTCCTGAACCCTCCCCCCAGACTCCACACAACCCCACTGCTGCATTCTACCAACCCCACCCCAGCCTGCACCCTGGCAGTTCACTCCCACAAACTGAACCCCTCATTTTTGGCCCCACCTTAGAGCCTAGGAAAGCCCCATGAAATCCACTAAGCCCAGTTCCCCAGAATAGTTTATCTGGCCCATGTGGGAAGCTCTGAACCTTAGAGCACCCCCTCTGAGGGGATCCCTGGCATCCTGAGATGCATGAGTGAAGTGAGTGGTTTTTTTCTGTTTATAAAGTTCCCCACCCCATCTAGATATTTACCTAGTTTTACATCAGTCTGCATCAAAAGCACTAACAAAGTCAGTGCAAACTAGAATTGCATACATCTTGTTTATGCTGCTTTAGATATTGATTTCTTTCATAATTATATAATAGAAATGAGAAAATAAGCAATTTTTCCTGTAATAGTGTGCTGTGACTTGTATTTTTATGTCTGATTTTGTAAGCAAGTAGTTTTAAGTGAGGTGAAACTTGGAGATACACAAGACAAATTAGACTCTTGAAAGGGGTTTAGTTGTCTGGAAAGACTGAGTGCCACATCTATGAATTGCTTTGGTAAAAAAATTGTAAATAGCTAAGTAAGAGAACAAATATGTCAAAAGATTTAGAATGTTAAAAAAAAAAATCTGATCAGAGAGAGTTTGCCAAAACAGCTGTACAATTTCAGAAAAACTCATCAGTAATAAAATACAGGTACAGTACTTATCAGTAAAGAGTGCTCCAGAAATGCCCAGAAGTAGAATGATCCTAAGCCTGACACTCTGATCCCCCCTTTTGTACACATGCAAAATAACATTTGAGAACCCCAATATAGGTTCTCTGTAGTATAATACCCTCTTATTTCTAAAGTTTTCAAAAAGTAAACGTCCCAAGAAATTAATCATACATCTCAAGCGATTAGGGTTGCCCCGTGTCCAGTTTTGAACCGGACAGTCCAGTATTTGAGCTTTCTGTTCAGGAAACAAATTGAGAAAATATAAATGAGAAAATATAAATGTTAGATATTTTCTAAATAAAATGTAATGTAGAAAGTGATGGAATGCCAAGTGTGTCCGGTATTTTTGTTGAAACCATCTGGCAACCCCTAAAAGTGATGGTGTATACAGGAAACTTTGGATTCACATTTTACGTTTACAAACTTCTGGGAACTACAGCTACCATCAAGTAATTTCTAGTCTCTTAAAATAAGGTGTTCTAGACCTTTGTTGCACCACAACCCACTTCTGTCAACAAAAACTATTACACGACCCTGGGGCGGGGGAGGGGGGCGCACCAAAACCTATGCCCACCAACACCCCAATGGGAGACCAAATTGACCTATAATGTGAGCCCTGCTGCCCAGGACTGAATCACTTAGGCTTTGGCCCTGGGGGAGGGGAGGTTTCATCTTCAGCCCAGAGTGATAGGGCTCAGGCTTCAGCTTTAGCCTCTAGACCCAGGCCCCAGCAAGTCTATGCCAGCCCTGGCAACCGCATTAAAACAGCAGAGTGGGTCACAATGAGGTCCTGACACAGAGTTTGAGAACCACTACTCTACATTTATAACAAAGAAAAATTATTTACTTTTTCTTCGAAGTCTAACTCAGAAGACACTGCAGGTCAGTTATACAATCTGGACACCCTTCATTTAAAAAGTCTCTTCTGTTTCTTATACACAGGCAAGGAAAATGCTAGCTTACTAAAAGTTTGTTTTGTTTTGTTTTAAAAATCATAGTTGGATACTTTACCTCAATATCTGGCCTGTCTTCAGGATTCTCTTCTTGCATTTGTTCCAGAAGAGCCTGTAGATCCTGACCAAACTCTGACTCTGTTTCAGGCTCGGTCACATACTCAATTGCTGCTTTCAGGGTCGCACCCAAAGAATAGATGTGCGCCTGCATGAAGTATAAATAGGTTATTAATAACTTATCAATTCACCATTAAGACAAGCCATATCCCTATTCATTTTATGTAGATAACTTCTATTCTAGCAGCATCTGAAAGCAAAAAACATACTTCAGCGTTATTTTTAGTGTCCAAAAGCTGAACTATTATTTTTAGCAGTATTATGGAAAAGCATGTTGATAACAAAAAGAATTATCAGGTTGCATGCTTATAACCCTTCCTCTTATGACCTCTGAGAATTAAGATTCAAATTTATATCAGATACATTTTGCATACAAAAGCTTTTGACCCTCCTAATGCGTGTGAATAGCAAGACAGAAGAATATGGGAAGATTTTATGGTCCCCACATTTGATTTCTGACAGGCCTGGACAATGTGGTAATATGGAATATACTTCAGATAAATGGTCATGGGACATACAACCACGTGATATCTTTATTTTATGGTCTCATGAGGCTTTAGAGTAGGACTTTGAAAAGCCTCAGTGTTAGTCTGACTCAGCGCATACTGCAGTCTATGGTAAAATCCCACTTCAGTAAAAGTAGAGTTAGCCCAATGCGGAGTACTTTTGAAAATCTGGCTTGAAAGTATTAAATCTGTCATGCAAACCAGATAGAGAAACCTTTTATTTTTGTAGTTAAAAACAAAAACAAAACAGAACAGTAAACCAGCATTTTCTAATTTGGTTTGTACTGTATTTTCACGTTCTGTTTAGAGCACACTATTATAAAATAGTTATATTTCTAACCAAGCACACATTCATGTGAGTGTAGCTTTGGAGGAGGAAGCTACGTAGACAGGTACTTGCTGGGCTGAACATTGCTCTCATGGGGTAAAAGGCATGAGCAATTGCACTCTATATGGTAAAGCTACAGACAGAGCTTGTCATTCTAGAAGTCTTGTTTTGAGATAATCATGTTTTACTAATTCATCCAATTCTCTAAGTCAAGCCATTTTTCTGTTCTTCCTAAATGGCAGAATTGCCCTCACTTTAGACAAGGGAGGAAGAAGCTACCCTGGGGGTATGTCTACACTACAGCGCTATTTCGAATTAATTCGAATTAACTATTTCGAATTAAGCTAATTCGACATAACGCATCTATACACAAAAACTATTTTGAAATAGCGTTTTGCTATTTCGAAATAGCGTGTCCACACTGAGTGGACCCTGAACCGAAGTTAAGGCTGGCCGGAACTAGTGCCGGCAGGGCATCAGGTTCGGACTTAGTGTGTGGGGCTGCTGCCTGAGGCTAACTGAGCTTCGTGCTTAAAAGGACCCTACACCCACCCCGGACAGACAGTTCTCAGGGTTCCCCGCTTGCTTGTCTACCTCGATGAGGAACAGCAAAGTAGTCCTGTCTTGGAGTGCCCTGAGTGCCCGCACTCAGGACACCACAGCACTCGGCCACATGGAGCCTGAGCTGCCCCTGGGCACGCCGCTGCGTCTCGTGGGGTCATTGCCATCAGCCCAGCTGCACTTGCTGCAGGCTGCCATCCGGCGGGTCCATCGGGGGGCTATCAGGATCCAGGAGGCCCTGCAGGAGAGCGTCCACTCCGGTCTTCCCCACCGGGGGCTCGTGCCCCATTCCTCCCTCACGTCCTTCCACTTACCCCTCCCTAACCCCCCCCTTCCTGATGTCAAATAAAAGACACGCATGTTCAAAAATAGAAACTGGGTTTATTGAACAAAACTGGGGAGAGGGATGAACCTCTGGTGAGACTGCAAAAAGGAGGTGGGAGAGGGGAAGAGAGAGGGTGGGAGAGGGGAGGGGGAAACCTGGGAGGAGGGAGCTGGAAGGGGGAAGCAAGAGGAAGAAGGGGGAGGGGAAGCTCAGGGCTCAGGGTTGGGGGGTCTCGCCAGACCAACTTGAGTTTCATGCAAACCTGCTCCTGGGTTCCCATGTGGCCTTTGGTGGCCAGGCTGGCAGCTATCCTGCCATAGATGGCCGCGTTCCTCCATCCAGTGCGGAGATCATGGAAGTTGGGGGCATCCCCCCCAAACCTGAATAAGGTCCATGATCTCCGCCCTGGACCAGGAAGGCGCCCACCTTCTCCAGCCCCTGTCAGGCTCCTGGGAGCTGGCAGACTGCTCCTGGGGAGCGGTAGAGGGCTGGCTGCCAGGGGCTTGCTGGCTCATGTTTTGGGGCCACTGGGTCAGGGGCCCCGGTGGCCACTGCTGGCTCTGGTCTGGCAGGCTTGGAGCTGACACAGGCACTGTGGCCAGGGTCTACCCCTTTAATGGCTCCGGAGCTGGGGGAGAGGAGAGTAAGTTTTCCTGGTTATGCCCAGAGTGGCCACCAGGGCTCCCTGGGAAGGGTTGGAGGCCCCCCTATTTCGAATTAAGTGTCTACAGAGCACTTAATTCGAAATAGCTATTTTGAATTTGGTGTTACTTCTTGTAGAATGAGGTTTACCAAATTCGAATTAAGGGCTCCGCTATTTCGAATTTAATTCGAAATAGCGGTTTGCATGTATAGATGCTATTAAAGTTAATTCGAAATAATGGCAGTTATTTCGAATTAACTTTGCAGTGTAGATATACCCTAATACAGTGAAACCAAAATACTGAGCCAAGGTAGTTCAGCTAGAATAAGCCTGATTCCTCTAGCCAAACTGATAGAAGTAAAAAACCAAGGGTGTCTAGACTACAGAGTTTTTCCGAAAAAAGTGGCCTTTTTTTGAGAAAAAAAAGTCACCTGCATCTAGACTGCCATTGGATTCTTTCGAAATTAAATCGAAAGAACACGGCTTTTTTTTTTTTTTTCCTCGAAATAGGTAAACCTACTTTTACCAGGAAGAATTCCTTTTTTTGGGAGCTCTTTCGAAAAAAAGTGTTCTTGAACACAAACAGGGCTTTTTTGAAAGAGAGTGTCCAGATTGCCTGGGTGCTCTTTTGAAAAAAGTGGCTCACTAGACAATCTCTTCAAAAGAGCTCTTTCAAAAAAGCTTCTTTTGAAAGAGCTCTTTTGAAAAAGCCTCTTTCGAAAGAGGCTTGTAGTCTAGACATACCCCAAAAGACTACTCTTCCTGACTTTGCTTAGGGACCACAGACTTGTGTGGCTAAGGCTTGACTTGTTTGCTTAACTGAGAGGTACTATCCCTTTTGTAAACAAACATTATAGTTGTGACAGATTTAGGTCAGTGAATTACATACAATTTCAGTAAGGGAATGGAACATTCCTTAGAAATTTACTCAGCTAATTGAGACAATCTTCTGCAAAACATTTATCTTTTCTATCAACTAGAAAACACACTTTTTTCTTAATCCAGCATTGCACTATTAAGTAGACAAGAATAACAATATTCAAAACATGTTGATTTAGGAAGTCTCAGTCATAAGTCTAGATACAAATACTAGAATATATTTACAGCTTTGCATGGAGGGAGAAACTGCAGCTAAACATCAAGGACAGGCTCTATTCAATCTCATGGCACTTAGTTAAAGTTGGCACAGACTAAAGTTAGTGCTAGATAACCAAGAAAAAGCACAATGTGTACTAAGGATCATTGATAGCCTGGTAGAACCCCTGTGATAAGATGAGAAACACTGACATCACTGGTGAAAAGGTACACAAGACAAGAAGCGTGGACATCGAAAACATGTATTGCACGATAAGGGGAACAATCATTTCTGTACTCCTGCTAGTCTCCCAGCACTACCCTACTGCATTTCCAAACACAGGGATGAATCCCACTCTGACAGGACTACTCCTGGTATAAGTACTATGCCCTCTAGTCAAGGTTTATAAGATCAGGCTCCTAGTAGCATTCTTAGAAGGCAAAATAACTGCAAAATAAACAAGGAACAACCACCATCTGAAGCAGAGAGTCTAGGTCACTAACTTTGCTTGAATTTGTAGTCATGTGCTTGTTGCTGGTATACTAGACTTTCAGCTGTAAAGCACATTTTTTTCCCATTGAATAATTTTTTCTATTAGCCTAGAGGTTGGTTTTATAGCCAGTTCTAGAGACTGGATTATAAACCAGTAAACAGCATAAGATATCAAGCTGCAAAACTTCTTTATTTTGATGTTGGATACTTCATTTCTGAAAGTAAAAATGATTTTATGCTGAAATGGAACAAATAAAAACCAAAAAAGGAACAAGGCAAATCCTTTGCCTTTTTATATCATCATGTTTGGAACACAGCAATAGATTTGGGGGGGGGAGGGGAAGAGAAGGGGTGGTCTTTTTTGGACATGCTGAATAGTCAACATTTAATGACAGATTAATACCTATTAAAGAATCACAGATATAAAAAGTTATTCTATGCATTTCTGTATGCATGAAAAAAATACCAAATAACCTGTAACACACTGTACCATTGTGTTCCATAAAACAGGTCTCAGGAAGGACTTCCTCAAAATTAGCAGATTTACAACAGCTTAGCTATGCTACTAAATTCAGGAAGACTGTAATGTAAGCATATTTACACAATAGATTTTGACAATACATTTAATTGAATAAATACTGAATCAAAAAACCCAAGAATATTATAAAATATTTTTTAAAAGTCAGAATATTAAATAAACTAATTATGTGTGGAGCAGAAGGCCCTAGGGAAACATTAGCAACTGGGACAACCAATGAAGAAATTCTAGGAAGTTTTAAAAAACAAATAAAACAAACCCCACACAGCCAAATGGCATCTTTGGTTCCTCTCCTTGGAGTAAGCCACTTTTATCAAGACAAGGGAGCTTTATTTAGCTCAACACATTTCAAGAGATCCGGAATGGAATGGAATGGAATGGGATTAACTTAATATGCTTCTAACAATTTATATAAATTCTAAGGCTCCATAATACAGCAGTGATTAGGACAAAAACAATATGGAGAGCACTTGTGGGAATAATTTGGGTACCTACTTGCCCTTCTTGTAAATAATGAACAATAATTTTCTGAAAATAATCCGAATCTATAGCACTCAGTATGGTTTGTTTGGTTTTTTTTTTTATTAAAGCAGCTTATTTTAGAGCTACAATTATGAAAGGACAAATTATTTATAACAAGTCCTCAACACACACTGCCTGAAAGGTGTGCTTCTTTGGATTAGCTGTTCAACACTGTAAACACATAGCATAGCCCTCTTGGAAAGCTCAAAGAACCTTCTCCTTCCACATTTAAACTATAGGATTTCCACCACAGAAACGAATTGTCCATGGAGAGAAGCTTAGATTATTCCCTATTAATGAAATTTAAATACATAATGCATTAGAATGTGTGTCTAATTTAGATTATGAAGTCCTTGGGGAGTAATCATACATGGTTTTTGTAGTGTATTGGTTACATTCAAGTAAAACAAACAAAACAAAACAAAAAAAATCAAGTGTTATACCATAATGTCCATAGGAGTAGCATGACATACCCACAAGATTCCACCTGAGGATTAAGCATGACAAAGGTCAACTATGCACAATATGTGCCTTTAAAAAAAAGCAAATATTTTCCATGTTAAACTGATCACTGAAAAAGAACTGGCCAAGGACACCACTTTTCAGTCACACCGTTTCCTTTCAAGTTTGCTGTAGTTGGTACAAAGTGAAGATATTCTTGTGGCCTTTCCCCCCCCCCACACCTGAAGCCTCTCCCTGCATCTGGTGGGAATGTGATGGGAATGGGAAGCAAGGGGAAGCACAACATGGGTGGAGGGGTAGGCCCTCAGCCTCACCTTCACCAATTCATCATTGCCAGGTTCACAGAGGAGACCAATTGGCTTCCCCTGCTCTCTTTCAGGGCATGTAGGACCTTCTGGGTTTGGATGGCCAGCGTTGGCACTTTTGGCTCCATTCCTTCACACATCCATCTCTCTTCCTCCCTTTAGAGAGGTGTGCTAGTGACCTCTAGTGGCAGTGCTGGGCCAATCACCCTTTCAGAGGTCAGGAAGGGATTTCCCCCCAAATATTATGCACATAACTATGCTATTTTCCCTAGCCTCCCAGTCTGGTTTCCAAAAGAACCATCAATTTTAAATTGTTGAAAATTGTGGTGAGTTTCCCGTGCCAATTATAGGTTAACAGCAATCTGGGGCTCTTAACTCAGCCTTTTCAGAGGCATTTGTTTGGGCATTAATTTAGCATAGTGTGGGTGCCACCCTTGGTCTGACGCAGTTTGAGGCTCCTCTCTTAAAATTCCTATTTCACACATGAAACAGGGCAAACTCTTTAGCTATCAAGCGTTAAATATGACAAAATACCACCTCTCCTGGAAATCTACCTTGGAAGTGTCCAGTTAGGTACTTAATTTGCAGTCACAGCACCCCAGTAAGTTCATAGTTAATTAAATGAAGTTACAGCCACTTCATTTAACCCATACGGTTGTGTCAATGTCTGAGTCCACATCCATAGAATTCAAACAACAAACAAGGGATATGCAGCTATTTGATAATTACTGAAGATACAGTCTATAAAAATGACCTTCATTAAAAAAAGGAAAAAAACAAAACAACTCATGGGAAGTGAACACACGTATTGTGCCACATGTGAGGAAGGGATATCATCCATGAATTCACTTGCAGAGGCAAATGAAACTGCACCTATCCTTGCATCTTCAGTCACATCACCTGCACTCTACCCATACTCCAGGACTGAAGTTAGTTGGAGAACAGCCATCAACAAAAGTGTTGACCCATAAGTGTGAGACCACCCTTTTCCCTTCTATCCCCAGAAAAAATTGCCTCAAACCTGGGGCTCAGTGTAAGCAATAAGACAAGCACTACCTGGTAGGTTTAAGAGATGATCTGCAAAGGATTTAAAAATCCACCAAATAGAACTGTCCACTTAACCTCCTTCATTCTTTATAAACAATCTCACATTTTACCTTAGAAGCATCAAATCTGGTCTTCCCTGGTCTTGGTGAATGCCTTACTGGGCACTGTAGATATTTATTGTGAACTCTGACATTTTAATTGAAGAGTAAGGGCTTATTGGATCCTTAAGGCAACCACTGTCCCATCTGCAAAACTGCCAATAAAACCTTAATACTATGCTACTTTGCATTTGGTATTTCTTTTAAATGAATTACATGTATTGTGCACCACACATACTTTCACAGAACTCCATTGTAAAGATTTTTTCATAAGCTAGAGATGTTATCAGCTCTCTGAAATGTTGGTATGTTCCATTTGTATGTATAGAATACTTTAAAAGAGCCTACTTGCTTTGCAAAGGAAGGATCAAAAATCTAGCATCTGCTTTGTGAGTGCACATGGCAGTCTACTACTTACACACATTAAGTGTTCCACTTCTTTTTGGAAATAGATTGGGGTAAAATAGTAATAGAATGCATTTTTTAAACCATCCTTTTGTTGGAGTTTTCCCCAAGTTTCTAAGAACCACTTTTATAAAGAATATGCACAGCAGATATGGCACTTTTGGGGCACATTTAGATCCCTAGTTTATACTTTGGGAATTTACTGGTTTTACCAAGTTTCAATGAAGATTTTTCTTAAATGGAGAAAAGTTGTATAGGTAAATGCAGAGATTGATTTATGAACACAAACCATCATTATAGGATATGAACATAGTATTTTTTTTACCTTTTTTCTGAAGGTTAAGGGTACTCGTACCACTGGTTGAGAAACACTGCTTTAGCAAGTTGGTGCAAATAAAACGTGCTTTACTACAAGCCAAAAGCAAGTTTACACATCTAGGAATAAAGAATGTAGGCCATACCTATATGGAGGGTAGATTGTATTCTGGAAACAAGCAACTTGAGAAGAACTTGGGGCCACAGTTGATAACTAAATGAACATCAGCTCCCAATGAAATGCTGACTAGAAGGAGTAACATGATTCTTGGATAAACATATAAACAAGGGAAATTGAGGTGTTGTTACTTCTGTGTATGGCATTTTTAAGACCATCATCAAAATATACAGTACTATGTCCTGGTTTAGTGTCCACTTTTTTTTTTTTTTAAATAAAAAGAGATATTGGAGCATGTTCAGAGGAGAGATACATAAATGACAGGGTCTGGAAAACATGACTTACATAGATAGACTTAAAGAGTTCAATCTACTTAGTTTATCAGCAAAGTGTTTATAAGGTGACAATCATAATCTAAGTAGCCACCTAATGAGAAGATATTTGATGTTAGAGGACAAATAGAAAACAGCATAACAAGATCCAAAGGCTAGAAACTGAATTTAGAAAAATTCAAAACAGCAAATAAGGTGAACATTTTTAACTGTTAAGATAATTCATTACTGGAATGCCACTTCAAGTTTTGATATCAAGATTAGGTATATTTTAAAAAAAGATATGCCCCTGTACATCCACAAGTTACTGGCTTTGGTGCAGGAATTAGTGGCTGAAATTAGTGCCCTATGGTATACAGGAAGTTAGACCAGAGGATCATAATAGTCCCTTCTGGCCTTAGAATTTATGAATTGAAGAACAAGAGAGGAAGCAATCCTTGGAGTTACAATGTCTAAATACCGAGCATGACAAAGGCTCTGTTGTGTTACTCTTTGACAGAGATAAATAGGCTTCTGTAGACACTCTTAGTTGCAGATTCAAGAGAGACAATATGGGAAGATCCTAAAAGGCTGCTTTGGATAATGATAATGATCACAAACATTTAGCATCTTTATTCAAGTATTCCAATTATGAATTAGCTATCTGCAGTCTATACTGAGATTTTACTGGAGGTCAACTGGTTGAGACTTCAGATATAAAGAATGAGCCTTCGAGCAATTCCACCAACCATAAGCAAAGATTTTCAACTAGGCATGCACAATAAGATACAGGAAGTGGATCAGAGTATTTTTGTTCGTTTGTCAATTTGCATCTAACCTTATTTTGGCTCTCTCTGACTTCATTATATTATTGAAATGTGTATGAAACACCAACCTATTTCCATACTTCGACGGTACACATTTAAAATATGTGAAATAGGGCCTGAGCACTGCTGGATATGTTACTGCGAACTAATGCTTGAAATTAAAGCATTAGGGGAGATTTTCAGCACACACACACAGTTTGTTGGACGGGTTATAGAGGTAGGATCTTTATACCACCTACTACCCAAGATCAGATGGTTATGAATACCCAAAGTAACTCTATGCATATTTCATCTATCACATTATTTACAAGGCTTTCCAAAACAAAGTTGAAATACCGGTGATAATGCTCAGGCAAACTGAGATCATTCATACTCTGAAATTGGAAAAAACATAGGCCTTAGAATTTAACCCATTTTCTCCTGTATTGAACCTGATAATTTTTCAATGGGGTGCAGTCACAGAAGACTCCTTGGGATTGTTCCTCCGTGTGCTGATTATGTCACCCACCTTCCTTGCTCTTTGGGGCTCCCCACCAACCAGTCTTCCTGGGCCAGATTCTTTGGTCACCCACAGCCAAGATACAGAATTGGAGTTACCATCCCCTGAAGAGCAATGCAGACACTGA
This sequence comes from Rafetus swinhoei, assembly GCA_019425775.1. NCBI lineage: Eukaryota > Metazoa > Chordata > Testudines > Trionychidae > Rafetus > Rafetus swinhoei. The sequence continues at coordinate 31,458,972 of CM033447.1, read as the reverse complement.
ACCAGCTCTGGGAGAATGCAGTTCTAAGGGCACAGCGCCCAGGAAACAAACCCTCAAAGGAATCAAAACCCCAAATAAATCTATCTTTCTCTGAGTAAAAGTTTTACACAAAGAAAGCTCATGAAGGTGTTCGCCCTCTCTCTCAATGAAAGAGCGTTATGCACAGTAGTCTCTCCCCCCAGGTAACAATTACTTACACTGGGCCTGATAATAAATTAAAAAAAACAAACAAATACTTGTTTAAGTACACACACTAGGATTAACACTAGGTTGCAAGAGAAAACAGAAAGATCAAAGTAAGTTACTAAGCTCAAATGAAAAGAAAACCTATAGCTAGTTCTAATTCACTAAAAAATAACATAGTGTAAGCAGATTTACCCTAAAGAGTTTTTCTTGTTCTAAGCATAATCTTCAGGTCAGAGACTTCTTATCTTGACCTGGGTCCCCAGCCCTCTTTGGAGTGTGTAAAGACAGTAAGACAAAGAGCTGATAACTTCCCCTTGCTTAAATAGTTTTTTCAACAGGGCATGAATCTTGTTTTACATTTCCCTGTCCACGAACAAATACCTGAGCTATTTACAAATAATTAAGTTGATCTCCAGGGTGGAGGGCATCAGTAATGGCTCTCATTAGTACATTTAAAACTATAAACAGTCTCTAAACAGTCTCCTCAAAAATGAGGTGTACAGGATCTTTTGAAAAAAGCTTTTCTTTTCAAAAGATCGACGTCTAGACCGCGGTTTCACTTTCAAAATAGTGTTTTTTGAAAACACGCCATGATGCGATTATGCAGATGAAGCGTGGGAAATTCAAATCCCAGCTTCATTTGCAATTTCGATAAGTCTAATTTACATCCCTCTTTCGAAAGAGGGATATAGTTTAGACGTACCCATACTTATATTTCTAACTTTAAATACAAGAATGATACATGCACCAAAATAGGATATACAGCTCCAGCACATTGTAACATTATAACTGATAGATTACAGGACATTTTGTTTAAAGCATCTACAAATAATGCATATTTATATTCAGAAGCCACACTTCATAAAGCATGGGGTAGGAGACTATCACAAATTTGTATCAGGAACCCAAGACTCCTCACACCACTCTTCCTCTAACCACAAAACCCACACTTCCTTCCATTATAATTGCACTGGAACTAGATTATGAATATTGAAGGATTACACAATTGTTAAACATACATAAATCACATTTCAGATTTTATTCTCAATTGCACTGTGCAATCTAAACTCCAGAATTAGTATGGAAGTCATAACTTCCCAGCATATTTTCTTGCAGGAGGGTCCCTCAATATCATACATAATGTAATGGGCCCTTTTTTTAGTCTAGTAATTACTTTGAAATATTTTATTCATTTTACACCGTATGTGACAGAAAATTAGTCTTCAAATAAAAATGCTAAATACAGGTTGAACTAGGTACGTTAGATGTCGTTTAAGCCTGTAACTGCAGCAAATTTTAGCAGTTACACAATTATTCAATGACCCCTGACAGAGGCTGAGCTGGCATCCCCTCCTGCCCCTCCCCTGCTTTTAATCCAGCTCCCCCTGAGCACCAGCTCCTGCCTAACCCACTCCCCTCTGCCTCTGCGGGAGACAGAATGGGGGAGGAGAAAGCGGCTCCATGGAGCCGGCTCCCCATATATATTGGCTCCCATCTGCCCCCCTCACCCTCCGCACTGCTGCCTCTCTCTCTCAGAGGCAGCAGTGCAGGGGTGGGCAGATGGCTCCAGGGGATGCAATGCTTAAAAGCTGGCTCCCACCTTCCTCCACCTTGCTTCCTCTGATACAGAGGCAGCAGAGGGGGCGGGGGGAGGGAGAATGTATGTAGTTGTTTGGATTAACAGATAAGCCCAAGCTTATTGGTTAATCATTTTTAACAACTATACACTAACATCCCTACGTTGAGCCTCTTTAGTCTGGCACCCTCGGGACCTGACCAATGCCGAATCAGAGACTTTGCTGAACCACAGGTCAATATTGTCTAGAAGCATTACTAACACTTTCACTGCTTGCTGGGCTCTTACAAGACATTAAGGGGTAAATTAGAGCTAAATAACAGCACAGAACACAGAGAATGCAGGACTAGACAGGTTCAACCTGTAGTAGAATATAAACTACATTCTAGTTATTAAATTGCTGAAACAAACTGTAGGATAACTGTATACCTATGAGCACGATTGTGTTTGTTTTTTCCAAAAACTTCCTCTGGTAATAAACTGATTTAATTTGTTTGGAGAAAACTGAAGTGTCCAAAAGTATTTGAAAACTACTTACTTAAAAAAATTTCTGCAAGGGAAAAAATGGCATTACACAATAGGTGTAATCAAATAATACACTTGTGGTTGGGTAATTTACTGGCAATTTATTTCACTACTCAGATTGACTTTTTTATTGGCCTAGCATCTAAATGAAGTCTTGCAAGTCTTAACTTGTTCTTGTGTGAAATGTCAAGCAATCAATTTGCATTGCACAACATTAGTAACTCTTTGCAGACATTCCGGTCTGCAGACAGAGCTGGAGCAAAAAGGAGGAGAAATACGCCAACCTAGTTTAACAAACAAGTGATAGAATACATATTCTATACATTTTTGAATTACATAGGCATGATCTTTAGGCACAGGATACCTGTATTGTTGTATTTCAATTGCCCCCAAACTTTCCCTGCATATTCACTGAGTATCATAGCTGATGAGTCTAGCTCCTTCTGTTCAAAAGCCTCAGAAAAGGTTTGACACACTTGACTACTAATATTATATTTCTATTGTCCTATACATTTACAAAGCTGACTATTTTTAAATATTTCTCTAATTTCAATAATTGTATCTGAGAGCCAGACAGAGTGGCCAGGTGTCCAGTTTTCAACTGAAAAATCTGGTTGAAAAGGGGACCTGATAGCATTTGGTCAGATGTATTGATCAGACATCCAAGATCTTGTGAATGTGGGTAGAGGAGGCACCGGCTCATTACTTGCACCAGCCCAAACTCAGCTGGCACTACATCCACCTGTGTCCAAAGAGGAGCCTCTACCGACCCAGATGGGTGGGTGGAGGAAAAGGGGAAGTACAGCCATGGGAGAAGGGGGCAATAGGGGTGCAGAGCCAAGGAGGAGACTCCGGGGAGAGGAGCGGGGAAGGGAAGAAAGGCAGAGTCAGGGCGGGGGGGGTGGGGGTGGGAGGTTCAAACATTTCTAGTGGAATGTCCATTTTTTTAAATATTACAAAGTTGGCAGCAACCCTAGGCAGGGGAAGAAGAACAAGAGTGGATATGGAAGGACAAAAAGTAGAATCTACAACTGAAAACTAGAGAGGTTTCAATGTGTGAACTCTTTTCCAAGACACCTAGGATTTCCACCTGGACTGCAGAACAATGAAGTGGCAGACATTTCTGTCTTGATTTATAAGATCCAGGCTAATCTATACACATTTTCATTTTAAGCAGACTCAATTATACAAAATGATGACTGTCATTTCAAAAAGCTATTCTGTTTAGTGAGGCAGATCTTCCCCATTTACATTAGGGGTGCATCTACACTGCACTGTTGCTCGAAATAAGATACACAATTGTATATCTTATTTCAATCTCATTTCAAAATAGCTTATTTTGTAATTTAGCACTGTCTACACAGTGCCAAATTTTGAAATAATCTGCTATTCCAAAACATCCCTTACTTCTTGTGGAATGAGGTTTACAGGGACACCAGAATAGCGAGCCCATTATATTTTGAAATAACAGGCTTGCTGTTAAGACGGGGGATAGCTATTTTGGGATACTGAGGTATCCTGAAATAGCGTTGCAGTGTAGACATAGCCTTGAAGTCACACATGAACAACAGAAACAAGATTTTAAAAGAAAAAAGTTTTGCAAACATTAATACAGGTGAACCTCTCTCGTCCAGGATTCTGTGGTCTAGCAACATCTGTGGTACGGCAGGACCACAGATATTGCTAGACCTGAAAGCCACAGCCGAAGAGGTTGAGTGTGCCAGCTGGTCTGGTCAGCAGCAGCCCCAGGAAAAACTGCCACCCTGTGGGGGACAGGAGCAGAGAGCCCCAAGAGCGGCTGCTGTCTTGCATGGGGTCAGGCAGCTGAATCCCAGGAGCAGCTGCCTCCCAGCATGGGCCAGGGAACCCCAGGAGCAGGGTCCTGCAAGCAGGCTGGGGGCGTCAGAGCCAGGCAGGTGGGCAGAGGAGATCAGGCCTCCATGTTCTCCTGTGGTGGCAGCCAGGAGGGGAGCCCCGGGAGACACCTGACCTCCCCTGGTCCAGAAAATTCCCTTGTTTGGGGCCACTCAGGTCCCAAAGGTGCCAGACCAGGGAGGTTCAACCTGAAAGTGTGCGTGCTCATTACTATCCCACTAAGTCCCTAAAACCATCACAGATGGCCACATTTTCTCAGGGGGCAAATAAGGTACAAAGAGCATTTGGTAGAAGAACCAATGAGGGAGAAAGGAAACACAGATTTCAAATGGAGTCTCACATGGAGCACCCCACACAGCAGAACTAGCGTTACCAGATGGTTTCAACAAAAATACCGGACACACTTGACATTACATCATAATCTATGTTACATCTTATTTAGAAAATACCGGACATTTATATTTTCTCAATTTGTTTCCCGAACAGAAAGCTCAAATACTGGACTGTCCAGTTCAAAACTGGACACCTGGCAACCCTAAGCAGAACATAGTGGGAGGGAGACCAGGGATCATCATGGGCAAACCAAAGATGCTGGAACTGCCACCACTGGGTTCCCTTGTCTCCCTAACTGAGGGCACACACAAGTCATTTTGACAAACTAAGGCCAGATTTCCAGAGAGGCACTTAAAACACAGCTGGTAATTTAACTTGCATCAGAGAATTCTTGACAAAAAAAAAAAAAAAAAAAAAAAAAAAAAAAAAAAAGTGAGCAGAAAGACTTATGCTTTTCAGGCACAAAGAGCCACTCTATATCTTCAGTTCTAATGATTTACTTTGCATTATGGAAATAAAACCAAGAACAAAAGTAAACTCTCCATTACACAGCAGAGCATGTTACTTCTCTAACAGACTGCATCAACTTTGCCTCAAAATGACAGCTGCTCTTGCTGATGGGCAAACTCCTAGGCTGTGTCTAGACTACAGGGTTTTGTCGACAAAAGTGGACTTTTGTCGACAAAACTATACCTGCGTCTACACTGCCGCTGAGTTCTGTCAACATAACGTCAACAGAACTCAGCAGTTTTGTCGACAGCTGTAAACCTCATTCTACGAGGAATAACGCCTTTTGTCAACAGAGTTCTGTAGATACAATAGCACCTTCTGTCGACACTGTCCTTTGCATCTACACTGTCATGTCGACAAAGCGGCTTGCTTTGTCAACAGAACTGGATGTAGTCTAGACGCTCTTTGTTGACAGAAGCTTTGTCGACAGTATCTGTCAACAAAACTTCTGTTGACAAAAGCCTGTAGTCTAGACATACCCCTAGAGACTAAGTATGGTATACTAAAATGTCGCCAACATTTATAACACTACGCATCACACCGATTTCTTCACAATTTGGCCAAAACAGCTATTGTAGACTAAAAACTGCATTCATAAAAATAGAAGTCATATTGGGAGCCTGTTGGAACATGACAGCTGGCAGAAAGATCAAGCCCATAAAAGCCAGTTCACTTTTTTTAATTTATTGGAAGACTGACACACCTTACTACTTACCAAAAAAAAAAAAAAAAAAGTATTCTTTCAAACTAGAACCCATGTATTTTGGTTTGCTGGAGACACATATCCATTAAACGGCGTTAGCTTATGGTAAATCTGCCAGCCTTTCCTCTTCAGTAACTAGAGCTCCAATCCTGCCTCAAGTCAAAATGAATATTAGTGTGATAGCATTCTGTAATTGCCATTAGCACACATACAAGCCACCATACAATTCAGTATGTTTGACATATTTTGCTTAGGAGAGACAGAGGACTGAACAAAATCCAACTGTTATAGGTCAAAATTTGTGCATAGCCCTCCCACAGGCTCACAGCACTACTAGTCACTTTCAAAAGCATTCACTTCACTTAAAAACCTGGTGGTGTTTTTATACACACACAAAGAGGTCCTTAGCCTGCAAATATTTAAGCTTAAGTAACTTTATATATGCTACTAACTAGAGACACTGACTTTAACGGGACTACTGAGCCGTGTAAAGTTACTCACTCATGTATTTGCACATTTGGGGCCAAAGCAAATTAGGAAAAAGCTACCTATGCCACCATTTTAATATTACCCTCCCAGCCAGCAAGAATTGCACATACACCTCAAATTAGGGATGTTAAATATCAGTTATTTGACTATTCTATAATCCCGGAGGGGAGGGGGCGCAGGAGGAGGAGAGCAGTCAGTGTGCTCCGGCCCCACTCCCGAGGAGCCCCTGCTAGGTAGGAGCTGGTCTGCAAGAGGAGCCAGTTTAAAAAACCAGCTCCCCTCGTGGACTAGCTGCTTGTTGCCCCACGCTGCTGCCTCAGATACAGAGGCAGCAACATGAGGTGGCAACAGCCCCTTTCTGGGTGGGGAAAAGAGAAGAGGGGGCTGAAGCTTGGTACAATCTACACTCATTCTGAAATTGTGAGCCTCACGTCTATTTCTCTAGTTGCATCAATAATTACCCAGATTACTTCCTCTATATTTTGACGATACCTCTTATAGTGTGAAATTCTTATCACTTAATTAAACTAACACAATATGTTCCCAATTGACACATGGGACCTAGAAAGCAGCTATACAGCTGTTGAGCAGAGATTATTATATTACCTCTCAAATTCATACCTGAATTAGATTTTTATTGTGCAACAAAGAGTTAAAATTACAGGGATTAAAAAAAAATACTAAAATATATATAGTGTGCTTGGGTTATCAATTAAAAACAAACAAAAAAATCCCGCCAAGGTCCATGTGGGGCAAAGACAACTCAGACAGGGAAAGATTAAATTTATCTATGGTGACAAGACGCCTATTGCAATATTGATTTAAAAAAAAAAAAAAAAACCCTGAATTGTACTGTGTAGGAAACGCACCATTAAAATGATAAGAAAATGATTAATATAGACACGTTTCTTTGTGGAACTAACCCTAAGCTTAGTGTTCCTTTTTAAACAAGTGTATTAATAAATCTCTTCCACCTAACCCCTCACATTTCCCTCCAAACTACAAATAAAACCCTCAAGCAAGAGAAATGATTGCATTTAAGGATCCCAGTAGCCAAAATCTAGCATTAAGAATTGCAATCATACATTTTTACATTGTATTGCTACCTCTCTTTTCATATCCAATATATCTTATCCCAGATACATAATATATTGCCCTTTTATATGAAAATTTTATTTTAAAGCTTCAATTATATTTCCCATATTTCCTGTGGTGTCCATTCACTCAGGCTCTAAGGTGTTGAACCACATATGAGGGTAACAAACAGAAGCTGCACATTAAAACAGAGCTTGAGGGAAGCTTCTCAGACCTAGGGCAAGGGCTCAGTGAGTTCCATATAACAGACAACTAAAAGAAAAACTAATCTCTTTTAAACCTCACTGAACAAACAGAACTACTTCTGCACAGAAAGAACTCTCCCAATAGACCAAGAGGCTGTCAAAAAGATTTATGGAAATCTGATCATGCAGTTTGCCTTTTGAGGACATTTCTCTGCAAAAGAAAAGACACAGACTGATACACATTAATAGCCTAACATTTGAACATGAGCCCCCTAACAACCAAATCTCACATTTAAACTACCACGTAATATTCTTAAAGCCTAGTTTGAAAATCCAAATTCAATATGCCTACAAACTCAACTTGGGAACCAAGATGTACTGTATTACAAATCTGTTACTATGCTGGCCTCATACTCTGCCCTCAGTTACATTTGTGAACGAAAAACATACAAAACAAGGACAGACTATGTTAGTAAGAAGAGTTGGTAATTGGAACTTGGTTAATAATCCTATGCATGAATAAATCCAGCTTCCTTTTCCACAGCATTACAGAGCAATTACAGCAAATCAAAATAAAAGTTGTATGCTATTTTTGTCACTGAGGGAAGCAGACAAAACTCTGAATAAAATACAGGACACTGAATTGTGGAGAATGGAGACAGACAGCTACAGTATCTCACTTACCCAAGCAGTGGAATGAATTTAAACAAGACAAATCAGTTTCACTTATATTATTCAAGATTTTCTGGACAGCAGTCAACTACTAAGAATCACAGGAATTTCATGTTACTGCTGGATGAGCTTCACCAGGAAACATACTGCAGTCAATCGCTGTGGAAGACAATCCACGAAACAGTAGGAGACGTAGAACATCAGAAGAATTCCATGCTCTATGTCCTATCAAGCAAAGTGTTTTGGAGAATGGATAAAGCAATGTCTCCCTCTTCCTCTCATTGCCCCCACCATGCACAAAGGTGGCTTTGGAGAGAATAGGCAAGTAACAAGACTGTTCATCCTGTTTCCAGCAAGTATGGGGGTGAGAGGGTGGGTGTAACATACAGGCCCACTGACGGCTCACCACTCTTTTTTCAGGTCTGACACTCATTACACCAGGGTGGGCAATAATTTTTAAAAGGGAGCCACTTCAGAAATTTGTGAAGTGGCCCTGGGCCACATCGGAAGGGGCGGGGCCAGGAGACTTCTTGTCCTCCCCCCCACCCTGATTGGTCAGGTGTGGGGGAGCACGAAAGTCTTCCCCCTCACTGCCCCACCCTGCCCCCTAGAGAAAAATGCCAGCTGTTTTAAAACAGCTAGCAGTTCCCTCTAGGCACCTAGCGGGAGGAGACCTCACACTCTCCCTGTCCCCAGGCCAATCAATGCCTGTGGGTGGGGAAGCACGTGAAGTATCCTTGGCTCCGTAAGAGCATGCAGCAGCTAGAGAGCCATGTCGGCAGTTTTAAAATAGCTGGCATGTCTCTCTAGCCGTCACATGCTCTTGTGGGGGCAAGGAGACTTCACATGCTCCCCTGTCCCCAGGCCCTGATTGGCCTGTGGGTGGGAGAGCGACAGGGTGGCTGTGGGCCAGATCCACTGGCTTGGTGGGCTGGATCTGGCCCACAGAGTGCCTTTGCCCATCCCTTCATTACACCCAAACTCACTTATCACATCACTCTGCATCCCACCTGCCCCTGATCGAGCCCAACCTTGCTGCTTCTCCTCACCAGTTGGAATTGATATTTTAAACCAAGCCTCTACTCCCCTTCCTCCACCCCACCTCACAGTGCTTTCAATGTCAAGAAACATGGCACAGTAGCTGGCAGACCCCACATTGCAGCCATGACAGCTCAGGGGCAGGATGGAGGGCAGGATACAGTGCTTGGGACGGCAGCCCAAGGACAGGCACTAGGAGAGGGGCTTACATGCCAGCAGCGGGCTCTTGAGGGCTCTCCTGCCGCCAGGCTCTTGGGGAACCGAAGCACAGTGCCCGACCGCCCAGAGTCCGGCTGCCCCAGCAGAGTCCGGCTGCCCCTGCTGCCAGAGCACCCCCAAGCTGCCTGGGAAAGTCACCACACAGACCTCTCCACTCCTTCCTATCTGCTCCTGGTGGGAGGATGAGCAGCTCTGGGTTCTGCAGGCAGGGCTGGGATGGTGAGCAGCTTAGGTGTGCCCGCATGGGGGAAGAGGTCAGGATAGCAGTCCCCTGGGCTGCTGCTTTCCCCACCTCAGCAGCCTGCAGCGCTGTGTGCACACAGCACACTACCTGTGCCTCTCTGCGCCCTGCAGCTGGGGTTAGAGCCGAGCCTGGCTCACACCATAGCAGAAGAGGGGGAGTTATAGTTGGAAGTTAGGGGGAAGGGCCTGGACCAGCAGTGGGTTGAGGGAGAAGGGTTCCGGGCTGGTGTGGCAAGGGGAGGAGAAGGGGCCTGGGCTGGTGCAGCTGTAGGCAGGATTCTGCAGGCAGGGCTGAGGAGGACAGCCGGAGTTTCCTACCCCCCACGAGAGGAGGGTTGGCAAGCACAGCAGCAGGGGCACAGCCCCCTAGTTTATATCTAAAAAGGGTAATGTCTGGTATCAAATGCAAATTGGAAAGACTCTGGTCCCAAAATGCATTGCACGGTGTATATGAGGTGTTCTAAATATGTACTACAATTATGTTCTTAAAATGTATTTGGCAAGCAATGTATAAGCCCAACCTTCCCAGACAAAGGAACGTGATTTGTTTGTCTGAGCAGACTGGTTGTCAGGCAGAGACAACAAAGATACAGTTGCACGCAAGGCAGACTAACCCATGAAGCAAACTAGTATTGAGGATGGAACTTAACACTCTTGGCAAGAGATGGAACTCACAGCTGCAGAAAACCTGCCTGGATGGGTGGTGGGTATAAGAGGCAAAGGAAGGCAATGCCTTCCCAAACTGACTGGCTGGCCCTGCCCACACTCTACCTCCAGCCCTTCCTGTTTAACACAGCTCCCCCAGTTTCCTGGGACTTTCCTGGGCTTCAGCCCTGCACTGAAAGCCTTCCCCATGCTCTGGGGCTGGGAGGCTGGGGTGGTGGTGCATAGGGGAGAATGCCTGCCTGCCTACCCTTCCCATGCTCTGGAAGGGCCAGGGCTGCACAATGCAAGTGCCTGCCATCTGTGCTGGGGAGGGAAGAAGGGAGCAGGGAAGGCTAGGGCTGTGGGCTGCAAGTGCTCCAGGGAAGGCTGGAGTAGGCTGCAGGCCACCTGTGCTTGGGGGGGGCCGGGAGGAGGGGACTGATCAGGGTTTGAGAGGCATGGGCGGGGCCTCAGGCAGCAGGGATAGATTTGGAGGCTTGTCTTCCCCAGCCCTCGATTCACCCACCACCCATGCCTTCCTGCCTCTGGAATCAAGGTCACTGAACTTTGAGATGATGATGGTGATGGGCAATCACTCACTGCTGAGTGATCCTCTTCCATGGGAGTTATGGACCCTCAGGTGGTTGATAAGGCTGATCCTTGAACCACAAATTTCCATTACAATGAGGATAGCCGTTGATCATGACTAGAAGCTAGTCTCCCCTTCCTCCTGTGCCTCGCCTCTTCCTCAGCTTGTCAGCAAGAAAATTCAAAATGTAGGGAGCGGTTGCATAGGGCTTTTCTCCATTGAGAGATCCTGGGCGAGTGTCTCCCAAGTATCAATGTTAATGTTGCACTTCTTTAAGTTATCATTTAACAAGTCCTTATAACACTTCCGTTGACCTCCCATGTTACAGTGTCCTTCTTTCAGCTGAGATAACAGGACCTGTTTTGGGAGGCAATGGTCTGGCATCCGAACAATGTGGCCAGCCCAGCGAAGTTGCTGATAGATGATTATTGCATCTTTTTGGCATCCATTACAGAGCAGTTACAGGAAGCCAGACCTCTTAGATATCTGAGAGAAATGGAATCTTTCTGCCAAGGGGGTTGAAAGTCTGAATATATACAAGAAAAACTGCTTTGAATAAAGGACTCTAGCTTGCTAAATTCAGCTTTGGTCTCAGAAGCATATTTTTAATTGTTTGTAGCCATTTCTATCCTTATTCCTTGTACTTGGCACCACTTAAACCTATGTCTGTTTGTTAATAAACTTGTTTTATGATGAAGGTGTAACAAGTGCTCTGAATTAAGTGGAGAGTTTGCCAGTGCTAGTTAAATTAATAAGCTATATGCCATTTCTTTAAAAGAGTAGCAAACTTAACTTCTGTAAGTGTCCTGCAGTAAGTGTTGAACACTACAAGGCAGATGATGGGGGAAAATTAGGACAGAACAGGCATTGGGAACACCCACAAAAAGTAAGTGGGCACTGAAAGCTAGGGTGACTTGCATGCTCATATAATGGATGTAGATGTCCAGGCTGAGCTACTGCATCACAATATTTAAGTACCAGAGTTGTAGGGAAGGTGGTGACATAGCCCCAAAGTTCCACAGGATGGAAATGCAAATTTATAGACACCCCTAAAGTCAGATCTGGGGAAAGCAACCTGGTAGAATTTACAGCATCATCAAGATATTGCCTGAGATCACATCAGCAGACCCAGCTCACAGACCCTGAACTCTGCCTCCCCGCCACTTCCTATCCCCCTGCCAATCCCAAGTGGGAATTTTAGTCTCAAGACTTCACTACAATTATAAAGTGTAGTAGGGGGAAAAATAAACTACTACACTTGTTTCCTTTTCTTAAAAAGGAAGGGGTCACAGTTATCAATATTTGTGCTAAATGTTACATCTGCCATAGGCAGAAAAAAATTAAGAAGTGTTGAATGCACATGCAGATTTGGATTAAAGAGATCAATTGAGCAGAACATAGGTGACATGAACAGCTGTGCTATTAAAAACTTATAAACCACATTCACCCATGGTAGACATCTGAAAGTCTTGCATCTAAATGCAAGATCACATGCTAGAAATGTCAGAATTTTCTTCAGAGATCCACAGTCCCCGACTGAAGGGTAGAAACTTGATTGAAACTAACAACACTTCAACCCAAGGCAAACTCCTATTGTACTATGTTGATAGAAATAAATCTACTGAAGGACTCAGTAACACTCAACAATTTCTGTTGTGTCTCTCTTCCTGATAAAAATTCACTGATCACCAGACTAGCAAACTGGGATAAAAGGCAAGGGGGGGAGGGGAGAGCGAGGGAGGAGTGGGAGTTGCACAGGGAAAAGCTACAATTAGGTAAACTTTTGATTTAGAGAACAGAAATGTATCTTTGTGTTAGTTCATAGACTCTAAAGTTTTCTACTGTGCTGAGTAAACATGCATTTTTTAAAAAATACAAAACCAGGCAAATACTGAAAGACAGCGGAAACCAGATCAGGAATATACAGGATATGTATAAATACAGGAGGCCCCTGAGATGCGACCGTCCGAGTTCCGACTCCCCCCACTTACAACCATTTTTTTAAGTGCAGAAGGGGCTGGAAACCCCCGCCTTACGTCCTTGGCCTGCATTTACAATGGCGCATGGCACCTACCGTAAATGGGGGTTCAAGGGTACAACGCCCCTCACTTGCGACGCTTCCTCCAGAACGAATCATGTGGCAAGTTGGGGGGCCTCCTGCAATAACTGCCTTAAAATTAGTGCACTTCTCAGCCTCTTTTATAATAGAGTGCACTTGATACTTTGTTTTCCAGAAATACCACTGTCTACTGGAACCAAAGCTATGTTCGAGTAATACATGTTTGACATCTGTGGATTAGGAGTTTTGGCCTTGAGAGCCTGGTAAATATCCATAGTTTATTTACTGATGTCAGATATAGGAAAAACAGTTAAAAAGTCAACATTTAAACAAAATGCAAACACAAATCCCGCTCCTAATCCAAGTACACTGGGGAAAATGGGGTTCTCTCAAATACTACTGCATTGCATTGATGACCCTTGTAAGAGAGCATCTATAGAATACACCTGAGTATACAACAGGTACATATCCAGAGTGAAAGTGCTGAGTTTCACTAAAAACATTAAGTTTCTCAAAGTACAATATTAGTTTGTCCCTGAGCAGGCTCAGGATGATAAGAGCTCTACTTAAGGCCATATCTAGACTACTGAGAAGACTGATGATGTGGCGGTCAATCTTCTGGCTTTCAATTTGGTGGGTCAAATAAAGACCCACTAAATAAAATGCTGAGGGTACCCCTGTCGATGACAGAACTCCTGCTCCTTGCAAAGAGCAAGGGAAGTTGACAGGAACATTTCTCCTCCCATTAACCTTCTGCTGTGAGGACAGTGCTACAGCTCAGCTTATGGTACTTCGACTTCAACTACATGTTTTACATAGCTGGAATTGCGTACCTTAAGCCAACCTTCGGCAGTAGTGTAGACCTGGCCTACATTTCTAACACTGTAGAAAATAAAGACGACTTGTATATTGAACTGTTTTTCTTCTCTCTCTACTATTCCCTTGCCCCCTCTGCAAGGTAGGTCCAATCTGTAAGCACTGCTAAAGCAGAAGAGTTAAATACTAGTAAAACTAGATATTACAGGATTTTTAGTAGACATGGAAAAAAAAAAAAAAAAAAAAAAAAAAAAAAAAAAAGGCTTGCACCTCATCCAAAACTTTAAACCAAACTAAGATTGGAGAGTTTTTAGGATAAGTACTCTTCCTCCAATGCTCAAAACCCAAAATTATTCCCAGTATTCGATATTCACGGCTTAGAAACTTTCCCCAACAGCTGTAGCTGCTAGTCTCACATCTCAAGGGTTGAGAGAGTTGGCAACAGGGAAAGACTAATGCATTCTAGAGCACCTTTGGGCCAGAAAAGCTCAAAATCTGTGACTTCCAAATGACTGCCCAGCGAGGGGCCTACACGTGGCACACAAAACCAAGCTCACCAGAGGTAAAAGTCTTTAGACAAATGGAGAGAAAACAGGCTTGTGTAGGAAAGGAAGGAGGACGTAGACCTCAAAGAACTGTAATGAGAATGCAAGACGAGTAAGATTATCTGGGCATCAAGAGTAGAGAAAATATTCATCCCTCATGACCTAAAGGAGCTGAAGGGACATCAGTCTAAAGGAGAGAAACTAAAACTTCAGTGCCTCTCAGGAAGAAATGGCTACCAACTATACTTCACTCTCTCAAAACAAAGTCAGAATGTAAAGAACATTATTAGTAATAATTTATTACTGCCCTCCTTACACACTGACTGCCAAAACCTGGATTATAGACTGACAAGCCATTTGACCAATGATTGCCTATGTAATTATATGAAATATGCCTGGGGGGTGAGTAGAAATAAAAGAGGAACTCACATCCCTAAAGCCTCCAGAGCTGTACTATACCATATTATATAATTTTTCTGTTTATTTCTCTCATATATTTGTAGCACTTAATTGCAAAACAAAAGATAAGTATCAAAATAAAAACGTTTTAAATTACGTAGAAACAAAATAAATTTTCTTGTATCTTGACTGACAAGAAGAGATGCTGCCCATGAAACCATTTTAAGTATTATATAAAATACAAGCCAAAAAATTAAATTCTGTATGCAGGAATTTCAATAGAAAGTAACAAAAACAAACATTCTTGCAACACTGAAATGGGATGGCTGATTTGGGAGACTAATGAATTAGTGTAAACAATTTAGTACTAATTTAATTTAACAATGTAGAGCATTTGTGAATTGCAAGGCAATAGACATCCATTTGTTTCTTCATTAAACCAAAGATAAAATTGTTGATTGCCCCACCATGGATTATTTTACTGAAGATAGCAAACAAATTTTATATTTAGCAATAAAAATTCATGCCTAGTCTCTGAACAAACAAATGTAACCAATGAAGGATACATAAAACAATTCTGACCAGCTGTGGTCTAAGGCAGACCAATATGCTGTTCTGGCAAAAAAGGTTCATATTTTCAGTAAATGAAGAATTACTTATACAGAAAATTGTTATTAATGCACCATTTCACTTCAATGGAAATTTATATTTAATACACCTATACATAGGCTGCATTTGCAAAATAATGTACTCATCCATGAGCATTAAATACAAACATTAAAACTGTACGCAAAAGAAGACTTATAAGCATTCATTATTGTAAAAATACCAAGAATATGAACAATATCTTTATCTGTTACTTGCCTCAAATGTGTTACCAGTGATATCAAATTCTGGTGGTACAAAGGCACCTTCTGGATCATCTATTTAAAAAAAAAAAAAGAACGCCAGATTAAGAAATAGACAACTATATATGCATATAGCATGTATTGACAGTTTGAGGTCACAAAATGAAATCTATATAATTGACAAGTCTGTTGGCTATCACACATCCAAATTGCAAAGATAACCCTGTACAGAGCAGATGGTTCCAGTGCTGTAAGGGAATTTTAATTCTTACCAAAAGACTCTTTAATAATCACATATGGAAGTATTCCTTTCTGTAGTGGGATTTTACATCCCAAGGTGCAATGCAATTTTTGCATTATTGCCTCCTGTTGCCTGGAGCTCACAGTATCACTCCTTTAGAAGGAAAGGAAAGGCACACCTTAACCCGAATTGCTTACACCTTTCCTCTTTCTTTAAAAGAGATCAGATCAACAGTCATCTCTTCTAGCAGATTAAATATGACTGTGACAATGTTCCAGAAATGACAAGGCAGTAAAAGAAGTGCAGTTTGATTCTGAATGAGTTGTAATAGGACAAAAAAAATAGGTATAAAATGGGAGAAGCACAGAGAAGACTGGAAAAAAAGTCATTAAAAGTAGGTCGCTGCATACTGACTTCTTCCATTATTACATTTTTATTATCCCTGATCTACAATAGGACCATAGTCCAATACACAAATACCCTCCCTCCCCAAGTTCGAATTAGTAATTGGTGCATCCACATTACCAAGCCTGTTATTTCAAACTCTGTACTCCTGCTTTTCATGAGGAATAACACTAATTTTGAACTTTAAGTTTGAAATGACGTTAGGGTGGTGCTGCTAATTTGAACTAACTGGCCTCCGGGAAGCCTCCCATAGCTCCCCAGAGTGCTTCCTGGGGCTCTAAGTCCAAGGTAGCGTGTCCACATTAATAGAGCCTGCCTTGGACTAATTTTGATGTTTCCCTGTCATGAGGACATGCAAGTTCGAATGTTAAATCAGGAGTTCTTAAATTGAGTTTAGTAATTTTGAAATAATTTCCTAGCATAGACATGGCCTCCGAGTACTACTAGACACAGGCAATGTGTCTTCAACTAGAAGTAAATTTTGAAACATCTTAATCAAGACTTCCTAATAATACGAATTATGTTCATTCATATAATTTGCTTCACTGAAAACCCCATACACTGAATATTTGCATGTGGCCAAAGTTAACTAATGGCTGACAACCAGGAACTAAGCTTAGATTTGTATCTCTTAGGGGCATTTCCTTTCATTCCCCAAGATCTTAATTTTTGGTAGTTCAAGGAACTTTGGTCCACTACATATTCCCCCTTTAGTGAGGTTTATGTATGTTTCTTTAAAACAAAAAACAAAACCAAACAAAAACAAAAACCAAACACAAACATCAGGTCAAATTTGATCCAAGATTTAGATTTTGTAAGAATGAACTTTAACAAAACCGAATAGAGGTGTTACTTTATTGAAGTTATAATAGAAACAATTCTTTTAACACAAAAATCAATTCACCTCTAGTGTTAAACCAACTATTGCAGCACAGGGCTAGTACATGGGAATCTGAAAATGTATTAGACATAAATATGAATCAAGTCTATTTTGAAGTTGTTTAATATAAGAAATACAAACAAATAATGAATACATTTTAAAATATATTTTCAGCTTTATGATGTCATGTTTTATGACATCTCAAACAAGGACATTTGATTTAAAATTATTATTTTTAACCTGATATAATATCATTAATATTATGCAATTCAAATGAAATCTCTCATTCCTACAATGTCCTTTCAAGAGGTATATCAAAATTATGGCGCACGCGCGCACACGCATGTACACATGCGCACTTAATACAATCTAGAAGCAAAATGATAGATTTAGTAGAAGAGATGTCCTGGAGGCCAAATTTAGGCTGCTAGAAAAAGAGACTGAAATCCAGGACCTCTATGGTGGCATTCTCGGAAATGCTTCCAGTTCCACGCGCAGGGCCAGGTAGGCAGGCAGAGATTCAGAATCTCAATGCGTGGATGAGACGATGGTGTAGGGAAGAGGGGTTTGGATTTATTAGGAACTGGGGACACTTTTGGGAGAGGGGAGCCTATACAGGAAGGATGGGCTCCACCTAAACCAGTGGAACCAGACTGCTGGCACTAAACATTAAAAGGCCGTAGAGCAGTTTTTAAACTGAGAGATGGGGAAAGCCGATTGGTGTGGAGATGCACGTAAATCGGAGGAGACTTCTCTTAGAGGAGAATCCATTGATAGAGATTCTCTAAGCTGTAGTCAGAAAGAGAGGAGGGGAGAGGGCAAACCATGGGCCAGAGCAGACAAACCACCACGTACAAAGGATTCCAATGCATCAGGGAAGGGCAGACAAATAAGCAGTGGCAAATTTTTAAAGTGCTTCTACACAAATGCTAGGAGTCTGACTAATAAGATGGGTGAACTAGAGTACCTAGTATTAAATGAGGAGATTGACATAATAGGCATCACTGAAACCTGGTGGAATGAGGAAAATCTGTAGGACACAATCATACCGGGATATAAAATATATCGAAAGGATAGAGCAGGCCGGGTGGGTGGCGGAGTGGCACTGTATGTGAAAGATAATGTAGAATCAAATGAAATAAAAATATTAAATGAATCAACATGTTCAATAGAATCGCTATGGATAGTAATTCCATGCTCCAAAAATAAGAAATTAGCAGTAGGGATATATTACCGACCACCTGACCAGGACAGGGATACTGACATTGAAATGCTGAGGGAGATTAGAGAGGCTACCAAAACAAAGAACTCTATAATAATGGGGATTTTAATTACCCCCATATTGACTGGATACATGTCACCTCAGGAAGAGAAGCGGAGATAAAATTTCTCAATGGCTTAAATGACTGCTTCTTGGAGCAGCTGGTGCAGGAACCCACAAGGGAGAGGCAATTCTCGATTTAGTCCTGAGTGGGCGCAGGATCAGGTCCAGGAAATAACCGTTACAGGACCGCTTGGGAATAGTGACCATAATATAATAACATTCAACATTCCTGTGGTGGGAAGAACACCTCAGCAGACCAGCACCCTGGCATATAATTTCAAAGGGAATTACACAAAAATGAGGAGGTTAGTTAAACAGAAATTAAAAGGCACAGTGACTAGAGCCAAATCCTGCAAGCTGCATGGAAACTTTTAAAGACACCATAATAGAGGCCCAACTTAAATGTATACCCCAAATTAAAAACATAGTAAGAGACCTAAAAAGAGTCACGTGGCTTAACCACCATGTAAAAGAAGCAGTGAGGACAAAAGGCATCTTTTAAGAAGTGGAAGTCCAATCCTAGTGAGATAAATAGAAAGGAACATAAACACTGTCAACTCAAGTGTAAAAATGTAATAAGAAAAGCAAAAAGATTTTGAGGAACAGCTAGCCAAAAACTCAAAAGAAATAACAAAATGTTTTTAAGTACATTAGAAGCAGGAAGCCTGCTAAAAACCTGTGGGTCCCCTAGACGATCGAACTATAAAAGGCGCAATCAAGGACGATAAAGCCATTGCGGAGAAACTAAATGATTTCTTTGCTTCAGTCTTCACGGCTGAGGACGTTGGGAGATTCCCAAATCTGCACCGTCCTTTGTGGGTAATGAATCTGAGGAACTGTCCCGGACTGAAGTGTCATTCAGAGGAGGTTTTGGAACAAATAGAAAAACTTAATGTTAACAAATCTCCGGGACCGGATGGCATTCATCCAAGGGTTCTAAAAAGAACTCAAATGGGAAATTGCTGAACTATTATATCTGGTTTGTAACCTATCCCTTAAATCGGCTTCCGTACCTAATGACTGGAAGGTAGCCAACGTGACACCAATATTTAAAAAGGGCTCTAGAGGCGATCCGGGCAATTACAGACCGGTAAGTCTAACTTCAGTACCTGGCAAATTAGTCAAAACAATAGTAAAGAATAAAATTGTGAAGCATGTAGAAGAACATAATTTGTTGGACAAAAGTCAACATGGTTTCTGTAAAGGGAAATCCTGTCTTACTAATCTATTAGAGTTCTTTGAAGGGGTTAACAAACATGCGGATAAGGGGATCCAGTAGATATAGTATACTTAGATTTCCAGAAAGCCTTTGACAAGGTCCCTCACCAAAGGCTCTTGTGTAAATTACATGGCCATGGGATAAGAGGGAAAGTCCTTTCTTGGATTGAGAACTGGTTAAAAGACAGGAAACAAAGGGTAGGAATAAATGGTACATTTTCAGAATGGAGAGGGGTAACTAGTGGTGTCCCCAAGGGTCAGTCCTAGGACCAATCCTGTTCAACTTATTCATAAATGATCTGGAGAAAGGGGTAAGCAGTGAGGTGGTAAAGTTTGCGGATGATACCAAACTGTTTAGGATAGTCAAGACAGAAGCAGACTGTGAGGGACTCCAAGAAGATCTCACCAAACTGAGTGATTGGGCAACAAAATGGCAAATGAAATTTAATGTGGATAAGTGTAAAGTAATGCACATCGGAAAAATAACCCCAACTATACGACAGTATGATGGGGGCTAATTTGGCTACGACAAATCAGGAAAGAGATCTTGGAGTTATCGTGGACAGTTCTCTGAAAACTTCCACACAGTGTGCAGCGCGGTCAAAAAGGCAAATAGGATGCTAGGAATTATTAAGAAAGGGATAGAAAATAAGACCCAGAATATCTTACTGCCCCTGTATAAAACTATGGTACTCCCACATCTTGAATACTGTGTACAGATGTGGTCTCCTCACCTCAAAAAGATATTTTGGCCTTGGAAAGGGTTCAGAAAAGGGCAACTAAAATGATTAGGGGTTTGGAACGGGTCCCATATGAGGAGAGGTTAAAGCGACTGGGACTTTTCAGTTTAGAAAAGAGGAGACTGAGGGGATATGATAGAGGTGTATAAAATCATGAGTGGTGTGGAGTGGGCGGATAAAGAAAAGTTATTTATTAGTTCCTAAATAGAAGAACTAGAGGACACCAAATGAAATTAATGGGTAGCAGGTTTAAAACTAATAAAAGAAAGTTCTTCTTCACACAGCGTGTAGTCAGCCTGTGGAACTGCTTGCCAGAGGAGGCTGTGAAGGCTGGGACTATAACAGAGTTTAAAGAGAAGCTAGATAATTTCATGGAGGTTAGGTCCATAAAAGGCTATTAGCCAGGGGATAAAATGGTGTCCTTGGCCTCTGTTTGTCAGAGGCTGGAGAGGGATGGCAGGAGACAAATCGCTTGATCATTGTCTTCGGTCCACCCCGTCTGGGGCACCTGGTGCTGGCCACTGTCGGCAGACAGGATACTGGGCTAGATGGACCTTTGGTCTGACACGGTACGGCCATTCTTATTTAGTCATTCTGTCATTTTATTAAAAATACATTAGGCTTTAATGACGTTTTAAACTTAGGAGAATAGGTATAGAGTGGAACTGATCTTGAGTACTGTGCAGATATAAAATTTGTATTTGCATCTGAATCTGCAAAAGTGAGCCTTAGATGCAAATATCCACAGATTTACAAGACTCTACCGATCAATGAGGCTTATACAGATAGGTACTAGGTTCCCCCTTCCTCATTCTCCAGTGCAATTTTCTTAGTTGTAATTTCCTGCATTGGGAGAGTCTATTGTTCTTGAGATTTTTGCTGATTTCTTTTCATCTTATCTAATGATAGACCTTAATTCATTATGAAATCAGAAGTCTTTTTGTGAAGGTCAGCATCAGCATGTCTCCAACAATATATAAAAGATTTTGAATTCTGCCACATGCAGATATCATTGAATCATAGAACTGGAAGAGACCTCAGAAGGTCATCAAGTCCAGCCCCCTGCCCAAGGCAGGACCAATCCCAACTAAATCAACCCAGCCAGGGCTTTGCCAAGCCAAGACTTAAAAACCTCTAGGGATGGAGATTCCACCACTTCCCTAGGTAACCCATTCCAGTGCTTCACCACCCTCCTAGTGAAATAGTTTTTCCTAATATCCAACCTAGACCTCTCCCACTGTAACTTGAGACCACTGCTCCTTGTTCTGCCATCTGTCACTACTGTGAACAGCCTCTCCCGCCTCTCTGGAACCTCCTTACAGGAAGTTGAAGGCTGCTATCAAATCCCCCCTCGCTCTTCTCTTCTGCAGATTAAACAAACCCAAATCCCTCAGCCTCTCCTCATAGGTCATATGCTCCAGCCCCTTAATCATTTTGGTCACCCTCCATTGGACCCTCTCCGATGCGTCCACATCCTTCCTGTAGTTGGGGGCCCAGAACTGGACACAATACTCCAGATGTGGCCTCACGAGAACTCAATCCTCCGTTCTGGAAAAGAACGATCGGGTCATATCTATTCTACTGCTAGATCTACAGCCAACTCCACCTCAAAAGACGCTAAATGTCCATCTTTCATGGACAAATTTTAAATGATGAGAGAAAAAGCACCACAATTGTACTTTTGCCCATACTTTCATACATGGAAAACAAATATGTCTGCACAAGTCTATTGTTTATTATGTTTAAAATATAAGTGCATTAGACTCATGTGGGAAAAAAATCTGTGAAAACAAGTGGATCTTATTAAATAAAGGTTTCCAACTGAATTTATTATTAGTGTAAAGAGTGACTGTATAGTGCTCCTAAACCTAGTTTAGTTTCACATGGACTGCCATTCATCAAGAAATTCTGCTTTGCAGTCCAATTAAATCTATGCAAGTTTGTTTTACTACATGCTCTCAGCATGACTTTGCATACTTTTAAACAAATTGCCTAGAAGCATAAATACTTACCACTGAGTTGTTCCATGAAGCATACATTGCCATTGGTGTTAAAAGCCAAAGTGTCAGGAGTAATGCAAAGTGTCTGGAAGATTGCTGAATGGAAGATGCTCTTCATAGAATGGCTACACTCCAGGCAAATTGCCCAGATATCCTGCTCAGTAAGACAGCTATCCCGCAGAGACAGAATATCAGCAAGGGACACATTCTCCTGCCAAGACATGAATTCAGAAATTATTCTGCATTTCCTGACATTACTTGTAGCCAATTTTGTCAAATGTAATCTACTACACACAACCTGATGTGATTCTAGCAAGTTTTCAGACTTCCTAGGACAAAGAATTTAACTTCCCACCCCTACCCCCAAGTATTTAATGTAAAACACTTTCAGCACAAAAAGTATCTTAGGAGAGACAGATCTCCTGCAAGAACATCTCAAATTAATATCCAAAAACAGGTATTCTTCTAATCTATTTAAATTGAGACACTCCTGCACCACACTAAAAAGAAAGGACAGTCGTGAGGTAAAGGCACAGGGGCTAGGTCATAGGAGATTTGGATTAATTTTTTTGACTCTGCCACAAGCTTCCTGAGTGACCTTGAGGAAGTCACTTCAAGCTCATTTTGCCTGTTTTCCCCACCTGTCTCCTTAAAAGAAATGTTGAAAGATGCTTATTTTCTGAGCCTCGGGTAATACAACACATGCTATGCCCCCTCTCTTCCGTCCCCCCTTCCCCCAACACCTTAAGTCAAAATTTTAGATAAGGAGTTTCCAGGTGCCTGATGGTTGCCCCACGATTTTGTTTATCCAATGCTCCCCAATGCTCCAGGTAATACATGACTCACAGCTTAAGGCTTTCTTCACAGCCTAATTACTAAACCAGAGAATAACTTTATGTTGGCAGGACGATGCATTGGAAGTTCTGATCGGCTCTTATGATTTATAAACTTCTAGAACTGTATGCCTCCTTCTCTTAAAATAACCAGGAAGCAAATAATGAATGCTAAATCTTGAGGATATTTTCTACAAGTTGGAGTGATTTTGGAGCTTGTGCCCATATTGATTTTTAGTGGGATTTGTATTCCTAGATCTCTTGGGCCCTTTTGAAAAATCTTTCCTTCAAGTTCAAGGCTCATCAGGCTTCCAAGTTAGCATCTCAACAAAATGAATGAATCACGGAGACCTTACACTCCTAGAGCCATATCTCATGATCATCCACGGGCACAGGAGCAATGAGAGCCATTGAATCAAACTCTAAACCCTAATATATAAAGGTAGCCACTTCAAACCTGGGGCTGCTGCAGCACCTATGTCAGGTCTTCTGTAGACTCATTGCTTGTGTTATCACATCAAATCTGAAAGATCTTTATCATGTGGTTAGAAACCTTTTCAGGGACATAAGCTTAGATTCTACAGTCTCTGAAAATGCTTTGTAGTCCAGGGACAAACCTGGATGTTTACCACCAGTAAATTACCCCATAAGGCACACTTAAATGTGAAAACAGCATTTACATGTAAAGAGGCATCTAACAGAGTGAACAGAGAGGAATTAATAGACTATTCCTAGACAAACAGGACAGCAAAAAGGCCATTTCTCAAATCTAGAATACAGAGTATCTATTCAAATGTGGACTCTTAGGAGCTTGCCATAACATCTAGCTCTTCTATAGTACTTTAAGAGATTAAGAGTTTGATTAAAAGTTGGAGACACAAAAGTGTGGGTGATGGTGGGGAAAACATTCTCCTTGATTATTCCTAAGAATGTTATAATTGTGTCAATAAGCATCCTTAATATTCTGAAAGCAGTCTGGGAGATCTTCCAAAGAGCAGTTATGGAAAACTTATTGAGTCATGATTCATGAATCAGCAGCAATCAATAATCTGGTTCAGTCTGAGGAATAAAAAGATATCCCTGATTGGCTTCCAAATTGCTAGGAGATTTGTATTCATGCTCAATGCTCTGACAGCAAACGTAATTGTGCCAAATCTTCTCCACCATGTGACAGGCTCAGGGAAACAGGCCACTGGGCATGCTCACAAGTGGATTACTTGATCCTACTCAAATTTGTGAAGAGAACAGCATCCTGTCCCTCCTCTAAATTGCTTATTATTTGCATTACTATGAGCTTTCTTTATGGTTTAGGCTACTCCCCTTTTGACTGTTACTACTTGATGAATTCTACACTGACATTGGCAGATACACAAGAAGAAAGAGAAAGTGCTATGTAACTACTTTTGGAAGTAAAAAAAAAAAAAAAAATCAGACAGGACTTCCTGAGAAAGAGGAAAATTGTGGGGAAGGCAAATACAGCATATTGAAGGCAAATATCCCAAATCCAGCTTCTTTATCACTATATAGGCCATACTTCTCCCCTAGAAGATGAAAGAATCATTTCTATTCTGACAGAGAAGCCTGAATAACTTCAGTACAGTATCTATCTAAAGAGGATGAAATCCACCTGTGCCAAACTGGTGAAAATGCTACATTGGAGATCCTCAACTTCATTTCCAGTGGGATAATAAAATTATAGACTTAAAGGAGGCATAAAGAGAAGGGGGGGGGGGAGAAATCACATGCACACAATATGAAGTATTCTGCCAACAGGATGACAGAGAAAAGAAAATTTGAAGAAGGACATTGTGCAATATTTTGAGTATCTAATGTTTATACAGGAGGCCTGATTGTTAAGTTAGAAATTTAGATCCTAGTTAGCCCAGGAAACTCTGATAAATTAGTAAAATGACAACAAAGTGTCAAGAAGTTAACAGAGTAGTTCTTCGGGGTAAGCAGGGATTTTTACTTAGTACTGTTTAGACCTATCCTTGTTTGGTTTTGCTAACATTAACGCCAATAACTGATTGAAATCTTGGAGCAATGTGGAGAAAGGAAGTCATAGTTAAAAATTTAAGAAGAACCAGTACTTGCCATGAAACTTCTCATCTCCCTAACAGGTCTTCCAACCAAGCAGGAAAACCCAGAGCTGATATGCCTGATGTTTGCAAGAGTAAAAACCAGGCAGAAAATTAAAGTTTTCAGAAGCAACAAAAAACAGCATGGCTATGTCTACACTGGCAGCTTCTTGCGCAAGAACAGCTGTTCTTGCGCAAAAAACTTGCCTATTGTCTACACTGCACACACATTCTTGCACAAGTAAATTTACAGTATACCGCTGTAAAACAGGGCTTCTTCCGGAAGAGTTATTCCTCTCCCCACGAGGAATAAGCCCTCTTGTGCAAGAGCTCTTCCACAAGAGGGCAGTGTAGACAGGCAACATGAATTTCTTATGCAAGAAGCCCCTATGGTTAAAATAGCCATCAGAGCTTTCTTGCACAAGAGAGTGTCCACACTGCCATAGACGCTCTTGCGAAAAAGCACGTGCCAGTGTAGACGTGCTCTTGTGGAAGACTTTTTGTGCAAGAACTCTTCCGCAAAACAGTTCTTCAGCAAGAAGCTGCCAGTGTAGACGTAGCCCATGTCTTTTTTAGAAGTTATTTAGCTGTCACCTTTCAGAACCAAACACTAGGGGCCTACTTCTCCCCTACCTTGCACCTATGTAGTCACTTATATCTGTTCAAAATGAGTGTGACCAAACCAAAATGACAGCATTTTACACTCACTTTGAAGAAGAGGAAATAATTATACAAGGGGCAAGCTGTGGAAAAACAGGCTGTTGGATTTTCCACTATTTTCCTCGGAATTAGGGATGTACAATCCCATTTAAATTGGCTAACTGGTTGAACGTATTGTTTAACCATTTAACTGATAAAAGGGGTGCAAGTGGAGGGCAAAGGGTGCTCAAGCCAAGATGGGTGGAAACACCTCCCACCGCAGGCAGAGGCTGCTCTAGCCCAGCCAGAACAGCTTCTACCTGTTAACCAGTGGGGCTGGAGCAGCTCCCCACCTGCTGCAGGCAAGGGGTTTGCCACAGACAGGGGCATTAAGAGTGACGCTTACCGGTTAACTGGTTAAACATTCACATCCCTACTCAAAGTACTAATTGGTTTGGCACAATTTGCTTAATTCTGCACACCACTTCGTTTTCAAAAATTTCTTCCTCTCAGTGCCAGTACAATTCTTATCACATTTCCATCTCATTTTAAAGCAGGAAACACCGGAAAAAAACATTTTTTGGGGGTGGGAGGGGAGGGAGAGAAGGAAGGAAGGAAGGGAGGGAGGTTGCTCTTTGAGCAACTGAACCCAATATATGAAATGTATCCATCACTAAACTACCACTTAAAATATTTTTGGTCTGTGTTATCCAAATGAGGCAAGCACCATGCTACAAATCATTCTTTGAGTTATGAAGACATAAGTCAGAGCTCAATAATGCAAAAGTAGAACTATGTATGACAAAACAATTTCAAACTAGAGCCAGCTCTATCTTTACATGTTTATTTAGTACAGTGACTAATTTAAGCAAATAAACAGTATAAACCGATTAAGCAGCATTTCCTACTGCCTAAAACGCTGTTCACATGGCAGCAATTAAGTCTTTACTGAAGAAAGAAATGTTTGCTTATTATTGAAGGGGTCTTAGCTGATGTGATTTTGTCTGATTGTTCCAATGAAATCATATGCCAATATTTGAAACACAAGTTTCAGAGGGGGTAGTAGCCCTGTTAGTCTATAACTGGAGAAGTTTAAAAAACAACAAATAGTCTCTCAGGTGCTGCAAGACTAACAAAAAAATGTAGATGGTATCATGAGCTTTCGTGGGCACAACCCACAAAGAAGTGGGCTGTACCCATGAAAAATCGCGATACTATCTACATTTTTTTGTTAGTCTGTAAATTGCTACTAGATTTTTCATTGTAACACAGTCTGTAGACAATATTTATGATACAGCAGTTAAATCATATTAATGAGTATGGTGTAGCAAGAAGTAGGGGGTGAGGGGAGTAAGTCCATTTAGGAACCCAGATTTCTGGGACTAAAAGGAAACAGGGAGCAAGGCAGTCTTAGTGACATGAAAAAATGCCTGTTTGTAATGGTCCCTAAATATACTTCTCTAGTCCCTGCGTAGTAAGGCTCCTGAGACTTTTGATCAGTGCTAATCTTAAAGCTTCGGCCAGAGATGTGCCTATGCTGCAGTTTCACAGGCAGCAGACAGCCTCGAACATTTCCTTTAGAACTTGCTGCTTGGAGGGGTAAGCGCTTTGCAATTTGCCCGCATCGCTTTCAAACGGTAGGAGACTCCGGCTCTCTCTCTACAACTGAAAGGAGACGACCGGGTCACTGGGAAAGTTTCTGACAGGCCAGTCCAGGCTTAGCTCCCCGTTAGCTCAACGCTTCCAGAGACTGTCCCCCAGTTGGGCACCACCCCGCTGAACGCTGTGGCGGCTGAGGGGGCCGGGAAGCGCAGCCCGGGAACCAGCAGCTGAGACGCGACTAACACCTACCTACCGCCAGTGCATGCAGAGCAGCAGGTGCATGCGGGGGCCAGAGCTGAGCACTTGCCAAGGGAGGGGGGGTGCATTTGGCCACACTCACCTCATCCTCCAGCAGCGTCGGTAGCGGCTCGAAATCATAGCAGCAGCAGCGCGGCGCCGCCACCTCCTCCTCCTCCTCCTCCTCGGGGAACCCGGCCACTGCGGCCTCCGCAGCCTCCATGCCGCCCGCCTGGCAAGGGAGTGGCAGGCGCAGCCTTCCCCCCGTCAGCCTGGCCGCGCGCGCAAAGCCCAGCCCCCAGCAGCGCCGCACGCGCCCCCCTTTAGCTCCTCGGAGCCCCGGGCCGCTGGCCCCCTGCTGGGCACAGCCAAGCGAGCCCTTCGCTGCTAAGGAAGCGATCCCATAGCAACGGGCACGGTCTGAGCACGGCGGGCCGGGCTGCAGCCGCTCCCCCAGCCCAGCAGCCTCCTTTCCCGCACTGCCCTGCCCCAGGCCGCCTCAGCCCCTGCTGGCTCGCCGGGATCCCTGAGCCCCCGCGCTGCTCCGCCGCCTCCTCCCCCGCTGGCTGCCCAGCCCAACCAATTCGCGGCCACAACTTGTGCCAATGGCCCGGCCCGCCGCGCCGCTGCCGCAGTGCTCGCTCTCCGCCGGCGGGGCTCGGGCTGGTGTCAGCGCGCAGGCTGCTTGATGCAGGCGGCTTCCTTTGTAGCTGCTCTGCTGGGGCTGGGCGAGCGAAGCCTGCGGCATGTGATGCACTGGCAGACGGGCCCTTTGCAAAGGTTTCCCCAAACTTTCCCCCCGTCATAGATGATGGAAACTGACCCGTATCAAACCCAGACCTGCATTGAGCTACAATCAGTGGATCATGGAGCCTTAGTGACTTCAGTGGGGCTCCAGGCAAGCGCAGGGATCTGCAATCTGGGAATTGATTGAGGGATCAGGGGCTTAACACTGATAACATTTTCTGCTCACTTTCCCTCCACTTGGATGTCAAATTAAACTTAGTTTTGCCCCATGACCCCACATGGCACATAGCCTGCGATTTGATCTGCTAGCAGGGTCCCTACAGCTTGACAGAAAGTGGTTGAGATACTAATTTAGGAGTTGGGACAGCTGAGTTCAAGTCCCTGCTCTACTGCAGGTTTCTTTTGTGAGGTGAGGCCTGTGTGACTAGGTCTCTTTGTGCATCAGTTCCCTGGCTGTAAAAGGGGCATAAAGGCACTGCCCAACCTCAGGGATGTCGTGAAGCTAAATTAATACATTACAGATTGTGGTATCCAGCTACTTGTGACCCAGACACTTCTTGATGCTAACTGGCCAAAAGCACAGGGGTACTGAGGGGGATCCCTTGCATCAGATATATGCATAATAATTTTCTAAAGGGTAATGAGAGAATACTATCAAGAGTCAGCATCCGACTTACAATAAATTGGAAATGTGTGTTTTGATAAAGTTTATGGAATTATGTATCTGAACTGAAAATTGTATTCTTAAGGTATGTGAGAGTTAAGACAGGTCAACAGAAGGTGATGAACATGCTCTTGGCAAGCAAGAGTGAAGAGCTGCTTTTTTCCCCTTGTGAGTGATCAAGGGTTTTTTGTGTAGTGTCTGCTTCATTATACAGACTGGTTTCAGAGAGGTAGCCATGTTAGTCTGTTTCAGCAAAAACAATAGGGCACACACAGGAAAAAAAACCAAGCAGCTAGGGCAGTGGTCTCCAACCTTTGTAAGCATGAGATCACTTTTTGAATTTAAGTGCAATCCAAGATCTACCTCAGAGCCAAATACTCTTGTCCTGTCTCCTTTGTGCCCCTTCTCCAAGGCCCCGGCCCGCTCATTCTATCCTCCCTTCCCCCTCCCCATCCCTTGCTTTCACCAGGCAAGGGCAATGGATTGGGGTGTAGGCTCTGGTCTTGGGCTAAGGGATTTGTAGTGCGAGAGGGGTTCTGAGCTGAGCTTGGGGCAGGCAGTTAGGGTGCTGGAGCAGGTTCTAGGTGCAGGCTCTGGGAGGGTGTTTGGATGCAGTGGTGTTCAGGGCTATGGGTACAGGAGGGGGTTTATGACTGGGGTAGAGTTTCAAGATGTGGGCTCCAACTGGACTCTGCTTACCTCAGGTGGCTCCTGAGTGGTGGTGCAATGGGGCTAAGGCAGGCTCACCCCTGCCCTGGCCCTGCCCTACTCCCAAAAGCAGCCAGCAAACACCATCACAAGTCCTGTTGTGCCCCCTCTCTACTCAGTGGAGATAGGATACAGGGTAGGAGAGGGGGCAGCTTGACATCAGTGCCCCTCTTCTCCCTCCCCTGACCTGCACGGCAAGCAGGAGGCTGCTGGGGGTGGGGGGAGGCAGCTCCAAGGCAAAGGGCAGGAGATGCGCAGCAGTAGGGGGAGGGGCAGCTAAAGTGCCAGCACTTGATAGCCTCTTGGCCAAACCAGTCAGGATCACCTGTCAGAGGCTCCAAGATCTACCAGTAGATCCTGATCTACTGGTTGGTGACCACTGATCTAGGGCCTAGTCACTCCAGTTTATGATAAAGATAATGGATTGGGTGTATAAATAGGGGTGCAGGGAAACATTCTGATTTGTTCCACTGACGAGGCAAGCTGACAGCATGGCTTGTCTCATGAATGGAAGATCATAGCCAAGCCTGGCTGTAACATGCTGGAAGAATTTAGGGTGCGCTTTGTCACATAAGACATGACAGCAACTAATAAGTCTAGGCTCCAGAATGCATGTTATGGTTTTATATTATATGTAACTATTTGTTTCCATTAGTTCTACTTGCTCCCCCTTGAAACTTTGGGTTACCTAAACTTTTACTTGTTATGAGGAGCAGTGAGCTGAGTGGTAACTAGTAAGCTGGTTGTACAGTTCCTTTGGGGGCAGTGAATCTGTGAATAGTGAGTGTGTCCAGTGGAAAAGGGCAGGTACTGTGCACTTCCCTGCAGAGGGACATCAGACCCAGGTGGGCAGAGAGCTGTTTGCCTGGGGAAGTAGGGAGCTGACCCGTGGCAGACATGAACAAGACTTCTTTATACTAAGGGCAAGATGCCTCATAACCCTGGGTACCCCAGGAAACATCACAGTACTAAAGTAATGGGAGCTGCCTAAGGAGCTCCAGGCATGTCTACACCCACTTAAATTTATACCCAGTTTGGTGAGCAGTAAATGCTTGTTTAATATGTCCCAAGATAATGCCAATGGGAATGTGACGTAGTGGGGTGTACCTTGCTGGTTGCTATGCTGGGTCGTGGGTTGTGAGTGACCTCCCCTGGCTGCTGTCTGCACCACAGCCCAGCAGGGCAGGGGATGAGTCATTATGCAAAGGGGTCTTCAAACTTGCCTGACCAGTATCTCCCAGGGAGCGGAACAATGGGAAGAAGGCGAGTCGAGCCCTAGATGGGGGCAGGGCTGGAAGTGAGGGAGTTAGTTTCTGTCTGCCTAAGCCAGGGGCTGGATTTAGGGTCCCAGTCTCCCCCATCTCAAGGGGGGCTGAGGCATCCTAGGCCTGCCCTGGAACCAGATTACATCTGTGCTGGGCTGTATCCTGGAGAAGCAATAAATTCCCTCTATTCTACTGGCTGGTGGAGTCTGTTTGTGCCATTACGGGGGTGCAGGAGTCAGGGGACCCCGACGCGTCGTCACAGGGAAATCTTAGAAATGACAGTAAATCTTCCTATAATACATATGCATTGACCTCACAGTGTCCATTTCATATTTAAAAAGTAGAAAGAAGGATGATTTCTTATGGATTCTGTTTTCTCTTTCACCTCCCCTTCACATGCTTATTCCAAGTGTGCTTTCTGCTGTGATTTCACTCCTCTCCTTACTCCACTACTACAGTTCTGCACCCTCAGTAATACAGTAAGAATGGGGGGATTTTCTTGACTTAAAGCTGCTGTGTGGAAGTACAAGCAGCCTTTGTTCACCTGTGATGCCTCTTCATTTCCTTGCTCTGACTTGCACAGGTTGAAAAAAAGCAGAGACAATCAAATAAGAGAAGTGTTGGAGAATCCACACAAGCAGTTATTGGAATGCAGTAGCCAGATAAAAATCAAATACCTTGAGAAAGTCAGGAGTACCCAAGATCACACCAAAAATAGGTCACTTCTGTTCTCATATAACAGGTTTCTTATGTGCATAGAATCCCCCCCTTCCATTATTTGGATCATAAAGCATTAGGCAAATAATTCAACCACATGTAAGATGTACCATTTCTCATTTGGAGGAAGAATCTGTCATGTTAGATCAATATTAAGGCACATTCCCCATTCTCATTAAAAATTATTTGCAATTTATTTAATTTGCATTTAAAAACTTACTCATACAAATTTCCCTGATTCAACTTGGCACAGTTTGACATAATTCTGATTATATTTGATTTTTTATGTTCCTTTACAGACAAAGGTGGACATTATAAGATATTAAAATAATAATACTTAGCTGTTTAAATTTTCCAAAGTGCTGTTCTAATGTTAACTAGTGAATCCTCACATGCATTATCTTCATTTTACAGAAAGGGAGGGAAAATCAAGGAACAGGAGTGATGGTTTGATTCTACAGCAGTTAGTCCAGGGACTAGTCCAACTAAATGTAATATTCAAATTCAGCTCTGATGAAAGTGGATACAATTTCGCTGACTTCTGGATAAGCTCATTAGAAAATCCAGGCAAAGACCCAATCACCAGACCACTTCAACAAATTTTGATTCCACTGACCAATGTTGCCTCTGAAGGATTGCTGAAGGTTCTGGCTGTCCACATGGAATAAGTTAGCTGTTCTGTACATAGTGTCTGAGCACTCAGACCAATTTATTAAGAACAATTTGGTACTGATATTTCTCACATAATATTATTTACATGCCAAATGGTTAACGTAATCCAGCATTGACACTGTCTTTAGCTCCTGAGAAAATGTTCAACCTCATGAAGTGAAGGTATTTATTCCACACAGTCACTGTGTTCCAAACTAACTGAGAGTCAATGTATCATAGTTACTCACTTTTTAAAGTAGCTCTATATTTCTAAAGAGATACATCAGTTGAAGACCAATGTCACAGTTCAGGGCAACAATTTCTATACTGCCCCTCTGGGGCACCCACGCTCAGGCTTCCAGTTCCCCTGACCATCATCTCTGTGGTGGGGAGAGGAGACCCATCTCTCTCTCCCAAGCATCACCAGAGCAAACAGTTCCCTGCCTTCTTCCTGATCCAGCAGGACTCCTTAGGGATAGGTTGTAAGAACTTGGCTTACTGAGGTCCCATAAAACTGTGCTCTTGTTCTGAGATGAAGCACTGATGAATTTGAAACCACAAGGAAAATCTAGGAGTGGTTCAAAGGACTGCAACTGCCAGACGTCATGTTAGTGGTGGATTGGTTTCTGATAAGGTTATTAGCATACATATAGGTTCTTCTATTGTTTTTAAAGTGTTCTCTGTTTTCACCTTAATAATAAAATAGATGTGCATAGGAAGTGCTGCATGGTTTCTTATAATAATAGTAAGCAATTATTTTGTTATGAAGCTCTGAAGAGAGGTTCGCTTAGCGACCTTTCCTTTTTCTGGAAATAACACAGGGAAGGCAGGAAGCTGTTCAGGCTAGAGCTATCCCATTCAGAAGCACATGTACATATGCATGTGTGTGAGAGAGGTGTCTGCACGAAACAGAGGTAATGACCAAGAGAGAGCACAGACTATGCTCCCAGGACTGCTTCCTCTCTTCCAGTATCTGCCTTTTGTTTTCTCCTATCACTGGGTTACCAAATCTTACAAGGGACACATCACTGGACTGGTGGTGGGATGGCCTCAAAGTCCTACTTCCCTTAAATTAAAAGAACAAACCATCCTGTCACAGGATGATTCCAAATGCTCCCTTTAGATGGTGGGCTGCCTCCTCAGCAGCCCAAGCTATGCACCCTAGTGGACCAGTCTGTATTCTACCCTGGTCCCATGACCCATCAGGGACATTAGTTGGTAGCTCCTTCATGGAGCCATGAGTACATGCATGTATCTGGGAGTGGTTCCCTCCCCCCTCCCCCGCCACACACACACTTGACTCTTTGCAGTGCGAGGGAGACCCTAGTGCACATTTACATTGAGTCTAGGTCTACATTACAGAGTTTTTGTGCAAAACCAGCCATTTTTGCTGCGCAAAAACTTGCAGAGCATCCACACCTCAAGCGTGTTTTTGTGCAAGTAAAATGAAAGCACGGGGTTTTCCAGTGTAGGTATTCCTCTTTCTATGAGGAATAACTCCTTTTTGCGTAAGAGCTCTTGCTGAAAAAGGTGTGTGTGGATGGGGAACAGGGGGTTTTTGCAGAAAAAGAGGCAATTGAATAAATGCTCAGGTGCCCTGGTGGCCATTCTGTAAATAGCAATCAGTGTTTCCTTTTGAGAGAGCGTCCATGCAGTCTGGATGCTCTCTTTTGCAAAAGCACAAAGATCTCTTCCGCAAAAAGCTTCTTGCACAAGAAGCCTGTAGTGTAGACATAGACTGAGCGTGCCAAGTTGCAGCCCCTTTTCTGGCTCCTCCAGCACATTCTCCTTGGGTTCTGGCTACACTTTTTCCTGCACCTCCTGATTATCCCATCTCTGCCCTGACAAAGTCACAAGACTTCCTTGTCAATCTCCTCCTGGCATTGGCCATGATGGCCATCCATCAGACCAGGAGGAGGATGCTGGAGAGAAAGGTGCTCTGTGACTGTCAACCCTATTTCTGCTCCTCCTTCAGATTACATATCCGGGCAGAGCTCCTCTGGGCCATATCCACTGGCTCCCTGGATGCCTTTGAGGAGCAATGTCTCAGGTTCTCTATTTGGTGTCCCTCCCTCCCCCAACATCCTGACTTTGATCCTATGACTTCACTCTTGTCCTGTTTTTTATTAGCTTTCCCCTGACTTTGAGACTTGGCTCAGTGGATCCTCCCTTTAGGCTGGAGGAGGGGCAACTTTAAGTCTCTTTTGCTCTGCTCCAGGGAAGAGGAACTGAACTAAAGTCTAAGACATATGCTTCCTTGGAACCAAGTCACTGATGCATATTATCTTCATTTTAGTCTTAGAAAAGGATAGATACATACACATCAATCTGCAACTAACAGTGGAACTCTTTGTCAGAGGCTGTTATGAAGGCTAAGACTATAATAAGGTTTTAAAAAGAACTAGATAAATTCAAGGAGGACAGGTCCATCCATGATTATTAGTCAGGATGAGTAGGAATAGTGTCTCTAGCCTTTGTTTGTCAGAAGCTGGGATTAGGTGACAGAGGATGGGTCACTTGATGATTACCTGTTCTGTTCACTCCATCTGGGGCACCTGGCATTGACCACTGTCAGAAGACAGGATACTAGGCTAGATGGATGGTTGGTCTGACCCAGTATGGCCATTCTTATGTTACACTGGTTTGGTGACATGCTGCAGCACAAGTTACCATAGTTATCAGTTGCACATCTTTCTTTGGATTTTTGACTTTTCCCACTGTTATTATGGCTTCAATAGCAAAAAGGGTGAATTCTCAGTTTGAATTACCCCACTCAGGATGAAATCCTACTGAAGGTAAGGCAATTTGTAGTATGTTTCTTCGGAGAGAAATCACTTGATTTAATTATCTCATCATGAAAGCACACCCATTTTGAGCAGTAGAGATAAAGCCCAGGTTAAAGAGTAAGCTTAGCTCCTCCTCCTGCTAACTCCTGTGAAGGAAAGGCCATTAGACTTTTGCACCCACACATTCCCCAAGAACTCAACAGCTACACAGAGAAGTGCAGCTGAGAATGGGGAACTGGCACTACCATTCCAACGCTGCAGTGTCTGGGCTTTATGTCGTAGGTGAGGAATGGGTGCCAGATATGCAGCTGTATGCCTGGTCTCCCTCTCCCCGTTCCTTGCTTGTGGCTCCTATGAAAACTACAAAGTGCCTTGTCGTCATAAGGATTTTAACTTGAGTTACCTAAATGAGTTAAGGGCACACCATATTTTCCTAGGGCAAAAAATTCTTTAGTTAGCAGGTATGATCAAAAGAAGAACCATGCTCTATGCATTGCATACTATGATATTTTGTCGCAGGAATCCTCTGCAGTGTTTTTAGGTATTAGTGATTGCACCATTAAGTAGTGAAGGGAACTTTCCCCCCCACTCCTCCCACTCTCCAATCCAGGACCCTGAACTAAGATAGTGATAAGTAAATGGGGAAACTGATTTTCAACCTCCACCCCCTTTCGGTGATGTTAATGACTTGCAAATTCAAAAAGTAGCCATTCTGTTTACCATTTCTTCATTAACCCTTCCTGTTTTAGTCATGGGGTTCACATCTTCCTCCTTTCAAATGCTTGGATTTGCTGAACACTGTCAAAATTTTGGAGCATATGAGCTAGCTACTCAGAATGCACTAGGGATGTTAAGTATCGGTTAATTGAATAGTCGAGTACCTCATGAATTCTTATTGGTTAGTCAACTATTCTTTAGTCCTGGGGGCGGGGGCCGGGGCGGGGCCAGCACACTCTGTCCCCACCCCTGAGGAGCCCTCTGCTGCTCTGTGCTGCTGCTTCTGTATCAGAGGCAGCAGCGCAGGATGCCAGGCAGGAGCTGATCCATGAGGGAAGCCAGTTTAAAAACCAGCTTCCCTCATGGACTGGCTGCCTGTTGCCCTGTGCTGCTGCCTTTGATACAGAGACAGCAGTGTGGGGTGGCAGCAGCCCCTGTCTAGGTTGAGTCTGAGCTCCCGGATCCTGCACAAGCCGGAACCGAGCCGGGCTGCCTGTCCGCCTGGCTGCTAATACACTTTAAATGCAGAGCCGCAGTGGGGGTAGGTCCCTAACCTGCTGCAAGCCAGGACTGAGCCAGGCTGCTGGCCAGCCTGCTAAAAAATTTACTGGCAAGGGAGAGGAAGGGAAATGCATGTAGTCTATAGCATTAACCTATAAGCTTTTGCATATCGGTTAATCGACTACACTATTACATCCCTAGAATGCACTGGTGGAAGATGACAAATTATCTCCAAAATAATTTGAACACAAATAGTTGTAGAAGGGAAATTTGATATATCATTTTTATGGCATGTTATGTCACTAGTTATGTATTTCATGTATATTACTAACTTTTTTCCTTTTCACTATAGCTGTATGGTTATTCTTTATAGAGTACATAATTATAATAGACTGCATTAAAATTTAGGTGCATCAGCATAGTAGATAAAAGCACACATTTGTTACAGCATCACGTGATGCATTCTATTTTTAAAAGCTTTGTTTACTGGAAGTTGGTCTGAAAGTTCTCATTTTTATTTAGTTTGAGTGATACCACATGATCCAACGGGGGAGTTTGATGTAAATAACTAGTCATTGCATGTGTTTGTACTATTTCTACCATATTTACACTGTTTTTATTAAACAGGTTTATTCTAATTCCATATGGTTTAATACTGTTGCTGTCTATGAAACTGCTGTTCCTTTTAAGCAATTATAGCCTTTAAGACAAAGGAAAGACTTCTGCTAATGGCTGGCTGCAGCTCCCTGTTTGGCAGCAGTGAAGATGCATTATAGCAATGGTCTCCAACCTTTTTAACCACAAGATCACTTTTTCAATTTAAGTGCAATGTAAGATCTACCTCAAACCCAAACACCCTTAACCCACTTCCTTCCCATCACTTCTTTGAGGCCTTGGCCTTGCTCCACCCCTTCTCCAAGGCTTCACCCTGCTCACTCCATCTCCCTTCCTCCCTATCCTTACTCACTTTCACCTGGCAGAGGTAGGGGTTTGGGGTGCAGGCTCTGGTATTGGGCCAAGGAGTTTGGAGTGTGGGAGGGGCTCCAGGCTTAGCCGGGAGGGGGGTCCAGGATGGGTTTCAGGGTGCAAGCTCTGGGAAGGAGTTTGGGTGCAGGGCGACTCACATTTGGGGCAGGAGGTTGGGTGTAGGAAGTTCAGGGGTTCAGGAAGCAGGCTCTGGCTGGGCACTGTTTAATTGAGACAGCTTCTGGGTGGTGGAGTTAAGGCAGGCCTACTCCTGTCCTGGCCTTGCAGCACTCCTGACAGCAGCTGGCTTGTACAGCAATGGCTCCATGGTGTCATGTGCTGCCTCTCTTCTACAGGAAGTGAGCCCACAGCTTCTACTGGCCACAGTTCCCCATTACTGATCAGTGGGAGCAGCAGGAGTGATTTTAAGAGGAATAAGGGATCTTCCGGAAAAGGCTTTATTTTCCGCAAGAGCCGCGTCTAGACTGGCGCTTTTTTCCGTCAAAGCCCCGAGCCGGAAAAAAGCGGCAGCCATGTTCATGCAAATGCCGCGGGGAAAATTTAAATCCCCGCAGCATTTGCAATTCCGACTTGTCTGATTAGCATCCCTTTTCCGGAAAAGGGTGCCAATGTAGACACAGCCTGTGTGTTTGTGAGAATGACAGAGACACAGTGTATAATAAGAGTGACAGAGATTTGCATTACCAAGCAAATTTGTCTATGAAACTGCTGTTCCTTTTAAGCAATTATAGCCTTTAAGACAAAGGAAAGACTTCTGCTAATGGCTGGCTGCAGCTCCCTATTTGGCAGCAGTGAAGATGCATTATAGCAATGGTCTCCAACCTTTTTAACCACAAGATCACTTTTTCAATTTAAGTGCAATGTAAGATCTACCTCAAACCCAAATACCCTTAACCCACTTCCTTCCCATCACTTCTTTGAGGCCTTGTCCCTGCTCCACCCCCCTTCTCCAAGGCTTCACCCTGCTCACACCATCTCCCTTCTTCCCCTATCCTTACTCACTTTCACCAGGCAGAGGTAGGGGGTTGGGATGGAGGCTCTGGTATTGCGCCAAGGAGTTTGGAGTGTGGGAGGGGCTCCAGGCTTATCTGTGTGGAGATAGGGTACAGGAGTGAGGAGAGGAGGGACACTCTGACATCATTTCCCCCTCTTCTCCCTCCCATATGCTGCACAGCAAGCAGGAGACTCCCAGTGGGGCAGCTCTAAGGCAGGAGCAGCATGACAGTGGGTAGAGGGGCAAGTGAAGTGCCAGCGCTTGATAACTTCCTGGCCAAATCAGTCAGGATCACCTGTCAGAGGCTCTAAGATCTACCGGTAGATCCCGATATACTGGTTGGTGACCACTGCATTATAGAAAAAGGCAAATAGTGTGTTACTATGACATTAGCATTCTGTCACCAAATTCAGAGTTAGGGACAACAGAATTTTTAAACCT
Organism: Rafetus swinhoei; assembly: GCA_019425775.1. NCBI lineage: Eukaryota > Metazoa > Chordata > Testudines > Trionychidae > Rafetus > Rafetus swinhoei. The sequence continues at coordinate 31,420,047 of CM033447.1, read as the reverse complement.
ACCCCATTATTGTTACTAATTGTATACAACTGTCTATTTGTTGGTGTAAAAAGGTTGGTGAACTGAGGTTGTGCTAGCCTCAATGGACTGGGCTTATCTGAAAAGCATTGGAAAGTTCCATTAATGATTTCCTTTCCCACATAGTATGAAGAAGGTTTCCACAAACAAGACCCAATTGTGGGGGTGAGGAGTTGAAGACCCTACCACTTAAGTAGTACAACAGCATGGGCCTGATCAAGTAACCACTGAAATCAATGGCAAATTCCTCCTTGACATTGGTGTGGTCTCAAAAAAGGCCCCATTGAGACAAAATTGTATTTGGGAGACTGAGGATGCTTGATGCCTCAGATGTGAATACAAAGAGACAGCTCATGAGGCTTTCTGATTCCTAAGTAATCTGCCAATAGGAATTCAACACACATGTACAGTTACTCCAGTAAAGAATTAGTCCTATGGAGGAGACTTGATTTGCCTCAATCCCCCCCAAAAAAGTCATTGACAGAGCCAAGTTTGGTACTCAGGAGTCCCTGGTTCTCTCTCTCCCATTGTAAGTTCACTTTCCTTTTAATTTTTAAAAGAACTTCATAACTTCTGTCTTCTTGGGTTCTTATATGGCCTTCATCATCAGAGTGTCTGAATGCCTCCCATGTGTTTATAGACGTATCCTCATAACAGCTTTGTGAGTCAGGGAAGTGTCACTATTCTCATTCTACTGATGGAAAGAGAACCATCCACAAGATCAAGTGACTTTTGAAAACATTCAGGAATATGTTTTGTCTCTTGAATCCCAGTCCAGTGCCTTATCCACCAAATCACCCACCAAACATTCCTGTCTCAATTATTTTGTAACTGGATCTTATAAGATCACATAGAAATCCCTTTGTTTTTATAATCCATTTTAGCACTGTTCACCTGGGAGCATTGAAAAGAGAATGTACCTGATTATTTTAAAATAGTGTGCATTTGTGTAATATGATATCCTTAACAATTTCACATTGTAAAATATGCTTACAGAATAGTAACAGCCTGCCATCAAAATGGCATCTCGCAATAATTCATCTGCATCTTAAGGGCAATTTTAAAAAAAGCAAAAGTAACTGATGTGTGGGTACACTCGTTATTTTGAAAACATTTGTATAACTCACACATTAAGCAACTTCCTTAAAATACTTTCTATGGCAATTTATGGTGTCACTGCAATTAGAGCACAATCACATAAGCATAAAGACTGGTAAACCAAAGGCTTCTCCCATCCATGTGAGAATGAGACCAAATACTGTACACTGGTTTATCCCCAAGTCTCATGACATTGGTGAGCTGCTGGAATGCCCTTCTGTTACAAGAGCAATGAATGGATAGTCTGGTGGAACAATGTGATGTCTTCAGCAATTGATACAAATCCCCCAACTGTCTTCCAATTCCCTCTTCCCCAAAAGCGCAGATGCTCCTGGTTCATTAGCAAGCTTATGCTGGGGGAAGAGGGGAGGGCATAGATCAGCATTCACATCAGTACCCAGCCTGGGCTTGGGAAGCTTATGAGCTAACCAGCATACAAATATGCTGATGAATCCTGGTCATGTGCCATCCGAAGCACTTTGTGTGCATTGGCAGTGGGTGAACCTGGCTTGGAGAGGCTAGTCCCCAACCCCACCTTTTCTACCAGAGCTCTCTATTGTGGCCTCTGGCTCCAGGCCCATTCTCCCAAATCCTCTCCCATTGTGGCCACTGGGCCCTGCTTCCTGCCCCCAAAGTATTGGGATGCCATCCAGTGCAACCCCAGTCCTCCAGCCTCAGAGCACAGTGAGGCCAGGCAGTGTGACCCCAACCTTCTTGGCCGCAGGGTGTGGGGAGGCTGGGCAGCTAGCAGAGCTGGAAGCAGGAGAGGAAATGGTGGTGGAGTGTAGGTGAGCCACACCTGGCAGTTTGTGAAGGCTTAGCCTCCCACTGCCTCTGATACCTGCCACCCATGGTTATGCGTATGCTCAGAAGACCACTAGCAAACTATGTCAAGTGAAACATGAAGACAAGACAACTAAGACACAGGTAGCACATAACCTGCTAGCAACAGAGACAAGATATGATGTTTCCCATCTTCAGCGTCCCAGGATATTATGTTCATCTCTCTCCAGCAAGGACTTAGCTACTGTGCTTCATGTAACTCTTACTAAAGCCAAAAGGTGAAGAGAAATTCCAGGTTGTGCAACTTGCAACAGCTCATTTCTTGAGTAAGGAAAAAAATGCTGAGTTCATACCAAATGGGCACTCTCCACATTCCATTGCCTCTCCATTCATTACTGATTACAATGCTGTAATCTTTAGAACCTCATAAGTACATGGCCATTTCAGATATTGATTCTTCTTCTGTGCTCTGTCAGTGAAAGCCCCATGGCTGCTGGAGTCCAGTGCAAAATTCTCAGAAGTAGATGTCAGAGTATTTTCAGCAGAAGATCCTAGACTGTGTGACTCTTTCCCAGCCTGAGCCTGATCATTTTCAGGGCATGAAGAAAATAAACCTACTTTTTTGCAGAGACTGTTAGTCAATAACAAGGAAGCAACAGAGGGTCAAATCCACGTTGATAGTTTGGTAATGGGTACATCAGTTATACGCTATGCTCTATGCCACTGGGGACTCTCCTCCAGTAAAGAGATGAGATCTGTGCCAACCCCACTGTGCTTCTAAAGTGACACATCAGAGAGAAAAAAGCAAAGGAGTGAATTTAGCTATGCACACCATATAAATAAAACAAGCACATGCAGAGAAGAGACTAAACCTCTATGCTTGCAGCAGGAGAGAATTAGGCAGTTCTCCTTTCTGGCAGGGAGGTTATCAACTGCATAGAGGAGTGACTGCATTTCAGACATTTGTCATTAATTACACACTGGCAATTATCTCTTGGATAAAACTACAGCCATTCCAGACCCCATAAAACCTACTGAATCACAGTCTATACCTTAGGAATTTGATAATATAAATGAGTCAGCTGGACAAAAGCCTCCTCAAAGCTAGAAGCTGCCCAGATCTGTGGAACCCTGGGACTCATCTGTACCTATAAGGTATTGTTAAATAGTCATTCTTGCTCAAGTTTGTTTTACATCATGGAAAGATGTAGTGAAATTTATATTGTTTCTTTAAGTCTGTAGCAGGCAGGTGGGCAAATGAGGACTTGGGAATGTCCTAAGCAAAGGCCTATGTGGAAAGAAAGAGCTAAATAAATGTAGAGACAATGGACAGATTTTCTAAAATAGAAGTAGCCTCAAGATAGCTCTACCAATGCAAAGCTGCCTGGCAGGAGGCTTTCCCTAATATAACAGGAACTCCAGGTGTCACAGAGCCACTATCCTGAGGCCTAAATCATCTCTTGCTGTGGCAAACACAATGGGTAAGAAAGAGGGCAGAGGCACCTCTGTGTCCAGTAATAATCTATGGCCGGGCAGCTACCATAGTGAAAGCAGCCCATTAACTTGGCCTGGGTGGTCGAACAGATCCAGGATTGGGGTACTGATGCCAAAAGCCAGATGGGTACCCTAATCCTCCTCAGCTCTATCAAGTGTATATGAGCTGCAGCCACAGACCTAGCACATACACTCGCTAACTCAATGTGGAATATACAACAAGCAAAGAATTTCAGCCAGGAAAATTAAACTGCATCAGCACATGAAACAGTCATTGTCCAGTCCTGTCACTCCCATTCCACAGTAGCAATTTTCTGGAAAAATGATTTACCTTGAAGTCTCACCATCAAAAAGTATCTGCCTTTCATCACTTAATCAGTATTTGAAGCTGAGTCTGCTGAGTCATTGACCCCAGTTACACCGCCAAGGTGTATGTCAATGGAAGGTCTAAGAAAGAGTACAGAGCACTTTGCAACCCTCCAAAGAGAAGAAAAAGATGCCTTTTTCTTGTTTTCTAATTTTTGATGTTCTCATTTGCTTTATAATGGTAATAATCTCTATTGCCTTCATATACCTGCAACAAATGGCTTTTGCAATCAATGAAATGTCTCAGCTTTGCTTTGGATATTAATTATTCTCAGTAGGCATTTATTGCTTTTATGTTACAAAACAACAGAGAGGCTATGTCTACACTGGCAGGTTCTTGCACAAGAACGGCCATTCTTCTGCAGAGTGTCCACATTGCCCGCCTGCTCTTGCACAAGAAAAGTTACAGTAAAGTATGGTAAGAGAGGGCTTCTTTCGCAAGAGCTACGCTCTTTTCTAACAAGTGTAAGCTCTCTTGCGCAAGAGCTCTTGCACAAGAGGGCAGTGTGGACGTGTGGCAGGGGTTTCTTGCACAAGAAAGTCCTATGGCTAAAATGGCCATCAGAGCTTTCTTGAACAAGAGAGCGTCCATACTGCCATGGATGCTCTTGCTCAAAAGCACATGGCAGTATGGACATGTTCTTGCACAAGGGTTCTTGTGCAAGAACTCTTGCACAAGATGTTCTTGCGCAAGAACCCACCAGTGTAGACATAGCCCTGGGAGAACCCAGACTCCCCTATCATGTGCCCTTGTTACAAAGTGCATGGAACGCCCCCATTTCCACATATTCTCACCAACCCTTTTGGAAAGCTACATGAGGGTAGACTTTGGAAACTCTGTGGTTGGGATTAGACACCCTCAAGGTTGATAAATGTATGGAAGGTCCTCCACACCTTCCATCCAATACTTTTCTTATAGCCAGAGAGATATAAGGCTAATTGGTGCCCTAACTAGAAGATTGAATCAACACCTGCCAAAAAACCTACCACAATATAGGACAGTATCTGAAAAGACATTGGCCTGGCGTGATTGGAGATGTAGCCTCCTAATATGTATTTCAGTAATGATACATCTGCACATGAGATTAGTCTGTGCTTTTAGTGATGCAGTTTTATGTTATTGTAGCATAGAGTCACACAAGATGAGACACGAACAGCTGAAAACACTGTCACTAGAACTTTCATGGTTTTGAAAATAAATCCTTTTTCATTTGGTTTTTCCATTAGGCTTTCAAAAATGTTGATCAACCCTAAAAAGTGATTATCTAATAATGGCACCAACTTACTCAACAGCTCTTCTCCTTTTACAGATTAAAAGCCCTTTATGCTTATTTTAGTAATTAAAATATGTTTACTGCTTTAACTCCTTTTAGTTATGCAGAGCCAAATAAATTATGTGTGAGAGAGTGGATTCTATTCCTTATGTATTACTGACTGAGTTGTTTACTCAGTTCCAATCTAATCTAAATTATATCTCTGTAAAGTCCTTGAAGGGAAAGACTACAGCTGAGGCGCCTGGCACTTTGTCTTGGGCACTTTTCAGATAATGTAGGCCACACCTCACATTACTAGAGCCACTTTACCTACATATCTGTGATGAACTTTTGGATTGCAGTTCCCACAATGCAACCCTGTCTTAAATTAGTTTTGTGGGCTGGGGGAAAATGGTGGATTTGCAAGATAGCTCCTGTGAATGTGCAGGACATTATTTTATCTTTACCACTGTATGGAGTTGCCTGAGCATTAGAAAGATTCCAGAATTTGTTGACAATCCCCCCCACACATTATAATAAAAATGTGGTGATTGAAACTATATGTCTTTTTCAGGAAAGTGTCAGTTTCAAACAAGGTTTTTCAAGTCCAGGATGGAATTTCTGGTTAAAACAAACAAATACACCCAAACGACTCCTACTCCAAGATAGTTTGGTGATGACTGCAGTAACCTAGGACAGTGGTTCCCAACCTTTTTGATACCACAGACTGGCAAACTAATTCAAAATTTTTTGGCTGGCCGACAAAGAAACATTTGCATATTCATCATGGCAATTAATTTATTTGCATATTTGTATATTTATTATGATAATTAATTTTAAGCAGTCACGTGTTATTTTACATTGCATCTGTGCACACACAATGCATGTCATCATAACATTTTTTTTAATTATTGTTCCCCCCCAAAGTAGTATTCAAGAACTGCAAAACATAACCAAAAATATGGACAGTGCTTTCTTGTAAAAAACCATTAATGACAGCACAGGATGGGGCAGTGAGATCTTAACCCTCATGTCAGCAGTATCCATCCAGGGGAAAAAATGAAATTGCGGCATGCAAGCATGCATAAATGGGTAACAGCTTTGTGGATCCCAGGTTGAGAGGGCTGGGGTAGTCATGTGGACTTTATCAGAGGAATAGAGATGGTGAATTCTTGAATTGTAATGCCAATATAATAAGGAGCTCTTTAAATATGCAAAATGCAGATGTTGAGATAATAAAAATACATGTATAGTGCCTGTCAAAATCAAGGAAGTGACTTGCTTTTTGGATTCCTTGAACCTTGATTTCCCTTGCTTCCTAGCAACTGCCCTCTTTCCCCAATCCCCATTGGCGGGCCTGCTCCTCAACCTTTGTAAAGTACTAAAGATCCATGGCCATAGATATGCCAAAACAAGGAAAATCATTATGGCTTTGATGTTATTTTTGTGATATTTATTTTTTATGATATTTATTATTATAAGAGGCTAGGAGTAGAGAACAATCCATAACCTTCTCACTTGTTAGGACACTTAAAAAAAAAAAAAAAAGATGGGATGAACTCTCAGATTTTTACCATCCTAAAACTTTGGAGATGTTGGAAATGGATTCAGCTTGGGATCCAAACGTTACAAGACTAATCTCATATGCAGATGTATCATCTTCAAAACCAACCCCTCAGATCTGAACAACTTCAAACTTTACAGCTCAGTTCCAACTCTCATTTACTGTATATTCACTTGAGTCATAGCACCACTCATTACTCATGAAATCTTGGCATTACCAATAAGAAAACTATGGTGAATGAAAAACTGCTTAGAGCTGCCTGAAGTATCTGGGCTACAACTTACAACGGCTGAGGTTTGAAAAATATTATCCATAAATATTTGTACAAACTAGGAATTGTAAGGATACTTAACAGTGTAAGATGTTATCCTAAGTTTTTGTTTCTTGTTTATGTTTTAATCAAAGTAAATCAAAGTTGATTACTGCAACAGTTATAAACAGCCGAAGTGCTATACATATAAGAGCCCGGTGAAAAAATATTGTTAATACAACTTCCCAAACCATAAAGTTTAGAGTGGCCCGTGCACAGCTGGTAATTCTGAATTGATTTGAGACACAAAACTTTTCTCAAAGTTTGTTACTTCTAAATCTGCTCCATGGTATCTATTAAAGGTTTAGTGTCCATTCTGTTTCTTTTTACTAAAGTGAAAAGATGGATGAGTTGTTCTTTATTTGCAAATTGATTTCAGTAACCTCTAAGGTATTCCATGTTTTGGACACATTATTCATCATACTTCTATTCTTGAGAAATTATTTTGAATCAGCATGCTCTCTTGTTTCAGTGTAGTCTTCTGTCACATTTTATATCAATTTTACATAATTACATTAATCACTGCTGTTCAAAAGCTAGAAAATAGAAATATTACCCTGAAAAGACTACAGCTCTTTTTGTCTTTTTTATTTGTATTCAGTCCTCTATTTAATAAGAGAAAAATAAAGAACATTAATTTATTCAATGAATCACATATATAGGTAGAGAAAACATTCATGATTTTCTTGATATGCCAACAAATTACATATTCTCCATCAATAATTTTATTCACTGATATGGAATATGAAATAGAGGGTTGGCAATTTTCCATAAATTTAATCAAATATTCTTTTTATACTTAAAGTCTTAGAGCTTAAATAAGAAAAAAGGCCAATCAAAAATTCCAATCAGATTCCTCAGCATAGCAAATCTATAGCAAAGATTTTAGACATCTAATATAATAGAGTTCTTTTTTGCTTTATCACCTAATAGATTGTCCTCCTCTGTACCTCTTGCTGCTTGATATGGTGATAAATTTGATTCTAAATCCTTCTGGCATCTTCAAGGTTATGAATGATATGTGTTTTACTCCTTACAAAACTACTCTTTATCTGGTTATAAATTTGCCACATCAGCCATAATACATGTGCATTATCCTACTTCCTTCCTGCTCTTCAAAAAGTTGCAATCAGAATTTACATCAATTGTTTGAGACTTGAAATAATTTTTATTCATAAACTACAGAGCTTAACCATAATACACATTTTCACTTTAAAAAAGGAACAAAGGTACTTGACATAAAATCAAAAGCCATACAGCAAGGTTCTATGCAAAAACATTTCTTGAAAAGTTTGAAAGAAATAATTTTTTTCCTGAAATACGAATATTAATGTAGGGCAAAAATTCCTGTAAACCTTGTGTGATAGAGTGCTAGGTATGAAAACCTGAGTCAGCACTCTGTGCACAGCAGCTCCAATCAGACAAAACCGATTGGAACTAACTAAGAAGGGCTGTGCCTAATTTGTGGGTGGAGCCAGGCAGAAAGGCTAATTAAGCCATTAGCCAGAGCCCAAAACCCATTGAACTGAAATAGAAGTTGGGCTTTTAACACCCTTAAACTCTTTTGAAAGCCACAGCCTAAAAGTCTTGGGTTTAAAGCAGCAAAGTAAATAAAAGACAGTTATTTTACTTTTTCCAGGATTATTATTACATGCTACTTTGACAGAGTCATTGGTATGAGAGACTCAGTAAGATGTTCTTGGGAGACAGATGATGTTTTAAAGAACACTTTGGGTCTCATAGCTATCAAAGGCCTCATCCTCCTATTAATCCTCTGAACATACATAATTTGTGCATGGGTCTAACATGACACAGGAGCCTTCGCTCATATTGAAATCAGCTACAAGAAGTAAAGTGCTAGTAAATTAGCTAGTCTATCGATGTCTGGATCTGTAAGACACCCCAAGTCAACTCTAACTCCCATTGAAGTCATACATGAAAATATTTCCATTTATATTAATTGGAACTGGACTGCACCCAAGACCAGATTCAGCAACACAACCTGTTTTCAAGGCAACTGGGGTTTTTAGAACAATGAGCCATGTCTATGGCATAGCAAAGCAAGGGAGTATGGGGAAAATGTGATTAATAATGTGATCTGGCAAGGTTTTCTTTACAAACTTAAAGAATGGCAGCAGCTAACCCAGAAATATGGTGAGTGACATACAAAGCAACAATAAGTAGCAGCGATGAGGAAAAATATGCAATTTTCATAAAAGGTGTGGAAGTTCATGACTCCTTTTAATGAAAAAGAAGACAGGCGTGTCCCAAAGGCTTTTTCAAGGGCTAACAGAAGAATAATTCCAGACAATTGTTCACATCTGTTAACTGCCTAGTATCTTTAAGTGATTTCTTGTGTTGAAATTATCAGTTGATGGTGGATTATGAAGTTTTCACATTCCTTCTGAGTACACATACCCTTTACAGAATCATTGTTCACTTGGAAGAGAATATCAGACTGTTTGGTACCAATCAAAGCCAGCTGGCGAAGTTGTCAGTATTTCTGTCCACCCTAACAGGCAGTTGTATTCCAGAAAGTATTTTTCCAAGTATTTAGAAACATCGAAAGGAAAGATATACATCACTTCAGGAAATAATACATGCTGGTCATCCCCTTGGAAAGAATGATGCTACTAGTGGTATCAGCTGATGGATAGGTCTCTAGGTTTCCAATTACCCCATCTCCAATATCTCTGGGGATACTGTCCTACCTCATGGTGGTTTGCCTTTTGATCTTCTGGATAGGTCACCAATTAACTGTCTTCCTCTCTGGGGTAACAGAGTCTCAAGGAAGATTTTGGGTTCCTCATGATTGTAGGGCACTATCAACCCTGAGAGTGGCTACTTCCAGGCACAGAGTTGCCAAAGTCTACCCTCTTGTCACTTTCTCAAAAGCTGGGCAGCACTGTATGGAAATGATGGGGTTTCAAGCTTTTTGTAACAGGAGTGTTTGTTAGGGACATCTGTGCCCTCCCACTCCACTAGGCTTCAGCCCAATAGCTCTGTGAGGGTATGTCTAGACTACATGGCTCCGTCGACGGAGCCATGTAAACTAGTTTACCCGGCATAGGCAAAGAAGCGGGGATTTAAATAATCCCCACTTCATTAAAATAAACATGGCCACCACGCTGTGCCAACGATCAGCTGATCCAGCACAGCGTGGCAGTCTAGAAGCGGATTTGTCGGCTGGGGAAGCCTTTGCCGACCGATCCCTTATGTCTCATGAAACGAGGTTTACAGGATCGGTCAGCAAAGGCTTCCCCAGCCAACAGATCCACGTCTAGACTGCCACGCTGTGCCGGATCAGCTGATCGTCGGCACAGCGCAACGGCCATGTTTATTTTAATGAAGCGGGGATTATTTAAATCCCTGCTTCTTTGCCTATGCTGGGTAAACTAGTTTACATGGCTCCATCGACGGAGCCATGTAGTCTAGACATACCCTAAGAGGTGACAATACCAGCACCCAGGAGAGCCTTAAGGCTGCCTCCCTGGGCCACTTCCTACCACTCACTTCTCCACCAAAGTTTCACAGTTCGGCACAAAGTATTAAAGAAAAAAAATAAATTAATTTTTCAGTCCCTCTGGAGTCAGCCACCAGGCTCTTTCTCCCCTGGGAAACATTTCTGCAACACCTTCCTTTAGATGCTCTCTGAATAGATCTCTCTCACTGCCCTGTTAGGCTTTTCCTGAGCTTCTGCCTCCATTTGAAGTGCCATCTCCAGCAGGAACATGTTCTGGAGGTCAGGAAAGGTGGGGTCATCTGGGGTCAGAATTGGTCCTTGACCCCCTTCATGTCCAGTATAGGGTTTGTTCTCCCCTCACAGAGAGATTTAGCAGCCATGCCCCACAACAGCAAGTCTTTACTTGACTGTAAAGCAAACTAACACCCTTTTCCAGGTGAAGTTCCATTTAGGAACAAGTATTGGGATGAGTTCAGATGGATGTCAGTATCTGAGTATCTTTGATGCTAGAAAATGTTCCTAATCATGAGGAGTCCTGTGGCACCTTGGCGTATGTCTACACTAGCCCCCCTAGTTTGAACTAGGGAGGCTAAATGTAAGCATTCGAAGTTGCAAATCAAGCCCAGGATTTAAATATCCTGTGCTTGATTTGCATCTTCCCGGCCGGTCGCCATTTTTGAAATTTACAAGTCCGGACTAACTGCCCGCGTCTACATGCGGCAGGGACCCGGTATTTCGGAATTAAAGCCCCTAAATCGAACTTCCTGTTAAACTTCCTTGCAGGAGGAATAACGGTAGTTCGAATTAGGAGCTTTAATTCGAACTACCTAGTCCGTGCCGCGTGTAGCCGTGGGCAGGTAGTTCAAACTACGGGGCATTTAAAAATGGCGGCGCCCAGGAACATGCAGATAAAGCCCGGGATATTTAAATCCCGGGCTTCATTTGCAAGTTCGAATGCCTACATTAGCCACCCTAGTTCGAACTAGGGTGGCAGTGTAGACATACCCGATGGTGCCACAGGATTCCTCGTTTTTGCAGATACAGACTAACGCGGCTACCCCTTTGTTTCTAATCATGTCATTCTGAAAGAAAGTTTAGTATTCTAGAGAGCTTGGCTTAATTTCAAGAAGAAACAGAAACAAGACAATCATGTGCAACAGTAATTCTACCTCTGAAGGCATTCTGCACCAAAAACCTTAAAAAGTCTGCACCAAAAAATTAAAAAAGCTGCACACAACATTTTAAAATTCTGCAAAATTCTGCAGGTTTTATTTGTCAATAAGTAAATGTAGAGGGTCCCGGCTGCACAAAGGTGGGAAATCACCCTACAGGCCCTTCACCTCACACTCCTGGGACACAGATTCAGTGGTTAGGCCGCACCTGACCCTGACATAGAACAAGGCCTGGACCTGCATTAGAAACACCTGAGACTTTGCCCCTCTGTGACAGGCACAACAGGTGTAGGGCAAACAGGCTCAACAAGGCAGAAAGCAAGTCTGGAGGGATTCAGTGTGGGATGATTCAGGTCTGTGGTAAGAAGATTCTGTGTGGGACAACGGGGGGTGCATATAGCTCAGAGGGGGGCTAGGTGTGGGGGCATATACAGAGGCTTGTTGGGGGTGAGTGCATGGGCCATGGGACTTTGCAGGGGCTTCCAAGTGAAGGTGATTGGGGGCTCAGCCAAGGGATCTGGATGAGGGGGACTCAGTGGGAATGTCTGGGTGCTGGGAGAATGGGAGCCTGGGTGCAGCTAGTTGTGGGTCAGTGGTATGGGGGTCTGTATGTGGGGGCTGAAGGTGGTGCTGGGGCTCACCAGAGTAAGAGTTGGGGAACAGGGAGTTCAGTGAGGGATGGTCTGAGGGCAGGGGGGCTCCAGAAGCTGAGGTTCAGTGGGGTGGGGTTCAGGTATGGAGGACTAGGAGGGTTCTGGATGTACCAAGTGAGGCCTGGCATGGGTGTCTGAGTAAGGGAGGTCTGGGTGTACAGGGGTTGGGTGGATGGGGGTGCAGCTGTCCATATAGTGACCACACCACCTACAGCTGAGGAATGATAGGGGCAGGGAGCAGGGGAAGATACTGCACTTCCAGCAGCTGGGGGACAGTCTGACACAGCCCCAGCCACTCTTTGTAAGGGAAGAAGAAGTCCTGTCCTCTCTATTTTATTGCCTCTATATAAAACCATGGTACGCCCACATCTTGAATACTGCGTACAGATGTGGTCGCCTCATCTCAAAAAAGGTTGGCATTGGAAAAAAGTTCAGAAAAGGGCAACAAAAATTATTAGGGGTTTGGAATGGGTCCCATATGAAAAGAGAAGACTAAGAGGGGATATGCTAGAGGTCTATAAAATCATGACTGGTGTAGAAAAAGTTAGTAAATTATTTACTTATTCCCACAATATAAGAACTAGAGGTTATCAAATGAAATTTATAGGCAGCAGATTTAAAACAAACAAAAGGACATTTTTCCTTCACTCAGCACACAGTCAACCTGTGGAACTCCTTGCCAGAGGATGTTGTGAAGACTAGGACCTTAACAGGGTTTAAAAAAGAGCTACATAGATTCATGGAGGTTAGGTTCATCAATGGCTATTAGCTAGGATGGGTAGGAATGGTGTCCCTAGCCTCTGTTTGTCTGGAAATGGATTACAGGAGTGGGATCACATGATGATTACCTGTTTTGTTCCCTCCCTCTGGGGTATCTGCCACTGTTGGCGGACAGGATACTGGGCTAGATGGACTTTTTGGTCTGACCCAGTATGGTCATTCTTATATTCCTAGCTCCTGTCCAGAGCGGACTAGCAGCTGATTCTGGCTCATCATAGGAATCTCTGGATGGGGTGTCCTGAGTTCTTTGGTGATTTACTTCTCTGCCAGCAGCTCCTGGTTGCCTGAAATGATGCACCTGCACTACTAGGGAATGGTGCATGACTGCTCTTGCAGCTTCTCTTTACTTACCTGTTAGCCATTTTTCTGTAGAGAAGCAAAGAAATCTGCAGGGACATGAATTCAGTATAGTAATTCCCTAGCACTATAGTTTCAGTTGGACAAAAGAATGGGACACTTTAGAAGAGAAGCAGTTAGGCTGACAGGTTTGTCAGCTTTTATCAATTATCCCTGTTAATGGATTATTAATATTAAAAATAGTGTACTAGTACTTTAGACATGTCTCAATGGAATATTAAGAGGAGAATTTAAGATAGCACATATTATCTAGCTTGCTTCTTACTCCAGTACCGTCATTTGTGCAAAATCTCAAAACAAACGGAATCAATATGTATCTGTTGATTTCTATTCTAATAGAAAGATGCCGAATGGAGGTATTTCAGTATTTAGGAAAGAGTCCAGTCAGGGATGCCAGAACAGGGAGAGCCAGGGTACCCTAGTTCCATCACTTTGCCATAATTGTTTTGTGACTATTTACTGTTTGCATGCTAAATAGATACCTATATATTTTCAGCTGGACTGTGAAGTAATTGTATCTTTTGAAGAATAGTCACTCATTATCAGATAGGGCCACAACAGAAGGCCATAAGATGTTCTGGATTAGAGTCTGATACTCTTTAGAGTCATGAAGTGCTCTCCATTTAGGATCTGTTACTGGCATTGGAGTCATAAACATGTCTTGCTTCTGAGGCCTACTCTATTTGGCCCATCTTTGTTACTTAGGAGGAAGATGACTCCAATAAAGCTCTCAGTTTAGTTTAAAAAAACAAGCCTAGCTAGAGATTGAAAATCAGAACTTTAAAGGTTCTTGTTAGAGAAGAAACAGGCAACCCAGGAGCGGATGGGGTAACAGACTGCTGTATTGCTGACACTCGTTTACCTTGGACATCCAACACAATGTTCCAAGTGGCAACAATTTGGCACCATTTACACCCTTTTATCCATTTTAGTATGTTAATTCACATGTCTATCACTATTTCCCCTAAAACCTTATTTAGTAACGTTAATTCCCATGCAGTGAATATTAATAAGCAGGTGATGAAAACAATTTTACCCACTCCTGTTTGTTTACTGGTTTTCAGTTGAATCAGCAGTTTATAGGGAGGGGCAAAGAGCTCTGACCCTGAAAGTGTTTTTACAGAGCAAGTGCGAAGATAAAACAAAGAAAACAGTGTTCAGTGCAACTATCTCCCTAGGCACTTCCAAGGACAAAGGGAAAAAATATGCTCAAAGGGCAATGCCTGCTGTGGCTGACCCCTTACACTATCCCAGACCCATATTAATTTTTACATATATCAACAGCACTATTATGGCTCTAGGAGTTAGACACAGTGAAGAAGAAGAAAAAACAGTAGTGCCAGAGCTGAGGTAGTCTCAATGCTGCATAGAGCAGAAGACAATATTTATCTCAAGGGCACTGACCCAAAGCCCCTGCTACATGTCAATGTTTTCCATGGAAAGTAGAAACTTTTAAAAAACAACCTGTTTAATTGAAAATCCAGTGTTTTCGTCAAGCAGCACTGATAGAAAATCTTCACCCGGCCTTGTAAAGTAAATCATCTGTCTTCCAAGTAACATCACTGAAATACTGAAGGTTTCTCCTTGATTCTGAAGTGCTTATGCTACACAGAAACAAGAGAGAGACTCTTTCTGAAGCAGGCTCCATAGTATTTAGGTACAAATAGTATTTTCAGTTTTGTCTCAAAGGACTAGGTGCACCCCAGTGCAGAACAAATAATAAATAAAACAACAATATAATTGTTGCTGGGATTAAATTGCAGCTACCATACTCTGCAGCCCTCTTTCATTTCTCTTTTGGCAACCCACTTGCCAGTTTCCTATCATCATTTGATAAAGATCAGCAAGGATATCAGCTACACAAGAGATCAAGAAATCGAAAGCCTATTTCATTGACATGCTCTCTGCATGGCTATTTATCAGCAAAAAACCTTTGAATGTAGCTTGTGAAGTACAGGCTAGCACAGAAACAGAGTGCAATTTATATAAACAGCCTTTTAATGAATTTTTAATCTTTGTCTTCCGGAAAAGATGGTTGATATGAAGATACATCTTATTTCCTCCTCCTCTTTCCTAGTTTTTTTTTCTCTCTACTTTAATCCAGATTGAGTATGTACGTAAAATGTACACTCCTAGAAAGGCTGCCTCTATGGACCTGTGAACAATATCTTTATTAACAAGGGCTAGTATAGCATAGCTATAGTTGCACCCTGCAGAAAACCAGAAGTAAGCTGTGTAAGCCCTCAAGCTTCATCTGCCATGGCTGTAATAGAAGCAAACACAATCCAGAATTTTGTGACTGTTCCACCCTTACATCTTGTCTGACAGCTCCTCTCTCTTGCTCTCTCTCTCACTCTTTCTCCCTGCATTGTCATGTAGGTCTTTTGCTCTGTATTTTTACATTACACAGTAACTTCTCTGGTGTCTTTCTTAATCTTTACCATACAAAATGCATTCCTTTGGATACATTCAAATCTGTACACAGGACATTTCCCAAAGCTCAGTGTAATAGATTAAACTTATGTGCAGATGTATAAACAGTTACTAGATGTTCCGGTAGAAATTTATATAAGTACTTGCCCAATGTTGTGGGAGCACCTACATAATTCATCATTCACGATAAATATCTTAATAGATTGCCAACATGAAATTCCACTTACACAGGGCTGCAGCATTCTGCACTGTTTTCAGTGCTTGAGTGGTTTCAATGCATAGCATCACGTGAAGCACTTTACAGTAGCATACTTTCATATGACAAAAGGATCACTGGAAAGACCTACGTTGGTGAGAAAAGACTGCTCTCTTCCTGTCAGGAACAGATGGAGGAAGAAAGCAACCTGGCCCATGCTCCCACTAATATAAGATTCTGTTAATACATTTTAAAAGTATTGAGTGCTTGTTTTTGTTTCAAAAGACAATTAGCAGGCAATAAATAACCTTAAAATGTCTTTTGTAACTGAAAAGTCAACATCTCCTATAATAACTCTTTAATTCTCCCTCCAACAACACTGGCTGCTTTCTTGCTGACTCACAGCTGTGTATCAGAATAGTTCTTTCAGCACCAAGTTACAATTTAGGGGTACGTCTACATTGCAGCACTATTTTGGTTTCTTCTGGTATCCTGAAATAGCTATTCTGCATCTTTTGAACAAGCCTGTTAATTTCAAAATAAACTGCTATTCCAAAACGTCCCTTAATCCTCATGGAATGAGGTTTACAGGGACGTTGGAATAGCGAGCCCTTTTTATTTTGACAAATAAGTCAAATAAGTCAAAATAAGCTACGTAATTTGCATAGCTCAAATTGTGTAGCTTCTTTTGAGCTAAGGGTGCAGTGTAGATCCACCCTAAATGTCAATATTTCAGACCTTAACAGAAAGTGTGACACTTGATTATTTTTGTCGGCCCATCCTGCTCTTTTACTTCATTATGAAAT
Organism: Rafetus swinhoei; assembly: GCA_019425775.1. NCBI lineage: Eukaryota > Metazoa > Chordata > Testudines > Trionychidae > Rafetus > Rafetus swinhoei. Next base: position 31,403,301 of record CM033447.1, on the reverse strand, counting down.
TATCAGAAATAGGAACATTGAGCACTTTCTAATCTATTGTCAAAATGTTACAAGAAAAAACATATTGAAAAATATAATACCTATTAAAAAAAGAAAAGGATTTGTACATATCAGGAATAATCTACAATGAAGAAAAGTCTACTTAAAAATTACTCTGTACAACTAAAATATCACCAGTTGGATATACTGCTTTGATTGATTTTTTTAATAAATGTATCTAAGCTTGATGTTACCCAAGAGAAACAAGTTAGAATATCTATACATTCCCCTGAAAAAGCATAAACATACAAAAAGAATGAATTCTGAAAGGAACATCTTTGGAGGGTTATTGTCTGAAAAAGTAGATCCATTAGTGTCACAGAGCATTATTTTCATCTATTGCAGTGAAGATAGCATCTCAGTTTCTGACCTGATAGAAACAAAAGTGAATAAAGAAAACTTTAAAAGTTAATTTTATTTTAAAAATCTAATTTTAAAGAAAATATGAAATGTAATACAGGAAAATTATTTTTGAAACAGCCTACATTAAGGCCTAAGCTTACTATATTCTATAAAAATCAATTAAATTCAGCATAAATATAACTTAAAGCAGTTCATATTTTCTGGTCAGTTGTAAAGACAGCCAGATTGCTGAATTGCTGGAAATCACTAACTAAAGACCTAGTCCCAGAATTTGTTGAAGTGTTAAACCAGCTTTTGATGTAGTAGCCTCCTGTGCAGGTGCAGAGAAAATATTTTAATCTTCATTTCATTTTATTCAGCTAGTTTACCTTCAGTGGCTTGTTTATTCAAAGTTAAGTACACCCATTGGGAGTTGAAAAATCAGGAAAAAGCATGTTTTCTTCTAATGTGTGAATAAAAACTAGTCTCAGGGGTCGGCCATAAGCAGTGTAACCCTTCTGCTGGATAGGCCTGGCAGCAACCAGGGCCAGGTTCAATATCTTGGGGTCCATCTCACACAGAACCGGCTCGAGCCCCCACCCAGTAACCTGGGAAATTCACACAGCCCTGGGTGCCTCTGAGAGGCAATGCTTCCCCACTCGCAAGCACAGAGTCTGAGTGTAGGAAAGAAACATTTAATGAAACAGAGAGAGAAGTCATACTGCATTAACTTGGGAAAATACCACAAACAGAGTTCATAACCCAAACATGAGCTAAGCCCCCCCCAGCCAAGAATCACCCGAAGTCCCAAAGTCTGACACCCCAAAAGTCTCTGTCCCTGGTCAGTGCCACCCAGAGTCCAAAAGTTCACCCGCAGGCTTTCACCTCCCAACCTGGGTAGAAATGGGGTGGGGGGATAGATAGGGACACCTTACGAGCCACTCCTTCACACTCCACCAGCTGTCTCGTTCCATGCCACCAGACGCTCCGCTGGTTGCCTGCCGCCGCTCTTGCCAGCCATGCTGCACCGCTGGTCACCGCTTCTCGCCTGCTGCCGCTCCACGCTGCTCCTCGCCTGCCGCTGCTCCTCGCCTGCCGCTGCTCCTACCAGCCACGCCACGCCGCTGGGTCATCGCTCCTCGCCTGCCACCGCTCCTCGCTTGCTGCCACTCCTACCGGCCATGCCACGGGCCAGTGATTCCCGCCAGCCACTCTGCTGGCCGCCGCCGCTTTGCTGGCTGCAATGGGTCTGGCTCCCAGCCAAACCAGTGATTTCAGCTCTTAGTGATTTCAACTCTGTAGCCACCACCTGGACTGGCAAAGGATGCCAGCTTCCACTGGACTAGCAAAAAAAGACTCCTCAGGGAGTCTACTTTAGGTCTGTCCTTAAAACAAAGGGGGAAAGGGGCAGGTTGGGCCAGTCTTACAGCTCACACCTGGTAGGTGTGAAGCAGGCTAACTCAAGCCCTTTAACCCTTCTCCCCCCCCCCCGCTCAGTCCACTCAACTCTGGAAGGGGGGAGGCTTGTTCCTCAGAGACCTCTTACAATAATGGTGGTGTCTCTCCTGCAAGCACTGGTGGCATGTTTTACAGTTCCCACATTTAGGGGTAGCATGATTTGTGACCCCCCACAACAGCCCCAAATTAGTTACAATACACCACATTCCATTCCAACACTGACCCTCCATCAGCCCTGGCTGAATTGGATTTACATAGCCACACCTCGTATTCTCTCCCCATCCTGGCATGAGCTGTATTTACGTATCAACAGTTAACAGTTAATTATCTTGCAGAGCTAAACAGTTGTAGTGGGCACGCCCACCCCTCCTTTTAGCTGGCTGAAAGCAAGCAGCAGTTCAGCCCCTGCTTACATCAGCATGCAAGATGATTTTCAGTGGCATGCGCAATGAACGGGCTCCCCCTCATTCTCCCTCCCTGCAACGGGGAGCCTGTGCTGGCAATTCAGCATCACACTCCCCTTAAGATTGGAGCCAGTGCTGGCTTTCTGTGGTGGAGAAGCCCCGAGGTTCCATGCCAGATCTGGTTTGCGGGAAAGCATGAGTGCGAGCTGCTCCTTCCCTCCCCACAGGAAAAGCCATAGAGGAGCCCAGGGCAGGAGACCAAGTGGGGCGCAAGGTGGAGAGAGCCTTCTCCCCCTTTTGGGAGAGTGGTGCAGCCCCGGGCAGGAGGGTTAAATCTTGGTACACCACTTTGGAAAGGTTGCTGACCCGTGAACTAGTGTACAAGGACGAAGTCTACTAGCTCTAAAATCTGGAAACACATACTGACTATAAACAATCAGTTCAATCCACTATCTACAGATAATAAATAGTTCCTTTGTGTAATAAATCAGTTAGCTTCACATGCACATTTTGAAAAAGAAAAAAAAATCTGTCCAGAATATCTAACATAGTGTTATTTATTTTTAAAATATTGTTTGTGCATTTTTAATTTAATACACAACTAAATAGAGCTTGAGAAGTTACAAGTAAAAATTAATAATCTATTACAAATAAATGCATCATGTACCATTTTCTAACATAAAATATGAAAATTAAAAATAAGAATAAATGTAAGTGAAGCTAGAGAATTGCTTAAATATGTATATAGATCTCATGTATCATTCCATTTAGAAAAAAAAAAGCATGAATTGAGTACAAAGGCTAAATTTAGTTGTAAATCAACACGCTTCAATAGTTACTAAACCAATAAAAATCAGGAAGGAAAAAAATTAAAAAGTACAAATACAAACCAAAATGGTCAAGATTTCCTACATGGCAATTTAAATCATGAAGTCAGGCAGTGTAGCCACTGTTCGTTGGTTCTTTGGCCGACAAAATATTTCCAGTCCCAACAAGTGACTTTATTAGTATTAAAAGTCCAGTTCCAAAATACATAGAGGATGGGTGTGTGTGTGTGTGTGTGTGTGTGTGTGTGAAAGAAGGCAAAAATAGTAAATTAGAGTGTTCATGTTACAAGAAGCTGATAAAGAAGGTGCAAATTGTTCTTATGTACCCATTGTTTGGTTGGTTAAGTCATTAGGATGTGGAAGGTAGTGTGCTAGCCAGGTAATGTCTTTGTGATGGCTCCCAAACTTGTAAATGAAGTTAAGTTCCAATGCTTCCCTGTGTATTTGGCTTGTGGAATTGGCCTGAACTGGACTTTTAATACTCCATTCATCTTAAGAAGTGGGTTGTACCCACGAAAGCTCATGATACCATCTACATGTTTTGTTAGTCTTTGAGGTGCTGTTAGACTATCTGTTGTTTTTAAAGTTTTTCTGGTTTCAGTTCTTCCACCTTGGTTAGTCATGACCTATTGTCTCTTAGTAAGGTGTACCCTCCTCTTCAAGTGTAACACTTTGCCACTGTCAGGCCTGCCAATGGGAAGGAGGGCAGGGGGGAGAGAACAGAACCCCAGGCCTTTAAATCGCTGCTGAAGCGCTGTGTGACAGATTTTCTCCATTCACGCAGAATGAGCCTTGCAGGAGCCCACATTAGGTTAACCCCCTTTGGTTAACAGGAAAACCCAAAAGTGACTCCTTGGTCATAAACAGGAATAATTGATTGTCGTTATGAGACTAATGAGGCAAAAAAAATTAAAAATGGATATGCCTGTAAGAGAAACAAAGTTCAAACACAGTATGTTCATTAGTTTGGTTGTTGATAGATCTGAGATATAAATCAATACTCGGTGTAAAACAGTTAAAACAAAGGTGTAATATAGTGGTGACAATGCTGCTTGTTATAATGATGAATATAATGTTATCAGTAGCATGGAGATGGCTATGCAAATAATGGCATGTTTCTGTAGAGATAACGATGCTAATACCTGCATCAAGCCTCTAACCATTTCTCCTGTGAATCAAACATTTCTAGCAGCTTCTGCAGAGTCAGATTGCTCCTGGTAGTCATGCCATTAATCAAGTGGAGTTTCTCTCCAACCAACCTGGCTCTTTTGAAGTGCTTTGCTAAATAGAAAACAGCTGTGTAACTTGAAATGCTACATACCAGAGAAAGCTGAAACATAGCTGGCTCCTGAATATAGCAGAGTGTCAGAGTAAAACACCCCAAAAAAGAAATGCACTTTCAAACTCCGAAGCGAAAGTAAAGCAGTGCACGTTGGTGAGCCACTCTGCTAAGAAGGAGCCAGCCAGAGCTAGGGTGCATTGCTGCACATGGTGGAGGCACGATACACTCCCATTTGGGGTCCCACCAGCTTCCAGGGCTCTCCTGCAGTCTGGTGCAGGCAGCAGCTTCATGCACCATGCTAAGCTGCAGGCAGCCAGGAAGATTAAAGGGGCCAGCTAGGGACATGGTGTAGGAGACATGTACGCTACAAGCCAGGCTCCTAGTGGGGTGTCTATGTCCCAGTTTTGTGATGCCCCTCTCTTGATGCACTGACTGGACAGTGGGAAGAACAGGAAGAAAAGAAGCACGGCACGAGGTAGGAACCTGTCCACCAGCCAGAGAACCGGGCCACAACCATGACTGCCCCAGGCCAGTCCCAAGGCTTCCCACTGGGCTGGGACTCCCCCACCACATACCCTGGTGAAGCAGATCTGGCCTATGGGCTGGTATTTGCCCACATCTGCTATACACTTTAATTCGGGAACAATCTTGCTGACATTGTTGCTAATCCCAACAAATAAATCCCAAATGTAAAGGGAGCTGTGGTGAGCATGTGATGGGGGGGGAGGGGGGAGGCCTGGAGAAGTATTCAATGACTGAGCACTTTCTGTGAAGGGAGTGGGGGTTACTGAAATACGTTTGTTGATACAAGCAGTCCTGTGGCACGTTAGAGATGAACAAATTTAGTAGGTCATAATAAGCTTTTGTGGGTTAAAACCACTTCATCAGATGGATTAGAATGGAAATTACAGAATCAAGGGTATATATAACAGCAAAAGAAGTTACCTGTCAATGGTAGGACTAGTGTTAATGTAGCTAATTAAGACAGGCTGGATGTATCTCGTTCATCCCATGTGATATAGAATATCAAAGGCAGTGAAGTGGTCTTTGTAGTGCGTTAACCAGTTAAGATCTTTATTCAAGCCAAAGTTGATAGTGTTGAACTTGCAAATGAGCTCCAGTTTAGATATCTCCCTCTGTAATCAGGTGATAAAATTATTTGGTAGAAGAATGGCTACTTTCAAATCCATTATTGAATGTCCAGGGAGGTTAAAATATTCCCCTATAGGTTTATGTGTTTTACCATTCCTGATGTCTGATTTGTCTCCATTTATCCTTTGGTGCAGAGACTGTCTGGTCTGACCAATATACATGGCAGAATGGCATTGCTGGCACTTACTTGATGGCATATATCCCCTTAGAAGATGTGCAGGTATATGAGCCACTGATGTGACTTATGTGGTTAGATGATGTGATTGTGTCGCTTGTATAGATATGAGGACAGAGTTAGCAATGGGCTTTGTTGCAGGGGTAGGTTCCTGGGTAATTGTATCTCTGGTGTGGTGTGTAGTGGCTGGTAAGTATTCACTTCAGGTTGGGGGGTTATCTGTAGGTGAGGACTGGCCTGTCTCCCAAGGTCTGAGAGAATGAGGGATCATTTTCCAGGAGAGGTATAGATTGTCAATGATGAGCTAGAGAGGTTTAAGCTGTGGATTACAGGTGATGATCAGTGGTGTGCTGTGATTTTCCTTGCAGGGCCTGTCTTGAATTATGTGACTTCTGGATTCTTGACTCTGTCAGTCTGTTTCCTTACTTCCCCAGATGTGTATTTAAGTTTTAAGAATTCTTGATAAAGATCTTATCGGTGTTTTTCTCTGTTTGTGGGACTGAAGCAGGTCTTGTTGTATCTTAGAGCTTGGTTATAGACAATGGATCATGTGATGTGTATTGGATAGAAGCTAAAGGCACGGAGGTAAGAATAGCAGTCAGTAGGTTTCTGATATAGGGTGATGTTTATGTGACCATCATTTATTTGTACTATAGTATATAGGAAGTGGATCTCTTGTGTGAACTGGTCTAGGCTGAGGCTGATAGAGGGATGGAAATTGTTGAAACTACTGTGGAATTCTTCAAGGGTGTCCTTCCCATGGCTCCATATTATGAAGGTGTCATCAATGTAGTGTAAGTAGGAGAGGGATACTAGGGGACGGGGGCTGAGGAAACATTGTTTTAGGTCAGCCATAAAAATGTTGGCAGATGGTGGGGCCATGCAGGTAACCATAGCTGTGCCGCTGACTTGAAAGTACAAATTGTTCGCAAAAGAGAAATAGTTGTGGGTGAGGACAAAAATCACATAGCTCAGCCACCAGGTATGCTATGGCATCATTGGAGATAGTGTTTTTGATAATTTGTAGTCCATCCTCATGTGGAATATTGGTGTAAAGAGCTTTTTCATCCATGGTGGCCAGGATGATGTTTTTAGGAAGATTACTCATGCTCTGTAGTTTTCACAGGAAGTCAGTGGTGTCTTGAAGATAGCTAGGAGTGCTGGTATCATAGAGTCTGAGGAGAGAGTCAGCATAGCTTGATAATCCTATTATAAGGGTGCCAATGCCTGAGATGATGGGACATCTGGAATTTCCAGGTTTATGGATCTTGGATAGCAGATAGAATACTCCTGGTCAGGGCTCTTAGGTAGTGTTTGTATTAATTTGGTCTTGAACTGTAGCAGAGTTTTATGAGAAGATGGTGTAGTTTCTTAGTAGGAGCCTGTTGGGAGTTAACTTATTTTAGGGGACGGGTGAAGTCACTTGGATCCTTGTCCACACCAGACTTTCCACCTAACATTTCCAACTGTTGCTATCAACTGGTGTAGATTCATCAGTGGTTGAGGAGTTTGCTAAGGCACCAGTATTTTAATCACTGTGCTATTTAGTTGTGCTCTGTGACAGTCAGTATAAGGCCTGGGGCTTTGAGCCATAGTAAAAAACAAGTACAAGGGTTAAAACTGGCTGCAGTACCAGGACCAGGCCAAGGGCAGCACTGGAAGTGAGGTTGCGGACAGGTTGTAGGGCAGCATCCATAGACAAGCCAAATCAGGACTGTAGCTGAAGTCCAGATGCAGGCCGAAAGTCAAAGCTGGTGCGAGTCAGTCCAGGGCTCTGGATTGTCCCGAAGCAAGTGCAGGGATGGAGCATGATCAGAATAGGGATTGATCAAGGCTGAACTAAAGTTTGAGCAAGAACTGGATGAGCAGTTTGGAACTCTGGGGAGGCTATACCATTGTGAGTCATGGGGAAGGTTTCTGGCCAAGTAGTACTGTTGCACAGACACACGTGCAGTTCGGGTGGGCTCAGAATATTAGAAAGATGGAGCTACAATTTAATTTTGCAAAGGAAATTCTGAAATAAAAATCTAATATGCAGATTCCACTACAGCAATAAGTAGCTAGAAAGCTGGAGACAGAGATACCAAAGACATGAGTATGTGATATAAATCACTATGTTGAGTTACCTTTGTGCCCATGAAGAACTCCATTCACATGTGTTAGTTGGATGAAACATCTCATGCAGGAACAACCGTCGGTTCCATTTAAAAATAAATTAGCAAGTAGGCTTTAGTCTTTTCTAAGGAAAAAGAAATAAATCTCCCTAATGTGTCCAATGCCCTACAGGAAATTAGTGGAGATCAGCAAATCACTCAGTCTAGTGAAGGACATTTCCCATCTAGCTCATCAGTATAATTTTCTATCCATTTAAAGCAGGGTTAAACTGAAATGAGTAACTAATGGACTGAAGCATTTAATTTTGACAGAAAAAATTTGCAAACTCAGAAAAAAAGTAATGTCTCTAGTGAAAGTTAAGATATTAAATTTGTTTACAAGGATTTCAAATGTGCATCAACACGTATTTGTGCCAGATTCCCCTTGAAAAGCATAAACATTAAAAGGGAATTATATTGACAAAATACATCAAGGGCCAAATCCTGCCCGATTCAAAGCACAGGCTTTAACCAATGACAGCATTGTTGCCTTTGAAAAGTATGAAATGGAAACCTTGTTTCTTCTCCCTGAACACCATATAATTAGCAAAAGAAAACAATCCTATTGACCACCATCACGGACAGAAAGAGATGTAAGAGCAAAAATACTTGACACAGGGCAGCTCAGAATGTTTATTGTTTTTAAAAAATACGGTGAATGTGTGCATTTGTATATAAAGACATAGTGGGGAGGGAGGGATGTAATGTGTATGAAAGAGAAAAATACTCGACATACAAATATATGCAAGATGTTAATAATTGCAATATATGCAATAACTGATGAAGGTTCAGGTTTTAAAAAGAAGATGTATTCTGGGCCTCATGTAAAATATGGATCTAATTTGTACAGTGGTAACTGTGCATACAGATATAAGTATTTGCACATGCAAATGCCCAGGTCCTTTTCTGCAGGCCCACTTATATATGCAAGTATCCAATCTGCACACACAATGACTGAAGTGTAGAAATTGGGCATAGAAATGTACACATTTTTGTACAGGAATCTGAGAATCTGCTGTTCTGAAAATCTGGGCCCTAGTATCTTTGTGAATTTAACAATAACAAATATAATTATATGTAATTAATAGTAATAAATCATCATGGCCTAATACATGACATATTTATATAGCCATATAATTGTCCGTGTAATTCCTGATATTTAGAATCTGCTGCTTAATTACACTCCAGTATCTAAACTTTCATTTTAAAGTCTCAAGTCCTTATGCTGAGAAAATAAACTTGAAAATGGGATTGATCCAAAATATAACTGATGTACTTATAGCTGGTAAGTTTACAGGCAGAGTGGAACGACAGCTCTGAGGATACAGTAGAGTCCGGATTATCTGACCTTCGGTAATCTGACATTCCGCTTTATCCAACCCTGCAGCTCCCAGGGACAAAGCGGTACCAGCAGGAGCGGCATCAGTGGCTCCAGGGCACGGGCCGGGAGAATGGCCCCGCTCGCTGCCCCATCGCTCTCCTGGAGCCGCTGATGCCGCTCCTGCCAGCACCGCTTTGTCCCCGGGAGCTGCAGGCATCAGCGGCTCCAGGAGAGTGACGGGGCAGCGAGCAAGGCCATTCTCCTGGCCCGCGCCCTGGAGCCGCTGATGCCTGCAGCACCCGGGGATGAAGCGGCGCCAGCAGGAGTGGCATCACACTCCACAATAGTAAGGCATCTCCCGGTGGAGTGATCATTGAAAGACGCACTAGCGGGCGGGCTGCTTGGAACAGATGGGTACATGGTGTCAGCATTTTTAGCCCCCAAGGAGGAAGGGCCGGGAGTGCCGGGGCATTGTGAGAAGTGCTTTGTAGTCATGCTTGTCAGTGTAAAAGAAGCTATTTGCAAATATTTGCATACATATTTGCATGTAGATGCACCCACACTTAAGTTGCGGCTCTTGGCATGTGCTGTGAGTATCATTGTGGCCTCTGGGGCTTCCAAAGTTGAGTAGCCCTGGATTAGATAGTTGATCTAAGAGTGATGATAAAGATGTGGCATGAAGAATTCAATCCCACTCCTCTCCAAATGTGAAGTCATCTGTACCTTGAAGTTAGATATAGGAGGAAAGGAGAAGAGGTACTGTACAGATTATAAAGCCAGAAATGACCACTGTGATCATCAAGTCTGATCTCTGGCATATCACAGACCATACAATTTCCTTGAATTAATTCCTGTTTGAACTAGAGCATATATTTCAGAAAAATATCCAGTCTAGATTTAAAATTTTCCAGTAATAGAGAATCTACCTCAATACTTGGTAAGCTGTTCCAATAATTATTTACCCTCACTGTCAAAAAAATTATATCTAATTTCTACTTTAAATTGTCTAGTTTTAACTTCACCTTCTCTTTTATAAGCTAAATAAATTGAGCTCTTTGAATTTTTCACTATAAGGCATGTTTTACAATCATCTAATCATTCTTGTGGCTATTCTCAGAACTCTTTCCAATTTGTGTATGTGTATTCAGAACAGAGACAGAAGCAAAAAAGCAAGAAAGGTGGCAGTTGCCAGTAAATCCAGTGAAACCCTGGAAAAAACTTGGGTGATAGCTTTGGTCTGTAGGTTGAAGAGGCTTGGGGGTTGTAAGCTGCGAGCTGGTCTACACTGGAAATGTGCATCAGCATAGCTATGTCTCTCAGAAGTGTTAAAAATCCACACTCCTGAGAGGTAGCTATGCCAGCCTAACCCCCTGCATAGACAATGCTAGTCTGATGGAAGAATTCTGTTGACCTAACAATCACCTCTCACAGTGGTGGATTAACTACAATGATGGTAGAACCTCTCCTGTCGCTGTAGTGAGTATCTACATGGAACTGTTATTAGCAGCACAGCAGCAACACTGCAGTTGTACCACAGTAGCATTTTAAATGTAGACATTCCCTATAAAACTATTCCTTTTATTCTTGGTTCCTTCTGCAGTCAGAGGAGTAGGACTTTGAACTTTCTTTGTATATAAAAAAAAAAACCTGCATAAAATGCCACACACCTTCAATTTCTATTTGCAGCTAGGGTAAAAGTAAATGCCGGGACTTACCAGTGTGCTGGCATCTCTGCAGGGCAGTCACTGCTGCAGCAGCCAAGAGCCTCAGGGCTGCAGCGGAGGCAGATGGGAGCTCAGGGCTCCAGTGGTGATTTAAAAGGCCATTTTACATTGCCAAGCTGCAGGGCAGCTGCCCCCTTTGCTCCCCCTTCACTGATGGCCCTGCTGGAAGGACCCAGCAGTGCAGCTGGACCCTACAGGTGGGCCGCCAATGAAAAAAGTAGGGGGACAAAAGGGTGTAGTGATGTTAAAGCACTGCTGTGGCATCTCTTTAAGGAGGGTTCTTAAAGCACTGCTTTAACCTGGGCTTTGTACGGGCTGGTACTGGTGGCTGGTTCTTACTGGTATACCATAGCAGCCTGTACCGGCTCACTTTCACCTCTGCTTGCAACTGGAACACCCCTAGGCTCTTGAACTTTGATAGCCTCTCAGCCAAAGATCTGATTCGCCTCTTTAGCCACAATATCACATGTTCAGCTGCTTATCCACAAGACTTCAGTCTTTTTCTGAGTCCCCACCTTACTACACAAAGCTTCTCCCTGCCTCATTGAAAAATGAAGACAAATTTTTATCTAAAAATTTTAAAGTGCAAGTAAGAAAATCCACACTTTAATTTGCTCCCCAAGAAATAAGTTCTTTTGGACAGCATGTTCAAATGATAACAGATGGCATGGCTTTGTATATTGCAACCCGTGTCAACAGAACTGCCCAAAACAGCCAAAATGCCCAAGAGAAAATGTCTGGAAGATCTACAAACCAAATCTTTATCAAGCCATTTGATCATTTGGATGATGGAGACCCTAGGATTTAGCTTGCAATGAGATCACATACTATTAGAACTTGCTGTTCTCAGGAGTCACGATTGGACAATTCCAGTAGTTCACAAGTTGATAAGATTGATCGTAAAATGCTTGGAGCCTCAGAGGAAATGCTGTTAACCACGACATATCTGGAAAAGCTTGAGAACTATTTTTTAACTGTACAGCACACACGGGGTCAGTGAAAAGCAAGCAGAACTTGGCTACATTTTTTGTTTTTGATGGGTACCATTCAATGAAAGTTTTGATAATTTCATTTTCAAAATATGTTTCACATTATTTCTTTTACTCCTCTGATTTTAAAAAAAAAACCCCGGCGTTGTAATTTAAGGAAGCAATAAGGATAATTTGCACCTTTCTGTGGCAGTAATGATAACTAGATCACAGTATTTATGTTATGTGCCACTCCAGCAAGGACTCTGCCCATCCCTTAGAAACATGGACCAACAGAATAGAAGACTCTTTTAATCCTGGAAAACAGAGGGCTTGTTTTCCAGAGGGGTTCAATACATATGATGCCTATTGACTTCATTAGGAGTTGGTTTTGCTCAGAATTTCTGAATATGAGGCCTGCAATAAGCTAAATTTGGGACCTTCCTAGGATCTTTGAAAGTATGAGGCACAATACTGTTATTGAACTGAACAAGCACCTAATGGAGTGAGTAGGCCTAGGTTTGCCTACCAACTCCTAAGGAACTTAAGAACAGAAGGGGATTTCAGACCCCACTTGACCAGCTCTATTTATAATATCAGTAGAAAAACTACAGAATAAATCTTCCACTTAATGGTATGGATCAAGTTTACAGTATAAACAAGTTAGAAAAATCTCTCTCCTTCTGATATCCATATTGTGTCTATTCCGCATACACTTGGCATTCTTGGGGGAATTATTTACAGTGCTGAAGGATTAACGTTGTTCCATTACTTAAATTATTCCGTTAGGTAAAATAAGCAAATAATTAGCCTGTCCTTCCAAAAAAAATTTTTCATCCTGTTTTTCCTCTGAGTTGTCGGGTTTGAGCCTGTGCATGTTGAGGAAAGAGGGAATAACAAACAACATTGCTATTGCCGTAAGAAAATTCTTTTTTTTTTCTACATAGAAAACATGGGGGGTCCCAGATATCAGTCACATAACTGACCAATTTGAATCAAACTTGTCCAGCCTGTTTCTCTAATTTGAGAGCTAGAAAAGATAAGTGCAAGGGGAATTTAAGGTAACTACAGCATCTTGAGGAACAAGATCTTCCCCGAATGTAACCACATCTCTGTCAGCCAGCAGTGCAATGTCATTCTTGAAATTCACTCAACTTTCTAAATGGTCCAGCATCTGGAATGCTACACTAGGCCCTTTCTGCCAACCCCAGAAAGCCACTTTTGTTCTAAACTTTCCCCACCATGCTCTGACTTACCCTGTCAAAAGTTTAAACTTTTTGTGCATTGCCAGGAATGTGAACTTCCACTGTGTTACAAATGACTAATGTTCCATCAACTCTCTACTGCAGAAATGACAGGGTTAACTGCACCTTTTTACCAATGAGCCCAGTACTTCACTCCTTGCAAAGACAACAGTTTTTGCTGCATTAGAGTTGCAGCACTGGACTCCTTTATTATTAACCACTCCCTGGATTTTTCTTACTGCTGCCTGGTCTACACTAGAAAATAAGGTTGGTTCAACTACACCAGTCAGAGGTGTGCAAAATCCACCTGAATCCTTGCATAGTCAGTGTAAGGTCAATAGAGGACTCCTTCCATCATTCTGTTACCTACACTGATGGAAGAATGCCTTCCATCAGCATAGGTAGCATCTACACAGAAATGCTATAACAGCACAACTACACTCCTATGGCTGTAATGTTTTAAGCATAGACAAGCCCATAGTTACTGGAGAAAGGGGAGATGATTATAGAAATGGCAGGAGCCTTCTGCAGAATAGCAATAACCAGCAACACAGGGTTTGGATAACTTCCAGAGACCATCCTAGTCAATGAAAGACAGCCAAAAATTGGCCGATGCCCAGACATTTTACAAAAAGAATAAGTAGGACAAATTAATACATGATTTTGTTAGGAATTTTACTTGCCACACTCCACACTCTCATGAATTATTCCCTGTAACAGTAACCACTGATGCTAGTGAATACTGACCTTTGTCATGCTACTGGGCCATTGGCCTTAGTAATCCTGACCCAGATCAGGTAACTGAGAAAAGGACATAATGTTCATTTGCCTCAGAGCAGCAGTCCTGTGAGAGACATTATTACTGTTGACAGGAATTTAATGTACTCAGAAATCATAAAATCAAAATGGAGACTGTGGTTGAAAGGACAATTCAAAATGGAGTTGTGGTGCATGATGGGATTTTAAAATGGAACCCAACAGACTGAGAGGCCTTTTGCCGCCAAAACCATCCTCTGCACACGGCACATGGCTGTGCACACCGCACCAGTTTGTCTGCACGCAGCACCATCCTTTGCACTCAGCACTCCAGCTGCCTTCCCGCCCAGGGATGCTTATAAACCCAGACCTCAGGGAAGTTCGGGTTCTCCATTCTTCTTCTCCTTCTGGTTCAGATGGTTCATTCGTGCATCATACCAGCAGCCTGCTGTTCTCTAAAGGACCCTGGTGAAGGCCGAGACCTGCTTGGAACAGATCACCATCTGCTGCTCACAGGGTGCTTCAGCCCACCACTGTAGCGAAAGCCCAGTGTAGTGGACTCTAGCTACCTGCGCCTCCGAGCCATCCTCCAGCCTGCTCTAATTATTGTAGTGAAGACCCTTTAATTGCGGAACCGAGAACCACTCTCCCTGCCGCGCTACTGTCACACCATCGACGGAATAACACCAAGGACTCCTCAGTGTTCCTCCCCCAAGGCTATCCCAAGCCAAAGCGCCGTAGGTCCTGAGCCTCGGCAGCAGCCAGCTATCATACCTCCTAGATAGACTGAGTATAATTTATGTCATCTGTTTATACTGTACTATCTCCCGTCATTTCAGAGGGTGAGGGGTTGGTTTACAGTGTTGTGTTGTGTTTAGGGTTATTCAAGTTTATTGGTTATCTGTTGTATTCAATACATCTTTCAAATTTGATATCAGAGTCTGTGTTTATTTCCATCTGAGAAATCCGCTGGTGATAGATACAGTGGGTTCCAGGCCGGATCTCCTTCTGGGACAAAGGCACTTTACCATCTAGTCAGCAGCCCAGTCTAAATTATCCTAAATTAGTTTACTAGTGCGCCTTTGCTGGTAACATTACTACATTCCTCTTCTGGTCTTTGTAGTTTAAACCAAGCATTGAAAATGGTTCTTCCAAAACACGGTTTCTGCATGTCTAAATTCACACCCAAGAAACAAATAAAAAGGAAAAATCCACTTCCAGGGCACTAGAAAAGGAATCCTTCTTTTTCCTTCAATAGCCAGACCATTAAATCAGATTTAAAGCAGGAGGGAGGGGGACAAGAGAGAGAAAGAGAGAGAGAAGTCAAACATAGAATTAATTATTTATTTTCTACCTCTTTGCACTCAACAAAATAGCATTGATCACATCACTACAAGCATACACACAACCCTCCCTGTAATTTTATGAAACAGATGTTTCTGTACATTAAATTATATCTTACTATTCAGATGGGGCACTTTAGAAAATGGCATCTCTATATCAGGGGTGGGGAACCTTAGGCCCAGGTGCCAGATGCAGTCTCCGTCTTGCCAGGATCCAGCCCCTGGGGCTCATGGCTCCTCCGCTGCAGCATTGAGGAGCCTGTGCTGGCACCCCAACCCCCGCTGTACCCCACCCAACTGATTTTTCTGTGGGTCAGTGACCTGCGACCCAGAAAAAGGTTCCCCACCCCTGCTTTATAGTTTCACTATCAATGCAACCTGGATTGGAATTTCTTGACAAATAAATCCCTACTGAATGGCAGAGAAAGGACTTAAGACATCAAAGCTAAAAAAAATTAGTTTGTCTTCCATGTGGCATACCACAGCAACGCACAACCCATATCTTCTAGGTAGGGTCCTACCAAATTCATAGCCATGCAAAATGCATCATGGACCATGAAATTGGGTGTCCTCCCATGAAATCTGCTCTTTTGTGTGCTTTTAGCCTATACTATGAAGATTTCATGGGGGAGGCCAGTGTTTCTCAAATTGGAGGTCTTGACCCAAAAAGGAACTGCAGGAGCTCACAAGGTTATTTTAGGAGAATCATGGTATTGCCACCCTTATTCTGCACTCTCTTCAGAGCTGGCAACTGGGGTGGGGCAGTTGTAATGTTGTGCGAGTGCCCAGGTCTGAAGACAGCGCCATGCCAGCAGCAGTGCAGAATTAAGGGTGGTAATACCATAGCCATGTTGCTCTTATGTCAGTTCTGCTGTTTTCAGAGCAGCGTAGCCAGAGAGTGGCAGCTGCTGACTAAACACCCAGCTCTGCAGGCAGCAGTGCAGAAGTAAGGGTGGTAGTACCATACCATCCCAGCCTTAGAATCGTAGGGTTGGAAGAGACCTCAAGAGGTCGAGTCCAATCTCCTGCCCAAGGCAAGACCAACCACATCTAAATCATCCCAGACAGGGCTTTGTCAAGCCGGGACTCAAAAACCTCTAGAGATGGAGATTCCACCACTTCCCTAGGTAACCCATTCCAGTGCTTCACCACCCACCTAGTGAAATAGTTTTTCCTGATATCCAACCAAGATTCCCCACTGTAACTTGAGCCCATTGCTCTTTATTCTGCCATCTGTCGCTACTGAGAATAGCCTCCCTCCATCCTCTTTGGAACCTCCCTTCAGGAAGTTGAAGGCTGCTATCAAATTCCCCCTCAATTTTCTCTTCTGCAGACTAAACAAACCCAAATCCCTCAGCCTCTCCTCATAGGTCATGCGCTCTAGCCCCCTAATCATTTTTGTTGTCCTCTGCTGGATCCTCTCCAATGCGTCCACATCCTTTCTATAGTGGGGGGCCCAGAATTGGACACAATGCTCCAGATGTGGCCTCACCACTGCTGAATAAAGGGGAATAATCACTTCTCTAGTTCTGCTGGCAATGCTCCTCCTAATGAACCTTAATGTGCCATTAGCCTTCTTGGCTACAAGGGCACACTTTTTATTCATATCCAGCTTCTCATCCACTGTAATCACTAGATCCTTTTCTGCCAAACTGCTGCTTAGCTAGTCAGTCCCCTATCTGTAACAGTGCTTGGGATTCTTCCATCCCACATGCAGGACTCTGCACTTGTTCTTGTTGAACCTGTCGAGGGTTGACCAACTCTGGGAGATCCCTCGAGCCTAATCTACTTGGATTAAGTGACTCACCCATCACCACATCAATTTACAGGATGGCTCAATAGCCTCAGTTTGTACCCACAAGGCCCAAGTCCATATGCAAGTCCCTTCTACTCAAGTATTACAGCTCAAGGGCCTAAGTCCATATGCAAGCCCCTCTACTCAGGGTAATATGGCCCAGTGGCCTAAGTTCATATGGCAGTCCCTGCTACTCGGGGTAGTATAGCCCAGTGGCCTAAGTCCATATGCACAGGGCAAACTCCACAACACGGGGTTATGTACGGAGGTGGTAGGGGGACTTGGGCCCTCCCACACCACCAGGTCTCAGCCGAGGGTCCCACTGGCAGTGGCACAGTCCACTGCTTGCTTAGCAGGGAATGCTGCCACAACACACTGAGTGCTCAGGGAGCAATTCCTACCGGTACCTGGCGGATGTCTTTGCTGTAGTCTCACTCTGGTTTTGTGGCTTCTCGGGTAGCACCTCTCAGCCCAGCTGCCTCTGCTTGGTCTGGCTGCACTTCCTCCCCTAGAGATCCCTCAGCACCTCCTGCCCCTTCAACAGTCAGACCAGACTGAGCTGCTCTTCAGGCTTTTATAGACAGTCTCCAGTTGGATCATGCCCAGCAGGGATGTGGAGGTGGGGGTGCCTCAGCCAGCTGGGCCAAAGCAACTCCATTAGCTTTGGCGAGGGGTTGATACACCCCATCACAAACTTCATCAGATTTCTTTTGGCCCAATTCTCCAATTTGTCTAGGTCACTCTGAACCCTATCCCTGCCCTCCAATGTATCTACGTCTCCCTCTAGCTTAGTATCATCCGCAACTTGCTGAGAGTGCAATCCATCCCCTCATCCAGGTCATTAATAAAGATATTGAACAAAACTGGCTCCAGAACCGACCCCTGGTGCACTTCTCTTGGTACCAACCACCAACCAGACATCGAGCCGTTGATTGCTATCTATTGAGCCTGATAATCTAGCCAGCTTTCTAGCCACCTTACAGTCCATTTATCCAATCCACACTTCCTTAACTTGCTGGCAAGAATACTGTGGGAGACAGTATCAAAAGCTTTGCTAAAGTCAAGGTCACATCCACCACCTTCCTCATATCCACAGAGCCAGTTACCTCGTCATAGAAGGCAATCAAGTTGGTCAGGCATGACTTCCCCTTGGTGAATCCATGTCAACTATTCCTGATTACTTTCCTCTCTTCTAAGTGTTTAAAAATAGATTCCTTATGATCCCTTCCATGATTTTTCTGGGGACTGAGGTATGCTGACTGGTCTGTAGTTCCCTGGATTGTCCTTCTTCCCTTTGTTAAAGATGAGCACTACATTTACCTTTTTCCAATCTTCTGGGACCTCCCCTGATCACCAGGAGTTTTAAAGATAATGGCCAATGACTCTGCAATCACATCAGCCAACTCCCTCAGCACTCTTGGATGCACTAGATCCGGTCCATGGATTTGTATATGTCCAACTTTTAAGAACTATTTAGAATAGGGATGTTAAATTTAGTTTAATCAACTAATCGACTAGTCAATGGATTTTCCATCGACTAGTCAATTAGTCGATAAGCAGGGGAGCTGCAGTGGGGTTATCTCCCGGGACGGGAGCTAACTCCACTATAGCTCTGCCTTTTAAATATATTAAGAGCCTGTCAGCTTTTAATAAATTTAAAAGGCTAAAGCACAGCAGGAGGGACCCAGCACAAGCCAGGACAGCTGATTCCTGGCTCGCACAGGGTCCCCCCCTTTCCCTGCTGCACACCAGCCTCTGTCTTTTAAATGTATTAAGAGCCGTCTTTAAAATACTGCCAGATCTCCTGGATTCCTTTCCCCTTCATGGTAGCATCCCAGGGGATCCTGCCCATCAGTTCCACAAGGGAGTCAAACTCTGCTTTTCTGAAGTCCAAGGTCTGTATTTTGCTATTCTCCTTTCTTCCTTTGGTCAGGATCCTGAAATCTACAATCCGATTATCACTGCTTCTCAGGTTGCTACCCACAACTCCTTCCTCTGCTAATTCCTCTCTGTTTGTGAGCAGCAGGTCAAGCTGAGCATAGTGCCTGGTTGGTTCCTTCAGCACTTGCACCAGGAAGTTGTCCTCAAAATTCTCCAAAATCTTCTTGGATTGTCTGTGTACTGCTGTATTGGTCTCCCAACAGATGTCAGGGTGATTAAAGCCCCCCATGAGAACCAGGGCCTGTGATCCTTTCTTCTGTGCATCTGCTGATGGAAGCTCTGCCAGCAACTGTGTGGAAGTAAGGGTAGCAACACCACAACCCTCCACTATAATCTTGCAACCCTCACACAACTCCTTTTTGGGACCGCACCCCTACAATTACAACATTGTAAAATTTCATATTTAAATAGCTGAAATCATGAAATTTACCATTTTTAAAATCCTATATCCATGAAATTGACCAAAATGGACTGTGAATTTGGAAGGACCCTACTTACAGGTTGTCATAGATGATCTCTTCAGGTCACAAATACTGAGTGAACTCTATGTGCATAGCAAAAAACAACCTCCAATATACAGCACAATAGGTTCTATTGGTGTAAGGAAGCTTTCACTGATGATTTTCTGGTGGGTGTTGACAAAATATAACTTTTCTCTCCAGCCATCAGTTGCTTAGTTTGGAAGTATTCCCAATGAATTCTGAATGCTTGGCTGTTGGACTCTCCGAGCAGGACAGCCCAGTTGGAGCTGGCACAGTTAGCCCTGGGGTTTGAGACGTGATGCACTCTCATGGTATAAATACTGGCAAAACCCCATGGTGCAGAGAAAGTGATGAAACTATGGCAGAAGGGTTATGAGTCCTGATTCTCAACTGGGTAAGACCTGCCAAAAGGTATGGAGGAAGACAGAAACCTTTCCCATACTTACATGATTTGTCAAGAGAGGAGGTTACAAGATCATCAGGCTGCATACCCAAGAACTTGCACTGGGATGAAGCAGACCAAGCTTGTACCTGGAAAGAGTGGTTAGGTTATTATTTTGCCTAAATTGGCTTGCCCATCTTTACCACTAACCTGCCAGACTAATAGCAAAGGGTATGTCTACACTACAGCACTAATTCGAACTAACTTAATTCAAATTAGTTAATTCAAACTAAGCTAATTCGAATTAGTGCATCTAGACTTAAAAACTAATTCGAATTAGCATTTTGCTAATTTGAAATAGCATGTCCACATTGAGTGGACCCTGAACCGAAGTTAAGGCCGGCTGGAACCAGGACTTAGAGTGTGGAGCTGCTGCCTCAGGCTAGCTGAGGGCTGTACTTAAAGGGACCCGACCCCCCACCCCGGACAGACAGTTCTCAGGGTTCCCCGCTTGCTGGTCTACCTCGATGAGGGACAGCAAAGCATTTGTGTCTCGGAGTGCTCTGCTTGCCCTCACTTGGGGCACCACAGCACTCTGCAACATGGAACCAGACCTGCCCCCGGGGACTCTGCTGTGTCTCGTGGACACATTGCCGGCAGCCTGGCTGCACTCTTTGCAGGCTGCCATCCGGGAGGACCATCGAGGGGATGTCAGGATCCAGGGGGCCCTGTGGGAGAGCTTCTACCCTGAGGAGCGCTAACAGTCTCCCCGATCTGCCCCACCGGGGGTTCGTGCCCCATTCCTCCCTCTCCTCCTTCCACTTCCCTAGCCCCCCCTTCCTGATGTCAAATAAAAGACACGTATTTCAAAAATAGAAACTCTGTTTATTCAACACAACTGGGGAGGGGGAATGAAACTGTGGGGAGACGGGGGAAAGGAGGCGGGAGAGGGCAGGAGAGAGGGTGGGAGAGGGGAGGGGGAAAACTGGGAGGAGGGAGCTGGAAGGGGGAAGCAAGGGGAAGGAGGGGGAGGGGAAACTCAGGGATCAGGGGTGTGGGTCTCGCCGGGCCAACCGCCTCCCAGCATGGCGAGGGAGGGGGCCTCGGCGTCCCCGGGGGGATGGGGTGGAGGGTGCGGAGGTTGAGGTGGGGAGTGTGGACATTGAGGAGGAGGGTGTGGAGGTTGAGGAGGAAGAGGTGGGAGGGAGGGCAGGAGTGGGAGGAGGGACAGTTGTTCAGGGGGAAGCAGGTGCAGGACGGGCACGGGGGCACCATGCTCTGCAGCAGGGCCTGCAGGGTAGCGTTTCTGGCTCGCTCCTCAGCCAACTGCTCCTGGCAGAGCTGCAGGTCTGCTCACATCCAGGCCTCCACGGTGTGGTTCAGGGCTCTCAGGGACCCCAGGTGCTGGTCCCAGTAATCCTGCTCCATGCTGGTGGTCCAGAGCAGGCCGCGGGTGCGGGAGCATGTCCCGGGCGGGGTGGTGCGCCCTGCACGAGCAGCTGGTGCAGCTGTAGAGAAAGAAGAGAAGTGGTCAGTTCTCCCCTGGGGACACAGTGGATGATGCCCCCCAAGAGTCGGTCAAGGGCGGGGAAGTAGGGGCAGGTGGCAGCCCCTGCTGCGGCGCCGCCCCTGGTGGCCCTGGCGTACGCCTGCCGCAGCTGTTTTATTTTCAGGCGCACCTGCTCTTGGGTGCGCCTGTGTCCCTTTCGGGCCATGGCGGCTGCTATGCAGCCGTAGACGGCCGCGTTCCTCCACCTAGTGCGGAGATCATGGAGGTTGGGGGCCTGCCCCCAAACCTCAATGAGGTCCATGACCTCCGCACCAGTCCAGGAGGGCGCGCGCCATCTACGGCCCCTGGCTGGCCCCTGGGTGCTGGGGGACTGGGTGGGGGATGGCTGGCTGCCACTGGCTTCCTGGCTCATCCTGGGGCCACTGGGTCAGGGGCAGAGACTGCTGGAAGGGCTGTCTCTGGCAAGTGCCGTCTGGCCAGAGTCTACCCCTTTAAGGGCCCCAGGGCTGGGGGAGAGGAGAGTTTTCCTGGTTTGGCCCAGAGTGGCCACCAGGGGGGAACCTGGGAAGGGCTAGCCTCCAACTAGTTCGAATTAAGTGGCTACACAGCCCTTAATTCAAACTACTTAATTTGAACTAGGCGTTAGTCCTCGTAGAATGAGGTTTACCTAGTTCGAATTAAGCGCTCCGCTAGTTCGAATTAAGTTTGAACTAGTGGTTTGCATGTATAGACGCTATGAACGTTAATTCGAACTAACCTGTTAGTTCGAATTAAATTGTAGTGTAGACATACCCAGAGCTAGTCTACTCCATTAAGTCATATATCTGCAACAAACATTCTTCAAACAAGTCTCTACCTCATAGAGACCATTAAAGGTTTATCACAGTTTATAGACCTTACTATATAAAATAGTAGATTATATATTTTTAATTCATTGTTTATACTATTGAATCCTGGGACAATTCAGTGCTTCAAGGATCATTGGCGCACACACTCAATTTTTTGGGAATTGCCCGATAACTGTGCTCCAGAATCTCAGCTTTTATTACAATCCCATGCCTCTTGAATACCAAAAGCCCTAAATATCTGCTAACCCAAGCAGTCAGAACCTACTGCTTTCCTCTGAAAGCTTCTATACTGCAATCATGCGATGCTGTACAAGTTTGTAGCACCTGGCTCATTTGGGTGCAGAGTAAAATAAACCGAATTTAAAGCAATGAATTAACTCAAGGGATAGCGTGCTGGTTGTATCAGATAGAACTGGAGGTAGGGAAAGAGACAGGAGGGCTGGGGAAGGACAATATGGCATAATTTTAGGGTCCCTACAGCATAATTTAGGTCTAATGTGCAACTTAGACCACATGTTCTATGAAGAGAGGCTAAAGCGACTGGGACTTTTCAGTTTAGAAAAGAGGAGACTAAGATGGGATATGATAGTAGTATATAAAATCATGAGTGGTGTGGAAAGGGTGAATAAAGAAAAGTTATTTATTAGTTCCCATAATAGAAGAACTAGAGGACACCAAATGAAATTAATGGGTAGCAGGTTTAAAACTAATAAAAGACAGTTCTTCTTTACACAGTGCATAGTCAACCTGTGGAACTCCTTGCCAGAGGAGGCTGTGAAGGCTAGGACTATAACAGACAGGGCTCGCCAAACAGCGGCGAGCCCCGCTCGCCAGCCGAGCTGTCCGGTGATCTGTGCATGCGCAGATCGTTCTGTGCATGCGCAGATCGCCCGAACCCGACTCTTCTGGGTTGCAATCTACTCGCCACGGGCGAGTAGATTGTATTATTTGTCGAGCCCTGATAACAGAGTTTAAAGAGAAGCTAGATCATTTCATGGAGGTTAGGTCCATAAAAGGCTATTAGCCAGGGGATAGAAATGGTGTCCCTGGCCTCTGTTTGTCAGAGGCTGGAGATGGATGGCACGAGACAAATCGCTTGATCATTGTCTTCAGTCCACCCCCTCTGGGGCACCTGGTGCTGGCCACTGTCAGCAGACAGGCTACTGGGCTAGATGGACCTTTGGTCTGACCCAGTACGGCTGTTCTTATGTTATGTCTTTGGAGATAGGACACAATCTTGCAGTGGCAGACTGATGGGCTAGATACATGACTTCCAATTATTCTCTTCGGCCTGGTATGTGATTCCTTTAATTACATACATAAATAAAATTCTACTTCCATGTCAGTCTTGCAGTTTCCCTATGCGCAATTAGTGACTGAACAACATGTCTGAAGCACAGCACTTAGGGCTGGCTCTTTCCTTCACTGATATCATAAAGATATCTTGTCATCTGAAGAAGTGGGTTGTGCCCACGAAAGCTCATGATACCATCTATGTGTTTTGTTAATCTTTAAGGTGCTACTAGTCTATTTTTTTTTAAAGTTTTTCCTGTTACAGACTAACTTGGCTATGTGCATAAATCTCTGTAACATTTCCATATAACCATATATCATTCTCATATAAGTTTGTATTAAGGGAAACGTTAAGTCCTTTTATATACATAGATCTTGTCCTTTTAGATATATCTTTATGTTAAGCCTTCTTATAGAATCCCTTGTATTAAGAGAAACCTTGTATCCAGTTTTTTCCATAGAAACGTTCTATCAAGCTCTTTATGTTATAGGTCTTAGGAATAGTTAAGGTAAAGAAAAATCTCTTTTGCTAGGAGTAGAATAGATCTCTCCCCTTTCCCTGATTGCCCTGTTGAAATGAATGAGGTGTGAATGGAAACTGAAAGGTGAGCATCTCCAACAGAAGTTGCAAGGGTGGAGAGGGGCTGGGAGCCAGATCCAAGATAATACCTGTGAAGTGAGCTCATTGAAAAGAAGATTGGATGTACAGACTGCCTTGGGAGTGGAGCACCAAGTGCCTGCCCTTGAAAGAATTCTCTTTGAAGCAGCATTAAAAAAGGTGAGGTGATGACTAACCGGCTGCATGAGAGGGATAAATAGGAGGCATCTTGCAGAGGGAACCCGGGTTTTCATCTTGTCGACATTGGAGCATCAATCCGGATTGGCAGAAGCCCGGCTCCACCCCTCCCCCATCTAACTTGCTTGGCCAGTGTAGTTAGGGGGAGCAACTACTGGTAACAACAAGACGGAGGGTGCTTGTGTGTGTATGTGTGTGTGTGTATGAGTGCATGAGTGGTAATGTATCATATGCATATGATAAAGTATTGATTGATATATGTATGTTCAATAAATGTAGCGTGTTGCCTTATCCCCCTGAAAAAGATCCCGGGTGCTTCTTTTAAGCACAACAGCTACCCCTCTGAAGATAAAGAGTTTTGTCATTCATTTCTGTCATATCAAGAGGAATTCCCCAACCTTAACACATCTACAGGTATTATATAGACACACCGCATGACCTACTTGTAGTGCAAAGAAATGTAGAAACGGTGTATGAAAAATACCTGTTTATTCATCTAGAAGCTGTAATTGATAGTGAGGATAACCCTGGAAGGATTTATTGTTCTCTGCAAACACAGAACCAAGAAATTTTGGTAGAGAATGAATCAGACAAATCTGATCATCCTTATCCTTACTCTGTGCTTGTTACTCAGAGGCTGTGTCTACACTGGCACCCTTTTTCGGAAAAGGGATGCTAATGAGACACAGCGCAATTGCAAATCCGCGGGGGATTTAAATATCCCCCGCGGCATTTCATGAACATGGCTGCCGCTTTTTTCCGGCTCGGGGTTTTGCGGAGAAAGCGCCAGTCTAAACGCGATCTTGCGGAAAATAAACCCTTTTCCATAAGATCTCTTTATGCCTACTTTCAAGTAGGCATAGAGATCTTGCGGAAAAGGGTTTATTTCGCAGATCGCGTCGACTGGCGCTTTTCTCGGCAAAACCAGCCAGCGCGGCCTGTTCATGCAAATGCGCGGGGAGGACATTAAAATCTGATTTTTAATGTCATTAGCATCCTTTCGAAAATGCCAGTGTAGACACAGCCAGAGTGTTTTGCCAGTGCTAGAATTAGAATAAGGACTAAAGCTACTCTATACCACTGGAGTGGCACAAAGCAGTCTCAGCAGGACCAAAATCCAACCCTGTCATGGCTCCTTCCCCACTCTGGCACGATAAATGCAGAAGTGGGGGCCAGCAAAAGTACCCCAAAATCTTATCTACCAGGCTTTGGTATAAAACTCCCTCCTACCCCCCCGCAAAATCTTAACAACCTAGATTTTGGGAATAAAATCTCCTCTGCCACCACCCAAATATTAATAAAGAAAATCAGGGGAGAGGCTACTTGAGAAATCTCACCCCTAAAGTACAAACCAGGACACAACCATTAACCAATACCAGGTTAATAAAAAGAAAAGAGAAAACTTTTATAATCACCACACTATTCCTGTTGCAAGCATAATGGTTAGATGGAAAAGCAACAAAATAATATACCCATGGAGAAACTCCACGGGCCTACAACTCAGTTACAAAGGAAAGCCAAAACATTTTTTAAAAAGTGCAGGGACAGCAGATCCCATACCCAAACCATAAAACAATAAAACCGGATTTATCTAAATTTTACCCTACTTACAGAAAGTGAAGAATTGTTTCTTGGAGACAGAGACATGTCTGTCTCCCTCAGAAGCTGGAGGGAACCCTCAGGAAAAAAACGGGAAAAACCAAAAATGCCTTTGTCCCAGTTTGAAATTCCTACCTACATTCCCATTGGACATTCCATCTGCATAGGTGTAGTTAACCCCTTAGTCTCCAGGCTGCCGGCCATCTCTCATGATCATGACAAACCCTAAGAATCTATTCATGATCATGGCTTTTATTAGATGTTTACTATGCATGAGAATCAGAATGGTTTTATTTAGATGACAGAATAAATAATCTATGCCTTAGAAATTCCACACCAGTTATTACAGTCTATTCTATCAACTGTCATATAGTTGTACAACCAATTTTCTTTTTTTTTTATTTGCATAAACAGAATTTTTTTTAAAAAAAACCTCATGGAACAACAAAGCACATTAAACCAAATTAACATTAGGTTAAAGTAATGTTTATAATCTCCCAATACTTCCAAAGGCAAAAATAGTCAAAGCTTTGTTTAAAAATTCATGCTTTTTAGATTTATTTATATGTAGAGTAGGCAGATTTATGCTGTGTTGCAAGAATGATCATTGCTGTTGCTTGCATGTACATTTGTGGCTGTTTGCACTTGGTATCACTTCAGATAGTCTATTATCTATATCCATTCTTATGACAATCTTACCACCAAATGAGAAAACGGAAAACAAAAAATTCATGATGGTACTGTCATTTACTCAGATGGATTTATTTTGTTTAAACACCATCTCATGTATTGTGTTGGCCGGGTTAAGGATGGAGTGTCAGATTTTATCCTTAACTTTGACTTTCTGTGCGTGTGAAGATTTGCATCAAACCCTCTATATTGTTTTACCATAGTTCTATTTGTTTTAATGTGCTGGAATCACAGTCAGGGCAGCTTTTATATGTTTAAATAATACAGAATAGTATCCCACTCTTTCAAAAAAAAAAGTCATCTGTATATGTACATAAAGTAAACAAGGAAAAGCTGTTTACTCCTTCCCATAACATAAGAACTAGGGGTCACTAAATTAACTAGGATTGGCTACATTCATCAGCTTTAGAGTGAGATCTAAGGTACAAGAACTAGGGGGTCACTACATTAAATTAATATGCAGCAGGTTTAAAACAAACAAAAAGGAAGTATTTCTTTACACGATATACAGTCAATCTGTGGAACTCCCTGCTAGAGGATGTTCTAGCCCCCAGCAATCCTAGCCATTGCAGTCAGGCCTTTGTGCAGCTGGGACAGAACAAACCCTCCTGGGGAGGGGACTTACACCACCTCCACCCCGCCCTTCCCCTAGGGCAGCCCATTCCCTCCTTCCACCCCCCTCGTGGGACAGTCACCCGAGATTGCCATACCTTCATGAGCAGAGCTCTGCCGGTGGATCTCCCCACGCCAAACTGGTTCCCCATGGATCAGTAGCTATCCGGCATGGAGAGCTTCCAAAGGGCGATGGCCACATGCTTCTGGAGGGGAATGACGGGTCTCATCTGCGTGTCCCATCACCTCAGAGCAGAAGCAAGCCACTCGCAGAGCTCCAGGAAGGTGTCCTTCTTCATCCTGAAGTTCTGGATCCATTGTCGGTCTCCCCAGTGTTCCAGGAGGATGTGGTCCCACCATTCAGTGCTGGTGTCCAGACGCCAGATGCGGCAGGGCAAGCTGGCATCCAGCTGCTGCAGCTGCTCCTCCACATACCCCAGGAGGGTCTGGAAGAAGGCCTGGCAGTTGGGTTGCCGCAGCTCCTGTGAGGCAGCCTGCAGAAAGTGCTGACAGACTTGCAGCAACATGTCCAAGAGCAGCAGAGTGCACGGGGCAGCTCCGGCTCCATGTTGGAGAGTGCTGTGGTGTCCTGAGTGAGGGCAAGCAGAGCACGCAGAGAACAAATGCTTTGCTGTCCCTCAGCGAGGTAGGCAAGCAAGCAGGGAAACCTGAGAACCGGCTGTCCGGGGGGGTGGGGTCGCTTTAAGCATGAGCCTCAGGCAGCAGCCACACAAGGTAATTCCTGACCTGATGCCCTGCCAGAACTGGTTTTGGCCGGCCTTAAATGTGATTCAGCGTCCAATCAGTGTGGACATGCTATTTCGAAATAGCGTTTTGCTATTTCGAAATGCATTTTGTGTGTAGACGCGTTATTTCAAAATAAGATATTTTGAAATAACGCTGTAGTGTAGACATACCCAGAGTGAGGATGAGGGAGGAAGGGGGATGAGTGAGCAGGGTGAGGCCTTGGAGAAAGGGTGGAGCAGAGACAAGGCCTCAAAAAAGTGGCGGGAAGGAAGTGGGTTAAGGGTATTTGGGTTTGAGGTAGATCTTACATTGCACTTAAATTGAAAAAGTGATCTTGCCGTTAAAAAGGTTGGAAACCATTGCATTACAGTGTGTCAAAATACAATTTTTTTTTTTTTGGATAAGAAACAGCTGTCTGAAATATTAACTGGAACAATGATTGTAGGTTAGGTAGCACTGCAGAGATTCAGTGTTATAGCAGCTAAATCATTGGGTCCCTCTTCTCCACCCCCAAATCCTATCGGGTGTGTTTGCAAAGCCTGCAGATTGCTGTGGAAAGCTCTTTTACAATGAAGTGACTGCTGTGCAGAACCTTAAAGAACTGTAAACAAGTCTGGCTTTAGCTGCCTTCTGAATTCAGGTATAAAAACTGACTTTCTTTCATCCCTGGGACCTTTCAATTTTTACATTGGTAATGCAGGCTAATGTTTTCTCAAAAGTAAGACTACTAAAGCTGCTGACTAAACAAATTAAGCCGGACGGCCCTCTGTCCTGGCAGCCCTGATGCAAGGAATGTTTGTCAGCAAAGAGAGCATTTACAGGTATTCGGTCTTGTGAAAGACAAAATAGGACCGTTTAGTCCTTAATGGCTTTGCCTTGAGGACATGTATCATTTTGCTTTTATAAGGAGTATTTCACATGCCATTCAGCACATATGTGATGTTTATTCAACCTGAGCTGTTTTTGTTATTTATATTTCATAATTTTTCAGGCCACCATTTACTTTCCTTCCCCAGAGCCAGTGGTTTGACTGCCTCAGAGCCCAGCTCTGATTCCTATGCTGAATGTGTTTTCACACTGCTCCAATAAAGGACTTTAGCTTCAGAGCTGTGACCGGCACGGGACTGGATATCATACCCACCTTACATTAAGGCCCACAGATGACATGCTGACTTATCTAGGAAAGATCAAAGTACACGCTCATCATAACACACAGAATTTAACTCAGAAATAACCTTCCCAAATCTATAGCCCATCATCCTTATTCATGTCATCTGTTAATCATTGGCAACCTTAGGAAGGTGCCATATTACTAGCTTTTAAAAATTAAGGTCTGATTTAAGACAGTATCCATGGTCAGGAAAGTATTTAAACATATGTTTAACTTAAAAAATGTGCTGAAATCTAACTGAAGTTACTTTTGTGTGTGTTTTGGAGGGGCTTTAAGTGTTTCCCTGAATGGAGGATGAATCTGTTCAGTTTATTCCTGAAATGGAGTTTATGGGTTTAAAAAGAGAGAGAGAGATACTGTTCTGGCTGGCAATATTTTGTTAAGCAGACCAATCTGGCTTTGGTGCTTAATGATTAAAATCTGCTATGTTGACTTACTCCTAGTCACGACAGAAAAAGAGGCAGAGAAACCTCATTTGTACAGTTTCCCTTTGACTTCAATAAAGTTTGCCTCTTTAAACAGGGGAAGGCCATGTTCTCATTTTAGCTCCATTTGAAGGTGGACATTATTGCCAAACACTAAGGCTATGCCTACACTGCAGGATTTTTGCCATTCTTGTGCAAGTAAATTTACAGTTTTTGCCGTTCTTGCGCAAAACCTTGCAGAGTGTCTACACTGCACGCATGTTCTTGTGCAAGTAAATTTACAGTAAAGCATCAGAAAAGAGGGCTTCTTGCGCAAGAGTTATTCTCTCCCCACAAAGAATAATCCCTCCTG
The DNA here is from genome assembly GCA_019425775.1 of Rafetus swinhoei. Taxonomy (NCBI): domain Eukaryota; kingdom Metazoa; phylum Chordata; order Testudines; family Trionychidae; genus Rafetus; species Rafetus swinhoei. Next base: position 31,373,470 of record CM033447.1, on the reverse strand, counting down.
TGCAAGAGCTCTTGCGCAAGAAGGCAGTGTGGACGGGCAACAGGGAATTTCATAGCTAGAAATCAGACCTGCTCACCTACATGCTGATATTGTTTGAGACAGGTGTTAGATTTGTAAGTATGTGATTAGTGCTTAGACTTTATAAAAAGCTTGTAAGTTGCTGCATGCTATAACCTCACTGCAATGTCTATATTCCAGGCTACAAGGTAAAATATGAGTTTGTTTTATTATTGTCAAAATGCCTGCTTTCAACTTGTGAACTCAGACAGAAAGGTTGTCGCCCCTTTGCTCACCCAGGAGAGATGTTCCCTCTACTGTTTTCCATCCATGTGTGGAATAAATTTTGTAACATGCTCCAAAGACATGTGTAGATGTGCACCACCAGTAGAAACATATGCTGCTGCCTGTGAGCACTGTGGGCACGCTGCTAATGAACTGGGTGGCATTTAAATTTCTCCTGGGTGGCCACCCAAGTGCCCAGCTTACAGGGAACACTGCCTGGGAGGACTGTCAACATTAAGTGTGCTGTCATACCACAGCTTTGTTAATTGTCCCAGCCATCCATGGGGAAAACATGCAGAAGGACTTGTTTGAAGTCAAAGGCAAAACTGTACAAATAACTTGTCTGAATGCTGGAAGAAGGAAATAAAAATAGCTATAAAAGATTATTCATCTCTTTTCTGTTGGATTCTTACAAGAGCTAAAATTAAGAAACAAAAAGCTGAGATACTCAAAGTCAATTTAGGTTAAGCCCTAAAAAGACATTCAATGCAGACAGATCACTACATCTCTGTCAACTTTTGAATCAAATATGGGAGCTCAACTGTGCATATATGCTTGCTAGCTATAACTTGTAAATACCTCTTTATTTTTTCCCAGGTAATAAATCTTCAGTTAGTTTATTACAGGATTGGCTACACTCATCAGCTTTTAGAGTGAGATCTAAGGTACATGTTAATTTGGGGTGATTGGTCTCTCAGGACCAGAAGCAACAAGAACATTTGTGATTTTTGGTGTAAGTGACCATTTATCACTAAATCCAGCTTGCCGGGTAGCAGAATAGATTAGAGTGCCCAAGGGAACTGCCTGTGATTCCATGATCAGACTGTCACGGTGATGGAAGAGTTCACATCTGTTACTGATTGGTGGAATCTAATAATAGAACATACCACCAGTTTGTGATGTCTGCCCTGCTTTTTGATGATCTACCTTGAGGCAGGCATGCTTGGTCATGACACACTCCAGGCCACATGACAGCTCCCCTTTTGCCCAGACAGCAACTTCTCGGAGACTTGACCTGGGGCTCCATTGGATTTATTCTATCAAAACAGGTACTCATCCTGCAAAGGCTTGAACACTTCCTGCAACCTCAGCTCCCATTGAATTGAATGGGTCTTGGTCCTTTATTTTAGATTTGGCAGGTGCCTGGGCCTACCATTATTTGCTTTTACAGAAAAAGACTGCACGAATATTTTCTTTAAAATTGGATTTAGAGAATCCTCTCTGCATTCCTCAAGACACTAACAAAGGGATGGGGAACCAATGGCCTTCGGCTTACCCTGATCTGGCCTGTGAGGCTCGGAGCTTCCCCCAACCCGCATCAGGATGAGCCAACCCTGGTGCTCCAATCACATGGTGAGTTGCTGAGTCTTGAAACCCCCTACTCCTGCACTCTACCTCCTGCTCAAACCCACCTCTTGCCCTCAGGAGCCCCTTCCCTCTGAAACTTTCATTTTTGGCCCCACCCCAAAGCCTAGGGGAGCTTCACAAAATTCACTAGCCCAAGCCCCTTGAAAAAGTTAATCCAACCCCTGGGTAAAGCCCTCAGCCTCGGCACGGCACTCCTCTCCCCCTGGGGCTGGAGTGCGAGGAGAGTGGGATGAATGTCTCTCTTTTTTTTTTTCTGCTTCTCACTGTGAGGATTTTTTTTTTTTTTTGCGTCTCACTTGTGTATGACCCCCAACTGATTTTTCTGTGGGTCAGTGGCCCCCGACCCAAAAAAGGTTTCTTACGCTTGTATTAACAAAACAAGTCTAATGGAGTCTAATTCTTGTTTCAGAAATTACTTAACAGATTTTGCTGTGCTTCAACCACTAACTGGTGCTCACTGTGTAATAGGAAACTGCATTCCAACTGTACCTACCTCAGGACTGTGGCTGCGGGGAAGGGAGCGGAGGAGGAATGACTGGGGGAGGGAACTGTGGTACAATTACTGAAATATTAGGAATTATATTATGAGATTTCTAATCTCTCTGTTGTTCTATAGAAGTAAGGCAAACCATTCTTCTCCCAATCTCCCAGCCCTGGAAAATTCCATTAAATGCACCTTTCAGCTGACAGCAATGAATACCAATCAATTCTCAACAATCCCTTGAAACAGAAATTGATGTCAGTGATGAAGAAATCTTCTAAGAAATGAGTCCCCTTTATATTTTCTTCAACAATTCTCAATTATAATGAACTCACATTTGTACCCAATGGACCAAATGAGCTCCCAGCATTCATATGACAGTTTCTGTAATTTCAAACAACGAGGTAGAGTATAATCTCTTAAATACCGAGTGTTGTTTAAGTAGGTCTGAAAAGATTCACTTTAATAAATAATTTCTTATTGTGTAGAATGCTTAGAGCAGGGGTAGGGAACCTCAGGGCCAGGGGCCGGATGCGGCTCCTGGCTTACATGGATCTGGCCCCCAAGGCTCATGGCCCATCTCAGCATTGGGGAGCCCACGCTGGTGCTCCAGCCTCCTTGCTGCTCCACTGTAGGGCTGGAGCACACAAAATCTACTAGGCTGGCCCCCCTAGGCTCTGGTGTACAAGGGGGATATGGGGAGTGTCTTTCTCCTTAGTCAGGGGCCAGTCAGTGAGGGTGTAGAGTTTTTTTGTTTTGTTTTGGGTTTTTTTTTTTTTTTTGCTTCTCCCTTGTGTGTGGCCCCTGACTGATTTTTTGTGGGTCAGAAAGGTTCCCCACCCCGGCTTAAACATTGCCTGGTAATTGGGATAATGCTGATTGTACTTGCTGTCTTTTCTTGGATAATAATACTGTGATCGTACAGAATAGCTGAGCATGGAAGTTGTTTTTCTTGCTAAAGCTGCTCACCTAGTACTATATATTAAAGCCTAGCTTCCACTAAAAAGTTCTATTGGCTGAGCTACATCAGTCAAGGGTGTGAAAAAAATATCCCTGACCAAAACAGTTATGCCAGCATCATGCAGCCAGTGTAGATAAGCTACATCAACAATAGATGGCTTCCAACAACTTAGCCATACAGAAAGAAAATAACAATGCCAGCTGAATTATACCTCTGTGGCCTCTATACTTAAAAATACTCTGACCACTTTCATTTCTGTAGTGTTTTTAAGTTCTGCATCAATGTGGATGTTTTCAGTGTATTATTGAGCATCATATTTAGCTTTGGTTTAGAAAAATCAAGTGTCTAGACAAAGTGTCCAATATTCATTAGCACTGAATGGAAAATATATTCTAAATGCTTCTTTAATAATGGGCTAACATCAAAATGTCTCATTGACAAACACTTCTATGAGGTCTATTACATAGTTGAGTTTTGCCTCTGTTTTTTCCAACATTTATAACCTCCCCCCCCCCCCCAAACAAAAAAAGAAACAACAAAGCAAGGTGACCTTCCATCACATAGACTGCAAAGAAGCTTAGGAGTGGCTTTGGGCACTGATATCAGCTGCACCTCGTTTAGTAATCTTATTGTCCCTCTCTGAAATAGGTCATCTGAAAACCAATTCCCCACTCTTGCCTGTAGGGTATTGCTGTTGGTATTGCATATCAGATATTTCTGTACAAAATGACTAAAATGGAACAGTTAACTCAACATTGGGAGAACAGATTAAGATGAACAGAAATCAAATGTTTTGCAAATGCCATAAAATCCATCATTAAATTGCATTCATTAATATTGCATCCACCTTATACAGCCACAATGTGTAGACTTTGCAAAAAACAAGAAAACATTAACATTATTCACAAACCCTCAAATTGTACCATTTGTTTTTTCTACTTAATTACTATGTTACATATTTTATGAAAATTAGCATGTGCAAAAGATCATGTCATTATACTCAGCTGTTAAAGACCTAAAGAGCCAACAGCGTGCTATTGACATACAAACATGTTCTGCTCTTAGTTAAATATTTGTACTCTTTTTGCCAGATTTTAATCTATTTTGAAGCCAACTGTAACAGCTGAAATAGAACATTAAAAATGTCATGAAATGGGCACAGATGGTTTCAACTTGAGTGTCAAAGAAATGTGTCACTTTTCCCCTAATGAAAGGCAAATTGTGGGAGAAAATAGATCTTGTCAAGAGTACCCATAATTCCAGGTGTGAAAATGGTACTGTTTAGAATTATAAATAAAAGATCTGTGAGGTAATATCTTTTACAAGACCAAGAAGTTGACATCTTAGGAAGCCATCTGAGTACCCATGTCTATTCCACTTATGTGAATGAGGTGTTTATTGATGATGGAGTGGATATCTGCATGTTCTCCATTGTCTTATTGATATTTGAGGCAGGCAGTGTTGCTGTCATTGTGAGAGGTGTTGGGAAATGACACCCATAGTGGCCAGATCCCTAATGACATCTCTGTCTGCCTCAAACGTCTACAAGAAAACGGGCCAAACACAGCCATCCTCCCTAAGCACATGAAACTCATCCAGTTCATCCTCACCCATAACAATTTAACATTTCACAACCACTGGTTTGGTCAAACCGTAGGAACAGCCATGGGTACCAGTATGGCCAATGTCTCCATGGGTCACCTGGAGGAAGAATTTCTGGACAAATGCATCATGCAACCAATAATATAACAGAAATACATAATGGAATTTTCATTATCTGGACAGATGACCTTGTCAAGCAGAAGACTCACCACCTATCCATTAAACTGTCTCTAGAACACTCCCATATTAAGATAAATTTCCCAGGCAAGCGATCATCTTCAGTAATAGAATACTTCAGACAGGTGCACACAAGAAACTTCCTAGATCACCACACCTATCTTTACAGATCCTGTAACAACCCCAAACACACAAAGGTGGCAACTGCCCATGGGCCTGGTGATTCAAAAGGGTCTGGGACTCCTGACTGCTGCCACTATTGGACTAAAGAAGTTGGTCCAGTAAAAGATATTATCTCACCTATCTTGTCTCACTAATATTTTAGGACCAATACAGCCACAACAACCCTGCATACAACAAAAAAAAGGCCTCTAGATAAATTACATTAGGTCAATTGATTTTCTGCATCTGAAAGGGTCTCTAAAAACCACATTGACATTTGCAGCTTCAATTTCTGCATTTTGGGGCCGAAAGCTATAGTTATTTCAAAAAAGCAGGATGGCTTTTCATGGAGACATATCTATTGAATGCAGATAATAAACATGTTAAATCAACTCATCTCAGAAATTGCCTAGTTTTAGAACAAGGAGAGTAGTTTGCAGATGCTATCTATCATAAGAAAAGTGTTTTATGGAGAAATAAACTTGGAAATTAAAATAAAAGGGTCAAAGTTTTCCCAGAGGTAACAACTATGCCTTTTCCTTATTGCTCAGCTTGGCGAGCACACCTCGCAGTCTTTCCACTGTTGTGTGCAACTGCCCAGTCAACCATGAGGGCCTAGAGTAGAGAGGCAATATTGGATCTCGGGCCAGAGGAAGCCAGGCACAATGATAGGCCAACTGTAGAAATGTGAACAGCTATCTATTAATTGCCCAGAGGATATAGGTAGGGTTTCTAGTCCTCTAGGCTTGAATTGGAGTTTCCAGGAATTAAAGATTAATGTCATGTGATTAAAATCTTCAGAAATTCATCCAACCAAAGCTGGCAACCCAACCTGCCAGAGAAAGGGCATGAGAGCATTCAGCAGAAGTGCCACATGAAAGTAAATGTACTACAGTAGGACTACCACAAGGCCAGAGAATCCCAACAGTCAATCTGGTACCAAGCTGCAGACCTCTTACAAACAGCTGTGTGTCATACTTGCTGGAGAGCTTGCTGCCACTACCCCACAGACCGCTATGGATACCTCTGAAGAGTGCAAGACACAGAGCCCAGGTGTGAACAGAGAGGAAGAGGAGCAGGCTAGGAGATAAGTGTAGGGGGTCCCACTATGTCACAAGCCAGGACCTGGTTGAAACTCCACCATAGTCCAATTAGCCCTGGCTGCTGAGCATGGGCAAGACTGATGCAGGAGAAAGAACTTTGTTCCAGAAGCAGTGCTCCACTATCTGCAGCTGCTCCATGAACACTATTGAAACCAGGTTGTGTTGGTCCTGCCTCTGTCTTCGCCCACAAATTATGCAGAGACACTTTCACTGATTCAACACCCTGTGCAGGTGTGGGTTTTTTTGTTTTTTGTTTTTTTTTACAATTGCATCCCACAACCTTCACAGGATACCTAAAACCTTTCTAGAGGAGATGAATTTATTAATTTTGTCCTGCCCACCGTCCTGCTATTCCTTTCTGTACCTACTTGTGAGCTCTTGGCTAATGGCTTAATTGCCCTTTCTGCCTCACCCCACCCACTAATTAGGCACAACTTGGCATAGTCTGCTTTGCCTGACTGAGGCTGCTATGAAGAGTGCTGATTCAGGCATTTGTTCTAACACAACTACCAACAACCTTGAATTGGTTTATCACTGTGTCCCCCAGCAATCTATCCTCCATGGTGATGTGATTCTCTTTGCAGCTCTGCAAAAAACTGGAGAAACTGTGCTTGTAATGTCCATCACCACTAGTGACAGGTTTGGATAATTTTTGATGGTGCCTAGACTGGTCCAAGTCATACCCTCCCACATCTGCCTAAAGCTCTGCAAGGGTGCAGGCAGGATGCAGGCTCTGGGAGGGATTTTGTGTGCTGGGGCAGGCTCTGGGCTGGAGCAGGGTGCAGAAGGTGCTTACCTCAGGTGGCACTGGCTCCTGAGAGCAGCCCACACACTCCTCTGGCAGGGGCTTGACACTTGGACTGAGGGCAGCATGCAGAAACACCCCCTCAGAGGCTGCAGGGACTTGCCAGCCACTTTTGGGAGCGGCATGGTGGGTGGACAGGAAATTGCCTGAGCCCCACTGTGCTGAGGGTCCTGGCCCTTTTAAATCCCTCAGGGGCAGCAGGTGGGGCTGGAACACTCCGGGGAAGGCATGTTGGGGCAACAGGCTAGGGATAGAACTGGTCCTGAACACTGGTGGAGCAGGGACTCTGGGCCTCAAATATTTCGGGAGCATGGGCACCATGGGTCCACATAACTCACTGCCCCTGCCCATTACACAGTGTAGATTCCATGCTTCTGTCAGATGTCAGACAGTGAGGAGGGCTGTGTGGTTTTATGGGATTTTTAAAAAAAGGTGTTAACATGATGGGATATGGTGATATTAGGGCAGGGGTGGGCAAATTCCGGTCCATGAGCTGGATCTGGTCTACAGGGTTAGTCCCGGACAGGCCTCCACCTCTATATTTACCTACGCTTCCACAGGTATTGAGCAATCACAGCTTTCATTGGCTGTAGATTGCTGTTCGCGGCCAATGGGAGTGCTGGGAAACAGCGTCCCGGTTTGCACCATTTCCTGCCACTGCAAATGGCGATGTGCGGCCCATGAGAGCCACCACTGCCTGATACCTACAGAGGTGTAGGTAAATATAGCAGCGGTGGCCTGCTAGGGACTAACTCTGGTGGGCTGCCATTTTTTTACTGCTCACCCCTGTATTAGGAGATGGAGAAAGTTGCTGGGACTAGGCCCCTTTCTCCTAGTGACACAAGAGTGACTAGTTTCTGCCTAACCATGCAACTCCTCCAAGCCCGTTCCTCCCCCTTCCCCACAAAAGACGTTGTGCTGTGCAAAGGAGATTTGCACAGTGAAGTGCTTATCCATGGTGCACCACACTGTACATCAACACAAGCGCTTTTGATGAGCACACAGAGCACTGATGCAAAGAGGCAAGTACTCATGCACACAAGAGATATATTAATTGCAGCAGCCAATGTAACTTGTGGCAGCCAAAATTTGAAATGTAGATATGGCTGGAGAGGGGAAAAGACATGAAAAGTAAATTTACTAGCAGAATCCATCAGGCAGCAAGTTCATTATGACATTTCATCTCTTTAGGCAGCTCCACAACATAGTGCTACAGAGCCAGGAGTTCTGTGTTTTGTCATCTGCAGAAGGCATCTTCTCTGCTGAATAGGCAGGATCAGCTACCTTCCCTGGCCGGTGCATTTCAGATGATTCCAGATGGTTTTTTGGCATGAATGGGCCCTGCAAAAATAGAAAATCTGGGTCCATAGGAAAGGGGGAAAAAATACAAACAGATCTAATCTTGGCTCCACAGTGCTCACTATCTCCATATAAAAACACCTCAGACTTTTCACCTTCCCAATGTGCATCTCAAGGAGCTGCTTTTTCCCTACTCAAAAGAAATGAAGTGCACTGAAATAACAGCTCTACTTTACATAGCCATTAGGGCTTATTCTCTACTCCAGGATGAAGTGCTCTGGACAGATTTAATGGGGGTGACCTAAGGCAGGGAGGGGAGAATTAAAGGGAGATAAAATGCATAGAAAATACTTAGGACTAACACCCGAAGTCCCTCTTTTTGTGAGTCTGCCTTTTGAGCAAAAAGGTATGAGATAGATCATGCTTACAAATGAATTTTCAGGTTCCAATGTTGGCACCATTCCAGGTGGGAGTGGATGATTAGCCCCTCTCCAGTGATCACCAGGGAGGACCTGTGTGCCTGCACCCATCTCCTGACTGCTCAGCCATAGGAGGAACCTGCGTGAGACCTCTGTATTCCAGCTAGATCAGTAGTTAGAGTTTAATCTTGCACCATGAAGGCACAAGAGTTTTTATTTCTCTGGATCACCAAGAACTACACTGCCACTCTGCAGTATAAATCAAGTGTGCTTTTAACAGTATCTCCTTCTAGGCCTGAAACATGTCTCCGGCTATGTCTACACTATGGGTTTTTTCCGGGATACTAAAGGTATCCCGGAAAAACTCTGCCGTGTCCAGGGAACACGTCTGCTCTTCGGCCTTTTTTTTGCAGAAGAGCAGATTTGCTCTTTTGGAAGCCCTGTCTTCCTCCTTCCATGAGGAAGAAGGGATCTTCTGAAAGAGGAGGCTGTTCTGAAATTTGGCCCACTGTAGACGGAAAAGCCTCTTCTATCTAAAAACTATTGGAAAAAGGTACGCAAATTGCGGAGCGCAATTTGCATACCTTTTTCCGATAGATCAGTGTAGTTCTAGACATAGCCTCCACGTATACCACTTGCGTACCTGAGATGTGTGAGACAGACAGAACTGAGGAGGGAGACATTTTTATTTAGAAACATTGGGCAGTGTGGGGCCATGGGACCTAGTGTACTTGCCAGCATAGCTATTAGTAATTAAAAATCATCCTTCATATTTCTAGTCATTTTAATCATCTAATACTTTTATTTATTGCATATTCCTCTATAATCAAATCTGTACAAACAGTTTATAGCTACGTTTGCTGGTGTGAGTTTGAATGATTTGTGAGCTTCAGGGTGGAACCTGCTGCCTGGGTGTGGTAGCCCCCTTATCTGACTGTTGGGACACTGCCAAGCGGCTTTATACTTGAGCACCTCAGGAGGAGGAATCAGGAACCCTGAGTAGTACCACAAAATGAGCCCAGAGCATAGAAACTTTAGAACTGTCCCCCTCTCCTATTTCTACATCCTATAGATACTCGGGCAGTGCAGAAAGAGGCATTACAGCCTTTGTCACACTTTTCTGTGCCATGAATGGTCTTAACAAAATTACACAGATTTCAAATGTTGAAACTTCTGTACAGGAAATGACGCTGTATTAAAGATAAATGATTTATGATTGATGTATCAGATTATTATGATTATAAACTACAGACAGGTTCTGTTAACTCTAAAGTGGTACCATTATAACATCAGAGCTAACTCAACCAATCACCAGCCTTCATCTAGACGCATGTTGCATGCCACAATTCTATTGGTTGTAATGCTTCTCATCAGAGCAAGATTGGTTACATGTTTCAGCATTGTCATTGGTAGATTACTTGACTCAGTTGTCACTGTTCTTTAAAATCTACATGACTGCACATTGATGGGCATCAGTTCTTAGAAAGTGATCATGGCACCACAGTTCCTTGAACCAGTAGAGTAATTGCAAACTATGTGCCAGTTTCACTAGTACACTTCTGCTGCTTTCTAGTACTCTGACAATGCAAGTCAGCGATACACCCCAATTAACCAGCCAGGTTTTTCTGGCAACTTTGCACTGCTCTGGTTTACTGCTTAATTTGCTCTTGCAAATTAAAAAACATGAAAACAATTTAAAGCTGTTGCTACTTATCTCCAGATCATTACAGATAATGCATGGGAGCATCCCCATTGGGTTTCTTGCAATATCACAACTTATCTAGCAAATTGAATAGTGAGTGCAGTTTAAAACTTCAAAATTTTGTTAGCAGAAAGCAGGGACAGATTAAGACATGCTGAGGCCCTAAATGGTGTCAAGTTTAAGAGGCTCCATAGTATTACCAAAAATGTGTATTATTCTAACAGAAAGGACAATGAATATAGAAATAATAAAGTTTTATATTGGCATATATACTGAGATGTCGGTGCGGATGCAACAAAAAGCTAGGGTTTTTTTGTATTTAGAGGCCCCTCATAATCTGAGGCCCTAAAATGTAGTTTCCTTAGCTTGTGCATAAATCCGGCACTGGCAGTGAGATATTACCAGTACTAGTGGTATTCTTATTCCAAGTAAAGGGAATACGTACTTTGGAAAGGCAGGAAAGGGTTATATTCTTACCCAGTGTTGCCCACACATGAAAGAAAGGAAAGAGAAGCTTAGCTCTGAACTGTGATGTAATCCTGTCAGTACAAAGGCCAGCACTGTGAAGTCAGTGGTGAAGTAAACACTGTGCCTGAGTTGGTGATGAAGCCTAACTCCTTTGCTGAAGGAATTTTTTTAGTATCCTCATCAGCAACAAAGAACCTTGGGTGCAGTCTTCTAACCAGAGTGGCACATTGGGGAACTTGAGAGAGAGAGAACAGAAATAAATAGAGGGACAAAATCCCTGTCTCCCCTCCTCAGGCTTCATATCCCTGTCTCCTTGCCTACCCAGTCTCAGTCTCCCACTCCAGCTCACTGTCCAAGTCTCTGTTTCTCTCCCTTCTAGTCTCTGACCATGGGATGCTCTCAAGTTCATCTAAAGAAGTAGGTTTTGCCCACGAAAGCTCAGGACTCTATACATATATATTTGTTAGTCTCTAAGGGTGTGTCTAGACTACATTCCTCTTTCGAAAGAGGGATGCAAATAAGGGAAATCAAAAATGCAAATGAAGCGATGATTTACAAATCTTGCGCTTCATTTGCATAATCTCTTCCAATCGCTTTTTCAGAAGAGATATTTTCAACAAAAAAAAAGCAGTCTAGATGCGGTTCTTTCGGAAAAAAAAACCTTTTTCGAAAGAACTCTGCAAACCTCATTTTTTCAGGAATAAGGGTTCTTTCAAAAAAAGGTTTTTTTTCCGAAAGAACCCCGTCTAGACTGCTTTTTTTTCGGAAAAATCTCTTCCAAAAAAGCAATCGGAAGAGATTATGCAAATGAAGCACGAGATTTGTAAATCAGTGCTTCATTTGCATTTTCGATTTCCCTCATTTGCATTCCTCTTTTGAAAAAGGAATGTAGTCTAGACGCACTCTAAAGGTACATCTACACTGCACCCTTAGGTCGAAATAAGCTACACAATTTGACCTACACAAATTGCATAACTTATTTTGAGTTAATTTTGAAATAGCTTATTTTATAATCTGGCGCTCTCTACACAGCGCCAAATTTTGAAATAAACTGCTATTCTGAAACGTCCCTTAATCTTAATGGAACGAGGTTTACAGGTACATTGATATAGTGAGCCCATTATATTTCAAAATAATGTGCTTGTTTCAAAGACGCAGAATAGCTATTTTGGGGCACAGCAAGTATCTCGAAATAGTGCCACAGTGTAGACATACCCTAAGGTGCCACAGGACTACTTGTTGTTTTTAAAGTTACAGACTAACACTCCTCCTCCTCTGAGACTACTAAGACTAAGCAATACCTGAAGGATACAGCTAGAAAATTGAAGAACTAACCTTTGGAGCCTACTCTGGGAGGAAAAGAAAAGAGGATAATCTCAGATTTGTGAACTGTTCTCATTCCTAGATGAATGCACTATTTATTAAGGTTGCCTTACACTTCCTGTTACAATACACTGCTTTAAATTGCTTGTAATTTTGCTGCACATTAACCAAGCTTGCTGAATTTTTCCATGATGTCTGTCTGCCTCAGCCTGAATTTATTTATAAAATTTCACCCAAAACTCGTTCAGCCATTAACACCATAAAACCAGAGAAAATTCTGGTGATCTTTTTATTGAACAGCTCTGGTTCACCCAAGCTTTGCGTCAAAGAGTTGAAATTTGGCAGGATGGCGGCCTTTGTGTCTAGGAATGGAGGGGTGTCATGGTCACTTGCTGGGAAAGGTGAATGAGACTGGGAAGGAGTAAGGGCAGGGACTGGAAACTGCCAAAGCTTGAAGGGCAAACCCTGACCTTTTCCATGGGACAGCAGAAAGAGCTGCTTTAGCACTTTTATTTAATTTATGCTGTCTGCTTGGATTAGACCACTCCTGAGGACAATCCTTGCAGTAGACCAATCCAGGCATGTGGGTAGGTAGGAGTGAAGTTAGTCACTTTCCCCAGGAGTTGCAGTAATCTCTGCAGAGAAGATATAGAGCAGGGAGAGAAGAGGGGACCAAAATTTATCTCTGTATTTTACACACTCATGCGTGTGCCACACAGATGTATAGCTTGATAAGAGTGCGGCGGGCTCTCCCAAAGTAGGTGATTCTTGTCTATAATGCACACCAATAGCTTCTGGTGACATCTCATACTTGAACTTTTGAGTGGGCCAGCAGTCTTTTTCTGTCAAAAGCCCCATTGTGATTTTCAAAGTCTGCTTAGACTTATCTAGGCTCCTCAACTGATTCTCTGAAGGAAGGAACATTCTTCACTGTGGATACAAAGCAGCATTGAGCACTAACAAGGCCTCCACAACAATATCCCCAAGTGCTCAGGGAGTACAGCATTATGGATTCCTTCCAAGGGTCTGGACCAAAGGGTGCCAGTCATTGAGCAACTTTATGGATGAACCGCAAGGGGTGTTTCCCTCATAATATACTTAGGCTTCTCTGGCCACATCGCTTTTCCAGACTGTTTATCTCCATCTGGGCTCTGGATGCTCCTGGACCAGGATTTGTTCCTGAGTTTTAAAGCAAAAGTTGCTTAGACATAATGGTGAAAATGACTGTGTGAACATATGGGAATAGCCCACATACCTAATTTTCAAACATTCCTAATTTAGTTCCATATTGACTTTTTTCACATGAGATTGAGCAGGAATTCTTCATGCAAAGCTGCATGTGTGCCATGATCCAAGTCTTAAAAGAAAGCCACTTTCAGATGCCCAAAATGGAACTAATTAAAGCTGGAGGCTGTGTGGCTGTGTCTACACTGGCACCCTTTTGCGGAAAAGGGATGCTAATGAGACACAGCGCAATTGCAAATCCACGGGGGATTTAAATATCCCCCGCGGCATTTGCATGAACATAACTGCCGCTTTTTCCGGCTCGAGTTTTGCGGAGAAAGCGCCAGTCTGCGATCTTGCGGAAAATAAACCCTTTTCCGCAAGATCTCTTATTCCTACTTGAAAGGGAATAAGAGATCCTTGAAAGTAGGAATAAGAGATCTTGCGGAAAAGGGTTTATTTTCCGCAAGATCGCGTTTAGACTGGCGCTTTTCTCCGGCAAAACCCGAGCCGAAAAAGCGGCAGCCATGTTCATGCAAATGCCACGGGGGATATTTAAATCCCCCGAGGATTTGTAATTGCGCTGTGTCTCATTAGCATCCCTTTTCCGCAAAAGGGTGCCAGTGTAGACACAGCCTGTATGTACACAGAATTAAGAATACATCTGTCATAAGAAACTGGAGTAATAAATTTGACCCCTGTTAATTACCTTTATTTAGAGTTCAGTATAAATGTAAATTGCCAACCTTGAAATGATCTGTCAGGCAGAGAATTTTTTAAAAGTTTATGCCTCTTGGATTATATCGTCATGGGAGTTACATAGAATAATGGCCTAGATGGACCATGGGTCTGATTCAGTGTGGCAATTAATGTTTTCTATCTCAAACAGCGATGAGTAAGACAGAACTTTACTTTTAACCCCCTATTGTCAGTTGCCTGTATCAGTCTCAGAAAATGATCTTTAGGATTGAAATTTTTCATGCTTGGTCCCAGGCCAGGAAGTAATCTATAAAATCTGTTCAGGTACTTTGTATTATTCATGCACAACTAAAACTAATATTAGTACTCAGGTGGATTACATGTGCATGTCCAGAAAGGAATTTGTTAGTACAATATATCTGCTACATTATACATATTTCACAGGCTTTATCTTTATGTCATAAGATAACAGGAAAAGTTATTATGATTCACTGACTCTAAGTGACCCCCCCTCCAAAAAACAAAAAAACAAAAAAAAACCAAAAAGAAATAATCCCGTTTGATTGGAAAAAAATTCAAAAGCACAGAAAGAATTTTGGTCAAATCTGATGTTATAAAACAATTTTAATTTATTTAATATCATGTTCTCCTACTCTGTAGTTATATATTTCTGAAAAAATAATATGCAGATTATTGCATAACACATCTTTTCCAAATTAGCCCCGAAATATTTACTCAATTAATGTTTTAACACAAGAAAGGTGTTTCATATTTAACGTAATTTTCCAGAGAGATTTATCACATAAGTCTGTGGAAAGCAGCACCTATTTTACTTCTTTGTAAGCCATTACAAAGATCATACACAAGCCTCTTAGACAAAACAACACAGGTGACAGAAACACAAGCTAAATAAAGAACCTCACTGAGTGTTCTAGCAAAGTGAATATTTCACCTGGTCATATATGTGGAATATTTTGCATAATGTCTGCAGACCCTCTAGGATTCATCTATTACAGAACAGAAATACACTGCTGAGACACAGAGAAGTGGTATTTAGCATTATGTCTATGCTTGCTTAGGGCTCACTGTCTATGTGAAATGAGAATAAAATAATATTAAAATGAAAATAATTATTAAACATAAAATAATGCATTATGCAAACAATGAAAAATACTGTATTTAGACAGTTCAAGCACATATAGCATATACATAATAAAGCATACTTTTTTAAACCCATCCAATCATTTAAAGAAGCTGTCCTGAAAAGGTTGTATACTGATTTAAAACTCAACAACCACCTAGTGCATTCTTCCTGCTCACCTTTTAAAGACATACATAATACGAAATGGGTACATTACACTGCTGTAGTTTACAATATATATTTCAAATTTACAAAAATACAGAAAAACAAGATTTCTTGCACTCAGATACTGAGCATTAACCCTTTGAGTACTAATTCCCACCTGCAACACTGCAGAACACATTCATCTGACTTATGCACATTTATAACATTACAACAATTCTAATTGTCATTTAAATGTACTCTGTTAGGAAATATATTCCTACATAATTTAAAAAAAGAGTATGGGCTAATAAACTGCAACTAGTAAATAAAAGATGAGTTGAAGCATGTAAGGATTTCTGCAAAATATACATTTTAAATTGATGCCCCATCAAGGGGCTTTTATTATTTGTTCTGTTCTCTATAGCAATGTCTCAGTTATCCAAGCCTGTGTTAGGATATGACAGACTTGTTGTTCATATGGCCATACAGCATTGTGCTTTGTCTTTTTATTTATGGAACCACTTTTCTCCTTTCACTGCAGACATTTTTCTTCCAGCGCTGTGTTTCTATTCACATTATATAACTCATTCTTATTTTGCAGCCTTTTTGTTTTAAAAAGCAGTTTCATTTGACATATGGATAATTATGTCGGATCTGCCCTATGAGTTGATGTTTTGTGTCCAGACATTCATGGAAATATAAAAAACCTATTGCCAAAAGCCTTGTTAACAGAGAATGTTAGTGACCCTAAAATGCCCTACAGTCGAGCGGAATCAATGAACACAAGTAACCGCTTTTGAAGGTCAAATTTGCATTTAAGGATAAAGATAGTCTGAAATTTGCTGGGAAGGAAAGTGGCTTTCACATAAGATGTGAAATTAATGAATTAGTATCTGGAAAGTTATGTTTCTTGAAAATGATTAAACATTCACTTTCCTGACAACTCTGGACTACGTTGCTCATATGATTAAATAGACGATATAGTATATACAGTCTGTCTGAACGAGAATAAGCTATTTTTAAGAAAATGACAGTAGTCCTCAAAGAGTTAATGATAAAATTGTTCTACCTAAACAGATGTTGAAAGGTTATTGTGAAACAGCTTACAGATTTGTTCAAAAGGCATACTTTACAAAGAAGTGTAAAACTTGTTGAGACAATTGCTATTACGCTGCACGGTGTCACATACAATGAGTAGTGCATGCTCTGTAAAGACATTAGAGTGGACCCTTATCAAAGCTATCATATAACCTTATACAAAGGATTGTGCCACTTAAACTAGTGCAGTAGTGATTTTTTTTGTAGATTCATAATGCTCTAGATTAATACCAACAGGGTTTCCACCGCCTTTTACAATACTTGTTTTTACACATGTAACACTAGAAAACAGCAAATGGTATATCCTGACATATGTCATGCAAAATACAACCAATACAGCACCATATATGTAACAGACATTACCTAGTACTTCTCTCCAACAAGAAAAGAGACATAACAGAGACTGTACATTACATGATTTTACAGGCCATATGCTACAGAAGATCTTTAGAGGCAGTATCACTTTGTAGGTCTAAAAAGCTGTATTAATAATTTTATAAAATCCTGCTCCTCATTTCCACTATTATAACTTCTGATTAAAATCTATGACACAGTAATAATATTTTGCTACAAAAATAAATAAGTAAAAGATGCTGATATGTATATAAAAGAGTCTGAAGTTACCACAGAATTAAAAAAAAAAAAAGTAATTAAAAGTGATGTATTTCTAAAGAAATACAGTTCTTTGTAACAAAAGGATATTGCCTCTTATATTCAGTCCTCTAGGCTTCCATTTCAAATGCTCTCCCAGAACAATTTTCTAACATTCTTTTAAAAATAATTTCGCTTTTAAAACACTGCCGCTATTTCTCTCTTTTAGTCTCTTATTCAGAAAACAGAAATAAAGGCGGAAAATCTGTACAATTTGTTGATGTGCCACACAAACATGTAATCTTATTCAGTTTAAAATAAAAATAAAACTGAAGATGATCTAAGTTGAAAAAGACAATATAATGGCCCATGAACTACACAGTAGTTTCATTCTTCCAAGGACCAGTTTTGATATTTCCTGTACTATCTGAACTGTATATCATGGCTTCATGCACATTTCCCTTGAGAATTCCATTGTGATTAGTTGTATTAAATGGTAATGATTGTGTCCGGGGATGCATCTCAAAATGAGCTGTGTGGTGCACAGTGTCACTTTCTGGGATTTTAGCACAGCTGTATATTACAGTACTTGCATCGCTACTTTCAGGCTGGTTGATAGTAGGATAGGCATCGCTTTTCGCACAGCAAGCTCGTCTGTGACCTGACTGGCTATCATGAGTACTGTGTGGACTGTCTGTATGCGAACTGTGAATGCTGCCATCAATGCTTGAAGGAATATGGTAGGCGTATTCTCTTTCTCCTGCAGATCTATGTCGACTGAAGTAACGTGGTTTAGTTCTGCTTTTCAGACATCTGTGAATGTGCATGTTGGGCCTGAAAGTTCCCTCATTATGCACGTGTATATGAGCTTCATCATCCAAAAGTTGATCACAGTGCATTTTTGCACAACAAGGTGTAACTGGTGAAAGGCAGTTAACATGGTTTTGAACAGCTTGTAGATTAGTAAGCTTGCAGTGACTAGCAGCTGGATGATTAAAAACAGCTGATTTGTTAGGACATGGTGACTCTTGAAGACAAGGTGCATGAACCTGCGTGTCCCCATTGACATTAACCTTTGGGCGGACATTAACTTGTACAGAATATGTGCTTCTTCTAGATGGGCAACACGACCACCAGCAATGCCATACATCATCTCGCTTTGCACAGTGATGGATAAGGATGAAAAGCCCCAAGGTCACACAAAATGCTCCATAGAGGCAGCTAAAGATCATATCTAAGAAATGTCCTTGAGATACAGCAAGTGCTCCAAAGGTCCAAGTGGCAGTAAACAAGAACAAAGTGAACGCTGCAGCTCGAAGCTGAGCCTTAAACGAGTGCTCGTTTTCTAACAACGAAGAAGAAATCATGGAGCATGTTGTCTGGGAAACTGACCCAGAATCTGTAATATGACTATGGCCCACTTCAGTACTTGCTAACCTCTGCTGATCTTCTGTCCTTTCTTTTAATTCATACTTGCGTTCTGGATGACGCTTCAATTGCACGTATGTGCAGAGAAAATAAACACAGGTGACCAGCACAATGAATGCAACTGGCCCATAAAATGCACCAAGGCTGGGTTCCCAAGCCATCCAACAGCTGCAAACAAAACAAAGAAATAAAAACAAAAAGTAAAAATCAAATTAATTTTAAACTCAAATTTGACATAATGGACTTCTCATATGTAAATACATTGGTTTTGCTTTAACAGCATATTATCCCGTTGATGTGTAAGAACAGCTCCCATTAATGTCGAAGGAAACTTTAGTGATGGGAGGGAGAGAATATGATAATTAAGGTTCATTATTCTGAGTCATCACCTTCAGCCCCATTAAGCACATATTTGAAGTGGACATTCATCAGCTTCACAAAAAAACTTGCCCAGATGCAGACAGACTTATCTTCCTTTCCAAGTGCAAATAGATGGACATCATACCAAAGGGACGGAAGGTGAAAATCCATTGCAATCGACATACTACACAGACTACAGTGAGAAACTGTGCCACATGCTCTCAAAGAAACTACAAAATCATCTGATCTGCATCCTGTACAGCATACAGAAAAAGATCAAGAAAGAGCTCTCAAATCCACAGATTCTCTTACAAAACCAACCTCTAACACAATCTTCCACATGGCTGAACTTTACTAACTCAAGACAAGCCATTTACAACACACATTTTTCTTCTCTATAGAAAAAAAGGACACTAAATTATCCAAACTTCTACATGCCACAAGGGCCCACAACAGTGGCATTTCAAGCTCATCCAACAATATTGCTAATTTATCCAGCTATACACTTAGCCCAGCAGAAGAGTCTGCCCTATCCTGGGGACTCTATTTCTACCCCACCACCTTCCCCATACAAGATACAGTTCTGTGGTGACCTAAAAGCCTACTTTTGCCATCTCTGACTTAGGGAATTTTCCATCAGTCCCCTGAACAACACACTGACCAACAGATGCCATCCTACTAATGCCATGGAAAGTAGGATTCTGCATGGACTCTTCTTGATGGTTGCAACCATCTGGACTTCTACATAGTGCTTCCCCAATTTGTGTATATGCTGAAATTGTGGACAAGCAGCATCACTTGCCCCATAACTTCAGCCATGCAGAATGCTACACCATCTACATGCTCAAACAAAACTGTGACATTATAATTTAAAAAGCTGATAAAGAAGTTACCGTAGTCACCATGAATAGGTCAGATTATGAACAGGAAGCTGTTAGACAACTCTCCAACATTCATTCTACAGGCCGCTATCCTCTGATCCCACTGAGGAGTATCAAAAGAAACTACACCATCTACTCAAGAAACTACCAGCAGAAGCACAGGAACAAATTCTCAGATATACATCTTGGGAGCCCATACCAGGGATAGTTTATCTGCTACCCAAGATCCATGAACCTGGAAGTCTGGGATGACCCATCATCTTTGGCATTGGAATCTTAAGCAGGGCTATCTGGCTATATTGACTCCCTCCTCAGGTCCTATGCTCTCAATGCTCCCAGCTATCTTCAAGACAGCACAGACTTCCTGAGGAAACTATAATCCATTGGTGATCTTCCCTCTTTCCCCCCCAAAAAACAATTCTAGCCACTATGGATGTAGAAGCTCTCTACACGAACATTTCACACAAAGATGGACTACAAGCCAACTGGAACTATATATCCAATGATGCCACGGCACAAATGGTTTCTGAATTTTGTGCTTTTGTTCTCACCCACACCCATTTCAGTTTTGGGGATGATTGATATCTTCAAGTCAGGGGCACTGCCATGGATACCCACATGACCCTACAGTATGCCAACATTTTTGTGGCTGACTTAGAACAACACTTTCTCCGCTCCCATCCCCAAGTGCCTCTCCTCTATTTACACTACACGGATGACATCTTCATCATCTGGACCATGGGAAGGAGGCCCTTGAAGAATTCTACCGGGATTTCAATAATTTCTACCTCACCAATGAATCTCAGCCTGGAGCAGTCCACACAGGAGATCCATTTCCTGGATACTACAGTACAAATAACTGATGGTTACATAAATACCACTCTATACTGGAAACCTACTGACCACTATACTTACTTACACACCTCCAGCTTTCATGCAAATCACATCACATGATCCAGTGTCTAGTCAAGCCCTAAAATACAGCCACATTTGCTCCAATCCCTCAGACAAAGACAAACACCTACAGGATCTATATCAAGCATTGTTAAAACTACAATACCCATTTGGAGAAGTGAAGAAACAGATTGATAAAGCCAGGTGAATACTTGGAAGTCACCTACCACATGAAAGACCCAACAAATAAAGCAGCAGAACACCTCTACCCATTACCTACAACCCCCAACTAAAACATCTCCTACCTATCACCAAGGATTTACAATCCATCAGCGATGATGATCCCTTGCTCTCACACACCTTGAGAGGCAGGCCCCCCAACCTGAGGCAAATACTCACCATCAACTTCACACCTCACAACAGAAACACTAATCGAAGAACCTATCCCTGCAACAAACCCCATTGCCAAATCTGTCCACACATCTACCCTAGTGACACCCTCACAGGACCGAACCACATCAGCTATACCATCAAAAGGCTCATTCATGTGCACATCCACTAATGCAAAATATGCCATCATGTGCCCACAATTCCCTTCTGCCATGTACACTGGACAAACGAATAAATGGACACAAATCAGACATTAAGAATGGCAACATCCAAAAGCCAGTGGAAGAGCACTTTAACCTCCCTGGGCCCACATTTCTGGACTTAGAAGCTGCCATTCTCAGATAGAAAAACTTTAAGAACAGACTGCAGAGAGAAACTGCTGAGCTGGAATTCATATGCAAATTTGACACACTTAACCAAGGTCTAAATAAATGCATGGAGTGCATTACATTACAATAGGTAATTTCCCATTCAGGAATTCTCACCTTCTCACCACTTTTGGAGATGAGCCACATCCATTCTAATTTAATTAGCACTGATGTCACATTCTCATCTGTGTCTCCTTTTTTCTCACTGTGTCTTTCTTTTTCTCTTCAGCATCTGAGGAAGGGAGCTGTAGCTCATGAAAGCTTATGCTCTAATACCCTAATACATTTGTTAGTCTTAAAAATGCCACCAGACTCGATGTTATATTTGGAATGAGATATTTTGGGGTGGATTTACTGACTTTTCTAAGGTTCTAATACATTCTAATGCAGTATATTAATGTTGGAGTTTTCCGAGGAGGATAAGTGAGTTAGGAACCCAAATCCCATTGAAATGTAAGTACAATTAGCCACCAGATTCCTTTAAGCTCTTTTAAAAATCCCAGTCTAAATACATATCTTAAAGACCTAATGAGGATATTAGGTCTTCATTGCAGGTACTGTATGAGAAACACAAATGAATAGGATTCACCTATTTGAATCATTACAATTTTCAGTTTTCCTTCTGGTCGGAAAGAGGTAAAAGTACAACAGCAAAATAAACAGTACGTAAAGGAAAGGAGAGAGTCCCTGCTAAACATAAACTCTGATCATGAGATTTTGCATTAAGCACCACTCTAGTTGGAAGATAAAGGTGGCATTGGGGTCCCCCTGTTTTTAGAAGTGCTTAGGGCTCGCTTGTTAAGTTTGAGCAGCCACAGAGCTTTTAGGGAATCTTTCTGGACAGTGTTTCTTAAGCAGGGCAAAATGGTTGTAGCAGAGGACGGTAGCTGGTCCACACTGTAAATAACACAACCATATATACTTTTAGAATATCAACTACATACTTTAAACTAAAATTCTAAAAGTAGTCTGCATAGCAGTATAGGCTGCAAAGGTCACATAAATTGGCTATAAACTGAGCAGAACAGTCCTGAGGATCAATGGTCCAGTGAATTAATGTATGCAAAGGGAATTTATGCCTGTATTATCAGGAACTGGCAAGCAAGAAAATCTTTCCCTCTGAGCAGCCATGTACATTACCCTTGATCTTCTTGCTAGCTCTAAAGATCCATGGGATTAAGAACTTGTCTGCAGAGCCTGGGACAGCTGACATTCCCACACCACCACTGGGTGACCATATCCAAGGAGCTTTGTGGAGATTAGGCGCTGCAGGAACAGCCACCCAAAGTTCCAGTCTGACACTACTCTGCAGCCTACTGATTGACCCCCTGCTCATGATTTAACTCCGGAGTGTGTCCCAGGAAGCTGTCTGGATAATCACACAGACTTCTGATCTGCTATGACCTTCAGTCTCCAATCCCAGCCTGATTGACTTTGACTTTTCTCTTCTCTGATCCTCCCTCTCCCCCAGTTACTGGCTCTGAAATCTAGCCTCTAGCTTCACTCTCACCTTGTCTCTTGCCTATCAATCTCAGCTCTGGAAATTACACTGATTCTAGTGCTCGCTGACTACCACTTTGTGGCCAGCTTTGACTTGTGGACACCAGCTCAGGTGTGACTGCAAGGGCAGACCACTTATGCCCCAGCCCTTTACACTGGGGCCATGAAACAACAGAGGGGGAGAGGATTCAGAATGCTGTATTCATTCATGTAGTGTGGAGAAAAGGTAACAGGATGATATTCCTTTTCTATTTATTTCAAACAAAACAGCAACACTTGCTAGCCAGAAGAAGGGAGGGTGGGAGGGGGAAGATGGAGTCCCATTCCATTCTCCAGTGACTGCTATTTGTGACAACCTTCCCTCTGCTCCCGATGACTCTCTTCTATTTCTCTTTGAGTCTCATTTCTGGAACATACAGAGTTCTCTTAAGCCTGCACTGACCCTTTCACAGTCTTTCCTGTGGCCCATTGACGTGTAAGTCAGGGAGAAGCCCTCCAATGAGCAAATGATCATTTTCACAGAAAAGCAAATGTTGAGATGGATGAGAGATATAAGCAAGAAAGACAACACAAGGAATATGTTTGTTAGAGAGAAGCTCAAAATAGCAGTCTATCAAAAAAAATGAAGTGCAGGCTCAGAGGGTTTGGGTCATATAAAGCGCAGTCCTGACATCTATGTGGGTAAAAGAGGTCACATCAAGACTGAAGGAAAAAGCCAGAGAGGCTGATCCAAGAAGTGGGGGGATGTTACCAAAGACAACATAATCATGTGGTGTGTCAGGGGATAATACATTACACAGAGCACTTAGGAAGGAGAGGACTCAGAGTGGACCCACTTCGATGGGAGAGACGAGCCCATTCTTCTGCTGGGATGTAGACGAGTTTCATTGCCTTCCCAACATCATTCTCCAGAGTTCACTATCTATCTATTCTATAGCAGTCAGTGTGAGAGGTAACTCAGAGTGCAGGAGGCTGCAGGAGATTGGGGAAGCTTACCTAGCATAGCTCCCGTTTGGTGGGGGGAACCAGGGCCCTCCTTCACATTTATGGGGCCCGATGAAGGATTATAAAATGATGCCCCACTGACCCCAGTGGGTTGAGAGGGCACAGCCCCTGGACAAAACCTGCACAGGGGCCGGATTGCTCCATGCCACCCTGCCCGCTAGCCCACCCCTCAGGCAGAATCCCTCTACTGTTAGCCAGAGCAAGTCCCCTACAGCCTACGCAGTGAGAAAGCAAGGCCAGGTGAGTGGAGCCCTGACTCACAGCCATGCTCCCCTCCCTCCTGGCCCAGCTTGGCTCCTCAGCCCATGACCATCTACCCACTGCCAGCTGATTTTTACAAGGATAGTGCTGCTCACACAATGCTGTCTTTAGGATTTTGGGGGTGAAAATAATGTATAGGTACTATTGTTTTGTACTCTCTGGAGGGAGGGAGGGGAGATTCAGGACAGTGGGATGGGGAGGGTGTGATATGACAATTCCTGGAAGAAATTTAAATGGGGGGTGGAGTGTGGGGGGTGTAGGAGTCAAGGTTTGGGGATATGGGGGTTCAGGAGTAAGGGCAGAGAGTGAAGGGTGCTCAGGGCAGGGGGGACGTGGGAGGTGCAGGAGTCAGGGCTGGGGTTGTGGTGGGTACATGAGTCATGGTTGGGGGTATGAGGAGGGGCTCAGGGCAGGGAGCTGCAGGTATGGAGGGCTCAGAGTAGAGGGCATATGGGGTGCAGGAGTCAGGGCAGGGAACAGGCAGAGAAACATTAAATAAGATGTTGTACATCTGATGTAAAGTGAAACATTTCCCCAGTAGAACATTGTCTCAGGATGCTGTTATTTCAAGTGGAATCTCATCATGGATCACTTCAAAAATCAGTTCCTCAGTTCCATGAAAAATGTTACTGCATCTCTTAATGCAATCATTTTTTGTATTAACATTATTAATAATTTATCAGGCACATAACCCACTGTGCTGTCGTTCAATTTGTATCTTTCCTAGATAATTTTATTACCATCCCTCACCTGCTTTCCCGTTCTTTCACAGATTGTGATATCTGGTATTGATTGTCTGTGATTAAAGTGATTACAGAAGTACAACCTCTGTAATTGTGCCAAAATAGAAAATGTCTCACAGATCTATGAGGATAAATAATCAAGTATTTAATATGTTGTTGATTATAGTGATTGTCTAATTGTATATGTTTGAATAAATATGTTTTGACTATATGACAGGGATGGTCTGAGTAGGTACCTATGGTCTCTACTAATTTACCATAAGCTGAACCTTTCTAGACGATCACTCTCTGGTCCGGCAACGTCCATGGTCCAGCATGATTTTAGTTAGCCGATGTCCACTTATCATGGGTGTGGCCAAGTTTCCCGCATCCCACAGAGTTTGTTTACAGCCACCACGCCTGCCTTTCAGTGTTCTGGGCTGCTATTTTCCTCTATTTTACCCCAAAATGTCTTCTAAGAGCCCAGTAAGCAACGGAAGTGTGGATAATGCTGCTCGACAATATTGACTTCCTATGGTTCAGCAAACTTTCTGGTTCGACACCAGTCAGCTCCTGAGGGTTCCAAATTAGAGAAGTTCAACCTATATCAGAATTACAAATTAATTCTCTATGAAAATGATTTTGATGGGTTAAATATTTAATTATTAGCCCTTTCACTTTATTTCCAGACAACTCTATTTCCACTCTTTCCATGGCCGGTTTGAGATGTATCAAGATGTATTTTCAAAGCATCATAGCATTAATTGAAACTGAAGCCCATCCAAGAATCAGTAATCCTGTACTGACACAATGGATTGAAACATCCATTAGTGCACTGATCACTGGCAAGATGAATCATCTCCATGCAATCAGTTTCAAATGCTATTCCAAGCCTCTTACTGTACAGCCACCTTAGGTACTAATATTGGGTCAAAACTACAAGACAAAATTGCTGAACTGGTTCTGGTTGCTGAAAACCCAAGAATGTTTTAAAGGGAAAAACTATGGACAAGGATTTTTAAAAATAATGTGCTGATATTACATTAAAGATTTCTTTGTTTACAAAGAATAGTCTTTATCTCCTCTTAAGGGTGGAGGCTAAAAGTGTCAATAGCACTGCTTTAAAAATGCCATGCACTAGGTATTTTGTAGTAGTCATGATACTAAGCAAAATGTGCAGGGACACCAGAAAGGTGCATGTATGTGGCGGGTTCTGGTAAGCTCAGTGAACTGTGGTACTTATTCCTCTTATACCAGCTGGTGTCAAAGGGGGTGTCCTTTCATCATTGTCCATTTTAGGGACTCTCTAATGAGAGTTAGACAGCATTGTGAATGGTTGTCGCACAGGGTGCAAGGAGTAGGAAGGCGAACTGTCACATCTCACCCTGCACATACCCAAGCAGAACTAGTTACAGTCTGGTCATACTAGTTTGAATAGGAGAATACATGGTAAATCAAACAGTAGAGGCATATTCAGGATTTTGTTGCTTCTAATAGGCTGCTGTAGTCCTTTTTCTACAACACATGCAACGACATGATTACAGTGAGTGTAGCAATAACAAGTCTCTTCTCATTTACACAGATGTACAGCAAATGTAACTCCTCTTATATCAGTGGAGTCAAACTGGTATGAAAATGATGGTAAGCGAGCAAAGCATCAGACCCCTAACAAAAGCAATGATCTTTCACAGCCATTATTCCATGCAAGCTAATATGGAATTTTATCTCAAACTTTATGTTTCTGTCCTTTATAAAGACAGTAACTTTTATCAGCATCTGATAGAGACATAGTACTTATTTCTGAGAGCATTTTATTATAATACTTACTATGGGGCATTGCCTTCAATTCCATAATTATTGATGTTGGTCGCTGCTGTAATCCCACATATAATAAAAGGAACACCTCCACTAATTAGATAAAATCTGTCAAGAGATAACAATTGATACTTTAATTTTCTGTTTTTAAACAGTTTTTCTTCTTTAATGTTTTGTAAAAGATAACAATATACAATGTAGTCTGAAACATTAAATATCAAAAAGATAAGATCAGACACATCAAGAAAATAAAATAGTTTTGAAAACCCTGAAAGCCCTACATGAAGCAAATAGCAGAGGGCTAATGTTTACATCAATCTATTTCAATATTGCCTCACAATTTCTTGACTCGTAGTTTCAATATATATAATTACACTCAAAAACACCCTCAGTAATGAGAAAGTTACTATAACATCTCAAATAATAATGTATTCCTCCCACTTAAACATTTTTGCTTTATATACATAAAATATAAAAAGCACTACAAATGTAGAAAGCATAGCCAAGACAGCTGTTTATGGTCTATATCCAACCTACATTTTCTCAGCAGCTTCTGTTCTACAGAGGTTGTGGAATCACAATATAGCTTCCTGGCTGAAACTCTGAAATGGAGTTCAGGTAGGGGAAGGAGGGAAAAGGTGGTTCATTTGGACAGAACTTGCCCTCCATACAGGGAAGCCCTCCAAACTGTGATGAGGGCCCTTCCCCCTAATGTACAGCAATCAGGATGCTAAAACCTTCCTCTGCCTACTTCTCACTAGTGAAGGATGGTGGGACAGCATCCTTACTAACAATTTAACGTCCTCATCCTGCATCTGTTTTCATGGAGATAAATCTCAAAGCCCCTGACCAAGCCCTCACAAAAAAATCTAGGAAAAAAAAGTAGGTTTTTATCCTTCTTTGGCTACTTGTATGACAAGATTGGAACACATAATTTCACACCCATTTAACTGGTTAAACACCACTTTACTTGGAACTAAATTAATCCCAATAAGAGGAATTAATACTAACACTCACAGTTAAGCAGCAGTCATTACCATTCACTATCATTAGGCTAAATCAAATTCGTAGCTGTCCCTTTGAAGCAGCCATCCGGTTTTATGATGTTCAAATTCAGCAGAGTGTACTGCAATATTATTGTACATTTGTACAGCACCTTTCCTTCCAAAGCAAACAGCAAATTATGCATATAATGCAGCACTGAATTATTGTGACCTCTGAGATAGAAAGCAGCAGCCAACTGGTACACAGGAGACTGCAGAATTGTTGTCATGGTGGAAAGGAATTTTGTTTAGTGGCCCAAGGAGAAAACTCTAATTTTACAGACAGTGTTAGGCTTTTTAACATCCACTCAGAAAACTTTAGTTTGTAGAGTGTTTGAAAAATCCACACTGTAAACTCCAGTGAATTCCCTTTGTTTATATTTAGGATGAAGGGTTGAAATAACTCTGCCTAGGTTTGAACCTGTGACTACAGGGGCACTAAATAATTCAAACCACAAAAACGAGTCCATCCTGCAGATCCTAAAAGCTCTGTTGCTGCTGTGTACATCCTCTCACTCATCTCCAAGTTAAACCAGATTTTCTCTATGCAGAAACAATTCCTTTCTTTTCCATCACTTCTCCACTGTGGAAAGGATTTTTTTTTTCTCTACACAATACTTCATGCTCCTTCGAACAAAAGGGGAACCTTTTTCTCATACAGCATGTTATTGTGTAAGTTTCTGATCTGAGATCAGAGTCAGGTCCCTATATTTTCCAAAGCCATTTGCAAACATTAAATAATACCACAGTCATTGTAAAATAGTACTTGTGCACACTGGAGAAACAGAGGTACAGCAGGTAGAATTGACTGCCCCAAGATCACGCAATAGGCTCATCAGAACCAGAGTATGAATCAGTTTCTTTTGATTTCCAGACCCAAAGTTAGCGGTCATAAACAGAACAATCTCACAGCAAAGCCTATAGCACATTTTGCCCTAAAGTTCCAAGTTGTTAAAAAAAAAGAAAAAAAGAAACCTAACAGAAAATCATCCTGTATATGCCTGAAAAAAATCTTTGAGCTTTTACAACACACATTTCTTTCAAACATGGCTCAGCTAGACCTCAAAGACTGCTTCAAAAGAAGCCAAGTCCATTCAGCCTTTGCTGCTTTATAATTATGCAATCTTTCTGTGATCTGAGCAGATAGGACAAATATAATATAATTAATCTATTTTACACAGTTCAAAACTGTATGAAGTTTTCAATTTTTTAAATGACTCTGGTAGAGACAAAACATGAAAAATTTCAAATCAATTTGCCTGAAAAAATTATAAGAAACAAAAATAGAAATGTACAGAACTGTATGGAAAAATCACATTTCAACCTTATGTACAGTAGTTACAAAAATATCACTACATTACATTCTATAATCCCACTTTCTATCTATGCACACATTTCTTCTAGGATGAATATACTCTCTCAGACTGTATATCCTTAAATCCTACAAACTCTTCTATTGTATATTGTGTACACTATAAAATATTAATCTCTTTTAGGTTTTTAAAAGAAATATTTCACATAGGGGGTAACTGTGCTGTCTGCTGATAATTCTCAGATGACCTGGAAGCAGTTACCAATAAGATGCTCCAAAATGTGGTAATATCCAACCAAATGTCTCTCCTGTCTCTGCTAGAAGCAGGACAATATATTTTAGAAGTGACATAAGGTGAAGTCAAATGCTTTCTGCACCCGAGGTTCACTGTACAGATATCTATCTCAGTACAGTGCCTGCCCCATCTCATTGCTATTTTTTTTAAAAAACCCAGAGGCTAGAAATGATATTATTCAAATGATTCTTCAACTGTAGTTTCAGGCCTCCTCAGGGATAGGAAATGCCAAAAGATATGCCATGAAGAAATGAAACTGGGTAAAGATGAATGGCACAAAGCAAAAGGAAGACAAAAATATGGAGTAATGTGAGTTAAAGTATAAGAGCTAGGTTATATGCACTTTGGAGCAGGAACCACATATTCTTATTAATGTGCACAGAACATTAGGGGTGCTGTAAACATTATATAAATCAACAGACAACAAGTATTGGACGGGTGAACAAAGAGGAAGAGACATCGTTCAGGATGATCTAGAAGAATATAACGAGTAGTTTAAGAAATTTGGACAATTTATAATTAGGTCTATGAAATATTAGAAGAGTCTGCCAAAAGAAGTGGATGACAGCTCATTATTTGAGTAATTAAAAGTGACTGGACAAAACCCTGGAGGAAATACTGCTGGGGACAATTTGGCAAGAGACTGGACTATGTGATGTAATATGTTTTTTTCAATCATTTGATATTATGTAATGTTTTATTATTAAAAGGAGAAAACTTATAAATGAAAATAATTTCCAAGAAGAACCCAAAACAGAAGTGACAATGTAGAGGAATAAAAATACAAAGTAATGAATAAAAAAGCGAGGGAAAAGGTTGATAATAATTAGTAACACTTAGTACTTACAGAGCACCTTTCATCTGAGGAAATTAAAGTGCTTGATAACATTAATTGATTTAACCTTACAAACCCCCTGTGCAGTCGATAAGCATTATTAACTTTGTCATGCTGATGAGAAAACTACCTAAGAGAGATAATGTGGTTTGTCCAAGATCACACAGAAAATCTCATAGCACCAGACCTCTTTATACCATGGCTTCAAACACAAGGCTGTCTTTCCACGTTAGAGTGAAATGAAGGGAATAGGTCACAACATGCCATCCAGGAAACGGAGCGGGCAGAGCATATAACTGTTTTATATATTATGTTGGATTTAATTTTAACATCTTCATGAGAACACTCAATAATGGTCAGAAAGTTTTGAGCTACTCCAATGCCACAGTGATAACTGATACACAGACAGAATAGATAGATAATGGAGCTGTGGTAGCTATCCCATGGTTATAAGCTTGATTTGTATACTCCTCCCAGAACAAACCAATCTCCCTGAAATTTTTCAGGCTACAACTCATCTCATGATAAGAGTTTTTCCAGGAAATGTTGTAAAAAATGTAGAAAAGGAGTTTAAAAAGTGATGGCATTTTGAAAATGGATCTATTCTTCAAATTAAAAGTATCCAATTTTTGCATTATCAAGTCCCCAAAATGTCTTAGCCTACAAATTCCAAGTTAATTTTGTTTTGTTGGCCTTGCTAAAGGGAAACGCACATTAGTGGAGTGCCTACACTACGAAGCCTGTTATTTCAAAATAACAGGTTGGTTATTTTGAAGTAATAAGTCCTGCTTTCCACGAGAAATAACGCTTATTTGAAATAGTTATTTCAAAATAACAGTAGTGTGAACACTCCACTTCTGCTATTTTGAAATAACTACTCCCCAGAGTCATTCAAAGTAATTACTCCCCAGTGCTTCCTGGGGCTCTAAGTTGAGGTAGCGCGTCCACATTAACAGAGCCTGCTTTGGACTAATTTTGAAGCTTCCTTGTAGAGTGCACGTGCTAATTTGAAATAATTAATTCAGAAGTTATTATTTCTAAATAAGTTATTTCAAAATAATTTCCTAGTGTAGAAATGTCCTGAGAGTCATTCTTACTACACTCGATTATAAAGGAAAAAGTGCAAAAATGAATATTTTAGCTTAAGAGATACACACTCTTTAGGTACTTATTTCACTTCAAAAATATATTTTTCTCTCTAGTACTGATAAATCAGAGTTCTATCAGCTTGTTGGAAATTTTTAGTATTAAATTGAATCATGTTGCTAAATGACAGAAGCTATGCTGCTCTTAGCTTATCAAATGTTGTAAAATAACCTATTAGAGTGTTCTAAGGTTTTAAAATCTTTGTGGAAAAAACAAAACTAATATCCTAAGCTTGTCCATGTTTTCTGAGTAAATTAATAGCCTATACTCTGGTCTATCAAGCCAGCAAGATTTGTGTTCTTTTTAATATTTTCAAACTGAATAAATATCATTTTGCCACCAAAACATTTCTTATGACAATAGTATTGACAACTGTGAACCAAAGATCCGGGGAATACAGTGGTTTTGAATTTAAACCGCAGAGCACTAGGTTAATGCTTCCTTGTTCAGTGAGGTATTATTTCAACTGCAACTCCTACACTAGCTGGGGGAATTCACTTTAGGGAGTGCAGCTTTAGCTTCTGCCATTGGCCCTCCCAATGCAAGCGGCCTGATTTGGTGAATCAGAATCCACACATACCCAGTCTCCCCGGTTAAGTTCCTTCCATGGCCAATGCTCCATACAGGGTCTGCTATGGTATTTTGAAGGCTTTCTGTTGCTTGTGCCCATGCGGCATTGTCTGAGCCAGCACAGGGAATCAGGCCCAGAAAAAAAATGTTCATCAAAATATAATGCAATTAATAACTCCAAATACCTTAAAATAGCAATCAAGAGGAAAAGATATAGAAGTTGCACTTGCACATAAGGCACTCAATTATTTGTCAGAGACAGTGAAACTACACTGCTGCAAAGGGGGATGAGGAGGTTCCTTTCCTGTAGCTTCTAAGAATTAAGAGATTGCACACTTGCTACTGGGGCTCTTTTGAGGGGAACAATTTACATGCTACAGTCCCATGGTGCAATCAATTTTGTTGGCACATGTACAGTGAAGGGAAAAGTCATGGCCCTGCCTCTCCCCAACCCTTAGGCTCTATGAGTCTAGAGTGGATCCTAAGAATAGGGTCTGCAACCTATTTGGTCCTTGCAGGGGCCATGTAAGAGGGAATAAATTCTCATGTAACGGTCGGGCAGAATGTGGCCCAGAATGAGTGTAGCAGAAATGTAGTGGTTTCATCTCAGGCTAAATGAATAATAACTAAGTGGCAAAATGAGTAAGAACTAGTCATGATGAAGTAAGTAAAATGTTTCTACAGCCCACTCGTGATCTGTAAAATATAAGGAAAGTAAATTTACAAATTATATTTTTCTAAAAATATAAAGGGCATGACTAAAGGGATGCAAAATGAGGATTCAAATTATAGAGAAAAAATGATTGTGCTAATCCTTTGAGGAGAATTATATAATGTAAAAAAATAAATACCTCTTTCTCCCAAAATATTGACATTTGATCTTTGCCCTTCCCTGCCCCAGCTTCTGTGCCTACATGCATTTTCTCTGTCATCTTCTTCTTAGGAATAATAACAAGCTTTTCAATACTGTTTAAAATGTTAATTTCTATCAGTAAAATGGCCAATACTCTTGTCATACGCAATTAATTGATTTCTCCTTTTGGGCATTTGACTACATCAGTGTAAAGCTGTTATTTAAAATTCTGTTGCAGCTGCAGCTTGCTGAATCAAACACAACTGCATCACCAGGCATCACAGAATACACCTTTAGAAAGTCAATTACTATCAAGATGTCCTTCTGCCTTTTAGTGAGGAGAAAAGAGCCATTAACCCATCACCTCTCATCTAGGCAACAAATTCTGATAACTGCCTATTTACGACAATGCCATTTTATATCATACAAGGCTGAATGGAAAATAATGCATACAAAGATAATGATAATAAGTTCTATGACCTTATATTCTGCCACATTTAATACATAGTTATGAAAAGCATTATATTAGTATCAATGTTTTATAGCTGTCAATAGAATCAGCTTGCATTTTAAATAGAAAATATAGATTTATTTGGTTCTACTTAATGTAAATTGCATTGTCTGCCAAAGAACAAAGCCAAATTATCACCAAAGGGAAACATATTGTATTTTTGTTCAAGACCCTGGCAGTGATTCACAGATTATGTTCCCCTATACCTGAAATATGTAAAAGTCATTTGTAAAAGTAATTTACTCTAACTCTGTATGTCATTGGGGAGAATAATCAGTGCAGTTTCCTGGTTAGTACTAAAGAGCATCTCCAATCCTACAGAACTGTTTGCTTATTTTGGCCTTTAAATAACATTATTTGGCAGAATTCTCTTTCCTGTCTGAATTCTCTTATTTAAATGGAGTGGCCAGTCTGATGTTTTGTAATCTATGTACACATCTTAAAACACTTTGACCCATTTGTATCAGAAGCAGCATTTGTATAACCCTTTCTGCAGTACTTTATTCACTGTTGGGGATTTTTCTTCACAACACAGAAGATGGCACCATAGATTCAACCTACAGTGTACTGTAACTATCTGGACAATAATTATACTATGAGATATACCACAAACCTAAGATTACATTATTAGAATAACAAATTTCAAAGAAAATGTGTGGAACTGTTCATTTGTCATGACACAAAAACACATGAAATTTAAATTTCTGACACTACACATGCATAGAGGGAAGCTGGAGAGATGAGGAAATAACTAAACAAGCAATCTAACTGAGTTACAAGGACTTTACCAGTGGAGCCAGATGGTCTGTTCTTAGGCTCTCTAAGCAGAGCCTATAAATTAGATCTTTGAGAACAGCAGAAGAATGGAAGGCAACACACAGGAGGCTCAGGAGATAGGAGACCCACTGGTATTCTATTCCCTTCTCCTAAGTTCATGACTGGTCTCTCCTTTCTCACTGAAATCAATAGTTTAGCCTGAAGGGCAAGCTCCTTGTTCCAGCAGCTAGAGAGAATTAAATCACTGAGAAGTGGGAAAGTGGAAAATACGTAAGTTATTCAGACAAAGAAGACCTGACATTCCATCCTAGCTTGCTATCAGTGTTTGAACTCTCTCAGTCTGATTGCAAGTCTTGCAATATCTGATGTTTTTCTTGACCTCAGTTCTTGGAGTCAGATGATTAACCAATAATCTCAGTTTTTGTTAAAAAATAAATGTTTCTAAGACTGGTGGTTGTGGAGAAAAGCTGGAAAATGAAAACCCTACTGGCTTAAAAACCATAAAACAAAGCAAATTTATTATTTTAGAATCTCATGATTTTAGCTAAAGTCATGATTCCTGAATGATTCAGATTAGCAATATGGCCTATTGGAAAATATACAGTTAGGCAAGTACAGCTCCAACAAGCGAAGCAGCTCTTAGAAACTATTGTTATCTTTTTTTCAGATAGCAACACATTTTTGGCACCTTTTTTGATACTTCCCAATAAAATAAATCAGGAAATATTATGTTGCCTAATGAAATTTGCCATTTACTCCAAAAAAATTGTCCATTTTCAATCAAAACAAAATAACAGTCTTATACATACTGTGTGTAAAATCAACTTAAATGCATCAGCTGGCTTCCTTTGCATAATGGCCAACCAATGGTAAATATTAGAGAGATGAACCTGTCACAACTGTTTTAAAATTATATACTTTCTGTAAAACCTATGCTGTACTGTAAAACATTTTTGAGCTATCTGGCACTATACAGTCATATTTTCTAACAAAGCTCTGTATTATGAAGTCAAGTTTAAAGTGAAATGGTGTATTTTGTCACGTTTACTTGATTTGTTGTGCATATCATATGCATATCCATGAATGGAGGTTTTTTTATACACCACACAAAATGTATGACTATACTATATATATATGTGTATATGGAGATATTTGCATGGACTGTTAAAAGATTAAAATATAACTACTATATCTTTGGGCATAATTCACAAGATACTGCGAGACAAATATTTAAAATATTCCCAAAGCATAGTTGCTACATCATCAAAATTAAACACAGTTCGTTCATCAGGACACTGCATCTTTTCTTCTATAATTATGCTCTAATCACAGTGTACTCTTTCCCCCATATATTTAGGTATTCAGATTTATTTTGAACTTCATGTATCTAAAAATCTAATCACACAGCTACAGCAAGATGTTTCCCAAGGCAAAATGAGAGAAATGAGAGAAAAGAATTCTTTAAGATAGGAAGTAAATCAAACAACAATATCATTATTGTATGTTAAAGTCTAGCTGATCTAATTGAGAAATTCAGTCTCAAACCCAGAAGGCAATTCAAAACGTAAGAGCCTTTATAGAAATACTCCACTGATATGGTAACATTTGGCAAAAGGTAACTTTTTAACTGGCAGCTACTGTAACTCATTTTCCAGATCATTATGTAACCCTTCTGCCAGGTAGCTCCAGCAGCAGTCAGGGCTAGGTTCAATACCTAGGGGTTCCTCTCCATCCATCCAACACAGAACTGGCTCGAGCCCCCACCCGATAACCTGGGAAATTCACACAACCCCCTGGGCGCCTCTGAGAGGCAATGCTTCCACACTCGCAAGCAGAGCCTGAGTGTAGAAAAGAAGCTTTTAATTAAAAGGGGAGGGAAGTAACTTGGCATTAATTTGGGAAAACACCACAAATAAAGTTCATAACCAAAACCAGGAGTAAATGTCCCAGCTGAAGCAGGATGGGCGATGTCCTTTTCCTCTCAAGCTCTTAAGTCCAGCAGTGTAAATGTCCCCTTCACATGCCCAACCCTTCTCTCCATCCCGCTTCACAGTCGCTACCCTTGGTCAGGACAGGCAGACCAGAGTTCAGAGGTGCATCTGCAGAGTTCACCTCACATACTGAGTTAGGAGGAGGTAAGAAGGCATCTCACCCACTTCGCTGTCACTTGACATCCACCTGCTCGCTATTCTCTGGCTGCTGCTCTGCTGGCTGTTCCTCACGCCTCTCCATCACCGCCCCATTGGCTGCTCATGCTGCTTGTTACATCTTTCGCTGGCTTGTGGTGGATTTGGCTCTGAGCCAAACCTAGTGATCTCAGTTCTTAGTGATTTCAGCTCTTGGCCCAAAGTGCAGTCCAGTCTCAAGAAATTTCAGTATCCACTGGAGTAAATTTACATACAAAAGAGACTCGTTATGGAGCCTTTCCTTAACTCTTTCATTGAAACAGTGGGGAGAAACAGGTTGAACCAGTCTTACAGCTCATGCCTGGAGGGCATGCAGCCTGCTGACTCACCTCCCTCCCCAGTTTAATCAATAGGGTTCTGGAAGTCGAGCTTCTGTCCATCCAAGATTCTTTACACTGACAAGTTTCTCTCCTGTGAACTGAGTTAAATGCAGTTTGACTTTTCTGCATTCCAAATAACTGCAAGCATTGGTGATCATACCTTACAGTTCCTGCATTTATGGTTAACACGGTTTGTGGCCCCACAACAGCCTAATTGATTACAGTAGGCAAAACACCATTCTAACAGTTGAATATTTAGCAGGCCTAACCAAACTCAGGATTTCCTTCTCATTCTAGCTGGCTGGATTGATTCAGACCCTGTTTACAATTATATACCAGATGATAATTTAAATGGAACCATGAGGGCTACAGACTGAAATAATTTGGTGCTATAACCTTTATTATATGATGTTATTATTTGTTAGATAATGGCAGTGGAATTGGTGCTGTACTAGAAACAAAGATACTGTCTCTAGTTACAGGTTAAAAGGCAAACCAGGTAGGCCAAATTTTCTCAGAAATCCAGAAAGTATGTTGCCTAACTTTTCTTTATTCCTTTATGAAGTCACTAGCATATTTACCCAGTGTTGTTCTGATCCTTAACTCAATTCATTTTTTTTAAATAAAAGGAAAATGTACATGCTTTATTGAAATGACTGTATTTTTTCAAAAATACAGTGTTATATATATAAAGTTAATTTTAGTAAATGTTTTAAATAGAAATGCCATCAAGTGTATTTTTTCTTCATCCCGATCAACTCCTATCATTTGCTATGTTTTAATAA
Organism: Rafetus swinhoei; assembly: GCA_019425775.1. Classification (NCBI taxonomy): domain Eukaryota; kingdom Metazoa; phylum Chordata; order Testudines; family Trionychidae; genus Rafetus; species Rafetus swinhoei. The sequence continues at coordinate 31,336,164 of CM033447.1, read as the reverse complement.
AAAGGAGCTATAGTCAATTTTGTTCCGAATAGCATGGTCTTCTAGTTTTAAACCTTAAGCATTGAATAAACTGTGCCAAAACAGAGCATTACTCCAAATTTCTACGTTTTATCTTTTTTCTGTCAGATTTACTGAGAAGCAATCATATTCCAGGTTCATCCAATTTTTCTGGCTCATCTTGGTTCAGTTTCTTTCAACATTCACTCTATGTCATGTCAATTTTGAGGACTGTAATTGATTTAGTGATTTTGTCTGTTTTCTGTATAGTTTTATAAGAAGCAATCTCATTCCAGATACATTCTGTTTTCCTGGAACAACCAAACTCTTATGTTGCTTTAAGTTATGATAAGAAGAAACTTTCTACCAAATTTGCTGGCCCTAGTTCTTACCATTTAGGAGGAGCTCTTGATTAAATAGACAAACAAACCAACCCTCTAAAATATATAGTAGATAATTTATAGGTATGTAGAAGTGAGTTTTATATTTTCCTTCCAAGTTCTTGTTTAGTTTTTTTTATCTTTCTTGTTAGATTCGTACTATCCTTTAAATCTTGCCAGTTAGCCCTCCATGATTCCATTGGAGAATCTCCATCTATGTTCAATGGAGAAAGAAAATCTTTTTAGTTCTATTTATTGTACTTTTATATCACAATTGGAACTACACACTCTTCAGGAGATTGATGTATTTCACGTACTGTGTTCAGATAAACATACAATGGTATCTCAAGTAGAAGCTATATATTAATCTTCCACTGTACAAAATTGAAAGAGGTCTTTTATTACACCAGGTGGGTCACAGATCTGTAATACATATCAGGTCAGATACTTTCCTCTATTCCCACCCTTTGTGATGTGCTGATAATGCAATGTATGGAGAGCCAATGAATCCCCTCCTCCCCAGGAAGGGATTCTCCAAGTGCGGAGGAATCTTTTACTGGCCTAGATCTGGCAGAAGCAGACACCTGCCCTGAAAGTATGAGCACAAAGGTCAAGTCATGACTAAGGAGGTGGGAGGACTGGGCAAAACTTTATTCTTCTATGGTATAATGGCCTCCAGGAACTATAGCCAGGTAGGGTACTTTTCAGAAGCACCGAGGGTTCATTAAAGTATGCCTAGGCTTGTGTTCATCTGTTCAGATGTAAAAAACCATAACCAACTTCTCTGAGACTCTTCCCTTTATCTCAGAAGATAATGCGTGCAGCTGAATATGTAGCCCACAGCCTGTATACTTCTTGCACTAAAGGAAATGTTTCATCTACAGCCTATTTTTATCTGTGCTGTCTATAGAACCTCGCTGTTACAATACAGACTCAGATGTGGGACCGTTACTCATGCTGATGAATACATACTGTGACTCATGAAAGTAGTCCCACTGTCTTCAATCAAGCCTTATACAAGTATAGTCTAGACTCTCACAGTTCAATACTACAGACATGCATTGTTCATCAGTGGGAATTCATTCATACTATGAAGAATGTTCAATTTGCATGAAGAAAAACTAATTCTTCTAAGTTTGTTTTTATGCATGAATCTTATAAATTGGTGATTCAATTTCACAGCTTATGATTTATTATCTTAAAAGATAACTACAGATAACCAGCAACTTAAACCCTGCAACTACTGAATACAATAAAGTAGTTTTTTTGAAGCATGAAAACATGATAGAAGCCACTCTCCCTTGTGACTTCTGATCCTTCTTAGAGATCTTTCTCTTTCATTTCTTCTTTCTCCAGAGGACAGAGATCAATATGCTAATAAAAAGGCAGTATAAAAGCATGCTCTTTTAAAGTTATAAAAAGGATATATATATTAAGGATTATAATGCTATTAAGTTATAGAGAATCAGTATGCAAGTAAGATTTGAATCCACAAAACCAAGGAGATTTAGAGTTAATAGAAAAAATTCAGGTTGATATTTCATCCTTAGTTCACCCAACTGAAAAATTAAAAAAACAAAGATACAATGGCAGAAGTTCATGAGTGTCAGCTCAGATTTTTAGCTTTACTGTTGAATTCTTTTTCTACTGTCAGAACTGGAGCTATGTGAAAACTTTCACCTATACAATTAAATTCATGCATTCTGTCTTTCTGCTATTTTTTTTAAATAATCTCTCTCTACACACACCTACACACCTACTCCCCACACACACCCCACAAATTTTTGGTAGACTCCTGTCCCAAATTTTTAACCAGAAGCCAAAAGAAAAAACTTTTGCATCACATCATCTATAAAGGTCAAAAGGTAAATTACAAAAAGTTACATGATTTTGAAGGACAAATGTGGTTTTTTACTCAGCATTCAGATCAACAATGATGAAAGACTTCAGAAAGAAAGAAGAGAGGAGGAAAGATTGTGGAGGTTTTTTTTATTTTGTTGTTGTTGACACCCCACCTCCCTTTTTTTTTTTTTTTTTTTTTGTAAGAAACACACATTTGAGGTTAGAAAGAAAAATTGGCTAAATTGCCTAAAAATGTTGGGCTAATAATTCAGTCAATGGGAGATTTGATAGAAGAGGAATGAACAGCTAGCATTGCCATCATCAACAAAACTGTCCATCTTGAAGTGCATGTTTCTGCTTAGTTTCCTGCTTATTTGGCTGCTTTGTTTATAATCAAATGAATTTATTTTGGCCAGGGCTGAAGAGTCACTTTTCTTCATGAGATTGACTTTTACTAGCACGAATGCTCACAGAAAGAAAATTTCAAAGTGATATGCACATACACTTGTGGAAAATAAAATTTGCTTACAAAAGTATTTGTGATGGAAGTGCCTGTACATTGCATCCACTCTGGAAGTAGGAGCAATACCACATTATCTATATGATCAACATATAAAGCAATACCAAATATTCATAGGACTTATGACAGTCAAGTCATAAGTTAAAACAGTTGGGAAAGTTTGTTTTATTAAATCATGAAATAATTTAGGACAGCAGATAAACTTGAGGAAATTGTAATCTGCTCCTGGATATTCTGGGAGCAGAAAGAGAAGCTGTATTTATTGGATAAATTATTAATTGAGAAATATATACTCCATTCTAGTGGTTATATATAACAAGTGTAGCTACAGATCATGGCACCTCAGAAGAGAGAACTGTGCTGTTTGCCTATAACGTCCGACTCTTTTCAGTTTATATCTACGCTGCATAGTTATTTCGGAATAAACTATTCCGGAATAGTTATTCTGAAATAGCTTATTTCAAAATAGAACATCTACACTGCAGGGACGCCTCAAAATTAGTCCAAGGCAGACTTCCCCAATGCAGACATGCTATCTCGATTTAGAGCCCCAGGAGGAATAAATTAGAATGGCCCTGGTGAGGGGCTATTTTGAAATAGCAGAAGTAGAGTGTCTACACACACCTTATTTTGAAATAGCTATTTTGGAATAGGCATTATTCTTCATAGAATGAGGTTTACAGAAGTCGGAATAAGTCATCTGTTATTTGGAAATTATTTTGAAATAATGGAATTGCTGTGTAGACACTCACATAGTTATTTTGGAATATCGGCCGTCATTCTGAAATAACTTTGCTGTGTAGACCCACCTTCAGTGTCTTTCACAATGAACAACAGAGCCTTTGGGGGTAAATGTATGCAGCTGTTTAGCATTTCCAATTTTGGAGGCATTGTTGAAAAATCATAGGTACTAATACAACTTATCTTGCGGAACTACTATTGCACAATACATCTATTTACAATCAGATGACACCCACTCTCATCTGGCCTTTTTTTTTTTTTAAGATCCAATTTCCAATCTCTGGTGCATTGGTGTAAATCTGGAGAGACTCCACTGAGAGTGGCCCAATAAGTATAGCATTACCCACCTAAACAAACAAGGGCCCAGGAGGGGCATAAATTGTATATTGGCCATTGACCAATACTGTTGGAGCAAGTGTGATATATCTGTAGACAACTTACATTGTCGCAGGTAGTTACTTTTATTTATTGGCATTAATAAACGGGAAAAGATATGTGGATAAAATTCTTCCCTGGGTTTCACATATGCAGCGGCCAATGATTTCAGTGACAACAGTGTGAGTGTGTGTGTGCATGTGGGGGCAGGAGGGAAGGAAAGGAGAGAGAGAGAATGTGTGTTTCTGACACAGAGTAGAACTTGACCTAAATTTTTGTTTTGCGGAGCTCTACAGCAGAGAGGTACCTGAACAAAAATACCTGGAGGATCAGCAGCCAGCTCCTACTAGACTCACAACAAATATGCCTGCCAAACACTGCAGGCATATTTGGAACACATTAGTTTCAAAGTCTCCTCTGTCAGAGCTGGCTTACTTGCATAATAATAATAATAATAATAATAATAATAATAAAAGGCTATAGGTCCTACCAGTTCCACAAAGATGTAGGAATTCAGCGGGAAACAAAAACTTTTGAAAATGAGAACACAGTTAACAAAAATGCTTATTTTAGACACATTATTATTTCCATGCATTTTAATATATATTTAAAAATGCCCAAGACCTTCAGTGTTTCTATTAGGCAGGGACTTGTCTCTTCCCTGTTTTATTTCTGTCATCCTATCCTTCATTCTCTGACTGCAAGACCTTCCTCCTTCTGCCTGCCTCCAACACCTCTACCTGCCCACTGACCTCAGTTATAAGTAGTCAGTTGAGGGCTGACATGGAAGAACATATTGTTTCACCGGCCTGAGGGGACAGATCCTAAGGCCAGTGGTGATAGACACACAGACATTTACGGATCCAATTGCCCACCACTTTCTGGGGCAAAACTATTTCTGTAGTTAGACTGCTTCTCTTGGGGAAGGATTGCTTTGGATCCCTTTATCTTAACTATTGCTATGTTGCCATTTGGAGCTGGGTGTGTGATTTCCAGCTCTATCAGTCATACTTGTGCTAGCCCTAATCGAGCTAGTGTGCTAAAAATAGTAATGTAGCCACATTAGCATAGGCAGCTGCCCTGAGTATGTATGCACAGGTGCAGGTAGTTTTGTACTGGGGGAAGATATCTCATGGAGTCCCTCAATACTTTCAGTCCAAGCTCAGTGTCTGCCAGTGAGAGTTTGTCTATATGATCTTAGAATCACATCCCCAGCTCCACATGTAGATATATCCTCTATGATAAGACAAGGCCTATTAGTGTTCTTTCCCACCTATCCTCCACTATGCTTTCCTCAATGGCCTAGTCTGCACTCTCCTCTCTCCACTGCTTCCCTCTTGCCCCAGAATGCAGAGCCCAGTTCACATCAACTTCAGCAGAAGCCAGTGTTTCAACCTGCCCCCTATCTGCCTATTCTAAGTAGGTGAGCTGATAAGAAAACGGTCTATTTCCTGGCCCCAATTCTCAGGTATGGGCAAGATTCTAAAAGGTCATGAACAGGGGGTCAATATTTACTGAGTTCCAAGGGTGCTGTAACACTGTCCACTAAGATTGAACTAGGAATTAAGCCCTCCAAAAACATCACTGTCTCAAAAATAATGAGATATTTACAAATAATATATTTTGGGTTCTTTTCTTTTTGGTTTCTGTGCCTTTAAGATGCATAAAGGTCATATTTTCATGGTTTTCTCCCCAATCATCAGGGCTACAAACTTTTGTTTTTAAACATAATTTTGACGTTCTCATTTAATCACATGACTCCATGTAACTGGGGCTTTAAGGAAGACAGAAAATATCACGACACTCATGATGAAATGGTGAGTTGGCAGCACTGCACTCCTGCTTTCTCTTGCCATTCCTCCTTTTGCCAACCAAATTCCTCTAAGAGTTCCTGCAGCCTAGGCTGTAGCCTACAAATGATGTGTTAATCAATGCAGGTAGGCTATATTCACCAACTAATATATAATACCATATTAATAGGTATTATGCACATGGGTATTAATTTAATGAATGTGTGTGCTAGGTTGAATAACAGTGCTAAATTATACTATGCTTATTCTTTCTCACTTATGCTAAGGCACATATCCCATGATAACCTGGGAAAAGTATAGTTCAGCACTTGGTTAAAGCAAATTAAAAATTGGCAAATAGCTAGTCAGATGAGTGTTAAGAAACAAAGGTACAATGCAATAGAAGATAATAATGTAAGATGTCAGACTATTTAGTGCTAGGGAGTATCTTCATGTCCCTTAACATCTGGAATTTAATATTCAAACAAAAGATGGTAAAGTATAAGAAGGTACCAAGGTGAAGCTGGCACAAAGTTGGTAATTAAACTTACGAATTAAGTGACATGAGCAGTGTACTGTATCTTGTAAAGAGCCTTCCTATAAAAGATGGCTAGCTTATAGGGGCATCTGGGAAGCACATTTTCTGTGCAATGAATTTGGCTGAGCTTAGTTATTTGGTCTCTTGAACATTCTTAACATCAAACCACACATACAGTCAATTAGTTGGCTATACCCTTTTGTCAACAAAGGGGATGATTTATCATCTCAATAATTAGTGTATGTAGGGTGGTTTGATATCAAGCACTATCTAAATGTTAATCATAATTGTAATCTCTTGCCTTGATTTCTGTACCCCTTAAATTCCCTCCCTGTGGCTGTCCTCCCTTATGTTACTGCAGCTAACATGTTCTACCACTTCTGTATTCTACTTGCATCATCCAGTCTCCAAATCCCCTCAACCTTCCTCCCATTTTCTGCATTATATTGTCACTATTACCTTTAAGGACAAGGACAGTTCTCCCCGTGACCACGTCAGCATTTGTTTCTATGTGTACACTGTCTCAAGCCTAAGGCCTTCCCAGTTCTCTCGCTAAGTCTTTCTTTGCTCACATTGTTTTGTGCCTTTTTATATCTGGGCTCTAGACTTGAAATAGCTTCTTTCTTCTGTGCTAAACTTCCTTCTGAAATCATTTCTCACTCTTTATTCATCTGCACTGTGCCTGTCTCAATTACAGTATATGCTCCTCTGGATGGAGAATTTGGCTAAATATGTTTCTAAAGTGCAATGTACCCCTACAGCACCATACAATAAATGTGAAATTAAAGTGGAGAAATTGAAAAAAATCCTAATTCCATCAAGTTGCACAAGATGCACATGTTAAGGGGTAAAACTTATGATACACAATACTATAAAAATGAAAATATTAATGCAAATATTTAAAACACAGAGGGAAATATTACTATGGAAAACATAATTGTATTAATATGTTAGTCTGTAACTTTAAAAACAATGAATAGTCCTGTGGCACCTTAGAGACTAACAAAAAATATATATAGTACACCATAAAATTTAGTGGGTAAAACCCACTTCATCAGATGATGATGTTAAGCACACAAGAACTGTCATATTGGATTAGGGCCATCTCTCCAGTATCTTGTATGAGACAGTGGCCTGTATCAGTTGTTTCTAAGAAGGGTGTAAAAAACAAAACTGTAGTCAGTTATGGAGTAATCTGCCTTCAGGTTTCCTTTAAATACCCAATGGTCAGTGGCTGGCTTGTGCTCAGAAACATGAGGGTTTATATCAGTACTTATGTTTCAATTTTTGCTAGTAGGAGACTTACTCAGCATTGCTCGGGTCCTTCAGGGCAGGGACCTGGAGGAGTGGGGGTGCAGGAGTCAGTGCAGGGTCTTGGGTATGTGGAGGGCTCAAGGCAGGAGGCTGGGGGTGTGGGAAGTGAGGAGGGGATCAAGGCAGGGGTTGGAAGTATGGGGGGTGTTAGAGTCAGGGTTGGAGATGAGGTGGGGCTCAAGGCGAGGGTTGGGGAGCGCAGGAGTCAGAGCAAGGGGGGGCCTCAGGGCAGTGGATGGTGGTGCAGGAGTCAGGGCAGGACGCTAGGAAGTGGGGGCTCAGGGCAGGGGGTGGAAGCAGCCAATGGCGGCTCCATGATGCTAGCCTGGGGTCTGCATGGCCTACTTGCCGGCTGCTCCATCAACATGGCTGGAGTGGTAGGGGCTGTGCTGCCCACCAGTGGCAGCTCCTTGGGGTCAGTTGTGATTATAACTGTCCCTGCTATCACACCCTTCCCTTTTCTGTTTGATAAGGAACAATCACATTCCACGCACATTCCATTGTCCTGGCACAACCAAATCCTGACCTTGCTTTAAGGTATGATAAGAGGAAGATGCATGCCAATTTAGTGTTGAGGAGGAGTTCTTGAACAAATGTACTCATAGAAGGATCAATGGACACACAAACAGATGTACAACTCTCTCAAATATATAGTCAATTATAAGTCTGGATATTGCATAAGAAATCTTCATTTGTCAAGGTCAATGTTGCATTCACTTTAGTGAGAGCATTTAGATCCCTTTTTTAAAGGCATAAGGCAAACTAAAATGCTTTAGATGTCTTTAGATGTAAAGTGTGTGAGATAGCTTTATGCACTAAAAGCAATTTTAAATGCTGAACCACCTTACAGTTTTAGGCCTTCAGCACATAACAACCTGCTAAAGATGATTTTGTTGCTTACAGCTTTACTGTTTTAAGGGCAATAGAAAATGATTTGGTGCCTCCCCAACATTTTAAACTTATCTTTAGGGTGTCATGAAAATCAAATTAAAATACTCTACCACAGCTCTGTGCATGTGCCAACTTTAAATATTCATAACTTTAAAACTGCAGGTGCAATTTTAATTTAGATGTCTTCACATTTGGATTCTTGAATGAAGACTATAAAATGCCAGGTTTACTAGATTCAGCCACTTACAATGTACAAGCACAAAAATGCCATCTGGAACATCTGGGGAAAAGTGTATTTTTCCAGGCTCCCATAACTCAGAAGCAATTTAATTCAAATCTTTTCCCCCCCAAACACCAAAACCATGCAGCCAAAGAGTCACACTTTTGGCAGGAGATTAAGGATGGAAAATTTCAGCCCCAAGAGAATTTGTCAGAGGAGTTTATGAGCAACCAAATAAAAGGATGCTAAAATGGAAGATAGATTTCAATCTTAAGCATAGTATTTGCTTCCTGTCAAGACAGTACATACATGAATACAATATTATTTACAACAGTGACTACCACAGACTTCACAGGTGTAATTAATAACCACGAAACCTCGTAATTCTCTGGTGACTATAGGCAAGATATGCTTTGGTTTGAATGCAGCAGAAAATACTAGTGTATAGCTATCTCATGATAATTCACATCTTCTGTGTGTTTACTTGTTTTTTAATTTTTAAATTTATTACTTGAGAAATGTCTGGATTTGACAGCACAAACAGAACGAAATGCTCTAATTACTCTATTCTCAATGCACATTATGACACAGGAAGCTATGCTATAAACTGCTCAACATCATCTCACTAAAGTGCCTAATCTTTTTATGGAGGAATGACCTTCACAGACTGAAAGACAGCCAAGTCTTCTGCCTATTTCAACTTTGGTCTCCTAGCAGAAACTGCCAAAAAGAGCCCAGTTAGTACTAACTGTGATGCGACATCTGTCCACGTGGGTTTCATATAAAATCTCCAACTCATTTCTCATAGGCCACTGAACAGGCAACAGACGATAAAGCAAATAAACATTCTACATGCTAGTTATCTTTTATCCTCCTATTCATTTTGGCTTGGGTCACATCCTCTGAGTTGCAAACCTGCCTTAGATGAGAAGCTGTGGATATTCCCCACATTTTGACATCCCTTGTTAGTGTAGAGCTGGAATAACTGTTTCTACATCATCCTCTCTCCATCGCTCACTGAAAGGGGTATGGCTAATGGCAGGCCTGGCCTAGGGATAGGAGAAATCTCCAGCTGGTGTAAATACTGCTTGAGTGGTTATTACCAGCTGGTACAAGTTCTGAATTAGTCTCTGATAGCATAAAGCCAACTTTGTTCCTCAATCCCTCTTGCGTTCTCAGCAGAGTCCAGCTGGTCAGATCAAAAGACTGTGACATTTATGTACAATAGCACCTTAAAGACAAGCACAGTATTATACAGAAACTGTAACTTAACCCGTACCAAGCAGGGAGTTGTACTATTTGCAGTGGTCCATTGGCTTATAACAAAGGAGACAGATGTTACTCCAGGTAACATTAGCAACACATACTACAGGTTGGACTTCCCTGGTCCAGCATCCTCAGGACCTGAATGGTCCCGAACCAGATAGTTTGCTGGATGAGGGGAGGTCATATCTCCCCTACCTCCGCTGCCTAGGAAGGCTCACAGCCGCTGCCTTCCCACCCTGCACTGCGTTGCACCTTCCTGCCTAGCCAGGGCTCCTGTCTGCTGCTTCCCAGTCCCAACCCCCCAGCTGCTGACCTGACTGGCACTCCCTTGCTGCTGATACAGCCGGGGGCTTCCCAGCCGCCGTCACCCCCTCTGCAGCTGATCCGACTCAGGGCTTCCTGGCCTCTACTGGCCCGCCCCACATTGGCCCTGCTGCAGCCGACCCATCAGCCCTCCTGCTTCTGGTTCCCAGGGGACCCCATTCTCAGCTGCTGGGACTCTCTGGCCAGCAACATCCGTGGTCCATGCCAGACCATGGAAGTTGCTGGAGCAGAGAGTCCCAGATTTTGGAGATGTAATCTGTATAGCCATACACATATACCAATATGGCATAGCATCAGAGTATTTTCTTTTCACTGTACATCTTCTGATAACAGTACTCTTTTCTTTATATTTTTCTCCATCATATGATAAAGCCAAGCAAAATATTTTGAAATGTAACAGCATGTTTAAATCAATTATTGACAAAGGTATTGCATACACACACAAACATATACAATGATAAGTGGTTTTTATTGACAATGTACATTTAAAATAACCTTTCTTCATATGCCGCACAGTATCTAGCTTTCCCTTGGTATCTTATAACATCTTCTATCCTCAAGCGCTTTACAAATTAACTGTAATGCATCTCCAGAATGCTGGAAGCCTTCTGTACACTTACATTGTGCTGTCACTAACAAATAGTGCTTGTACTGTATTGCAATTATTATTGTTTACTGAAACACATATTGTTAGCTGTTGGCTAACTGTGTTCCAAGTTTCTGAAATAGTGCAGCTTGTATATATTATACATTTTTAGTTTTTTGTGTCACATTTTGCTATCATAATTCTTTAATCGCTTCATTGGTTAGCCCCTCCTCCCCTGAACATATACCCTTACAAATCCACACAACTGAAAGTTTCTAGATGATAGACTAGAAAGTTTCTAGATGCATTATTCACAGCATACTAGCTATGCCATCTAGGAATTGTACCATCTTATGTCACATATTCATAGTTTTCATAAGCAATATATTTATCCCATATTTTATTTAAATAAGCCAAATATATTCATTTTATTATTTCCTTAATAAATGGTATCTTTACTAATCACCTCCAGTTATGTCAAAATGGTTTTTTCTGTAACCACAGTGAATATTATTCCCTATGGAGAGAAATGGTTGATCATGAATGACACCAACCTTTGTCTTCAGAATCACAGAATCATAGGGTTGGAAGAGACCTAAGAGGTCATTGAATCCAACCCCCTGCTAAAAGCAGGACTGACCTCAATTAAATCATCCTAGCAAGGGCTTTGTCAAGCCAGGTCTTAAAAACATATATGGATGGAGATTCCACCACCTCCGTAGGTAACCCATTCCAGTACTTCACCAGCCTCCTAGTGAAATAGTGTTTCCTAATATCCAACCTAGATGTCTTCCACTGCAACTTGAGACCATTGCTCCTTGTTCTGTCACCTGTCACCACTGAGAACAGCCTCTCTCCATCCTCTTTGGAACCTCCCTTCAGGTAACGGAAGGCTACTGTCAAAACTCCCCCTTCACTCTTTTCTTCTGTAGACCAGTGTTTCCCAATTTTATCTGGCCATGGAACCCTTTTCAGAATTTCAAGGAACCCCTAGATTTGTCAAGCAAACAAACAAACAAACAAAACAAGGGAGGGGAACCCATCAATGCATGAAAATCACATTTCTTCCCCAAGACCCCACCCATTTGAGGCCCCATCCTCTCTGTTCCCTTCCTCTCCATCACTTGCTATCATCAGCCCTTATACACTCTCATTAGGTTGAGACAGGAGGTGCAGGCTCTGGGGTGGGAATGACGGATTTGGGTGTGGGAAGGGGTGAGAAGTACAAGCTCTGGGAGGGAATTTGGATGCAGGAGAAGGGGATGCTGGCTCAGGGAAGGGGCTCCAGGCTGGTGAGTGTTGGGCTCAGGTGGAAGGTTGGGGTGCTGAGCAAGCCACAGGCTTGTGGAGGGGAGGTGCAGGAGTTTGGGTTGAGGTATGTGAGGGACTCAGGGCAAGGAGGCTGTGAGTATGATGGGCTCGGGACACAGATTTGTGATGGGTGGATGGTGAAGGAGTGTTGTGGCAGAAGACTGAGGATGTGGGGATGCAGGAGTTTGGGGATGTAAGAGGCTCAGGACAGGGGGTTCCAGTGTAGGCTCAGATTTGGTGTCAGGTGGTGCAGGAGTGTTATGATGCTGCAGTGAGATGGGGATTTGGCCCCAATTGGGGGCTTGTTGGCCAGGCTTCATTTTGAAATCAAATATGTCAAACTCAAAGGTTTTAGCATTGTCTTTATTTATGAGAGGGGCAGGGAACCTATTTTGAGTCAAGGGTCACTGACTGACAGAAAAGTCAGTTGGGGCCACACAAGTGAGATGCAAACTCCCCCCCGCCCACGCTTCACTAATGTGGTCCCAACTGTGCTGGTGGAGGCAGGGGACAGGCTGCTAGTGGGTGCTGGGGCTGGGAAGAGGGTGCTGCTGGGTGGCAGTATGCTGGCACAGGTGGCAGGGTGCTGGGGCAGGATGTTGGGGCCAGGGCCAGCATCCTGGGGTGGGTGGCAGGGTGCTGGAGATGGGGACAGGGTGCTGCTGGGTGCTGGGGTGGGTGGCACGGTGCTGGGGCTAGGGACAGGGTCCTGGGGTGGCTGGCAGGGTGGTGGGGCCGGGGACAGGGTGGTGCTGGGGACAGTGCTGGTGGGGGCAGGGGACAGGGTACCCATGGGGGGTTTGGGCAGGGGACAGGGGCAGCTGGGACCAGTACCTGGCAATCCTGCAGCACCTCTGGGTTCCAGGAAGTCTGCAACTGCACTTCCCCTTCCCAAACAGCTGGCGTGCATGCTGCCTGAACAGCAGGGGCTGTTGCACCCCAGCAACTTACCTGTGGGGGGGGGGGGGAAGGGGGGAAGGGTGCGGGGAGTCCCAGGGTAGAAAGAGCTGCCTGCACAGTCGGAGCCGTGCAGACCCGGGTCTCCTGACTTCTGGCCTCCTCCCCCCCTCCACCACGCAGAAAGGCCGCGGAACTAAGTTACCGGGTGCCACAGCCCCAGCTTTTCAGGCAGCGCATGCCGGCTCCTTTGGGGACGGGGAGTGCTTCCATACCCGCTGTGGGTCACATGGGGTCACCCCTGTCTGGAACCCCCCTAGTGTGCCGGCTGGGAGCAACTGTTCCCCTCTGCCCACGCCTCGCTACGCCTCAGCGTCCCCAGGGAGGAAGGGGAAACAAGTGTGCTGCTTCTTTAAGAAGCTGGCTAGCCAGCTCTCTCTCTTTCAGAGGGAGCGGGGGAGTGCTGGCTCCTCGCAGAACCCCTACTTTCACTTTGCGGAACCCCAAGGTTCCGCGGAGCACCAATTGGGAAACACTGCTGTAGACTAAATAAGCCCAAATCCATCTTCCTTTCCTCATAAATCATGTGCTCCAGCCCCCTAATCATATTTGTTGCTCTCTTCTGAACTCTCTCCAGTCCATCCACATCCTTTCTGTAATGGGGGCCCCATAATTGGATGGAATACTTGAGATGTATTCTCACCAATGCTGAATAAAGGGGAATAATCACTTCCCTAGATCTGCTAGTAATGCTCCTACTAATGCACTTCAATATGCTGGTAGCCTTGTTGGCTACAAGGGCCCACTGTTGACTCATCTCCAGCTTCTCAACCACTGTAATCCCCAGGTCCTTTTCCTTTTTTTATTGTGATAGTATTCACAATATAAACATATGAAAAGTATTCTTTATGCATTTGTCTTTAGAACTCTGCATAACCAAGTTTCTACCAATGTAACACTGCATTCACCATAGAAAATATCTAGATCCTCCAAATCTGACAGTTTTCTACAAAGCCCCTACTGAAGTTTGAATATATTATCTTCAAGAATTTTCAGAATTTGAAAAATATGCAATTACCCCTTTACATTTTGCCCGGAGCAGCCAAAGTTGTAATGTTATCTAGAATACATTACAATTATATATATGACTCACTCAGAATCTGAAAACTTTAAAGAAATATGCCAGGATTACAAAATTCTGAATTTCTAGGACATATGTACATGTGGATTTGTGATAAAATCCCCCAAAGCAGCCACTCAAATCATAGTATTCCAGAGCAGCACATAGTGGTTATAAGTCTATCCAACCTGATAAAATTACAGCAGTTATTCACTGAACCAGTGCCATTTTGGAAGCATGAATCTGGCTAACAACTGTTCTAAACCAGGGTGATTGCTTTAATAGTTTCCATGTTACAAACGTCCTAAATCTAACCTTTTACATTGTATTAGTAAAATGACAGTGTATCACCCATACGTTGCCTCATTTTATTTGTCTGCTAAAAAGTTCGTACAGATGCACTCAATGCCTTCAGAATTTGGGAGATTTAAAGCATACCACCTGCAAGTCATCTGCATTCCAAATGATAGCTCAAAGGGTCTGGAGATATACAGAATTCACAAAGTGGTTAAGTAGCTTGTTTATAAGTACAGGTTGCACATCTCTAAATTGGGACTCTCTGGTGTGGCAATAGCCATGGTTTGGTAGGACCACAGATGTTGCAGGATCAGAGAGTCCCAGCACACTGCTGGAAAGGGGGGAGGGAAGCCTGGTGTGCTGCGGGGGGGAGGGCCCAGGCCCTGCTTGCTGCACTGAGGGGTGGAGGGGAAGGGGAGGGAGGTGGGAGTCCAGTATGCTGCAGCAGGGCTGCCAGGGGAAGAGAGGGGATCCAGGAAGCCCGGCACGTGGCCCAGCTGGGCTGCCCAGCATAATTGGGAAGCCTGGTAGGGTGGCAGAGGGATGGTAGTAGCAAGAGGGAGGAAGGAGGGTCAGTAATGAATTCCCCTAGTCTGGCAAAATCCTTCATCTGGTACCTATCATATCCCAAGGATGTTGGACCAAGGAGGTCCAGCCTGTAATGAATTTACTTACATACCTTTCTCTCTGAATTACTTGCAAACTATCTGTATCAAGCTATAATAAATAGTTCATTCACTGTTCTTTAAATACAGAGAACAAACCTCATTTTAAGTCCAAATTACCAATCACCTCAAAGACCTGGTATTATACCACCTTTTATTATTGCACATTATATACAATATAATCATCATAAATCCCGAATCTGAAACTACAGGTTGAACCTCTCTATTCCAGCCTTCTCTGGTGTGCCAACATCCATGATCAGGCAGGATTTTAGTTCGCCGGATGTCCACTATCATGGATGTGGCCAAGTTTCCCGCAGTTCCATAAAGTTTGTTTACAGCCACCAGACTTGGCTCTCAGTGATCTGTGCTTTCATCTAGCTCTACACTACCCCTAAATGGTAGATCATGGAGCCTCTGACAGCTGAACCTGACTTGTTTGGCTGGGAGGCTATCAAGTGCCGGCCCCTCCCACCATTGTTATTGTTTACCTGCCCTCTGCCTTGGAGCTGCCCCTCAGCAGCCTTCTGCTTGCTCTGCTGGGGGAAGGGGAGGATGGCAAAGATGGGGTACTGATGTCAGAGTGGCCCCTTCCCACCACCCCTTTATCCCATCTACACAATGTGAACAGGGGCTGGATCTTAGAGAAGGAGCAGGGAAGGAGGCGGGGCAAGGGTATTTGGGTCTGAGGTAGATTCTGGATTGACTTAAATTCAGAAAGTGACCTTGTGCTTAAAAAGGTTGGAGACCACTGGTCTATTGGTAAGGTCAAACCTCTCTCTCTTCTTTCTTCCTTTTTTCACCCTGTACATCAGCCTCTTTTAGTCCTCCAATACTTTGGCTATAAATCCTAGCATCACTGGCCTTGGCCATCCTGATATAATCTCTCCTCTATGTTGCATGTTCCTGTAAAAACACAGCTTAACAAGAGAGTGATGTAATTCCTCTGACAGGCATCATGAGAAAGTCAGCATTTCTGGTGGTGTCAATGTGGCACTAAGCACATCATCTTTGTCTGCTAAAGCTGTTGAGTGTTTTGTAGGGCAGCCTTTGAGAATGTGGAACTGTTCAAATATTAGGTTCTGTAATTACATTATTAATAACAAAAACAACAAAATAAAATACCTAAATTGGTTCAAATATAAGACAGATTTTCTTCTTTAATTTATATTAGCTACTGTAATTAATTTTTAATATATAATGGATTAGTAACAACAACAAAAAACCCTTCTTACAAAATACTCTACCTTCCAATTTCCAGGTTAAATTTTCATCTACCATGCTTTAGGCAGTGCAAAAATTTAAAATGCCATATTGTATTTCTGGCAAAGATCTTCTTGGCAAGTATATTAAGCTTCAAGCCAAGAGCTATAAGGGATACTAAAATGTAGAGATTTTGTCTGAAAGTAGCTATTATGCACTGTGTCCTCTGAGAGGCTTCTGGTATTCAAGCAATGCCCAAGCCTAGGAATACATGAGAATTGCTAACAATTCCATTGCTCAATAACAAATTAACCCAATTACAGCACAATTTGAAAATGAGCTAAAAATATACATTACAATTATTGGAGAAGAAGAGACAAGTTTCTAGTATTAACTTCTTCTTAAGAATTTCTGCAGCTTGCAGAGACTGATTTTTAGCAATGTTAGAATTTCAGCTAATGATCCAAACTATGTTGTCCTCTAAATAAAAGAGAACACTTGACTAGAACATGTGGTAAGGCAAAAGACATGAGGGAATAATATACCATTATGCTTAAAAAAGAGAAAGATTTTTTCCCAAATAATCATCAAACAAAAGCAAGTATAATGTGTGTATGAAAACTGCAAATCTTTCATTGTATTCCAGTGTCTTTCCGTTTACAGTGCTTAGCATAAATAGGCTGTTACATGGACCTAAGTACACATAATAAATAATAATTATTACTATCAATGAATTTTTAATATACTATCACCTGGAATCTAAGCATCACAGATTTTTCACTGAGATGAAAAATCACTGGGCTAGTTCACCATTATTGTGATTATGAGAAAGCTTACTCAAAGTGACAAAGCTTTCCAGTTAGACATAAAGGTGGTGAGACTCCAGCTCATCCTGACTTCTGACAGATGAAGAGTTCCATAGCCAAGGGCCCTACAGGGAGACTGCCCTGACTATGGCACCTGGGAGTTTTGCTCTGGGCTTTGTTAGTTGTAGCATTCCTGGTTATTTGCAATATTCATGAGTTGTAGAGGGCTGGGAGGGGAAAGGCTGATAGTCTTTGGGATAACCAGGCCAACACGAGTCAAGGCTTTACAATGAACACTGTTATGTTCACTATCACATGAAAATGGCTTCCATAAAGGAAGATTAGAGAAAATAATATTTAAGAACATAGAAGAAAGATGAAAACAATAGGCAGTAACTGACGCTTATATGATGGTCCATTCTCTCTCAATCATTCTTTTACACTAGGAGACATGAATTCCTATGATCCATTTCAAATGAAAAATGCACTAGAATCTAACTGCATACACTTCATAGCTGCTGGTGCCAAGGGGCTAGCATGGTCTGTGTTTGTCAGGGTGTGAATTATATACTTCATAGTATTTGACCCAAAGACAAATGGACTAAAGACATGAACATGGCCAAGAAGATAATGAGACCCATTTGGCAAAGTCCACATAACTACGAAAGGACCCAAAATGCATAGTTCAGACATTTTGTAGTGAATCTGTCAGCCTTGATCAAAATGTATCCCAAAATAACTTCATTCCATTGATTAGTATTACATTAGGGATGACTTTGCACCCATGAGATGAAGATTGATATAGGAAATTTCCAAGTCCCTCAGGTTAGTGCGATCTCTTGCTAAAGGAACTTGCAATTTCAAGTATATTAGAAGTTGATCCTGCCTGATAAGCAACAGATGTTATTGTGTCTCAGAGAACAAACTATAAAACTCTTAAAAAATTAAAGGAGCACTATTTATGCTTATGTAATGCAAGCAGAGCCAGCTGTCTGTGGGCAGAATCTAACCTGGGACCCTTGGAGCTTAGTGCATGAGCCTTTATTGCATAAGCTAAAGGCTGTAAAGCAGACTCATGATTCTCTCTGTAAGTGTCTTAAGTACCATTAGAGGGACACTACACCAGACCCAGCAGGCATATGAGTTATGCTTATACATGCTTTGACTCTTAGGCTATGCCTATACTACCAGGTTTTTCGAAATAATAACTCCCGAAATAACTACTTAGAAATAAGTTTATTCCTCTTTACAAGCAGGAGTTATTTCGAAATAACAATCCTATTATTTCGAAATAACAGGCTTAGTAGTGTGGATGCTCACCTTGTTATTTTGAAATAAGGGGAGTTATTTTAAAATAAGTCCCCAGTGTAGACATGCCCATAGTTACCAGAATTCTAAACATTTAGGGCCCTCCTTAGGGTCCAGAAACACTGCACACTTGTTTTTCTGATATAGCTTACACATACTGCATGCGTCCATACTCAGCAGTGTCACAGAGTGGTCTGAGACCATTGTATGTAAGTCAGTGTAAATCACCATGTAAACAGTTAGAATTTACATAGAGTCAACCCTGGCTATTGACTCTAAGTGCCCCGAGCTTGAGGACAGGGAGTGAGAGACTTCATGTTCTTCCTCTGCCCCCAGGCTCTGCTTGGCCTGATGGCGGGGGGGGGGGGAGCATGAGAATTCTCCTCCCGCCCTGCAGGACAGGAGCAGGCTGAGAGGAGACTTTGTGTGCTTCCCCCTGCCCCCAAACCCTGATAGGCCTGGGGGCAGAGGGGAGTGCGCAAAGTCTCCTCCCACTGCCAGGAGCACAGGCACCTAGAGGGAACTGCCAGCTGTTCAGAACAGCTGGTGGTTCTCTCTCGAGAGGGAAGGGGCAAAGACTTCACACACTCCCCAACCCCCAGACTAATCAGGGTCTGTGGGCATGGAAGCACAGAAGTGTCCTGGCCCTGCCTCTTCTGCCTGAGGCCCCACCCCTTCCAAGGCGGCCTGGGGCCACTTCAAAAATTTTTGAAGTGGCACTGGTCAAAAATTATTGCCCACCTCTGATCTAGGGCACCACAGGGTCAGGAAGGCTGCCTTCAGTACTCATAAACTGCAGTAAGTGGAGGGTTGATCCATAACAAGGATATAGTTTACCAGCCACACGACTGGGCCTTTAGGGCGCTCAGCCCTGGTGCATGTGCCCTAGATGACCTACAGTTTCTGCAACCAGCTAGTTACTATTGAACATTATTGAAATGGAACAAAAAAGACTATTTTATTGGGCTATTTCCTTATTCACAAAAAGTCACAGTCAATTTGACTTCCATCCAGTCTCTCTTGGTAGCTACAACCTGGCAAATGCATTAACATATATCTGTAAAACTTTAATCCCGTTTGTGTCAGTAGCTTAAGTATTGCAGTTGTCAGTATTTGAGTCATGCCTCCATTGCTTCATTTGATTCACACTGAAACAAAAAGGGCTGAGACTATGAGACAAGAGGTTAAGTAAATGACCTGACCCACTAGCACCATTTAAAATTCCATGAAAAGAACTGAACTGCAAGGCCAAAGGTTTAGTGAAATACTTGTTATCAGATGTCAAAGGGTAATGGAGGAGATTTTTCTAGACTTTGACAGTACCAAGACTTCTCTCATTGCAAAAGACAAACCGAGTAAATAAGTTTAAGTGCAAGATGGATATAACTGGACACAAGTGACAGGCTTTAGGGTACTTGAAAGAACTAAAGATAACATTATATCCTTGAAAGAATTAAAGGAGCACGGATGCATAATAATGTATTTCATAAGTGTGATTCTGGAAGAGAGTACCTGTACTTGGTAATTTGATTAGAAATTCAATTGGTTTTGTGGTTGATTTGCTTTAGAGTGATAACTGTATGATTGGGAAAGTCTTTTTGCCTCATCTTTTAGATAAAACTGAAGAATTCAACACAGTTTATATAGGAAAGTTAAATCCAAAGTTATACTGTAACTTTTAATGAGTTTTCAGATTAGCTTTTCTCTTTGTAATCAATCTTATTTTCTAGTGAATTCCTTGATTTCTGATAACTTATTCTAGGTCAGGCAATACTCTGTGTGCATATATTATGTATATGTATGCATACCCATGTGTGCACACACATATACTGCATATGAATCCATTCTCATGTCTGATCATTGGAGAGATACCTGGAATTAAAATAGCTTAATCATTTCCATTTTAACCTACAGTTTTCCACCATTCATAGTGCTCCAAAATTTTAGTTTTTGGGTTAAAAATTTCTCAGGCCTGCACTGTTCCCAAAGGTGAATTTTTTAAATAAAAATGTAATGTTAAATGTTTTAGTAATTTGTTTCAAAAGTGTGAAAAATATGATCGTTTTCCCCATTAATTAGTCTTAAATTATAAACGAATATAAACATGCATTTATTTTTAAATTAGTGACATAAGAACATTTTAATTTGGCAGGTCAATAGTGCTCACTGAGAAATGCTTCCATGTGTTCTGGTGAAAACTGATTTAATTTGAGTAACAATCTACAGAAAATTGCACACGTGCATTTTTGGTGACAATACTAACCTTGATGAGATCTGTAGCAAAGGAAGGACATATTGCCCATTTATAAAGAGCTATATACTATAAAGTTTGCTGTAGGAATGCAGTCTATGAAGCAGCGATCCCTAGATGCCTTATTCCATTCAGTGGGCACTGGGCATCTTGGAAGATGTGCCTTTTGTACACTGCATAATAAACAAGACAAAGCTCCATGGTCTCACAACTTGGACCTGCTTAGAAAGTAGGCTTGCATCTGATGACAGAAGCAGTCATATCCCTTAAACTACAATCCATACCATAAACAGGACTGCCACTAAACATACATACTGAGCCCACACCCTCCACATCAATCTTAAAAAAAGTAGTAAACAGATAGGCTTTGAGTATGCTCAGGTTTTCAAATCTGCAGAGGAAATAATGAATTTGTCTGAAAGGAAAACTCAACTAACAAAAAACTGAATGAACTATATTTAATTACTAATACAAAATGATTGTACTCTGCAATGGACCAGTGCCCAAAGAAAAATTAATTCTCAGTTTTGCTGTTAGTGATAGACTATCCCTGTTGACTGCTAAAGGGATAAGCAAAATAATTCCCAAGGCCACTGTTAAGTGTACAGAAACATTAAAACATAAGCTAGTGGGACAATACAACTTGCATCTTAAAAAAATTAAAAATAAATTGACACTCGTGCCTTATATTGCCCATGAATTGTCTTCCTTTTTGGGAGGCAATGTGGGTTTTATCTTTCACTGGACTGAGCCAATTAACCTAAGAAGAGAATCAGCACCCTCAAGCTTTTGGCACTTTGCTAGAACACATTCGTACAATAAGATTCCTTCTCTGTTAACTCAGATCCACTAACAATTTATTTGGACACAATAAAAATAACCTATCTAGTCACAGACAATGGTGAAAATTTTGTTAAAGCCTTCCAACTGTTTTCAGATTCTAGAGTTCTGGAGAATGATGCTGGAAAGCAGGGGGAAGAGGACACTAGGAAAGAAATGGAGGATGATGCTGGTAAGGAAGTGAACAGCATATCATTCCATAAAGTGGGCATTTTTCTTCAAGAACACCATAACCTCAAACATATTCTGAAGATGGCTCCTTCTTAGCAAAAGGATTTGTCCAGTACAACCGGATAATCTTGCTCCAGGACAGAGCTTGGCTCTTTGATATTAATACGTACACATGTATATCAGTATATAACATTCTTATATACAGGAAAAGAAATCTGTATATGTATTTACACATAAGAGATTGATTTCATTGTTATTCCATGCTTTTTTTGTATATAAGAATAAAATTTCATTGTTGCTCTTTTTCTTTCTCTTCTACTATGAGCTTATATTATTTAGTCAGTAGTCCAGTATTGACCAGACAATTGCAGGGAATGCAGGGATTGAAAGTACTTGCACTTATAAACACATAAATGCTATTTCCATGGAATATTTACACTTCTACTTGTGAATACTTTCGTAATGGTGTACTTAATTGCTTATACTTAAGCTCTTTCTATTAGTTCTTACAAGAATGCTGCTAGCAAGGCCCAGGGTGAAATAATGAAACACTATTCATCAAAGCTGAGTAGAATACAACCACCATTGCTGGACATGGTTTTACTGCGTAAATTCTATTTTAATGTAACCTGACAAAAATTGATCAATAGTCTCTAGCTACGCAATCCTTACATAGATATTTTAAATGTGTCTGCCATGTAATTATAATTATACAGATTAACACTCATATTTCCAGATACTCTATCCCAGTTTGTAGTAATCTAATATTATTCTTCCCATCCGACAATGTAATACAGATAATACTAACAGAACTGTTTAATGTTCTCTTTCTCCAAGCTCTTGCTATGAGGCTTTCTAAAATGTACTGCATAGTGCTCAAACTAAACTGATCAGTCCCAACAGACCACAGCTGAAGCTCATGTATGCATCATATGTGCAATCTAATCTTGTCCATGCCTGACACTGTGATAATGCCAAGTTTCAAAACCCAGAACCAGCCAATAGAAAAGGAGAAAAAGAGTGTTTAGTATGCCAGCTGAGTACTCCTCATGTTCCAGAACAGTGTTGGGCACTTACCAAGTGCTTACATAGACAGACAGTAAAGATTTGTATAGTTCCCTTCACTCTGAAGCACATCACAAACTATGTTTATATAAACACATGTACAGCATGCACTTCATTTTTGTAGTGTTAATGGTCAGAATTTAATTGCACAAAATTCGGTGTAGCATTCATTCGATACATGTTTTGTAAGCATACTAATGCATTCATCTGAAGGGTGGTTTAGAAAATGCCAGAATTTTAAGAGTTAATGAGTTTCTGTGCTAAATAATTGGACATGAGAGCTTGCATTTTACTGAATCATTAAACTATGCAGAAAAGAAGCCACTGTATCAAAATAATATTGCCAAGGAGGAAAGTGTTTTAGTAAAAATGTACTAGTTGTATACGCATGTCTTTTAAGTCACTAAAGCTTTCTGTTTTGGTCAGCATACCTACACATATCGAGAAAATAATCTGTAGATGACCAGCATTTCTAACAGTAGCTGACCACCCTTATTAGCTTCAGTCAAGAAAGAAAGAAAATCTATGCATAAAAAACCACCCTACAAGGAAATACATGAAATAGTATTTGTAATTTACTTAAATTCTTCAGAATTACAGGTTGTACTTCTATAAACCAGAACTCTCTGGTCCAGCAACATCTGTAGTCCAGAAGGACCACAGATGTTCCAGGATCAGAGAGTCCCAGCATGCTGCTGGGGGTGGAGGGGCCAGGAGCCCAGCACGATGTGGGGAGGAGAGGGAAGGAGATGAAACGCAGCCCAGCTGGGCTGTAGGGGGTGGATGGGTAGGAAAGAGCTGAGAAGTGTGGCATGTGGCTCAGCTGGGCTGGGGTGTGGACCGGGAGCCAGCATGCAGCTCAGCTGGGCTGCATGGGACATGAGGGGGAGCCAGCATGTGGCTCAGCTGGGCTGCAGGGGAGCAGGGCAGGAGGTGGAGCCAGCAGCAGGGGGGCCAGAAATGACCTCCCCTGATGTGGCAAAATCCCTCACCCGGGGCCAGTCAGGTGCCAAGAGTGCTGGACTAGGGAGGTCCAAGCTGTAATAAATGCTATATTGATAAAACAGAAACCATTCTGAAAGTCATATTTTAACATTTTAAAGAAAAGAATGAAAAATGAGTTATAAAATTCAAGTCACAATAAAGGCAATTAAATTGTATTGCAAAGACTCAAAGAATCATAGACTCAGCTGCTGCAAAACTATCAACAGAAAAAGTTAAAAGCCACAACAAGGTGTACACTGATTCCCACATTGCTGGATTTAATAAACATATCTTTAAGCGCCAAATGTATATTTATGAGTACAATTATGCTAAAATATTGGGCACACAATTAATATAAAACTGCATGTCCAAATGGATAAATGTACATGCAAGTGGCAAGATACACTCTTAATTTTTGTACGCACAAATGCAGTAATTGTATGTATATCTTCTTTTCACATACAGAGATCAGGTCACCATTTTGAAAATTTGGCCCTTTTGAATAATATTTTCTATTATCTCAACTGCTTTAAAAATGAATCAAGCCCTTTTAAAAATGCATTAGTTTGTTTTTAATTTCCTGTTAAATATTTGGTAAATGCTCTTCTACTAAGTTATTGTTTAATTTTCTGCAGTAGAATCCTGCAGCGAAACACAACATAACTTTATGTCTCCTACATCAAAAGTACATTAAGGATGCATATAAACATCCATATGCACATTGGGAAGCTAGTCAATTCTGCACATTCATTGTGAGGAATAAAATGTTTGTAGGAGAACAGGACACTGCGTACTTTATGCTATGCGCACTTAGACATGTGTTTGACAGAAGTAGAGTTATCGGCCAAACTAGATCTATAAACCTGAACTAACGATAGCAATTTACCTCCTAGTTTTTTTTAAATTCCCTTTTCAAGTCATATTGCATACATTTTACAAATGACAGTCCTTATATGTAATAGTAAAAAGGCCTCAAATCAACCTCTTATGCAAGCACTATTTTGCACAATTATCTATGGGTGTCAAAATGGAGGTCATTTGTTTGTTTGCTTTAACAAAAAAGTCTGAAATATTTCATTACTCTTTACTTATGTGAAAATATTTCATACACACAAATATATCATACAGTAGCCAGTGTCAGCTTTCAGGTCTACAAAAATTACACTAGCTGGTTAAAACAGATTTCTTATTAATATACTAACAACTTAAGCATTACCAAATGGATGTTATGGAAATATTATGGTTACATGTTATAATACATGTTCGATATTAACTTTTTTGAAAATAACAAAGTTAAAATGACTATGAAATTATCTTTGCCCTTTCAAAAGAACAACAATTACTAATTATGGGTCTGGGCATTCTCTGAATTAATGGATTTTTAATTTTTCCACATATCATGCCCATTTTCTATGTGAAATGAAATAGATCCTTTAAGTTTGAAACTAGTACTAACCATTATAGAATCACTTTAGACATTTCATTTTTAAGTCTCTAGGGCATATGATGCTCTGAGTGAGAAAACTAAGTGTATAAACATTTTAGTTAACTATTGGACAATTATTTACATGTGTACTTACAACTAAAAACAGGTCTATCATTTCTATTACAAAGTTTTAAATACCTCCTCTTTATTGTCACCGGCTGAAAAACTCCATACAGTTGCCACAACAAGGCTCTAATTAGCGTAATCTCTTCTGTAACCTGACTGTCTGTTGTTTTGTTCTAGCTCTAACAGGATTTGAATTGGAAGAACATATAATACACTGGATCTGTATAACCCGAAACAATTTTCTTCCTTAATAACCTCACTGCAGTACTTGAAAATTGGCAATTATTCATTTCGCCATGAGCAAATAACTGAATGACTGAAATTCACATCTGTGAAAAATGGAATAGTAAATCACACATTAGCACACTCAAGCTCTCTCAATAAAAACATTTTACTTTGCTTATATTTAACTCAATGCCAACCTTCATTGTGAGTCTTCTTTACATCAGACAAATTTTATGTAAGTGTTAATCAATTTCAACTTTAGAAAGAAAATATTTTTAAAAAGCAGAGAACTAATGAGGGTAATAAAGATTTCATTCAATGGGATCTGGATTGTATACCACAAATCTTCTGCAGAACATATGCACAATGCATATTTCTATATAATGTTAGCAGTCTGGATCAGGTTCACCCAGCACGGCCTATAAGGGCTATAGGGCTCTATAACAGATTTTATCTTGTCAGTAAAATATGCTGTTCTGGGCCTTTTTCTACAGAAATATTTTGAATGGAAGTCTCATGAAATTATGCCCCCCCCGGTGAGAATTCTTTTGAGATTACAGCTGCTGTAAACTCAGAAGAATTCTTTCCAGATGGTCTCCTCTATTGAACATCTTCACAATCTCTCAGGTAGTAATAAAGCATCCCTAGTATGAGGTGAAGTAGATGGTGGGAGGATCTCGAAGGAATGAAGAAGAGCATGAGTAAAATTTGTGGGTCTGAGAGGAAAGTGAAGATCATTATAGTCTAGGCTCTGATAAGCGTACAGTACTTTACTCTACAAGTGGGCAACAGTATTTGGCTCAACAGGAAATTGACAGGATCCTTTGAGGAGGTAGGTGCTAGCTGACACAAATATGGAAATCAGAATCTAGCTGCATATAACATCTATATATTTCAGTATTTGGAGTAGAATTAGCACTAATCAGCACTGTAAAGTGACAGATTTTTCCACATATTTAACAGAAATTTTGTGTAGTACTTTCAGGGATTCAAGTTTTTACCTGTAGTTTGCACAATTGAAGATGACAGCAGATAATGCAATGGACCATTCAAGAAGTTTAATACAGTAAACAAAGCTTAGTTTTTCAGAAAAACCCCCAAACTTTAATGTTATTAGTCCATACCTGAGCAATGGCTGTTTTGGATAAGAAGGTTGGTCGCTATTTTGGCATGGCTGAGGTTTTTTTGTGACTTGCTTATAAATATTCCTTGCAGTTACTCCAATCCATAGCATAGTGGAGAGGGTGGAATAATGCAATACTATGCCAACCTAAAACAAGAGGATGATAGTTACAGAAATCAGTAAATGGCCAGTAAAACAACAAGATGCAACATAAGCCAATTATACAAATGCACAAGTAGACCAGAATAATTTTATTTTAAATTAACAGAATTTATGATTGCCTTCACAACATTTTTGCATCTCTCTGGTTACTTCTAATCAGTGTAAGAGAATTAAAATGATTTAAAAAGCAGGTGGTATATCTTACTTTAACTAATGTTGAAATTATAATTGCTAATATCTGCGACACCAAGTAGGATGTGATGAAATCAGAACACACAAAATCTGTTTTCTGAGAGCATCATTAGTGGCTACTCTCTGAATGCACAAATTTACGCTTATTGAAGATTGAATTGATTCTCTTAAGTTTTGTTAGCAAGGAACCTGCCACAGCTTTGCTATGTATGCAGCACATCATGCAAATTTAAAGTCTGGGGGGTCAATGAAAAAAGGCAATTGTTTGTCTGAGATTGTACTAGTAGCTTTAATTTTATTAAAATTTGTATTTCCTTCTCAACTAGGTAGAACCATAGACCTGATAAAATAACCTGTTAGTAGGTTGTAATTAGATCCTAGCATTGAAAAAAACATATTTTTGGTGACTTAAGAAACTTGTCATTTTAGGCACACTTTAGCCAAAAGCAGGTGAAGAAGATTTGAATCTTTTAAACCAGTACAGTACTTAGTAATGAAATAAAAGAAAAAGGAAGTACATACTTAACAGTGTGGCTGTCCTGATCTTTCCAATAAAGCACTCTGTGTATCATTAAAAGTAAACAAAAATACCAACACTAAAAAGAAATTGTGTACTATGATAGTAACTGTTAATCATTACTATAGAAACAGTAATTGGAATTTTATCCAATCCCCAATGCTTTATTATATTAGCTAAGTCTCCATCCGATCATATAAAATTAGGTTACCTTTGAAGCAATAACCTGATGTTTTGCTGTGACAAGTAAAATATTGCTATAATTGGAAAGCAAATACATTTTAAGGAATACAGAGAACTGCTGAATAAAGCTAACAGAAATCTATTAGAATGATTTATCCAAACTAAAGTTTCATTATTGTGTAAGTTGAAAGAACATAATTGACAGTGAAAAACACCATGAATTTTGTTTAGGTTTAACAACACACACACACACACACACACACACACACACACACACACACACACACACACACACACACACACACACACACACACACACACACACACACACACACACACACACACACACACACACGTTGGAATTTCCCTGGGCTTGTCTGACACATTAGACAGGGGAGGGGTATGGACTTCACAGTAGCTGTCGCTTGAGATGAGAGAAGTTGAAATAAAGGAATGAGACATCTAAGCACCATCAGCTGGTAGATGTTGCCAATTGAGTAGCTAGTGCTGTCTGTTCATGTGCAACTTGCAGTGGAGTTTTGCATGGTCACAGTATGAATCCAAGTGGGAGGGAATGAGAAGGAAAAATTAGAAAAATACTAAAGACTAAGTTGGTAACATTGTTTCAATGTAGGGCTGAGGTTGTGTGCTGCATGATTATTCAGAAAAAAATACATCAAAGATTTCACAAATCATGAGCATATAGGATAAGTACGGTGTCAATCAGTGTTCCCTCTAAGATTTCCCATCCACGAGCAGAGTGTGTGTTGTGTTGTGCACCAACATAGACATCATGTGTGCCATCATGGCACCAACCAGTTACTAACAAAATTTTTATACACACACACGAATACTTAATAAGGTGCATAACTCTGCGGTACAGGAATCAGAGGGATAGGAGGTGGGAGATATGGGGTGGCTCAGGGAGTGCAGGATTCAGGGCAGAGGGGAACTCAGGAAGGGGGGGGCTGAAAGGTCGGGAAAGTGACAGCTCCTCGCTGGGGAGAGACTGGGCTGCCCATTCTTGCTTGGGGTGGGCCCAGGACTGGGCTGCCTGGCCCCCCAGGAAGAACATGTTCTTATGTTCTTATTTAAAAAAAGATCTTGTACATTTCAAAGGTGGAACGCGGAGGTGCTCCCCACAGCATTCAAAGCAACATCGCCGCACGGAGCAGCTGACCCTGGGCTCCGTGTGGCACTGCCACTTTTAAGTACCCTCCTCTTCTCCTCCCCTTACTGCCTCTATTTGATAGAGGCAGCATTGGGAGGGGGAGGGAAGGAAGGGAGAGAGGGGGGAGGGCAGAACAACTAGTCCTTTACATCCCTAATTCATGTATATTGTGTAATTGGATTAGGGCCTAAGCCACATGGACAGATGCCACATGAAATTCTAAACAAGTAAAAATTAAATAATACAAATATGATGAAAATATGCTTGCCATGGATGTGGTGCTCAGCTTCATCTTTGTGTATAGATGATATACACACTTGTATGACTGGTCCTGATTCCAGTATCAGTCTGCCCCTGCCCTGCAAGGGAGCACCTGCCAGCTGAGCAGTATCTGGTGGTTGACTCTAAGTGCCAAGCCCCTTGCAGGGTGGGAGGAGACTTCATGTGCTCCCCCTGCCCCCAAGCCAATCAGGGTTTGGGGGGTGAGGGGAATGCATGAAGTCTCCTCCAATCATGCCTACGTCCTGAAAAGACAGGGCAGGAGGAGACTTCACATGCTTCCCCCTACCTCCAGGCCCAGACTGGCCTGGGGTTGGGGGCAGCACTAAGTCTCTCGTTCCCTGCCCCCTGGTGCATGGCACTTAGAGTCAACTGCCAGGGTTGATTCTCAGCGATGCACACTCCCCTGTCCCTGATTGGCTTGGGGGAGTGGCAGCACCTCTGCGAGCTGGACCAACCCACTTGGCAGGCTGGATCTGGCCCATGGATGCCCTTTTGCCCACCTCCGTGTTAGTGCTTCCTTGCGACAAATAATCTGAAACAGCATCTCTACAAAATGTATGATTAAAAAGCAATGTTATGGTAACAGTTTCTTTTATAGATCCACCTTATCTGAAAGGGGATCAGATATAGCAAATCCTTGCTTAATGTTGGAGTTATGTTCCTGATAAATGCTATTTTAAGTGAAATATTGTTAAGCAAATCCAATTTCACCATAAAAACCAACGTAAATCGGGGTGGAGTTAGGTCACAGGGAAATTTTTTTCACCAGATAAAAGATACTATATACATTTACAGTATTAGTTTTAAATAATTTAATACTGTAGTCACCAATGATGATTGTGACACTTGGTTGAGGCAGGGGCTGCAGTATGCTCAGAGCATGGAAGCATGCCCCACTCTGCCCGCCTTGTGCTTCTGCCAGGGAACAGGATTGGGCCTTTCCACCTGCCCCACTCTGGCCGGGAAGCAGGATCAGAGGCTTGCCCACCCTCTGACCAGACTGCCAGGCAGGCCCAATGCGTTACGCCCCCAAGCGTAACTCTGACTCTGCTCCCCTGCTAGAATGACTGCAGGCAGAGCAGGGCAAGTCAATCTTAGAACACTGTGCGACTTTAAACAGGTATGTTCTCTATGGATCAGGAACCTAATATTGAAACAATGTTAACCAGGCTGACGTTAAGTGAGGAGCTGCTGTAGTTCTAGCCGAGTGTTCTTTTCTTTCTGCCCAGATCCACCTGTGCTTGCAAGAACTTAGAAGGATTAGCTAACCCTGGTTCCTGCTTACCCAGTCCTAAGGGATACCTTAATCAAATATAACTGTGTAAACAGATTCTGCCATGAGCTGACTCATCTTGATGAAGGCTGTACTCATTGTGTGTACTCACTCCATAGGGCCTTGTGCGGAGCTGTTTGAGGGGTTATTGGGCATCATCATATAAATGCACTCCCAGACAGCCTGAGAAGCCATCTGCTGGTCCCTTTCCTTCCAGCACTGCTCACCTTCCCTCACAGGTTACTTCAATGCTGCTGCTGCAGCAATAATACCCACAGAGCTGTCACAAGAGGAAATAAGTACCAGGTCTGAGGGCTCTGTATGAATTTTTTTACGTGTGATTGTTGGGAGGCAGGGAGATTAGGAAGGGTCTCTGGTGGTGAAACAATGTCTATGCGTGGACAGCAAGTCCAGCCTGTGGTATCAGCTGAAATGTCCCCATCATGGGTTCTTCAGTCCATACAATCTCCCCTGCTGTCAATCAGCTCCTCTCAGGGAATCATAAAAGCAGTTTGCACGCTCATTGAGCCCTGTGTCATCACTGGACACTAGATGGAATATGGTGCTGACATTGTCCGTAGACAGGGCATGATGTTATGTGAGTGGATAATCCTAATGCAGCTGCCTTGGGGAAAATGTTTCCTTAATCTTTTCCTTGCATGTGCATATTTTTTCCATCCATGTGCAGAAAAGATGATTTCATGTGCACAAGGAACCTGCACATGTGCACCACGAGTAGCAACAAAAAACCTAGCTGTGGGCAGTTGTGTGGCATTTGAATCTCTCTTGAGCAGTCGCACAACCGCACTACTCACAGGGAACACCAGTTGGGGGATATAAGAGTGGGGTCTTATTCTTAAGATCTGTTTAAATTTCTCTTGCTCCATAAAGTGTCTGCACTTTACAATGGCTCAGGAAATAACTACCCTATACATTGCATTTTATGAAAAAATGCCTGTAGTTTATGTAATACTCATAACAGAATTATTAATAATGAGTTTAACAAAATCTATTTTTCATTATCATTGTTACTGTGCAATCTGCAAGGTAAATAACCAAGCAAATATTGTATCAACAGATGGTCATTTGTGACCATGTAATTACAAGGCTATGGCTGTCCTATAAATTTGCAAACTACAGATAAAAATATTGTAAATGATGTTTAGATTTGCTAGAAGTTAGAGATTAATTGCCATGCAATTGTCTAGATATTAAGAAATATTTATCTCAGAATAATGAAATGGACAACCATGTCATACAAAATAACGTCACACAAGGAATATTTTACAACTTAGTGTTTACTGCTTCAGAGAAGCTTATAATATTTATAAGGTGCTGTCTGTTGAAATTCATACAAATATAAATGTTCAACTTTCAGAACAAGTTACTGAAAATTAGAAACAATTCTTAAAATTGGTTAAAGAAACTGTATTCTATAAATTCCTGTACTCACATTAAAAAAATTCTAAACATATAAATTGTAAAGAAGATGATTCAAACAGTGTTAGAATTTTAAGTTATGAAGAACAAGAGAATTCTAGCATGGAACTATTGCCTTGTGGTTAGAAGAAGAGAATGAGAGTCAGGATTCCTGGGTTCTCCTTATGACCATGTAATGTAACTTTCACTTAACCTCTCTCTGCATTGTTTAATCCACCCATGTAATGGATAAAGCAGTAAGGCCAAGTCTACACTAGACCCGGAAGCTTGGTTTAAGGTCCGCAACTCCAGCTATGTAGAATACCTTAAGCTGTGCTTGGTGGTGTTGGCTTCCTTACTCCTCACAAGAGGTGTACTGGACACTGGCAGGGGTACCCTCTAGTTAAGACTAGCTAAATCAAACTCAGGAAGACTGATTACATCAATCTTCTGCAGAGTGAAGACAAGGTCTAACAAACTCACTTGAGCGCTTTGAGGTTATTTCTGTTCATAAAGGGCTTTGACATCTTCCAATGAAAGTACGATGTAAGTAATTACTTCAGCAACTATAGTCTTGCAAATCCTAACTGGTATATTACACAGATCCAAAATATTTTACCACTATTTTAAATTAGATTATATTTAAGAACTTCATAATACATTAAGGACTAGCTGTATTAACTATGGGCCAAATGCTGTCTTTATTTACAACCACACTGTGACTGACATTGAACCCATTATAAAAATGGGGAAAATTTTGTGTCAGACAGGAATAATTCAAAGTAAGATGTGTAATTTGCTGTCTATCCTTCCCTGTGTCATGAGACTGAAAGATTGTATGTCAATTGAACTTTTACTTTATAAATAAGTTTTATGAGGAAATATAGATGGGCAGTTTACTATTTTTAGTAAGTCTGCTAAGCAATTGTGAGCACTTAGAACGACAATTGAAGCATTTTTTTATTCTCCTTGTTAGTAACACAAATATTATAATACATGAATGAAGAATAATGTTTCATTAAAACAGTAAGCAAAGAATAATGTATATATTAAAAAAGGCAAGCAGGCAAGTTGAGTTACTGTTCTCTTGTAAGATCTATCTTTTTGCTCAATGCATTTTTTTAGCAAAGGCTAGCAACAATATTATTCATGAGAACAGGACACCTGTTGTAAAGAATTCCAGAAAAAAATTATCAGAGATACAAGACTGGATCTTTACTGGTCCTTATGAGGATTTGCTGAGTGGGAGGACTGAAGCAGCCTTCTTCCCTTTCTGTCCTGCTAAAAGGCCAATAACTGTCTCATTCCTTGTATTCAGGGGAGCACAGAGTGAAGTGTCTGGGAATGTACCTCCCCATATATGGGGTTTAAAATGAGGAAAAGGTAGGGATAGTGCAGCCTGCAGAACCCCAACATCTGCATGCCAGGAAGCTCAGAAAGACTCGTAAACACACAAACCCTTTCCAAAAAGGGTGACATAGCATTGCCTCCCAAGCCTGTGCTCAACTTCAAAGACATTAAGCTGCTAAAATATATCTGATAATTACACTGTAGGTGTATAGAGCCTACATTACAAAGCTGAAACAGGTAAGTTAGTATGACATTCTCCTGGTAAGCAACTACAATAGTAATAATTCTAACTTTTCCCCTCCAAACTCAGGATCTCAAAGGGCATTACAAATATGAATAAATCATATCTTCCCCCACAACACTCCTCTAAAGACGGGAAATGGTGTTAACTCTACTTTGTTTTTGGATGGGGAACAGAGTTAGTATATTTGCCCAAGTGCACACAGCAGCTAAGTGGCACAGATAGAAATACAAGTCAGAGTTCCTGACTCCCAGTGCTGCACATTAGCTATAGTCCTCATAGGGTACATCTAGACTACAAGCCTCTTTCGAAAGAGGCTTTTTCGAAAGAATCTTTCCAAAAAGCCTCTTTTGAAAGAGAGCATCTAGACTGCAACCACTTCTTTCAAAAAAGCAAGCCGCTTTTTCAAAAGAGAGCACCCAGGCAGTCTGGATGCTCTCTTTCAAAAAAGCCCTGTTTGCATTCAAGAATGCCTTTTTTCAAAAGAGCACTTTCGGAAAAAGGCATTCTTCCTCATAAAATGAGGTTTACCACAGTCAAAAAAACCACTGCGTTCTTTCGATTTAATTTTGAAAGAACGCAGCGGCAGTCTAGACGCAGGGGAAGTTTTTTTTAAAAAAGGCCACTTTTTTCGAAAACCCCCCCTGTAGTCTAGACACACCCATAGTGATTACTAATTCTGGTGTGAACATCTAACAAAATATAGAAGGAGCTTCAATAAAGACAGAACATCATCAGTACTAAGTCAACATGTACAATTTCAGGGTCTTTTTCTTTTATAAATAATAATAAGGTCACAAAGATACTTACAGCTTGACATATAATTGGGTATTTTATGCGATTAATTCCACCAGCAAAGACAGCAAAAGTAAGAGCAGTATGGAAACAGAAGTTGAGAAGCATGTGCCATCCTTTTCTACTGATTCGGATTGTGCTGTTTAAAATTAACATATTTTTTTCAATTCACATCTCTATTGCAAAAATCCTAAAACACATTTTTATAATAATAATTTGACATTAAAAAAAAAAAAAAAAATTAATGGAGATTGCTTATCTCCTAGAACTGGAAGGGACCTTGAAAGGTCATCAAGTCCAGTCCCCTGCCTTCACAGCAGGACCAAGTACCACCTCTGATGAATTTTTGCCCCAAATGGCCTCCACAAGGATTGAACTCACAACCCTGGGTTTAGCAGGCCAATGCTCAAACCACTGAGCTACCCCTCCCCTCAAATATAGATTTCAAACTCTCATATCCTTGACTATCAGACTATGTGCAGCAAAGAGGATCTGTTTTAAAGCCTACTGAAATCAATGGGACTTTTTTTTTTTTACTGACTACATTGGATTTTTAATCAGGCCAGAATGTACTTAAATACATGTATTTAAAAGGCTTTTTGCCTGAGGTGAAATATGTAGTAGTCTAAATATGTCAACTCTGAAAGAGTACGTTGATGATAAACATTAATTACATTAAATACAATATTAATTTTATCATCTTATATAGTAAAATACATTCCTGCTCTTTTAAGTTGCTATTGACTTTTAAGTACTATGTATACACACAGTCTTAAAAACATCATTCATAGAAAGGAAATCCCAAACTGTCTAAAACCAACCAGATTTAATAGCAAGAAAACACCTTTCTGATAAGATATTTATCAAACTCTGTGTACAAGCTTGTTCTTTCATGCCAAAAAAATTAATGCATCTTTCCAATGGACTACTGTGGAATTGGAAGGTAGCATTCAGTAGTCTGATATCAAAGATGGCCTTATATCACAAACTTTTTAGTGTAGTGTCAAATTATAAAGAATATAAGAAATTGTAGGAACAGCAAAAGATCACACATCTGTTCCTGTCTAGGGAAAGCTACATCTTGGGAACAATGCCATCATAATATTGTATGGGTTTACAGTTTTCTAGTACTTCAATTTTGTATTTCTGTGTGAAACCAATATCTGAATAGATAATTTACCAAATGGATACATTATCATAAGTTACTGGTTAGAAGAGTTTGTTTTGGTATGTGTTGTTACACGTAGAAAGATTAATTATAAATGTTTTTCAAGGCAAAGTTCAATTCCACTTTGCTCTCATAGAGCTTAGTATAAACAAAACAGATTATTTGGTTTTGTAAACATTTTTACTTTGAAGCACCATTTTCCATTTTCTGACTACACCATACAGTAAATTTTAGTATCCAGTAGTAAACTAAACCATTTAAGCATTTTACCTTTGCATAAAAAAAGATAGTTTAATGATGACCATTCTCCCATGAATGTGTTTGCTTCTGTATTGAATTCCTACCTGTGATGCACAATGTAAGTGATGATAGACGCAAACAGGCACAATAACATGACTGCAGTACATGCATATACCACAGGGTGCAGGAACTCCCCTGGGTACTGGGGAAAGGAGAGCACTGTCTTCAAATCCTGCCAAAGAACAAAAATAAAATTAGTATTTTAAGAAGTGAAAATCTAAGATTTCACTGGAATATGCCCATCACTCCCAATTATCTCCCTATAGATTTTCAAATACTGCATTTTGGAACAGAAAAGATTATGAACTTTATCTGCATAAAGTTCATGAATTTACAATTACATCAAACTGCTCTCCACTCTTCTGCATATACATCTCAGAGGGAAATTAACTTTCTTCCATTGGCAAGTCTGTCCTGATTAAGAAAAAAAATCCAGACAGAAAAAATGTGCAAAATTCCATCAGTAATGTCTGTGCTATCTGACAGCATGAACTTTATGCATCTATTTTACTATGCTTGTGAGTATAAAATATCTATTTACCCTGAAGGGTCCTAGATGGCACGTGTTCTACTTCCAACATCCTCAGTTCTTCTTAATAAAACAGAAATGTGACAAGACACCCAAGATGTTAACTAAGGATTCTTTGTTAAGATACTACAGGGGATGGATCCTCAGCTGCTGTAAATCAGCACAAAGCCATGTGGCCCAAGAGATTAGAATAGAATGCTTTTTCATAAATGGGTCAGATGCTACTCTTTGATGGACACATGCATAGTTTCTGTTGATGGTAGTTCAACAGTAGCTGCACAATTACATCTGAGGGCAAAACCTAGCTGCAAGAGTTCTTTGTATGGATGCTGGAGGTGTTGCCACAATTATTCATGGAAACAGCATGGAAGTGAGAATACTGACAAACGACCTATTTGGGTGGACTCACCATATCAGATTCCCATACCAACTTGTTGGATACTCACTCTGGTTATGCCTGGCATAAGCTCCCAAATACAACTGAAACTATTGGAGATAACAGGAGAAAATATGTCTGCATGTAAACTGGATTGAAAGGCAAATGTAACTTTTGTTATAAAAGAGGAGGATGTACTATTTCTGGCCATTGTGGGTCTAACTTGGAAAAATAACTGAGATCCCACTAGGACACAAAATGTACATTTCTTTGTGTGCCTACATTTTTGCAAGCAATTACTACAACTGTGTCTATAAATCACGACCTGATCTAATGAACATTGCATTATTCTGATGTCAGTTTCCACACACAGATTAACTGTGCATGCAGATATAAATATGCAAATGTGCATAACCTCTGGATCTGTAGTTTTAGAAAGTGAAGCCTTTTGTATTTGTCAGTTAAAGAATGGAAGAAACTCATTCCCCAAATGAACAAGTCCCAGTACTCTTAATAAAATTAAATCTGTGGGGTAACATTCAGGAAAAATATAAAGGAACTGGAAAATTGAAGTTATCTGAAAGCTACAATAGTCATATTTTAGGGGGGAAAAATTATAGTTAAAACAATTTGTAGAGACACTTGGAAAAAACTGGAATCCCTTCAGATCAATATGGAGATATTTGGGGTAAGAAGCATGTAAGGACAAAAAATGAAAATTCTGAAAATGTCATAAACTATAATGACTTGATGAATCCTCAGCTTAACAGTTAAGAATTTATAAGTATTAAGATTCATTAAAATGAGTTTTTTTATTTGGTTCTAATTTTTGCTCTGTAAAAAGAATCAACCCATCTGTTGACTTGGTGTCAGAGAGTAACTGACGTCTTTTGCTGAGAAAACCAAGATTCTAAAGCTGATGACTTTAAGTAAGTACAACCTTGGCTTGGTTTACACCTAAAACTTAGATCATCCTGGTTATCCCTCTCAGAACCGTGAGAAATTCATTCCCTCCTGAGAGATGCAGTTAGCGAACATAAGCATAAGTGTAGACACTAGGGCTATGTCTAGACTGCATTGCTTTTCCCAGATACTGGAGGTATCCCAGAAAAGCAATGCCACATCCAAGGAACGCGCCTGCTTTTCCAAAAAACATTTTGAAAAAGCGGATGCGCTCTTTTGCCATCCCTGTAAACCTTGTTCTACAAGGAATAAGGGATGTGTCAAAAGAACACTTTTTTCTGAAATTTGGCACTAAGTGTGCCAAATTTTGGAAAAGCCTCTTTCAGAAGTAAATCAGAAAAAGATACGCAATTTGCAACTTAACATTGCAGTGTAGACCTAGCCTAGGTCGGTAAAAGAATTCCAAACTGTGGGAGGCTCCTATCTTAGAAGTTTCTAGGTCTAGTAGCCTATCCCTCTGTACTTATTTAAAATTTAAATTTAAATTTATAGTGAACTTTTAAAAACAATTCTTTCAGTGTTAAGAATTAAAATAACAACCCCCAACTGGGTAAGAAATATGCACACAGCTTATCTGTGCTAGAACACTTAACACTAACTCATTATTTTCCTTCAAATCCACCCTTAGAACTCTCCTTTCCTGTAAAGACTACAAAATCTTGATCACAACTAGGCTACTGGTTTCAATTGGCCAATATTGTTTCATTGTTTTCTAGTACTCCCCTGTCTCTCTGTATCTGTCAGTCTTCCTTGTCTTATACTT
This sequence comes from Rafetus swinhoei, assembly GCA_019425775.1. Taxonomy (NCBI): domain Eukaryota; kingdom Metazoa; phylum Chordata; order Testudines; family Trionychidae; genus Rafetus; species Rafetus swinhoei. The sequence continues at coordinate 31,297,878 of CM033447.1, read as the reverse complement.
AGATGGTAAGTTCTTTGGGGCAGAAACTGTTCTTTTGTTCTGTGTACAGCATCCAGCACAATATAGCCTAGGGCATGACTGGGGCGCCTACTACCACAATAATATAACTAATTCAAAATAATAAATATAATAACAGCAAGCAATAATAACAAGAACAACTTATTCAAATTAGCAATAATAACTAATTCAAAATAGTAAATATAATAACAACAAGCGATAATAACAACAACATCTTATTCTCCCACATATCTGTTTGTATTATCTACCTTTTATGGCTTATCTTTAGATTGTAAACTCTTCAGACAGGGACTATCATTCACTTCAAACGTGCAGTGCCTAGCAAAATGGGACTAGAGTGTTGGACAGACCTCTGTGGCTACATCTAGACTGCAAGCTTCTTTCAGAAGAAGCTTTTCCAGAAGAGATCTTCCGGAAAAACGTTTTTTCAAAGAGAGCGTCTACACAGCAAAAGCTCAATGAAAAAGCGATGTGCTTTTTCGAAAGTTAGCGTCCACACTGACTGGATTTCAGTTGTGATTACTGTGCATGGAGTGGCCATCAGGGCACCTGTGCTTTTTCCTGTAGGTCTCTTCTTTCGAAAAAACACTTCCGTCTCCACACACGCCTTTTTCTGAAAGAGTTCTTTTGGAAAAAGGCTTCTTCCTCATAGAAACAGGTTTAACGCTGTCGGAAAAACCCCTCCATTCCTTCAACTTTCTGTCAAAAGAATGCAATAGCAGTGTGGACGTAAGTGTAGCTTTTCCGGAAAAACAGATGTTTTTCCAGAAAAACTCTGCAGTGTAGACATACCCTATGCTACCACTATACATATAATACAACTAGCAAAGCTTTGCTGAAAAAGATAAAACAGTGTCAGCTTCTACTCTCACTAATGTGGTCACATTTAAGTTATGTAAATACCAAAATCAGGGTTAGAATTTTGTTTCAAGGCCCTTTACATTTCTGGAACTGTACATAATTGCTACCATACCTGGCATAACAATAGTAATACAATTGACAAGAGAAGAAAGCACCTGACACTGCTGTAAGCTATTATTGAAAAAAATTATTAAAAAGCTCAGAGAGCTGAAAATAGTAATAAAATACTCTTTTACTACTTTAAGATATGGGTAGCATAGCAAACTTAAAAGGCTTTAATTGACATGGCATCATTTCATATGTTAAAGAGCTTGCCTTGAATCATGTGTAACTGTAGATGCAGGATTTTATCAATCCTTTTATCCTTGAGTGTTTGCATGAAACCAAATGCCATATGTCTTTCAGGAGTACAGCCATTTTTGCCTCCAGAAGAGTCATAGATAATCAACTTTTTAAACGTATTTCCATTTAAAATTGTTCATAGTTTAATCTTTTCCTCCTTCCTGATCTTGTACACCATGTCTGCTAATGAGTGAACTTTTAAATAAAAGCACACATTGAACCTCTCTAATCCGGCATCCTCAGGACCCGACCAGTGCTGAACTGGAGAATTTGCAGAATCATGGGAGGTCAATATTGTCTAGAAGCATTACCAACATTTCAACTGCTTACTAGGCTTTTAGAAGACATTTAGCGGTAAATTAAACTAAGTTACAGGACAGAACACTGAGAGCAGGTCTGGTGGCTGTAAACAAACTTTATGAGACCACGGGTAACTTGGGCACACCCATGATAAGAGGACATCCAACTATCTAAAATCATGCTGGACTATGGATGTTGCCAGAGTGCCAGACTAGAGAGGTTCAACAATGTAGAATGTCAATTTTTAGAGTTCTGAACTCTGAAAATTGATTTTATTACAGATATAAGATAAATGTACCTTATCTGCTTTTTAATGATATTTAAAGCTTATTGATCTGTCAAGCCTCCCCTGAGTGGTCTTCTGATAGAGACAGCATGAGAGAATAAAGTTAATTTTTTTCATGCTCTATGCAAGGTAGCATAATTGTAAATTACAGTTAAACAAGGCTGTTTTGATTTTATATCCTGGACTGGATTCAAAGAATGATAACATTAAAAACTGGCAGGAAATATCTGAGGGGAAAATGTATATGCAGTTGAGCATTTTGACAAAAGGAATCACCATCCAGAATCACCCTGCCTGTAAAATGTGCCGAAATTAGAAATCTCCATTCACTCCGACTACTAATAAAAATGTTAAACTCACTTATTAAAGGAGTAAATGACTATACCAAATGGAAGGTAGTAGACAATTGGCCGATAGCAAGTAGAGGTGAAAAAGTCTTGTTACATCATCAAATTCATCCCACCACAGGATTTTTTTTTTTTAAAGTTTCACGAGAAGCAGGGTTTTGACCACTATGCCTTGGGAATCCATACAAAATAAGCTGTCTAAATCAAATAAATCCATAAAGATGGTCTGGGTTTTTTTTTTTAAAGACTAAAGAAATATTGATAAATGATGTAATGACAGTCTAGAGTTATCCAGCAAGCAAACACTGAGAAAAGAAGGGAGAGAAATTATTTTGCTCTAGAATCCAGGGAGGCCCAACATTGTGCTCATTTGTTAAACTGTATGATTTAATAAGCAAGATGATGCACTTTAGAGGTGGTAATTTTTTGTAATCCTGGTATTAATATGGGAAAGTTCTGTTTTCATTTTTCATAGGATTTAAAGTCAGGTAAAGCATTATGATTGAAGAAAAATATATAAATATAATTGGCTTAAGTTTAAAAAAATAAACGCCTAAAGTTATTTTTGTGAGGATGGGATTTTCTTAAACATCTAAGTGATACACGAGCACAAGTGCAATTTTAAGTCAATAGGACTTGTGATCCTAAGTATGAACTTTTGGAAATTCTACTTCTGATTCCCTCTTTAAAGGAGTCTGATTTTCAATGAATCTGAGCCCCAACAGTTCTCTTTACCTTCCATTTCATACTAGAAAGTCCTCTGTTCCAAAAAAAAAAAAAAAAAAAAAAAGTCTGATACGCCCTAAATACACTATTTTCTACATAACATCCCTATAATAATCACCATATCCAGGAGTTAATCTCAAAAGGTTCAGAGGTTCAAATATGTTTGGAGAAGAATCCCAAGTTCTAGAATATTATATGACCTTTATTGTTACTATCTGAACTTCATTTGTTCACTTCCTGCTTCTAGGCAGAATGAAAATATTGTAAAAGTACCCTCCATAGTAATATTGTGATATGTCTGGAAGATAAAATTCCATGTTGATAAATGCAAAGTAATGCACACTGCAAAACATAATCCAACTGTACATAGAAAATGACGGGCTCTAAAATTTTACCAGTGTTATTGCTCAAGAAAGAGATCTTGGCGTAACTGTGAACAGTTCTCTAAAATAGTTCTCTCTCACTGTGTAACAGTAGTCCAAAAAGCTAATAGAATGTTGGGAAATATTAAGAAGGGATAAGTAATAGTACAGAAAATAAATTGTCCCCATATAAATCCATGGTACATCCCATCTTGAATACTGCATGCAGATGTGGTTGCCGATCTCAAGAAGAGGTTCTGAAAAGGGCAACAAAAATGATTAAGGGTATCAAACAGCTTCCATCTCAGAAGAGATTAATAATACTGGGATTTTTTAGCTAGGAAAAGAGACAAAGGGGGATATGATCAGTATTCTCTCTAATTTTTTCCAACGCTTAGTGAAATGAATTTTCTTATGTGCACCAATGTAGAGATGATGTGAGACACATCACCTTCATATTGGTGCATATAACAAAATTCATATGGCGGGGACAGGGCCAAGGGGTTCTGAGTGTGGGAGAGGGGCTCAGGCCTGGGGCAGAAGGTTGGGGTGCAAAGGCTCTGGCTGGTGCAGGCTCTGGGGTGTGGCTGGGCATGAGAAGCTTGGAGTGCAGGAGGGGGTCTCCAGAACTGGGGAGGGGATCAGAGCTGGGGTGCAGGAGGGGACACAGGCTCTGGGCTGGAGGAGTGGGCTTTGGGGTTGGGCCAGGAATGAGGGCTTTGGGGTGCAGGATGATGCTCTGTTCTAAGAAAAAAGAAATAAAGAAAAACAAGGAAAAATATATGACAAAGATTTAATCACAGATTTCAGAGCTTCTCACTATCTCATTAAGAGTTACAGTTCTCGGCACAATGGGCTATGACTGAAGGAAATGACACTACTGAAAAAAATGCTGTTCTTGCAGAAATTAAAATATTAATATAACACTCATTTTATAAGTGATGCACTCATATTTGTCTACACTTATGAAAAGCTTCTGCTTGTTACAAAACATACTTTGGTAATTAGGTATAGTAAGGCTTTAGAATGTATACATTTACAGTGCTACGATAAATCAGAACAGTTTGCTTTATATAAGTCCATTTTTTATCTTAATCTGAAGATCTCAAAGTGCTTTGCATAAATTACATAATAAAGCTCCACAATATCTCACTATACCCATTTTTATAGACAGAAAAACTGAGGAAGGGAGAAGTTAAGGTGACTTAACCAAACCCCTGTAGCAAATCAATGGCAGATACAGGACTAAAGCTCAAGGGTACTGACTGAGTCTTTAGTTCTAACCACGCGACCATACTTTTCAGCAACTGATCAGGAGAAAATAATGCTATGCAAAAATGTTGGTGTTATGCTCTCATTTCTAGCCACTTGCCCAAGCAAAACTCGTGTGAAGTGAGGGTACAATATACCCACTTGTATCTCACTTCCAATTTAAATAATGAAACTTTCAGATTTATAGCACTTGAACAACATCATAGACAGAAAAACAGTTAAACATAAACACCTACATAAACATATTACTCACAGCTGTTAACTGTTACGGAGAAAAATCTCAAATTACATTTACTAAATGAAAACAATATTAAACAGTCTTTTCAAGGAGGGCCTCCACTAAGCCTAGATTTTTAACACTTTGTGGTAATAGACAGCAGCAACTTTAGAGAAATAACTCAATGGTCTTCTTTTGATATTTCAAGAAGTCACCTCCCCATCAAATACACAATAGCTATGATGAATCTGAACATGTGCTCTGCTAGCAATACAATGCACAGCTGGATTAATTTAGGCATCTACTTCATCTTGTTCCACAGCAGGGTATATATTATCCGGATAGTAATGCAAACATTCAGGATTACTGTAACTTTATTGCTGCACATCAGTTTACTTATGTTAGTTCAATTCACTGTTATTGGCTTATACCATAATAGAGCTTTATGAATTTGTTATTGTTTTATGTATTTTAGGATTGTACTGTAGATTTATTTTAAAATATACCCTATACCAGTACATCTGTATCCCATTCTACTTAGTAACAAACAACATACAACCTATTTTTAATTTACCAGGGTAAAATAAATCAGGTACTCAGTTAATCTGATTAGATGAAGCTATGTATTTTATTATTTTAACTTAATGGATCATTAGAATAATGCTTCACTATAGTGATATGAACAACAAAAACACCTAGAAACTCTTAATTGAAATCAAACTCAACAAATCTCTCATTTTATGCCCCAATTCCATATTAACAAATAAGACATTAACATTTACAACTACTAATGCACTTAATTATGCTGCTAAAGTTTTCCATTGGTTCTTCCAGAAGATCTTGGAAGACACGCCTGGATAAACACTACAAGGTCGCTATATATTTCTTTTCTTAAAAGGTATTGAAAAACATAGGACAGGTGCCATATTACATTATTTACAGCTGTGCCAACTGCTAAGGCACAGGAGGATGTGAAAGATTTTAGTTTGCTGATGCTTTGCACAGATCAAAAAAGAGAGCTATATACAGGGAAAAGAAAAATGGATCAATCAAACAAAATTTAAAAACCTAAATCAAAGTAACAAATTCAATATAAAAAGTCCTATAAAATCCACCATGTTACACTTTACCAAATGATATATACATGGAATAAATTTCATACGAATGTCTAAAATAAAAATAAATTTGTTACTCTTTAAATTAGTATGTGATTTTTCTAAACAAAACAAGCAAATAAGTTGTTTGTGTGTAAATGATTAGTTACCACTTAATAAGTAAGGAAACTTTAAATATGGTAACTTGAACTGAAACAGTTCTAGAAAGAGACAGCCATTTTGGGTGTGGTACCTGCAAAGTCAACAGGTGTTTTCTTTAAAATATTTAGAAAAATCTCTTCAGAGCTAAATTCTTTTCTAAGTTGGAAAAGAAAACAAATGTTCAGAAAAAATAAGTCCATATGAGCTATACAAAGATGACACATGTTTGATACTATATGAGCTTCATCGACAGGGTGCTAAATTCTGAGCCACTCAGGTATGTGTGAAAAAAGATCAAATAACTCTGAGGGAAATCAATTCTTATAAAGTAGATGATAATTCTGCATTTAACTACTCATTGTCACAGCTTCGTGCAATGATTGGCTGACATCTATGCTCCATCTGACAGCAGCATATTGGTATTCTCTGCACACGTCTTCTCAATTCCTGTCGTCTATGTTTGCTGTCTTTTACAAATGCACACAATGCATTATTTACTCAACTATAAACCTTTCCAAAATATTCACAAGCACTTTCAGCCATGCAAGAATGCACCAACATTTAGGAAAAATGGCATATACAAGTGACTAATCTATTTACAATCAGCTCATAAGGACCCCTTTTAATGATGCAAAAGACTGTCATCAACATATTCTTTGATCAGCAACCTTACAATTTTTGTTTGCTTTTTTTTCTTTTCTCAACCAAGAAGCCATTAATTATTTCATATGTGTGCCTTCTGTTTTCATTAAGGTAACTTTCTGTTAAGCATGGTAGTTAAATAACTGCAGTGTGAACTGCAAGTGTGACAGAACAGACCAAAGCATTGCACAGAAATATTTTTCTTCAATGAAAAGCAAATTTAGCACACACACAAAAAATTATCATTAATATACAAACTAAAGCTCCCAGAACACCTGAAAGGACAACAAAGTGCTTGTTTAAAGGAGCATAAGATGTTATTCATTTCCATTTATTAAATGATTCAACATTGCGGTATGCCTGAAACTAATTAGTATGATCAACACAGTGCGAGGCAGGAACAAAAGCAGACAAGCCTTCTGAGATATATTGACGTACAAATACGAATGAGTATATATTTCAAAAACCTTCTCCTGTAATTTATAACCTTCACATACTGATCATTCTTTGATGGAACTTTCATCTCACTAGATTGACTTAAATGTCATTTACAATTGGGCCTCTCTAGATATTAGGCAGAGATCATTACTGGTTTATTCATTTATTAGCAGTTAAATAATTTACTTTTCTCTAAGGTTGTATTGTATAAAACATGAGAAATGAAACTTCAGTTACTGGCAAGCATGGTATATGTACATATAAGAGGAATATAACTGTGTATATAGATGTGTATTTATAGATATACTTGATAAGTCATATACTCACCATTAGCACTGCAAAGTTACTGAAGTGTGTGCTCTGAATGGTGGTAATATTGCCTGAAGAGCTAATTATGTGGCACCCTTCTCCACACCAGCCTCCATGTCCATCTAGAAGGTCAAAATCCCAAAAGGCTGCAATGGGGTCTATACCCTGTGCAAAGTGCCTCAAACCTATAGTGAGAGGGGAGGTGAGATTTCCAAAACTGCATCCATCTGCAAAAGCAACACATTGAATCAGAGAAATAGAGTGGAAAATCCTTTACTGCTGAATTCTGTATAGTCACAGATTCAAAACATCCTGAACTGTGGAAAACCAAACAACAGCCACATATTCCCATCTCTGTGAATTAAAAGCTAAGGGAATGTTCACATACAAAAAAGTTTACTATAGTTTAAATTAATCTGAATGACTATTTCAGCCCATTGAAGAGTCCAATTGATCTGATCATCAAGAATACAGCTGGCTTTGTTGTGTAAGAGTCTTAAATTAAGACTAATGTCATACTATTCACTCATGTAATTGAAAAAAGAGCTGTCCCTTAGTATGATTAATAGCTAAGGCAATTTTGCACTTTTAAAGTTACATTAAAACATTGTTTTAAAAGCAAATGGAAATGTGAATGCTATTCAGAATAAAATAGAAGTATTAAAATTGCCTGGATGAATAATTAATTAAAATAATTACTCACTGGTCTATAAGAGTCATTACACTGAGACAAAAGCCACTAGCAACACCTGCTTTAGGTCCTTCATATCAAAACGTACATTGATGAATATTAAGATACATGCAACAGGGCATTAAACCCTTGTACAATCTTAATTTTTATCTGAGTCCAGACTATTGGTATTGCAATTTTCCCTGTATAGATTAAAACAAGATTTTTTTCTCTCTCACCTTGGCTTGAAATTTAAGCTTCTTCACAACAACTTAAATAAATACTAAAATCAAATTTGCATTCTATTCTGACAATAATTACACCTCTCTTATAGACTAGTTAATTTGAATAAAACCATAAAGTTGTGAATAAACCCAAACACTTGTATTAAAGAAACTGACAGATACCAGTCTCTCAGCATACTGTATATTCTGTTGCTCCATTCTCTACATAATCAAGTATACAGTAGTTTTTAGATTAAAAAAATAATGCATAACACTCCTCACCTATTTTAGCAAATACAGCTGGTGTGGTAACCGTCCTGCGTTTCCCATCATCTGCAAGATTTGATGAGTTTCCCGTGCTAGGAAAGAGTTTCCCATTCCGAAAGACAATAAACTGTAGCTTGCAAGTGGAGTTATCAACAGATTGTAAGGCTGATGACTGAGAGAAGAAAGACTGTGGCAAATGAACTGAAGCTACTGCTACAGCATTCTGTACAATGAGAGGAAAAAAGAAAAATTTAAAATGCAAATCACAACAGGGCTGCTTTCAGTATGTTTTAAACTCCTGTACAAGACATGTATGCTGCCTTCCTTTTCCAATAGATTAGAAGCAACCAAAGAAGCAGGAGCGGTAACCATGGGAATAGGATTGGCACAGCGCATATTAAAAGGGAAAACGTTTTGATTGAATGTGTGAGTCTATATGGTCAAGCTCCCTGCTGCAGAGGTGCGAATGGTTCTTACCATGCCTGCTAGAGGGCCCATCAACACTGCAGATCTGATTTAAAGAGACAACCTCTACCAGGTTTTCTCCTTCACTTAAAACAGAGCCAGATAATTTCCATGAAAGAGTACTGACATAATGTTATTAGTACAAAAACTGCCTCAGTGGAAAACTCTAAACAGAAAAATGCACTGTAAAAAATAAATATATTTTCTGGATAGTATTTCATTCTTGCTTCATACAAAGAAAATTATTCATCCAACTCAGTGTTCTAGTAATCTGGCATTATAAATACAAAGATATCAATGTACCAGAAGAAAGCAAGGTTAGTAATGAAGTGAATACAAAGTCTGTCAGGTCATGATAATGGGTTTGAGTTGTGAATGTATTATGCACTATAATGTGTGTAGAAACTTCACTTACAAAATGCATATTAACCTACCAAAATCAGTGTTATGTTGATTTTTCTTATTATTCACTCCTCTTTCTCTTGCACAAGAGGCAACTTTATTAGTTAGTACTGGGATACATGCAAAAAATGGATAGGGGGTGTGGAGCTGAGAGTAAATAAACAAAACAAGAGATTGCGCTGAGCCTATTTATGTGAAAAGTCTATTTATTTAAAAATAAACAAATTGAAAACGTCCTGAGTAATTTGCATTCCCCCAAAGACAAAGTACAGCTTCTTCACATACAATTTGCATAGATTATCACACAACTTGCTTATAACACACTAGCAGACTTACCCAGCTTTGGCCCGGCTCTTCAGGGCAGGGCCTTGGGAATGGGGAGGGGAAGGGTGCAGGAGGCTGGGGGTCAAGGGCATGTTCTTCCCGCCCCTCTGGACCACCCTCCAACTCTATTCCTCAGATTCTTAGGGCCTGCTCTCCTCCCCACCCCCACCTGCCTGGGGCCAGTTCTTTGCCCCGATGACCCCAAACCACCCAGGGACTGTTCTCCCTCCTCCCCCCACAGGTCAGCTGCCCAGCCCACCCGGAGCCTCTTCTCTCCCTCCTCCAAAGGCCACTCCCCACCCCATCCGGGGCCTGTTTTCCCCCTTCACCTCACAGGCCACCCACCCAGAACCTGTTTTCTCCCCTCCTCTAGGCCACCCTCCAGCCCGCGTAGGGCCTGTTCTCCCTTCCAGCTGGCCACCGATATAGCCACCTGGGGCCTGTTTTCTCCACCACTCTCCAACCCTCCCAGCCACCAGGGGCCTGTTTTTTCCCCTCCTCTGGTGCTGCAGCCAAGAGTGGGGGGAAGGGTTTGCAGCAGGGGGCTACTTACTGGTGTGCTGGCAGTCAAGATGGCTGAGCCCCAGCCCTGCAGACCACTCCCTTAGTGGTACAACTGCCCCCAGTGGACACTGCAGGATAGCTCTCCCCAGCAGCCATTCTCATATCGCATCCCCCTGAACAACAGCTCCTCCCTTTGCATGTTATGGAAAATTGTCCTTTGCCTGGTGCTTCTGGTTCTCCTGGTACAACCAAACGCTGACCTTGTTTTATGTTAGGAGAAGAGGAAGCTTCATATCAAATTTGGTGGCCCTCTCTCTTACCGTTTAGGAGGAGATATTAAACAAATAGACTTGCAGACAGACACACAGATACACTCTATAACAGACAGAGATAGAGAGATGGCTGTGCAGTACCTCCTAGAACATTAAAAAGAATAATCTTCCCAATTATGCAGACAAACATGACAATATATTAGTCAATGCTGTGAAGGCTATACGTGTGACAGAAGCATAATACTGTTCAGGTGAATGATCCAAAAGGCTACAATGATATAATAGAGGTATATTGTGACATCATAGGTATGAGAGCAAAGTTTGAATGGCCTGTGATGTCATCAGAACTCTTAGATGTGTGGGTTTAGGCTTAGTCACAATTTTCCTCTGTTGCAGTGCACATTTTAGAAATGTATCAAGATTTTAACAAGACAGAAGCGCTTAAATGTTACACGAAAGTCCTTCCATTGAATGGTGTTTTCTTATCTGGAAGATGCTATTTGTTAGATAAAGACATGGGAAACAGAACAATAAACTACAGGAGAAAATCTTGTAGATATTAACTTCACCATTATATTTTAAAACAATTGAGGAAGTAGCCATTATTAGGATGCTAGAATTGTGATATCAATAACTCAGTCAATCATCATGCATTCAACTTCAGATAACTTTTATATTGCAGTCCCATTGATTATAAAGCTGTAACATTTCTGATTGGTTATTGCCTCATGCTTCAAAGACCCTCATATTTCACTGTTACAATATCATATAGTAGCTAGGAAAAATATGAACCTCTGATGACATCACCTTAGCCACAAAACTGTTTTCAACAACTAGAAGTAAGGACTTTAACCAAGTCCATTCATCAAATTTCAGCAAGTACCTATTGATGGCTTCTCTGGGGTTTCATATGAGCATGAGCGAGATTATAATTTATTTATATTGTTTTATTATTATTACTGTATGCTGGAAGCAACAAAAGCACTAAATTGCACAAATTATTTAATACAAGAAAAGGAGAAAGCTAGCAGCTCTTGAATAAGATTATGATAATGAGACTGACTTCTAAAAGCTTTGGGATAAATAATGATGTACCATGGCTTGACAAAAGCAGCCGTGAATAAGCTGGATGAACACAAGAGGTTTTATAGAGTATTTACTAAGATAGAAAACTATTAAGCCAGTCTGATTCTCAAGCTCTTCCATACTATGACTCCATGTTACAGAAAAAAAAGTTGTGATCCCCTTTTCCAACTAAGTAGAAAGGAAAGTGGTAAAATGCTTCCAAGCTTGCTCAGAAACCTATATTGAGAAGCCATGATCTAAGCCCATCAGACTTGGAATGCTGGCCTTCTCTATACTAACTTCTACTGTTGATCTAACCGACGTGATTTTAGCTGTGCAAATAGCAGTTTTATTATTATTGATAGCGTAGCTGAAGTCAACGTACTTGTGTGCAGTAGTCAGTGGGGGCTGCTTTCCCACCAATGCTGACTACTCTTCTCATCCAGGTGGAGTATCAGCACTGATGGGAGAATGTTTGGAGATCGATTTATCATGTCTAAGCAGACATGATAAATTGATGGCTGGTGGAGCAATCGCTGCAGCGTTGATCCCTGGCATAGTGGAGACAAGCTACATGTATTGTAAATGATTTGTGAACATACCTACACTTGGCTGAGGAAGTCAGATGTGCACACCACTATAGAATGGGGAGTCAAACAGATAATAAAAGACAAGAATTATTACATTGTGATATGAAGCATAGATTGTAGTTGTACTGGTCTCAGGTCATTAGAGAGAGAGTGGGTGTGGTAATATCTTTTATTGGATCAACTTCAGTTGGTGAGAGAGTCACCCACTCCTTGTCTCTGTAAGATTAGTTACAGACCACTGAAAATTTTTTCTTCGGAGCAGATCTAAGAAAATAACTTGTAACAAGATGCTTCATTGCTGAATTTTGTCTCCTTTTCTTTTTACAAAAATTGCCCACTTTTCAAAAATATAGCCATTATTTTGAAATTATCTGCCAAAAACTTGTGTGAATAATTCTTCATTTGTACTTCATTCATGATCTGTTCACTGCGATCATTTAATGTTTGAAATAAAAGTTGTTTTCAGTTAATGTGCAGGGCTTCTTTTTTTTTGTTTGTTTGTTCCTTGATTGGAGATGTGTAAATCTAAAAAGCAAATACTCATGATTATGCATTTAAAATTTGCTTTCCATGGATATTCTGCAATGTTAGATTAAAACTGACTGTTTCAGCACACATTCCTGCCAATAAATTCATCTGCTAAAATATTCATGGAACACACACACTTTGGAAGTGCCTACACATTCACATTGATGTTTAAAAATATGAACAAATATTTGTGAACAATTTTTATATCTTAGCTAAGCGAGAAGATTTTTCTTCAATAGCATTGCTCATTACTTATAGTCTGTACGCTAGAACTTTCTCTCTTTTGCAACAGAGGAAGCAGCAGGTCCTTGTGGACAAAGCACTGGCCTCTGTCCTTGTCTCAGCTGTTAACCATCTATGTAATTTCAGGCAAGTCACATCACCTCTCTCCCTCAGTTTCCCCACTGGCAAAATGCAATAATGATATTCACTTTCCTTTATGAGACATTTTGAGAGCAACAGCTAAAAAGCACCATAAAAGAACAGTTTTATTATTATTGATAATATTAATATTACATCTGGGCAGACATGCCTGAATGAATCAAGTGCCAATTGCTGTACTATATATAAAGGCTTCATTATGGATGAAATGAAGACATTTCTCCTGTTGCAAATTTTATTTGATCACGATAGGATGAAAATGCTTATATGTGGCACTTTACAAAATTCAACTAATAGTATTATGAGAAGGAGCTCTACTCTTAGGACAGAAAACATAGCACTGCCCTAAAAATGCCATCTGGTGTCTAGCCAGGGAACTGCAGTTTCACAATAATGTGCAGATTCAGCAATGGCATTTGCTCAGGGAAAGGTGGGAAAAGCTGACAGCTTGTGCAGTATATGTAACAATTAGGATGTAATGTACTCTGTAGGGTTTTGCAAAATAACCACATATGTAATCCAGTCTTGAGCTTCTAAAAGGTTTGAAATCTAGAAGCCTCTGTTAATTGGCTGAGCCTCAGTCAGGGGGAAGGGCTACCAGAGCTATATAAGCCTGTGACTCAGCAACCAGGGAGCCTGCGAACAGGAACTGCTAACAGAGAGTTTAGAGAGGGAGTTCTCCAGGTAAAAGAGGAGTAAAAACGGGACCCTTGTGGTAAGTGGCTGTCTGGAGTGTGTGTTTGTGTGTGGGGGAGTTATTTGCTGTGTGCTGAGCTTGTGTTTGTCTGTTTGGTTGGTTTGTTTGTTTGCTTGAAGGAGCTTCTAAAAGGTTTGAAATCTAGAAGCCTCTGTTAATTGGCTGAGACTCAGTCAGGGGGAGGGGCTACCAGAGCTATATAAGCCTGTGACTCAGCGACCAGGGAGCTTGTGAACAGGAACTGCTAACAGGGAGTTTGGAGAGGGAGTTTAGAGGAGGTTAGAGGGCACTAGTGACTTCTGGCCTTCTTTAAAACATAACTCTTATAATAATCTATATTCCAGAGGTTTAAAAGAATCCCAGTTTATACTTAAACTTATTCATTAGAAAAATGGAGACAGAAGCCCAGCAGCAGAGTGGGGGCTATCCTGTTTATTGCGTCGAGTGTAACATGTATGATTACCTGCCCTATGGGCGGGTGGCGTATGTGTACACCCGTTGCAAGGAGCTCCTGACCCTCAGAGACTGAGTTCGGGCTTTGGAGGCCAGGGTGGCTGAACTGGAGGAGCTAAGGGAGGTAGAGAGATATGTGGATGAGACTTTCCGGGACACTGTAGTACTGTCCCACCTCCAGTCTGAGAGCCCCAGTGCTCTTAAGGAGGATGAAAGTCTCAAGGGAACAGAGCATTCAATGGGAGCAGAGGAAACCATCCCGTGGTTGGGACCCTCCTCCCAGAGGATGTTGTGGTATCCTCTCGCACTGAGGATACCTCTGAGGGGAGGAATGCCAGTTCGGAAGAGGCAGGTGTTAGTAGTGGGTGATTCGATCATTAGAAACATAGATAGTTGGGTTTGTGATGACCGGGAGAACCGTATGGTCACTTGCCTGCCTGGTGCGAAGGTTGCGGATCTCTCGAGGCATCTAGATAGACTTATGTGTAGTGCTGGGGAGGAGCCGGTGGTCGTGGTACATGTAGGTACCAATGACGTAGGGAAGGGTAGGAGAGATGTCCTGGAGGCCAAATTTTTGGCTGCTAGGAAAGAGACTGAAATCCAGGACCTCTATGGTGGCATTCTCGGAAATGCTTCCAGTTCCACGCGCAGGGCCAGGTAGGCAGGCAGATTCAGAATCTCAATGCGTGGATGAGACGATGGTGTAGGGAAGAGGGGTTTGGATTTATTAGGAACTGGGGACACTTTTGGGAGAGGGAGCCTATACAGGAAGGATGGGCTCCACCTAAACCAGTGGAACCAGACTGCTGGCACTAAACATTAAAAGGCCGTAGAGCAGTTTTAAACTGAGAGATGGGAAAGCCGATTGGTGTGGAGATGCACGTAAATCGGAGGGAGACTTCTCTTAGAGGAGAATCCATTGATAGAGATTCTCTAAGCTGTAGTCAGAAAGAGAGGAGGAGAGGGCAAACCATGGGCCAGAGCAGACAAACAACCACGTACAAAGGAATCCAATGCATCAGGAAGGGCAGACAAATAAGCAGTGGCAAATTTTTAAAGTGCTTCTACACAAATGCTAGAGTCTGACTAATAAGATGGGTGAACTAGAGTACCTAGTATTAAATGAGGAGATTGACATAATAGGCATCACTGAAACCTGGTGGAATGAGGAAAATCTGTGGGGCACAATCATACCGGGATATAAAATATATCGAAAGGATAGAGCAGGCCGGGTGGGTGGCGGAGTGGCACTGTATGTGAAAGATAATGTAGAATCAAATGAAATAAAAATATTAAATGAATCAACATGTTCAATAGAATCGCTATGGATAGTAATTCCATGCTCCAAAAATAAGAAATTAGCAGTAGGGATATATTACCGACCACCTGACCAGGACAGGGATACTGACATTGAAATGCTGAGGAGATTAGAGAGGCTACCAAAATAAAGAACTCTATAATAATGGGGATTTTAATTACCCCATATTGACTGGATACATGTCACCTCAGGAAGAGAAGCGGAGATAAAATTTCTCAATGGCTTAAATGACTGCTTCTTGGAGCAGCTGGTGCAGGAACCCACAAGGAGAGGCAATTCTCGATTTAGTCCTGAGTGGAGCGCAGGATCAGGTCAGGAAATAACCGTTACAGGACCGCTTGGGAATAGTGACCATAATATAATAACATTCAACATTCCTGTGGTGGGAAGAACACCTCAGCAGACCAGCACCCTGGCATTTAATTTCAAAGAATTACACAAAAATGAGGAGGTTAGTTAAACAGAAATTAAAAGGCACAGTGACTAGAGCCAAATCCTGCAAGCTGCATGGAAACTTTTAAAGACACCATAATAGAGGCCCAACTTAAATGTATACCCCAAATTAAAAAACATAGCAAGAGACCTAAAAAGAGTCACCGTGGCTTAACCACCATGTAAAAGAAGCAGTGAGGACAAAAGGCATCTTTTAAGAAGTGGAAGTCAATCCTAGTGAGATAAATAGAAAGGAACATAAACACTGTCAAATCAAGTGTAAAAATGTAATAAGAAAAGCAAAAAAGATTTTGAGGAACAGCTAGCCAAAAACTCAAAAGAAATAACAAAATGTTTTTAAGTACATTAGAAGCAGGAAGCCTGCTAAAAAACCTGTGGGTCCCCTAGGCGATCGAACTATAAAGGCGCAATCAAGGGCGATAAAGCCATTGCGGAGAAACTAAATGATTTCTTTGCTTCAGTCTTCACGGCTGAGGGCGTTGGGAGATTCCCAAATCTGCACCGTCCTTTGTGGAGTAATGAATCTGAGGAACTGTCCCGGATTGAAGTGTCATTAGAGGAGGTTTTGGAACAAATAGAAAAACTTAATGTTAACAAATCTCGGGACGGATGGCATTCATCAAGGTTCTAAAAAGAACTCAAATGGGAAATTGCTGAACTATTATCTGTGGTTTGTAACCTATCCCTTAAATCGGCTTCCGTACCTAATGACTGGAAGGTAGCCAACGTGACACCAATATTTAAAAGGGCTCTAGAGGCGATCCGGGCAATTACAGACCGGTAAGTCTAACTTCAGTACCTGGCAAATTAGTCGAAACAATAGTAAAGAATAAAATTGTGAAGCATGTAGAAGAACATAATTTGTTGGACAAAAGTCAACATGGTTTCTGTAAAGGAAATCCTGTCTTACTAATCTATTAGAGTTCTTTGAAGGGGTTAACAAACATGCGGACAAGGGGATCCAGTAGATATAGTATACTTAGATTTCCAGAAAGCCTTTGACAAGGTCCCTCACCAAAGGCTCTTGTGTAAATTACATGGCCATGGGATAAGAGGAAGGTCCTTTCTTGGATTGAGAACTGGTTAAAGACAGGAAACAAAGGGTAGGAATAAATGGTAAATTTTCAGAATGGAGAGGAGGTAACTAGTGGTGTCCCCAAGGGTCAGTCCTAGGACCAATCCTGTTCAACTTATTCATAAATGATCTGGAGAAAGGGGTAAGCAGTGAGGTGGTAAAGTTTGCAGATGATACCAAACTGTTTAGGATAGTCAAGACAGAAGCAGACTGTGAGGACTCCAAGAAGATCTCACCAAACTGAGTGATTGGGCAACAAAATGGCAAATGAAATTTAATGTGGATAAGTGTAAAATAATGCACATCGGGAAAAATAACCCCAACTATACGTACAGTATGATGGGGGCTAATTTAACTACGACAAATCAGGAAAGAGATCTTGGAGTTATCGTGGACAGTTCTCTGAAAACTTCCACACAGTGTGCAGCGGCGGTCAAAAAGGCAAATAGGATGCTAGGAATTATTAAGAAAGGGATAGAAAATAAGACCCAGAATATCTTATTGCCCCTGTATAAAACTATGACGCCCACATCTTGAATACTGTGTACAGATGTGGTCTCCTCACCTCAAAAAGATATTTTGGCCTTGGAAAGGGTTCAGAAAGGGCAACTAAAATAATTAGGGGTTTGGAACGGGTCCCATATGAGAAGAGGTTAAGCGACTGGGACTTTTCAGTTTAGAAAAGAGGAGACTGAGGGGATATGATAGAGGTGTATAAAATCATGAGTGGTGTGGAGAGGGCGATAAAGAAAAGTTATTTATTAGTTCCTAAATAGAAGAACTAGAGGACACCAAATGAAATTAATGGGTAGCAGGTTTAAAACTAATAAAGAAAGTTCTTCTTCACACAGCGTGTAGTCAGCCTGTGGAACTGCTTGCCAGAGGAGGCTGTGAAGGCTGGGACTATAACAGAGTTTAAAGAGAAGCTAGATAATTTCATGGAGGTTAGGTCCATAAAAGGCTATTAGCCAGGGGATAAAATGGTGTGCTTGGCCTCTGTTTGTCAGAGGCTGGAGAGGGATGGCAGGAGACAAATCGCTTGATCATTGTCTTCGGTCCACCCCCTCTGGGGCACCTGGTGCTGGCCACTGTCGGCAGACCGGATACTGGGCTAGATGGACCTTTGGTCTGACCCGGTACGGCTGTTCTCATGTTCTTATGAGAGCAGGGTTGTTTGCATTCCATTTCTCACAATTGCATTCAGGCTAGACGCACCCTTCAAAAGGAAAACACTAAAGGGACTGGGAATTGATCAACAAAATATTTTTCCATTGGAAAACAAAATGGGCCAGGAAGGTGTCAGCTTCAATCAAATTCTAATAGAACCTTGCCTGCGCTGCCAGGAATGTTATAAACTCCACCTGGTTTCTTGCCAGCTTACCTGCCTGGCTCCTGAGGAGAACACCAAAGAAGCTCAGAACCTGTGAGCCCTACATCATGGCTCCTCAAAATGCAGAGTTCCTAGAGTTCCTGGCTCTTGCTTAGCCTGCCAGATGGACTGTCCTAGAGCCAAGGCTCCCAACCTCCTCATCAACCTAGAATCCTATGAGCCTAAGCTCCCTGATCTGGTTGGCTCCTCCCCTGGTAGGCTGCTAGGACTCCAAGGAGCCCCAGACACATTCAGAAAAAAAGGCTGAAAGAAAACACCGTATTTACTTTTTCTAAACAAAATTTCAGAATTCCCATTTCATGGAAAATGTTGACATTTCATTTTTAGTTTATTTAAGAATTTTATATTTTATTTTTCTCACAGAATAGTAATTCCAATCAACTTCAGAAAACTCTAAAAGGGACGTAAGAATCCAAGAGAACAATATCGAAATCAACAAGTTATCTGTCATGTGGTTGTCCCAGGATAGAAGAGAGACAAGGTTATGATGGTAGAAGAGACAAGCTTTTGAACTACACAGAGCTTTTTTTCCAGACATCTTCCACCTTGTCTATTAAAATGTTTAAAATCTGAATGGACAACCTTATTCTTTAAATCTGACGAAGTGGATCTTTGCCCACGAAAGCTTATGCTCCAATAAATCTGTTAATCTAAGGTGCCACAGGACTCCTCGTCGCTTATTCTATAAAGTGAATGATCCTCAAAATATTGAAAGCTACTGAATCTTGACATTTTTGGAGTTCATGCATGTGTGACTCTTATTAAAAATGTTTAAGGGAAAAAGTGAAAGATTTAAAGTGATTTTTTCCCCCTAGGCAATCTTACTCTGGCCTTGGGCACACTTCCTCATAATTGTGGCCAGCATTCAGAAGAAGTTTTTAAGTGTTTAGAGAAGACATCACTTAAGATGCCTTTGTGATAAGTTAACCCTTTTCCTGTTTGCCCTTTACTTCATGACTTTTATTACTTTAAAGAGACCTGCTCCTGCTTTTGGCATTCTTTGCTGAGGCTACGTCTACACTGCAGGCTTTTTGCGCGAGAACTGTTTTGTGCAAGAGTTCTTGCGCAAAAGTTCTTGTGCAAGAGCATGTCCACACTGCCATGTGCTTTTGCGCAAGAGATGTGCTTTTGCGAAAGAGCATCCATGGCAGTGTGGACGCTCTCTTGCACAAGAAAGCTCTGATGGCCATTTTAACCATAGGGTTTTCTTGAGCAAGAAACCCCTGTTGCCCATCCACACTGCCTTCTTGCACAAGAGCTCTTGTGCAAGAGGGCTTATTACTCATGGGGAAAGGAATAACTCTTGCACAAGAAGCCCTCAGTTCCAATGCCTTACTGTAAATTTACTTGCACAAGAACGCATGTGCAGTGTAGACATTCCGCAAGTTTTTGCGCAAGAACAGCTGTTCTTGAGCGCAAAAAGCCTGCAGTGTAGATGTAGCCTGATTGTATTCGTCTAGCTAAATGAAATTGCAACATTGTATGGAGACTATGCACGAATTATCAGAGGTTGTTTGAGTGCCTTTACCTGCTTAATCTGCTTAACATTTGTTGCATTAGAGGATCAGATATGCTGCACCAATTCAAATACTACTTCTAGTGCTGTCCTTGATGTTATCATTACTACATTGTTCTGAAAAAATATGAGAGTCTTGTTCCAATGTAGCTGGAGTGCTCCATCAGCTGCAGTGAGTCACATCACAGAAGCCCCTCGTGCAGTGAATGAGGCAAGGGCTGTCACACAGTGTTTTTCAAATATTATTGTATGATCTCATAAAACATTTCATGCAACTGTGCTAATTGCAACTTGTATGGCTAGGAATTACTAAGGGAGAAACCTGCAAAAGCCACTGTCATCTTCATTACACATCTTGTATATCACTGGCTTTCATGGAGCTCTGTTGGTGCTGTATACACAGCACCAAGCACTACAAGAAGATAAGCTCCTATCTGAGGATTATTTTATGATACTCTATTACACTATTGGAGAAACAGCATGTGCTTATATAATTAGAAATTGTGTGACATAATTCAAGCACACAAAAGGAAAGATATAAGGCTGTGTACACAATCCTAACTTTTGCATTTCCTGAATTTTAAGTGCTTCAGCTTGATTTAAATTATTCTTCAAGTAAGGGGGAATTCACCACATATTCAGATAAACTGTTCCAATTGTTAATTTCTCTAACTTAGAAATTTGCATCTGAATATTATGTCAGAAGAAAACAGATTCTCTGGCAAAAATGAAACAAATGCAGCCACCTCGATCCTACAGTCTGAAAGAGAAATTGGCAAAGAAATGGAGGGAGGAAGAGCAGTGCTTCCAAACATTAAAGAATTTGATGAGCTGTCTAATGGATTGGGATGCATTAAGGAAATAATACATCATCCTGATACAGATCTGAGTGTGCTGCCAGAACTACATGCAGCACATAAAGTTATATTAGCAATAAGAGAGCAAGTAAAAACTGAACTTGACTGGATGGTAATATCAGGTGTTATTGAACAAATACAGACACCAACCGACTCAATTAATTGCATAGTCAACACAATAAAATCAAACAGAGGATTTATGAACAAATAGAGATTATTCAAAAGATAAAACAAGAACCTAAAAAGATTTCGACTCCATAAAAATTGCTGAGGAGGTAATATCTAGACTTCAGAATAAAAGAATATTTTCAGTTTGGGATACATTCAATGGATTTAGGCAGACTGACTTGATAAAAAAAAACCCTCTGTACTTCCAACTCTGCTTGTTGGTAGATATTTGTTGAAACCATGTCTCTTTGGGATTGTCCAAGCACATGAGGTAGATTGATGTATCGTATTCCAGATTCTTGGGGTTCTTGACTCGGCAGAGATAAAAGATGAACTGCTGATTTGGGGCAAAAATAGTTAAACAATGAGGGCCTTTATAATGTAATGTTCCAATTAGAGGAACTTTAAATCAAACAGAAACAAACATTGAATAGAATGTAGTTAATTATAAAATTGGTGACAAAGTTTGACAGGATCTAAGAAAAGTAAACCTAATTGTACAAATAGAAAGACCGCAAGCAAGGAACATTTACAGAGTCATGACCTCGAAAATTTGTTCCTGATTTGTCTCAGTGAAATCCTCCACTTAAAGTGCTGCTTGAACAAAAGCGCAGAATGATTCAGGAATGATTAGCAAGAAAATAAAGCTTAATTTTTTGTAAGTTAAATGAGAAATATAAAATGACCTAACTTTACAATTGATCAGACTAGGTACCTCCAAGAATACAAATCTATAGACTAGAGAGATATAATTGCTGTATACGGCAGGATTATTGTGCACTATAGACATTGTTGTAATAATACTGCATACCACAAGGTTGAAAACACTAAGAATAATGCAGATCCATGTATGTAATTACAAATGTAAGTTAGAGTCCAAGAAATCCCATTCTGGCTAGACAGACAAAAGTGTTGAGCACCACTATTTTCAATGAACTTCATGAGGTGGTATACCAAAGAGAAATGCACTATTATTTGTTAGTAACTTCTCTGGACTCACAAGGAGGGAAAGCTAGTTTACATTGTGTTGTTACATTGCTACCTGTTGTATCGTGCAAAACCTATTTATTTATTATATATATATAAAACCTTTCTTATTACATTCAAGTACATTTGCATCAAAACTGAAACAATAAGGATCTGGAATCTCATGTGGTTTCATGAGGGCAGGAGAGGCAGGGTTTCATACTGTTTCCTATATTTACTTTCTGTAAATTGCACACTTTCACTATACTGCATGGCACATCTACGTGGCTATGTTTATACTATGCATTTTTCTCGGCAAAAAATATGCTAATGAGGGACTCATTTGCATATTATCCGCTGATCCGGTTTTTCGCTTGGGTTTTTGTGCAAAAACAAGCACTGTGGATGTTTCCTTTTTGCGCAAAAAACCCTTTTCATGCAAATCTTGGTGGTCACTATATTTTACATACCTTCCCCCCCATCAAAGAACTGTGCTCCAGAATTGTTCATTTTTTAATAAAAAAAGTTCTTCTGTCATGATGATTGCAGAGAAGATATTGGAATGAGAACTAAATGTTTTTACATCCTTCTTGAGGTGTGGACCTCAGAACTAAACAAATATTCTAATAATGGTACTACCAATGCAGCGTGCAGAAGTAAGACCACTTTTCTGTGACCTATTCTTATATTCCAATTTTAAACATACAAGCATCAAATTAGCCCTTTTGCAAAGCATAGCACCAAGACTTCATGTTGAGGTAGGCCCACTGACAGCAGGGGGAAGCTGCCCCAGGGCCTGGCAATTTAAAAGGCCCCAGGGCTTCCAGCTGCTGCTAGCGTGGCAATGATGGGCCATTTAAATTGCTGCCGAAGCCCTGGGTGGCACACTCTGGGTGGTGCTGAAGGGCTGTCTGGGGGAAGGTTAGCCCCCAGCTCTACCCCCTCTGCCCGAGGCCCCACATGTTCCAGAGCCAAGAACCACTCCCTCCCCTGCCCAGGGCCTGGCAAAGTCTGTTGGCTGCCCTATGTTGAGGTGATTCCCCCCCACCCCCCATAATCCTTCTCTGAGTCAAAACCTTCTCTGGATCAGTTATGTGTTGACAATACAAAACTGTGAAGCATGTTGAACCCAGAATATGTGTGAACAACCTTATGTCAACAATTTAATATAAAAATGAGTAGCACAGGGCTACTGTACTAACCTTATTATTCACTTTCATATTTAATTTAAATCGGAAACTTTGAGTTTAATGAACCTGCCAAAGAACTTTCAATCTGCCCCACCAGAGTACTGTGAAAAACAGAGACCTTGTTGCAAAATGTAGGTAGATCTTAAGAGTCTCCAGAGGCATAAATACAAGACTTAGCAGACATAAATGAAGGTTCCAAGTAGACAGATCTCTTAAAGCCATGATAAGCAATCACTTATTGCTACTAAGATCCAAGAGATGAGATACCTCCTGAGGACACTGGAGGATATACGCCTTCATCTGTTCCTTGTTTCCTCACATGCTGGAGAATAAAATGATCCACTGTAGCATTGCCACAAGATTACAACATCAGATAGCTCATGTCAGGGGAGCTGTACCATATGTATAGTGCTCCTTTATTTTACTAGCCATCTAAGAGTAAGACAGTCTAAACACTAGTTCAGTTCTGAAGCCCAGATAATTGTTATTTAATTTACAATAAATCTGAAAATTCATCAGAATAAATGCATACAATCTTTCCAGAAGTATAGGATTAGGAGTCCCAGAACTGGCTTGTTTGGGAATTTGCCACCTATTATTAATTATTACAAGTGAGTATGCATGTAATCCCATATGCCTGTCCTAAGGAGGAATGTTTCAAAGTAGAAGGGGGACAGTTGGGGAGGACTTGCACATTGCAGGAAGGAGAAGATCTTTCTGGGTATGGAGATATCCAAAATGAAATACAGGTTGAACCTCTCTAGTCTGGTAACCCTGGGACCTGACCATTGCCAAACCTGAGAATTTGTCAAAGCATCAGAAGCCAATATTGTCTAGCAGCTTCAACTGCTTAATCGGCTCTTAGAAGACATTTGGGGTAAATTAAAGCTAAACAACAGCACAGAGCACTGAGAGCCAAGATTGGTGGCTGCAAACAAACTTTATGGGATCATGGGAAACCTAACCACACCCACTATACATAAAATAATGCTGAACCATGGATGTTGCTGGACCAGAGAGTACCAGATTAGAGAGGTTCAACCTGTATTTTAAAAAATTGAAATCTGGTTCTGTAAAGAGAAAAGGTTGTATTTTGGATTATTTATTATACTTTCTAAACTAGTTTACCCATCCCCAATTGGACATCCATTGTGCTTGTCACAATCCAGTGGTCAGTATTGAGAGGAATTTCATACTGAGAATGCATGTCACAAATCTCCTGGAGCTGTGCTGACTGCTTATGAGTTTCCAAATGAAACTGAAGTTGCTGTTTTTGACCTTTTAAGTCTTACATGGTTTGGGACATAGTTACTTGAGATGACATAATAGCCCTCTCATCCTTTACATCTGTAGAGAGCAACAGAATTTTGCTGGAGCTTCCTTTCCATAATGGGAAGTAGCAGCTGGCAGTGTGTGCTCCAGAAAGCTCCATCACATGTAGAATCCATTTCCCCTTGCACCTAATACTTTTTCTCCCAGACATGTTGGGTGAAGGCTTTCTGAGGTGTGGGGATGTACTTTTATTTTATAGGGAATGTTATTTGCCATATAAGGCCTATTGGGAGTGAAGATTTTATGGTGGAATGAAGGGGTTATTTATTATTACATTGATGGGACTATAACTTTGTTACAGAGGCACCCAGAGTATAGGGAGGGATCTGTTGAATTTTTTATTTTTGTAATAAACTAAAAGAAACAAACAAGTAAATAAATATCATTATTGGAGCTGTTTGGAGAGCTCATTCGGCCACATTCCATGTTTTGAGGTCTAGCATTATGGGACATAGGAGATAAGAATCACAATTAGACCCAATACCTGGCCTGCCAATAGCCTCTGTGACTCATCATTCACTGAGTTGAATTATGGATGAGCACTGCCTGTTTTGAACAAGGAAACATGTGAATTCCTGCTCCAGTATATTAACAGATATTCTTTTCTGAACATGAATAAGTTGATTTCCATTTACAACTAGTTAAACCCTGTCAGTATACAAGCCTCATAAGCGTTTAGTTTTTATTTTCCACCTGGGTTCGTAGTTTACTGACACAGATGCAGAAGAGTCTCAGTAAAACAAGGAATAACAACTTTCTATCAACCTGGCCATCTTACTACTCCGGCCACCCCAAAATAATAAATTGACACTCAAAGGCTTTATAGCATTAGTATCAAAATATCTGGATTTTAAAAAGGATGCTTAAGATATACATAATAAAAATATTTAACACCGAGACTGAAAGAAATTATATTTTCATATAGGTAATATGCAATACATATAAGAAGGCAACAGTCCAACTTTTATTACAGTCTGCTTACTGAATCTGATGCAAACAGATCCAGCCATCAGGTGATACATTGTCCGGGGGCGAAGTATAATATAATTTATGTAGGTATGGCTCGGCGATCTGACTAGAAGGTTCTAGGTTTGTCCTCCTTTCCCCAGGTCACAAATTTTGAGTACTATGAAGTTCTATTTCTGGAGGTGGATCTGGGTGTCCACAGCAGCTCACAATGAGGATTGTACCAAATTAAAACTATTTTTATTATGACATTAAGATGGCAAACAAAACAAATCTTACAGCACTGATTTCACAGATTGATTCAATCACCTCTGAGGGTAGCACTAACAAAATCTGGTTATATAAATTGTACTTATCTAAGTATACCGATAGAGTTACCTAATACCATACTCACATACCCTCCTACCAGAAGACGGAGAGTGAAAGGGCCAGCCTCTCTCCGCTTGTGCGACTTCAGTGAAAGGTGAAGTATGGAAAATTTGTACGCAGAGCAACTTAGAAATAAAGTAAAGTAAAGGCTTGAATGTGAAAAGAGATGATACTAATCAGGAAGAAGAGAGCGCTTGTGCTTGAGCCCCAAGCTTCCTTATTTCCATTGCTTTTATCAGTCTTTTTGTGTCATTAACACCCAGCCTCTAATAGCAATAAACAGATTTCCGCACCCTGAGATTTTGTGGGTGCACAAACTTGATTGGAAGGTGATATTGGGACATCTTTTGAATATGCATGAATAAGATCATCTGATGCCCCCTTGGACTCACTCCCCGATAAAAGGAAAAAGCAGGAACCTGCGGTTAGATGCAAGGCCTGTTTCCTTACTCAAAAATGTCAATTGCCCGGGTCTTGCAGTTTTGGACCTATTTTAGGTCTTAAGAGGCCCTGAGTCACATACCTTATCTGTGTATTGACCCAACTGAAGATTTCGGCACAAAGTCTTTCATAATTTCTAAAGAGATAGTAAGGATATTTAGTTTAATTTCTAAAAGATATTAACCCTTACTTATCACACTACACTACTGCTAGAGCCAACTCAGACAGGGTAAGTCAAGTCCTGCAGGCCTTGCATTACTGGCATAATTAAAAGGAATAAGAAAAGGTTTTAGTTTGGCAGACTACAGCTGTATAAGACTCTTCTTGAACTGCAGGATAATTGTTAAAAAATTGCAACTGAGTTGAGGACAAGCCATGGAAAATTGCAGAAAAGTAATAATGGACCTTATTATTTGCAGTAATTAAGTCCATTATTACTTTTCCTTGATTTTTGGCTGTCAACTCCCTGGGGCTGATAACAAGGGCCCAAGGCTAACAGTAGGGGCCCAGGGCTGACAGTGGACATTTGGGGCTAAGAGCAGAGGATCCCACTCTGAGCCCTGGAATGCCTGAGGCTCCCACTGTCAAAATTGTGGTAGAAGTCTAATATGGTAGAATCTGCAATTTCCGTAATATAAAAAGTTACGTAGGGCTTTAGTGATGTAATAATGTAAAATGACTGAACATTACAGTTCGTTAAGTGTATTAGTTATAAGATTCTGAACTTCACAGCACTGATTTTACACTTGAACTAGGTTCGTCGGGGAACGGTGACCACTGAGGGGAGTGGGAAAGTCGGATACCGGGAAGAAATGCAAAGAGGAACGAGCAACAAAGGAGGACCCCTGATTCGAATGGAGAAGATAGGGCGATCAACTGGTTACCTGAGGTGTTTGTACACTCGAGAAGCCTGGGCAACAAACAGGAAGAACTGGAGGCCCTGGCCCAGTCCAAGAAATATGATTTAACTGGGATAACAGAGACTTGGTGGGATGACTCGCATGACTGGGCGCTGTCATGGAAGGGTATAGACTGTTCAGGAATAACAGGCAGGGGAGAAAAGGAGGAGGAGTTGCACTATAGAGAGCACTATGATTGCTCTGAACTCCAGTATAAAGAGGAGAAAAACCTGTTGAGAGTCTATGGGTTAAGTTTAAAGGAGCAAACAACAGCAGTGATGTTGTGGTTGGGGTCTGCTACAGGCCACCGAATCAGGTGGATGAGGTAGATGAGGCTTTCTTCGGACAACTGAGAGAAGCTTCCAGATCGCAGGCCCTGGTTCTCATGGGGGACTTTAATCACCCTGACATCTGTTGGGAAACCAATACAGCAGTACACAGGCAATCCAGGAAGTTTTTGGAGAACGTTGGGGATAACTTCTTGGCACAAGTACTGAAGGATCCGTCCAGGGGCCGTGTGCAGCTTGACCTTCTGCTCACAAACAGGGAGGAACTAATAGGGGAAGTAGAGGTGGGTGACAACCTGAGAAGCAGTGATCATGAGATGGTAGATTTCAGGATCCTGACCAAAGGAAGAAAAGAGAGTAGTAAAATACACACCTTGGACTTCAAAAAAGCAGATTTTGACTCCCTCAGAGATCTGATGGGCAGAATCCCTGGGATGCTAACATGAAGGGAAAGGAGTCCAGGACAGCTGGCAGTATTTTAAAGAAGCCTTATTGAAGGCACAGAAAGAAACCATCCCGATGCGTAGCAAGAGAGGTAAACATGGTAGGAGACCGGATTGGCTTACGGGAAATCCTTGGTGAACTTAAGCACAAAAAGGAAGCTTACAAAAAGTGGAAATTTGGTCAAATGACCAGGGAGGGGTTTAAATGTATAGCTTGAGAAAGCCAGGGGGTTATCAGGAAGGCAAAAGCTCAAATGGAATTGCGACTGGCTAAGGATGTGAAGGATAACAAGAAAGGTTTCTACAGGCATGTTAACAAGAAGAAGGTGATCAGAAAGGGTATGCGGCCCCTACTGGATGAAGGAGGTAACCTAGTGACAGATGATGTGGGGAAAGCTGAAGTACTCAATGCTTTCTTTGCCTCCGTATTCACGGACAAGGTGGGCTCCCAGACTAATGCGCTAAGTGACGCAAGATGGGATGAAGATGGACAGCCCTTGGTGGGTAAAGAACAGGTTAGGAACTATTTAGAGAAGCTAAACATACACAAATCCATGGGTCCGGACTTAATACATCCGAGGGTACTGAGGGAGTTGGCAAATGTCATTGCAGAGCCTTTGGCCATTATCTTTGAAAAGTCATGGAGATCGGGAGAAATCCCGGATGAATGGAAAAAGGCAAATGTAGTGCCCATCTTCAAAAAGGAAGAAGGGCGATCCAGGGAACTATAGGCCAGTCAGTCTTACCTCGGTTCCTGGAAAAATCATGGAAGGGATCCTTAAGGAATCCATTTTGAGGCACTTGGAAGAGAGGAAAGTGATTAGGAATAGTCAGCATGGATTCACAAAGGAAAGTCATGTCTGACCAATCTGATTAGCTTCTATGATGAGGTAACTGGCTCTGTGGGCGTGGGAAAGTCAGTGGATGTGATATACCTTGACTTTAGCAAGGCTTTTGATACGGTCTCCCACAATATTCTTGCCAGCAAGTTAAGGGAATGTGGATTGGATAAATGGACAGTAAGATGGATAGAAAGATGGCTAGAAGGCTGGGCCCAGCGGGTAGTGATCAGGATGTCAGGATGGCGGTCGGTTTCTAGCGGAGTGCCCCAAGGTTTGGGCAATATCTTTTTGTTCAATATCTTTATTAATGACCTGGATAAGGGGATGGATTGCACCCTCAGCAAGTTTGCGGATGACACTAAGCTAGGGGGAGAGGTAGATACGCTTAAGGGCAGAGATAGGGTCCAGAGTGACTTAGACAAATTGGAGGATTGGGCCACAAGAAATCTGATGAGGTTCAACAAGGACAAGTGCAGAGTCCTGCACTTGGGATGGAAGAATCCCAAGCATTGTTACAAGCAGGGGACCAACCAGTTAAGTAGTAGTTCTGCAGAAAAGGACCTGGGGGGTTACAGTGGATGAGAAGCTGGATACGAGTCAACAGTGTGCCCTTGTAGCCAAGAAGGCTAATGGCATATTAAGTTGCATTACAAGGAGCATTGCCAGCAGATCCAGAGATATCATTATTCCCCTTTATTCGGCTCTGGTGAGGCCACATCTGGAGTATTGTGTCCAGTTCTGGGCCCCCCCACTACAAAAAGGATGTGGATGCATTGGAGAGGGTCCAGTGGAGGGCAACCAAAATGATTAGGGGGCTGGAGCATATGTCTTATGAGGAGAAGCTGAGGGAGTTGGGTCTGTTTAGTCTGCAGAAGCGAAGAGTGAGGGGGGGATTTGATAGCAGCCTTCAACTTCCTGAAGGGAGGTTCCAAAGAGGATGGAGAGAGGCTGTTCTCAGTAGTGACAGATGGCAGAACAAGGAGCAATGGTCTCAAGTTGTGGTGGGAGAGGTCCAGGTTGGATATTAGGAAAAACTATTTCACTAGGAGGGTAGTGAAGCACTGGAATGGGTTACCTAGGGAAGTAGTGGAGTCTCCATCCCTAGAGGTGTTTAAGTCTCAGCTTGACAGAGCCCTGGCCGGGTTGATTTAGTTGGGATTGGTCCTGCCTAGAGCAGGGGGTTGGACTTGATGACCTTCTGAGGTCTCTTCCAGCTGTATGGTTCTATGATTCTATGATTCTAGATAACTATAAAGGTCATGAAAGAACATAAATGGGAATGCAATGCAAATAAAAAATTCAGAGATCTCGAATATAATTTGTCATAAGAATGCTGAGACTGAAAAATATAAAGGACATACAGTGTACTGAAGACTTCGAATTACAGAATTTTTAACATTCTTTGTATGTAGATAACAAGTTGTTAATTACTGAAGACAGATACTCATATTTACTACCCAATGGCTGCTGGGGCATTTTTAACTTTTTGTTTAAGGAAGAACACTTTGTTTAAGGAAATGGCTTGGGGAGGTTCCATCTCATAAAACTTCCACCCATCATTCTTCATATTTTAAATTTGATTTTGAACATTTCACAGACAGTATTAAACCGATAGTCCCCAAGCTACGGGTGCACCACCATGGAAGGTTGTGAGATTATCAAGAATTGTGAAGGCACTTCAGCTGACTCTTGATGTGGTCAGAAGGAAATGTGTACAGGAAGAAACAGTGAGGCTAATATTAAGCGTTGCCTCTACTCTAACAGCCATCCCTATCTTTTGCTGTACTCCAAGAAACAACAACCCGGTTAGTCTCACACTACTAAGGGACACAATCAGCCCCAAAGAGGGGTCACATATTATTCTTTTCCCTGCTCCTGTCCATCCCCCTGAACAGATGGACAGGTAACAGTCTCTCTTTTCTGAATCCCCAAAGATGACAAATGGCAGTATCCTCTCTGGATCTCACTTACACAACAGATAGGATAACTTCTAGAATGCAACTTGAAGGCATAAGTAATAGAGAGAATTACCCTTGGATTAAAAGGCTTCATTAACTTGTTAATGAAATTCAAATGTCACAAAGTTGGTGATTCTCACACTGAAAAGGTAGAAAGAGGCCAAATCCTTAAAAAAATTCTTAACATTTGAGTGAACAAAAGAAAAGACCATTGGACTGTGGGTTAAAAAAAACTTTTTCCAAAAGAGAGCGTCCACACTTGCAAAAGTGCATCGAAAAAGCAATCTCCTTTTTCGAAAGAGAGTGTCTAGACTGAATGGATGCTCTCTTGCATGTAAGCTGTGTTTGCTATGGATAGAATGGCCACCAGGGCACCTGTGATTTTTCCTCTTCTTCCAAAAGTACTCCCTCTTCCCCGTCCACACATGTCTTTTTGCAAAAGAGTTCTTTCGCAAAAAGGCTTCTTCCTTGTAGAATGAGAATGACCAATGCTGGAAAAACCCCTCTGTTCTTTCAATTTTATTGCAGAAGAACACAATTGCAGTGTGGACGTTCCTCAAGTTTTGTCAGAAAAACAGCCGTTTTTCCGAAAAAAACTCTGTAGTGTAGACATACCCTAAGATATCGGTAATGGAAGAAAGAGACTCTGTTCTTCTGGGTGCCCATATTGTAAACCACCATTATTTCACAGCATGTATCTTTTTGTAGTACTTTTATGACATTCTTGAAGTACCATTTAGATTTACTGTGAAAACCAAGGGAGAAAATTCTGACCCTATTAATAGAAGGCAACCGGAGTTTGGCAATTGATTATTCATGCCAGGATTTCATCACAGAAGTCTAAGAGTGTGTCTAGACTACAGGGGTTTTTTTCGAAAAAAGGGGACTTTTTTTCGCAAAAACTTCACCTGCATCTAGACTGCTGCTGTGTTCTTTTGAAATTAAGTTGAAAGAACGCGGCAGTTTTTTCGACCATGGAAAACCTCATTTTACAAGAAATAATGCCTTTTTTTGAAATCGCTCTTTCAAAAAAAGGCATCATTGAAAGCAAACAGTGCTTTTTTGAAAGAGAGCATCCAGACTGCCTGGGTGCTTTCTTTCAAAAAAGCATCTCTCTTTTTCAAAAATACTGGTTGCTGTCTAGATGCTTTCTTTCGAAAGAGGCTTGTAGTTTAGATGTACCCTAAGGGAAGGTTTGTTATGCTTATAAAAGTTCAGAAAATCTTTTTCAGGAGGTAATGCAATACAATTTTAATATACAGGTCCAAATTACTGCATAAGTCAATGTAACCTACATCACTCAGAGATGTGAAAAAGACCTCCCTCTCTGAATGATAAAAGTTTCAATGACCTAAGCACTGTCCACACCAGTGTTGACAGAATGTCTCAGGGGGTAGGCATGTTAGTTTGCAACTGTAAAAACAACAGGCACTCCTAAGGCACCTTAAAAATTAACAAAGTTATTAGGTCATGTGCTTGTACCATCAAAGAACCTAACCACATAAGCCACAGCATAAGGGGCTCCTACACCTATCCAGTAATCTGATATATGCCATCGAGTGCCAGCAATGCCCCTCTGCCATGTATATTGGCCAAACCGGACAGTCTCTGCACCAAAGTCTAAATGGACACAGATCAGACATCAAGAGTGTTAACATACAGAAACCTGTAGGAGGACATTTTAACCTCCCTGGACATTCAATAATGAATTTAAAAGTAGCCATCCTTCTACAAAAGAATTTTTATCACCCAATTACAGGGAGAGACAGCTGAACTGGAGTTCATTTACAAGTTCAATACTATAAACCTGGGCTTGAATAAAGATCTTAACTGGTTAACACACTACAAAGGGGATTTCCCTACTTTGGTATTCGCATCTTCGTATCAAATGCTGCGAATGATTCACTTCCACCCCGAATTAATTAGCTTCATTAACACTGGTCCTACAATTGATAGGTAAATTCTTTTGCTCTTATATATACCCTGAATTCTATAATTTCCACTCTAACTCATCTGATGAAGTGAGTTTTATCTCACAAAAGTTCCTGACCTAATACATTTGTTAGTCTCTAAGGGTACATCTACACAATAGCATTATTTCGAAATAACTTACATTATTCCAAAATAACATAGTGTGCATCTACACTACAAGCCATTTATTTCAAAATAATGTTGAGCTGGAGGACTTCTTACTCCAACTCATGGTAACCCTCATTTTATGAGGAGTAAGTGAAGTTGAAAGAAGAGTGTTCTTCCTTCGACTTCCTGCTGTGTGTAGACAGTACCAAAAGCCGAGTTAAGCTATTTCAACTTAAGCTATGCAATTGCCGTAGCTGAAGTTACGTTGCTTAATTCGACTTTAGCCCTGATGTGTAGACGTACCCTAACGTACCACAGGACTGCTCATTGTTTTTACAGTGCTGACAGAGACACTCTTCTGCTGATATAGCTTCCATCTCTCACAAAGATGGAGTAAATTTATGCTGATGGGAGAGGACACTTAGACCTGCCCTAAGTCTAGCAGAATCCCATGCTAATGGTCTACATGAACTGGACTCAGGCCTCAGCGAAGGACACAAGACCTACTGATGTGATACTGAGGTTTCAAGGCTATGATTACAGGTTCCAATTACTAGTACTGTTGCAATCAATTCGGAAAATATAAGAATGATGTGAACCTTGTCCTTACTTTAGCTTTCTGAAAATTTGAGGTGGAAGAGAAGAGGAAGCTTACCTTCCTCTAAACTTAGAGGAACAATTTTTATTTGCTTATATATGGCATGAATAAATACAAATTTATAGATCCTAACATGCAAATTGTGTATCAGAGTCATGAAATGGGCTACAAATGCAATAAAAATAAGGTCTTTAAAAGTTTAACAAATGGGAAGGGGCAAAAACTCTCTTCAACTGGAGCATCATTAGGTCTTGGGCTGGCCTTGATAAGATCAATATCCTTAATAAACACAGATACTTATTAACTTTTGAACATAGAGGAAACTTTGTATTGTTTCAGACAACTTAGATATACTTGGGGTCCCCATGGTTAGAGTCAACTTTTAGTGACACTTGTATTGATCCTGTTGTTTCAGGTCATTTGCATATAAGTTATATTTGACTGTCAATTTTAGAATCCTAGGAAAGCCTTGATGAATGAACTATTGCCAGAACCATGTGAACAGTGAGGCATGAACTCTTTATGTGGTAGTACACGCTGACTGTACTGTACCTGAGAATCCATGCTTTTAGACTCTTAATTAAAAGAAGAAAGACATTCCAAGCTACATAAATCCCTCACAGTTCTAGCCTATACATTTGAAGTTTGTATTATCTGATCATAAATTGTCAGTCTAGGTTAACTCCCCAATATAGGCTGGATTCATAAGCACTGATGGAGATGATTGACAAAATGGAAACCCCTCCTCACCCTGAATCAATCTAGCTAAGGCTTTTCTAACACTCTAAACAAAGAAGTATCTAACATCAAAGAGCATTTGCTGTCACTACAACAAAGGCAATGACAAACATCGTGAGGCAACATATACAAGGCCTTAATGTTGCCTTTCTCATCCTGTGTTGGGACTTCAGAAGGTGCTTTCAATTGAGTTTTTTTGGGGGGGAGGAGGGAGGGGAGGGAACAAAGAACATCTTGTGTAAAAATTCTAAAAATAATTTAGGATCCTAACTGATTTTTTTAAATGGGAAATAGGATTCTAAATAACATCAGTGCTACTGAAAATTTTACCCCATTATTTTTGAGAAAATAAAGGGATAGTTTACACAGCCAATCAAGTGGCATTTAATTTTACAGAAATTGACTGTAAATTTCCAACTGAAACAAAATCTTGATCATTCACCATTTTGCTCATATACCAACTGGACAGTCTCTACAACAAAAGATAAAGAAATACATCAGAAATGGTAACACACATAAACCTGTAGGGGAACATTTTAACTCGCCTGGTCACTCAATCATGGATTTAAAAGTAGCTATTCTTCCACAAGGAAATTTCACTAACCAATCAGAGAGAGAGAGCCTGTAGAACTGGAATTCATCTACAGATTTGACACTGTTACCCTGAACTTGAACAAAGATATTAACTGGTTGGCACATTACAAAGCCAATTTCTCTTGCCTTTAACATCTGCATTTCCACATAAAAAACGATGCTTGGGACATACCCAGCCCACTTAATTAGCCTAATTAACATGAGTCCTACAAATAACAGTTACATCTTCTGCTGTTATATATATATCTTGATTTTTATTATTTCAACTCCAATTTATCTGATGAAGTGGGTTTTGCCCATGAAAGAGCATGATTCTATATATTCTGTTTAGTCTCTAAGGTGCCACAGAACTACTTCTTATTTTTACAGTTACAGACTAACACGGCTACCCCTCTGAGATTCATTAAAAGATTAAAATACAGTAAAATTTGAAAATATAGTAGTCATAGACATCATCAGTTTTTACCACAAATACTCATGATGTAAAAACCAATAGCTTAAAGTGGGAACAGGATAGCTAGATGGTTGAGGGACAGACTAGCTCTATGGCCTTTTGCAAATCCCAACCTCTCTTCTGCTTTCTAAATATGTAAAAACTGAAGGAGGAGATGAAGATTATGAAATCTTCTTCCCCTTCATTCTTGTGGGCAGTAGATTGACCTGAGAGAGATAATATAAGGTCAAATCACTACTGCATTCCAGGAGTGGATGGAAAGCCCTTGCCTTCTAGTTATTTTCCTTGTCTATGAATTAATACAAGTTTTTACATCCAAATGCTGCAGGGCCCTTACCCTTCAGAAAAAAAGTGTTCATTAAAAAAAAACCACACAGCAGTTTATACACCATGCAGTACTTATTATTGAATCTTGTATAGTAGGAACAAATTTACAATTTAATCAGAAAAATAATTGTTTTACATTATTGTATGTAAGCATTTGCTATAGCTTGAATATTTTTGGTCCTCCCATTTCGCTCTATTGATTTTCTAATTCTTTTCAGTAAAGGTCAATTTTTCTGGCAACAGTATATTTAATGTGTTCACAAATTTGTACCAAAGGCCTTTACACTAAAGGGCTTCACTTTATCCATCAGACACATCAACATTGTGTATAATTCAGATTTTCTCAAGGGCTTCTGCTGCTAAATCTGAAAATCTTTAATCTTTTTGAAAAGCATTACTTTGTTATCCTTAATGAATCACTTCCAATCTCTCATTAAATTGATATACCTTTCCCCCATTCATTTTCTATCACAAAACCATAATACGTTCACCATTTACCCTATGTGTTACTTCCTCTTCTGGAGTCTCTGACTTTACTTTCCACGTCAGTGTGCTAAAAGAATAGTAATGTTTTGGTGAGTTTGGTGCATGAATTTTTTGTATTCACACTACTATTTCAGGATGTTGGTATAAGGACCTTAGTGGAAGAATTATTTAAGAGCCAAGAGCTGAGAAAGCATGCTCAGAGAGGGGAAAAAAATCAATAAAGAAAAAATTGGGTCTCTGAAGCCAACTGAAGATTATAAAATTAATAACTTGCATTATTAGCTGAAAGACAGTAGACTTGAGAAAGTTTGGCAGAGTCCTAGATTACCTACCTCAGCAACTGGTCATGGAAACTACATACCTAAGGTGATCGCAAAATGCTTCTGACAAGAGCACAGATTTAACTAACAATTAAACTCCTATTACTTTCTTCCTTTCTGACTCTTTGAATCTACAGTATAAGCTAGTAGGAAAAAATAAATACCTGTGATGATGACTGTTGTGTTTAGATGAAACTTGTCTAGACTAGGCTCATAAAGAAACCAGTCAATTTTGACACAGTTCCTATAAAACAACTATAGAAGTGTGCCTCTATTCTTCTGTGTAACATATAGCGTCTGCAAAGCAAATGAAGACAATGACTCTCCTACAGTTCACGATAAATAAATGGGTTAATTTTGATGAAATGAGATATCATAGATTGAGGTCCTCTTTTTCTTCAGATGTAAAAACAAAAAACAAACATAAAATTGATTGAGCTCTTCTGCTACTCAAAATAATGATGCTACTACCTTCTTTCTATAGTACATACTAAAAATACATTGACAAACATATTTAAAACAATACAAGACTAATTAGATTATAAACATCTTACAGCCCATCTCTGTATTTTACAACTCTGTTAGAGCTTGTGGAAGAATCTTATTCAATCCTCATTTTCTGGATTAGCTTGGGTGCTCTTTAACTGGTTAGATTTTCAATGAAAATGTTCATTAACAATAAACTAAAATGATGTGCTCTGGGGTATCCAGTTTTCTTTTATACCGCAACATGGAAAATACAAGACACTTGTACTTGCAAAGCCATAGTCTATTCAGCATCCTTGTGTTAGCATTACTCACCAAGTGGAATTAAAAACTGCACTACAGTTACCATGACAACCAGCTGTCTCCCACATACAGTATCAGTTTGAATTTGTGCAGGCCATTTCTAACAAAGATTTAAGTCAACAAATTCAGTCTTACCCTGAGGTAAAAACCTGGTTTACGGACAAATAAATACTATGACTAAACTGAAAATATTTAAGATCAATACACGTTTATCCCTTTCATATGACTTTGTTCTTCAAATATCAGCAGTGTCTTTTGTCAGAAATTAAAGGTAAACAGAAATCTCCATGTTCAAACTATAGCTGAGGGCCAGTGAAATTCTTGACCCAGTATCTATCCAAGATTATTAAATATGGTAAAGTTACAAGAAATTCTTGATACACTGTGCCCCCGGACATAATAAGCTTTTCAATTTACCAATTTTTGCAATGTAGACACATAATACATAATATAAAATATAGAAACTCTATGTTTACAACAGAGTTTCAAGTCCTGAGGTTCTTGAAGCAATGGAACTATAAAGTTAGGTATTATGAATCCTTTGTGTTTCAACAAATCTGCAAATTAGCCAATGAACTGAGGAGAAAGGCTTGCATAACCAAATAAATAATTTAGGGCAAGCCGGGTAAAAAAGACAGCACTGTTCTCAATGGTCTAATATCTTATATACTAATATTTATCATCATCTGATTATGTTTAAAACATTATAGACATTTCCTCCAACCAGGCAGTATTTCATTATCTATTCAGGGAAAACACTCCTACTAAATATAAATTTTCTTTTATCAAGCTACCTTTTTAAAAAATGAAAGAAATTCAGAGATTAAGAATATATATAAATAATGTTGATTTTATGGGGCGGTGAGAATCCTAACAAAATCAGACAACACAAAATTTAGGCTTGCACTTCTCTTGAAAAGTGTGGCACTGTGACATGCAATTATGAAACAAAATATGTAAAACAACATAAGTTAAGCAAAATGTTATCTTTAAATCTTTTTTGTTGATGGTTTGTACAATAACTGCATTTAAACAGCATCACAGTTTTGTTCTGATTAACAAAGGAGCAAAATAAAAGGAAAAGAGCTTTCAAAGAATGACATAAAAATATCATATTCACTCAGTGAGTGAAAGAAAGAGCTATTTTTTGTTCATCCCCAACTTGTTTTCAGATAAGAGTGTGTATATGTGTCCACGTGTGCAAGAGAGAGAGAACAAACAATAATTATAAACAACCACTCTTCTGAGCAGAATTTTTGGATAAACACATTATCAATCTCAAACATAAATCTATAATCTCAAAGTATCTGGAAAACATACATTACTTAATCATACTTCTTATAAAACATTTATATTGCACTACATATTTCTGATTTGCTTTGCAGACTATTAAAGACAAATTCTCTGCCTTGAAGAGGAGACCTCTTAACTTTTAGCCCAGTGATCAGGGTATTCCCTTGGGATGTGGGAGACCTCTGGTTTAAATCACCCTTTCAACTGAGGAGAAGAAGGGATCTGAATAGGTGCCTGCCACCTCTAAAATGATTGCTCTAGCAATTCAACTATGGGATATTCTGGTATGGGGTGGGGGGGAGTTATTCCTCAATCTCTCCAGTAGAAGCTGATGCACGCTGGATAAATAACTAAGGTGTCACTTGGGACAAAGGGAGAGAAAGCCTGCAAGTACACAAGCATAAGAATGAAAGGGCTTTGCAAGCACAGGTAATAAAGGCTAAGATCAAGCTTCACATGGCCAAGATGAGGGACAAAGTGCATTTGCACAGGTTCCAGTCCCCACCCTTTCCTCAACCAGTCCAGTCCAGTCTCTAGCCCCCACCACATGCTCTAACCACAAGACTTCTATAGGAGCCAGAGGAGAGATACTACATTACAATAGCAGCTAAAATTTGCTTCCACATATAGGTGCTGCAACTACAAGTGCTGTCACATCCCCTGGCTTGAAGTGGTTTTTATTATATACTGGTGTTACAGTTTTGTTCAGTGGCTCTCAGCACCACCCCTTCCCCCCCCACTATACAAATTGTTCCAGAATCCCTGCTTCCACATGCACCCTCTTGTGCATGGCATCAACGGCAAAAGCTACAATTTCCTGTGGTTAATTAATATTACTGAAGTCACTTTGCAGAAGGAAAAACAAACAAACAAAATGCACAGCCACAGGTAGGCCACTACATCAGTACTAGCAGAGATGGAACACCCAAGGAAGAAAGATGGGATAGCAATTGATTAACATTAATAAAAGTGTTGACATGGGCTGCTGTAAGAGGGCCTCCAATGTAGAAGACTGTAAACCACTGGTCTAGTGGGTTAGATGTGGGCCGCCTAGTGGGCCGCCTAGTCATGGTCTAAAATCTACTCAGCTCTAGTCGTAACCATGGTTTCTAGAATGGTACTTAACACCGTGTCCCCTTGGTTACTCTTGCTGTTATAAACACTTTCGGCACTGATTCAACCACACCTGCTGGTGACAGTAATTGTCAACAGTGGATAATTCTAAGAATGAGGCCAAAGATTTATTACAGCTGAGATAACAGCAAGCCCTCGAGACAAGGCTTCCATTCTACATTCCACTCTGTTATGTTTGTGCTTTGTATATGTCTGTGTTTTCATGTTTGAATACAAAGGGCAAATCTTGTGGAAAGGGAGATCAGCAAATACTGAAAATGTAATACAACTGCAAAAATATTTCATTTTATTTTTTTTATTAATAATAAACATGTTATTGTGGTAATTCCATCAGCCCAATTGTGATTGGGACCCCCTTGTGTGAGGGTGTGTACAAGTTTAGGCCCTATTCCTGCAATTACTTATGCATGCACTGAGCTTTATCCAATGTGACTAGCCCCACTGACTTCAGTCATGTTTAATATGTGTAAAGTTAAGCATATGCATAAGTATTTGCAGGAATAGAAAATGGACCATCCCTGCCACAGAGGGCTTTGTTTCACAGGCTTCCCAAATAAGTTTGGGAACCTTTCTGTCCCTATATGCCCATGGGGTGATTCAAGTTAGAGGAAAGGCAAACCACCATTCAAAGAGATCTGTTACTCTGCATTGATTCTAGCCTGTACCACAGTCTACTGCCATGGGTTTCTAGTAACTTGGCCCCATTGGCGTCATACTACAAGGTATTCCCCTGGCCTGCCAGCCAAGGACAGAATATATCACAAAAAGTTATTACACTCTTTCATAATGACATTTCTTTATTCTAATTTATTTTACCACTGTCCTCAAACTATGAGTCATTAAAGCATATGATTGATTACTCATTCAGGATGGAAAATGAAAGAGTGTGTGAACAAATTAATTTCAAAATCTTATTTAACTATCTTGTAAGTCTAGGTTTGAA
The DNA here is from genome assembly GCA_019425775.1 of Rafetus swinhoei. Classification (NCBI taxonomy): domain Eukaryota; kingdom Metazoa; phylum Chordata; order Testudines; family Trionychidae; genus Rafetus; species Rafetus swinhoei. Next base: position 31,257,435 of record CM033447.1, on the reverse strand, counting down.
CCATTGTGTGTTGATTAAATTAGAAATAATAGCTAGTGTAGACAAGGATCACCTATAAAGGGAAAAACCTGCAACCCATGTTCATCTGAAGTATCATCAGGCAATGGCTACAGCACCAGTTTTTAAAAAACTCATTAGTTCCTGCAGTGGAAATTCTAAAATGGATTTTTTACATGGAATTTGATGTGTTTCACTTGTAACCCAATCATGAGATTTCTATCAAACTTCTCATATCTTAAACAGTTTGCAAATACTATAGAATCTCAGAGCTACAGACACATGGGGAACAAATAACCCAAACAAATGCTATGGTTGTTCTTTCAAAAGTTTACAACTGAATATTGACTTACTTCACCTTTGAAAGTTTACTATGCAGAAGAAAAATTCTGCTTTCCCATTTTTAGTAGTTTACATTTAACACAATACTATATCTTATGTCTGGTTATCTGTATGAAGTAGCAGTTTAGCATTCTTTAAACTCTGTGGATCACCGAGTACAGTTATAATAATAAAAGGATGGGAAAATCACTGAATTAATGACAGCAGAACTCAAGTCAATTACAATGTTTTTAAATGCAATCTAATTACAGAGAATAAAATAACTGGTTTTCATAAAAGAACCGATAAAGAAAATCTAGAAGCAATTATTAGGATGGAGAATTCCACAGAAGCTTCCATAATTATTAATAGAAGTAGTAACAGTATGTGTTCAGGTCCCCACATATTAATGCTATATCTCCAACTCCTCACTCAGGGTATGTCTACACTACATGGCTCCGTTGACGTAGCCATGTAGACGAGCTTTGTAGACATAGCAAAATGAAGCGGCGATTTAAATAATCGCCGCTTCATTTACATCAAAATGGCTGCTGCGCTGTGCCGATCAGCTGTTTGTCGGCTCAGCGCAGTAGTCTGGACGCTTGGCGGTCAACATGAAAAGCCTTTGTCGACCGCCCTGTTATGCCTCGTGGGATGAGGTTTACCGGGGCGGTCGACAAAGGCTTTTGATGTCGCATCACGAAGGCCCAAACTACCGCGCTGAGCCGACAAACAGCTGATCGGCACAGCGCGGCAGCCATTTTGATGTAAATGAAGCAGTGATTATTTAAATCGCCGCTTCGTTTTGCTATGTCTTCAAAGCTCATCTACATGGCTCCGTCGACGGAGCCATGTAGTGTAGACATACCCTCAGTGTTCTTATAAAATAATGCCATGACCCAGGTCATTATAGGAATTATATTACATCTCCTGTTTAAAGTAGTTATTGAAATGCTTTTGTTTTAGGAATCTGACATAGGATTAGTGGCATGTGCACATGGAACCACCAACAAGCAGATTTGAACCTGGAATCTCTGGAACACGAACACACACACACACACACACACACACATGAATGAACGAACCTGGGATCACATGAATCTGGGATCTCTGGAGCTCACTCTCTCTCTCTCTCTCACACACACACACACACACACACACACACACACACTCACACAACCCAGAGACATTATAGGAGCAGATGCTGTTTGTGAGCAGTTGTAATCTGATTGAAGGCCATCAAATCCTAAAACCAACGTTTATTTTACCCAAACTAAAGGTTCTGGCGAATTCATATTATTGCTTGCAATTTTATATTACTTTTCCTTACTTGGAGCATTTGCCAGAGGATAAAGTTACAAAAATAAAATCTAGGAAGATTAAAGAAGAAAGTTGCACAAAAAAGCATTTAGTCCTGGATCACTCTGAACACATTTTTATTAGTGACAGGTAATGTGAAATGAAGCATAAACTGAAATCAAACCCATCTTTAAGGTTACACTAAACTGAACTGACAAGAACACTACATGAAAGGAGGGAAAAGAAATGGATTGCTATATAGTGCTTTGATCTTCAAAAATGAGAGAGTGCACAGTGCTTAAATTTAAAACTAGAAGAAATGGAATTCAAGATAGAGGAGACAAGAAAACAAGAGGAGGTGTAAGGTATAACCTGGAACTTCAACTACCTAATTACAGAAAGATGCCAACCTTTGTTGGTAAAGGGGTTTGAGGGAGAAAAGGATGGAGAAGGAGAAATAACAGAAATGGGTTACTGATATTTAACAGTGTTTTCAATGTGTACTCCATCCTATATCTTAGCTACATCATAAGACCATAAAGGAAACAAACAATACAGGAAAATTGAGTGGCAGCCTATGTATGAATTAACTCGGAGGCTAGGTTTGATTCCTGAGGTTATATATGTTAAAGAATAACATTGCTAAAAACAGTTAATGGATACTCTCAAGGTATTTTTAGAAGACTATAGACAATGTCAATCAAAGGAAACATTGTCCTACGTAGTTTATTGAATCTAGCAGCTTGAAAACAGGCCTCAAAGATTGCTGTCTTGAAATTAGAAAAGAAAATTAAAAGAGCAAGACAGGAAAATCAACCAGTTATTCTCAAACTGAATATTCCAGTACATATTTGCAAAAAATTTCCCACCAAAGCCAATTTCCAGGTCTCCTATAAGGCCATCTGCAAAACCCAGAATGGAGAGTAGTGTTCCTTAGCAAGCCAGAACTGCAGGCATTTGCATCTTGCGGTGGGATGAAAAGAATACTAGTAGAGTGACATTGGTTCTGAAGTTATTTTAGAGCAGATTCATTAGAATCTCAAGCCTTGGTATTGATTTTTTTTTTTTGCCAGATTCACCATGGTGTAATTTCATTGAGCTACTATGGCTTTCCACCAACACAAGCAAGGCAGAAGCAGTCATTTGGTGCCTGGAGCAGAGAGCCACAGGGAGCAGCCAGCCACTTAAAGTGGCATGGGGCTGCTTAGTGCCTGAGAATCTCAGCAGGGTGGCTGCAGGCTGCATCTTTTGGTTTCACAGGCTGTATCTGGCCTGTGGGTCTCATCTTGCCTTCCCCTGCTTTAAATATTTTAACTAAAGGTTTTGGTTTTGTATTTTTATTTTAATCTAATAAACGTGGCACACAAGATTATTTTGAATTATGAAGCATTATTGCATCCCTAGCAATATAATGGCAGCAATCCATATAACATGTCCAAAGATGCAAAAACAGAAAGGAGTTTTGATGTCTGACATTCAGATTAGATCGAATCAATGAAAGGAACAGGTCAGGAATGTTTATTGTCTCCTGACCAATTTAACCTCTTCTCAGTTATCTACAAAGAGAAATGCTGGATGAGATATCAATTCCACACAGAGTGAGGAAATAACATTTTTGTAATGTAGATAATCAAATAAAATATTTATAAATCTTAGCTGACTGAACCAATTATTCCAGTCCTAGCTTTGTGTTTCAGATAAACAAATGAGTACATAATGAACAGCCTGTTCCTAAGAGAAGTGGATAACTGACTAAGGTGGAGGGATATGAACAGTAACATTATTTTGAAAATGTATATTCCTGAATTCAGCAATTTCAGTACAGCTGCTCCCCGAGTTGCGAACGGTCAAGTTATATTCCATCGACCAAAGCTCCCATGGAGCGGTCATAAAGGCGGTCCCTGAGTTACGAACGTGACCTGCACTTACAAACAGCGCGGTCGCGTGTAACTCAATGGGGTCCGAGTTACGAACAGATCGAGTTACGGCCAAGTGTTTGGTCCGTAACTCGTTCGTAACTCAGAGAGAGGCTGTATCTACAGCAGTAATAATCCTATTTATTATCTTTATCTTTTTCATATATAGGTTTCAGTTCAAGGGAATGTTCCACAGATTTGTTTCCAGTTTCTACTCTAATGCTGAGTATTATCTTACTACTCATAATGTAAAGCACTTAACTGTTAATAAATATATCAATGTTCAAATGCACAGTCAGTCCCAATTATCCCATGTAGTTCACAGCCTGCTTCAGCTATTCACATGGTGACAAACATGGTCTTGATTACTTCTGTAACATCCCCACCATAATGCAGGCTGCTACTATTTCAGTGCAACCCATAGACCTATCTCCATACTCTGTTATTTTACACCATCAAATAAATGTGCTGCAGGGAATGATGGAATATAGCCACACTGAAGCAGAAATTGCTAGGTGATAGCCATGGACTGAAAAAAAGATTTAACAGACAGTCAACACAAACATGTCCCAGCTCTAAAAAGCCTCATACCCAAATGTACGGGCAAACTAACAGCAATTCTTTTAAGATGTGGAGAATATTATTACACTGATTACAAGTTTAATGAAGTGTCAGTTTAGGAGGCTATAATACTCTCATGCTGAAAGTGAGTCTTTCCAAAGAATAAGTATTCCATCCTTGACTCCGTTTTTCAGATACGATAAGAGACTAGCAGATACTCCAATTCATTGAACTTACTAAAGCTGGACATACATAAAAGGAACGTTGGGAATGAAAACAAGCAGAATGCCTCTAGAGATTACTTATGTGTGCAGGATGAGGAAAACTTTTACAGAACTGGCAGATATACTAAATAGGGTTACTTTGACAAAGAAGGTCAAATATATCGGCTGAAAAATGAACTACATTAAAACATTTAAGTAAATGTTCATGAGCTAAAGCATTAGAGTAAGAACTATTTAACACCTCTCATTTACCCCTCTCTCAGCACATTCAGCCATCTCATTTTTCAAATATGAAATGAGAAAGCATGACAGATGTATCTGCAAAATTATAACGCCTTATCTATTCAAGTGTCATATCTTGAATCACTCAAATGTATAAGTATTCTTAAGTCCTTTATTATATATATTTCACTGTTTCATTAAAGTTGTGGATCTGATTTACAGAGGTATAGAAGATCTAGAATTGCAAATGAGGTCACTAGGGACTGCAGCACATCTGAAAAGCAGGCCTATATCTATATTTATAAAAAAAAAAGCACTTTGGGAAAATGTCAAAATTACACATGTAAGAGCTCAATAGTAAAGAAATAAACATGTAACCTTAATTATGACTCATAGTAAATATACATTATGATGCTGTCTTTAATTATACAATTACTAAAAGACTTGCCCAGCATTGCTTGGGTCCCTCAGGGTAAGGGGCTGTCGGTGTCAGGAATAGGGCAGGGGTTGGGAGGTGCAGGATTAGGGCAGGGGTTGGGAAGCTCAAGGCTGGGGGTTGAGTGTAGGGGGCTCAGGGCAGGGAGTGGGGGTGCAGGTGTCAGGGCAGGGGAGCTCAGAACAGGAATTTGGGAGGTCTGGGGGGACTCATGGCAGGGAGCTGAGAAGTTTGGGGAGGCTCTCAAGGGTCACCCATGGTGGCGAGGATAGCGCTGTATCTGCTGGCCCATCCACTCCTCCTGGTGGGAGGGGGGGGCGCGATGGTCAGCCCTGGCCTCTGGCTCTAGATCCTCCAGCAGTGCTTCTTCAGAGGGGCACAAGGCCCCAGCTCCCAGCAGTGCTCCTAGGAGCAGGTGGGTGGGACTGTGTGGTCTGGCCCATGTGGTCTGGCCCTTGGTGATGCAACTACAAGGTGGCAGGGCTGCTGGCTGATGGGTCCCCAAATCACTGTCTGGGGATGTGATCAAAGACCAGGGGGAGGGGATTGAGACAGGGGGCTACTTAGGCCAGTGGGCAGTGCAACGTGGAGAGCCTTGGCCCCAACGGATCACTCTCTTCCTGGTGTGACTCCTCACTGTGGTCACTCTGCTGTATAACTGTCCCTCCTATCAGCTGCCTCCCTTTCTGTGTTATTGAAAACAATCCCATTCCAGGCACATTGTGTTTTCCTGGCACAACTAAACCCCAACCTTGCTTTAAGTTAAGATAAGAGGAAGCTGCATATCTCACTCTTAGGGTACGTCTACACTAGCCCCCTAGATCGATCTAGGGAGGCTAATGAGGGCAACCGGAATTGCAAATCAAGCCCAGGATTTAAATATCCCAGGCTTGATTTGCATGTTTCCGGTTGGTCGCCATTTTAGAAATTGACTAGCCGAAGTAACTGCCCGGCGTCACGCGTAGTGAACGATTCGATTTAAAGCCCTAATTTGAATTAGCTGGTAAACGCCATTGCAGGAGGAATACTAGCTAATTCAAGTTAGGGCTTTAAATCGGAATCCCGTTTCACTGCTGTGTGTAGACGCGGGCAGTTACTTCGGGCTAGTCAATTTCTAAAATGGCGACCGGCCGGGAACATGCAAATCAAGCGCGGGATATTTAAATCCAGGGTTTCATTTGCAATTCTGGTCGCCCTCATTAGCCTCCCTAAATCGATCTAGGGGGCTAGTGTAGACATACTCTTACTGTTTAGGAGGACTTCTTGAACAAACAGACTCACGGATGGGCAAATGGACTCACGACAGACAGATGCACAAACACTGTTATCGAGATCTAGACCTGAATCTAGATATACTGTTTCACAAATTATACTTCACACCATTTTTCTACACTCAAATACCTATGTGAAGAATGTTTTTACATTCTTTCATTATTTTCTACTTAAACTAACTTTCATAACTCTACAATGTTTATTTCAATTCAATATTTTTTGCCAGTTGCTATCGAGTGTACACTTTCTTTTCCATCATCTCTACAGATCGTTTAGAAACAATTCAGAGAATAAAACAGTTGGCTATGAAGCTAAGTTAGCTATATACATACAAACACACAGCATGGATCTCCCAGCCTTCAATTTGGGGGGATGAGATTGTTAGCCATGAAATCCTGTCCTCTTACAATTTAGCCATACTTTAAAAATATTAATAATAAAAACGTATACAAGAACGTCTACAAAATTTAAAACAGCTGAAAAAATGAATGAATGGGGGTATTCCAAAATATTCATAGTAATACAGTAAAAAAGGACTTTCTTCAAATTTCATAGAAGCAGTAAAGAAGAACTTAAAGATAATGAAAGATAGCTAACACTGGTCAAGCATCTTTCTGGAATAAAAGGCAAAGAAACGAATATACAAAGCATGTGCAAGGTATCCTTTGCAATAACTGGCTTTTCTGTTTTAAAATGCATCATAGGCTTTAGTTAGATTATAAATCTAGATTTCCATGACATTTCAGAAACAGGTAACTCAGGATGAGTTGCAGAGTATAAATTTTGAATTGGCAGCGTAACATTTATCTTTTTCATTAGGTATGAGGGAGAGTTAACAATTTATTGCTAACAGTAATGATCACTGGGTTGTATATACTCTGTTGAAATACATTTCCCTAACAAATGCTCAAATTTAAAATGAGAAAATGTGTATCACAAATAAATGTTTGCTCCAGTGAGGCTGATAAAGTGCATCCAAAGACTGAACATTCAAGCCATGGCAAGGCATATCCTCTGCTGATATAAACTGTCGTAGTTCTATTGAAGTTTAAGGAGTCACGACAATTCATACCAGCTACTTCCTCAGTTTCTCTTTTCTGCTTCTGAACAAAAAGATTATTAAAACATTGCAATATTCCAGGCAAGCTTTATATTTCTTAACTTCTCAAGGGCCTCTCATCCTAAATGACTGAGAGCCTGTTCCTGCTCCCAGTGAATTAATGACAAACTCCCGTTGATTTCTGTAGAAGCAGGAGTAACAAAGCAACCTCCACCCTAGCGCATATGGCCTGTGTAAATCTCAGTCCTACTTAATTCCTCAGCACCAAATGTCTAATTTATGTAATCTTCATTTGGACAAAACAATCACTGCAACTTTTGCAGAGGGACAGGTCAGTGCAAGAAAAATAAGTCTACTCACTGGACTTGCAGGCTGCGAACTTGCTGTTTTATTTAACTGCATCAAAACAAAGTGGGGGGAAAAAGCTGACTAAACAGGAAGCAATGCAAGGGTAGAGCATGGTGGCAACCAATAATATTTGAACTACCGGTAATGCCCAGCTACCCCCTGGATGAAACAGAAACCCATGGAAGTTTTGCCTGAATAAGGACTGCAGGCATCATCCCAGTGATGCAAAGAGGCTTGCACAAGTACACATCTCGCTATAGTTCTACTTGCATTCAGACATGTTCTTTATCATATTAAATACCTGTATACTTTCTGCTATGCTTCACTTTGCATGGTCTGCAATGTCATTAAACTGAATCACATAGGTTTGTCAATCCTCCCTGTTTTGCTGGGAGTCTCCTGGAATCAGACTCTATCTCTCAGAGGCAACTGAAGCCAACCAGGGAGATTTTAGACAGCTAAACATCTGGTAGTACAGTGGGGCTAAGGCAAGTGCTGCTCCTGAAAAGCAGCCTGTATGTCTTTGCAGCCCCTGGGGGTGGGCAAGGATTCTCCATGGCACCACATTAGCAGCTCCCATTCATCAATGAGAGCTGCAGGGATGATGCCTGAAGGCCTGGGCAGCACCCCACGCAGTGTACAGAGCTGCCTGGATGCAGTTTTATCTAGAGGCTGGGGAAGTCAGAGCACATGCTTTAGCCCTGCTGCACTGCCAAATAGGAGCTGCCCAAGGTAAGTTCCACTGGGCTGGAACCCACACCCTCACCCAACTTCAACCCCCCCACCCCAACCCAGAGCCCCCTCCTGCACCCAAACTTCCTCCCACAGTCTGCCCCAGGCTCAAACGGGAGCCCCCACCCCCACACCAAACCCTCTGATGCCAGCCCAGAGCCCTCACTCCCTCCCATACCCCAACCCCTTGCATCAGCCTGATGAAAGTGACAAAGGGTGGGGGAGAACAAGCAATAGAGGGAAGAAGGGATGTGGCCTCAGGGGAAGAGGCAGAGCAAGGATGTTTGGGTTTGTGTGATTATCCAGTTGGCAACCCTATTTATGAATGAACCGCCAGAAATCTCTTTAGTATTACATGAATTATAATCTTCCTTAACTCCATGAAACACTTAAAATAATCCAAACTTAAATGTAAAGTTCAAGGCAATTTTTATTTTTTTCTTCAAATCTCTGGTCCAGAAAACAAAATATGATTAATACATTTATCAAGTATTTGGTAACAAACCAATTAAAAGGGCAAAATTCTGCTTCCGACTGCAACACTGTTTCACTCTGCTATTCTGCTCTCTCTATACACACAGATCAAGGGATTCTCATCCGTGTCCTGAGAGCACAATACTAGAATTGAAAAATCACTGTGAGATTCTGAGAGCAGAATTCTGCACATGCTTTGGTGGAGCATTTAATCAGTTGCATGGAAAGAGCATATGACAGGAGATAAAAAGGGAGAGATCATCTCTATGGAAACCACTATAGTCTACTTCAGCAGTAAGGAAGATCAGAAGAATAAACTAATCTAATGTTCCAAGGAAGTCCAGTAATGGAGAAAGTGTGATTTGTAACTAGCATCTGCATAGCCCAAATGGAACGATATGAAATGGTTCATATAAATTGCCTAGGAGATTTTACCAGCAATTACTATGAATGAAGTGGTTCTGTTGTGCTATAGCAGAATTATTAGGTCCATGAAATTCCTATCATCATTGCATATGTTTAAATGAGAAATAAAATATCATGAAGCTGTTTTGGAAGATGGTTTAATCTTACCCTTTATTTAATAAAATAGTAATCATTGATGGACTTCTGTCTTACATAATGAAAGAAATGACTTAAAATGTGTTTCTACACTGCAAAAATGTCTGTGTAAAAAATAGTGCTGTCTTACTCAACAGATCTTCTCCCTGTGTATGTTTGGAGATATATTTGCTTGCTGCAGTGACAGGAAGACATTTTAAATTATTTTTATTATTAACTCAGATCTAACAGCTAAGGCAGAGGAACTAGATTCTTTTCTTCCTTGTGCATCACCAATAGAATTGTTCACTGTGTTCCAATCAGTCACACCTGTGGAAATCCACTGAAGTCATGAGTGTGGCCTAATTTGCTAGTTCCAAAATTTCAAAACTTTCAGCGTAAAATGGCAGATTTCTGTGGAAAACTTCCCCCACTTTTCAGCCAGCTCTGACAGCTGCTGATGACACTCAGGAAGGAAGGGTCAGATTTTTTATTATTAATGATTATTATTATTTAGTGGTACAGCACCAAAGCATGTACTAAGCACCTTAGAGCACAGATAATTAGACTGGTCCCTATGCCAAAGGGCTTTTAGTATAAAGAACAGTTAACATTATATGAGAACTAGGGCAAGCAGGAAGAAATGTATCAGGACTGGACAAGTTCATAAGATCATGCGGAGGCTAAGTAGGTGCTAATATATTGCTAGTGAACACATTTTATTTTCTTCTTTATTTTGTAAGTTGAATTGGTTCACTTCTAATAGACTTTTTATGAGGATTGCAGACCTCTAAGATCCCCAGATGATGCTCAGGCCACAACTGCCACTCAGCAGCTCACCTCACCCCCGGAAAAAGGGGGCTGATGAAGCTCTGACTTACAAAGGACTCCACCCATTTCTAATTGGGGAAGACATCCTGCCCCCAACAACTGGCTGTAAAGCTCTCTTTAAACCAGCAAAAGATACGGGAAATTCTTTGAACAGCTAGGTGACTGGCTGCTATTGTGCATCCCACCTGCTTGCCTGACTCCTGAATTCTGCCTCCTATCACAGGCTGTGGGTATAAGAGGGAAGGGAAGGCAACATCTTCCCTTGGTGTTAGTGCTCAATCTCTCTTGTCTTTCTATCCCTATTCTGACTGTTTCTGAAGGCTCCCACAGCAGGCTGTTGCAGACTTGTGAGTCTTCTCTAGAAGTGGATCTATTAACTTAAAAGTGAAAAGCCTTGCAGCTTGCCAAACTTATTAGCATAACACTGAGCCTGTAAAAGAGCCATTAAGTGGTAATTAAGCCATTTAACAGGCATGTGCCAAACCTGAATTTAATTTCCAAAAACAGTTGTGCATTACTACATCTACAGGACCTTAGTTTAAAATTTGCTTAAAATATTTTATTAGTTGCTGAAGATTATACGCTCACATCTCTAAAAAAAATCCTTGCTTAAATTTTAGATGCACAATCTGAGTATTTAGCTTTAACTTTAAATACTTGACTCTTCAGACATATAGATTTTTAAATATAATCTTCAAAAACACCCTTACCCACACATTTTAAGTCTTCTGGTTCTTTCTATCATCCCTATTCTCCTTTTACCCACCCTGTTGAAAAGACCCCTTAACCGGACACCATTCCTTTTCTTCCAGATAACTGATAAATGGGTTTCCCTTTCTTTACTTCTTAGTATTTGATGAACTAGTTTTACAAGGAACCATCCACAAAAATGATTATCTAAGATTTAAAATCCTTTGTTATGCCTAAAATCTTTGGAAACATATTTTTTAACATAAACATATGGTGAAATCTCATAAACATGTCTATTGTTATGAAGATCACAGAAAATAAATTAGTTTTCCCTTTTTCTAAAAGAAATGAAATTTGTTATGAACACACTAAACCATTCTGACTGATTAATTTAAAATAATGTCTTTGTTTCAGTGCATATGTAATAGTCAGGAATGATTACTTTATGAAGACTTAAAAGTACATTTAAAATGTAAAATCAGCTTAGAAATACTGATTAAGAAAATGTAAAACAGAAGCGATGTATGTATTCCAGAATATTTAATGTATTCAGCAGGACAGCTGGCTTGACCTTACTACAAAGATTTTGCAAATAAATCTCTGACAAATTTCAAGGTATATAAAAAAATCTGTGAGTGATATTATTTATTCCTAAATTTAGTACTTTTAATTAGATATCTTCTGCATATCCAGTCTTTGCAATCTGACATGCAGTGGAAAAAATGTTCCACTTTCTTTAGAAAGATATTTAAGAATAGTGGGGGGCTTTTTCAACTGTTTTTTGCTACATTTAGGTTCATGGATTTGGCTGGAAGGAGTAAACAGAGAGGCGGAAGGAAGAGAAGAGAGAGACCATGGGGAGGAAATGGGACCTGGGAAGAGCAGGAATGGAGTACAGGCAGGGATACAGACTGGGGATCTTGTCCCTTGAAACAGCAGCTTCACCCACCACCCTTGCTTCTTGTCCTCCTTGTTCCAGAACTCCCAATTGTTCCCAGTTCTTGCTTTTCTGCCTTGTTCCAGGTCTCTGCTGATCTGTAGGGTGACGGGACATCCCATTTTTAAAAGGGACCACCCTGTATTTAACTGAGGGGAAGAGAGGCTTCCCCGTCCAACAAAAAAGTCAGTGTCCTGACTTTTCCTTAAAAAATGGGCAAAGCATCACTTATTTGCTGTCTTTTCCTCTTCCCCCTCCACCTGTCCATGAGGTGGGCAGGGCTGAGTGGGGGGAGTCCAGTAGCCGATGATGGGGGTGGGTGTCATGGGAGACGGGTGAAAGCCCAGCTGGAGAAGGCAAGGCCCAGCCCTGCCCCTTCTGCCTGAGGCCCATCCCTGGATCCAAGCTCCACCCACCCCCAGCCTGATCTTTCCTGGCCATGTGGAGGGCTGTGGATGCCATCTATGGCCTCAGCCCAGTGGCCAGGGAGCAGGGCTGCTGTGTCATGGCCCCATCCCTCCCTGGTGGCTGGGGAAGCCAGGCTGCTGTGCCACCACCTCAGCCTTCCCCTGCAACCGGGAAAGCTGGGCTGCCACACCACAGTCCCAGCCTTCCCCTGCAACTAGGAAAGCTGGGCTGCCACACCACAGTCCCAGCCTTTCCCGACAGCAGCCCTAGCCTTCCCATTTCTGGCCAGCACTAGTTGTGAGCTGCTGTGGTAGGTGAGTGCAAGCAGGTGCCCACCAGTGGCTAGTTACATGTTGCCTCTGCTGTCCACCTATTGGCCCTTTATGTGCTCCCCCTTTCACTGTCCTCTCCCCTCTCCCTGTCATTTCTTTTATTGTTTTCAGTATGTTTTCTCTGTAGTGCTTTTTACCTTAAGAATAAAGGAGAAAGAGCTGTGTGGTACTTATAACTTGACAATTACTCTTACTAATCTCTGAACTGGAAGCCACCAGGAGCACTTGGGTAGTCTGTCCCTGTTGGGAGTAACACAGGGAAGGCAGGATTCTACAACCTGGACATGCCCCAGTCAGAAGGAAGGGAGAGATAGGTCTCCAGCCAAGAAAGGCAATGGTTAGGGAGCTGGAAATCTGCAGGTGCCTTGCTGGGCCAATGAGGGGAAATAAAGATTCATTTGCCCTGCACTGTGACACAGAGATACAAAATCAGCTACTGAAAATTTCAACTTTTCCATAGATCCTGTCAATGAAAATAACGGTTGAAACTCTCTTAACTGGGATTCTTGGACCACGGATGTTCCAGGACTAGAAAGTCCCAGTGGAGGGCTAGCGCATGGGAGCCCTGCAGGCTGGCAGGGCAGAGGGAGACCAATGTGCGGCAGTGGGGCTTCCTGTCAGGACAGTGGGAGCCCCACACATAATAGTGGAACTGCCCAGTAGGGGAGCAGGAGCCCAAGCTGTGGAGGTGGTGGGGCTACCGGGCGCTGCAGCTAGAAACCAGTGCATGGAGGCGACAGGGCTGCTGGGTGCTGCAGCGGGGACCAGCAAGGGGGGGAGGGAGCTAGCCAAAAGGCTAGTGATCAGGCCAGGGCTGAAGGGGGCTGGTGTCAGGGGGGCCAGAAATGACTTCCCCAGGTCCAGCAAAAATCTTGATCTGGGACCGGTCAGGTCCCTAGGGTGCCAGACCAGGGAGGTACAACCTGTCTGTGCCTTTGACATGCTCAAAGCTAATTTAGCACAGAAATATGCAGTTTGTCAAACAAACCTTTTTCTCTAAAGATATTTGAAAGAAATAAATCTCTTAATGGTCACAGGTATGGTGATGTTGATCCTCCCAAAGAAAGGTTTCCACTTTAAGTCTATCCATCATTTGAGACATAATTGAATGTTGATTGGTTTTAGGCTAGGCACAGATGAAAAGCCAGTGGATTCTGTAGCAATTAAAATAAGTTGAACCGGCCTGCTGATAAAATGTGTCTTCTAATACAGCTGAAAAGTATATCTTCTGCTTTCTGAACTCCCAGTGCTTCTCTTCCAAAAATTGATAAGGAATATATATGTTTATTTTGTATGAACATGGTGTTAAGTTCCTTTAATGTCTAAGCAAAATATGAAAAGAAAGTGTAGGATCAATCAAATTCAAAATGTCCATCTAATCTGATCTTCTTCCAATTAGAGAAATATTGTTATTTAAGCAGAAACAGGAATATATGATTCAAAATTAATAGTAGGAACCTTTGAAAAAGACAGATGTTTTCTGTTATGTATATTTACAGGTTATGTGGATTCACAGAGACATAAGTCTGAGGCAGGGATATACGGGAGAGTTCATAGACCCAGCTTGGCCTGATATTGGGATAAGGTATGTTGTTACATTAAATCATAGCAAATGAATGGTTTTAATGCAAAAGTTAGTTGAAACTGAGTGGTTTAGAGTGAGCTTTATATTGAGAGTTTGAGCTCCTTCAATCAGTAATCCAAAATTAAAGAGCTATAAATCCTTGTGGAATGAAACCAAATAATATTTTCATGACATGTAGGAGGCCAAACATCCAGGCTTTGAGTCAGCTGTCGGATTAGCAGAACATTTTATACTTGACAGATATGTAGCAACTAAAAATCTATTTGCATCTGTTTGTAGCATTATATTATGTTAACCATAGGAATAAAAGGTCTTGGAAAAGTAGCAGTAATAATACAAATAATAAGGCCAATCTCTGAGATTAGGAAAGTGTTAAGTTTTTTTTTTTGTTTTTTTTTGGTGAGTCACTGTGAAACTTTTAGTTAATGTCAGTTTTGATAATGTGCAATGATTTTACTGTATCTGAGCCACATTTTACAAATGTGAAACTAAACATTGTTGATTTCTCAAGTGTACCTCCTACTCTATGGCTCTTGAGACCCTGAACCAAATTCAATATAAAGCAGTATATACTGCTTGGTTTCCAGCTGAAACAGACAAAATGGTAGGGTATTAAATACAAAGAAAAAAAATAGAGTTTAACGTTTTTGAAAATGGACAAAACCCTAATGTTAAAACATGTGCAGGTTTTCTTAATAACACTTTATATTTAAGCAATTGCTATATTTGCTACAGTGCTAATGTAAGATGGGAAGGGATGTGATCTGAGCAGGCATGAATAGAAAACACAAAGCAAAAGGAGATGGCTTTGACTGAAGCAAGAAGTAAAACCACTAAGTTTTAAAAAATAAAAACCAAAAACCCACAACAGAATAACTGACCCCTTTGGAGAGCCAGTGGAAAGAAAGCAGGGGACTGTCGTCATGATACATAACATGTTTTCCTTTGGATTTATCCCCACTTTATGGCAATTCCTGCCACTGATCAGAGGTAGAATGATGAACTGGAACAATTTGTCTTCAACAATGATTTGCTATAGTCAGTAGCGAACAATAGAAGTCTTTGTCTCCACCCGCTCCCCCACAGAACACACATTGTATGATCCTCATTCAATAAGTTTGTAAAAGGAGATAAAACCAATAGGTGCCTACAGGATGTGGTAGAGGAATTCCTTCCTGACCCAAATTTCCACTAGTTCACAAAGGCAATTTGACAAACAATGTCTCAGTGACATAAGCTAGAGGATTCTTTCTTCAGCATAACAATATTCTCTGGAAATGTGCCAAAATCAATAGGCTCTTATATTGGGAAAGGAAATTTCTGAATATAATCTATTATTAGAAGCTATATCAGTGTATTCCTAACTGGGGAAGGTTGGGAGGAGAAAGCGGATAAAAATACTAAGATAGAGACCAGGCTTTTACCTATTTTTGGGTACCAAAAAAATCATTTACTTGCATGTTAGGTAAATTCTTCCACCGGAATACATAGCATTTAAGATATATAAGTTTAATAGAGTGACTGACCCTTTCATAGCACATTTTATAAGCCTAGTATCAGAGGGGTAGCCGTGTTAGTCTGAATCTGCAAAAGCGGTGAGGAGTCCTGTGGCACCTTATAGACTAATCGAAGTGTTGGAGCATAAGCTTTCGTGGGCAAAGACCCACTTCATCAGATGCATGTAGTGGAAATTTCTATTTATACCTGCCTCTGGAAATTTCCACTACATGCATCTGACGAAGTGGGTCTTTGCCCACGAAAGCTTATGCTCCAACACTTCGGTTAGTCTATAAGGTGCCACAGGACTCCTCGCTGCTTTTATAAGCCTATTTACAATATTTTTCAAGATAGATGCCATGGAATAAGTGGAGTTAATAAACTATCATGCCTTGTATCTCTCTCTGATTTGGTCTGCTTTCAGGAAAGGATTGTACGCTCCCATACAGAAAATGCAGCGTTGTGCAGTTGTTATGTCAATTTGATTTGGTTTTACATTGTTATTTTGCATAGTTAGGTTGGTGTACTCAATTACTCCCACAGTAGTGCTAGGAGCACTCATGGTAATTCAGCTAAATGGAAAATGCTGCATTTGTGTCATACAGAAAACACAACATGTGCTGAATTATGCTGTTTGCAAAATTTTTATGAAAGAGATTTTAAAAAGGTAGGTGAATTTGGGTGAACTGATCAGCTAATATTAGTCCTGAGCTTTGATGTTTACAAAGCAAAATTCACAGGTTGGAATTTCATTAATTTCAATTGGGGAATTTTGCTGTACTATATCCACCAATCTGACCTAGAGCACCTCAGCCTTATTTCACAATGAGATAAATCCGGAGAGGTGACTGAACATCTAAAACATGGATTTAGGTTTACCCATCAGAATTGGGCTAAATATAGATGATGTTTCTTAATGGTTAGTGTGATTTGTAAAGTATATTATTGCTAGAGTTCTAAACTTTGGAACTCACTCGTTCACTGCTGTATGGAAAGCAAACCACAGGGCAGGGGGAGGTACACATATGTCCCCGCATAGAACAGAACATTTTTTCAGACTCATGGATATTAGAAAGACAGAGGGCCCAACACTGTCAGTTGCCAACCACACATTCAACACAGCTTTTAGAAGAAGTGGAGAACCCACAGAAGTAATATACAAAGAGAACCACTTTCTCTGTTCTCAATATACAAAGAGAACCATCTACATGTTTTGTTAGTCTATAAAGTGCTACCAGACCATTTGTTGTCACTTTCTCTGTGTTAACCTTTCTTTCTCCTTCAAGAATTGTCACTGCAAAATACCACTCTGTGAGATTAAGCAGTGTGAACCCCTAGGAGAAAGAAGGCTGAAGATTCCTAATTGAATAAAGAATGTAGAAAAGGCATCCTTCAGGAATACAGGCGCCAATGAACCAATCATTCAGGTAGACATACAATTCAAATTATCCAAAGTGTGCAGCTGTCACAGATAAGCATTTAATTGAAGATGGCAGCTCTTCCCTATCAAATTGGGCATCAGATCTAATAGCTGCAATCAATGAGTAGTGCTAAATAAAAGCATGCAGGGCTGCCCTTCAAATTTCTGATATAGTTTCCCTATTAGTGTCTCTTTAAGAAGTTACAATATAAAGTGGAGGCAATGTCCCTGCATTGTTGAGACCTTGTGGGTGAAACTAGCCAAAGAGCACAGCCTCAGTGAGTGCCTGTCTTTTAAGGTCTGAAAGTAGTGGGCTTATTAGTCAGTCACAATATCTACAATCAATATTTAATATTGATATTGTAATAATGCTTAGTTATCCTAATCAATATTAGATTCTCATTGTGCTATGATGAATATGCACATAAGAAGATGCATTTTTTGTTTACAAAAGGAACAAGGCTTCTGGGATTGACATTTATACAAAATTGGAAATCTCAGCACCATCAATGGAATGCCAGTCATAGCAGAGGATGAGGGAACAGAGACAACAATGGGTAAGACACACGTAGATAGGACCCACAGTCATTCCCAGCTTCAACAAAACAAGGAATTATCATCTCACTTTGCTTCTAAAGGTTGAACCTTTATGGTCTGGGACTCCCTGGTCTGGTGATATCTGTAGTCCAGCAAGACCATGGATGCTGGAGCAGAGAGCCCCAGCAGCAGAGGTTGCCAGTGGCTGGGAGAGGAGCTAGCTGGCAGAGCCAGCAGGGCGGCTGAGCTCGCAGGCCAGTGAGGTAGCAGAGCCCCTAGGGCTACAGAGCCTGTGAGGCCACAGAACTCGCACCTGGCAGGTGGAGCCATGAAGCTGGCAGAGCCACCAGAGCTATTGGACCACGGGCAGCAGAGGCTGGTGGTCAGGGAGAGGAGTCCAGCAGGGAGGCTGCCCTACACTGCTGACCGCCTCTGGTCCAGCAAACTCCTTTCCAGGACCAGTCAGGTCCCAAGGGTGCTGGACCAGGGAGGCCCAACCTGTACTTTAAAACTAAAATTTCTTATTAAAGGAAAGGAAGCCCTAAATCATTTGAGAATGTGGGGGATGGACACACAAGAACAAATGGTCCCCGGTAGCCACCACTTTCCAGAAGATTAAGCCCCAGTGGTGCAATGGGTAAATGCATTGCAGAAGTGGAATCTGCAGAGACAATTCTCAAAGAATAAGATAATCATAACAACCCAGACCAATGAGAGAGAGAGATTTTTCAATTCACACCTCCTTATGCTGAAGAGCATTCAACTTTCAGTCTCATGCTTAACTTCACACTGGGTTAAACTAATGCAAAACAATTCACACAGTCATATTTTCCTATAGGAACATAATAATTTCATGTAACTGAATTCATATACGACAAAAAAGAACAGGCCAAGTCCATCTTTGGAGTAACTACATGAACTTCAGCTGAGTTATTCTGGGGACAAATTTAGCATAAATATAAAATGAAAAAGTCTCTGATGTGACAAAGGAATACTGATCTGACAAAAGAATGCTACCACAGAACTGTTAAATGCATTAGGCAGTGGTTATCCATAAAAGTTTATTGGTTGCTGTTGAGAATAGGTTTATCTCCTGTTTGGGTCATTCTAGTTGTTCTGTCTAGTAAATATAGGAAAGTGTAGATAGGACTGCAAATTCTGAAATAAAGTTGTTCATGTAAGACAAGATTGTCAAGTTTTTAAGAAAATCCCTGTAGATTTATTTTAATTTAGTCACTCAGTACTTTAACTGCTATTAACATATCGTGTTGCCCGATTTCATAATATACTTATTCTAAAACTGAATGTAAGGAGCATTTAACATTAATGTGAATTCCCTCAACACAAGCAAATTAATGATAAATAATACAAATGCTTTCCATTTCTATAGAAGATCTTAAAGTGCTACATAAATATTTAATATAGTCTCACAAGGCAGTTAAGAATTATTATCCCTTAGTGTTACAGAATGTGGAACTGAGGCTTGCAGAGTTTAAATGATTTGCTCACAGTCACATAGCAAGTCTGTGGCACATCCAGGGATAAATCCCAGAACTCCTGAATCCCAATCTACAAGACCATCCTCCCTCTTATTGTGCGTTAAAGCACCACAGCTCCTTTATCTCAGTTCTACTGTTTCCAAACATCACAGCCCTGCATCAGATTAAATCACAAATAAACTTGCACACAATGGGCCAAATTCTGCATTCAGACATACCAGTAATACTTAAAGATCAGTATTAGCATCAGCCATCTAAAAAATGGAGATCCCATTTCCTCTGTTTCCCCCCACAATTTTACCACAGGACAAACAGCAGTAGGGATCTGTGTGTCACAACAATTTTCACCTTGCTGTATCATGCCACACAAGCTACCATGAAAGAGAACAAAAGCAGCAACAACAAAGGGAACCTTAGTACAAGCATCCTCATGTATTGATTGGTTTTTACTTCTGCTCCTGACTTCTCTAGGCCTAGTGTACACCTAAAACTTAGATCAGCCTGGCTATCTCTTTGGGTATGTCTAGACTACATGGCTCCGTCGACGGAGCCATGTAGATGAGGTTTCTAGATATAGGGAAATGAAGCGGCGATTTAAATAATCGCCACTTCATTTACATCAGAATGGCTGCCGCGCTGTGCCGATCAACTGTTTGGCGGCACAGGGCGGTAGTCTGGATGCTCCGCAGTCGACAAGGGAAGCCCTGTGCCACCAAGGGTCCAGACTACCGCCCTGTGCCGCCAAACAGCTGATCGGGCACAGCGCAGCTATTTTGATAATAAAGCGCGATTATTTAAATCGCGCATTTCCCTTTTTCGAGTACACTATCTACACGGCTCCGTCGACGGAGCCATGTAGTTTAGACGTACCCTTAGAGACCTGGTCTACACTAAGGAGTTTAGGTTGACTTTAGCCACATAAGGTTGATTTTCTAAACAGAGTCCACACTACCAAGCCCATTCTGGCCACCTTAAGGACTGCTAAAGTCGATTTCAGCACTCCTTGTTTTCACAAGAAGTAACACTAAATTTGACCTTGCATGGTTGACTTTATGGTAGTTGTGACGGGCGGAAGGCGGCCCGCACGGAGGAGCACACGGGGGGCTGGGGGAGGCAGCACCCCCGGCCGCAGTGCCCGGCTACGGGAAGCCGGCGCGCGGCGGATACCGGCCGCGGGAACTTCCCCCGCGGCTGAGAAACAGAGCCGCGTCCGCCTGGCTTTCGGCGCGCGTCCGCCGAGGGCAGGCGCGGGGGTTGACGAGCCGGGCCGGACAGGAGCGCGCGCGCTGACGCCAGGGAGGAGACGCGCCAGTAGGACGTCATCTCCAGCGGGCCATTTAAAAAGGGCCCGCCAGCAGCGTGGCGGGGGGGCGACCTTGGAGGCCGGCTCCCGCAGGGTGTGGGGCCGGGCACGGGGAGACGCCCCCCCAAGGAGCCCGGATTCCCGACGGGGAACCCCGGAAGCAGGGGATCGAAGACGCCCGCGGCGACGGGTCGCTGACGGGACCGGACCCCATGGTGGAGGACGGACTGCTCCAGCGCCAAGCGACCGAGCCATGGTAGGCTACGGGGACCCCATGGAGAGGGCGACGGGGTTCGCGGCCGGGAGGAAGCAGCCTGGGGCGGGGCCCTTTTGGCGCCCGTGGGTGGACGCGTTTCGGGAAGGAATCCCACGTCCGCCACACAGGGAGCTAGCAGACCCCTGTGCTTAAGGCCCCGGGCTGGGACCCGGTGGAGAGGGTGGGCCCGGGTCCCCCTCCCCTCCCGCCATCGTCGGGAGTTGCGGATCGCTCCTGTGCCAACGAGCCGGAGCCCCCAGTGGAGACCGCGGGGAAAATCCCCGCTTAAAGGGGCAGGCGACCCCTGGGCTCGTGGATCCCCCAGACTCAGCCGAGTGGGGTGATCGCGCCCAAAGGCGCTAAACCTGACTAGACTCCGGGACCAACAGGCCGGAGGCTGGCGACGGGGTCCGCTGAACCCCTCTCCCGGGGCGGGCGAGGGTGATTGCACCCCGCCGCGGTCACAGTAGTGTAGACAAAACATTGTGAGAGTCAATGTTCTTGGCCTCTGGGAACCATGTGACCCCCAGGTTCCATGTAGCTAGCAGAATTCACTCAGGTTCTTGGCTGGCTCCTAGTGACAGCTTTCTAAATCTGTTATGTAAGAGTGAGGTTAGGCATCCACAATGCCAATATAAACCCAGGAAAGGCAATAAAGTAATGGCATAGTAATCCTAAAGGACCAAGCCTTAGGAGATACATCTGGAAGTTATGTGCAGGCCATTGTGTGAGGGGCCCCGGCCCCCACTACCCTGCCTTCTATTCAAACTCCTGTGAATCCTCCTCCCCCGCCCCGCCTGCTGCGTGTAAAAGGCGCTGTGCCTTTGAAACCCTGCATTTTTAGGCCATGAGTCCACGACCACACTGACCTTGGGTAGGCAGCTGTTTTCATCACTCCCCCTTTCCCAGCCAAAAAGCACTGTATCCTTCATTCCACCAGCCAGTCAACCCCCCTCACACATTTTGAGGTGCAGGGTGGTCAGCTCAATACCTAGTTCATCACAGAGCAGGCCACACTGGCAGAGTGGAGTAGCTAGATAGGCTGGGCCTCCTCTGCTCCCACTCAGCTCTCTTTTATTTTGTTCTCATGCTAGACCTGCTTGAGTCTGGGGAATGCTATAAATACCCTTGTAGGCTTTTTGGAGGGAACAGCAGATCAGACGTAGGAAAACTAGTAAGAAAACAGAAACAAATTAGAACACAGATGACAGATAAGATGATAATCACTGCAGCTGGGAGAGTTGTGGGCACTGAGCTCGCCTCGTCTACAGATATTTTAACAATTACTGAAAGGCACTGTGGGTAATTCTGGAAGGAAATTGAATGACTCATTTTATGCTAAAATAGATGATGCTGCTGACTTTTGAAACCCTGGCTACTAAAGTTACAGTTAGGATGCTGGAGGCCCAGTTCTGCATTGTGATCATAGAAAGGAAGCTGGAAAGGCCTCTAATACTACTAGATGTAGGAGAGGCTGTGGCATGTACAGTAATTTCGGACACACATGGTGGAGTTGTTCTGTTAAAAATTTTCTGGACAGATGTTCATTCCAAGATCACCATAATGTCACAGGCTAACTAACGCTGGACCCTGCCCCATTTCTGTTAGGCTGATGGGCTTTTAAGATGTTGAGTGCTATCTACAGAACACTAAACCACCTTGTTCATGCAGCACTGTATAAAAAAGGCTCAGATTGCCTTTCTATGATAGTACTCAGCCAGACATCAAGAGGCTGGATGATTACGAATTTGCATGAATTCTAGATCTTTGTAAGGCTGTCTCCCATTTTGTCTCATCCTTTCTGTCTCTGTTTACTAATGCTCTGTTCTTGTTACCTAACTTCAACATGCTTGCTAACAGAGTAAATAGTTGTGCATTAGAAAAACTCTTAAGAAACATAAGAAAAAGAGAGGATTGTCTCAGACATTTGGAATATCCGCAATATCTGTTGTATGTTAGGGACTTTACTTGACATACTTTTCACATTAATCTATTTTGTTACATTTTTTTCAAAGAGGCTTTAACTGGGTTAACAGAGAAATGTGCTGAAGATAATATGAATGAAATTCTAGTATGGAAATATCCATTTGGACTGAAAAGTGACCTCAGTACATTTGGAAATGACCAAGGGCATGATCTTGCACTCTGGCCCCAATCCAGCAAAGCACTTTAAGCACTTGAGCAGTTTCATTGAAGTCACTAAGTGGACAGTGATATGGATTTTTGATCTCAATGTAAATGACACAGCATACTAGAGCGCAGGATATCAACTCCTTCAGAGAACTGATGCTACTTACTCTAACTCCTGTAAATAGAAAAGAAGTTTATGAGGAATGGAAGGAGTGGGGATACTCAAACCCTTTATAAAAGTAGGTACAGTGGTCTTGAGTCACAGAAAGAGTTAAGCAGCACAGAAATCTAAGAAAATGCTTTATCTACACTGTTGATCTAAAGGCTGAACAAACTTATTCTAACGAATTCCATATAAAGCATAACATATTGTTAACATGGGGTCATTATTTTAAGAACTTGGCTGTCTTCATATTTATGTCCAGAATTTATTTGCTTAATCACTTTTCCACAACCATTCAATATTTAAGTATGTTTTCATAAAAAATAGCAGTAATAAATATAGTCTGCAGTCAGCCGGGAGTATGTTGTACATATACAGGGTAATCCAACTCATAAGTTTGCCTTCTTGAATTTCACATTGTGTGCAGTGAACCTTTGAAGAACTGCATAAAAATGCAAATTAGTACAAACATTCTGAATATTCTTATTTGACAAGCCCAAGCAACCTTTAATTAACCATATTATTAAGAGGCCCTGTGATTCTAAGAAGCCCTTCAAAGCAGGTTATCACAGAGTAATTTTATCATCATAATCCATATGCAATATTCAATTTTTCACATCCCAAGCACATATGCCAATTCGGGAAGATTAAACAAAAGCTCATATCAACCCTAGCATTCCTCTGCTTGGTTTATTTTATTTTGAAGCTGTTCCTTTGTGACTTTACAAAACAGACTTTCACACTTTAAAAGAAACTAGTGGAAGACCAACCATTGACATAACCCAATACACTGTTTGAAGTGGGGTATGTGGACTGTGTCCAGCTTTTCTGTTAACTTAAAACATAAAATTTTTTTGTTAGGTCTTCATAGAAACATGAAGAATTTTGTGTTTGGATAACCATTTAGGACCAACTCCTGGGCGGCTGTGTAAAGATCATGTCAATTAGCTTCATGTAGTGCATGCAGACTGAAGCAGAGCAAATTCTTCCCCTAGGGTGAGGAGCATCAGAACAGCTGCTCTGTAGCCATCACTACAGTCCACAGGCGGTAGGAGTCACAGCTGCTATGCACTACTTTAAACAGGAATTTGGGGCAGTAGATCCATCCACAGACACAGTGACCATGTCTCCCATCCCAGTATCTCCTTCTTGCCCAAAACCAACCAACCCCAAATCCCCACAACTAAAAAATACCATTCAGAATTGCTCTATAGGGAAAAAGGAGAGCAGAATCCTCAGTATGGACATTCTGCAGCCTTCTCAAACAATAAAATTGTGCTGTGCCGGAGGACAGAATTTGCCACGTCTTAAAGTTATGGCATCTCAGAAAGTGTGTGCATATCTACTCCATGTGCAAAAGGCATATATGTATATGCACATTATGTTTTGTGATTGTATCAGAGGCATAGAAAATTTAAATGTGCCTCTTCAGCAAATAAAGATCAACTTATCACTTGATCTTATTCCCTCAAATTTTGCTTCTCAATACTAATCCCCAGGAATAATCAACCACTTAATGTCCACTGCTTCTCAAGAGCTCTGTCTTCATAGCAGAGACCTTCTCTAGCATATATCACTTCTAGGTATTTAATATTAAGTATAACCCTACTGTTTAATCTATAAACCTTCTTTTCAAAATCTTGACATTTTCCCCCACTTATCTGACCACCTATCCCTAAACCATATCTTGGATTGTATTTCCACTCTGATTTTCACAATACAAACTTTGTGATCCATTGTAAGCATGGATGACATATGTCCTTTACAAGCTGGCCAGACTATATGATCAGGCTATAATAGCAAGCCAGAATACAGTTAGATGGGTAGAATAAAAGATACTATTTTAAAAGCACATCTGTTTTAACTAAGACTTTATACAAAGCACATGTGTTTACAAAAAACACTGATTGTCTTTGTTAATTCTTATAATGATTTTGACAACACTGTTCACAGGGAGATAAAAATAAGTAAGATCACAGTTTTTAGACTGATTAAGCAGAGAGCGGGACATGAAGATTCCTGAAAAGAAAAAACAGCACATGTTTACAATCAAAGACTATTAGGAAGGCATATTGCTAAGATTTAAGTGCATGGAAGTCCTATGTGACTCTCACTAAAATAACCAAAGAATATCTGTTAAAGGCTGAGATAAGAGCATGTGTCAAACTGAGACATTCAAGAAGCTTTTGCTCAGATTTGGGTTCTCTAGATAAGCTGATGACCTTGAGAGCTCTCACAGTCTGCATCTGAAGCAGCAAGCATTCATAACCTCATTAAAGGATTTTAACTTTATTTTCTGCAAGCTTTAGTCTGCAATCATCCACAAAATAAGGAACAGATAAGTTCTACAAACTCAGAACACAAAGGCTCTTCCCACAGTGTAGTTAGCTTTCTGTGGTACATACAAAGTGGAGGAAATGCAAGCTTTGTAACATGACTAAGAAATTATTTTCAAAAGCAATGGAAAATGCTTTGGAACTTTCACAGCATTCAAACATATAACATAGGGCTATTCAACACGCGGCCCATGGACTGCATGCAGCCTGCGGCCGTTTGTTTGCAGCTCATGGGTGGGAGCCAAAACAAAAAAGTAGTCAATATAATGGTCTTCTATTGATATGTGTTTTAGTAGTTAAGTTCCTGGACTGTCATTGCTCATTAAAAGTGCTGACATATGGGTGGAAATTGGGTAAATATTGCATTTTATTAATATCAGCAGAACTGACTTAAACGGGGCCTGAGCATTGTGTAGTCTTGCCTTAATCTTTGTGTTCATGCCTATCAGTGTGAAAGAAGCTATCTGCATATGTTTGCATATATATTTGCATGTATATGCAACCACACTTAAGCTACAGCCCTCGGCATGTGCTGTGAGTATCATTGTGGCCCCCGGGGCTTCCAAAGTTGAGTAGCCCTGATATAACACCTGCTGACAGAAAAAAACCTAGAAAAGGGAGGCTTTCTCCCTTCTCACACCTTTCAAAAACCTAGAAAAGGGAGGTTTTTCTCTCCCTTCTCACACCTTTCAAAGAGAAGAGAATGCTTGTTAGGAACAAAGGGGGGGGAGAGGCATGTTTTTCTTTTGTTTGTGTCAGAATGAGCAGTAGGGTTGCCAGATGGTTTAACCAAAAACACCAAATACACACCCCCCAAAAAAAGGGGGAGACCAAAGTTGTTGAGCAAAAAAACCCCCGAGAGTTGTTAAGCAACAAAAATATAAAAAATAATAAAAAAATGCTTTTGAGGCTTTTTGGCCCTAACAGGCTGCCGGCGGCCGTCCGCCATCTTATCTCACAGCTCCCCTGCAGAACCTGGTAAACACCCAGGATTTTCACCTCCTGGCCAGGAAAAAATCAGAAAATACCGGACATTTTAGGTGTGCGGTATTTTCCGAATTTTTTTTACCAGACACCTGGCAACCCTAAGCAGATACTTTTTTTTTTTTTCTTGAATTACATAGCAAACTAAGTAATTTTTATACCTTGACGATGGAAAGTGCAATATCATCAACTAGTCAACAGAAGCAGCTGGCACTCAGCAGTATCAGGACCTCACAAATATCCTGATGAAAAAAGTACATGGCCAGTTCCTAATAGAGCATTTCATGGCATTTCTCATCCTCATGTTAATTAAAAGGACACTAAATATCAGAAGCATTCTGGACACTTCGCAGACAACTGAGAAGGTTACCACTTCAAAAATGTTACAGATGCAGTACTATTACTCAAACTGCAATTGTAATCTCTTCATATTGTATATTCACATATTTCAAATGGTTTTCCCAGCCTCAGTATGTGCGTATGGTATGTTCAGAAATAGAAAAATAAAAATCACCTGGAGCAAAGACTGTATGTAAAGACTTACTCATTTTAATGTGTTTTAGTTGATTAATAAATAATTTCGAGCTAACTAAAAACATCTTAAGGTTTTCATGAATATACATCATGACAAGATAATTCTGGCTGAAAATAGTGAAGAGGTTTGTAATAGTCCCCTGGCTCTTTGCAAGAGCAAGGGAACTTTCACGACCATGAGAATATATACGGTTCTGGTGCAATACATCTTTTATTGGTACCAATGCTACAAATCTACTGTGTGCATTTTGCAACCTTAAGGTTTTGTCCCAAAACCATTACTTTATGCAAATTATTCTAGGACTACTTTTCTGAGTGTCAGGGGGGCCGGGCTGACAGCTTCCGCAGGCCCCACGCAAGGTATCTAGGGCCTGGCTCTGTGCCCCCAGAAGAGGTGGGGTGTTGGGCAGAAGGAATGGGGTCGGGGCAGCCAGCCCTCAGTGCCACCCGGAGCATAGCACTGGCCACCCCCAGCCCTCAGAGCCACATGGAACATGTGGAGAGATGTTCCAGTGGTGATTTAAAGGGCCTGGGACTCCAGCTCCCTGCTGCTGCCACAATAGCAGCAGCGTCGGCCAGGAACTCTGGATCCTTTTGAAACACTTGGGCAAAACTGCCCCATTTGCCTCTCACCCATTGGCAGGCCTGCTGAGTACAGATTACTTACATAAGCTTTTGCAGGAGCAGGGCCTTAGTTTACAGATTTGTATCAGAGGGTAATAATAGTCAAAAGGTAAAAATACAGAACATAAAAACCTTTGTTTCAGAAGCTGCACTGAAGTTATACAGTGCTTTTAAATGCAAACAATATACTATCCTATACTATAGAATTTTAATTCCCCAAAGTTTAAAATATTTTTATATTCATGACAGTAATGTTTTTAATATGACAAATATTTTCTTAAATCTTTCTTTATTCATAAGCATGTCTTCCTAAGACTGGCTGTGCACCTCCTACATTATCAGTTCTTGACTTGTCAAAATCATTAATTGAATCTTTGATTAGAAAGTTGGATTTGATTGCACAACACATTGGGGCCATTTTTTCCATGAATTAAAATCAAAGCTGTTTTTAAAAGGATTTCTATGTAGACATTGATACGAGGTTCTGAAACAAAAGGACAGACTTTCTTTTCAATTGTTTAATTTTGCTGATGAGCCAATATTTTCCTGTGGTCTCTTGTGACATTATATCTTCCTTCAGTGAATTTCACTAAGTATTTAATTGCAAATAGAGGGAAATATGTTTTTTCTTCTAAATAATAGACCATTAAATGAGAATATCTAATCATGTGCAATATTTATATGAACATATATCATTTTGTGCTGGAAATGTCTCTGTATATTACTTAATTTCTCTTCACAAGATATTTTTAAGAACAGTGGTTACCCTTAACTTGTCTATTGGCTGATATCACAGGTTTTTAAAATATTTGGGTATGTCTACACTGCAAAGTTAATTCAAAATAACAGCCGCTATTTTGAATCAACTTTAATAGCGTCTATACATGCAAACCGCTATTTCGAATTTAATTCGAAATAGCGGAGCCCTTAATTCGAATTTGGTAAACCTCATTCTACAAGGAGTATCGCCAAATTCAAAATAGCTATTTCAAATTAAGTGCTGTGTAGACACTTAATTCGAAATAGGGGGCCGGCCTCTAGCCCTTCCCAGAGAGCCCTGGTGGCCACTTTGGGCACAACCAGGAAAACTTACTCTCCTCTCCCCCAGCCCCAGAGCCATTAAAGGGGTAGACCCTGGCCACAGTGCCTGTGCCAGCTCCAAGCCTGCCAGACCAGAGCCAGCAGTGGCCACTGGGGCCCCTGACCCAGTGGCCCCAAAACATGAGCCAGCAAGCCACTGGCAGCCAGCCCTCTACCGCTCCCCAGGAGCAGTCTGTCAGCTCCCAGGAGCCTGACAGGGGCTGGAGAAGGGCGCCTTCCTGGTCAGGGTGGAGCTCATGGACCTTATTCAGGTTTGGGGATGCCCCAACGTCCCATGATCTCCGCACTAGATGGAGGAACGCGCCGCCTATGGCAGGATAGCTGCCAGCCTGGCCACCAAAGGCCACATGCGAACCCAGGAGCAGGTTAGCATGAAAGTCAAGTTGGTCCGGCGAGACCCCCATCCCTGAGCTTCCCCTTCCCCTTCTTTCCCTTACTTTCCCCTTCCAGCTCTCTCCTCCCAGGTTTCCCCCTCCCCTCTCCCTTTCCCCATCCACCTTCTTTTCCCAGTCTCACCAAAGGTTCATCCCCCCCCCCCGCCCCAGTTTTGTTCAATAAACCCAGTTTCTATTTTTGAACATACATGTCTTTTATTTGATATCAGGAAGGGGGGCTAGGGAGGAGTAAGTGGAAGGACGTGAGGGAGGAATGGGGCACAAGCCCCCAGTGGGGAAGACCGGGGAGGCTCTGAGGGCTTCTTGGGGTGGACGCTCTCTCTCAGGGCCTCCTGGATCCTGACAGCCCCTCGATGGACCCCCTGGATGGCAGCCTGCATCAAGTGCAGCCAGCCTGATGGCAATGACCCTACTAGATGTACCGGCGTGCCCAAGGGCAGCTCTGGCTCCATGTGGCCGAGTGCTGTGGTGCCCTGAGTGCAGGCACTCACGGCACTCCAAGACAGGACTGCTTTGCTGTCCCCTCATCGAGGTAGACAAGCAAGCGGGGAACCCTGAGAACTGTCTGTCCGGGGTGGGGGTAGGGTCCCCTTTAAGTAGGGAGCTCAGTTGGCCTCAGGCAGCAGCCTCACACACTAAGTCCTAACCTGATGCCCTGCCGGCACTGGTTCCAGCCAGCCTTAACTTCGGTTCAGGGTCCACTCAGTGTGGATGTGCTATTTTGAAATAGCAAAACGCTATTTTGAAATAGTTTTTGTGTATAGATGCGTTATTTCGAATTAGCTTAATTCGAATTAACTATTTTGAATTAAGTTAATTCGAAATAGCGCTGTAGTGTAGACATACCCTTAGGTTACGTCTACACTGGCAGCTTCTTGCGCAAGAACTCTTTTGCGGAAGAGTTCTTGTGCAAAAACTCTTCCACAAGAGAGCGTCTA
Organism: Rafetus swinhoei; assembly: GCA_019425775.1. Taxonomy (NCBI): domain Eukaryota; kingdom Metazoa; phylum Chordata; order Testudines; family Trionychidae; genus Rafetus; species Rafetus swinhoei. The sequence continues at coordinate 31,227,533 of CM033447.1, read as the reverse complement.
CACTGGCATGTGCGTTTGCGCAACATATGTGCTTTTGTGCAAGAGCATCCATGCCAGTGTAGATGCTCTCTTGCGCAAGAAAGCTCTGATGGCCATTTTAACCATAGGGCTTTCTTGCGCAAAAAAATTCATGTTGTCTGTCTACACTGGCCTCTTGCGCAAGAACAGTTGCACAAGAGGGCTTATTCCTGAGCGGGAGCATCAGAGTTCTTGCACAAGAAGCACTGATTTTATACATTAGAATGTCAGTGTACTTGCGCAAGAACTTGCGGCCAGTGTAGACAGGCAGCAAGTTTTTGCGAAAAAGCGACTGCTTTTGCGCAAGATTGCGCCAATGTAGACACAGCCTTAGATAAGAAGAACTGTCCATCATTGCAAAAAAGATCAGTTCTGGGAAAAAAAAACCCTCAACACAAACTACTTACAATCTACCACAGTAAAAGACAATATTTTGAAGTTGCTTGAAAAACGAAAATCTCGAAAAGTTGTAAGATATGTTAGATCCACTTCTAAGGACAAATTCGGCCTTTTATTATATGCTGAAGCAAACATCTATCCAATCCAAAACTTTTCATATTTTAAAAAGCCAAGTTAGAGACAGAAAAGGTCTTCCATTTAAAAGTAGATAATTATAAACACTGTGAAACTACTAATTCAATACAAACAGAATATGTAAAGTTAATTTGGTCTTTTCCTTGTGATTTATCTTCTGTAAAGCTACCTACTGATAAAAATGTTATTACGTAACTATATGATATTATCTTTGACAACCTTATTTTTAGATGCCTGAAACTGAGGTGAACTATATCTCATACAGCAACAAAAATTATTTTTTTAGGATACCAACATTTGAATACTTTTCCCTTTCCCTATTTCCTGGTCTAATAGAAGAGGCAGGCAATTGCTTCATGATGTTTTAACACATTTATCCTCCACGATGGAATTCTGCATAAAAGAAAGATTGTGAAAGTGAAATCATTTCTGCAGTTTTGGAACTCAGAATATATGCTATAAATGAATACTTATTGCCCATTTAGAATTGAGAGTAAGTTTCATTTCATTTCTGTACTGTTTCTGGTTTATTTTTTAAGTTCATTTTTATCTATATTTAGGCTGGGTGCTTACCTTTAAGAAGCCAGTAAAAATGAAAATACTTTGCCCGTATTAATTGTCTGCGTTAAGAAATGAAACTATTTAAAGTTCTCCTCTCCGGCATAACACTCAAAATGACCAGTAGCATGATAGCATTAGCTCCTTGGATGCAACTCCTATGTCATGTGTAGATTCATTCATTTCAGGGAATTGACACTGATGTATCAAGTCACATGGTGTGTTGCAAAGTCCAGTGGCACCAATATATTACTCTAATGCGTTCTGATAGCATTTTTACTATGCAGCAGTAAAAGCACGAGTACAGGTTGAAAGTCTCTTAACTGGGATTCTCTTGTCCAGCAAAGTCCAGATGGATGGATGTTCCAGGACCAGAAAATCTCAGGGAAGAGCTAGTACATGGGAGCCCTGCAGGCTGGCAGGGCAGTGGCAGACCAATGCATGGTAGCAGGGCTTTCCGGCAGGGCAGTGGAACTGCCCAGTAGGGGAGCAGAAGCCTAGTGAATGGAGGCAGCGAGGCTGCTGGGTGCTGCAGCGGGAGCCCCGTGTGCAGAGGCAGCGGGGCTGCCAGGTGCTGCAGCTAGAACCTGGTGCACGGAGGTAGTGGGGCTGCTGGGCACTGCAGCGAGGGCCAGTGAGAGTGGAACACTAGCCGAGAAGCCAGCGATTGGGCCAGAGCTGAAGGGGGCTGGTGTCAAGGGGGCCAGAAATGACCTCCCCTGGTCTGGCAAAATCCCTCACCCAGGACTGGTCAGGTCCCATGGGTGCCAGACCAGGGAGGACCAATCTGTAATTTCTACTTGTAATGAAAAGGCAAATCTCTCAAGATTCTGCCACTTACGGTTTCTCATTTTCTAATTTACTGATGTACAAAATTTCAGCAGATATGGTTTCTACTGAAGTCCAGTTTTTTGCACAATTCCATCTGTGTTAACTAAGGCATGAGAAAGTTAAATGACTTGCCGAAGGTCATACACGGAGTGAGTGACAAAAGTAAAATCCCTGCAAGCTGCATGGAAACTTTTCAAAGACACCATGATAGAGGCCCAACTGAAATGTATACCGCAAATTAAAAAAACACAGTAAGAAAACCAAACAAGTGCCACTGTGTCTTAACAACAAAGTAAGAAGCAGTAAGGGATAAAAAGGCATCATTTAAAAAGTGGAAGTTAAATTCTAATGAGAAAAATAGAAAGGAGCATAAACTCTGTCAAACTAAGTGTAAAAATGTAATAAGAAAACCCAGATAGGAGTTTGAAGAGCAGCTAGCCAAAAAATTAAAAAGTAATAGTAAAATGTTTTTTAAGTACATCATAAGCAGGAAGCCTGCTAAACAGCCAGTGGGGCTCCTGGATGATTGAGATGCCAAAGGAGCACTCAGAGATGATAAGGTCATTGCACAGAAACTAAATAAATTCTTAGCTTCAGTTCTCACGGCTGAGGATGTCAGGGAGATTCTCAAACCTGAGCCATTCTTTTTCAGTGACAAATCTGAGGAATTGTTCCAGATTGAGGTGTCAGAGGAGGTTTTGAAACAAATTGATAAACTTAACAGTGACAAGTCTCTGGAGCCAGATGGCATTCACCCAAGAGTTCTGAAAGAACTCAAATGGGAAATTGCAGATCTATGAACTGTGGTTTGTAACCTATCCTTTAAATCAGCTTCTGTACCTAATGACTGGAAGACAGCTAATGTGACGCCAATATTTAAAAAGGGCTTGAGAGGTGATCCTGGCAATTACAGACCAGTAAAATATAGTTGAGAATAGAATTGTCAGACACATGGATGAACATAATTCATTGAGGAAAGTCAACATGGTTTCTGTAAAGGGAAATCATGCAGTGGCAGTCAAAAAAGCAAACAGAATGTTAGGGATCATTTAAAAAGCGATAGAGGATAAGACAGAGAATATCTTATTGCTTTTATATAAAACCATAGTACGCCCACATCTTGAATACTGCATACAAACATGGTCACATCATTTCAAAAAAGATATATTTGCATTGGAAAAGGTTCAGAAAAGGGCAACAAAAATGATTAGGGATTTAGAACAGATCCCATATGAAGAGAGATTAAAAAGACTGGGACTTTTCATCTTAGAAAAGAGGAGACTAAGGGGGATATGATAGAGGTCTATAAAATCATGACTGGTGTGGAAAAAGTGAATAAGGAAAAGTTATTTACCTATTCCCATAACATAAGAACTAGGGGTTTTTCTTCATGCAGCACACAGTCAACCTGTGGAATTCCTTGCCAGAGGAGACCAGGACTTTAACAGGGTTCAAGAGGAACTAGATAAATTCATGGAGGTTAGGTCAATCAATGGCTATTAGCCAGGATGGGTAGGAATGGTGTCCCTAGCCTCTGACAGAAGTTGGGAATGGATGACAGGAAAGGGATTGCTTGATGATTCCTTGTTTTGTTCACTCCCTCTGGGATATCTGGCATTGGCCACTGTCAGAAGACAGAATACTGGGCTAGATGGACCTTTGGACTGACCAGTATGGGCGTTCTTATGAGTGGCTTACATGAAATTAGAAACCAGTTTTCTCCAAAGTCCCAATTCTGTCTTGTACACTAAATACTAGAATCCTGTAATAATGAATTCTTTTAAGATATTCTATGCTTCTCCAAAATGGTCAAATTCCAAATGCTGCCACAGAAAACAGATTTATAGCTAAGGACTTTTAACCTTTCTCTCTTTTCAAAGCACTCATGGAAGATGCTTAGATACCATGACGAGAGGTATAAGAGTGAGTAGAATTTATAACCTCCATTTTCCAGAGCCTCTATTAAATATAAAAATGCATGCACAATAAACCATGGCATAGAACTTTGGACTGATTATTTGCTTTGCAACTTTATTTTCAGATTTATAGAGCAAAACAACAGGCTTGAATAGCTACATGTGCTTGATTACACTTATTTGATTATATTTTGACATTGATGTTTTTAAAAGCTGCAAAATTTAGGAAGCAATTTATCCAATAATCTAGTTACTTTTGATATAATTGAAACAATATGAATAAAATCAGCAGGATACCTGCTGTTTAAAATTTGGCCATAGCCCACTGAACACTTCATTTTTCACACAGTATATAAGTACAAACTCTACAGATAGCAGTACATTCAAACACAATAATAAATGTTTCATTTAAAAAAACCCCCCAGTAAAATCAGTATTCTAATATCCCCTCTTGCAGTTTCTCTAAATACCAATAAGACAATGGGGAGTCATATGCATGAAGCAGTATATTCAGTATATCTGATTGTTCAAAAAACAGTCCCTCACACAGCTCACCATATTCCCTTGCAAGAAAGGAGTAAACTTTACTTACAGAGTATTTATCAGTCTCTGGGGTCCTCCCCTCCCAGGAAACTCCCCAATTCCCCAGTACCCATCTTACCTCAGTGATCCACTGCCAGTATTCACCTAGCCTCTGCCTCAGGGGCAAACTGCAGTCTGAAATGGCCACTCATCATTGGCAAGGGAGTGTGAACCTGCTGCCTTTTCCTCTCCTGGCTGCCCCCCTGCAGCCCTGGTACCCTCAGGCCTTGCTTCAGGCCCTCCAGCCTGGAAATGAGATCAGGCCAGAGCTCTCCAGACCTGCCTGCCTTTCCCCAGCACTATTCCAACTCCAGCTCTAGTATTCTCTGGCCTTGTCTCAGACCCTGCAGCCTGGGAGTGAGGTTAGGCCAGGGCTCCCCACCTCTGCCTGCCTAGGGTTGCCAGGTGTCTGGTATTGGCCTCTGTCCGGTAAATACCGGACATGTAAAATCAGAATGGGTTTTCTCCTATCATGTTCACCAGGAAGCCTAACGGTGCTATCTGTGTGTGAATTTGAAAGATCCAAACTCCATCACTATGTGAACTGTCGTCTTCTTCACATTAACGAAGTGCTGCCAGCCTTTAAGGAGATAAGGGTCTTTATGTTCCTTGATTTATCTTCAGTTTGCCACCAGATCTCCTTAATGAAAGATTCCTGCAAGCACACATCTTTCATCATTTCAGAAAGTATGTTCCAATTCAAACAGATGCCATTTGGGTTAGCCTTTGCAGTGTTGATATTCCAGAGAACAACATATCTCATTGTTGAAGAAAAAAGGGGAGTGACTTATTTTCAAGACGATATTCTAATATTTGACAAAGATGAATCTGAATATAACATAATCCCAAAGGATCTAGAAAAATGTCAATGACGTGGACTTTCAATTGACCAAAATATAAAATTCTGTATTGATTCAGTGGTATATTTAGGCCATCTGAGCTCTTAGAATGGAATACAACTAAAATCAGACCTAGTATAAAATCAGGCCATTTGTGATACACCAGAGCCTGATAACTATGACAAACTTCAGTCCTTCTTGGGATTGTGCAAATACTGTTCAAAGTTTGCTGTGAAATTATAGTAGAACCTCAGACTTATGTAGACCTCAAAAATGGAGGTTGCTTTTAATTCTGAAATATTTGTAACACCAAACAAAACATTAAGGTTGTTCTTTCAGAAGTTTACAATGGAACATTAACTTAATACAGCTTTGAATTTTTTCATGCAGAAGAAAATTTTAACCATCTCAGTTTAAATGAAACAAGCACAGAGTTTCCTTATCTATTTTTTTTTAAACTTTCCCTTTTTAAAAAGTTTATATTTAAAACATGACTATTTGCTTTGTTTTGTTTTGCTCTAGTCCTGCCTGTGTGCTTCTGGTTCCAAATGACGTGTATGGTTTGTGGTTAGTTCATAATTCTGGAGTTCCTAACTCGGAGGATCTACTGTAGTTCCTTTGTATTAGCTCCTTTAAAAGGATGTGAGGTATGAATAGGGATGAAACATATAAGAACAGCTTTAATGAGATATAACATGCAATTTCTACCAGTCCTTTTGATTCTAAGCAGCAAACAACTGTCACAAAAGATGCTTGTGAGTATGGTCTTGGTGCTATCTTGACTCAAGTAAAATATGGCCAAGAAGTCACTATTGCATTCATCTCTAGAGCCCTGACTGAAAAAAAATATATTCTGTCATTAATATAGAGGGCAGTGAGTGGATGAGTGAGGCTCTGTGACCTGCACTGTGCAGGATTCAAGACTAGATGATCATAATTATGGTTAAGATTTTGTCATGGTTGTTTTTAGTAAAAGTCATGGACAGGTTACAGTCAAACAAAAATTCAAGGAAGCCCATGACCTGTCCATGACTTTTACTAAAAACACCTGGGAGAGAGACTGCCCAGAGAGACTTATAGTCTGACCCCAACTACATGGGGGAGGGGGAATTGAGAGTCTGGCACCACTGCCATTTTGGGGGACAGCTCCAGGCACTGGGGTGGTGTGGAAGACAACTCTGGACATGGCTGGGAGACCACTGAGGGAGCCTTAGTGTTATTCTGTTGGAAATTGAAGGAGTCTCCTATGCTCCCCTGCATTTCTATTGACAACCTCATCTTGGCTCCAACATTAGATGCTGCAAGAGAGCATGTACATATGGAAGGTTCTTGAAGTTCGGTTGTACCAGAGGAGGATGCAGCCTACAAATGGAACAACAGAGACTGCCTTGAAGAAGTAGTTTCGATTTGCAATCCTACCAATGCCTATAGCACATGTATATGGTATGACACAAGGCCTGAAGGGGGGACTGAGGGAGAAAATGATGTACAACCGTATTGAGAATGCAGCTCTCAAGCACAGCAAAGTGGAAGTATAGACTTAGCCTAAATTATTTTCTGGTGTGCATAACATGCACATCTCACAGCTGTGACAGCCCAGCATGCATGTGGTTAATAGCCATAATTACAATGCTCTGGGCTATAATTATGCAGGTGTAGATGGTCACATAATTTCTTACAAAACAAACACAAACATACAGTGAAGAATGCATGGGGTGAATTTAAGTCAGCTGAGTAACTCATTTATGCTGGCGTAACTAAGATCAGAATATGGCCATAAAGTGTGAGAGCAGTTAAAATGTTTCTTTTAAACATTTTACTAATATTTCCATTAATAATATCTTATATACTGTCACAAAGTTAATAGAATACCTTTTATCTGTACCAGCGCTCTCTTGCTTTTTTCCCCCCCTCTGTCTTTGAGTACAAATACAGTAGGTATAAGAAAATTTTTTGACTTTCCCAATCTATTCTTTTGGAAACTGAACTAGTTTAAAACTTCAGTAAAGTGGCAAATATAATATACAGTTAAGATGTGAACTATACAGATAACTGAGTGAAGATTGAGCTTATTAGATTCTCTTCAGCATACATCAATTATACCCACCACTGAAGGTGATGTAACTATGATTCCAGCTAATTAAGTCTGTATTATTAAGATGGAGTGTTTAATAAGGCTTCGCATGGGAAAATCAAGCTAACTGTCAATCTCCTTTGTAATAATATGTTTCACTTCTAAACAATCAACATAGCTGTGATTTGCAGTGTTGCCAACCACTAATGCTTTTGGGTGTTTTTGTAGAAGTTTTAATCATAGTAATTAGGATAGAAGCTCTTGGGGTGGCCAGATGTATGTCTTTTGTGTAGACATCATTATTGGTATTATAAAGAAAGATTCTCTAAAATCCAATAGGGAAAACACTTGTTTTTGTATTCTACTGAGTCTACACCTTTCTCTGTGTTTTGTTATCCATAAGAAGGAAAGCTAGAGTAGTATTTTGGAACTAGAAATACTTTTATCAAAACTCACACAGGTAAAAGCTAAGTGATGTTACCTATTTAATGACTGATTGTCTTGTCAGAATCACATGAAGCCAAAATTTTTCAAAACAAATGTTAGCAGTTTTTCCTCCTGTTTTCTGCTCACTACCACATCACAATCCTCACTCACAAATACACATACAAACTCATGACTAATATTAAGCCTGTGAAACAGTAGGATGATTCAGTATAGAGAACTCCACAGCAAGTCTCTGGCATCATTCAATCCTTGTGTAAAAAGATGTCAGAATATAAAGGATACCGATGATTACTTAATTTGGTAAGAAGGCAAAAAAGCCCACATTTTGTGCAATAGCAATAGTTTACCGGAGACAGGTCTGTCTGAAGGTCATTACATCATGCACTCTTATTAAGGGTCCTATTTAAATTGAAATTTATAGTCTTTCACATTGACTTCACTGGGAGTAGGATCTGAGTTGACAAGAATGTCCATTCCAGAGTCCTCTGGTATCAGAGTTTTTTATCTCCAGTTACTCTGAACAGCATCATTATTCTTGCTGTATTCAAATCAACAGTGAAATATGCTTAAAAAAAGAAGCGTTCTACTCTGAAAAATTTGTGAACAAAAATGGCACTTCCTTTAGCACTGCTCAGCCAATACAGTTGAGAGAGAGAGAGAGAGAGAGTATGCATTACATTATATTTCTTTGGTTGCATCAATAGAATTGTTTATTGAGGTCCAAGAAATTACACCTAAAGAAACACCCTGTGAAAGCAATGTGAAGACAATGGGCTTTCACAAATATAAAAGAGGGCCCATTTTGGCCTGCAGAGCATTTATTACTGGCAATGACGCAGAATAAGGGGAAAAAAAGCCCTACAGTTTAGGTCAGGGGTCAGGAATAAGTGGCCCATGGGCCAGATTCAATTCACCAAGATTAGCCCGTAGCAGGCTGCCAGTATTTTATTTATCTGTGCATCCACAGGTACAGCCAATGAGAGCTGTGGGAAGAAATACTACAAAATAGCTTATTTCAAGATAGCATGTCTACTCTACAGGGAAGCCTCAAAATTAGTCTGAGGCAGGCTCCTCTAATGTGGATGCGCTACCTTGATTTAGAGCCCCAGGAAGCACTAGGGAGTAATTACTTTGAATGGCCCTGGGGAGGAGCTATTTTGAAATAGCAGCAGTGAAGCGTCCACGCTACAGCTATTTCAAAATAGCAACTTCGAAAGAGGTGTTATTCCTCGTGGAATGAGGTTTACAGAAGTTGGAATAAGATGTCTGGTTTTTCAAATTTATTTTGAAATAACTGAATTGCTGTGTAGATGCTTGCAGTGTTATTCCGAAATAACGCTGCTGTGTAGATGCACCCTTACAATGATTTAAGGTTTGGAGTGATTAATTGAAGCTGAGCTAATATGAAACATGTAAGAGAAAGAAGAATCAAACGCAACATCATTCGGAATTTTTGGGTGAGTTTCTCAAGCCTCATCTTCACTTCTCAGAAGATCGACACTGCAGCGGTTGATCTTCCAGAGTTCAGTTTAGTGGGTCTAGTAAAGACCTGCTAAATGAAATGCTGAGGGTGCCCCTGTCAACACTGGAACTCCCAGTCCTCACAAGGAATGAAGGAAGTCAACAGGAGCACTTCTCTCATTGACGACCTGCTGTGAGGATGGCACCAAAGCTCGGCTTAAGGTACATTGACTCCTCTACATATTTTATGTAGCTGAAATTGTGTCTCTTAAGCCACCCTTTGGCTATAATGTGGACCTGACCTCAAAATAAGAAGGTATAACAGAACTTTTTGCAGAGATGTTGTTGTGTAGTGTTCACCTCATGCTTTTATCTTTAGGTTGTGTTCCCACCACCTGTTCCCCATACAGTTAGTCCCGTTTATAGTCCACAGGCAGGAGCAAGAGAAAGAGAGAGAGAGTGTGCTACCTCTCTCTGCTTCTACTAACAGCCTTTTCCCTATGCTAGCTCTCCTCCCCCCACTCTCATTGCCTCCAGACTTTTAATGCTGGCTAATGGGCCTAACAGGTGTGGGCAGCTTCCAGCCCAATCTCCAGTAATTGCCTAGCTCCATCACATTTCCACTGATTGGGGCTGGAGTTGCCAAAGCTGATTAGGGCATCCCCTACACAGCATCCTGCAACAGAAGGGTTAATTAGGAAGGGTATTTTATAAACATATTGCTGTAATTTAAATTGTTAAGGCTTCATCCTTAGATGGGGTAAAATAGTGAGCTCTCCTGAAGTCTCTGGTGCTATACTGAAGATGTGGTCCTAATAATATCCACTTTAATGACATGAATACATAGTGAATTATACTTGTATATTCATCTCTTTACTGAAAATTTCTTTATCATAAGTCCCTTACATACAGTGATCTTAGTGTTCTTTATGTATTCTTAAGAAGGTTGGGTACACTTGCAGCCTTCTATGAAATATTATTTCAGTAACTTGTTATTGGCATATGATTCAACATTGTCATACTTATCCTGGGATTAATACAATTGTTTTAGTATTATTCTAACTTATGTTTATCATGAACTATTAATTATATCCTTCAAACATCAATGTAACGTTACACAAAGGCATCCTGTTTAAAACACAATACCACTCTATCAAGCTTTAGTTGACAAATTAACATCAACCCTTGTCATTAACAGAGTGACTAATTACACCTAGGCAGGCACAACAGAAATAACAGGTGCCTGTGATAAGGTCACACAGAGGGCTTTATGTTCAACTTTAACGAGAAAATGATTATTCTGACAGTCTACATAGCAACACCCAGCCTCATGCAGTATGCGCATTTTGAAAATGGTTAATGTTTCTAAACAAGGACAAATAATCGTCATTTGATTGCACCAAGACTATCTTGGAGTGTCTTATTAGGGAGCATACATAAAAATACATGAACACAGATATTCCTGAGCAGAATGAGTCTGAGCAATATTAAAAGACTCTTCATTGCTTAATTTTGGTTTTCCTTTAGGCACTCATCACGTACTGCTGGTCATATGAAAGCTGACACTCCAAATGAAAAATAATATCTGGGAAATTAGTTATTCTTCTGTTCAAAAGGTGCTAATTATATAAAATAACAGTAACACTACCATATTATTTAAAATTTGAGATGGCTTTCGTTTTGCTATTGAAGATGGTAACATTCTGAGATGCATTAACAGGAGTGTTGTGAGCAAGACACAAAAAGTCATTCTTCCGTTCTACACTGCACTGATTAGGCCTCAATTGGAGTATTTTGTCCAGTTCTAGGCATCACATTTCAAGAAAGATGTGGCGAAATGGGAGAAGGTCCAGAGAAGAGCAACAGAAATGATTAAAGGTCTAGAAAACATGACCTATGAGGGAAAGCTGAAAGAACTGGGCTTGTTTCATTTAGAAAAGAGAAGACTGAGAGGGGACATGTATCTAAAAGGGTGTCACAAAAAGGAGGGAGAAAAATTGTTCTCCTTAGCCTATGAGGATAGGACAAGATGCAATGGGCTTAGATTGCGTGGTTTAGGTTGGACATTAGGAAAAACTTCCTAACTGTCAGGGTAGTTAAACAGGAATAAATTGCCTAGGGGGGTTGTGGAATCTCCATCATTGGAGATATTTAAGAGCCGATTAGACAGATACTTGTCAGGATGATCTAGACAGTGCTTGGTTCTGCCATGAGGGCAAGGGACTGGACTCGATGACCTCTTGAGGTCCCTTCTAGTTCTAGGATTCTATGATTATATGGAGAGAAGATATATTTAAGTTGCCTAAGAATCATTAGCAGGGCTCGCCGAACCATGGCGAGCCCCGCTCGCCAACCGCGCTGTCCGGCGATCTGCGCATGCACAGATCGCCCAAACCCGGCTCTTCCGGGTTACAATCTACTCGCCACGGGCGAGTAGACTGTATAATTTGTCGAGCCCTGATCATTAGCAATTATCTTCAAGAACTCACAGAAGAAAGGTGAGGTCCCAGAGTACCAGGGAAGAGCAAATATAGTATCAAATCAACCTATTTCCTTCTCTGAGGTGGTACTGACCTTGTGGATAGGAGAAAGTAGTAGATGTGATATATCCTGATTTTAGTAAGACTTTTGACATTCCCAAATGGCAGTCTCATGAGAAAACTAAGGAAATGAGGTCTAGATTAATTTACTAATGAGGTTTGCACCACTAGTGGAAAAATGGCCCTCATAAAATAATCATCAATGTTTTGGTATCAATATGGGAGGGTGTTGCTATTGGGTCCCATATGGGTCTGTCCTGGGTTTGATACTATTAAATATTTTCATTGATGACTTAGATAATGGAGTGAAAAGTATGCTCATATAATTAATGGTTGTCTCCAAGATGAGAGGCATTGCAAGCACTTTGGAGGGCAGGACTAGAATTCAGAATTGGTCTGAAACCTACAGGATGAAATTCAATAGAGAGAAGTGCAAAGTACTTTGCTTTGGAAGGAAAATATCAAATGCACAATTACAAAATGGAGAATTGCTTGCCACACTATCATACAGTGGAAAAGGATCTGGGGGATATAGTGGATCACAAATTAAATATGAATCAAGGATGTGCTGCAGTTGTGGGTTGGACAAATACCTGTTAAGGACTGCTGTGTATCATAGGTATTTCTAAGGTGACAATTTCCTTGGTATCTAAGTACCTCTCATCCCAGATATTGCAAGAGTGATAGAGTCCTTCAGCTATATGATCACTTATAATTAAAAAAACATGCTTGTCATTCAATTTTATTAAAGCTTTCATGTATTAAAAAACCCTATATAATGTTATGATTTGACTTGATCAGGACGAGTAATGTTCACTGTCTGCAATTAGAAGTTCTTGTTCTGGAGAGTTGTAATTATTTCTACTGAGTCTGTTCTTTTACATTTTTTTCCATTTCATTATCAAAATGCATATTTTCACATTTCCTATCTGTGTCAATGCTGTGTACCTGGTTTTATACATGATATTTATAAAACCCACAGTGTTATTTTTAAATGAACAATAGCAGGACCAACATTATTCATACTTCATCTACAAGCAAGTTGAGATTTCAGTTTCAGCAAACAGGTGACAGACCAATCCCCTCCTTCTAACCTATTGATGCTGTCAATAGAACAAACATTTATCTAGTTAATTGAAATTCACTATATGTCACAGTCAAAGAAAAAAAATCACATGTTGTAGAGTGTAGTGAAAGATATGTGTAAGTGTACACAGGGCTGCCTATAGTGGGGAGGGGTGGGGGAAGGGCAGCTGTTCCAAGGCCCAGCAATTTGCCAGAATCCTGTGCCAGAGCCCCTGGCAGCTTTTGCCTTGCATTCCCATTTGGCACTGAAAGACTAGCTGGCAGAGATTAGCCTCCAGTCCCACCCCTTCCGCCTGAGATCCCACCCTTTTCAGGGGGCCCAGAGCCTGTTCCCCCCAGGGTTTGGTGAAGACTCCTGTGAGCCCTGGAATGCACAAGATGAGAAGTTTGTGTGCATATAGCTATATAAAAACAAGGTTCTTATCATTTGAATGCATAGATTTGTTTGGAAAGGGAACAGTGAATATAGGCAATTCATTTTCTTTTGTTTATTTGTATGCCAGAAATGTCCATGATGAATCTGCCCATAGTTGCAAAAAAATTCCAAGCAGAGCAATCCTCTCCTGGGATTCAGACCCTGATTCCTTCTGTTCCAATTGAAACAGCTCTCCTTCCAGTGAGAGTGGAGGTGAGACACAGAAAGAGGACTTTTGTTTCCTTTGAGGTTTCATTTTTCTTTTTCTTAGCATGTTTACATTTCTCCTCTTTTTGGGGGGCTTATGAATAGGGATGCTGGACAGAGAGGAATAGTGATGTGCCATCTTCCCTGACTGTATTCTTTTCTTGTACCTTAAAAGCACTTGAATTCCTGAATAGTTAAGCTGACCCTATTAATTTTAGAGTGTAAAAGGCTCCTGGACCTTGAGTAACTTTATAATTCTGATTCGTCTTTGCTATCAACTTCTGAAAGAAAAATCTAATGAAGAACTCAATCCAACACCCATTAAAGTCAAGGGAAAGACTCAGATTGCCTTTAATAGGTGTGGATCCAATCAAGTTATGTTCATTCCAACAGTAATTTACTGTTGGAATAAATTTTGACAGAAAATGCCATTTCTGGAAAGTGTAAATTTTCCATAGGATAATTTGATTTTGCTGAAATTTTTCAATTTTTTTTTAATCAGGAAAGCTCAAGCAATATGTTTAATTTCTTGTCAGTTCAAGTAGTCTTATAATAAGGGACTAAGAGGTGTCGTGCTTCATGGGAGAGATTGCATTGCATCATGAGAGATGTACTTCAGCCAAGGAGTTGAGCTCATAGAAGAAAATGGAATCTATAGTGAGGCAATGTACCACAACAGGGAAAAGTAGTTTAATGTTGAATTGACTCAAAATTAAATATTTCCTGTCTTGTCCTGACCAAGTCATGTGGTGCATTATGGGAGGTGTAGTCTGGGTGCCCAGCCCTGCAGGAGAATGGGGGGGCCATGAAATTACACACCACAAAAACCCATGAGGCAATGTTATTCAATAGTGACATGCAGTTTAATGTTGAATTGACTTGGAACAAAGTGTTATATGGGTCACTCCTGCAAACTGAAATGACACATTTTGTATGAAAATTCAAAATTCAAACTAAGAGATGGGGGAAAGCCAATTGGTGCGGAGATGCACGTAAATCGGAGGGAGACTTCTCTTAGAGGAGACTCCATTGATAGAGATTCTCTAAGCTGTAGTCAGAAAGAGAGGAGGGGAGAGGGCAAACCATGGGCCAGAGCAGACAAACAACTGCATACAAAGGAATCCAATGCATCAGGGAAAGGCAGACAAATAAGCAGTGGCAAATTTTTAAAGTGCTTCTACACAAATGCTAGGAGTCTGACTAATAAGATGGGTGAACTAGAGTACCTAGTATTAAATGAGGAGATTGACATAATAGGCATCACTGAAATCTGGTGGAATGAGGAAAATCTGTGGGGCACAATCATACCGGGATATAAAATATATCGAAAGGATAGAGCAGGCCGGGTGGGTGGCGGAGTGGCACTGTATGTGAAAGATAATGTAGAATCAAATGAAATAAAAATATTAAGTGAATCAACATGTTCAATAGAATCGCTATGGATAGTAATTCCATGCTCCAAAAATAAGAAATTAGCAGTAGGGATATATTACCGACCACCTGACCAGGACAGCGATACTGACATTGAAATGCTGAGGAGATTAGAGAGGCTACCAAAATAAAGAACTCCATAATAATGGGGGATTTTAATTACCCCCATATTGACTGGATACATGTCACCTCAGGAAGAGAAGCGGAGATAAAATTTCTCAATGGCTTAAATGACTGCTTCTTGGAGCAGCTAGTGCAGGAACCCATGAGGGGAGAGGCAATTCTCGATTTAGTCCTGAGTGGAGCACAGGATCAGGTCCAGGAAATAACCATTACAGGACCGCTTGGGAATAGTGACCATAATATAATAACATTCAACATTCCTGTGGTGGGAAGAACACCTCAGCAGTCCAGCACCCTGGCATTTAATTTCAAAAGAATTACACAAAAATGAGGAGGTTAGTTAAACAGAAATTAAAAGGCACAGTGACTAGAGCCAAATCCTGCAAGCTGCATGGAAACTTTTAAAGACACCATAATAGAGGCCCAACTTAAATGTATACCCCAAATTAAAAAACATAGCAAGAGACCTAAAAAGAGTCACGTGGCTTAACCACCATGTAAAAGAAGCAGTGAGGACAAAAGGCATCTTTTAAGAAGTGGAAGTCAATCCTAGTGAGATAAATAGAAAGGAACATAAACACTGTCAAATCAAGTGTAAAAATGTAATAAGAAAAGCAAAAAAGATTTTGAGGAACAGCTAGCCAAAAACTCAAAAGAAATAGCAAAATGTTTTTAAGTACATTAGAAGTAGGAAGCCTGCTAAAAACCTGTGGGTCCCTAGACAATCGAACTATAAAAGGCGCAATCAAGGACGATAAAGACATTGCGGAGAAACTAAATGATTTCTTTGCTTCAGTCTTCATGGCTGAGGACGTTGGGGAGATTCCCAAATCTGCACCGTCCTTTGTGGGTGATGAATCTGAGGAACTGTCCCGGATTGAAGTGTCATTAGAGGAGGTTTTGGAACAAATAGAAAAACTTAATGTTAACAAATCTCCGGGACGGATGGCATTCATCCAAGGGTTCTAAAAGAACTCAAATGGGAAATTGCTGAACTATTATCTGTGGTTTGTAACCTATCCCTTAAATCGGCTTCCGTACCTAATGACTGGAAGGTAGCCAACGTGACACCAATATTTTAAAAAGGGCTCTAGAGGCGATCCGGGCAATTACAGACCGGTAAGTCTAACTTCAGTACCGGGCAAATTAGTCGAAACAATAGTAAAGAATAAAATTGTGAAGCATGTAGAAGAACATAATTTGTTGGACAAAAGTCAACATGGTTTCTGTAAAGGAAATCATGTCTTACTAATCTATTAGAGTTCTTTGAAGGGGTTAGAAACATGCGGACAAGGGGATCCAGTAGATATAGTATACTTAGATTTTCAGAAAGCCTTTGACAAGGTCCCTCACCAAAGGCTCTTGTGTAAATTACATGGCCATGGGATAAGAGGAAGGTCCTTTCTTGGATTGAGAACTGGTTAAAAGACAGGAAACAAAGGGTAGGAATAAATGGTAAATTTTCAGAATGGAGAGGGGTAACTAGTGGTGTCCCCAAGGGTCAGTCCTAAGACCAATCCTGTTCAACTTATTCATAAATGATCTGGAGAAAGGGGTAAGCAGTGAGGTGGTAAAGTTTGCAGATGATACCAAACTGTTTAGGATAGTCAAGACAGAAGCAGACTGTGAGGACTCCAAGAAGATCTCACCAAACTGAGTGATTGGGCAACAAAATGGCAAATGAAATTTAATGTGGATAAGTGTAAAGGAATGCATATCGGGAAAAATAACCCCAACTATCATTCAGTATGATGGGGGCTAATTTAGCTATGACAAATCAGGAAAGAGATCTTGGAGTTATCGTGGACAGTTCTCTGAAAACTTCCACACAGTGTGTGCAGCGGTCAAAAAGGCAAATAGGATGCTAGGAATTATTAAGAAAGGGATAGAAAATAAGACCCAGAATATCTTACTGCCCCTGTATAAAATTATGGTACGCCCACATCTTGAATACTGTGTACAGATGTGGTCTCCTCACCTCAAAAAGATATTTTGGCCTTGGAAAGGGTTCAGAAAGGGCAACTAAAATGATTAGGGGTTTGGAACGGGTCCCATATGAGGAGAGGTTAAGCGACTGGGACTTTTCAGTTTAGAAAAGAGGAGACTGAGGGGGTATGATAGAGGTATATAAAATCATGAGTGGTGTGGAGGGCCGATAAAGAAAAGTTATTTATTAGTTCCTAAATAGAAGAACTAGAGGACACCAAATGAAATTAATGGGTAGCAGGTTTAAAACTAATAAAAGAAAGTTCTTCTTCACACAGCGTGTAGTCAGCCTGTGGAACTCCTTGCCAGAGGAGGCTGTGAAGGCTAGGACTATTACAGAGTTTAAAGAGAAGCTAGATAATTTCATGGAGGTTAGGTCCATAAAAGGCTATTAGCCAGGGGATAATATGGTGTCCCTGGCCTCTGTTTGTCAGAGGCTGGAGGGGGATGGCAGGAGACAAATCGCTTGATCATTGTCTTCGGTCCACCCTCTCTGGGGCACCTGGTGCTGGCCACTGTCGGCAGACAGGATACTGGGCTAGATGGACCTTTGGTCTGACCCAGTACGGCCGTTCTTATGTTCTTATGATGGGATCCCCTCCCTTGTTTGTTTGTTTGTTTGTTTGTTTGTTTGACAAATCTAAGGGTTCCTTGAAATTCTGAAAAGGGTTCCATGGCCAGATAAAATTGGGAAACACTGGTCTACAGAAGAAAAGAGTGAAGGGGGAGTTTTGACAGTAGCCTTCAATTACCTGTAGGGAGGTTCCAAAGAGGATGGAGAGAGGCTGTTCTCAGTGGTGACAGGTGACAGAACAAGGAGCAATGGTCTCAAGATGCAGTGGAAGACATCTAGGTTGGATATTAGGAAACACTATTTCACTAGGAGGGTGGTGAAGTACTGGAATGGGTTACCTACGGAGGTGGTGGAATCTCCATTCATAGATGTTTTTAAGACCTGGCTTGATAAAGCCCTGGCTAGGATGATTTAATTGAGGTCAGTCCTGCTTTTAGCAGGGGGTTGGATTCAATGACCTCTTAGGTCTCTTCCAACCCCATGATTCTGTGATTCTGAAGACAAAGGTTGGTGTCATTCATGATTAACCATTTCTCTCCATAGGGAATAATATTCACTATGGTTACAGAAAAGACCATTTTGACATAACTGGAGGTGATTAGTACAGATACCATTTAGTAAGGAAATAATAAAATGAATATATTTGGCTTATTTAAATAAAATATGGGATAAATATATTGCTTATGAAAACTATGAATATGTGACATACGATGGTACAATTCCCTAGATGGCATAGCTGGTATGCTGTGAATAATGCATCTAGAAACTTTCTAGTCTATCATCTAGAAACTTTCAGTTGTGTGGATTTGTAAGGGTATATG
Organism: Rafetus swinhoei; assembly: GCA_019425775.1. Classification (NCBI taxonomy): domain Eukaryota; kingdom Metazoa; phylum Chordata; order Testudines; family Trionychidae; genus Rafetus; species Rafetus swinhoei. Next base: position 31,209,090 of record CM033447.1, on the reverse strand, counting down.
TTCAGGGGAGGAGGGGCAGGATACTGGGCTAGATGGATCTTTGGTCTGACCCAGTACGGCCATTCTTATGTTCTTATGTTCTTAAATATTTTTCCTTTTCCAACTCAAACTTCTTATGGAAGTTTGTTCCATAAACATTTTGATACTTTAGTTGTTTGTCCTGATTTGTGACAAAAACAAATGTTGAAATATTGGGATTTTCTGTGGGCTGTAAATTCTGCTTTTTGTCTAGTTCTATTCATGAGCATTATAGAATGTCATATTCTGTTAAATTTGTAAAATTTATTAATCTGGATTGAAGACATGTTAACATACCATGGCTCTGATCTTGCAAGTTGTTCCATGGTAATGAACCCACATGCCACGGATGTCTTCCTTTTGGCTCCATAGTTAATGGGAGGAGCAGGAGTAGAGCCAAGAATTTTTCAAATGTGATATTTGTTTTTTAGGCAGGGGACATCATTTCTCAAGAGAGATTTTCCTTGGAGGGAGAGAGAGTTGGGAGTCAGAAGGTGCAGAGTTTTAATTTGGGCACTTCCCTTGGCTTGCTGCATTTCCCCATTTATATTATGTGATTAAATAATATGTCTCCACCAACCTCACAGAGATATTGAGAGGTAATTAGTTAATATTTGAACAGTGCTTTCAGCTGCTACAGCAATATTATAACTACTAAATATTAGTATTATCTGCTGTCAGCTTGGAGAAGGTCTTGCACTATAAAGCTATCCAGATGCATGAGAGATCAAATTCAATCAATTTTGTAGGAATAATCCCATTAATTTTCACTTTCAGTAATTTCTGTGCTTTACAAAATACTATACGAAATTAAGAAAGCATATAGCCAATTGTATTTGAGAGGGTTTGTCTGTCCGTACATCTGTGCATGAGTCTGTTCAGAAACTCCTCCTAAATGGTAAGAGCTAGGACCTCCAAACTTGGTATGCACCTCCTCCTTATTACAACTTAAACAAACGTAAAGAGTTTGGTTGTGTCAGGAAAATGGGATGTGCCTGGAATGGGATTGCTTCTCATAAAGCTATGGAGAAAAGAGACAGAATCACCAGGTGAAAGGGATTGGCTGGGGGCGCGCCTCCTCCCCCCAGTCCAGGACTGCTCCAGCTCTGAGTCTCCCACCTTCCAATGCACCCTTTAGATTCATACAGAGACATTAATGGCTGTTCCTCTTCACCCCTTCTCCAGCTGTGCTCGATGGTGCTTCAGTGGCCATGGAGTGGCACTTCTCATCTGGCCCCAAGGTGCTGCAGTGAGAGAGGGCTGGGAGAGAAGCATGTCTACTGAACTCCTCATCCCCAGTTCCTCACCCCAAAGCAATGATTTGAATGAAGAAAAGCAAAAATTAATTGAATTAGGGACTCAGGGAATCCTGGGTAAATCTTCTAGTGCAGAGGTGGGCAAAGGGGCCTCCACAGGCTGGATTCAGCTTGCCAAGCAGGTGGATCCAGCCCGCGGATGCCCTGCCACTCTCTCACCCTCAGGCCAATCAGGGCCTAGGGGAGCACGCAAAGGCTCCTCTCCCAATCAGGGCCTAGGAGAGGATGGGGGCAAAGACTTCCTATGCTCCCACACCCTCAGGCCAATCAGGGTCTGTGGGCAGGGGAGCATAGAAGTGTCCTTACCCCTTCCACCCGAGGCCCCGCCACTTCAAAAATTAGTGAAGTGGCCCCCCTCATCTAAAATTATTGCCCACTCCTGTTCTAGTGACTTAGATTATAAGGATTTGCATCAGGTTTGGTAAAGAATTTGGTTGCAGCTTTATGATCATTTCCTTTTCATAGATTTCATTTTGATAAGCCTCAGACTAAGGGCATATCTACACTGCAGTGACAACCCGTGGCAAGTCTGTGCCAGCCAACTCAGGCTCTTGGGGTTGGGGTTGCAGAACTGTTTCACTGAAGACTGGATTTCCAGGCCTGAGCCCAGATGTCTACTTAGTAATGGAACAGCCTCAAGCCCGAGTCCAAGTCAGCTGGCACAGAAACAGTTAAATAAGCTGACGTACCAGATGGTCTCAGCTTTTGGGGATTTACTACATCTAAAGAGGAAGTTTTGCTTTTTCTAGGCAAAACAGATAATTTGGGAAAATTTAAATATTCCAAAGAGCTCTGAAGACTGATGAAAAACTAGAGAAGATTTGTCCTCAGGGAGAAAACAAAAAAGTAGTTTTCTTTATGGCACTTTTTCAAGAGTATTGGACAGTAACATATTTAAAAGGTTGAAGTTTTGGCACCGCTGTGTCCCATCTTAGCACAAGGAATTTAAAGTTATCTTTCTATCTAAGTACTGCTTAATAAACACTTAATCACTAGAACAGAAATCAATCCCATATCCACTGAAAAAAAATTCCCTTGTGTCTGGATTTATTACTTACAATCATTTGACAAATAACTTACAAAAGTGATTAATGATTACAGTGTCATGTTAGAAGGTTGAAATATTAAAGATTCAAATTAATCTGTTACAGCGCATTATTTCTTTAGTTCAGTGGCTGTGCTGATGGATGGATATATGATTAGGCTTAATTCCTGTACATTTTTTAGTCTTTTGCCAGGAAATTTTGCACAGTATGTTTCCTTTTCCATTTACTTACCAATTTCTTTGAAAAAGCATATCAACCTTACTAGAGGGATATTGACCGTTTCTGTGTATTTAAACTTTTTTGTTCCTGATAGGAGTACAACTTTGTATATGAATTGTTAATTCATATTAACAATTAAATTAAATCTTCCAGGAAGTAAAAGCCTAGAAAACATGAAAGATGACTTTATTCTTTTAAAAGAAATATATCATTTTATAAAGTAGTAATTCAGCTGCTCTGGAGTCATTAAACTACTGTTTCGGCTTCCTATACTCAAAATAAGAGATTGACTGTAAGTGGTTTTTGGATGCATTTGTGTGTCCCAGTGCGCTTGTTATGACCCTTAGCTCCTTAGAAACAGGGAGCTATATTTTCAGGAGATGTGAATAGGAGCAAGAATGTGACCTACAGGAATCTAGATGCAAGGTTTCCAGCAGACAGGAAAAGGGGCAGAGACACCCTGGTATGGCTACATAGTAGCTAGGGGAGGATGTGACCTCTCAATTTTATCAGAAGCTGGGCTACCATATAGTTAGGACATGTCCTTTTCCCTTCCAGGAAGTTTGGAAAGGTTCAATTGGATAGTGCCCCATATTTTGAGTTTATTTGCTCTTCGTTTGGAACTGGTATTTGAAAATAAAGCCAGCCCTGAGGAAAGGACTTTGGAAAGGAAAGATGTAGAGAGTTTTATTTTACTTGCCCACAGCTGGTGAGTTTGCTCACTGACTTACTGACTTCTTGGTGACATTTACTAAAGAGAATTATGTAACTCTTTCTGGCATATACCTGATGAACTAGTGATATGTAGTTACTTTAACCCAGTTTAATCCAAATGCTCCAGAAGTTGATGACAATGACTTTTTCAAAGAGATAATTTCAGATAATATTTGAATACAAGAGTCAGGAGAGTTTATGGGATTTCACATCTGGACTGGTACATTGAGTTTCATTACTATCTAATTGCCATTCGGTGGCCAATGTAAAATTTAGTTTGTGGTCTTGATCACACGGTTACTCACACAAAATAAAATATCACCACACTTTGAACTGGCCAATGGAATGTTGACAATCTCCCTAGAGAAGCCAAGAACTAAATGCACAGAGAAAACTGATTTATCCTCTCATTCCTTCAGGAGTTCACTCCAGATCAGGGGTGAGACATATCAGTGAAGCAGTTGGAAAGCTTGCACCATCACTTCCTTATGTTCTCTGTCTGTTGTTGTTTTCATATTTAAATATCAGTGTCTAGAGATTTAATTCTGGTGAATCTGGTCTAGTTAAAGGATAAACATAATTAAATATGAATTTCTTTCTAACAAATAAACAGCATCCAAGAAAATTGTGAAACTGAAAATTAGACTACTTTTTTCTGGTCAGAAGAAACAATGTCAGAAATCTAGATCAGGCAGATCAAACAGCTCAGTTATAATGGCTATTTCATTCATGATTGCAGAAAATACACCATCTTCTAAGATCGTACACTCTTCACTACAATTCCGATGACATGATTGTACTCAGAGGAAGATTTAGTCAGCTACAATACGATCACAATTTTGCCTCAGATCATATACAATGAGCAAAACCAAACTACTCTGCATGTAATGTTTGAAATTAAACCTTTTAACCACTGCCAGAAATGCTAATTTTGCTACTTGTGTTAATTATAATTGTAGACAAAAAAGCAGTGATAAGGTATTTTAAAGTATGAGTTCTTTAACTTGGCACCTCTACTCTTCTCATGCTACAATTTTATAATCAGTTTAACCAGAACTAGGTGAAATGATCGACAGTGAATTTTTTGAACCAAGTGAAAACACTAAAAATGTTCACTGGTACTAATCCCAGTTTACCTGCAATGGTGCAGGGCATTCTCATCATCTCGTGTTGCACATACTTAGCACAACCATTACAATTGCTAGAAAACAGCTCCAAGTTATTGTGACTACCAGCAATAGGAAAGGGAATGAAATCTAGTCAGCAAGAGCAACGGTAAGAAAAGTGGAAGCCCTCCATGAAACTCTGGAGATCATGGTGCTTTAGAGAAAAGAACAAAGATTGTCAATAGGGGCAGGCAGTAGAGATTCCACTGTTTTCAGCATACCTATCAGTGGAGACCTGGAAAGGAAAAGTATCTTCAGGAATCTATTCTACAGTTTGGTACTATGACTTGGAAATGCTAAGAAGTCAAGAAACAAAATTATAATATTGCGTGCTTCACCCCACTGTTGGCTTGAGGAGTGTTACAAGGGTGGCACATGATCCCAAATGGGTTTACTAGCAAGAAAAAATATGTGTACCACACTGGAAGACATAATACATCAAAATGAGGGAACTCAACAGATAATATCACATCTGGATATAAAATCTGACCAGTTAACAAGTAGTGCAGATAATATTGAAATTAAATGTGGAAACAAACACACAGGCTGGAGTTAGTCTACAAAGGGTTTCACAACTTTTCAGATATACACTGTAACAAGACTAAAAAAATATTAAATTGAAATGACAAAGACCTAAGAATGAATGTTCACATTTTCATACATACAGTGGTCAAGCAGAGGAAATGCGGATAGAGTTTGCAGACCAGTGACCACACAGTAAATAGTGTCTCTTCTTTAATAACAAATCTGTGTAGACTGAAGAGACATGTGGCAGTACCAGTGAGATCACTGTAGTACAGTCAACACTGGCTGAACAAGGCATAAGACAACTGCAGACAGCAATGAGTTTTATTCTAAATACCTTGACAACATGACTCACAAGAAATGTCTCTGGCTTTCAGGTGGTACATTACACATTGAACCTCTCTAGTCCAGCACACTCTGGATCAGCAACATCTGTGGTCCAACATGATTTTAGTTAAATGTGTGTTTAACATATTCAAGTTTCCTCTGGTCCCATAAAGTCTGCTTAAAGTTACTACTCCTGGCTTTCAGTGTTCTGTGCTGTTATTTATCTCTAATTTACCCCTAACTGTCTTCTAAAAACCCACAAAGCAGTGGAAATGTTGATAATGCTGCTAAACACACACACAGTTTTTTGTGTTTTATCTACTTATTTCCTTGTACCAATACAGCAACATTGTGTAACAACACTAACACTTTGTTATGAAGAGAGCTGATAAGTCTTGGTCAAGAGTAGGCTTATATAGTATGTAGCAGTAGTCATACATTATTAAACAGCACTGCAAGATGTTCCATTTATTTGCCTTGGCAAAATAAAAATAAAAAGAGACCCACTCATTACAATATTGACCTCTTGGCAACTTCTCTGGTTTGGCACTCTTCAGGTCCCAAGGGTGCTGGGCTAGAGAGGCTCAACCGATATGAAAGAATTACAAAAGTACAAATCAGACTAAGGTCAGCATTGTTCACCCTCTTATACTGTTCAATACTCCTACATGCATTTGGGGCCTCCTAGCCCAAGTTCCAGGGATTATGTCCTTTCCCAGAACAAAGGACTCCGCTAATAAGGCATCTTGACAGTCAGTTGCCACCTTAACTGAACACTTACTAGCCCTTTTCTCCATTTAGAAGAGTATGTATATATATTTTGCCATGAGAAGCTACATGGCAAAAAAACAAAACAAAACACCCTCTGCTCAATAGCAGGTTAATATCATCTGCAAAATAAAAAGACTTCCTCTTAACAAAATGTGGCACCACCATTCATACCCCTGGTAATACTGTAGATTTAACACTGGTGACGAAGGGATGAAGCACATCCCAAAAGAAGTATGAAATTTACCACAAGCATTTGGGGGTAGAGATGTCAAAGAGATGTCAAATGAAAAAAAAAAAAAAACCACCCAGCAAAATCACAGAATTACTAAAGTCTGAAAACAAATAGTTTGTATAGTAAGGATTACTGAGCAAAAGTGGGTGTATAATAGATAGTTTCAAATTATTCTACTGTTGCTTTAAGATACAACTCAGTAAACTGAGAGATGGTTTTAATAAGATGTGATTTGATTGATTTTCATTTTGCTAGTGTGTTTGTATTTCACCTCGCATTCTAGGTATATGGAAGCATGTGCTGAACAAATTATAGTTAATAAGGAGGTTTTTCTGGACTTACTGTTCTTGCAAGCAATAAAGGGATTATATGCCTATTAAAAAAACAATAGTTCAATAACAATATTTCTAAAAGCACATACCAATACTCTTACATCCTCCACCCCTGAACAGAGGTCAGACTTTGGAAAGCAGAGTATTGATCATTTTTGTTTTTATAAATGCCTTTCAAGATGGAAGTTTGAATTCTGTATGTTAAAATTGACAAGAGAGGTTTAGGTTGGACATTAGGAAAAAGTTCCTAACTGTCAGGGTAGTCAAACACTGGAATAAATTGCCCAGGGAGGTTGTGGAATCTCCATCTGTGGAGATATTTAAGAGTAGGTTAGATAAATGTCTATCAGGGATGGTCTAGACAGTATTTGGTCCTGCCATGAGGGCGGGGGACTGGACTCGATGACCTCTCGAGGTCCCTTCCAGTCCTAGTATTCTATGATTCTATGATTCTATTAAGAGAGAATATATTTACAGTAGCTGCTGGTTCTTATTCTTTTATCTCAGTCTGCTCCTTGTGACTTTTTGATATTGCATGATATTAAAAGATATATAAAAATTATGAAACATTAGAAAGAAAAAGTGAATTTACTCCAAAAATCAATGGAGTGGATCTAAATATCTAGACGTAATTATAGCAGTAACATTTCAAATTCTATTAAGTATATTCATCATTTGAACTATTCAGTGGCTTAAACAAACATACTTCAAGGTATGTTGCGTAAGAGCTATTCCCACTTGTATTGGAAGCCTTGCTATTCATAATTTACCAAATCACATGGTGTTTTTTCTACTCTCTGGTTGATGACTCCCAAACCCGCAAGGATCTTTTAGATGGTCATTGAGCACTTTCCAGCCCAAATGTGTATATGCATACATATTCACAAAAGTATTTGCAAGAGTACTTTTCTAAAAAAGGGGTTGAAAACAAATATTCATACAGAGAAATATTCAAAGAAAGCATACTGAAGGGGTCACAAATACCACATAGTTATTTTTGAAGTGACTTGTAGGTGATGTATCAGATGAGCTGAGGAACAGGTCAGCAGAGCTCAAAAGTGTGTCTCTGTCCCCAACTGAAATTGGTCTCCCCCCCCTCATAACAAGAAAATAAATTAGCTCATCCACCTTGTCTCTTTCTTATCCTGGAACCAACATGACTACAACATTTCAAATAATGGCTGATTCTCATAGGCTACTGCAACATATGTTTGCTACTGCCTAGAAAATAGTTACTTGTTTCAGCCTCTCCACCCAAATTGAATGTATTGAATGTTTCAGCGAGAAAACAATTTGGTAAGTCAACAACTACATCAGGGCATATAACAAAATTCCATCTTCTACATGCTACAATGGTGACTGAGGCAGAGAGCAGCAGCGTGCAGTTACTGTTTGTTCTTGGTTCTGATGGGGTAAAGCTAGCATTGCAAGAGTTGGCATTATTGGAACATATCTTCTTTCTACTCAGTCCCTTTCAGACAATTATTTGTGATATATTTTCTGTTAAGCCAGGTCATTCCTCTTATTAGGCTTCTGAAATGCTAATTGAGCATGCTCAAAATAATTTAGGAAAATAAATGTTTTTAATGCTATATCCCTGGTGATTCCATGCAAGAAAGAGTCACATAAGTGAAAATTATTAGTTTGATCTAATCTAAGCAACATATCTTGGATTGGCAACACTCCAATTGCACTTTAAAAATGCACAAATGTTGATCAGCCTCAACTATACACTCCTTATACTGAGAAGGAATGGTCTAAAGCCACTAGATTTACAGATGCTATACAGGGCTTGATGCACAACTAAACAGTTTTGTTCACTGCTGTAAAATTTCTCGACTCTGGTTGTGGAAATCTGATTTGCATAGGTGGATGCATCTCAGTGACAGTATCTCAGTTCATGAGTCCTTGTATCATAATTAGATGACAACCCTCGTTAGCCACAATGTGATAATTTATATGATTATTGCGCAGTAACTTAATAATTTAGTAAAATGTACTATGACTATGTAAATCTCCCTGTTCTATTGGCTCCAATCATTCCTTTTTATTGGCTCTTGTATTCAGGAGCAAATAATTGTGCTATTGGAATACTGAAATACAATAAATACATTTAATTTGACTTCTCTTAATTCATGTCAGAAGTAGTAGTTAATGTAATCTAAGTCTTTATTAATTCTAATATGAAGTTGAGCTATTTTGTGTGATTTATATTGACTTGATTAAATACTGGCAAACTTTTGTTGAACAAAAAGGACCTACAAAATGAGTAATATAAAGAATTTGAGTTTTATCATGTGACAACACTCTGAATATAAATACAAAATTGAAGAAGTAATCTGTGAGAAAATGCGAATTCTGGCTAATAACTAAACTGTATCAATTCTACTTTATTAGCTTGGAAGAAAATAATTAGTGCTGACAAAAAACTTCACTTGTGACTTGAAGGCAAACAAACAGGTGGATCATTAACACATCAGCTGATTGCTAGTTGGTTAATATTGTATATACTATATACAAAATATTGTGACTGGTTTACAAACATTTCTATTGGGCTTTATATGCTGAAGAATTCATTGCAATTGCTCAACTTGAAAGTGTAGGCACACCATTGTTATTTGCTAGTATTTCCCCAAGAAATGCGGAAAAGAGAGATGCTTCTGGACCATACAACTGAGAAAGGATGTCTTGTAAAGGATCAGAGTTCAGTTACTTGCGACTGATTATTAGAACTGAAGTTATGCAAATATTTAGGTTGCTTTTGACCAAAGTTGAATTCAATTCAATATAATTTGAGTGGCTATGTTAATTTTATTTAAATCTTTTGATTTCTGTTATTACTGAATGTTCTTTACTGCATAAACTGCTATTTCTCAACACTCTCTGTGTACAAGCCCAGAGATGTGAGTATAGGGTAAGCAAAGGGGGCAGCTGTCCTGGGGCCTGTGGATTCAAAAGGGCCCAGGGTTCACAGCTACCACAGCAGGGGTGAGGGCATGGCCCATCCTGGGTAGCACTGGGTCTCTACACACCTTGCCCAGAGGTCCAGCAAGTCTGTCAGCTCCCCTGTCTGTGTATCTTACAGGAAAATGTGCTCTTCTCTGGAGGTATTTCTCTAAGAAATCCTCACAAGGTTTGAGTAATGATACATAATAACATACTTTTTTATTTTACTAGTGGAGACCTGATTTGCCATATTATAAATATATTATAAATCTACTGAAATAGCCACTAACGCCTAACTGTAGGCTCTAACTCTTTGGGCTAGGGAAAGTGATAGAGGGAGGTAGGGAGGACATTGTGTTGAATAATTCTTACAAATAACATGAATCCTCAAAGGGAACACCAACTTGAAAAATGTGTCAGGGTGAAATCTTGGCTCCACTGAAATTGACAGGAGTCTTCCCATTTTGACCAATGATTTCACTCTCAGACTATCCCTCAAGAAAACTGTTTAAGCTACCTTTGAGGAAAAGTCTGTATTATTTTGCTATTTGGCTTATGTTATTAACTGCCAACCACTCAGGCCTGCCGACAGTAGTTCTGCGTCTCAGGGGAAAACAGTCAATGGTCCCAATACACACACCAGCCACACTGCCTGACATTACGGTGGTGTTGTGCCTGTGCTGGCTGGTGCCCAGCAAGCTGCTGGATCACTGCTGGTATCCAGGGAGCTGCCAGCATGGTCAGGTCTTCTATGTGCCTACCTGGTAGGGTTGCCAACAGTCTAAATGAGCAAATCCAAAGATTTGCCCCATGCCCTGTTCCACTCCTTCCATGAGGCAACACCCCGTCATACTCTTCTCTGAGGCCCTCCCCCATTCACTCCATCCCCCCTCTCACTGTAGTTCACTCTTCCCCACCCTCAATTTCATTAGGCTTGGGCAGGGAGTTGCACTGTGGTAGGGAGCACAGGCTCTGAGAGAGATAGTTGGGGTGTGGGCTCTAGGCTGGGGTGGGGTTTGAGTGGGAGCTCAGGGAGGGAGATTTGGTGTAGGAGGGGGTGCAGGCCCCAGGCTGGGGCAGGAGTTTGGTGTACAGAAGGGGGTGCTGCGTGCAGGCTCTGGGAGGGAGTTTGGGTGGACGAAGGATTTTGGGTGCAGGCTCTGGGCTGAGGGAGGGGTCAGTCCTTACCTCAGGCAGCTCCTGAAGGCGACTGACACACTCTGGGTTGGCCCATAAGGTGTCTGCACACTGCTGTGCACAGGCACTTCCCCCACAGCTCCCATTGGCTGCAGTTCCTGGCCAATGGGAATTGTGGAGTCAGCACTCAAGGTGGGGCCAGTGCAAGGAGATCTTCCTCCCTTCAAGGGCTGCAGGTAAGTGCTGGCCACTTCCAGGAGTGGCACAGAACAAGGAGAAGCAAGAAGTCTGCCTTAACCTGCTGCATTGGTGTCATCTGGGGGCCTCTGGACCCTTTTAAATCACCCAGGCAGGCTTTCAACCATGGACATGGTTTACCCTCCTCCAACCTCTCCAAAGATTTTATGTTTAACTTTGTTGAAGAAATGGTTGTGCCCACAAAAGCTCATGATATGATCTACAAACATGTTTTGTTAGTCTTTAAGGTGCTGCTAGACTATTCATTTGTTGTTGTTGTTGTTGTTGGTTTTTCTTGTATAAGAAGAGATAAGCTAAGCAGAAAAAGCTTATGTAGCATGTCTAGCTACTCAAAGCCTTCATTTAATCGGTTAAATGGGCTAACCCTCTTGCAACAGGAAATTTTCTCTTGTCTCCTATAGGAAGCAGTAATTTTTCTCTCAGCAATCTATTTCCAAATTTCTTGAGAAAATCAGTTAAAACTCATGGTCTTAACTAGGTTTTGCCACTCTATCAAACACATTTTCTTGTGCAATTTTTATCAGCACATGGTAGTGAGTATATTACTTAAAGCTGCTGTGGCACTGACAGATAATTGCTTTTGTAGCTCAGCCTTCTGCAATACTAGATTTATATGTTTTTAATAACTAATACATTCTTAAAATCATATGTTGTATTGATACATGCAATGTAATTTTACAATGAGATTTAGTTGCTAGCATTGCAATTTAAACTTTTGCCATAATTCTAAAATAATACCCCGTCAATATTGTATGTAATGACAGTTCCATAACCTGCTTTAAAACAAAGACTCTTTGAGGTTAGAATCTATGATATGTAGGCCCTACAAAATTCATGGTGCATTTTGGTCAATATCATGGTCATAAGAGTTTTTTAAACAATAAATTTAATGGTTTCTGCTATTTAAATTTGAAATTTCACAGTGTTATAATTGCAGGGGTCCTGACCCAAAAGAGAGTTGTGGGGAGTTATAAGATTAGTGCAGGGGTGGTTGTGGTTCTGCTGCCTGACTTCCTTTGCTGTTGCAAGCAGCTCCCAATCAAGATACATTTGAAATAGCTGATAAAGATCATGCAAATCTTGGACTAGACTATGCAGTCACATGAGACATTGTTAACTATCTACATCATCGGCCACAATTCCCACGGTCTCTGAGCAGGCAAAATAATGTCCAAAAGGGTAAAAGCACACAAAACACCAGATTTCACAGGGGCAGACCTGATTTCATGGTCCATAACATGTTCTTCACAGCTGCGAATTTCATAGGGCCTAATGATGTGCCTACAAGGCACGGTCACACCAACTTCAGAGCTCCATTGACTAACTTTGACATTTTCTGAAAGAAAGTGGACTTCAATATGCATAAGAAATATGAGAGTGTTTTCTCTTTATCAACAAACTTGCCAACCTCTGCTGTTAATATTCACCAATAACAAACCAAACAAATATATAGTCTCAAGGAATCTAAATAGCGTCAATAGCATATTTCAATAGACATCATAATACAAAACTGGAGCCTCAGTAGAATAATGGAGTCTATTCACTATAATAATTTTCACTAAATTAAAATTACAGATTATTCCATTAGTGCTGCTGTTGCAAAGACAGAAATGAAATGCCTATTATGTACTTTGAAATTAAATTTTTCATGGAGACTTTCCTTGCACAAAGGATACAATACAGACCAGCGCTATCAATTGCAATATTGGTTAAACATGCTCTTACATCTGTATGGATACTTCCAAAGAAGCCTCTTCCACTGGATATTGGTCAAATTTGTCTGAATTACTCTGCATTACAGAGCAACTGCCCAGAAGAGTAAACGTGCAGGCTCAAAGGTAGTTCATGCTGAGTACAAGATGAACCTCTGTAATCTGGACTTCCTTAGCCTGACTTCCCTAGCTGGAGCACTCAGGAAAAAACAAGCAGGCTGGGGCCAAGAGCATTGCCAGACCAGGGAAAAGTGGAGCTCCAGCACCCCAGAGGTTGTCAGTGAAACCTTGGTGAACTGGGGGACTGGATCCCCATCACTCAGCAGCGGAGCCTTGGGGGGCGCCAGGGAAGTGGAGCCCCAGTGCCCAGTGGCCAGCAGCAGAGCCTCAATGGATTGGGGAAGCAGAGCCCCAGCAGGTCAGGGGCTGGCAGCAGGAGTGGAGAGGCTGGCTGTGACCTCTCCTGGTCCAGCAAATTCCCTGGTTTGGTCCTGGTCAGATTCCGAGCATACTGGAGAAGTGAGGTTCAGCCTATACCAAGAACAGTTAGCTCCATTTGGTCGCGAGCCGGTGACTTTGGGACAAGAGGTGTTGCAGGGGAGAGTGCAAGGGAATGGACAGGGTGTAAAGAAACAAAAATATGAAAGGTGAGAAAGAGAGCTTTATTTCTGGCACCAATACTGGACACCTAATTAAAAGTTTCTTTATATGGAAGTAGTTATGTGTAGCTTTGCTGTAGTTACTGCCATTTCTTTCCAAGGTAAACAGGAACTGGGTACCTTTTGTGAATACATCAAACTAGGAAATATCTTGAGCCTCTGGGTGTGCCTAAACTACATGGCTTCATCGACGGAGCCATGTAGATTAGTCAGGATGGCAAAGGGAAATGAAGCCACGATTTAAATAATCGCGGCTTCATTCAAATCAAAATGGCGCGCTGTGCCGATCAGCTGATTGTCGGCACAGCGCCGGCAGTCTAGATGGGGATCTGTCGACCCCAGAACCCTTCGTCAGCAGATCCTTTATGCCTCATGAAACGAGGCTTACAGGATCTGCTGATGAAGGGTTCTGGGGTCGGCAGATCCCCGTCTAGACTGCCGCGCTGTGCCGACAATCAGCTGATCGGCACAACGTGGCAGCCATTTTTATTTAAATTAATCCACGATTATTTAAATCGCGGCTTCATTTCCCTTTGCCGAGTAAACTAATCTACATGGCTCCGTCAATGGAGCCATGTAGTTTAGACATACCCTGTGTGTTTGCTAAACTCTGTTCCAACAAATAATCATTCTACCCCAGAAGTTTAATTGTTCAAAGGAGACATCAGCATAAAATCATTGTACACAATTACTCTGCCTACTGCTTTTAGATCTCCATGAATCACTGGGGAGAGGGAGGGATTTGACTTTAATGATTTAGTCAGTACTCTATAACTACAATTCACTGGGAACTGATTTTTCTTGGAAATTTTCATTGGGGAAAAACAATACTTTTTCTTTCAAGGTTTTTTTTTACGTTTTGGGGTTTTTCACTGCAAACCCCCAAATAATTTTTTTTTTTGGCTCTCCGCACCAAAACTTCAAATTTCTCAGTTGTGGAAAATGGGTTAGTTGGGGGGGGAGAGGAAAAAAAACGATGAAAAAAAGGTTGGGGAAAAAATGTTACCAATCTAAATGTAATGTACACATTTAGGCAGAGACAAAGCAAGGGTAGTACGGTGACTGTGCAAGCAATGCCACATCTAGATTTTTAAGGACTGTCCCTGCAGTACAATAATGCTGCTAACTACCTAAAAAATCCTGCACTTAAAATATTGGGTGTGTTCAGTCAGCTGCTACCCAGTGTATCTTTGTCATGAAGTATGCTGTCTGCATTTCCTGTGGCTATGGAGCTATGTGTCACCTTGTCTGCAGAGTATGAGCAGATGAGAGCACAAGCAGTCCAAAGGCAAGACATGCTTGACAGCTTCTGCCACAAAGAGAAAAGAGAAAAAAAAACCAAAAACAAGAGAGAACCAGCAATGGAGGAGTAAAGAGGAGTCTAAACAATAAACAATGCTAATGTAAAGAGACAATACAGGAGCAAAAAGGAGGGCATGCTTAAGAAACTGAAGAAAACATTAAAACCAAAAGAAAATTAATTCCAAAGGAAAAAGAAAAAAGGCTAGAAAAGAGGAAAAAGTAGAGAATTTAAAAATAAAGAATAAACTCAAAACAGAATAAGAATAAGGGGGAGAAAAAAAGGAAACGCTAAAAAAGAGAGAAAAAAATGAAAGACAACACTTTGCAGTGATTATTTTGGATTTCTTTTGTTGACAAGTACTTCGCCACAGCCAGGTGTGAAACTCTGTTTTGAGTTTTAAAGTGCTTCTATGAGCTGACACAGTGAGCATACATCATTTTCAAGGAGACATATTAAGGCTTCAAAACCTGGTAACAGGTAACCCTCAGAGTAAAAATGAAGAGTTGGAGGCCACTGCATCTCTGGGCATGCAGATTCAATGCATGTAGTGTCTTTTCTTAAACAAGAACATAAGTTCTCTGTCAATTGTGTGCTGGTATAGTGATGGTACAATGAAGCCCGAATTAGAACTGTTAAACCTCTGGGTACCACAGGTGTACTGTAATACAAATAATTTGAATAAGGCCTGTGACAAGCACAAGCCACAACACTTATGCAGTGAGTAAGTAGCGACAGATCTGCTGGATCTACTCCTCCTTTGTCCCCATCACTAATCTCCAAACCCCACAACACACTGAAGTGCCATGAGCTATTTCAAAGGTGGAGAAGCAGACCTCTTTCAAAGGCTACTGTAATACTGCCCACCTAAGAAGTATAACCATACCATTTTTGTTACAGGCAATGTCCCCTGTGGCTATGGAGGAAAGAGCAATATTTTACCCCTACAGACAGCATTCTAACTGAAACAGCACTAAGCATTTGTCACACTGCTTAATGGTTATAAGATCTTTGAACTACAAAGGAGTTCCTGTGAGTCCAATATCAATAATGTAAGAAGAAAAATGGAAAGATGTAAGATGAAAAAAAAGCTATGGGACATCTTGACACTGGTTGTCAGGAACTATGAGCACCTGATGAAAAGTTCATGATACATGAGTTGTCCTTCATTCACATTTGTAGGCTTAGCTGCCTGTTTACCCTATCAATATACACTTTGAAGTATTAATTTTTTTTGTTAGATACAACATTTGAGTTATGATTTCTACATTCTCATAGTATTGTGTGTGTCATCTTTAAAATAAATACAGATGTTGAACTTTTAGCTGCAAAAAACAATGACAATCTTTATTATCTATGTGAACAATATTGGTTTGTGAGCTTAAGATTTACTTTACATTTCTTGGAAGCCTCCCTCACACATTTAGAAGAAAAGAAGGATGAAATGCTTCTTGTTCAGTAGTCTGTTCAATTCTAGGTAGTTTGTAACCAAACTATGATTCAGCCTGAATTGACTTACTGACATTAAATAATCTTAATGATTGAAACATTTTCTTCTTTTTGGGTGAAATTCAACCCTTTGGTTACATCCAACTGAAGCACAATTTAAGGTCTTCTGCAGGCCCTCTGCACTAATGTGAATTTCACCAAAGAAACAATATTAATTTATTTTGCAATACATTTGTGCCAAGAGAAAATTGATGAATTACACAGTTTGAAGGTTTTTTGGAAATGAATTTCATCCAAATCCAAGTTTTCATTAAAAGAAATGTTTTTCCGTAACAGAGAGCCATGTTCCGAGAAAGATTCTCCATCCATGAACAGAGTGAGTTTTGTATTGTGCACCAGTATTGAGGTTATGTGCACTTGTTGGGATGTGTGCCACTGTGGAGCCCACCCATAGTAATGCTCCCTGATAAACTCTCGGAGTGCAGAGGGCTCATCTAGGCTACGCTAGAGTGTCAAAAGAGGATATGCAAATTCCGTGGAATTTGCATATCTTCTTCTGATCTCACTTTCGAAAGCGGAACTTTTAAAGTGAAAGTAGTTTAGACGCAGCTTTTTCGCGAACCCCCCCCCCCCCTTTGTCGAAAAGCTGCTCTTCCTCAAAAAATGAGGTTTACATGGCTTTTTGACAAAGGGGCGGTTCGCCGGAAAAGCCATGTCTAAACTACTTGCACTTTCGAAAGCTCTGCTTCAGAATTTGCATATCCTCTTTCGACACTCTAGCATAGTCTAGATGAGCTGCCCCCCCCCCTTGCTGAGACCCCCAAGCCCTGCTCCCAGGCAGCATCCAACACCTTGCAGGGAGAAGTGGAGACCTGCCCTTCTCATGGAGCGCTGCTCCTGGGGCAGCCTGTGTGCAGGGCAGGGCTGCTTCAGGTTGCTCCCTGCAGGGCTGGTTGAGAGTCCCTGTCTGGGGCAGAAGGAAGCTGCTTCCAGCCCTCAGGGTTTTTAGGGAGTGCGGGGCTGGGGATGGGACTGAGCCATGTGGGGAGCCAGCAGGGAGCTTAAGGGGGCAGGGGGCTCTGAGATCCAGAGGACAGTGAGGGGGGAATCGGGGGGCAGGAGGGGAGAGAACAGGTATTCAGGGGGTCCAGGTCTCAGGAGCAGCTGCACTGCAGCCCTGGCTCCAGCTCCAGCAGCCGCCTGCCACCAGCTCCAACTCCATCTCTAGGGAGTTGGGGACAGAAGAGAGCTGCCCGGCTGAGCCCCCACTCCTTCACCAACACAGCGCCACCACCGCCACCAGCAGCAGCCAACTTTGCACTGGCAAACTGCTGCACAGCTCTGCTGAGGAGGAGGGTGAGACTAAAATTTTCTCTGCACACCCATGCAAGTACGCACACTACAGGGAATTTAGACAGAGAGCCTTAAACATGTTAAAAAGATGCACAAACAAGACAGGCTTGCAAAAATAATATTTAAAACTAAAAGGACCAACAAGAACAAGGGTATGGAATGCTCCTTCACAAAACACAAATTCCTTTAGTACAAGTGAACACTGCTATACACTGTAAAGGAACCTTGCTGAATTTGCATCATACGCTATCTGCTAGTCCAATTTCTTGCATAACCCAGGCCAAAAAATCTCACCCAGGATTTTCTGCATCTAGCTCATACCTTCTGTTTGACCTATAACATGTCTTTTTAAAAGCTACCTAATCTTAAAGACTTCTAGAGATGGAGAACCCACCACATTCATAGGCGAGTAGTTCCAGTATCTAACTGCCATCAATGTTTATATGTTGTGCCTGTTTTAAAATGTGAATTTGTCTGGCTTTAGCTTCTTATCATTAGATGCATTATACCATTGTGTACTAACCTAAAGAGCTTCCACTCAGGGGTACTGGATCAATCTGTATAATGTAGGTGCCAAGAGCCATGGAGCCAAACTCTAAACACCTTATATAATGGAACACACTCCAAGCAAGAGGGTGCTGCAGCACTCCCAGCACCCCTAGTTCAAGAACCTATGCCTCTGTATTATTGAAAATGTCCCGCCATGTATGTAGTTGTAGACTGTGACCCAGTCCAAATTTCTCTTGGACAAACTAAACAGATTGAGCTTCTTAAATTTCTCACTTTAAGGCAGGTTTTGCAAAACCTCAAATTATTCTTATTGCTCTTTTCTGAACCTTTTCCAGCTTCTCAACATCCTTTTTGAAGTGCTGACACAGAACTAGAAATACAGGGTTTCAGCAATGATCTCATTACTGCTGTAAATACAGGCAACTCTCCCTACTCTTATTTGCTATTCCCCTCTTTTTACATTTGAGAATAATGTTCCTAGATACAATAATGCACTAATAGTTCTAGTTCAACAGGTTGTTTGAATTCAGCCAGGATCCCTAAATCCTTCTCAGTGTCAATCATTTCCGGATATAACTGCCCTCCCCATAAATCCGACCTTAATTTTTTGTTCCTAGATTCATGAACTTGCTTTTCACTGTACTAAAATGCATCTTGTTCAAATGACCCCATCTCTCCAAACAAGCCGAGTTGACCAGTGTAAATGATCTATTCCCATCATCACTAACTATACCACTAACTTTTGTATTATTGGCAAATTTTACTAGGGAAGATTTTATATTTTCTTCCAAATCATTGATGAAGATACTAAATACCACCAGCTGAAGAACAGTTCTTCTGAGATTCACTAGAAACAGCTCCATTAAATGATGTTTTCCCATAATTAATAAGATTTTTATCAGAATGTCATGCAGGACTGACACTTGAGTACACTTCCCGGAACTGAAGAAGAGTTCTCTGCAAGTTTGAAAGCTTGTCTTTCCCATCAGCAGAAGTTGGTCCAATAAAAGATATTGATTGTATCAACCGCTTTGTCTCTCTTGAGAACTAAGTCAAATACCTTACAGAAATCTGAGCATATGAGGTAAACAATTACCTTTGTCAACCAAATGTGATGTATAAGCATATCTGTTTGCATTTGGCAAAGCGAAGAAAAATAGTAATGTAAAGACATTAGCCCTGACTCTACTTTTAATTATAGTCCAGGTGACTTGAAACTGCTCCTTGACACCTGGAAGAAAATCTCTCTCTCTTTCTCTATAAGCAGGATTTCAGTGTTACTCATTGAATTCACTGCTGGGGTAAGCATTGCCTTACAGGACAGGTGGAATTGCAGAAGTTCAGTACAGTGCAGCAATACTTGCCCATGCACTGGTCTGGAGTTGCTCCTGGTTTATACTGGCCCAGATTTTTTCCTCACTCACATCATTCTATGGTGAAAGAAATCAAACATCCAAGGAGGGATAAAGAAATTCAGAACTAAGTAGGTTTTCTCCCTGGTCTGTTTTGCAGATTTGATTAGGCAGAGATAGGACATTATTCTATATGACAGAAATGGCATAGGTTTAGTTTCTCACCAACAGTGGTGAGACTGAGAAGAAACAGAAAGGAAGCACATGCTAGATCAAAGTAGGGAGAACAGAGAAAGTCTATGAAGACTCCTTTTCAACTGCTGCTACAATCTTGCATGTAACTCCAGGAACTTGGGTTAAGATGCCTTTGAATCTTGTTAGATGTCTAAGACCCAAACAATGGAAAGACTCCCATTAACTTTTGTCAATGAGTGCAAAAGAGTCTAGGTCTAGGTTTGGCATTTCAGCTTATTTCCCAATAGTTTTATTTCTGACTATCTAACTAACAAATGCATTAACAAGAAGGAGATTCTTCCATGCGCACATTTGAGTTCTACACAAAATGTCATATTTGTCTCTACTTTCCCGACAGGCTACAACACCGCCATGCTCAATAAGGCTACATCTATACTGCACTCTTCTTGCGCAAAAGTCTATGCAAATGAAGCACAGATTAGCATATTGCCATACTTCATTTGCATAATTAATTAGGGTCTGTTTTTGCATAAGAGGCTTTTGTGCAAAAAGGAGCTGTGTAGACGGCTCCTTTTTGCGCAAAAAAGCTCTCTTTCACAAGAGCCATTCTTCCTGAAAAAATGAGGAAGAACGGTTCTTGTGCAAAGGAGGGTTTTGAGCAAAAAGGAGCTGTCTACACAGCTCCTTTTGCGCAAAAGCCTCTTGCACAAAAAGTCCCTAATTAATTATGCAAATGAAGCATGGCAATATGCTAATCTGCGCTTCATTTGCATAGGCTTTCGCGCAAGAAGAGTGCAGTATAGATGTAGCCTAAGACAAAAACTAAAAAGGAAACTTACATAATGAGGTTTAACTACAAAATGCTATTATTTCATGTAGTGTCCTTATCCTTAAATTTCATTTACTATTTGGGAAAAACTCTCCGTTCAAAACAGTATATATTTCCCATGAGTACTAATGTGCAACTAGGAGAAAATATACCTTTGTTTAAAATGCTTGATAATGTAGGATGAGATGCATGTCTAATGTTTATAGGAACCAAATCTATTCCTAATTAAGACATCCCAATTAAGGAAATAAAATGAAAAGCATTTTCAGCGCACTCAACCTAGATGATGAATAGCATGAAATAAACAATAACACAACTGTATCTTTCACCTTAAGGTCAAATGCAAGGGACTGTCTATGGTCTGATTTTGCAAACATTTTGTACAGTGAGTAATTATACTTGCATGAGTACTCCCACCACAGCCAGCCACCCAAAGGAAGGTTGCTGGTGCTCTTTATGTCCTGAGCACCCACATAAGGGTAAAATACAATCTGGCTATTATTTAATGATTATTAGGCAGGTAAAATGATTCATCAATCCCTTCCCGACAATAAAATAAATGACATTGCTTAGATTTTAACAAAAATATGTCTAAGATCTGCAACTGTGCAGATCTGAGTTTGTCATTCCTTGTACAGAACAATTAGGGCATGTCTACACTGCAGGGCTAAAGTCGAATTAAGCTACGCAATTCCCACCACATTAATTGCATAGCTTAAGTCCAAATAGCTTGATTCAGCTTTTGGCACTGTCTACACAGCAGGAAGTCAAAGGAAAGGCACTCTTCCTTCAATTTTCCTTACTCCTCATAAAATGTGGGTTACCATGAATCAGAGTAAGAAGTCCTCCAGCTCGACATTATTTTGAAATAAAGGCTTGTAATGTAGATGCACACTATGTTATGCTACTGTGCAGATGTACCCTTAAATAAAAGCCTGGTACTCTTCTATCACCTGAATGCTTTCCATATATTTTGATTACTCCTTTGACTTCTCAGAGTGACTTTCACCCTTGTGCAGAAAACCAGCTGAGTCCCACTTAAAACCTAAAACATTCAGCTGGCCTTATGTTGCTCATGGGTGAGTTTCTCTAGTCTTGTAGAATATTTATTGAATGAATTAATAACATAGAAATTCTCGCTTTTCTGATTATGCATCTATTGACAGCAATTTTATTATTATTTTAAATATTTTATATTTCCAAATCTTGACAAATGTTATATGTTGACGATTTTTATTTTTCCTTTCTTTTTCCTCATTTTTGTAATTAGACGTCATGCATGAGTTGGTTTACTCATTTGTATAAAATGTATGACTTGCTAAAGCAATTATTTTCATTTCTGTTGTACAGAAACATAAATACAAAGCACTGAATGCTTTAAGTAGTAAGTAGGGAATATTATATTCAGATATTTGTTAAAATGTTAATTTTTCCACAATTATGCATTCCATAATTTAATTTAAATATACAAGATAAATTTGTCAGTAGTCATCTGAAACTCATAAAAGTTATTTCTAGCATAACTTGGAATAATTTTGCTTAGATGTACTGTATAATTTTACTGTAGCAATTTCTTTAGGGTGGAATTTATTTGGTTCTTATCCAAAATCTGCATGTAAATTAAGATATATTCCTGATTCAGCTCTCCAAGTGGAAGCTAACTTGCCCTAGTTAATACACAGCTGTGGTAAATATTAAAAAAATTAACATGCTCATTTAGAAGAAATAAAAGCAAAGAAAATCAGAATTACAAATGCCATTGTGTTTTTAAAGCGAGCTACATTTTTACAAAAGGAAAGCTCTTAAGATTTTAAGTTAACAAAAACACACAATTAAAAGTACAAGTAAATACAGTCAAAAAGTAAACTGCAAATCCTTTTATCTGCCAGATCATAAATTCCTAATCTTGCAGCACTTACTGTTCTGATTTGTCGTTTAAATGCACTACTCACAGCAGTAAGTATTAGGCTTTGCAGCAAATGAATGTTGCATTTAACCCACATTATAAATGTTGCATTATAAACTCCTCTTAGAGGTGCAGCACTGAACTTGAAACCTGGACTGGGGGAGAGGGGTGGATGTTTCATAAAAAAGCCTCCGCCTGAGCTCACTCGATTTATATACATGGATTTTCTAAAGCTACACCAAACTTTAAGGTCTAAGGTTTTAAACTGCAATTTATTATGATCCTTGTCAATCTTTGCAATCTGTGTAACTCTCAAACTTACTGTAAACTGCAATTTTGTAATCTTTGTAACATGTAGCCACCTTGCTTGTAACTTTCCCTAAGCTGCATTCTCCCCTGAGTGAATGGAGAGAGAGTGTGAGTGTGTTTGAAGAAGGCTTGGAACAATGGACCACATGGCAATGAGTCATCAAAGTCTGGGCATGTTCTCTGCTGGATAAAGGGAAGTCTGGGCATGCTCCCTGATGACAAGGTGAATGAGTCACAGGAGCCATTCAGACACTATATAAAGAGAAGGAGCACATGTGAGACTCTCTCTTTTTCCTTCCACTGATCCTGAGAAGCTCCCCTCCAGTGTCTTTCCTCCTGACCAGCTTCCCCAGCCATGATGAGCAGACAGACCCTCCAGGATCCACATGCCTTGGCTCCTTCTGCAACCCATATGCCTGTGTAAGTGTGTGAGTGCCTGAGGGCAAGAATGAATGGGTGTGAATGAGTGAATGAATGGAGGGGTGTGTGCTTGCTTGCTTGTCTGTGTGTGTGTGTATGAGAGAGAGAGTTCTATCTTCTTTAGCTTAAACCTTTGGTGGCTGCTTTCTCCTCTTTAGTCTTACCTAGTGGAAATAAACCCATACTAGTGTAACCCTGGGTGGTCTCCAGTGAGAATATTTTTGGGGTAACAGTGGACAGGTGCTAGACCGAAAGAGTTACCTCTGTGAGGCCACATCCTTTTTATTAAAAGTACGTATAAAGCCACGTCTGGAAATACCTTATGTGTAGCCTGGTGTGAGGAACCATGTATGTGGTTGCAGACATATGACCAAGAAGCTGAAGGCACTGTCTGGCCGACACTGGTGGGGCTGTCTATTACAGTTCTAGCTCGACCTGCCAGTGTTTGGAACCTCTGTAGCGGTAGTCGCTCCTGTGCATTTACACAATCCGGTATGGCACCTATGAACTCCAACTCCAGGGATGGAGTAAGGTGTGATTTTTGTGTGTTTATTCGAAGTCCTAGAGTTCTGAACAGTTGGATTGTTTTTGTGGTGGATAGAGTGGCCTGGTGTTCTGTACGTGTTCCAATTAAACAATTGTCCAGGTAAGGGAAGATTATTGTACCCCCCTTTCTGAAATGAGCCACTGCCATGGCCAGGATCTTGGAAAAAACTCTTGGTGCAGAGGACAGACCGAATGGTAGGACATAGTACTGATAATGTTGATCCTTTAAAGTAAATCTTAGAAACTTTCTGTGTGATGGTCAAATTACTACATGAAAATATGCATCCTGTAAGTCGCGGGACAAAATCCAGTTTCCTTGTTCTAGGGCTGGGATTATCTTTGCCAGCGTTACCATGGTGAATCATTGCTTTGTTAGATACTTGCTCAATCTGCATAAGTCCAGGATGGGTCTCCAGTCCCTTGATTTTTTTGGAGTGAGGAAGTATCTTGAGTAGAAACCCTTTCCCCTGTTATGTGTTAGTACAATTTCTATTGCCCCCATCTGGAGTAATCTGTTTACCTCCTATTGTAGAAGGGACTCGTGAGAGGGGTCCCTGAAGAGGGACAGGGAAGGTGGTTGGGTTGGAGGAAAGGTGATGAAGGGTATTGTGAGGCCTTTCAGTATGACTTCTAAGACCCAACTGTCTGTTGTAATAGTGATTCATGCATGGTAAAAGGGCTGCATTTTTGTTGTGTCTGCCTCCTCCTTAGGTCATAGCCTCTCTGGGAGGAGTATGAGGTCAATGTTCTGCTCCAGGGTGTAAATAGTCTGTTCAGTTTATTTTTTGGGTTGGGGAACATACATCCCCAGGGTCTTTAATGTCACTCGTGAGTCCTTGAGCGAATGTAATGAGGCATCTGTGATGGTGGAAAACAGCTTCTGTTCTTCAAATGGCAGGTCCTCAACAGTATTCTGTACCTTCCTAGGGAATCCAGAGAGGTGCAGCCAAGAGACATGCCGCATGACTACCAAAGTGGCTAAGGATCACGAGGCAGTGTCAGCTATGCAGAAGGATGCCTGCAGTGCTGTTCTAGCTATGAGGATGTGTAGGCCAGTAGGCCTCCCGGAGGGGTTCTTCCGCCTCCAGCTCAGTGGGCAGCCAGTCCGCCCCACTGCACACCTGTTTAAAATAGTCCCCAAGTCAATAGTCCCCTTAGTCTGGTTCCCGGCCTTACATCAGGTTGGGGCGAGAGGCAACTAGTCCGAGTGCTCGGCCTTACTCCAGGCCAGGGAGAGAGGCAACTGTTCAGGCATTCGGTCTTACTCCAGATCTAGGCCAGAGGTCAAGAGTTCACTACAGTCCCAAGGCCCTGGTAGAGCCGGCAACAAACCCCCACAGTTTAGGATGCCCTGGCCCTCAGTCAGGGCGAGCAGCAAAAAACAGTGCACAAAGTCAAGAGGTCCTGGCCTGTCTCAGGCCGGGGCAGTAAAGCCTTGATTACTATGACCCTACCTCTGGTTCAGGGCAGCAGCAATAGTCCTGCCACTTTAAGAGGCCCAGGCCTGGTCCCAGGCTGGGCAGCAAACACTCACAGTTTACCAGTTCCGAAAGGCCCAGGCCCTGGTTCAGGGTGGGGCAGCAAGCACATAAACAGTCCAGAGTCTAAGGATCCCTGGCCCTGGGTCAGGGCAAGGCAATAAGCAATCACAGTAGCAGTTCACATGGAAAAGCCAAACCCAGGTTCAGGGCATGGCAGTGAACACTCTCAATATAATGAGCCCTGGCCCTGGGGCAGGGTGGGGCTACAAAGAAATAGTGGGAGAGGCCCAGGCCTGGTTCCAGATGGGCGAACAAACAGTCACAGTACCAGAGGCCCAGGCCTGGTTACAGGTTGGGCTGCAGACAAACACAGTTTGGCAGTTTAAAGCGAGGAGGGGCCAGGCCCTGGTTCAGGGCGTGGCTACAAAGAATACAGGTTTAGGGTATCCTTGTTCAGGAGGGTTGCAGGTGATCCATCTGCAATAGTGGTGAGGGGGAGACTGCCACCCGGTAGGTGGGTGGGTGGGGGAGCGCAGGCCCACCCACTCCACTGCGCCCCGGCCCAGGGCCCTGGATGCAGCAATGCAGCTGCTGCTGGCTCAGCGGGGGCTCCAGCCCGCAACGCGCTGGCCTAGGGCTTTTACCAGTCCGTGCTACCCCCTGGGACACTTCCCATCTCCCCCTCAGTGGGTACTTGAGTCTGTAGCAGGTCACTCGGAGTCAAGGGAGGTGTTGTCCCAGCAGGGTCTCGGTGGCCCAATCCAGGCTATGGTGGCTCGCAGGTCCTCGGCCTCCAACTGATCCTCTGCCCAGCGTGGGCAGCGTGGTGCTGGCAGGTCCTCGGACTCGGGCTGGTCATCAGGGTCTGTCCGGTCCTCAGGGTCAGGTCCGGCAGGCAGCGCTGGTGGGTCCGGCAGGCGCTCCTGAACCCGGGGTACAGGCGGGCATCGGGGCTCAAGCGGGTCCTCCGAGTCAATCACCCTTGGAGGCCCAGGCCATGTCCCAGTCTCCCCAACAGGGAGCACCAGGCAGGCCTCTGGTCCCTCTAGATCAGGGGATAGGTCTATCAGAGGGTCCAACCAGGTCTCTGCCTCCCAGTCAGGGAGGTCGGTGTGAGCCTCCGGGTCAGAGGCAGTTGGAGGCCTGAGCCAAGTCTGGGCCGGCCTCTGTCTCCCACAGCAGCTGGGCCCAGACTGAGTCCTCAGCCTGGCTATTTATAGTCCTAGCCCCACCCACTGACTTCCGGTCAGGTGATGAGAAGGGGCTAGGCTGCACCCAAAATGGCTCCCGGAGGAGTTCCTCCGCCTCTGGGTCAGTGGGCAGCCAGTCCGCCCCACTACAGGATGCCTTCGTCTATGTTAGACTGAAAGGAAGACCTGAATCCTTTCAGTAGCCTTTCAATACAAGTTTTCATTTTCTCAAAATGGTGGTATGTGTACTTTGCTAACCGCACCACATCATCAGCAATCTTGATCTGGAGGGATGCAGATGAATATGATTTCCTGCCCAGAATGTCCAATCTCTTCCATTCCTTGTCATAAGGGGTAGATCTGTATTGTGTTTGCTTACCCCTGTTGTTGGATGTATCAATGACCAAAGAATTTGGTGCTGGGTGGGTGAACAAAAATTCAGCCCCTTTGGCAGGAATGTAGTTCTTCCTGTCTGCTCTTTTTGATGTTGGCAAGATAGCAAAAAATCTTCTAGGTCCAGTATTGACTCATTGAATGGTAGGGCTATTTTTGATGACGTCAAAGCCTGTGTATATTGGTCAGTTTGTGTTGTGTCCCAGAAACCTTGACCAATGAAATGTTAAGGGTATTAGCCATTCTCTTATAAAAGTCTTGGAAAGACTTGAAGTCGTCTCCCCCACAGTTGGCGGAGGGGGCATTATTGTCTCATCAAGAGAAGATGATGAGATGTGTGAAGGAGGTCATGTGTCTTCTTCCTGTGAGTCCTCCATCTCCTCCTGATATCATATCTTGTGGGTGTAGGAGGTCTTTGGCCCACTGTCTGAGGCCTGGGTGGTGCCAGCAGCTGAGGTGCTAGTGCTCAAGGCTTTATGGAATTAAAGGGATCCCATCCCTGCCAAGGTTGTGGGAGTAGAATGGGAGGGAGCCATGGAAAGGGTTGCCACATCTGGGGCTGAGCCAGCTGCTGCTGTTGTATCTGCTTGGCTGGCTTTGGTGACGAATGTCATGGGGAGCATGTGATCTTTTCATTGTCATCACTGTCACTAGAAATGGGGGGGGGGGGAGAAGGGAGGGCGAGCTCGATGGCGTGGTGAGTCTGCTTGGTCCCTCCAATGTCAGTGTGGTGTCGGTACCAGATAACAGTGTGCACACTACCGATGCTATAGCTAGATCTTGGTGGGTAGTCAGAGGCCTTGGTGGAGCAAAAGTTGGTATCGCTGGTGTGGGGGGTTGTGGTCACTGTGTCAAAGAGTCTTCCCATGCCCTAGATGTGGTCAGTACCAGGAAGACTTCGGTACCCAGGGGTGTTACTGACTTAGCCAGTACCAGTGTTTTTGGGTGGCCCTTGTCCTTGCAGTTTGGGTACCATTTTTGTCGGTACCGCAGAGGTCGGTACCAATGGCACAGTGGCAGTTTTCTTCGGTTTGGGTACCGAGACCACAGGGCACATGTCTTTGGCGAACTTCCCCATACCAGACTTCCCCAGTACCTGCACATCCCCAGCAGCCTGCCCCTTAGGCAACAGAGGCTTGAGTTGAGGAGACAATCTCTTCAGTGCCCTCTCTGCTGAGGGTGAAGAGTGTTTTCTTTCGGCTGTTTGCTTGTTCGGGGTCTCCCTCAATGCGATCTGAAGTCGCTGTGGGTGACAGCCGGCAGGGGAGATTTGGGGTGCCGATTCCGAGGCTGGCCTCTCTACCTTCTCCATGGTGAGGAGCTTTAACTGGATGAGAACTTCTTATAATGGTGGAAGCTCTTTGGCGAGAGATCCTGGCCCAGGCTCCAAATACACTGGCCATGCCCATCTGAGATGGGAATAGACATTCTGCATGTTAGGCATCGTTTAAATCCTGGTGAGCCTGGCATGCCTACCCTATCCTAACACCTATGAACTATAAGCAGTAGAAACAATCAGATTTTTTTTTAAACCTATTAACTTGAGAGGGGAAAACCGTGAACCAGAACTTGACTGACTAACAACTTAACTTCATAGGTTTAAATACGAGGTATAACAGAGAGCACTGTTGTGTTCTGACCAAACCAGGAGTGGTTGAGAAGGAACTAATGGATGGTTGCCAGCATGCGCACGTCAGCAGGTTCACTATGGTGCGAGCGGTGCCGCGCATGTGTGCCTGCACCCGGGGGAGGGTATTGCTGCTAAAAAGTTCTGATTCCAAGCGCAGGAATGTCAGGACACCTACAGTTAAGCGCCCATAGGGACACTCCTCAAAGAAGAATATTTGAAACCCAGCTCCAACATTTGTTCAATGAGCTAAACAGACATTTTTTCCATGACTCTTCAGCGTTATAGAGCAAGTTAATGTAATAAATCTGTTTAGTGCCTTGGCTATAGGAGGTATATTTCAAAGTTCATTTCTCTCATCCATTGCATTACTTCAAAGGGACCCTGTCACTTTGCAGGAAATTTGTCTTCAGAGCATGATAATGATAAAAGGCTCTAGTCTCAGGGCTGATCCACTAAGGTCAAGAATTTTTATTTTAATAATGTTCTTGGGAATATTAAGCAACATGTACAATTTAACCCGTGAGAGCTCCTATCACAGTTGCAGATGTTTCTGTGAATTCAGGCTATATTAGAGGTGAAGATACTACCTATAGTTACTCCTGGTGCTGGCAATACTCTCTTAGGAGACCCAGGATACCCAGAGCTTGACTATTATGCAGTGATTCAAAAGAGGCAAAGCACTGTAGAAGACTACAGGAATCGGATCTCATAGATTAACAGATAACTGCTACGGACGCCATTTGTTCCATTTTATGTTTACCAATATGCAACACAAACTGTAATTATTCTGTTGAAATGCCTATGACATCATTTTGAAGGTTATATACTAAAGATTTTATCATAATAGCCTTTGGGAGGGACGGCATCTCTCACTAATCTTAATCAGTTAACATTTTGGGGGAGATATCAACCTGAGACAACCTTCAGTCATTCACTGGTCAATAATTGTAGTGACAGTGGACCAAGTTTATCATTGTTTTATTCCAATTTTATAGTAGTGTAACTCCATTAGTTTTACACTATGGAATTATGGTTTCCATAATTGTGGAAACACAATGGCAAATCAGAGCTAAAAAAACTAAGAGACTATTTTGCTGTGCAACTGCTTGGATAGTTAACTTTACTATATTTTAACACCTCCTGTAACTGTTCAGCTTGAGGGGTTCCATCTATTTAATGTGATCAAACAGCACATACATTTACAATTGCAGAATGAGTGGGCCTTTCAGTTGAGTTGGGGGAAAAAAAAGCTGGCATCCAGAGGAAAATACACAAGTATCTTTATTTTAAATTATCCCTAACCATAGGAACTCAACCCATATTCTATCCTGTTTCCTCATGATCTCCGAAGGGCCAGACCATTACGCAGAATGAGCTAGATTCCGTGTCATCCGCTGAAAATCTTTTCTTACTAATTTCTACAAACTAACATTAAGTTTTTCTTGTAAGAATAGTGTCTTGTTTAGGTTGTTTAATGATCCTCCCCAAATCAAAGTGGGGATAGGCTGTATACAGAGTAACATCCCCCACTGCCTCATTATTCACCTTAGCTACCCATGTAGGCAGCTGAATACAGAGGTGTTTCCACGGTTCTACATAAAATCTGCAGAACTAGCAACCAACTGAAAGCTGACTGGTGAGAAGGCATGTGGTCACTAGACCTGAACAGATACTCCATATTCCAAATTATAAAGAGCCTCAAAGACCCTTTAACTGGATTTTCTGGGATTATAATTGTAGTCCCTTTACTAAAGGGGAAAGACCCTGTGTGCTGCAATCCAGACTACATTTCCCATAAGCCCTTGGGAAAAACAGGAAGGACAGACTCTTGGGGAGAGAGTACTCTCTCTCCATGTGCCTGAAGAAAAGAGGCCTAGCAGTCTGGGACTCTGCCTTGGAGTTTGGAACTGAAGGGGGAGCCAGGCTGCTGCCAAGGACATTGATCCAGGCCAGGGGCTGTTGGAGTGCAGCTACAGACCGGGACTAGATGCCCATTGTAACTTGGATTTAGCAGGCTGCTTCTAATAGGCACAGCATGAGGCAGTAAGTTTCTGGGCCTTGTTGAAAAAGTGCTGCCTGGGACAGAGCTGCTGTCTAGCCTGGACCAAATCTCCACTACAGCTGCAACATCAGCGTGCCAACGCAAGCAAGTGTCTGGGACTGTGAGTCCAGGGTTGTGCGCACTCTGGGGTGGGGTCACTGGTAGTACAAATGTTAGCTATATCAGCTTCAATTATTGTTATGTGTTTTGTTAATGCTATTCATTGCTAAATCTGTTAATCCCTGTTTATTTAAGTTAAGTAAAGATTGTTTATTTTAAAGTATTCTATTAGATGTATATGATTTGTAGTTGTTCTGGAATTAGATCCAGATTTATGTTGGAATGAGTATGTTCCTGGAGGCTCTCAAGGCACACCAGTGAGTGTGTACAAGGCCAGCCAGGTGGAGGCACCGCCATTTTACATTCATTACAAGCAAGGGACTGCAGCAAGGGGGTGGATAGGGCTTTCCCCAACTAAACACCATCACCACTGGGGTGCTCAGGATCTCTTTTGGGTTAAAATATCAGGCGCCCGGGCACACCTGTGAGTGTGACCTGCTCCCAACCCGGGGGGGGGGGTTACATAATTAACCCCCCATTTAGTCAACAGATAGTCTCTCTGTTTTTAGGCGATGGAAAAGAACAGGTCAGGGTCATGAAGGAGATTTATTTTCAGTTACTCATATGCATTCCCTCATATACTTCCTCCCTGCCTGAGTAAGCCCTGGTGACTCATTGTGGCAGATACAGCTTGTTAATGCCATGAAAACTAGGCATAGCCTCTGGTCAGAGGGAAGTAGGGACAAAGACAGGGAGGTTCCACAGGAAAGCTTAAGACTTTTGTTGATAAACTTTAGGCTTATGTTGATTTTTTTTTTTGTTATTTGAGTTAACAGTGAAGTCAAACTGCATGGATTATACCATTTGTACACTATGTGTGTATTTCATTTGGAATATACACAAAGATATGCATGCACATCTCCTCTTTCTCTCTCTTTCTTGCTAAATGTTACAGGCAGAAATTAATTAACACAAGGTAAGAGATAAGCCTTTGAAAAATAAGGAATCTCAATTAAGCACACTACAAAAGCATGTCAAAAATGAAAATTCTAATGTTGTATGTAGGCTTTATCTTTAGGTATTAACTAGTTTGTATATTAACTCTTATTTTTTCCTTAAAACTAGACTATGTACATATTATAATGATTAGCATTGGTTAAATAATATGTTTTCTGACATCTCTCTAGATGATATCGCTCTTTTCTCTTCAGGAGGACTTAACTCTTAAAAGACAGACCATAACTGTAAATATGCTCTGTGAAGCCTGTTCAGTTCAGTGAGTCTGATAATTACATGTGACTTTGGCAAGTTATATTTAGCAAGAATGTCAACTCTGTTGAATACTTTATACAATACTGGGCATCAAAGTGAGCTTATTAAATCCAGGATGCTCTTTGTCATGGACTCTCTTAAGGAGAGCCCATTTTAAGTATCAATTCTTAGGCCTACCCTTTTCTGTCCCAGTCAGAATTGTAGCATATGTTGGTCAGTGAAGCATAAGCTAGATAGCTGTTAACCCTACTATGTGACCTGCACATACTGAATTAGCCATTGTGTTTTTCAATTCTGGTTCATCAAACTTGTGGTCTGAGGAGCTTTATTCTATATTTAGTAAAGGAACACAATTCAGTGCTCCTTTGTCTATGCATAATTCATAGCCTCCAGACTGCTTTAAGTTGAAAGCAATTGCTATGGGTTTTTTTCACAGTTACACTGGAAGTATAGAAAGATAATTCAGTACAGCTACGTCTAGACTGGCATGATTTTCCGCAAATGCTTTTAACAGAAAAGTTTTTCCGTTAAAAGTATTTGCGCAAAAGCGCGTCTAGACTGGCATGGAGTTCGCGTGATAACGATGCGCTTTTGCAGAAAAGCGCGTCTACATTGGCGGCGCGCTTTTCCGCAAAAGCAGAAGCCCGGAACCATTTTGCGGAGGGCACAAGGGCACCAGCCCTTTCCGGGGGCCGGGGCTGGCGGCCATTTCAGACACGTGCTTAAAGGGATCTCCCCGGACAGCCATTTCTCTGCGCTCCGTGCTAGAGGGCCCCTCGCAGGGACTGACAGCCATAAGCAGGTTTGGTGGTTGCCGTCTGACTTTGGGACACCGCTGCCTTTGGCCACCTACTGCTTTTGCCAGGGTTTTTTTCCTAGCCCTCTGTCTCGTGCCATGGAACCAGGGTGGTCATGTGCCTGCTCTGGCCCCTGTCGGACATTTTGGAGTGCCTGCAGCTGCTGCTCCAGGTCGGTGCCCTCCTCTTCCTGGACCAGGAGGGGCCCATCGGTTTGGACCCCCACCAGTGAAGCCATGGTGTCCCTGTGGCACCCCCACCCCAGGGTGCAGAGGCGAGTGTAGAGACTGGACACCAGCACCGACTGGTGGGACCGGCTGGTCCTAGGGCAATGGGACGACCAGCAATGGCTCCGGAACTTCCGCATGCGAAAGCGGACGTTCATGGAGCTCTGCGCCAGGCTCACCCGCGCTCCAGAGAGCCACCACCCGGCCGCGGGCACCCATCCCCGTCAAGAAGAGGGTCGCCATCGCAGTCTGGAAGCTGGCCACCCGGACAGCTACCGATCAGTGGCACACCAATTCGGGGTGGGCAGATCCACCGTCGGCGCCGTCGTGATGGAGGTAAGTCCCAGGGGGAGTGGGGAGGGTGCTGCACTCCATGCCCAGGGGCAGCCAAGACTCCACGCTGGGTCACCCAGGGGTTCGGGCCGTCCCTCCCTTGCACAGGACTGCTGGGGGGGGGGGTGTGTGTGTGTGCGTGAGGACAGAGGGAATCACGGGGAGGGGGCCAAGGGAGCGCACACCCACCCCTGCCTTATGTGATGTGTTCCCCTGTGTTTTTCTGCACCCTTCTGCAGGTCGTCCGCGCCATCAACGCGTCCTGCTCCCCAGAGTGATCCGCCTGCGGGACATGGGCCTTCACCGTCGCGGCCGCTGCCCTCTGGTTCCCCAACTGCGGGGAGCACTGGATGCAACCCACATCCCCGTCCGGGCCCCGGAGCATCGAGCAGCCCATTTCATCAACAGAAAGGGGTACTGCTCCATCGTTCTGCAGGCCGTCGTGGACCACCAGGGCCGCTTCCTGGACGTCTACACGGGCTGGTCCGGCAGGGCACACGACGCCCGCATCCTGCGCAACTCCGGACTGTTTCACAGGCTGGAGGCGGGCACCTACTTCCCCCGGCGGGAGTTGACTGTCGGGGATGTGCCTATGCCCATCTGCGTCATCGGGGACGCGGCCTACCCCCTGCAGCCCTGGCTAATGCGGCCCTACACGGGGCGGCCGGACTAGAACTGGGCCCGGTTCAACGACCGCCTCAACCGGGCCCGAAATCCGGTGGAGCTCGCCTTTGGCCGTTTAAAAGCCCGCTTCCGTTGTTTGCTCACCCGTCTCGAGATCGGTGAGCGGAATGCAACGGAGGTAGTGGCCGCGTGCTGCGTGCTCCACAATATTGTGGAGCGGAGCGGGGAGGCCTTCCTTCCCGCATGGCTGGCAGCAGAGGGCCAGGCCTACGAACAGCCCCACACAGCTGCCAGCCACCAGGCGCACCAGGATGGGGTGCATCCGGGAGGCCCTCACGGACATGTTCTCACAGGCCCGGAGTAGGGTCGCCTCCGTTTCCCTGGACAACTCCCTCCCCTCCCTTACCTCCCAATACACAACACCACACTGTTTGGGGAGAGGGGATGTTGTGCAGAATGTTCGTTATTGTTATGTGAAATATGTTTGAGCAGTCTAGTTCAGAGCACAGTACTCTTGGTTCTGTTAAGGGTTTGGTCAGGTCAAGTGGAAGGCTTGTACCTACCAATTAGGATTAGGTTTAGATTTAGGTTTAGTTAGATTAGCTATCGTCGTCGGTTCAAAGCATTTCGGCTGTCGTTGAGTTTGTTCGTCGGGCGCGTCGGCCGTAGCTAGGGTTTTCTTTGAGTTCAGGGTTAGGTGTAGGGATAGTCTAGGCCACCATCATCTGTTCGAGCTGTCCCGAAGAACAGGAAGAGGAGTCGAGGTTCGTGCAGAAGGCTCGAGTCAGCGCACCCGATTCCAGTCATCTTCGAGGGATCTCCTGGCAGTTCCTCTCCTGAGGCCCGGAAGGACCAAAGGATGGAGGGCGCCAGCCACAGCTTCGTCCGTCGAGGGATCTCCTGGCAGTTCCTCTCCTGAGGCCCGGAAGGACCAAAGGATGGAGGGCGCCAGCCATAGCTTCGTCCGTCGAGGGATCTCCTGGCAGTTCCTCTCCTGAGGCCCGGAAGGACCAAAGGATGGAGGGTGCCAGCGTCACCGCAATCACCCTCCGCGCCTAGACTGTGTTTCATGTATTTTATGTTGTGTTTACTCTTTTGTAATCTATCCCTTGCTTGATTGGGATTTTATGCATGTCAAATATAGTCCTGTTGTAGAATTTTATCTTCAGAGTTGGTATTCATTTATGCATCACAAACCCATAACCCTTCAAAATTATTTCCCTTTTTTTTTAAGAAAACCTGTGATAGATATGGAATTTGGAGTCCGCATTTGTCATCTTCATGATTTTATTAGGTTGATCGGCATTCTAAATTAATTATTCACGTTACCTCGCGTAACAGGGAGGAGACCTTGAACTGGGAGGGGGAGGGGAGCTACTCCTGGGAGGGGTGGCCCCTGCGACCGCTCCTGCGGGGGCGGACCTGGACATGGGGGGCAGGCTGAAGGGGGAGGTGGGCAGCAGGAGCAGGAGCAGGAGCAGCCATTGCAGGAGGGGGAGGGGGCAGGTGCACCAGGATGGGGTGCGCATCCAGGAGGCCCTCAAGGACATGTTCTCACAGGCCCCGGAGTAGGATCGCCTCGGTTTCCCTGGACAACTCCCTCTCCTCCCCTTCCCCCCCAACACACAACAACACAGTTTGGTTTCACCATAAACACTTGTTTGGTTTTTATTTACAAAGGGGGGAGAGGGAGACGAGACCTTGAACTGGGAGGGGGAGGAGAGCTACTCCTGGGAGGGGTGGCCCCTGCGACCGCTCCTGCGGGGGTGGACCCAGACATGGGGGGTGGACCGCGTTGGGGCAGGCTGAATGGGGAGGTGGGCAGGAGCGGGAGGGGCAGGAGCAGGGGCAGGAGGGGCTATTGCAGGAGGGGGCCGGGGCACTACTAGGGGAGGGATGGCGGGGCATGGGGCGCGGCCATGCCGTAATGGATGGCATGGGCAATCTGTGCGGAGAGGCTGGCAACAGAGTTTGCCATGACCGCACAGTGTCCCTGGAAGGTGTCCCAGGCCCCCCGGCGCCACTGCAGGTCCGCCTCTGTGCGCCTCTGGATGGCAGCCTCTACCCGCTCGACGGCCTGCACGTGGCACCGCAGGAGCTGGTCCCGGTGTCGGGTGCGCTGCCTCCATGGTTGGGCGGCTGGGGGTGCTGCTGCTGCCGGAACGGAGGCTCCCCCGCTCCTGGTTGGTCCCGCTGCAGGGAACAGAAGAAAGGATGGGTCAGTCAGGCAGCCCGGCCACTGTCCCCACACCTCATGCCTTCCACCCCACCCCTGAGCCCAGGTGACACCTCAGGGGTGGTGTGGCTTGGGCCCCCTCGGTTCCCCCCCTGCCACCTCCCGTGTTGTATGTTTGCATAGAGGACCGCCCCTGGGTAGTACTCCTCCATGTATTGGAACCCCGGTCTGTGTCCCGGCCCGTGGAGGCGGGAGGGTGCTTGTGTTGCGTTAACCTGTGGAACTCCTGCCGGTGGAGGCTGTGAGGCTTTGGGCTAATCAATGGTATTTGACAGGAAAGCGAGATGAATCCCCACACAGTGCCTGGGAGCACGTCTGGCAGACGTGATCTGGGCTCTCAGATCCCCATCGCGTGGGATATCTCCTGGACGGAACCAGGAGGGACTGGGAGTGTCCCATCCTTGCAGCAAAACTCAGGCGGCCCTAGGGGCGGCCCGAGCGCTTCCCCCTTCTCCTCCCACTATCCCTCACACGTAGCCCAGGGACATGTGTGGCCGCAGTGGAGACTTCCCTCGGGGAGCCAGCCAAGGCACCGGGAGCAGGAAAGGGGCTCAGTGGGGGCCACGCTCACAGGGCTGTGACACTGTGGTTTACCCAGAAGCAGCTGGCTGTGCCTCACAGCCCGGCATGGGACAGTGTGCTGTTCTCTGTGCTGCACCCTTGCGGCGGTGCGGGCTCTGGGCTGAGTCCCTGGGGCCCTGGCTGGTTCCAGCCGGCATCCACCCTTCCCCCTGATCCCGCCGAATGTGTGTGAGCAGCACGGTCCCAGGCGTGCCCTGCAGCTGCCTGCCGCGGCCACGTGCCGCTCGGTCACCAGGCTGCACGTGGTTGGACGGGCTGCTTGCTGCCTAATGCTACACAGCGTGCAGCACACGTGGCCTGAGTGACATGCTCTCCCCCTTCCCCCTCCGGGCGCTTGGCTCCCCTCCCCCCCCGCCCTTGTGAGTGCAAAGTGCAAGACTCACCGGTGGATCCTTCCCCGGCCTCGGAGGGTGCGGGGAGACGTCAGGGCTGCTGGAGGGGGCCTGCTGGGTGGCAATGCTGGCCTCATCCTCGGATGCGCTGCTGTCTCCTTCCCCCGCTTTGGTGGTTCTGGTGATGGGGGGGCGCACGCTGCTGTCCACGGCCACGTCTGGGGCTTGTGGGGCTGGCTGGCCAAGGATGGCGTGGAGCCGGTCGTAATGGGGGCAGGTGTCTCCTGCCCCTGGCCTCGCTGGCCTGCACGTAGCCCAGGCGCAGCTCCTTCACTTTCGCCCGGACTTGTTCGAGGTCCGGGCGGGATGGCCTTGCTGGGCGAGCGCCTGGGCCATGCGGCCAAAGATGTCGGCGTTCCGGCACTGGGAGTGGGTCTCGTGGAGGGCCTCCTCCTCCTGCCACAAGTCCAGGAGGGTCTCCAGCTTCCCCGACGACAAGGATGGGGCCCTTCTTTTCCGGCCCCTGGGGGCCTCCTGCGCTGGGGGTGCAGGTGGCTCCTCAGCCGGAGCTGCCATTCTGCGCTGCAAGGTGGCTGCTGGGCACAGCAGGGGCAGCGTGGCAGACCTCAGGCAAGAGGTCTGAGGCACGCTCCTGCCACGTGCGCTCAGCAGCCTGCGTGTGCTTTAAGAGCTCGGGTTACCAGGAAGCCCGGGCTCCTACGGGTCTCCCAGCGTCCAAACCGCTTTTTCCGTAGCCTGCTTTTGCGCAAAGTCTTAGCTAGCTGTCTACACTGGCCCTTTGCGCAACAGTTTTGCGCAAAGGGACTTTTGCCCGAACGGAGCATCAAAGCTTTCCGCATAAAAGCACTGATTTCGTACATGAGAACGTCAGTGCTTATGCGGAAAATCGAGCGGCCAGTGTAGACAGCTGGCAAGTTTTTGCGCAAAAGCGGCTGATTTTGCGCAAAAACTGGCCAGTCTAGACACAGCCTACAAGGATTGATGATAGCAAACCTAAGCATAACTACTTTGTTAGCAGTTTTTATTAAGTAAATGCTAATGGAGTTTTATGTACACACACACACGCGCGCGCGCTGAATTAATAGATTATTTTTGGTGTCGAACAGGATTATTTTGCTTGCGAACAGGAACAGCTAACAGGGAGTTTGGAGAGGGAGTTTAGAGGGGGAGGTTAGAGGGCACTAGTGACTTCTGGCCTTCTTTAAAACATAACTCTTATAATAATCTATATTCCAGAGGTTTAAAAAGAATCCCAGTTTATACTTAAACGTATTCATTAGAAAAATGGAGACAGAAGCCCAGCAGCAGAGTGGGGGCTATCCTGTTTATTGCGTCGAGTGTAACATTTATGATTACCTGCCCTGTGGGCGGGTGACATATGTGTGCACCCATTGCAAGGAGCTCCTGACCCTCAGAGACCGAGTTCGGGCTTTGGAGGCCAGGGTGGCTGAACTGGAGGAGCTAAGGGAGATAGAGAGATATGTTGATGAGACTTTCCGGGACACTGTAGTACTGTCCCATCTCCAGTCTGAGAGCCCCAGTGCTCTTAAGGAGGATGAAAGTCTCAAGGGAACAGAGCATTCAATGGGAGCAGAGGGAAACCATCCCGTAGTTGGGACCCTCCTCCCAGAGGATGTTGCGGTATCTTCTCGCACTGAGAATACCTCTGAGGGGGAGAGAATGCCAGTTAGGAAGAGGCAGGTGTTAGTAGTGGGTGATTCGATCGT
This sequence comes from Rafetus swinhoei, assembly GCA_019425775.1. Classification (NCBI taxonomy): domain Eukaryota; kingdom Metazoa; phylum Chordata; order Testudines; family Trionychidae; genus Rafetus; species Rafetus swinhoei. The sequence continues at coordinate 31,170,597 of CM033447.1, read as the reverse complement.
TAGAAACATAGATAGTTGGGTTTGTGATGACCAGGAGAACCGTATGGTTACTTGCCTGCCTGGTGCGAAGGTTGCGGATCTCTTGAGGCATCTAGATAGACTTATGTGTAGTGCTGGGGAGGAGCCGGTGGTCGTGGTACATGTAGGTACCAATGACGTAGGGAAGGGTAGGAGAGATGTCCTGGAGGCCAAATTTAGGCTGCTAGGAAGAGACTGAAATCCAGAACCTCTATGGTGGCATTCTCGGAAATGCTTCCAGTTCCACGCGCAGGGCCAGGTAGGCAGGCAGAGATTCAGAGTCTCAATGCGTGGATGAGACGATGGTGTAGGGAAGAGGGGTTTGGATTAATTAGGAACTGGGGACACTTTTGGGAGAGGGGGAGCCTATACAGGAAGGATGGGCTCCACCTAAACCAGGGTGGAACCAGACTGCTGACACTAAACATTAAAAAGGCCGTAGAGTAGTTTTTAAACTAAGAGATGGGGGAAAGCTGATTGGTGCGGAGATGCACGTAAATTAGAGGGAGACTTCTCTTAGAGGAGAATCCATTGATAGAGATTCTCTAAGCCGTAGTCAGAAAGAGAGGAGGGGAGAGGGCAAACCATGGGCCAGAGCAGACAAACAACTGCATACAAAGAATCCAATGCATCAGGAAGGGCAGACAAATAAGCAGTGGCAAATTTTTAAAGTGCTTCTACACAAATGCTAGGAGTCTGACTAATAAGATGGAGTGAACTAGAGTACCTAGCATTAAATGAGGAGATTGACATAATAGGCATCACTGAAACCTGGTGGCATGAGGAAAATCTGTGGGACACAATCATACCGGGATATAAAATATATCGAAAGGATAGAGCAGGCGGGTGGGTGGCGGAGTGGCACTGTATGTGAAAGATAATGTAGAATCAAATGAAATAAAAATATTAAATGAATCAACATGTTCAATAGAATCGCTATGGATAGTAATTCCATGCTCCAATAATAAGAAATTAGCAGTAGGGATATATTACCGACCACCTGACCAGGACATACTGACATTGAAATGCTGAGGAGATTAGAGAGGCTACCAAAATAAAGAACTCTATAATAATGGGGATTTTAATTACCCCCATATTGACTGGATACATGTCACCTCAGGAAGAGAAGCGGAGATAAAATTTCTCAATGGCTTAAATGACTGCTTCTTGGAGCAGCTGGTGCAGGAACCCACAAGGAGAGGCAATTCTCGATTTAGTCCTGAGTGGAGCGTAGGATCAGGTCAGGAAATAACCGTTACAGGACCGCTTGGGAATAGTGACCATAATATAATAACATTCAACATTCCTGTGGTGGGAAGAACACCTCAGCAGACCAGCACCCTGGCATTTAATTTCAAAAAGGGAATTACACAAAATGAGGAGGTTAGTTAAACAGAAATTAAAGGCACAGTGACTAGAGCCAAATCCTGCAAGCTGCATGGAAACTTTTAAAGACACCATAATAGAGGCCCAACTTAAATGTATACCCCAAATTAAAAAACATAGCAAGAGACCTAAAAGAGTCACCGTGGCTTAACCACCATGTAAAAGAAGCAGTGAGGACAAAGGCATCTTTTAAGAAGTGGAAGTCAATCCTAGTGAGATAAATAGAAAGGAACATAAACACTGTCAAATCAAGTGTAAAAATGTAATAAGAAAAGCAAAAAAGATTTTGAGGAACAGCTAGCCAAAAACTCAAAAAGAAATAACAAAATGTTTTTTAACTACATTAGAAGCAGGAAGCCTGCTAAAATACCAGTGGGTCCCCTAGACGATCGAACTATAAAAGGAGCAATCAAGGACGATAAAGCCATTGCAGAGAAACTAAATGATTTCTTTGCTTCAGTCTTCACGGCTGAGGACGTTGGGGAGATTCCCAAATCTGCACCGTCCTTTGTGGGTGATGAATCTGAGGAATTGTCCCGGATTGAAGTGTCATTAGAGGAGGTTTTGGAACAAATAGAAAAACTTAATGTTAACAAACTCCGGGACCGGATGGCATTCATCCAAGGGTTCTAAAAGAACTCAAATGGGAAACTGCTGAACTATTATCTGTGGTTTGTAACCTATCCCTTAAATCGGCTTCCGTACCTAATGACTGGAAGGTAGCCAACGTGACACCAATATTTAAAAAGGGCTCTAGAGGCGATCCGGGCAATTACAGACCGGTAAGTCTAACTTCAGTACCGGGCAAATTAGTGAAACAATAGTAAAGAATAAAATTGTGAAGCATGTAGAAGAACATAATTTGTTGGACAAAAGTCAACATGGTTTCTGTAAAGGAAATCATGTCTTACTAATCTATTAGAGTTCTTTGAAGGGGTTAACAAACATGCGGACAAGGGGATCAGTAGATATAGTATACTTAGATTTTCAGAAAGCCTTTGACAAGGTCCCTCACCAAAGGCTCTTGTGTAAATTACATGGCCATGGGATAAGAGGAAGGTCCTTTCTTGGATTGAGAACTGGTTAAAAGACAGGAAACAAAGGGTAGGAATAAATGGTAAATTTTCAGAATGGAGAGGGTAACTAGTGGTGTCCCCAAGGGTCAGTCCTAGGACCAATCCTGTTCAACTTATTCATAAATGATCTGGAGAAAGGGTAAGCAGTGAGGTGGTAAAGTTTGCGGATGATACCAAACTGTTTAGGATAGTCAAGACAGAAGCAGACTGTGAGGACTCCAGAAGATCTCACCAAACTGAGTGATTGGGCAACAAAATGGCAAATGAAATTTAATGTGGATAAGTGTAAAGTAATGCACATCGGGAAAAATAACCCCAACTATATACAGTATGATGGGGGCTAATTTGGCTATGACAAATCAGGAAAGAGATCTTGGAGTTATCGTGGACAGTTCTCTGAAAACTTCCACACAGTGTGCAGCGGCGGTCAAAAAGGCAAATAGGATGCTAGGAATTATTAAGAAAGGGATAGAAAATAAGACCCAGAATATCTTACTGCCCTTTATAAAACTATGGTACGCCCACATCTTGAATACTGTGTACAGATGTGGTCTCCTCACCTCAAAAAAGATATTTTGGCCTTGGAAAGGGTTTCAGAAAAGGGCAACTAAAATGATTAGGGGTTTGGAACGGGTCCCATATGAGTAGAGGTTAAAGCGACTGGGACTTTTCAGTTTAGAAAAGAGGAGACTGAGGGGGGATATGATAGAGGTATATAAAATCATGAGTGGTGCGGAGAGGGCCGATAAAGAAAAGTTATTTATTAGTTCCCTAAATAGAAGAACTAGAGGACACCACATGAAAGTAATGGGTAGCAGGTTTAAAACTAATAAAAGAAAGTTCTTCTTCACACAGCATGTAGTCAACCTGTGGAACTCCTTGCCAGAGGAGGCTGTGAAGGCTAGGACTATAATAGAGTTTAAAGAGAAGCTAGATAATTTCATGGAGGTTAGGTCCATAAAAGGCTATGAGCTAGGGGATAAAATGGTGTCCTTGGCCTCTGTTTGTCAGAGGCTGGAGAGGGATGGCAGGAGACAAATAGCTTGATCATGGTCTTCGGTCCACCCTCTCTGGGGCACCTGGTGCTGGCCACTGTCGGCAGACAGGATACTGGGCTAGATGGACCTTTGGTCTGACCCAGTACGGGCGTTCTTATGTTCTTATGGTGTCAATAACAATGAAAAAGGCCAGGACTCCTATTCTTAGTTTTTAACATTTGCACCTTAGGTGTATTAGGAATGATAATTTAGCATATAAATATTTACAATACAAAAATTTAATTGGTGATAAACAGAAAATAATATGGGTAGAGCCCACTTAAGACCTATTCCATTAAGAACTACCAGAACTTCAAATGCATCCATCTGTCATGACTGAGTCTGAGCAGGAGCTAGGCAGGTTAGGTTATCAAGAGAGCAAGAGCAGGTACTGCAGAGGAAGTAGTCCAAAGCAGGTTGAAACTAGTTGCATTAAATTTTTTCTGTTTGTGCTGCATTTAAATGGGAGCAGTGAGGCAATTAAGTACCAGGACCGGGGACCTCTATCAGAGTTCAGTTCCTCTTCTCATGACAATTAGCAGGTCACTAGATGGCAGGATGGAGGAACACACTAGTTCCAAAAACCCCATAGATCCTGACAGCACCCCTACCCCATGAGCACTGTTGAGGCAATGTGGGACCAGACCTTTCAGGGTGAGTCCTATGGAAGGCTTGTACAACAGCAGGGACATGGGACTTTTTCTTCAGGTTCCTGGATGCACTCCTGAGGCCCTTCGCCCTTCCAGTCAACAAGACACAAGACCTTGCCACATTTATGTTTTGAGCCCACGATTTTGTGAAACATGCATTTCTCATGCCCCTCTACCTATGCCAGTGGAAGAGATGTCTGGCTTCTGTGAGGAAAACAATTTTTGATGTAGGGCTTCAAATGAGATACGAAATACCAGGTACACTAGTATACCTGTGAAGCCTTGTTCCAATCTGTATTCCTGTTAAAGCACCAGAATTGTGTGGCATAGGAGGCTAGAGTGCCCCGCTGCAGCTTTCCTAGGGTAGCCATCTTCTGTCAGAGCTCAGTGTGGATTGTCAAATAGCACTGATGTGATTGGATGTTACCTCTCAGTTGGACAATACTAGGATCTCACAGTCAACACAGGGAGAAGCCCAGTTTAATGCTTACCTGGACAGCAGGCTGATAACCAGGCTCACCTGTGTGCAATCAGAAATATGGAACCAAGGATGCAGAAGATGGTACTGGTTTATGAAATGCTGGAGTGCCGCATTTTTATCACATAGTTTCATGAATTGCTCCTGCAATAGCACGTTCACTGAGGTCAGTTGGATGACACGGTCCTGCAGGGTTAGTTAGGTCAATTCTGCTTCCACCGGAACCATGCCTGTGAGCTAAGTGGTCCATGCAAACTGTGTAAACAATATGCCAGTGTGCAAGCACAAATCAAATAGTTGCACTTACATATGACCACTTAGCCTACAGATTGATTTTAAGATAATCTGAGTCTTTATTAAATCACCTAGACAAGTTCCCTTCATGCATAAAGCAACAGATATACATTATTGAGTAATTTCCCACAATACTATGAGAATAACATGCCAATCAATCTATATTATAAGCAAACTGGAAGTTTGTTATAGAAACATAAAAGATGAATCAATGGACTTATGGAAAGAATTCATGTTAAGTTCGTACCAGAAGTGTGTATGGACTTTCAATTGTCTTCACAGACAACTGGAATTCATAGCATCAAGAAATACTCCCAAAGTCAAAGAAAATTCATATATATATATACAGTACATGGAGACTTTGTGGATTAAAGATGATGAAAAGAACAAAGTTCACAGTACTGTAACTCTGGCAATACATGTAAAATTGCAGCCTGGATCTATATCCTGAATTCTTAACTTTAAAATCATATGTCAGTGGTTCATTAGCACTATGATGGCATTACAAGTTTTTTTAAAAAAATCTAATCATAACAATATGGAAAGTAATAAAAAACTAATTTAGAATGATAGGTTAATTCAGTGCTAAAATATGGAATTTTGAAGATTACTTTTATAAAATACACTCAGTAGATTGACAGTGACCATATCTTACAGCACTTTTTTAGATCTCCACAGTAAGCATTGAATAAGAGTTCAGTTAATTGAGAAACTCTCCCTCACATTTTATATATGATATGCCAACCATACATAATTCAATAATGCAGGAAGTGCTCCCTAGCTGAACATGAATCAGCAGATCAACATTTATTTAGATAAAATTACTTTCAAGGAGATAGCCTTGTGAGATGCAGCTCATTTGTCTTCTTTGTGAGGGACACAAGGGAGTGGTAGTCATGCAATCTTCATATCTTACAAACATTGTAATGCAAGAGACTCAGGCTAAAACAGCAGACAAAAAATGAGTCACAGTTTCAGCCAACTCTTTTCACACTGACAAGGCTTCTTAAGATAATTTTAAAAACCTCAATTACTTGTTTTACTGAAACAGGCATTATTCCATGTCATCGAGCCTTTAACCTCCAAAAGATTGACTCTGCAACATATTTTCCTACTCTGAAACCACATCCCCCTTTCTTCTCTCCTTTTTGTTCATTTCGTTCTGTGCTTTTTTTGGTTTGGTTTTCTTACGGTGTATTGGGGGAGGAGAGGGAGAGAAAGGGTTTACAGTGTAGTCATAACCATAAACTCATCACATTTTCCTATTTATATGGTAACTAATTCTTATATTACTAGCCAATTAGCCCGTCATAAGACGGGATTTTCAGGTCTCTCTTCCACATCGGTCTTCTCTCCTGAGCCTCTGGTCTCTCTCCTCCTCCTCCTCGTCCTACTGCCTCCCCCCGGCCCCTCAGCTCTCCTCCGCTTCCTGCCTCTCTCTCTGTCTCTCTCTTTCTCTTCTTCTCCCCCTCCTGCCTCTCACTCGGGGGAGCGTAGAGCCCAAATGGCCATTTGGGCACCACACTCCCCGTGCTGCATGGGGAGCGCGGAGCCCAAATGGTCGCTTGCGCCACTTGCTCCCACGCAGCGGCCCGGCTGAGTGGCGCAGAAGTCAGCTGCGCGCCATGGCAGGAGGCGAAGGGGGGCGGGGCAGTGACGTTCACAGCCAGGGGGTGGGGCCTGGAGCTGCTGTCACGCCGCATTTCACTGCCCTGCCCCTCCTTCCCCTCCCGCCGTGGCGCTCGGCTGACTTCTGTGCCGCTCAGCTGGGCCGCCGCGGGGGAGCAAGTGGCGCAAGCAGCCGTTTGGGCTCCGCGCTCCCCATGCAGCATGGGCCACCCAGAGGGAACAGCCAGCATTTCAGCAACAGCGCCACCCAGAGGGAACAGCCAGCATTTCAGGCAACAGCGCCGCCCAGAGGGAACAGCCAGCATTTCAGCGTTACAGACTCTCAGACATTGGGCTACTATATATATGATTTCTTCTAAACTAATTTTGGAAAATTGAATACTGCCAATCCTATGCATTCAAAAACAGTAAGCCATGCCCCCCAGATTATGAAATTAACTTCTTTTTTTTTTAAATCGTATTCTTTTATTTGCCATGCATTTTTAGACCCAGTGTCCTCTGAAACAATGAGGGCTGCAAACTTGCCCTGATTTTAAAATGAAAGTTTAGATTCTCATGCAATTACTGGATTTCAGGAGCTGGGACTTTAATAAAAACAATTATCTTGAGACTTGCAATAAAATATGAGAGTTGGCAGGCGTTTATACTCTGTGGGTGCATTTACACAGCACCGCAAATTGTGTATCTTATCTCGGATCTATTTTGAAATAGCTTATTTCAAAATAACATGCTATTTCAAGCCATCCCTTATCCCTCGTGCAACAAGGTTTACTGGGATGGTGAAATAGCGTGCCCGTTATTTCAAAAAGCATTTCAAAATAATGGGTGGCTTGTGTAGACACTGGGTAGCTATTTTGGGATACCTCCAGTATCCTGAAATAGCCATTCCGTGTAGATGTACCCGGTGTTTTGGAAAACACACAGGAATTCTGATTAGCCGTATATTCCTTCTGAGGTTGGCAAATACTGATGCCACCTGTTCAAAGGAATTGTTTTATAGGGTGGCAGGACAAAGCCACAGAAGGCCAGTTTAGGGTGGTTATATCCAGCCCTGTTTTTCCTAGTGACCTGAAAAAGAGAAGAAGTAAAAGAAGAAACAAAAATCACAATGAATCTGATAGTCTCAAATTCTAATGAATTACAACTACTGAAATTATTGGATACTGATCCCTAACACATGACAGAGGTAATTAATCTTTTGCAACCTTGATGTATGTCCTCCTCTGACCAAGATCAAGAAATAAAGATCAGTTTCTCATCTCAGCATGCCTCTTATTATGTGGCTTCAGAAGAAAACTGAATAGTTGCCAAAAATATAACGAAAAGAAGCTGCCTGAAGCTGCCAATCTGAATACGAACCAGGCAGAATACAGGCAGAGCTAGATTAGCATTTTCAGGTCCTCTTGGAAGCAACAGGCACTGAAGGCAAATCAGAGAAGGTGAAATTCTCCACTCAAATCAAGATACATTGGAGATTTATAAGACATTCCAACGGGACTGCAAACAGCTACAAAATGTCATTCAAAAATTGCCGCTATACTTTAATTCACAAAAGGCAGTTACTTGGGAAAGACTCCATGCAAGGTTGTCACTTGGAAAATACCCATTCTCTTTACTTGAAACCAATTGTGAGGTGAGAACACTGACCACTGCATTTCAGACCGGTATAATAAAGCTAAGTCCATATGAATTTGAATGTGTGAAACCCCTTTGGAAGCGGGTGCTCCTGAAATACCATACTGAACTGCCAGAGGATTTACCCCTGGACTACATCATTAAAAGTGACAGAGGCTCAGGACTCTGATCCAAGGTTGCCTAGAGACCAGGACACAGATAGAACTGGCAAGTAATAGTGCTTATGATTAAGTTCTACCAGAACCAAAGACAAAAGTTTCTTTTTGGCTATATTTGGGGTGTGCAGCAGAGTGAGAAGTGACACACCCGGTATGAGCCTTCTACCCTCCACATTCCTGCCCAGGGAAGACTTGGAGTCCTTTTAGACTTGGAGTCCTTGGAGTCCTAAAAGGACTCCTTGTGACACTGAAAAGTGTCATCTCATCAGAAAGAAACCCAAGAGGCTGAGGACCGCACAGTCAGAATACCAAGAGCCTGCCTATCTGCACACTGGAATCCAGACCAGAAAGCTACATTGTCTCTCTTATCAGCCTTAGTATGGAGACTTTTTGGGAAAAAAACTCTCTTTCTTTACTTTGCTGTTTTGTTAAAAGCTGGCCACTGATTTCAGTGCTACACCAATGATCAAAGACTGAGCCTAAACTCACCATTTGCCTAGGCAAGTGCTGGGAATAAGAACCAGATGGTTTGTACTGGCTATACATTTTAGGAGGGGCAGAACTTATGCAATGCTATTTTTGTCTTATTATTCTAATCCTTTTTTCCCCCCCATTGTCCCTATTCTGAACTCCCCACACCGAAGGAAGCCCAATTTACTGTTTTATTATGGTGGGAACTGTGATTGCTTTTTTTTTTTTTTGCTCTTTATGCCTCTATAAGAATTGTGTGTTAAATATTGTATGTAGAGAGAAGCCCATTGTGTTTTCTGCACTAAGAAAGGTTTCCTTGGATGGAGGCATCAGGTACCCTTACAGGTGAATCCCAAACCTGTACCCCTGAGAGAGAAAACACATTAGGGCTGGTTCTAGAAACCACTAATAGATGGACTAGATGAAGTTAGAATTATTACAGTCAGCAAGATTTTTATTGTGTGGAACTGAGGTGACTCTCAATTACAAAACTAGTTATATCTGTGGGTCTAGAGAAAACTTCCCAGTGAAAGAATTAGCAAGCAGTGAAAGAACTGTGGAGCAAGTAAAAGTCCATTTCACTTTATAACATAAACTGCCAAAGTTACATGCATCATGTAGTGCATCATGTAGTGCCATAACGTTTTGATGTTTCCTGAACTTTTCTTCAAATAAACATAAATGAAAATTGTGCACTTTTTGACATTTAAATACATAATATTTTAAAAAATATTCTCAGATAGGACTGATATTCAAAAAGTCTCAGAGGGGTAACCATATTAGTGTGTACTTGAAAAAACTTTAAAAAACAACAAATGGTCCTGCAGCACCTTAGGGACTAATAAAAATGTAGATAGTATCATTCAAACAGCCATTCAGAGCATATTTTCAAATGTGATCACCTAAGTTCTGTAACTATGTTTGGCCTCTGAAATCTTCATTCACACACCCAAACACCTATTTTAATCTACAATGTTCAGGCTGGATCAGCCAGATATGAAGTTGGGCACCATCAGTCAGGGCATGTCTAAACTACATCCCTCTTTCGAAAGAGGAATGTAAATTAGGCAGATCGAAAGTGCAAATGAAGCGGGGATATAAATACCCCACGCTTCATTTGCATAATCGCGTCACAGCATTCTTTTGAAGTCCTCATTTTTTGAAGCCCTTTTTTGAGGAGAACAGGATCTTCTGAAAAAGGGTGGGTTTTTTTCGAAAGAACTGCGTCTAGACGGCGGTTTCACTTTCGAAATACCCTTTTTCGAAAGAACGCTGTGACGCGATCATGCAAGTGAAGCGCAGGATATTTAAATTCCTGTTTCATTTGCACTTTCGATCTGCCTAATTTATATCCCTCTTTCGAAAGAGGGATGTAGTTTAGACATAGCCTCAGTGATTTTCAACCTTTTTCATTTGTGGATCCCTATAAAAATTTCAAATGGAGGCACAGACTCCTTTGGAAATCTATATTTGCAGTCCCCCAGGTTCAAAACCACTGGTTGAAAACTACTGCCCTACAGTCATCCAAATTTGAAAACTGAGCTTGCCCACATAAATGAGGAGAAGTAGATAGTGTGGTGAAACTGCCATGTAGAGCAAACACTTTGGATTAATCAACTGTAACAATCCACTGGATACTACTTTTGCACTATATACAGCAGAAGTATATTTAGATATTCCATATAAAGTGCATTTGGATGACTGAAAATAAAGTTGACCTTGAAAGCAAAAGCTTAGAAAGAGCTATTGCAAGTATTAAGCTCATATATGGAACTGTGATGCAGCATGATGTGGTACATCTTAAAATGGGTCACATATGTAGAACACAGACACTGCATCATTACTGTAGTTAACTGCTCCATTAGATTTAGGGTCTATCTTGAGGTGCTGAGGGTTTCCTCAGAGTCATATCCTCAGGAAACTTGAATAGTACTCACTGTTCAACTGTAATAAAGAATGAGTAAATACCATTGAGTTAACTTCAAGTATATTCTAACAACTAAAATAGTATATTATTAACTGTTACAATGTCAGTGCTTTTAATATCAGATTTATCTTAGTGTACATTCAAGCTACTGTTATTTAACAGCACATTGCACATGAAGTTTGGCAATTTTGCTTTCTTGGATCATAATAATAATCCTATTTTCTAATGCACTTTGGGAAATCATGAAAAGAACTTTCCATAGCAGGGGAGAATGCAAAGAGAATAGAAAGAATCTTTCCTACACATTGAAATAAAAAATAGATAGATCAATCCATCTTTCAGATATGTATGACTTTTGCATGCACATGCACATGCACATGCAGTTTCTCATTTTATAAGATTCAGGAAAGTCAGAGGACAGTGAAAGGAAAGGATTTCTTGTCAGATACAACTTTACAATATTGTCAATCCCATGTTTCTTATATTTAGTTTTTACCTACCCAAACTTTATATATATATATATATATATACATACACACACACACACACACACACACCCCTAAACTGGAAATGCAAACTCCATATGTCTTTGATGGACAACCTAATATGAATATATAACTAGAGAATAAATTTTATTTTGGTTCTGTGAACACTTTTGTAGGAAGTTGACATTGCCAAATTTTGTTCAAATCTGATATTTTTATCCAAAAATTTGTTGTTTTAAAGATAACATACGTCTACAGAAACATCAGTCCAGAGCCAAAAGTTATAGATGTAACAACTGCTTAACAATCAATACTACTATTTGTATAATGAACATTTTATTTGCTGCAAGAAGGTGATATGCAATATGCAAGATAGCTGAAGGACATATGTGAAAGATGTTTCTATTATTGCCATAAAAGGAAACAGGAGCCAAAAAGTATAGGAAAATGAGATACTGTCTTCTTTCCTTTTTTTTGTTGTTGTTTAATTTTGGAAGAACTCAGGATAATCAACTGTACAACTTTAAAATATACATCAAATAAACAGTGAGACCATAAGAAGAGTGGGAATTATTGGTGTGTACATAACACATCACCCTTTGTTGTACTTGTGACTCTATTAGCACAATTTAATCTCTTGGTATATTTCTAGATTTTCATAATGGGGGAAGGGAGAGCATTGACATTTTAAAGACTATAAAAGTAAAACTGATGCAGTATCACGTATGAAGTGGCAAATTATCATCTATATAGACTGGGGGTAGTTTGGTGGGGAGAAGAAGGGATGCATTCTGGCATTTTTTTAAATGGAGGTTAGTAAATCATCTTTTCATTAAAATGAGCTGATCTATCAACTGACGAAAGATGCTGAGTTTTCCCCACAACAATCTGCTTCTTACTTCTCAAAGCACCTACAAATTCATTCCTGTGAAGAGGACCAGAAGAAGTCCTTATGCCCCACTCAAGCCCAGTTGAAAATAGGTGACAATTCACTACTGCTGACTATTCCGATTCTCAATACTAGATTTATGACTAATTTTGCATAAAAATGTATGTCAATTTTGATTTCAGCTTGCATCATCAAACGGATAGCTGCAACAATACAATAACGGCCGAGTGATTTCATTTTTAATACATCTACTTTTCTATATTTCCTAGATCTTTTTCTTATCAAGAAAAATAATGCACATCGTCAGTACATATATTGGCACTGATATGAATGGAATGATGTTAAAGTACAGGATTTAAAACACATCCCCTTATATCATACATCTTGAAACTGAAATCTTAATAGATTAAAAAAGCCAGATAAATGATACAGGGAGGGGAAAAAGGTGTGTAAAAGTAATAATATCCCGGTGTGAAAGTAGTAACCTAGTGCACATAGAAAGAAACAATAGATTCAGAAGAATTACTGTACAAAGAGAAGTGCAGACCATGTATAACTTGAGCCAATTTCCTTATGAATATCCATACCAATAACCTTAATAGACCTCAACATTTAACATCACAACAGCAGAATGCTTTTTTGCACTGTGACATTACAATGGTGGGTGTATTTATAGACAGATACATGAAAAGGTACAGAATAGCAATTTATAAAATTCTAGCCTGTAAACAAAACTATTACTACTCAGTCTTGACCTATTCATTGAGAAAGTGCATTATAATACTTGGATAAAAAAACTGAAACCAATGTAAGTTAATGGTTATTGGTATGTTATCTTCCTTTCTCTTAGCATTGAGTCTAACTGCTTCCAGATGACATACAGTACCTGTAAATTAGAAAAATCAGTCCTCTGTTGTGTATCTGTCCTCCTGAAGTAGCACAAACTAGGAATGGTAGTTTCTTTTTAATCTTACATACACTTGCATCTGGACATATTATTTGGTGGAACTGTAATATTCCATTTGAAATCAGCAAAATGATTACTAGGGAACCGGTGGCAATTACTATGGTTTAGAACATCATAACTGCTACTACAACCTACACAATTCATATCAGATTGCTAAATATTACCACCACACTACGACATCAAAGACACTGCTGTTCTTCTGTCTTCTAAACATATAATAGCCACCATGGTAACTCTAATAGAACTGGGCATTAATATGGCTATGATGGTGTTTGTGTGTATACAGACCCAGGGATTTATACAAATCGCATCACCTGAAACTGATGTACAGCCAACCAGGGGCGGACTGGCCCGGCAGAATACCGGGAATTTCCCGGTGGGCTGTCATCCAGTGGGCCATTGTGTCCGCACGCCGTTACCCCTCACTCCGAACGGCTCCGCGTCCGTGCTGTATGCGGCATGCAGAGCCCGACCCACTGCCTGCGCCGCGTGCTGGACATGACGCAGGGGCGGGGCTTGAGGGGCACGCAGGGGTGACGTCATGTGGAGAGCCGTTCTCAACCCTTTTCCCGAGCCTATTTTGATTGCCAGTACACTCCTGCAGTCAACTCCTAACTGAGTCACTGTGTAATAGCATAATACATTAAATAAACAAAACCAGATCCAGATGAATTTACCAGGAAAATTTTATGTTGACTGACTTATCTAGGACCACGTACAGGTTGAACCTCTCTTTTCCAGTACTCTCAGGGCCTGACCAAGCCAGAGATTTTGTCAAACCACAGGAAGTCAATATTGTCTAGCAGCATTCCCTACACTTCCACTGCTTACTGGGCTCCTGGTAGGCATTTAGGGCATATTTACATTAGGAAATTATTTCAAAATAACTTATTTTGAAATAATAACAACTCCTGAAATAACTATTTTGAAATAGCGTGTTCACACTACAGGGGAGCCTCAAAATTAGTCCGAGGTAGGCTCCCTTAATGTGGATGTGCTACCTTGACTTAGAGCCCCAGAAAGCACTCGGAGTAATTACTTTGAATGACTCTGTGGAGTAGTTATTTTGAAATAGCTGCAGTGGAGTGACCATACTACTGCTATTTCGAAATAACTATTTTGAAATAAACATTATTCCTTGAAGAAAGCAGAAGTTAGTATTTAGAAATAACCAGCCCCTTATTTCAAAATAATGCTCTCATTATAGTCAACAGAGATTTAAGCGCATGGTTATTGTTAAGTGCTTTCTTGAATCAGGTTCATAAGGAGTTACAACTTTAAGGATTCAATTGTACACATAAATCAGTTGTGGGTAGAAACTGCAACCACAAAATGGAGGTCACTATTTTGAAACTTTATACACTGGAGAGCTGGAAAAGTTGCTTCCAAATGCCTCCCTAGCCTTAAAAGTAGCAGAGGAAGAGTTTTTGTTCAAAAGCCAAGTCAAAACTGGTTGGCTTTTATAAAAGTTCAATATAAAAACCATTTTGAAACCTATAGCTGGTTAACCACGTATGCCAAACATTCTGTGTTTTGACATTTCATAATTATTTACGTAAGAACTATCTTTTGCATTAATGAGAAAGTTAATTAGTGCACACTCTGGTAGGCAGCTTCTGAACAGATACAATTAATTATCCACAAAGATTCTGAAAATTTCACACCTAGAATCATAGAATACTAGAACTGGAAGGGACTTTGAGAGGTTATCGAGTCTAGTCCCCTGCCTTCATGATAGGACCCAGTACCATCTAAACCATCCCTGGTAGATGGTCATGCAGAATTATAGAGTAGAAGTCACTTTCATTATGAGACGCTTTCTAGAGTTCCCCCTTAAGGCTTTGTTTTTCTATGCTTAATCCTAGTTCAAAAATGTTTTCTTCTCTTTTTCATGGTGGAAGCATTTGTATTATATTCCATTCCCCATTCTTTTAATTCAAGCATTTCCATTGGTTGAACCTCTCTAGTCCAGCACTCTGACCAGCAACATCCATGGTCTAGCATGATTTTAGTTATCTGTATGTGCACTTCTCATGGGTGTGGCCAAGTTTCCTGTGGTCCCATAGAGTTTGTTTATAGTAACCATCCTGGCTCTCAGTCTTCTGTCCTGTTATTTATCTCTAATTTACCCCAGATGTCTTCTAAGAGCTCACTAAACACTGGAAGTGTTGGTAATGCTGCTAGACAATATTGACCTCCCATGGTTTGGCAAATTCTCTGGTATGGCATCGGTCAGGTCCCGAGGATGCCAAACTAGAGAGGTTCTACCTGTACCTTGTAATTTATTATCATCATAATTGTTATGGCTAAAATGTACACACTATTTTTTATAATCTGAAATTCAAAATTGATTCTGGTCAAAAGGAAAACTGGTTCTCACAAGATGATTACATAGTTTCCAATTTACAAGTTGATAATTCCATTGAATAAAATTATCTAACATCTCAAAATATTATACTGTAAGCAAATAACCAGAGATTTTTGTCAAGGTACTTTATAATCCAGGTATGTTTCTTCATGGTTGACATGTTTAAAGTTATAATACCAATTCAACTTTTAACATACCAACATATGGACATCTCCTGTAATGCAACCTGACAAATCAAAAGGCCAGTCTTGCTCTGAAAAACACAAGTAGTAAATAGAACTGAAAAGCTAATAACAATGTGTGGAGTGCAATGTGCCTAGCTTGAATTTTAAAAAGGCAAGGCATACATACAAGAGACAAATATTGTTGTTGCACCTCTGAAGCAACTTGATTCACCTCTGTGAGATGACCCACCAAAGGAAGGTAAGGTTTTTACAATGGTTCATACTTTGAAACAGCCATCACTTAAACTGAGATCTTTAAGTAATATGCTTTTTCAAAAGTCTATTTATGATGCTAACTCTAATGCCCTATCTATATTACAAATTTAACTGTGATATTCAAAGTTTTTTACAAGTTTTTTGCTAACTGAATTTTAATGACGATATAGTTCTAAATATTTAATGTACATACACATGGGTCATATAGTTAGTATGGGTACAGATTAAGTTTAAACTGGATTTCAGATCTGATGATGAAATAGTATTTGCGTTCAGATTTGACAGAACTGAAATTTTACAAGCTATTCTCACAATATCTCACCCCCAAATGCTGGAATATCACTTCTTCTAAGCTTGACAGCAATCAATGCAGCTAAAGCAAGAGATAGAATCAGCCCTAGTTGTGAGTTTTTAGGACAAGGGCCAACATATAAACCAGAAGGATCAGAAGTCTGAAATTCCAGTAGTATATAATGACAAATGATCTTCAAGCTCAAGTCTTGTGGAATAAAATCTAAACCAACTTTCCCTTTCTTGAACAAATATACACACAAATTATGGTTCTGGTATGTTTCTGCGAGTCTGAAGCCATACTTAAAATACTTTATTATTATTGACTTGGTAGCATCAAATTGTATTGATTTTTCTCTATTTTCTCAAGTAAGAATGTTCATACAATAATGGTCAACACATATGCCGGTGTGTGTATGTATTTGCATGTATGTAAGCAGGGGGGAACTTGAATAGTGCTTGCTTGCAATACATTTACTCTCACTATAAGATACTCCCTTTCTTTTATTCACTCTCCATCCAATGCCGGCCTTACCGCCTTGACTTACTTTATGAAAACATCATGAAGTTTAAATTAATATTAAATTGAAAATCTGTGAATCAGACAGGAATGAAATGCAGAATTTAAGACATATTGAGAACATTACTAGTTATTCTACCAGGAGGGCCTTGCAATCAGGACTGGATGTTGAAATGTATTAAAAATTGTTTCCTGAACTTCTGTGAATGACATTTTCTCTCTCTTCTCTTTAGGAACCATTTTTGTAATTTAGTTTTTAAAAAGGCATTATCCTTATTATAATTTGTTTTGTTTTACCTGTTTAACTCTGTACCCAATTTGGGGTTTCCCTCCTTCCTGAAGGCAACAACTAGATGACCTATTCTCAGAAAACTAATACATTTGCAATATTTTTATATTTATGAAACTAGAAACAACAGGCTCCAAATGTTAAGAGTGTATTATTAAAATGACAATATATTTCAGTCTACATCATAAATTGTTTTAAATTATTTATGGTGGCTACTGATTGAGTATTTACTAGTCTTTTACTGTGTAATTAGTCATCTGCAGCATGTGTTTTATGTATGCTCCCTGAATCGGATTACTAAATATCTCTTAAATAAATTACAAGATAGTTACATACTTCCAGGACAAAATCATATAACTATTTCTCTTTCCATAAACACTTTTGAGGACAACAGTTTGAACTTATGTTGATGGAAAGCAAATAATAGGTATTAGCAAGAGTATGGTTGTAGTGTTTTTGTTGCATTTGCTTCTCCCTCCCCATATTCACCCAGCTCTAATTAAGGAAATGCTAAAAGAATAATTAAAAATGAAATATGGTCTTTGAAACTGAGAGCAACAACCTCCTGTTACTGACACTAATGGGCCTAATTCTCTATATATTGCACCTTATGAAGTAATTTACAACTATACAATCACTACTGTCAGTAAGGTTTCATTTTGCATCTACTTTGCACAGGTATAAATTGTGTTTGCAAAGTGCAGGGCAGAGGGGAATCAGCATGGATCAGACAGCTGGAATTCTCTAGCTCATTTTATTGGAAGAGAAAAGGTATGTAACAGGTGAAATATAGCTACTCAACTGTTTAAAAATAAATTTAAAAAACTGTAAGTTACCATGACTGAGAAAAGCCAGTGACCGAATTAAGTTAAGGAACATACTTTTATCCTGCAAACTCACCTCTTAAATTTACTCTGAGTAATTTTTTATTCAAGTAATAAACCCATAAAATATGATAGAAACTGCCACTCAGCCTCATCTATAAATGGCAATGATGTGCTGCTATATTTATATATTCACATATATATTCACGATAGGCAATGATCCACTTAATGAAGTCATGTCTTTCTAAATATCTTATATATATTTTGCATGCTAAATAAGCAAAGTATTTTCAATTTCCATTTACTTCCTTTGCCTATATTCAGAACTGGGGGTTACCCTTCAGTACTGCATGTGAGTTTGAGAGCAAGCTTTGGGTTACCCTAGAGCAGCATGGTAACAGAAGAAATGTTCTTAGACTCAGAGGAAAGTAACTACTTAATCCCATACTAGCTCCTATTGACTAAGTGCTGGAAATACAGATAAAACTTCACACTATGGAAATGCAATCTGAGGAGAGGGTTCTGATGGCCAGGCATGGGAGAAATAAAAAATGAGTCACTGGTGAAGGTCTTTCGTAACTGTAAAGATGACTGCCTAGTGCTCATGAGGGTGTGCTGTCTGCAGCATCTATTAGAACAGAGCTGATTACTAGAGCTTTGCATTGATACAAAATTAACATCCACATCCACAACTGAAAAATGATCCATGGATAGCTGCATCCCACATCCATGAATGTGGATACCTACGCATATAAAGCAGATAGTTCTAGACACAAAATTTATATCTACATCTGTATCTGCAGAAATGAGCTACAGATAGCCACATCCATATCTGATATAAAGTAGATATCTGTGGAGTTACAGGGCTCTACTGATCACTCCTCCCAAGTGCATTCTAGTGCTAATGTCACACATTCTTCTCTGCTCCTTTCTGAATGATTTGCTTATCAGGGAGGAAGGAGTAAGCACTCCTATTTTTGTAAGTAACCCTTGCATACACAGGGAGAAGAGAGTCTTTGCATGCCTCCTTACCCCCCAACACAATGGCCACTCACAATACGGTCTATCCGTAATGTAAATTCTCGATGTGCCCAGCGCACATTTGTTTTTATACTCCACTTGATTTGCAGAGCTTAGCATTTCCACCTTTTCTAGATATAAAAGTATGATATATAAGTACTATAAAATTTAACAAGGTGAAAAATTCACTTGTGCCTTGTTTCAGTTTCAGATTACATTGCAAACTCTTCTGCACAATAATCATGCTTTTTTTACATGTTTACAAGATACCCTAGTATCTTGGGACCCCCAAAGCATTTGAGGTTACAACAATAAAAATTGACAATAATGATGACAACGATAATGATGACAGTAATTAACAATAAGATCAAAGTGGATTTTTTTCTCTGATGGTGCCTGATAAAAATGTATTGGGCCAAAGGTTACAATCTTCTCTCAGGTAAATGACTTACTGAATTCTGTGCGGGTTTTGCCTGAATAAGAAGGTAGGTATTCAGAATCTGTTCTGCTGTATCCATTTTACAAATGGAAGGGAAAAGAGTGTGTTTGAGCATTGCTACGAGAAAAAAGCAGAAACTGTTTATGTGATCAGTCTGAGAATAATTTAAAAACCCTTTAAAAAAGTTCTGCTTGAAACATGGAAACATTCCCAACAGATCGAGAAAATGTGTCACCGCTATAGAGCTGTTTTTACTATGTTTAGTGTTGTTATAGCCATGTAGGTCTCAGGAACTTAGAGAGAGACAAGGTAGGTGAGGCAATATCTTTTAGTAGACCAACCTCTGTTGATGAGAGAAGCTTTTGAACTTACACAAAGCTTTTCTGCAAAGATATTTCCTCATCCACCTTGTTTCTTTACTACAGTGTATCTGAAAGGGAAGAAAAGGCAGTTTACAATGTTTCAAGCAAAACCAGGCTTAGTTTCACTCTATTTTATTTTATTAAATTGGGACTGAAGGATGCTTACATGTACATTTTCTAGGCATAATGTATATTTTTTTTTTGCGATGGGGCCATGAAAGCCACATCCAGTATTCAAGGTACAAGAAAACCACGGATTTATATAATGGTATTATGGCATTTTCTTATTATCTATCCCTTCCCCAATGGTCCCTAACATTCTGTTAGGGTTTTTTTTTAAATTGTAGCTGCACATTGCACAGAGGTTTACAGAGATCTATCCACAATGACTCCAGTATTTCTTTCTTGAGTGGTAAAAGCTAATTTAGACCCTATAATTTTGTATATCTAACTGGGATCATGTTTTCAAATGTGCACATTGCACTTATCAACACTGAATTTCATTTGCCGTTCTCTTGCCCACACATCCAGTTTTGTGAGATTCCTTTGTAACTCTTTACAGTCTGCTTTGGACTTAACTATTGTGAGCAGTTTTGTATCATCTGCAAATTTTGTCACCTTACTGATTACCCCCTTTCTCAGATGGTTTACAAAGATGTTGAACAACACAGGTCCCAGTATCATTTATTCCTACTCGGTGTTAACTTTCGACTAATTACCAACTGATGAGAGGATCTTTCCTTTTATCCTATGATTGCTTAGTTTGCTTAAGAGCCTTTGGTGAAGGACCTTTTCAAAGGTTTTATGAAAATCCAAATACACTACATCAACTGGATTACTCATTTTCACATGCTTATTGACTTCCACAAAGAATTCTAATAGATTGGCGAAGCATGAATTCCCTATATAAAAGCTGCATTAACTCTTTAACTCTTCCACAATATATTCTCATCTGTATGTCTGACAATTCTGTTATTATATTTTTAGCCAATTTACATTGCACTGAAGTTAGACTTACTGGCCTGAATTTGCCAGGATCATCTCTAGATGATTTATTTATTTATTGCTTATTTATTTATTTATTTTATTTATATTTAATCAGTGCTACATTAGCTATGTTCCACCCCATCTGGTGAGGAGGGTGATTTGAGTAGTTGCTTACACACCAGTGTTAGTAGTTATGCAATTTTGTATTTGAATTTCTTCAGAACACTTGGATGAACACCAGCTGGTTCTGGTGACTTATTACTGTTTAATTTATCTATTTGTTCCAAAACCTCCTCTACTGACACCACAATCTGGAACATTTCTTCAGATAAGTCTCCTAAAAGGAATGGCTCAGGCGTGGGAATCTCACTCACATCCTCTGCAGTGAAGACTGATGCAAATAATTCATTTTGCTTCTCTGCAATGGCCTTGAGAGCGCCATTAGCATCTTGATCATCCAGTGGCCCCACTGATTATTTGGACGGTTTCTGGCTTCTGTGGTACTTAAAAAAAATTAATGTTAGTTTTTGTGTCTTCTGCTATCTGCTCTTCAAATTCTTTTTTGGCCTACCTAATTACATGCTTACACTTGACTTTTCAGGGTTTATGCCCTTTTTTGTTTCCTGACGTAAGATTTGACTTCCAATTTTAAAGGATGCCTTTTTGCATCTAATTGCATCATTTACTCTGTTGTTTAGCCCTAGTGGCATTTTTTGTCCTACTACAGGATTTTTTTTTTTTTAATTTAGGAAATTCATTTAGTTTGAGCATCTGGTACAGTGTTTTTAAATAGTTTCCATGCAGCTTGCAGCCATTTCACTTGTGTGGCACTTCCTTTTAAGTTCTGTTTCATTAGCTTCCTCATTTATGTGTAGTTTCCCTTCCTAAATTTAAATGCTAGTATGGTGTGTTTCTTTGTTATTTAATGATGTTAAATTTAATTACATTATGGTTGCTATAACTGAGTAGTTCAGCTATATTCACCTGTTGGACAAGATTCTGTGCACTACTTAGGACCAAATCAAGAATTGCCTCTCCACTTGTGGGTTCCAAGAATAGGTACTCCAAGAAACAGCCTTTAATGACAGGGGAACCATGTGGGGGGCATGATGGGCCACGTGCTCCAAATGCCAGGGGAAGGGAGGGTGAAAGAGTCAGCCAGCAGACAGTGGGCAAGGGTCTCTGGATGTTTGGGGAGGGGGAAGGTGAGGTTGTCCTGGGCCAGCACCAGCAGTAGAGCAACACAGCCCCAGCTTGCTCTGCTTTCCCAGCAAACTACTCAGGGGAGGGACCACCCCCACACTCACTGGCAGAAAGTGGAGCGACATGGCTGGGGGAGCAGAGCGATCTGGGACCACATTGTTCCATTTCCTCTGCTGCTGCCAGTGAGTGCAGAGGGGTCAGATGCCTGCTGTCAGCACTGGACCCCCCTGCCTTGCTGGTCCCACTGCAAGGATTGGGGGGAAGGGGTTGAGGAAGAGGTGAGTGGAAGTAGAGCAGGGGTAGAGGGGAAGAGGAGAGAAGAGGGGAGAGCAGGAGCTATGACGGGGTGGAGCAGGTGTGAGGAGAGGCACACAGGTCTGTGGGGGCAGGAGGAATGTAGAGGTGCACCTGTTGCATTCTTCCACAGGGGCCCTCTGGGCAATGACTTAGCACCTTGTGCACCTCCTCTCCACCCCTTGCCATAGGTCCTCCCTCTACTCCACAGAGCACGGAACTGAAAATTGCTTCCTCCCCACCCACTGCAGAGCTTAGCTCCTGGGGTGGAGGGGGTTGTCCTGGCCCTTCCCCGAGGGTGGTGATCACCTAACCAGTGCTCCTGGTGTCCCCCTTCACCTGTAGCCCCTGGTTAATGGTGTCCAGAAAGTTTATTTCTGTGTCCCATCCTGAGATGACATGTACTCAGCCAACATGGGATAGCTGAAATCCCCCATTATGGCTGCATTGTCTGGTTTTGTAGCCTCTCTAATCTCCCTGAGCATTTCACAATCACTGTCACCATGTTAGTCAGATGGCTGGGGACTGTTCCTCCTGCTATATTCATTATTTAAGGCTAGAATTTCTATCCACAGAAATCCTATGGAACTATTTGAGTCATTTAAATTTTTTATTATATTAGTCTCTCTGCTTTCATTCACATACAATGCCATGCTCATACTAGCATGACCTACTTACTCATGCCTATATATATGTTCCTTGGTATTATCTTACCTCATTGATTACCATCGCTCCACCGAGTTTCTTAAATGCCTATTTATATCAATATTTAATACCAGGCATTCAAGTTCATCCATCTTAGTATTTAGATTTCTAAAATTTATACAAGTGCTTATAATGTTTGTCAACATTTTGTTGTCTGTCTTTGTGTGATGTAATTGAATGGGACTCTCGTTTGATGTTTCTCTTCATTTCCTACCTGTACTTCATCAACGTCTATCTTTTCCCCTTTCCTAGGATGTAGGATATCCCCTTGAACAGATCCTCCTCTAAAGAGTGCATCTGTTCAAACCCTGTGCTTCATGTCAGCTTTATCCCAGCTCTTAACCATATAAAAGCATCCATGCATGAGGACCCTTAGGCCACACAGATCCCTTTGACTAAAATAGTATTATTACTAAATTTTAGTCAAATTTTAGTATTATTACTAAAGTGAAGAGATGTATGCATTTTTGTATTACTTGCTTTCAATGTTCATTTTCTCTGATTAATTTTCTTTTTTGTTTTACTGATTTTACTGAATAGAAATATGGATTTAATATCTGTTCAATGTTCCGTGAAATCACAGATGACTTACAGCTATGTTAAGATATTACTACGTAATGTATAAATAAACCAATAAAAGATCAGGAAAAAATGTGATACTGAAATAACCTCTTGAGATGTCAAACCAAAATATGTAGGAGAGATTAGAGGGAAAAAAATAAAAGAACAATGAAACCTTGTATAGCAAGGTTTATCCTTTAGAAACTTGATGTCATTAAAAACTGTTCATGTGTTTGAATATCCAGATCTTTCTTATTCTACATGTGTGGTTCCTGAGTCTGTAAACACTTAAGCACTCAAACTTTCCTGACAAAAAGTCAACGGTACTACTAAAATTACACATGTTTTCACACGGCAGCATGATGGGGGCAGAGAACTTTTCTACAAGAGCCAGTCTCTGCTCATACTGCATGCATTTTAGTATGCTCTTCACTATACAGCTAAGTTAGCTATGATTACGAGGTTAGGTCCATCAATGGCTATTAGTTAGGATGGTGTCCCTAGCCTCTGTTTCTCTGGAGATGGGTGACAGGGGAAGGATCACATGAGGATTACATGTTGTGTTCCCTTCCTCTGGGGCATCTGGTATTGGCCACCATCAGCAGACAGGATACCGGGCTGGATGGACTGTTGGTCTGACCCATTATGGCCGTTCTTATGTTATGTTCTTATGATGACTCAAACCCTATTTTTCTATATACTTTACCAATTTAGCATTACTCCTATGGAATCATAGAATCACAGGACTAGAAGGAACTTCGTGAGGCCATCAAGTCTAGTCCCCTGTAGGACTAAATATTCTCCAGAGAATCCTGACAGATGTTAGTCTAACCTGCTCTTAAAAATCTCCAATGATGGAGATTCTACAACCTCCCTAGCCAATTTATTCCAGTGCTTAACCACCCTGACAGTTAAGAAGATTTTCCTAACATCCAACTTACATCTGCCTTGCTACAATTTAAACCCATTGCTTCTTATCCTACCATCAGATATTAAGGAGAATAATTTTTCACCTTCTTCCTTGTAAATACCCTTTTCGGTGCTTGAAAACTGTTATAATGACCCCTCACAGTCTCCTCTTTTCCAGACTAATCCCAATTCATATTTTCTAGACCTTTAATAATTTTTTTAATCTTCTCTGGACTTTTTCAATATTCTCCAAATTTTTCCTGAAATGTAATGCCCAGAACTAGACACAGTATTCCAGTTGAGGCCTAATCAGCATAGAGTAGAGGTGAAGAATTATTTCTTGTGTCTTGCTTACTTCTGTTAAAACATCTCAGAATGATGTTTGCTTTTTTACGCTCATATTAATGTGTGATCCACTGACTCTTAGATCCGTTTCTGCGGTACTCCTTAGGCAGTGAATTCCTATTTTGTACATGTACAATTGATTATTCCTTCTTAAGTAGAGTAGTTTACATTTGTCCTTATTGAACTGTATCCTATTTACCTCAGACCATTTCTCCATTTTGTCCATATCATTCTGAATTATAATTCTATCTTCCAAAGCACTTTTAATCCCTCCCAGTTTTGCATCATCCCCAACCTTTATAAGTGTACTCTTTGTGCCATGCACTGCATATAATCAATTTATACTCTTCAAAGGCTTATAACTTGGTCAAATCAAAACCAATGCACACTAGAATATTTTATAGGCACTCTCTCTTCAATGAGAGCTATTTCTATGCCATTTTTAAGACTCAGCCATTTTACATGTATCATTAGATTGGTTTTGAATTGATTTTTTTTTAACATTGCTATAATTTTTTTATAATAATAAAAAGAAATATCTCCTCCAATTTTCTTATAGTCTTTCTTAACGAGTTCATTTTTGAGAAGTGACTGAGTCTGGAACATTTCCACCAAAAATGTGACTGTTTCTAAAAAGTTATTAGTGACTGAAAACACGGGTTAGAATGGAAAGCATAATTTAACCTTACGTACTGTACAAAGGTCATTTTTATTCTGAATATAATACACAAACATCCAGTTAAGAAATTCCTGACTCATGCCTAGCTATAAGCTTTAAACTTACATTTGCATATGTTAAGAGTCTGTGAAATTTAACAGGGCCAAGATTTAACCTACTTTGTTATTTTTAAATCTGTTTATAGAGTCTCTACCATTTTTATAAAACAAATGCTTCAGTTCTCTTTTCTTCTAAAAAGAAATGATTGATTCCAGCAGCTCAGCACTCATGTGAAAAATACTTTTCACATGTGTTGGAAAGGAGAACTGTGTAAGGAAATGGTTTCATTTTCAAGGACTTATTATAAACAAAGTGAAAAGAAAAATGAATTATAAAGTTATGAAAAATAACTTGATGATTTCCTTTTAAGGAAGACTTGCTAGATTTGGAAGCCTTAGTTTGGTATCAAATGGAGCAGTACATTCCTGATAAAACCTTACATTTGGTTATAATTATAGAACAATGGGGTTCTAAAGAGAGTTTATATGAAATACTCCATTGCACCTGCAGTTTAAAATGTATTTTTGCCCACTGAAACTAGATATGGAAACACAATTTTGGATGGAAACTCTGACTTGGCTGTTTTCAATAAACATGGCAAATATGTAAGAAAAGATTATAATGACCCCTTTATGCACTGATGCACAGCCAACTTTTTTATAAAAGGGCTACAACCAGAATGTTCTGCCTTAGCCTGTGAGAAATCCTGCGTGCCTGGCTTGTATGAGCTTACAGACATGAGGGATGAGGGGCTGGGGAATCTATTTGCTTTCGGACTTAAAACCAAAATGTTTAATTATAACCAAAGAAGGAGACATCATAACTTGGCAAATACACTTCTGTGAACTGCATTAACTGGAAATGTTTATACTCTATTCCTGAAAAATATACAAAACACATACACAGATTTACATGTTTTTAGGGCCAGGAACCATTATAATCATTTTGTCTGACCTCCTGTATAAGATTGGCCGAAAACCCTTTCCAGTAAACTCTGCATCAAGCTCACAACTTCTGCTTCAGTTAGACAGTCTGTGTGTCTATCTCTCTTACACACAGTGCTCAGCTGTGCTCAGTTGTGAAGTTGTGTGTGTGTGTGTGTGCGTGCGTGTATATATCTATACTGATAGATAGCTAGATAGTTTGGTAGGAAGGTGCAAGGATATCAGTCCCTAGAGTACTGCAGTCCCTAGGGTACTGCTAACCTGCCTGGTGCGAAGGTTGCGGATCTCTCGAGGCATCTAGATAGACTTATGTGTAGTGCTGGGGAGGAGCCGGTGGTCGTGGTACATGTAGGTACCAATGACGAGGGAAGGGTAGGAGAGATGTCCTGGAGGCCAAATTTAGGCTGCTAGGAAAGAGACTGAAATCCAGGACCTCTATGGTGGCATTCTCGAAATGCTTCCAGTTCCACGCGCAGGGCCAGGTAGGCAGGCAGAGATTCAGAATCTCAATGCGTGGATGAGACGATGGTGTAGGGAAGAGGGGTTTGGATTTATTAGGAACTGGGGACACTTTTGGGAGAGGGGAGCCTATACAGGAAGGATGGGCTCCACCTAAACCAGGGTGGAACCAGACTGCTGGCACTAAACATTAAAAAGGCCAGAGCAGTTTTTAAACTGAGAGATGGGGGAAAGCCGATTGGTGGAGATGCACGTAAATCGGAGGGAGACTTCTCTTAGAGGAGAATCCATTGATAGAGATTCTCTAAGCTGTAGTCAGAAAGAGAGGAGGGAGAGGGCAAACCATGGGCCAGAGCAGACAAACAACCGCATACAAAGGAATCCAATGCATCAGGAAGGGCAGACAACAAGCAGTGGCAAATTTTTAAAGTGCTTCTACACAAATGCTAGGAGTCTGACTAATAAGATGGGTGAACTAGAGTACCTAGTATTAAATGAGGAGATTGACATAATAGGCATCACTGAAACCTGGTGGAATGAGGAAAATCTGTGGGACACAATCATACCGGGATATAAAATATATCGAAAGGATAGAGCAGGCTGGGTGCGTGGTGGAGTGGCACAGTATGTGAAAGATAATGTAGAATCAAATGAAATAAAAATATTAAATGAATCAACATGTTCAATAGAATCGCTATGGATAGTAATTCCATGCTCCAAAAATAAGAAATTAGCAGTAGGGATATATTACCGACCACCTGACCAGGACAGCGATACTGACATTGAAATGCTGAGGGAGATTAGAGAGGCTACCAAAATAAAGAACTCTATAATAATGGGGATTTTAATTACCCCATATTGACTGGATACATGTCACCTCAGGAAGAGAAGCGGAGATAAAATTTCTCAATGGCTTAAATGACTGCTTCTTGGAGCAGCTGGTGCAGGAACCCACAAGGGGAGAGGCAATTCTCGATTTAGTCCTGAGTGGAGCGTAGGATCAGGTCCAGGAAATAACTTACAGGACCGCTTGGGAATAGTGACCATAATATAATAACATTCAACATTCCTGTGGTGGAAGAACACCTCAGCAGACCCTGGCATTTAATTTCAAAAAGGAATTACACAAAATGAGGAGGTTAGTTAAACAGAAATTAAAAGGCACAGTGACTAGAGCCAAATCCCTGCAAGCTGCATGGAAACTTTTAAAGACACCATAATAGAGGCCCAACTTAAATGTATACCCCAAATTAAAAACATAACAAGAGACCTAAGAAAGAGTCACTGGCTTAACCACCATGTAAAAGAAGCAGTGAGGGACAAAAAGGCATCTTTTAAGAAGTGGAAGTCCAATCCTAGTGAGATAAATAGAAAGGAACATAAACACTGTCAAATCAAGTGTAAAATGTAATAAGAAAAGCAAAAAGATTTTGAGGAACAGCTAGCCAAAAACTCAAAAAGAAATAACAAAATGTTTTTAAGTACATGAGAAGCAGGAAGCCTGCTAAAAACCTGTGGGTCCCTAGGCGATCGAACTATAAAGGCGCAATCAAGGACGATAAAGCCATTGCGGAGAAACTAAATGATTTCTTTGCTTCAGTCTTCACGGCTGAGGACGTTGGGAGATTCCCAAATCTGCACCGTCCTTTGTGGGTGATGAATCTGAGGAACTGTCCTGGATTGAAGTGTCATTAGAGGAGGTTTTGGAACAAATAGAAAAACTTAATGTTAACAAATCTCCGGGACCGGATGGCATTCATCCAAGGGTTCTAAAAGAACTCAAATGGGAAATTGCTGAACTATTATCTGTGGTTTGTAACCTATCCCTTAAATCGGCTTCCGTACCTAATGACTGGAAGGTAGCCAACGTGACACCAATATCTAAAAAGGGCTCTAGAGGCGATCCGGGCAATTACAGACTGGTAAGTCTAACTTCAGTACCTGGCAAATTAGTCGAAACAATAGTAAAGAATAAAATTGTGAAGCATGTAGAAGAACATAATTTGTTGGACAAAAGTCAACATGGTTTCTGTAAAGGAAATCCTGTCTTACTAATCTATTAGAGTTCTTTGAAGGGGTTAACAAACATGCGGATAAGGGGATCCAGTAGATATAGTATACTTAGATTTCCAGAAAGCCTTTGACAAGGTCCCTCACCAAAGGCTCTTGTGTAAATTACATGGCCATGGGATAAGAGGAAGGTCCTTTCTTGGACTGAGAACTGGTTAAAAGACAGGAAACAAAGGGTAGGAATAAATGGTAAATTTTCAGAATGGAGAGGGGTAACTAGTGGTGTCCCCAAGGGTCAGTCCTAGGACCAATCCTGTTCAACTTATTCATAAATGATCTGGAGAAAGGGGTAAGCAGTGAGGTGGTAAAGTTTGCAGATGATACCAAACTGTTTAGGATAGTCAAGACAGAAGCAGACTGTGAGGACTCCAAGAAGATCTCACCAAACTGAGTGATTGGGCAACAAAATGGCAAATGAAATTTAATGTGGATAAGTGTAAAATAATGCACATCGGGAAAAATAACCCCAACTATACGTACAGTACGATGGGGGCTAATTTGGCTCGACAAATCAGGAAAGAGATCTTGGAGTTATCGTGGACAGTTCTCTGAAAACTTCCACACAGTGTGCAGCGGTCAAAAAGGCAAATAGGATGCTAGGAATTATTAAGAAAGGGATAGAAAATAAGACCCAGAATATCTTACTGCCCCTGTATAAAACTATGGTACGCCCACATCTTGAATACTGTGTACAGATGTGGTCTCCTCACCTCAAAAAGATATTTTGGCCTTAGAAAGGGTTCAGAAAAGGGCAACTAAAATGATTAGGGGTTTGGAACGGGTCCCATATGAGGAAAGGTTAAAGCGACTGGGACTTTTCAGTTTAGAAAAGAGGAGACTGAGGGGGGATATGATAGAGGTGTATAAAATCATGAGTGGTGCAGAGAGGGCTGATAAAGAAAAGTTATTTATTAGTTCCCTAAATAGAAGAACTAGAGGACACCAAATGAAATTAATGGGTAGCAGGTTTAAAACTAATAAAAGAAAGTTCTTCTTCACACAGCGTGTAGTCAGCCTGTGGAACTGCTTGCCAGAGGAGGCTGTGAAGGCTGGGACTATAACAGAGTTTAAAGAGAAGCTAGATAATTTCATGGAGGTTAGGTCCATAAAGGCTATTAGCCAGGGATAAAATGGTGTCCTTGGCCTCTGTTTGACAGAGGCTGGAGAGGATGGCAGGAGACAAATCGCTTGATCATTGTCTTCGGTCCACCTCTGGGGCACCTGGTGCTGGCCACTGTCGGCAGACAGGATACTGGGCTAGATGGACCTTTGGTCTGACCCGGTTCGGCCGTTCTTATGTTCTTATGTAGAGATCTTTCTTGTTTTCTTTTTAATGTAATCCCTGACATTAGGTTCAAGTTTGTGCATTCCAGGTGTAACACTGTTGCTCTGCAGAAGCATCTTTATAAATCATCCTACGTACAGATGGTGTTCATCCCTCCCAGGGTACTGCTAACCTATCAAAGGGAGGAAAGATACCCTTTCTTTCCTTCAACTTGGGGTCAAAATTTTTACAAGATTCTTCTGAGATCTCTTCTGAGTTATACAGAGGTTCAAAAGACAGCACTAGGAAAATAACTACAATCAAAGTACACTCTCAGAGTTTAGGAAGCCTGTAGTATTATCCAGAAAAGTATCATTTTGGAGTAACCAGCATTTCAGGAATAAGTCCATAGAAATGATATGCTGTTGAAGGATAACTAAAATTCAACCCTAGTACACTTACATTTAATAACATGCTCAACCAAATGCAAAATTTCCATTTCCAGCTAGATAAAAATTTAATTGTTCCACTTCGTTATTGAATAAGTGTATTCTATTAAGAGATTTATTATTGTTTTCCTCATACTGTTCCAAAACTCCAAGGTAATGCTCTTCTTTTATACCAAGTTTTGCAGATTAAAAAGTGTAAAACAATTTAGTGGAAGTAAAGACAATTTTTCTGAAAATGTCACTGTCCATGCAAGCTTAACTCACCATTGACTTCTATGGGATTGGTCACATGTAGAAGTCTGCAGGCTTGAGTACGTAGACTGAAAAATATATACTCACTAGAAGACTTACCCGGCGTTGCCTGAACCCTTTGAGGCAGGGGGCTGTTGGTGTGGGGGTTGCAGGAGTCAGGGTAGGGCTTTGGAGATATGGGAAATGCAAGAGTGAGGGCTTGGGGTAAGGAGGGGCGCAGCATAGGGGCGTCCTATCTGGCACATTCCTTTTCTCTCCCCCAGATACGTTCTTGGCTGCCAGGGGCCTTTTCTCACTCTGTAACCCCCCCGCCCCTGCCCCGCCCCCCCACCTCTAAGGGCCTTTTCTCCTCCCCCAGCCCCTGCCTGGACACCAAGGGTCTTTTCTCTCCCCCTCCTCTTGCACTGCAGTCAAGGGATGGGAGGGAGGGAAGGGGGGTGGTTTGGGGCTGGGGAACTACTTACCGGTATGCTGGCAGGCAAGATGGCAAAGCCCCAGCTCTGTAGACCACTCCTTTGGTGGTACATTTGTCCCCTGTGGACACTCTGCAGGATACCTCTCCCCTGCAAATCTGCATCCTTCTGAACAGCCCCACCCTTTCCATGTTGTGGAAAACAGTTCCTTTCCCAGTGCTTTTGGTTATCCTGGCACAACCAAACCCCAATCTTGCTTTAAGTTAGGAGACGAGGAAGCTGCATATCAAATTTGGTGGTCCTAGCTCTTACTGTTTAGAAGGAATTCCTGAACAAATGGACTCACAGACAGACAGAGGCACAAATCTCTTAAATACGTCCAGTAAAAGCTTTGTTATCTGGCACTTGAATATCCAGAAAACTTGTTTAACTGGCATTGCCCCCAGCCACTATACCTCTGAGTCTTCAGGCACGTGCATGCCTGACTCCTACTGTTCAGCCTCCGACCACTGTGGGTCTATTGACAGTTGGCACTGCCAGCTGCCATCATCATCAGGCACCATCTTCCCTCTCAACCATCCAGAGCTGTCAGGAGCTGGATCTGCTGGAGGTCTCTGGGGCAGCTGGCCCTCTTGACTGCCTGCTGTGTAGGACAGTTCTGTGGCTTGGGGGAAGGGTAAAGGTCACCGGGCATTCCCAAGGGAGTGGAGATTGGTTTCTGCAGTTTCCTCTGGGTAGCAGTCAGGGGTAGAGTAATAAGCACGAGTTTCTGGCATATTCCATTAACCAGCAACCTCTATTCCTCATGAGTGCTGGATAACAAAGCTTTTGCTGTATATGGATTTCTGTTTATATGTTGCATTTTCATATCATGCATGGAAACATTCATACTAGCTCTGTACACACTGCACACTGGAATTGGAAGTAAAACATTCAGTGTTTAAGGCTAGTAACAAGTCACAATTTCTTCTCTTATTAATCAATGTATAAGATTAAAAGCTCATGTAATTATTTAATAGGAGTCCTGCCATGATAAAAGTAGTAATCTGCTTTCAATGCAAGCTACAAATGAAAACATCTATGAGTCAATTGTACACAACTGTTTATACCACTTACTTTGGTAGAAAAATTCATCAAAGAACCACTGAGATTGCCGGCGTTGCACTTAAAATTCAAATATTGGTCTGGATGATAGTCTGCTTCCCAGCTCCCCACATCATGGGTGAGTGACCTGACTGAATTTTCAGCTATTTTCTGGAAGGCAGTGCAAGTCATTCCTAGGAAGCTAGATGGCTTGATCATAAAGGCCTCCAGAGCAATATTAAGGGAAACCTGCCAAAACACATTGAGAAACTGGTATGTTGTTAACATACTTGAAAGGGAATCCACAGTATAAAATATGCATTTTGAAAACACTATATTGTAGATATCCACACATATAAAAAATAACTCAGTGAAACTGATCAAAGAAAATGAATTCTATAGTGGTACAGTGATTTTGCTTGCACCTTTATTATGTGTATAATAATGATAGAAGAAAGAGTATCACATTAATGTACAAAACACCTGGTGCTCCTTTCTCTTCTTACATCCACTTGACAATAATGTTGTTACCAACATCAGTGGAGTTAATCCTGATTTATAGCAGTGTAAATGCATGAAAAATAATACTATTAATAGAAATAAATATGTTAAATAGCATCCAAGGGCGTGCTCAGCTCCTCCCAACACAGATAATATAAATGAGCCCAGATCTTCATGCCTGGCTGTTTGGCAACTGGCACCTTTGACCCTTCCTGATTATTAATCCACCAGGCCCCAGTCAAGCCCAAAGTAGTAACACAGAGCAGTCTGGACATTGCTCTAAATTACACAGGCTCCAGCAGCCCACAAAAGTCTTCTATGGCAGCAGAAATTGCAGGAGGGCACTTTTCTTGCCATGCCTGCTTTTCTTAGTTACTGCTTCTACATCAGGACCTAATGGCAGGAGATTTGCTGCACAGCAGTAGGAGGACATCATGGCCATTTAGACACCGGCCTGGAAATTAGGGAAAATATTATCTGTGGTGCAACTTTTCTCTCAGACAAGAGCTGCTTTTACTCTTTCCATATTCTGGTTCACATAATCAAAATAGGTACATATGCATTCTACAACTTCCATAAGTCTATCTAGCTCTGAACTCATACAGGGCTTATTATTAGCGGGCTCATATTTGCTGAGTGCAGTCAATGGAAGAACACAATCTTTACCAGTCCTAGGCTATGTCTACATAACAGTGTTATTT
The DNA here is from genome assembly GCA_019425775.1 of Rafetus swinhoei. Lineage (NCBI taxonomy): Eukaryota > Metazoa > Chordata > Testudines > Trionychidae > Rafetus > Rafetus swinhoei. Next base: position 31,137,086 of record CM033447.1, on the reverse strand, counting down.
TTGGAATAACTGACATGATTCCAAAATAACACAGTCCGCATCTACACAGCAAGCAGTTATTTCAATATAATGTTGAAATAATGTTGAACTGGAGGACTTCTTATTCTGACTCCTGTAACCCTCATTTTATGAGGAATAAAGGAAGTCTGAGGAAGAATGCTTCAACTCGGACTTCCTGCTGTGTAGACAGCGCCAAAAGCCGAAATAAGCTATTTTGATTTAAGCTAAGTAATTGACGTAGCTCAAGTAGCATAGCTTATTTTGGCTTTAGCTCTGCTGTGTAGACATGCCCCAGAAAATACAACAAGGAGTTCTGTGGCACCTTAGCCCTGGTGTACGCTAGGGAGTTATTTCAAAGTAACTCCCCTTATTCCGAAATAACAAAGAGCATCCATACTACCAAGCCCGTTATTTTAAAATAAGGAGCTGCTTATTTTGAAATCTCCTGCTTTCCATGAGGAATAATGCTTATTTTGAAACACTGGGGCTACGTCTACACTGGCATGATTTTCCGGAAATGCTTAAAACAGAACAGTTTTCCGTTATAAGTATTTCCGGAAAAAAAGCGTCTACATTGGCAGGATGCTCTTCCGGAAAAGCCCTTTTTCCGGAAAAGCATCCGTGCCAATGTAGACGCTTTCGGAAAAAGCCCGATCGTCATTTTTGCGATCGGGCTTTTTTTGCGAAAAGACTACTGTGCTGTCTACACTGGCCCTTTTCCGGAACAGTTTTCCGGAAAAGGACTTTTTGCCGGCGGGAGCAGAATAGTTTTTCCGAAAAGCAGCTGATTTCTTACAGTAGATCGTCAGTGCTTTTCCGGAAATTCAAGGGGCCAGTGTAGACAGCTCGCAACTTATTCCGGAAAAGCAGCTGATTTTCCGGAATAAGTGGCCCAGTGTAGACACAGCCTGGTAGTGTGGGCACTCCATTACTGCTATTTTGAAATAACTACTTCCCAAAGTCATTTAAAGTAATTACTTCCCAGCGCTTCCTGAGGCTCTAAGTCGAGGTAGCATGTCAACATTAAGGGCATATCTACACAGCAGTGCTAAACTCAAAATAAACTTCACAACTTAAGCTACACTAATTACGTAGTTTAAGTCGAAATTGCTTATTCTGACTTTTGGCGCTGTCTACACAGCAGCTCTTCCCTTGACTTCCCTAACCCTAACCCTCACCCTCATACAATGAGGGTTACAGGAGTTGGAGTAAGCAGTCCTCTAGCTCAACATTATTTCAACATAATGTCAAAATAACTGCTTGTGTGTAGATGCGGACTATGTTATTTTGGAATAACGTCAGTTATCCTGAAATAACACTGCTGTGTAGATATATCCTAAAGGAGCCCACCTCATATTAATTTTGAGGCTTTCCTGTAGTGTGAACATGCTATTTCAAAATAGTTATTTCAGGAGTTATTATTTCAAAATAATTTCCTAGTGTAGACGTGCTCTTGGAGATGAAGGGTGTGTCTACACAGCACCCTAAACTCAAAATAAGATTCACAATTTGCTCTACACAAATTGCGTATCTCATTTCGATTCTATTTTGAAATAGCTTTTTTTTTAAAAAGTTGGCATGTCTACACAGCACCAAATTTTGAAATAACCAGTATTTCGAGACATCCCTTAACCCTCGTGGAACAAGGGTTACAGGGATGCTGAAATAGCATGCCCATTATTTTGAAAAATATTTTAAAATATTAGGCAGCTTAATAAGATGCAGGGTAGCTATTTTGGGATACCTCTGGTATCCCAAAACAGCCGTGCAGTGTAGACATACCCTAACAGATTTATTAGGGAATAAGCTTTTGTGGGTAAAACCCACTTCATGAAAGAAATTGGAGTGAAAGTTACAGAAGCAGGATTATATATAAGGAAGAAATAGATTATGTTAATGAATCTTGTCCTAGAGAGATAGTGTTCATCTTTCATTATTTGAAGTAGTAATTAATGATGATGGGGTAGTTTTAACAGTTGAACAGCTCAAATGACTAGCAAATTCTCTATTCCTGGGTTTTTGTTAATCAGGTATATTTGATGCAGGAAGAACACAGTTTTGATTATTATTTGTAGAGTAACAATGGTGCATGTGGCAAATTATACATTTAATGGATCTTTTTTCATTTGTGGGGATGGAGTTATCAGGGAAGTTTTGCCCCTTGATTTAGAAAAGGAAGGAATTCCTCCAGAGTGTATTAGGCTTTGAGCATTCTATGATACTTCTCAACACCTCAGGCAGTTGTGTTCCACAATAAAACTCAACTCCACTTAGTATTGATTAGAGGGGGTGAAACTGTCACATCAAACCACAGCAAATTTGGAGCATGGTGCCAGTTCTAAGGAAAAATTATTTTTCAGAAGATTTTCATGTGTATTGACACTAAAGGAAAGTACTTTCTACCTGGCTGGGGAAAAAACAAACAAGCAAACATGAGACTCAGGTTTAGAGATGGTTGGGAAACGGTCACAGGAAAATGTTTGAGATTTTGAAAATATTTTCTGTCCTAATTGGAATAAAAAGCCATTTTTGCTGAATTGTTGTATCACAGTATTTTATTTTAGAAGCCCTGCAATGTGGTATTTCTGAAGGGAAATATAATTATCAGGAAACCTCACTCAGTCCACCTAGTGAGCTGCAATGGAGCTGGGGACACCAGGCAACCATAGCAGCTGTAGACTGCAGTTGACATGATTCTTGTCAGATTCATGGCTGCCCACCACTGAGCAGCAAAGTGAACTGACTAGACCCTTTTGTCATGTTAACAAGAGTCTGGTAAGAACACTTCTGCTGTTAGTAAGCCCAGCAATGAAACTGACCAGAATGATGTCAATTTCAGCCTACTATGTCCCTGTCTTTGAGGGTCCTCTAGAACCCTCAGCTCCAAAGCAGCCAATCTAGTGCGTTCTTTCAGGCTCCTCGTTTCCCTTCAACTTGTCTGGTGGGCTGAAGTGGAACTGTGAGCCCAGAAACATTGGCTGGAGTCCATTGGAAGTTTGTGAAAAATCCAACTATTCCCACAAATGGGTTTGATTTATATGAACTGGCAAACTCCAAAAAAGAAAGGTTTGTCAGCATTTTTCTGATCAGCACTCTACTCAGGAGGTTGTAGGCTTGGGGCCAAAACATTAAAATCTCATTGTGAGGTGGGGAGGAAATATGGTGGCTTTGCTGCCTGTAGGTCCTGCCTTGCCAATTTCAATTGCCTAGCTTTGGGAATAAGCTAGAGGGGTGTCTCTTAATCACCCTTCAATGGCTGGTTTATCTGTATGTGCTCAAAACAAAGCTATGAAGTGCCGTAAATTCCTGTCAGCCACAAGTGCTGCAGACTCCAACACTATATTTAGCCTGTAGTGCTGCTGGCTAATTATGGCTGCAGCTTCAATTACAGTCAAGGTTTCATAATATTTCTATTCTAAACTTTTGTTTTCAGTTGTTGCTAATTTTTGAAAACAATCACCCTTCCAGATTTTTTAAGTTTGAGTAAAAATGTTTGAACCTTTTTAATACACAAGCAGCAGAATTTTTTACCCATTATAAAAAAAATTATTCAAAACAAATCAATGAATCTAATAGTTGGAACAGGCATGCAGGAAAACTTTACAATTGAAACCAGGCTTTCCTGGATAACTTCATGCACCCTGCACATATAGATTTCCATACTGTGCACATAAGTTTCACTAGCACAAGTCACCAAAAGATGCAGGTTCAACCTCTGTGGGTTCTTAGGTGCCCCTGTGCCTCAGACCTTTCTCGGTTCCCTACCTCAACGAGGCTATGTCTAGACTGCAGGCTTCTTTCGGAAGAAGTTTTTCCAGAAGAGATCTTCCAAAAAAACTTCTTCTGAAAGAGAGCATCTTCACAGCAAAAGTGCATCAAAAAAGTGATCCGCTTTTTCTAAAGATAGCGTCCATTCAGTGTGGACGCTATCTCACATTTAAGCTGTGATTACTATGGACAGAGTGGCCACCAGGGCACCTGTGCTTTTTCCTCTTTCCTCTTCTTTCGAAAGAACTCCCTCTTCCCCTTCCACACGTGCCTTTTTCCGAAAGAGCTCTTTTGGAAAAAGGCTTCTTCCTCTAGAAAGAGGCTTACCAATTTTGGAAAAACCCCTCTGTTCTTTCAATTTTTTTTCAAAAGAACGCGATTGCAGTGTGGATATAAGTGAAGGTTTTTTTGGAAAAAAGTCCGTTTTTCAAAAAAAAAACAAAAAAAAAACCTCTGCAGTGCAGATATATCCTGAGAACTTCCATCATGAAAATATCTGAGCTAGCATAAATGAAATTATCTAACTAGAAATAAATTATTTTACAATAATGAACACTACCATTTGTATATGCAGTCCCCTTACTAAAGGTGCCTATGTTTATTTTCTGGGAGGATCCTGTGTGCTGCAATCTAGCCCCAGAGACTACAATTCCCATGAGCCCTTCAGGAAACCAGGAAGGAAGAGTTGTTTGGTGTCTGGGTCTCTCCATGTGGAATGAGGCTCAGCAGTCTGGAGGCTCTGCATGTTGTTGTTTTTTTTGTTTTGTTTTTTTGTTTTTGAAGAAAAGGAGCCAGGCTGCTGTGAAGGAAACTTATCCAGTCCAGTAGCTGTTATGTTGCAGCTACAGACTGGGACTGAGAGCCTTTGGGACTGGGATTTAGCAGGCTGCTTTGTGCCTGTGGCTCAGAAGGACTACTCTGTACCCAGCACACAGAAGGAGACTAGAATCATCCACTCCAGCTGCAGAATCTTCAAGTGCGCCCATGCAAGCAATTGCATGGTACTGAGAGTCCTGAGGAGTGTACACTCTGGGGTGGGATAAATGGTGGCAGTGCAATTGCCAGATAGATACGTTCCTATTATTTCTGTGTACTTTGTTAATGTTATTCACTGTTAATCTATTAAACTCTGTTTCTTTAAGTTAAGTAAACGTTGTTCATTCTACTGTAATCTATTAGATGTATACTATTTATGATTTGTAATTGTTGTTCTGGAGCTAGATCCAGATTATTGCCGGAATAATTTTATTCCTGGAGGCTCCCAAGGCACACCATTAAGTGTGTACAGGGCCAGCCAGGTGGAAGTACCGCCACTGTATGCTCTTTATGAGCAAGGGACAGCAGCAACGGGGTGGATAGGGTTTCCCCAACTAAACATCACCAAAACTGGGGTACTCAGGATCTCCTTTTATGTTAAAACCATCAGGTGCCCAGGCACACCTGTGAGTGTGACCTACTCCCAAGTAACCCATATAAATAAAGTGCCCTGCAAAACATATTCCCTACACTTAAAAATGTATTCTTGCAAATGCCATGAAGTTCTGAAAGATTCATGCCAAGCACAGAACAACAGATAGGTACACGATATGGAAAGATGTCCAAAGTAAGTCTGCAGAACTAGCTATATTGTGGGCAAAAATAGATGTAAAACAACTTTTCACCCTGTACTCCATTCCCACAATCATAGCATGTTACAGTGAGAATGGGAAGAATTTTATGGGAAGCTGCCAACTAATTTTCTTGTTTCCAAGTGCTAAAATATAGAAAATAATTTGGTGTCCATGCATGTAACAGCAGGCAGGGCAATGCTTAAGATGATAGCAAAAATGGCTCCTTGGGTTTGCAGCTCAGGACTATGCCAAAAGGCATAAAGACTAAGGCTACAAAGGAGAACCTCATTCAAAATTAATGCTCTGACAATTTCAGTGGGATTATTTGGAGAAAGATGTGAAAAAAAATATATGGAAGATTTTAATATTATTTTCTGCATTTCCTAAAAGGCTGAAATATTATCATAGCTAGGGCCCTATCAAACTCATGGTGTGACAGGACTGCGGAGCCATCCTATGCGGGGAGGCTGTAGCCGCGTGCTGGACCTGCGCTGCCTGCTACGGGGCCGCTCCGCGGAGGTGGCCCGAGGAGCGGGATGACGTCACGGCCGGCGCGGGGGCCGGCATGGTGGGACGTCAGAGGCTGGTGCGGGGTATAAAGTAAGCGCTGAGAGGCCCCAGAGGAGGGGAAGAGAGGCCCCAGAGGAGGAAGCCAGAGGGGGGGGGGAGAAGGAAGCCAGAGGGGCAGAGAAGGAAGCCAGAGGGGGCGGAGGAGGAAGCCAGGGAGGTGGAAGCCAAAAGCGTGGAAGGGGTAGCCAGGAAGAGCCCGGAGCCAGGAACACGCAGCTGCTCGGCGGAGGGGCTGCGGCGCCCGGCGGAGGAGCCGGCTTCGCCGGAGGTGACTCCTGACAGCCGGAGGGGCAGACGTGGAAACGGGACGTGGCGGAGAAGAGGAAGTGACCCAGGACTTACAGCAGGAGGCTGGACTTGATGACCTTCTGAGGTCTTTTCCAGCTCTATGATTCTATGACTGAGCAGCAGAGCCAGGAGGTCGCTCGAGGGGTTGGTGAATTACGGTTGCAGCCCCACCAATCGGACAGGGAATCGTATCCCTGTCCTTAGGGTCCTGTGTCGGGACCTGGAGCAAGGGCAGGCCCAGGTCCCCCTCCCCTCCGACCACTGCCTAAGCAAACGAGGCCCGGGTTGGGCAGGCGCCGGATATTCCTGGACATAAGGAACACTAGGAGCCCGGGGAAGGAAGGGACTAAGAGACGTCATAAATTGGGACACGGTGAAAGGAGGGGGTGTTGCGGAATTGAGGGGAGGTGGAGACAGCCGCCTCAACCCCCGCTGATGACGCCCAGAGATCTGAGGGGAGGCGCGGACCATGACACATGGCCATAAAAAACGTATCATGGACTGTGAAATCTGGTCGTTAGTGCACTTTTATGCTATACTATACAGATTTCATGGGGAGAAACCAGCATTTCTCAAATTGAGGATCCTGACCCAAAAGAGAACAATAGGGGCTTTCAGTATTGCCACTCTTTTGTTTCTTTTGTGTCTTTCAGAACTGGGCACCTGGAAAGTGGCAACGGTTAGCCAAGTGCCCATCTCTGAAGGCAATCTTCCATCAGCAGCATTATCACATGAGGCCATCCTTACTTTTGTGCTCTGGCAGTGGCTCTGCCTTCAGAGCTGTATTCCCAGCTAGTGGCCACTTCTCCCAGCTGCCCAGCTCTGAAGGCAGCGTTGCCACCAACAGCAGTGCAGAAGTAAGGCTAGGAGTACTGTAACCCCACTACAATCACCTGGCAACCCTCTTTCCTCTACAACATCTGTTTGGGTCAGGATCCCTATGTTTACAACACCATGGAATTTCATATTTAATAGTTAAAATCATGACATTTAAAACCCCAAAATGGACCATGAATTTGATAGGACCCTAAACACAGAACATGTTATTTCATGGCAAATGGTTGACAATAAGGTCACTCCCTAGGTATACAGTTACCATAAATTAGACAGACAGATACAAAGGAAAATCACAGGTTACTCAGTAAATTACATATACATTAACAATGACGCTGGTTTAATCTCTGTGTATCACACATTGGCACGGTAAAAGCAAAAAAAAGCAGCTTTTGCATTTGTTTCTGTTCCAACAGAAAAATTTTGTATTCTTAGGAATTTATTTTTACTTGCTTATTTGACATACAGAAGAAGAGTTTCTCTTTCACTCTGCACGGTAATATTAGTTTAAAAGCATAGAGAATTTTCTACTTTAAATACATTATTATACATGAGATACAGATATCTGGGGTTTATACATTTGAGAAGATGCAACAGGTCATTCCTAATATACATGTAACCCCCTTTTCCCTCCCCGGGTTACTGGGGAGCAGGTCACACTCACAGGTGTGCCTGGGCGCCTGATGTTTTAACCCAAAAGATCCTGAGCACCCCAGTGGTGATGGTGTTTAGTTGGGGAAAGCCCTATCCACCCCCTTGCTGCAGTCCCCTGCTGGTAATGAACGTAAAGTGGCGGTGCCTCCACCTGGCTGGCCTTGTACACACTCACTGGTGTGCCTTGAGAGCCTCCAGGAACATACTCATTCCAACATAAACCTGGATCTAATTCCAGAACAACTACAAATCATATACATCTAATAGAATACTTTAAAATAAACAATCTTTACTTAACTTAAATAAACAGGGATTAACAGATTTAGCAATGAATAGCATTACAAAACACATAACAATAATTGAAGCTGATATAGCTAACATTTGTACTACCAGTGACCCCACCCCAGAGTGTGCACAACCCTGGACTCACAGTCCCAGACACTTGCTTGCGTTGGCGCGCTGATGTTGCGGCTGTAGTGGAGGATTGGTCCAGGCTAGACAGCAGCTCTGTCCCAGGCAGCACTTTTTCAACAAGGCCCAAAATTTACTGCCTCATGCTGTGCCTATTGGAAGCAGCCTACTAAATCCCAGTTCCAACAGGCATCTAGTCCTGGTCTGTAGCTGCACTCCAACAGCCCCTGGCCTGGATCAATGTCCTTGGCAGCAGCCTGGCTCCCCCTTCGGTTCCAAACTCCAAGGCCAAGGCCCAGACTGCTAGGCCTCTTTTCTTCAAGCACATGGAGAGAGTCCTCTCCCACACAAGAGCCCTTCCTTCCTGTTTTTCCCAAGGGCTCATGGGAATTGTAGTCTGGATTGCAGAACACAGGGTCTTTCCAGAAAAAACAGAGGCCCTTTTAGTAAGGGGACTACATACAGAACACTTTTGTATACATCACTCCATGCTGAGGGAGGCATGAGGAACTACAGCTGATTTAGTGCCTTATATTACAACTCAGTGGTTTGTTTGTCTTTGTGATTACTCATGTGTCACAGGGCAAGACTCACTGCCACACCACTGCCTGCTGGCCACTTGGGAACTAGCTCAATTCAGCCCTGGAGCACCCCCTTCCAGATGGTGTCTCACCTTCTGTTACCTGTTTGTGTTAAGGGTTCTGCCACCTTACACTGAGACCCACGTCCTCCCAGACTGTGGCACCCCTCCTCACGTACTGCCCTGCTGCAGTGCCCCCACACTCAGGGGTCCTGCCCCTCAGGGAACCTCCCCCCAAACTCCTATACCCACCTTACCTCAGTGACCCACTGCTCGTTGTTGTCTAGCCCCTCACCTCAGGGGCAAACTGCAATCTGAAATGACCACTCATCATTGGCAAGGGGTGCGGACCTGCTGCCTTCTTCTGAACTGGCTGACTCCCTGCAGCCCTGATACCCTCAGGCATTGCCTTAGGCCCTGCAGCCTGGGAGTGAGGTCAAGCCCGAGCTTCCCCAGCCTTGTCTGCCTTTCCCCAGCACTGCTCTGTCTCAGGAAGCCTCCAGCTTCTCTAGCAGCCAGGTCCCTCCTGCTCCACAGCTGGAGCAAAAGTGTCTATTCTCCTTTCCTCCAGGAGCCTTTATTTATACAGCCCTCAGCTGGGCTGTAATTGCCTGCTATCTGCTTTAGCTGCTTGCTCCACAGCCTCAGCCCACTCACAGGGCTGAATTTAACACTTATAGGGCCAATGCAGGGCAGATTCCCCGCCCCACCACACCATCCCATTGTGCATGTGATTTAAAAAAAAAACCAAAAACAGTTCTGTCTCCCCCAAAAAATCATTGCCATTTAAGGAATTTTTCAACAGACTTAGAAAGAAAATGGCCAGGTTCTCATCATACAATTGATAGATTTAGTAGGAGACTTAATTTTTCAAAAATTATATTTAAAACAGGTGGCCACTTCAAGCTCTGTGCAGCCATACTCTGTTTAAAGAAACTAATGCAATTTCTGTGAGCTAGTTAACTGGCTAATTGCATGCTGGCTGGCCTCCAAAAGGAACAGAAGTTGTTTAGTATTGCATGAGACTACACAAGAAAGTCCACAGATCTGTTTATTTACAAACTGCAGTCGACTGCACTAAATCTCCTACTGAAAACTGTAAGAAGAATAAAGATAGAGCACAGCTAATAATAGGTTAGGGATACAGAATTACTTTGGATAGGAATGTCAACATCCTCCTGAAGCAGTGACAAGAAAAATGACCTATGGAACCTGACATTTAAAATAAACCAGGAGTTTATACAAATAGAGCATCCCCTTAGCTATTATATAAAAAGTCAGCTCTAGGAAGGCGGTTTACTGTCCGTATGCATTGCAAAGTCATACATAAAAACTGACATTGAAAGTGATTCTTTTAAAATTAATAGCTTTTTTACCCATTAGAACCAGACAAATCAGTTCCCCACTAAGTATAATCTGCAAGTGAAAAAAAGACAGGCTCTTCTAGGTTATTCTTCTCCAAGGATATGTCTACTGCAAATAAAAACCCACAGCTGGCCCATGCCAGCTGACTTGGGCTCACAGGATCTGGATTAAAAGGCTGTTCAACTGCGGTGCAGATGTTCAGGCTCAGGCTACAGTCCACGCTCTAGGAGCCACCCACATTACCTAAGTTGTATTGTTGAAGAGACTAAAGATATAGGGAGAATATCAATGTCATTTTGTCTTGTGTATACGTGTGTTTGCAAATATGCACTGTTCTCTGACTAAAATTAACAGTGAATTTGCTTTCAAGCAATATTTCCAAATGAATGCTGTAAATAACTGACCTAAATATGCAACATTGTGCAAGTTGTTTTTGTTTTTTTCTTTTTCTTTTTCTTTTTCCACACACCCAATAACTCTTTAAATATTTAGTTTAATATTGTAAAGATTTTGGATTTAAGTTTCTGATTTTGGTCAGTTTCTACCATTTAAATGTTGAAAAATTGGCAAAATAATGATCAGTGTCCCAAGGGTGAGCAGGAAGCTGAGCATTCTTGGTAGCAGATCCATACATCTGCAATTGGCTCCCCATACAAATAACCTTAAACACAAAAGTAGCTGCTACCTTTAGCAAGAGCAACCAGATGCACCTTTTCAGCTAGGCCTTTCTCACCCGTTTAAGCGATTAATACCTAGAATACTTTCTGACAGTTGTATCAAAAGCTGTAGGCAATAACGGAGCATGTTGTCTTATCCTCTTACTGGAAATGTTGATTGACCCAATTTAAGCCTTCTGAAAAGAAACCAAGTACCAACAAGGATGGGTAAACTAAAGTGAAAGGTAATGCCATATTGGAAGAACATGCCACAAACAAAACAATCCACTCTACTACATAGATAAATGTCAGATAAGGATCCTATCAGTAATGTTTGATAAAGCTCTTGTATTTGTGCTCTTTTCCTGTCTTCCATAAAATGCTAATGCAAAAACCTGTAGAAAAATGCCCGCGCTTTCAATTGAACCCCAGCAAAAGCCTTTTTAATTTTACTACATACCTTTGATATAACCTGAGTATTGCTGATCAATGTCTGATTTGTAATGTGCGCTACACACTGCACAATCCTGGTGCAGGCTTTGTTTTCATTCTGCGCCATCCATAACACATGGTCATCTACCAACATTATGTTGCTGGCAATTTCAACTATAGCATCTCCAAGCTGAAGGAAAAATAATACCAATGGAAACTATTACACCATTAAAACTGCAAGATAGAACGCAAGAGTGCAACTTAAATTAGGCACCCAGGCCCACTGACGGGGGACAAAAGGGGCAATTGCCCCTGGCAGCCACCACTGCCTCAGTGGCTTTGAATTGCTGCTGCAGCACCACACAGAGCACTCCAGGAAGTTCTTACAGCTGCCTGGGAGGCAAGATCACTGCCCTGCATGCTCCAGGTGACACTGAGGGCTAGGGGGAGGAGGCCGCATTGTGGCCTGGGCAGTGCAAAGGGCTGGCTCCCCCCTTTCAACCAAGACCCTACCCATTCCAGGGAAACAGAGCTGCCCCCACACATCTTGCTGGCAGGGCCGCGGTGGTTGTCGGCTCCCCTGTAGGTACCTTGTCTTACCTAATGGCAGGCATTTTAAGGAAACTAGTCATTCTGTTAGATCATTACATTTAAACAAACACAGTGACCGGGAAGAAGCAGAGACAAAGATGCCAAATGACATCTAAGAAACTACTTTCTGATTTACTCTAAGTGTAATATCCCTACAGTGTTCAGATTTTTCATGTATTTATTTATTTGCGTATTTCATTTTGGGTAAAAGGAGGTGTTATTGTTCATGCTTTTTCCTATTAGCTAAAATTAATTAAATTAACATTGCTCATTTTTGTTTTGTTTATTTCAAATATGGTTATTCATCATTGATCTGGTCAATTTTGGTATTTTATTTGACTCTACTAATTTAATATGTTCTACTCTGTTTGTCTAACTAATAGGGGATGTGTACAAGTCTTATTTTTTAAAGCATTTTGGTTCTCCTCTTACTGTCTCAGACACTAAATTTTCCCTATAAACACCAAATATTAATTAATTTCATATAGATTTATTTCTTCCCAAATTGATTTTTAAAAACTAAAGCTATCTGAGCTACATAAGAAAGCATTCTAAACAGATGAAGTATATTTTACCCAGAATTTTGCTTTAAATACAGGTGAAAAGATTTCCTCCATGATTTATATAAAATCAAACCAAAATACCAAAATCAAAACCAAAACAAACATCCCCTGCAGAACTTCTTGTTTTCTGAGTTGCAATTTTTTTTCATAAAACAAAAGACAATGATGGAAACAAGAGTACACCGTAACTGTTACAGTGCAACTTGCAATATCCCCAGATATATGGAACATTTTGTACAAGAAAGAAAATGCTCCATATGATTGAATACATGCCTGGAAACAGTTTCCATCAGAATTCTGGCAGTGTGTGACAGCCTTGACAAATTTTATCAGACAGCAGATTGACGGTGCCCCAAAACAAAGGTATTCCTATGATTCATACTGTGGTACCCAAGATATAACCATTTTATATTTTGATGGGTACAATGATTCATCTGAAAATCTGAAATCTTGCTTTGACTTAGAATCACAATAAACTTAAAAACCACATTGCTGTCTGAAAAACATTTTTCCTGGAATTGTTACAAGTAACACCTACAATTACTATAACTGAGAGGGGTTTAAGAAAAATATTTTTTTTTTTTCTTTTTTGCTTTGCACATTTGACAGCACTTTGTGTATAGTCAATTTCACTTTCTCTCTCGGTGTACACACACACACACACACACACACACACACACACACACAGAGAGAGAGAGAGAGAGCGCCTAATTCTCAAAAGAACAGAGAACTCAAAACTCATTGTGAAATTGAAAGTCGCAGGTTCTCGAAGAAACAGAGAACTCAAAACTCGTGAAATTGAAAGTCGCAGGTTCTCGAAGATCAGGCTCATAAGTCAGTTTACATTTTTCTTTGCTTGCTTCTATGTCTTTCAGTAGTTCTAAGAAGACTGTGAAGTTTGGAGTCCTAGTGTCCTAGGCCCTTTAAATGAACCCCTGCCCTAAATAGCTAAAGTTGAAAGGAAAAACATTTTTTTAAAAATGTGATTATAATGATACTCCAAGGATTTCATCTTGAATTGAATTGCAATGGATTCTTTCTTGGCTTTTCGCTTTGAAATGATTTTTTAAAAATTATTAAACTTAATTTTAATCAGATTACAAAAGTAACATAGCCTAATAAATGCATACAGGAGTTTTCAGAACACATAGATATGTCATCCCAAAGAGCTTCTTCATCAGCTCAAATAAATGATGCATGGAAGAGAGATTACAATCAGGGGCATAAAAATAACTAAAAAGTATTTCAGCAGGAAAAGATGTGAACCAATATATCTGGGTATATAGTTCCAAGTACAGTTATTCAATGGGAAGAAGAAACCTGGAAAGCAACAATACTGAGACTTCAGAGTGGCTGATATTAAGAAATCAGAGGAGTTTGCAGTGCTAATAGTTGCTTAAGAAACCAATGCAACTTTAAACTTTATATAAAGTCATCACACAACAACGAACAGAGATATCATGGGTCTTCTGTATATGGCTCTTTTGTGACTACCTGAAATATTAATTCCAGGTAACTGAATTAGTAGAATGTTATTGACAAATTGTGTTACTGATGCAATGAAGAGTAATAAAAATGATTAGGAGTCTGGAGGCAATGATTTATGATAAAATATTGAGACTTATAGCTCAGCCAAGTGGGAGACAGGATAACAGCTTGTAAAATAAACAGATGGTGGGAAAATTAGGGAGAGGTAGCAACTCTGTAGATAATAAAATGTGTTTACAAGGAGTAATGGCATGAAATGAAGAAAATGAAAATTTGGGTGAATGCAAGCACATTTCCTGACAGTGTGATGTATCAGACTATGAAATTATTCCCCAGGAAAAGCAGTGAAAATCCTATTGTTTGGCACATTTGACACTGGATGGGACAACACAAAAGTAAAATGCGCAGTAAGGAACAAATGTGCACTAGCTGCAACGTAGACTGACTGATCAAAGTGGTCTTTTTCTGCTCTCAGCATGAGCTCAGGATAGAAGTCTGACCAATTTAGCTAAAATCTATTTAAAATCGTGCAAAATGGGGGACTCACTTATATTAGTTTACAAGTGATTGTTATCAGTTTAGATTGTGACAGAAGTCAATTGGACACAGCTGTGTCCCCACACACAGGAGTTTGCACTGTTTAACTTCATCATTTTTAAAACCAGTGCAACTTCCAAGTGTAGAAAAGGCCACACTTATTCTATGGCAAAAGGAGAACAGTTCAGGTATCCAATTTTGTACATTGCTACTGAGATTGAAGTAGGAAACCAGCAGGTATTAAGGGTGAGTTTGAAGAAGAGAGAAAGTGCTTCGTGAGCTTGAACACTGGACGCAGCATGAAAGAAAGGGCATGGTTTTACTTCAAGTGACAGTGTGATTCTCATACAGGTAGACATAACTATGATAGTTTTAATCTAGCTAGGGTGGGTAGCAATAATAGTGACTATATGGAAGCACAGGCTGGCAATCCAAGTATGTATGGAACACTCCCAGTAGGCTTGTTTCTGGGTGCCCAGCTCAAGTCCAAGTCCATGACACCACATAGTCACTATTCTTGGTACCGATAATTCACTAGATTAAATCCAGTTACAGGTCTGCCTATCTGTGGCTACAGTCACATTTTCAATTGCAGTGAAGACGTATCCAAAATGTGGAGCTGAAAGATGGTGCAGTAAGGAGAGAAGGTGGAGACAGTAAATGATGTGAGGAATTATGAAAGAAATTGGTGGAGAAGAAACATGCATGAGAGGTGGAGTTGTGTGGATGCTTTGATAATATTAAAACTCCTGTTCCACACTACGTGGAAGGAGGGACAACATCAATGAAGAGATTGGAAATGATGCTGATTTATGTAATGATAATGAACAATACATAAGGTGCTAGTATCAAAACCAAAGAAGAATCAAAGGATTTTTGAGGAGAGCTAAAACTGTGTTTTATGTCAGAGAGAAAATTCTCATTTTTTGTGGGAGGAGGTAGGTAAAAAAGCAATATCAATATCATCATATTGGGATTCTGAGCCAAAAGGCTGAAAAGCAATTGTAGCTTTGAAATCTGAGTCTTGGAAGCACTTAGTATGCACTTTAGTAGTTCTGGCATTTGATGAAATTAAAGTTGAAGGCATTCTCAAAGTGGCACTAAAATGTTAACTGTTACAAACCCCAAAGCCAGCATGAAATGAACAATGCCAAACCAAAAGAAAACAAATGTCTTAACTATAACTATCATGTGTTCAAAAATTACAGATGATGAAATCTTTATGCAAGCAGCTACTCTGAAAATTAAAAGTAAAAACTCTTAAGAGTATCATTTTAAGAGTTCTCTGTAAAAAGCTATTTTTTCCACTGGGGTTTGCATAATTCTGATTAAATTTCCTTGTAAATGTCATCCGCCTGTACTTGAAGTTCCTTCAAAAAGTTATACTTAGAGGCATTATGTCCTCTTCACATGAAGTAATTCACACACTCTTAACTCTTTAAAATGTGGTGATAATATCCTCCATATTTATTCTGTTGATAATACAGAACAAACAAAAAAAGCACTCAAAGACTACAAAGAAAACCTCCAGAAGAAGAAACACTTGGAGTTACTTCCAATACCTTATCCACTGCATAATTTTAAAAAGGCACAAAGTAAAGGAAATACATGTTGAACCTCTCTAGTCTGGCATCCTTGGGACCTGATAGCTGCTAAATCAGAGAATTTGCTGACCCATAGGAGGTCAATATTGTAGGAATTGGGTCTCTTTTTATTTTTATTTCGTCAAGATGAATAATGGAATAATGCTTGCAATGCTGATTAATAATGTAGGACAGCTCTGATACACTCTATATAAGCCTATGCCTAGCCAAGATTCACAGATTCATCAGCTCTCTTCATAACAAAATGTTAGTGTTGTTACACAATTTTATTGTACTGGCACAAGGAAATAAGTAGATAAAGCATAAAAAAACATGCTTTTGCTTACCAGCATTACTAAAACTTCCATTGCTTGCTGGGCTCTTGGAAGACATTTAGGGGTAAATCAGAGCTAAATACCAGCACAGAACACAGAGACAAGACTGGGGCTGTAAACAAACTTTACAGGACCATGGGAAACTTGATCATGCCCATGATGAGTGGATATCTGGCTAACTAAAATCATGCTGGGTCACAGAGAGTGCCAGAGTAGAGAGGTACAACCTGTACTTGTGCATGCTAAAATACTTTGTTCCAAAGCAGCAATGACTCTATAAGGCAGAAGAGAAGGCTTAATCTTCCTTTTAAACACTAGGCAACCCACTGCTGAATCTCTTGTGCAGGGTATATGCATTTGTAACCCACACTCCTATTGGAAGTGGTGTGCTCTCTCAATGGCACTTACAGAAAGAAAGAATGAGTTTGTTCTACAGCAGTGGTCTCCAACCTTTTTACACCCAAGATCACTTTTGAAATCTTAGAACAGGCGAAGATCTACCGCCCCGCCCCTTCCTTGAAGCCCCACCCCCTTCCTTGAAGCCCCACCCTCTCTATTCTCCTCCTGTCCATCACTTGCTATCCCCAGCCCTTACTTGCACACTCTGATAAACAGTTTATTTTTAAATTATGCGATATGTAAAATTAAAATCACGTGTTTATAATTATGAAATAAATGGTCTGTTTTTTATTCATGCTATTTAAATCTAAAATGAACCATTTATAATTATACATTTTGTGGGGACAGAGTTCTGCGGCTGGGGGCAGGGGAGAGGGAACAGGGTGCTGGGAGGGCAGAGGACAGGGTTCTGCAGCAGGGGACAGAGTGCCAGTGGGGACAGGTTTCTGCAGCTGGGGACAGAGTGCCAGTGGGGACAGAGTTCAGGGAGTGGGAACGGGAATAGGGACAGTTCTGTAGCTGGGAACAGGGGAGTGGGGACAGAGTTCTGTGGCTGGGGGCAGGGGAGTGGGAACAGCGTTCTGTAGCTGGGGACAGGGGAGTGGGGACAGCGTTCTGTAGCTGGGGACAGGGGAGTGGGGACAGAGTTCTGTGGCTAGGGACAGGGGAGTGGGGACAGAGTTCTGTGGCTAGGGACAGGGGAGTGGGGACAGCGTTCTGTGGCTGGGGGCAGGGGACAGCGTTCCGGGAGTGGGGATGGGAGTGGGGACAGCGTTCTGTGGCTGGGGGCAGAGGAGTGGGGACAGCATTCGGGGAGTGGGGATGGGAGTGGGGACAGCGTTCTGTGGCTGGGGAGTGGGGGCTGGGGAGTGGGGTGCCAGTGGAGGCAGAGAGTCCCCTGCATCTGCCTCCTCCCAGGATTCCACCCCGAGGGAAACCAGCGCGCGCCTGCCCCAGGGCCGACCCCCCACCCCAATGCAGGAAAGCCCGCGCGCCTGCCCCGGGGCCGACCCCCCCACATGCGCCTCCCCCGGGGCTGACTCACCCCTCCTGTGCGGTGCAGGGAGCCGATGCTTCCTCCCGCAGTACACCCGGCAGAACAGCTAGCGCACTTCCGGAATCGCCGGAAGTGGCGCAAAGCTGCGGGACTTCTGTCCATCCCCCGGGAAGCCAACACTAACTCCTTTTTCACTTGAGGTAAGTAGTGGGGCTGCTCGGGGGTGGGAGGGAAATGGGGGCGGGGCGGTCAGGACGCCTCATGATCGACTGGTCGAGGCCTCGCGATTGACCAGTCAATCGCGATCGACCTATTGGTGACCACAGTTCTACGGCCTTAGCTCAGAGCCAGCTGGGTTTTAGCTCAAGCTATAGAGGTTCATGCACAAAGTTCCAGAGGTCCCAGGTTTGGTTCCAACTGTCAGCATTATACATTCACAAGAGCAGTGAGCACTTTCAGAAGCTACTCTGCAAGGTATGCCTGCATATGTCGAAAACAGGACCATGTCCTAAATGCACAAGTAAGTGATTTCAATTTTAGGTGGTAATTATTCAGTATTCAAACAGCAACTTACATCTTTGACTTCATCCATGATACCTATTAACTTTTCCATTATGTAAGCCAAATATACAATATCCATCTTATCTGCAAAGTTGGAAGCACCTCTTGTGTAGGCAGTAAGTTGGCGGGAAAATTCAAGAGCATTGGTGGCGTTGACGTGCATCTGGAAATACATTAGATTTGTTATGTATAATATCTGGCTTGGCTTTTATCCCCCTTTTAAAATTTCTGAGGCTACATAATTTTTTAAATGATTGAGGAACTAATCTTTCAAAAGACATATACATGTAAATAATCCCACTGACCTAAAGTGAAGCGTTTGTACAAGTCTTTGCAGGATCACAGCTTTTGTCAGATGAGTCCCATTAACATGGAACCATGCAGCTAAGAATCAATACACTACAAGGAATCAGGATGCTCGGATCTGTGATCTTTATCTCATATGCACAGCTGTAAATCTGAAATAACTTTTGACTTCACTGGTGATTCTTTGGATTTCACTAACGTGAAGGTGACCAGAAAACATGGCTCTCGGAGTGTTAATGTCATGAACATGTCTAAGTTGACAGAAACGTAGCTACTTAAGTAAAAAAAAAAACGAGGTTAAAAGCAGGGGGATATTTTTTGTATTGATGCTAATTTTCGACACCAACTATGGAAAATGCAAGTCCCAATGATGAAGGTTTTGGAAAATTATAAGCAGGGGTTTATAATGGAATGGGATTTTCATTCTTAACTATCACCTGCATGACACACATTCATCATACTATTTCTGGAACTACCTAACTGTCTACACTGTTAGATACCTGCAGTTCAGACAGACTGCACAGAAACAGGCTAATGATTACTCTGTGCACCTTCGCTTTAGCTTGAATTTGATAGCATCATCTGTTTATTGAACTATTTGTTTATTAAACTTTCTGTTGTGGCAACAGGCACTATGATTTCTCTAGAGAGCTAAGAGTCCTCCAAAAAGGAGAAGAGGTGAAACAGCTAACTAATTAATGAAAAAAAGCAGAAAAAAAGTCCTGTAAGGAAAACTCACAGGTACGTGTAAGATAAAGATATTTTTCCAGGAAAAAAAACACAGTAATGAAACAATGTCTGGATTCATTATCTGGAACCACTGAAACCATACAGGCTAAACAAATGACCAAACAAAAGAAAGGCATTGCTTTGTTGAAGCATTCTTCCAACCCAACCTTTTCACTTCATTTGATATGCTTTTCCTCAGACTAATCTTTGTCTTATGTATAGGATTTTTTTTTTAAATCACATTTGGCTTACCTATCAACTGTTTGAAATTTGTATAAATGGAAATCATATTTCCATATTGAACCTTCTGGCTCAGTTATGGAAATATGCTCTATTTATGGGGGGTTTTTTACTTCTGATATTTTAATTCATTGTGTGTCTGATATAATTCATGCAAAGAAGTCCAAAGGGTAGAAAAGGCAAGAACAATTCTCTTCTTCCTTCCTTCCTTCCTATGGTTTGCATTAAGTATCATCCCATCAGGTCTTTTTGCTAACAAGCTAGCATTGAAGGGGAGTTTTGCAGGCAATGGCTTTAACAGACACAAGTTAAAAATACTTTTAAGCTTTGCATGGAGAACAAAGGGTGAAAACAACTGCCCCTGTATACCATGCTCCATGTAACCTTTTCAGTCTGAAAACAGTGTTTATTATTAATATCATTTATGCAGCACTGTTATTTACTGAAATAAAAGTAGAAATAATCCTTGGCCCAGAAAACATAATCTGGGCCTGATCCTGATAATTGCTCAATAGCTTTAATTTCCAATGGAGTCAGGGGCTCAGCACCGCTCACCAGATTCAGTGCAATTTACAGTATCAAATTAAGCTAACACAGGGAAAATACTGGACAAGCATGGGGGAGAGAAAGGATGGATGAGGGTTTTAGCAACCAAGATAACGTGATCTGAACTATTAGTGTGTGTGCAACCCACAAACTTAGGTTTGTACATATGGATGTGTTTATTTGAAAGAGAAGGTAGTGAAAAAATGTGAAAGAGAATTCCTAAGAGTGCAGGTATGGTGGAACCCTAGTAAACACAGTTTCAGGCTAAATTGGTACACTAGAAAAGGGAGACTATTGTCGCACATCAGGGGCAGAGTATGAAATGAAGTGCAGGGAAAGAGACAAAGAAGAAGAGTGGCAAAGTGAAAAGAGTGTGTTGAGAACTGAGGCATGGAAGGGGGGGGGGTGAGGGCAGATGGGCAAGCAGGAGCAGAGTTGTGCAGTTTTAACCACCATCCTCCCTTCTATACACTTTACCCATCTCACCTCACCTCTCTTTTCGTTCTTCAAAAAGGAACCATTTTCTCAAAAAAAAAAAAAAATTTAGGATAGATAGTTTATTCCCTAAAAAATGCAATTCCGGTCAAACCAGAACTATTTGTAAATTTGACATGAATTTGCTAAATACTTTCAGCCAATTTTCTGGTGGACTTTCATGCTATTCACACCATGAATGGAGGTGAAGAAGGTGCCAACAGCTGCAAGCCTCTTGCACCCTTTAGTCTAGTGCTTAGTGCACTCAGCGAGGATGGAGGAAGCACCTGTTCAAATCCCTACTCTGGAGCCCTAATAACCAGAGTAAAGGGTATTCTGGAGTGGGTCTCTCTCAGTCTCTCCTGTTGAAACTGTTCCACTTTGTAAATAATTAAATATTTACTGGAGTTGGGACTTCCGTTTGGGTCTTTCACTTCTCTCTCTGGGCTAATAACTAATCAAGGCACTGAGACTGACTCTCTATATAGCCTGATGGTTACAGCACTCACTTGGAAAGAGGGAGACTTGTACTCAAATCCCCTATTCCAGACTGATGATTTGTACCTGTCTCCCTTACAGCCCAGATGAATGCTCTTAATGCTACCCTGAAGCTTGGAATGAGGGCCACACCACCTCCCATTCCCTAGTT
This sequence comes from Rafetus swinhoei, assembly GCA_019425775.1. Lineage (NCBI taxonomy): Eukaryota > Metazoa > Chordata > Testudines > Trionychidae > Rafetus > Rafetus swinhoei. The sequence continues at coordinate 31,115,920 of CM033447.1, read as the reverse complement.
TTTGAATTCAGTCCTTTAAAAATGCTCAGAAATAAAACATGTTGAATTAATGAAACATTTTGTTTGATTCGCAACAGACTTTTTTGAATCACTTGAAATAAAAAAAAAAAAAATCAGATTTAGTTCAACCAAACCATTTCCCCCCAGTTTTTCAGAACAGCCATCAAATCAAAATAATCTGGTCTACCCATGAACCTTGCCTCCAGTAGACGTTGAACTCTCTCCGTACTTGTCTAAAACTTCCTCTTATCCTGTTTCCTGTAGCCCTCTAATTCATGCTCTGCCTTTTATTCAAACTGAAATGCTCACAGAGCAAAGATCATAGCGATGAGGAGAGGCACTCCAGCTTGGGAGTCAGCGATATAAGAATACAAGAGAAACTAACGATTCTGTGGCAAGACTGTGTATTTAGAGGAAAAAAGAAATTGCAGTGGTGCTCTGATGTCCCAAAGTCCTTGTCAGTGAGTACCAGCCTGTCATTCTATTACCAATGTTCACAGAAGTAGAATCCTGCAAATCCACAGATATCCTCTTTGTTACTGCGTGTATTTGCATCCGTAGATGTGGATATCTACAGCTCATTTTTGTGCATATGGATGCAGATGTGGATACAAATTTTGTATCTAGAATCCTGAAAACTTAATATAAATTCATAGGTATCTGCAGCCACAGGTGTCTGCGGCTCATTTTTGAGGATACAGATGTGGAAAGCAGATACAGATTTTGTATCCATGCAGGGAGCTACACATAAATTCCAGACACAAGAAAAAAAACACACCATAATAAAGGTGGCAATATGCTGTGCACACACACACACATCCATGGCACAATTACACCACGGAATTATTTCAGTTTTATTTACTGGAGCAGGGACTTTCCTTTTCTCAGAGGTAAAAATGGAGTAACATAGTTTACACAGCAATAAAACATCCATGTTTGGCCTGGGTCAGTTGACCCAGGTTTGCAGGGTTATAAAATGTCAGTGTGGACATACAGGCTTGGGCTGGAGCCCAGGGTCTGTGACCCCACAAGAGGGAGGTTCCAGAGCACAGGCACTGGCAAAAATATCTACATTGCAATTTTATGGTCCCACAGTCTGAGTCCCACTAGCCCAAAGTCAGCTGACCCATTCCATGGATATGCTGCAGGTCTTTTAGCACAGCATAATTGTACCCTCAGTGCATCAAATTTCCACAAACCCTTCTAATGAGGACTGCCTCATTTAGATGAAGCACTTCATTTTGCTTTGCTGGAGGGTAGAAATCTCAAACTTGTGTCCAAACTCAGGTTTGACTGCCAGCCATGCAATAAATCCAAGCTACAGCAAGGTAGGCCTAGTTAGCGCTGTAAAGCACCATGATCATATTGCTCCATTGTATTTTGGATCCTGACAGGAACCTAGTGCTGTATACCCTAGCAACAGACAGACATTCTGTTTAGTGTGCAGTACAAACAACCACCTCATAAATATATGTGCCATCCTACAATAACTACAGTACATTCTATGAATAAGGACTTCATAATCTTACCTGGCTAAAGGCATGAAGGACTTGAGTTACTTCTTGTGAATATGGACATTCAGAATAGTTTTCTTCTGCCCAGCGTCCTGTTCTGTTACATTTACGCCATGCCTTTGACTCTTCTGCTCCATTGTGGAGTGAAATGGAGCTAAATGAATACTGCAGACAAGGGTGATAAGCAGTTATCCCAGCCAGAGTTTTGGGCCATCTACGAGGAAGATAACAATAAGCAATTTTAACTTGACATGCCTTATTTAGAACCAATTTACAATGTGGCTGCAATATGGCAGGACATTTGAAAAAAATCTGTCAGTACAAAGTAATAATTTAAAACATTTTAATTTCTAAAAATAGTTTCCTGTTCTTGTGCTTTGTGGCAAATTACTTTGTTTTCTTGGGAAATGCCAAAAATACACTAACCCAGAGTCTGGCAGTGATGAAAACTGGCAACTGATTTGTTCTAATGAGGTGTTTGGTTGTTAAAAATATATATAGATGGCATGTTTCTCCATTTGTGTCTATGCAGCTTTCTAAGAGCAGAACTAAAGGACACAGAACTATCTGAAAATGCAACATCTGTTATTAAAAACCGAGAGGTAAATGTTCCAAAAAGGGATGGGCATTTGTACTGTGGATGCTGGCCCAAAGCCATAGAAGGAAAGAACGTGAGTTCCATTTCAAGCTCCCCCTTCTACCTTAAGCACATGGAAACCTATCTACCATGGATTCACAGAACTTGGGAGCCAGGGGTGAAGAGGATGCTAAGCCCCAGGTGAAAGGGGACTGTTATGTTCTAACAGGTTTCCCCTAAAATACAGTAAATAAGCTAGGGTGAGCTATACCTGAGTTCCTCTGCTATGCTGTTAAATCAATCCTGGAAGAAGGACTTGTAGGTGTAAGAGCAGGCTGCACTAGAAGGGACCAGCAGGCAACACAGTGAGCATGTCTAGACTACGTTCTATTTTCAAAAGAGGATATGCAAATTCTGTGGGAATTTGCATATCTTCTTCCGATCACTTTTTCGGAAGTGGGTCTTTTGATAGTGAAAGTAGTCTGGACGCGATTTTTTTGGAAAAAAAACCCTTTTTCGAAAAACTGCGTAAACCTCCTTTTTTTAGGAAAAACGTTTTTTTTTTAAAAAAAGGTTTTTTTCCTGAAAAAAACGCATCCAGACTACTTTCACTTTCGAAAGACCCGCTTTCAAAAAAGTGATCAGAAGAAGATATGCAAATTCCTCTTTCGAAAATAGAACGTATTCTAGACGTGTCCAGCGTCTCTGTATTGATTCTGAATTCTAAAAGCCTCACAAATATCAAGGCCTCACAATGTTACATTTGAGACGGAGTCCTGCGCCATTTACAGGATCTCACAAAGTTTCAGATGCAATCACAAGTTTGGAGAGGATCAGGCCCTTTAGTGTATGTCTATACAGCATTTTGGACTGAGCCTTCCTGCCTTGGCCAACAGACTCAGGCTAGCAGGGTTTGCGATAGATAGCACCCTAAAAACAACTTTCTAGAGAGCACTTTGAAGTTGCAGCTCAGGCTGGAGCTTGGGAGGGGATGGGCTTCACAACCTGAGCTGCAGCTTCCAAGCATGGACAGTTATTTTTAAAGATCTAGTATAAGCCCCACTAGCCTGAGTCAGTTGTGTAGACATATCTTCTATTTAAATTATAGTGATGTAACCATTAGACCCAAGAGGTTGTACAAATACTCAGCCCGCCAGTGACACAGGTTGCATGTTGATTATTAATGTTTAGACTAAACATGCAAAATAACCCTTTTACTTTTGCTCTGTAGATTGATTTGAACACTAGCACAAAATATGCTGATGGGTTTTGAGCCATCCTCGTCTTTTCAAATCTAAACAAAGCTGAAACAAGAATAATTATCTTCCTTTTCTACAGTTGACTGACCACTGGAATAACTCATGACATGGATGCAAAATGAAACACAAACAGTGTTTTTTTGGGAAAAAAAACCCAAATACAATTCCACGTAAGTTCCTCTTCGCATTTGAACTGAACGTTTCATTTAACAAAAGTTTTGTAGCATCTGTATTAGGTAAGAATTGGGTCTTGAGCTAACACAGAAAATCAGTGAGGCTACTCAGAAAAGTGAGCACCTTACGTAAGAGAGGCTGGCTGAATCTGACCCTCCAAGATATGGAATAATGGAATATAGTATGTTTACTGTTAGCACAGTGGTGGGGAAACTCAGGCCCAGGGTCCACATCGACTGGATCTGGCCCCTGAGGCTCAAGCCACTACCTCCCCCAGCATTGGGGAGTCATTGCTGGTACTTTAGCCCCACTGCAGGGCTGGAGCATACAAAATCTATTAGGCTAGGCCCCTTAGGCTCTGGTGTGGAAGGGGAATGTGGGGGAGGGTCTTTCTCCTTCTAAGTTAGGGGCCACATCAGTGAGGGTTTTTTGGGGGGTTATTTTTCTCACTTGTGTGCAGCCCCTGACTGATTTTTCTGTTGATCAGTGGCCCTCAACCCAAAAAATGTTTCCCACCCCTGCGTTAGCATCTAAGGATAGAGTTGTAAAGAGGGGAAAGCAAAGCACCACATCACACAAAATATCTTTCTTTTCATAGGATCAGTTCACTCTGATTCACAATGCATAATGTTCTTATTGTAATTATAAATACCACTTGGGCCTGCCGACTGAAAGGATTAACCTTCCACAGCATCTATTGCTTTTCTGCCCATTAAAGAGGCAGTTCTTTTTAGTTTTGCTTTTATGGCTGATTTCTTTCTACCTACATATTTGCTGGGCTATCAAAACCTCAAAGATCTTTCCATGAAAAATTACTTGTGTGTTAGCTACATCTCAGAGGAGAAACCTTTGAAATAAGCGTCATGTATTTAATGCTAAGTTTGCTCCAAATAAGTTCTCTATAATTTTACATTAATTCCCTTCAAATGCCAAAAGAATCCATGGGTTCAAGATGCTTTTGATCTATGCTTCAAAAATAAATTTGTGTGGACTTTCTGAAAGATGATCAATAAGAAGAGAAACATACATTCCTATTCCTTTGATTTATATAGAAAGGCAAAATGCCCTTGGTGTTAGTTTGAGACACTATGCAGGAATTTATATATCTTTTATTTATTAAAAAAAAAAGGATGACATGTACTGGCAAGTGTGTAGCAGGCTTCTTAAAGTTGTCATTTGAAAGCTCATTGTGTGGCAATCAGTACTATTTTATATAAGCTATTTTAAAAAGCACCCAAAATTCATCCATTTTGGGTTGGACAGAAAGGTAATTTTGCCAATAACTAATAAACCCAACAAGATCTGGCTGACACTTTTAAAGGAATCCAAAGCATTTAGGTATGTGTCTTCCATTAATTTAAGTATTTTCTCTGAAATTTGTGGTGAAGCAACAGCATGTTTTGGTGGCAGTTAGTTTTCCCTTTCCCCGCAGCTGTATCTATGATGTACCGTATGTGAAAGCAAGAAGCAAAGTCCCATGAAAATGAGTCAGTCTCATCGTTTAAGGATAAATTAAAAGGAAAGGTATTTATTACAGTTAGAAGCTTATACAGAGAGCGCTTAGCTCCCTCAGGAGAAACTCCATGGCCACCTTACTTTTAATTAATTATGCAACATCAGCCCTTATTATAATCAACTTGGCAATGAGTTATCTTCTTGCTCTTTAGGGACTGTTACATGTTGATGTTACTGCAGGACAGGTTAAAATAACTTATCTTATTTCAATTTCTTCCACTTAAAATCTCTAACAAAAGTGGGGTCCCTAACAGATTTCATGAGGTAGCTGGTTCTCCATTTTGGAGTTAAAAATGTATCATAAGAATAAACAGCAGTTAAAACGTAATTTACATTCGGGCACCACTTTTGTACAGATCATAGGATTAATATGTAATTTTAGAGAAAAAGTTTACACAAAGGCAACTAATATATGCAATCTCTTTTAAAATACAATTTGTGGGTGATAATCATATTTATTTAAAATAACAAGTTTTTCTGAAGGCAGGGTTAAGTATTCTATTACTATATTTTAACATATATTATATAATTCTAGGTATTTTGGGAACTCAGGTACTATCCCGGGGTGGGCAAATACTGGCCCGTGCGCAGGATCCAGTCCACCAGGGGGCCTCCCCCACACCATGACTACTTGTGCGTCTACAGGTATGGGGATATCAGCTCCCATTGGCTGCAGATCACCGTTACTGGCCAATGGGAGCTGCAATCGCCCGGATATGTGGAGGAACTGATAAATGTAGTGGCAGTGGCCCACCATGGACTAACCTTAGTAAACCACCACAGTTTTATTTCCCGTTCCTGTACTATACTCATAAAAATTATCTCAGGCAATCTGTTTCTCTGAACAGTTTTCAATTTATATGCTATTTATAGCTCCTAATCACAGCTGAACAAAACAATTTGAACTGGAATGGATGAATCAGAAGTATATTGAAGATTATATCCTTAATGTTTTAGTACAGTGGTTATTGACCTGTTCTTTACTATGATTCTGTGTTACAACAGGAAAAAAGTTCCAGAAGTGTTCAGTGTCCCCTTCCATTTAGCCATAATGAAAAGAAAAGCAGTAATACATTTCCAAAACCTTTTATGACCTCAAGCTGAGACCCCCATACTATACTGTAAGCATTATGACAGAGGTTCTCAGAGTGCATTCTAGGACCTCGGTGCACTTGCTGGTGTTCCTCAGAGATCTGGCTAGTCTCAAGGTGTTGATTCTTCCTCCTACTGGATCACATTAAAATATAGCAAAAACTAAGTGATATACTTCCCTAACGTTCTTTTTCCACATAAGCCCTTGTTGTTATTGTCAAAGGATATTCATATAATATGGATGAGACTGAATATAGTCCACTAGTCAATTTCTTGCATTAATATGAGGTCCATACTGAGAAAATGTTTGAGAACTTGTTGAACGTCATGTGCTCAGGATGTACTTACAGATCCACTTTTTTATAGAAGACAAAGTCCTTTGCTTTCTTCGTGTTTGTATATTTTGGAGGACTTAGAGGAAATCATACCTGAAATCTCCTTTATTATTAATTATTCTTTCTTCAGGGCAGTAGGGTGCTGCTGTTTCTAGAACCACAATTTCTACTTGCTTAGTACTGGTTCCATAGGAGTTGTTGATCAAACACTCCCAATCTCCAGTCGCTCCAATGTCAATGCTGGACAAGATAAGCTCACTATATATATAAAAAATAAAATATAAATTATTGACCACACTTAATCTATATGTAGAGGCAGACATTAGTTAACTTCATATTTTTCAAGTATCTTTTAGTGCTTTACTTAACTCTACAGATTGGGATATCTAAATGGCATTTCAAGGGACAAAGAAAAGGCATTTGTTTAGCATGGGGATGCACCTTGATGAATATGAAAGACTTTCTGCAAACAGTGAAGGTGTTACTACTCGTAAAAAAGAAATTACACAAATAACATCCCTGCATATTAAGCTGTTTGGCTGGCTGGCTGGAAGAAGAGGGTGATTCTTGCTGGTTTGTGTGGAGAGGGAGGAGAGCCATAAAACTGCTGGAAAAGGGGCCAGAATGGTGGATGACTCATCAATCAGGAATGAGGGCTTTTAAAAGGTCAGCCTGTGCTGGGACCCCTCTTATTCATGGAGCAAAATCAGCAGCAAACACCTTCCTCCTTCCCTATTCTGGTGGCAAATATACCATGTTATTGGCTATATGTGCTGTGGGCATTACACTAGCCACCCTGTTGAGTAGAGCTGGGAAGGAATTTTTTCCTTTGCAACTTAATTGGCAGAGGTGCACTTGAGGTTTTTCATCTTCCTCACAGCAGGTTTGTGTGGGCCCTGTTCGTGCAGAACATGATGTGTGGTAGGTCATATGTCACAACTTATTATTTATGTATATAGCAGATGTTCAGTGTAGGTACATAAAAGAAGACAGAGTAACAGATAGATGTCTTGGGAAAGGACTTAAGGAGAGGTGCTAGGTAAGTGAGTGACCTGGGGGTAATTGAGGGCTTCGATTACGATGACATGGAGCCAACTATCCATCATTGTAGTCCACCTTACCCCTTCTACAAGGGAGAAGTTAGAAAGGTCCTGGCAATGGTGTTGCTGGAAGGTTCTGTATGCAAAGCTGAGGGGAGAGGTTGGTGAAAGCTCCCTCCCTTGGGGATTGTAAGGTCCCAGCAATGGATTTGATGGAGGGACTGGGTGGCAAAGGGGGACTAGTAAAGAGAAAACATGTTATCTACTGGGTAGTTCCAGACATTTAAGAATAAAATTGCAGACTGATTAAACCCATGCTTTTGGCCCAGCTAGACTTATAATGGAGTGTTAAGAAACATAAATACAGGAGTTGCTATCAGTTTTCTCAATATTCAAACTTCCATGCAGTACCGCACCATATTAATGTTTTGACTCTGTATGCCAAATATTCTAGGAGGTTTGGAGAATTATTTTAGAACCATTTCTTCATCCTATTGGTACTATTTTTCATAGACTTCAACATGTTAGCCCAACTTCCTGTAGTATAATGAGTGAACTCTTCACCCCATTGAAGTCAAAGAGAGTTTTACCACTGATTTCAATAGGACAAGGATTTTACCCAATGAATTCAATTCCATAGATCTAAAAAAAAAAAACAAACAAAAAAAACCCACACCTCCCTATTACATTTTAGAAAGCACATTTGACTGTGCTACATAGAGCAAATATTCTTGAGTTGTACAGCAAATCTACTTGGAAACAAACAAACATTGTTCCCTTCTTCTAACTTGAGTGTCTGTCCTTAGATAGGCAGATTCTTGTGTCATGGCCCATCCAATTCATAATTTCAGGGAGGTGCCTTGTTAATTGTGGTCACTACCATAAAAATAATAAGTAAAAACACCTTTAAAAGGTACCTTTAAAACTTCTCTTTACATCATTCATATTGATATTTAAAGGTGCAACGTGTCATGATCTATCATGAAAAACTTATACCATTGAAAAAGGCTTGCTTTCTAATAGACAGATCACAAAATATTACACCTTAAATCAATCACTGATCCAGAACTGAATATTGATCATTCTGATCCTCAGGACACGGCATTTTAAGGAAGAAATTCTAGATTTCAACAGGAGTTGGGAAAGGGGAGGAAGCAACATCTCCCTGAATACTTTTATTGTTTTATAAAAATGGTGGCTGTCAAATCTGTCAAAGTGTCTTGGAGTGTTATTCTGGAAGAGATGGATTATGGGCAGAATGCAGGACAGGTGATAAAATGTAGACGATAAAATTATATCACATAATTCAGTAACTGTCAAACTGATACCAAAACAAAATTTTAGGTCAGTAAAACAAGACCTTATCAGCAGGTACTTGGAGGTCCTTCAAGTTTATCTGTAAGGAGTTTGACAATTTTTAAAGGTAATTTGTAGCAAAAAGAATTACACCAGAGTTATTGCATTTTGCCATCTTAAACTTCTTGACAAATTTCCACTTTTCACCTTAAATTGTCATAAATAAATTAAATAAAATGTTAGTTGCATGAAAGTATCCAGTTTCCTCACATATATACTAGTTGGACTGATGCTTTCCTCTATATCAAAATAGACTACAACTGATTGATTCAATCAGCAATCTATATTCTCATTTTCTCCCTTAAACAATGGAGGAGAAACCGTCTCAGCTAGTCACTTCAATATTGTTAACCTGTTGATAATGATTCTTAAGTTAAATTTACTCTTTTGGACCCTAAATACTTTCACATCACCTTCATCGGCAGCTGGGGACAAAGAAACTTGTTGCTGATTCAAAAATTTCCTTTGAAACTGTTTTTCAAACAAAAACAAAAAACAACAACAACAACACCACCACCACACCAGTATTTTTTGGAAAAAAAATTGACCTCTCAAATGCATGGAATAGGGTGACAGTCAAATGAACTAACCTATTACTATAATTAATATAAAAGCATATGAGATTACTGTTAAGGTTTTGCATTTGAGTGCAAGTTTGATGAAGATGAAGTTGCTTTTGGGTATCTGCTAGCTAGATATGTGAAAGCCTTCTGAGGTACTGGTCTGCATTATCAATAAAACTGTGGGGGAATGTGAATGTGGAAAGCAATGTACACGTCTTTCCCCCTTTACTTTTTACTTTTGTTACTTTAGGGCTCTGATTACTTGAAATTTTGCCATAATCTTGACTACTAAATGTAGTTTTTGTTTGCTAATTAAGTTTACTGTAAATTTTCACATAGCTCCATGGGCACATATGCACTAGCATAACATTAGTCCTTACATTAGAAATACAAGAGATCATCATTCTCCGAGATCATATGAGGAAGCTGACATTCAGACTCATTTAGCCTTCTTTGAGTCTTGATCTGGCCTTTTATTTTCTCTACTAGTCAAGTGTTATGCAATGCAGAAGACCCTTCATGATTTGGGTAAGAATTACCATATGGCCATAGCAAATTAAGAATTAATTTATATTCCTCTAGGAACATTTTGGTTAGTGAGCTCAATGGTAAAACTTCATTTTCTTACCATCTGGATATGACAAATGATTAACTAATTTATTCCCCCCCTAAGGCTTTCTGGGAACTGGTCAAGTAAAGAAACTTTTAGATTCTTAAAAAGAGAAGTGTGTAAATTGTCCTGCCACTCAACTTAATACCTTAAACATTTTTTCAGCTATAATCCTTAGCAACTGCAGGCTTCTAGAAGACTTAAAGGAAAGCATGAGTCTGTATAGAATTTTATACTCCCTTGTAAATCTTTCCAGGAGGTACACTGATTATGATGTGTTTTGGCATTATTACAGTAGCCCTTTCAAAGGTTCCAATAATAATAATGGTTTTTGGCTTCTAATAACAGGCTGCTCTTCAGCTTCCTTGAGGACGGTGGTGAGTCTTGGCAATGGGTAGAAATTCTCAGTCACCACTTGAGCCTACAAGAATGCTGAGTTTAGGGAGCTTGATCAGAGTGGAATTAAGAAATGAAGAGGAAGGAGGCTCCTGGTCTCTCCTCCAGATACTTGGCTTATCCCACAAAGGCTGAGAATCATGCCCAGGAGTTCACTAAGCACACCTCATGCCACTAGTGAGGTTTTCAAGGGGTGAAGTAGCGGGCAGAAAGAGCCCACTGAAGCAGGCATCATGCCTTTCCTAAAATTGGAATGGCTTCTCTCTCTCCTCTTGAGAGGCACAGTAGTTGCCATTTCCAGTAGAAGCTTGTGACATGTCAAGAGGCCTGGCCTAGGTGCATTGCAAGAGGGGACTTCATCAGGATTGGAAAAAAGCCCGATGATGTTAAAGGGCTAAGTAGAAGCTCCCTTAGCAGAAATTTTGTTCATTTATATTTCACTGTCAATTTAGCATGTGCCATGTGTTATAACACAGAACCTTGAAGGCAAGGAAGAGAATTGTAGTGGGGTGCACTCAGAGGCCAGCTGGCACAGTGGGATGCTGCATCATAACAGTCTCCCTAGTCCAGAGTAGCAGGGGACATTGTCAGGCAGCCAGGTTACAGTCTGTCCTTCTCTATGTTGGACTAGGGGCAGAGGGAAGGGCAAAGAGACTAGGGCAATCTCTCGCCACATGGCCCTAGTATAGGGCCTAAGGGGTGTTTGTCCCCTCTGGCTGATACCCCAGACCATACTGTTTTGGTTTGGGGGAACAGTCACAGCCCCCTGCTTCCATCCTGCAGAAAATTGTTCAAGCTGTTTCAGGGATTCAGACAGTCAGTTCAGGCTTCTCAGCTTGCTTCTTATTGTTCAATGATTTCTTCCTTGTCAGAGAGTAGCGGAGAGAAAAAGGCACAAGGTCTCTGACTGAGTGGTTGGGCCTTACCCACAGTTCTTGTCCTGGGGAATTCCTCCGTCTGAGACGGTACTAACTGGCTTCTTCCCTGGATAAAGCCTCTTTCACTTTCCCATAGCTTGACAGCCAGAGTTCCATTTCAGACAGGTCCCCTATTTGGATCATGCTCTGTAGCTGCTGAGGACAGAGTCTTCTTGGCACAGTATTGCTTTATTGTCCCCTTAAGTGTTAGTGAGGGGTCTGCAACCCACATCATCAGAATATACACATTTCTTTTTCTTTGTGCTGGGAGAACTCATGCATGATAGCTGTCCTCTCTCAAACGAAATGACTGACATGCTGGAAAATTAACCACAATATGCAACTGAATCTATTCCATGAAAAGTCGTTATAATACTCTCCAACAGCCTGCAGTGTCGGTCATTGCTAAGCGAGGAAGCTTAATGCAGGCAGAAAGCATATCCATTTAATCAGTTAACCTATGGCAAAAGATTTTCATTTGAAGCACAGATTTTCTTCATTATAGCTATGCATAACTAATTAGGCAGATTAGAAGTAGGTCAAGTTATATAGAGTTACTCATTTCTTGTCCCCGAGTAATACTTTAGCAACATATATTCTTGCAGTCATTTACATGTCAGAAAAAAACAGCAACTAACATAGGGGGAGGAAGCAGAAACCTATTTTGATCATCTTTCCTTTAGAAAGGTTTTAGAATCTGACCTAATTTCCTGTATAACACTGGAAGAACCAATCTCTTTACAAGGGAGAAACAAAAATTATTGGAACATGAACAGTTTTTTAACTTTGTGGTACTCTTCTTCAGACAGACAGACGCAGAGAATGGTTTTCCACAATTTAGGCAAAAAGCCTGCATAGCCTATATCTAATCCAAGGCTCCATAAATTATTAATACTAACAAAGAATTTAAAAAATGATGATCTCTGGAGTCTGCTGCTGCTTGGAATGCAGTCTTTCACTGAGGATAAAAGGTTAAAGCAGGGAAAACAAAAAGAGAATGTGCAAGTCAAGGCATTTAAAGCTAACTTATATTGCGTCTGATCTCTCTGAGAAATTGCCAGAACTACCCATGAAATGAATATCTTTAGAAAACTGATGGACTTTTAAAGAAAATTTGTGTCAAGCAGCAGCAAAAGAAAGGGAAGATTAAATTAAGAACTTATTCTGGGTCTTCAATGCAACACAGAAGAGGTCTAGCAAATAAATTCCAGGTGTAATCAATTTGTCAAAGTCATAGCAAATTCAATACACTCCATTTTCTATATCTTCTGATCAAATATATAAAACACATAACTAATAATTTAATTCAATTTTTTTGTTGAAAAACTCAAAATATTTAATATACTAAACAAAGTTTCCTAGTGATTTAAATAGTGCCTAACTTCCATACTGCTCTGTACATTAAATATAAGAGATGTTAATTCAATGGACCTAATGATCTATTCCTGCATTACAATAAAAATATGTTGGCAAAAAGATAAGACATATACATTCAACACAGGAGACAAATTATTATGTACATTAATTTTATTTCTATTAGTCAAACAAATACTGACTGAAGAGACATTAGTGGTCTAAACCTTGTCATAGGATAATATTCTTCATCTACCACCAAGGATTTGACCAAAGGTGAGGTATATACACTGTATTTTTCAAGTAAAGGTCAATGATTCTGTGACTCAGATTGCTGTTCCATTGAAATACTCTCTCATAAATAAGAAAATAAATACAGAAATATTAATATTGGAGACAAGTGACAATTTCTCACTGTGCAATGGGCAATCTGCTGCATGTCTGTGACACATGTCAGTTTAGCTTTTTTCCATCTCTAACCCTAACAGATATATTCAAAGCCCATATCCTCAGTTGTAGCTATGAAGTGCTTAAAGAGCTGCATGCAAAAGTGGTTTTAATCTAGGGTGAGTAGGTAGCAAGTGTCAAAAATTGGGACAGGAGGTGAGAGATAATAGGTGCCTATATAAGACAAAGCCCCAAACATTGGGACTGTCCATATAAAACTGGGACATCTCGTCACCCTAACTTAAGCCTCTTGAAGCCAATCTATATGAATCCAGTCACCAACCTGAGTTAGCTGGGACAAAAGAAAACCTTGCCTACCTGTAACTTGTCAAAAGATCAGCTACACGCCACTCAAGCTTTCCCCTATATTGGGTAAATCATCTGACAATTGTGTTCTGTACTAGCTGAGTGATATCAACATACACTAAAAGAACAGGAGCTAGCCTGGTTTTCTAAAACATAACGTACATTTATATATTTGCTGCATGTTAACTTGTTGAAAGGTCTGGGGTAGGAGTGACCTTTGTTTTATGTATTTATTTTTTAAATCAGCAAACAAGTCATCTATCTTGGAATCTGCTCATCTGCCACAGCAGTCATTTGGTATAATGCAGTTAGACCTATTGTTCATCTTCCCCATTTGTTCTCAGAGAAGTAGTATTCTATATGCTAGAATATTATATCCACAGAAAGTTTAATTCCATTTGCATAGTTCTTGTGACTTGTTATCAGACAAAAATACCATGGTGACAATCAGTCCAACAGAGTCAAAATTGCATAAAAAGCTTTTTAAGTAAAACATTTCCCAGATGATTCATGAGAAGTGTTAACCTCCTTTTGATGATTCTTGATTATTTGATTACAGGCCTTTGGGACTAGTCAGAGGCAACGCTCAGTTCAGTACATTACCTAATTTTTACATTTCAAATTATTTCTCAAGTTTGTAGTTCAAATGCTTGTACCGCAGGGTGGCTGAAGCGCAGCTGCTGTAAAATCACTTGTATCTATGGATATTGAAATGTATGCTGCATGAAATCTGGTATTGAATTAGAAGACTCACCTGTGTCAATTAATTGATTAAGGAAGATAAGACTATGGGAATAACAAACTGGGAAATAATACAATCATTTCCCTGAAAAGAACATCTAAATAGACTGAGGTTCCTCAGGGATCAGTTATGGGACCAATCTTATTTAATCTTTTTATTACTGACCTCGGCACCAATAGTGGGAGTGTGCTTATAAAGTTTGCGGATGACACAAAGTTGGGAGATATTGCCAATTCAGTAAAGGATCGGGATATCATACAGGAAGATCTGGATGATCTTGTAAATTGGAGAAATAGTAATAGGATGAAATTTAATAGTGAGAAGTGTAAGGTTATGCACTTAGGGATTAATAACAAGAATTTTAGTTATAAGCTGGGGACACATCAGTTGGAAGTGACGGAAGAGGAGAAGGACCTCGGAGTCCTGGTTGATCACAGGATGACTATGAGCTGCCAATGTGACATGGCCGTGAAAAAGGCTAATACGGTCTTGGGATGCATTAGGCAAGGTATTTCCAGTAGAGATAAGGAGGTGTAAGTGCTGTTATACAAGGCATTGGTGAAACCTCATTTGGAATACTGTGTGCAGTTCTGGTCTCCCATGTTTAAGAAGGATGAATTCAAACTGGAACAGGTACAAAGAAGGGCCACTAGGATGATCCTAGGAATGGAAAACCTGTCTTATGAAAGGAGACTCAAGGAGCTTTGCCTGTTTACCTTAACCAAAAGAAGGCTGAGGGGAGACATGATTGCTCTCTTTAAATATATTAGAAGGATAAATACCAGGGAGGGAGAGGAATTATTTAAGTTCAATATCAATGTGGACACAAGAACAAATAGATATAAACTGGCTACCAGGAAGTTTAGACTCAAAATTAGACGAAGCTTTCTAACCATTAGAGGAGTGAAGATCTGGAACAGCCTTCCAAGGGAAGTAGTGGGGGCAAAAGACCTATCTGGCTTCAAGATTAAGCTAGATGGGTTTATGAAGGGGATGGTTTGATGGGATAACATGATCTTGGCAACTAATTGACCTTTCACTATTGGTGGTAAATAGACCGATGGTGGGATGATAGGAGTTACTATAGAGAACTTTTTCTGGGTGTCTGGCTGGTGAGTCTTGCCCACATGCGCAGGGTTCAGCTGATCGCCATATTTGGGGTCGGGAAGGAATTTTCCTCCAGGGTAGATTGGCTGAGGCCCTGGAGGTTTTTCACCTTCCTCTGTAGCATGGGGCACGGATCACTTGCTGGAGGATTCTCTGCATCTTGGGGTCTTCAAACCATCATTTGAGGACTTCAGTATCTGAGATATAGGTGAGAGGATTATTCCAGGAGTGGGTGGGTGAGATTCTGTGGCCTGCGTTGTGCAGGGGGTCAGACTAGATGATCATAATGGTCCCTTCTGACCTTAAAGTCTATGAGTCTATGAGGTGGGCAAGAGGCTGCCAGTGGGCCGGATCCAGCCCACCAAGCCACCTGATCCAGCCCGTGGCTGCCTCGCTGGAGCCCTTAGGCAGAAAACAGCTCACACTTTAGAAAATCATCTGTTCTCCATTCTGGATGGCTGGGAAAGGAGGAGGGAGACTTCTCATGCTGTTCTCACCCTCCAGCAAAATCCCTTAGCTCTCATTGGTCATTCTCTCATTTTCCGGCCAATAGGAGCTAAAAATTTTTGCTGGGTGAAGAGGCAGTGTAGGAAGCCTTCGCCCTTCCTCCTCAACCCCCTCCCCCTCTCCTCCCTCTCATGCCCGGAGAGGAGCAGCAGTTAATCTGCCTCAGGTTTCTACTGGTAAGCACCTCCCAGACAGAGCCTGCCTGGCTCTGCCCCGACCCTCTGCCCCCCCTCCACATACCCAAACCCTCTGTCCCCTCCTGCACCCATACCCCCTCCCAGATCTGGCACCTCAATCTCCTGCCCCAGATCACACTCCTCTCCTACCCTAGGTCACATGCCAAAATCCTGCATTCCAGTCCCCTGCCCTAGGTCACAACTGCCTCCTTCACGCAAACTCCCTCCCATTCTCACTCCTGCACCCCAATTCCTTACTCCAAGTTCCCTTCTGCACCCAACCTCCATCCCACACCCTGGAATTCCTCCATTAATATCCTGGAAGAGTGTGGCCCTCTACCACTTTCCAAAATCTAGGAGTGGCCCCCCCTTAAAAATTAGTGCCCACCCCTGAGGCAGACACTTGAAAGACAGTGGGGAAACCTGTTGATTTCAAAGACCCTGTCTCCAATGTTTTGTAAATCTTGATTTGCTAGAGTGGGGAGATCAAAGGCCTATAAACAGTCAAAAAGTGTCTTGATTTCTGCCAGGGCAGTGAGATGCCAAAGGCTGCTCAGGATGTTCTCAATGAGTCTTGACAGCTAGAGAGACAGAGAGAGGCCATGTGGCAGCTGGTTAAATATCTGATAAGCTACATGTGTGTGGCAGATATGACAATCAATAAGTTGATTGCCTGGAAAAAACTTATTGAATTCAATTAAACCCTACTGGACTAAATAGCTGCAGAGATGACTTATTCAAAATGCAAATGGTTATGTGTTATTGTGGGATTGTATGTAATATCTCTAGAGAGGAGTCCAACTCCTGACTAATGTAAACCCTGGGAAATTCTGATTTTTTGAGGGATTATTTGAAGCAATGTAACCTTAAGGAGTTTCTCAGGAAATCTATTGGGGGAGGGGGATGCAGAACTGAATACAAATGTAATTCTTTCAGTTAGGCAGGTACTCAGCCTTTTGAAGCTTTGTCCTGTTGAAGGTTCTTTTCTCTGCTTCTCACCTGTCATATGAGGACAGGTCAAATGTCCCAAATTGTATAAAGAATTGACTCAAAGATTCACAGGAGAGCTTGCTCTGAGCTAACCTGGTTATGAACTTATAAACCACAAAAACAAACCTCACCCCCCCAGCCCACATACTCTCTGGGTGGGGTTAAAAGGACTCTTCACCTGACAGTGGCATAGTCTGGTAGGATCATGTACACATTGATTGCTCTGAAGTGCAGAAGGTGATTTCATTAAGTATAGAAGTGGGATTTATGTGGTTTCAAGTGATGACAGGCAGATCAAAGTAAGTTACTAAGCTAAAATAAACATAACATATAAGCCTAATATACTAAGAAATTGTTATAAATAATTTCTCACCCTAGTCCTTATTTCAGGTGAAGTCTATTCAGTCCAGAGCTATTCTTTCTGACTTGGTCCAACAGCTCATCTTCCCCCATCATTGTTTGTTATCAAATCCAGTGTAATAATTACTACTTGGAAGTTGGGGGAGCAGGAGTTGTGCATATCTCTTTCAATAATAAAGAGGATGGACCTTATGAGCTTTCTCTGTTTTAAACTTTTATGCAGAGTAAGACGGATTTATTTGGGGTTTGGGTCCCACTGGATCTGTGCTGTCAAGTCCAACTGAGCCCTCCCAGAGCTGAGCTGTTATCAATGTCTGTGTTGCTCTGTTGGGGTACTGCTGCCCAACTCTGTGCCTTTTCTGGGGTGGGGGGGCAGAGCTTAAGACTCACAGGACAGGGTGGTGGGGCATCCCAGAGAGCAGGTAGACGAGCTCAGGGGGATCTCAGTGAACCAACCCATCACATGGGGTTTGGGCTTTCTATGGCTGTAATGGCAGGTTAGTCCACCCCCCTTTTTATGGCCCACCTGACCTCTCCTATGGCAATTTACCATTGATAATTACAGAATGAACAGGGGGTACTGTGCTGCACTGTACACTGTTATCTGCTGGATAGTCCCATATCAAGTGTCTCCTGTCAGTCCTTTGTTGGAGCTGAAGTGTATGATGTCACTGGGAACACAAGGTGACAGCTCAAGACATGAGAGCTAGAGGAGGTGCACGTGGAGAGACAAGGAGAGGTCAGAGGTATAATGTGCCAGATAACAATGAAAAATAGTATATACAGGGACACCAAGACCTACGCTTTCTCCTGGTACTGACATAAAAATAATGTGCTAATGATCAAAGATGCAGGCTTACACACTGAAAAAATGAGTGAATAAAAGATTGAAAGTTAGCTCTTCAACCAAAACCAAATCATTGTTTTAAAGGGATAAGGAACCTGCTGAAGTGGTCAACTTTAAAATAGGACATCCCTGTTCCTCAACAAGAAAGCAAGTCAACAACCATGAAAAACAGATGTACATAGAAAGGAAGCTGAATTTATAAAATTGTAACAGTTACAGATGGAACGCGTAGCTTTGAAAATAGATAGGATCATATTGGCCAAGATTTGTGCCGCTCCAACGGTGATCTTTTATGAAACATACATGAGTTAATTTGCATATTTGTAAATAATGGGCTTATCATAATAGATTTCAGCGTATTGGACAGAACATCCTGCTCTGCTACATGCAGTGTTGAGCATTGGACATGAAGCTGCTTAACATTTGGCAGTTATGGTTGGGGTGGTTGGGAATGAATGTGCGGCAGGGGCTGCCAAATGAGCAAGCGCCACTCACCCTTATAAGAGTCTGGCCAATCCATGGAGAAGCTTTGTGCCCCCTGCTTTGGGGACTCCTGCACTCCCTTTCCCATCCCTAAAAAGTGCAGCACTACTGGATCTTCAGTGCAAGAGACTCTTCCGATATGCAAGAGCCTTCCTTTAAGATGCAGGCAGAGGCAGACTCTGCTCCAAAGGAATAAAGTTTTGGTTTATTAACTTTTTTCACAGATTCCCCATGGACTTGTGTGGAGGAGCAGTGCGCACTACCTCCCCCATCCAGTCTGGGCTAACTTGATCTCCATACACGCATCCAGACCTGATGTGGTTTGATGGGAAGTGAGGGAATGGGAGAGACACAGAGGCAGCTGACACGTCCATCATTCCATCCTGGAAGATGTACTTGGAGGAGACCCTGCACATGTGCATCTCATAGGAAGAGGAGTGGGCCCCAAATATAGCTAACAGTACCTATTTTCTTTAGGAAACAAGAACTTGTCTTAGCCTTTGAGCCAAAACTTTACATTTACAGTAATAATACTTGTTTTGGTTAACAGTATTCTCAACATTAAGGAAGTTATATCACAAAACAGCTTTTTGCAATTGCTTTGATTCTATAACACAAGTAGAAAGTACCTTATCTGTCCCTATTGTTAATTTAAACTAGTTCCATGTCTTTAATAATTTCCAAACAGTAAACCAACTCTCTTGTCACTGAATTTTATTTAAGCAATTCAGATTATTTCAGAAAAATACTAACATTACTCTTCCAAATTAATTAATGGGAAAACGCTTTTGTTCTTCACAGATAATCAAGACCTAAATCTATGTCCTTGAAGAAAGCTGCATTGATTTTTTTTTTTTTTTTAAACTGCATTGATTTAAATTTTTTTTATAATCTAAAAATACCATGTGAGATGGGATTCTCTTCTATAAGCAATAAGGACTTATAGTGCTGTGAGTATCCCTTGTTGCGGTATGTTGCACCATCTTAAGTTTAAAGTAATCTCAAAACAGTGTAGGAGAATTGATTACATTTTACAAGTTAAATGGGTTTTTGCTTTGCTGTCACTTTACCTAGCTGTTCGGCAATTAAGAGTCAAATAGAACCCAACACTGCTGCTGCTCAAATGATGCACAAATAAGATAGCAGCCTTATATGTTTTCTGTTGATTACTCTGGCATCTCAATATGCCCTTTAGCTGTTCATCCATCTGCAAGTGGTCACTGACAGCAGTACATCAAGTTCTTCTAAAAAGTCTATGGAATGAATCTGATTCCATAGTCTCTTCTCCTATGATCACAACTCTTCTCTTTTTGTCTTGCATAAATTAAGTCTCCCAAACTCTGTCATCTAGCTTCATCTGATTATGTATCTGGTTTGCAATCTAGTTATCTCTTATAGCACTTATTATCTCAGCTTTAGTTAAGGGCATGCTAATTTTCCAATTAGCAACATCCACTTTCATAGGTTCTTAACCTACTACACAATTCACTGTTTTCAAAAAGAGCCTCACAAACCATAATAGCCCCATAGCAACCATTAAAGACAACAGAGAAATAAGTGCTGTTAAACATTGTCGACACAAGTATTTGCAGCACAGAACAAAGTATCTCTAAAATAGTCCTTACAGGCTATTGGCTAAATAATGTAATTATCTGAAAAAAAAACCAAAAAACCCTCACTACTGAGGAGTTAATGAGTTCATGACAACTACAATATTTTCTCTTTAAACTGAAAATCTAAAAAAGAAAAGATCAATACTAGATTATGTAAGTGGAATCCCTGCATTTTGGCAACTCCCCAGAACAATAAAGTACAAAAATGGGTTGAAGTGTCAGGAGATTGTTGTTGTTTGCTGTACATAACTCTTCAGTTGTCAGAAAGGCTGCTTTTTAACCCAGAAGTAAAACTGAGCAAGTCCTGAGCCAGAAGAGCTTTTTTTAAAAAAATATTATCTGCCCATTCAATTGAAAACAAAAAACAAAAAAACAGTTTTAGAAAAGTGCTGATAACAGTCTCCTAGAATTTCTATAATTTATTCTAAACTGTTATCATACCTAAAACCCAACCGTTACCAAACCATTTCATAAGCTATAATCCTGAAATATTTACACATACAAACACTTTATACATGCAGACAGCCCCCAGTGTTATTTGTGTGCCTCAGGGTTTGCAGGATTGGAGTCCATATCATCTCAAAGAAAAGCAAGTAGAATGGGACAAAAATAAGACAGTATAAATCAGTGTGTTTTTGTCTTCATTGTCTATAAATCAATCTTATCCTTTAATTAACACCTTCACTTAAAACTGTCTCTTCAGTTTCATTTAAAATCCCAATTTTTAAAAGATCTATAATTTCTAAAATCCCCAATAGTTAAGTCTTATCCTTTAAGCAAAAGGGTGGCTGCTGTATCAAACCACTGCTATTTCCCCTACAAACTGAAGGCCAGATTGTGGTTCACTTTGCAGGCAGGCAGCGTGGAATATAGCAGGCATTAGTCATCTCCTTTACTCCCTTGTCCTAATACATTGTATTATAGCTTCTTGTGAATGTGGGAAGCAGACTGCATTTCCCATCTCCCACTTCCCCCCAAAAAGTAGGTGGGACATGCTAAAGGGAGCAGTTGGAACCTTGATTCCGCACACACCTGTAAATTTTAGTTACACCAGTGTATCCCTGAGCAAACTCACTAACACCCTCAGTGATAGAACAGTGAGAAGACCAGGAGTGGGAGGTACTCCAGTGAGTCAGTTGACTTACTGGGCTGCTCCAGGGACCATGAGTTATTTTGCTGCCCCTTATCATGAGCTAAGTCCCAATCCAATGATCTAGGTCTAAGAAACTAGCGCTGCCTAGGTACAAACAAATCAATCAGTTCACTGATGACAGGAAATTCGTTTTGTATTAAAGTTACATTTTCATGTATGGGTATGAAATAGATATACAAGAATAATGACAAAAAGTTCAACATGAGCAAAACAAAATACTATTATGGCTGGCAAGAATTGGTAAATGTGAGCTAGCAGCAGACTGAAAACACCCTTTTGAATATCCCATAAGGAAATGCCCTTTGCCAAGAAAAATATCACAACACATGATATGATTTAAAAAAATCTAGTTGAATTAGCATAAGAAAAAGTGTTTATTTCATTCTGCCTTATCATAGAAGATATAAATATTCATTTGGATATTCTATCCTTGCATGGGGCCAATTAATAAAATGGAAATATTTAGTATAAATTTGTATTGCAAATCTGTGTCTAGAAATATCTGGAAATCTGGAGCTACCAAATAAAATAATCATCTACAGGTACAACTGTTTAAATAAGTTGCTTTTGGAGCAGCACCTTTTTGTTCAAAGTCAGCTTTAGAAGTAGAATCTTAAGCTGCTAAGCATTATGGGCTGAATTCTGCCCTCAGTGCAATCACAGGAATTGAATGGATTTCAATGGGAGGTGCACACATAGGAGGGCAGTATGTAGCACTATGAGAACTGCTGCTGGAAGGAATTGTTTTATTTATGTATGATAAACACTAACTATAAAAATGTAGCAAGTTCCTCAGAGGAGGGGCTTTCTGTTTAGAGTTGTACAGTGCCTGTCACAAAGTGGGGTTCCAGTCCCTGATTGGGGACCATATGCACTAAGGAAATACAAAGTAATAATAACTGCAAATACACAAAAACATTCTATCCAGTGTGCATGAAAATAACACAAAGCTTGGAAAATGCAGTCAAGTGATTTTAGGACTAAAATTTTACCAACTTATTTTTAGTATCTGTTTGCAGAATCCACACATCTTTGCACTTGTATCTGTGATTTTTTAAAAACATTATCCGAAGAATAAATAAAATAATAATAAAACCAAGAGCGATCCGCTTCAACAGCGCTGCACTCATAAGTGATGGTGAGCCCTGATGCTACAGCAAGCTCTCTTTGGATGGGCACCAGCACCCACAAGTTCAGTGGCAGCACTGTGTCAGCAGGATTGGGGCTTTGAGGTATAACAGACTGAAGTGTTACAAGACAGGGGCTGTAATATCCTGAAAATACCTTGAAAATGTACATCATATGCCTTTAGCATTGTGCCAGTTTAAAAAAAGAAACTCTCTAGTCTAAAGTCCATCAACAAATGCCATACAATGTCTCCCAATCCATCAATATTCCAGACATGATTATAACATGACAATTTCAAGCATCTGTTTAAGAACACTCTTTAAAGTGATAGGTAGATAGATGCCTAGTAATCTTTACGAAAATATTACTACCATAGGCATAGATTTTTATTTTACGATTGGACAAAAAGCTAGCAATCAAAAAATAAAATCAGTTTGATTGCTCCATAAACTAACTTTTTGAAGAGGAAACAGTAGCAATTTTGCAGATCTTAATATGATCAGACAATTTAATACTTCAGTGTTCTATGACCCTCTCCCTTCCTACAAATTGCTCATACAGTACAAAATATAATTTGTTTGAAAAGTGTAATTATGGTAATTAACAGAATGTCTCTTAATTCTGCACATGCTTAAATTAAAGTGATTTAGCAGCACTATACCAGCTCATGCAGATGGTTTTACCATATTAGTTGGTATAATATTCTTGTTCATTATTCATTACACCTCTTGACATTGCTGTTACAAGTTAACAGATGAAAGAATAGGTCATTTGCACACCTATCTATTAAAAACCAAATGGGGTCAAAGCACCAACAAGAAGAACCAGAGGGGAAAAAAATCACTAACGCAAGAAAACCCCAAATGGTTTGGAAGCAATTTATTATATATAAAATCTCCCTTCCATAATCTTAGTTTGACAGTCCAAGCAGCATTTTGGGTAAATTACATTAATAGAGAGTAGCTGGAATGGAAATAAATTAATGATGTTCCAAAGGAAATTAGTATGGTTACTTTTGCTGTGTTTTTTTGATAAAGAAAGGTGATGGTAAGGAATACGAACAGCCTTGAAGGACTGATTCTTCCTGACCACATAGGGAAACTGGCAAGGCATCTGCTGAAAGGATGTTTGCAATAGTATAGCTGCTTTCAAAGCTAGTTTTTGCCATCAAGATAGAAACCAAAAATAAATAGATGAATAAAAACAAGGGAGGGGAGGTGCTTAAAAAAACCCAAAAACTAAAGAGACGCCTAAGCCAATGTGGTATGTTCATTATTAGGCTACCTTTTGATTAGCTGCTATTTTGAAAATATGTTTTATGCAATCAACCTTTTACTTCAATTATATGCTACTTTATTCTTTCAACACTTTATCACATCTCTGAGGATGTATCTAACATTGTAGAGATCTGTAAAGTCAGGTACTAACGAGATGCAAAAGACAAGATTATCTAACAAAAGTAACTGTAGGACACCCACTATGATAGTATATAATGTGCTGGACCAGTGTTCCCTCTAAGCTGTGCAGGTGATTAATCAGCCCCGCCCACTCAGAGACTCTGAGCTGTGCTGCCCTGCAGTTTAGAGGGAACACTGTGCTGGACCCTAAGTAAACTAATCCAATCTCTTCTATTTATAGTTCTTTGAAGCTGAATCCTATTTTGCCGTTTTCTCAGCAAAAAGTGGTTTGGTTGAGTTAAAGTTCTCCTAAGCTATTGAATTATTAAAACTGTATCTTGGAGTTGTCTCTAGTCCCCACCTGGAGAGCAGGCCAGACACACCAACATTCTTTCAGGGATTCTTCAAGTTCTCATCTGAATATGGTAGCACATAGACTAGATTAGTGTTTCTCAACCTTTTTTTTTTATAAAGTACCCCTTTTAAAAAAAAGTTATAAGTATCCCCAGTACCTACAGTTTTCAAACACACAAACTTTTTTTCCTACCATTGCAACTCATTTGTTTAAACAACTTAATCGTAGCCAGGCGGGTGATGAAATTTTGGGGTGTAAAAAGTACACAAATAATAAAACACTGTAAAACTTAAAACAAAAATTCAGTTTTCTCCAAATTTCAGTTGTGTTGATGTACCTCCCAGACTTTTCTCAAGTACCCTCAAGGGGAACTCGCACCACTGGTTGAAAAACACTGGATTAGATAAATTAGAGTTAGAATATGCATCCAGGTATGTTGTGGCAAGGTTCTTCCTTCATCTCACCAGACTCAGCACTTCCACCTCTGGTGATGATGGGCTTGAGGTAAAGAAGCCTCACTCTGGGCAGTGTTTGCCTTCCCCTTTCTCTGCTCCTTTGGCCTTGTTTTCAGGGTAGGTCCTAGAGTCGACCTAAGGGGTTATTCTTCACCAAACAACAAAGGGAAGTCTCATAAGCACAAGAAAAAAAGGAGGATACCTTTCCCTGCCTCACTCTGAGGCAAGGTGTTGTCCTGTTGCTTGCTCCAAAGTGTCAGTCCTTCCCCTAGGAGGTACTCAGGTTTGGCTGTTCCCCTATTGGAAGGAGCACAATCTCTCAGCCTGAGGAAACTTATTTTCCTGCTACCACTAGCCTGACAGTAGCTTCTTTCTCTCTCCTCCTAGGAAGGCTTTACAAAAAAAAAATAATCTTAGGCAGCCCTTAATTGGATTCAGCTGCCCCTAAATGACCTGATATAACCAATTCTTGGTTTATAGCAAAAAGAGTCTTTATACATGTCGCTCTCTCAGGACCCTCTTGCAACCATTTGGCCTGACACTGTCACAATAGATATGAAGATTCCACGTCACCATCTCTTAAGGTTCAATAACACGCATATGGAGCAATTCCATTTCACCAAATCAAACTAATCTTTGTGTGTATTCCTGTTAGGCTTGTTACTTGTTTTCCATTTTTTCACACTGCCTCCAGTAGTGTACATCGCTAAAATGAGTATACATTACCGTGTAATTAAACAGCAGTCATGTATTATGCTGTCCTCCACAAATATGCCACTCTCTTCATCAGTTTCAATAAGATGACCATCATGGTACCAGTGTACTTGGGTAGTGTTGTCAACATATGTTGCAGTGCACTGAAATGGCAAACGGTCTCCATGAAAAACCACCTGCCTTTGTGATGGGATCAGTTCAAAAAGAGGCAGTTCCAAAGGTCCAACTGTGAAAAAAGACAACAACATTTTCCTCTGTTATTTAGGAATGGGAAACAGTCCCTAGTGTGCTTTTTAAAAAGTGCTTGAATTTCATTAATAGCTATTATTTCTACAAGTGTCAGCAGGCATCATAGAAGAAATCAAGTGTTCTACAATTTAATGCTTTCAGAGAAGATAAAAGTTTTCACACACAGGACAAAATATGCAATAAAAGATCTCTTCTGCATCTACTACCACTCTTCTTGCATAACATAATAAAAATATAATACCAGTTACACCCCATGTGTAATACTGCACCTGTCATGCACAGAATATATTTTTTTCTGTATTCTCTCGCATGAGAGTATGTCATAGCACTACTTTTTCATTGATTGGGATTTTGTGAGGAAAATTCATTTCCTGCTTCCCAGTAAAAGGAGTGCAGAGGCAATGGCACGATGGCTGCCCAAGGTTACTTATGGGATCTGAAATGCACACCATCCCAAAACATGCCAATGTAGACGGAACTGTTGAGGGTGAGTTGGAGAAGGAGCTATTGAATCCACTTACATGGATGTGGTTTTCCTCACAATGTTGTGGATGTTGAGGGGCTGAATTTTGTGGCCGTTCCGCTTCTGAAACCATAACTAAGGAAAACAGCTTCCAAGGAACTGAATTTTAGCTTCATAATAAATTTGCCTCACTAATTAGTTTCTAGCATGAAAGCAGAATAATCAGGGTTTTTTTGGTGCAGAAAATATTTTCATTACAACTAGCTAAGTACAAACACACACATGTGTAGCTATATTTAAGTGCATATCTATAGACTTAAAAGTATTTTCTATCAAGAAGGTCCTTCTGTAGTTGACCTTCTGAATTATTTGTCAGTTGATGACAGTCTACGTCTGCTGGGGATAACTTTAAAAGACATGCCCCCAAGACTACCCACTTCCAATGGACACTCTCCTTTAGGTTAACCATAAATTGTAGTAAAAGGTAATTTTGTTTTCTTCACAGTTCACCTATGTGATCAGCTCACAACCACAATGGCTAAATCCACAGATTGTTACAGCCACCCACATTCAGCATAAAAAGTTAGTGCAGTTGTACAATGGTTATTATTGCTGATTATTAAAGCGAAGCAGGATAAATTAGAAAGTTTGACTTTAAATATGCAAAACCACACTGAAATAATTAATAAAACTTTAACAAAAATTAATGACACGCAATGGTTGCCACAACCACTGAGAAGGAGGAAAAGCAAAAAGAATTAAGTTAAGGAATTAATTATTAGCTGGCATTTCAACAACTGATAACTCTGGTTTTTGGATTCAGTTATATTTTCTGAAAAATGTTGCCACATATTTGAGTTAAAATGATGCATTCAAAGTAATTTGGTAATCTGAAATCCTCCTCCTCCTTCTCTTTAAATGCTTGAAAAACAGTTTATTATATGGAGATTACCCAGACCGAAACAAAATTTCTCTTTTGCCCGGTAAATTATGTCCTTCAGCACAATGATTTCATTTACCAGGAATACTGAAGAGAGTATGTTCGAATTATTGGTGGAAAAGCCAATAAAAGAGTTCTAGTGAACCTTATTGTGGCAACCAGGGTCAGATATCCAAAGGGGATAACAGAAGATTTTAACCCTCAAAATGATCAGTTAAATCAACTGATTATATATTGGGTTATTGTACAATAAAAATATACAAGTAAGGTCCTTTATGAAACCCTGTAATGCTCTGAACTTGGTGGTCAAGACTGGCTATGAATTTATGTATTTTTGTATATAGAAAATTGTGCTCATAGTAAAAGAACTCAGGGAACTCATAATTTTTGGTGCAACTTCAACTACACCTCACAGCAGGGTGGTGAGCAGTTAAGCAGAGAGGGGCACCTGACAAGCCAGATGTGTACATGCAATTAGCTTCAAGTGACTATCCGTTGTCCATTCCAGGAAAGGACAATGGTGGACCACTAGACTCCATGGAAAGACATTTAGATAACTCAAAACTGATAAGAATATTTTGTCTGAAGGACATCAAATCAGGAGGGAATTCCCCTATTCTGATTATCCAAGAGACACAGTGGACTTGAGGCACGTAGTGGGGGGAAGAAAAAAAGCCTTTTAAAAGTAAGTTTAGCACTGACTGTTTTTTTATCCAGAACTTGGGGGATAGTCTTGAAAAATGAGGATGTCCATTAACAGTCGCCATAAAACTCCGACAACCAGGGAGTATGCTGTGAAATTGTTTTAAGGCGACTCTTATTGGAAAAGACATTTTTACCTAAGAAAATGTAAAGACTGAGGTTGTGTCTTTATTGTCTGTGTAACTTTTATGTTTGCTTTCCCTTGTGATTTCACCTTTCAATCTGTGATTTTTCAATTATATAAACTTTTGGTTTGTTTTTATCCCAAGTATATCTAGGGTGTGCAAACTGTGTGGAGTGTATATGCCAAAGGGAGTTGATACTGGGGCTCAGATTTTCACACCTTTTGGGAAGATGAACCAGAGCAGAACGGTCCAACTGTTTGGTAATGAAGAACTTGTGGAAGACATATTTTGGAAGAATAGGAACTGGAGGAGCTGTTGGAGTCACCCAGTAAAGAGTAACTGGGCTGCTGAGGACTAGGGTGAGAACTTATGCATCTGGGATGGCTACTACTAGTGTCAGAGATTTGGACCATAACAAACTAATACAGGCTCTCAAGGTTTCAGGGCAAGCAGTGACAGTTCCTTGCTGATCTGAATAGTCCCCAAAACATCAGTCAGTAAATCTTATTTACTGTGATGGAAATAAATCACATTGCACAGATGAATCACCAACCTGTATTCAGTACTTTTAACACTTGTCTTGTATCTTTTACAGTATTAAGCAGGACATCTGGCAATCTAGAAGACTGAAAATAGGCAGTAAGCAGCTCTGCCTCCCAATCATCTTTTGTTATTAGCTTACCTTTGCTTACATTCTCCATTGAGTAAGACATCCACACCACCTATGGTCTTTTTTTCCCCTTTGGTCTAACACATTTTAAGAATCTCTTCATGTTGTCTCTAACATTTCTTGCTAGCTGCAACTCATTGTTTCCTGATTTTGTCCCTACATATGTGCCATGCAGGCATCCCTTTGGTTTTTAGATAGCTAAAACAATCCTTTTGCAGCCACACTAACCTCCTGTGGCTCTTCTTATCTTTTCTCTGCATTGGAATAGCTTGATGTTGAGCCTCTACTATTACAACTTTTAAAAACTGCCAGCACCCTTTTTTTCCTTTCCTTCATAATTGGTCATTCCTACAATTTCCCTGAGTTGATTGAAATCTGCCTTTCTGAATTTTAGTGTCCTTATTTTGCTGTTCTCGGGTTCTCCTTTATATTATGATTGCTTCCTCACAAGTTCCTGACCTTCTTCACATTTCCAACTAATTAATCCCTATTGGTCAAAGACAGATCCAAAATGATGCTCTAGTTGTTTTTTAAACTATCTTCTACTGGGGCAGATTCACTACTGCAGTACCTCCTGCTGGTTATTCTGGGAATTAGCTCTCTAACAATGCACCTTCCCCTAGTGGTATCTCACTGCCATCACTTCTGCTGTGTCCATGACTCTGGAATCCACATCACTCCCTCAACCACAGCATCCTCTTCTGGGCAAGGCCCTCCGGCTCTGCCCTACTTAGTCTGATAGTCCTGTCTTGACGCTTGCCTCACCAGTCTAAAGTCTAGCCTCTTTCCTCAAGTGCAAACTGTAGTCTAGATAGTGGTCACTTTCCTCATAGGTAAGTGTGTACAAAGAGGAGGGGAGACGTGGGCCCACCCACTACTCAGAGTCCTAACCCAGGGACTCTAGGCAGCAGCCTTGCACTTCAACCCCCTCCATCTGTTTTCCTGTGTCACTTCTTGTAGCTCCAGCTATTTCCCAACCATTTGGTCAGGGGCCTCAGCCTGGCAATACTTAGGCTCAAGCTCCCTTTTGCTCCCCTGACGACTGCACTGCCTGTGGTGCTGTTTCCAAGGCAGCCAGTTCTTCTTCCTGGCTCTCCAGGGAGACACCCTCCCTTCTTCTGGTGAGCAGACCTTTATATACGCCCTTTACTGGCCCTGATTGGCTGCTCCAGCAACCCTTCCCTTCACTGGCTCTCCTAATAAGCACTTTATCCAAGTGCTGATTGGCTGGGTTCTGAGCAGCCTCCCCAAGGCAGCCTTAATCCTTCTTCTGCCTGTGTGGATCAACTGCCCCATGGCATTTCTGAATCAGAAAGCTGTCCCCCCTGTACATTCTAGAAATTTTCAGGACATTTTGCTGCCATAGTCTTTCAACAGATATGAAGGGAGTTAAAATCCCCCATTAATATCAACTCAGGATTGTTAGCTAATCTTGTTCCTTGCTTGTTAAACAAATAATTCACTTCCTCTTCTTGATTTGATGGTCTCCAGTAGAACCCCAACATATCATTACTACTGTTCTTTTCTCTTATCCTTCCCAGATATTCTCAATAGGTCTGTAATTCATATTCCTATGAACCTCCATGCAAGTGTTTACATTCTTGACATACAGCGCCAACACATCCTCTTTTCCAATGCCTATCCTTTTGGTTGACACTATATCCCTCAGTACTGATAGTCCAATCATTGGAGTTTTCCCATCAAGTTTCTGTGATGCCAATTAAGTCATAATGTTCTTCATATACCAGGACTTCTTTCATGTTTCCCATACTCATATTTGTATACAGGCATCAAAGATATTTCACAGACTCCCCTGATGCTTTTCTTTTTGCCTTTAAAAGGTGATTGTGATTTCTAGACCCTTCTTGAGAAATTAGCCTCTTCCCTTTGTCTTTGTTAATTAAGCCTAGATGTTTACTGGCTGGATTTTGTGTTACAATCCCCAAGAAGACCTAGTTTAAATTTCTTTTTCTGAAGTGAAGTATAGGAAATTTACTAGACTGCAATGTTCATGAGCAAGAAATTTTCAAAATATTTAAGAACTGTATATTGTGAGCAATGAGATTATTTGCATGGGCTTTCCTCCTCCCATTTAGAGCAACAACTCTCTTATATGGACTGGTAATCTTATTTTTTAATTAAGTTGGGGCTAATATTGCTGCAGATCAGTTCTGTTAAGCATATTGGCTTTTTGCAGAATCAAGATCCATGGCCTTCTGTGTAGAATATATGAAATTAGTTAAGTGTAAATCAGTGAAAATCAAAAAATCTATTTAAATACACAGGTTCAAAACCTACTCTGGCTAGTGAATCGATGGCATGCATACATGGAAATCATGTGTTCTGCCAACAGATAGCTACCAGCTTTGGAGTGAATCATGATGTTCAACCTGCTCTACACAGCTTCTGACAGATAACTTAGATCATTCTATCTTCCTCATTCAATGTAATGGGATGATTTTCAATGCAGCGTGCAGAAAAGGAGATGAAGAATGCCTATTTACATGGAAAATGTACCACATGGTGGCATTAGATTTGTGGTGTGTCAATTTCATGGATATGTAGGCACTTTTTGTAAAGTATGATAGTCTGGGTGTCAAAAATGATTTAACTTTAACTTGTCAGTTAATCCCTTAATGCTAATAAAACAATAACATTCATAATAATTTCCATGTTGTTGATTATCATGATGTTATTCAGAACTTGCTATGTACTATGCATAAACCTCAGACATTCTCTTCAATTACAATTCCCTCTGAACTAAATGCAAATGGCTTTATTTATTGGCAGTATCCTACAGAATTTACCACGTCAAAAGTTTACTAGTAATGCATCAGCATCATGCTGAAAAGTTTAATCATTTTACTGAGCTATTCCATGAAGCCAAGAAGTCATTCATATATTTGGCAATATTTCTTGACATGAAGTACATAATTGAGGATTTTTGTCTATTTTTGTATATCTAGTCAATTTTAGAAGTAGAAAAATGATAAAAATGTATCTTATTCTGCACATTTTACTTTCAGCAGACAAACCCTTTCCTCCACAACCTAATGTATGTTTTTCCATCATGCCAACAAGTCTCTCATTTTGGTTCCTATACTATTTCTGTCTTCCTTCATCCCCACAAACCAGCAAACTTCCATGATCTTTATTTAATATTATCTCCTTCTCTCTCAGGTGTTCTCTTTTATTACCTTTGCCCCCCTACCCTTAAGGGGAGAAACCAATGGCCACTCTGCACCTTTAAGCAGGGGGGAGGCGCAAATGAATGGATTGGGAATGGGAGGAAGTGAAAAAGGAAAACTGCTGCAAAAGGATCAGCATGGTAACTAACTCATCCCCTAGGAATAAGGGATATAAAAAGGGGGCAACCCTTTTCCATAACTCACCCCTTTGCAGGGAGTTTACCTTTAGCTGGTAAAATACCAGGTTTGGTGTAGGCCTGTTACTGACATTACACTAACAGCCCCTTTGTTCAGGAAAAATTCCTTCCCAGCCCCCCTCGCCATCATATTGGCCTAGGTGGAATTGGGGTTTTTTAGTTTCCCCACAGCATGTTCAGTGGACTCTGTTCATTTATGGCACAAAGGGCTACTCATTACTTAAATGTATGGTGAAGATTCACAGTGAATGCTCCGTAGGTAATGTATACAGTGACCAGATAAACGGCTTGGACTTAAAAAGATGAGTTTGATAAATGAGTGAATGGTGGGCTGTTTAGTATAGCAGGGATCCAATCCCAATAATTATAGCCCAACTTAACTCTCCTTTGAAGTGGGGGTGGCTAGAGGGACCTAGATGGAAAAAGAAGGGGAGTTGTTTACTCCCCTCCCCAGTTAAATATGGAATAAACATGGGGGTACCTGCACTGTACATTTATCTGCTGGGTAGTCCCAGACGTATAATAATAAAATTCTGGCCTGATTAAACCCTTGTCAAATGTCTCCTGTCTTTTGGGATAGCCAGACAACTGTTTTCCCTAACACATACCTTGGTAATACAAATATTTCACGTTTACTCAGGTAAATGGGTATTTACATATAATTACACTTCACAGTTTCTTCTACATTTTTGTCATACACATCCTTAAAATTAATATTATATTGTTTTGAGTTTGGGAAGCATCTGCACCTTGAGGTCATCAGTTAAGCTCCTGGAGGTAAATTACCTTAATTTACTGAACTTCAATTTATGTTAAAGTCCATGCCCTCTCACCTTCAGTATCTGCACTGGTTTCCCTTTCTTTTCCCATATGCATTTCAAGCTCTCTACAGTTATGCATCAGCATATTCTATGTAAAATAATTTGTACATATTAGTTATGTACCTCTCTCTTATGCTTCTTTATTTCATGCCCTCATCACCGCTTTCCATCTTTGTCCATCTCCTACTGCCTTCTTCCTATGTCATTCTGATATAATTCAGTTTTTGTTTCTATTGTGTATTTCCACATTATTCTTGGCCTACCTCAACACTTCTTGCCCTGGGGTACCAGTGCAACATTTGTCTTGTTATGAGACTATATGTACTATTGCTTTAAATTTATGACAGGAAGCGAGGCAGTAATGGAAAACAGGGCAGAAACTCTTCAGTGAAACAGAGAGAGGTAAAGTATCTCCAAGCATAATACAATTTTCATTTTTATAATATAAATCCTCATTCGGTGTTGGAAGAAAGTGACTCTACCTGTGATGCTGCTCCTCATGAACAGGGAAAGAACTCAGTGAAATCTGTAAAGTCACGTCTTATCCTTCCTCTCCCACCTAAAAATTCAACTGTACCATAATGGATGCAGAAAACTACAACCTAAGAATTCCTAAGCAGATGGTGAATTATGGTCACTGCTACTTGCATGGCTAAGAACTGTACACATTCTGTTATAGTTTTTGTCCTATCTGCTTATGTCATCCATCTGTGGTCTTGTCTTTTTCAATTGTAAGTTCTTTAGACCAGGGACCATCATTTTTATACATTTGCACAGAGCTTAGCACAATGACACCAGACCCAGTAGTGGACTTTAGGTGTTTCCCCATTATAATAATTAAATAATAATAACTTTAAAGCAAATATTTAACAGGCAGCAGGATAGATAGTGCTTAAAGTCATATAAGTTTCTGTTACACAGTACCTTTCCTATTCAAGGTATGTCAAAACTCTTTGTAGAGTCATGCATAAATTCTGGTAATAGAGGAAAAGTATAAGTAAACACAAGTACTTCCAGCAATAACTCATACATATTTTGGTCATTAGAACTTGCTTTGGGTATGTCTACACTAGCTCGTTAGTTCGAGCTAGGTAGGCAAATGAGGGCAACCGGGGTTGCAAATGAAGCCCGGGATTTAAATATCCCGGGCTTCATTTGCATCGTCAGTGCCGCCATTTAAATCCCCTTAGTCGAACTCCGTGCCCACGGCTACCGCGCGACGCGGGTAGGTAGTTCAATTAGGATCTCTGGTCGAACTACCGTTACTCCTCGTGGGCGTCGAACTACCTACTCCGTGCCACGTGTAGCCGTGGGCACGGAGTTCGGACTAAGGGATTTAAAATGGCGGCGCCAGAAGATGCAAATGAAGCCGGGATATTTAAATCCCGGCTTCATTTGCAATCCCGGTTGCCCTCATTTGCCTACCTAGCTCGAACTAACGAGCTAGTGTAGACATACCCTTTATGTCTGTGATGGGGTTAAGCCAGAAAGTAGAAAGTGACGGAAAGCAGATATATTAGCTCCAGGTTAAACAAGTCCCTGTTTCACTGTAACAAAACAAGGTCTACCCCTTGTTAATTAAAATACCCAGAGTCAATCAAGAACCTGCATTAACCAATGGAAACAGGTTAACTAAGACACCTGGAGCCAATCAAGGACCAGCTAGTACTGGTTAAAAGCCTCCCTCTTCAGTCAGTTCTGTAGTTTGCCTGGAGCTGTGAAAGTAAGGCGTGCTGCTGGAGAACAAAAACAGTAGAGACACTGTCAGGTACCAGGAGGGAACCCTAGAAGTACAGAGGTAAAAGACAGTGAGAGACTTGCCCAAGAAGCAGCCTTTTGGGGCCCCAGAAATCTCTTAGAAGGGGAGAGACTGAGTTAGGGAATCCAAAAAGCTTCAGAGGGGTAGCTGAGTTAGTCTGTAACTGGAAAAACTTAAAAACCAATGAATAGTCTTTGTAGCACCTTAAAGACTAAACAAACATGTAGATCAGGGCTACTCAACTTTGGAAGCCCTGGGGGCCACAATGATACTCACAGCACATGCTGAGGGCCGCAACTTAAGTGTGGTTGCATGTACATGCAAATATATGCAAATAACTTTTCACAGTGACAGGCATGAATACAAACACTAAGGAAAGACTACACAACACGCAGGCCCCATTTAAGTCAGTTCTGCTCATATTAATAAAATGCAATATTTACTCTATTTCCATCTATATGACGGCACTTTTAATGAGCAATGACAGTCCAGGAATTTAACTACTAAAACGCATATCAACAGAAGACCATTATATTGATTACTTTTTTTGTTTCCGCTCCTGGCCGCGTGTTGAGCCCCACGTAAACCCAAACTGCACCATGGGCAGCAAACAAATGGGCCGCAGACCACATGTGGCCCGCGGACCACGTATTGAGTAGCCATGATCTACATATTTGGTTAGTCTTGAAGATGCTGCTAGACTATTTGTTGGTTTTTAGGAAATCTAGTCTGTTTTCCTCCACATCTGGAGAGGCCACCAGAGACTAAGGGATGTTTTCCCCTTTTTTTTCTCCCCTGCTGTACTGATAAGAGAGTGGGTAAATCAGACTACAATTACCCTGAAGTAAAAGGATTAGACTGAAAGTTGTACTCATCCAGTGTTGTGAACAATTAGACCCAGAGCTACTGTTTTCCCTGGACAGGAAGAGATAATACTCATCCTACCACTACCCAGAAGTGCAGGACCCACTGTGGGGAATTAGGAGTCTTGTCCCAATACTTAGCCAGTGTAATACACAGGGTTTATATGAATGTATGATATTGCTTTCTTGGGACTGGAAGGGAATTAATCGATCTGCTAATATTATCCATTAAAATTGTAGCAGTCTGTTTTGGCCTTTAAGGATTACACTGCTCTACAGCCAAAATTCTTCTGAAATAAATGTAGTCAAACTTTACTAATTCTGGGTCACTGAGAACGAAAATGATGCTTAAAATTGTTGATTGGCTCTAGTTTTCAAGATATGCTATTGGGTCAGTATATACGACCCTTGACTTGGGAATGGCGGAGGATAAGTGAGTTATAAAGGGAAGAGATCTCAATTTAAACCAGAAATGACTAAAATACATCTTTGACTGGATCTATGAATAAATCTATGACTGGGTTTGGACAGTACTTGCGGTTTTAGGCAAAACAATGAATGATGCAATCTGAAGCTGGTATTGCGTCATACATGATATGAATTGCATCATGTTATTCCTAGAAGTCATGGATGATGCAGTCATAATGAAGCTTACATCACTCTGCTGAACAAATTGCCCTATATCAGCTCTAGAAATCATACAGTGTCGTGCTCTCTTATTTGTCAGTGTTTGATTTTGCAAAGGGACACATTTCTGTTTAGCCAAAGTGAGCAGAGATGCCTCGTACTTGTGTGAACAGTGCAGATAACTTCTGCTATGTTTGTGGTGAAGTGACTTTTGCATCACAAAAGCGCAGTATAACCACTATGGTTAAGAAAGCCTATCACCTTTATTTTGGCTGCAAAATTGGAGATCAGGACAAGAGGTGGGCCCCACACATATGCTGCAACACTTGTGCAACAAATCTTCGCCAGTGGTTGAACAGGAAAAGGAAATGTATGCCTTTTGCAGTGCCAATGATTTGGAGAGAGCCAACAGATCAATGTTTTGCCATCAATTCCAGTTGGTCATGCAGTACATATGAAGGAAACGAATGACATCATGAAACAACTTTTGAGGTGCATAAACTATGACCAACATCAGTAGCAGCTTTGTGGCGATTTGAAGGTTGTTGCTCTCTTGCTTGGTCTGCAGACTGGATACACAAAGTACTGCTGTTTTCTCTGTGAATGGGATAGTCGTGCAAGAGATTCCCACTACATCAAGATAGATTGGCCACTCCGACAGTCATTGGAGCCTGGGAGGAAAAGTGTTCAGCATCCACCACTTATTGAATCAAGGAAGATTTTGTTACCACCCTTACACATCAAGCTGGGTCTGATGAAGAACTTTGTCAAGGCCATGGACAAAACACAAGCAGCTTTTAAGTACCTCTGTGGAAAATTTCCAAGGTTAAGTGAAGCTAAGATAAAGGAAGGTGTCTTTGTTGGTCCTCAGATTCGTGAACTTCTTGAGATGATGCATTTGACCATGCACTGCGTGGCAAGGAAAGACGGCATGGAAAGCCTTCCAGTTAGTGGCAATACATTTTCTCGGAAACAACAAGGCAGACAACTACAGGTTGTTGGTGGAAAACCTCCTCAAGACATACAAAAGCCTTGGTTGCAACATGTCACTAAAGATACATTTTTTGCACTCTCATCTAGATTTTTTTCCACCGAACTGCGAGCACGGTGAGCGATTTCACCAGGACATTGCAACAATGGAGAAATGCTATCAGGGCAAATGGAGCCCATCAATGCTTGCAGACTATTGCTGGACAGTGACAAGAGATGCTCCATTGAATGAATACAAGAGACAAGCCAAGAAGTGCCGAGTAGACACTGAATAGGACTAAACTATGTACATAATAGTTTTTTGCCTTTTGTTTCATAATAAATTTTATTTATATAACCCTTTTGCTGATTTTTAAAGTGTTACATAAACAGGACAGGTGAAATATTATCATGTAATATTTTCATAAACACATGAAAAGACCTAGGTTTACAATTTATGATTAAAACTCTACTATCTACACAATATACGTAGATGTAAAATGTAAAAACTTAAATATCTTGGAAACAGTAGCCAATCAGTTGTTTTAATTGTCATATTTGAATTCAGCACATCAAAATACATAATAAATAGCACATTTTATCTCTGAAGCAGACGACTTCTAAAAAATTGTAGACCAGTGTTATGGTTTAGTCCCCATTCCCAGTGCAGACGTGTGTGTGGAATGGTATCTGTTGTATGAAGACATATTTTTTGTTAACACTGGGCTGCTTGGAATATAACATGAAGTTTTAAAAAAGTATTGTGATTTTTTAAAAACATACATCTATCTGAACAGCTGAAAATAATATAAAAGAAGCCAATTTAACAACTCATTCATGGGATAGCACTGAGGATAAAAGGATATTGCATGGTTTCATGGTGTCAAGCAGTACATATTAGTAGAAGTCATGGCATAGAAGGAGATCCAGGACCTGACTGAATGAAATGACAGCTTAGCAAAATGTAAGCATCCATGATAAGCAAACATGGAAAAGTAATTTAAGGGAATCCACACAAGTTAAACATACCATCTCTACAGTAAAAGCAATGCATTAAACTAGCATCCTTAATTCATAAAGTGCTTTCCATGAATGTGATCACTGTTTACTGAAGAAACATTGTACTGCTGAATTTAAGTGTTCATTAGTGCAATGACATAATGTCACAAGGCAACTAGTAGAGCATGGAATATAACATCAATACCAAGATAAATAACTTGTATGGCTTATGGATTTACAGTAATGGTTGGAATGGGAACACTTTGAATTTGTCTCTCCTTTCAAAAGTCTTAAAGATGTTTTTTTCCCCATCAGTACCTTGGTATCCAGCCTTGGGAATCAGATCAAAATGAGAAATGAAATAAGCACCAAATATTCTGAACACCTTTTCTAAGTTATAGATCCCAAACAAACTAAACCTTTGTTTACAGCTAGATGTCAAAAAAGGAGAAAACAATATTTTGTTTGACATTAACATGCCATGGTCATTTTCTCTTTATTTACAAACCCTTGGAAGTACAAGTAAACATGCCAAGTGATGCTGAATGAAACCTGCTACTAGTTTACCGCCAGTTTCTAGGACAGCATTGTAACCTTCTGAACTCTTGCAGAATGTAAATTTTTGGTTTGGCCAACCTGACAAAAATATTATGCACACCCATTTTTGAACTGAAGCTGATTTAAATGCATATAAATGTCATTTGCAAGAGCATGAAAGACACATTTTAGTACTGCTTTAGAACATCTGTTTTTCATTCTTGGGATGTCTCTGGAAAAATGGTTAGTACCTTTAATCCTCAGCTGTCTCTTGGTGATAATACTGATTCAAATGGCTGAGCCCAATCCTGCAACTATTTCTTATGCAAAAAGTCTCATTGCCTTCAAAGAGATTAATCACAGATGCCAGCATTACTCACCATGAAAGAGAGTTTCAGGATTAGATACTATATACCTAGTTGTAAAACGTCTGCATAGCAATAGGAACAGGGCAGATGGAGACACTTGTTTCTGAAACTATAATCTGTCCCTCAGTTGTGGACATTTGTATAATTTAAAGTGATTATTTACAGATAATACCCATATTCTCAAATTCTATACTTTAAGCAAAGAACAAAATAGGAAAGAATTTATTCTGAAGCAGTTTAAGTGTCTATTCTTAGTTATTTTCCAGTTAACTTTGTACATCACTTTCATAGCATTTACTGTAAATACAAAAATGCAATAATAATCATATCCTGGCACTAGCATTATTTATTAATTAATTAAATAATACTGAAGACACAGAAATATATCATACAAATCTGTGACGCTAATCTTGTGAGGATGTTGCATCAAACTGCTAGAGCCCATTCCTGAGATTTATAAGGCAAATGAGATTAAAAAATATTTACAGTTAATTATCAAAGAAGAGGTTTTTTTAAACAAGTAAAAAAATGTTCCGCTTTGTAGGCTCTCATTCCAAACAAACCCACCCACCTTCCAAAAATTGAGACTCAGCAGCACATTTAGGAATAGAAGTGTGATTCTGGTACAGGAATTTAGATCAAGAGTTTTTAAAGTATTTTACAATAATCTCCTATCTTGTCTCTTCTGTCAGCACTAAACAATGATTACAGTGCAGCACCACAGGAAATCACTGATTACAACATGCATGCAAAGGTCTAACCCATCATTACAATAATTATCTCTTTTTCTTTATTTCTCTACCTCATTTCTGTGTAAAAAGGTTTTTTTTGGCTGTTTTCTGTATATTCCTTATATTAGAAATGGCCCTTATCAAATCCTAAATTCCAGCTTAGCTATGATTTAGACCGCAGAGCAAAGAGAACAGAAATCAGCTAAGTTCTGTATTAAGCGCTATGGTGGTAAGTCTGAATACTGCTAAAGGGTCCTTCTACAATAGAGCAATTTAATATAAATATGATTACATGGTGCGTGTACGATAACCAAATAGAAATTAGGAGACATACAAGATCTTGTGAATTGTATCTGAAATATGAAAAAGCATATTTGGAAAAGCATGGAAGATTCATTGCATCTCTTTAGGGTAACAAATTCTGTCCCAGATCACATATGTTGGGAAATTAACAGCAAGACACAGATTATCCAATAAGTTCTAGGACTTCATTGGAAACAATTTTTTATTTCAGAAGGTTGAAAAAGCTTCCCCCCAGCAGCTGTCCTAGATTTGATTTTAACTAGGGAGGAACTGGTTGAAA
Source organism: Rafetus swinhoei (assembly GCA_019425775.1). Classification (NCBI taxonomy): domain Eukaryota; kingdom Metazoa; phylum Chordata; order Testudines; family Trionychidae; genus Rafetus; species Rafetus swinhoei. The sequence goes on along the minus strand of CM033447.1, from coordinate 31,075,648 downwards.
ATTTGAAACAGGGAAGAATTGGTTGAAAATTTGAAAGTGGAAGGCAGTTTAGGTGAAAGTGATCATGAAATCATAGAGTTCATGATTGTAAGGCAGCGGTGCACAACCCATGGCTCTCGACTCCCTTGGGGGTCATGGTTGCCTTGTTGGGGGGTCGCAGCGCTTGGATCCGGCCGGTCAGTTTTTCTGGCTTCTCGGCTCAGCGTCCGACGCACACGCAGCGGGGGGAATGGCAGGAGAGTGGCCGCGGCCCAACAATAAAAGGGACCACTTCCTTCTTTTTTTTGGCCCCGTGGGGGTCGCAAATGAAAAACGGTTGCGCACCACTGTTCTAAGGAATGGCAGAAGGGAGAACAGCAAAATAGAGACAATGGATTTCAGGAAGGCAGATTTTAGAAAACTCAGAGAGCTGGAAGGTAAGGTCCCATGAAAAGCAAGACTAAGAGGAAAAACAACTGAAGAGAGTTGGCAGTTATTCAAAGGGACATTATTAAGTGCCCAAAAGCAAACTATACCACTGCATAGGAAAGATAGAAAGGATGGTAAGAGACCACCTTGGCTTAACAGGAGATCTTATGTGATCTAAAGAACAAAAAGGAGTTGTATAAAAAGTGGAAATTAGGTCAAATTACAAAGGGTGAATATAAGCAAACAATGCAAATATACAGCGGCAAGATTAGAAAGGCAAAAGCACAAAACGAGCTCAATCTAGCTAGAGACATAAGGGTAACAAATATATTACAAATATATTAGAAGCAGGAGGAAGATCAAGGACAGGGTAGGCCCATTGCTCAGTGAGGATGGAGAAACAATAACAGGAAATTCAGAAATGGCAGAGGTGCTTAATGACTTATTTGTTTTGGTCTTTACCAAGCAGTCTCATGATGAAGGAATGCCTAACATAGTGAATACTAATGGAAATGGGGTAAGCTTAGAAGTTAAAATAAAAAAAGAACAAGTTAAAAATTACTTAGAAAAGTTAGATGTCTTCAAGTCACCAGGACCTGATGAAATGCATCCTAGAATACTCAAGGAGCTGACAGAGGAGGTATCTGAGCCTTTAGCTATCATCTTTGAAAAATCATGTGAGAGATTACAGAAGACTGGAAAAGGGCAAATATAGTGCCCATCTATAAAAAGGGAAATAAGAACAACCCAGGAAACTACAGACCAGTCAGTTTAACTTATATTACAGGGAAGATGATGGAGCAAGTAATTAAGGAATCCATCTGCAAACATCTGGAAGATAATAAGGTGATAGGTAACAGCCAGCATGGATTTGTCAAGAACAAATCATGTCAAACCAATATGATAGCTATCAAGCCTCATGGATAAGGGAAAAGCAGTGGATATGGTATACCTAGACTTTAGTAAAATATTTGATATGGTCTCACATGACCTTCTTATCAATAAACTAGGGAAATGCAACGTAGATGGGGCTACCATTAGGTGGGTGCACAACTGGCTGGATAACTGTTCTCAGAGAGTAGTTATTAATGATTCACAATCATGCTGGGAGGGCATAAAAAGTGGGGTTCTGCAGGGGTCTGTTTTGGGACTGGTTCTATTCAATATCTTCATCAACGATTTAGATGATGGCATAGAGAGTGTGATTATTAAGTTTGCAGATGATACCAGGCTGAGAGGCGTTGCAAGTGCTTTGGAGGATAGGATCAGAATTCAAAATGATGTGGACAAAATAGAGCAATGGGAGGAGGTAAATAGGAATAAGTTTAATGAGGACAAATGCAAAGTGCTCCACTTAGGAAGGAACAATCAGTTTCACACATACAGAACAGGAAGTGACTGTCTAAGAAGGAGTACTGCAAAGAGAGATATAGGGGCCATAGCGGACCACAAACTAAATGAGCCTACAGTGTGACGCTGTTGCAAAAAAAAAAGCAAACATGATTCTTGGATGCATTAACAGGAGTGTTGTAAGGAAGACACAAGAAGTCTTATTTCTGCTTTACTTTCTGCTGATTAGGCCTCAGTTGGAGTATTGTGTCCAGTTCTGCGCACCACATTTCAAGAAAGGTGTGGTGAAATTGGAAAAGGTCCATAGAAGAGCAACAAAAATGAATGAAGGCCTAAAAAACATGAGCTGTAGAATCATAGAATACTAGGACTGGAAGGGACCTCGAGAGGTCATCGAGTCCAGTCCCCTACCCTCATGGCAGGACCAAATACTGTCTAGACCATCCCTGATAGACATTTATCTAACCTACTCTTAAATATCTCCAGAGATGGAGATTCCACAACCTCCCTGGCAATTTATTCCAGTGTTTAACTACCCTGACAGTTAGGAACTTTTTCCTAATGTCCAACCTAAACCTCCCTTCCTTAAGCCCATTGCTTCTTGTTCTATCCTCAGAGGCCAAGGTGAACAAGTTTTCTCCCTCCTCCTTATGACACCCTTTTAGATACCTGATAACTGCTATCATGTCCCCCCTCAATCTTCTCTTTTCTAAACTAAACAAACCCAATTCTTTCAGCCTTCCTTCATAGGTCATGTTCTCTAGACCTTTAATCATTCTTGTTGCTCTTCTCTGGACCCTCTCCAATTTCTCCACATCTTTCTTGAAATGCGGTGCCCAGAACTGGACACAATACTCCAACTGAGGCCTAACTAGCGCAGAGTAGAGCGGAAGAATGACTTCTTGTGTCTTGCTCACAAAACACCTGTAAATACATCCCAGAATCATGTTTGCTTTTTTTCAAACAGCATCACACTGCTGACTCATATTCAGCTTGTGGTCCTATATAATCCCTAGATCCCTTTCTGCCGTATCCCTTTCTAGACAGTCACTTCCCATTCTGTATGTGTGAAACTGATTGTTCCTTCCTAAGTGGAGCACTTTGCATTTGTCTTTATTAAACTTCATCCTGTTTACCTCAGACCATTTCTCCAATTTGTCCAGATCATTTTGAATTATGACCCTATCCTCCAGATTAGTCGCAACCCCTCCCAGCTTGGTATCATCTGCAAACTTAATAAGCGTACTTTCTATGCCAATATCTAAATCGTTGATGAAGATATTGAACAGAGCCAGTCCCAAAACAGACCCCTGCAGAACCCCACTTGTTATACCTTTCCAGCAGGATTGTGAACCATTAATAACTACTCTCTGAGTACGGTTATCCAGCCAGTTATGCACCCACCTTATAGTAGCCCCATCTAAGTTGTATTTGCCTAGTTTATTGATAAGAATATCATGCGACGCCGTATCAAACGCCTTACTAAAGTCTAGGTACACCACATCCACCGCTTCTCCCTTATCCACAAGACTCGTTATCCTATCAAAGAAAGCTATCAGATTGGTTTGACATGATTTATTCTTTACAAATCCATGCTGGCTGTTCCCTATCACCTTGCCACCTTCCAAGTGTTTACAGATGATTTCCTTAATTACTTGCTCCATTATCTTCCCTGGCGCAGAAGTTAAACTAACTGGTCTGTAGTTTCCTGGGTTGTTCTTATTTCCCTTTTTATAAATGGGCACTATATTTGCCCTTTTCCAGTCTTCTGAAATCTCTCCTGTCTCCCAGGGATTTTCCAAGGATGATAGCTAGAGGCTCAGATACCTCCTCTATCAGCTCCTTGAGTATTCTAGGATGCATTTCATCAGGCCCTGGTGACTTGCAGGCATCTAACTTTTCTAGGTGATTTTTAACGTGTTCTTTTTTTATTTTGTCTTGTAAACCTACCCCCTTCCCACTAGCATTCACTATGTTAGGCATTCCTTCAGACTTCTCGGTAAGACCGAAACAAAGAAGTCATTAAGCATCTCTGCCATTTCCAAGTTTCCTGTTACTGTTTCTCCCTCCTCACTGACCAGTGGGCCTATCCTGTCCTTGGTCTTCCTCTTGCTTCTAATATATTTATAAAAAGTCTTCTTGTTTTCCTTTATTCCCGTACCTAGTTTGAGCTCATTTTGTGCCTTTGCCTTTCTAATCTTGCCCCTGCATTCCTGTGTTGTTTGCCTATATTTATCCTTTGTAATTTGTCCTACCTTCCATTTTTTATGAGACTCCTTTTTTATTTTTAGATCATGCAAGATCTCGTAGTTTGGCCATATTTTCTATCTTTAGAAAATCTTTCGCTATGAGGGAAGACAAAGAATTGGGCTTGTTTAGTTTAGAAAAGAAGACTGAGAGGGGACACGATTGTGGTTTTCAAGTATCTAAAAGGGTATTACAAGGAGGATAGAGAAAAATTGTTCTCCTTGGGCTCCGATGATAGGACAAGAAGCAATGGGCAAGGGAGGTTTAGGTTGGACATTAGGAAAAACTTCCTGTCAGGGTGGTTAAGCACTGGAATAAATCACTTGGGGAGGGTGTGGAATCTCAATCCCTGGAGATATTTAAGAGCAGGTTAGATAGACATCTATCAGGGATGATCTAGATGATCTTGGTCCTGCCATAAGGAAAGAGGACTGCACTTGATCTCTCACGGTCCCTTCCAGTTCTATCACTGTATGTAAAACAAAAGACTTTAAACTAACAAGTCTTTAAAGTGCTACATAGTTCTGTCTTTTGTTTTAGCTAGACCAGACTAACACGGCTGCATCTCTATCACTATTCTATCATTGTATGTGTGTACATATATGCATACACTCTCTCAATAACTTTATAACCTCAATTTTGACTTAACACTTAATATTCAAATTATAGTTCTCACCTGGTAAAATTTCTATTTAAAAAAGGAGGCACTAGAAATAAAAAGGAAAACTCTAACCTATCTTTATCTATATGAATGTACACGATTGATGTTACATAGGATACATCTATAACTCTGAATTTTAATTACATTTTAAATATTTCAAATCTAGCTCTTTGTATGTGAATAAATTAAGCATTAATGTATTTTTAATGGGCAAACACTCTTTCCTGCTGGGTAAGTGGTGAAAAAAATGCCAAGCTCAGTAGCTGTCCCAACAAAGTAGATATACTAGGACATGTTCTAAACATAGAATATTGTGGTTCTTCAATGAGAATGACCTACCCTCATGCTGGAGATGTGGAAGCATGACCAGAGCAACCGTAGGCATATGTCCACCACAACCTAACTCCTTCCATGATGACTTACATACATACAAGCTACTGCAGCATGAACAAAATAATTTCCCACAGCAAAAGAGATGGTAAGTATACTTTGGGGTTACTGATCTATATCATTTCTGTTGTCCGGTTTGCTGTGATTCTTTCTGTTATAAAATTTGCTTAGTCACATTAGTTTATTTTGCCAGTTTGGAGTGTCTCGGTGTAGTAGTGTCAGTGAGAAGAAAATCCGAAGTTTTTGTAGGTGGCCTACTATGCTTTCCATATACACAACTGTTATGATGATTATGCCTCAGAATAAACCAGTGAACTTATATCTCTCTTTGTCCATATTAGTTCATTATAGCCACTGTGAGGTTTGGGAGACATGAAAACCAGAGTTTGCTATTTTATTTCTTAATTAATTGATTTGTAGTTTTGTCAATGGGCCTTTCTAGTTGACTGTATATGCACATTGAGTGTAGCACGTACTGAGGAAGAAAGCTCTACTACTATTTGTATACAGTCTCAGTGGGAAGAATGCATGGCAGGGTTCAGTGGGAAGAATCTGAAAGCCATGACAAAGCAAAGGAACATGCTCAATAATGAAGACAAATGAAAAACTGGAGGAGGACTGGAAAAAAACAAATTAGAAAATGTTTTAAAAATTGAATTGCTGATAAAGCAAATTATCCCTGATAACACTGACTACGCAAAATTAAAGTAAACAGAAAAATCGGAAGGTTGAGAACGTAGGCCCTGCTAAGTATGGAAAAAGCGTTAGTAAGACAATGCCACTTTATGTACTGCAAAACTGTGCAGAGAATGACACAGGATTCTATGTAGAAGGTAATGTCTCAGCATGAGGCAGAGACCAGAATGAATAGGAAGTGGACCCTAGTTTCAGTTTATTGAAATCCTAGCCAGTCTCTGGTTTCAGCATAATTTATAGAAAATGTGCCAGACAAGATGTATAAAATGCATATAAACAAGTCAAATTTTACTGGGCTGAGGTTAAAGACATTGTGAATAATACCCACATTGCTCACTAGAGAAGGGAAAAAGCCTCCATTGACTTCTCATTTCTACCAACTTCATACTATCAGCAAGGGAAATTGGGATTCAAAATCATTCTAACAGCCTCTTCCTCCTTCATACAAATTCTCTGGTCAGTAATATAAAGGGAAGTTGTTTTTGCAGTATTTCAACATTAAATTGCAGCTTTCTTGTTTCTCAATGGGCAGCTCTACTTGAAAAGTGATTGTATAAAAATGTTAACTTCTTACTTAAGGGAAAGGCTCCCTGTGTGTATACAGAATCATAATGGCTGTCTGTAGAACTGGGGAGGGCAATTTGTGATGGAGGGGGGCGGCACTCCAAAATTTTGGTAAGTGGTCAAGAGCAACACTTTTCTATGGAGGAGGTGCTGGGTCTGAAAGGGAGCTTGGATGCAGAAGGGAGCCTGGGGTGGGGATAAGGGTACAGGAGAGGGTGTTGGGTTTGAGAAGGAGGAGGGTTTGCAGCACATGAAGCTTTCCCCTAACCCCCAGCACAAGGAGACAGATGGAGCAGCCAGCTGCTCTGAGCCCTGAGGCTGCTCTCTGCCTGTGAGTTCAGTGGGATGGGGAACGGGCCCGGATAGAAAGGCTTTGCAGGCCAGATCTGCCCCCCCCCCCCGAGACTGTATCTTGTCCACCCCTGCTGAAGAGCCACAATTTCATTACATTTAGTCCTATTATCTCTGCAGAGCTTACATGGCTGAGACGGACAGATGGATTCTATTACTTTTTTGACTAAATTGCAGTTGGTTACACCTATGCCAAAATCATTGAATGTAGTGAAGTTACAAGTAAGGGACTTACTGCTGGAGTTGATGTATAAAAGACATGAAGCTCAGAGAAACACAGTTTAACGCTAATTTTCTGTATGGCCTTTGGCTGGTCACTTCACTTTTCAGTCTATTCTCTGACTGAATAAGGGGCACTTACAGGAATGTTGTGAGGATGAACTAATTCTGAACTCCAAACAGAGTAAACACTATGGCTGCGTCTAGACTGGCATGATTTTGCGCAAATACTTTTAACGGAAAAGTTTTTCCATTAAAAGTATTTGCGCAAAAGCGCATCTAGATTGGTCCCGGAGTTATCGTTATAACGATGCGCTTTTGCGCAAAAGCGCGTCTACATTGGCGGGATGCTTTTGCGCAAAAGCAGAAGCCCGGAACCATTTTGAAGAGGGCAAAAGGGCACCAGCCCTTTCCGGGGGCAGGGGCTGGAGCTCCTTTGAGACACGTGCTTAAAGGGATCTCCCTGGACAGTTTCTCTCCTGCTGCGTGCTATAGGACCTCTTGCAGGGACTGACAGCCGTAGCAGTTTTGGTGGTTGCCCTCTGCCTTTTTGGACACCACTGCCTTTTGTCACTGAGGGTATGTCTACACTACAAAGTTAATTCAAACTAACAGCCATTAGTTCAAATTAACTTTAATAGGGGCTACGCATGCAAACCGCTAGTTCGAACTTAATTCGAACTAGCGGAGCGCTTAATTCGAACTAGGTAAACCTCATTCTACGAGGACTAACGCCTAGTTTGAATTAAGTAGTTCAATTAAGGGCTGTGTAGCCACTTAATTCGAACTAGTTGGAGGCTAGCCCTTCCCAGCTTGCCCTGGTGGCCACTCTGGGCCAAGCCAGGAAACTCTTCTGCCCCCTCCCGGCCCCGGAGCCCTTAAAGGGCCACGGTCTGGCTACGGTGCCCGTGCCAGGTGCAAGCCTGCCAGCACCTAGCCAGCAGACCCTGCACCTGGCACGGCATGAGCCAGCCACCCACTGCCACCCAGCCCTCCGCCTCTTCTCAGGACCAGGCTGGCGGCTCCCAGGAGCCTGCCCGGGGCCTCAAGAAGCGGGCGCCCGCCTGGTCTAGTGCGGAGATTGTGGACCTCATCCAGGTTTGGGGGGAGGCCTCCAACGTCCACAATCTCTGCACTAGGCACAGGAAAGCGGCCGTCTAGGGCAGGATAGCTGCCAGCCTGGCCACCAAAGGCCACATGCGAACCCAGGAGCAGGTTTGCATGAAAATCAAGTTGGTCCAGTGAGACCCCCGACCCTGAGCCCTGAGCTCAGAACATAAGAACATAACAACGGCCGTACTGGGTCAGACCAAAGGTCCATCTAGCCCAGTAGCCTGTCTGCCAACAGCGGCCAACACCAGATACCCCGGAGGGGATGGACCGAAGACAATGGCAAAGCCATTTGTCTCGTGACATCCATCTCCAGCCTTCCACAAACAGAGGCCAGGGACACCATTCCTACCCTCTGGCTAATAGCACTCCATGGACCCAACCTCCATGACTTTATCTAACTTCTCTTTAAACTCTGTTATAGTTCTAGCCTTCACAGCCTCCTGTGGCAAGGAGTTCCGCAGGTTGACTATTTGCTTTGTGAAGAAGAACTTTCTTTTATTAGTTGAAGCCTGCTACCCATTCATTTCATTTGGTGTCCTCTAGTCCTTATATTATGGGAACTAATGAAGAACTTTTCTTTATGCACCCTCTCCACACCACTCATGATTTTATATACCTCTATCATATCCCCTCAGTCTCCTCTTTTCTAAGCTGAAAAGTCCCAGTCTCTTTAGCCTCTCTTCATATGGGACCTGTTCCAAACCCCTAATCATTTTAGTTGCCCTTTTCTGAACCCTTTCCAAGGCCAAAACACCTTTTTGAGGTGAGGACCACATCTGTACACATTACTGAAGATATGGCGTACCATAGTTTTATACTTCCCCTCCTCCTTCTTCCCCTGGCTTCCCCTTCCAGCTCCCTCCTCCCAGGTTTCCCCCTCCCCTCTTCCACCCTCTCTCTTCCTCTCCCAACCTCCTTTTCCCAGTCTCCCCAGAGGTTCATCCCCGAGTTTTGTTAAATAAGAGAGTTTCTATTTTTGACCACGTGTCCTTTATTTTTACATCAGGAAGGGGGACTAGGGAGGGGTAAGTGGAAGGAGGTGAGGGAGGAATGGGGCACGAGCCCCGATGGGGAGGACTGGGGTGGCTCTGGGCTCCTCGGGTGGAAGCTCTCCTGCAGGGCCTCCTGGATCCTGACAGCCCCCCGATTGACCCCGGATGGCAGCCTGCGGCAAGTGCAGCCGGGCTGATGGCCGAGTGCTGTGATGTGCCAAGTGTGGGCACTCAGGGCACTCCAAGACAGGACTGCTTTGCTGTCCCTCATCGAGGTAGACCAGCAAGCGGGGAACCCTGAGAACTGTCTGTCCAGGGTGAGGGTCGGGTCCCTTTAAGTACAGCTCTCGGCTAGCCTGAGGCAGCAGCTCCACACTAAGTCCTGGTTCCGGCCAGCCTTAACTTCGGTTCAGGGTCCACTCAATGTGGACATGCTACTTCGAATTAGCAAAACGCTAATTCGAATTAGTTTTTAGGTCTAGATGCACTAGTTCGAATTAGCTTAGTTCGAATTAACTAATTCGAATTAAGTTAGTTCGAATTAGTGCTGTAGTGTAGACGTACCCTTAGTGCCTTTGCCTGTTTTTTTTTCATCTCCCTTGTTTTTTCTGCCATGGAGCCAGGGGTGGCCATGTGCCTGCTCTGGCTCCTTCCGGCCATTTTGGAGTGCCTGCAGCTGCTGCTCCAGGCTGGTGCCCTCCTGTTCCAGGGCCAGGAGGCGCAGACCGCTTTGGACTCCCTCACCAGGGAGGCCACAGCGTTCCTGTGGCATCCCCACCCCAGGGTGGAGAGGTCACTGTGGAGACTGGACACCAGTATGGACTGGTGGGACCGGCTGGTCCTGGGGCAATGGGACGACCAGCAATGGCTCCGGAACTTTCGCATGAGAAAGCAGATGTTCCTGGAGCTGTGTGCCTGCTCGCCCCTGCGCTCCAGAGAACCACCACCCGGCTGCGGGCACCCATCCCTGTTGACAAGAGGGTCGCCATCGCAGTCTGGAAGCTGGCCACCCCGGACAGCTACCGATCGGTGGCACACCAGTTAGGGGTGGGCAGATCCACCGTCGGTGTCATCGTGATGAAGGTAAGTCCCAGGGGGAGTGGGGTGGGGGGAGGGTGCTGCACTCCATGCCCAGGGGCAGCCAAGACTCCAGGCTGGGTCACCCAGGGGTTTGGGCCATCCCTCCCTTGCACAGGCCTGCTGGTGGGGCGGGGGCCGTGGGGCGAGGGGCCTGGTGTGTGTGTGCGTGAGCACAGAGGGCATCACGGGGGCCCAAGGGCGCACACTCACCCTGCCTTATGTGATGTGTTCCCCTGTGTTTCTCTGCACCCTTCTGCAGGTCGTCCACGCCATCAACGACGTCCTGCTCCCAAGAGTCATCCGCCTGCGCGACGTGGACGCTACGGTGGCTGGCTTCGCTGCCCTGGGGTTCCCCAACTGCGGGGGAGCCCTGGATGCAACCCACATCCCCGTCCGGGCCCCGGAGCATCGAGCGGCCCATTTTAGGAACAGGAAGGGGTACTGCTCGATCGTACTCCAGGCCCTCGTGGACCACTGTGGCTGCTTCCTGGACGTTTATACGGGCTGGTCCGGCAGGGCACACGACTCCCACATACTACGCAACTCCGGCCTGTTTCGCAGGCTGGAGGCGGGCACCTACTTTCCCCGGCGGGAGTTTACTGTCAGGGATGTGCCTATGCCCATCTGTGTCATCGGGGACGCGGCCTACCCCCTGCTGCCCTGGCTAATGCGGCCCTACACGGGGCGGCCGGACCAGAACCGGGCCCGATTCAACGACTGCCTCAACCGGGCCCGCAATCAAGTGGAGTGCGCCTTCGGCCGCTTGAAAGACCGCTTCCAGTGTTTGCTCACCCGTCTCGAGATGGGTGAGCGGAATGCCACGGAGGTAGTGGCCGTGTGCTGCGTGCTCCACAATCTTGTGGAGCAGAGTGGGGAGGCCTTCCTCCCCGCATGGATGGCAGCCGAGGGCCAGGCCTATGAACAGACCCACACAGCTGCCATCCGCCAAGTGCACCAGGATGGGGTGCGCATCCGGTAGGCCCTGACGGACATGTTCTCCCAGGCCCCATAGTAGGGTCGCCTCGGTCTCCCTTTACAACTCCCTCCCATCCCCTCCCCTCCCAATAAACACCAAACACAGTTTTTCTTGAACACAAAAACTTGTCTTTGTTTTATTTACAATGGGGAGAGGGGAGACCTTGAACTGGGAGGGGGAGGAGCTACTCCTGGGAGGGGTGGCCCCTGCGACCGCTCCTGCGGGGGCGGACCTGCACATGGGGGACAGGCTGCACGGGGAGGTGGGCAGGAGGGGCAGGAGCAGGAGGGGCAGGGACAGGAGCAGGAGGGACAGGGGCAGGAGGGGCAGGGACAGGAGCAGGAGGGGCCATTGCAGGAGGGGGCAGAGGCAGTGCTAGGGGAGGGATGGCGGGTGCATGGGGCAAGGCCATGCCATAATGGATGGCATGGCCAATGTGTGCGGTGAGGGTCGCAATGGAATCCGCCATGCGGACGCACTGGGCCTGGAAGGAGCCCCAGACCTCTTGGTGCCACTGCACGTCCGCCTCCACGTGCCGAGTGATGGCTGCCTCGACGCGCTTGACAGCCTGCACGTGGCGCCGAAGGAGCTGGTCCTGGTGGTGGAGCCACTGCCGTGGTGTTTGGGCGGCTGGCGGTGCTGCTGCTGCCGCTGCTGCAGGGCTAGAGGGTCCCCGGCTTGTGCTTGGTCCCGCTGCAGGGAACAGAAGAAAGGATGGTTCAGTCAGGCAGCCCGGCCACTGTACCCACACCTCATGCCCTCCACCCCTGAGCCCAGGTGACCCCACAGTAGTGTGGCTCGGGCCCACTCGGTTACCCCTCTCCCCCCGTGTTGTATGTTTGCATACAGGACCGCCCTTGGAGGAGGGTCCTCCTCCATGTATTGTAACCACCAGTCTGTGTCCTGGCCCTGTGGAGGGCGGGAGGGCGCTTGTGTTGTGTTAACCTGTGGAACTCCCTGCCGGTGGAGGCTGTGAGGCTTTGGGCTAATCAATGGTGTTTGACAGGAGGCGAGATGAATCCCACACAGTGCCTGGGAGCACATCTAGCAGACGTGGTCTGGGCTCTCAGATCCCCATCACGTGGGATGTCTCCTGGACGGAACCAGGAGAGTGACTGGGGAGTGTACCATCCTTGCAGCAAAACTCAGGCGGCCCTAGGGCCGGCCCGAGCACTTCTCCCCTCCCCCTCCCGCTAGCCCTCACACACGTAGCCCAGGGACATGTGTGGCCGCAGTGGGGACTTCCCTTGGGGGCCAGCCAAGGCACCGGGAGCAGGCGAGGGGCTCAGTGGGGGCCACGCTCACAGGCTGTGATGCTGCGGTTTTCCCAGGAGCAGCTGGCTGTGCCTCACAGCCAGGCATGGGACAGTGTGCTGTTCTGTGTGCTGCACCCTTGCGGAGGTGCAGGCTCTGGCCTGAGCCCCTGGGGCCCTGGTTGGTTCCAGCCGGCATCCACCCTTTCCCCTGGTCCCGCCAGATGTGTGTGAGCAGCACGGTCACAGGCATGCCCTGGAGCTGCCTGCTGCGGCCACATGGTTGCACGTGCTGCATACTGCCTAATGCTACACAGCCCGTGCAGCTCACATGGCCTGAGTGACGTGCTCTCCTCCTCCCCCCTCCGGGCGCCTGGCTCCCGCCCACCCCCGCCCTTGTGAGTGCAAAGTGCAACACTCACCGGTGGATCCTTCCCCGGCCTCCGAGGACACACGGGAGATGTTGGGGCTGTCGGAGGGGGCCTGCAAGGTGGCAGTGCTGGCCTCGTCCTCCAACCCACTGCTGCTGTCTCCTTCCCCCGCCTGGTGACGGGGGGGCGCATGCTGCTGTCCACGGGGACGTCCGGTGCTTGCGGTGCTGGCTGGCCCAAGATGGCATGGAGCCGTTGGTAGTGGGGGCAGGTGTCAGCTCCTGCCCCCTGGCCCTTGCTGGCCCGGATGTAGCCCAGGCGCAGTTCCTTAACTTTAGACTGGACTTGCTCCAGGGTCCGGGCTGGATGGCCCTGCTGGGCGAGCACCTGGGCCATGCGGGCAAAAATGTCCGCGTTCCGGCGCCGGGAGCGGGTGTCGTGCAGGGCTTCCTCCTCCTGCCACAGGTCCATGAGGGCTTCCAGCTCCCCCGATGACCAGGATGGGGCCCGTCTTTTTCTGGCCCTGGGGGCCTCCTGTGCTGGGGGTGCGGGTGCCTGATCCCCCCCTGGAGCTGCCATCGTGGTCTGGGGTGGCTGTTGAGGACGGCAGCGGCCACGTGGCAGACCTCTGGCCAGAGATCCGAGAAGGGCTTCTGCCTCGTGACCTTAGCAGCCTGCGTCTGCTTTAAGGGGGCTCGGGTTACCAGGAAGTCCGGGAGCGGACTGCGGCTACGGAGTCTCCAAACGGCCACTAGGGCTTTTTTCCGTTTATCCTGCTTTTGCGCAAAACGTCTTAGCTGCCTGTCTACACTGGCCCTTTTGCACAAAAACATTTGCGCAAGATGGCTTTTTCCCCGAACGGGAGCATCAGAGTATTTGCGCAAGAAGCACTGATTTCGCACAGTAGAACATCGGTGTTCTTGCGCAAATTCTTGCGGCCAGTATAGACAGCTGGCAAGTTTTTGCACAAAAGCGGCTGCTTTTGCGCAAAATCTTGCCAGTCTAGACGCACTATATGAATGCAGAAAGTTGTTAGGAGAAGAAAAGAACCCAATGTAAGTTGTAGACCCTAAGTTCAGTATGCAGGGCTGGGAGTAAATTGAGTATTGTTGCTAGAGAAGACCTAGAAAAACAATCAATACTACACCCTGCATTATCATTTTTAGACGACAATTACACTCTACAAGAAGAGCTAACTCATTCTGTGTGTCAGAAGGAAATATGTACTGTGCAGTACTTTTGGTCTCTACAATGTGACAGGCCATAGAAAAGTTAATCCCTCAGGGGTTGGGGCAGCTACCACATGTTTCTTCCCACTTCTCCAAGACTTTGCCCTGTTTACATACTAGGACCCTCTGCGTAAGCATTCTGGGTGAACAATTTTCCATGCTGTGCATGAGCACATATACAATTCTCTATGTAGTATTGGGAAGTAAGGCATTACAAAGCTCCCTAGAAACATAATATTTCAAGTCACTTAATTTGTTGAAGCTCACACCTTCTGTGCTGACATTTTCCAGTCGGTCTCCTCACAAAAAGTTTTTTTAAGTTGGAGCACAGCTCTTTAAATTGGTAGATCAATAAACCACAGGAGAAAGTCTTTATTGGTATCATTTAAACCAAGTTATCATTCAGAAATCAAAACTAGCTATGTATGGAGCAGTGTTCCTTCTAATCTTTTCCACTCATGTGTGGAATAAATTTTAATGTGCACCAAGGCATGTGCACCACCAATAGAAACAAAATCTAGCTGTGCGTGCTCTGCTAGACAGCTGGATAGCATCTGAGTTACCCCTGAGCAGCTGCATAGGTGCACAGCTTACAGGGAACACTTCTGTGGAGTCCCTCTTTTCCACACAGGTTCTCCTGCTTTCAGTTCTCCAACAGTCTCTCCTATAGCCCTGAGCATCTACGCAAAGGAGTTGGAAATCCCTTTTGCACCAGAGAAGGCAGTGCCTCTACCTGTGACAAACCCCTTTACACACTTCCAAGTACAACAAGAGCAAAAATACACTTTCCCATCTAACAAAAAATTTGTCAGGTTTAGTTTCAGGAAGGGGTCAGAAACAGCTTTAACAGATAACACTTGAAGTCTTGAGTTGAATATAGTTCTCAGTGTGTGGTGCATGCTTTGCTGAATTTCAGAAAATTCAGCTGTAACATAGCAGTAGCTGCTTGAAAAAATTCGACATGAGCATATGGACAATATGAAATGGTAAATTTAACCACTTTAATCCCAAGTGTGATCTGAAAATAAAGCCCTGATCCTGTAAGGGGCTCAAACAGGCATAGGGGTCTCTGTAAGGTGAACAGAGAAAAGGTGGTTTTATGCCACTTTTGTGCAACTCCCCTTGGCTTTTACATTGCTAAACTAGTCTCCTGCCACGCATTAAAGAAACTGGGGATCAGCACATTGAAAGGATGTTCTGGAACATGTGGCAACACATCTTTACACCATCTGAGGATTCCCTGGTAAAGGAAGACTCCTCCATGGGACAGATCAACCCATATATTTAAACTAAGAGACTAGTGCAAATTTTCCCTGACTCACTACAGATTTTTTTCTTTTAGCCTTCTTGTAGCTATTGGTTCAAAACTAATCAAGATAGCCTACAATTTTCTTTTTAAGGAAAACAAGTTGAGATTCTCTTGGCCAGGCATGTATATTTCAGCTTATGTTTAATAAGAGACTAGGGCGAGAAACTGCATAAAACTTGACACCTATATCTAGGGCACTGGTGGGTGTCTGGGATGATTGGGTCAGTGAGTGCTGAAGGACTTATGAAGGATGCCAAGATTGCTGTGGAGGTCTAGATTCTCTCCAGTGGGAACGGGGTACTATTGGGCTATGTCTAGACTACATCCCTTTTTCGAAAGAGGAATGTAAATAAGACATATCAAAATTGCAAATGAAGCTGGGATTTGAATTTCCCACACTTCATTTGCATAATTGCGTCATGGCGTTTTTTCGAAAAACGCTATTTCGAAAGTGAAACCGTGGTCTAGACATGGTTCTTTCGAAAAGAAAAGCCTTTTTCGAAAGATCGGAGTATAGGATATTTCGAAAAAGGCTTTTCTTTTTGAAAGAACTGCGTCAAGACCGCGGTTTCACTTTCAAAATAGCGTTTTTCGAAAAAACGCCATGACGCGATTATGCAAATGAAGTGCGGGAAATTCAAATCCCAGCTTCATTTGCAATTTCGATATGTCTAATTTACATCCCTCTTTCGAAAGAGGAATGTAGTTTAGACGTACCCTTAGAGTATCTGAAACAATGGCTGGAGTTCATCATGAGTGTTGTCCGGAAGAGAAAGTGGTGACTCTCACTGGGCACTGATCTGCATAGGTACTGTTTGCAAAGATAACTGGGATCTGGTGGAGAAGTCAGGAGGCAACATTGATTGCCACCACCTGTATTAGTCAGCTTTTCACTGCCACCAGCTCTTCTTACTGCTTCCGCTGCCTACTCTTTTCATGCCAAAATCCAACAGGGAGAATCAGCAAGAGGGGAAGCAGAGGTGCAACTACCCTATGTGCTTGCAGTCCAAATGGCTGCATGAGGACCCAGGTGGGCTGCTGGAATGCCTTACAGAATTGCCATATGCATTTATATCATGTGAGATGGGTTTCACTTGACAGTTCCGTCAGAGTAAGAATTTGCCCCTTTCTCATACTGAGAAATTCCTCTCCCCACTGCTATGAAGTGCCTTGAGCACGAATAGCTACCATGTCAGCAACTGCAGTTTCATGAAGCTGTGTAATGATATTTTGACAGATACATTAAAGAAAGTACTTTGAGATGAAAGGTGCTACATAAGTATAAAATCATTACAGCATACACTACATAATTGGAACACAGGCTACCTGGATGGCTGCTTCATGTAATGTCTCCCAATAAGCCAATTTAGGTTACTCATAGTAGATAACTGCTGCTTATCAGGCTAAATAGTACACATTTAGCTAAGGTATTCGAGGTACTTTAAACCAGTGTAACGTGTGAAATTCTGAATGCTAATCTTAAATACCCAGGTAGCCAAATTAAGATTAAAGGACATTTTCCTGAGTAGTCAGTAGGCTTCACTCAAGGGTGACTATGTTCTCATTATTTTGAATAAAGACATCTTGGAAGCTCTGGAGACTGAAAGTCTTTCTTTTGTGTCAACATTACCATAGTTTAAAGCTAGGTCACATGGAAAATACAAATTAGATATGCTTCCAAATAGGAGGCATACCGAAAGATGAAATCTTAAAAACAAACAAACCCCACAACTTTTAAATCTTTCTCTGTGCTCTCTTAGGAACAATGAGATACCATAATAATATTTATTATGCATGCACAATTCATTGAGCTCAATGGAAGTTACAGGTTGTATCTGAAGGCACATTTTGGATTTAAATTGATAAAGATTTTGGAAAAATAAGACAATGAAATTAAATAAAAACAATATATTACAAGATGCTACATGTGTAAAACTGTAGGAAAATGATTATATTGAATTTCACAATATGCTGTGTTTCATGATTTGTGTGTGATCATTCAGGTAAAGGATATTACAATACATATGCAGAAGGGGAAAGATCAATATAACTTTACTACTTCCAGGCATTTCAGAATTACCACACAACCTTAATGGTACATTATGTTTTTTAAATTCATCCTATTTACACGGAACAATTGTTTTCTTTAAAAAAACAGACTAGCCAATGTGTGTTGGGGGAGGGGGTAATTTTCAGGGTAATTTCATTTTCTAGTCTTCATGAATTAGCATAGCTGCAAGAAATAATTTAAATAGCTACATAAAGGTGTTACATAAGTATAAAATCATTACAGTATACACTACATAATTGGGACACAGGCTACCTGGATGGCTGCTTCATGTAATGTTTCCCAATAAACCAATTTAGGCTACTCATAGTAGATAACTGCTGCTTATCACGCTAAATAGTACACATTTAGCTAAGGTATTCGAGGTATTTTAAACCAATGTAACAGGATCAGGCCCCAAATTTTCATTTATGTTTCTTAGAAAATTAACATTTGAATAGAAATGCCTGATCTGATAAAAATGTAATCTGAGATTTCATTTAAAAATCAAAAGAAATAGCATGTCATGGGTAAAGACACTCCTCTTGTAATCTGTTAAATAAAGACTTCTGATAATTGTTACTTGATGTTTCAGTGAACAAAGTTTCCTTGTTTTTAATAATTATTGCCCTGCTTCTGATATTTACATAGCAAGGATTTATAAACCCATTAAAACTTCCTAAATAGTGTTTAAATCTATTTATTTTAATAAATTTTAGCAGCAAAGGTTGGCAGTTTTGTACAAAATGAATTAAAATAATACAGACACATTTTTTTTTGTTTTCCAGCTAAAAGTGCTCAACATTGAATGAGAAACCTTCAATTAGTAACCAGAGTGTCAACACTATTGGGTTCATATTCTCACTTAGTTATCTGTTGCTAAGTTAGACATACAAAATGAACTATTTAATCGTGACAAGAAACTAGAACCAACAACCTTCCACTTTAAAAGACACGCAAAAGCATACAACTGAATTAGTTGATTTATACATAAATTTGGTAGAGCCTACAAAATGCCAATTTGCTAAAAATTTAATGCAAAAAAACCCCACAGGACAGAGCTAATTATTGGTAAATGTATCACAGTTCTTCAGGTATTAGAAGAGATGCATGAATTAAATAATAGTCAGATGCTGTAAGACATCACTCATTAAATGGAATTTGATCTTTTCAAAAGAATTTACCACAGGATTATGCCCCAAGTCCTTGAGCCTGCAGCTTTGGGAAGTCAGTGGACCTCTGTGATGGTAAATCAGTCAATTGGCATGGTAACATTGCATGACTGCAACCTTAATTTGGATAATTAAGAAACCCATACTTTGTACTTATGAGTCTCAGTTCAGCAAATATTTTTTCAAAAGCCACGGATATTTACACTGTACCACATTTACTGTGAAGTAGAAAGACCAGCCTGAATGAAGGACTTTTATGAAGAATGTCCTGCCCTGAGTGCAAGGGCCTGGACTAGAAGACCTTAAAGGATCCCTTCCAGTGCTAGGATTGTCCGATTATAGAAAAAAAGCTATTAGTGTGCTAGTACTACACGTACCATACAATAGGGGTTTGTACAGAAAAAGAATGTTAAGTGACATTATTATATAAAAGTTAGCAACTGCCCAAACGGAGACAATATTATTACTTTTGAGTCAGTTTTACTATAGTATATTACATAAGGGAACTATTTTCCAGAAGGGGCATCTAAACCTACACATAGGCACCTAAAACCATTGTTTAGTTGCCCAAGTATCTATATGGGCAACTAATATATAGCACCCATTAAAAACATTTCAAACCACCACTTCCAACCAATGGTTGGCATATACTCTTTCCAAAATAGTTTGTAAAATAGTTCATTCAACAAGGTGCCAAATGCCCTCAATTCTTACTGAGTTCAGGATTGAAGTTCAGTGATGAAAAAACTCTATTCAAAAGGTAAACTTTCCCATCATAAATCACACTCTATTTTTGTCATGTTAAAAGTATATGCCCTGCAAGAAGCTTCTAATTATAAAGCCAGGCTGTTTCAGATGGCTCTGTCAGACAAAGGTGAAATGACATGCATGCATGTCAAATAAAAGATTGTGGAAACCTCAACATGTCTAGAACATGAGAATCATTTATCAACCAGAGTTATGAAAAATTAGCAGAGAAATACATCATCAGAGGCAAAAAAGACATTTCTAAATAGGAGAATACTTCATGATAGAATGATACTTAAAATAAAATTCTCTTCTTTATAAGGATTCCAGAGCCGTAATTGATTCAGCTGTCTTTCATTTTCTGCCTCCTGGCATTATCTGTACAACTGCAGTATACACTTCTTATGAAGAGAAGTTAGGAAGGTGTGTACTGACCTGACAAAAATATGCCTTAGTGTGCTCCTGACACTAAAGGAGTGGAACATAGATTGGAAAATGTCATAGTGGATAAGGAATGATTAAAAGACTTGGCGTCTTTCTCACATAAAACATAACAAGTCTTAAAATTATTAAGAATTCTGAGCAATTGGAGGTGTAAGAAGAATGTGACCATGTTCTTTTTTGTTTGTTTGTTTTTTGTTTTGCTTGAGAGTCATTTCTAGTGTGAATAAGCAGAGTGCATCAGAGCATAAAGTGCTTACTTCTTTACCAGACTCTGGTCCTCTTGCGGATGAATACTTTTGATATTCCGTGAAGTAAGGGCAACTGCAAAAGACAAGCTGGTGAACTGTCTCAAATAATTCCCTAACAAATGTGTATTTTACCTAAAGAAATGACACAGATTTCACTGAAATGTCATATGAAACTTTTTGAATGATTCTAAAAAACATAGCAAAGAATAAAGAATTATTTTGATAAATGCTTTATAGGTATCTTCTTAAACCCTTTCCCTCAACAAACAAACAAACAAACAAACACACACACACACACACACACACCCTCCAAAAGCATTTCAGATAACTTTTTGTCACTAGTTGCTAATTTCACTCATGACTTAACACTTAAAATTAAGGTAGCTTGCAAACTGTACAGACTGGAAAATCATTCAAATGCTGGTGGTTTAAAATGATTCTCAGTCACTTAGAGTAGGTACATTCTTTTCACCCTGGGCCTTAAGAGAATTTTTGTGGGTTCTGAACTGAGTTACTATTAAAGTATGTTATAGTCTAATGTTCACAATGACCTAACCCTACAGACTTTACACACCCAAACTTCCATTTTCTTTTCTAAAGTTTGCAGGTTAGGGTTGTAAATCTCCAAGAGTAATATGTCTGAAGCACTTATGTCCATCAGAAAAGCAAGAGTGATTTACTAGCAATTAAAGCTATATTCAAATTACAAACCAATCACCAAGTACATTCACAACACAAATGTAGTGTAATCAGTTGCACTATTATTCAAGTCCAGCACGAACAACTTACTAACATATGAGTCTGTTTTGTATAGTTTATATTTGCTGCCACCAATTCTGCTTACCACAGTACCTGACATTCACAGCCACTAAAGTGTATACTCCAGGTTAATGGTATTTACATACTTTTTCATTTAACATATTTCTGTTCATATAGGATAACATCTCCAGTAGAGTTGGTTAAAATGCATTGGGTCCAATTTTCAGAAGAATTGAGCACCCAGAACTCCAGTTAAAGTCAATGGGAATTGTGGGCATCAGAACCTCTGAAAATTAGGTTCTAATAACACCCCAGCTTGTCCATCTTTATGGAGAAGCAGACTTTAATTATTATTAATATTTAAATATTAATAAAGGGGGGGAAAAGAGAGTGGTTCTATTTTGTGGAAAGTACTTCAATAGTCATTGAAGCAGGTATTTGCACTTGCTTCTCTCATGTTGCCAGACAATGTCCTAATCACCAGGCTATACATTCATTCTCACTCTTTGAATCTATATATGTATAATACTATTTATAGAGAGTGGAACAGCTTCAACAGACCCACTCAAGAATCTCCCTATATTCCAAAGGTTAGGACTCTCCTCTACAACATCAAAATTCACTATTATACAGGTAATTCAACATAACTATCTAAATAATCCACGGACAGTATCAGTTTTAAGACACTGCCATGAGTGAGTCAAAACATATTTATTAATGTATAATCTTTATATCTAAGAGGAAGAGATGCAATTTCTTAGTGCTTTAGTCATGTAGTTCTCAGGGCCTCTTATCATAGCCAGGAACCATCTAGCCATCCGGCATTATGAATCCAGAACCAGAAGGTTGCCAGCTGACTTACCCTCTGCACCACTGCATTGCAGGGGCAGATAAAGGAACTGTAGCTAATGCCCCACTATTTGAGGCTACACCCACTGACTCAGCATTGTCAGGAAATTAGCAGCAGACGGCAACAATATTTCCTATTCTTGTCTAACCCCTTGTCTGAGCAACTAGGAGCCATGCCTGTTACTGGCCAGACTTTCAAGATCAAGTTACTTTCTACAGACCTGGTTCCTGCTCTTTGCTCTTGTTACCATACCTTGTTCCCACTTCCTAGCTCCTTGCCTGGTTCCTTTTCCTTGCTCCTGTCATCTCACTCTCTCCCTTCTTTCTGCTTCCTCATTCTAACTCCAATTACAAATGACTCCAACTCTGGCTCAATACATGGCCTAGTTTCCATTCCGGCTCTGAACCTTGGCATTGCTTCAGACACTGATTCAGGCTTGACCTTGCCTTGGCATCAGACTCCAACTTTGACACAGGCCTACCGATGTTGGGGGGGGGGCAAAGGAGGCATCTGCCCTGTGGCCTGGTAATTCAAAAGGCCCCAGGGCGTCCAGAGCCCCAGGCCCTTTAAATCATCACTAGAGCCCTGCATAATGCACTCCAGGCAGGAATGAAGGATAGCAAGAAGGGTGGGGCAGCATGATCTGGGCAGCGCTGAGGTCTGGCTGCCCCCAGCCCCTCTCCCCTTCTTGGAACCCCAAGTCTTTCCCCTTCTTGGAACCCCAACTTGCCCAGGGGCCTGGCAATTCTGTCAGTCCCGCTGCTTTGATGGGACTTCTAAAAGCAACTCTTGACTTACCCTAGCTCTAGTCACCAGGTCAAACTGCCCCTTGACTGCCCTGAATAGGTAACTGAATAGGAGCAACTGGAGAATCTTCCAGGCAGTGAAGTTTATGTTGAGCATTGTAAGATACTCCCTCTCCATAGGTGCCATCAATGCTCTCTTGATGTCCTATTACCCCAACAAACAGGAGTCTAGAGCCAAAAATCTAACCAATGCTTTCCACAGAGAACTGCAGAATATTACCACCACATCAAAAGTAGTGATGTAAAATCCTGTTTAATCAGTTAACTGGTTAAACGTTACGTTTAACTGGTTAACCATTTAAATGGGATCCTGTAGGCAGGAGGTCACTCCAACTTGTGTGGTAGGCCCAGCTCTAGCCTACCCATTAACCAGGTAACTGATTAAAGCATCATCCTGTAAGGGTGATGCTTACCAGTTAAAAGGCCATCCTAGATTATAAATGGATGTCACTTACATCCTTTATTACACATTTATTCTCATAAATGTTACATATTTGGATGCATTTCAACAACAGTTCCCTTGTTTTGTGAAGGATGGACATGGAAAAATATGAATCATCTTAGGAAAGCATTAAATTACTGCAAGGCTGCAAATGCCTTGACAAGAAGAAAATAATTAAACATTTATTGTCACCACATCTGGTAAACAGAAATGTGCTTAAACAATGTAGACTTAAAATGAAAGTTAGTGCTTCCACATACAGGAAAGCATTAGCAAAAATAATATTGTATAATATCTTGTCACTTTCTCCTCTTAACTAGGAAACTTTGAAACACAAAGAGAGCTGGTTGTATCATGAAACACATATATCTCCAAGAAAAAAAAGCAGTCATCTTCATTGTTCAGGCAGATATAAGAGACACAAAATTAATGCTAATTTCTCATTAATAAGAAATCCCAAATAGAAGTTAGGACCTAAATAAATACTTAATAAAAATATATTTTTTCGATGTGACTCCAATACAGAGATCTGCTCTAACCCTATAAGAAGTCAAAACCATCAAGGCTAAACTAAGTGAATTAACAGGCTCATACCTCACGAGATCCAGGCTCAAATCTACTTTGATGTAGGCTAAACTCAGTGTCATGTTATAACTTAGTTCCTAACAGATGTTGTGCACAACACAAAACAACCTTACAATCGGTCAAAATTCAGGATTCTTTACACAAGAGATTACTAGAATTTGTAATAGCCTAATTTGAAGCTGAGACAAAGTGGCAAGCCCATTGTCTATGAGAAAAACTTGATCAATGGCTATTTTTATAGGTAGCTTCAGCCATTGCTGTCAGTACCTTAGGGCACGTCCACACAGTAGGGCTAAACTCAAAATAAGCTACGCAAGTTGAGCTACACTAATTGTGTAGCTTAAGTTGAAATAGCTAATTTTGACTTTTGGTGCTGCCTACACAGCAGTTATTTCTAGAGCACTCTTCCCCTGATTTCCCTTACTCCTTGTACCATCAGGGTTAAAGGAGTCCTCCAGCTCAACATTATTTTGACATTATGTTGAAATAACTGCTTGTGTGTAGACGCAGACTATGTTATTTCAGAATAACGTCAGTTATTCCGAAATAATGCTGCTGTGTAGACATAACCTTAGTTAAATTAATCATAAAAACGGGCATACTGGGTCAGACCAAAGATCCATCTAGCCCAATATCCTGGGCCAACACTAGGTGACCTAGAGGGAATGAACAGAGCAAGTAATCAAGTGAACCATCCTGTCACCAATTCCCAGCTTCAAAAATCAGTCCATGAAAATACAGAGCCCAATTACTCAAGCCCTGAAAGTCAATAGTTTTATATGGTGAAACAGATTTAAATTTGATTTATAGTGTTATATTGCTCTACTGTAAAGTATGACTGTGAAAATAACACCTTCTTAATTAACATCTGCTTCCTAAGTGTATTTGCAGCAGAGCTGTGTGGAAAACAATTTCCTGTGCTATGAGGAGTTTTCAAAATTTTGAAAATTCATTTCCTGAATGGAGACAAAGTCAAAATCTCAGAACTCTTTGCAAACCAATAAACCATATTTTTTTTTAGATTTTATAGTTTAGTTTGTTTAGCACATACTAAAATTGTCATTATGAATTGAAACAAACGGTTTCAAAAATTCAGAGACACATTCTGAGAATTCTGAATAGTAAAAGAGATGTAGCCGTGTTAGTCTAGTTTAGCTGAAACAAAAAACAGGACTATATAGCACTTTAAAGACTAACAAGATGGTTTATTAGGTGATGAGCTTTCGTGGGCCAGACCCACTTCCTCAGATCAAATTGTGGAAGAAAATAGGCATGACCATATATACCAAAGGGATACAATCAAAAAAAAGTGAACACATATAGAAAGGACAGATCAAATTTCAGAACAGAGGGGGGATAAGGGGAGGGGAGGTAAATGTCTGTGAGCTAATGATATTAGAGGTGATAATTGGGAAGCTATCTTTGTAATGGGTAAGGTAATTAGGGTCTTTGTTAAGACCCGGCGTAAAGTGTCAAATTTAAGCATGAATGACAGTTCAGAGGTTTCTCTTTCAAGCCTGGTGTGAAAATGTCTTTGAAGCAGTATGCAGGTAATCAAGTCATTGAGACAATGCCCTTTCTGGTTGAAATGGCAAGAAACTGGTTTTTCTTTGTGATACTGTCTGATATCCGTTTTGTGTGCATTGATTGTGTGCCGACAGTGTCCATCTGCTATGCACATTGGACAAACGTCTCAGACGCTTCGCCAAAGAATCAATGCACACAAAATGGATATCAGACAGTATCACAAAGAAAAACCAGTTTCTTGCCATTTCAACCAGAAAGGGCATTGTCTCAATGACTACAGCTCTTTCAGCATTAGTAATGTTTTCTGTGCTCTGTACTTCCGTTTTCTTGTACCCACGAGAAGGCTAGATTCATCAGCACATTCTGTTTGGCATTCATTCATAATTTTACACCTTTTCCTGGGAAATCCACTTCAATTTATAATGCTAAATGTGTGCCACTCACCACATATCAACTGGTTTTCCTTCAGAGTATGAAATGCCAGTCCACGTAAAGTACTGGGGTAAGCACAAACTGTTTCTTCTGCTATTCGAACTGAGGCATTTCTTGCCCACTGCAAAACCCATTTTAGATTACAATCACAGATGAGTGAATCAGTAGTGAAATGTCTAGAAAGACAAAAAAGGAGAGAAATCAAAGGAACCAAATGCACTTTTGCAAAATACAATCATGAATACAGCACAAACTTAAATTCACAGTTAGATTCATGCATCTAAACATAAAGACAGACATCATGTGACAAATGATATATGCATTCCAAAATACTAATTCCAATTCCACTCTTAGGTACAATGTAGCACCCTTTGACTTCAATGAGAATTGGGATCCCCATAATCCATATGCATGTAATTACAGTGACACTATTTGACTACTGCACCCAT
The DNA here is from genome assembly GCA_019425775.1 of Rafetus swinhoei. Classification (NCBI taxonomy): domain Eukaryota; kingdom Metazoa; phylum Chordata; order Testudines; family Trionychidae; genus Rafetus; species Rafetus swinhoei. Next base: position 31,049,931 of record CM033447.1, on the reverse strand, counting down.
TAAATCTGTATCAGGTTTTGCACTCAGAGTTGAAATGATCCTACGCTATTACTTTGTATATTAAAAATTGCTCATACGGTGTGTCTACACTGCAATGAAAGACCCATGCCATGGCCATGGCTGGCCGGAAGCAGCTGATTCAGGCTCACTGGTTAGGGTTGCGAGGCTAAAAATGTCCAATAAAGTTTTGGACAAACTCTTACCTAGGGGCTTTGAAGTCCTGCTGGAGGGTGGGGTGGTGAGGACGGGGTTTGCTGTTAAAGCCTGACTGCATATATTGCAATGTTTAATCCCGCAGCCCAAGTCCTGTGAACCTGAGTCAACTGAGATGGCCTCTGAGACTCAGTGCTATGGTTGTTGTGTTTTTGTTTATTTTGCAGTGTTGATGCACCCTCTAACACCATATAAATAATGTTTACATTAAAAAAACCTCTAATATGTGTATTTAATACATTCAGTAATGCATTATTAGGAATTCTCAAATGAAAATTATTTGGTATTAGCTTGTTTTTCCTCTTCTTTTCATATTACCATAAAAACAAAAGAAAATGATGACAAAAAAAAGTAAATTTTAAGTGATTAGACACTGACAAAAGCCAGATTAATACAAATTAATACTGCAATTCTGCCACACTGGTTCTGAAGAGTTCTCAAATTAGGACAAAGAGCGAAAAAGGGAACACACCATATGGTTTATGGCAGAGGCTCTCAAACCATGGTCCACAGACTCCTGGTGGTGTGCAAGCTCCATTCAGATTCCAACACTGGAAGATTTCTGTTTGAAAATGAACTGATTCTTGGGAGAAAATGACATCAAAGAACATCTTGTTCTTCAGCAACATCTTAAGTAGTATCCAGTTGTTGGTTCCAGTAGACACTGAACCAACAACTGGTTACATAATCCTTTCAGAATTGAAATCAGTGAGCTGCCCTCTCGTTTGACCAAGAAGGCACAAAAATGCTTGCTGCCATTTTCTTGTGACGAAACATTGCAGTCACAATTTAAAAGATGTATCCTAACTGAGTTTTGGATTCAACGAACTGAAGAGTACCCAGAACTTGCACACAAAGTAGTGCATTTTCTGATGCCATTTGCTACTGTGTTCCTGTACCTGTGGATTTTCACCACTTACTGCCCTCAAGTCCAAATACAGAAGCAGGATGAAAGCTAAACCAGACCTAAAGCTAAAGCTGATAAATATTACACCTGACTTCCCTGAACTTTGCTCACAAAAACAGGCATATCCATCACACTAGAAAAGTATGACTACTGACATTACAATATTAGTTATGTGCTTTTATTATCAAAACCACTTTATTGTTAGCTAACTATACAAACAACATTTGAAAAGCTCATTAAGTGGTTCGCTGATACTCTTAGCAATTTTCAAGTGGGCCACAAAAAAAAATAATAATTTGAGAACCACATATCTGTGGTATCAATAGGAATTGATATGGAGTTGATATTTAGTTTCAGCCTTGATTACATATACAATTTTTTCATGTCAAAAGCAGAGAGAACACCAAGATACCTTAGCTACATTCATGAACTCAATATATAGCAACAACAGAGTGTATGGTATCCAAAATTTAGTTTTATGTAATAAAGACATACTCACAAGGCTTTCAGAGCTAATAGTTCAGAAAAAAGTCCATTCATGAGACTTGAAAAAATATTCCCTGATAAATTCCTAGAATGGAAATAATACACAATTACTACAAAAATAAAAGATGACAGAGTTTTTGCTGTTAACTTTTAAAAGAAAATGTTAAAACCTTGCTGCTTTCTTCCATGTGAAGAATAAATAAGATTTTCTTAAGGATACACATTTTTTTCCTGATGAAAGTCAATACATAATCAAATCACACACCTATTTTCAACTTGCTTTCACAGTAGACACATTTCTATAATAAACATATTCATAGTGGTTATAGTTCCAGTAATATTTTAAGAATTTAAAATTATAGTTATGGTATAGTGTTATTAACAGTTCAAGCAAGGTTGTTCTCTCATAAACTTATATAACATGACACTTCAAAGTAATCCAGACCAAATATATTGATTGATTTAATACTGAGGAGCATTAAAAGCACACACAACATACTAAATATGTTTGTGTAAAATGAGACTAACTATAAAGCAAATTAGTTTCATATTCTAAGGTTGTATTATATCTTCCTGAAAATATTTTCAAATTAAACTTTAGAAAATGTAAAATCTTTCTGTGAACTACAAAAAGATCCAGTGTCATGGGATCAGTCTATAAAGCAGCTTATTTTAATAATATCTGTTGTAAGAGGATTTGTCCACGTAATTGCTTTGAAAATTTACAACTGTTTTAAGGAACTAGTCTGAACATCTATCTCCATTCTAATAGTTCTGGTCATTGATTTTTAACTCCATGCCTACAAGTATATTAATTGCCTTTTGCATAGTATAACAGTATTGTTGTTAGGGCCATCCTTACTCTTATGCAGAGTAATCATGTGCCAACAATGCCCCTCTGCTATATACAGCGGCCAAACTGGACAGTCCCTACGAAAAAGAATAAATGGACACAAATCATATATTAGGAATGGCAATATACAAAAACCTGTAGGGGAACACTTCAATCTCCCTGGACACACAATTGCAGATCTAAAGGTAGCCATCCTGCAGCAAAAAAACTTCAGAACCAGACTTCAGAGAGAAACTGCTGAGCTACAGTTCATCTTCAAGTTTGACACAATCAACTCAGGATTAAACAAAGACTGTGAATGGCTAGCTAACTATAAAAGCAGCTTCTCTTCTCTTGGTATTCACACCTCCAGATCAGCTACTAGAAGTGGGCCTCATCCTCCCTGACTGGATCCACATCGTCATCTCTAGCCTGATTCTGGCCTGCATATTTATACCTGCCTCTGGAAATTTCCACTAAATGCATCTGACGAAGTGGGTCTTTGCCCACGAAAGCTTATGCTCCAACACTTCGGTTAGTCTATAAGGTGCCACAGGACTCCTCGCCGCTTCTATCCCTGTTCTGTGGCTCCGCTTCCTCTGGAGAGTATCTAGTTAACTTAAAACTGAAAAAAGCCTGCCAGACCCTAACACTAAACCCATGAAAGAGCCATTCAAGTGGTAATGAACCCATTTAACAGTCATTTGCCAACCCCAAATATATATTGTCAGTTTCTAGATTTACTGTGTTGGTCCACAGGACTTTAGTTTAAAATTTGTTTTTAAAATGTCATTAATGTGTTGCTGAGGATTATAAAATCACATCTCTAAAAACCATTGTAACCCCTACTGCCATCAGGAAGAGGGGCACCATTTTAATAGTATTGCATAAGGCCCCATAAATCCTAAAGATAGCCTTGATTGTTGTTCTCAATACACTGTTAACGTTGATGGCAAATGCCTAAATGTCAAGTCATATTCTCCACTGCTATACCAGTTAACTAAAAATTGATTTAGCAATAAGCAACTAAGGTTTCCTGTCAGATAAAGCATATATTTCTGGATTGCTGACAAATGTTCTTTTCTATCTATGCAAATAAGTCAATGCCTGAAGCCTTCTGAATTTACATGACTGAATTCAAGATGGCTGAAAAATTGTCTCAAAGGATTGTTCAGCAGAATATGAGCTGTCATCAGGAAGAAAATAAATTGTATAGAAAAATAAAGATGCAAGTCTTTTTGACACAAAATTGATTCCCCCCCTGATTTATGTTTCTGTTCTCTTTACAAAGTAAGGAACTCAAACTATACTGAAGGTCAGACTTAAGTTTAAAAAGCACTGTTTTAACAAATGATGCCTTTGGCATGCTGCAAATAATCTGATAAAATCTCTGCAGTTAAATTTTTCATTGCATTATGTACAGGAACATGTGCACTGATGAGTTCCTGCCAGAAAGATGAGGAAGTATCACAGGTCAAAGTTTCTGGAATTCTTTTGCAAAAACAATTTATTCTGGAAAGATATGACTTTTAGGGTGTTTATTCAAGAAAAACACACAGTGCATGGAGCCCATTAACAAATATGCAGTTGGATGATAATGTATCAATCCATGAAGATAGCTGTATAAATGCTGTCAAGGTAGAAGTTGATAAAACCCATTTCCATCTTACAAGACATTTTGGTCCAATTTTGTGAAGTGTAAGTACCTTGCATATACAGCTCTCATAGTATAGCAGAAATTGCACCTTATTTTAGGCTTTGTTACAGAACATAAACATTAAGTACTATAGGAATTTTATGATTCTTTGATGAAAAAAATAAATTTATACAGAAAAACTAAATCAATATTTTATTTGCCCTCTAAAGTTACATCTACACTGCATGGCTATTTTGGGAAAACATAAGAACATAAGAATGGCCACACTGGGTCATACTAAAGGTCCATCTAGCCCAGGATCCTGTCTGCCAACAGTGGCCAATACCAGATGCCCCAGAGGGAGAACATAAGAACGGCCGTACTGGGTCAGACCAAAGGTCCATCTAGCCCAGTAGCCTGTCTGCCGACAGTGGCCAGCACCAGGTGCCCAGAGAGGGTGGACCAAAGACAATGATCAAGCGATTTGTCTCCTCATGTGATCCCTCCCCTGTCACCCACTTTCAGAGAAACAGAGGCTAGGGATACCATTCCTACACATCCTGGCTAATAGCCATTTATGGACCTAACCTCCATGAATCTATCTAGCTCTTTTTTGAACCCTGTTAAAGTTCTAGACTTCACCACATCCTCTGGCAAGGAGCTCCACAGGTTGACTGTGTGCTGAGTGAAGAAAAACTTCTTTTTGTTTGTTTTAAACCTGCTGCCTATTAATTTCATTTGGTGAACCCTAGTTCTTATTTTGTGGGAATAAGTAAATAACTTTTCCTTAATCACTTTTCTATATCAGTACCACGTCTATACATAGCTACCCCATGTCTACACATTCGAAAAAAAAATCAAAATAATGGGCGTACTATTTTGTCATCACAGTAAACCTCATTGCACGAGGGATAAGGGATGGCTCGAAATAACATGTTATTTTGAAATTTGGTGCTGTGTAGATGCACCAAATTTCAAAATAAGCTATTTCAAAATAGATTCGAGGCAAGATAAGCAATTTGCACTACACAAATTGTGTATCTTATTTCGAGTGCTCTGTAGACACTCTGAAGCAGCAGTTTTAAAGTGTGGGTCAGGATCTCAAAGTGGGTTATGAGACCCCTATTTCAATGGGGTCACCAGAGCTGGCATTAAACTTGCTGGGGCCGAAACCAAAGATCCGAGCCCCACCACACAGGGCTGAAGTCTAACCCTGAGGGCTTCAGTCCTGTGCAGAGGGGCTCAGGTTGCACCTCCCACCCACCTAGGGCTAAAGCCCTCAAACTTTAGCTTCACCTCCTCTAGCCCCATAAGAGTGGTGATTGGGCTTTATCACCCCTCCTTCTGACCCCGCCCACAGCAGAGGGTCTCAGTCTTCAGTCCCCTTTTCAGGGTTCTGTAGAAATTTTTGTTGTCAGAAGGGGGAGTCACAGTGCAATGCAATTTGAGAACCTTGCTGTAAAGCAAACCCTTAACAGTGACTTCAGTGACGTTAAGGCAAAAGAGCTTCCCAAGTACATGAAATGCTGATCTTTTGATACACTCTATATAAAAACAAATGAGGTCAGTGTTAAGAGGTTTAATATCACCAAGTTTGACAAAGCTGCATTATGGATTACTTTTGAGTATCTGCTGGAGATGGAAGAAAAAGCCTGGTGATGTGTTGGAATGCATTACTCACTTTAGGCAAAATGAAGATGTAAAGGAATGAACTAAACTTTCCTTATTTCTATTCTTTTCGGATAATATAGATTGGATGACATATATTCTGTACAATTTTAACTCTCATTAAATGTAGTTTTTGTTTGCTGATATCAATGGAAGTTGAGGGCACTCACAATCATGTAAAGACCATAATTATTATGCAGATGCCCAATCCTCAAGGCAGTGGCAGCATTCATATGCTTACTGTTAGGCACATGCTTAAACACCTGGCTGAGGTCCTGTGGGATCCTGCAGGCCTAAGATTTGGCCTACACTATGGTAATTGAAATACTTCTGAATCACCTACCATCAAGAGTTTTCTGTTTTTCTTATTTGCTACTCTCACAATGAATATTTTCTTCCATGTTTTAATCAATTTTTAAAGATATACAACTAACTCTTCAAAAGCTGTAAAGTCAGCACAACAATTTTTCATGTTCTGCTTTGCCACATCTTATTTTGCAAATTTGATGTTATCATTGCTATTTATGAAACTGACAGTGCACAAAGTGCTAAGCTAGCCACAAAGAAACAGTCCCATCTCTAAGATGCATAATAATTGCAATCTGAACAAAGACAGTTTGAAAACACATACATAGGATAGCGCTAATTTATAGCCTTTTTTCTTCCTTTTTCTAGTTATTTCTCATTCAAAGGCGGGAGCGATCTCAACATTTGACTGAGGCCCTCGGAGGGTGGCTGTTTGGGTAACATAGAAGTGAGGTTTGAGGAAGGATTAAGTGAAAAGAGGGAGGGCACAATGGGCATTTGAGTAGACAATGTATTCCTGGCATAAGAACGGCACTGACGAAAGTAGAAAGATTAAAGTGATGAGAAGATAAAGGAAGAGGCAAGGTGAGATTAATTAAATGTGGGAAGAGGTTGAAGGTGGAGGGGATAAAAATGAGAAAAGTGCAGGCAGGGCAGATTCTAGTGGATAGTTTCTTGGTACCACTGCAGTAGTGTCAATTGGATTTCCAACACGTGACTTGTTTTGTACTTTATCTCTGCAGTGTACAAAGTGATTAGCCGCTTCAAAGACATTAACAAAGTCACAAGAGAATTTATTATATGATATTATCATAAAGAGAACTACTGATGATGATTCAGAGTCAGGATGAAATATAAATCAGATGTACTTTAATCAAATAATTGCAAGTAAACAGCAAGGTATGTTTTATATTTTTAAAAGGAAGATACAGGAGTCGTTTTTGTCAAAGCATGTTTCAGGCTAGAACATTTTATAGTCTGAGGGGCCAATTTATCCAAGCTCATCAAAACATACTCTAATATATCATTAAAGTTATATCCACAATCTTCTGCTGCTACTCATACTTAGTGCTAAGTAGAACAGGTGTTTAAATTATTAAGAGCCGCATTACACATAGAAATCCATTTGCATACATGGTTCCTGGAACATAACATTGAAACATGACCCTTGAGAAGGCCAAAAGGAAATATGAAAGACTTTTTACATTCAATTATGTCACTTACAATCATATTTAGGATTTAGGATATAAGCAGCTCGCCAAAAAATAGTATGAACAAAGGATAAATATACAAGCCAGGAAAGCCAAGCCAACAGATTAGCGAGTCATGAGAAAGCATCTTTTGAACTATGTGGAATGTAGCCAGCTACACCTGCCCTAAAACATGAATATATGCTCTAGGATCATTCTGGTACTCTTCCAGTTTGGCAAATTCATCAACTCAATGTAAGTGTAAAACCTGGATCAGTCTCAAGGAAAATAATCACAAAGCATTGACAGGCAGTGATAAATCCTGGAACAGCGTGAACTTTGGATTTCAATACTTAACCAAAAGTTCAACTCCTATTTATTGAAAGTAAGAGACTTTTCTTGCACAAGCTTTGGACAAAATCCTCCTTCTATGGGTGCCGTCAAGAGGTTTAAGGTGTGGGTGTGTGTGTGTGTGTGTGTGTGTGTGTGTGTGTGTGTGTGTGTGTGTGTGTGTGTGTGTGTGTATTCAGTAATTGTGCTTGAGACCCATACTAGCTTAAACATGGCAGTTATCAATGAATGTATTAATCAAAGCAAGTCTGATGTTTGGACAGATCTAAAATAACTGTCTATCCTTTCTGGTCGTGATGAGACTATACTATGCTATGGCCCTTGTATTTCAGACCCAGGAGTCAAAATTCTCATCTGGTCAATGAACAAACATTCTTTTCACTCCTGTTTTGAAGACAAACTATAAATCTTGTAATTAAACTAGTTAAAGATCTTTGCATTGCTGATGGCAACTCAGACCATTATTTCAGGGCAGACCAAGTTCTCCTCCCTAATTCGAATGAAGGATTTGAACCCTCATGTTGCTGGATATGGGTATACACTTTGTTTCACATGATGAAAAACTAATATGAAATGAAACCAAAAGATGGCAGTGTGCCAAACTTCCTGCAAATTAAATCAAAGGGTAGCACATAACTCTTAAAAAGACTTTGAATTATATTAATCTAAATGAAATATATTCTAATATCCTTTATTTCACCTCTTAGTTATGCTTTTAAATATTGTTAGCAGAAGATGACTACAGATTTACCTCTCTCTCTTTCTAATAGACTTATGGCTCTCTCTACTGGTTCTAATAATGGCCTACAAATGATCCCTTTGTTCTTTGTCATGCTAAGGTAACAAGAGAGCTGTGAGTTTCCACAATAAGTAGTTGTAGCCATCAAAGAGCATTTACGTGATTTCCACTTGGCTGCTTCAGTTACCTGGACCACGCTTGATTGCTTTATAAGTGCCAGTTACTAGTTTAAGGACTTGTCACCTTTGCATCACTTGCTCATTTTTACTGCTTCAGTGCTTTAAAAAATGTGTATATCAGCACTACAGTTATGCTAAATAAGTGTTTCTACACAACTCTTCTACAATATAGCTGTCTTGTGCTCCTCAGTTGACTAGTAAACATATTTGCAGTTATATCAATGGCGAATGCACTACCACCAGACAATTTTCTGAATTTCAAAGAGGTGCTAAACAAATGAGAATCTAGGAAGTATTCATTCATGAATGGTATAGAAAACCCCAGAGTGCTCTCAAGATTCAATAGTTGACCCCAGCACAGAATTAGGAGGAACTGCACTATTACCACCTTCTGGACCACAGGTAAAACAGAGGTCCTGATCATTTGTGATACTTAAAAAAAATATCCTGACACTGTTCACAAGAGTAGAGTATTAACCTCAGTGTTCCAACTTCATTATGCTAACGTGAATAGACTTGGCAATTTCAAATAGATACCATATTCCTTACTTGTGCCACATTGCTGCATAATGAGAGAAGCTGGCACAAGCTACCTCAGAGGGTGACTGCCTTTTCTTGGAGGGAGAGGAGAATTCTATATATCCTGTACATTATTTATTTATTTAATGGGACTATTTATTTTATTTATAAATTACTTATTCATAAGTCATATTCTCAAGCCCACTAAAGTCAATGAGTGCTAACTGGTGGATCACTTTAAAATCAACTAGCAATCCTATGGCACCAGAGACTAACAAATATATTAGATCATGAGCTTTCATAGGTAAAACTCACTTCTTGTAAAATTGACGATGGGCACGATATAAGTGTAAAATATAGTTTTATATTCAGAATATACCTTACATTCACACCTAAGAACTAAGATTTGAGAATAAATTATTTATTTCTTATTGGCTGCTCAAGACAGCAAACTCCCTAAATTTCCTTCAACACATGCATAAACTTTATTATCTATTAGATGCCTCAACACATTCCCTTTAACTTTAGAACGCTTTAGTTCTATTACTAAATCAATAGCTTTTACAAGAAGAACATAAGAATGACCATACTGGGTCAGACCAAAGGTCCATCTAGCCCAGTATCCTGTCTTCTGACTAGCCAATGACAGGTACCCCAGAGAGAATAAACAGAACAGGTAATCACCAAGTGATCCCTCCCCATCACCCATTCCCAGCTTCTGACAGATTATGGACACCATCCCTTCACATCCTGGCTAAACTATAGTTCCTTTATTAAATGAGGTAACCCTAAGCTCTGAGTTTCTACAACCTTAATGCAATTTATCATTACATAAAAATGTCATGAAATTCAGGACTGATTGATACACATGTACAATGAAGTGATTATGCAAGTTAAATTAATAGTAAATAGAATGCTGGCTGCTTTCTTAAAATTGAGCTGCCTAAATTAATATCCCCAGAAGTAACCCAACTTTAATTTCCACTATTTTTTTCTGAACTACCACTTTTTCTGAACTACCATTTTGAGTCTTCACTATGTTTTATTGCATATTTAAGATGATAAAAGCCATCTGTAGTGAATATAAACAATTTAATTTTTTACCATTATGATTAGCAATATTTGGGATTATCATTAGCATGTTTCATCTGCATTGAATTTTCAAGCTATGCAAAATGAAGGACATATTTTAAATGTTTATCATCTGCTTCTTTTTAGTATGAAAATTAGGCTTTCATTTGCATTCTTTGTAGAGTACAGTCTTGATAGATAATTTGGCTAATATTATAATTACATATAGAAACTATGTTAGAAGAATGTTAAGGCTGCAAAGTCAAGCCCTAAAAAGCAGAAATGGATGACTATTTTAATGATATTTTTCAATTAAAATGGACATTTTAATGAAAGATTTTATCAAAGAAAAATTTGCCTTGTTACGTTTTTCAAAAAAACCTGAGAAGTTTTTCTTCATTTTTTCCCTATTTCCTTCTTTTCTTCCAACACCCCCTACAAGGTTTTTAATGGAAAAAAATTGAAAATGGGGGCTTGGGGAGTAGGAAGAAAGAAGGGAAAACAGACCTATCCACAATTTTTCATTACCAAAATTTCACGAAAAAGAGGATCCTTTTTTAACCCTGAGGAAAGGAAATGATTTTGAATTTTTTGAAAATTTTAATGACAAAAAAATCTTAATTTTTCATCTGCTCTATTCATATGTTAGGAGGTGCCAAAATTAAATTTGTCCTTGTAAACCATACTCTTGTTCTGTTAGGCCATGTCTACACTGGCATGGTTTGGCCACAAAAGTGCTGTTGACATGCAAAAATCGGCAAGAGTAAAAAAAGATCAAACTGATTTTTCTGCCTCCCATTGTTGACATTTCATGGCCACTTTTCTAGCTCCCCTGTCAACAGATAGGGCAAAGCAACGTAGGTAAGCATCCCACAGTGCGGTGTTGTGGGGAGACAGAGCTGATCCCTGTGCTTCTTGGGATTCTCTCAGAGTTCTCCCACTGCATACTCAGCATCATGAGTAGCTCTGAGAGAGCTCAATACTGAGGAATGTCAAAGCAACACAACAATCTCTGCAGCCTTCCCCCTGCAGCAGCAGTCTACCTGCTGCTGTGTTTCTAGCAGGACGGAATGGGAGCATTCCAATGATTTGCTCTTTTTGTTTGTTCCCCAAGTGGAGCAGCTCATTCAGCTGCCAGATATTTCCAGAAGATTTGAAAGAGGGAGGGCACATGCCTGGAGGGCAGCAGAGATCAAAATACTGAGCATGGCCATTAGGGCAGGCATTGTGGGATACTGGTGGAAGCCATTTCTCTCCAAAAAACAGATAACAGAGTCCACACCGGCTCTTTGCTGACAATTAAGGGAGGTAAAAAGACCAGCCTCTCTCAGAGGTGGACTTTTTTGTCACCAAAACTGGTGTTTTTCCCCTGACAAAAGTTACATTGTAGCATATATGCTCTCACTGTTTTGTTAACAAAAGGCAGCTCTTGGTGACAAAACATGTCAGTGTAGACAAGGCATTAGTCATATGAACATAGCCTTGCCACAATTATCCTCAAATCTGTGACAGAATGAAGAAAAGTGACATTTATTCCACAACCCAATGCACTGCTGTGAGACAAACTTAGAGAATGCCCTTTTGCTTTTCATACCAAATTGACATAGGAGTCTTGTATAAGTACAAATTATAGAATTATGTAAATAAAAAACTGTACCATAATGCATGAGCAGAAAGAGAAAAGGTTTATTTTTGCATGTAAAATTAGTTTAAATGCACAAATATGCCTCATTTTAAAATCCTTTTGAGACAGTTCAGTCAACACAAGTGATAGACAATTTCTTATTCTCCCAGTTGCAATATGTTAAAGCTTTTATTAATTACTACAAAATGGTATTATACTCACAATTTATGAAGATTGTTAAGTCCCACAAACATTTCTGAGGTTAGACATCCAATTCTATTATTGGAAAGATCCCTGAAATAAAAAAAAATCAAAACCACTACTAGTGTATATACCTACATAGTCAGAGACAGTCTTGATCTTAAAGAGTTAGAAACAAATGAAAGAATAACTATATATTTATAATGTAACAGATTTTAATTTAACTCATTGAATAGCTTTTTTATTTTGATTATATTTACATAGTTAAGGATCCCTCTTAACAGTTAAACTTTCCTGTAACAAATTGGATTGAATTTTACATTAAATGCTTTGTAAATGAGTGTCATGTCTCCAGAGGTCTCATACAAAATATAATCAGGCTTCATCTCACAGCAATCATATTTAACACTTGATAATGAGAAAATGTCATGTATTTTATAATTTGCTGCATAAAATCTCTCTAGAGCTCTGACCGAACCCTAAGTATCATCTAGTTTTCCCATTATTAAGTTGCTCCACACTCAAGACACCCTATCATTGCCAACATTCCTCCAGCTGAGGAAAACTGGATGAGAGTTTTGAAGCCATCAATGCCACTCTTGGCACTGCTCAAGAATTACATTTCTGATTAATTACATTATATTGCTTCCTCTGAAGACCAAGAATTTTGAGAGTGGCCAAACCATAAATTCTGGATCTAGATTTCAAACATCCCAAAGATTCAGAGATGTTTGTGTCCAGAAGAATGTCTTGACACCTTGGGTTACAAGAGGGAAAAAGATTAGGACTGCAAAATGGAACACCCCCATTCCACATGTTTTTAACAAATAAACCATGAATGTCTTATTGGCAGTCCTCATTAAAAATTATAACAAGCAAAATTTAAAAAGCCCCACAACAACAAAATAGTAGCCTATGGTAAAGTTTCAATATTATGCTCATTTATACCCTAATTTTAAATCTAACTTCTACATAGCTGACTAATGATCATAAGAGAAAGTATAAAACACTAATTAATAGTGGTCATTAAACCAATTTGTGCTGTAAGTTATAAAACCAGGGTGGGGATAGTTCAGGAAGCAGAATGAGTGGCACCAGTGAGGTATTTTTTGTGGGTTTTGTGTTACTGGTTTTCTTCATCACTATTACCTTTTTTCCATATATACAGAGGTGCCTCTGATACAACACAGAAAATATAGATGTAAAAGGGGCAGATACAAGAAGCTGGATACAAAATTCACAGTAGTCTCAGGTGACGGAAAAGTGAAAACATCAATTTCTTGGATTCAAGCAAAAGAACATAATTCAGCAAAGTTTCTGTCTACATTTCTTGCAATTTACAAATAATATTAATCTGACCAAAGTAACATAAGCAAGACAGCTTTTATGTCTGTAGAGCACAAAGTAGGGAGTGTTTGGCTTTTTCCACAAGAGTATATCAGCCACTTTGCAAACTCTAATTCTCAGGATTCCAAAATATACTTTCATGATTATAACCCAAACGTCTCCTTCCTCTAAAAAACTTCCCCAAAATACACTGTCTGCCATAACAGAGTCTGTTCATAAAGGTATTGATGGGATGGGCCATAGCAGGTCTGTGGGACCCGCTCTGGGTTATCTGTCACATGAGAATGATAGCATGAGGCGGAGTCATATGATGTGGACTGTAGTGTCCAGAAGAGCATATACAAGATTACATGCTACGTAATTCATAACCACACCAGGGTAAACTTTCAAGAGGCAGCTATTAGGGTCCTCTCACCATTTCGAACATGACATCTGTGCGTAAGAAATCTTTTGCTGCATCATTTTAGATTTTCCACCCTATTTGTATTTGGGTCCAAAGTCTTCTAATTTCCTGACTTGGTTTGTAATTTTAACTTACAAATTTTTCAATTGTGGGTTTTTTTTTTGTGAGATAAGGGGTATGATCTAATCATTTTTCAAATCAACAGAGCATTTTACAACATTAAATATACTGTGCTTGGGAGCTAGATTGGTATTGCTTCAGATTTTGTGCCACCTTTCTCTATCTCCATATTTTTTCCTCTTATAATCTACATCTGTCAACATATTTCCAAAATAAGAAAACGAGAGTAAGAATTTGAGGGAAGGAGATGCCATCTTGTAATTAAATCCTCAGATTCTTGTAAAGCCTCCCCCCAAAATTACTGAAATTACAGGGCATCTTTTAAAAATCTCACTGTATTTCATGTAATAATTTAAAAAATGAGAGTTTGGGATAATCAAATACTTCTGTATCTTCTTACTAGACAATGAAAATATTCTTGGACAGCTAAACATTTCAAAGTAATTTTTAAATATAGCATAAGCTTTTCTTGTACTTCTCAATTATTAGCTGGCCTAGTCCAGAAAAAGCAATTTGTATAACAATAATAATTGTAATTCATTTTTTTCCTACTGAAAAGATAATTACTTTATAATGAAAACAAGCATAAAAAACACATCAGTACTTTTCCTAATACATAAGTGTCACTGGATTGTCCAGGAAGTCTGTAGTTTAATTTAAAAAAGAAAGAAAGAAAAAGAGCAGCCAAATCCTAATGTTACTTGGACATAACTTTATCTGGAATCAACGGGAATTTTGCCTAAACAAAGACTGAGTAGGGATTTCAGAATATGACCACTGTATATGGCAAAACTGGGTAACAAAAGTAGATTTCACCCAAAAGAAAACAAATTGAAAAACTAAACTATCTTGACATCCCATTCACGTAGTTCTTGAGAAGAGACATGATGTAGTAGGCTATTTCTAACAAAGCTATAGCACATGTATCCTCTTCTCAGTCTATATAATAACAAATGCTATTTTCAAAATATGTTGCATAAGCTGGCAGTAACTGAAATCTGTTCACTGTAAACTATTTTTCCTAATGAAACATTAGCAAAGAGAAAATGACAGCTTGCACCAGCTTGCTACACAAGTCTCAATTGAGCTGTATTTAGACTCAGTTTGCTGCATGGTACAAAAATCTGGTATTCATTTTTAGTTATCAAATATTTACATTTATTTTAATTGATTTTACAGAAAACAAATATTCCTCTGTTAAAGAAATTAGTCCCACATTTTTGTGCTTCCCAAAATTTCTTTTTTTGTGTATCCATCATTTTGTGTTAACCCATAGGGTAACACAATTTGCCACTGTAAATAATGAATTCTCAAGATAAAATCAGTTCTCAGAAAGGGTTATGCACAGGAGAAATCGTTATTTTTTATAGGACATGGACAGCTTGCAATTTGCCTGGCTCACTCACTGTAACTGTCTCATTCAGCTGTCTCTGTTACAATAGCTTCAGCCGCTTACATATGAGAAACAATAGGAAATGAATGCAAGTACAAAGTAATTACAGCACTGAGACTTCAGTAAAGTTTTTTTTTAAATGTAGAGCTAGTTCTGATTGATCTTGTGCAGTGATCTTCTATTATGGAAAAACATTCTCCTCCGCATAAGAATGGAACATATCAGTACCAAACATAGCATACATCTTTTTAAAGACTGGTATGGTAAATCTCAGGATTTCTGTAGCTACAGCTTCTGCTAGAGAGTCTTTTTCCTAGCTGTCCCATTTCCTAATATGTTTTGCCTTCTTTGACTTCTCTTTTGCTGTCAACCAGTCACTTTCTCAAAATGTTCTTTGTGACTCAGGAACATTAGATCATGGCTTTTACAGGTTACCCATTCTTCCCACAAGAGGTCAGGGTTGTGTTATTACATTATATGACCGCACCAGTAATTAACATTTGTTCACATCACTGCATGTAAATACAATGTAATTATCTGTGTATGCAATACAAAACACAAATTTTAAAAATAGAGATAATAATTAAACAGATGTATATTATTATATAACATCTATTTTTCTTAATACTGCCATCCATAAACTCCAAATGAAGAAGTTACACAGTATCAGACTCATGAACGTAACTTCATTCACCAATCTTTGATGTAGATTTAAATTGCTATTTACAAGACCTGTAAAATTAGCAGAAATTGAAGCCTTATATTAAAGCCAAATATTGTTAGTTGAATATGCTGTTAGGGAAACAGTGAGTTAAGAATTTAATAGTACAGACCAAAATGTACTTAACTCATCAAATTAGTAGGAAAGTAATATTTTAAAACCTGACTTCAAAAATACAGTTATCACATGATCACCAGTATTCAGAAGGATATGGTATACAATATAACTAAGAATAAATATGAAAAAAAGACCGTGGAGTGGACTTGATCAAGAAGAAATTGGTGAACTTAACTTCTTCACAGCATACAGAATCTTCCTTCTAAGGAAATTGCTTTATAAACCTGGCCTATGGTACCAAAAGGGTAAAAGTGGACCTCATAATAGAAAAGTACACAGAATTTTTATTTTAATATATTAGTTAGTCATTAATGAAGCATTTTTAAAACAACTTCTCAGCCCCAGACTTACTTATTTAGCATTTAAATAGGGTGTTTTCTTTGTTAGAAGACAAAGATATTTTTAAACACTTAAAAACATGCCCCCAAATAGAGCAGAAAATAGAATAAGGCCCATATAGAAGAAAAAAGATTAAAAGAATCTAAGTACAATATGTGGTTTTATGTCCTTTGCTCAAAGTCCTCATGTTATTATTGCTTGGTGGCGTGCTCAAGTTCCCCCAAGGACAGAAATGTCAATATGAACACAATTTGCAGGGTAATTCAAATGGAATTAATACTTACAAGCGCTTCAGTT
The DNA here is from genome assembly GCA_019425775.1 of Rafetus swinhoei. NCBI lineage: Eukaryota > Metazoa > Chordata > Testudines > Trionychidae > Rafetus > Rafetus swinhoei. Next base: position 31,033,272 of record CM033447.1, on the reverse strand, counting down.
CTGAAAGTCCAAGGAAGGCTCCAGGCTCAATAGTGCTAATCAAGTTATTCTTCAGATCTCTAGAGATAAATAATAGGAGGAGCAATTCATTATCACTTTACCTTGAATATGATTCTCATACATGAACAAAAGAACAAAAAAGATAACATACTAAGGCTTATCCTAATTTTTATTTGGTTTCACTCAGAACAAGAGTGCGTGTATAGAAAAATATTACCACAATGGCATGTGCAGCAAAATTAATTTTATTTAAAACAAAAGGTAATTTAATTTAAATTTCTCCAAATGAATTTGCCAGCTTTACCACTCGAAGGAAAATGCATTAGTCAACAGAATATTTTAAAATGAGTGAAATAATTAGATCAACCAATAGGTTTCCTTATTTATTGTGCTGTTCACTTTTACACTCAAAACGTACACTCTTCCTTCCCATCTACAGAAAGCAAAACAACTAGCATTTGGGATATTGGGCAGATACAGTGCTTTGGCACATATACAACTTCTCATATTTGGCAGACAGGTGCTTCACTGTGTACTTGGTAACTACCCAGGGGATCAGATTTTGTAGCAGTAAAGAATATTTTAGTAGCGTTAGTACCTCATCTGCTACTGGCTCATTACTTGAGGCAGTGATTCTGCTCTCAAATAAATCCCTTCTGAGATTTATTATGACATTTTTCATGCTTTCCAGGATTTGGTCTCTGAAGAGAGTTTAGGGGATAATTAGAAAGGCAGGTATAGGGGAATTTTTGCTGTAAATTCTTGTAGACTCTTGGGGTTCATCTTTAAAATAGTTTGAAATTCATACTGGATAGCTGGCATTCAGGGCATGTCTACACTATAGCACTGATGAAGATGTGCCACATCACACAGGGGTAGTGGGTTTTTTCACACTCCTGAGCAATGTTTTTTCACACATTTAAGTTGTATCAATTAAGCTCTAGTGTAAACCAGCCCTCAGACTATCGAAAACCAGTATTCTACAGTGGATGCACTGCTTGTGGCAGCACCAGTATGAGTCACCTTAGTTATGGCTTTCTATTGTATTGCAAACATAGTACATATTATGAAATCTTGGTACCATTGAAGTCAACAGAGATTTTGCCATTGGCTTCAATGGGGCCAGATTTCACTCAATGCTTATCCTTATTAGGACATATTTTCAAGGGTGATCCACACATGAAAAAACAACTTTTTGTACCTTTTGCTAACTAGGTAAGTGAATCTTTATATTTGCTGTTTCAAAAAGGCATTGTGTGTTAGTTCTGCTTAGCTTTAATGCTAGTGGCCCATTCATGCTCTGTCTCCCTTATAGTCCTTAGTCACCTGCTGACTGAAGGCCCACCCCACCGAGTTCCCCACAAGGAATTCTAGTAATTTTTACGTTCGTGAGCATTTGAATTTGGTGCAAAAACATTTTATATTGATATTGTTATGCAGTAAAAAGCAAAGCTATCAGGTGAACAACAATAACATTCAATCATTACTGGAGGAGATTGAAGGAGGACTGAATGCCTCGCAGCATTTCTACTATTCATCCTTCTCTTCAACCTGCAAAGCTTATTTATATAGTCATTTGCTGAAGTTATAAATAAAAACCTGGGCCAAATAATCACATTGTGATGAGTCCTGCGGCTAATAAGCATAGTCAACTAAAAAGTTCTACAACAGTTCAGTCTACAAACAGCACATAAGCAAGAACTGAATATTCCAATATTCACATTTACTCCAATATTCACACTGTCAAAGATACTGTTCATGGATAATCATAGTTCATTTTTGTCAATACATTTTATGTATCAATGATTTATTTATATGAACATAGCAATAATGTGATCAGACCCAGATCTGCCTACATATAAATATGAAAATAATGTGAAAACAACACCTTTAAAATGAATATCAGCTGGTAATGCTTATGTTTAGTCTATAGTGTCATCATTACACTTTTAAGACTCTATTGCTCATCTCCTTTGTTATCTAACTCAGGCATGTAAGAGAGTGATCAGAGAGTGTGGGGCCCTTACTGGATGACGGAGGTAACCTAGTAATGGATGATGTGGGAAAAGCTGAAGTACTCGATGCTTTTTTTGTGTCTGTGTTCACAGACAAGGTCATCTTCCCAGACTACTGCACTAGGCAGTGCAGTATGGGAAGGAGATGGATAGACCTCGGTGGAGAAAGAACAGGTTAAGAATTATTTAGAAAAGCTAGACATACACAAATCCATGGGTCAGGATTTAATGTATCCGAGGGTACTGAGGGAGTTGGCAAATGTCATTGCAGAGCCTTTGGCCATTATCTTTGAAAACTCAAAAATGGGAAGAAGGACAATCCAGAGAACTACAGACCAATCAGCCTTACCTCAGTCCCCAGAAAAATCATGGAGGAGACCTTCAAGGCATCCATTTTGAAGCACTTGGAAGAGGGGAATGTGATCAGTAATAGTCAACATGGATTCACCAAGGGCAGTCACGCAAGACCAATCTGATTAGCTTCTCTGATGAGGTAACTGGCTCTTTGGACATGGGGAAGTCAGTGGATGTGATATACCTTGACTTTAGCAAAGTTTTTGATACGGTCTCCCACAATATTCTTGCTAAAAAGTTAAGGAAATATAGATTGGATAAATGGACTATAAGGGGGATAGAAAGCTGGCTAGATTGTCAGGCCCAACAGGTAGTGATCAATGGCTCAATGTCTGGTTGGTTGTCGGTTTCAAGTGTAGTGCCTCAAGGATCGGTTCTAGGGCTGGTTTTACTCAACATCTTCATTAATGACCTGGATGAGGGGATGGATTGCACCCTTAGCAAGTTTGCAGATGACACTAAGCTAGAGGGAGAGGTAGATACATTGGAGGGCAGGGATAGGGTCCAGAGTGACCTAGACAGATTAGAGGATTGGGCCAAAACAAATCTGATGAGGTTCAACAAGGACAAGTGTAGAGTCCTGCACTTGGGAAGGAAGAATCCCAAGTATTGTTACAGGCTAGGGACCAACTGGCTAAGTAGCAGTTCAGCAGAAAAGGACCTGGGGATTACAGTGGATGAGAAACTATATATGAGTCAACAGTGTGCCCTTGTAGCCAAGAAGGCTAATGGCATATTAGGTTGAATTATGTGGAGCATTGCCATCAGATCTAGGGAAGTGTTTATTCTCCTTTATTTGGCACTAGTGAAGCCACATCTGGAGTATTGTGTCCAATTCTGGGCCCTCCACTATAGAAAGGATGTGGACACATTGGAGAGGATCCAGCGGAGGGCAACTAAAATGATTAGGGGCTGAAGCACTTGACCTACAAGGAGAGGCTCAGGGATTTGGGCTTATTTAGTACGCAGAAGGGAAGAATGAGGGGGGATTTGATAGTAGCCTTCAACTTCCTGAAGGGAGGTTCCAAAGAGGATGGAAAGAGGCTGTTCTCAGTAGTGACAGAAGGCAGAACAAGGAGCAATGGTCTCAAGTTACAGTAGGGGAGGTCAAGGTCGGATATTAGGAAAAACTTTCACTAGGAGGGTGGTGAAGTACTGGAATGGGTTACCTAGGGAGGTGGTGGAATTTCCATTCCTAGAGGTTTTTAAGTCTTGGCTTGACAAAGCCCTGGCTGGGATGATTTAGTTGGGGTTGGTCCTGCTTTGGACAGGGGGCTGGACACGATGACCTCCTGAGGTCTCTTCCATCCCTATGATTCTATGTCCATTTTCTTGCTTTCTCAAGTCTGATATAGATAAGAACATGGATGAAAGCATCTATAGCCAGGCAAGACACAGATGATATCTATTAGTAAGGGACATACCCTCAAGTAGGCTGTGATCTTACCTTCTATTTTTGTCATTGTGGTTTGCAGTCTAGGGATCAAATGGATTCAGCATTGGCCAAAACTGCCATTTCCCTCTTCAGCTGGCCAAGAAGTTGTGACATTTTCTTTCAGATAAGAACCTCACTGTTTATTAAGAATGGTATAAAATACAGATATTCCTCCAGACTAGACTATATCTATCTATCTATCGATCGATAGGGAGATGTAAAGGTTAACTAGCGTGAGTTTATTTTCTTTTAGTGATCTTGGGTTATCACCAGGTATAAACTTCAACCAGTATCCAATTCTCTTAACTCTCCAAAATAAACCTTGCAGCCTACTGAACTCTGTCCACAAACAGCAACGTCAGGAGTTCGCTTTCTCCAGTCAAGACAACTAAAAATACCTCAGTTACTTGAAGGTGAAACTTTCTGCCTGCTTCGTATAGTCAGTCTAACCATTACAGTACTCTATACACCAGGGGTGGCCAACCCATTCTGGGCAAAGAGCCAAGATAGCCGGGGGGGGGGGGAAGGAGAAGCTCTAAAAAAAAAAAAAAAAAAAAAAAAAAAAAAAAAGAAAAAGGCTCTGCCCCTTTAAGAAACCACATTTAAACACGTTTTGAGCCTTTTTGGCCATAGCATCTTTTTGCCACCATCTTTATTCTGTAGCTTTCATGGCCGCGCCGGACGGCTACCCTGCCCAGGTCAGCACAGGGAGCCAAGAGGAGAGGGCCGTTTTTGGAGGCGCGGGAGCGGCTTTCGAGCCATGGGGGGAGGGAGGTCTTCGTGAGCCATGGGGGGAGAGGAGGGTAGAGCCACATGGGGCTCGCGAGCCTTGGGTTGGCCACGGCTGCTATACACAAATAAATATGAATACTATATAGCAGTTTCATCTACTGTAGAAGTCCACTTTGAAACAGAATAGACTAACAAGAACACATCACAACACTTGGAGCAGGCCTTAGGATTTATGGGGCCCTACGCAATACTAAAACTGGAGCCCATATGCCTGATGGCAGCCAGGAAGTGGGGAATGATTTTTTTAGTAAGATGATTTTATAATCTTCAGCAATGCACTAATGAAATATTTTAAAGCAAATTTTAAAACAAAGGTCCTGTGGACTAACACAGTAAATTCAGACCATATATACCTGGAGATTGGCAAATTCCTGTTAAATGGCTTGATTACCACTTGAATGGCTCTTTCACAGCTTCAGTGTTCTGCTAATAGGTTTAGCAGGCTTTTTCAGTTTTAAGTTAACTAGGTACTCTCTGGAGAAAGAAGAGTCATGGAAAAGGACAGGAAGAGGCAGGTGAGTGGACATTAAGACTCAGTGGGGTCTCAAATTTTCAGGTGCTCTATGGAGTTGCACATTCCACATAAGAATGGATAACAATGGCCCTGCCAACAATTTGCATTTTACATTATTTGCCAATTCATTTCAAATATGGAATTCAAGTTGCTGATTTTAACCTGTAATGCCATACATGATATACAAGTTACCTAGCCATTTGAAGAGGAGATCTTTTCTCATGATTAACAGAAACAATGGCTAGTAACAATTCTAAAAGAACCAGAATGGAGACAACATTGTTAATGGGGGCAGTATGTCAAAATGGAAAAACAGATACTAGGTTCTAGACTTTTTGACATATGCTGTGTATTTGCCCATGGAAACTTTGCTCTGCTTCTCGGTAACTTTTGAAAGCCCATAGCAATAACAAGCATAAATCTGAACCATCATCTGTAGGCATTAAAAAGCACAGTCTAATGTTAGTAAAAAAAATCATACCATTTCCAGGAAAACTGTCTATCATTTCGATGACCAATCTAGGCCATCTGCTCTCCTTATTTTAGAAATGATACTAAAATTTGATAGGTCATTTTAATCACATCCTTTCCCAGAATACTGTAGATATATTACCCACAGTCCCTGGCACCATATTAGTAAGTATGTTCTTCGTGTGATTATTCCATAATGTGTCAGTGTACTGATATCTTGATCTTTTCCTATCTAGCACCCACTGGCAACTATAATACTGTCCAAATAAATGTGACAATTATTACAACTGCATACCATTTATATTTCTTATTTCTGAAATAGGAATGTTACTTTATTACTACTTCCTTATCTTTAACTGATATTTTTGTTTCAAACAGAATGAACTTTTCCAAAATATTAAACCTGCCATTTTCTAATTTAGCTAAAGCAGCTGGTTATATTGAAGCTTTACAGTCATCAGTCTCCACTTTCACTGAGTTAAATAAAGAAACCAGGGTAATTTGGTTGCATGTTTACATTTTCCCCAAGAAGATATTCCTGAGGTTTGGCAAAAGGCTTCATCTTAAACATGCCAAGCAGCAGCATAGGCTGGGCCACACACATACTTCATGCAAGCAACTTTGGCAACATCCAAGCATAGGAAAGGAAGAAAAAGACCTACCACTGTAATACTCAATGGCTGCAGTGTGACCCAGTTAAAGTGACCAAAAATGCATTTTTTAACTAACAGTTATGGTTTTATATCATTTTTGACAGTTAATTCTAACTTCTAAGTTGCTGTTTTGAGTATAAATGATGTGTCATTTGTGGCATGGGTGTATACATCCGGTGGCATGACCTGAAAATAAATCAAAACCAAACTGCTATTACAATTACAAATATATGAAGCTACATGAATTCAATTCTAGTTGTAATAACTGACATGTTTATATCAAGGTTGCACAATTGTAAAATATTGCTAGAATATTTATTGTAAAGTGATCTCTTGCATTGTTTTATATTATTGTTAGAGGTACTTATGGCATGGTACTATGATCTTGACTAAACATGAATGGGAGAAGTAATAACAGGGTGGAGTTAGTAGGAATTGCCTTGTCAGAACAGAAAACATTTTCTAAAAGAGTTAGAAAGTTACCAGAAGACAGTTTCCTTTCAATTTACAAATTAGAACATACACAAAACATGTACATAATGTGATATAAAAGGTCCCTCTCCATTCCCCACCATAGTGTCAGCATCTCAAACACACTCATGCAGACTAACAGTCCTTCATATTTAAAAATACAACCATCCTACAGAGTAGCAAGACTAGTTGGAGCAGAGCTCGTTAGAAATTTTTCATTGAATCATAGAATCATAGAACACTAGAAGTGGAAGGAACCTCAAGAGGTCATCGAGTCCAGTCCCCTGCCTTCATGGCAGGACCCTGTACCATATAGACCATCCCTGATAGATATCTATCTAACCTACTCTTAAATATCTCCAGAGATGGATGGAGATTCCACAACCTCCCTAGGCAACTTTTTTCAGTGTTTAACCACCCTGACAGTGAGGAAGTTATTCCTAATGTCCAATCTAAACCTCCCTTGCTTCATTTTAAGCCCATTGCTTCTGGTCCTATCCTCAGAGGCTAAGGAGAACAATTTTTATTTATTCCAGTAGTCAAACACTGGAGATATTTAAGAGTAGGTTAGATAAATGTCTATCAGGGATGGTCTAGACAGTATTTGGTCCTGCCATGAGTGCAGGTGACTGGACTCGATGACCTCTCGAGGTCCCTTCCAGTCCTAGTATTCTATGATTCTATGCCAATATCTAAATCACTGATGAAGATATTGAACAGAACTGGTCCCAAAACAGACCCTTGCAGAACCCCACTTGTTATGCCTTTCCAACAGAATTGTGAACCGTTAATAACTACTCTCTGAGAATGGTTATCCAGCCAGTTATGCCCTCACCTTATAGTAGCCCCATCTAAATTGTATTTGCCTAGTTTATTGAAAATGTTGTTCAACTAAAAATGCCACTTATCACAATCAAAACAATTTGAAAATATTGATTTTCACAAGGTTTTGTCAAAATGTCCCATTATATTTTTATTACTTTGATTTTTCAATTTAAAAATTAATTGTTTTTAACTAAAATGTTAAAGTTTTAAGTTTTAAAAGAAATCTTGTTTTAAAAAGAATTTTTTTTTCATGGGGCATTTTTAACTTTTGGTCTGTTTCAGAATTGTGGTTTTTTTTCAAAGTAACAACATTTTCCATTAAATGAAAAATTCAGTTTCTGCCTGCTCTAGCTGAGCACTTAGCACCTTGAGCCTCTGATCTTTGAACTGGTTACCATTTATTAACTAGATATTTGGAATTCAGGAAAATGGAGATAACTGACTACATGCAGGGAAAGCTCTGTTTGTCCACTTCCCCAAGGACTTATTGTGGTATAGAAGAAACATAAACTGCTAATGAGCCTTTATACATAGAAACTTTACCAGGCACAAAATAGATGCTATTTCTTCCCTCTCAGCTACTCAGCGCACTTGTCTAACTGAACCTCTGATTATCCAAAGATGTCCTTAAGACTTTTCATGATTTATGTTTACCTCATGTATTCATATAATAATGAATTATGGTGAAATAGCTATATTTAATCCTAAATCTCATTAACAAAACAGCATATTTCCCTTGACAAGTTAGATGCTGACAAATTGGGCTGCTGTTTTAGATTATTGGTGGTTATGTCTTCAGATACTATGGAACTTGCTTCCACTTAAAAAATGTATGCACTGTAAATATTTTGTATACATATTTATAACAAGAATGTCTAGTCTTTGTTCAATTTCTTTACATTGATACATATTTCATAAAAATTTTTTGGTTGAACAAAGAAGACATCTGCATTGGAAAGTTTTCATTATGGTACTACACACATTACGAAAAACTCTGGGAAATGCAACTAGTCATGGAGCAGATGCCAAATACCAGTGAAAGATGACAGACATTGCTTTTTGCATTTTGTCTTTTATTATAAAACAAAAGACACAGAGAGGTCAAATACTCCATTTCTTATTCCTACAAAACTCCAGTGATCTATAGGGGAGTTATTCTCAAGTGTCACTGTAGGATCATTAGTACTGGGGGAATTCTGCAATTGTCGCATTTGGAGCCTTAGTAAAATTGCTGAATTCCCCCCATGCTGGATCATGAGCCTAAAAGCATAATGTGCTTTTGTAACAGTTATAAACAGTGATTGTGAACGGCCACAGGACATGCAAATAAGACAGGACAAAGCTGAGACATTGCATCTAATGCATATCATACTGAGGTGATCACTTTTCATCAGCTGGCTACAGACTAGAGTTCAAGAACTAAGGTGAGTTGGCAAATCTATGTAAAGCCATTTCAGGAAGATCTGGCCATATGATGTCTGGCCCGAGTCAATGATTCATAGTTCACAATGCTATGTACTATCAGCAGTTCCTACCCTGCCATATTCAATTGCTATAATGTGATATACAACAACAAAGTCTCTGCTACATCTAGACTGCAGGCTTCTTTTGGAAGAAGCTTTTCCGGAAGAGATCTTCCAAAAAATTATTCCGAAAGAGAGCATCGACACTGCCAAAGCGCATCAAAAAAGCGATCTGCTTTTTCAAAAGATAGCATCCATTCGGTGTGGACGCTCTCTCGCATTTAAGCTATGATTACTATGGACGGAGTGGCTACCAGGGCACCTGTGCTTTTTCCTCTTTCCTCTTCTTTCGAAAGAACTCCCTCTTCCCCGTCCACACATGCCTTTTTCCGAAAGAGCTTTTGGAAAAAGGCTTCTTCCTCATAGAAAGAGGTTTACCAATGTCGGAAAAACCCCTCTGTTCTTTCAATTTTTTTTGAAAGAAAGCGATTGCAATGTGGATGTAAGTGAATTTTTTTCGGAAAAATTGCCATTTTTCTGAAAAAACTCTGTAGTGAAGACATAGCCTCACAAAGACTGAACCTATTCTGAGGCTTATGACTCATACCAAATGTCTGCAATAATTAGGCAGCTAGTTGAGATTTAGAGTCAACTTTAAATATATTAAATAAAGTGTGCTTATATAGAGCTGAAACAAAACAGAATTGGATCCAGTATGACATACTTTGAATATGAAAACTACTATAGCATTTTTAATAATAGCACAGTGACTGCTGAAATACCTTGTAACTGAACACTATTTTCATTTTTTTATATTGTATAATGGTTATGTCAGCTAAGGCAGATGGGTTCTTCTCTGTCCTCTACAGAAAAACAACAAATAGTCTAGTAGCACCTTAAAGACTAACAAAACATGTAGATGGTAACATGACCTTTTGTGGGCACAACCCACTGGATCTGGACTTCCAACACTCCTGTCATCTGAAGAAGTGGGCTGTGCCCACGAAAGCTCATGATACCTCCAAATGTTTTGTTAGTCTTTAAGGTGCTACTAGACTATTTGTTGTTGTTGAAGTTTTTCCTGTTACAGACTAACTCATCTACTCCTCTGAAGTTCTACAGAAAGTGCAATGGGATATTTTTCACGCTCTCATCAGCTGCCATAACAATTGCATTTCTTCTGATGGCTAATATATCCAACAGTGTAATATTTCCCACCACACTTTGCAGTGCTATTTTTTGGTATAGCCCTAAATCCTGGCATGAGTTTGAACAAACTTCTATTCCAGATGTGAAAATGCAACTCAGTCATGCTAATGCTATGAGTTTTGAAGTAAACTTTTGTTAGACTCTCTTTTGCTTCTTAGTATAAAGAATCTAAATATAATTGTGTGGAATGGTGTTTCTGTCTGTGCATTCTATGTACTCAGAGAAAATCTAGGCTATTTCACATGGTTGATTATCCAATGTTTCCTCCACTGTTTTCCCACCTTACTTGCTCCAATTAGTGCTGGTCACGTAACATTGTCTGATGCAGTGAATCTTCCACCACTGTTTGTACATGATTCTTTATTGTCATTGCTTTGATGAAAAGCTCAGAGCTCCCCTATATCTTGTGATCTACCCACATTGTTCTTTCTTTATATTTCTAATCACAAACCAGATAGCCTATTCATCAGCACCAACTTACCAAAAACAGCAAAATCTGAGCACTGCACACTGTTCCACCTACAGAGAGTTAAAGTAACGGAATGGGAACTGTAGATTTGGGGCGGGGTGGGGGTGGGGGTGGGGAAACCCCTACTTGGTAAGTAAAGATGCACAGAAATTAAAATCTGTCAATCAGCAATTGATGTTTAACTTAGGTTTGGTATTTCATTACTGTACATAAATAAATATGGGGAAAATCATTGCGGCTGCAGGTCATCCAGAGCAGAAAACCCAAGCTGGGAACTCATTCAGCACTGAGTTCATATATACCATTGGATAACCACAATAATACATTGCTAAAAGTGAAAAAAAAAAAGAACATACCGATTGTTGTTACTAATAAAAAATAAATTTTAAATGAAGATATTTATTCTTCTAGAAAGCTTTCCTCTCATTCCACTCGTACATACCGAGATCTCCAAGACATAAGATATTTACATAATACAGAGACCACAGGTTTAAACACATGCATGCATGCACTAAAATGTTCACTAATTAAATTCACACTTGTAGTACCTCCCCCTCCCCTTTGACTCTCAAGGCTTTTCTGAGCCCCAGTTGGTCCATTCAAGAGGCAATGAATGGAGAAATGCTGCAATGCAAGGAGGGATCAGCCTGAAGGCAAGGGCAATAGCCTCTGCCTGCAGATATAAGCCTTGTTTTCACTAGAAAACATGTGCAGACCATTGTCATTGATTGTGTTAACACAATTAAGTAATCAGCATAAACCTGATTAAATCATCTACAACCATAGATCAGCCAATTGTGTTTAAACTCTGATCTCAGCAAAACTTAATCATGGTTATTCAGATGCCTCATGCTGGTCTGCACTGACTGCTAAACGGTGTCCAGTTAGGTTGACCATTTACAACAGGACTCAAAACACTAACATTTTATAGACAAGGCCACTGAAGTTGCTGGAGCAAAGGGTGATGGAGAGAGAGTAGCATACCAGGGAGATTAGGGAAGGAGCTGAACTGTTGTGTGTGTTTCAGAGAAGAGAAAGTAGGTGAAGCAAAAGCTTCTGCAGGGCATGGATTCAGGGGTCAGGTCCAGAAATTATGTAAAAAACCAGACTATTTTGAAATAGGAAGCTGTCATTCCAATAGGGTTTCCACTGACTACAAGCAGTACTCAAGCTTTCTTCTCATGGTTTGTGGAGTGACTAGAATGCCTTGATAGAATTATCACTTCATCATGCATATTTACATGTTTATAAGTTTTATTTTTAACATCTTATTGAAATTGAACTTCTCAGGTAATTCTTATGACAACAACATGTGCATGTGTCTATTCGCATCTCAACTTAACCAATTTTTACATTATTTGAGGCTGACCCAGAAGTCACAGGCTAACAATAAATACAGTCTCCCATCAGGCAGAAGAAGTATATTACTCTTCCTATACTGAATTAATGAGGTAGTAGCTTAGCATTTGACAGATGTTTAGGTTTTATTAGTGAACGTATTTAACCTTTTATTTCCTAACTGCACAGTTCCTTCTCTATAAACAGAACAGACACATATTCTTGATTTCCTTACCCTAGGTCTTTTCCTAACTGTCAAATACCAATAACGAACAGACACAGAATAGATGAGAACTGGTAAACACCAGGGTCAGCTAGAGGTCTGTGAATTAGTAATTCTAATTGTTTCAAAAGACATTGCCACAATCGGCTGAAGGTAATAACTAAGGGTATGTCTACACAGCAAAGTTATTTCGAAATAACAGTAGTTATTTTGAAATAACTTTACCAGCATCTACACAACCAAACCGCTATTTCAAAATTAAATCGAAATAGCGGAGAGCTTATTTTGAAATTGGTAAACCTCATTCCACGAGGAATAGCGCCAATTTCGAAATTGATATTTCGAAATAAGCACTGTGTAGACGCTTATTTCGAATTAGGGGGCCTCCAGCCCTTCCCATGGTGTCCTGGTGGCCACTCTGGGCACAACCAAGAAAACTCCTCTCCCTCCCCCCTTCCCCGGAGCCCTTAAAGGGGTAGACTCTGGCCATAGTGCCTGTGCCAGCTCTAAGCCTGCCAGCCCAGAGGCAGCAGTCGCTGCACCTGACCCAGTGGCCCCAGCATGAGCCAGGCAGCCAGCCCTCCACCGCCCCCCAGGACCAGTCTGCCAGCTCCCAGGAGCCTGCCAGGGGCTGGAAAAGGCGGGCGCCTGCCTGGTCCAGTGCGGAGATCAGGGACCTAATTCAGGTTTGTGGGGATGCCTCCAACATCCATGATCTCCACACTAAATGGAGGAATGCAACCGTCTACAGGCGGATAGCTGACAGCCGGGCCACCAAAGGCTACATGCGAACCCAGGAGCAGGTTCGCATGAAAATAAAGAAGCTGCAGCAGGCGTATGCCAGGGCCACAGGGGGCAGCTCCCAACCAGGGTCAGACCCAGACCTCTGCCCCTACTTTGATGCCGTGGACTGCATCCTGGGGGGCACGATGGTCCGTGCCCCCCAAGTGGTCATCGACCCTGGGGCAGAGCTTGCTGCCTCCTGCTGCTCCAGCCCCTGCTGCCTCCCCAGCTACTGCTCCTCCTCCCATTCCTTCTCCCCCTCCCGCTTCTTCCTCCCCACCCTCCCCACACCCCCAGGGATGCTGAGGCCCCTGCACCCACGGTGCTGGGAAATAGTTGGGCCGGCGAGACCCCCAATCCTGACCCCTGAGCTTCTCCTCCCCCTTCCTCCCCTTGCCTCCCCCTGCCAGCTCCCTCCTCCCAGGTTTCTCCCTCCCCTCTCCCACCCTCCCTTCTCCCCTCTCCCACCTTCTTTCCCCAGTCTCACCTCAGTTTCATTCTCCCCCCACCCCAGCTTTGTTCAATAAAGAGGCTTTGTTGTAATTAACGCATGTGTCTTTTATTGTACAGAAGGAAGGGGGATTAGGGAGGGGTAAGTGGAAGGACGTGAGGAAGGAATGAGGCACAAGCCCCCAGTGGGGCATGCCAGGGAGACTGTTACTGCCTGCAGAACGTGCTGCCAGGCTCGCAGCAACACGTCCAGAGTGCCCAGGGGCGGCTCCGGCTCCAGCTCCATGGTGCCGAGTGCTGTGGTGTCCTGAGTGAGGGCAACCAGAGCATGCAGAGAAAAAAATGCTTTGCTGTCCCTCAGCGAGGTATACAAGCAAGCAGGGAAACCTTAGAACCGGCTGTCCGGGGGAGTCCCTTTAAGCACAGGTCTCAGCCTCAGTCAGCAGCCACACAAGATAACTCCTGACCTCATGCCCTGCCAGAACCGGTTCCGGCCGGCCTTAAATGCAATTCAGTGTCCTATCAGTATGGATGCGCTATTTCGAAATAGCAAAATGCTATTTCGAAATGCATTTTGTGTCTAGACGCGTTATTTCAAAATAAGCTATTTCGAAATAACGCTGTAGTGGAGACATACCCTAACAGAATCAGCCAGGGGGGCATGAATTAGTGCTAAAGGACTAGCAGGAATGAATGAATGGAGACAACAAATGGCAAGATAGACATACAGAGTAGAGGATCTCAGCCTACACGAACGTGTGTGGGTGACTCAGTGATGATCAACAGGAAGCAAGATTTTGACCACTAGATATTGATATGATACGGGCATACAGTGAGATGTCCTAAATACTAATCCCTGTTTTCTGCGGTTCACCACTGCCAATGGCTGTTTGTCCATATGGCCCACTGTTTCATTATAACCTGCTCTTAGAGAGCCACGCTTCATTCATCAGTAATCTTTTCCTCTACTGTCCTGCACATGCTGTCTCTACACCTACCTGTGTCTAGACATACACAACAGACTTCCAGGAGTCTAGCTATTGCCATGGAGACAGTGACATGCATGAAGAATTTGGTAGTTGAAAGGAGCCCAAGGTTCTTTAACTTGTCCTCCTTTGGGACCTTTCTGTGCACACATGCCCAGGGATAATTCTAAGTTTCCTTAGACATGCTCCATCCTTTTTGTAGTTCGCTAACTCACACATCTGCTTTCTGGGCACATAAATTCAGAGCTCAAGAGCAGCAAATGAACAAGCTTCTTGCAGTGATGATGGGGAAATATACACCTGACTTTTCTTTTCTCTTTTTTTTTCCCTTTCAGCTAGTGAGATTCCACATTTATATACTGCTGTTTGCCTCAAGGCCACCACTGCACCCTCAGAAGATAGAACAAATGAAATATAAAATAAAAATTGCGAAAATGAAATATAAAAAAATAATTGCTCTTTTTGTGGGGGGAAGATTTTGGGTCTGTTATCAGAATGGTTATTCTCTGTTCTAACAATGCATTTATTTACAAAATTCCAATATTACTGACATAATATTCTCATAGATCAAAAACCAGTAACTTCAGAAGAGTGACTGGAAAACAGAAATATACACTTTTGATATAGTATATTGTTCTGTATTTCAGAAGTTTATTTAAATTCAATTTCTATGAGATTTGTGTGTCTGTCTGTGAATCTATTTGTTCAAAAACTCCCCCTAAACAGTAAGAGCTAGGACCCCCAAATTTGATGTCCCGCTTTTTCTTATTCTAACTTAAAGCAAGATCAAGGTTTGGTTGTGTCAGGAAAATGGGACTGTGCCTGGACTCTGATTGTTTTCCATAATAGAGAAAGGGAGACGGGGTGTTCAGAGGGACACAATACTACAGAGTGACCAGTAGGGGCTGCAAGGACCTGGAAGGGAGTGTCCAGCTGGGGGCAGAGTCACCATCTTGCCAGCCATCAGTCTTCTGCCCCCAGCAGGAGTCACAGCCCACCCCCACCTCAGCACTGCTGGGCCACCCAGCGTGGCCATGCTCAGCCAGCCTTCACGGCCCTCTCCTCTGCACCCTCAGGCCAGGGGCAGCCAGTACCCACAGAAGGCCTCTGAGGCCCCTCCTGCCTCCCAGGCCCAAGGAGCACTGGCAGGAGGTTTCCATGCCCTGCCTCTCCCTCCACTATGCCCTGTCCTTTCCCCCTCCAAAAACCCAGGCAACATGAGGAAAGACTTCTAGTATTTAAGTAGTCATGTCATTCATAACTATAACACATGGCAATCACTTCATTTCATAAATAATCATATCATTCACAACTACAATGCAAGACAATCGACCACCCACACCATTTCATCGCATGATATGACATTACTTCATTTATTGTAAATATTGTACAAGCACATCAGCAGATACATTATTCTTCCTCTTCCAAAGGTCTGTACAAGCCCAAGTGGTTTGACCTGGGTCTGCATACTGCAGCATGAATTCTGTAGTCCTACCTTTGGAGCCTGGGTTAGAAATGCTACACATAGGGTCAGTATGCAGTGTAGATGCTCAAGCACTAGATTTATGAACCACAAGTTTAGACTTACCCTTAAATAAAATGAAATTTTCAAAAGAGCATAAAAGCTCCCCTTAAGGACAATGTGCTCATTGTAACCTTCACGTGGCTAGCTTAAAGAGATGCTCTTTTACAAGAGATGGGGAAAAGAGAAAGGGGAAAGTTTACAGGGGTAAACATGAAGGACAGGAAATAGGTAGGGTCAGGTTCTTGTAGCACATTCTTAGTCCAAAGTATTTTAGTGGAGTAGTTTTGGAAGATGGGCTATAGATAGGATCCACATCATCCCATCACTGTTCAAAAAGCTTAGAGATTTGGTGAAAGTATGCTATCAAATATGTAGAAGCTGACAGATTGCTGCCTGCATTCCTGTTCGTCTTTTTTCAAGCTTTTAGAGTCAGCAAGCTAGTGCTTGGATAAGCAAGGGACACTTTAGAAAGCACTTTGGAGTGGAAGAATATACAATGGGAAGAGCAATCAATCATCTTAATCCTGAGGATCTTGAAAACCAAACTGAGGGGGTGAAGTAAATTCTTAACACTGCAGCAGAGTGGTGGGATAAGACAAGAATTAGCCCAGTTAAGGCAGGGAGGACATAGACATTAAAGAGACTCAATGGATAAGGTTCCCTCTTTATTCATTGTGATGGAAATCCCTTCATAACATACCAATTTGTTTCATTTTTCAAAAATGTGCTTACATAGCATAGGCATAAATGGACAGTTTTCACAGTGAAGAGGGGTAAATAGTGGAGTCCCCCAAGGATCTGCACTGGGACCAGTGATGTTCAATATGTCCATAAATTAAATTGAAAACAAGTTATGAATTAGTGGAAAAGTTTCCAGACGTTACAAAATTACTAATGATAGTCAAGCCTAAAGCAGACAGCAAAGAGTTACAAAAGGATCTTACTGAACTGGGTGACTGCTCCCCGCCCCCCAAAAAAATAGCAGATGAAATTCCATATTAATAAATGCAAGTAATACACACTGGAAAACAACCTAAATTATACATACAAAATTAGGGGGTCTTAGTTAGCTGTTAACACTCAGAGAGATATTACAGTCATTGTGGATAGTTCTCTGGAAATGTGTGTTCATTGTGCAATGGCAGTCAAAAGCTAAATGAATGTTAGGAACCATTAGGAAAAGGATAGATAACAGAAAATATCATAATGCCTCTATATAATCCAGGGTATGCCTATTCGTTGAATACTGTGTGCACTTCTGATCTTCCCAACTCAAAAAAAGATACATTAGTATTGGAAAAGGTACAGAGGAAGGCAATGATCAGGGGTGTGGAACAACTTCCATATAAAGAGACATTAAAAAGGTGGGGGCTGTTCAGCTTGGAAAAGAGATGACTAAGGGGGTTGAGAGAGACCATAAAATAATGAATTGAGAAACTGAGTAAGGAAGTGTTATTTACTCCTTTCAAATACCACAGGAACGAGGGGTCACCCAATGAAATTAATAGGCAAGAAGTTGAAAGCAAACATAAGGAAGTACATCTGCATACAACACATGGTCAACCTGTGGAATTGGTTGCCAGAGGACGTTGTGAAGGTCAAAAGTATAACTGAGCTCAAAAAAGAACTAGATAATTGCTATTGCCAAGATTTTTGATAATCCATCAATTGCTATTGCCAAGATTTTTCAGAGGGGCAGCCGTGTTAGTCTGTAACTGGAAAAACAAACTACAAATAGTCTTGCAGCGCCTTAGAGACTAATAAAAAATGTAGACGGTATCATGACCTTTTGTGGGCACAACCCACTTCTTCACTTGAATGGTAAAGATGGTCAGGGACTAGATGACAGGGGATGAATCATTCATTTGGCACCAGCCACTGTTGGAAAACAGGATACTTGGCTAGATGGCCCATTGGCCAGACTGAGTCAAAATATTGTATTTTTATGTTCTAAAGTTTGGGCTACTATTTGGTTCCTATTCTTTCCAGACAAGGGCTGCAACACACTGATGGCATTAAATTGTGCACAGGACATGTGAGACCACCCTATTAGAGAATCAGAGCTAATTTCCTGCTTTCAGAACCATGCAAAGAATCCAACAGTGGTGTGGACTTGGCGGGAAAAGTACTGTAGATTGGGTACACAAGCAGGGTTCAGGTTGCTGAACACTTCACATCTGGACCTAGAGTCAGATGAGTCTGAGCTGGCATGAAAAAAGGGGAAGCCTAAGGAACAAACTGATGCCCCTTGTATATTAATTGGAAGCCTAGGAGACGACACCAGATGAAAATATAATTCCCCTCAGTTTAAAAAAGTTGGGGGGAGAGGATAGGATGGGAGGGAAAATCAGTGAATATCAGGGAACTTTGCAGAGATGTGGAGGAGGCAGCCAAGCATTTTGCTGGCACCTCCTTGCAGCAGATGTCCAGTGCAATCACTCTGAATGGAAGGGATACTGTTAACATACCAAATAGAGTATAAAAGCATTTGAAGGAAAGCATCCCTTAAAGAAGCTGAGTAAGGGACATTGGAGGTCCTGCATCTTTTACAACAAGGAGCCGTTGCCTACGCTCTGACAAGAGAGCTGGGGAATGGAAGTCGGGGCTCCTACATCTGGAACAGCGAGGAGCTAACCTTCTCTTTCTATAGCCCCCTCTCACCTCATACAAAGGGAGGTTCCAAAACAGGAGGGCTTTGAGTTTGTTGGGGTCCGCACTGTACAGTCTGTGCCATTTCCCCAACTGACGTAGGTTGGAGCAGCCCGAAGACTGGGATCCAGCTGGGCAGAGAAACAACTCTCCAAAAGACTCGCGCTGTGCTGAATGCTGAACTACCTCTATCACAGTAGAGAATCTGGCCTTTTGTGTTTGTCAATGGTAATTACTGCTGAATGCTGACGTGTGCTCAGTTCTGCACACAAGACAGCTAAGGATGCAGTCTCTTCCTTAGGGAGTTCACAATCAGAGAAAAAAAATTCTCTTCCCACTCTCTCTCCCTGGCTCCACTTTTATCTCCCAGCATCCCTGCCCACCTTCATCAATTTGCTGGTATAGGAGCCTTCATTCAGCCCACCCCTCCATTTCTTAAATGCTCCCTTTAGGCCAGAGATCCATCCACTCTGCTGCTCAAGAAGATCAGGGCTTTTTTGTCAAAAAAAGCCATACAAGCCTGCAGGAGGCAGAAAAACTTGAGTATCAGTGCACGGGCAAGCAGCAATCTGTATTCTTTGCTCCCTGGAACGCTTGCTACGTACTATATCATTAACAAACAGGGAATCAAATTGGGGTGGGGGAGGGTATTTTAATACCTAATGTCCCTTCTCAAACTTGTGACCAGCTCCTACCCTGCTACTACACCACTAGTAGAGGTAGCAGTAAGGAAACTGTGTAAACAGAGGTACAGAGTCACTATTTTAAATGCCAATTTAACATTGTAAAAGATTTTAATTTGTTGTTTGCATCTTGAAAATCAAAGTACATTTTCAAGCCACAAAAGTATAATTTATAGGATATACATTTATAAATCTGCATGTGATAAGTCTTTCTGAAAGATGACAGCATCCGATACAAATATCAAATGCATATTTCAGCTAGATGAGACGGTAGACTGCATGTCAAACTAATGTGACTATTTGCACAGGATTACTGGGAAACAGAAGACTGGATGCTCATAAATCCAATTATGTGACTTCCTGAAATACTGTTACATTTGTTAAAAGACTGATAGATTTTTAAGGATCATATTGTCTGTAATTGAAACAGCTCTATAAATTAATGTTACAGGACATTTTCTTTTATATTTTTTGCCATTTTGACAATTAATATTGTAATTTTATATGGAACACCATACATATATTTGTTTTGGTGCACAATACACCAAAATAAATTGTTAGTTCAATGGTGTCTAATGTTATTTTAAATCTGTTTATAAAAATCATTCTAATGTGAAAAAGAATCAGCATATAATCAATTTGTTCAACTATATAAGTAATGAAAAAGCATACAACTTTTAAATGTTGACTTAAAAACAGAACTCCTGGGAATACTGTGTATTTGTTTGTTTCATAAACAGTATGTATTCAAACAAACTTACAGCTACTTTTTGAGCAACGCTTTAAAACAATGCCCTAAATAATATCCCCACAAGGCCTTGTGCCTGCAAGAATATACTGTTATAATGTACCATAAAACAGAAACAATCTAGTAAAGATTAATGCAGATGAACAAATATTGTATTTATTTTGCATAAATAATACTTATTACTTAGCATACCAGCATCAGACTCAACACCAACAAAAGTGTTATTTTATTCCAAGTTTACAAAGAATTTTCTTTTGGGAAAATACCATCAATAAATTAATTCTTCAATTTTTTTCTAGAAATAGTAAACTTTTCAACAAAATCAACAATACTGATGTCAAAGACATATACTGAAATTATATATACAAATGACACTGTCAAATTCGTATTTACACTGTAATCCAAATTGTGAATTCTAGCCTTTTGCCTCTGTTGACAGCTAATACATTAATATGAATTAAACCCTCCCCACACTTCCTGAACAAGAGAGGCCAAACTGTCTCCTACTCATTGTTTTAACAGCATGTGAATAATTTATTGCTATTTGATAGCATGGATTGCCACTGAATTTCAGGCTCAGTAGATAAAGTACCTAGTATCTGTCTTGTATACCCTGTCTTCTTGCATCATCGGTACACCTTCAAAAAAAATTTTAGTCTAAGAGACCATATGTTATGTCCATTTTCCCATTTTAGAGGAGTACATTTATTTTACTGAATAATTTAAAGGCAAAAGAAACTTGCAGTATGTTTTTCCCCTTAAGGATGGTAAATTCACATCTGATTTTAACTATCCATAACAAAATGTCAAGGTCCATTACCAAACAATTTGAGACCAAAGAAATTAAGTAGAATTTTGAACTTTCCTTTGAAGATTTCTAGATTTTGAAACATATTACTCATACTATGCTCAGGGAAATTTCACCTCTTATACAACCTCTTTTCTCCCTTCCTCCCCCACAACTAAATTAACAAAATAATTAAAGGAGTAAAGTCTACTGTATTATGAAGCACTTAGGGTACTAGAGTGATGAAGGCTATTGAAATGCCTATGTTCAAAAACAAAATGTTCCTGGCTAAGAGATATAAGTATCCTTATAAGATAAGAGTACAACCATACGTATAGCCAACCCATTAGATTATTATGATAATTTTTCCACTTCATTTGAATTTTCTATGTACCAATTATAATGGTTACCAAAGGACTGACTAGTGAAATGGAACTTATGTGCAAAGTGTCTCCACCCTTTGTTCATATAAGAAATGACTTTTCAGATAGAAGTAAACTGGGGTTTACATTAGACTAAGCATTTGGAAGTGTACTTTGACCTTTTCAAATATTTTTTCAGAGGGTTATAAACAATATGTGACCAACAGTCAGAACTGCATCTAAGAAAGTAGATAGGGAGTAATGTCTTATTCACTAAATATTTTATCTTACACTGGAGTTCACAACCTAACTTTCTGCAACTTTCTTTTGACAGTCTTTCACTAAAACATTCTGAAGCAGTTAAGTCAGCTGATGGAGGAATGATCTTCAACATCAGTCTTTTTAATTCAAAACCAGAAAAATATTGCCTCTTCTACAATAGATTTAAGGGAAAATTGTATTTGAAGTTGGGATTTTTCCTGTTTAGGAGTAGCATTATGCTAAACTGTCTTATAAAATTCATTGACTTCTACCACTGAGAATCAGTTGACAACTGTGCTTCATGCTGATTTGATATTTAAGTAGTTGTCCATTAAAAGAAATGCATTATGATTATACGAGAATAAAAAAGAGAGGAGGGCTCTGACCTATGCTTCTTTCTCCAAATAAGTCCCTTTGGCTCTGTGTAATAGATGGCCTAATGTGAACCTGGCTTCATCTGGGAGCAGGTCACAATTTTCCTCTAAAGTTGATTTTAGATGTTACCATTTCTCTTGGGGACTATGAAGCATGTAGAAATGACTTTATAAGCTCCGAAAATAACTCATCTCACTAAGATAAGCAATTGTCCTGTCATGTCAGAAAAAAATACAGGAGGCAATGGATATGACTTAATTAGACTGAAACTTTATACACTTTAAGTATCTGGGACTACCTGGCAATATATTGTATGGTGCAGATTAATTATTTCTACTTTTTGGGAAGTCCTACTGCCAGCTCTTCCCTATCTTACCCTGGTCCCAGCCAAACAGTTGCTATGACCTAACTGCCCTCTCCCATGTGAGAGCCAAGGAACCTTAAAAACTGGGCAGAGGCTGATTCCTCGCTACATCAAATATTAGGAGAACTAAACCCATTTCCCCCCAGCATCATCAAAAGATGCTTTCCTCTAAATCCCTATTCAGTTCATTTTATCTTACAACTATATTCTTCTTCCATAACAAGTCCCTGCATTGGACATCTGCCATTAGTTACTAAAAGTTGTAGCACTTTCATCAATCTCTCTGCCCACCCCACCAAGTCCCTAAATCACTGTGGGGAAGGTGAAAAAACCCACCCTGTCTAGACCACTCTCTCCACGTGCCGCTCATGCAGCACAGCCCCTCCCCTGCACACTGTGCATTGCCACTTCTAGCGATGGGACACCAGTTTCGACTGGTGGGACCACATTGTCATGGAGCAGTAGGACAACCAGAAGTGGCTCCTGAACTTCCGCACATGGACACCTTCCTGGAGCTCTGAGAGTGGCTTGCCCCTGCCCTCAGGTGATGGGACACCCACATGCAACCCGCCATCCCCCTCTAGAAGCAAGTTGCCATTGCACTTTGGAAGCTCGCCATGCCGGACAGCTACTGCTCTGTTGGGAACCAGTTCAGCATGGAGAGATCAACCGTCGGGGCCATGCTCATATAGGTATGACTCTCATGGGATTGTCCCAAGAGGGCAGTGAACTGCTGGGATGGGGCTGCCTAGCAAAGGGTGGTGGAAGCTCCCTCCCTGGAAGGTTTTTCAGTCATCCCTTCACGAAGTCCTGCCAGGGTATGAGGTAAGTTGGGTTTGGGTCTGGTGTGTCGGAAGGAGGGTTGGGCTCGGGAAAATCATGAGGGCCTGCGCAACCGTGTGATTCCCTGTTTGTCTCCTTCTACAGGTGATGAGGGCCATCAACACCATCCTGCTGCACAGGGTCATCATCCTGGGCAACATGGACCCCATCGTCACCAGCTTTGCTGCCATGGGCTTCCCCAACTCTGAGGGGGGCATTGATGGCATCCACATCCCCATCTAGGCCCCTGACCATTTGGCATCAGATTATATCAACCGGAAGAGATACTTTTCCACGGTTCTGAAGGCCCTTATGGGCCACCAAGGACGGTTCACCACCATCAACATTGGTTGGGGAAGGTGCATGACACCCACGTATTCCGCAACTCAAGCCTCTTCCAGAAGCTGCACACTGACACTTTTTTTCCCTGACTGCACCGTCAATGTTGGGGAGGTGGGCATACTGATGTGCATCATGGGGCAGCTTACCTTCTGCCCCCCTAACTGATGAAGTCCTACACGGGACACCCTGACCAAAGTCAGGAATGTTTCAATGCCAGACTCATCAAGGCATGCCTAGTTGTGAAGAGCACTAGGGAGGAGGGTCTTAGGGATGGGGCTGGAGCTGGGACTGATGGCTGCCTCAGGTGGTGGCTGCTGGACCACTCAATAGCAGCTACCAGATGGTCATGGCAGCAGTGAAAGCTGAACAACAGCTCCTGCCAGGTGGCATAGCACAGCTCCAGCTCTGTACCCTGTCTGGTGTCCTGCCATTCCAGAGACTGCTGCAGGGCACATAGGTAGGCAATGTGCTCCTGTTGCAGGTCTTCCTGGGGTCACCGGCATCTTCAGGTGTCGCAGGGTCGAGAGGATGGTGCAGGAGGCGGTGGACACACCTCACTCACAGATGGTCCAGCTGTGAAGAACAGAGAGAAGGGCAGTCATCCCAGGAGACAGGGTGCATGAAGCCTACCCCTCATCTCTGAGCCAACACCAAAAGGGCTCAGGTCAGACGAAGATGAAGTGCTTTGAGCAAGGCTATCTGTGGCCTAGACTGTGGGGACCTTCCTGCTGGGACACGGACATCCCAGGAGAGCCCCGCTACTCCCATGTTCCGGGGACAAGCAAGCATGGGAAGCTGCCAGCCAGGAGGGGAGCCGGCAGGTGGGAGTGGTGGATGGGCAGGCTCGCCTTCCCTCTATGCCATGCACACGTTGGGTCTGGCAGTGGCAGTGTTCCACAGGGAGAGGACTTGTATCCCTGCCCACTGGAGGATAGCTGAGGGGAGAGTGTTGGGAAAGGTGCGTGAGCGGCAGAGGCTGCTTGCTGGCGAGAGCGCTACTGGGTTTCCCTCCACTTCCTCCCTCTCCCAGCAGCCTCCCTGGCAGAGGCTCAGTGTCCTCTGCCTCACCATGCTTGACTAGGGGCAGATGCCACCCCAAGAATGAGGGCATGCCTGTGTGCAGCACTGCTGAGTTTGTGTCCATGACCCCATCCTCCTCAGCAGTGGTTTGTGGTGTGAAGGTGTCCCACCACAGCGTTGGGAGTAAGGTGGGCCTGTGCGGGAACTCTGTGAGCAGGAGTTCAGGAATCGGGTGTGGCAGGCTCACGATTGAGTGCTCTGGACTGGTGTTCCATGCGCACCCAGGTGCACGGGCTGCTGTGTGATGCCCAGGCCGAGAAGGCTGGGCAAGGAGTGCTCAGCCCCTCACCACCCACTGCATGTGTCTAGGGAAAGTAATGCAACTCACTTGATGGGCCTTCCCCAGCCTCGTCCAGCCCTTGGGTGACATCCTGGAGGAGGGGTACCAGCTCCAGGGACAGGCTGACCTCCTGGCTGGTGGGCATGGTGTCGGCGCTGGCCTCCTCCTCTGCTCCTCATTGTCATCCTCCACAGCCCCGCCCCTGTGGAGGATGATGATGGGTATGTCCAGGACGTAGTCGATGATGTGGAGAGGCGACCTGCCCCCCTCCCCAGGATGCCACCTAGCTGGGAGTAGAAGTGGCAGCTCTGGGTTGCTGCTCCCAATCAGGAGCTTCTTTCCCTGGCCTTGGTGTAGGCCTGGTGGAGCTCCTTAATCTTCATTCTAACCTTATCCAAAGTGTGGCTGTCTCCTCTGGACCAGGCTGTCAGCCATTCGGTCATAGACATCAGCATTTCGCTGTCTGGCATGGAGATCCTGGAGGTTGGACTGACCCCCCCCAGATCTCAATCAGGTCCAGGATCTCCACTTCGGTCCATGAGGGAGCCTTCCTCTTTCACCCTCCCCCCCCAGCCAGGGGCTTCCAAGGTTTGCATCTGTGGAAGGCTCAAATGGAGTATGGGGCTCTGCCATAGCAGCAAGGAAGGCAGTGATGGCTGCTGGTGTGAGGCAGCCCTTTCTCCTGTGGCTGCATCTTTAAGGGCTTCAGGGGAAGGGTAACTATAGAGTTTTGATCAGTGTGGACAGAATATCCAGCAGGGTACCTGTGGTAGGCCCCGGAGGCCACTTATTTCAAAATAAGCACAGCTGCGCACACCCTATTTCAAAATAACTCTTTTAAAATACACGTTATTCCTCGTGAAATGAGGGTTACAGAATTCGGAGTAAGAAGCCTGTTATTTTGAAATTATTTCAGGCTTGCTGTGTAGACGCTCACTTTGTTATTTCAAAATGACATTAGTTATTTCAAAATAATGCTGCTGGGTAGACATGCCCGAAGAAATCTACTGTTTTGACAGTTTCAGAAAAGAAGTTTGTGACATAAGGTACCCTGAGATATCTTGCTCATGTAAACGTTTTAGATGCTGGATTCTAATTGAAGCCAGATTAAAAAAAGCAAAATGAACTAAATCTACCTTTAATCAATGCACCATAAATGAGACAGAAACTCTTTTCAGCACCTTTAAATAGGCAGAGCCACAGCAAAATAAGGAACCAAAGTCAGAACTACCTGGGACTGCAACAACCTAAAAAATAGTTTTTTTGAAGGAAAACACTGCCCATCCAATCTCCACTAGAGACTCTTTTACCCAGCAAGGAGCATTCATGAGGCTTGGCTTCCTTCCAGCTGGTTAGATCTCATTCTAAGATTGGCTGTTGCCAGCTGGGTACACTTTAGGCATGTTTAAATCATCTGAAATTCTAAAACCCTGATTCTGACAACAAAAACTAGGCCAAGTCTAAGGTGCAACTTTACATTCAAATTAACCAGTAGTGAATAACTATGCCTGTGGTGCTGCCTGCCTCTTCTCCCAGAGTAGAGAGTATAACCAACGTGACACTGCTCCTGGGAGCAAAGGAATGTAACCGAGGAGAGCAATGTAGATCTCTAAATAATAATGGTACAGTGTGATATCCCTAATTCACCAGAATTATCATGGACAACACTTTAAAAATACAAAGTTCTCTTTAATTCAGAGAAGTCCTAGTTATCTCTGAGCATAAAATTAAACTAAAATTTAATACTTCAGATGAACTTCACTCACGCTTTCCCACATCTTATACGGTGTTTTAGAAAGGGTAGTGTCTCAGGATACTGTTTTCCAGCTGTACAATACATTTTATGCACATATTCCACCCTCATCCCCTCCCTTCTGCTGATAAGTGATGGGAAAGGGCAGCTCAGAAACAATGTCCTGCCATATCGGGCTCCCACTGAGTACACACTAACCCCATTCTCCCAAATCTCACTACAGTGTCACAGCTCATTAAATTCAACTGAAGGATGAGAAATGAGTAGTGTTACTGAATCTGCACAGTTTGTGTTTACCAGCAAGAACACTGCATGTAGTGTTGCTTGCAAAATAGTCCTGTAATATGGAAGCACTCTTGTTGGCAGCTTTGACAATTTATCTTTTCATACCAAAAAAAAGTGAAACAGTGGCTGCTTTAAAACTGTTGCTCCTTGTACTAATGGGAAAAGAGGAATATTAAACTATTACAGTGAAATCTCTGTTGCCATCAAAAGGTCGTTGATCCAAAAGACAAACAACCTAGTGTTAATGATTTAACTAAACATTTTTCACACAGATTACATGCTCATCCATCAATGTACAATATGTTTCACATCATGAAAATAATGGCCAACTCCTTCCAAATGTTAATTACAATGAATTGTACATAAATCAAATACAGATTAAAAACCGTCATGTTTTTAATCTAACAAAATGCCTTACAACACACAAAAATGTTTTAAAAAATTTTGCTCTACTTTGAAAGCTAGACACAATTCTCTGGTCCGTGAATCTAAAAGAGAAAAACAGCATGGTAGCGGGGAATATTTTTATCTGGGAAAGCAACCTCCAGGATATGATAAATTGATTCCTTTCATTGTGTGCCCCACTAACATGCCCTTTTCCTAATAGAAATGTGCACAACTCCATTTTTCAAAGGAAAACCGAGGAACAGGTGTTGTGACATTACCATATTAGATAGTATATAAGGACCTCAGTCAGATTCAGAGTCCCATTGGGTAAGCACTCTGGGAAATAAAATAAATGAATACCACACATACTGTATAGGGTGGCAGGGGGAGAGGAAGAGAGTCTTACTATTTGCCAAAAGTTACAGAGGGAATTTGTGGCAGATGTAGAAAAAAAATGAGAAATTCCAAAGGCAAAAACAAAATAAAATTAATAGAAGAATTAAGGTTGTTTAGCTGAGATCCTATTATCTAATACTGTACATCATTTGTAAAACCAAAGCTTTTAAAAGCAGCAAAAAGAATGCTAAGGATATCTTCATTCTTCAGTTGTTCATATAGTAGGTAGATTTCTCCCACCGCACAAACACAACACAAACAAAATTAACTTTGATCCTTAAAGCAGTAATCTCAGAATAAACCAGCTGCAAAACCTTTCTGGGAAGGGAACAGAGATTATATGCGTACACCTTAATGACACATACTGATTAACCTCAATTTCAACTCCTCAAGTATTTTACCATTTCACTGCAATGCTTTTTTCCTAATAAAGGTCATCCACATCATCGTTCCCAAGGAATTTAAAATATAACTACTTTACCTAAAGATATATTGTCAATTGATAAATATATTAACTAAATATTTACCATATTGCATAACATTTATTTAATAGTATTTAGATAGCATAAATAAAATAATTTTAAATATATATTTTGTAACCCCAACAAAACTCATAATGAGTATGTGGCTAAGTTGTATTGTCATTGTGGTCACATTTCTCCATAATTGATAAAATAATGCAGGCATTGTAAGATTTAGAATGTCTTTAACTATTCCTTTTCCTTCTTTTAATTGCTTGTATTTTTAAATTGCTGTTACTTTCACTGATTATTGAAAAAAGCGTTGGGGAGGGAGGGTTGGAATTAAAAAGCACCAGTCCTGCAAAATGTATGTGGTGGTGAGGACAAATTTGGATCAAGTTGTCTATGCATAAAATAATAATATTCAGATAACATCTGTAGCTCTGCAATGTGTAATGCAGCTATTCTCAAACTGTGGTTTGGGACCCAAAAATGGGTAGCAACCCCATGTTAATGGGGTTGCCAGGGCCAGCATTAGACTTATTGAGACCCAGGGCTGACGCTCGAGCTCCACCCTCACCCAGAGCGTCAGGTTTGGGATGTAGATTCCTCTTCCCCCACCCAGGGCAGCTGGGCTCAGGTGCAGGCCCCTACCCTCCCACCCAGCATGGTTAGCCTCAGGATCCACTCCCACCTCTCCAAGGGTCACATAGTAACTTTGTTGTCAGAAGGGGACTGCAGAGCAATGAAGTAAAGTAATGCACATTGGAAAAAATAATTTCAACTACACGTACAATATGATGGGGATTAATTTAGCTAGAATTACTGAAGAGAGAGATCTTGGAGTCATTGTGGATAGTTCTCTGAAAACATCCACTCAGTGTGCAGTGGCAGTCAAAAAGCAAACAGAATGTTAGGAATCATTAAAAAAGGGATAGAGAATAAAACAGAGAATATCTTATTGCCTCTATATAAAACCATGGTACGCCCACATCTTGAATACTGTGTACAGATGTAGTCACCTCATCTCAAAAAAAGATATATTGACATTGAAAAAGGTTCAGAAAAGGGCAACAAAAATTATTAGGAGTTTGGAACGGGTCCCATATGAAGAGAGATTAAAAAGACTTGGACTTTTCAGTTTAGAAAAGAGGAGACTAAGGGTGGATATGATAGAGGTCTATAAAATCATGACTGGTGTGGAAAAAGTGAATAAGGAAATTATTCCTTATTCCCACAATATAAGAATTAGAGGTCACGAAATGAAATTAATAGGTAGCAGGATTAAAACAAACAAAAGGAAGTTTTTCTTTACTCAGCGTACAGTCAACCTCTGGAATTCCTTGCCAGAGGATACAGTGAAAGCTAGGAATTTAACAGGGTTCAAAAAAGAGCTAGATAGATTCATGGAGATTAGGTCCATCAGGGGTTATTACCCAGGATGGGTGGGAATGGTGTCCCTAGCCTCTGTTTCTCTGGAGGCGGGTGACGGGGAGGGATCACGTGAGGATTACCTGTTGTGTTCCCTCCCTCTGGGGCATCTGGTATTGGCCACTGTTGGAAGACAGGATACTGGGCTGGATGGACCGTTGGTCTGACCCAGTATGGCCGTTCTTATGTTCTTAAGTTCAGGAACCCCTGTAATGTATTAGTAACTGAACTGAGAAGCATATCTGGAACAACTTCGCTATTACCATTTTAAAGCACTACTGGCTGTAGATGTTTTGGTAGGTGGCAAGATTACTGATTTAGAATATGAAATACAATTTCCATATGTTAATGGGTTCTGGAATGGGTGGGACTGAATTTTTTAACAGTTTCAGCACTGTATCTAAATTGTTTGTCTGTGGGCAACATGCCTGAAATTGTCCAAATTTGAGCTGTAATTTGTTCCATATCCCATATTTCTTGTAATATATTTAGCTACAATAACCTCACTGTAGGAGTTTCTTTCATGAGCAATAGCAGTGTGATGAATGTACTGACTACTGTTAAAATTTATAACAGCTTGTCATTTTTTGGTGCTCTGAAGGTTGGGGTGAGAGGGGCACATCAGAGCATTCCTCTTGCTCTTATAAAGAGAGCAATTTTAATACATATGACCAGTTACCAGAAATAGGCAGTTACAAGAAGTTACATGAAGAAGTCTGGCTACGAGGTACAAGTAAAAATGATAAGACAAGAATTAGAGGCTGATATACAGGAGAGTAATATCAGTTGTCAACTAGATTTTGAACAGGTGATATTTCTTCACTTTGTCTATTTTTAGTTCAATATGTCACCAGATGAAAAATTCATGAAAATGTTTAATGTTTACATTATTCATGTGTCGAGAGGTCCAATTCAAGACTGGATAAAACATATATTAGGGATATAACTGGTTAACTGGTAAGCATCACTCTTACCAGTGACACTTACCAGTAACCAGTTATCAGGCAACCTGGCTAGGCTGGAGAGGCCCCCTGACCCGCAGGATCCTGGATAACTCTAATGTTTAACCGGTTTACTGATTAAACAGGATTTTACATCCCTAGCATCTAGACTCCCGAATTCACAGGGATTCACTTCCATCCATTCATAGCACTGCAATCATAGAGACATAGTCCATGCCCAAAGAACTAGGGGTGAAATTTTGACACTCTAAAAGTAAAAGGGCTTTTTTCAGTCAAAATGTTGAAATCTAATTTATGTTTGGGTTACAGATGTTGCAATTAACAGTTTTAAAGAATCCAATACAAAACAGAATTTAAACTAAACTTCAACTAAATGAGATTTGTGTAAAAATGTCAATTGTCTGAACTACTCTGATTTGGAGGCAGGGCTACCCAAAATTTTCCTTCACAAAAAGTTTGCACATCCTTACTTAGAAAACGTACTTATGAGACATATATTTAAAGAGCCATACAAGATTTATAGGCTAACACAGTGTGAGCTCTTGCCAGAGGAATGTGGAATGTAATGAGCGTGTTTATTGTCGTAATCCTTTCTCCTCGCCCCCCCCGCCTTAATCAAATATGGTTTAGATGACTCTCAGGACAAAATGTTCATAAAAATCACTACAGCACACTCATTATTGAAGAAAGAATTAGAATTTCACACTTTTTAAGTAGCAAAAGGTCTGCCTCATCTTGAAAGAAGAAATAACCTGGGATATGTTGGCATTCCTTGCTTTCATAAATATTCACAGTGCAACCTAGAAAACAGTTGCTGTACAGTGTATTCAGATTCTTGATCCATCTGTCTATTTTTTCCTCAACTTTAAAATCTGTTTTCAAAATTACAAAGCATTTTTTCTAATGGATTTGTATTTCAGTGGTTCCTTTCTTTTTTATACAGTACATAAAATCACCCAGCAGAAGGACATTTCCCTGAAAACAATCTGCTATCCAGGCCCACCTTCTCACCCATGTCCTTTGGAGTGGTTCCCAAACTATCCCCAAAGCACCAGCATTTCAACAATTGGCATGGCAACTTATTTAATTGTCTGAGATCTAGCAGGCTTCTATCTGAAAAGAAAGCATGCACATATACCACATTCTATGAATATGATTCAAGTTCTTTTGAAAATAAATGATATATTGTAACCATGCTATTTTATGTAAAACAGTGTAGCTCTCACGGGGCAGTCAGCAACATACCTAATCATAAGCAGATTCATTTCCCAACCATGCAATAGATTATTTTGGGGATTTAATGAATGCTACATGAATGTAATCTTTAAAAAAATAATTTTAACTAGTAGATGCATTAAAAATAGTTCAAACCTAGATTAAATTATGTTTAACTTGTGTAAGTAAATTACAGACTTAAGCTACATAGTGTTGAGAACGGGTTCAACTGGTTTAAGTATGTATATTAAAATAGGTGTGAAAGATAGAGTGTCTAGTACAATACAAAAGTATTTAGTTACCAGTTTTTTAATCTAGTTCCATTTATTTCATGTGTCAAATGGCTCAAATCTGATGACGTGGACTTTACCCATGAAAGCTCATGAGTCTATACATTGTTATTAGTCTCTAAGGGGCCACAGGACTACTCATTTTTAACATAAACTTGGTGACAACTGATTTTGCAATTTAGATCTAGTCCTCTTGCTTCCCAGCCCCCATATTTAAAAGCTGGCATGTGTTTCACAGACAATATAGAGATCACATGTATTAAATTAAGTCTTGAGCCTTCAGAAAACTTTAGCAAATGTTATGTTTGTAATCTTCAGTGTTTATTTTACTATGAAATGAACACATTCAGCAATAAGTCAGATTTATTGTGAAAATAAACACATTAGGGCCTTATAAATAGCTGTTAGAAGAGTTCCGTATGGCATGCCAAAAGCTGAAAATGATTGGTTTGTGAACTTTTCCACTTCTGCTCTAAAACCTGGAAAAAATGTTTATTTTTGACTAGCTATGAAGAAATGAGGATTATATTTCATCTGCAGCCATTAAAGTAACAGGGTTTTGAAAACTTTCCCCAGACTTAAGGACTGCATATTTTTAAAAATGGTTAACAACAGATGGCTGTGTCTACATTGGCGCAATCTTGCGCAAAAGCGGTTGCTTTTGCGCAAAAACTTGCTGCCTGTCTACACTGGCCGCGAGTACTTGCGCAAGAACACTGACATTCTAATGTATGAAATCAGTGCTTCTTGTGCAAGAACTCTGATGCTCCCGCTCAGGAAGAAGCCGCTCTTGCGCAACTGTTCTTGCGGGAAATGAGTGGGCCCAAGCCACAGTACTGTGGTGTCACCTGGGCTCAGGGGCAGAGGGCATGGGGTGTGGGGATGGTGGCCGGGCTGCCTGACTGACCCATCCTTTTCTCTGTTCCCTGCAGCAGGACCAAGAAGGAGCGGGGGACCCTCCAGCCCTGTGGCAGCGGCAGCACCCCCAACCACCAAGCTGGAGGGTCCGGCAGTGGGACCAACTTCTTCAGCAGCACGTCCAGGCCGTCAAACGCATGGAGGCAGCCATCACACGCCGGGTGGAGGCGGACCTGGAGTGGCGCCAGCAGGCCTAGGGCCACTTCCAAGCCCAGTGTGACCGCATGGCAGATGCCATCACCGCCCTCACCGCGCACATTGGCCATGCTGTACATTACGACATGGCACTGCCCCATGCACCCGCCATCCCTCCCATACCAATGCCCGTGCACCCTCCTCCTGCTGCCCCTCCAGCTCCCACAATTCCCCCTCCTCCTGCTGCCCCTCCTGCTCCCACAATTCCCCCTCGTGATGCACCCCATCCTGCCCACCTCCCCCGTGCTGCCTGCCCGATGTGGCCTGACCCCCATATCCTGGTCCGCCCCCGCAAAGGCAGTCGCAGGGGCCATCCCTCCCAGCAGTAGCTCCCCCCTCCCAGTTCAGAGCCTCCTCCCCCCTCCCACCCTACGTCCCCCCATTGTAAATAAAAAGTTCCAAACGTTGTTTGTTTTCCAAAAAAAACTGTTGGTTGTTTATTGGGAAGTAAGGGGAAGGGAGGAGGGAACGGTTGGGGATGGGAGGGAGATGTCAAGGGAGACAGAGGCGACCCTACTGTGGGGCCTGGGAGAACATCTCCGTCAGGGCCTCCCGGATGCGCACCCCATCATGGTGCGCCTGGCGGATGGCAGCTGTGCGGGGCTGTTCAAAGGCCTGGCCCCTCGCCTGCCATCCATGCCGGGAGGAAGGCCTCCCCCTTCCGCTCCACGATGTTGTGGAGCACACAGCACACGGCCACTACCTCTGTGACATTCCGCTCACCTATCTCCAGACGGGTGAGCAAACAGCGAAACCAGGCTTTCAGGCGGCCGAAGGCGCACTCCACCTGGTTGCGGGCCCGGTTGAGGCAGTCGTTGAACCATGCCCGGTTGTGGTCTGTCCGCCCCGTGTAGGGCCACATTAACTAGGGCAGCAGGGGGTAGGCCGCGTCCCCCACAACACACATGGGCATGGGCACGTCCCCGATAGTAAATTCCCGCTGGGGGAAGAAAGTGCCCGCCTCCAGCCTGCCAAACAGGCCGGAGTTTCGTAGAATGCGGGCGCCGTGTGCCCTGCCGGACCAGCCCGCATAAATGTCCAGGAAGCAGCCAAGGTGGTCCACGAGGGCCTGGAGTACAATGGAGAACTACCCCTTTCAGTTTATAAAATGGGCCGCTCGATGCTCCAGGGCATAGATGGGGATGTGGGTTGCATCCAGGGCTCCCCCGCAGTTGGGGAACCCCAGGGCAGCGAAGCCAGCCACCGTAGCCTCCACGTCCCGCAGGCGGATGACTCGCTGGAGCAGGACGTCGTTGATGGCAAGGACAACCTGCAGAAGGGTGCACAGAAACACAGGGGAACGCATCACATAAGGCAGGGTGAGTGCGTGCTCCTTGGGGTTCCCCCCATGATGCCCTCTGTCCTCACACTCACACACACCAGGGCCCCTCGCCCCACGGGCCACCCCACCAGCAGGCCTGTGCAAGGGAGGGACAGCCCAAACCCCTGGGTGACGGGGCATTCCCCATCGCCCCAGCCTGGAGTCTTGCCTGCCCCTGGGCATGGAGTGCAGCACCCTCCCCTCCCCTCCCCCTCCCCCAGGACTTACCTGCATGACGACGGCACCAACGGTCGATCTGCCCACCCCGAACTGGTGTGCCACCGATCGGTAGCTGTCCGGGGTGGCCAGCTTCCATACTGCGATGGCGACCCTCTTGTCCACGGGGATGGGTGCCCGCAGCTGGGTGGTGGTTCTCTGGAGCGCAGGGGCGAGCCAGGCACATAGCTCCAGGAATGTCTGCTTTCACATGTGAAAGTTCCGGAGCCATTGCTGGTCATCCCATTGCCCCAGGACCAGCCGGTCCCACCAGTCGGTACTGGTGTCCAGTCTCCACAGGGGCCTCTCCACGGTGGGGTGGGGATGCCACAGGGACGCCATGGCCTCCTGGTGAGGAGTCCAGGCGACCTGCGCCTCGAGGTCCTGGACGAGGAGTGCAGCAGCATGGAGCAGCAGCTGCAGGCACTCCAAAATGGACGGAAGGGGCCAGAGGAGGCACAAGGCCACCCCTGGCTCCATGGCACAAAAAGAGAGCTGAGGTAAAAAAATCAGCTAATGGCACTAAGGCACAAGGCTGTGGTGTCCAACAAGTCAGAGGGCAACCACAAGTAGAACTGCTACGGCTGTCAGTCCCTGCAAGAGGTCCTAAAGCTCGCAACAGGAGAGAAACGGCTGTCCAGGGAGATCCCTTTAAGCACGTGTCTCAAAGGAGCTCCAGCCCCCGGCCCCGGAAAGGGCTGGTGCTCTTTTGCCCTCTCCAAAATGGTTCCGGGCTCCTGCTTTTGCGCAAGACCGTCCCACCAATGTAGACGCTCTTTTGCGCAAATACTTTAGTGCAAGAACTCTTGCGTTAAAGAGTATTTGCGCAAGATCATGCCAATGTAGACATAGCCGATATGTTTTAATATTTGCAATGAAAGTCCAAAGTGCAATTTTAAATGTAAATTTACAAAATGAATTTTAGCTCAGCCCACTGTATCACCTACAAAGAAAAAAGAAATCAATACTCTGAAGTTACTGAGACTTCCCAGGCATCTAGCCAACTCTACTTAATGCATATTGCTGCTGCAGCAGGGGTTAATATGCATTTCAGCTACAGAACTGCCCATATTGCACCAAAAGAGGACATTTTATTCCTGGCCTCTAACTGAAGCACATAGATGAGGGACTCACTACAGTGACCACCCTTTTTTTGTTTAAGAGCATAGCTGTCATTTGATTTGTCAGCTGAGTGCCTAAAACAGGTATGGGCAATAATTTTTGATGGGGGGGGAGGGCGTGGGTAATCCAAGATTTTGGAAAGTGGTCGAGGGTCACACTCTTCCATGACATTAATGGAGGTGGGGCAGGGTCTGGGATGGAAGTTGGGTGCAGAAGGGAGTTTGGGGTAAGGGATTAGGGTGCAGGAGGGGATGTGGCATCTGGGAGGGGAGTTTGGGTGAAGGAGGCGGTTGTAACCTAGAGCACTGGACTGGGGTGCAGGGATTTGGGTTGTGACCTAGGACAGGAAGAGGTTGTGACCTTGGGTGTAGGGGTTTGGGTTCTGACCTAGGGCAGGGAACTGGGGTGCAGGGATTTGGGATATGACCTAGCGCAGGAAGGGGTTGTGACACAAGACAGGGAACTGGGGTACAGAAGGGGGTGCAGGGGTTAGGGTTGGGACCTGGAATAGGAGGGGGTTAGGGCCAGGGCAGGGGATTGGGACGTAGGTTCTGGGAGGGGGTGTGGGTGGAGGAGGGGCACAGAGGGTTTGGCTTATGGGGGTAGGAGGGGAGGGCAGAGGATTGGGTGGAAGGAAGGGCTGGAGTGCCAGAAGTAGGCTCTGGCTGGGAGACTTACTTAGGTAACTCCTGGCCAGCAGCCCAGAACTTTTCTGAGGAAGCCTCCCTGCCTGCCCCACCCCTGCACAGGCTGCAGGGGCCACGTGCATGTGTGAATAAACTACGAGCCTGAGGGGTTGGGGCCTGTTATTCTAACAGGCAGCCCCCATGGGCCAGAAATCAGCCAATGGGATTGTGCTGGGGTGGGGCAGTTCATGAAGCCTTTCCCACCTCCCCTCCAGGCTCACAGCTGTGCAAGAGAAACAGCCCGGCATCTGCTTTTATGAGCCACATGTGGATGGGGCAAGGCAAGCAGGGAGCCTTGCCTGGAGCTCCCTGATACATCTGTGGGCTGGATCCGGTGGCTTGGTGGGCTAGCTTTGCCCAGCTTTGGCCTGAAACAGTTGTTTCATTATAAGGTTCAGCTTTGGTATGAGTAGATAAGAAATACTGGGATGCATGGAAAACTTTGCATGTATGTTTAGGGGGAAGAGAGTCTGTCATAAAAATTACATCTGCTCTGCAGTTTAACTTTCTGTATTTAAGATGTGTCATTTGAGGAAAACCTTCCCCTCACAGGCGTGGAGGCACAAACTGATAGCAAAACACAGTTGCTTGTGTAGCTCGAAACATAGGTCCAAAAGGGCTCCCTGCACATGAGGCCCACAGAGTTAAGTAAATGCCTTGGAATAGTGCAAAGGTACTTCTATAAGAGGCATATTTAAGTCCACCTCAAAGAACTGCAATATATGAACACACAGTGATCAGACAAACCTCCATCTCATTGTGTCTTCCATGAGTTCTACACCTGTTTTCAAAGTCTCATCCTTCTTTCTGTCTGCCACCTGGAGTTCCATCCCCAAGCTTGGTTTAGAGTACCATATCAATAGGGCTTTTCCCACATAGGCCTCTATCTTTGCTACATGTTCCAGCCAAATGAGAAAAACAATAGATAAGTAATCATGTAAGTCAAAGATTTTGTGCCCTTTTTGGACTTCTGCTGGTTTATTCACCAGAATCTTGAGCTAGGCCTTGTATTAGATACTTGAAAATAGATCTGTCCACATAAAACAGGGTTCTATACATTATTTTACATTCCTCATGCTTGGATAACTTCTAGTTTAATTTCCTGTTTATATTGCTTCATCTAGAAAATTTTATGAACCAAAATCAGCACTGTTATCTGAAATCTTAAAAATCAGTGCTGAATCTGATCCTGTATTATTACTGATGTAATCCTGTCCTAATGACTTTTCAAGTTGTCTTGCCTGCTGCATTATGACAATTCTCAGAAACCATGCAGAGGCACTTCTTAAAAAATGATTAGATCCAGAAAAAATAAACAAACTTTTAAAAATATGCAGTGTCAAATAAAAGTTTTTTTTTACCTGCCTACTTATCTGATTAATATGTGCAAAGCATCCTTAAAGCTTACATAACCAACTGGGGGAAATGAGCAAACCGAATGAAAAGGATAGATACGAAGACAATAAATATCAATGCCACTAAATAAGTCCATTGTACACACACGCCTTGAATATTATATGCAGTTCTGGTGGCTACATCTCAAAAATATGCATTAGAAATGGAAAAAGTACAAAGAAAGGCAACAAAAATTATGAGGTGTACGGAACAGCTTTCATATGAGGAGAGATTTAAAAGCGTGGAACTATTCAGCTTGGAAAAGGGATGACTCAGACGGGATATGATAGAAGTCTATAAAATCATGAATGATGAGGAGAAAGTGAACAAGGAAGTGTTATTTACTCCTTCACATAACACAAGAACCAGGGGCCATACAATAAAATTAATAGGTAGCAGGGTGGATTGATTTAAAAATCAAGGTGACTTAAATCATGATTTAAATTAATCACCAAAAATAATTGATTTAAATCAAGTTTCCCACTGATACTTCTTCACTTATTTTTTCAAACAATGGTGCAAATCTGATCACTAAAGCATGTTAATTTACTGTTCAGTAAGTCATTTTACAACATCTAAGAGGATATACGTTGTGTGATTTTATTTTAGACTTGATTTTTATTAATTTAGGAAATAGCACACTACCGGTGTCAAGAATAAAATCACACACACAAACACAATGGCACTTATATTTTATTAAACTAAAACTTAAACGTTACATATATAACTTTTTTCCCCCGCGGGACGACAGAGTGACATCATCATGTCACTCTGCATCCTGTTGCCCCTCCACCATCAGCTGCATGGCCTCCCTCCCTTCCCAGGTGCTCCGGGAAGGTGGGAGCCATGCGATCTTCCCCCTCTCCCTTTCTCAGTGCTCCAGGGCGGTGGGATGCAGGAGCTGTGTGGCCACCCTCCTCCCCGGTGCTCCAGAGAGGTGGGACACAGGAACCGCGCAGCCTTCCCCCTCTCCACATCCCCAGCATCCTCACACACCCCCTCCATCAAGACCCCACACCCCCAGCCTCCTCACTCACCGCTCTGCCAAGATCTTGCATCCCCAGCCCCCCTCACACTGCCCCTCCACTGAGACCCTGAACCCCCCCCCCCCGCCGCACTGACACTCTGCACGCTCACATATCCCCTCCACCGAGACATTGCACTTCCAATCCCCTCACTCACCCCTTCCACCAAGACCCTGCATCCTCAGCCTGCTCCTGAACCTTCCTCTCTGGCCAGACACCTACCCCAGAGAGAGGGGGGCTGGCAAGAGTGGCGAGCAGGGGGTGCAGCCCCCCAGTATAAAATAAGAAAATGACACTCAGTGGCATAAGGCAATTCCAAATTTCTGTTACTGCAGCTTTCTGTACTGTATACTTGGGTGATAGATTCTAAACATACTTAACTAATTAAAGAGGCCATAAGGATTAGCAAAGCTATTTTTTCTAGCAACACTGAACATAGCAAATAGCTTGGGAATTTACTTGTTAAATCACACTTATACTAAAAGGCATAGAGATACTTGAAGAATGATGCTTTGCAAAGTTGAACAACCTTTTTCTTCAGACATATCCACATCTTCATCCACATCATTTTCTCCCAATAAGCAGTTTTCCTTATGATGTTTCATTCTTGCAGCGAGGTCCTGCATCTTTTTGCACTGCTTACACTTGACACTGGACTACAGGGGATCCTTGCACTGGTCTACAGGATATGGACCACAAGAAACTTACCCTTTCCACTAATTCCCTCTAAAGTATTTGGCATTGACCACCATCAGAAGACAGCACACTGGGCTAGACGGACCATTGTCCTGTCCCAGTTTGGGTCATTCTTAGGTCTTCTGTTATTTTATGGATCCCAGGATGAAAAACAAATTGAAATACACTTTCTAGACAATGGTTCCACTCAGTCCCAGAATTTTTATAAGAGCCTTTGTCATGATTATGAGGGTTAGCCAGCAGCCTGGGGACTAAAGGGTTAACTCACCTAGCCAGGTGGAGTGGCCAATAAAAATGTAGGTAGGACTTTCAAACTGGGACAAAGGAATTTTGGTTTTTCCCTCCTTTGTCTCTGAGGCGTTCCCTCCAGCTTCTGAGGGAGACAGACATGTCTCTCTCTCTCCAAGAAACCCTTCTTCACTTTCTGTAAGTAGGATAAAGTTTAGATAAATCCACTAGGTTTTATTATTTTATGGTTTGGGTATGGGATCTGATGTCTGTGCACTTTTAAACAATGTTTTGGCTTTTCTTTGTAACTAAGTTCTAGGCCCATGGAGTCTCTCCATGAGAGTATACGTTGTTACCTTTCAATCTAGTCATTATGCTTGCAACAGGAATATTGTGGTGATAATAAAGCTTTCTCTCTTCTTTTTTATTAACCTGGTATTGGTTAATTGTGTGTCCTGGTTTTTACTTTAGGGGTGAGATTTTCCAAGTGATTTCTCCCCGATTTCTTTATTATTACTTGAGTGGTGGCAGCGAAGGATTTTATTCCCAAAATCTAGGTTGTTAAGATTTTGGGGGGAAGTTTTATACCAAAGCCTAGTAGATAAGTTTTTGGGGTACTTTTGCTGGCCCACACTTCTGCATTTATCGTGCCAGAGTGGGGAAGGAGCCATGACAGCGTTTAAACCATCACCTGCCTTCCCAGAGGTCAATTGATAATGCCAATGTAGAAAAATAATGTGATTTTATTCATGTTAAATGAGAAAATTGCTTCTTTTTAATCAAATGTAATCTTTTTAAGTGAGTTTTGTGAGCTGTAGTAGATGTATCACAGTGTTACTTTCTGCTTGAATGACTAGCAGAGATGTGAGCACTTATATAAACAAGGAAAGGGATTTAATGAACATACTGTATATACTGAAGTAGATGCTTTGCTTTGGAAAAGCGTAGAATGCATTCTTCCAAGTGCATAAAATCCCACATAAATGTTGCATGTGTTTCCTATGAATTGGGCCAGTAAAAAATTGTCAACTATACTTGCAAGACTAAATCAAGTATGATAATTGTTCACTTTGATTTGATGTAAAAAAAATAGAACAGAGGAATTTTCTAAAAAGATGGTACTATTTTTATGTTGCTTTTCATTAGAGACCATTTGAAGATTCAAGCTTGTTCATCTCAGATGAATGTGTTTCTTCACAACAGCAATTTCACTTATTGCATTTCCATTCATTTTCATTCCTTGTATGTGAACAGCAACATTTCCAAAACAAAAAAGACACAGCAATTGGAATCTCTTATTTACAGAACATTTATAGAATCCTGGCATGTTAGTCACAATTTTATGAAAATTATTAGAATTTCAAGAAATTGTGTCCCTAAGAAAGAAATGTTTGTGAATCTTTTGTTCAAAAGATTACAATGGGGTACATCTATTTTCTTGATTGCCATTTCATCACTCCATTTACTGCAGATGCCATTTTCCCTCTCTCTATATGAGAATGCATAAAGGATGATAAATAGTCTTCTGTTAAGCATGGGGCTTGGATTTGGTTTCTATGACCATCTGTGCCACAAGCTTCCTGTGTAACTTTAGGCAAATAATTTTATTGCTCTAGCATATCATTTCTAAAAGAAGAAACAACACCACCACACATCTCTGTTTAACAATTCTAGCTCCTTAGAATTTTAAATTCACTTTCTGCGCCTACTTAAAAGGGAAAAGAAAGGAGAAAAAGGATCTTTCCCTTTTTGGTACAAAAGCTTAACTCTCATATAAGACAAAAAACAAAGTTACCTCCATTCACCTTCTCCGGTGCCAACAGCACCCCCCATTACCCATCAATTTATTTCACAGAAAGTTTCTGCAAGTATAAAATAATTACATGAAAGTCATATTGTATTCCTACCCATGGTTACTAAGACAACCACAAAAACATGACCCACATTTAACTGACATAGCGTGTCTTCCTGAGTCTGCACACAGCCTGAAACTATAACTCTTTAAAGTGTGCCCCATTCATCAAAAAGGAGCATTAGCTCCGCAACAGAAAAATTAAAAAGTATAACTCAGGAATAATATTTTCATTATTTAATTGCCAACCATTTGGCAATGAAATCATTATTATAAATTACTATTATTATTAAAGGCACAATGGCAGATATCAAGGAAAAGAAGAGAACAGCAAGAGACCAATATGAAAATTCAAAAAAGGAATCCCACAAAGAGCGGAAACAAGGATAAACTGCTAGGTTAAGTACAAAAGAAGGGCAGAGCATGTAGGGATAAATTTCAAAAGATTAAGACACAAAATGAACTAAATTTAGTAACAGACATAAAATACAACAGGAAGAGGTTCTGTCAAGACATTAGGAGGAAGACAAAGACAGGAATGTGTAGGTTTACTACTTAGTGGAAAGGTGAAGCTAGTAATAGATGTAATCAAAAAGTCTGAGATATTTAATGCCTCTTTTGTTTCAGTCTTCACTAATAACAAGAGGGAAGGAACACAAGCCAGACTAGGCAAAGAACAGATTAAAGAATATTTAGGTAAATCAGATATTTATAAGTAATCAATGGCTGATGAAATTCACTGCTGAGTTTGTAAGGAACTAGCTGAAGCAATCTTCAAACAACTACCGCTCATCTTTGAGAACCCATGGACAATGGATGATGTTCTAGAGCAGTGTTTCTCAACCGGTGGTATGAGTACCCTTAGGGGTACTCGAGAGAAGTCTGGGGGGGCACGTCAACACAACTGAAATTTGGACAAAACAGAATTTTTGTTGTAGGTTTTACAACGCTTTATTATTTTTGTACTTTTTACACCCAAAAATTTCATCGCCTGCCCGGCTACGATTAAATTGTTTAAACAAATGTGTTGCAATGGTAGAAACAAATTTTGTGTGTCTGAAAACTGTAGGTACTGGGGGCACTTATAATTTTTTTT
Organism: Rafetus swinhoei; assembly: GCA_019425775.1. Taxonomy (NCBI): domain Eukaryota; kingdom Metazoa; phylum Chordata; order Testudines; family Trionychidae; genus Rafetus; species Rafetus swinhoei. The sequence continues at coordinate 30,990,613 of CM033447.1, read as the reverse complement.
AAAGGGGTACTTTATAAAAAAAAAAGGTTGAGAAACACTGTTCTAGAGGACTGGAAAAGAGCCAATATAGTTTCTCTCTCTAAAATGAACCTGGGGGTTACACTTTATCATCTTTTGAATATGAGTCTAATGTGATGCAGTTGTGAGAAAGGTTAATATTCTGTGGAGTATTAACAGGAATATCATATATAAGGTTTGGGAGGTTCCTCCCTATTTGGCACTTATAAGGCCACAGCACAGCTTAAGTATTGTGTACAGCTTTAGGTATCACACTTTGAGATGTGGGAAAACAGGAGACATTCCAAAACAAAGCAGTAACGATGATACAACATTTATAAAACCTGAGCTATCCAGAAAATAAAATTAAAATAGGCTTGTTTAGTCTTGAGGGAGGACCTGATGAACATACTATTCTAACAGGCTAAGTGCGGTTATAAAGAGGATAACAAGCAATAGTTGCTTGTTATCCTCTTTATAACCGCACTTAGCCTGTTAGAATAGTCCACTGAAGGTAGGACAAGTAGTAATCAACTTTATCTGAAGCACTGGATATTTCGATTAGAATTTAGGAAAACTTTCCAACTCTAAGGATAGTTAAGTACTGGATTATGCTTCATCATTATAGGTTTTAAGAACAGGTTACACAGACACTTATCAGGGATGGTTTAGGCATAAGTGGTTCTGCCTCAGTACAGAGGACTGGACAAGATGACTCCACATAGTCCCTTCTAGCCCTCCATTTAAATCATTATAGGAATGTATAATTTAAGCAGAAAACATGGAATAAATTTGTTATTCCATACCTATATTACCAAGCGACTAATCTGATATAAAAATAAGCAGCCTACTCCAGGCATACAACCATGACCCATCATAGAAGAGATTAAGGAGTTGCTTTGGGCTCGAGTGGCTCTTACACACTTATGAATTATTCTAGGATTAGACAAGGAGTTAAAAGTAAGAAACACCACTCAGGTGAGAGTAAGCCTAGGAAAGGAATGAGTTCTGCAGCTCCCACAAAGAGATCTGACAGCTAACAGAATCTCTGCCCTCACACAAAGGAGAATACAAATTCTCCAAGCTAAGAAAACAAGAGAGATTGAAACTGTACTGCAGACCCAGTGAACTCTGGGGTTAGAGCATGATATTTCCAAGACCCTCTGAAGTTAGCGTAACCAATATTCTGACTAAGGCTACCTATACATTTTTCTTTCTTCTTCTTTATTTATTTAACAATGTTTGCTTTACGTGTACTCACTTGGGACACTGAGAAGAAAAACTGTCAGCAGGCTTTGTCTGGAAGGCAGAGTATCAGCCTCACTGGACTGAAACAACCCACAACTCTTGCTAGTGTGGGGCAGTTGCATGCTGTGGCAATTTTCTGAGGACAATTTTGTGACAGCCCCAGGTTGCTTTCCCCTATTTAATTAGCAGCTACATTTTAAAGCATTAGAAGAAGCTGCTTCAGAATTTGCAATTTGCCATACTAGATTTAGTAGTGAATCCAGAGATCTTCCCACAAAAATTAGGTCCAATTAGAGTCTCTCTTGCCTAAAGCAAAATGTGATTAACATGAATGGTCACAGCTCGGAGTGCCCCAAACAAAACACATGCTTTGATGATCAAGAATATCAAAACACTCTAGAGTACACAAGAGCTGTCAGGGAATCTAAAATGAAGTAATGACAATTTAAAATAAAATTAATTGTTTGGACTCTTGAACACTTGTTTAAATGTGACTAGTAGACAGCAATCTGGCTAGAAGGATAAAAAATAAGGTGGTAATTTGACATATCTGACAGTAATTCGACATGCACTAACACTGTGCAGCATAGTTGTAGCCCTGTTGGTTTCAAGATATTTCAGAGACAAGGTTGATGAGGGGATATCTTTTAGTAGACCAACTTCTGCTGGCGAGAGAGACAAGCATTTAAACCACTTTAAAAGATATCCCCTCACTCACCTTGTCTCTCTGCAAGGACATTTTTGGCAACATGTTGGAAGTATTATAAAGATAACAGAGTCATACATTACCAGCTAAATCAGAGCTCTTATTTGATATGATCTGGTATTTATTGAATTAGCTACAAATGCATGCTATATGATACTTCACAACTTTTGAAATGTTTCTGGCAATTACCCTTTATTGTACAAGAAATGATTGAATCTCAGTAGTGGCGCATGAGCCACACTTTTGAAAGAATCTCATATTGGTATGAAAGAAAGGACTTCCAATGAGCATCTTGTTTATGATGATGAGTATGAAAAAACTGTACATATCAGAATTACTCCTTACCTAAAGCAGAAAACAGTTGTGTTTGTGAGAATTACATGAATCCCTAGAGTGTGCTGTTGTTGTCCAAAACTTTGGTTTAGTGAAAGGTTGGCTGCTGCTTTCTGGTTTTTAGATATTCTTACAGGTAGATTGTAGTTATTTATTTTAAAACCAATACAAATAATATTTTTAAAAAGCACCCCCATAATGGCTCTAATCATTACTGTGTCCTAGATATGGGAAGAAAAGGACTACATCACCCTAATTAGCAGATTTTTTAAAAAATCTAAGAGATCGTTATTGTAAAGAATAGGGTTCAGTGCCTCGGTCACAGAAGCAATGTCTAGGAAACTAACTGCTAGAAGGCAGTGAACCAAACAGCTGCAGAAGGGACAGCTTGGCCTTTTATTTCCAAGCTTTTTTTTAAAAAAAATTAAAACTGAATAAGAAATTAAACATAAATTAAAGGGGAGACAGTGTGTACCCATATTACCAAACATGTTTTAATAATACATTGCTGTCTTTTATAGCCAGTTGTTGGCATCCAAATGGGATTAAAGATACTGGGTCATTAACTGAATTCACTTTGATATTGATTAACATGTACCCCATTCAAATAAACCCACTGGGATAGAAGACCACTTTTCTTGGTCCTCTCTAAATGAATGGTAAGAGAGAACAAAATAAGAGGCTCACTGATCCATCTCTCTTCTGTGTGTTTTGAGGAAGGCGCTAACAGAACTCTTGCAGTCATCTAGTTAGCAGTAAACAAAGATATTAACTTTCTACAGAACACAGAGCAGCAGATGATTTCTGCAGAATAAATCCCAAGAGAGCACTTATCAATGTCAGGATTACCCTGATAACGGTAACCCTCTCTACATGCCTCACTGGCTTAGGCAGGTAATGAAGGAAGATTAGGTCAATCTAGTACCATTACAATCGATTTTAAACTGCAACTGCTAGGGTGTGACTAAATGTTAAATATTGATTGTTAAGATACTATTAAATCAGATGTCTTCCCTTTTAAACTTCTTATTCATTTTCATGAGTTAATGGATCAAATAATTACCTTAAATTTTGGATTTACAATTAGTCATTCTGTTATATCTCAAAATCTTAGACAGTTACAGAGGCGGAACTAGAAAGTGATTTACTCAGCTGCTTCCTTTAGTGGTTCTGCCTTGGGAAGTCCAATTTAATGCTTGAACTTCTTTCCTCGACTCACACACACCATAGTGCAGTACATCCGAGTCATCTTAAATGAGTAACAGTTAAATAACTGAACCGTAAAACCCATATAACTTATATGTACCAAATGCCTGAAAGTAAAAGTCTCCAGTAGGAAAGGAAAGAAACAGACTTTTAAAAAAATGCACAGCTATTCATGACACCCTACTTCTCAAACCTATTTAATTTTCAATTATTATTTAGCTTACCTTCACTGTAAAAATGTGTTACTTACACAATGAGTTTGTCATACATATGCTAAATAGTTAGTGAATGTCTTTACAATAACACAACTGAATAAGCTATCAAAAGCATTTAAAGTATTATGTTTTTAGACTATTTTTAGGCTTTCAATGACAGAGAGGGCTACACTATGCAGACCATTAAACTGCACAGATGTTCTTACTTCTTCCTACTTAACAGGCCAATCCTACCTATTAGGAACAAATACTTTAGGATAAAATATTTTTGTGTATCATTCAAATACAAATAAATTGATCTCTTCAGGCACTATGTTCAGTCACAGACAGACAAGGTTTTTTGTTGTCTGAAGATCCCATCCAAGTATGAAAAACTAACTTAAATATAAACTAACAATGCTAAACTGTTTTATACATACTGCTAAATTAGCACCCAGATAACCCAGGATACCTGCTATACTGGTATAACTCCCAGAGTACAAATTCAGAATAATGTCTTTCACTGGCCATTAACAAAGGATAAATGGCATATTTAGTGCATCAGTCCGGTACTGGCTGCATACCTATTCCCAGTAGTTTACAAATATAAATTTAGTGTTTTATTTTAACATCATACTGAATACTTTGTTATGGGTGACAGGAATCACAGTGTGCTTATTTTCAAATCAATTCATAAAAATATATAGCAGCACAGTGTATTGTGATCATCTGAGAACAGGTCAAGTACAGAAGGTTAATTGACAGATTTTTTTTCCTCTTTAGGATGCGCCATTTAAGATTCCACTATAGCAATTTGTAGAAGAGAGGCACCAACAAAGGTGGCAGCCACATGCTGCCAAACACCACACCACTTAACTCCCCCTCAACCATGATTTAATACTGCATAGACAGGTAGGGTTGCCAGATGGTTGCAACGAAAATACCGAACACCGCCCCCAAAAAAAAACAACACTGGGAAAAAATTCTATTGAAGGGGAAAAAAAAGGGGGCAGGACCAAAGTTGTTGAGAAAACAAAAAAAGGACTCCAAGGACTTAAGCCAAAAAAAAAAAAATTAAAATAAAACAGCATTAAAACAGCATGTCCCCTTTAAGAGTGAGTGCAGGGATAGGAACAGGGGAGCGGTTGAGCACTAAGACCCAGGGGAAGCATTGCTTCCTCTAGGTCTTTTGGCCGGCAGCCATTTTGTGCCAGCAGCCTTGGGGAACCAGGTAAGCATGGGGCTGGGGCTGGGTGTTGGGGTCCGGGGTGGCTTCAGGGGTGGGGAGGCCGGGCACTGAGTGTTTGTAGGGTTGCCAGGTGCCCAGCATTTTCGCCTCCTGGCCGGGGAAAAATTCAGAAAATACCGGACATCTCAGGTGTCTGATATTCTCCGAATTTTTTTACCAGACAGGAGGCGAAAATACCGGACTGTCCGGGTGAATACCAGACACCTGGCAACCCTATAGACAGGGGCAAGAAATTTGCAATGCCTCTTGCAGAAAATATGTTTCCCTTCCTCTCCCTCTTCTCAGAAAGGGAGCAATGTTTGACCTTGGGTTTCAAACACAATTCATTTTTGGAGCTTGGACACAGGCAGAGAGAAGAAGAAACACTAACATCCTAATGAAATTGAGGTTAGTCTGAATAGAACTTTTAGGTGGGTGTACAGAAATGAATGATTATCTCAGCTTAACAACAGTGGCAAACACGCAAGGACTTCGCAAAATGGTGGATGTGGAGGACTAAAAAGAGAGTTGACAGAATGAAGAAGAATCCTTCTTCACCACAGGTGAGAAGCTTCAAGTGGAATACAGAATATTGAGGACTACCAAAGAACCAGGGCAGGATGCAGAAGATGTGCAATGTCCCCCTGCACCAAAACTAGTTTCCATTTTGGTAGATAAACTACAAGGATTAACACTCCAATTGAAATCCTTGCAGGTTGAACCTCTCTAGTTCTGCACTCTCGGACACAATAACATCTGTGGGGTGGCATGATTTTAGTTAGCCAGATGTGCACTATCATGGGCAGGGCCGGCCCGAGCCATTCTTGCACCCCAGACAGCAACCTTTGGGGGGCGCCTGATGCGGCGCCCCTTACCACTTCAATCAAGCACCCCCCATAGGTTGGCGACCCGGGCAGCTGCCCGGCTAGCCCCTCCCTTAATCCGGCCCTGATCATGGGTGAAGTCAAGTTTTCTGCAGTCCCATAAAGTTTCATTATAGCCACCAGTCCTGGCTCTCAGTGTTCTGTGCTGTTATTTAGATCTAATTTACCTCTAAATCACCAGCAAGCAGTGGAAGTGTTGATAATGCTGCTAGACGATATTGACCTCCCATGGTCTGGCAAATTCTCTGGTTGGAATTCCCAAGGGTGCCAAACTAGAAAGGTTCAACTTGTATGAGCAAAGAATGAAGTCAAATCAAACTGATTGAAGACAATGCAGGAATGACACTGCCTCTTCAGATGATATTTGGACAAACATACAGGAAGATCAAGGAGGATGGAAGATCTTACAGTAGCAAAAAGGAAGGGGGGGGGGAACATGCATCAGAAACTTTACTCGGTGAGTTGAAAGCAGTGTCACACTGATAACATTATAGTCTGAACATTGGTAAAACAGGTAATAATTAAATGAAAGGTATCAGAAAGAAAGAGGCAGCAAGTGATCTGGACTGATGACGTGATAGTGAAGAATGTACCCAAAGTATCAGACACACAAAGATGGGAAGTCAATCATGGGATTTTTAGGACTATCCTAAATAAATATAAAGGTAACATCCCTATAAAACTTATTCTAAAATCCCCAAGGTCTGCTGCCTAGCACAAGGTCTCATCTTTTCTTGTTACAGCCTCTACCCGACTTACGAACCAGTTACAGACCAAGCAATTGGTCCATAACTCGGTTTGTTTGTAAGTTGGACCCCATAGAGTTACACGCGACCACGCTGTTCGTAAGCGCGGATCGCGTTCGTAACTCGGGGGTCCACCATTTACGACAGCTTCGGTCGTAAATGTGAACGGTCGTAATTCGACCGTTCGCAACTCGGGGACCGGCTGTATATCAATTCTCTTCTTACATGTCTTCTTACAGCTTGCTCTAAAACTTCTTGGCCTATGGACATTTTCCAGTTGCACAGAAAATCATTTTAGTTTTTTTTTTCCCTGCAGTTCAGCCAAAGCCAAACTTGCACTTCAACCTGTTGAAATTCATTGCTTGGCTGAACTTTTTAAAATGTAGCAGGAATCTTTAAAGGGACCATGTTATTATCTTAAAATATATATGGAAGAGTACAGCCATTATACTCAAGGTGTATTAATCCCTTTAATGTGAAAACAGATGCAACATTTTTGTAACCCCTGAATCACGTGAGTGCCTGATACCAGAACACAAAGACCAATCTCTTACCATCACTCCTGGGGCATGTCTACACTAGGAAATTATTTGAAATAACTCGACTTACGCCAGATTTTACAAAATCGAAGTAGCACTGCCCCACTACACAAAAGCCTCAAAATTAGTTGAGGCAGGCTCTGTTAATGTGGATACACTACCTCAACTTTGACCAGGGTGTGGATGTTACATTTATTATATTATATACCATAAAAACTAATTTTCATTTGCAAAATATTCTTCTGTATTATTGAGAATTTTATATACCCGCGTTTCTGCCTTACTCAACTTAATCTAAAAATAGTAGTTTGCCTAGCTCAAGTAGAAACACAAGTGAATATTGTAGCTCCACTGAAGGGCCTGTTTATGAATGGCAACACTTAAGATGTTCCAGATGCTTCAAGCTACTATAATTACAGTAAAACTACAGACCAATTAGAGAAGTACATGCAACTTAATATTCCAGATGGTTATGCAGAGTTATAACAGTACAATAAACCCATGTCATAAATCCATTTTTATAAAACTAAGTTCTGAGTGCATTTATACTTATTTAAAAAACTGTACTAAATCACATCTCATAGTTCTTATTTATGATAAAGTTGTATGTCAGCATTGAGAAGACTTATTAAAGATTTAATGGCTACAAAATAAGGGACATTAAAATTGAAATTTTAACCTCCCATCCACATTTTTTGAAATCTTTAAAAACCCAGTTTTATATAAAGAATCACTCTTTTAAACAAATACATTTACCACAGTGAAAACACATTAACATGCCTCCTTCTCTGCAGGAAAGGGATAGTTAGTGGTCAGTGGAATTCACCACACAAGAGCAGGAAATTCCCCATAGAAATAGGAAGTTCAAGGTGTTGTTATTGTGCTCAATGTGTTTCTGATCTGATAGAGTTATTACAAATATAGCTCTATTACCATGAGTAGTCTCAATGAAATCAATGAGACTTCTCATGTAATTGAATTAAGCACACCTCTAAATGTTTGCAGGAATACGGTCTTAGTCTCTCTGGGAGCATCTACACTGCACCCATAACTTGAAATAAGCTACACAATTTGAGCCACACAAATTGTGTTGCTTATTTTGAGTCAATTTTGAAATAGCTTATTTTGAAATTTGGCACTGTCTACACAGCACTTATTTCAAAATAAATTGCTATTCCAAAACATCCCTTACTACTTGTGGAATGAGATTTACAGGGACATCGGAATAGTGAGCCCATTAGATTTTGAAATAATGGACACGCTCAAAAGAGACGGAATAGATATTTCGGGATACCTCCAGTATCCTGAAATAGTGCTGCAGTGTAACCGTAGCCTCTGTATCTTGGTTTCCCACATGTAAAATGGGGATAGTAATACTTCACTACCTCAAAGTGCTGTTGTGAAGATAAATATAATAAAGTTTCTGATGTGATCAGATACTATATCTATTATATATTTGAGAGAGTTTATGAGTGAGCAAGTCTGTTTGTTCAAGAATTTCTTCTAAACAGTAAGGAGTTTGGACCACCAAATTTGGTATGCCGCGTACTCTTATCATAACTTATGTCGTCGGCAAGAGTAAGTCTAAGGTCCGACACTGGGTTCTCAAAGCACAAAGGATGCCACACAGGTATCTGTCAAACACAAGTAGTTTATTTCCTGACAGCTAACAGCTGTGCCCCATAACTGGAAGAACAATATAACAAAGAAGCAGCATATCTTACGTCCCTTCCTGCAAGCCTGGAACCTCGGGTAGGCTGCGGACGAAGTGGGAGGTTGTCTCAGCTTCCGAGGCGCTGGTACCCAAAGCCCATTGGTGAGGTTCAATTTGCTAGGCTTTGAGGCAGCCTTAAATACAGCATCTCTACCTTGTTTGTGGCAGTTTGGAAATTTCCAGGGGTTACTCATTACGTGCTGATGCAGGGCTTAGCTGTTAGTTATCGATCTGGTTCTGATCTAGTTCTGCTTGTTCTTTGGCCCTGTTTACGTGATCAGTATGTTAGGGTAAACAGAATTGATTATGCGTTCTTGCCCTTTACCCTTATCTTATACTTGTTCTTGCTATACTGGCAACAATGCTTATCTTAAATGGCGTATGTTCCCAAAGACTTGCTTCTGGCTCATCAGTAGTAGGGAAAAAGTGGGGGGGGAAGAATGCAGGCCTCACCACCCCTAAACTTGCACGTACAAAGTTCTTCCGCAATTGACCCCCTACAACTTAAAGCAAGATAAGGACTTAATTGTGCAGTGAGAGGAGGCTGAAACAAACACAAACACCCAATTCGTATGAGGATGCATAAAACCACACAGAAATCACCAGGCAGGTGAAAGGGACTGGCTGGGGGCACCCTGCACCCAGGACAAATGCAGCCCCAAGCTAAATACATTCTAAAATATTTGTATACCATGTGCTAATACTCCTGATTTGGTAGTCTGATATGATAGAGAAGTGCACATAGCTACTTATCCCCTATAAACAGCTACAACTCTACTGACATATGCATGAATTAAATAATAGTTGTAAGCCAAAAGGGGGAGAGGGAGAGGTGAGAGCTATTTTTCTATCCCCACAAAGTGTTATAAGATATAAATAAGGTAATAAAAATAAAGGAAAACGCAAGATGGTTGAAATGTCTATATTAGTAAGACAAAACTGAGTAATAAATTTCTTTAAAAATATTCTATATGAGCACAGTACAGAAAAATATACAATGATTATACAGCCAGTCTCCCAGTTGCGAACGGTCGAGTTACGACCGTTCACATTTACGACCAAAGCTCCCATGGAGCGGTCATAAAGGCGGTCCCCAAGTTACGAACACGACCCACGCTTACGAACAGCACGGTCACTATGTAACTCAATGGGGTCCGAGTTATGAACCGATCGAGTTACGGCCAAGAGTTTGGTCCGTAACTCGTTCGTAACTCGGGGAGAGGCTGTACTTAAATAATACAGCAATGGTCATAAAATAGATTTAAGAGAAATCTGTTAAGAGACACTTTCGCTATAAGGCAGTGGTTCTCAAATTTTTTTTGGTCCATGGCCCACCTGGCTCAATGCAAATCTTTCTGCAGACCACCAGTTGATAATGGAAACTCACCATTAATTACATAATTACACCTGAGCCATTTTGCTAGTGCTGCAGCTAGGGAGAATGCTTTAAATTATTAAATAGATTAATCATTTTAACTCTCTCATGTTAGTTTATTAAATTTCGTTTTAAATAAAGTAAAATATTAATTTACATCCAACACAAAAGGTTTCAATGTTTTCTTTATTTATGGCTGGGGTGGGGAACCTTTCTTGAGTTGGGGGCCACGGATCTACAGACAAATCAGTTGGGGACCCCACAAGTGAGAAGGAAAAAATCTCTTCCAAAAACCCCCAACCCTCACTGATGAGGCCCCCAGCTGAGACACCTCACTCCTCTGGTGCTCCAGCCCCACAGGGTGAGGGGAAGGGATAGGGAGGACTTAGGTTCAGAGATACCCATAGTCCAGATTTACTTTTCTGGGGTTCTGGAGTTAGTGGATTTTGTGGAACTCCTTAGGCTCTGCGATGGGGACAAAAATGAGAGTTTCAGTGTGTGGGACAGGGCTGCGTGGAATAGGATTAAGGTGCAGGACCTGGGCGGGAGGTGAGGTTCAAGAGGGGGTGAGGGTGCAAAGTCTGGGTGGGAGGTAAGTGCAGAAGCAGTCTGGGAGTAGGATGTCTGGCCAGGGGGGAGGGAGTAAGAGCAAGAGCAGTACGTGGCCAGGAGGGAGGGTGTAGCAGCAATGGTGGATGCAGGAGCAAGCTGGGGGTAGGTGTCTGGACAGGGAGGAGGGTGCAGGAGCAGGCTGAAGGTTCAGGGTCTCAGCAGAGAGCAGTACATGAGGGGGAGAGGGTACACAGTATGGGCAGGAAACTTACTTGCTTTCGCACTGCACACAGGCACCATATTCCAGGCACGGCCTCCCACTGCTCTCATTGGCTGGAATCCAGTCAATGGGAGCAGTGGGTAAAGCCTCCAGGCAGTAAATCCATGCTCTGCTGTTCTGCTGTTCCCCCAGCTGGGGGAGAGGGAGGGCAAACAGTAGTGCGCAGAGCTGCTTCTGGCTCCACTTCTTCCCTGCAAGTCAGGTCTGGTGGGGAGAGTCGGATCATTCTTCCTCCACCCCGCAGTGGGAAGCAATTGCTGGCGCTCCAGCCTCATGGGGGGCTGCAAGGCTGGAGTGCCAGCGTGGGCTCCCCACTGCTACAGAGAGTAGGAGGGGGCTGAGCTCCAGCCGTGGACCACCTGAAAGGCGGTCGCAGACCACTAGTGATCCACAGACTGCAGTTTGAGAACCACTGCTACAGGGAAGGCTATTGCATTAAAAGAATTCTATAGCTTGCTGTTTGAAATATGAATATTAAGATATCTTTGCTTCATTAGAATTAGTGACAAGTTGCATGATGCTTCTATTCCATGATTTGACAAATTTAATCTGAATATGACTTTTCCTTTAAATAGGATATAAATTTTGCTTTCTGCAAGTTTTCAAGTAATAAAGCTCTCCTGTTAAAATAACATTTTTAATCAAACCAATCTATACATAAAACACAAGACTGTACTGGGATACTAGATTTAAATTATAGTATGTATATTTATGATTTTTGCAATGTTGGGATTTGATCCTTGTCTCTTAAGTGTGTGTCATCTGTCCACAATTCATTCTATTATTCTTTGTCTATCCATAAACATTTAAGAAAGCTCAGAAACTAAATGGTGAACAGATGACTCCACAATAATGTATTTCAACATTTTGTGTGTGTGGCATGAGAACTATATTTAGATAAGTATAAATGTAGGAACTATGAACTGGTCATATAAAAGCTCTTGCACTATGAGATGTTCTACTTGCATAGGAAAGTCACTGTACCAGTAGATGGTTGGTAATACTGTCATAATTGGTCAACTATGTAAAAAAAGAAAAATCTTTATGTACTTCCACTGTATTATGAAATGTGTGTTTTTTATTTGCAGTCAAAAATTCTCAGCACATTATACGGCTATCAATTACGTGGAAAATAGCACATTTTCATTCATATGACTCTCTACTACAGGTTTAGTTTTAGGTATGCAAATATGGCATTCTTTAGTCTGTATTAACATGAACAGCTTGGCTCCTTTTATAACTAGAAAAACAAATATCCGTATCCACTAGTAAGGACTGAGCCAAAAGATGTAGATATATCCCAGTGAGTAAGTTTTCAGGGTTTTACAAAAATACAAGAATGTCAAAGATTTAATATTCACTACTGTGTGTTAAGGGGACACAGGTCGTTAAATCAAAATTGACCCAAAAAGAGACTTTTACCAATGAAAACTAGGATCGAAATATATTTTAAAAAATTCCAATAGACAGTTATTTTAAAACAAAGAAACATTCATCACCAGTGTTACAACACTGTAGCAGTATTGTGCTGGTGAATCTGATTTTTAAAGTTAAATTAACTAGAAACAGAAGCAAGTATCAGTAGGCTTGCTTTTTTTTTTTTTTTTTTTGGATCCGCAGTGGTAAAGATATGAGGGAGGTGGTAGAAGAAGATAGTGGGAGAAAAGAAAAAATATCTGGACTATCCAGCTTTGAAACACTGGAAGTCATCCTTAATCAAGTACACTTAATCACAGCTGTCCTGGGCTTGCTACCTTAACAGCTTGAACTGTAATATTTCTATAATGCAGGATGGCTTGTTAGATTGTTAGATCTTGTATTACTTACCTGTTTTACTATCTTGAGCCTACAAACAATTTTGATGCTAAACAATGTGTTACATAATCTAATATATAAAGGAGAATGTTTGTATGCCAATAACTTGGACACTATAAGAGCTATGGCAACCAAACTTTGCATGGGATAACCTTTTATCCAGGAGAAGGTTTTAAGGTACTATGGGAGGGAAGAGATGAGAGATGGTCGCCTCTCCCCGGTGCTGCACAGAGCTTGGCAGTGCAGGGAGAAGTGGCTTCCCGGGGGAAGCGGCGGGAACAGTTGCTCACTAAGGCCAGCGGAGGGACAAGGAAGCGGAGGACGGGCTCGGGCGCCGGCAGCAGGCACACGGCTCCCTTCCCCCTCCCTCCCCTCAGGCTCCTCACCTCAGTTATATCAACTGTCAACTTATATTTCAACAATGTATACTGACTCTATTTTTCGGTAACTCACTTTAATTATTGAACAGATTATATTATTTTTCCTAAAAAAATTTATCAATACACAGCAAATTGCATTTTTTAGCCCATTTAAAAAAAAATTATGCCAATAAAAACAAGGCAGCTAGGAAGAAAGACTGCAAGTGCAAAAAGAATGGCTTTATCAAGAGCACCTGAACGTGCAGAAGAGAGGCAGATTCGTCTAGACAAGCAACGTGTAATACAAGCAGAATTAAGGGCATCCGAGAGTCAAGACCAGAGACAGCCTCGGCTTGAAAATCTGCGACTTACAACTGCAGCATCTAGAGCAGCCGAAAGTGTAAAACACAGGCAGGTTCGGCTTGATAACCAACGTGTAATACAAGCAACTTCAAGAGGTAAACGCTGGTCAATACTAGAAGGCAAGGCGTTTTGTTATAATCTGACTGATAATTATGAAAATTGGCCTCAATTTGATATCGGGTGAATGAACAAAGTATGTTTACATTGTAGCACTCTAAAGTGTATTGGAGAAACACTAGGCATGTTCTGTTTGAGTGGTAAAATTAGCATACTAATACTCCAACCTCCTCCCGAACCGCTACTATCACTGATGTCTGGATTAACATCCAGATCGAAACATTTCTTGCAAAATATCAGAAAGTACAACTCATGTTTCCAAATTATATCTTTTGGTACAAGCAACAAAATATGTGAGCCAGGTTTCATGCCTACTTTTAAAGTTCAAGTTCGATAATGGACTACTATTTTGTTCGTCCACTTTCCCAAGCAACGCCAGGTAACTCCAGCTAGTTGTCAAATAAAAATCATCCTCAAGCTTACATGTAACACCTAACAAAACATTACTAGAAACACACATTATAAAACAAAAAAACATTTTGCAAGAAAAATAACATAAATTGCAAAAATTAACTAAGAACCAGAAAAAAAAAGACAAAAGTCTGACAGACTTGACTATACATATGAATCACTAACAGACACAAAAAACTGCATGCATAGTCTTTTGAATCTTTGTTTACTCTGTGCTACTGCATCTTTCATTGTTTACCAACCTCACATGAAAAAAAAAACAAGTAAATTATGTTAAACACAATGTGCAACTCAAGTGTAAACATAAGGGATGTGAACATCTAAAAGATGTTCCTGGGGTTGATGCTGTTTGAGTGGGCATCCTGATTATCAACCACACCTTCATCACACACTATTCCAACAGTATATGCCGTATGTAACACACAGTGCAAATAAATTATTTACAGCTACTGTTATATTTACTTTACTTGCTTGTAGCATTCACTCCTTTAGTTAATAGGTGCCCTCCTCAGGTTGTGGTCAGACCAGAAAACTGTAGCCAACTGTAGCTTCTCAGCTTCAGCAAAAAGAGAAGTTTTGAAAAGTTCACCATCTAGTCCTGCTTGTTGCGAACATCCATCTAGACAATCAGGGTCACCATTGGTAGCCGTTAAAATGGGAAACTTTTTCAGGATTTAGGGAGATATGCCGTCCCAAAGAAAAAAAGGGGGGGAAGGAAATAGAGTTCTAGGAGAAGGGTGTTCATGCCCCCCAAATGTTAAAATTGGAAAGTTAAACTGCAACAATTTTTTTTAAAATTCACAGTATTAGTTTGGATTAGTGTGTCTTGCAAATCTGGGAAGCAGAATCTCTCTTCTATTCACTATTCATTATACATAAAACCCCAGTCCACTGAACAGGGCATATAATATCGTACTATCAGTGTTATACTGTCACTCTGTTTCATTGCAGTAATGGGGAGCCATACCTTACAGCAATACTTGGAGCATTTTTTCAGGTTTGGCTTCCACAATACACTAATCATTTTCACTAAGCTGACATTTTGTTTAAGTAGAAACAGTTTTTCAGGGGATGGAAGTATATCATCATAGCAGAAGGTTATTTCTTTGGAAAAAGGTTGTTTCAATAGCAAAGGAAACTGATATGGATTTCATAACGTTGCTAAAATGAACTTAAAAAAGAAGCTGGTTTTCCTCATACGACATTAATTTATATAACCAAAAAAACTGTATCAACAACCAATTGAGACAAATAGTACTTAAAGATTAAGAGCACTATACTATCATCAATGCTCATTAAAATTAATAGGATTCTTATGTGTAATTCCCTGGTGCATCACTGGCAGATTAGGCCCCAAGGAATTTATTAAACAACATCCATATTAGCAGGCAAGAGAAGAAAAACAAAAGGGAAAGAGAAAGGAAAGTTGTTTGAAAGAGCTACCACTCTAGCAGTTATGAACATACTATAAGAAGATGTTTGTCCATTTTTCTCTTATTAACTCTTGCTCAGAAGATTATTATTCAGTTATTCAGAAAGATAAGGGCAACTGTTTACTTGTTAACAGCATGTTGCTGCATGTTATTTGGAATGCATGATGCTGAGAAAGCTGACTGCACGCAAGTGGGACATATGTGTAAAACATGCTCATTAAAAATATGGACTAAACATAGTGTTTCAGTGAACAATGTGCCTATAGCATCACTGTGATGAATATACAGGAACCAGGTGATGCAACGACAAATACCCATGCCAACAAACAGCCAGTGGAATTGGTAATCTAGTTTTAAGCACTGATTCTACCCAATGAAGCAGTATTTCTTAACCCACTGGGTGTGAACCAGAAGCAATTTATGAAGGAGCCACAGGAAAAAATTAAGCTATGTCAAGTAGCTGCTAAGACCCATTGGGAGCCTAGAGAGCACAGACAGGGAGCAACTCACTCCCATTTCTGGCTTTCACCTTGTCCTTGCTCCAGTTTCTTCCAACCCAATCTCTTTGGAGCCAGTTCTCTTACAGGTTTTCCCCACCTGACCAGCACTTAACCCTGCAGCAGGAGAAATGGAGCTCAGCTCCATGACTGCAAGTAGAAAGGAGAAAGAAGAGCAGCACCCACAGTAATCAATATCACTTTCCCTACCTACTTCTATCCAGCCAGCAGCTAAACTCCAGCAACTTCAAGCAGCCAAGCACCCAAATCACCAGGTAGGCTGGCAAAAATAAACCCAGCCACAGCTCCCCTCCTAGCCTTACACCTGCCTCCTGCATCGCTATTTAACTTCCCTTGTACTCGTCATGACACACAATCATCCTATTGTTTCTTACTGAAACCCAAAACTCATAGTTCTTCATAGATGAAACATGTATTGCTAGATGATTTTTTGACTGTTTTATGAACCACAGAGCAAATGACACTTCAAGAACCAAATCAAGACAAAAGCAGTCATACACATAACAGAAGAAAAACCAGTATCACACCACATCTCTGCATATAGGATTATGCAGTGAACATTCACACCTATCCTTGCAGCAATGGAATGTGCTATGAATTGTCAAATATGAGGCCAAATACAGAAGTATAATGAATGGAGAGTCCCACGTACTTCATCACTACCTGGTAAAAATTAGTTAGGTGGGATAGCAATTTTCTTCTGTTGAATAGAAAGATCTGAAATTGTGTCAGAGGAGGTCAAAATGTACAGAATTATAGGCTGAGTATGACTTACTCATTCAAAACCTTTTCTTAAATGGTAAACTCTAAAGCGGTAACTTGGATTAAATGCTCCCTCACCCAGTGGAGTGTATCTTGCTACAGAGAACATTGAGTGGGTGGTATGTGACCTTCTAACATATTTTAGAGTACAGTTGTCTCAAGAAGATGAATAAAACACTTTTCCCATTCCCCCAAAACACATATACCTGAGTGTCTGTGCCTTCTAAAGACAACCTGCAACACTAAACACTAGAGTTGGAGTATGAAGGCAGATTTAAATGGAGTTCAGCAGATTAGTAAATGATAACTAGATGATCTCAGACCTGCTCCTGTCCAACAGTGGAGGGAAGGAGCAAGATAAAATAAGCCTCAATTTACTGCAATTCTAGGTTGGAATAAGTCTTTAAACTCCTATGTTACTTGTTCTGGGCATGAATTTTTGCTCCTAAAAAGAACAGGTATGACTGACAAACCTACTGCAGGATATCAGAATTTATTCTAGTAAAGTCTATCCAGGAGTGAGTGAGTGAGTGTGTTTCGAAGCTCACAAGCTCTAGCCCATTAGTAGGAATGAATAATGTTACTATATTGAGTTTGGTGAATAGCTTGCAACAAAAAGATGTATACAAATATAAAATAAAAAATGAGCACAGCTTTTATATCTATTGCTTTATGTAAATTCTGAAAATTGTTGCATAAGCTGTTAACTTCAAAACTAAACTTCAGTAGCTGTCAATGGAAGAATAGTGTTTGTTTTAAAATGAAGTGAGGAAATGCACTCATCTACATATTTAATCATCATTGATAATTAGCAGCGTATTTCTTGCTATTTAGGAAGTTTTGCCTTATAATTAGTATATTTATAATAAAATGTTTCCTATTATATTACATAGTCTACATATCAAATGTCATACTATCATGGATATTTTATATTTCCAATTAGATAATCTTTTTTCTTCAAATATCACATAGAGTCATTTAAAAAAATCCAAAACTATGATTTTTTTAGTTTGTTTTGGTTTTTGCATGTGAACTTGACATATATTCAGATTATAGATGAGAATATATTTAATAAAATTAATATATATATACTGCTGCAAATAAGAAAACAATATTGTATATGTTAAGACCAACTCAAAATCCAGTCATCACTTATACATTAAACACAAATAAAATCAGATTCAAAGCCGCCCACTGAGCTGAAAATATTTATAATTACAAGTATTGTACACTGTAACAAAGAAATTTCAAGCTTTACATATTCACTAGCAGACAGCTTGTACATTAAACAGCTGATGATGTGAAAAAAACAGAACTCTATGTGCAAGATCCTTGAGGCTAACACAGCAACAAAAATAAATATTTCAACAAAAACAAACCTGTAAGTGAGGTTACTTTTATTAGTCATACAGTATCTGCTTTATCTCTTGGGTGACCAAATATTCATTAACAAAACATGTAGATGGTATCATGAGCTTGGTGGGCACAACCCACTTCTTCAGATGACAGGAGTGTTGGAAGTCCAGATCCAAGAATAAACAAAGGAAGGGAGGAGGGTGGGGCGGGATGAAAAAAATATTGAGGAGAGGAAGAAAAAAAGAGAGAGTAACTCTCCTCCATATTTTTCCTCCTCCCCATTTATTCTTGGATCTGGACTTCCAACACTCCTGTAATCTGAAGAAGTAGGTTGTGACCACGAAAGCTCATGATACCATCTACATCAGTGGTTCCCAATTGTTTCCGCATCATGCCCCCTTTTTGATTTTTGAGAAACCCTCATGCCCCCAGCAAAACTTGTTGAGCAAAAGAGAGAGAGAAAAAAAAAAGGAACTCACTCGGGCCGAAAAACAAAGATAGCAGCAAAACTTGAGGGGAGGATTGATAGCGGGGCTGGATCACCTTGCGCCCCTCCCCCCCCCCGGAATTTCTTCATACCCCCCAGTTTGGGAACCTACATGTTTTGTTAGTCTTTAAGGTGCTACTAGACTATTAGTTGTTTTTTAAGTTTTTCCTGTTACAGACTAACTCGGCTACCCCTCTGAAGCTTTCAAATATTCATTGGTCAAAATAAATTGAAGAAGTTTTGCAAAAGGCAACTTTTGCTCTATTCTACATTTTAATACCGTCAATATTAAACTTTCCATGAAAAATCTGAGTTATACTTGAGAAAGCGCACACACTCCACAGCTAACTTGGCATAACGTGTATTCAAGAGTTCACAACCCAAACTCTTTGATATTTCAAATCATTTAAAAGACAACCTTCTGACATGTAGCAAATTTCCATGGACAGCAGCAGCTGAATGACCTGGTGTTGTTGCCACTATTAACCTCAGTTATAATTTGATGGCTGAATTAAATTGCCTGCCAGCAGTTCCAGCTGGCATAATACATTACTATAAGGTGTCATTTTGTTTAGTGATGGTCAGTGTTGTGACATGCTGAGCTCCATTTATTCATTTTTATAGATAAAGCATTAATACCAAGATCTTATAGCAAGTTAACTATTTATTTAAGGACTGGATACAACTACACTAGATGCATTTAGAATTGGTACAAGTATACTGACACAAGCTACAGAACCTAACTGTAGTCCCCCCTCTCATTTACATATTACAACCATGATTCTGTGATGCGACTCCCGAGAGTCACAGAAACAAAGTGACACCTAGTAGGGAACTAGGGAAAATAAGGTTTTATATCACCTTTACATTCTTTGGATTCTGGGCTGCCATATGGGTTGAAACAGCCTATGGCATAAATTAAAGCAACTACAGGATTGTGCTAATGTATAGAGGCCTCTTAAGGACTGTATATGTATGGCAGTGCAGCCCACTATCCTTTATTGTTGCACATCCCGTCTTCCCCTTTGTCTTAAAAGATTATTGTCTTAATAAAAATGTAAACAATACCAGAGAGAAATGGGTTGGTCTACACTTGCAATAGCACATGTAGCCGGCCTCTTAGGTCGGAAAGTTTCTAAATCCTCTCACATCATCATCATCATCAATTCCAGAATCTGAAGAAAATAAAGAGCCCTCTCCAGTTACAATTCGCCTCTTACATGGTGGATCCTCAAATTCTGCAGGCTTCCTTGACCGTGCAGGAATGAAGGAGGAAGGAGTTCTAGTACAGTTCTAAGCCTTGTTTTCAGTAGCTACAGATCTCGAGTAGAGTTTTCAGACTCAGTCCAAACTAAACCATATTATTGCTACAGTATGACTCAAAAATGATACCAGACAATTCCAGTGAACATGGTCTGGTTCTCCCCCAGTTACTTATCATAGAATCATAGAATACTAGGACTGGAAGGGACCTCGAGAGGTCATCGAGTCCAGTCCCCTGCCCTCATGGCAGGACCCAGTACTGTCTAGACCATCCCTGATAGACATTTATCTAACCTACTCTTAAATATCTCTACAGATGGAGTTTCCATAACCTCCCTTGGCAATTTATTCCAGTGTTTAACCACCCTGACAGTTAGGAACTTTTTCCTAACGTCCAACCTAAACATCCCTTGCTGCAGTTTAAGCCCATTGCTTCTTGTTCTATCCTCAGAGGCCAAGATGAACAAGTTTACTTCAACACTGATAAGTTCCTTACTTGGGGCTCAGTGTCAGAATGGGAAGAGCTAATGAACAAATCTGTGATTTGTATGTCTGACTGCAAGGACACGTTAGTTAGAGGGAAAAGAGAAAGAAAAGAGCCATGGATAGTCCAGATATCCTAGGAATAAAAAAGGGTTATAGAATACTAACTTTCCTAAGATTACCTTGTTATAAATAGAAAATCATGTATAAAAAGCAAATGTGAACCATTTCTAAATGGATCTCAAAGTGCATTTCTATTATAAACACCCTGGCATTCAGGTAAAAATATATATTTTTAAGATGAATCACTTTCTGAAATGTACATTCTGAATTTTAATTACGATCTTTGGCAAAGGAGAAGCTAAGAAGGTAATTCATATATTTAACTCTGAGGTAAGGTACAGATTAATTTTGAATTACTTATTTTGTTACTAAACTACTTTTTGTTAGCATTGTGTTAGTTCATTTTTTTATTCCAGTGCTCTTTTTAATGGCATTGACCTTTATTATTCCCAATATTGAATCAAAACAATGAAGCTGTTAATTGTAGTTCCAAGTGGCGTCAACAGGAAACAGCCTTGCCGCTGCCATTTCAGTGACCTCTCAAGATGTGACTGGACTCATTGCTGCTGTCTGCTCTGACACTGGGCCTGTTTCCCTCCCTAATTACATCAGCAACTGTAGTAAAACTAATAGTTCTAGCTAGCACCATTTTAGTTCAGAGCACAATAATTTCTATTATCCCACTATCTTGTGGTCATAAAAAATTCACTTTGGACTGACCCTTGCTATATGAAACCCTCAGAGAATGTGCAAAGAAACCACTTTTTCTGTTTTGAGCTCAAAATTGGTTTGATTTTTCTGAGGCCCATCAAATGATCTGAATAAGTGTTTTGCCTGAGCAATCAGTGACTAATGAGTTCAGAAAAAGACCCTTGATGTATATAGGGGATGTTGAGGGAAGTACAATTAAATGAGGTGCTTTGCTTAAAAGCATCAACTTTTTACATACACAAACATTCTCCTCATTAAAAGTTTCATAAGGACTTTACAGTTGTATTGAATATATAGGCACAGTTATAATGCAATTGCCAGAACTTTTAATGAGAAGGAAAAAAAGGAAGTTCTCTCTGTTTTCTTTGGCAGTCCAATTTTTCCCCATTGGAGTTTCAAGGCCTTCATTTCTCTCTTCCTCCCCCACAGACTCCTTAAGAGTGATAACCAGCATCACCTTTACATATAAGACAGACCACTGTGGCATCAGCAAATCTCCATCAGATCTCCCACTTGTATTGGGGTAGGAAGGGAAGACAGGATTACATATCGCTTCACTTCTGCCAGGAGAAGTGAAGGGAAAGCCTTACAAAAGAACAAGCAACTAGATAAGAACACTTGTATATTTTGAGTAACTCTTACAAAATTAGGGGTTTTTTTAGGTTTTCAGAAATCATTAGTCTGGCTTTTCAGTCACCATCCAACCACATGAATAAACAGAACTCCTTCAGAGCTCAACAATGCAATTTCTGATGAGAGACTGTTTAGCAACATGAGCTACATTTTTATTCCCAGTTAAACTGAATGGAACGCTACACATACACACATCTGATCCCACATATTCCATTAGCGTACCAGATCCAACCACTCATAACATTTGCCACACACCTATGTTTTACATAAATTCAGTAGGACTTGATTTCTTCCCCTTTTCACCAGTTTCCTGTCTCACTTATTCCATTCCATCCTTTACCTCACTTCCATCCCAATCTACTTCCACTCCCCTAGAATTTCATGAAATTTCTACTTCCTCAGCTTTTTATATGTTGTTTTCCATCATACTACTCCATTTTTTCTCTTCTCCTTTTCCACCAGCCTACTTAAACACACAACCTTTACTTTATTTAACGATGTTTGTCTGAACAATATGAACGTTCATGACAGTTATTTTAGAAGCAATAGAAATGGTTAAGCCACCGTGGCTTCCAGAGAAAGAACATTGTTAAAGTTCTGACTTTGTGTTGTAGCAACACAGATGAGGTGACAGATCCCTGCTACATGTACACATTGTAAATACCTGCTATATTAAATGGCTTAAGCAGTCTTTCTTTATTTTGATTTCTAAAATTGTGTTTACAACTTTTTTGTAAACACATAAAATGCCAGTCTCCCAGGGCCAGGATTATTTAAAAGTATTTAGTGCTTTGTGTTTGACTTCTATTCTTTGAAATTATAACATGTACTTAGTCAAAGTTTTCCATATCCCTAGATAATTATCTCACTATTGGCATCAGGAAGACAGAATATTTCTGTAGCAAATGACTCTACATCTGCAGTTCGTCAAGTCTGGTTAGATTTCAATAATGAGTACTACTACTTTTTACCCATAAATTTTCAAGCTTACAGTATCTTACAGCTACATTAAGAGTGACAGATTATACAATATGAATTACCACAAATGTCAAACTTAAAAGAATATAAAATTAGCTGGCAGAAGCATTAAACTTTTGGGAGGGCAGCAAAAACCTACCTCAAATTTTACTTCTACGTTGAATGGCACAGTACAAATTTCAGCTGACTAAAAAAAAAAATCACTTTGTTATTAATACCTTAGAATTTTTCATCCAGAGGCATAGCAAAGCACCGCATAAACTTTATTCAAGCACTTTTATCCACCTGTGGGAAAAAAAGAGCAGCAAGCAAGAGGACAACAGACATATGGCACACTGGAGAAATAGGTCTGAACAAGGCAATTATGTTTTTGGAAAAGGACAATGGAATATTTAATATTAAATGCAGAAGGTCAGAAAGCATCCCTTTTCTGAAATCAATATAAATTTCAATAAGTGACATTTCAGAGATGATTTTGATTCATTCAGCAGCTTCTATGCTGCAGGTTATTACAGGAGCATGCCTTATATGTTTTGGCCCCAAGCAAACATGCTCACAACATGACTCAGCAGAGTACAAGTGATTGAAAGAAAAGCTTTACAATTCAAGTAAAAACAATACTGACATGGGTTTCCTATTTATCTATCACTATTATCATACGTATTTATATTTTATGTTTCACTTTTCTGTATATAAAATGTATTAAATTTTATACTTCTCTGGGATGGCACTGATTTCAGTGTTTCAGCATACTTACACATTTTGCCAATAATTTTGAATATCTCTGATTGCTTGAGGGCCAGCTACCCCTCTACCTCTCACCTTGTGTGAGATTCACCACGTTCATGGCCAAAGGTGGCCATTTCCAACATCTAATCTGATGACCTGCATAACCATTTTATCTTCTGTAGTCTCTTGACTTATATTAACACTAGCAGATTTACTCAGTGTTGCTAGGATCCTTAACTCAATTTTTTTTAAGGTCCTGTGGCACCTTAGAGACTGACAGATTTATAAGGGCATAAGCTTTTAATGGGTAAAACCCACTTCCTCAGGTGAGTTGGAATGAAAGTTACAGAAGGCAGAGGTATATAGAAGAATAACAAAGTTACTTGTCAAATGTAGACAGTTAATGAGGCTAATTAAGTCACAGTGGGTGTCTCATTCGCAGCATTTCATGTGGAGATGTGAATATCTAGAAAGGGGAAATTGCCTTTGTGAGGCATTAAACAGTTAAGATCCTTATTCAATCCTAAATTGATTGTATTGAATTTGTAAATGAACTCTAGTTCAGCGGTATTCCTTTGTAATTGGGGTTTAAAGTTCTTTTGTAGAAGGATGATTACATTTAAATCCATTACTGAATGCCCCGGGTGGTTAAATTGTTTCTCTACAGAATTTGTGTATGATATCCTTCCTGATGTCCGATTTGCGTCCTTACAAACTCTTTATCATTCGCTATGTTTTAACAAAAAACGGTTATCATCAATTTGGTTGACAGTAACATTGACTTCTAGTTTTCAAACCTTAAGCATTGATTTAGCTGTCACAAAACAAAGCACTATTCCAAATTTCTCTCTTTTATATCTTTCCTGCAAGGTTTATTGAGAAGCAATCCTATTGCAGGTTTATCATATTGTCCTGGCTCACTCTGGTTCAGTTTCTTCCAACATTCACTGTCATGTCAATTTTGAAGACTGTACTTGATTTGGTGATTGTCTCCTTTCTTTTTGGTTTTATGAAGAGTGAACCCATTCCAGGCACATCCTGTTTTTCTGGCACAATCAAAGCCTTACATTGGTTTAAATTATGATAAGGGGAAGCTATATATTGACTTTGGTGATCTTAGCTCTTACTCTTTAGGAGGAGTTCATGAACAAACAGACAAACTCTACAAAATACATTGTAGATTGTAAGCTCCTTGGGACAAGGACAATTTTTGAATTGCATCTTTGCACAATAGAGTTCCTGTCCATGACCAGGGCTCCTAGACACTAACCATAATTATTACTACTAATAATTCTCCATACTATGAGGATTTAGCTTGACTACATCAATGTGCTTCCTGAACATACATCACCACAGATCACATGCTATACTATCTTATGTATCTTAGGATTCATTTCCCAATCTTGTCATGCATGCATGCATGCATAAATCCAACATGAAGTTATGAGAGTCCCTTTTTCAATGGAGATTTCTACTCCATTTATATATGATACACATGTATGCAGTGTTCCAAATGAATGTTGGCAGATAATAAATGTATTTCTTAACAGAAGCCTCTGTGCAAGCATGAAGAATATTGTTGAAACCCTTACAACTTAGCCAAATAGAAATAAATCACTGGACCACTGAGAGTCACATCTGCAACTGCTGAATTTTAAATTTGAACTAAGAATTGTTAAAAATAAATTACAATTTTGCAAGTATATTTTAATACTAGCCAACACTTTTTTCCCCACTCTGTCCTTCAAAAATCACCCAGCCACTTTGGATAAACTTTCCAAGAAGTTGAATAGCATCAAATGTGCCAAATTGCAACCAAAACCATAACACTGTTAGCATTTGATATTGAAGGCACAGAATTAGAACACATCTGCATATCCTCAGCTATAGGCAAGCAAACACACATAAATCGTGTATAGTGGGAGGCACGGGAAAAAAAGGAGATGAAAGATTAATTTCTACAAAGAAATTCACAGTAAAAATGACAGTATGGACAGTCTCTTTCTCTCTGGCATAACAGTGCCTTTTTAAAGAAAACTGAAGAATAGAACTATCCATACCAAAGAGTTTCACACTAAAAAAATTCTAATAAGTCCCCTTAAACATTTGAAAAAAATGTTTAACATGATATTTCTCTGAGTATTTCCAGTTATTTTTGTTATAAATTGTGTGACATGATACACTGCAGCATTATCTCCTGTATAAAGAAAGAACGAATCACTTATAAAAGAGAACAACAGTAAGTTCTTTTAAGGGAATTATATATTCTTTCAAAATGCACAAGAAAAGTGTACCAAGTATATATTAAAATAAGTGTACTGTAATGTATCGCATTACAAATTTCTCAGCAAGGAGTCTTCTGTTTTTGCAAGTTAATAGATCTGAAATCATTCACAGCCTGCAGAAGATGCGGAGTGCAGCTTTGCTATACCTCCCGGAAACGAAAAGATGGTGCAACTATTCAAAATATGCTCGATGGTTTGGCAGTTTCTGCATTTGAACTGTGCCAACTCCTGGATTCTATATGTATACATTAGGTGTGTGCATCCTAATACAGTTGATGATCATCTACTGTCTCTGGCAGAGCAAGATTGATAGTGGGGTGGGATCATCTATGACAGTAGTTCCCAAACTTTTCAGCATCACGCCCCCTTTTTGATTTTTTAGAAACCCTCACGTCCCCCTACCCCATAGCAGCAAAACTTGTTGAGCAAAAAAAAAAGAAAAAAAAAAGGAACTGACCGGGGCCGAAAAACAAAATAACAGCAAAACTTAGAGGGGGATTAACGGGGGAGGGGGGAGGGCTGGGTCGCCCCCCAGTTTAGGAACCCATGATCTATGAGGTACTTGTTTATGTCAGATCCTGCCAATTGCAACAACCAGGTGACTTTTTGGGGGGGGGGGGGGGTGAAACTGAACAATAGAACTGCTTCTCCTGACACCCAGAAAGGTCAGCAGGACTCAGGTGAACGCAAGGCAGATGAACAAGACTGTCAGAGTGGGAGCTTTTGGAAAATATTGATGAAAGTCTTCAAACCTCCTACAGATGCTATTGATAGGTAAGACTGTAACTGAGAATGAACTGTAGGTAGCAGGGGCTAGGATCATGAGTAACAACCTTGCCATCAAAGTTTACATTCACCATCATCCCAACTTGAGAATGGCTGAGATGGAAAGCTGATGACACCATTTTTGATGGATTGAGTTTGAAACCCCGGTATCAAAAGTAGTTATTCTTTCTTTTCAGACCAGCATGAAGGGTATCTTCTGCTTCCTTGAGGGTTGTGGCCTGTGTACTTAGTGCCAGGTTATTGGCATAGCTTATGGCATGTCATTTCAGGCACATCACTTATATGCATTGGTGCGAGAATTGATCCAGATGGCAGGTCATTGTGCAGATTCTGCCTTTTGTTAACCTAACATCTGAGATGGACAGGGAATGCTCTATTTCAAGCCACTGATCTAACAATACAAATTCAGTTGCACTGAAGCAGGCTGGATAAGCTTCAGCTGTAGGCCCTTGTGCCAGATGACAAATCAAAAAGAGCTGTGACAGATTTAGGCATCAGCTGGAAGAGGGCTTCAGTATGTGTAGTCAGGTATTAGCAGCCTCGTGCTGTCCTGAAGCCTTCTTGCTCCATGGGATTACAGGCTCCAGATGGAGGGTGAGCCTCACCAGGACTACACGCTCCAGTAATTTGCTGTTGTACAAAAGAAAGAGATATATGGTAACAGTTTTGGGTGTCAGTAAGCAGCTTTCCAGGTCAAATCTGAGGAACTGTCCAAGACTGAGGTGTCATTAGAGGACTTTTTGGAACAAACTGATAAAATAAACTGTAATAAGTCACAAGGGCCAGACTGCAATCAAGGAAGAGTTCTGAAGAAACTCCAATGTGAAATTGCAGAAGTATTAAAAGTAGTCTGTAACCTATCGTTTAAATGGGATTCTGTACCAAATGACTGGAAGACAGCTAATTTGACACCAAATTTTTAAACCACTTCCACATGTGATAACAACAACAATAGGCTAGTAAGCCCTGACTTCAATACATGGCTGAAACTATAGTGAAGAACAAAATTGTCAGACATACAGATGAACATAATTTGTTGGTGAAGAGTCAACATGGTTTTTGTAAAGGGCAATCATGCCTCACCAATCTACTAGAATTATTTCAGGAGGTCAACAAGCACTAAACAAGAAGGATCCATTGGATGTAATATTCTGAGATTTTCAGAAAGCCTTTGACAATGTCCCTCACCTTAAGCAAAGTAAGCTGTCATGAGATAGGAAGGAAGGATAAAAAGTTCAGAACAGGGCAACAAAAATTATTATGAATGTGGAACAATGAGGAATCTTTCCATGAGGAAAGATTAATAAGAATGGAACTTTTTGGTTTGGAAAAGAGAGGACTAAAGGGGCAGAGGGATATGATTGCAATCTATAAAATCATAAGTGCTGTGGAGAGAGTTAATAAGGAAATGCTATTTACTCCTTCCCATAATACAAGAATTAGGGAGTCACCAAATAAAATTAATAGGCAGCAGATTTAAAAGGAATAAAGGAAGTATTCATACAACAACCTGTGAAATTCTTTGGGAGAGGATATTGTGAAGGCCAAGACTTAAAAAGAACTAGATAAATTCATGGAAAATATGTCCATCAATGGCTATTAACCACGATGGGCAGGGATGGTGTCCCTAGCCTCTGTTTTCCAGAAGCTGGGAATGGATCACTCGATGATTACCTGTTCCATTCATTCCTTTTGGGGCACCTGGCATTGGCCACTGTTGGCAGACAGGATACTGGGCTATATGGACCCAGTATGGCCATTCTTATGTTCTTTAAAACTCAGGGTAAATGTCATAGTTACAGGAAAATCTGCACTTTATCCTCCAATTACCACCTTTTGAGTGGACTTCTTGGGCAGGTTTTACTATCTTCTTCCTTCTCTGGTTGGAATCACAGAGTTCTACCACTCAGACTGCATCACTGGGCTATTAGCCCTCTTTCCCAACCATGTTAACTTAACAGACCCAACTGTGTTTGGCATCCAGGAGCTTTCAAAAGTGGCTGATTAGAGTGACTCAAACAGCTGCTTCAAAACAAAGCATTATTTATTCAGTCACCCAGAAGCACACAGCACACAATGCAAAGAGTAAAAGCAATAAATGGTTATTCACATAATTGCTCTTTCTTTGCAAGCCTTTGGTTCATTGCATACATCCTAGCTACTGCCATCTCTGGGGTAGGGAGAAGCAGATTGCGCTGGTACCGCTCATGTCTCTTTTGGAGTGTCTCTGTTAAGGACATTATCCACATTTGGCAAGAACACTATTTCACCAATCACCTTAGGTGATTACATCCTTCATAGTGGAAATAGACGTTTCCTCTGTACTGCTTCATAGACTCTCGTAGGTTTATACTGATGCAGATACATTCTTATTTACCTACAAAAGGCATGATGGAACATACCATTCTGTTTCCCCAGCATGATTTAAAAAAATAATTAAAATTAATGTTAGCATTATATAATAATGTAAGGGAAAGAGTAAGAAGTCTTCTGAATCAGCATGAGGAAGCTCTGTGAAGGACAAATTACAGGTTTAAGGCGCTGAGAGGCAGAAACACAGATCCTGAGGGAGGAGGGACTGAACCGAAATGAAGCTGAGATAAAGACTAAGCGTTTATATTCTATTTCGAATGACTGTGTGTTACTTTAAGAACATAATAGGGGCCATATTAGGTCAAACCAAAGGTCCATCTATCCCACTATCCTCTATTTCAACAGTGGCTAGTACCAGACACCCATAGGAAATGAACAGAACAGGGTTCATACCCTATTCCCTAGTCCTAGCTTCTGACAAACAGAGGCTAGGGAAACCATCCCCTTCCCAAACCGGTAGACCTATCTGCGTGAATGTATCTAATTCTTTTTTGAACCCTGTTATAGTCTTGGCCATTAGACCAGCCTCTGGCAAGGTGTTCCACAGACTGACTGACTGTTGTGTGAAGAAGTACTTCCTTTTATTTGTTTTAAACTTGCTACCTGTTAATTTCATTTGGTAACCCCTAGTTCTGGTATTATGGGAAGTAGGAAATAAGTCTTCTTTATTCACTTTCTCCATACCAGTCATGATTTTTAGACCTCTATCTTATGTCCTCTTAGTCCTCTCTTTTCCAAGTTGAAAAGTCCCAATCTGATTAATTTCTCCTCATATGGCAGCCGTTAAATACCAAAACAAATGTATGCCCTTTTCTGGACCTTTTCCAATTCCAATGTATTTTTAAATGAAGCAAACACATATGCAGTCTGCAAAATGTTCACATATAATCTCTACTATATATTTGAGAGAGTTTGTGTGACTGTCTGTCCATCTGTCTGTGAGTCTATTTATTCAAGAACTCCTCCTAAATGGTAAGAACTAGAACCACCAAATTTGCTATGCAGCTTTCTCTTATACTAAATTAAAGCAAGGCCAGGGTTTGATTGTGCCAGGAAAATGGGATGTGCATGGAATGCAATTGTTTCTCATCAAAACAGAATGTGAGGGCCATGACAGCAGGGGCAATTATACTGCAGAATGACCACCCTGGGCTGACCCTGGGATTCAGCCACTGCCTGCCCCCACTACCTGCCCTGGACTCCTCCACCCCTTCTCCTGAGCCCCACAACTCCCAAGCCCCAGCTCTGATTCCTGAACCCCACCAGATCCCCAGACTCTGTACCAAGTCCTCCTCACCTCCAATCCTTATTATATTTGTATATAGTGGTTTTACTTTAAGAAATCCATTTTCATCCCAAATATGCTTGCAGCCCCTTTGCATTTGGTAATCATTTCTTATAATTGCTGTACTAGCCTGGGAAGTTACTTTGTATAGATCAGTTAGTGATAAAGATGACCAATACATACTATTTCCTCTGGACCTTCTGTGGCTGTTCAACTTTAAGGAGTTATTTGTTGTAATGAGCTATCGAGCCCTATCCTGGCTGCTCCAGTTTAGGGATAGGGTTCATGTCCTAAAAAGTCTCCTTAGAAAAATCATCTCTACTCTGAATCAATTTTAAATTTTAACAACATTACAAATCTTGAGCTGAACAGTTAAAGCCTGCTCACGAATGGTGTGTTTTGACAGATCCCAGGATATAGGCATTATTCACCCTTGCTTGTCTGTCTCTTCCTATTACTTCTCTGAAACAGATGCCCTCCCAACCTCTTCTTCCTTAAATTTCTTGCAAATGCTCCTACTAGATTGGTTGACCTCATTTGTACTATGTTCTCCCCCTTGCTATGCCTACCAAGTGTCATCCCAGGACATTCACTGCTCCTAAAGTGCATTTGCCCACCTCCCCCATAGTTTCACTAACTCAAAGCACCATACCAGTTGCATCACCCTTTTCTGAAAGTCCCCTCTTTAAAACCCTAACCAATCACTGGATGATCTATTTTCTGAGAGAGTTCAGAGGGACGTGGGATTGGCAGGGCTAAATATGATATGTGGTTGGGAAAAAAAGCTTATGAGGTGAGTATGGGATGGAGCACTCTATCCAACCCATGTGGACAGGGCCCTGAATGGCATGTACCATTAAGCTGCCAGAATCCTTTTTGGACACAAGTGGCCCAGTGATCACACACAAAGACATCTGGTACAACATTTGGGAGCTTTTTTTTTAACACTAATTATGGAGTACACTTGGCAGATTCAGGAGGTTTACAATTATGGGATCTAGAGGACTGAATTAGGCTGGAAATACCAACCAGATCGGCAGGTGGTAGATGCGACCAAGCTGGTCGCTGGCATTCTCAAAGGCCATGGTAAATAGACTTTTCCTACACAAACATTTACTTCATGGAAGTAGGGGTATGAACCCGCCTTCCATTAGCCTGCCGTACACTCTGTATGGATTGCTGCTGATGCGCAATAACAGTTTGTTAATGCACTCTGAAACAGACCTGTTTCAAAGATGAATAGATTAAAAGTGCACCGAAGACAGTTAAGAAGTATCAGAAAGGTCCACACTGGGGTTGTCAACCCTCCAGGATTGGCCTCAAGTCTCCAGGAATTAAAGGTTAGTCTTTAAAGATTATGTCATGTGATGAAATCTCCAGAAATACATCTAACCAACACTGGCAACCCTAGACCCCACAGTGTGCAGCAGGGTAGTTTCATATCACATCTTTCATAAACTAATTGTTCACATAGACAGTCTCAAAGGTTAAAAGTAAAAGGGAAACCCAAGAGACAGAGGTCCCCATTGGTATACTCTGTCCCCCTGGCTAAGGCAAAGAGGTGAGAGGATTCAGAAGTGAGTTAAGTCCTCGAAGCACGCTGAAGAAGGTTTATCCTGAGTTACTGTTTATATAGTGGGAGCCATGTCACCTCACATTGGACCCAGTTAAAACTCTGACAATGTGAGAGTTGGCATGGCATATAGCACTCTTCCTTTTTGTTATTTTAATAAAGTTTCAGCTTGCCACTTAAATCCAATCCTTTGTCTTTCACTTGCCCGCATGTCCTGATCAATTCCAACCACTGGGTGATCTTTTCTGAATACTTCCTTAGTGATACCAAAGTCACAATGTTCTGCTTATTCAAAAAGGCTCTGATCACTCTCTCAGCCTGAGCATACTTGGGTAAAAACATGCCCAGGTATTATATTTAATTTTAAAATGAAATGTTGAAAGTTTTTGTGGAGTGGTTATAGAGTTCCTGGTCCTCCACCATTACTAGAGGCCCAGGATGTGTTGCAGGAGGAAGCTTAATAAGCATGAGAACTTCCTGGTCAAAAAGTTCTCTAGTCTCAGAGGTTAGCCATTTTAGTCTGTGTAGGGGTCAATTGCAGAAGAACTCTGTACGTGTGAAGTATAGGGGTGGTGAGGCCTGCATTCCCCTCCCTTTTCCATTCCCTCCCTACCCCTTCCCTTCTACTGATGAGCCAGAAGCAAGCCTCTAGGAACATACGCCATAGTAGCAAGAATGAATTGTAGATAAGGGAGGGAACATAACAATATTGTTTACCTAAATGTACTGATCATGTAAACAAAGTCAAAGGACAAGAAGTACAACTGAGCCATACTGTAACAAGCAACAAGTAATCCCCAGAAATTTCCAAAATGCCACAAACAAGGTAGAGACACAGTATTTAAAGCTGCACCAGAGCACAGCAATTTGGACCTCACCGATGGGCTTTGGGTACCAGTACCTCGGAAGCTGAGACAGCCTCCCACTTCATCCGCAGCTGAAACGGGTTCCCTGGCTAGCAGAAGGGATGTAAGAAATGCTGCTTTTTCTATCATGTTATTCTTTTAGTTAAGGGGCACAGCTGATAGCTGTCAGGAAATAAACTGCTTGTGTTTGACAGATACCTGTGTAGCATGTCTTTGTACTTTGAGAACCCAGTGTCGGATCTCAGACTTACTCTTGCTGGCAACAGTCTGTAACTTTAAAAATGAGTAGTCTTGTGGCACCTTAGAGACTAACAAATATATATACAGTTTCATGAACTCTTGTGGTCAAAACCCACTTCCTCAGATGACTCCAGATCATCTATTTTATAAAGAAGGAATAAGGCAAACAAAATGAGAATCCCCCAACACTGCCAAGTGACTGAGTGAGTGGGGAAAAGGGAACATCAAGGAGGAAACTTTTGAAAGTTAAAGCAAAAAGGTGGCATAGCCCTGTCTCAGTGCAACAATGGCACTTACAATGCACATGACTCTGTTACAGAAGATTGATTTTGTCAACTCAAGCAGCTGGCCTTGCTGGATCCAGATATTTAAGTGATTCCAAATGCCTTATGGTCTAATGGAGAAAGCTCAAAAATACCAGACCAGTGCTGTGGTATTTGCCATGAATGATGCTGCTGATCACATCTTCGGTGCCCTACTCGTTACTGATGAGGAAAGAAAGAATTCAAAGTGAAAGAGGTTTTTGAAAGAGACTTTGGATGCAGATTTCATAGGCAGACAGAATATTATACATGAAAGGTCTAAGTATAATAGGAGATGCCAGAAATAAGGAGAAAAAGTTGTGGTTTTTATTACTACAGTTCATGATCCTGCTGAAACTTCCAAATATAGAATTGTAAAAGAACTAGTAAGAAATGTGATAGCTGTTAGTATGAGACATCAATTTACCAGCACAGCTTCAAATAGATCCAAATCTAACATTAGCAAAAGTGAGAATGCAAGAAATAGTAACGTGACTTAAATGCTAGGGGAGAGAGCACATCAAACAATAACAACACAAAGAAAAAAGAAACAAAATATATAAGGAGCAGTCAGACCAAATTTACAATGTAAGAATGGTACACAGCTAGACAGCAGGGGACCAAAGAACTTTAACAGAAGGGAAAGTTGGAAAAGCTGTGGGAGATGAGGCAAGAGTCTTAACCACAGCTTGCAATGGTGTCCGGCTAGAAAGGAAGAAAATAAGAGGTCCTAAAATGAAAAACTGTGTAACAGCATACAGGTGACCAAGAGTAGTAGAAACAATTCAAGAGGGAGTGTTATCAGATGACAATAGAGCCATATTCTCAATATAAAATACAACAACTTGGTATACAAGGATAACTCTAAACAGTTCAAACAAGTTTAAAACTGATACTAAGAGAACAGTCATGGTAGTTAAAAAAAAAAAGTTTATAATTGATCCTGGAATGGAGATCTTCAAAGACAAAATGAGATACTACATGAGGATAATGACAACACATTGGATATTTGTGGGCTATTTCCTGAGAAACTAAAGAAAGGATGGAAAGTTCTTTTAACAAATAATGTATGTAATATAAGGACTAACAACCCATCGTTTAGCATTGCCAGACATACAAGGAGTATACCCAATAAAGAAACTGGACTGCAGTAACAGCAAAAAGTGTATCCACACATTTTCTCAAGAGTAGGAAAGCTGCCAGAGAAGTACAAAATAAAACTGGTGTCATTAAGCAGCTCCCTGAGCACTTTCAGTCCCATGCCACACCCTCATACCATACATAGCTAAGGAAAGTCAAAGTTTTTTCACCCTAAGATGTAGAATGTAGGAAATTGAGGTTATTTCCTTGACAGAAGACGCTACCAACTGGTAATATCAAGATAATTGTAATACTGAAGCCGATTTTTAAAAAATCCAGAATTGTGTGGATCATATACAGCCTAGTAGCTTAGTTATCAGAGACAAAAGTCTCAAAGTCAGATGTTGCAACAGGTCTTGGGCAAATTCCCCTTGCTAAAGAATCTTTACTGTTAACTACATTTATTGTGCAGTTTTTGCAGGTACTGTACCAGTTATCTTC
This sequence comes from Rafetus swinhoei, assembly GCA_019425775.1. Classification (NCBI taxonomy): domain Eukaryota; kingdom Metazoa; phylum Chordata; order Testudines; family Trionychidae; genus Rafetus; species Rafetus swinhoei. Next base: position 30,955,839 of record CM033447.1, on the reverse strand, counting down.
CATTCTCATATTGTCAGCATCAGAACATTTTCAAAAGAGCATATCTCAGATTATGTCATACTTGTCTGTTGTCATGCTGCTGTTGTGCTGATATATGGATAAAACAAAAATGAACATGATGAGCAACTAACTACATGCAGCTTTGAGAGACTTTCAAAAAAGCCATCCTCGCTCTGAATGAGAAATATACATTTGTAAAGAAACAGATAAAGCTTGTAGGCATTTAATTAGCTAATTGGGAACTGACCCAAATTCATACTGAGAGTATTATTTGCTTCACCCAAACCCCAATGATTTTCTGCTGGGTCTGACAAATATTTCTGTGAAATTATCACCAAAATTTAGCTCATGTTACAAAAGCCTTAAGAGATCCGGGCAATTACAGACCGGTAAGTCTAACTTCAGTACCGGGCAAATTAGTCGAAACAATAGTAAAGAATAAAATTGTGAAGCATGTAGAAGAACATAATTTGTTGGACAAAAGTCAACATGGGTTCTGTAAAGGGAAATCCTGTCTTACTAATCTATTAGAGTTCTTTGAAGGGGTTAACAAACATGCGGACAAGGGGGATCCAGTAGATATAGTATACTTAGATTTCCAGAAAGCCTTTGACAAGGTCCTCACCAAAGGCTCTTGTGTAAATTACATGGCCATGGGATAAGAGGGAAGGTCCTTTCTTGGATTGAGAACTGGTTAAAAGACAGGAAACAAAGGGTAGGAATAAATGGTAAATTTTCAGAGTGGAGAGGGGTAACTAGTGGTGTCCCCAAGGGTCAGTCCTAGGACCAATCCTGTTCAACTTATTCATAAATGATCTGGAGAAAGGGTAAGCAGTGAGGTGGTAAAGTTTATGGATGATACCAAACTGTTTAGGATAGTCAAGACAGAAGCAGACTGTAAGGGACTCCAAGAAGATCTCACCAAACTGAGTGATTGGGCAACAAAATGGCAAATGAAATTTAATGTGGATAAGTGTAAAGTAATGCACATTGGGGAAAAATAACCCCAACTATACGCACAGTATGATGGGGGCTAATTTGGCTACGACAAATCAGGAAAGAGATCTTGGAGTTATCGTGGACCGTTCTCTGAAAACTTCCACACAGTGTGCAGCGGCGGTCAAAAAGGCAAATAGGATGCTAGGTATTATTAAGAAAGGGATAGAAAATAAGACCCGAATATCTTACTGCCCCTGTATAAAACTATGGTACGCCCACATCTTGAATACTGTGTACAGATGTGGTCTCCTCACCTCAAAAAAGATATTTTGGCCTTGGAAAGGGTTCAGAAAAGGGCAACTAAAATGATTAAGGGTTTGGAACGGGTCCCATATGAGGAGAGGTTAAAGCGACTGGGACTTTTCAGTTTAGAAAAGAGGAGACTGAGGGGGGATATGATAGAGGTGTATAAAATCATGAGTGGTGTGGAGAGGGCGGATAAAGAAAAGTTATTTATTAGTTCCTAAATAGAAGAACTAGAGGACACCAAATGAAATTAATGGGTAGCAGGTTTAAAACTAATAAAAGAAAGTTCTTCTTCACACAGCGTGTAGTCAGCATGTGGAACTCCTTGCCAGAGGAGGCTGTGAAGGCTAGGACTATAACAGAGTTTAAAGAGAAGCTAGATAATTTCATGGAGGTTAGGTCCATAAAAGGCTATTAGCCAGGGGATAAAATGGTGTCCTTGGCCTCTGTTTGACAGAGGCTGGAGAGGGATGGCAGGAGACAAAGCGCTTGATCATTGTCTTCGGTCCACCCCCTCTGGGGCACCTGGTGCTGGCCACTGTCGGCAGACAGGATACTGGGCTAGATGGACCTTTGGTCTGACCCGGTACGGCCGTTCTTATGTTCTTATGTTCTTATGATCTCCTTAATGGTCACAATATGTGGATGTGAGGGACCAGACAACAAAATACATTTAATAGAATACTGGGGGGGAGGGACGGGGCTGCACCACCTGCTTGCTATGCTCGCCAACCCACCCTCTTGCCTCGGGAGGGCCCAGGGCTGAGGCTACTCCAGCCCCTGGCCTCACCCTTCCTCCCACCCCCGGCTTCTGGGGAGAGGCTGAGGCTGCCCTGATCCCAGCTCTTTCCCCCTTCTCCTCACAGCCACCCCGGCTCTACCCCGACACACCACTGCCACTGGCAGGGCCACAGTGCGCCAGCCTTGGCTCTGCTGCTGGCCACTGAGGGGACTGAGCCCTAGGAGCTCCTCTCCGGTGGCACAGCTGGAGTAGCCCATGTAGAGCAGCTGGCCCCAGCAAGCAACTGAGGGTGGAGGGGGAGGCAGGGCTGCAGGATGCAGTGTTGTGATGATGTCATTCTGTCATCCTGCAGAATTTTTATATACGTGTGTGTGGAGAGAGAGAGAAAGAGAGAGAGAAAAGAATGACATTGCATGTTTTAGCACAGTACTTGCTAAACTATCCAGCAACACTAGCAGCAGATGTATCCACATATGGTTTAGGAGCAGTGCTTACACTAGAGTAGCCACAAGGAGACCAGAGACCTGTGGCATTTTGTCAGGGAATTCCAGAGAAATCAAGCAGCAGTCCACTTAAATGGAATAGGAAGCTTTAGCAGGTGCTTTGGCCTATGAGTTGCTCAGCTGAATATGGAACCAGCTTTGATTTTAAACACAGGAATAGACACTTAACCTTAGTGGCATTACTGGATTCAAAACTACTAGATGACCTTCTGTGTAGGATTCAAATTATTTCAACTACAGCTGATGCAGTTTTCTTTCAAAAATCAAATACATACTAGGGCAAGGGCTAATAGCAGTGGATATTCTATCCAGAGCCCCAATTAAGTAGACACCAATAGAAGAAAAAGCTATGACAGCTTTCTCTAACATCTAAATTGACCTCTTACTGGCAGCATTTCTAGGGTCCACAGAAAATTAGAGATAAGCAATTAAAAATGAGACTTGCCAGAAACTTATCTCTCTCTGCCAAGGATGGTGGGGTTGAAGACATCAACTGACCTGAAGAATAGCTCTGTGTAGCTCAGAAGCTTGTCTCTTTCACCAACAGAACTGATCTCACCCACCTTGTCCTTTTATCACCATTTTGGAAGCAATGAAATGACCTTAAGATGGCCAACAGCCTGCTTTTCAAAGGATGGCACATTTAATCTCCCTATGGTACTACAAAAAGAGATGCTCTTCAAAATTCATGAGGGACTCCGAAATATAATCAAGTGCAGGGCATGAACAAAACAGTCTGTATGGTGGACTAGTGTAAGTAGACACATTAACACATTAGTATAACATTGCAAGATATGTAGCAACAACAACAACCACTACCACTGCCACTGCCAAGTCCATTACTCTACACAGCTACTTGACAGACACTGGCAGCAGGAAGCAACAGATGTTTTTCTTCTGGAAAGGACACATGCACATACATTATTGTAGTCAATTGCTTCTCCAATATATGTACAAGCACAAGTCATCCAACAATTGAAATAAATATTTTCAAGACATGGAGTTCCTAAAGTCCTCATATCAGATAATGTGCCTGAATTTATAGCTGAAGTATTCCTAGTATTTACACAGGACTTCCATCTTGAACATTGTACTAGAGGTCCAGATTTCCTCTAGGGCAATGGGAAGGTGGAGAGAGCACTGCAGATTTTGAAAAGACTACTACAAAAATCAGTGCATCCCCCCACAAAGCACTCCTAGCATATTGGTCAATACTGCTTGCATCTGAAACAGAACTTTCCATGGGAAGATGACTAAGGAAGCTTTTGCCAGTGGCAATGAAAAAGCCTAAGTGGCCCAGCCTGAAGGTATTTTGAAAAATGGGATGCCCAAGTAAAAAATTCAACAGGAACAAAACTTGAACATTCAGCACAGAACAAGAACACTACCTGAACTGAGACCAAGGAACAGAGGTTGGCTCTATGCTCCCAGACATCTGGAACTGTTTAGAACAAGGCAGAAACTCCCAGATGCTACCAAGAGGAGACTCCACAAGGACGATGCTGGTAGGGATGCAAGAGCTTAATTGTTTAACCAGTTAACTGATAAGCATTAGATTATTGATTTGTTGAGATTAAACTCTTCTGCTTAGTATACACCAGCTCCCAGCTGCTGGCCCCACTCCCGGGGAGCCGGCTGCGCTGCAGGCTCTGCAGTATAAGACTTACACTGTACAGTTTGCAGGGGCACACTTCCAGCATCTTTCTCGCCTTAGTCCCACCTGGCCAAAAATAGTTAACTGTATAACGGCTAAAATTTTTACCCATTACACAGTTACTTTTTTAAAACTTTTTTTTTTTACTTCCCTAGTTGCTGGAGGAATCATATTCATCGTCATTATTTCCCAAAGCAACAAAGAGACTCGTGGGTACTTTGTCAGGAAGTGAGCCCCCTTCTACAGGGAACTCCATGCATAAACTCAACAGAATTTAGAATGTGGTCTGGAATACTGATCAGATCTCCTAAAGATTTGATCTTTAGCATACTGCTCAAGACTATTGAAATGGAATTGATAAGGGGACATAGTAATGCAAAGTTTATTTGGAATTGTTTGTATACACATTGGTTTATAACATAACTTTTAATCTTTTACTATAGAAAGAGAGACAAGATGTGGTTAGAGAGTTTTGGCTCTCCACAATGACCAAAGAGGAACAGGATGTTCTAACACTGAGAAGCTTAATAAATGTGGAAACTTTTTGGTCAGGCAGTTCTCTAGTTGCTGCTTTAAAGCATGGCTCTTCGAGTTTGTCCTCACACACTCTGAAGAATGATCTCATAACTATCACTGTAGTGTAAGTAAATGATTATTGTTTTCAAACTTCCCTCTCCACTGACTGAGTTGACCTCTTAGTCACTGCAGCTCAGAATTTAGTGAAACCCTTCTACCGAGACTATGTCACACTGGAAGTCTTCCTCAAGACTTTTGTTTATGTTTTCTCAGCTGAGATGAGTTTTGCTTCACATGTGGAAACAGTGCCCAAGAACATTTTAAAACAAGAAAGAAATGGGGAAACGGAATAATGAAAAACAATTGAAAGGAAGCAACTGGGTAAAAAGGGAGGAGAAACTGAAAGATACAGCATAAGAGAAGAGAATATTGAGAGGAGACAGCAATAGGATTCCACAAAATGTTTTATCTGTCAACAATAAGCCTGTCATTTTGGGAATATTTAAGAACTCAAGATCATTTTACCACCAGAGTGTTAGCCCCAATTATTATTATATATGCCATAAATGATCATAAAGTGTTAAATGAAGAAAAAGCATCTGTCATGAAGAGTTCACACTTCAGGTAAGACCAAAAAACAACATGAGCATATACACAAACATAGTGGGGCCAGTAGAAGGATGGTAAGGAAAAGGGCTGATGGGGATAACAAAATGACCAAGTGTAAGTTTAAGAGACCAGAACACATACCTTGAAGTTTTTATCTTGTTAAAAAATGGAGAAGGGGAGATGAAGTATCAAAGTGTCATCTTGAGCTGATAAAGGGAGCATGGGTAAGCGGAGGAATTACCAAGCATGGACATATGCATGCAAGAAGGTATTGTACAGAGATGAGCACAGAAGAAGTCTATTTAAAGAAGTTAAACACCAATTCTGAATTGTGCCTCAGTGGAAGACACCTTTACACTTTCAAGGAGTCTCAGGTTGCTGGGTTTCAGAAAGACATAGCAATGATCAAGAAGCTCACAATAACTTGAGACCTGAGTGCTCTAGTCACACCCATCCTTTCCCTTATACCTCCTATAATAATGTCTGGGAAGGGAGTGTGGAAAAAGTTATGTTGGCCCCGTGTAACCGCTCCTCCCGCTTTGTAATTTCAGGAAGTGGAGGAGACAGGAGCAGTGTACTGCAGCAGAAAGGAGCCAGAATTAGACCCATGGCATTACAAAACAGCATTAGACCCATGGCATTACAAAACAGCAGATCTGATAAACATATTCTGTGCTATGCTATTTATATGGAACAGTCAACTTGAAATATAGGCCATTTCAAACCCAAGTTAAGCTGTTTCAGATACTCCACCTGGGTTCCCTGCCAATTTTATTGGCTTTGTAATCACTTTCGTTAAATGTCTTGATGGTTGCTGTGAAGAAAATCCAAAAACATCAGAACAAGGCAGATAAGATTAGGGTAGAGGGGAAAGCAGGACAAACCATAGTGGAGCCGTTCCTAAAATGAATTTCTCCTCTCCTGCCATGGGGATGTTCTGTATGACAGAAAAGCAGACAGATTTGTCTGAACCTGGGTGCAGCTGTTATGTGATGGACCAAGACGTTTAATAGGAACAAATAAACTAAAGGTCTTATTTTGATGTATTTTATTTGGTTTACACTGAATTATGAAGGCATTGCCACTGACAGCTAACCAGGCTCTTGAGTGTAAGGATATCAAAAGAGAAGGCTCAGGCCATAAGGTCTCAGAGTTCTACTCCGGATACACGTACTGCATGACTGACAGTCTGAATAAATAAAAAGAGTATTTCACTGAATATGTGAAAATGAGTACAATGTATTCTTAATGCTTGCCATGGAGATGGAGGAGCATCCAAAAGAAGGAAAAAATTAAATTATATTTCATTATTGTGGAAGCTACATTTCTTTAACTAACTGGTTAGCATTGGCTAGAACCACATGGGTTCTGAAGGAGCTTCTTTCTACAACTGTGCCAGTGCACACTCCAGACATTAACATCCAACCCTTTCCAGAAAAGGAGTGTTGCATCTATTATGTAAACAGATTGACACAGACGCCACTTAACTTTAGACTAAAACCATCAAACTTTTTTTACACTTCAGTACATTAGATTTCAACCCAGTCTTCAGGAATTAAAATAAAAAGTATACCAACATTCTGTGCAAAGTAAATATTTGCAGCTATATTTACCCGCATAAAGGTAATTTATCTTAAAATAATCTATATGTTTACAGATCGTGTCTGTGGATTTCTCTTCAAATTATATTTAAAAATTTATTGTACTTTTCATGAAGTCTCAAATATTCCCTACATTGAACACCATATGCAGCAAACATTTATACAAATAGACCTAGTTCTGTACAGTGGGAATGCTTAATACAGTACTTACTGCAGCCCAATGGAACAATTGTCCCCAGTGAGGTGCTTTCACTTTGGGGGAAAACATTGCAAGTGATTAGTAGTACAAAGAAAGAAAAGCTATCAACATTCTGAATTTAGCTGCCTACATAGTGCAGAAAAACATTCTTTTATTCTGATCATGATGTACTTTACAATCTTATTTCAGCTGACAAGCTTCTTAAGGACTTATGTTTAATTATTAACTTACTTTTTGTGAAGAAACAAATGTGAATATTGAACATTAGAAAATAAAATGAGCACTTGCTAAAAGCAATTAATTTACTGTGTGTCTACAGAGGGTACAGCTGCGGTAAAACTTTCTTTCTCTTGACAGTAATTATAGCATCACAGCAACAATCCTATAGTTGAGAAGGCACTTAAAAAAAATCAACTCTCATTTTCAGGTGCTTTTAACTTAAAAAAAAAAAAAATCATTCAGGATTAGAATTTCTCATGCTTGTTCATGACAGGTTCACCTGACCGGATTTGAAAAATTAGAAAAATTCTAGTTGGCCATTTTTCGAGTTATATAAAATAGTAAAAACATTTTCCCAGGTTTTAAGAAGCTTTTTCATTATGATAATTCTAACAGCTTAATTTTAAGAGCTCAGCATCCTAATCATTACATCTAACCATCTCACTTCACACATTCAAATGAGTAAATGAAGAAACACACTGAATAATGCTTTCCTCCCTAATTCCTCCCCTCTCACATTTTAAAATAGAATACCAAAGAAATTCCATTACAAACCCATAAAATGTTGCATCAATGTTGGCAAAAATGTAAATTTAAATTTAAAATACAGCATATGCTAAGACTCACCTACAAACCATAACTCAGCTACTTTCAGCATATTCCCTAGCTCGTATTAAAATTTATAGATCTTATGCTTAACTATACCAAGCATGAGCCACATGTAAGCCACATTTTTTCCCCCCCAATTCCATTGCTATCCCTGACATGCCCTTTCCCTACCTCTGACATAACTGTCATGGTGGGCAGGAGTGAACAGCATAAAGCCTGCACTCAGGGAATCTTCAGTTACCTGTTTGAGATCGTTTTAATGCCCATGTTATGGCTGGAGAAACATGAAGGGGGATGCTTAGTAAGGGCCAAAGATTTGGCTCAAATTGTATTTCATGAAAACAAATACATACTGTATTGCATAAAACACTGAGGACAAATAGAGGAAATGGATACTGTAGAAGTTTACAGTATTAGTGAAGAAGCAATGTTAACTTAGGTCAAAGCAGTTCCACATACACAGGGTATGTCTACAATGTAACCTGAGATAGCTCTGATCTAACTTGTACTCTCAAATAGAAATGAGCATATTTATCATGCAGCAGAAAGGGCAAAAGGAACTCACTCGCACCTGACAATACCTTTTTTCTAATTCCAAAGGAAAACTATGGGTATTTTATTCCTGGTTTGTAGACAAAATCAGAACTCACAATATATAAGAGCACAAAGAATACATGAAAGTAGTTGCAAAATATATAAAGAGGCCTATAAAATTTTCTGTGGAATGTACATTGGACATTCAAATAAATAACCACTTTCCCCAATTCCTTATTCTCAGAGAAGTGTTATGGTGTCCACCATGCTAGCCACTAGTCTCATGTAGCTATTTGGCCAGTTGAGAGAGGCTATTTGGCTTGAACAATGTGGCTATTTGGTCAGTTGAGTGTGGTTAGTTTGCTATAGCAGTAGCCTCTATAGTGGGTACTGCTTCAGAACTGGTTGGCAGATTGCTTCATGCAGGGAAAACTTTGTTCTATGAAGCTCCCTGTTGTAAGAATACATTCTTCACATATATGTGACTGTTCAGTATACATGAATATAATATATGAGCTTTTAAAGCTATGAATAGAATTATTAGTTACTAAAGGTTATAGCTGTTATTAAAATATTAAGAAGGCAATGTGAGGAAAAATGCTTTCATGAAGCATACTTTCCTAATAAGTAAGGGGGCAGCAGTCAACACTTCTGACAACCAGCTTATGCTGGACCAATTCATGTGTAAGAAAGACTATGGGTGTCTAAATGAGTGTAAGGATGTCTAACTTACGATAACTCTGTTCATGTAAGGATGATAACTCTGTTCATCATTTCTAACTATAAGTCCATGAAGCACCTGTAGTATCAAGATTATTATTTGGACTGCAAGCTCTTCAGGGTAGAGATCTATGTCCTGTTTTGTTTCTAGAGTGACTAGCTCAGTAGGGCAGTGTCTCTACGGGGCCCTAAGCACTACTTTAATATACAATATAGAACAAGCAGCAGAACCTATTAAATATACTTTTTAAAAAACATTACATTTAAAGCACAATTATCTTAGTGTACTAACTGGCATTCTTTCAGTCAAAATACTGTATCTCAATATATAATTTCATTAATTGTTTACTAGATGTGGAGATATGACACAACATGTGAGAAAAAAACCTTATTCTTATACATATTGCAAAAGCGACAAGGAGTCCTGTGGCACCTTACAAACTAACAGATTTATCGGAGCATAAGCTTTCGTGGGCAAAGACATGCATCTGATGAAGTGGGTCTTTGCCCACGAAAGCTTATGCTCTGATAAATCTGTTAGTCTATAAGGTGCCACAGCACTCCTCGTCGCTTTTCCAGATTCAGACTAACACGGTTATCCCTCTGATGCTTATACATATTATGATGTAGTCAGAATCCTTCCACTCCTTAACTTCTACAGCAAAAGTTGGAAGAGGCATAGGTATAATACTCTGGAGCAGACAAATTTTCTTCACATGCAAGAGAGCATGCAGCTGAGTGGGCAGTGACATTTGACCAGGCCTCAGAAAAGATAAACTCTCAGTGCTGGTTAAAATTTGGAAGTTCCATCTGGTGCGAAATTTTGACATTTCAAAATTTCCTTTCATCTCAGAACCAGAATGAAAAGTCAAATTTTCAAAAATTACAACAAAAGTTTTGAAAAATAATGTGAAAATAAAACAAACCCTCACAGAAGTGTTCTGTTTTTGACTACCTGCATTATATGAATAGAACAAAGTCAAAATAATAAAGGTAAAATAAAAGCATTTTGATTTTTTTTCAGTGAAAATTTCAGTGAGAGTGAGGCAATCCAGCAAAATGTTTTTATTTCATCCAATCAGTATTTTTCTATGGAATACTGTTCTATCAGAAAATTTCTCAACCAGTTCTACTCAAAACACAGATGGGGAGCTTGGCAGTCTCAAGGGCCTTAAATATCATTACTAGCACTGCATATGAACAAGTAGTTGGCAGCTACTGCCCTAGATTAAGCAGTTATGCCACGCCAGAACTAGAGGAACATAATCCCAACAGCACATTCAGAATGACAGAAAATTCCTCCCACAAAAATGAATAACGTTTGTTAGAAAATGCATTACTGGCAAGTGCTGGTACCACACAGAAACATTATTTTTCTTGCCATGAGAGTGGATTGGTAGCCAAAGATCTGTGTGGAGAGGAATACATTATTGGAAGCAGAGAGAGTAGTAATGGTTTCAAGGAGAAAGCACAAAACAAGGGTCATCGAGTGGGAAGACAAACCTAAAAGTACAGATGTATATCTAATAAAAACAACAAAAGCAATAAGGCCAAGAATGAATGGAGAGAGTGAGGGAGGTAGAGTGTTTCTGATAATTATAGATCCATAAAAAGTAAACAACTTGAGGAGCTATGATACAGATCTTTCTGATTTTCTTTTCCAAACTGTCTATCCATTATTGCTACATTTAAAGAACTACATTATAATCTGGAAAACAGTGTCCACTCTCCTTTGAGAGCTTTTGGTTTTTTGAACATTATAATAAAGAAGTCCTACACTAAATAAAATACAGGGAATTTAGCAGCTCTCTCATCCTCTAGAACAGGAAGCGTATGACCTCTAAAAGCTTATGTAGTGACTTTGCACTGGAACACAGCAAATAACTAGAGGGGGGAAATATATTAGCTTTCTGTCAGATTACATTACAAGTGCTTTGACAATTACTTCGCGCTTGTAAGACACTCTACCTACACTGATTAGAAAGAGAGTAATGTAATTTTCCCTTTAATTTCCAAGCCTTGTGTGTCTGACAGAGAAACAATGGTTTTGTAATTCCCAATATAATACTGAATTTCCTCCTCAAGCATCAGACATTGGAGCATATTAGTTACTGTCGCAGTTAAAAATATCTATTGAGCTTCTGCTTTACTTAATCATTATCACAGAGAACAATACACATGTCAGTCTCAGGGTGGAGAAGGGGAATGAGGAAGGCCAATGAATGTCAAGGCAATAGTGACTTGACTTAAGAGCTTCCCCAGTCTGGTGTCTGACTTTGCTGCTGCCTCTGTTTCTCTTTCTTGGGCTTCTCAAAAGATTCAACCAGTTGTTTGCAAGCCAAGCACCACCCTTTTCAAAGGGTCTGATTTAATAAAACAGCATAGCTCAAATGTGAATTTAAATCAAGACAAGTCATTCCCCCACTCCAGTTTCTTCTTCTTAACAATGCACACAATAGTTTGGGTTTCCCCAAAACCCAGTATTGGCAACTTTTTGTCTCCTCATGTTTCTTCAGGCTTCTGTTCGCAACACTTCATTGCAGATAACTTCAACCAGGTTTTTTCATCTTGCTGATGTACAGAAAGCTTTCCACAATCTTCTCTGGGTCTAAACTGGACTCTCCTCTCACTGTTAGAGCTTCCCTTTTATACAAGTCCCACCTCTAGACCATCAGATGATCCTGGTCACCTGACCCAATAACCAACCAAAGCCCAAATCCATTTCCTGAGGCCCAATAAGGAGACATTGGTGGGATTGAGCCCAAGTCCCTTAACTGGCCAGTACATCCTATGATATAACCCTTGGAATAAATAGATTTGTAATTTATATACAATCCACTCCAGCTCATCTCTGTAAGTCACTGTGACAGGGCACCTGCCCTGCACTGGCCCTTTAAGCCCAAGACTCGGGCCTTGAGCCGGGGCTGGGAACAGAGAGGCCAGCTGAAGCTGTTAGGCTAGTGAGAGCCCAGCTGGCAGCTATACAGAGAAGCCCGGTTGACGTGGAGAGCCCAGCTGAGGCCATTAGGGCGAGTGAGAGCCCAGCTGCCGGCTATAAATAGAGAAGCACAGTGCTTGGGAGGGGGGGAACCCAGTGAAGGGCTGACTGCAGACAAAGCAGGAGCTCCTAGGAGGGAGGCAAGCTGGGGATAGCCAGCAAGGGCTAGGAGAGGGCCAGCCAAGACTCCCCCTGGCTAGGGGCTGGAGACAAAACCCGCGGTTTTGAGGCAGATCATGATGCCGACTAGGTAAGCGGGGTAGTTGAGACAACCCCGTTGCCAATGATGAGCAACCCTTACAGACTGTAACTTGCCATGAGAGGGGCTAGATGAGGACAGTCAGGGGGCACTGAGGCACGGTGGGGGCCTGCTCCGTAACAGTCACCATATCCAACCACCACATTATATCATTAATAAACCTGATCAACAAGATCCAAGTTATACATGCAATATGATGGGGACTAATTTAGCTACAACTACTCAAGAGAGAGATCTTGGAGTCACTGTGGATAGTTCTCTGAAAACTCAGTGTGCAGAGGCAGTCAAAAAAGCAAATAGAATGTTAGGAATCGTTTAAAAAGGGATAGAGGCAATAAGATATCCTCTGTTTTATTCTTTATATAAAACCATGGTATGCCCACATCTTGAACACTGTGCACAGATGTGGTCACCTCATCTCAAAAAAGATATTTTGGCATTGGAAAAGATTCAGAAAAGAGCAACAAAAATGATTAGGGGTTTGGAACGGGTCCCATATGAAGAGAAATTAAAAAGACATGGACTTTTCAGCTTAGAAAAGAGGAGATTAAGGAGGGATACGATAGAGGTCTATAAAATCATGATTACTGTGGAAAAAGTGAATAAGTTATTTACTTATTTCCACAATATAAGAACTAGGGGTTACCAAATGAAATTAATAGGCATCAGGTTTAAAACAAACAAAAGGAAGTTTTTCTTCACTCTGTGCACAGTCAACCTCTGGAACTCCTTGCCAGAGGATGTGGTGAAGACTAGGACTATAACAGGGTTAAAAAAAGAGCTAGATAGATTCATGGAGGTTAGGTCCATCAATGGCTATTAGCCAGGATGGGTAGGAATGGTGTCCCTAGCCTCTGTTTCTCTGGAGGCGGGTGACAGGGGATGGATCACGTGAAGATTACCTGCTGTGTTCCCTCCCTCTGAGGCATCTGGTATTGGCTACTGTTGGCAGACAGGATACTGGGTTAGATGGACTTTTGGTTTGACCCAGTATGTCTGTTCTTATGTTCTCACACCACACCAAAATATCACATCAAAAATTCCTAAAGACAAGAGACATTGAAGAGGTGGAGAGCAGGAAGGAAGGCTAGGAAAATGCACAAACAGAAAGAAAAAAAAAAGCAAGAGAAGAGGCAAGCTGGAAAAAGGAGACATTTGTGCTTCTTCCCTTTCAATGTTTAATTTCGAATCAACTCCTCTCTTTCTTCTTCCCAGTTCTGCCCTTCCTTTCTATTATCCTTTCAAAGCAGCACCCTTCTTTTATCAAGTGGGCATTCTTGTGAATTTTATTAAACTTTTTCCTAGAACGGCTTGAAGAGGGGGAATTGCCCCCTTGCTCCAAACTCATCAGAAGGCAATTTAAACATCTCAGAGATACCCAGCTTTGTGCAGATTTGAAAGAAATAAATTGTATAAAAGCTGGAAGAAGTATAAATATTAGTTTGGTAACCGTTGTATTAAATTATAATCAATCTATGGGACTAATCACATTGCCACTCAGTTTGACCAAGCATTAACAGGATTGGCCTTTTACCACTGGGTTTTTATTATCAACTTCTTTTATGTCATATTTCTGTTAGACACACGAAGCTCTTGATATTTTTAACACGTGTTGAAATAGCGTCATAATCTAATGTTACAGCTTTCCATTATTTTACTTTGACTTTAACCTCTACAATATTCTAAAATTATTTCCTGTATTTAACTGGCAATAGCCCTGGTGGAATGTGACATGAGACATGATAATGCCAACTAAATAGAAGTGATGGTTGGATACATATTTGAAAACCAAAAACGACAAGTGAGCTAAGCCATTGTCCTGCCATTTTGATATATATTTCAAGTTGCTCTATGGGAGATACAAAGGGTAGATTTTTTGTGTGTTGCATTTACACTTTTTTGGTACCTGCACCTTTTTTTTGGTAGAAGAGAGGGGACTGCGAGATGATGAGCTTCACAAGTTCTGACCCAAATAACTTGTTTTCTTATGTAAATGTACATATGCTTGCTGAATAGAATTGCGATTTTATGCATTGTTCCAAAACTTGAAAAAAAACCTAGAGCAATAACTGTTGATTTTAATTCACACTAAGAATGATGTTCACAAATTTGATCTCTACGTGGGGCCATTTGCTAGTGAGATTATCTCCTCCATCTCTCTCTCCCCTGTGCCTCTCACCCATGATAACACATTGACTAATAAAAGGGCTTTATATTTTATCCAGCTTAACCAAATTTTCACCATGAAATCTGACTACAGCTAGAGTGTTGTGAAGGAGTCTGCTCGGCCTTCTCTGGCTTTACATGAGTCCAGGTAAGAAACTAGCCCCTGTTAAGTTGGATGCTAGCAAGCATGCAGGCAGGCCTCAGGCTGAAGCAAGTATGTGGAAATATAACCTTTTACCCACAGTCATGGGGTAAAGGCTTCACTGTAAACTGCTTCAAGTGCTAAAACTGCTAAGTTCGTGCCCTTGGGCATTGGGTGAGGTCTGCTAATAAATTGCTTAAACTGCTGAAATCATTAAAGTGTATACCATTAAAAACAAGCATGATCAAAATTTCCAGAATTATTATGACGTGGCTTATAGGAATAGGGGGCGACACGAAGGGCACACCCTCTATTAATGAAAGTGCTAACCGCCAAAGTGGTAAACAACTTAGGATAATGGTGTAAATTAAAGACTGAACAAATAATGTTAAGTAAAGTGAGTAGCGTATCTAAGGGTATTGGAATAAAGAAGTGTGTATGACTGTAACACCATGTGGCAACAAGGTGTGAAGCAACTAAGTCTCACCTTGAATAAAAGATGCTTCTGCATGCATGTGCTTTGGGAGGGAGGAACAGAGTGGACCCACAAACTCTGATCACGTAACCATAAGCTTTGGGGCCTGTTCATCCACATCACACAGTCTAGGACGTCTTAGTGCGCGGGAAGGAATGAGACCACGACCTCCTCTCCAGGGATTGTTGGGGATAGAGGATGAACTATAAGTGAATTAGGCTTGAATTGTAATATAACTAGTTTTGCACTAACTGCTTTGCATTATAAACCTTTTAAAAATCTATAGTATATAAACTGCATAGTAATAAGTTAGCCTACAATGAATCATAGCTGAAGCCTGTACTGTGATTTGTGCTGTGTTTATCTGTCTTGCACTGCTTATGGGAATTGTATCGACCCTCTTATTTGCAAGATTCTTTGGTTATTGTAATTGCTTGAACTTTCAATAAAATAGGGAGTGGTTAAGTTCAGGTATCTCTCACTGGCCTGTCCTGCACCTCTGAATCTAAAAATATACTGAAAGAGCCATCACACGACAAGTATGTTGCCTTGAAAGAATAGAAGAAATAAACATTTTGAGTCAAACCTTCGACATGGGCATTATCAGAGCTACCAAATGTTATGTATCTATGCAACTGTATCACACCAGCTGACATTTGACACATTCAGATGAACTCCTCCTGGCCACTAAGGGCAGCAGTGGCACCAAAGCAGTAAGATACTCTGCCTCCCAATTTCAGTGTTCCCCATGGAGGATCCAAACACAGAAGAGGAGGCTGGAGATGATACTAGAAACAGAAACAGAATGCGAAAGACAGATCCCAGTACTGGCTCCAGTCCCCAGCCAATCCCCAGGCACACCTCATTCACTAACCAGCTAACCCTTGCAGATATTCAAAACACTAATACCAAGAGTGCCAGACACCCACTCACCTATCCCAGCCACAATTGCCAACTTTTCTGTAACGACCTTCCTGCCACTACTGAGATGGAGCATGTTGACCATAAGCTGAACTTTATGGTAATTTGCAAATTTCTAAATATGCAAATTAGCTAGACAACTAGCATAAAGTGCTAAATGTGGAGTTGCACAAAGCACATCAGCCATGCATCAACTTACTTTCTCCTCCTCCATTCACTTACACCCACTGCCAGCCAACCTATATGAGAGCATGTTGTCATATGGAAGTGTCACCTGTCAAATCAAGTGAAGTTGGAAGAAAAACAAACAAACAAAAAAGAATCTGTGTAAGACAATCCAGTATTAGATAATCATTTGTTACATTGTGCTATTATAATTCCTTCCCTCTGAGCAACTTAAACATGAATATGTTTATTTGTGGCAAGTCAGTATTTCTTACAGATGGAGAAACTGAGAGCACAGAGACATTAAGAGTTTTGCCAAAAAGATGACTCTAGAAGACTGTGGCAAAGTTCAGAATAGAATTCAAATCTCCTATTTCCCTACCCTCTGACCCAAGCAAAGGCTATATTTCCTCCAAAAAGTTCCCTTATAATTATCAATGAGAATTGCTTTGTTTTAAACCCAGATAGAAGTAATTTATTGGTGAAAGGAACAAAATCCAGCACATTTGCTATAGTAAGTCATGTAAATCTCTTTTTCACAAAAGCATTTTTATGACTGAAATACAATTGATAAATCTGGAGATATTAACTGAAACTTGTTAAACATGAGTCACAATGGCTAGATACATATATTTTTCTTGTTGTAGCACATGCTGCCTGTATGAAATCCTACAGGATCACGTAATAACTCACAAAAATATTTTTGAATAAAACACTGAAGTCCACAATCATTAATAGGCAGTGTGCAACTTATATTCTCTCTCAAACAAAATTATTTGGTTCCTTAAGATAACCTCTCAGTGAATACTGCTGACACAATTTTATTAATTGAAGTATGTATGTGCATTTTCCACAATTCACAAAAGACAACTAAAATGCTCCTGAAGTGCTAAAGAAATTTTATGTACTTTGGGGACAGTCAATTTATAAGCTGAAGATACTATATTGAAACCACCAAGCTGCTAACAGCTGGACACTTATCTGTGTTAGAAGTGGTAATCCTTGTACTCTCTAAAACTAATAGACTTGTATCAGTTTGACCAATCTAAGACTGATTATGTCATCAGAATTATGTTGCATTACAATGCATCTGCAATGGGAAAAAGGACTACTTAAATTAATTAAATGCACGACACAATTTAAACACCTATTCCTTTAAAAGCTACATTACACATTGACAGATACATATAGCATCAGGGGGTAGTCGGGTTAGTCTGTACAGGATAAACTTAAAAAACAAAAAAACAAATAGTCTGGTAGCACTTTATAGACTAACAAAACATTTAAATGGTATCACGAGCTTTCATGGGCACAGCCCACTTCTTCAGATGACCAGAGTGTTGAGTTTAGGATGTACAGACCCAAAATAAATAGGGGTGAGGGGGGAAGGAAAAAAATGGAAGGGGGTGGGAAATAAGAAGCAGAGGGTTGTTGTTTTTAGATACATAAAGGTTTGTATTTACATATATTTTAAAAAAAATTATTTAAATGACTCTCACTACATTGTTTCCATGGGCCTCCGGTAGCCTAGGAAGGGAAAGGCTTTGCCTTCCCAAACTACCAAGCATGGCCTTGCCCACACTCCACCCACAGAATGCCTGCTGTAGGGATTCTGAGAGTGAGTGTTACTGCCCCCAGCACTCACCCTTCCAGTGTTAAGGCTGCGTGGCACACCCTCCCTTCCCCGGTGCTGGGGAAGGCGCATGAGCAGCATGCTGCCTCACCTCCCCATGGGGGAAGGGCCTCAGCAGAAGGGGGGGGCTGGAGGTGGGGCTGGGGGCTTCACCAACCACCCATGACTGTTTTAGTAATAAGATATAAAACCTTTAATCTTTAAGTCACTAGTACAGACAGGCAACGACTCCCCTTGGAGTCTCTCAATCAAGATTCTGGGCTGGTAATTCTTCATAAACTACCCCTAATGACCTCCTCCTACCTAGACTTAAGGGGCCCTTTTTTATCTTCCCTCCATCTCACTAAAGTTAATGTGGCACATGCAACTTTAACTTCAGCTTTTCAAGGTTCCCTAGTGTTTTATTTTTTTACTTTAATGTTTAAAATTGATGGACTATATATATAAAATATGTTCAAAACAAAGCCCAAACAGGCAGGGGGAAAAAAAAAAAAAAAGAAGAGACACCCCCCCCAAAATATTACCGCACTCCTCGCTCCCCCCTGCCCTCGCAGACGCCGCCGGCCATCCATCTGAGGAAAACAGAAAATACCGGACATTTTACATGTACAGTATTCTGGTTTTTTTTTAACCGGACAGAAGGCCAAAATACCGAACTGTCCGAGCAGGGCCGGCCCACAACATTTTGGCACCTGAGGCGGGGAGCTCAAATGATGCCTCCATGCCCCTTCGCTTGGGCCAAAACTTTGAAAGGTCTCAATTCTGCCTTCTTCCTGTTCTACTCCTCTCATGGTACTGCAGAGAGAATACATATGCACCAGCCGCAGACACAATTTTCTATACTCTGGGTCCTAGTGGCGCCCCCTCCACAGTCTGGCACCTGAGGTAGCCACCTCAGTTCGCCTCATGGTAAGGCCAGCCCTGTGGCTGAGTAAAAACCAGACAGCTGGCAACCCTATTTGTACACTTTAAAATATAGTTATAACATTAGTTGTTGTTGGATTAATATTGATCATTATTTTTCCTTCTATAGCTGGGTCAACATTAAAACTCTCCCTCGTGATCATAAGCTAAAACCTTATCATCTTTCTTTTTATGCATAATTATACTATGAGTTGGTGATTCTTTAGAGAATACTGTACCAATTTCAGTGCTTTTAAAATTCTCTCTCATTTGCTGAAAAATAAGAGCTGCAGTTGTCTTGAAACTTCCCAACCAAATGTTAAAGGCCATGAAATTGTTTAATTTGATGTAGATTAAGAGCTCTCAAATCCAGTAATTAAATTTGTCCACAGAGCTATTTGGGCTTATTCTTTTCATCATAATAAAATAAATAATTTCCCTACTGAATGCTTGTATTATTCTGCCTCTGCAGCTACTTATCGCTAAGCAATCTTATGAAGGAGCACGCATTTTTCTTAACTCTCCTTTATATGCATGTGTTTAGGTAATGTCACTGCCTCAGTTGCTTTCTTTGTATGTGTCCAAATGAGGATAAATTTGACACTGGTTTCTTAGGCCCTATACTATACTATAAACAGAATTGTGATGGGGGACCCAGTATCACAGAGTGGCTTGTTCGAAGGGCTGGAAAGTCTGGTGCTAAGCCTACTTGATCTCAGAATGAGCCTTACCTGAGGGAAACCAGGCAAACTGCCACATAGAGCAGAAGGTGAATACAATAACGGGCAGGAGAGCTAGGCTTAAGCGATGATAAAGAATTAGCGCACCGATTGCGGCCCCTGCCAGGCTTCCATCAGGCGCCCAGCTGGAAAAGCAGAAAATACCGGACATTGCACATGTCTGGTATTTTCTGAATTTTTTTTACTGGACAGAGGGCACAAAAAATGGACTGTCCGGTTGACTGGCAACCCTAAAGCCACCTGGCAACCCTAAAGCCAATGTCCAAATTGGACTTAAGCAACCAGGGTTATTTAAGCTTTCTAATTCCACACTCAGAAGGTCTGACATAGAGAGATATATTAAGTCATACAAACACCAGCATGTCTGTAGTCTCTAGTGAGTAGACAGCTCTCTGGTGCAGTGTTTAGGCAGACAGGTCAGGCAACACCACAGTGAATTCTGAAATCCTGGATGGATTTGTAAAAGGGTAAAATACACAGAACATGGGTCAGTACATCCTCTGACTTTTTTCTAGCTAGCTGAGAGAGAACATGAAGTAGAACTTCTCCCTCTAAGAACGTATTTCCAATGGATAGTCCTAACCCTCCTTACTATACGTGTTGCCTGGGAAAAGATAATAAGAGACTGTTGGAATCCAAAGAGACTCCATTTTGGATCACATCTTGTCTTTTTTCCCTGTGTAACTCCTTTCCCGCCAAAACATCAGGTGCACACTGTACCACGCTATGTGCACCCCTCCCTTTAGTTATGCACTCAGCCCAAACTGTGCACTAGGCACTCAAATGAGCTGCACACCACCCAGAAACTGTGCACTCCTCCCTTCTGGAACGCTGCACACAGCACCATTCTGTGCACCCAGCCCTTACCACCCTTTTCCCGCCTTGAAGAGTTTATAAGCCCTGACCAAAGAAAGGTTCGGGTTCGCCACTGTCCGTCTGTGCTTTTGTCTGTCAGTCACTGTCTGCCGTTCAGAGTCCTGTCAGTGTTTGTCTGTTTCCCATAGTGCTCCATTTTTGTTCGTGGATATTGGTATAAGGATTATAGCTCGAGTCGTGGTGAGATAGCCACCGTGAGTGTGGGGATACCCCACTTAATTGGTTGCTGGCTCCTGCCACATGGACTTGGACTTTATTGCCACCTTCCTTACCTGCTGGATTGGACTGTGAGTCGAAGGACTATCAAGTGCCAACTCCTGGAGGGACTTACCTTTTTCCACTGGAGGCGAGGATCCATCGACATGAGGACCCGGTTCGACTGGACTGATCTCTGTCAGCAAGGGACGCCCTGCTGTCCTCCCCCTAAGGCTTCACACTAGCCACAGGGTGGAAGGTCGCAGGCCTCAATCGCCGCCTCTGACATTGTAACGTATACCCCTTGTGTATTCGGGATCTATCTATCTCCTTTCTCTTCTGGGATAGGGTGGGTTTATACAGTTGTTGTTGTTCTGGGTTTGACTTTTCAAAATATATGGTTTGGCCCTAAACATTGGTCTCTCGCCTGATTTGTGGTTACCCAATCCAACGGTGACTAGATACGTGACACCAGGCCGAATCTGGCTTCTGTGGGGGGGACAACCTGCCTTAAGCCTTAGGCTTCACTACAGGTTTTGGCTTCCACAATAATTGTTTACCTAAGTCTCCCAGGTAACATACGGAACAGGCACAACCAATCACGAACAGCACAATGGAATTTGTAACCAAACACACAACCAACTGACCTGACAAAAAATTAACCATGTGAAAATGTGGTTCGAATTTCACCAGTATTTTAGACACATGCCCAGAAAACAATTAGAAAAATTATGGTTTATTAAATTAATTTTATTTTGGGAGTATTTTGCAACAGCCCCCGCCCCTTTGTTACAATAGTTAGCTAAAACTAGAGGGGCTGTATTTAATAGCTATAGCCATGTATTCTATTTTTAAATTTATCAAGAATGTGGAAAGATGAGGCAAGAAGCATTTAGATGTTTGAAAACACCTAAAATTTTCTCTTCCTTCATATTTCTCCTACTCTTCCCTCTCTGACTATATCAATGGGTTTCCAAATTGTTATTGTCTAACTGTGAGCAGTCCAAGATGACTGAATTAGAAGTTTTTGTAATAAAATTACACTCTGTTTACAATAGATGACTATCCTAATTTCACATGATTACACATTGAATGTAAAATGCTAGACAGACTGACTAGACTGACCACTATACAGAATTATAGGTGTACCATAGGCAATTATTAGCTTGAACTAATATTTTTAGTACATTTTAATTGTACTAAAATGTACTAATTGGTACATTTTTTAATTGACTTAACACAAAGAAGAACAATTAAGTGACCTGATTCATTCCACCCTCTAGCTGCACTAAATAACTATGATTGTTTGCAACTAATGTATCAATCTACAGGCCTGCTGATGCGGGGGGAGGGGAGGAGCAGGAAGGGGCAAAAAAGACAGTTGCCCTGGAGGCCAGCGATTCAAAGAGGCCTGGGGCTCCTGGCCACCAGTGCTGTTACTGTGACAAGTGGCGGCTGGAGCCCAGGTCCTTTAAATCACTGCTGAAACACAGCTTTACAAGACTCTATGGTTGGAGGGGCCCAGCATCATGGCCTGAATGATACTGAGGAATAGCTGCTCTGGCCCAGCCCCTTTCACTTAAGGCCATCCCTTCTGGGAGCACAGAGACAGCCTCCCACACACCTTGCCCGGGTAAGCTGTTGGGCCCCAGTCAATCTATGGCAAATTAGAGAAGAAGGAAGACAGAAAGACTGCAAAGAAAGCTGAATTGGAGTAGTTTTAAAAGTGACATGAATTACTGATTCACATCAAAGTCAGGTTAACATTTTGACTATGGAACAATTTCTTACAATCCTTTCTGCCCACTTATATGAAGTTATCATACCTCTCTATATATGGTGGTCTGGGGAGAGTTAACAGTGTTCTTTGAGATACCCCTAAGCTTAACTGACTTGTTTTACATGAAAAGTGTATGTGTTTACAAAGGGGGGGGGGGGGCGGTCTTGAAGTCTCCCACTGTACAAGTACTTGCCAGATGTTTGTTATTTTCACCTCTCATGATGGGTTTATATGAGCTATTTGTTTATGTTTACAAGGCTATCTTCACATTAAAGAGCATGGAATTTTATCTTTAAAATGTCAGACATCCAGGATTCTAACTCCCCAGAGTAAAAGGGCCACGGCCACAAGCTCTGATTTAAGCTTTTCAGGCATTTATTTTGTCAAGCCTTAAGCCTCAGACGTTTTAGATTTCCACCAAAAGTTACCATTCCATTCCTATTTTTATATGTCTAAAGAGAGAGGAGATAATAAATATAGTATGTTCTAGAAGCACATGGAAATGTAAATCTTTAACAGCTTATCCTTTCAACTAGGCTAAGAAGAGTCCAAGTGCATAACAAGAATATGATTCTTCTATGGCCTAATTTGTTATTGTCCCTATCATCCTGATCCTTCTGGTCCATACAAAATTTAAAAGTGTGTGCTACCATTTTGATTTTCTAAATTAATTAAAGTAGTCACTGAACTCAGTTAGGAAAACTGGTCCTTCCTGGTTATAGGTGAAACTATAGCTTTGATTATGTAATACTTCAACAGTACCCAGGGCTGGCAACTGTTAGGGGGAAGGGAAGGCAAAGAGGGAAGCTGCCCTGGGGCCTGGCTATTTAACACAGCCTGGAGCTCCCAGCTGCTGCAATGCCAATGATCAGAACCCCGAGCCCTTTAAATCACCACTGGAGCCCCACAGTAGTGTGCGCCTTCAGCTCTAGTGGCACTGAAGGGCTGGCTGCGGATGGGGGAAGACTAGTCCCCAGTCTTGCCCTTTTCATCCAAGGTCCCACCCCTTCCAGGGGACCCAGAGCCAGTTCCCCCAGGGCCTGGTGACATTTTTCATCAGGGCTGACAGAAGCTAAGAAGTGCTGATATATGTTAACTACCATGGGATTTCTGCATAGCCAGCAGCCTACCTACAAAGAGGTGTGTGATCCAATGTGCAGTACAAGAGACATTCATGGGGCCAAGATATTTAGGGATACAGGGCCCCACAGACTCTATCCCCTTGCTCCAAGGAACACCACAATCTTCTGTTCTCTAAGGCATTTTCCCAGGAAAAGCAGTCCTTCCTTGTTATAAGGGCTATCTGAAATGTGAAGAAACTCCAACAACTCCACTGCCAACAATGTTCAGTCATTGCATCTTTTTCTTAATAAGGCTTTAAGCTCCGTCAGGCAAGGGCCATGTTTTACAGCACGTGACACAATGGAAGACTGGGACCTTTGGATGCTATGATAATGAAATAATTAATAATATTTGGTGACAGTAATATGTGATGGCCTACTGATCAACAAGAAGTACAACAGCAGTAGCTCTGGTTGTTGCTGCTGTACTGAATTGGGAAATAGCTTCGATTTATGGTTTAATGAAAGAAGTTTTATAGTTTTAATTATTCAGATTTTATAAATTTTCATTAAATTAAATGAGACCACTGAGATCATGGACCACCCATGGAATAACATGACTTTTCTGCATTTTCAGAAACCCATTCTACATCTGTATTGCAGCTGGGCTGTGTGAGAAATCTGTGATAAGCCTGTCCATACAGTTCAACATCTCTCTCTCTCTCTCTCTCAAGAGCACGTATATTAATGTGTAAAGGGAATGAGAGCTGAGAAACAATACAAAACCACATGCCTAATCATGCCTGAGCCAGAGATTTCTAAATCTATATTGAAATCTGGCAATTTCTGTCCAAGTGTCAAGCAGTTTTCATTTGGTGCAACATGGAGATAGTTTCAAACTGCTGACTATGATCTGGTGGTTTTGGCATGGGTTAACTACAGCTTAACTCGGTCAAAGTTTTACCATTTTTAATTAACACCCCCTCCTACCCTCTCAAAAAGAGGATTTCTAGTAAGTTTCCATTTAGATTTATACTTGTCCCTTGATTTTTCGTCCAAGCTGTTGGAGTAGTCAGGGATCGTAATTCAGACAAGGACAAACATGCAAGTTTACAGAAAGTTTTTACCTCTCGCATACCACTTAAGTGAGAAAATCTGTTTGTTAATACTCCCAGATAGCACTATGCAGCAGGCCCAGTGGCACAGAAGCAATGGATCGCGATCCAGATGTCATAACAAATTTGTGATTCATTCTAGTGGCAGGCCATTATTCTTAGTCTGGAAAGACAGTAAACTGCCATCTCTGTAGAGCATCCTTGTGGCTGACTAGTCACATATCTAACTGGAATAGAGTTCAGACAGTATTAGCCCCTTCAATATAGGATCTTCCAAAGTGCCCCAAATGTCAATATTCCATGAACAGCGTCATTTTTGTTGTCCTGTTATCTTCATAAAATATTTTAACTTTGCATCTAATATTTTATAGTGAAGCAACTGTGCTTCCCCAAACTACATATTCCTTAGCAGGGTTGGCTAAGTGCTGAATACGTGTTACTTGTCTACATTTGAGAGCAATAATAGAAGGTAAAAAAATAAATGTGAAAATTGAAAAAGCTGTGTAGCACTGATGATTACAAAGTCAAACACCTTCTTAAGAAGCATGCAGAAATAAAACACACCAAGTTACATGCATTTAAATAACACTGCATTTCTAGCAAAATCTAGCAAAAATCTTTGCAAAAATCCTCATAAGGGATCCATGTTTGCAACAAAGGTCATGGATTCCATGACATCCTGTGACCTCCATGACTTCTGCAGTGGCCAGTGCTGCTCATCCCAGAGCTTCCCAAGCAGCTGGCCCCAGGAATCACCTGAGCAGCAATGATGCAGCAATGGTTCTGGGGACCACCTAAGCAGCAGGCATAGGGGTGGCAGGAGCAGCCACAGCTCAGTGGTGCCTGGTAGTGGTTCAGGGGCAGCTGGAGCAGTGGCAGGCCCTCCAGGGCTTCCCCAGACTCCAGAGTGGCTTCACTCCCCATCCCAGGGGTGGCTAGAGTAGGCTTTTCACCACAGAGACTTCTCTTCCATCTCTGCTGGCCATCCAGGGTTTAGTCTGTCCTCTCCCCACCAGCACCCCCAACAGCTGGGGCTGCAGGCCCGCCCAGGTTCTTCCTCCCAGATTCAATCACTTTCAGGGGTATTTACGGTAAAAGGCATGGTCAGGTCATAGGCATGATGTGTTGTTTCTTGTCTATGACCTGTCCATGACTTTTACTAAGAAAATGCTTAAACATTAGGAAAGCTAGAAATGCAGGATATTTACCACTTCCCCAGAGACCGCTAATGACTTGAGCTAAAGGAGTAACTATTAGTTAACAGCAACAGTAGGCTGTTACTAGCCACTAGACAATACACACAACACATCACATAGTGAATAGCTTATGCAAGAGTAGCAGATTTACAGACAGCATACTCAAGCATACAGATTGGGCAGACTCTCACTGAGGTGTATGATGTCTCTGACTTGTATTTGGCACATTACAAGTTTGAGTTCAAGCCTCAAGTCTGCCAGAAGTGAGCTTGTGCAATCTTTTAGTTGCTCCTGTAAAATGGAGAAAGGTGTACACAGTATGTAGGAGATGGGGAGAAGAGTATGAAGACACATACATGCCTCATAGGGGCATTCTTAAGGTGGTCAATGGCACAAGATTAATAACCACTTTACAGAAGAGGTGAGATCAGAATTCAAAATATTTTGTCTACTGTGCTAGTAGCTATTCCCATACGCCTAATAGTATTTTCCTAAAGGAAAGTGGCAGGAGTAAGATCCATTACGTCTGCGTCTCACACAGAGTTGCTTCTATGTAGCTGCTTCAGATCAACTCAGAAATCTCAGTGGGGCCTAGATTCATGCATGACTTCTCAAGGTCCCTACTAGTCCTGCAATTCTATTCTATTCTATTCTGATAGTACACTTGGAACATTCAGAACATTAAGTAGCAGAAAATGGCTGGACATGGGAAAATGGCAATTTTCCACAGCTTATAATTTAGCCAGTTCTAGGTAGATTTCAATGTCTCTGACCTCAGAAGATGCTTTTCCCCCTGCCAAACTTCAAGTCTCTGCTCCAAACAGAAATGTGTTAGTTTAAACAAGTCAAAACAATTTTTCAACGGAAAGATGCCCATTCCTTACTTAGGGTGTATATATATGTGTGTGCGCACACATGCGCAAGAATTGCCCCATATTGGACCCTGGATGGAGGAGGGAGGTGCCCTCTAGCACCAGGGTATGGAGAGTGGACTAGAGATCTGTCCCACCCACTCTCAAGCTATCCACTCAGTTCAAGGGACTGAGGGATCTGACAGGCTCCCAGAGCAGCTCTTCTTGCTACAGAAAGCTATACCGCCTTTTAAGCAGTATAGTTGTCAAAGCTGAGTTTCTCTAAAATACATAATTAATTAGGGAATTTAAAAAATTCAGATGCCAAGAATCACACTTTGGCTATGAATAATAATAGTTTCATTGCCCTTTACTTTTTCATTAATAGTTTTTTCTCCCCATGCATTTACTAATGGAACATTAGCTGATATATATTTTATTTGTGCTATATAGTTGCAACAGAAAGCCATTAATTTGTTTCATTATCTTGGAAATGTTCAATCAGTTTTAGATATTCTTTTAACATACAGACATCGCTGTTCCACCTCAAAATAATTTGAAAAGAATACAAGTCAGTACATATGCAGTTATTGCTCCAGTGTAGTGACTCAAGCTGACCTATTGGGATGTGATGACAAAACTTTAAAAGACAGTCAGTTAGCTGCTCAGATACCTTGGTAATGAGCACGGCATAGATCAGATAGAGTAACTTATTTTAGAAAATTTGGAGACAGAATTAAAATTCGTAACAAACGTCAAAAAGTGTCTTGGTATATTTTAAGCATCTAAAGCAACATTTTTCATACATTGTTTATCTTGGAAGAAAGATATTATAGGCACATGTGGAAACAGTGCTGGAAACCAATCATAAAATAACAGAAATTTAAACTAGAAGGGATCACCAGTTTGACTCTCTGAATATTAAAGGCCACCAACACAATCCAGCATCTGCTCACTAAACCCAATGGTTAAAATTAGACTAAAGTAGCACAGCCAGCAGAACAGCCGCCTCCTGGGCAAAGCAGAGGGCCCTGCTGCACATCCCCAGAAGTGGCGGGGCCTCAGGCAGAAGGAGCAGGGATGGGGCTAGGCTGCCCTTAGCACCCCTCAGAGAGTGCCATGGCTCCCCCACGCAGCCATTGATGCTCTGACAGATTTAGAGGGCCTGTGGCTCCGCTGGCTGCAGCTACTGCTGTAGCAGGGGTGGCAGCTAGGAGCTCTGGGCCTTTGTGTATTACCGGGCCCCGAGGCAATTACCCATTTTGCCTCTCCCGTCAGTGAGCCTCAATACAGCCCACAGAAAACTAGATTATAACATGTAAAAGGTACAGAATTAGAGTTACTGAGGTGCCCAAGGTCCTCCTCAATAGCAGGTAAATGATTAGAGATATATGCTCAGATCTTGGTGGTTATCTTAATAAATAAAATTGCACACAGTTAAAACAACTCCCAATCAATGCTCTCAAACACACTTATTTTCTCCTTCCCAAGTCCTTCCTACTTCCTAAAGCAGAAGCATTTCCTCTCTGACCTCTGACAAAATTATGTTGCCTGTTTTTTATACTGCATTCAATGGGAATCTTTATTTCTCATTGCTGTTTCAGGAGAATTTGTCTAAGGAAGTTGAGGAGCTCTCCGATATCCCAGCACCTGGCCAGGCCCTTTGAATTCCTAGGGCCCGGTAGGCATCAGAGTGCCTGTAGAGTGTTGAAGGACAGCTTACTGGATCAGAGAAATGTAAATGTATCAAGCTATAAGAGACCGTACAAAGATTTTTTCTTAAAATATGTCCCCTTTCCTTTGTGTTTACACATTTTAAAAAGTTAATAAATACCTAGTTCTTATAAGAACACTTTTCACCTTTATCTCACAGCTCTTTACAAAGGAGGGCAATTATCCCCAATTTACAGACCAGATAATTGATACTTAAAGAAGTTGAGGGTATGTCTATACTAGAGAGACCACACTGACATACCTGTATCAGCATCCCAAGAACAGACACAGCCTACCAGAAGGGGGTTTACTGTAAATCTAGTAATCACTTCCTCAAACATGGTTTGTTAAGTTGACATAAGCCTTCCTCTGTAAACAGTTACATTAATGCTGAGGGTTATGTCAGCATAGCTATATTGTGCAGGGATGGGGGGCGGGGCGGTTTCTCAACAGCCTTGACTGACCTATACCAATGTAATTTTTCAGTTTAGATTGCACCTCAATGACTATCCATTGGCTCACTGTACAGTTTTAAGAAAGACAATGTAGGACCATTTCAAACACTAATTTCTACCCCAGCACCTTCCCCAATGGCCCACTTTGCCTCTGATAAACTCTTTAAATTACTAAAGATCTTCGTAGTTTCTTAGCAAAACTATCCATTCAGCTTTTATCCTCTCTTCATAAATCAGTATCTTTGGCTCACTTTTGTTTCTAATTTCCAAAATCTCATATAATTTTTCAAATTCTAGGGAAAGAATTTCAAAATTTTGTTTTTCACATACCAAAGCAGCAATCTGTTATATTTTAGGGAGTTAAGCAACGTTTGTTTCTACGTCACAGCTCTTCCTCATTTAACTCATAATAATTAAAACATTAAACTTATTTATTAGCTCTAACAACATATAGCAAACTGTAGATATGTGTTGGCACGTACTAATTTCCTAAAATAGGCCCGGATTCATCAGGGTACTTAAGCAAATGCCTATATTTAAGGATTTGAGTATTCCTACTGACAACAGTTGGATTATTCACATGTTTAAGTACTGAAGTGACTCACCTTAATACATTATTATAACAAATCTTAAATGTAAACAACATTATTCATGCTGATTTCAACTGTAATTACTGATAAATGAGGTTTTATATAGCATTTTTTTATTCTGAACAATCCTAAAAAACTCTGTAGATACTGCATATAAAAACATTATCCATAAATCACTGAAATGCTGCTCTGAGGATGAATGCAATGAGCCACTTTTTGACAGCAACTCTTTACGGCACTATTATTAGGAGGAGCTGTGAAAGATACTTTCATCTGAAACTACACAGAATATTTTTAGAAAGGCACTTATTTTTACCCAAGTTAGATACCTTGGCAAAATTAGTTGCTCACAGATATTGAAAAAAATAATTCTGTAGACTAGTTTCCAACTCTATAGATTATTTTCAAATGGTTGATCTAAATATGAACAGAAAACAGTTTTATTTCCCTATACAAAGGGAGATTATTTACCTGTTCTGTAACCCAAATATTCCAAGATGTGCTGGTCCATATCTGTATTCCACTGAGAAGTGTGTATATGCAACATGTGCCTTAGAGTAAGAATGTAATAGTGGAGTCGATTAACCGATTAACCAATAAGCAAAAGCTTATAGGTTGATACTATAGACTACATGCATTTCCCCCCCGTTGCCAGTAAGTTTTTTGGCAGGCTGGCCAGCGACCTGGCTAGGTTCTGGCTTATGCCAGGTCTGAGACCTACCCCCCGCTGCAGCTCTGCATTTAAAGTGTATTAGGAGCTGGACGGGCAGGCAGCCCAGCTCAGTTCTGGCTCACACTGGATCTGAAAGCTCAGTCCTCCCCACCCCAGAGAGGGGCTGCTGCCTCTGATACAGAGACAGCAGCATGGGGCGACAGACAGCTGGTCCGCGAGCGGAGCTGGTTTTTAAACTGGCTCCCCTCGTGGACCATCTCCCGCCTGGTACCCCATGCTGCTGCCTCCGATACAGAGGCAGCAGTGTGGAGTAGAACGGGGCTCCTCGGGAGTGTGGCCGGAGCGCACTGGCTGCTGGCCCCGCCCCCGGGGACTATAGAATAGTCGAGTAACCGATAAGAATTCATGAGGTTAATCAACTATTCAATTAACCAATATTTAACATCCCTACCTTAGAGTGGAAAATTTTTGTTTCCATACCTATGCCTTTTGTCTCCTCATGTTCCAAACCAAGGGATTAAGGGGTGATGCAGACTGACCTCCTCTCCAGTTCTTCTCTGTGACCATAAAGTCACGATTGGAAGTGGAGAGAAAGGAAGGCAAGTAGTAAAATACAGACAGGGACCACACATTTTAAAGAATAAGCAATAAGAAAGAATGAGCAGGAGACCAATGTTCCAAACTGAGTTTTTATGCATGCCACTCAGACAAGATTAAAAACTCACATGGAAATTGGCTGGGCAAAACTGTAGTTGTCATCAGTGGGAGGAGGGGTGGCAGGTGTTGATAACTGCCACGTGAACTTATGCTGTGTTGAAAGTTTGCCTGAAGTCTTTAGGGATAACAGTTACATCAGAATAGCAGAGATATTGGATTCTTTTTTTATGAGTGTAGTGATTATTCAGCCCTGATGGAAATTCATTTCCACTAGGCTTCACAGCATTGTTAGTAGACTCCCTTCTATTACTGTTGAGCATAGACTAGACATCGTGGCTATGTCTACACAGCAGCGTTATTTCAGAATAATGGACGTTATTCCAAAACAACATCGTCCATGTCTACACACAAGCAGTTATTTTGACATGTCAAAATAATGTTGAGCTGGAGGACTTCTTACTTCGACTCCTGTAACTGTCATTGTACGAGGAGTAAGTAAAGTTGGAAGAAGAGTGCTTTATTTCAAAGTAAGTTCCGTGTACACATTCCCAGTGCTTTTTTTTGTGATGGTACTGCCCGGTACTCAGTACTGGCACCTCCAGACGCAGCTCCAGCACCTCCAGGCGGAGCTCAACAACTTTACCCCTGGAGTACTGGCACTTTTTTTTTTTTTTTTAAAACAAAAAAAGCACTGCACATTCCCAAATACAAAAAAAGCTATTTCAACTTAGCATAGCTCAAGTTGCATAGCTTATTTCAAGTTTAACCCTGCTGCATAGACGTACCGCTCCTGAACAAACAGTTATTTGGTTGATGCCCATTCAAATACCAGGCTGTCAGGTGCAGTGAATCTGGACTGGAATGCTTGATTTGACTTTATGCTGTATCAATATGTTCTGGAAGGTGACAACTGAAAATGTTAGGAAACCAGACTTGCTTGGGTCACATGGGAGCAACCAGCATGACCCATGTTTTGGCCAGCCAGATTTTCCTCAAGACTCCAGGTAATAAAGGGATAGGTGGGAAAGGCATATACTAATTGCCCAGACCAGGGACCAGAAGCACATCTCCCATGAAGTTCTAACACACATTCTCCCGGAGCAATAATTCACACACTTTTTGCTCTTGTGTGATGCTAAGAGGTTGCAGGACAAGTGGAATACTGTCTACTGAGCAATGGTCCTAGGAGAAGCACCTGCCGAGATTGTCAGCCAGTGTGTTTTGTACTCTCAGTACGTGCACTGCTGACAGAATTAACTGATGTCAAATACACCAGTTCCAGAATTTTACAGGTCTTGTACAGAGGGGTGAATTTCACTCCTCCCTGCTAGTTTACATAGAATAGCATGGTGATATTGTCCCACATCACTATATTGTGGTGAGACCTCATGAGGAGAAGAAACTGTTTGGAAGCTGCCCAAACCACTCTCAGTTCAAGTTGGTTAATGGGCATTGAGGATTCTTTCACTAATTCTATGCCTTGCGCTGAATGTTCACCCAGGTGGTCATCCTACTCAGGAAAAGAAGCATCCATGATGAGAGACTTCTGAGGTAAGGTCAGCGTGAACAGAACTCTGTTGGTCCTTGTTCTCTCACCATGCTGGCGAGTCACTCACTTCTTGAAAGAGGGAGATTAGTTTATTTATATAGGCTGGAATACTTCTAGGGGCTAGCACTCAAAAGAAGAATTATTTTATTGCTTATTTACTCTCAGAAATGTTTTAGATTCTTTTTCTGATCTCATTTGGGTACTCCTGCAGAGAAGCTACGTAGTAAACAGCACATCTTTCTTTTTAAAAAAATCTATGAGTTACAAATACTCCATAATAGAGCTTTACCTATTTCATGACCCACTCAAGAAATAAATACTGCCCAATTTCTTTTGCACAGGAAATTATTCAAAATAGAAGGAACTGTTGGGAACTAAAAAGTTAAATAAGCCAGGCTATAT
Organism: Rafetus swinhoei; assembly: GCA_019425775.1. Taxonomy (NCBI): domain Eukaryota; kingdom Metazoa; phylum Chordata; order Testudines; family Trionychidae; genus Rafetus; species Rafetus swinhoei. Next base: position 30,923,173 of record CM033447.1, on the reverse strand, counting down.
GTCAGGTACTTTACCATTACATATGGCAGTCTTCACTTTGATAGGGCATGCAGTGCAAAGCAAGCCTTTTGCTTGATGTTTATTTTAGTTCCAAATTGATGGTAGTACTTTCCTGCATTTTTCATCTCTATCCCAGTTCACTCATTTCTTTTCTGTTTATTAACTTGATGATTGCCTAGAAACCCTATTCTGATATACATCTAAGAATTTCTGAATTTTATTACCTAGTGTTTGTTTTACATTTCAAATATGAGAAACATTTTGAATGGAAAGTGAACAGAGGCTGATCAGTTACTCACAGTCTCTCCAGGGATCTCAGTCCAAAGAAAGAGCCATTCTTTAACCACAAGATCTTGTTGTTACTCAGAATTCTGCAAGAAGTCATAAAAGAATCTGGTTAATGGATCATGATAATTCCACTGATTAAGAACATGTAATTACAGTAAATGATGTCGCTATAAAACACTAATCACAAAATTCTCTGCTTCACAGGCATTTTCCTTTATAGCAGTAGATAATATAAAGATTGTCATTTTCACAAGTATATAGTTACATTTTTAACATTCTCCTGTTTAACAAACAAGTCAACAAGTGCAGCATGGTTCAGCACGAAAGCTATAAAATTAATAGACATCTACACAGCACTCATTTGAAGAACAGCTGGAGAATGCTAATTGTTATGCTTGGATAAATCAACAAGCTGGGTATGTGTTTGAGGGTAAGGAAAAAAGTTGGAGTATATGAAGAAACCTCTTCCTCCAGGCCACCGGACAATAGTGGAATTACTTGGGATCTGCTTCTGCAGTGATGAATCCTTCCTCTATCTCCCCATTATCAATGACTGGTGTATGTCAGTTATATATCCAATTGGCCTTAACCGTCTTCCTACCACACTGAACTGGTGCTAGAGGAAAGCACCTCTCCACACAGTTCTGGGTTTTGCAGGAGATGCAGACACTCCCCCAACCCACCCACCCACCCACCCACATCATTTCTCCTTCCTGATCCCTGCATAGTAGAGTTCTAGTAATTCAGCTAAAAAGTTTCATATTTGGCCTTACATTTCACCCTAATGCCTATTAAAAATGTTAGTGGTCCCATAATAATTTATTAACATTTTAATATTTAATAGTTACCCAGTGATTTAATGTATTCTGCAACAGTGTTTCAAAGCAGCAGATAAACAGCAATATATAAAGGTAAGGCAACATGGGTACAGGTTCCCACTGAAAACTGTTTTTCTAAAAATCTAAGAGCATGTGAACATAATTCCGGTTAATTAGTGACTGAATAACAGCACAGAGTCATGTTGAGAAGCTTTTTTTAATCCATTTGAATAAATACAACCTTCAATTATTTGGAACCTGTTGCTCAGATCCTTAACACAATTAATTTTTTGGTTTTTGGAAAATAAAAATGAAAACATACACACTTCATTTAAATCATCGGGTGGGGGTGGGAATGAGAGGTTCAGTGTACAGGCTGCCCTAGGGAGAGAGGACTACCCTAGCCCTTCCTCACTGCAGCAGCTTGGGCCCAGGTGAGAAGTGCCTCTCCAAGGCCACTGCAGCTCCAGCAGACACAGACAAGGGAAGGATGCACATTCTCTGGCTGGAACAGGTCCTGTGGGCCTCCCCAGCCACAATAAGGGATGCAGCAAACTGCACTTTACCCTCACTCCCTGATGAATGGGAATAGACATATAAAATCCCATTTAATTGGTTAACCAGTTAAACATAATGTTTATCCAGTTAACCAATTAAAGGGGGCACTGATAGGGATGAGGGTGGCTTCTTATGTTATGATAAGAGGAAGTTGTATACCAAATTTGGTGGTTTTAGCTCTTACTATTTAGGAGAAGTTCTTGGACAGACAGACAGATGGACACAAAGACAGAAACTCTCTCAAACATATCATTGATTTTAAATATTTAAAAACAGTTTTTTGCAGTGTTACAGTTAGGGAGGCTGGAACCATTTTTATAGTGGAGGTGCTGAAAGCTTTGAACCCAACTGGAAACCCTGTATGTAATGGAAACCATTTCAAGCCAAGGGGTGCTCAAGCACTTCTGAAACCCTTAGTTCCAGCACCTATGGTTATAGCCAGATAGTCCCAAGATAGGACACAGACAAGGTTGGTGAGGTACTATCCATGAGTAAGCACTACATGTTTCATTTTAAAAATCTGCGAGTTAAAAATATGATGTAATAGAGCTTTACCAATTTCAAGACCTACTCAAGATAACTGCTGCCCGCTTTTTTGCATGGGAGACTATTCAAAATGAAAGAGGTTTTGAGAACTAAAGAGTTAAACAAGCCAGCCTATATATCAGTCAACAAAAATCCAACAGGATGAAAAAGAGCTCTATGTAATCTCCAAAACACTTTTCTCTTTCACTAACTGAAGTTGGTCTACTAAAAACATTTTACTTCATTCATTGTGTCTTTTTAGAAGCAGGACATATACTGTAGAACTGATGATAGTTTGCTCCAATACACATAATTTCCCTTTCAGTAATTTAATTAGTATATTGTTTACAATTACGCCAAAAAGTAAAACCAAGAGGAAATTCACAAGTCTTGCATTTCCTTAAGTAGCAGACCAAAAACCCTTCCACATTTATCAGAGAACAAGTTTTTCTTTCACATAGCATGCTATTTTAAACTTATCTAATGATAATTTCTCTCTTTCAAGTATTTCCTATCATAATTAAAATATAATGAACGTTTATTTTGATAGCTCATAGGTCTTGCCAGAAAAGACTGCTGCTGGAGGTATGGATGTCTTACAGCCATAGTGGGAAAACTCTCCCAGTTACAGTATGCTTGATTCTCTAAAGTAGTGCTTTAGCCAGACAACTCGTATTGCTTCGATTGAAAAGCAGATATACATCTTCCAGGGACAGAAACTTGGTACAATGACTTGTCTGAGCTGGCAGTTAAAAGGAAGGGGTAAAATTTGGAGAAAACAGACCCCAAAAGATTTCAAAATATTTCATCTGACTTAAAAATGTATTGATTGATGCCTAGTGGATAGAAACAGATGTCACTCTCCTTTCCCCTCCTTACTCCACTTTCTTCCTTTCCTTTTCTTTTCTTTTCCTTTCCTTGCCCCCACCCTTTGCCTTATTCTTGATTTTTAAGAGGGGAGAAATCAAAATATTAATATAAAATATGTATATGGTGTGCCCCAGCATGTGTTTGATAGATGTAATATCTCAACTAGTCAAGGTCCAAATATGAAACATGATGTGTGACAAACTCCCAAAATGAGGGACACAAAAATAATTATCCACGCAGGAAAACTGAATATGTTGTAAAGTCTCAGAGAGGTAGCTGTGTTAGTCTGTAACTTTAAAAACGAGCAGTCCTGTGGCACCTGTGGAATTCATTCCTGAAGTGTAAATAATTCTTGATGAGTTTCATGATTGTTTTGCACTAATGTAAATAATTCTTCAGAAATAAAAATGAGGGGGACACCAGATTTGTGACCAATGTATAATTTTAGGACTATATTGAGTGACATCTAAGAAGTATATCCGAAGTAAATACCAGTGCAGTGCACCTCATTTAAATAGATCCCATATGCAAAAACTTAGTTTAAAAGGAATTAAGGCTGATTCAAAGAGACACTTGCCCCCCCCAAACTCAAACCCTTAAAAATAAGGAAGCGTTACGATATGCAACAATTCTCATTTGTATTCTTACATCCTCAGAGAACATTTCCACTGACAGTGACTCTACATCTTCACAAGATCTCCATCAGATAAGAAAACTTACTACACATAACACATTAACTCTCTTCCACAGTATAACACAACATCTTAAACATAACATAAGCAACATTAGCATATAAACACCACAGATTAAGAATGTGCTCTGTCATGTGATGGTGGGATAAATATAAGATCATAATTAATGTCAAGGCCAAAACAGGGCTAGTGTTTATTCTGATTTTATTTTATAATCTCCTGGACATTGAAGGCAACCATATTTGATATATATTGGGTATTTTAAAAATTGAACATTTAAATTGAACATTTGGTGTGCATACTGTAGAATTTTGCTGCTCTTTGGTTTTGCTGGGTTTTGGTTGCTGTTTTTTAAGTCTTTCCTTCCCATTCATTGACCTAAACATCTGAGACTGGGCAGAGTTTGAACGAGTCCAGGGAAAATGAAGCCCCAAAGTTAAGATTGGCTTGACTTTGGAGGCTTAGAATATGAAATTCCACTTTGTATTATATATTGTCATTTGGCTATATATTGTGTTATGAAGAGATAACATTTTGAGGTACATTGTAATGGCAGGGAGTATAAATATGACGCTTGGACTGTTCAGTATAAACCAGATTTATAAAGATCTGTGTACTTTAGCATTCCAACCGCATGGTCTTCAGATATTTGCCATATATATATATATGTGTATATATGTGTGTGTGTGTATATTATATATATATATATACACACACACACACACACACACACACACACACAGTATATATATTGCAGTTTTCTAATAATTATACAACTGGAAATAAGGTCAATAATTAACTCTGGTAGCTCCATTTTTCAATATAATGTGTTTCATGCTATCCACCATCTGAATTTGTTTCTGTTTGGCCCTAATAATGTAGATATAATTCAATATTAAATTACCAGCATAAAGCAGTCTCCTTGGTTTGGGTGCATAATGAAGAAAAATAACTTCATGATGCTGACAAACATGGTTGGTTTAAGCAAAACATTGAACAATGTGGTCACATACAGTGACTATATGCCTGTTTTATACAGATTATTTTGATCTTCAAAATTCTCATTTTTAAAAGACCATTCGTGCAAACAATGCAATCCCCTCTCCTCCCCCCCCCCCCCCCCAAAAATAACTAATTCATTTTCTTTTTCTAAATTTAAATTGTATTCAGACCTTCGCATAGTGACTGGGTTTCCAACAGTTACTTTTTCTTTACTGAATCATCTGAAACAGTGTCAGCTGCCAAGAAGGTTTTATAAACATGATTATGTAAAAACAGTAAATACTTGCTTAATTAGATATTAGCTAAAATATGCAATTCAAGCCAAAGATGGCAACTTTGCTGGGTGGAATATTAATGAGTCATAGTTTCAGAAAACTGCAACATCCAGACAGGGAAGATGAAAATGTTTCCCTCACAACCAAAGACAGTCACCTAGTTAGACTGTATTCTGTTAACAGCATGAACTTCAGCACTGGCAAAATTTAAATTATATGATGTTGTAGTATAGAATATTGTTGGATATTACAAACTAAAAGTTTAATTCAGTCTTCTTTCCTAAGCACATTCACTGTGGGGAAAGAATCATGGCCATATTGTTGAGTTATCTTGATATGGAAAAGAACTTTCAAATGCAAAAGATTAAACAATAAGCCCCTCCATGTAACAGAAGCCTAGCCTGAGGTCTGTACTGGAAGTTCAATTTATTCTGAGAACCGTAGCACATTCTTTTCTTTACCAAGGCATCTGAAAAAAGGTAAGATGTACCACAAGTAAGTAGAAAAATGCTATTAATTCTATATTCTCCGTACCCCCTTTTTGATTTTTAATTAAATAGGATCACTTGCTTCTAGCCAAAGGCAGTATTTCATTTGTAATTACAGGCCCGTATGCAGGAATTTCGGGGGGGGGGTGCTTTTTTTGTAAATGTGAACCACAAAGGTGTGAATGCACCCCCCCATGGTCCTCCAAGTAAGGGGGAAATCTGCCCCAGCCTTCCTCTGGCCCACCAGCGTATGGGGGAGGGAGGCTTGGGCAGCAAGCCGCTCCTGCCTTCCCCTGTCCGGCCAGATCATGCTTACTTCACACCCACCCCCTGCATATGGGCCTGAATGAAATACAAATTCTAGAAGTGATGTGGAAAAGTAAAAATACAAAGAAGCATCTTTTTTATGTTGTTATCTACTGGATTTTTGTTTTCATGCGTGAAGTTACTTAATTACAACTGGCGGTTCTAACATGCTGTGTTTTTATAACATCAGAAAATGATCCATTTGTGATTATTTTCATAAGAGAATATTAACATTAACATTAAACTTGAGGGATTTTTATTCTTATAATTCACTGCAGAACACTACATGTTAAACATTTCACACCTACTATCTAGTGTTCTCAGCATTTTCACTTGTCTTATTTTTTCAGATGTGTTAGTTGATTCCAGTGATAAAACACATATTGCTAAAATAGCAGCCTACTTGCTATGTTTAAGTAATTATCAGTTTCCAGCTGTGTGCTAGGAGCCTCACATTTTAATTTTTTTAATTCAAATGAGGTTAGCATTTAGAACAAGAGTGGCAAATTTATTGTCTGTGGGCTGGATCCAGTCCATATTTTGCCTTGATTTGGCCCACTTGAGGCTCACTCCCCCCACCCCCCCACACACAGCAGCATAAGCCAATGTGCACTTTAGCCATGCAGGGTGTGCCATGGCTGGAGCACTAATGCTGACTCCCTGCTATGGAGGGAAAAGCCCTGCACCTTGGGAGCCCAATCAAGGCAAGCCACAGGTCGCTCTGCCTGTCAGGGGGGAAGAAGCACTCTACGCGCTATAGGGAAGAGTCTCCACCAGGCACTGCTTCCTGTCACTCCCACCCCACTCCTGCACCCTCCCTCCCCCCAGACACTGTGCCCCCACCCCACTCCTGAACCCTACCTCCTGCCTAGACCCTGTACCCCTACCCATCCCACTCCCCAGCAGCCCCCGCCCACACACTGAACCCCACATTTTGTGCCTATCATAGATCTTAGGGGGCTCCACAAAATCTACTAGCCCCATTCCTCAAGAAATTAATCCAGCCCTGGGGTAAGCCCTGAGCCTTTGTACCTGACCCTCTCCCCATTCAGGGAGTGAGATGAAGGTCTTTTTTTTCCTTCTGCTGAGCTGGGGGCCAGGTCAGTGAGGTTGCTTTTTTTCTTTTTCTTTTTGCTTCTCCCTTGTGTGTGGCCCCCAACTGATATTTTCTGTGGGTCAATGCCCCCAACCCAAAAAAGATTCCCCATCCCTGATTTAGAAGATAAACCATTTATTTATTTATTTCTTCAAGTGCCACTGCCAAGAGAGTTTGAGTTTACATGTTTTAGTTTTTCTAAATAATTTCTTGGCAAATATTCTGTCACCTTGCCTGCAGTTCTCCTCTACTTCAAAAAACACACTTTCCAGCTTTCCAACTTGTTTTCTAAAAGTTATCTGTATTCATGTGTACTGATCCAGTATTCATGGGTCAATGGCAGACACGAAACTAGTGGGCTGAAACACTAAATCAATCAGATATTTCAGTTCTAAGAATTCTAGGCCTACATATCTCACCTGTATTATCCTGACAAAGATTTCACCACAGTTAGGAAGAGGTGAGGTTATTATGGGAACTCATACTAAATAAATTAGTATAAAAACACCTCTAAGTCATAAAGGTCAAAATATAAAGAGCAGCTGTAGCACTCATAAGGAAATGCCAGGGTTATATTTACCTGCACTGTATACCTTTAATGACTGGAGGTCTAATGAGGAGGCTAAAGGAGACAGCTCTGGGGAGCAGAGCGTGGTTGCAGGAGAAAAGGTTTTTGGTGCATGCTCTGGACTGACTCAGCAGGAGTAGGACTGTGTAAGTTTTCTGAATACTAAGCTCAAAAAACCTCTAGTTTTAAATCAGTTCTTGGTCTGGGAGTGTAAGAGCCTAAACATTAATCAATAACTAGCAGTAGGTTAAAGAAAAGAAGTCAGTGACAAGATCATGGAGAGTCTTTCATATTGATATATCTTGAGATAATGAAATTTTATTTGAGATAAAGGTTTAGTATCTGCACAGGTTGTGTGCTACAGAAGTGCTGATAATTTTTCTGGTAGTCCTTTACTCAGCGACAACTGTTCTCAGCACTCTGACAGAACAATCCCTGTTGAGGCAAAGGTGTTAGACTGGTAGGATTTGGCCAAGGAAGAGAGAAAAATCAGACCGTAGCTTTCCATCTCTTTAAACTGAACATCTGACTAAAAAAAATAGCAGCTACAGAATGAGTGAAATAACTTAGACACTTGAGAAACATGGATTTCAAGGAAACAATTCATTCCAGTAAAATATATATCAATGTATGTCCAATAAGCCCAGCCATTTGATGGCTTCATGATGATAAGACAAGTGGATAGAGAGCCAGCAGCCAACCATAAAAATAATTCAGTGGGCACTTATCAAGGATGTATGACAAAATCTGAGGTTAACAGCAGCTGCATCACACATCAGGAGAAAAAACCTCTTTTAAAGAGACTGGCCACACAGCTGCCCTGTCCAAAATCATTTAGGAGATTACCACATGCACCCTAGTAGATCAAACTGTGATGGACAAGGAGTTGGGTCAGTGATGGAGGAGTGCTTAACAACTGTTGTCACTGACCACACATAGCGTCAAGCAGATTCTTCCATCATGTCCTGTGGTGCCATAAATGACCATAATAGCTGTCTAGAAAACAGGCCCGCTAGGCAGTGGTTAAAAAGATCTGCAAACAAAGACAGGTTTCTATTCTCACACTTCTTGGCCACTATCAAGACAGAGGCCTTCTCGCAGTGTATATGGAGCAGTGTTATGTTACTGAATGACAACAGCCACTGAATTGCCCATTGGTAACAATACTCATAACGTTGGTAAGATCTACATTGACAAGCCTTGTGTGCAGTGAAGAAGCACAGTACTCTAGAATAACGTGTATGTTGCAAGACCCTCAAGTTGAACCAGCCAATTTTATGAACAAGTTGTTCCAACTGCTGACATTGGCTGCCATCTTCCTGAAGTGGCTGCAGTATGTTAATGATATAACCAATGTCACACTGAGGCAAATCAGGTTTGGATAACACTGAAGGTGTTGGCCCTTGATGAAAACGTTTAACTCGTGGCTCGTGCTTGCATTATGCAGATAAATTACACTATAAACCATCTTGGAAAAGCCCAGTTGCAGGCAACATCAACTATACTAGTCTGCCATGAGCTTCATATCATCATTCAAGACCTTGTTAATTTTATGAGAAGAAATTATCTTAGTAGTTGCAGCAGATGCTATTGGCATAAATAATCTTACATGAGAGCATAGCTGGCAGGTTGCTGATGTGCACATTGAACAGTGATCTGTGAAAGAACTGAGCCTTAAGGAAGCCTGTTAATCTGACACTTCCAAGAGCTATAGCAGTTGTCCTTGTAGACTCTGAACTGAGTGTGTTGGAGAAAGAGCTCTGCTACTTTGACCACCCAGCATGGGGCAACAAGAGAGTTTAAACAAAAGTCAAACTGTTTCATAGGCAGTCATCAAACCCAAGAGGACAGCTCCCCGGCCTTCAGATTTTGTAGAAAACCAGTTTGATAAAGGTAGTCAAGGCCATGACTTGATCATGGGGGCAACAGCTCTATGTTCACGTCACATTGGCCACCAGTACTCAATCTGAGCAAGCTAGCGATCCAATCAGTGTACCAAAATCAGCAATGAATCGTGGGTATGTGTAGGTATGTTGAAATTAATCAACTAATTGAATAGTCGATGGAATTTCCAGGTGTTCACCCCCCTCAAGTTGAACTAGCCAATTTTCTGAGCAAATTGTTCCAACTGCTCAATAAGGGTGCTCCCTCTTTGAAATGTAGCAAGAGCCCGACCGGCTCTTGCTGTGTTTCAAAGGTAGAAGTGCCGTGTGGCGTTCTGCCTTTGAAATGTACAAGAGCCCCAGATTGAAGAGCCCATTATTAAATATTTGTTCCCCAGGGAATGTAATCAAGACACTCTCACCCTTTTCTTTGTTAAGCTAAATAGATTGAATTTTGAGTTTATCACTATCAGGCAAGTTTTCTGATCCTTTAAACATTCTCACAACTCTTTTCTGAATCTTCTCCTATTTATCATTAACATACGTTTTGAATTGTAGGCACCAGCACTGGACGCAGTACTCTAGCAGTAGCCACAGCAGTGCCAAAGAGAGAGCGCTAAAAATCTCTAACGCCTTCTCCAGAGTCCCCTGTTTATGCATCCAAGAATCACATGATCTCTTTTGGCACAGCATCATTCTAGAGCTTATGCTCAACTGATTATCCACTACAACCTTCAAATGGTTTTCAGAGTCACTGCTTCCTAAGAAGGGGCCTAGATGAATACGTTACTAACCAATCCAGATGATTCCGAATCAGTGACCTGTCCTCTTTATTATTTACCACTCACAACTGTGTCATCTACAAACTTTGTGATTATGATTTTATATTTCCTTCTAGATCATGGATAAAAATGTTCAATAGCATCCGGCAGGGATGGGGAACTTTTTTCCCCATCAGGGCCATTGACTCACAGGAAAAAAAAAAATCAGTCATGGACCACACACAGCCCTTTGGAGGGAGGCTCAGGGCTTCTCCTAGGCTCCATGGTGGACCAGAGATGAGGTTTGGGTACAAGAGGGGGCTCTGGGCTGGGATGCAGACTCCATCTGGGGATGCAGGCTGTGAGTTGGGGCTGGTGATGAGGGGTTTGAGGTGCAGGAAGGGGCTCTGGGCTGGGACCAAGGGCTTTGGAGTATGGGAGTGGGCTCAGGGCTGCGGCAGGAGACTGAGGTGTGGGCGGAGCTCGGAGTTCAGACTGTAGGATGCAGCTCAGTGCTGTGTCAGGGAACTGCGGTATAGAAAGGTGTGTGGGGTGCAGGGTCTGTTTCGGCAATGCTTACCTCAGTTGGCTTCTGGTCAGGGGTGCATTAGAGCTAAGGCAGACTACCTACCTGCCCTGACTCTGCGCTGCTCCTGGAAGCATGTCCAGCCCCAAGGCAGAGGGACCAGCTAGCTCTGTGCAGTTTGCATTGTCTGCACCCACAGGCACCACCTCTGCAACTCCCACTAGCCACAGCTGGAGCTGTGGATCTGGCACGGGAGGTATGGAGGGGGGTGCACAGAGCCAGCCTGATCACCCCTTCACCTAGGGGCTGCAGGTACAGACCCAGGGCTTCTAGCCTGTGGCAAGGAGTCTTGCCACGGGCCCCATTAAGTGAAGCAGAGGGCCGGATTTGATCCATGGGCCATAGGTCCCCCACCCTGGCACAAGGGCATGAGCCCATCCCTGATGATGAGCCCCATTAGAAACACATCTTCTTAATAACAATTTACCATTACAATTGCATTGTGAGATTTAGTGTACACTGTTTATTGTATATCAGTATCGTTTTTCAATCAAGATGTCATATGATACCAAGTCAAATGCCTTATATAGAAGAAGTTTAAGTATGTTATGGCAACACTACAACCTTTTCCAAATACATTTGTAATCTCACCAGAAACAAACAGATATCAAGTTATTTTGACAGGATCTATTTTCCATAAACCCATGTTGATTAAAATTATATAACCCTCCTTTAATTCTTTATCAATTAAGCCACTCCATTATCCTGATGGGCCTATAATTACACAAGTCAGTCTATTTACCCCTTTAAAATTTACTACAACTTTAGCAAAATTCCAGTCTTCTGGAACTTCCCCAGTGCTCCAGGATTTATTGAAAATCAATGGTCCAGAGAGCTCCTCAAGCATCTCTTTTAAAAAACTCTTGGATGAAAGTTATTTGGACTTGCTGATTTTCAAACATCTCACTTCAAGCGAGTCTATCTTTTCCAGAGATACTAGTAGAATGGAAACCGATGAAACTATATCATTTGTTTTCTTCCAAATACAGAATATTTAATGAAGACAATCTGTCTTTTCTGCATTATTATTGATAATTCTACCATTTCCATCTAGCAATGGACAAATTCCATGGTCAAGAGTCTTTTTGTTCCTAACAGATATCCTTGACTCTGCTGGCCACAGATTTCTGTTATTTCCTTTTACCAGTTTTCTACAATTCCTATCTTTTGATTCATAATGATTGCTATCAACTTCCTCTTTCTTCCATTTGTTATATATTATTTTTATCAATGCCTTCACCTCCCTTCTAAACCGGGGTTGATTTTTTAACTAGTATGGCCTGTTTCCTTATTTATGGCTTTCAGGGGCAACTAGTAAGATATTTTTTTAATTATTCTCAATTACCATCCAAATTTTTCTGATTAAATTCTTCCTCTTAGCTAATTTGGCTCATAATTGCTTTTGGATTTATGAAATTGGCCCTGTTAAAGCTCCATTTACATATATATTACTGATCTGGACTTCATTCTGCTTGCATATTATAAATATAATCATGCCATGATCACTTGTACCTAAGCTACCATCAGTTTGTTCTGTGATCAGTTCTTCTTTGTCTGTTAAGAGAAAGTTTAATAAAGAATTACCCCATATTGACCAATACCTTTTGAAGGAGGAAACTGTCATCTATAAAGTTTAGAGCTTCCAAGGATGTTTCAGTATTGACAGTAAGAGATTTCCAGGATGCATAGCTCAAACTGAAGTCCCCTATGTTCATGCAGCTTTTTTCCTCTATATTTTATCAATGACAATTTCCAATTTGGTGGCTTGAATCAGACACCATTTAATACCCCATCATGTGCTTTATCTATTAAGACACTGACCTATAGCCATTGGTGATCATTTTCTTCTGAGTTATCAGTGACTCAAACAGGTAATGAATGCCATATTTGACAGAGGGACAGTTCTACTTCCTATCCCCTTTTGCTCATTCAATCACTCCCAAAGTAGGTTATATCCTTTTATGTTTTTTCCACCAGAATGTATCAAGCTCACTCTTACTTTCCTCACTTTCACATTACAACTTTTGTGGAACTATGGAAAGAAAAAGGACAATACAATACAATTCCACAAGACAAAAATTTCAAGGGGAATTGATCAAGGAATAAAATGAGCCCAATACAAGTTTCTCTGGGTATATTTATAATTTGTTTTTAAATTACTCTATAAAAATATAAATGTCCCAACTCACTCCCATAATCCAATCAACAAACCCATGTTACCCCTAAGAAGTGAGCATCAAAGAGACCCTATACCATGCCTGAAAATCAACAGACTTGAGAACTCTCCACTATGGATATCTTGAATCCAAGGCAACCAAGCTTAAGGAATACAAAATCAAGTGTGTCTCAGTTAATTTCTCTATTACAGCAGCCTACCAAGAGAGAGAAGCTCTAAGACAGCCAGACCCAAGCCAGATGGAGACCTTTATCAAAAATGCCCCATCTTCAAATGCTGCTGGAACCTAATAGGAAGTCAGCTCTGTCACTAAACAATGAGTGTCACAAGCATTTCTTCTGTTAACATGTATTGATGTTGTACATGGATAGAACGTAGCAAGCTCACTTGACATTGCATATTTCTGTAGGCTCATTGCTTAGGTTACAATTGGAAAGTCCATTTCAAATCGTGTGCATGGCAAGTTAACAAAACTATTTCAATTCCAGGATAGAGTGGTAGCCTCATCTTTTATTAGAACAAAATCACGGCAATACATGATTGCCAATGAATTGCCATGATTGTCAATGAATCTTTAGGTAGACTAATAATGGACCAGATAGCTCATGTTCAAGATTGCTTTTTAATCTTTGCATTGAAATTGCAGAGACAGGACAGTTAGGCAGAGAGGAGGGAAGGTGACATCAAGCACCTCATAAAACAGGAGTTGGAAAAAATATGGGTAAAAATGTGGGAGGTGAGAGTGATACTTTTTACTGAATTAGCATAAAGTGGGATGGGGGCATTTACATTGTGATGCTGTGGTTTGAAATTACAAACTATTTAAGATTTATAGTGTTTCTTTCAAGTAAGCAACATATTGTTTGTCCCCACAGTATGCATAATTCATTTGACAGTTGTAGTATAAAAACAACTTACTATAGTGCCTCTAACACAAAATAGCAGGGAGTAAAAAAGCCACTGCCATTGTGGGCTACATATGCAGAGATAAACATCATTGATGAGGACAAGAATAGTCCCATTGTTTAAGATGCTAACAATTTCCAAGTCCTCACTAGCCCTCACTCCCCACCTTCAGTTCCTCCAAATTCTTTTACCAAAGTCCCATCTCTTGACGAATGTGTTTCACTAGCAGTATGGTCGAACCCAAACATTAGAAAGGCATAAATCAGACACAAGATTGGTTTAAAATGGGGTGGGAGTATTAATTGTACATTTAGGAAACTTTTTATTTGCCTTCTGTTTGAGTCTTTGAGTCTTTCGGGTGCTCATAGTTCAAGTTTTCAAGCTTTTTTCCCATAGCCACAAAAGCTAGAAACTTTTTTTTAAAGAAGTAAAACACCTGAAATCCACATCTAATCCCATGCCTCCAGGTGCTCAGGCTTTCATTTAACACCAAATAGCGTGCGACTCGTACTGAAATTGTGAGAACTGGCAACACCACACTAGGGAAAATTATGCAACTTGAAATCTCCTTGCTCAGCCTGGTTCTCCTCTTTCCCTTTTTGAGAGCTCTGGGAAGTGAGACTATGAACTTCCTGGTTGCTGAAGGGCTAAAGGTAGAATATTTGTAGAAGATTGGCACAACATGTGTTTCCATAGCTCTGTGCATGCTCCTATGCTGTGCATTAGGCTAGGGAGTGTAGAAAGGCCTTAAAAAGCTCCTGAAAGGATAGCTTCTTCTCAAGAGGAAGAAGGATCATGTCAGGGACAGAAGCATTGCTTCCTGTTGCTTTACTCTTTTTCCTGCAATAGTCCTCTGCAGCTCTGTCCCTGAAGCTATTTTTCTGATGCTCACCTGCTCCCCAGGGAGAAGCCATGAGTGAACGTCACCTGTCCAGTTCACAGCATTTTCTTAAATGTGGAATGGTGCAGTCAGGAGAACAAAGGCCATCTGAAAAAGACCTTTCAACCACATTTCCATCTCAGACCCAAAAACTAATCTTGGAGCTAATCTAGATCTGCTCACCATTGCCTTAATCCTCTCTAATTAATGTTACACTGACTAGAGAGAGAGAGAGAGAGAGAGAGAGAATATAACTTTTTTGAATAACCTTGTCACAGCAGGGTAAGGTATGGATAATCCAGTACTCAATTTAAATAATTCCTTCTTGAGATAGCTAAATTTCAAGTATGCGAGAGGAGGCACGGTTTCAAATTTAGAACACTTATCTACACTTGAGATTCAATTCACCATTCCATCACAGATTTACCAGGTCATACCAGAGAATAAAATCCCTAGAGGTTTTTAAGTCCCAACTTGACAAAGCCCTGGCTGGGATGATTTAGTTGGGGTTGGTCCTGATTTGGGAAGGGGGCTGGACTTGATGACCTCCTGAGGTCTCTTCCAGCCCTATGATTCTATGAAGTCATTTAGCCTCTTTGTTCCCCATTCGTAAATTGGGGATAATAGCACTCCCCTACCTCACAGGGTATTGTGAGGATATGTACATAAAAAATTGTGAGATGATCAGACACTACAATGATAGGAATCGTAAATATGTAAAATAGATTTAAATTGTTTCAGATTAACTTTTTCCAAGATAAATTGCCTTGCATCCACATACAGAACATTCTCTCTCTCCTCCCCGATTCCTGAATTATCTAATCTGGAATTAATTATTCTATGTTGGAACTGAGTTTATAGATATTCAGGATGATTTTTTTCTAGAGGAAAGTGTGGACACAGCCTCATTTTCAATCAACTGTTTTGTCTCTGGCAGTCTTACCACTGCTACCCCACACTCTTCTTTGCTGCACACGAGGGTTGGCCTGTCTGTTTACTTGTGAGCCCTCAGTTCCCTAAAGTCACCTTGACCAGTTACCTACTCGTTTAAATGCCAGATGTCCCCCTTTTGCAATTCTAACTCATAGCATGTTCACATAACCAAAGTAACAAACTGATTATATAGCCACCATATACAGCAGCCATGCTCTCTGATTTTTATGGTCCCTTGCTGAGGTCCTGGATTTTCCCTTTAGGGCAGAGCAGACAGTCCTGTTTTATCTATCAGTGGCCATCAGAATGCCAAGATACAGCTAAGGGTAACCAAGCCACAAGGAGGAGAGGGGATACCCCCAGGGCACAAACCCTGGTAACAAAGGAAAGGCTCTCCAGCATTAGAAAGACATCAGGGAGAAAATCTGGTAGAGCTCACATAGACTGTACCTACCATGGGGATCTGGAGTACATTTGTGAAGGAGACTGCCACCGAACCCCAGCATTTTGTAGACATCACCAAGAGCATCCTGAACATAGCCCTCAGAAGGAGGAGATTGTTGTGGCCAGCCAGGATCTCTGACTCACAAAACCCTAATGTAAACAGTATCAGAGAGCCCAAGGCAAAAACCCAACCTGACAGCGCTGGGGAGGAGAGTATGACCCTGGTACAATACAACTATAGAAAGGGATTTAAATAGTTTTCTTCCAGATAACATCAGGGTGCTGCCCTAGCAGGCTGATGTGAGCGAGGAACCTCTCTAAGGCTAAATCTACACTACCAGGTTATTTCAAAATACGTTATTTTGAAATAACTCCCAAAATAACTATTTTAAAATAAGCTTATTCCTCTTCACAAGCAGGAGTTATTTCAAAATAACAAGCCCATTATTTCGAGATAACAGGCTTGGTAGTATGGACACGCACCTTATTATTTCAAAATAACTCCTCAGTGCAGACATTCCCTAAGTAATTAACGAGGCCTTGTAGTACAACAGCCAATGCATGTGCAGCTGCTAGCTTGTATTCATGGCCACCAGGAACACAGCACTCCATGCTGTTTACTCCAGTCTGCTGTCTTTGGTTTCAAAATGGCACTGGCTTGCAAATCAAATGAATTATGGACGCAAAAAGAGGAATCTTTTAAGGATTAACTATAATTTGTAAATTATTTTGAATTATTTGAATTATACACGTGTTTGCAGAAGGATCATTTGGTGTGAAAGACAATCAAAACTGATAGTGAAAAATAAAACTCTAGAGTTAAAACCTAGACACAGTATTTTCTTTGGTACAAAAGTATATTGTTCTCTCTTGTCCTTACTGAATGCTTTTTCCCCAACACTCCATCTGGGTGGTATAAGAGACTGTTAGGTCACATTAGAAATAACAAGGGCAGAGAATTCTTGCATAAATCATTGCAAATGTGCTTTAATTAACTACAAACACATTTGAGAGCATGTTTATTCAAGCAACACCACAGTCCAGACAGTGGAACTGAACATTTCCATCGCTAGCCCAACGAAGAACATTAGTCCTATTCCAGATTTTGGTTCGGTTGAATTAAGTCTTCAAAAAACCCAGCTCACTGTCTATCTTACATACACAATGGCATCTTGGTATGATTCTTTAACAGCAGGGAGGTTACAGCTCACAGCTTTTGAAACAAGCTCCCTCAGTCACGGGGTCACATTCATTAACTGAACAGGACAAAAAGCAGCAGGAATCAAAGTGTTGCTAATGGAACTGTAAGTACTTCAGAAAAAACAATATGGCTCTTTAACTGTATCTGTCAAGCACTGGCAAACCTTTACATCAGATTGAAAAGAATATATTCTTTTCTCTTTTTTTGTATACAGGTAAATTTGACTGTCCAAATACCCTCAGACATAAAGGCAAGATTTATAGATCAGTCATGACAGGAAACATTGCAGAGAGCTTCAAAAATGCAATCAACTGCATCCAAGAAATTCAACACCTGGAAAATCTATTGCATTAGTCGTTGACTATGGAAACAAATCTGATAGTATAAACAGTGGTTAAAGAAACCCAGACAGCACAAAGAATGCAAAATCCCATTTCACTAATGCTCATACAAGCTTATCATGCTAAAAGCCTTGCATAGCTACAAAATTTGTGTCCACATCCATCCACAATCTACAAACATGATCCACAGCTATCCACAGATTTGATGGGCTCTACCTAAAACATCTCTACATTTTTCAGTCTCTACTATATAGTTCACATTTTAATGCAGTATTGATATGGATTTGTAGCATCCTTATAATATATAGGTTAATTTAGCCCCCCAACCCCAATTCATATGGCATTAAATATTGACAGCTTTTTAAGGACATCTCTTAAATTTAATCATGATCTGAAATGTTCCTTGAAGAGATTATGCTCATAGGAATACACATCAAAACATACACATTTTACAAATACATAGTTTGGTAAGATATGAACCCCTAGCTGTGCTATCACACCTACCATAATGTTTTCCTGTGTATAGTCCTGTGCCTGTGCTTAACTTTACATGACTAGCCCGACTGATTTCTGTGGGACTGCATGAAGTTAAGCATGAGCATAAATGTTTGTAGATCAGGATTTATACTGTATCATGTGCTCTTTGGAATAAAGAAATATACAAGTTTACCACCATAATACAAACTAAATCACAATAGCCCAACCCCAAATGGCAATTGTTTGGGGAAATCTACTGATTTGGGAATGGGTAAGGATATCTGAGTTCTATTCCCAGCTTTTACTCTGACTAAATCACTTGTACATCTTTGTGCTTCAGTATGCCTATTCGTAAAATGGATATAGTAATACTTGATTCTTGGGGGAGTTGTAAGAATGTCTGAAAAGTGCTTTAAGAGCTTTTGAAAGGAAAGGTGCTATAAACTGTACATGGATATATACTTTTTAAAAGGTTATACATGCATCCAGGGCACTAGATAGGTGCATTTTTATCTAAAAAAAGGATTTATATGAAAGACTAAAAATGCAGCAAAAAAAATAGACAGTAACTTCTCTTTATTGAGCACCTGATGTGGAAGTCACTTTATGGGAGGGGGATATAAAGGGATTTTTGAGGGGTATGATATTAAAAGAACTAGTTTTTCTTTTGTTTGGCGATCCAGCTGAGTTGATTTTTTGTTAAGGTTGTAATTATTGTACGAAATGCAGACACCTCTACAATTCAGTGCTCCCTTGCGGTGCAGAGGATATAAGAAGGAGTGAGAGTGAGACAGTTGCCACCTGCAAACGGTGGCAGTGCTGCTGAGTTGTATATAGGTTCAACACTTTCTCCACTGCATAGAGTCAGAGGGTGAAATTTTGACTTTATACTGAAATCAATATGAATTTTGCCAGTGACTTCAGGGGGTCCAGGATTTCACCTAGAGTCTGAGCCCTTACATAAGCATGAGGGTTGGCTTGAGATTACTTGCCCAGGAGAGTGGTGGGATGAATGTAACGTGATAAATGAGGGAAGGCGGGGGGTTTCCAGAGCAAACATATATACATGCTCAGCTAACCTAAGCCAACCTGAATGACGTAGTTGAACAGTAGCTCTCTCTTAAACGAGCCAGAATCTACAGTGGTTTACAAAGATTGGTTTTATAAAACAAGCCTTTACAGGACCCAGAAAAAAAGAATATTCCCTTTTTCAAGGTTACGTGGTACATCTATGTGTGTAGCCAGGAGAGAAACTGTTTATTGTAACGCAGTTGCAACCCCTGCTGCTGCATGCTGAGCTCAGAGATACAGCACTGTATGAAAACTGTGGATGAGTGAGCCTTGTGATGGAGGCTGTGAGAGGAGAGGTGCTGCTTCCAAAGCTAAGCTGCATTTCTGCAGGTGGCTCTCCTGTCTTCTTCATCTCTTCTGCATTGGGAAATAAGTTTGGGGATGCTGGAGAAAACATACATTTGTCCCTCCCCAGACTGAAAAATAGAATAGTGATGCAGATACTGCTCCCTATAATTGGAAAAATGGTACTACTGAATATGAAGGAAATGGATCCCTTTATTAACTGTATAGCCTCTTAATCCATTAAAGGCAATGGATATTTGCTCTTCTAGAAACACTGCTAACTTGAAATCACAAACAGGAACACAAGAACTGCCATAAATGATCATACTCGTGATCTGCCTAACTAACCCAACTGTGGTCAATAACAGCTTCTGAGGAAGTACAAGAAACCAAGCACTAGGTACATATTGGATACCCTATGCTCCATTCTAGTTGCTAAGATTAAAGACTGTTTTTAAATATGGCACTTTAAACTTTATCTTCCTTTCAATACATAGCCATTTGCTTCAACACTGGATTTCCTTATGTATATAAAATATTCAATCTGTCTTTCAATTTTGCAGAGTTCTTGCCCTCAATGACATCCGGTGGCAGTAAGTTACAGAGTCTCATTACATGTTGTGTGAAAGGGTATTTCCTTCTATCAATTTTGAGTTTGACACCTTTCAATTTCATTGACTGTCATAACACAAAATCAGATGGCAACAGAGAAAAGAGAAACACCAAATGTAACTTTTCTATATACTGTAGATACTTCAGACACTTTTATCATATCCTGTCTTATTAATCTCCTTTAAAAGGTAAACAGTCCCAGTCTTTTCAGACTCTCTTCAGACAATTATTTTTCCATACTCTTATTGATCCCCACGGCCCTTCTCTGACCTCCCCGAAATTCTATAGGATCTTTCCTTTCTCCGTGCTCTTTCCAGTTTCAATTACTTACACTATATCACTTCATACGCCTGTCAGTGACTTTAAGAAATATCTACTCAGAATTTTCTCTCAAATACTCATGTCTTGGCTCTTATAGCAGGCATAAGCAGAATACAACTGAATACTTAAAGAAAGAACAGGGAACAACAGTAAAATTCTTCATCAATGTAGGCATTTATCTTAATTAATTTCACAATAGCTTGCTTGTATAGCTAACATTTAAACTCAAAGGTACCATTAGGAGATCAATTGCTGAAGTGAAGCCTGCAATGGCATTTTTTCTCCCAGGACGGTGTGTATTACCTGCTAATTCACTAAATACATACCAAATCCCATGAGAAATTGAAGGGCTAGCCACAGTTTCACATTTGTTACATAACAGATACTAAGACATTTCTTTCTGGCTAATCTATATGAGAAAACACATTTGGACCTCTCTGGTTCAGCACCCTCAGGACCTGACTGGTCCCAACCACAGGATTTTGCCAGACCAGGGAGATCAATGCTAGGCCCTCAGCAGCTGGACTCCAGGCTCTCCTGGGGGACTGCCAGCCTCCCAGCCATGCTCCCCTCTGGGCCATCAGCCCCAGCTTCCTGGTTCTCCTCCCAGCCGCAAATCCTGTTGCCAATCCTGGCCATCGCTCCTGGAGAAGTTCAACTATAAATTATCCTTTATAGTTAGGGTTGCCAGGTGTCCGGTATTCACCCGGACAGTCCAGTAAAAAATTTTCAGAAAATACCGGACACCTAAGATGTCCGGTATTTTCTGATTTTTTTCCCCCAGCCAGGAGGCAAAAATGCCGGGCACCTGGCAACCCTACAAACACTCAGCGCCCGACCTTGACCCCATTGCTTACCTGATTCCGCAAGGCTGCCGGCACAAAATGGCTGCTGGCAAAAAGACCCAGGGGAAGCAATGACTCCCCTGGGTCTTAGTGCTCAACCATTCCCTTGTTCGTATCCCTGCACTTGTTAAAGGGGACATGCTATTTTATTTTAATTTATTTATTTTGGGGGGCTTAATAAGTCTTGGAGTTCTGGTTTTTGTTTTTTTTTTTGCTCAGCAACTAAGTTTGGTCTCTCCCCTATCCCCCCACACTTTTTTTTTTCCTTCAACAGAATTTTTTCCCGGTGGTTTTTCTTTGGGGGGAGGCGGGTGTTCAGTATTTTTGTTTCAACCATCTGGCAACCCTATTTATAGTTAAGGAACATTAGAAACTTTGATTTGAAAGAGCAGAATTATCACACCTAAATACTGTTTGTTCTTACTCCTTGGGCCTTTTGGCAAGGAGTTCTGGGTGTTAAAAAATGCTAATACTCAGAACTCAGCAATTCAGTGGGTTTTCTTAAGATTACATGGAACTGCATAAATTCCAAGGAGGATAAAAGGGAATGAAGCTTTAAGAATGAATAAGAAGTGAAGAAAAATGCTTTTCCAAAATAAACACACCAGTGAAACCTTG
This sequence comes from Rafetus swinhoei, assembly GCA_019425775.1. Lineage (NCBI taxonomy): Eukaryota > Metazoa > Chordata > Testudines > Trionychidae > Rafetus > Rafetus swinhoei. The sequence goes on along the minus strand of CM033447.1, from coordinate 30,901,347 downwards.
AAAACATCACCAAGATCAGTTCCTGGTTCTGTTGTGTTCAGATAAATTAAATTACAAGTTTATTAGGTGATAAAACCAAGTAGCAAATTACAAACATAAAACTACCATTATCTCTTGTATTTTAAGTTATTGAAATTTTCATAAAATATTGTACTGTATTTTAATACAGTACTTTCACCAATGTCATTACTATGCATCTAACAGAATCAGAAAAAATAATTTTCCAGTTATATCTGAGTATCAATTTAGAATGTAAACTAACTATTCTTTGCACTTCAATTGGGAAAAGATTGATAGATAGTAAATATTTTTCTGTATGAAAACATAAAATTTTCCCCACACAAACATTTGCATTCTGATATCACAGCAGTAGTTGAATAAGAAAAGGAGATTATAAATTGGTCCTTGAATCTACAGTATTCTTATTCAAAAATATAAAATGGAATAGAATACAGGGTCATTTAAAATTTGCTTATTGCTGGAAGACTGGATTTTAAAAAGCCATAATAGTATAGCAATACGGTCCCACATCTATCAGCAACTTACATTTGCTATTATAATGGCCATATGAAATAATCTACATAGAGCAGTCCCAACATAATAAATAGTTGGTATTTTCAGCACCAAATTTGAGAAACCCAACTCAGAAATTGCAAATAGATATTTGGCTTGTAATTTGTGCTCTAAACTCTCCAATTTAACAATTGAGATGCGTGCATATACAAAATTTACTTATACTATGTGAGACAGCAGTTTGAGGCCAATTTGAAAATGTGGCCCTTTACACACTGGTTGGCAATAGAACATTTATTTAGGTATTTTAAATAACCTACAACACATGATTCTCTTTTTGAAATGTGAGCAACATATAAATAAAGATTTTCATGGAGGTTCCTCTTATAAAGTCCATGGTGAAGTACCTAATTCTATAAATTCAGCTTTTAGACCTTAAAAGTGAACTTAAGTTCCCTTTAAGGGATACTTTCCTCAGTTGGGGCCTGACAGATAAGCTTCAGTGACAAATTTGAGATTAACAATAGTATATAATTCTTCAGTCAAAAATGGGTGTTCACAAAAAATCCATGTATTACACGAAATGTTCTATTTCAACTAACATTCAAGTTTTCATCATATAATCTTGAAAACCTAAATTTTAATCCCATACCTCAACTTTGTTTTTCAGACAATAAAAACTGCCAAATGTTAGACTTCAGGCTTACATGTGAAAACCCCAAATTTTTCATGAACAGTTGCTCAGGAAAACTTTTTTTTTTCATTTTTGTAAAAACTTTTTGTGACGGATTTTAAGGGTGTGAGAGCCCCCTCCCGGCAGGGCACGGGGGTTCAGCGGACCCACCGTCTATGTCCTGTGAACGTCTGTCTCGGGGCGGGGCCCCGGGACGAGGAATGTGAGTGCGATCACCCAGCCCTGTGTTGGTGCCGGGGTTCAGCGAACTCACCGCCCGGCCCCATCAGGGATCCATGGGTCCCGTGGGGAAAAGGAGCGAGAGGGGGTGGGGGTCAGGACTGTCAGGAGTTCACTTACAGTCTAGGTTGCCCGGCTCCCGCTTAGATGCGGCTTGCCCCTGCGCAGGAACTACCGGGCGAAGGTCGGAACGGCAGTCGAGGGGGGAAGGGTGTGGGGGACCCGGGCCCACCCTCTCCACCGGGTCCCAGCCCGGGGCCCTAAGTGGGAGGGGAGTAATGCCTGTACTCCCTCCACGACAGGTGGGGATTATCCCCGTAGCGCACCTGCCCACGGGCGCCAGAAGTGCCCTGCCCCGGGCTTCTTCCACTCCCCGCTCCCTGCCTCGCCTCCGGGTCGCTCGCCCGGGCTACTCACCCCGCTCGAGCCGGCGGCCCCGCCTGGCTCGTGTCTTGGGGGCTCCGGCCCCAGCCTTCTTGCCCTCCAGCGAGGCGGGGTGCTCGCCCTCCGGAGGTGCGTCCTGCGGCTCCGTCCTCCACCTTTGGCTGTCTCTCCCGGCCCCTTTTCAAAGGGCCCGGGCCCGGACGCCGGGGACGCCTGCCCCGCCCCCCCGGCGCCTCCACGCACCGCCACGTAAGGGTCGGGGCTGTGAGCTCCGCCCCCTGCCCTGCGTGGGCCGGCGTAGCTGGCGCGCTCGCCACTTCTCCGGCGTGCCTCCCGCGGCCGGGTCTGGCCCCGGCCCCTCCGGCGCGGGGCCGAGTGCGTTTCCCCATGTCGGCCCGCTGCTGTTCCGGGGTTATTCCAGCTGACCGGGTTGGCCGTCCGCCCTTCCCCTGCCAGGGTGGGGGTAATCCCCCGGGCCGGCACAGTGCGGACCCCGCTGGGTCCGTCACACTTTTCAAGAGAGCTTAATTGCTACATGATCAGTTCTATTCTACATTCTGTATTATTTAAATGGAAGTAATAGAGTTTTGATTCTATTTCAGGAATTTTGTGCTTCAAACCACTATGATGTCAATTAAGACTTCTGACAGTTCGAGGTTTATTTTTTCTCTTCTTTTAGAACAGCCTAAAAGTTTATGCTCAATGGGAACCAAACCTGGCCCAGATAGTTACACTTTGGCTATGTGTAAACTACAGCCTCTTCCCGACCTACGAACCGGTTACGGACCAAGCAATTGGTCATAACTTGTTTCATTCGTAAGTCGGACCCCATAGAGTTACACGCGACTGCGCTGTTTGTAAGCGCGGATCGCGTTCGTAACTCGGGGTCTGCCATTTACGACAGCTTTGGTCATAACGGCGAACGTTCGTAAGTCAACCGTTCGCAACTCGGGGACCAGCTGTATATCCCTCTGCCAAAAGAGGGATGTAAATGAGCCCGATCGAAAGTGCAAATGAAGCATGGATTTAAATATCCTGCGCTTCATTTGCATATTTGCATCCGATCACTGTTTCAAAAAAGGGTATTTCGAAAGTGAAACCACAGGTTAGACACGGTTCTTTTAAAAAAACAAAAAAACAAAAAAAAAAACCCTTTTTCGAAAGAACCCGTACTTCTCATTTTTTCAGAAGTATGGGTTCTTTCAAAAAAGGGTGGGTTTTTTTGAAAGAACCGCATCTAGACTACGGTTTCACTTTCGAAATACCCTTTTTTGAAACAGCGATCGGACGCGAATATGCAAATGAGCACAGGATATTTAAATCCACGCTTCACTTGCACTTTCGATCGGGCTCATTTACATCCCTCTTTCAATAGAGGGATGTAGTCTAGATGTGCCCTCTTTATCCCTGTAGTGGGTCGGAGTGGCCGCCCACTGAGCCGGAGGAGGAGGAACCCCTCCGGACACCATGTTGGGCTGAGGCTAACCCCGCCCTGTCACCTGACCGGAAGCCAAGGGGTGGGCCCAGGACTATAAAAGCCCAGGCAGCAGCCTCAGTCAGGGCTGGGCCTGCCAAGAGGCTAGAGGCCTTTCCTGGACTCCTCGCCTGGAGAGTGGGGACTGAGGCCTGGCCAGGGCCTCTTGCCTGCCGGGGCCCAGAGGAAGACTACCGGCTCCCTGCCTGGGAGGCGGAGGCCCAGCGTAGCCAGCCTACCTGCCCAGACGCAACGGCGGAGCCACAGGGCCAGCCCGAGTCGGTGCCTCAGCGCCGGCCCCGGGACCGGGAGAAGCGGCCCCAGCTACGGCCCCAGCTACCTCAACCAGAGGCACCGCCGGGGACTTCCACAGACCCTGACCCGGAGGCCTGGCTCAACCGCCCGAGACTGCCGGCACCTGGAGCCCAGCTGAACCCCAGTGACCTGCAAGCGGCAGAGGACTGGAGCGGACCGCCTCGGTGGGACGAGACCCTCCTGGACTCCCTGCCTCCACCGCCTGACACCCAGGTACCGCCCGAGGGGGAGAACGGAAGTGGCCCAGAGGGTAGTGGGGGCTGTTAAAGGCCCCTAGGCCGGCGCGTTTCGGGCTGGAGCCCCCGCTGGGCCGAAGCAGCCTGCACTGCTGCCCTAGGGCCCTGGGCCGGAGCGCAGTGGAGTGGGTGGGCCTGTGCCCCCCCTGCCACCCACCTATTGGGTGGCAGTCTCCCCCCTCGCCACTGCCACAGGCGATCCGCCTGCACCCCTCCTGAACAAGGAGCTCCCAAACTACCTGTGTTTGTTTATTGCCACGCCCTGAACTGAGGGCCTGGCCACTCCTTATAAACTGCCGGTGTTTGTTTATTGCCACGCCCTGCACCGAGGGCCTGGCCACCCCTTATAAACTGACAGTGGTGGTTTGTTGCTGTCACCCCTGAACTAAGGGCTGGACCGCTCCCTGTGAACTAACGGGGCCGGCCTTAAAGGGGCAGCGCAGTGGGTCGGAGTGGCCGCCCACTGAGCCGGAGAAGGAGGAACCCCTCCGGGCAGGCAAACCGACTACAATCCCTAAAACCATAAATGGCCTTTTTGGTACAAGAGGAACATGTTTTCTGCTCTCCTATCCCTGCCCTTCTAAATCATGAAGATTTAGGATATAGAATCTCTCCATTGTCAACCTTCTTGCAATTATTTTTGGCTACCGAGAAGAGACCAAGGAAACACAACAAAGACCAAAACAAAACACTGATAAACTGCACACCACTAACCAGTGATTCAACAATAGCATCCAAACAATAAGCAATTTGATCAAAAACAATTAAAAAAGTTGTTAACTTTGGGAGGCAAAAATTTCTTTGGATCGAATTGCGTCTGCCTTTCTCCGGTATCAAATCCTTATTGAACGGACAGTGTAAACAATACAGCAACTTTCCTTTCAATGATGGGGTAATTTAGGCCCACATCCAGGGTGCCTTTTCTTTCCCTATGCAGAACCCATTACAGAATGTATAGCTCCTTCATGTAGTTGTACATGTCAAAAATTAGGAAATACTTAAATGTTGCACCAAATTATTAATAAGCACAGGAGGAAAAAGCTAATTTCAGAAGGGTTACTGATTAATACATTAGTTCTAAATGTTAAAACCAGTACTAGTTTAATTTAATTCAAACCTTTCAAAAGATATTTATAAAAACAGCAGAGTTTAAAATTCAGATTTTCATCTGCCTCAGTGACAAGTAATTATAACCATTTGTTCCATTTTTTAAACATACTGACATCTGTTTAGTTCTAAATGATTTTCTGCCTGCATATAACATGATGCCCATCTAAAACATTCACTACTGAAGGCTTCCTAATTATGAAATATATTCTCTATTTGAAATTGGGGACCAGATTGTTCCAAATTCTATGTGATGCATAGTGTGAGAGAAGTCACAAGGAATCTTCTGCTTCATTGTACAGCTCATGTAATTGCCAGACAAAACTGCATTTCTGCTCCTTTGGAATCATGGGGCAATTAAAAAAGGACAGTGAGAAAACAGGGCCACGCACTTGTCCCGCTGCACCAGCCCACACAGTGCAACCAGCACAGCAAGTGCCAGGGTATCCATAAAACACAAGAGCTTCCCTGTGCACTGAGGCACAACCTGGATTCTTTTAAGGAGGATCCTGCCACTTCTTCTTTGGGCTAACTAGCTTTGCAGCATCTCCAATTCAGAGCAGAAACTAATCAGCATCAGCTAACCCAAAACTGCTTTCGTATTTTCAGTAATGGAAAACAGACAAACTCACTCAGCCTGTCAACACCAAATGACATGTAACCCTTCTTTTGGGACGAGAAAGTTTTGATTTCTTTTCGTAGGAAGCACTGCAATAGCTCATCACTGTTTCTTTAACTTTATTTAATAATAGCTCTAAAAGATGATAAAATATTAATAAATCATGTCTTAAGTACTATGTCAATGGGACAGCAGGGGCCACTGATCTTTCTGCATGTATTCTCTTAGTTACACGTAATGGTCTCATTCAGCTAGATCACGATTTATAATTTGAAACAATATTACTAATTCATAAGAAACTGAATACTTAATAAGAAGCCTAAGGATCAAAGCATATGAAATCCTTTTTATCCTGATAGATTAGAGAAGTTTTTAAGTTAACAGCTACTGATTATTAGAGATGCCTGCTGCTAATTGAAGCCTGCTGCTTTGAGAATAGAAAAACTCTAATAGATTTCATCCACAAAAAGAGGACAAATGGAAGCAATAGTGATAGATCAAACATTTGTGTATTTTAATGAGGAATTAATTATATGTGTACTAATTTATGTATAGTATTGTCAGAGTATGTTCTTCAAATCCATTTGTTTGATTCTCTGCTCTGGACTACATACTAGGGATGTGAGTGAGTAGTCGAGTAGATGGTTAACCAATAAGTCTAGCCTTATCGGTTAATCTTCTTGACTACTCACATTGCTCCCACCCCCAACCCCTACCTCTGTATCGGAGTCATCAAGTGCGGGGCAGAATAGCAGGAACTGGTGCTGGGGGGGAGCCGACTTAAAAGCCTGCTCGCCCCCCGCCCACACTGCTGCCTCTATCTGCTGCCACGAAGCAGCCTCTGTCCACGGTGGACCCAGATTTGCACATACAGAGACTGCTCTGTGGGATGTGGAGGCTCAGACCCACCACGGACAGGGGCTGCTGCCACCCCTCACTGCTGCCTCTGTATCAGTTTCTGAAAGGCAGCAACAGTTGATGTAAGCAATGCAGTTTTTACACTGACATTGCGTCAACCTAACTACATCAACGTAACTGATATGACTCTCATGGAGGCAGAGTTAATTTGGTATAGTGGGCAGGTTGCATTGGTGGGATCTACAGTTTAGTGTAGGTGCTTACAGAGTTAAGTCAACTTAAGCTGCCTTATGTTGACCTAACTAGTAAATACCAAGTCTAAGCTTGAAAGCTTGTCTCTTTCAACAAAACAGAGATTAGTCCAATTAAAGATATTACCTCACTCATCGGGTTTCTGTAGTATTCCTTTGTTATAGTGGGGTTGTAAAAACCAACTGCGTAACAAGGCATATTATAAACACTGTATATTATAAATCAGTGTTTCTCCAAGTGTTTCATGGGAACTGCTTTGGGGAAGCTGCTAGCAGGCTCATGCCACTTTGTTTACCTAAAGGGTCCATAGCCACAGAGTCTCGCAACTCCCATTTGCTCTGGTTCTTCACTTCCAGCCAAGGGGAGCAGTGGGAAGTGTCTTGGTTTGGACTGCCACTTTCCATGGCTCCCCTTGGCTGAAAACAGCAAACCAGAGAAACACTGTTATAAACAATGTTCAGTTGCTCATAACGGTCTGAAAAAAAAATCACTTTTTAAGCTAATTATGCCTGAAGACCTTCAGCAAGGCAGATGGACATTTGAGCACAAATGGCCCAGCTGTTCCTGAGTAGGATGAAGGAGCTTGGAGAAAGGTGGGGGCATAACTCTTAATTAAAAATAACCTTTTAAAACTGCTCTTCAGTATATTGACATAGAAAATTGGCATTAGATTTGATGGACTACAACCTTAATTCTTTCCACATCTATGTAGCTATTACAACAGAAGTTTAAATAATGCTATCACATATTCTCCATTCCTATTACACATTTTTGTTTGCAACCCTGTAGTTCTGTGTACAGTTCCCTGAATGTCACATAATGAATCCATGAAAGTCATTTATTTGATCACATTGCATATGTGGAGGTTTACAATTAAATTCCATTACCTCAATATTTATTTCATTAAAGGCTCTCACTGAACCTACAATATTAATATTCAGAGAACACCTGAAAACACACATTTTTTATGACAGCTTCAGAAAATATGAAGCTTTCAGTTAACTTGTACTTGTTCAAATAGAAATACCGAGGGATTTCAAATAGTTGAAGATAATTATGTAGCCTAATAACAAATTGTTGCCTATTAAAGAAACACTAACCATTTAAAAATTACAACCAGAACTCACAAAAGCAACATCTCAATGTAAAGATAGTTGATGAATAAATAACTAAAATGAGAGCTACATTTTTCAGTAAGTTACATATTAAAATGAGAAAGCACACAAGAAATACACTACTACTACTTTGTGCAAGAACATTTTTATCCTAGAAACACTTGAGATAATATATTAATAATTTGTTCTCACAAGTGTACTTTTTTCAAAAGAAAAGATGATTGATTGTGTTAAAAAATCACAACTTTGTAGAACAAATCATATAAAAAGTTTAAAGTCAAAACCTCAGAGATTCTCTTGATCACTTAAACAGTCAGTATTGCTTAAGATTTGTCTTCAAGCCAGAAAAATAGCACTCTAACGTCATTAGAATGAGTCACATTCTTATTAGACAATACAGATGCACTATGTGGTGAGGCGAAGAGAGGACACCCACCCCATTTACTTTAGGGCTACCAAGAACTTGGGATTGGCTTCTGAGTAAATTTAGATCTCAAAGAAAGGCAACAGACATTTTCATAGACAGAAGTCCACAGTTTCTCCATAGGCCAAACGGCACACACTGTAGCAATGTAAGTTTCCTCCCATGCCAACATGCTTAGGTTGGTGAAGCCTCCAGCCCCACCTCCAGCCGCCCCTTCTGCTGAGGCCCTCCCCCCATGAAGGGGATCAGCTCAGCAGGGATCAGCTCTATTAACAATCAGTTATGCCTGTCTCCAAGTCCATCAAGTCCCCAATGTTTCTGCCAAGACAGCTTTTGAGGAAAGGAAAAAAATATTTCCAATTGCATTTGCCATCTATCCGCTCAAGTATTTAAATGATCTTTCTGAGGATATATTGTTCAATATTTGATGGGCTTTTTTCCATTTTAGCAATACCTATGACCTTGGAAACCATGCTTCAACACCACTGTTTAGCCATTTATACAATTAATGAAAAGTATCTACCACTTGATCCTACTTCCAGCCCACAGGTTTCTTTATAGCTTGGGAATGTTTGTCATGCTTTGTCTCCTTCATATTAGCTAATAGTTAATCCATTCAACCACCTCTCATGTATTCTATAACTATTAAGCATTACTTTACCATTTAGATTCCTGTCAAATACCTCTGAAAATACTTAAATGCATGGTGACTGTAACTTGTTGCATCACTTTAACAATAGTGCGCACTGGCAGTAAAATCCACAAGGAATTACAAAGACTTCTGGGGAATCATGTCCTGGAGTTATATTAAATGAAGTTCAGTTATTCCAAATGTCTTCCAGTTCTTTACACCTTTAGTAGTTTTTAGAATTTTCCTAAAATAACCAGGAAAATGCAAGGTGCAGGGGCGGATGAGAGTGCCACGGGGCCCAGGGCAGCACAATTTCACGCATGCACCACAGCCACAGCCGACAGGAATTAGCGCATGAGCGGGGCCTCTTGAAGCGCAGGGCCCGGGGCAGCCGCCCCGCTCACCCTGTCCTGTATCCACCGCTGGCAAGGCGGATGATGTAATCTGTTTTATTGGATCAACTTTCATAGTGAGAGAGACAAACTTTCAAGCTATACAGAGTTCTTCAGGGCTGGGAAAGATATTTTCAGAATCACAGCAAAATACAAGATGAAACAGATTGTTTAAAATAAGTAGTCAGCAAATATTGCGAGAGATCATTCACTAACCTCAACATTTCAACTGAAGACACAGAACAGAACAGGTATGAGTCAAGAAAATTGGCTGATATACAAGCAAAAGAGGGCTATGATCTAACAGGGTCAAAATCATTAGGTTGCCTTCCCAGAAACAGACCTCAGTCTGAGCCTATTTCTAAAGTACTATCAGGAAAGTCTATACTACTCCAAAGGAGTAATATAAAATATGGCTATGGATATCACAGCAATCTGAGTGAACCATTTACAAAAAGATGTAATGTTCCTACAGCATAACGAATAGCCAGCTGAATAAAATGCATATTCAGCAGGTTCAAATGGTCAGGCAACTAATATATGTTATTGGACTTCTAGATATTAGAATCTTGAAAGCTGGGAATGGCCATCTTTACTAATTAAGATATTGTTCTGGATTAGAAGCAGGACTGAGAAAGCAATTTTGTCTTCATAGACTGCCAAGTCTACCAGAAGATAATGCCTTCTTTTCAGGTGTTCCTGCCTAGGGCTACAAAGTAATGGTACCACAATAAAGAATCTGTCTTTACTGTATCTGGTACAGTTACAACATATGCCCAGTATATTACATAACTATGCACTATTGAGCTTTCACAGCTAAGGGGACACTGTCATGGTTAACAGATGGAAAATGAGATTGTTCTCCCTAAAGCTTAGTTTAATGGGAGATTTCTCTTAAAAACCCACCTCTGCTATTTATTGATCTTCCTCCTCATCTAACTCTTTTGTTTGTCGGTCTGCCCTTATATAATGAATTCTTCAGAGCAGGGTGCATCTCTTCTAATGTGACGCCAAACCACCAAGCAGATCATAGGTGTTAGCTCAAATAATGAGTAGGTAAATAAATGCTTCTGTCCATCAAAACAAATGCTACAACAATTGTTTAAAAAAATCAGGAAAAAAAATACTGCAATCTCATCTATAAAGCAAACTAATGACCTACATAATTTAATCTAAGTGTACACAATTCTGATGAAAAGTGGAAACAAAAAACAGCTTTCATCAGCTTTTTTTGTTCATTAGTAAATGGATAACTAATTTTTATAAGATTTAATTGGGGTGAAAATGTTCTCGAGATAAAAATTTAAGACTGTGCCTATACAAACTAAAAAATTCCTAATTAGAAATCCTTTGAAAGTCTCAAACAATGTTGAGCCAATTATAACCATATACAAGAAGTTACTCCTGTGTATATGCATTGCAAACTGACAAAATCAGTGGTATTAAATAGATACAGGAACAGAAAATTATATATGGGTTTATCTAAATACATTAATCAGATACCTTGCTTATACATGAATTTGGTTTTTACTAATTTTAAACATCTATGGCAAACTGTATAAGAATTCTTGACCACTTCAAAGTCTTCTATGTTAGGAATATGCATTCATATTTTCCTATAGGAATATTTTTTCTATGAAATCAAACTTAAGCGAAGCACATAGGTTATCCACCAACAGTAACATCATTTTCTGTTCAACGCTAAAAAATTCCTTTCAACCCAGTAACCTAAAAATTACCCAAAGAGATTAATCTTGTTCAGTGATGCCAACTCCCATGATCTGATTGTAAGTCTCAAGATATTTGATATTTTCCTTAAATGTCTAACTCCTGGACTGCAGTGACTCTGAATTTTAGCTTTCTTTTTAAAAAATTTCTACTGCTCACCTTTGTAGAGAAAAGGCCTGAAAATGTGACTTAACTAGGCCCTATGGGTTTAAAAATTAGAAGGAAAAGAAGAGAACCCATTTTAATAAAAACTCATTTTAAAGATTTCATTTTAGGGGAGTTGACTCAAGATTTTTGGACTGTTGAGGTTGGCATTACTGCTTGCTTTCCCTCACACTCTTTACTGCAGCATGAGCACAATAAAAATGTATAATGGACCAGATCTTGATATCCCGATAGTAGAAACTTTCCTGAAGAGGAAGACTTTCCCCCAAAACTCATCAATATTACTAACATAGCAAGGACCTTCCCTGTATATCAACTTGATCCTGCATGGAACAAATAGAATGATGCTGGTATCCTTTTCAGCACTCTCTCCTCCGGCCCCACAGAGGTACTTCTGAAGGGATGAATCCTCTGCTAGGGGAGGGATGCCAGAGGGAGGGAAAGCCAGGCCTGGGGACATATGCACAGTCATATGCTGGCCTTACTGGAAAACTGGCAGGAGCTTACTGAAAACAGAGATCAGTTCCACACCTCTCTGTATCGGGGAAATGCTCTTGTAGTTTGGGGTCCCAACCCAGAGGCAACAGAGCTGGATTGTGAGAGCTAGGATGGGAAGGGCAGGAATCCAAGAATGAATACAGCCTTTGGTCCTGGAATCCTCAGGGTCCGAGAGTGAAATATCATCTCCCTTGACTCCAATTGTAAAAACTGATAAAAAATGGGAGGATAGCATCATATTGTTTTGCAAACATAGGGTTCTTTTGGTGGGGAGGGTTGTTTGTTTTTTGTGGTATTTAGTTTTTTTTGCAAACAGCAGTCATCAAGGCCACTATGAGAACCTCAGGATGTGTTCTTCAGAGAAGGAGTTCCATTTTGAAAACTGCCTATAGATTGTTTCTGTACTAACTATTGCTTGGATTTTTTTAGCTAAGAAACAGAGTGCTCAGATTCTAAGGACACACACACAAAGTCACTAATTTGACAAGTGTACAAGATGTTTTTAATTATAGTAAACAGCTGCTCTAGTTCAATTTGAAATTCAATACAGCCAAGAGATTTTTTAAGTGCTGTAAATCTTTGTGTAGAAAGAGTAAGTAATAAAACTGTTAATATACATTTCCCAGATGGTACTTTTTCAGATCAATTATTTATTTATAAAGTAAAATAAATTTCTGAATAATGTCATTGTAGTAGTAGGGTTTGCAACAGCACAATTCATCTTACTTTATATTAATCTAATCACTACTTAATGGTAAAAATCATTCAGGCTTTTAAGTCAATGCAATGAAGACTTTCATATTTTTCACAATATTATACCTCAATTTGTTTTGTAGTATCAAACTGTACATAGGCATTATCAGATTACTAATGAACACTTTTATAAAACTGTAATTCAAAAAATTACTTGAATTTTGGCATTAGCATTATTATAATTGAATAATATTTCCAGCTTAAGTAATTTTCTGTGTTAAAGTATTATCTTGTCATCCTGTTCTCTGGGCATTGAACTCATGGACCAAAAGTAACCAGTGAAAATAAAGGAGAGAACAGCCAATGTCTTGGTTTGGGTCTAGGTCCTCTAATACCCATGCAAAACCAGAAGTTTAGCCAACATCATAGGTGCTGAAACAAGGGTGCTTGGGGTGTGGCAGCTCTCCCTGATTTGAAGTGGTTTCCAGCAGATACAGGGTTTACATTTTGGTTCTGTGGCTCTTAGCACCACCCACAATACAAACTGTTCCAATATCTGTGGCCTTCATTAACAAAATGCAGATGATATTCTTACTTACAAAGCTATTCAGACAAAGTTCTGCTGTGAAAAATAAAAACGGACCTCACAAATTTAGTTGGTGATTACTGTTCACAAAAGAAAGTGATTTTGTTTTGATTCTACTATAATAGCAATCATTTGTCTGGATAAACAAACTCTGTATGACATAAATAGTTACATGGACCTGCTAAAAATTCTTCAGTTAAAACTATAGGATGTGTCTGATTCCTATATAATAATGATTAAACATTACAATGTTGCATGTTGAACACTTATTTGAAATCATAGGACTGGAAGGGATCTCAAGAGGTCTTCTATTTCAGTCCCCTGAACTCAAGGAAGGACTAGATATTATCTTGACTATCCATGACAAGTGTTTGCCTCACGGGCTCTTAAAAATCTCCAGTGATGGAGATTCCACAACCTCGCTAGGCAATTTCCTAATGTCCAACCTAAATCTCTTGCTGCAATTTAAGCCCATTCCTCCTTGTCCTATTCTCAGAGGTTAATGAGAACAAATTTTCTCCCTCCTCCATGTAACAACCTTTTATATGCTTGCAAACTGTTACATAACCTTCAGTCTTCTCTTTTTATACAGCTGCAAACTGTTACATAACCTTCATAACATCCTTCAGTCTTCTCTTTTCCAGACTAAACAAGCCCATTCTTTTTAAACTTCTCCCATAGGTAATGCTTTCTAGATCTTTAATTGTTGTTTTTGCTGTCCTCTGGACTTTCTCCAATTGTTCACCCTTTTCTTGAAATGTAGCACCCAGAACTGGACACAGTACTCCAGCTGAGACTGTAGGAGAGCAGAACAGAATTACTTTCATGTCTTCTTACAAAACTTCTGCTAAAACACTCCAGAATGGTGCTTGCTTTTTTTTGCTACTGCATTAGACTCTTGACTCACATTTAGCTTGTCATCCAAGCAAATTCATGCAGCTGGGGAGAGAACACTAAGATTACAGAAAAATTAAATTGCCTGATGAAACACAAAAAGGATGCATAAATGAAATCTCTCTGGCATTCTTTGGGCCAACAATGAATACATGCACACAGAAGGCACTGAGAATGCACAGGACATCAATCAGCATAGAACATTCATCTTCATTTCCACAGACAATGAACAACGCATAAACACTATGCAGAATTTGTCCCCATGTCTGTAGGGCAGGGTAGGCAAATAATGGCCCATGGGCCACATCCAGTCCCCCAGGGTTAGCTTCTGGTGGGCCCCCCACTGCTGTATTTACCTGCACGGCCGCAGATACCAGTGATCACATGTCCCATGGATCAGCATTCCCAGCGAATGGGAGCTGCAGGAAGAGGTGTGTCATTGGCTGGGAACAGTGATTCATGGCCAATGGGAGTTGCAGTCACCAGTAGCTGAGGCCATGCAGGTACATATAGCAGCAGCAGCCCACAAGTGACTAACCCTGGCAAACCACTGCCATGTTATTACCCACCTCTACACTAATGTATGAGGGAAATTGGAAAGCTGTTTTAATCCCGTAATTTTTCAGCTTTAAATGAGGTGGTTTTGTCATTCATTGCACAACCTAATGAAATAGTGTACAGTAAAACTCCATTGGTCCGGCATCCAATGCTCCAGCACTCCTGATGGTCAGGCACCATCAGGAACCCGGAAGTGCTCCGGGCAGCTGGACAATGGAGCTGCTCTGCGCCCGGCTTCCCCGATTCAGCCGCTGCTGAAATTGACCAGCAGCAAGCCGGGGCAGAGCAGCTGGGGTGCTGCCGGGTTGGTCCCGTAGCGCTGCCCCTTGGGGCTGTGGGACCAACCCGACAGCACCCCAGCTGCTCTTGGGGACGCCTGGGGCAGCTGCTGTCCCAGGCGTCCCCAAGCTGTCCCAGCTGTCCCAGGCGTCCCCAAGAGCAGCTGGGGTGCTGCCGCGTTGGTCTCACAACGCCGAGGGGCAGCGCTACCAGACCAACCCGGCAGCACCCCAGCTGCTCTGCATGGCGTCCCGATTCAGCCCTGCTGAAACTGACCAGCAGCGACTGAATCGGGGATGCCTGGGGCAGAGCCGGACTATCAGAAGGGGGGGCTATGAGGGGTCTGGGGTGGCATCCCTCCCACCCCACATCCCTCATAGCCCCCCTTCCGATAGTCCGGCATATCTGAAAATCCAGCACTCCCTGGGTCCTAAAGGTGCCGGATTATCGGAAGTTTACTGTATATGGAAGGGTAACAGGAGGAAAGGGTGAGCTGGTCTTTACTGCATCCTTGAAGTCAAAGGGAATTTTGTCACTATCCATAGAATCTATATAGTTACTTATATGCCTATCATCTTGATTTTATCTGAGCATGCACCTCATACTTATTAATGAATTTTGTACTTATACCACCATGGCTGTGATATAAGGAAGTACCATTAATCTCATTTCACAGACCGTGAACTTCAGCTCAGAGTAGATGCAATTGTAGTCACTGACAGGCAGAACTGAACCTGGGACCTTTGGAGTTTAGTGCACGAGCCTCTACAGCTTGAGCTATAAAGTCAGCTGGCTCACCACTAAGGCTGTAGAGCTCCCTTGTTCTTATCTCTCTCTGTAAGTGGTCTACCTGCCACTACATGGGATAGTGAACCACACCCAGTTGGTGTGTGGGTTCTACAATGTCTTGCTTAAGGTCACACAGAAAGCCTGCAGCTGGGCTGGGTACTGAACCAAAGTCTCAAGGTCAAATCCACTGACCTGTACAATAGTTTTTCCTGCCTACCATTGACTTAAAATAAAGCATGATACAGAGTTAGCTACCCTCTGGAAACTACTATCCACCACAGAAAAATGCTGCTTCTCAATTACGGGAATAATCTTACTGAAGATTAGGTGTTCTACAAATCAGAAATGAAAGTTCCTCAGGCTTTTGAAATGAATATTAATAGAATGCAGTCCATACCTTAAGTATATAGCTTGGTTTAAATCAGAATTAAGATCACATTATTGTGTATTGTTTGTAGAATAATAGGGATGGGATGCTATAATCATTGATCAGTGTCTCATTGTGCTAGATACTTCACAGACTTTGTAAAATGATATTTCCTGACCATAAGATTTTATGTTGTAAAACCAGATTACAAGAACCATCAAGAGGATAAAACAGAAAAGTTGTAGGGAGGAAGAGGTAAGTGAAGGGTGAGAATGGAGAAAGGTGAGAAAAATAGTAGACAAGCACAGTTTTTTGCCTGATTAGCTATAGTCACTGCTCCTCCCCTGCTTACCCATTGACAGACAGCAATGTTCAGCAGGCATCAAGGCAGAAATAAGAATTAAGAGATCTGAAGGGGAAAAGTTGGTTTGGATGTGCATTTCTGATTGGCAGTTTCCTTCCCCACTGCTAAGGTACATGAGAAAAAAAGTGGACTCCAGACAGATAAAGACTGACCTCAGCAGCAGATCAAAGATTAAGTATAAAACCAACCCATGCCTATAGCTATAAACTGAGAAGTTAAAGGCCTATAGTATCAATTTAACAAACTTCAAACAGAGTATAAAATCTGATCTGCCACCTTTCTTCTATTTAAGAAAAATACAGACTCTGAATGGATTAAAACTACTTTAATTGAAACAGGTTTACTGAACTCATATTCAGGTAGAATGTATTAAAAAAATGCAGATGCCCGATTTTGCCTTTAGTCTTTATCACCGCTGCTGATGTACTAAAGTGATGAACATATGGTGCTTTGTTTCCCTCACGAAACTGTTTAGAAAAGTAAAGATAAAACTTGCATCTGATCTATGAAGCATGAGGGGATAGAACAAATGCTAATATGCAGCAGAAGGATGCAATCCCGGTTCTTTCAAAAGGCATCCTAAAGTAGATTTACATTTTCAAGAACCATATACCCTTAAGCTGCAAATTAGCTTTCTATTTTTGGACTATAGTGATAATTATACAGAAACTAACTGTGAAAGTTAAGAATTTGCTTTGCACCTATATGGATAATTTTAGCCCTGGTGAAAGCAGGAGGAATGCATCTGTTTCAACAAGGGCTGAAAAGGGATCCTAATATCAAACTCTTCCACACCATAATCATGAAAACTAAAAAGAGATAAAAACTTATTTAATAGTGTTCATTAATCCAATTGAACTCTATTAGAACTATTTTTTCTTTATCTAGATTTATTTTATGCTATTTATTCATAAAACAGTGATGATATAAAATGGAAAGCAAGATATAAAAGTGGAATCCTGATATTATTATAAAATTGCAGTTGTTCAAATAATTTTAGGATTATAACTGCCTCTGTAATAGAAATACTTAGAAATACGCCAAACCTGAGTATAAAGAAACAGAAGAGATAGATACTTGGGAAAGGTCTAACCCTATTGTACAGTATCATATTGTTTCTTGTTTTGTTTCATTGTAGGACTTTGCTTCAAATAGATAATAGCTTATTTTTTGTATATTTACAGACTCAATGTTTATATTAGAAATTCCCGTTTCTATCTGTATACAGAAGTTTAGAGTCTAGAACCAAAAAAAAAGTGATTTAAAGTCTGATTCTACCACTTTTACTCAGATTGAGTATTACCTATGTATTCCCATTGAAATCAAGGTTAGGATAATTCCCTTTTTCACAAGCAGGAGTTGATGCTCACCAAAGGAGTCCCCTTTAGAGGAGTCAGAATATTAGTGAATGCCACTACTGTGAATCAGTATGTATGAATCTGGGACTTGCAGAATCTTCTCAGGACTATCAATTGTTGCATTTGGAGCTATAGAAAAATTGCAGAATCCCTGCAGGACTGAGAAAATAGACCAGAATGACACTTGACTTAGTTGGCTTAACAAGATAGCAAGGCACCCCAACTATCTTCTTGCTCAACTTCTACATCAAACCAAGCTCTGGAGAACACAGGCACTGCTCTATAGATACTACCCCATTACCAAGTCAGTAAGAAGAAAGGGGAGAGGAAAGAGAGTGTTCCAAATAGCACTGCATGCCATAAAAATTACTGCTTCAGATGCAAACAACTATATATACACAACTCTAAAGCAAAGCAGCTCCCACTTGAGAGAGTACAACTGAAACCAAAATGAATGTGAAAATGACCAAACTTAATTCATTTATACAAAATTTGAGTAGTTACCCTGAGGAAAGAATTTAGTTATAAAAAAGATCTGATGCCAGCTGCCTTGCTGTAAATACTGGATTGCACTTCCTCTGAATCACTGTCAAATAGTAACAGTATCATACATATCAGGATGTACTTGAGGTATATAGGAAATCAGGGGAGCAGACAGCCTCGCCAGAGCCCTAGACAAGGTGGTGGGCGCTCTGCTTTGCACTCACAGTAGAGGCAGGGCCTCAGGCAGAGCCTCAGGCAGAAAGGCCAGAGGCAAGGTAGGGGCAACCAGTCTTCAGTGCCTGGAGTATGCCATGCAGGGCTGCGACAGTGGTTTAAATGACCTGATGCTCCAGCCAACATGGCTATTGCAGAACTGGGGGTGGAGGCTGGGAGTCCAGGGCTCTTTTGAATCTCTTTGGGCCCAAGGCAACTGCCCCGTTTGCCCTCCCTGCCCTCCTATTTGCAGGCCTGCAGGAAATTCATCATCTAGAAGCAAAAGTCTCTATGACCTATCACCTAAACTATCCTCCATTCCATCTATTAATTGTGGTGTCTCTCATCTACTCAACAGCCTCCCATTTTAAGTTGCAGTTACAAAAACATTTTATAGCTGTGTGTTATTTTTTACTGCAAGCTTTAAGAGATGTAAGAAATTTACTAATCTTCCTAGTTAGTTTATTGCCTAGAATGTGATGTTAAGTCCGCATCCAGAAAGCTTGTCAGGGAATATGCAGTAGATGTTCTGTTATTTTATTTATAGGTCCCTAGGCCCACAGCTACAATTTATTTCTTGCACTAACTCAAAATAGATATAACTCATGAAATGAAGACAAATACTAGCTTGAAAGTTTCTTTCACATTATTTTAGATGCATCATTTCAGAAAAAAACTGAAATGTAAAAAGCCAACCCAAAAACTCTATACCCTCAATCACAACTGTGTTGTTCCCACATACATTATCACTTAAATATTAATTTCTTACATGTTATTTTTATAAACAGGTAAGTATCTTTTGAAAGAAAACTTGGCCCTTCACAATATTCACTTTGTTCCTCAGAAAAGGCTAATAAGAGCTCTTACTTTCATAAGCTCAGAATAAAAGTTATTTGCCATACCTCTCTAGAACGTGAAGTCTGTAAACCAGACAAAGTATTTTAAATTCTTAGGGATATTTTCCCTTCCATAATAAAATGTTTTTAAAATCCTAATGTCTGTGTTGATATTATGGACATTCAAGACAGAGTGTCTTTATCTTTAAATTCCTTCTTCTTTTTCACTATGTTTTTTTTTTAAGAGAAAAATAACTTTTATAAGGCTGATCAAAATATTCTAAACGATATAGTTTCATAAATGTTTTAAGAAAGAAAGAAGAGCTCTTGAACTTGAAATGGGCAGCTTTAGAATCTAGAAATTCAATTTCCTCAGAGAATAGCTGAAAACCACATTACAGGAAGCTATGGTTCCTGACTTAAGGGAAGTGGATGGAAAGAAAAAAGTAAAATAACAAAATGTGCAGCTGACCTGAACATGCCAAAACAAAAATAAATATTACCCTGAATATTTTTTCCTAAACTCAGGTTATATTGAAGTAGCAGCATACATGTCCTAAATAAATCAGGAAGGAAAACTTTTTTTAAAAAAAGTCAAAACTCAGCAGATTAACAAATAAAGGTAAGTAGCACAGTCCAACTGCTTCCCTCCCCCCCCCCCCCCCCCAGTTTTCAGTAGTTACTAGGTTGTTTGTGTTTTTTGGAGGTTCCTCTGCATTTGACTTACAATCTAAATTAAACTATTGAAGGTTGCTTTATAATTTACATCTGACGTTTTGGGTAACAGACACTGAACAAAGGAATTGCCACAGTGGAATAGAGAAGACTGGTCCATCTATCTCAGTATCATGAATCTGACTGTGAGCAATATGAGATACTTCAAAAGAAAGATGTAAGGAACCTACTAGTTGATAGTTATGGAATAATCAGTACACAGGGGTTCTTCCTAACTCCACCAATTAATGGATATAGTGTCTATAGGCTAAAGCATGAGGACCTGCCCCCCTTTTAGAGTGACCTAATGTAACTGGATTATATTATACAGATAGATTTATAGATTATTTTTAAATCCTCCCGGCTTTCCTTGATTTTTTTTTTGTCAGTGACTCCATATGCTAAATGTATTTTGTGTATGGATACTTCCTTTTATCAATTTTAAATTTGTTGAGTTTCATAGCACATCCTCTTGTTCTTATAGTCTCATGAGACTGAACAGAAATGACTAATTTACCTTCTCTGTTCAGTTTGTTATTGTTTATCTGGCAATATAGGAACTGCCAGACTCAATCAGACTTTCTCGGTCCATCTAGTTTCCCATTTATGATGGTGGCCATCAGCAGAACTTTACAGTAAGAATCCCTCAAGTAGGCAGATGTAGGATAATATGCTTCTGCTATACTTACACAATCTCATTTGTTTTTTTAAAAAAGCACTAGGGGCTGCGTCCCCTGCTCGCTACGCTTGCCTATCCGCCACTCTCTGGGGGCAGGTGTCTGGCCAGAGGGGAGGGTTCAGGAGTAGGCTGGAGGTAGGTGTCTGGTCCTGGGGGAGGGGACAGGAGCAGGCTGGATGTGCCGGGTCTTGGTGGAAGGGCTGAGTGAGTGGGCTGAGGGTGCAGGGTCTCGGTGGAGGAGTTGGATGAGTGTCAGGGTCTCAGTGGAATGGGTATGTGAGGGGGTTGGAGATGTAAGGTCTCGGCAGAGTGGTATAAGTGAGCATACTGAGGTGCGGGGTCTTGGCCAAGCAGGTTGGGGGTGCGGGGTCTTTGCCGAGGGATTGTGTGAGGGGGCTGGGGTGCGAGGTCTCAGAAGATGGGGAGTGATGTGGCTAAGGGTGCGGGGAGGGGTCGGGGGAAGACCTCGCAGCTCCCAGCCCTACTTCCCAGGAGGTGGGAGGTCTTGTAGCTCCCAGAGGCCTCGCAGCTCCTAGCCTCTTGGAGAAGCCTCGCGGCTCTCAACCCCCATCTGGGAGAGGAGAGGCCTCATGGCTTGCAGCTTCCGCCTCACCAGGAGGGGGGACAGGGGAGCTGCCCGGCTCTCAGCTTCTGCTCCCCCTGAACACCGAAGAGGGAGGAGACTGCACAGCTCCTGCCCTGCCAGAGCACTGAGGAGGAAGGAGGGGGGAGGGAGGGAGGAGGCTGGATGGCTGAGGGCGGAGGGACGCAGAGTGACATTATGACGTATATATAGAGAGAGATGACTTACCTCTTGCCCCTCCCCCAAACACACTTAGATTATCACTATGGAAAAAGAATCTAGTAACCATATTTGAAATATATACTCCAGGAAGTTTGTATCTGTATTGATACAGCTACTATAGTCCATTGCTTTGTTGTTATATGATTTTGACTATACTTGGGACTCTCTCAAAGAGTGTCCTCAATGTTGAATTGTAAGAGCTATTCCCCTCTGAAATGATGAATGACAGTGTGGCAGGATGGCAGCCTCACTGAAAGAAGCAATTGTTATGCATTTGCTCAAAAACTCCCAACTCTGAACCTCAGATTATTGCCCTCTCTCAAATCTTTCTTCCTCAGATGTTGAGAGTATTCTCCATTAGAAATGGACCACACCCAGAATCATCTGAAATAATTTGCTCCTCAAAAATCAAAGTTTGGAATATGAAAAATATAGGGAACAGAACCACCACTAGTCTGAGATTTGCAAAACCAAATCTTAAACACAATTATTCTATTTATGGACTTTCTTTTTTATCTATAACCAGAGAAAAATATTGCAGCTTAAAATACATGAAGAGCTTTAAAAAGCCACATTAAGCAAATATATTTTATACCATTTGGTAGCTTGAGGTAAGACTGTGGGCTTGTATGAGTTAGTTCCAATCAGAAAGGGCAGAAATATGAAATTTGTAGCAATAGAGTAAAATCTGGTAAAGGACTGAAGGTATAGAGAAAAAAGAACAGAGAGATTAACTGATTCGAGACCACAGATAGGTGCAGCAATTTGGCATCATTAAATACCATGAATGAGAAAGAAAAGTTTGCCTCAGTGTGGATGAAGTTAAAAAACAACAAATGGTCCTGCAGCACCTTGTGTGACTAACTGCAGCCAATGTGGTTAGATATTTATATTTTAGTGTGGGCAGTAAAATCCTACATATTGTTTTACTTAGTAAGAGATGAATTTGTGCTATCACCCTGATCACCATGGATACAGCCCATATGCACATTTTTCTATATTTAAAATATATGAAACACAGCTTTCCATGTACATTGATTATCAGTAACCCCTTGGCTGTAACACATTATCTAAAATATGTTAAAATCTTAAAGTGTATTCTTGTTTCAGAGAGATTTCATTTCCAGTCAGTCAGTCTCACTTTAAGTCTCTTCAGTTCTCCTCACACACCTCTGTTTGTTAGTTCAATTGCCTCCCTCTTACACTCCTAGGGCATGTCTACACTGGGGAGTTATTTCTAAATAACAAGTTGAGCGTCCATACAGCAAGCCCGTTATTAAAAAAAAAAAAAAAAAACAGGCTTGTTATTTAAAAAAAACCAAAAACAAACAACCCTCCTTGTGATGAGGAATAATGCTTATTTCGAAATTGTCATTTCAAAATAGTGTTAGTGTGGATGCTGCTGCTGTTATTTCAAAATAATTGGCCTCCAGAGGCCTCTCTCAGCTGCCCTTGTGGCTATTCTGGCCACACACCCGACAACTCTAATGTTCCCCTTCTCCTGCAGTCTTTAAAATTGCAGGCAGAAGGGAAAGGACTTACGGCACCACACAAGCCCTGCCAGCCCCTTGCCACACAGCACCCTTTGCTGGAGCCAGGCAGAGACCAGTGCTCCCTCCAAACCTCTCATGGCTGCAAGCACA
The DNA here is from genome assembly GCA_019425775.1 of Rafetus swinhoei. NCBI lineage: Eukaryota > Metazoa > Chordata > Testudines > Trionychidae > Rafetus > Rafetus swinhoei. Next base: position 30,878,462 of record CM033447.1, on the reverse strand, counting down.
CTTGCAGTCACCTCCAAAGCCCCTGGCCAGGGGCCAAAGAGGACACCTGCTGAGCCTAGTGTTGAAGGTCTCTTTTGTGGAGACCAGGTTTCCCATTTAGGGCTTCATAAGCCAGGGAAGTGAGGGGTAGGCTGTGTCACACAGGATGCACATGGGCATTTCCACCTCCCTGACCATGATGGTGAAGTCAGGGGAAAATGTGTCAGCATGCATCCTCTGGAACAGGCTTGAGTTCTGGAAGAAGTGGGTGTTGTGTTCCTTCCCCAACCACCCAATGTAAATTTCAGTGAACTAGCCCCTCTGGTCCACGAGGGCCTGCAGCATGATGGAAAAGTACCCCTTCTTATTCATATAGTTGGAGGCACAGTGGTCAGGGGCTATAGGGGCCTTCCTAAAGACCCTTCCCAGAGCAGGAACAACCCCAGGTAAACCATCCTAACCAGGGCTTTGTCAAGCCAGGACTGAAAGACTTCTAGGGATGGAGATTCCACCCCTTCCCTAGGGAACCTATTCCAGTGCTTCGCCACCCTCTTAGTAAAATAGTAAAAAAAGAGTTAAACCTGCATAAGCATGGCCCCGACCATGGATCTCCCCGTACCAAACGGTTTCCTGATGGAGCAGTAGCTGTCCGGCGTGGCGAGCTTCCTAAGTGTGATAGTGACACACTTCTGGAGGAGGAATGGCAGGTCTCATGCTGGCGTCCCATCGCTGGAGGGAAGGGGTGAACCACTCTCAGAGCTCCAGGAAGATGGCCTTCTGCATGTGGAAGTTCTGGTGCCACTGCCGGTTGTCCCACCACTACATGACAATGAGGTCCCACCATTTGGAACTGGTCTCCTGCCGCCAGAAGTGGTGCTGCATGGTGTGCAGGGGAGAATGGAAGGGAACGCGGTGCATCATGAGTGCCTGGGCAAGGAGGTCCCCCAGTCTGGGGTGCTCATCGGCCTCCTGCAGCACCACAGGGGCAGTCTGTGTGAACTACACCATGAGGCGCAGCAGGAAGACAAAGAGCCAGTTACTGCTTTGCAACAGGTCCGGCTCCATGATGAGAGTGCTGTGGCAGTCGCAAGGGCAATGAGCACACGCGGCATGAGTTTGCTGTCCCTCAAGGAGTAGGCAGTAGAGAAGAGGAGTGAGAGACACAGCTGTAGAGAGGAGCCCCTTTAAGCACGAGTCTCAGCTAGCCTCAGGAAGCAGCTATAGGAAATGACTTCTCTTCTGAAGCCCTCCCCGCAGTGTTTCTGGGGGGCTTTAAATGCAATTCAGGCTCCAATCAGTTCTGCACTGCTTCAGTCATGCCTCATAGTGTGAACACACTATTCTGAAATAGTATAATTTATTTTGAAATAATTTGCCAGTGTAGACATAGCCCTAGTTCCACATGGACACAGGCACAATGTCTTATCCAAAAGAAATCCATTTGTGTTTATAACACACATTTTTCCTTTTCTATCCCCAAAACTCTCAGAGCAGACTATTTGTCCATTTATTTCCTCTCCTTCAGCTTATTCCCTCCAGTCTGGAGTCTATTCTTTTCACTGCACTGAAACTACCCTTCATGAAATTCCCTAATAGCCTTTTCTTCCTAGATTTACCGGGCTCTTTACCTTAGTCTTCAGTGCTTTGACCTTAGTGATTATCAATTTCTTAATAAGACTATTTTTCTTAGATTTGCATTCCTCTCCCTCCCCCCCGATTACACAACCTTATCTACTGCTATTTCATGGTTACTTTTAGTGGATTCCCCCCTACCCTTTCTCCATGCCACTTCAACCAACTATTAATTTCTTTATGAAGTGCAAAACACAGAGTATTATCAATAAACAACATTGAGCCCTCACTTGGGAAGTGATATATGGTCTGGATCCATTACCCTCATTTTACACTGTAATCCCTACTTTGAAAAATTTAAATCAGATTTTGAGTATGTAACTAACTGCCTACAATTGTCAGGAACAGATCAATGGCATCTTATTGTAATGTTTGACACCTCCCTGAAAGACTAACCCAAGAGCAAGCAATTGTCTTTGAAACAAATGGTCCATGCCTAGATCAAGAGTGGGCAAAATATAGCCTGTGGGCTGGATCCAGCCCACCCAGCTGATCAGCAGAATGTGCATACTTACAGCCAGCAGCATGTTTAGCTGCCCTCCCCCCACCTTGCTCCGTCCTGCAGCCAAGCTGCTCCCGGTACCCTCCTGCTATCTGTGCAAAGGAGAGTGCTGAAGTCAGGGTGTCCCCTGCCACTATACCCCATCTCTGGGGCAGGGAAGGCAACACACACAGTGGAGCTGCTCCTGTCTGAAGTATGAATGAGATGAGTGCCTCTTAAGAGGCAGTGCACTGTTTCTAAGATTTCTCTCTCTCTCTCCTCGCCCTCTCTCCCTCCCTCCCTCCCTCCTCCTCCCCCCCCACACACACAGTATCTTACACACACTGTCACCCCAGCTCCATATATCCTATCTCTGTAGAGCAGGGGAGGAGACACAAAGGAAGACAATTTTCCTTATCTTAAAAAGACAGCACATGGCATCTCTCAGAAACTTACCCTGCCGCAGCCAGCACACACAAACTGTGTCGCAAAGTCAGTACCACACACAGAGTCTCTCTCTCAAGCCCTAAGCCCTGCGTCTCCCAGGGGCCCAGAGCTGACCCCATGACAACTTATCAACATTTGTGGAGTGCCCTCCCCTACGAAAATTATCACCCACCTCTGACCTAGGTCAATGGTTTTGCTACAAATGGTAGCTGGGCTGAAGGAAATTGGTTTTCCATGCTTGGATTACATCAGGACTGGGCCTAACTACATGAACTAGAATTTTCTCTAAATCATTCCCCCCACTCCCCACATAGAGGACTACTGGCAGATGGAGCAGAAGGCAGAAAATGTCTGCCCACCTGGCACCAGGATGCCCCAAGTAGTTGTTAGTGTGAACTTAAAAGGAGAGAACATCCAGGTTTTGGAGGTTTTCTGCATCTCTGTAACTCCTGTATAGGGTTCTTCACATGCCAGTTAGTCCCTGAAAAGTTGAATTATAAACAAGAGCAAGGTGTAACCTGAGATGGGTAGGCAGTGTGCATAAGCAGGTTTCAGGACCTAAAGTAGTTAGATTGTGTAGTCAAATCTCAAGGGAAAGGTGCTAGAAGGGTCAGGGTCTACACCTGAAAGCATGTCTTAGGGGTAGGGTTGCCAGATGGTTGAAACAAAAATACCGAACCCCCGCCCCCTGCAGGGATAGGAACAGGGGAGAAGTTGAGCACCAAGACCCAGGGGAAAGCATTGCTTCCCCTACGTCTTTTGGCCAGCAGCCATTTTGTGCTGGCAGCCTTGGGGAACCAGGTAAGCATGGGGGCTGGGGTCGGGGACTGGGGGTGTTGGGAGCCAGGGGAGGGGTTGGGGGGGGTGGAGAAGAGAGGCTGGGCGCTGAGTGTTTGTAGGGTTGCCAGGAGCCCAGCATTTTTGCCTCCTGGCTGGGGAAAAATTCAGAAAATACCGGACAGTTTAGGTGTCCGGTATTCTCTGAATTTTTTTACCAGACAGGAGCTGAAAATACCAGACTGTCCGGGTGAATACCGGACACCTGGCAACCCTACTTAGGGGCCCAGGTCTACTAACAGTGTCTGGAACTTGTCCAGCCCCAATTGGCTTGGAAGCACGTTAGAGCCATCCAAAACGTGCAGTTACAACCGACTAGTGACTGTCCACTAGGGGGAAAGTCAGCTAGGTGCCTAACATACAGAATATTAGTAAACTAAGGATGAATTTTAAGAAGACTACCCTGTCTTAAGTCTCCTTTGGCTAGCAGCTCTATTTCCAGAGCCATGTTAATGACAGGTATTAGGATAGAATTATACTGGTTTGTGCCAGCTAAAACTAAAGATGCTCTAGAAGTAAATAAGGATTGAGTTTCAATTGAAACCAGTCCAGCAGAAGAGGACAGAGAAGCAACAGCATTAAACAGGCTTAAAAATGTTTTCATGCTGAAAAAAAATCTCATCCCACAAGTCTCATTATTGGCATTATTGGTTTGTAGATCAGTTTCTTATTATTTTTCCTCTGTGATCCCCATATTAGTTACTTTCTCAGCTTCTGTGAATTACATAGTAGTTTTTGGAAAAAGCCATAGAAATATTCCCCTGTTTGCCTAAGAAGTTCACACCCCAAATCCCAAATTTAGAGTTTAACTAAAGCCTTCAGGATACAAACAGATAGTTAATTGCTGCATGCAGAAATGACTGTGATGAAGAAATTGAATTACCCAGCCTGATAGCTCAATATATGAGAACTGAACTTAATTTTGGAGTTTTATGTACTATATAAATCTTGTGTCTGATAACATGAAATTACAACTAGAGTGAATTCATTGTGGCAAGTCAAGCTACTGTAAATTGTTATGTCTTGAGATTCCTTTACATGTCAAATCACAGATATTCAGATGGTTCCAAGTTACAGATTCTGTTAATGAGCCACCTTGCTGTCTGGTTACTCCAGATTGTGGGGTTTTTTCTGCCCCCAACCGTTACATTTATTCAACATCTTACTCAAAATCTTAAGTAACTGGTACTGGGAATTTAAAAGACTCAAAGCATTCTGCAACTAGAATAAGCTCAATTCCCAGATAACTTGATGTAGTAATTTTAGACTGCAGTATCATTGACAATACTGGCAAAAGCAAAAATAAATCAGCGATCTTAAACACTCCTTGAGGAGAGGAATGGATATCAGTGCATCAGTGCTCACCACTGTCAGCTTTCATTGATATTCAATAGGTGGGAAAGAGTTCAACAACTCACAATCAATGCCACAGAGTTCCCAAAAAGCAGCTTATTACAGACACTAGCAAGTAAGTCCTGATAGTCAGGCCACTGTTCACTGATGACAGTACTTAAAATTTCACTAAGGCAAGCATGTACATGAACTACTGAATGGTGTACTACAGGTACTGCATTCAGAAAAGCCAACTCAGAATGTATTGTGCACACAAATACTTTAGCTCAAATAAACCAGGATTTCTTAACATAGAGAATAATTATCTAGTACTATTAAACAGTCTTCTTTATTATTAATGTCTCCAGTATTTTACCTTGAGTAATTATATAGCAGGTTGGAATGTCATTTATCTTCACTTGTGAAAATTAGACTTTAATCTTTCATACAGTGAGAGGACAACTGAAGTGACAACGTAATCTACTGGAAGTAAGAAAAAGAATCTCAGTTTTAAAATACTATGTGAGAAATACTTCCAGATATTTGTTTTTATTTCAAGAAATCTATCTGCACTGAGCAGTGCATGTAGTCTAATGCGTATGATTTACAGTACGACATTTGGAGGACTATTCGCTGTTGGATTTAGGTCAGGGCAATAGTCAGTGGTGAAATAAGCTGTTATGGAACAGACTGGTTGATTTAAGTACCATGACATAAAGACATGTACACACACCCCCACGGATTTGGTTTTGGACTATTTCGCTCAGTCCTTGTGGGGCTTTTTTCCAGTACTAAATTGAGCTCTCACTCTCATAGCTTCTGAAACAGTTTTCTAGCTTCCATATCAGTCAGACAAGCCTCTGGAGCCCTATGTTTTTAATCAATTCAAGTCACAGTACCTTTAATCTAACCTCCTCTAATTAGAGTTTAGACACATTCTCAGTGGGAAGGAATTACACAGATGCAATCCCACTACCAAAAGACCCTGGCCATATTTTAAACACAAGTGTGTTGTGAATAAGCATATGAAATCCATCTTGGGCCTTGATATATTAAGCATGTTAGGGATCCCTACACAACTTTTGAGAATTGTGTGTATTACTCTGAAAACTGTTTCACAGAGATATTCTAAAATACCTAGTGCAGTAGCTAGGTTTCTCATGCACACCCATGACATTTTGAACGAAGACAAATTCTCTCTTTTACCTCTCGTGATAGATAAGTATTTGCCTGAAAGAGCCCTTATTAGTACCTGTAGTTCATCTTTAATGTTTCAATGGCCTTGTTTACACTTGCAGGCAACTACACATAACAATGGAAAGCAAGGTGCATCCACATGCTGATGTGTAACTACATACAGCATTGAAAGGCACCAGCAGAGGAGGGGGAAGGGGGTGCTGTCAGAGCCTTTCCTTGCAGCAGGGAGACAGAGAACATCAAACTGGTCATACTGGGTCAGAACAACATGTCTGGTTCAGCCCCGATTTTATGTTTTCCGAATATGGGCAATGCCAGGTGCTTCAGAGTGAATGAACAGAACAGGTGATCCATTCCCTATCATCCATTCCCAGCTTTTGACAAACAGAGGCTAGGGACACTATCCTTACCCAGGCAGGCTAATAGCCATTGATGGACCTATTCTCCATGAATTTATCTAGTTCTTTTTTAACTCTGTTATAGTCTTGGCTTTCCCAGATCATAGTGTGGAGGAGTTCCACAGGCTGACTGTGGGTTTTGTGAACCGGAACTCTACATTTCTAAAAATAGAACTGTGGACTTGGGAGGCACTGCAGTACTCTGATGTTTAGAGAGCTTTTTAGGGTACGTATTCTATGCCTCGGGTATCTTAGCTTCAGGGTTAGATGTATCATTATGAATTCTTAACTATTTTAACCTGGCATGTCTCTAATGGTGATTTTTTTTCAGGCTAACATGTACCCTTTAAGAAACAACAGATTGGCTAGATGTATCTAAAAACAAACAGGATGTATTTAAACTAAAGAAAATGGGAGTACAAAATAGTCTATTAAATTATTTTATTTTAAACAGACACCATTGTTATTCTCTATGCTAAAAGTACATTTAACAACCTATTGAAAACCATTCAGAATAATCATAAACAGGATCATTAACTCATTAGTTCACTTCTAAAGTGAACTGAATTAATGTCACTTTAATTCTAAATGGCAGCATCCACACAGCAATTTAATGTGTCCTGTTTAGTTAATCCACTTTAAATTCATACCCTTTGTTAATTTTGATTAATTTCCCTGTCTAAACAAACTCTTAAAAGCAGGGATCTCTCCTGAAATCAGGCTCCACTTCAGCTTTGCCAGATTGCTCTGACCAGAATCATGTAGAAACCAAGCAAAGCATGTCCTAAAATCTCCATCCAGACTTGCTTTTCTGACTATATAAACTTTAGTTTTCACATTTAACACTGTGGTGAAGGGACAATCCATTTGACTAGCAAATTTTATCTTTCTGGCCCTCGACTGTCTAATCTGGGTATGAATGAGGGTCTATGGTCTAGACCGCGGTCAGCAATAAGTGGCCAATGGGCCAGACACAGTTTGCCAGGGTTAGTCCCGGATAGGCCACCAGATACTTTATTTACCTGTGCATCCACAAGTATGGCCACTCGCAGCTTCCGTCAGCTGTGGTTTGCCATTCTCAGCCAATGGAAGTTGTGGGAAGTAGTAGCCCTGCCCGCCCCACTTCCCGCAGCTCCCAGTGGCCAGGAACAGTGAACGGGAGCCATGAGCAGCTGTATCAGGGGACCCACAGGTAAATAAAAGTCTTGCAGCCTACCAGGGGCTAATCCTGCCAAACTGTGTCTGGCCCATTGGCTACTTATCACTAACCTCTGGTCTATACAGACCACTACAATAGTCTTGTCTATTAATTGGCTCACATCCTGAGGCACTGACTCTCATCTCTGCTTTCCCAATGATGTGAGGCTTTGTCAGCCTTTAGTTCAAACACCTTCACTCTTGCAGCAATGCTGCCTCCTGTACTTGTAAGGAATTAACTGTAAACATCCATAAAGCCAATACACTGATATCCTTTACCTCAAACTGGGCTATGCCATGATCCCTACAAGTTTCCAAGTCACAGCTAGACCAGGGTTTTCAACCTTTTTACCCTGGTGGGCCACATCCACACAAGATACATTACCTGTATATCTACAAAAAACAATAAGGCTGAGTGTTTGCGATGACAGCAATACAATTCAAATCAGTGTACTATCTTTCAGTTTAAACGCTGGCAAATGTCTATCAAAAGCAGTTTAAATTCACAAAAATTGTAGTGATTTAATTGTTAAAATTAATTTACTGCAAAGGTGGCATGGTGTATTTCCCCCCTCATTTGTACACTGCTGCTAATGGCATGGCTGGGTTGAGCCCCCGGAAAGCAAAGCCTGCCTGCAGAGATGGAGAGCAGTGTTCCCTCTAAGGTGTGCGCCTGCATGGCCGCACAGAAAAATTCTAAGCCCGCCCATGCTTCGCAGAGCTGTGTTGCAGCACTCACCTGGAAGTGAGTGGTGTGGCTCTACCACAGCCAGGGTGGCATGGTGGGCAGGTTGCTGCTGCAGGGGGTCAGAGCCACGGGCAGGTAGTTTGCTGCTACTGGGGGCTTGGGGCCATGGGTGGGCAGGTTGCTGCTACCGGGGGTTGGGGCCACAGCCACATGGCAGATGGGCTGGTGGGTGTTGCCAGGATACTTAAGCCCCAATTCTGCCAGCACAGACTTCTATGCTCTCACAGTCATAAGTCCCTTTGCATGTTGGGACCTTCCTTGATCATAGGTTTCACCTTTTTCTTACTCATTTGGAATTAGCCACTGCCAGAGGCAGGATGCCAGACTAGATGAGCCATTCATTCATTTCTGCCTATAAAACAAGAAAATGTCTGGATTTTAAACTAGATGAAGGGAGAAAAAGAAAATGTTGTTTTTTCTCTGAAACGAAGAAAAAATGAGTGTAAAATGAGAGTGTTAGAATTCACAATATTTTAAAGTAACTGAGGTTGTAGTGTGCCTGCATACCTAGATATGTAATTTAAATTATTACATTCTGCCATACCAATTATTTAAATATTATGACCTCCCTAATATTCTCTTACCAGCATTCTACTATATATAGATTCTCCAAAGTCAGGCAATATCGGTTAATGTTTGTAAAATAACATTTACAAACACTGTTTATTATTTGACAGTGCTCTGTGTATCTGTAGAAGCCTCACCATACAGATACAACAATGAATAATAGGCTTGACTCCCTCGTGCCCTAGGATCATTTTGCATTCCAGTGACACAAAGGTATCCTAAGGGAAGTGATCTCACTTCACTACTTGGGTCTTATTCCCAATGTAGGTAGGGGACTCCCTATCTTGCTTAGAGCCAATTAAATAGCTCCTTGATGCCCTCCTTAAACTCCTGGAATAGGGGCATTCTGGAGGAAAATAAATCAGTGCTGCAGTGTGCTTATTCTTGGCCTCCTGTGACGTCTATGGAACTGCAGACAATGCAGATTTTGAGCAGCCTTGAGCAGCCAATCTAACATACAGAAAACTTCGCAGTATTAATTTTCTTTTTATTTGACTTCATATTAAATAACTATTTAAAGTTATGCACCTTGTTAATTATCCATTGTTTTAGTATTCTTTCTTTAATGACTTAGGGGCCATGGTGGTACACATCCAAACAAGTGCACATGACCTCAATATCGGTGCACAAGACAAAACTCACTCCGGTCATGGATGGGAAATCTTAGAAGGAACACTGATGGAGAGCCCTGCCCAGTGCAGAGTATCCCTCCAGTCAGGCGCTGCCTTCTACTCATTTCGTCTCATGAGGAAAAATGAATTACAGCCTGTAGACTTTATTCATACTATTTAACCAACAGAGCTATTAGCTACTCTCATTTCTGACTGAACTTCAACAAGTATTTATTGGCACAGAAATATGGCCCTGCTACTCCTAAATGGTTTGAGCTCTTCATAGCACAATGCAGATTATCATTCCAAAAGTTATTTATACCATGTTGCCATGGGGTACACACTCACTACTGCATGTTACCTCCTTCAGGCAAGTTTAGGGATTAGTTCCATCTGGTTCAGTGCCTACTTTCTCCCCTTCTAGGTTTGCAGTTCTTCTCTTGCTCACAGAGTTTCCATGTTGCTGTTTTGTGACTCAGCCCTCCAGGGAAGCCTTTCAAACTCTCTCTCAACAAGCAGCATCAGGCAGTGCTCATACCTGCTGCCTATTTCAGGTAGCGATGTTAGCAGTCTTCCTATTTACTTCCCCTAGAAATGCCACTCTATGGCTGCGTCTAGACTGGCATGATTTTGCGGAAATACTTTAAACGGAAAAACTTTTCCGTTTAAAGTATTTCCGCAAAAGAGCGTCTAGATTGGCACGGATGCTTTTGTGCAAAAAGTGCTTTTGCGCAAAAGCATCCGTGCCCAGTATAGACGCACTTTTGTGCAAGAAAGCTCCGATGGCCATTTTAGCCATCGGGCTTTCTTGCGCAAGAAATTAGGGTGCCTGTCTACACTGGCCCTCTTGCGCAAGTATTCTTGCGCAAAAGGGCTTATCCCTGAGCGGGAGCGTCAAAGTATTTGCGCAAGAAGCACTGAATTCTTACATTAGAACGTCAGGGTTCATGCGCAAATTCAAGCGGCCAGTGTAGACAGGCGGCAAGTTTTTGCGCAAAATCTTGCCAGTCTAGACGCACCCTATAGGAATCCAGGCCTTTCCACTACTTTGGGTTCCAGTCCAGGGCCTTACAGGAAGCAGATAGGAGCTGCAGTACAACTACCTTACTTCTCTCTTTCCTGAGCTACTTCCTACCATGCTTCCTCAAGCATTTTATTCTCCAGCCATGCTAGACTCTTAAACCTCCTTGATCAACCTTTTCCCTTCCTTTCCTGTCAGGGAGAGATTGATTTTCACTGTTGTCAGTTGTCTGGCTTTATAGTAGCCCTACCTGTTCCTGTTAATTAGCAGATTCACCACAGTCTAAATTTCCCCATTTGCAGCTCAGTTGGTTGATTGGGCCCACCTGGACTAATTCAATTTTCCCAGGGCTGGGGTACAGAACACAACCCAGCCACATTCATATGACAAATGTGAAAAGCCTGTTAAATTTTTCTTAGATTTACTCTTGAAAACATTCACAAACAAGAATGAAAAATATTATTTTTCAGAGTTCCCGGCCAGACACAAAAACTTCTGCTAAAAGCAAAATAAATGCTTTAAGAGGGAGAAGGGGGGGCGCGAGGTGAAAGTGCAGGGAGTTAAGGAAAACAACTAATATTACATTTGAAGGGTAACAGGCCAAAAGTTATTGTTTTCATTTATTCTGGACAAGTCAACATCTGTATTTTAAATATGTACCTAAGAATAAACACAAGAATATGCAGCCCTTGAGTAAGAAAACTGGATCACTGATGTCTACATTATATAAGAACATTGTGCCATAGTAACTACTGAAAAACAGAAAGTGGGAATTCTGAATCTATCAGGTGCAGAATGAAGACTGATCAACTACTACCAAGCTATCATCCTGCTGCAAAGTAATGTGTCCAGTATTTATACTGCCAAGCTTCTCCTACTGAATCAATGCATCATAACTCACTTGAGAGTTCACCATTAAAATGGTGTCAAGTATCAGGGGGTAGCCATGTTAGTCAATCTGCAAAAGCGACGAGGAGTCTTGAGGCACTTTATAGACTAACGGATTTATTGAAGCATAAGCTTTCATGGGCAAAGACCCACTTCATCAGATGCATGCAGACTCCTCATCACTATTTAAATGTTATATGTTGTTTACCTTGAGAACTCTGAATACAGAAAATATGCTGTGCACTTCAAACTTTGGTCCATATCCTACAGACATTTCACACGCACAAACATCACTGAAGTCAGCCAATGATAATGTCATGTACTGAAGGACTGCAAAACCATCTCCACAAATATTTAGCATAATTTAAGTATTGTATAAACTATGGTCCCTTTGGGAAGAAGCAAATACTGAAATTATTGCTAATGAATTAAATCATGAACTATAAAAGTCTCAGGGGGTACCTGTGTTAGTCTGTAACTTTAACAAAAAACAGAAAACAAGTAGTCCTCTAGCACTTTCATGGGTAAACCCCACTTCCTCAGATGAGTGGAGAGAAAGAGTAGAGGAAAAAAGGCAGGAACCCCTCTCTTCTTCGGTTATACATTTGGAAGTTCCCCCTTTTTTTCCCCACTCTTTCTCTCCACTCATCTAAGGACGTGGAAGTGGATTTTGCCCATGAAAGCTCATGATACTATATATATGTATATATTTGTTAGTCTAAGGTGCTACAGGACTACTCTTTTTTTTTTTTTTTTAATCATGAACTGTAAGTTACTAGAAATTCTAAATGGAATTTGCTGCCAACTCTGTGTGGCAAGTTCCTACTTTCTCAATTAATGTGTAATTTACTCAGACAGCTGTCATGACTTATTGACTATGATAACACACTGTCTGCTTCCTCAAAATGCTATGTATATTCTGCCTTTCAATATTATGAGTAACTGTAACAATCTTTGAGCACATTCTATACACTAAAAATGCCATGTAACGTTCCCCATATAGACTCTATAACACTGCTTTTTTTTTTGTAAAGTGACCAAAACTGCCATTCTGAGAAATGCTGACAGTCTGTAGTCATTCCTACATATTGTAGTACAGTTTTCCAATTGCAGAAGGGAATGAGCAACATTCTCTTATCAGCCAGAGGGCTCTACTCGCTTCAAATGAAAACTCCAAATGAAGAAAGGGAGAGTGCTGGACAGAGCCAGTGAAGAGCAGCTTCCCTAAATGCCTGTGCACAGATGCCACAAAAATATTTCAAGATTCTACTACTGAATTCTGATGAAGAACTTGACTTTTCATTTTTTATAACAGTTTGCACGTGGTCTTTTTTAAAAAGAGTCACTCATGGAGGAAAGAAAAAAAGATAGAAGTTGCGGATTTCAAATGCTTTTTCTAGTGTGCTTGTAGCATTAGATTTTTTTCAAGTGAAGTTATACAGCAGATTAAAATGGAATTCCTCTTATCAACTGTGATGTTCTGTGAAAGAGAAAGCTGAATAACAAAGCTCCTTAAATAAAATCCTAAAGCTCCATAGTTTGTAAATGGCAGCCACATGTGTCAAGGAAGTGTCTTCTATAGCAGCCGTTTGCAAACTTTTGGGGCTCAGGACTCATTTGTAAATGTTGGAGGCCCTGGATGGTTTCAGTCAGATTCTGCTCCCTACCTGGGCTGGGTCCAGCCTAGCTGTGACCATAGTGGTGGCTCCTGCAGCTCCTCTTCTGTAGGGCTGGCTGGGTTTGGCTCTCAGTGTTGCAACCTTCAGGGTTACAGTTCTGTACAGGTTTGGCTCAGCCCGCCTGACTAGACCAAATTTGCATGCATGGACTAACATCCTGGCTCATGGGATTGCATTGCCACTCACTCAAGTTTGGCCTACCCAGACTCCCATCGGCATTATGACTTGGCCATACTGAATGGCGCTGAGACCCCATAGTCTGCAGTGCCTGTAGCAGGGAAGCGAGCCCAGCCATCTCTGTGGGACTAGTGTCACAGGACCTTCAATATGACCCTCTAAAACATTCTGGTGACACAATTTTGGGTCCCCACCCACAGGCTGAGAACTTGTTCCACAGTTCATATATAGTACACCATTGTCAGATAAATTGTCGGAGTTAGATTTTTTTCTTCCTTTAATATCTTAAGTTACACCCTTAGCGTTACAGTTTCTGTTTTATATTATTCTCTATATAGAACACATCCAGACAGATTTCCAGACATAAATTCTGAATCTTAGACTATATTATATGTAAGTGCATCAGTAAATGGTTCTAACATTAAGATTATGTAAATATTTAAGACAGATAATTAAAACATTTCATACAAACTCGATTTTCTAATTAGCTATGAGCTTAGTTTATTGAAAACAAGAGCAGCAAGAAGAACAACCTGAAAAAAACCAGACACTAAAAGATTGTATTTAACATGGTTATTTATAAGTTCCAGAATGTCACTTGTTTTGCAAAAAATATATATAAACAGACTGGAGGAAATCTTAATATGGCCAAAAGGTCACACTTCCTAATACAGGAAATAGAGTATGCCAAATTATAGCAGTCACTTAAAAAATTAAAGAGGTTGGAGAGGACTTGCAAAATAGTAACTACCAAGAAATTTAGCAAGATCAAAGACACATAACATTCAAATCATAAGCTACTCATGACTTCCATCTTCCCGGTAAAGCTACAGTAATTCCTCATTTAACATGTGCCCGCTTAACACATTTTCACGATAGCATGATTTCTTTTTAGGGAACGTTTTTTGAATTACACGACCGTCCCCGGAATAACACGGTTTCCCCAACCGGCCCATTGCCGGCGGCTGCGCGGGGCTTCCCCCGCCTCTCTGCAAAGCAGCGGAGGGTTCGCCACTCGCCGCGCTGTTCCCTGCTGACTCCGCCTCACTGGACGCCTTGCCCCCCTCTCCTCCGCCCCCACTTGCAGGCTGGCAGCTGTGCAGGGCTTCCCCCGCCTCTCTGCAAAGCGGTGGAGGGTTCGCCACTTGCCGCGCCGTTCCCCGGCGACCCCCCCCTCGCTGGATGCAGTGCGGGTCCCGGCAGACCCATCACAGGGGCATACTCCCAACCCAATCCCCCTCCCCTCTCCTCCTCTTCCCTTCCCCAGAGCCAAACACCTCCCCTCCCTGCTGTAACCCAGTCCCCTTTCTCCCCCAACCTTATGTCCCGGTCCCAACAGACACCAATGCTTGCAACGCAACCCCCACCTTTTCCATTATTTTCAATGGGAAAATTGACCCCGCATAACACGTTTTCACTTAACACGATCATTTTCTGAAACATATCTATAGTGTTAAATGAGGAATTACTGTACTATGCATTGAGTTAGAGCTACAATAGATTTTAGCAGCACTCTTTTCCCTACTCTCGTCTTGCACAAATGCTGCCAGTAAGATTTGTATTATAAGCCTCAGGATTGAGGGGGAAGGGAAATCTAACCACAGTCCAGTAGAGAAACATGTACAATTTGATTATTTTGAAAACCAAGTTCTCATACGGACATCATTAACAATCTTTAGATTTCTGCTTTGTAGATGTCAGGATTGAAGTTGAGGAAGAAAGTGAAGCAACAGGATAACATCAACAATAAACACCATTAAAATTGCCCTGTCTCAAGTGCAAATTGGAGCCAGAGGTTTTTGGCAGAATTTGAAGCAGGGAAATTGTTCAGAGATGAAATACGCCTGGTGAAGATGTTTGTCAAGACTCAATCCAGATGACACTTGGAAGCATTCCAGTGCTGAACATTTCTAAATGCACTGCATATCTAAATCAAGTGTATTGTTGCTAGTCTCGTGTGTTGTTGCTAGGATTTTAGAGATTCATGTAGTTTAAGGCTGAAGAGATTACAGTATAATATAGTTATAGTATAGTTATAGTATGGGTCAATAGCAACTGGGGAGAAAACTAGAATCCTCTCTTACACTGGAGCACAGGGAAAGATTGGTACTTTGTGGCTAACCTGCTCAGAGACGCAGATCTTTATAGTCTGGGTATCTGGTTAACTGGGCCACTTGGACCCCAAAACAACATGGAGGCCAACTGCATCACAAAAGGAAAATGTACTTTTGCATATGTTTATTTTAGATCTGATTGAAAAACTTTAAAGCCTGATCAAAACTCAGCTGAACCACCTCATCTCTTGAATTCTAGGCACCACTAATTCTATTACAGGTTGGACCTCCCTGGTCCAGTGCCCTCCCTGGACCTTCCTGGTCAAGGCCAGACCAGTCCTGAACAAGGGAATTTGCCAGACCAGGGGAGGTCCCCTGCCACTGGCCTCCCAAGCCACCATTGGCTGTGCTGCTGACCCTGGCTAGAGATCCCCCCTGCAATGCCACCAGAGCCCCTCCTTTCCCCAGGGCTCCCATCTGTCCTACTGGACCACAGATGTTGCTGGACCAGAGAATCCTGGTTTAGGGAGGTACAACCTGTATGTACATTGTCATAATACAAGACAATGAAACACTGTTCAGTACATAGTACTGGTACAAATGTGCCTTCTACATGCAGACTTTTGCACTGCTGCAGAATTTTGTAGCTGTGAATATCAAATGTATGAAGGCCTTCTTGTTATATGTGGGCCTAAGAGTGGTGTGTCATGGAGAGAGAGAGGTAGGGTTTGCCAGGTGTCCGGTTTTGAACCGGACAGTCCAATATTTGAGCTTTCTGTTTGGGAAACAAATTGAGAAAATATAAATGAGAAAATCTAAATGTCCAGTATTTTCTAAATAAGATGTAATGTAGATTGTGATGTAATGGCAAGTGTGTCTGGCATTTTTGTTTAAACCATCTGCCAACCCTAGAGAGAGGAAGGTTGGTGAGTAGAACCCACACAAATTTCTTAATTTTACTCAGACTAGTCATTTTCTTTGCTGAGGGAATAACACTCATTGCCTTCCTGCAACAGAAATCAGACACTCTTTTGGTTTGCTTAATGAGTAATGCTAGTCACAGACCAGAAGCTCAGAATCTAGCTCATTAAAATGCTCACATATTTACACCAAGAAGTGTATCTCTAGAGGATACATCAACTGTGCTTTCTTTCCTATGCACCAGTATAAATGGGAAATTGTGGCTTTTGCAACAGTAGCATGGATATATCAACTGCAGCCCCCATATTTGAGAATTAATTTGATTTAAGATGAAAGGCCATTATAAGCCCATAAAAGGTTGGGAATTTCACCACCTATACTATCAGAAGGAGGAAAACTGTCTCAAACTTAGATTTGTTTTACATATAGAAAAGTTTAGTTATCTGGCTCAAAGACAGTAACCAAAGTACTAATGCATTTTGGAGAGATTTCATCCTCAAATTGCTACACTTTAAAGTAAAGCATGTAGTATGCACATATTTTCTGTAATGAGATCCTGGGAGTAATTATATGGGACTGCAGAGGATGAGCACACACCCCAGGCTTGCCAACTTTGTAATGTTTTTTAAAAGAGTGCCAAAACATCTCTCCTAGACCCTGTCTTCCCTCTCCCGCATTGCTTACTGCTATTCCCCATTCTCCTCTACCCAGGTTGGCAGGGACTCGCCTGTGGAGCCACAGCTGGGAGCTGTAGCTGCCCACTGCATGCAGGAGGCAGCCTCTGAGGACAGACTGGCAAAAGTGATGACCTGGCAACCTCCTGGTCACTTCCACCCACAATAACCAGACTCCGTGCATGTGGTCAGCAGATCTAACTGGACACTGTGAGATCCCCTTTTTGAGGGAACTTTCCAATAAAAAGGGCACCTGCAGGGCAGTTCTTAAGATTTATGGGGGCCCTACACAGTAATATTAAACTGGTGCCCTTAGGCCCAATGACAGCTGGGGATAATGATGATTTTTCAGAAATGTGATTTTATAATCATCAGCAACACACTAATGAAATATTTTTAAAACAAAATTTTAAACTAAGGTCTCGTAGATAAAGGTTAAGTCTACACTGGGAAGGTTTAGCGACAAAAGTGCTGTTGACATACAAAAGTCTCCAAAAGTGAAAACTGGTCAAACCAGTTTTTCTGCCTCCTATTGTTGACATTTCATGGCCACATTGCTGGCTGCCCTGTTGACAGACAGAGCAAAGCAACATGGGTAAGCATCCCACAGTGCAGTATTGTGGGAAGGCAGAGCTGATCCCTGTGCTTCTTGGGATTCCCTTGTTGCTCTGTGAGCTCTCAGTGCTAAGAAAGGTCAGAGCAGCACAGCAGTCTCTTCAGCCCTCCTGCTGCAGCAGCAGAACAGAAGCATTCTAATGATTTGTTCTGTTTGTTCTCCAAACCAAGCAGCTCACTCAGTTGTCAGATACTTCCTGGAGCTTTAAAAGAGGAGGGATGCATGCCTGCAGGGCAGCAGAGGTCACAAAACACTAAGCATAGCTATCAGGACAGGCACCATGGGATACTGGCAGAAGCCAGCTCTCTCAACAAAACACAATCCACACTGTTGACAATAAAGGGAGGGGGAAAACACAAACATCTCTCTCAGGGATTGCATTGTAGTGTAAACATTCTCACTGTTTTGTCACCAAAGGCAGGTTTTGGTGACAAAACATGCCAGTGTAGACAAGACCTAACACAGTAAATTTAAATGGCTTCATTATCACTTGAATGGTTCTTTCACGTTTCCTGATGACGGTTTAGTTGAAGAACTGAGAAGAGAGGAGGTACTGAAACAAGGTCAGTAGGACAGCTTTGGACTTCTACTGGGCAGATGGAGTTTGTGAACCCGCAGCTAGCAGTGAGGAATAGAAGAACTAGAGAAGGCAGAGATGGGAACAAAGGTAGTCAAATAAACATGGATGAAGAGAAAAATGAAAAAAAGAGGGAAAAATGAAAAAAAAAAAGAGTAGGTACTGGAAATTCTCGAGAAGATAGCTGGGTGTGTCAGAGACAGGGAAAACTAGAAGGAAGACAAGGAAAAAGTAGGAAAGAAATGCAACCCACTATGTAGGGCAGAATGAGGATGGGTGAGAAAGGGAGATAGAAAGGCTAAAGAATTGTCTGAGGCCTAAAATACAATGGAGAGTGACTATAGATGCATTTCTGAAAGACCTCTGTGGCAGAGCAATATCTTGGAATGGAGGAAAGACTACAGAGTGCATATGTGAAGGAAGAGGAAAATAAGTTGGGAAGGAAGGGGAGAAACTTGTGGATGCAACAATGCAGGGGCAGACAATAAGAGTGAGTATGTGCAAAGGCTGGCCAGGGAAAGAAGTAACAAAGAATGAGACTCTTTTCCAGCAGTCAAACTTGAATCTCTTAAGTAAGATGTTCTTAAGAACAAAAAGGTCAAAAGAGAAGAGGAACAAGGCTCACATTTTTGGGGATGGGACAGCAAAGATACTCAATGTGTATACTTCTCAATACTGCATTGCCCCAGGTAACTTTTAGGCACTATTGAAAGGAAACTCAGTATGTTGGACCATTAAAAGCTGAAGCTGGTGGTGTCTGTTGTGTTGTCAATAAGCTATCATACCCAAGAGAAAGTTTCACACACCTCTTAGGTCAGTGGTCACCAACCAGTAGATCAGGATCTACCAGTAGGTCTTGGAGCCTCTGACAGGTGATCCTGACTGGTTTGGCCAAGAGGCTATCAAGTGCCAGCACTTCAGCTGCCCCTCCCCACACCACTGCACTTCTCCTGCCCTTTGCCTTAGAGCTGTCCCCTCAGAAACCTCCTGTATGCTGTGCAGGGGAAAGAGAGGAGGGTGCCGATGTCATGTTGCCTCTTCTCCCACTTTGTATCCTATCTCCACAGAGCAGAGAGGGGGCACAACAGCACTTGGGATGGAGTCTGCTGGCTGCGTTTGGTAGTGGTGCAGGGCCAGGACAGGAGTAGCCTGCCTTAGCCCCACTGCATCAGGGCCCAGCTGGAAACCCTATCCCCTCCTGCACTCCAAGCACCCCTGCATCCATAAACCCTCCCAGAGCCTGCACCTAGAACCCCCTTCCCACAATTTTTGGCCCATCCAACTCAGTCCTGAGCATGCCCCAGCTGGTGAAAGGGAGGGAGGATGGAGTGAGCAGGGGGCGGGGCCTCAGAGAAGGGGCACAAAGGAGGCAGGGCAAGGCTATTTGGATTGAGGTAGATCTTGGATTGCACTTAAATTCAAAAAGTGATCTCATGCTTTAAAAGGTTGGAGGCCACTGCCTTAGGTGCATTCATCCCATCATTTTTGCTACATTTGTCCAAATTGCTGTCAATAGAGCCAAGTAAATAGTGACCTTGTCAATGCATTAGAAAGTTTGAGAAGTCAGTCATTTTTTAAAACAGGTATTTCAAACTGAAAAAAACAAAATATTTCTTTCTTTTTTTTCAGATTTTTTTTCATGCCCAAAGTGAACAATTGGGCAAATTCAGATACAAATGCATAAAATGTTTTGGTGTCACTGATTTAAAAATGTTTTGCCCCCCAAAAATTCACACATCTCTAACTGCCAAGTCTGCCATAGTGCTAGCTGTGTTCATGTTTGGGTTTTGAGTATCTACTTGCTTTTATTGTGTTGGAAAGCAAAGGGTCATTTACTTCTTTCATCTAGAGTAAATGGTGGATTCTCTGTAAACTGAAGCTTTCAAATCATTATCTGAGGACTTCAGTAACTGAGCCAGAGAATATGGGGCTATTATAGGAGTGGGTGAGTGAAGTTCTGTGGCCTGAAAATGATCAGGAGTTGAGAATAGAAGATGCTTGTGAGGATTCTTTCTAGCCCTGAAGTCTATAAGCTTTTCCACTGAAGCTGTAGCATAGTTTTCTGCACTCATACAAAAGGCTAGAGTTTATGTTAATTTTCAGTTAACATCTTGTCAAGGAGCCAATAATGTATAGCAAATCTGACAAAATATTTAGCTCCTCCCACAAATGTGTATTCCAGTTTTCCAGGTCTAGTTTTAAGATATTATCAGGTTGAGGTTTATTTTCTAATCTATTAGTTAGCTAGGTTTTAATTTCAGTTCCAGTATGTGTAATCCCTTTATCTTTCCAGTTACAATTCCGTCTGTGAACAAACACTGAAGCAACTATTTTGAATTGGAATTGGTTCAACTTTACATAAAAAGATATTCATGAGGTCACCTCTGCTACCTTTATTCTGAGGTTCCTTTCTTTTGTAGCACACTCCTCACTAGCCAGGGAAAACCATGAAAGTCCATATCATAGTAGCCCTGTAGGCCCTAGGCCATCAAGGTTTTTCAAAGCTATAATGCTGCATTAATAATGAAGAACATCTCAGCGGGCTAGATTTCAGTTACGCTGATGCCCCTCTACACTGCCGGAGGGGATTTAGTGTAACAGAGAATTCAAGACAGTATATTCAGAACTCAGGAAGGTAAAATACAGCCAACTCCAGAGCCTCAGGATTTACCAAGGGAGAGCTTTTTGAAAAAGGAAAAAAAAAAAAAGTTTAAAAAGACATTCTTATTTATGTGCAACCTGACAGCAAGTGCTAAATTCCATCAGACCCAGAGGTACATCTCAGTTTTTTCACAGGCTTTATAAAAAAAAAAAGATTACCATCATACAGCAACAAATCCCAGAAGTCTTCGCCTGTGTTTTGTTATTGACAGAACAATTTATACAGTGGATATATTCCTTTTTCAGATAAAATTAAGTCCAATTAAGCTAACTATCATCAAGGTTATTAGACTATAATAAAACCATCAGAAGTGGAACAATGGCATGAACTACTTCACTATTTGGAGATTAAACTCTCAGCTGGGTCTCAGGCATGAAAACAAACTAGGAACTACTTGTGACACACTCACACCCTTATATCCCAAATATTATTGGGATATGAATATGGCATATCTAAGATATGCTTTTTGCAAGATAAAGCAAGTAAGGTATCAATAGAAAGGTTATGATTTACTGAATAAGATATGAATGTATCGTTTTGTATCTGAAGTTAGAAATATTGACTATATATATCTGTATTTCAGCTATGCTGCTTTGGGTGACAATCACTGCTAACACCTCAGGTAGAACAATGGACAAGCCAGATAGGGCTGACAGCACATCAGCAAGGACAATGGACTCTAAAAAAGGCTTGGCCTTCCTGTGAACCCTCTATACCAGTGGTCCCCAACCTTTTGGGGCTGCCGGGCGCCCGGGGGTGGGGCTGCTCATGCGCCGGGCACCCGGGGACGGAGCCACACACGCACCTGGGGGCGGGGCTGTGAACGTGCCTGGGGGCGGGGCCACCCATACGGCACGTGCCCAGTGCTGGCGCCAGCCATGCGCCACACTCCCGGGTCCGGCGCTGCTCCTATGCCGCGCGCCCAGGGGTGGGGCTGCCCATACGCCGTGCGCCGGGGCCGGAACAGCCCATGCGCCGCACACCCAGAGGCGGGGCTGCCACCGCCCATGTGCTGCATGCCCGGGGCTGGCACCGCCCATGTGCTGCACGCCCGGGGCTGGCACCGCCCATGTGCTGCACGCCCGGGGCTGGCACCGCCCATGTGCTGCACGCCCGGGGCCGGTGCCGCCCATGTGCTGCACGCCCGGGGCCGGTGCCGCCCATGTGCCTGCAGCCGGGGCCGTCCCTGTGCCGTGTGCCCGGGGCCAGCACCGCCCATATGCCGCGCACCTGGGGCCGGCGCAGCCCTTGCACCGCGAACCTGGGGGCAGGGCCACCCAAACACTGTGCACCCAGGGGCAGGGCCGCCCATGTGCTGCGCGCACGAGGCCGACGCTGCCCATACGCCGTGCATCCAGGGGGCCGGCACTGCCCATGCGCCATGCGCCCGGGAGCAGGGCTGGCCCCGTTCACTCAACGGGCGCACAGAAATGGCCCAGCGGGCGCCATGGCGCCCGTGGGCACCACGCTGGGGACCACTGCTCTATACTGCCAATGACTCCTTGATGCTGTGATACTACACAGTCAGGTGACCTGGTAATCTGATACTAGACTCCATTTTGGACTGTTGAACTTTTCTGCAGGGAGGTGGGGAAAACTGGAACACCAAATGGGAGAGAAGAATTGCTTGTCTCATGCTGGAAAGATATCTGTCCTGTGAATGAATCTACCTAAGACAATATTTAGAGAGAGAAATTACTATTTGTAACCAGTTTCTTTAGTGAATCTTCAGAATACTAAAAAGGACAACAGTAGCATGTTGCCTAAAAATCAAAAATTGTAAAGGGAACATTCTCTATGCTAAAAAAGGAGAAAACGAATGTATAAGAAAGAGAACAAGGGCAGGAAAGTGTTTGAGAAATCTGTAACTCCACATTAACTCCCAATAACTTGAAAATAAACTTAGAGAACTATATAACATGCTATCTTAGCCAATAAAATAAAGACTGGTCAAATAGGACTAGGGAGATATATAGCCAGCAGACTATTTTATGTATTTCAAATAATGTAGAATTACTAGCTGGTGACAATGAAAATGAAGGAAAGCTAAAATATCAAGTGGCAATTGTATACAAAATGAGAGAGAAAAGACAAGTACCGATGCTTGAAAGCATTCAGAATTAAACCAGCGATGAAATTCATGAATTACAGTGCTCTGAATTTCAGGTATGCATGAGAAAAATGACTGAGCCTCACAAATACTTCCAAGGGGTTGTTAGAGCAGAATAGCTGTGTCAGTGGAGAAATTCTGCCCTTTTAGTTTCCAGATTTATGCCACAAAACAGCTGTGTATAATAGAAGCAGGGCAAAACAGTCTGAGGAAAGAAGGATGGATTATCTGGAACAGGGCCGGTGTGAGCAGCTGTGACAAGGCCCCCGCAGAAGAGAACAGTGTTATGTCTGAGGAAGCTTTGCTCAGGAAGCTGCTGGGTTCTTCTGTGGAGGCAGCTGCAGAAAAGTGTTCTTTTGAAAAGAAGGACCTATAGGGAGCATAGTGGCTGTAGAAACCACTCCATTTGTCACAGGATAGAAAGGGGACAGAGAAGGAGCAGAACAGCCATAAATTGCTGTATTTTCACAACATGGAAGGCAGGAAGCATGGTGACCCCAGAGACGCTGCTCCTTTAAGAAAAAGGAGGAGGGAGCAATGAGTGGAGGGTCCAGGCAGAAAGGGAAGCAGCAGAGCCTTAAAAAGAGATACTTGAACAGAAATTATTGCTCTGACTAAGGAGGGAATAACTGACAGACGGGAAGATGTGACAATGGAAATCAAATGTGCATAACTTGGCAGGGAGGTAGTTTTCATTTGGGATAGTAGGTATAAGTTTGGGAGGCCCAGATTCTCACTCTCTCTCCAGGTCACATGAAAACTGAGTGTGGAACAGATGCCTCATGACCACCAAATACAGTCAGCCCCTGACCATCCCTATCTATATCATATGTATTGATCCCTCTTGAAAACCTTGTGAAAGATATCAAGATTTCCAGCAATGCTATAAATGTGCCAAAGCTACCTCTGAGAGTCACTTTCGTCACCTGTTTTTTAAGGAAAATTCCCTTTCAGTGGTTGGAAAAAGATACTATGATCCCCAAGAGCAGGGGTGGGGAACCTTTTTTGGGGTCACTGACCCACGGAAAAATCAGTCAAGGAGCACACACAAAAAGCCCTTATTGACGTGGCACCCAACTGAGAAGGAGAAAGACACTCCCCACATTCCCCTCTCACACCAGAGCCTGGGTGGGCAGGGAGTGCTTGTATATTTTTGTGTGCTTCAGCCATGTGGTGGGACAATTGGAGATGGGGGAGATGAAGCGCCAGCACAGGCTCCACAATGCAAGGGGGGGCCCCTAGGACTCAAGGGCAGGAGCCAGGTAAACTGGGGGGGCCACATCCAGCCCCCATGCCTGAGGTCCTCACCCTTGCCAAAGAGACATGAACTCTTAAGAGTGGTGGGCAAACTGTGGCCCATCAGGGTTCTAGGTGTGGCCCACGAGACATTTTGTTTCCCTTTGCTCACGTTCAGGGTTGCCAGATTTCACTCTTTTCCATCCAGGTTGTTTTTTCCTACCAGTATTCTAGTATTACTGAAGTGATGCACACATAAATCAAAGGCACATGATGTGAGGGGTATGCTAATTGCACATAACACCAACAGTGAGAGCTGTGCCCTCCCTCTGTATCCAATCAAAGCACTACTATATTTCAATCAGCGCACCCCACAAATTCTAGGTACACAAGCTCAGTTAGTAAAGCTACCCTATCCTGGCAGACCAACTTGGTTACGAGTCTGGCGGTGCACTGAACTGAAGGAGGGCCACTCATGCAGCCCACTCACTAGCTTAGGTTGCTCGTCATTACCCTAGAGTCTCCTTCAAGGAGAACTTCCACATGCACGAGTTACCTGCAAGAGCTGTAATAAGACATATAACCAGCTGGTGGGCAGGACTTCAGCTAGTGATCAAGGGTGGAATCCACAAAAGTTTTGTCAGAGCATACTTATTGGAGATAGTCATATACTTATCTCCAATTTTTAGGCACCACTGCAATCAGAAAACTCCCACTTGGCTGCCACCCAATGCTGTAGGAGCCTAAACTCAATAACACCTATGTTTTTTTCCTCTGGGCACACACAAACTGCAGCCTCATTCTAGGATAGCTATCCCCTGCCTGAACATGTGCTCTGCTGCCTCGTGATAGGTGTCCTAAGTGACAGAGTGTTTCACAAACCAAAAAGATTGGAGGTCAGCTGCTCAAGTTGTGTTTGGGGGAGGGAGGTTCAGTACATGATCTCTGAGCATGCCTACCAGATCCAGGCCCCGAGACACATTCTCACAAAGATAGCTGTGTGCACATGTGTATGGGGAAGAACCACTTTTGTAGTCTTTATACTAGTGTAGGGGTAGGCAATAAGCAGCCAGTGGGATGGATGCGGTTTGCCAGGGTTAGCCCACAGTGGGCCACCAGATGCTTTATTTACCTGTGTATCTGCAGGTACAACCACTCGCAGGTCCCGGTTGCTTCTGTGCCCCGTTCTCGGCCAATGGGAGTTGCAAGAAATGGTAGCCCAGCCTTCCCCACTTCCTGCAGTTTCCAGTCGCCAGGAAGAGTGAACTGCAGCCAATGGGAGCTGTGAGCAGCTGTACATGTGAAAGCACAGCTAACTAAAAGAGATTGGTGGCCTGCCGGGGGCTAACCCTAGCAAACTGTGTCCAGCCCCTTGGACATTTATTGCCCACCCCTGTACAAGTGAATAGGGTACTCAGCCAGGCTGTAGGAGATCCCCAGTTCAAGCCCCATCTCCTACCGAGAAGGTGAACGGATTTGAACAGGGATCTGCCAACTCTCACGTAAATGCCCAAACTCCAGGCTATAGAGTCATTCTCTCTCTCTGGCCCAATTTTGTTTAATTAAAGTGGAACAACTTCAGTAGGAAAGACTGAAGGTGCCCCCATCCAAATATCCTATAGCCTAATGGTTCACATTCTCACCTGAGAGGCAGGAGACTCAGATGGCATACTTGACCAGTGAGTATCCCATCCACTAAGCTACAAATTAGACAGGAAATCCTCTTCCCTCCACTTTCCCTCCCCCAGCTATTTAGCTTATGATTCCATGTGCAACTTATGCAGCTGAGTACCTATGTTCCCCTACTTCATGAATCACTAGCAGAGTTAGGCTCCTCCAAGCAGCCAAATTTAGGCACCTATCTTTAAGAGAGGGGCAATGCTTAGCGTTCACTCCCTTAGTTGGGGTCTCCCATTATCTGTTGTAGGCAGCTTCCTCTCTACCATGCTGGCTTTATGAATTTAAATGTAAGGCTCCTCTCTCCCCTAACTCAGGATTTGTGGATCGAAAAAGGCACTTCTGTGATTTTCTAGACCCCTAAAAGTTTGGAATCATTAGGCTCCACATTGCAATGCCTTCTTCCCTTCATGAATCTCATCCCAACTTACTGACTGTTTTAGAACTGCCAATGATTCAAACATAAGCTCTAAACCAGACACAACAGATGTAGGTAAATGCATTTGAGACACAATTTGATTTTTTTTCTGATAATCTATTGAAATTAAAAATAAATCTGTGCCACACATATCGGACTAACTTAGAGTAAAATATGCAATGGCATTTACCAAATCTCTTCTTGTTTGACAGCCAACTAAGCTCAATGGATCAAGTAGCAAATGGATCAAGTAGCAAATTATCCCAAATGACACAAGCCCACATTTGAGGGAGGAAATTCACAATGTACCACTTTACCTAAATCTAAATATCTTGCTAAATGTGTATAAAACTATGTATATATTTTTTTCCTAAATAGTCTTAAGTCTTCTGCCTTTCTGGAAAGAGTCTACCCCAAAATTAGAAAGTCAGCAATAAGCAAGTAGGCTATGCATCAGAGACTAGGCAATGTCAGGGCTACTCAACACGCAGCCCGCAGCCCATTTGTTTGTTGCCTGCAGTGCAGTTTGGGTTTACACGGGGCTCAACACGCAGTCTGCAGGTGGGATCCTTTGACCATGGCCTCCACTGGGAACATGCTCCACAACAGCGAGACGTCTCCCAGGCAGGGTGAGCACTGAAAGATGCAAGCGGATGGGCTGGCAGGAACAGACAGGTACAGGGTGTCGGTGTTTCTAGGCCCCGGAGAGGAGATGCTGGGAGCACCGGGGCATTGTGGAAAATGCTGGTTGCTTAGCCTTGTGGGCAGAGTCTGAGAGGTGCTGACTGGCTCACACTGGCCACGTTTGGGTCCGGCACCATGCCTTGAGGCTTAATCTTTGTATTCATGCCCATCAGTGTGAAAGAAACTATTTGCATATATATGCAACCACGCTTAAGTTGTGGCCCTCTGCATGTGCTGTGAGTATCATTGTGGCCCCTGGGGCTTCCAAAGTTGAGTAGCCCTGGCCCATGTAATAGGTGAAATGATCAAATAGATAAGTGATCCAATTAATAATACAGCAAAGATTGCAGTCTTGGGGTCTCAAAAGAGTCACGTGTCTAAAAAAGGAGATACAATTTTTAGGCTGAAAAACTGCAATGATCACTTATAACCCTTATATTAGTCAGAATGAAAAAGACAAAGATTCTTCTATATTTAATAATTAATTAATATAAACAAACTAAGCTATATTACCAAGCAATCACAGTATGGTAACCATTTATTATATTTTGAATCAATTTTGCAAACGTGAACCTTGATACAACCTTTAGATCCTTCACTTGGGCTCTCGTAAAGCATGTAAAACTGGCATTAGCATGGCTAAATGTCACTTTGGAACACCAAAATGTCAGAATTTAGTTATTATACTATGGTAGTGACAAACAAAATAGGGAATTCAGGGCCCCTTTCTCCCCTCCCCAGAAGTAACTTCACCCAGCAGGTCTGTCTAATGGAGAAAATAAAACATGGTCATTCATGGTATTTTGTACTCATTCTGGCTGTCAGTGATAGGCAATCCAAGCTAGTGCGTGGGTCTCATGAGTGTCCCTTCTTCATCTCAGTGGGCTGCAAGATTGTCATAACCAAGATGGTTTCCCTGATATGTAGTATTACTAACTGTGCTTGTGCACCTAGAATTTGTGAGGTATGCTGATCAAAGCACTGCTTTGGTTTAATTGGATGCAGAGGAAGCGCATGCCTCTCACAATCAGCACAAATCTCACTTCACATGTGAATCACTTTAGTAATACCAGTATGAAAACAAAATATCATGTGGCCACACTCAGAACCCTTCTAGGCTGCATATGGCCTATGGACTATGTCTAGATCAGAAAAAACAGTCAATTTTAGGCTAACCTACACACTCTAATCCTGCCTGACATCTCTATTCTCTTTTCCTCTTGTTCCCCACTCACCTCTCCCTAGCATCCACTTCATCTCTCTCATATCTTCCGTCAGTTTGCCTTTATGCTTGGAATTTCTTGCACATGGCTGATTATACCTGTAACAAATTTTTGGAAGGCTGCATGGCCCAGCACATGGATAGGGAACCAGAAGACCTGGCCTTCTATTCCTGTTTCTGACAATAATCTGTTGAATGACTGTGGGCAAGTCACTTAGCTCTCTTTACCTTCGTTTTGTCACCTGTTTAATGAGGATAACAACTTATCTGTCTTTATAAAGGAGCTTCATGAATGATCTAGAGATTACAAATACTATGCAACATAATGTATTATTAAAACATTTCTGAAATCCACTCTCAGAAGCTTTCCTTTTCCATTATCACCTCACCGATAATCTTTTTCTTGTTCTTCCTTCTGTAAAATATTGTCTTGCATTTGCTTGTCCTGTGTAACTTGGATTGTATGCTCTCGGGAACATGAAATGTGTTTTATGTAAAAATACAGTGCAGTAAAATTATTTTCTATATTATTTATTAATAACCATTATGAACCACAGTAGCATAGAACAGGAAGAGACAAGGCTGGGCATGAAACAAATAAAGCAGTGTTTAAAAATATATATATATAAAGCAAGTCTAGATGTGACATAGCATTGAAGTAATTTGGAAACAGGGGCAAATGGGGTAAATTCAGCCTTTAGAGAATTGTTTGCAAAGTGCTTTGAGGATGAAAATGTTATGTATCATCATCATTATAGCCATGCAGCACCGCTGAAATTAAATATTAGAGGGTCTCACAACTGCCACTGATCTATGCTTGAAATGTGTGTCTTCAACACATCCACTACACTTGAGACAGTTATTTACTATTAGCCAAGTTCTACCTTTAGTGAAATCTGTGTAACTCCATTTAAGAAAACAGTGTTCCACATGTATACCTGAGGGAGAACTTGTCAATCAAAAGGGACTTGATATGAAAAGCATGCTGGGTTTTCTTTTGAAGGAAAAAGAAAGTTAATCATATACCACTATCTGGGACAGGTAGATTTTAATAATACTTTGTAACTATATCGCCTTCCAGCCAGGC
The DNA here is from genome assembly GCA_019425775.1 of Rafetus swinhoei. Classification (NCBI taxonomy): domain Eukaryota; kingdom Metazoa; phylum Chordata; order Testudines; family Trionychidae; genus Rafetus; species Rafetus swinhoei. Next base: position 30,849,333 of record CM033447.1, on the reverse strand, counting down.
TACCAAGGCAGTTAATGAATAAAGATTCACAAGCCAAAAGGAAAACTGTATTATCTTCATTTTACAGAAGGAAAACACAGACAAGGTAAAAAAAAAAGAGAAAAAAAATCAGACAGGAACTCTATAGTAGAGCTGAGAACAAAATATAGATCTCTTAATTATCTAGAGGTGCTTGGCAATGAATGAGCTGCCTATGTATATCTGAGGTCAACAAGGATCATTGATCATGTTATGCAGCCACCATATCTGGTATGACTCCAGAGTCAATTCATAGCTAGCAAGCACCTTTCTGATTGTGTCTCTACATATTTCTCATTCACATCAGAGATTCAAATACAAAACCAAGCAGTCTGGTGCATGGTAAGGATTTTCATTAATCCTCATGCATTATGTAGATCTACAAGTCAGTGAGAGTTGATCCAGTAGTCCATATTTGTCAAAAATTCTTTAGTGGCTTCTAAAAGCAAAAATATGTGCATCCAAGGAGTGTAAGATCCTGAACAGATCACTGTGATTCACTTACCACATTTTATTTATTTTTATAATCGCCAATAATTTTAAATAGGCATTCTAGATGTAAAGATTTATTGGTCAGTATTTCTGGGCATATCTTTAAATTAAACAAGTAAAATGTATTTTGTGTAAGCTCTTCATTCTTGTAGAATGCCTTTTTTATGAGACAATGAAACAAGTGGTCATTACCCAGAAAAAGTTACAATATGTATTGTTAGTAATACTGACAGTTTGGACCATCAGCTCAAAAGCGAGTACTCACATCAACCAGAAGTTAGAATGCTCGTGAGAAAGGGCATCTTATCTGTTGCACACTCTCAAAAGCCTGCAAGCACACTCAAGGAACAGCATCTGAAAGGGCAGGTCCTGAGCCAGGTGGCAACTCAACACAAAGCAAAGTCTTTGTGATTGGAAGGAGGAAGTATGGAAGAATACTGGTGTGCTCAGAAGGCTCCTATCCCACTAGGGGAAAGAGTATTATGATATGCAGAGTCCAAACAAATTATATGGCAGGCAAATGCTTCCATGACTTAGATGGTCAGAGTCATAGGATGATTGTGTTTGACAAAAGCAAAAATACAGAAACCTCACTCTTACTCAAAGCTGAAGGGAAATCAAAAGACAGATCTGCCTAAATGTTAATGTAAGTTTAGACTCAATAAGAATAAAAGATCAGATCATTGGTTCTTCTCATCTAGGGTCTTGTCTCAAAAAGTGGACAATATGTTAGCCAATTGCAGCCTGATCTGCAGACTTCTGAAATAAGAAGAGACTTTTCTTGACCTTTGCAGACAGTCAAGAAACACAAGATTGGACTGTCCACATAATTAGCTGACATAACCACCCATCTTCAGCACTATTTTTTCCTGTTTATAATCCAGCCAGACATTTGTCTTTATTACCTCCAAAGGCAAGGAATAAAGTCTCTCTCTCAAGACAAAAAACCTCTCTTACCAACTAGGGATGTTAAAAAGCAGGTAACTGTGTAACTGCTGAAAATTTCAGCGGTTACACGTACCCGCAGTGTGGGGCAGCATCTAGCTTCTGTCTGCCAGCCCCCACTCCCAGGGAGCCAGCTCCTCGGCTCCCAGCACACACAGGGTGCTGTTCCATGCTGCTGCCTCTGATACAGAAGTATGCAAGAAGTGGCATGTTATAGGATCAACTAATACCAATGCTGTATGCTGTGCAGGGCCATCAGCAGCCCCCACATATAATTGTTTTCGTCATGGGGAAAACGATTTAGGAATGTTTCAAGGGGTGAACTAATGCTCAAGACAAGGACAGATTTGGGGTGGATACTTGAACTTTTTCCAAGAGCTCACATTCTTTAGTCAGACATGCTTCAGTGTAGAATCTGGCAGGGAACCATGAGTCCCTTCCCTTTCCTTCCCCCGCCCCTCACTGAGTGGGCAAGTTAAGGAGGTATGCGAACAGGGAGGTGGCCAAATTCCTTGGGAACCAAAGAGGGGCAATAATTTCACATATGGGCATAATATGTGGGGCAGCTGAGTTGTTTTAGGACATTGGGGTTTACCTATCCAACATAGGAGCGGTCATGTTTTTAACCAAAATAAAAGATGGCATTAGAAGATATCTGGGAACCAGACTCAGTGTGGGGAGGAGGCAGCCAACCTAATTGCTGGCACTTCCTTTCGGCAGCTGTCCAGTGCGGGTACTCCATAGGAAAGGTATGTAGGGACTGGATAAATGACTTGGAAAAGGATGTAGAAAGAGGTGTGCATTAAAAGAATGAAGGAGAGGTGGTTGGGGACGCCTATGATTGGTACGGAAGGGAGCCAGTCCCTCCCCCCATTCTTATAGCCTACCTTAACCAACCTGAGGTAGATTTTTTTTTTTTTTTTTGCTTGATCAGGGCATAAGAGGAGGAGTGCGTAGAAGCCCCTGGAGTAGCTATGAAATAAATATGGAGATTACCTGCACTGTACACTGTTTTCTGGGACTAAGCAGCAGATATCTACCAAAAAACGTTGTGACCTGATTAAATCTATGCCAAATGTCTCGTCCTTTTTTCCGCATAGCCAAACAACTCATTTCAACGGAAGATAGTTCATTTCAGAAGCTACTGTAAAACTAGACAGCTGTTTTATTCAAGTGTTTACAGTTCCTTTTGAAAAGGCTGTGAAATAAATATTGAATGCAGTCAGTTAAACAGTACATCCAGAACATTTTAACAAAATTTTTTTTTTTTAAATTAGGATGTTACAGCTGACTTAGTTCATTTTCTTAATTTTACTTCAAATACAATTCCCTCTATTTGTTGGAACCACTCCACATTTCATAGCTCAGATATTACTGAATGTAAAGTTTTTGAAAACTGCATGAATCAAGTCAGTGACAATCTCTCCCACCATTAAAACAGAAGATAACCGATAAAGACACCATCCAAACTCCATTGAAGTCAACAAGAGTGTGTTAACTTCAGGTCAGACCCTCAATTAGCAAAACATTTAGTAACAAATCTTTCCAGATCTGCCCATCACAACCAATGCTAATAGCTAGTCAATTAAAGAAGAGTTGACTATCTCCCTTCCCTTAAAAAAAAACATAGTGTGTTAAATTAGTTTATAAAGTGTGACATATAGCATGTATGTACCTATGTACTTAATATAAAGGATGCAGTATGCATTACAACTTCATCTTATTGACTTAAGAGGTAGATCTCACTTCTCAATGGTGGTAATTTTTTCCAATCACTGCTCGATAGGGTTATCAGAGTATTGTAACAATTTGTCTTAGATGTGCCTTTCCAATAAAAGAACACTATAAAGAAAAAACAACTATTATTTAAATCACATGAAATTGTATAATATTTGCTACATTTATTTTATTAAATGTCACTGCATCTGCAAGACACATTACCTTTATTCACATCTATATTTGCTAATTGTTAAAGCAATCCAAGACTTTATATTCCATATGTTACAGATTTCTCTATAGGCTAATAAAACTGAGTGGAAATAGGAAGCATGTCTGCAAGCAAATGCTCTTTTTCTAGATCTTCAATGCAGCTAGAAAAACAAATCTAAGAACACCAGAGTTTGAGATCTTTGCCACCAATTTATGCAGCTGGCCAAATATAACAAATGTAACAAAGATTTTCCATGAGAAATCTGTTTATGATGAACCGACATTTTCCATCAAGTTGTCAGCTACACGATTCAGTACTGAAAAAACAAACATACAAACAAACACACAAACCTGACAGAAGACTTAAAACTTGAGGTGTAAAAATTGTTCCTATTTTACTTTCAAGCATTAACTTCTAATTATAGATTTAGCTTTGGAATAAAATGTAATCTCCTTAAAATTTGTGTAATTTCAAAAGGAATAGGAGAAGAATATAGTATTTGGCAGGCATAAGATATTGTATTCACCTAAACAGAACAATTTTGAGCATAAGATATGGAAGACTTTTAAAAATCATATTCAGTTTAGAAGTCAGCAGAAGTTGGTCCAATATCTCATTCACCATGGTTCTCACAGTTTTGGTCAGTTAACTATAAATTATAAGTTAACTATTTAAGATTATGTGACTTTCATAAATCACTTTCAGAAATGCAGAATTGTGTGCTCCTGATACTTGAACAAGTGTGTTTGGCTGTCTTCTGAATTATCTGGTATTATCTATATTGAGATTAGTGCCTTAAATCTTAGATGATATTAGTGGCGCAAATTGTCATTTTTGAGCTATGGCAACTTGAAACACTCCTGGATCTGCCCCTAGATATTTATTCCTCCATCACCCTCATGATCTGTTCTTTTAATAGTACACTCCTATTTGAAATAGTTTAAGTGTTACTTTTATAATAATTATCCTGAGCTCACTTGCTAGTACAGTTTAAAAGTACAAATGGTTGTACGGGAAGTGTCTGCAAAAAAGTCTGTAGAAATTTTTTAAAATAAATATTTAAAAACAAAAGCACAAAACAATTTATAGACATGCAACATTAGAGAGTTTCTAGAAATGTCTTAAGCAATGGAGAAAAGTAGTTAAAAACTACACAAAATCTGTTTGGAAAGTTGGAATGCTTTATATTCCAAAGAAAATTTTAAACCATGGAACTAACATTGCACTTATGTGGTAACTACAAACTTTACAGATATAATAAAGTTGTTCTACCTCAGTTCAACAACATTATTTAGGAATTGTAGTTATCACATCTATATATTAAGAAGCACAAGCTTCCTAGATGAAAGATCAGAGTAAAGTCACTCATCAGTTTTAGCAAAATCTGAAGAAGAGCACACTTAGCACGTCTGCACATTTACAAGCACAGATGTCATAAATTACTATCTTTCCCACCTTTCTCCTAAAAGTGTTGACTTAAATAAAGTGCTGTGAACAGTGATGTTCACAGCATGAGTTGTCAAATGAACTAATTTCAACTGCACAGAATCAGTTGCATCATCTGAAAGGAAAAAATGTCAACAATGTTGATGCATGGGCCCATTATAGAACATTGCATTAACCTCTCAGTGATAGAGGTACAAAATAATATTAGCTATATATACTTACAATGAATATCATGTATTCAAGTTCAGGTGTGTGCAACAGGTAATATGTTCGTTGTCTATTTCCAAAACACAGCAAGTCAACAATGCACCAAATTATGAGTCATTTCCCACTACTAAATTAGTCAACTAACAATATACCTGACATATTCCAAATAGTATGTCTACAACCAAAAGTGTATGCAGACAAAAATAGATATCCCAGCTTCCAAAATTAGAGAAGAAAACATCATTTTCAGATGTGTTTAACTAACCCTTAAAATGCAGCTCAGCAGTACAGATATCTAAAGGTACACTAGCTGATCTGAACACTAACATTTTCAAAGCCACCCTACCCAGTAGTACACAAGTTGCATAGTAAGTCATGCTTCCCAAAAGCAAACAAAATACCATCAAAAGTTTCTAAGCAAGAAGTGAAAACAAACTCGGTTTTGTTTTAAGCAAGGGCCAAAGTCACAACTCCCCACCCAGGTTGATTAGAGAAACAAGGTGGGTGAGAACCAACTTCTCTGTTGAAGAGACAAGTTTTCCAGCCATACCGAGCTCTTCTTTACCTTACCTACTTTGTGTTTCTAATACCCTGAGACCAACAACTACAAATACACCGCATAACCCGTCTGATCTGTTTCTGCTCCCTTTTTTACTGTAATTAAGACGTTGAAAGTATATTTCTTAGTCCCTATTTTTTGTTATTCATTCTGAACTTTTACAGACGGAGGCGGCGTGTGTCAGGTATAAACCACAGGTTGGTGCAGTCATGGTTTTTTCGTAGGGGGGCTTCCTTGGTCATTTCCGTCCCCTAGAGAAAACCGCACGCTCTTTAGAGTCCAAGCTTCCCAGTCCCCTAGAAGCGGTGACAGCTGTTTGGAAACACCGGTGACTGGATTGCTGCCCACTGTTTGCACGGAGATATGTGTGTGTGGTTTGGGAAAAGGGGTGCATCCCCGCCTGGAGTCGGCGAGCAGCCCGAGGGGATCTTAGCCTCTCGCACTCCAACTCCCAAGCGCACAAAGAGCCTTCCAAGGTGGGCTCTGTCCCCGGCCGCTCCCCCCCCTGCGTTAGCCAAAGGCTTGCAGCCCGCCTCGCGGCACGAGGAGCTGCCAAGCCAGACCCTTGACAGCTGAGTTTCCTTTCACACGCTCCGCTCACCCCCGCCCCCGCCCCCATCCGAGGCAGATTCCCCACGTGCCCGCAGCCCCGCCGGGCGGTACTCACAGGGACACCGTGCGGTTCGGCAGCAGCGAGGGCTGCAAAGTTTCCACCAACTCCCCGCCGCTGCAGACAACTTTGATGCGGACGGTCTGGCGGCCGGGCCCCCCTTGGAGCGCTCCGCGGTGCAGAGGCAGCTGTCCACGACGAGGTCCGGGCAGTTCCGGCTGGCCCAGGAGAGCCCCGCCAGCGCGGCCACGAAGCAGAGGCAGCGGCAGAGCCCGTGCATGGCGGAGGAGCGGACGCCGCGGCTCTGCGCTGCGCCCGGCTGAGCCGCTCATGGCAAGCTCCGCACAGCCCGCTGCGAGGGCGGCTCGGTGCCCGCCACGCCTCCTGCGCTCAGCCGCTCCGCTGCCGGCGGCGGGTCCCGGGGCAGGCAGGGTTCCCCACCCCCCGCCTCCTCGCGGCACCGGGCGGACTCGCCTCAGCTCCCCCGGCCTGAAACTCCCCCCAGCAGGGGAGAGCGGGTCCCCCTCCCGCCGCGGCAGAGGGGCTGATGTCAGCGCGACCCGCCCACAGCCAGGCTCTGCCAGCAGCGCCCCGGGAGAGCCGGGCTCGGGAGAGCTGGGTGGGGGCTCGCTGCCTTGTGCCCAAAGGGCGCAGAGCCCTGAGCGGGGCGAGCAACTCCCGGGCGCCCCCGGCCTGAGGCAGTGTCAGGATGAGGGGCGCCGTGGGAACCCAAGTTCCAGCCCGCCTGCTCCTCCGCTCGCAGACTGGGGCTGGAGACCGGAACCGAGTGGGGAGAAGTTGCCCTCTTAGGTATCCTGACCCTGACCTGGGGAAAACAACGAGGAGTTTCGGTGACACCTTAAAGTTAACACGAGTACCGGTTCTCCTCCCCCCCCTCGGGTTTGTGAATAAGGCATTGGATTAGGACGCTGGGGATCTAGCTTCTTGCCCTGTTCTGCCACCTATTCCCCTCCTGACAATTGGCTTCATCTGTGTCCAGGCCTAGTTTTCTGTCTGTAAAATGGAGAGAATAGTTGATTTTTAAGATAAGGTTAAATTCGCATTAGCTTCCTCAGCAATGCTACCAGCTAAATCTAAAATAGGTGTTGATGCATTAGGGTAGCATAGCTAATTAATTAATTAATTAATTAAATAGAGGCTCCAACCATAAAAGACTCTGCAAGATCTAGTGTTTACTTTTAACATGCATGTACTCTAGAAAGCCCTGTGGAGTGGAACAAAATGGAATGGGGATATTCAAATGGTGTTGCTAATCTACACGTTTTGGTTTAGACAGAATCACACACGTTCCCCTTTTTTTGTGAACACTCGTGTACATTTGTTTGTTCATGGGTGGCCAAATGTAGGGCGTTAACAAAGTTTAATTTAAATCAAGAAACAAAGATCTTAATCCTTCCCTGACCCCAGACCTGCCCGCAGTCTTGCTGATTTCAATGGGGTCCAGGCAGCAATCTCTTGGGTGTGGCTCATTCTCTCATTCCCCATGCATATGTCTAATGTGTATTTAATTTAGGCTGAAAATTGTTCTCGATATGAGCAGTCATGATCTATTTGCAGACAATTCAGGAACAGAAAAGAAGGCCAACTTTTCAGCATAAATTATAACCAACAATTCATCTAATTCTGTCTGAGAGTGAATGAAAAGACAGTTTGTAACAGAAACGCCAATCCTGCAATGAATTGTATTCTGACATACCTTGGTTCCCACAAAGAGCCTTATTTAAATCAATGGAGGTCTAGGACCTGGAGCTCATTGCAGGAGCTGTGTTAAAGATTGCAACTTTATAGCATTTATTTCCCTAAATATAATTTGTAGACACTATAAGTGACCGATTTTGAGGGAATAATGATATTTTAGTGTTCCCTAAAGGCAAAGGCAGTTTTCTGTGTATGTGCAAAAAACAATGATGTTCTAATTCTTAATTTGGGGCTCTTGGAGCTAATGTTAATAAATAATCCGTAATATAAAAGCTTCAGAGGGGTAACTGAGTTAGTCTGTAACAGGAAAAACTTAAACAACAAATAGTCTAGTAGCACCTTAAAGACTAACAAAACATGTAGATGGTGGTATGAGCTTTCTTGGGCAAAACCCACTTTTGCCCAGGAAAGCTCATGATACCATCTACATATTTTGTTAGTCTTTAAGGTGCTACTAGACTATTGTTTTTTAAGTTTTTCATGATATAAAAGTTACTGTTATTGTAAAATATCATGATCAAGATAAAATATTGCTCTAGGGATAAAGTTATATACAGTTTTTGCTTTAAAACAATCAATGTTGCACATCTTTTTACAAGCAAAGTGGTGTAAATCTTAGAATAAAATGAGATGTGTTTGTTACATGAGGGATCTCAGCATCCTAAAAGTTATGCCTCTTTTATTTTTAAGATCGAGAAAGCATTAACAATATTTACATTCATATATGAATTTTAACCATGTTAGAAATTCAGGTCAGCTCTGTATTTTTTACAATCTGTTGAGACAACTAGAGAAGTAATACCATGTGTGTGAAATCAATCAAAACCAATTGAAAGGGAAATGATTTTGTTAGAGTGTTAGAACTCTGCTTTGTTTTTAATTACTAATCTAATTCCGGGGCCGTATGAACTATTGGACAAAAAGATCTTCAGTTAAGAGACAGGAACATTGTATAGCCCAGCTTCACAAGCACTGCATTAAGAACAGATTTGACATCTCTAATATTTAAGGTAGAAAATAACAGGTAGGTTCCTCTCCAACCCCCCAAACAAAATCAACCTTTTAGGCCATTCTTATAGATCATAAAGCCGAAAAACATGGCACAAATCCACATTGCCTGTCAGCTTTAAACATTTATGTACTCTCAGATATCTGTGCTGTTTTACAAGCACAGATAAAATGTTTCCTGCCCCAGAGAGCTTACAGTCTAGACAAACAGAACGCAAGGTTACTGTTCATGTATATCAAAGGAAGCATACCTAGGTTTATCTTCCTGGCTATAGTTTTCCCTCTTAGTTTGATCAACTGCCAGGACTTTTCATGTATCAGCTGTTGGAAATGCTTGAGGGTGTTGTTAAAATGAAGGTGGTGCCTCCCCTACAGCAGCATGCATTTCTAATACAATTTGAGGAGCTTTCAGAATGTTAGAACAATGTGGGTCCAGCCTACCTCATGTTAATTTCCTGGAGCACAGAAACAAGCTCTGTTAGCTTTGCCTAAATACTTAGTCTGAAGACTCAAATGAGATATGGGAGCCTAAAATTATCTGAAGCTTCAGGGGGTAGCCGAATTAGTCTGTACGGGGAAAAAAACAATAAATGGTCTGGTAGCACTGTATAGACTAACAAACCATCTACATGTTTTGTTAGTCTATAAAGTGCTACCAGACCATTTGGTTGTTTTTTTTTAAATATCTGGTTTACTATAAGTTTTGCAGTCTAAATATGTGCCTTCACTATTGGGCAAAATAATTATCTGCGTGAGGATGTGGACTTCCATGTAACAAACAGATAAGGCCAGTATGAGTGTAGACAATAGGCAAACAAATACATCTTTATTCATTTTGCTGACCAAATGTTTTTGAATGTGCACTGAAGTAATCCTGAAATATATAAGTTTTACTCTGTGGCAGAAAGTGGGAATGAAAAAGAGGCATTTATAAACATCAAATAAAGTCATGGCTAATCCTAAATATTGAAATGCTGCTAGTATGTGTGAGGGCAGAAAATGTTAAATATGAATCAGAGGTTAGCAAAATAGTCATTTCTCTGACTCGCAAGTTATATTTTAACTTAGATCACTTTACCAATCTAAAGACATACATGCAGCAACTTGGAACACTGCACAATAGTTATGTAACAAGGTATAAAGAATGTTTCATACAATAGATAGGAAATGTAGAGAGGCACAACATAATTGTCTGAATTAGAATTTTGACAAGTTTTCCATATTATTACTGGAAAAGAGCCATGGAAACTTTAAGGGCCACAAGTTTACATTACCTCTTATCCCAAAGGTGGCACTTCTAGCAACCCTCTAACTGCTAGGACATTGTTTCTATACTAATCAGAAGGAAGCAGTCTATTATCCACCTCACTTTCTGCAGTACGTAGGTATTTCAACACTTTCCCACCCAGATAGTAACCAGAGAAAAAATATCTAAAGGAAAAATAATCCAGAACAGATTTACAATAGGCTGAAAATACTTGAATGCTGAAAAGATATCAGGAAGAGTGACAGCGAAAATGTCGCATGAATAATGAAGTGTTTAAGGTGGTAAAAATCCCAAATAAAACAAACAAAAAAAGAGACTCACAGACATACCAAAACACCAATGATTTTTAGCTTCTATATAATGACTTCATGTCACACATGAGGCTGTGGTAGACTATGTCCATAAATACCTAGTAGGGAGCATTGTACACAGTAAGAATTATAGAATCATAGAAATGTAGGGCTGGAAGGAACCTCAAGTTTTACTGAGGCAAAACCAAGAGTATGCAGGCCTTACATGTGTTCGCCTAACTTGTTCTTAAAATCTCTGTTGGCAGGGATTCTACAACCTATTCCAGTTCTTAATTACTGTCATAGTTGGAAAGATTTTCCTAATAACTAACCTAAATATCCCTTCCTATAGATAAAGCTAATTACTTCTTGTCCTATCTTCAGTGAACACGGAGAACAATTGATCATCTTACTCTTCATAACAGCCCTTTATGATAGGTCCCTTGTCAGTCTTCTTTTGTCACAGCTATCTTATAGGTCAAACAAAATACAGGACTATGTAGCACTTTAAAGACTAACAAGATGGTTTATTAGATGATGAGCTTTCGTGGGCCAGACCCACTTCCTCAGATCAAATAGTGGAAGAAAATAGTCACAACCATATATACCAAAGGATACAATTAAAAATGAACACATATGAAAAGGACAAATCACATTTCAGAACAGAAGGGGATGCGGGGGTAGGAAGGTAAATGTCTGTGAGTTAATTATATTAGAGGTGGGGAAAGGTAGATGTCTGTGAGCTAATGGTATTAGAGGTGATAATTGGGAAGCTATCTTTGTAATGGGTAAGGTAGTTGGGGTCTTTGTTCAGCCCCAGCGGAGAGTGTCGAATTTTAGCATGAATGCCAGTTCAGAGGATTCCCTTTCAAGTGCAGATTTGAAAGTCTTCTGGAGTAGGATGCATGTGATTAGGTCATTGAGACAGTGTCCTTTCTGGTTGAAATGGCAAGAAACTGTTTTCTTTGTGATCCTGTCTGATATCTGTTTTGTGGGCATTGATTCTTTGGCGAAGTGTCTGAGACGTTTGTCCAATGTACAAAGCAGACGGACACTTTCGCACATGATAGCATAAATTATATTTCTGGATGCGCAGGAATATGTATTCTTGATCTTATAACTCACTTGGTTAGGCCCAATAATGGTGTCAGCAGAGTGAATATGTGGACAAAGCTGGCAACGGGGTTTGTAGCAAGGGAAAGTACCAGGGTTGGTATTAGTGTGGTATGTCCTGTGGTTGTTGGTAAGAATCACCTTGAGGTTAGGTGGTTGTCTATAGGAGACTATGGGTCTGTCTCCCAGAGCTTCTTGGAGTTTACTGTCCTGTTCCAGTATAGGCTGTAATTTATTGATAATGTGTTGGACAGGTTTAAGTTGGGAGCTGTAGGTGATGACAAGTGGTGTTCTATTGTTGGTTTTCTTGGGTCTGTCTTGTAGTAGTTGGTTTCTAGGTATTCGTTTTGGCTCTTTCAGTTTGCTTTTTTATTTCTCCGGGTGGGTAGTTGAGGTTTATAAATGCTTGGTAGAGATCCTGAAGTTTCTGGTCTCTGTCAGTGGGATTAGAGCAGATGCGGTTGTATCGAAGGGCTTGGCTATAGATGATGGATCGTATGGTGTGTGCTGGTCACATATTCTTTTTTTTTTCTCTCTACATTTTTGTCTCTACATTTTTGTCTACATTTTTCTTGAAGCAAAATGCTCAGAATTGGATACGTTGGTTTAGCTGAGACCTCATCAGTGCTGAGTAGAGTGGGGGCAATTACCTCTTGTGCCTTACATATGACGCTAGTGTTAATACACCCCCTCCCCCTGAACACTAGCCCCTTTCACAACTCCATCAATTAGCTGACTCATTCAATTTGTGATCCACTATAATCACCCACATCTTTTTTTACCAGTACCACCACCTAGCCAGTTATTCCCAATTTTGTTGTTTTGCATTTAATTTTTCCTTCCTAAGTAAAATACTTTGCATTTTTCTTTATTGAATTTCACCTTGTTAAAGTCAGTCCAATTTTCCAATTTGTCAAGATCATCTTGAATTTGCTTTTTTCTTTAAAAAGTGATTTGTTATTGCAAAAATTATGGTCAGATGCTTCAATAAAGATAAGTAAATGTGTTACTGAGGTTAGAGTTCTTCTGGACAAAATGCTATCCAGTTTCTTATGGAGTAGAATGGAGACCAGTACGCTGATTACATTTGAAATTGTGATTGCAGCAGGGCACCTATCTACTTTCTGAGGGATAAATACAAATTCAGAAATATTTGGAGAAAAAAAGATTAGGAATTATTTCCCAAGGATAAACTGAGCTTTTTCATGAAGCCATTAGAGTTATTGCAAGAAGCCAAATATAGATATAATTAAAAACTTAACACTGACGTTTTACTTGCTAAATGAACCCAGATACCAATAAGATTCCTTGCAGTACGCACTACAAAAACCTGAATTAACTTCTTCATAATTTATTACAAAGTTATTCATTCTGGGTACGTCTAGACTACACCTTTTTTCAGAAAAAGGTATGCAAAATGCGCTCTGCATTTTGTGTACCTTTTTGGGGTTTTTTTTTTGGAAGAGGCTTTTCCAAAATTTGGCCCATCTACACTGGGCCAAATTTTGGAAAAAAACCCCTCTTTCGGAAGATCCCTTCTTCCTCATGGAACAAAAAGAACAGGGCTTCCAAAAGAGCGCATCTGCTATTCCTCAAAAAAAAAAAAGCGGAAGAGCAAACATGTTCCCTGGACACGGGCGGAGTTTTGTTGGGATACCGGTATCACGAAAACCACCGCAATCTAGGCGTACCTTCCATGACTTTCAGTTTTATTGACGTTCTAAACATTCAAAGTAAAACTTTTTCAGTTTTCTCTCTTGCTTATTATTTATTTGCATGGTAACAGAGGAACAACAAATCTTCTGCATGTCTTAGAAGCTCCCCAGGAGAGCAGACTTTTGGGACCACACACTTAGTGGGGAGTCATATAGCATCACAAGGGACAGAAGAAGTTGAAGCACTTATCGGAGAAATGGGAGAAGTTAGAGGCTTGGAGAAGTGAGATCTCTGCCACATAGGAATCTTAAACCACACAGGAGATTTCATGACCGACACCTTCCATGTTCAACAGTTTCTAAGATGCATGAGTTCAGGGTACATTCTCTTCCCACTTTGATGTCCACTTGGCAGTTACTTTCCTCTACTGTGTAGTTCCTACACAGTCTACTCTAGGGCTATGTCTACACAGTTTCCTTCTTCCGCAAAAGCCTATGCAAATGAAGTGTGGATTAGCATATGCCATGCTTTATTTGCATAATTAATTAGGAGCTGTTTTTGCGCAAGAGGTTTTTGCGCAAAAAGATGCTGTCTACACAGCACCCTGCATAAAACCCCCTTTGCAGGCTGTGCTTCTTCATTTTTCAGGAAGAATGGCTCATGCGCAAGAGGAGGTTTTTGCGTAAAAAGGCACCCTCTACACGGCACCTTTTTGCGCAAAAACCTCTTGCACAAAAAGGCTCCTAATTAATTATGCGAATGAAGCGTGGCAATATGCTAATCCACACTTCATTTGCATAGGCTTTTGCAGAAGAAGGAAGCTGTGTAGACATAGCCTAGGAGTGCTACTGTGGCACAGCTGCACTAAAGCAGCTGTGCTGCTGTAGCATACCTGGTGAAGAGGCTCTATGCTGACGGGGAAGGGGAGACCAAGAGGGCCATTTGGCTCAGGCCTCAGGAGACAAAGGGGCCTCAAATTTTGAAAGTCATAATTCTGTTATTGTAAAATGATTTTGCTTCAGCTGAAGGTGAGTTTAACCTTTAAATAAGATGTTTATCTCTGCATAGGAAATTTTCATATTCCTATTTTTTCTTATGTGTCTTTGTATACAATAACCATATCAGGCTCAGATGTAAGCTACCTCTTCGTCCAATTTTAGATTCACCGTTAAAGATTTTTTTGTAATAATAAACTTTTAATTCTAGTTGGTTAATAAACTTTATATCTAATCTGGCAATCATCCCACATTCATAATAATGCACCAGTTATTAGAGGAATTTAATAACAGGAACATGTTAGCAGACAAAAGTTCAAGACTTTGAAATGAGGCTATAAAGGCCACAGTAAATAACACCCCCCAAACCATTATTATATAATATTCATTGCAAAGTACATACAATTAAACTTTTGTATAACCAATAGTCTTTAGCGAATTAATTTATTGTGTGTTACTGTGTTTTAAAACAACCCCTTTATAAAAATGAAGCGAAGATCTGAAATAGTGCAAGTAAGAGATGGCAAAAGCAACTGAGTGAAGCAGCAGTTAAGAGTTTAAAGTCAATAACATCATTTCTTGTAGAAAAAATGCCTCAGCCATTAGACGATGACCATACTGACAGTGACACTTCCAGTTCTGATGATGAAAACTTTATACCCACAAATGACATTTCAAGGTGCAACAACAATGAGGTAGTTAATGAAGATACAGAAATGAATAAACACAGAAACTAATAACTGGAAAAATCTCCTTGAGCGCATATTAAATGTCATTCTTTTTCTTTCTGAATGGAGATTGGCTTTGTTTGGTTCTAGTCAATGTGTCGGTGTCCCTACAAATGAAAACTTTCTTGGTGTACTTGAGCTTCTTAGCAAGTATGACCCACTTTTATCAGGCTATGTTAAGCGTGTTCGTGAATCACAAGAGAGTGGGAAACGCATGCAAGTCCATTACCTGTCTACCAGAATACAGAATGAGTTTATTGAGCCTCATTTGTGCAAACAACAATTCTTGAAGAGATACAATATGCAAAGTACTTTTCAATTATTATTGATGCAACTCCAGACTGTTCTCATAAAGTGCGGATGACCTTGGTTCAAGTCTGCTTTGGCCAAGCCTCTGACAATGGATCCAATATGACTGGGAAATACCATGGAGTATACTGTCCTTCTTGAACAAAATCCAAACTGTATTTTCTCCAGTTGTAGCAACCACACACTAAATCTTGTCGGCGTTGATTGTGCTGAATCATGCAAGGAAGCAATCACATACTTTGGAACAATCTTGCAATTGTACAACCTCTTCAGTAGCAGTCCTTGAAAATGGAAAATTCTGAAGCAGCATCTGCTTGTTTCCCTTCACAGCATGTTGATGAGATGGTCAGCATGAATTGATGGCATTAAACCAGTTGCACAGCATTTGGACTCTGTGAGACAGGCTTTAAGTGAACTTGAATCTCTTACTCTCATAGCACATGCTCACACTGAGCTTAAGTCAACTCAGAAGTATACTTCCAAATTTGAATGCATTTTAATGTTGTTCATGTGGATGAAGCTGCTAAAAATGATCCATGAACCTAATCTTGTAATTGAAGCATGCAATGCTGCATTAGATGTTGAAAGATGTTAACACAGAACGACTTCTTAAAGATATTCCAAAGATTTGTCACGAATGGGATGCAATGCTTTTTTAGTCCAAATCAGTAGCACAGGATATTGACATTTTATCTGAGTTTTCCATCAAGCACAGCCTAACATCTCAATTTGATGCAAAAAGGCACTATATCAAGACAACAGGTTTGGTTGTTATTACTGACTCCATCAAATATGGTCTTACACGTCAATTTGAGTCACTGTGACAAATTTGTACCCTTTTTGGATTCAAATTTGTACTCCTTTTTTGGGAGTTCAGAGAACTAAGTGATGAGGATCTATATTCAGCATCTGAACAGTTTCAACAAAGATACAACAATGAAATTTCAAGAGATCTCTGTGACGAGATCATCCTCCTGAAATGTATACATTCCATCAACTTTAAATCGGACTAAACCAAAAGAACTGCTTCAAGAAATATTCAATCTTGGCCTGTGACTATATTTCCTATTATCACAATTGCATTACATATTTTTCTCAATCTCCCTGCATCAGTGGTTTCAGGGGAATGCACATTCACTGTGTTAAAACAGGTAAAGAACTATCATCATTCTACAATGGGACAAGAGCATTTGAATGGGCTCGCAATGCTTAACATTAACAGTGATGTTGCACATAAATTAGATTTTCTTCAGTTATAAACAAGTTTGCACACAACAAGGCAGAAAAGCCTTCCTAAAATGATGGGTTTTGCTTGCAGTGAAAACTCACAATTACAGTTACATTTTTAATATACATGCTATTGATATAATGACTTAATTGTTAATAAATAAATGCCTCAAGTGTTCATTTTCATATATTCTTTTGGTTGTAATATGACCCTGAAGATGAGAAGTTAGATACGTCAGGGGACTGGGCTGGGGCCTCTAAACTCAAAGTGGCCTGGGCCTCCGTCGTTCTCTGAGAGGGCCTGGAGAGAGTGCTCCCATTGGCCTAATAAAACCATCTCTATGAGAGGCAGTAGCTATGTTGATGGGAGAAGCTCTCCCACTGTCATAGTGTTGTCCACAATGTCACTTAGTTTGGTGTACTTTACAGTGCTCAGGGGTTGGCTTATTCAAACCCTAAATGACATAAATTATACAGACATAACATATAGTGTAGATATGCCCTTAGACACACAGTGCTCCAGGCATGAGTTAGTATTGTAGCTATACAGCAAGACAAGGGCAACTAAAATGATTAGGGGTTTGGAACAGGTCCCATATGAAGAGAGGCTAAAGCGACTGGGACTTTTCAGTTTAGAAAAGAGGAGACTGAGGGGGGATATGATAGAGGTATATAAAATCATGAGTGGTGTGGAGAGGGTGAATAAAGAAAAGTTATTTATTAGTTCCCATAATAGAAGAACTAGAGGACACCAAATGAAATTAATGGGTAGCAGGTTTAAAACTAATAAAAGAAAGTTCTTCTTCACACAGCGCATAGTCAACCTGTGGAACTCCTTGCCAGAGGAGGCTGTGAAGGCTAGGACTATAACAGAGTTTAAAGAGAAGCTAGATAATTTCATGGAGGTTATATCCATAAAAGGCTATTAGCCAGGGGATAGAAATGGTGTCCCTGGCCTCCGTTTGTCAGAGGCTAGAGATGGATGGCACAAGACAAATCGCTTGATCATTGTCTTCGGTCCACCCCCTCTGGGGCAGCTGACGCTGGCCACTGTCAGCAGACAGGCTACTGGGCTAGATGGACCTTTGGTCTGACCCAGTACGGCCATTCTTATGTTCTTATGTACATGCCATGGAGAGTACCTAACCCTTCTTTCTGCTCTACTGATTAAGAGCCTACTTCAAGCACTACCTTTCCCCCAAGAAGTGCTTCATTGCTTTGTACCTCTTCTCCCCCCTCATCTCCATCACCACAGAGAAGGGCTAGTGGGGCAGATTATTCTTGTCTTTACTGTCCTGACTTGTGAAGATTTCCCTGTCCCCACTTCCTCTTAGGAGCAGCAAGGTGGGAGAAGGTGTGTCAGCAGTCCTTGGTTCACCTGTCACTGTGGTGTCAACTGTTGCCCCCCGTCTGTACAGGCCACTATACTTGGTGGCAAGGAGTGGCGTGAGGAGCAAGGGGGTATCCAGGCCTACCCACTACTCTGGGTCCCAGCCCAGAGGCCCTCTGGAGGCAGCCTTGTCCTGCCCTCCTCTACTAACCCTTTACAGCCTCTTGTTCTGTGGGCCACTTCCCTGGGTCTGCTCCCATGAGCCTGCGCAACATTGCTCTTAAGTGCGTCTCTGGGAACTGGTCCCTCCATAGTCAGGACCCAACTGCCCTCTTGTTGGTCCCTAAAAAGCCTGTCCCTGATTGGGCAGGGCTCTGCGCAGGCTCCCTCCAGCCTGCTTTAACCCCTTCCAGCCAGTGTGAGGCAGTCGCCCCACCACAAGGTGCAAATAGATGTGCAGAAATGTGGCAAAAAGTCAGGACGACAATTTGAGTACATGGAAGAGGGCATGAAAATGCCACAAAAATGACTAAACAAATTTATGAAAGGAAAAAATGTAAATCACACAAATTTTGTGAAGCTGTAGAATTGAATTTTAGACAAGAACCTGGCTAGAAACATACTTTTATAGTAATCAGTAATAGGTTTTGGGTTTTTTTGAATGATTGCACTTGTGATAATATATTAACCTTGCTAGATAAGATTAGTTTGTGTTCTATTAAATCCTATTTTAGTATAGTGAATACCAGGAAATTATGTCAAGAATATTTAGTGATTTTCTAGGTTATTGTGATAAGGCATTCAATGTGTCACAATGACATTACTAACTCAAGCTCTACTTTGCTGTGTTCTATTTTTCTTTGATTTTAACTGAAAATTGCAATGCATAGAAAGAGAATATTTTATACTTTCTCTTCCAAAGTATGTCTGTTTGAATATGATCAAGTGTTAAGCAACCTATGTTTAACATTTTTCTTTCATAAAACATTACAGTATCTTGCCACCTAATTATATTGAATTTCATTTTGAATGCTAAGAATACATTACTTGTGGTTCAAATAATTAATTTGTTTTATTGTATGTTTACTGGTCAAAAATTAGCATGACTATATGGGAGACAATATAAATGAAGGAAAGGTGCAAACAATTATGTAGAAGTGAACAGTTTTAAAAGTTATAGGCTATTGCATTGAGACTAAAGTTTTGTTTAATCAAGGATTTAACCAGAATTGCATTTTTAACCAAATGAGAAATTCCAAGAAATAGAAATTTGGCGTCTCTAATTATAACAATCCTACCAACTACAGCAACCTCACATCCTCCCCAGGCTATTACTGCCACTTCTTTTATTATATTTTAAAATGTATCTTTTGCTCTAAACCCGACTGCCGAGACACAGGTTCATATGCTAGTTATCTTTCAACCTGACAACCTGAAATGCTTCAACCTTCTCTTCTCTAGACCCTCCCATGTTCCTATCTTTCCCCATTCCTGTCCACCAAATTTGTTGCCACCAAATTTTCCTTCCCACAGTTCTGACTATACCTTCTTTCAAGCCCTTTCAGAAAAAATTCTCTTCCACGCAAGATTCTCCTCCTCAGTTTTAAGGCATTTTATAAGCTGACCACCTTATGCCTCATCTCAGACCCCTCCTTTCATGTGTTCTAATATCATCCCTGCTTGTTCACTGTCATCCTTGAATCTTTTCTCATTCATCCTCAACGTGCTGGAAATAGTCAAATGTTTTCTTGATGTTCACCTAAACACCAAGATCCTTAACCAACCTCCTCCATGACACATTTCAAGCGTTTACCACTTTTTCTGTATTGTCTGGCTCTATTTTAGATTATTACTGCTTCCCCTTACTAAGGAAACCCTTCAGCCTTAGGGATCTGTTAATTTTTTAGCAAAGCATTATTTTTACATGTACATGTAGAGAACAATAATTCTGTCATCAAGGAAAACACATAAGTGCTTCCAATGCTGGTTACTTTAAGTAAAATCAGATGTTTCTGAAAACCTTAATGTTCACTATTAGTATACTGTTGCTCTCAGTATATAAATATTAGCTCTACTATGGGATCCCTCTACTATAGCCCTTCACCTATAGCCTAGTTTATTATATAAAAACTAGATGAGTCATGGATAAGATTTAGCCTATATTTTCTTGAAACCAAAAATCCTTATGTACTAATTTGAATTAACTAAACTTGATTAACTACAGAGTAACATTTTCTAAGTTTGCCCCATCTACATGAGTTTAACTCATGAGTGGAAGAGCACTGGCCTCTTCCATTCCAACATAATTTGGCTGAAAGCAGACAACCTACCACAACTGAAGTTTTCAATAATTCCATAATGTTCAAGTAAACTTCACTGTAAAAACTGTAATGGTTTAAAAGAAAACAAATTGCATCCTAATGTGCAGCTTCCCAAGGTTGATTGAAAACATTTAATTCCTAAAATCCCTTAAAAGGCTGTGAGGAAGATGATTAGAACCAAATTAAAGAGTTTGGTTAAAAATGAATATAAAAGTATACACATGAGTAAAGATAATGTTCAAGAGTGCCAAACTGCAGTTATTTAGGAATCATTGAAACAATTGTAGTTACTGATTAATAACAGTACTACACAATATATTATAAAACTGGTTATCAGTGTGCTAACACCACATTAATGCACAAACCTTAAGGCTCAGTTTTAAATGACATCAGCTACTGAGAATTGCCAAAAAAAAAAGCTATTGTTACTTATTCATTTCACTCTAAATGCACTATTTTCCCACTCCTTTTGCAAATGTGCTCTCTTAATATGTGAGAGTGCATTTGGAATTGGAATAAAATGAACCATTCTCTAGAAAGATCGCAATTGGTATGCATAAGGTGTTCACTGAGACAGGAAATGGTTGTTTTACCAGACTGATACAGATTTTTGTGAATGTGTAATGACTCTTTAAGAAGCCCAATATAAAATTATGAAATGGGGGCCTCTGGCAGATGGCTTTCTGTGACAACATTGCTAAAAGCAGATAAATAGTTGAGATATTTGGACATGTATTCTTGCACACATCCTGAGCAGGCAAAAAGAGAGATGGAAAGCAGAGAAATAGAACCCAGACCTCTAGATTTCCAGCCAGTGCTCTGTGCCAGTACACCATACTACTCCTTATCAAGCCTAATGAAAGATACTAAAGGAAGTTCTGATGAATTTCTTGCACTGGCCCATCCAGACAAAATTCTTTATTATCTATTTTCTTTATTCATATTTTCTGTACTGCTTTGTAGTAGACTGCATATGCTTTTCTCATAATTGCTTGTGACCTATGTTTATTTATATTTTAAAAAGTCCTGACTACTTCCAGACACTATTAAAAATAAACCATTTTAATTGTTCTGATATTTTATGTCCTCCTCCCCTTTCCAGCCCAGTCTGACCGGATGGAACATTGTTTTTGCTTGGGCTATTACTATTTCTGCTAGAGCTGGGAGAAAAAGAGATGTCGGGGGATCAGCAAACAGTAACCAAAGTTCCAGTCAAGTGAATGTATGTTGTCTAGGAGTTGTCAGGTATCCTTTTACAGGCATATACATTTGTTTAATACATTCATTCCTCTGCTTTCTTTACCAGATAAGCCATCAAACATATGTATTTTTTCATATGACTGCGAATCTCACTGCCTTCAGTTAAAAGTGTAAGTTTCACCTCTGCCCTGGCTTTCTCATTACACCATTAAAAATGACAGAATTGTAAATAATAATAATAAAGTTGCACATGCTCTCCACCCTGTGGGAAGAGGGGCAGATAAAACAAGACCCACGTAAGGCACTCACCAGTATGGTTACATGGATTCAAAAGGGACTCTGACCATCCCTTGTGATTAGTATACCACAATCCTGAGCTTGAACTCTAGTTAATCAAGTCTCCCAATTTACTAAATACACCCCAGAAAAAGGGGCACCATGCTTTACAATGCCTTTCACCCCCTCCTAATATAACCCCATTTTTACAAAGTTTCCTGAAGGCTTTCAGAAACTGGATTCTCCTGTATTTGTAAAAAATCTTCTAACTGCTAACGACTTTAACGAGGGTGTTGTGGTTGAGGCATTAGCCTGACTCAGGAGATTTGAGCCAGACTTCCTGTGTGACTTGGGGCCCTTCATCGGTGCATAAGATTTCTGAGATAGGGGGATAATACTTCAGTTTTCAAGTTTCTCGTTCTTTGTCTCAGTCTTCTCTATTTGTATTGTAAGCTCTTCACGGCAGAAATTCGCTCTCAATAGGTTTGTACAATGCCTTGCCCATTAAAGCCCTTACCATCATTGTGGCCACTAGGTGAAACTAACAATAAAATAAATCAATGTAGTAGTGGCAGCAAGCAACTTGTTCCCAGAGTGATAAATCAGGGAAAGTATGGGAGACACAACTCCCCCTTTTCTGCTAGAGAGAGACTACCTCCCTGCCCCATGCTCTCCCAGGCTTGAGGAATTGTGGTTTCCACTCCACCTGCCACTTCGCTGGCTGATGAACTGTGAAATCCTTTAGGACATGTCAACACTAGAAAATGATCTTGAAAGAACTAAATTTGACATAACTCCTGAGTTAACAAAATCGAAATAGCTACAGGGGAAGTACCGAAATTAGTCAGAATTATTCCGAAATAGCGTGTCCACATTGATTGCAGCCTGCCTTGGATTTAGAGCCTCCCATAAGCACTGTTGGGAGGGCAGCAGAAGAGTGGACACTTCCTGTGGATGCTTGGTTAGGCAAGCTGCGATGCATGCTTTCAGGGGCTCCTACAGCCACATCTCACATGCCTCTCTTCCACTGCCTCCCCCCTCATGAGACACAAAAGGGATGCATTGTGCTCTGGTTGCCCTTGAAGACTCCACAGCACTCACAACATGGAGCCAGAGCTTCTGCCGAGCAGTGCTAGGCTCATGGGCCTTGTGCTGCGCCTCATGGCACAGTTCATCCAGACCGCCCACGGGCTGATCCAGCAGGATGAGAACCAGCCTGGACTGCAGGCCCTGCTCACCCAGGTCCTGGTGCTCCTGCTGTTGCGCATGTTCCTCAATCTCCTGAACAAAAGCAGAAAGCCACTTCTGGCAGCAGGAGACCAGTTCAGACAGGTGGGACTGCATCGTCCTACAGCGATGGGATGACCAGCAGTGGCTGCAAAACTTCCTCATGTGGAAGGTCACCATCCTTGAGCTCTGTGTGTGGCTCGCCCCTGCCCTCAGGCAACAGGACACCCTCATGAGACCCGCTATCCCTGTGAAGAAGTGCGTCACCATCACCCTGTGGAAGCCAGACAGCTACCACTCAGCCGGGAACCAGTTTAGCACGGGTAAATCCAGAGTCAGAGCTGTGCTCCTACAGGTAGCTCAGTAGTTTGAGCATTGGCCTGCTAAATCCAGGGTTGTGAGCTCAATCCTTGAAGGGGCCATTTAGGGAGCTGGGGCAAATCTGTCAGGGATGGTACTCGGTCCTGCCATGAGGGTAGGGGACTGTACTTGATGACCTCTCAAGGCCCCTTCCAGTTCTATGGTATAGGTAGCCAAGGCCATCAACCAGGTGCAGTTCAAGGGCAGTCATCACAAGTGACACTGTGTATGAAGCCAGCTCTGAGCTGACAGCAAAGGTCTCGGTTCAGCTGATGGCTTTGAGCAAGACCATATATTGCCTAGAGTGCGGGCACTTTCCTGCTGGGACACACATGCACCAGGGGAGCATCACTACACTCATGGTGTGGGGACAAGCAGGAATGGAAATGTGCTAGCCAGGCTGAAAGCTGGTGAGAGGGAGTGGAGGGACAGGGCATCTCAGTGTCCTGCATTGGTGGGCATGGTCACCTGGCTCTCCTCCTCCTTGTCTGCAACCCTGCCCCTGGCCAGACTACACAATGACCAGGGGAGGGGAAACATGACCTGCACCCCTCCCAGGATGGCATCCAGCTGCTCAAAGTAGTGACATCTGTGCTCTAAAGCATCTGCTCAGCCCCCTGGCCTTGTGGTAGACCTGCCAGAGCTCCTTGACCTTCATCTTGACCAGGTCCAATTGTGGGCCTTTGTTGGCCAGGCTGGTGGCAATCCAGTGGTAGACATCCACATTTCTCTTTCTGGTATGGAGATTCTGGAGGTTGGTCTTCTCCCACAAATCTTGATGAGGTCCAGGATCTCTGTACCAGTCCAGGCCGCAGCTCTCCTGCGTCCCTGCCTAGTGGCAGCTGAGGGAGCTGAGGGAACAGAAGGAGTGCTAGCAGCTATAGGAGGCTCTGAGGCAGCATTGGAGTCACTCCCTTGGATGCTGCTGTGTAACACGGGGCTTTCACAGCTCACTACGTGGGACAAGCCCTTCTCCTGATGCCCTGGAGTTTTAAGTTCCACAGAAGGGGAGCAGTGGAGATGCCAGGTGTGGCCCAAGCGGTCAGAACTGCAGCTGAGAGAGGCCTCTGGAGGCCAATTATTTTGAATTAGCACCAGCACAGCGTCTAGACGAACATTATTTCAAAATGACAATTTCAAAATAAGTGTCATTCCTGAGGAAAGCAGGAGTACAAATTTCAAAATAACCAGTTTTGAAATAACGGGCTTGGTAGGGTGGATACTCTGCTTCTTATTTCAACCTATGGGGTTTATTTTGAAATAACTCCCTAATGTAGACCAGGGCTTAGTGAACTACAGATAGGAAGAGCTTGTGGCTGACTGAAGACTTCATGAGCTTAAGTCCTGACTGTAGATGATGGAAGACCAATGCCAGATGGGAGAAGAATAATTCAAATTGTGAGTCCACTTTCCCCTACAGAATGATCTCTCCCTCCTGCAGATTCTCCTACCCCTCCAGGGAGATAGAAGAAAAGAGAATATTTCCATTTGCCTATTGAAGTGGCACTATCACCTTCTTCCCATTGCTAGTAAAAATCCAGGGGAAACAGTGGCCCTGTGAATTCCCTCTCCCCTCTTGCCCATCCCTGGTACGATTGAGGAGTGAGTGGAGAATATGAATTGGGAGCAACCCTATTTGGTTTCATGCTGTGCACACACAGGAACATACACACTTTTTGCTGGTTGCCAGTGGCCTGCCTGGGAACATGTATTTCTTTTTCCTTTGTTTCTTTTCACTTCCTGATGTTCTAGCCCCTCACACAAGATGCTGCAAATCAAACCAATCGCAATACAAGTCCATGAGAACTGCTGATCTCCCCACTCCTATTTAATCAGTGGTGCTAAGTCAGTAACATCAAAGGCCTGTGCCTTGGCTCGAGAAGTAAAATGTGCTTTGCCAGTGTACTTACAGTCCATACCTTGAGCTGAACCTGCCAAGCTACAGATGCTGAACCAATAACTCAGGAGGCCAATTCCTGGACCTTAGCCCAGCAAGTGATAGGCCCTGATGAGAGATACGGGATCAGAATCTGAACATCAACCTTGACTTACTGGGACAAGCATTTAACCAGATGCAGCTAAGCTGATTGTGACTCAAGCTTGTGAGAACATAAGAACAGTCATATGGGTCAGATCAAAGGTCCACCCAGGACCCATCCCGTCTTCCAACAGTGGCCAATTCCAGGTGCTCCGGGGGAAGGAACAGAACAGGTAATCATCAGGTCATCCACTCCCTGTCACTCATACACAGCTTCTGGCAAACAGAGACTAGGGACACCATCCCTTCCCATCCTGGCTAGTAGCTACTGATGGACCTGTCCTCTATAAATTTATCTAGTCCTTTTTTGAACCCTGTTATAGTCTTGGCCTTCACAACATCTTCTGGCAAGGAGTTACACAGGGTGACTGTGTGTCATGTGAAGAAATACTTGCTTGTGTTTGTTTTAAAACTGATGCCTATTAATTTCATTTGGTGACTGCAAGTTCTTATGCTATGAGTAAATAACATTTCCTTATTTATTTTCTCCACACCAATCATGATTTTATAGACTTTTATCATATCCTCCCAATCACCTTTTTTTCCAAGCTGAAAAGGCCCAGTCTTAATCTTTCCTCATTGTCAGCTGTCAGCAAGGATAGGGGAGGCCCATTGATCAGTGAGGTGGGAGAAACAGTAACAGGAAACCTGGAAATGGCAGAGATGCTTAATGACTTCTTTGTTTCGATCTTACCGAGAAGTCTGATGAAGGAATGCCTAACATAGTGAATGCTAGTGGAAAGGGGGTAGGTTTAGAAAATAAAATAAAAAAAGAACAAGTTAAAAATCACTTAGACAAGTTACATGTCTGCAATTCACCAGGGCCTGATGAAATGCATCCTAGAATACTCAAGTAGCTGACAGAGGAGGTATCTGAGCCTTTAGCTATCATCTTTGGAAAATCATGGAAGACAGGAGAGATTCCAGAAGACTGGAAAAGGGCAAATATAGTGCCCATCTATAAAAAGAGAAATAAGAACAAGCCAGGAAACTACGGACCAGTCAGTTTAACTTCTGTGCCAGAAAAGTTAATGGAGCAAGTAACTAAGGAAATCATCTGCAAACACCTGGAAGATAATAAGGTGATAGGAAACAGCCAGCATGGATTTGTAAAGAACAAATCATGTCAAACCAATCTGATAGCTTTCTTTGATAAGGGAGAAGCAGTAGATGGGGTATACCTAGACTTTAGTAAGGTATTTGATACAGTCTTGCATGATCTTCTTATCAATAAACTAGGCAAATACAATTTAGATGGGGCTACTATAAGGTGGGTGCATAACTGGCTGGATAACCATTCTCAGAGAGTAGTTCACAATCCTGCTGGAAAGGTTTATAACAAGTGGGTTTCCACAGGGGTCTGTTTTGGGACCAGTTCTGTTCAATATCTTCATCAACGATTTAGATATCGGCATAGAGAGTACGCTTATTAAGTTTGCAGATGATACCAAGCTGGGAGGGGTTGCGACTGCTTTGGAGGATAGAGTCATAATTCAAAATGATCTGGACAAATTGGCGAAATGGTCTGAGGTAAAGAGGAAGAAGTTTAATAAAGACAAATGCAAAGTGCTCCACTTAGGAAGGAACAATCAGTTTCACACATACAGAATGGGAAGTGACTGTCTAGAAAGGAGTATGGAAGAAAGGGATCTAGGGGTTATAGTGGACCACAAGCTAAGTATGAGTCAATAGTGTGACGCTGTTGCAAAAAAAGGAAACATGATTCTAGGATGCATTAACAGGTGTGTTGTGAGCAAGATACGAGAAGTCATTCTTCCGCTCTACTCTAAGCTGATTAGGCCTCATTTGGAGTATTGTGTCCAGTTCTGGGCACCACATTTCAAGAAAGATGTGGAGAAATTGGAGAGGGTCCAGAGAAGAGCAACAAGAATGATTAAAGGTCTAGAGAACATGACCTATGAAAGAAGACTGAAAGAATTGGGCTTGTTTAGCTTGGAAAAGAGAAGATTGAGAGGGGACATGATAGCTGTTTTCAGGTATCTAAAAGGGTGTCACAAGGAGGAGGGAGAAAAATTGTTCTTTCTGGACTCTGGGGATAGAACAAGAAGCAATGGGCTTAAACTGCAGCAAGGGAGGTTTAGGTTGGACATTAGGAAAAAGTTCCTAACTGTCAGGGTGGTTAAACACTGGAATAAGTTGCCTAGGGAGGTTGTGGAATCTCCATCTCTGGAGATATTTAAGAGCAGATTAGATAAATATCTATCAGGGATGGTGTAGATGGTACTGGGTCCTGCCATGAGGGCAGGGGACTGGACTCAATGACCTCTCGAGGTCCCTTCCAGTCCTAGTATTCTATGATTCTATACCACAAACGTGTACCATGGATTTATACTGAGGCAATATGACCCTGTAAAATGCTGGTTGCCCATACCAAATTACTTGAAAGGGAAGAAGGGAATGTGAATGTGAGTCAAAGTATAGTATTTGTAAGGTGGTCATCTTGAACTTTGAAAAGGACAAGGTGACCTCCATTTTGTTTACCTTCTTGTTCCTCTGTCGTGGGCAAAAGAGCAAGAAGAGTAGCAAAATTGTTGCTAGGTAACACTTGTCTATAAAGGTGGGATAGAACTAGTGAAGGGAGCGGGGGGTTAGCGCTCTTTAACTCAGAACTATTGTGTTCATTGAAGCGGAGGTTTGGAATAGCTGCTCAGCTGCAGTCACTATTCCCACCTACACTGACAGATGTCAGGGCTTGTTAGGTTATTTGTTCTCTGGTTTCGGGTCTGGGAAGCACACACGCACACTTGGTTTAAAACTGCTTACGTAGGGTCTGATACCATGCAGAGATGATGCAAAGAGGGATAGGAAGGGTTTTAGTTAGTTCTACCTACCTGTTCCTGTGCCCATTGCCTTGGGTTTATTTTCTAAGGCAAGCTCTGAGAGACAGGTTTTACAGAGGGGACTATGTGTGAAGAATTTACTGTAAGCTTCTCTGCATCTTCTGAATAGGGATTTGGGTTCTGGCCCTTTTGGAAAGGAGGAAAAGCCTTGCAACCCCTAGTTCTTGTGCTATGAGGAGTAAATAACATTTCTTTATTTACTTTCTCCATGCCCGTCATGATTTTATAGACCTCTATCATATCCCCCTTCCTTAGTCATATTTTCCAACCTGAAAAGACTCAGTCTTAATAATCTCTCCTCATATGGTGGCTTTTCCATACTCCATTCATTTTGTTGCCCTTTCCTGAACCTTTTCCAATTTCAATATATCTTTTTTGAGATGGGGCAATCCCATGTGCACACAGGATTCAAGAATTGGGCACTCCACAGATTTATATGGAGGCAATATGATATTTTCTGTCTTCTTATCTATTTCTTACTGAAAGATTTCCGACATTGTTTGCTTTTATCAACTTTGCATTTATCAAGATAAAATTTCATCTGCCACTTTGTTGCCTAGTCACCAGGACCGAATTAACTCTTCTGGAGATCCAGGGCTATTAGATTTTGTGGAGCCTCCTAGGCTCCAGGATGAGACCAAAAATGAGGGGACCAAAGTGTGGAATGGGGCTGAGGACTGAGGCAGGCAGTTGGATGCAGCGGGAGTAAGGACTTTGACTGGGAGTGCGAGCTCTGGGGTGGGACTAGGCATGAGGCATTTGTGGTGCAGGAGGAAGCTCCAGGCTGTGGTCAAGGGGTTTGGAGTATGGGAGTGTGTTAAGGAGAGGAGATTGGGGTTGGAGTGGGAGTGTGGGGTCTGGCTGGGAGGGTACAGGAGGGGGTTGTGGCAGGGAATTGGGGTGCAGGGTGCTCACCTGGGGCAACTTTCCTTGGGTGACACAGACCCTAGGGAGGGAAGGGGCTAGGTGGCTCTGCGCACTGCCCTGTACTTGCCTGCAGGCACTGCCTCTGTACTTGCCTGCAGGCACTGCCCCCTGCAGATTCCATTGGCTAGGAATTGTGGCCATTGGAAGCTGTGGTGGTTGATGGGGCCTGCAGGCAAGAGAAGTGTGCAGATGGAGCTTCCCAGCACTTGCAGCTCCAGCCCAGTGATGGGGGCAGAAACAGCAGCCTGTGGATTTGTGTCATCTCCCCTCTCTCCCACCAGGCAGGGCTGGAATGTGTAGGCTGAAGGACTGCAAACCAGGACCCCGGGCTAAGTGGGCCCCACAAAATGATCTGCTGTTTTGGTAGCCCAGAGATGTTTTCATGGGGTCCTGGGCTACGGAGTCTAAAGCCCTTTCCTTAAACCTGCCCTGCCAGTTACTCACTTATGTGAGATCCCTTTGTACCTCTTCATAGTCTGCTTGAGGCTTATCTTAAGTAATTCTGTATCATCTGCAAATTTTGCCAACTCACTGTATACTCCTTTTTCCAGATCACTTATGAATATTTTGAAAAAGACTGGTTTCAATAAAAACTCCTGGGGGACCCCATTATTTGTCTCTTTCCATTCTGAAAACTGCCTATTCATTCTTACTCTTTGGGTATGTCTAGACTACATGGCTCCGTCAACGGAGCCATGTAGATGAACTTTCTAGACATAGGGAAATGAAGCGGCGATTTAAATAGTCGCCGCTTCATTTACATCAAAATGGCTGCCGCGCTGTGCCGATCAGCTGTTTGGAGGCACAGTGCAGTAGTCTGGACACTCCGCGGTCGACAACGAAAGCCTTTGTCGACCGCCCCGTTATGCCTTGTGGAATGAGGTTTACCGGGGCGGTCAACAAAAGCTTCCGTTGTCGACCACGGAGCATCCAGACTACCGCGCTGTGCCGCCAAACAGCTGATCGGCACAGCGCGGTGGCCATTTTGATGTAAATGAAGTGGCGATTATTTAAATCGCCGCTTCATTTCCCTTTTTCAAGTACACTAATCAACATGGCTCCGTCGACGGAGCCCTGTAGTTTAGACGTACCCTTTGTTTCCTATCTTTTAACGAGTTACCAATCCATGAGAGGGCCTTACTTCTTATCCCATGACAGCTTACATTGCTCAAGAGGATTTGGTGAGGAAACTTGTCAAAGGATTTCTGAAAATCTAAGCACGCTATATCCACTGCACATCCCTTCTTTGCCCCTCAAAGAATTCTAGTAAATCAGTGAGTGTGACGGGGTGTGCATACTGTGCACTAGGCCGGAAGGGGTTAATTCCCCGTGGTTAGAGAAAGTCCTGCTTCCTAGCCATAATGGGCATGGTATAAAAGGGAGCAACTCAGCTCAGTCTGGGCTGGATGCTGGAGAGGAAGAACTTGCAGCAGGCACTCACCAGATTCAAAAGGAACTCACACCGTCCCCTTTATTAGTATACCACAATCCTGAGTTTGAACTCAGAGATGGACCAGCCACAGAGCCTGACAGTGGGAACTGGTTAACCAGGAGCCTGGAATGAGCCTCCAGATCCTGGCAGTGATTGAGCTGAGGAAGTGAAGGACCATGAAGCCTCACAGATTGCTGTGCTGCTGGAGATGGTAAGGAGTGATCCATGGAGGGTGTGTGAGAGGTATCTCCCACCTGCATGAGCTTGGTGTGTTTTGTTGGGGTATCTTTCTGAGTCAGTGGTAGACTACTCCAGCATTGACAGGGACAGGGTTGGGGTCAGGTAGAGTTGTGTGTGCCTCTGCCCCACCCCATCCATCTAACCCCATTCCCCTTTGACTCTGGCCATTAGGGTGTGCTGCCCTGCAAAGATGAACTGAATTAGGCCTCTGACTGGCAGTGGTAATAGCAATGCCCACAACCCCTCTGAACCTCCCTCTCAGGATGGGGTGTGAAAACACTGCCACAGTGAGGCATTATTTCTCTTTACAAAAAACCATTGTGACTTTACCCCAGCAAATAATATTCACCTATGTGTTTGATGATGTTGCTCTTTGCTATGGTTTCAACCAGTTTGCCCAGTATTGAAGTTAGACATATGGGCCTGTAATTGTCAGGATCACCTCTGAAGCCCTTTTTTAAAACGATCATCATATTAGCTATCTTCCAGTCATTTGTCTGTGCTGATTGCATAATCATGGTCAATATAATGTTAGTGAACATACCACCTCAAGGTGGTATGTACTGACAAGTTATATTCGATCGGAAGTCACTTTCACACAAGCTAATTTAGTTCAAGTAAAAATGAGATGTTTCCAACTGCTGGTGCTACCATTTACATCTGCTCTCTGAAAAGTGCCCTGTGATATTTCTGCTTTATGCACATAATAAAACATAGTACAGTTTTTCTGAGAAGGGGAAAACATCTTGTTTTGCTGTAGCATAGCTACTGTTGCACAAGATTTACCGGTGCCAGATATTTTTAAGATAATGCGTTAGAGGTAATAGTAGTGGGTAGGGTACGAGCAAGAAGACGTAATTTGACCTGTTTTAAGATGCATGTGCTGCAATAAGAGAACAAAATACTCATTTTTTCATCCAGAAAGCCAGTGCTAGGAGCTGAATGATAAAGTTACTTGCAGAAAAGGATGTCTTGTGTTTATTAATTCTACAGTATCTTTCAGTCCTTACAATTCCAGTAAAGATGTGACATATTGGCTCCATTTAAATTAATGGCAAAATTCCTATTGACTTCAATGTGGCCATGATTTCACTTTTGAAATTCTGCTGAGGCTTGTACATTTCATTGATTTAATAGGCTGGAAGGGACCCTCGTGGTGATTGGTTCTGAACATCTGTATAACAGAGGCCTTGGGACTTCCTTGAATTAATTCCTGGTTGGTATAAAACATATCTTTCAGGAAAGCATAACATTGATTTTTAAAAGTTTGAAGATAGAGACTCCACCAAAATCCTTGCTGTATTGTTCCAATTGTAAATTACCCTAATTGCTAAAAATGTGGATCTATTTTTCTAGTTTGAGTTTGTCTAATTTCAGCTATCGGCCACTGACCTGGTTAATGCTTTGTGTTCTAATTTGAAAAGTCTTCTATCATCAAACTTTTATTCCCCTACTAGGTACTTTTATAGTGTGGTCAAGGCTGTGTATAACACTCCAAACTAGCGGTGTGATTCCTAGCTCACGTACATGTGATTGTGGTAGCTCAATATGAGCAAGTGTGAGTATAAACAGTAGTGCAATCACAGTCACTGGCACAGCGTAGTTGCGTTAAGTATGAACTCAGAAGATTCAGGTCAGTATGTTTGCAGCTGCTTTGTGATATTACCACTGCCTAGGCTACGGCTGTCTATACTGCTCTTTACGTTCGGCATAGCTCTCATTGAGCTAGTGTGAGTGAGGAGCAGGCCTCCCGCTTCAAGGGGAGAGGTCGGGAGTGAAGAGGCAACTGCCCTGGGACCCAGTGATATTGAAGGGACTGGGGCTCTGGCTGCCCTCAGCCTTTTAAATTGCCACTGGAACCAGGTGGCTCTAAGGGCTGGGTGGTGTTGAGGGCTGGTTGTCCCACATCCATTCCTATCCGAGGCCCCCGCTCCTTCCAGGAGAACAGAACCAACCCTGCCCCCCCTCCCCCCCGCACACACACACCTTGCCCAGGGGTCCAGCATGTCTGTTGGCTCCCCCCTTATGAGGAGTCACTGCCCTACCTTGCAGTGTAGACATATCTGAAGTCATCCCTTAACAGTCTGTTTGTCAAAATGAATAGATTGAGCTCCTTGAGTCTTCCACTATAAAGAGATATTGTCCAGTCCTTGAATCATTCTCTTAGATCTTCTCAGAATCCTCTCCAGTTTCACCTTTTTGAATGGTGACACCATAACTGGACAATGTGCTCTCATAGAGGTCACATCAGTACCGAAATAGAGACTTAACATAACTTCTTTCTACTGTGAGTGGGGGGAGGATTGAAATTGAACATCTCCTTTTACTTTAAAGGAGGCTTTTCGGAACTCTTATTTTTTAAAATCCTGTAACCGGCTGAGATCTAGACCTAGAAATGAATCTAAGTACTTATGGCTAGAAACAAAAGGCAAGAAAAACTCAAGGTGCTTTCATGAAAAGTATTATGTTTGTCTCTTGGGACCCACCAAAAATGATACACCCAATAGCAAAGCAGAGGCGATATCACACAAATCAAAAAAATGTATACACAGAGCAAGATAGAATACAGTTCTACAAAACACAGGACTAAGCCAACCACATGTAGTCTCTTAATCCTAAAGACACAGGCCAAAGTCTTGGTCCACATTAGGAGCTTAGATTGAGTCTAGCTGCTTAAGGTCAATTTTCTAAACAGAGTCCACACTACCAAGGTCATTCCACTGACACAGAGGGTCACTGAAGTTGATTTTTGTAATCCTGTTTTTCACAAGGAGTAATTCAATTTTTGGCCTAGCATGACCTAATTGAATTCATGGTAGTGTAGACTCAGTGTAGAGGTTCTTGGACTGCAGGAGGCATCCCACAGTGCCCCTTCTGACCAGACCTCTACTGCGCACCTCTACTGCTCCCCAGGTGAGTAGGAAAAGCCCCAGGAAAATTTGAATTTAATTTCCTGTGTGGCCAGACTTGCGAGCACACCTCAAACAACAGGCAACAGGCCTGACCAGCACATGTGGCCATGACTTTGAGTTCAAGTTCTATAAGCTCCAGTTGCGAGGGATGCAAAAGAGCAACAGCATGTAGCGTGCAAGAGATCTTGGACCACATTGAGGTGCAGGGAGAGGAATCTAGTCTCTCAGATCTCCGAAGCAGTAGAAGAAATGCCGATATTTCAAAAACTGCAAATGCATGTTGGAACAAGGGACCCTGAGCAGTGCCATGTTAAAATAAAGGAGCTGAGACAGCTCCATCACCAAACAAAGGAGGCAAATGGATGGTCTGGTGCATCACCACAAACATGCCACTTCTATGACCAGCTGCATACTGGTCTCAACCAACTTTCCAAGCCAGACCATGAGATCACCCAAGATACTCCAGGGATCAGCATGGGAGACAGCATGGTGGCATAGGGGGAGGGGAAAAACCAGGAAGCAATCAGCAAGAGCCAAGAACTTCTCATTGCTTTAGAGCCAGACCCCTCCTCCCAGGACTTCAAGAGTCAAGAACTGATCCTGAAGAGGGCACTTCTGGTGACTTCACATCTTTTTTTTTCTTGCTACAAGCAGATTAAGACAATTGGGTGTGACTTGTGGTGCACTCTGTGCCTATGCAGTGTGGGAGCTCCAAATAGAACAGTTTGTTAACGTGTCTGGAGATGGAGTGGGAATCCTCCCCTGCACATCTCTGTGAAGCTCTCATATAGGAACTCTTGATCCTTGTGAGGGTGCGGCTCAGGGAAAGGAGTCTGCACCCCCCCCCCTTTTCGGTAGCCCTCCCCTAGAGAGGGGGCACTCTACGATGTTTCCCCCCATCCTTAGTATATGAGAATGTTCCCTTTACCAGTTTCACCACTGCTCGATAAGGCCCAACCCGCGGATCCACGGTCCTAGTGCCTGAGGTCAAACCAATATTCCTTGTGCATCACCCCCATATGCCCCAGGGTGTCTTTATTCAGGTCCACAGTACTTTAGCTGGTACACTAACAACAAATGCCTCTGCTGGCTCACAAAAGAGTTGGGGGGGGGGCGGTAGGGGAAGCCGGGCCCGCCCTCTCCGCCAGGTCCCGACCCAGGGCCCTGAGGGGTAGAGGACCACTCTTTCCCCTATGGTTGATGGAGACACAGCCAACCCACGGGTCATGACCAGGGACCCCACCCTGGGTCACTTCCTATCCCCCCCCTGAAGTTACAGACCTCTATCTATGGAGCCGATCGCCAAGGCCCTCGGCTCCTTAAACATCCAGCCCCAGAGGGCTACTGCTCAGGGCCTCTGACCCTGCTCTGGTCCGCGGAGCTTCCCTCCCCGCAGCCGTCCTCCCTTCTCCCGCTTTGGTCTGGCGATGCACCATTTTTAAATGCAGCGCCGCAGGGGCTGTTGGGTGTGCCGCACGGCGGGCTCCTCCTCCTCCACCCAGCCCACACTCACTGCGGCCATGTCTGGGTTGCCCAGTGTGTCAGCGCATGCGCAGCCGGGCCGTTGCTGCACTGCTCACTCTCCTCCCTGAGGCGGTGGCATCTCAGTGGGAGTGCGGGGTTCGGATGCCCCATCACAACCCTTCACAAGGTTTCTGGGGAGACCAGCTTTATGCCAAACCAGCTGTAACTGGTCTGGCTTCATTCTACCACAACACATTGCTGCTTGAGGCCCAGGTTTCTGTGTACATCAGCTCTAACACTGTGTGTGATTCAGAGAAGACTGACATTTTGCATGACAATCTGGATGGAGGAGGGAAAGCTATTAGCTGCTGCTACTATGGCTTCAGGATGGGAAAGTAGCACTCTTGGGAAGCCACATGTCAGGGACACAGAGGAGGGAAGCTACATGAGCCACTGCTCTACCCTGCCCGCATGACCCAACTCCATCTCCCCCTCCCACCTGCATGATCTTGCCCCTACTCTGTGTACATTGGTTGCTTTAAAGCAAAACTTTAGCCTTGCACAGAACACATCTACATTACCTTTACAGAGACCTTTGCTGTATGTTAGTAGATTAGGTTTAACATAATGTATCTCCAGTAATGTGTGTCCTTGTAACTTTTCATTACAGTGGGAACAACAGGCAGCTTGCTGCATACTCCCCCACACCCAGCAGCTGTGCAGCTCACAAATTCACAAGACAAGACATGTTTAAGGAGCAATTAGAGTGGAGGAGGACATTCCTGGGGAAGAGGATAGCAGAAAGGTAGGAAAGTATAGCAGAGCAGCAGGACAGGAAAGTGTGCAGGGAAACTGCAAGCAAAGCAACAGAGGAATGTCTTTTCATCCCTGACAGCTGTGGAGCAGTGCCTAGAAAAGAGCCTGGATAGGAACACCCTCCCCCACACACACACCATGCACAACTTTCCCTCCTCATATAGTGCCATAACCTCCATCCCCAGGAGGCCCAGGACATGGGGGTGTGGAGGGCAGGGAGGAAACTCCAGGGCAGTCTTACACTCAACCTCCAGGGCCTCAGGAGGCTAAACACTGTCCTTTTCACAGTTTGACACCCACCCATCCCTTTAGGTCCCACCATGGACTTCTTCTGTCCTGGCTGTCTTCCCTAATGAGAAAAAAAAAAGACATGCTCTCTGAACAGCAGTCTCTTTATTGCTTGTATTGCAAGGGTGGGGTTAGGGAATTACAGGCTAACAGACTGAATGCAGGGGCACCTCATTAAAAGCAACATGCATGACTCTTGAAACTGACCATTTGTAAAACGTTCAGTGCCTCTCTGATTTGCACTGCCCCGTGCTGTGCTCTTCTTACCACCCTGGTGTCTGACTGCTCTGCGTCAGAACACCCCAGCCTGCCAGATACATTTTCCCCCTTGCTCTCACAAAAGGTTATTGAACACACAACAAGCTGCCACCACAAAGAGAATATTGTGTTCACTGAGCTCCAATGTAGTCAGTAGACTCCTTAATCTTCCCTTTAAATGCCCAAAGCATATTCAGCCACCATTCTGCACTTGCTCAGACTGCAGTTGAACTGTTCCTTGCTGTGGGCCAGGTACAGCTCCTGTGGCTGGTAGGCTGGGTTGCCAAGGATCACTATTAGCATTTCTATCGCTCCGATTTTGATTTCTACTCCAGGGAAAGAAGTTCCCGTGTTCATATTTCTGAAGAGGCAGGAATTCCTAAAGGTGTGCACGTCATGCACCTTTCCCGATAATCCCACACTGATGTTGGTGAAATGGCCCTTGTGATCCACCCGTGCCTGCCGCACCATTGAGTAATATCCCTTGTGGTTCATGTACTTGTTGGCAAGGTGGTCAGGGGGCCAAGAGGGGGATGTACATTCTATCTATTGTTCCACTGCAGTTATGGAACCCTATCACAGCAAAGCATCTACTATGGTATCAAAGTTTCCTGGAGGCACTAGCCTCCACAGCAGAATGTTATTGATTGTTTTGGCTACTTGTGTAATAGGCCTCACTGTTGATTTCCACACTCCAAAATTATTCCCAACTGACCGATAGCTGTCTGGTGTTGCAAGCATCTACAGGGAAGTTGCCACACATTTCTCCATGATCAAAGTGGTCGTATTTGGGCATCCCTGTGCTTCAGGGTGGGGGAAAGCCATTTGCAAAGTTCCACGAAAGTGGCCTTGTGCATTCGGAAGTTTTGCAGCCACTGCTGATTATCTCATACTTGCAGCACTAGGTGGTCCCACCAGTCTGTACTTGTCTCATGGCTCCAGAACTTGTGTTCCACTGTTTCCAGAGGTTCGATTGCTGACTGCATTTCCAATTTGCTCAGTGCAAGGGCTTGCTTTTACAGCATGCCTATGGCACCCCAAGATGCAGATTTCTCTTTTTCCTCTTCCTGGTGGAGTTCTGTGCTTACATTCTCAAAATGCTGCACCATTAGGCACACCAAGGTAGGCATCAACATCACAGTGTTTTGTTGCACAATGGAATCCACAAGGGGGGGGGACCATGCTTGTGCTGCTATGGTGCGTGTGTGGAGGGGAGCAATCAGGGCCAAAAAAGGCACAAAGACTGTTTCCCATTGATCTCAAGCAAGGGGGTAGGGAGTAGACAAGACCATTATGGTTTCATGTCGTCAGTGTCCCATAACCACCCACTGCACAGTTTTGGTTCCAGAGTGCATTGGGAGCATAACTGAGATTGCAAAGCAGTTCAGGCACTGTGGGATAGCTACCCATAGCGCATCACTCTCAAAGTCAAGTACAGTCTCCCTAATGGGGATGCACTGCTTTGAACTTGTGCACACTGGAGACATGGACCTTTGACTGTACTAAATCGGGTGACCATACATTGGCCTTAATAGATTCAACCTTGTTGTAGTGTAAGACGTGGCTAAAGTCTCTTGTTCGGTGTGAATCAGGAGTAATTCACTGCAAACAGAATTATAGAACAAAATTTAATGGAAGTAGATAATCAGACACACACATTCATTTATGGATTCTTAAAACTAAGTCAACATTCCAAAATATACCTGTGTGTATGCACCTCCTTTTATCATTAGTGTCAGTTATATATACACACACACACCCCTCAACAGCAGACCTGTATCTTAGAATAATAATTTAATGAACAAGCTTTGGAGTTGTACACATTGGTTTCTAGAGACAGGGCACAAGTTCTCCAATTTATTTATAGGAAGGTGGGGAGAGACAAGGATATCCTCTGAATTACTATAGCTCAGAACTTGGAGAGTACTTCCTCCTTCCAGCTGTGTAACTAGGAAACAGGAAAAGGGAAAAAATATTTAATAAAAAATTCCCTCTGATTGGCCATGTTAAATCTAACTATTACTGGATTTCTAACAAAACAATAAAAACATCTTATGCAACAAGCCCTAAAAGGGCTTGGTACTACTTATACTGCAGACTTGTGTTATGCTTGTGAAATCATGGTCTACACAAATAAACCTCTACTGTGATCAGAATGCATTCATGGGCTCGGAATAGCTGAGGTCCAGAGGAAATAAACCCATGGGAGGAAAGAACAAGCAAGTTATAAGTCACTCCCTAAAATAACCCAAGAATGTAGGCTTCTAATTAATTTAGTTTTGCTTTAATGTATCTCCTTGAAAAGGTAATGTTTATAGCTGTCAAACATATGGATTATTAATTTACTGGGGCTGTACTATATTTAAGATTTACCCCAAGGTCAGCAGCTGAGTATTGGACAGAGATAGGAATGAGGGAGGCAAAGAGGTTTACTAATTAATTTTCTACTGTAAAGTGTAAATTTGGATTAATCAAAATTATAGTGTCTGAAAATTGTGTTAAATTGTTACCATAACAAATAGCAAAGAAGTTTTAGAATTAGAGGTTTCCTGTTACCATTACCAAATGCCATTTTCTATAAATGCAGGCAAATCCACAGCATATGCTAGATGAAATTTCATGGTGTAGTAAGGATCCTGACCCAAATCATGGGAGGTTGCAAGGTTATAGTAAGTGGGGGATTGTGGTACTGTTACCCTTACTTCTATGCTCCTGCTGGTGGCAGCATGGCCTTCAGAGCTGGGCACAGGAAAGCAGCAGTTGCTGGCTGGGAGACCTGCTCTGAAGGCAGCACCAACCCCAGCAGTAAAGCTGGCATGGTATGGTGTTGCTACCCTTACTTCTGTGCTGCTGCCTGCAAAGCTGGGTCTTCAGTCAGCAGCTATTCTCTAGCCTCCCAGCTCTGAAGGTTCCTGTGCAGAATAAAGGGTGGCATGGTATGGCATTGACATCCTTCTTTCTGTGCTGCTGCTGGTGGGGCACTGCCTTCAGAGCTGAAGGCCTGGACAACAGCCACATCTCTGGCCACCCAGCTCTGAAGTAATGGTAGCCATGCTGTGACTGCTCCCTTACATAATCTTGTGACCCTGTTGCAACTCCCTTTTGGGTTAGGGCCCTGACTTGAGAAACACTGACTGGTCTCCAGTGTTCCCTCAGTCTAAGCTGCATAGCAGCACAGCTTCACAGGTGATTAATCAGCCCCATCCAGTCAGCTCCATGTATGGAGTCCTGAGCCTCTGACTGGGTGGGACTGATTAAGCTGTGCTGACGCTCAGCTTAGAGGGAACAGTGTTGGTCTCCCCCAGGAAGCCCGTATAGTATAAAGTAAAGGCACAGAAGAGACCAAATTTCTTGGGAGGAGACAAGATTTCATGGTCCATGATGGGTTCTTCCATGGCTGTGAATTTGATAGGGCCCTAAATAACATATGCCGAGTGTACCAAGTTTAGTTATAAATGACTTTAGTCTAGCTTTAAATAAAATCATTTATCAGTCCATGGTAGGCATAAGAAAACAAACCTGTTTTCCAATTAAAATTAATTGGATGTGTATGATAAAACAGCTGCCTAAGAATATTTTCAAGAAACACAAATGAGGTATTCAGGTAATGCCATAAATCATAGATTATAAAACCATTCAGATTATAAAATCACACTGTGGACTTGCAGTACAATTATTTGTACAGCTCACTTACAATAGCAATTTAAAAAAAGAAGTTTGCTCTGAGCTTTTCTTGCTTCAATGTTTCAGAGAGGTTGTGTCGACGCTGCACGCTTAGCCCAAAATAAGCTACGCAATTTACGTAGCTTAAATTGTGTATCTTATTTCGAGTTAATTTGGAAATAAACTGCTATTCCAAAGCATGCCTTTATCCTCATTGAACATTATATTTTGAAATAACGGGCTTGTTTCAAAGACGCAGAACAGCTGTTTTGGGACACTGGAAGTATCCTGAAATAGCGCCATTGTGTAGATGTACCCAGAGGGGTCCAAGAATAAGGAAAGTGTTCATAGATTCAAAGGCCAAAAAGGGCCATTGTGATTATCTACCTTGATGTCCTGATTATCACAGGCCATAGACAGTCTCCAAAATCAGAGCATAACTTTTAGAAAAAACATCCAACCTTGATTTTAAAAATTGTCAGTGAGAGAATGACCCTTGGTAAAATTTTCCAGTGGTTACTCTCCATTAGAATTTCTCCTCTAAATTTGTGTTGAAGCCAATATTCAAATTTGTTTTGGTCAAGCTTTGTATATCATTTGGAGTACAAATTAGACATAAACTGGAGTACAAGTTACATATGTTATTTCTGTCCATTCACTCTTAACAATCTGGCCCAAAAACTCAAGTATGACCAAGAAAATTAAATATATTACCAAACACATTCCAAGTACTGGAAGGTCTCTCCTGCCACACATCTCAATGTTCTATGATGGGATCATGAAGAACTTCCCCTCCCACAAGTAAACAATTCTGTCAGCTTTGAAATTCTACTGAATAATTAATCTGGAAATTCTTTTAGATGTCTGCCATTTGTTCAATTCCCAAGGTAAAAGTTTGCCTTTCAGAAGTTTGTGTTTGTTAAATGGAGAAGAGGGATGTCATTCCATTTAGCAATAGCTAGATATGGAATAAATTCAAGAAGGCAAGGAAATCAGTTCATCCTTTCCTTCTGTTTAGTTGTGGAATTAAAAAACAAATGCATCTTGGAAGCCTATCCATGCAAAACAGAATGTGTCAAGCAGGAGGCTACTGGTACTCCTCACTTTTTTCCTCTGATTTTTCCACTAGTTTTAGAAAATTAGACCAATATCTATCTTCCCTTCCTCAGAATCTTAGTTTAAACTAAATCTTTAAACCATCTTACATTTCTGATATAATTAAATGAATCCTAGAGTCTGATTAGATCAGTATCAGTTCATAAAAATTCCTCCTATGAACACATATCAGATGGCTTGCACAACAATCCTTCTGTGGGATATATGGTCATTTCTGCAGAGCCCATCTGTTTAGGCCAGCAAGAGCCACTGCCTCTAGTAGTTAAAGGGAAAATTCACCCCCATGCAAGGACTGCCATCATTTCCAGGCTCATTACCTGTGAGCAAGGTTAGTTCTATACACCACAGATGCTGCTAGAAAGCTACATAGAATCATTGCATTCCTGCCCACCATGACCATCTTCATCCCCAGCTTGTTCCTTTTTAGGATAGAGCCCATTAGGAATTCCATTGTCCCAGTGCCATTTTGACTCTTCAGGCCCATTCAGGCCTGTACACAAGGGGGGGGGGGGGGGAATGCAAAGGGTGCAAAAGCACACACACACACACACACACACCTTGTGGTGTATAGAACTAACTAGCAGCATCTGTGGTATATAGAACTAACCTTGCTCACAGGTAATGAGCATGGAAATGATGGCAGTCCTTGCATGGGGGGTGAATTTTCCCTTTAACTACTAGAGGCAGTGGCTCTTGCTGGCCCAAGTAAGCATGCTCCAGTTGGCGAGGGGAAGGCAGGAGTAGAGTGCTATCCAAGCCTCCCTCTCTCATGTTCTAACCATACAGGGGAAGGCTGGGGCTAGTTTCCCTACTTACTTGGGGAACCATAGGGGTGCATTCACACCCTTGAGATCCACATTGACAAAAATAGGAACCCCCCACAGGAATTCCTGCATATGGGCCTGCTCTTACAGAAGGTCTTTTTGTTATGTACTGTATTTTTGGCTCAGCTTTCAAACTCCCCCATACTGAATCTAATACTGTTATAAGTACCTAGTTACAATAAAAAGAGCTGTTAGTTTTAACTTCCTTTGTCAGTATAAACAAAAGCTGTGTCTAACTATATGATTTATAAGTACCTTTAGGAATCTGCAAACTGCAAGTCTCCTAGCAGTAGAGAGCGTTAGCTATATTTGGACCCGGTCTTTTTTATAGAACAGCCTACCATCAAGATTTAGTCCAAGATTTCCAACAATAGGAGCCACAAAAACAAAGCGTGCATAAACAGAACTCCAAGTATGTTGTTCTGCCTTCCCCACCTTTATTCTCCTCTCCAAAAAGTTCTTTATTATATCAAATAGAATCATAAAATTTGGTTGGGAAATGAGCAGTTTTGGGGTGCCGTCCACATTTGTTTTTCTTACCTGTTTATTTCAGGAAAAAAACAGTTGTGCTTCATCTTCAGATAGTAGATTTTCATAGACTTCCAGAACAGTTAAAACTCAAGGTTTCTGTAAGCATCCCTTTTTTTGCCTATTACATATTAGATGCCATTTGAAAATATGACAAAATCCAGCTGCCAACATGTTTCAAAATGCATTTAGCAAAGTTGCACCATAGTCAAGACACATGATAAAATATTAAATCAAGCTCTGCTTTTCCAAAATAGAAACTAATGAAATATAAAGTTTCTGAAAATGTGCATGCACTAGGACGACAGTTTTCCACCCTAAGGCACCATGAAGATTTTGAATGTAGTTAGACCAGGAACAGTTTTAATAATGACAAGTTACACAAAAACAGGGGTAAGGGAGGACATTGAGCTGAGGTAAGAACTGTTCAAGAAAGCTTGTATAAAGAAAGATATAACTACACATGTTGGATTTTAAAGACCCAGTTAAAAATGTTCTGTGGTATTTCTGCAGTGGGATTTAAGACTTGTGTTCTCTTCCCAGCTCTCCTACTGGCCTGCTGTGACATTGGGCAAGTCATGCTGCCTCTAACTCATTCTCCCCTTCTATAAAAAAAGGGGTGGTGATATGGACCTTCTATGTAAAGTGCTTTGATATTTGCTGAAGACGGTGTTTAAGTGCAAGCTATTAATACATCTAGGCTACGTCTATACTGCGCTCTATTGCACAAGAAAATATGCAAATGAGGCAAAGCTGTGAATATCGCAATGCCTCATTTGCATACTTAATGAGCTGCCATGTTTGTGCAACGGGCTTTTGCGCAAAAAGGAGCTGTTTACACAGCTCTTTTTTATGCAAAACCCCCCTCTTGCACAAGAGCCGATCTGCCTCCAAAAAAAAGCAGCAGAACAGATCTTGTGCAAAAAGAGGGGTTTTGCGCAAAAATGGCAGCTCATTAAATATGCAAATAAGGAACAGCGACATTCACCGCGTCATCTTGTTTGTATATTTTCTTGCACAAGAGAGCGCAGTATAGACGTAGCCCTGGAGATTTTCCATTCACTCTTGCTCTCATTTCAATGAGGTGAGAGCTCTGAACTCAGTAAATGCAGGATCAGGCCTTCTGTAACTAAGTTCAGGAAATTATTGTTTTCTGGCTACAATTTAAAGCAAGATATTTATAGGTAGGACTGTTCAATACTTGCCTACGATATTCCTGAAAATCCAAAGTGTGCAGGAAGGTGTCCCCTGACTGATATGCCACTTGCTTTTTCACCCCTGCCCTGGTAACAATGGAATATGAAAATACAGCCCAACTATTATGTTGTCTTCTGTAAAGCCAGTCACGTTTCTGGGATCTAATAGCACAAGGCTGGATAGTGTTTGTTTTGGGGGGCATCCTATGCCCCAACTGCTGCTTAAATCTTTATTTTAAATCCCCACCAAAAAGGCCTCTTCCTTCACATGAGACATTAAAGCGTTTCAAGTTATTTTCTTTTTTGGAAAAAGTGACTACACATTGCAGATATTTTTTGCTTTAATCTTCCCCTTCCCAAACCCAATTTGAATTATATTCCCCAATGCTTCATTCAATAATGGGCCATAGAACCCCTGTTATGTAACTCCCGATACTGCAGAAATTCTACTGCATTTAATGTTGCCATAAGTTCATTCACACTGAAGGAGTTCGATTGTTCGTATGCTTTTCAAGGAAGCTACCACTCCCATAGTATCAAAACCTGCAGTTCTTTAGGCCCAAGTTGTAAAAAGCTATGGTGTTGCTCTGAATAGATTTTGTTTCTTGAACAGTTCAGGTTTACAGTAGCCACATGGCGTGAGTGTGGATACAAATGTAAACATCTATACCAGTAAGTCTG
Organism: Rafetus swinhoei; assembly: GCA_019425775.1. Lineage (NCBI taxonomy): Eukaryota > Metazoa > Chordata > Testudines > Trionychidae > Rafetus > Rafetus swinhoei. Next base: position 30,804,856 of record CM033447.1, on the reverse strand, counting down.
TGTTAAACTAGAGGGGGATGAATCTCATTAAGATAAACAAGTGTACAATATACAGTATTGCCTATGTCACTGGGTATGCATACATCTTTTATTGGATGCCTTCAGGCACTCTACATGAGCCAGCACTCTGGTAAGCTTGGTAAAGCATTTCTAGTGTCTGGGACAAGAAATTGTGCCTAGGCTATAACAAAAAAAAAGTAAGCTACTACTGCCAACACATTTCCTTCCCTGCCACTTCCCATATTTTTAATGCACCTTGTCTGAATGCCTCAGATTTGTTCCAAGAACTCTCAGCGGACCACAGACCACGCATACCATATAAAGTAAAAAGTTATATGGATGGGGGATAGGAAAAAAGCCAGACTTAGAATTGGAAGCAAGACCTCAGTGTATGTCAGCTGCTCTTAATTATGTAAGAGCTTTCATTCTACAGCCATGCTATGCTGATATAATTAGAACAATAAGAGTGACAAAGCTTATACTTGCATTTACACTGGCATGACCTTTTTGGTTTTCCCTTACTGAATCAGGGTATTATCACTGAAATGCTAATGTCAAGGAGTAAATTTGCATGTAGTAAGCATGAGCTGGAGACTTTCTACACGCCTCAAAAGACTAGGCCAGTAGCTCATTGCCCTGCAATCCTTTATTCAGGATGTTGTAGAACCTTGGGAAATACTAAAAGGCAAGTTTTTAAAGGCTGTTTTAAAGTAGAATAAAATTTGAGACTGGTTAATCCAGTATAAAAAAATCCAGGACTGACAGTAAGTGTATGACAGGAGATTATTAGACAAGTCAGTTATAAACAGATTTGGGGTTAAAATGGAGATGGAAGGTTTCAAATAAAGCCAATATAAAAAACCAGCGGTTTGAGTACTGTTAGTGTTGACCAAATCTAGTATTTCAGAAATAACTGTATCTGAACTGTGACTTTGCTTCCTGCCTTTCCTCCAGTCCAAACAGATATGATTTTAGTCCCCTCTACTATTTAGTTGGGGAAATGAGAATCTTGTATGGCCACATCAATGCTTAATTTATCTACATGGTAATGTTTCTGCCTAGAATTCTCCCACTTTGCTTCCCCTAAATTTCCTAATCCTTCACCCCTTTGCTCATCGATGCTCTTAGCTGAAATTTGCTGACAATATGCCCTCTGCTCCTGGAGTTGTGCCAGTGCAAGGCTCTGCTCAGTGAGTGGTGTCAGAGGAAGAAGGAGAGAAAAGCACCAGGGATCACGATCAGTCTTCAAAGAGCACCAGGAATTGAGTTGGAGTATAGGTGAGTTAGAAGATAATTCCAGGAGCAGTAGGATGGGTGAACAGGTGAGCAATAATCCAACATATAGTAGGAAGAGCACATATTTTAATTTCCCTATGCCTAAAAATGTTTGGAAAGATTCTTTGCCTGTCACTACAATTGTGTGAGAATTAATTGGCCAGTATCATTGAAATGCAAGGTATCATTGAAATGCAAACATTATTTCTGACCTTTTTGCTACCCTCTCCCCTCATATCCTAGGAAGAGACTCTTCTTCCTACAGGAAATGCCTATGTTGTTAGTGGAAGCAAAAGCAGCACCTGGGGCACCAGACATTGCTGCTGAGAATGAAGTCTGCTTAAAGCTATCCTAAGAAAGGGAAGCTAAAGATCCTTTGATTAAGTGAGCTCTTCTGGCAGAAAGTCATCCTACCTGCAAAATGGTGAGTCATATGGAAGCTTTGCAGAGACAGTAGAGCTGCCTTGCTGAGGACTAGAGTTCAGTGGCTGGACAGGCCAGCAAAGTCAGCCCCGTTGTTGAAGTACTGAATACTTCTCCCTGCTAAGCAACTGAACTAGCTAGGCCTAGTCATAATCCCCTGCTACCATTCCTTTGACCTTCTGCCAAGAAGAAAGTAATAGTCTGCCCTCTTCCTCCACCCAGTCAGGGAACCAGAAACCAATCCAAGTAATGGGAGAGAGCACACAGGATTCCTCCACTGGCAAGCCAACCGACTAGAGTTGGGGGCCAACACTCACATTCCCTTCACACACCAGAGCCTAGGGGGGCCCAGAATAGTAGATTGTGCTCCAGCCCTGCAGGGAGGTGGCGGGAGGGCTGGAACGCCAACCCAGGCTTCCCAATGCTGCAGCCTGAGCCTTGAGGGCCAGATCTAGGCAAGCCAGGAGGTGCATCAGGCCTCTGGGCCTGAGCTTCTCCACCCCTGGACTAAAGGCCGGCTTCAGAAGAGACTGGGGGAGGGGCTTTCCTCTGAAGTACAGAAAGTTCAAAGATATGGCTGACTCCAGACTTGTGAGCCATCTGCATTCCCAGAGTAATATTTCTTCTCCTCTGTTTTGTGAGGATTTTCTCCTAGCAACTATCATTAAGATGTTTGCCTCTTACTGTGACAACTTTGCCTAATGCTGTCATTTAAAAAGCAGTCAGCAATGCCCCAGTTGCTGTTTTTACTGCCCCCAACCTATATTGGTGAGAATTCACAGAGACTGTACCGGGGGCAGAGTTGCCTGGTAGCTCAGAGGAAGTGAGAATGTACTACATTTTGCTTCAGAATATAGCTTTCATTAAAACAATAAAGTATTGTGCTTCTGAAGAAAACCTTCAAAGCAGTCAATACTGTGAGGTACAAGTATGCAAAAAACCTGAAATAGGATTTTTTCAATGGAAGTCTATATAACAGGGTTGATAGGTTTCTATTTTGTAACTTGAACAGGAGCTAAACTCATTTAATATATAAACTATGTACACAGCTAATTAATGGCAGCAGCAGAAATGCATTATTTGTATAGTGTTACACATTTTGATAATGTAAAGTTTCTTGTAACTTATGCTTACATAAGTGAGGAAATAGGAGAAAGCAAGATTGTCTGAGCACTTTATAGTTTGAAAGAGAACTTCATAATGATATCCCCTTCCCAATAAACTGAAAATATATTAGTGCTTGTCCAGTAATGCCATGACTCCCAACACCTTTTTTAAACACATTTCTAATCCTGCATGATATAGTTCATGCAGTAGAAAGTCACTGTACTAAATACCTCCTGCTCGGACTCTACATTCACAGTAGGACCTTGTAGATATCAGGTTAATTTATGGCTATTTATATAGTTTCTTTCTATCATGCAAACTCGGGTGATGAAATCTCTTCAAATTTCCATACTAAACAGATAAAGCTGAGCTGTGGGTTAGCATCAGAGGAAATGCCAGTGCACACCGCAATCTGGATTGCTATTACAACTTTTATAGCACTAGCTTCCTGTTCAAAAGAGAAGTTAAACAAGCTACAGGCATACAGGAATTAGCATATGTATTTGCTACCTGTAACCTTATATTAAACCCTCATTCTTCATTGCCAGCTGCTTCCTATGAATAAGGCAATTAAAAAGTTGTGTCCTCACAACAGGGAAGAGGAAGTAATTCTGAGGGGGAAACAAAAAGGGAAGGGAAGGGACTGAAACTGGGTTAACAGGCTAAGTCCTGGATCCAAGGTCTTGCAACACTGAGCCAGAGAATGAAAGAATGATGACAGCCTGGATGTTAGGGCTTTCAGCTGGGAAATAAGCCACACAGTTTTGAGTCTGCCTGCTTCAATAATTATTTATCCACTTTGGGACTATATTAATAGAGATTGGGGAGCCCCAAATCAAAATATCCCACAGCCTAGTGATTAGGGAACTGCTGTTCTAATCGCTTCTCCACATCAGGTACAGGAGCGAACTGAACCCTGTCTACCACATTCTGGACAAGTGCTCTCACCTCTAGGTTAAGGGAGGTGCCACCACCTTTTACAGCTGAATTTTATACATGGCTTGATCTTGTAAGTATACTCTGAGTTCACATACTGCATGAGGCTCCAGTCCACCCACCCCCACCTCCCGAGGAGGTAGGTGGAGAGGAGATAGGTGGGGAACAGTTACCCTCACATGATGTAAGAATCCCAACAAGGTTCAGAAATCCAGATATATAACATGAGATGTGCAAATATCTAAAGGCAGAAACTTGGGCATATAGGGGACCTTTGGGAAAAAAGGCACCAGGGAATTTTGTGCCTGCAGGATTAGATAGCTGCTAAACAGGACTTCTGAGGATCTCGGTTTTACCTAAATTGTAGACTTAAGCATCCAAGCCCTTTTCCTGGATTACAACTGAAATACCCACTTTTTACCCTTAAAAGGTAATTTAACATAATCTGACTGTAAAATATTCTATTGTCATCCAACCACTATTCCTAGAGGGGCAATACAGTCCTGTAACCATTCAGATAATGGGATAGATTAAAATGGGCCAGTGAGCAGAGAGATTCAGAACTAGTATCATAGTAGTTCTGAATCTCAGTCTTGTTAACCTGCAGAAGAATATCCCAAGAGTTCTTCCTCTATCAAGAAGTTTCTCCTATAAACATGTCTATCTCTATATACCTAAGACTACTTCCCTAGAAGTAGGGAAGATTTTTTGCTGTCCTTTTATAGTATGTGCCTGTGGAAGGTTCAGGGGTTATCACAGCAGGGTTAGATTTTTATTAAAAAAAAAAAAAGTGTGGGGGAAGTCATAGCATTATTGGAGAAGCACTAATGTTTTCAACTTATAGGGAGAGGTTACCAATATTTAGAAGATAACGAAAAATTGAGTTCTGTTCCTTTTGAGCAATAGGCTACCCAACAAAGTGCATTCATTATCTTGTATGGGATCCTAATAAATATTTGTTCATTCTTGTTTAAACGTCTACCCTTTTTGACTTTGAAGTGCAAGTTTGCATTATTAAAACTTCTCACCCGTGGCCCCCCTTTTGGATTCCAAAGCACCACAGTTGCAGCAAAGTTAATTATAGGATTACTTACTAAGCTGACTGGGGAATGCCTCTAGTTAGCTTCAGGAACTTAAGTTAACCATGAGCAAAAACACACGTAAAGTTAATATGTTCTGATGACAACTTTATTACCGCAAAAGTAATCATGTCAACATACTATACCTTATAAAACACGAAAATGACAAGTCAAGGTCATTTTAAATATGTTGAAGCCATGTCAACTCATACACCTTTCATTAGAGCAGGGTAGGCAGATACTGGCCCACAGGCTGGATCCTGTCTGCCAGTTATCTCCTGGCAGGCCCTCACTGCTATATTTACCTACATGGCCACAGGTACCAGGGATTGCAGCTCCTGTTGCCCTGGATCAATGCTCCCAGTCAACAAGATCTATGAAAAGCAGTGTCCCAATCCGTGCTGCTTTCCAATGAGTCCATTGGTCATGGAGCACCATTCCCTGCCAATGAGAGCTGCAATCATCAGTACCTGCAGCCATGAAGGGAAATCCATAAGCAGCTAACCTTGGTGAACCACTGCCATGTTATTGCCCACCCCTGCATTAGAGAAAAATTAAAAACAATTTAATTAGAGTAATTATGAATCCTACAACATGGAAAAAAACTTCATTCCAAAGGCAGAGCAAGTTTGATACAATTTTTCACAGACTTCACAATTCCACTTAATCCTTTAATTTTAAATTATTCAAACTTGCACAGTCCACAGATCCAGCAGTCCTGAGTTCTTTAGCAGCAGTCTTCTTGCTGAGTCTTTGCTATCCCCCATCCCCAGCATATATACTTTAGTTAATAGGCTTCTAAAACTGAAGCCATCTAGCCTTCCATGTGGGCAAGGAGACTCTGAGGTTGAGAATTTTCACAGAGGTTGAAGGGATTTAATTAAATGACATAACTAAATACTCTGGACTGCTCTGGGAAACCTCAGCTCAAATCCCTAGGAGTCTGAGTCACAGGTAAATCTATTATATCAGTCTGTGGAAATGTGTTACCTTCACAGGGAAAGGAAATTAGAGAGAGGGATAGTCGTTATACTCTAGACAAGTCTTTCTGTACCATAAGGATCCTTCCATTTTTAATTTTACATAAAATTAAAAATTGGTGCTTTAGTCAAATCTTCTGACAATATTATAGTTCATATTATGTTAACACAGGGGTGGCAGTTTTATATTTGGTTTTCTGCAGTGCTTCCTGTAACTGGTGGAATTATACCAAATATTTAAGGGCATGTCTACACTACGTGCTTCTGCTGACAGAGGCGTGTAAAATAGGCTACCCGACATAGTCAATGAAGCAGGGATTTAAATATCCCCAGCTTCATTAAAATAAAAATGGCCGCCACGCAGTGCCGGCTCAGCTGATCGTTGGCACAGCGCGCGAGTCAAGACACGGATCAGTCAACAAGGGAAGCCTTTGTCGACCGCTCCCTTATGCCTCGTGAAACAAGGTTTACAGGAGCAGTCAACAAAGGCTTCCCTTTTTCTTTTAATGAAGCTGTGGATATTTAAATCCCTGCTTCATTGACTATGTTGGGTAGCCTATTTTACATGCCTCTGTCGGCAGAGGCATGTAGTCTAGACATACCCTAAGTGACTGTACAGTACCTAGCACAATGGATTCCTGGCCCATAATCTTCACTCAACAATATAAGCTAAAGGAGGTGTTAAATACCATAACAAGGTCTCTTGATAGGTGAAGTAGATGTAGATGTTTTAGAGCTATGTACTTTCTTCTGTTCAAGAGATGTAAGTAATTATCACTGTATTTTTTGTATTATAATGAATATTGCCATAGTGACTTTTGGCCAGTAAATTGCATAGCTCCTAAAGTTTGGACATGAAAGCAAGTTTAAGAAAATATTGCATGATTTTTGGCAATGGCTGAATGCATATTAAATATTGTTAAATGTCACTTGCCAATATATTGCGCCTTCTAATGCATGAGTGGTCATAAGAGGCAATAAGTCTCTCTCAATTTTTAAAAATGGCTTCAGTGAGAAGATATAAATAGTGTTAAGTACATCTGAAGGAGCAACTCCAGTAACAAAGACCCCATTTAGTTGTCTGCCAGCTGTTGCCCCATATCTCATCTAGGCCCTGATCTGACAAGTCACAGGCTGTTGAGAGTCATTTAGAGTGATGAGGTATAAACTTGCTCACCCACCTGACCTTTTTCTTCCTTTCCCAGCCAGCTCTGCTCATAGCCCATGAGTCCTATACCTACTCCCTCCAAATCTGAATGAATAGTATCAGCATCATTTGGGTTTGTCTCTTTCAAAATGTGGTTGATCCTCACAGCTCCACCATCTTATGCTGCAAATCCTTGGGCACGTGCTTAATTTTAATGTATGTGATTAGTCCCATTCGATAAACTGAGATTGATTTCAGTGGGCTTATCCATTGGCACAGTGTCCGCACATCCCATCCCTGGGTTGCAAGGACTCAGGGTTGTAAATACTGCCCTGTCAGCTGCCAAGTTGCTGGCAGTCTCCTTCAGGCCCTAAAAACAAGCCTCAGTCTAGAGAAGTACAGCCTAATGGCTAGAGACAAGAGTGGACAGCCCATAGTTCAGGGCAGCACAGCCTAACAGCCACAGTCAATAAAAGGGGAGCCCTTAACTCAGGTCAGAATCAATAAGTTGGGGCAACAGCCCTGGTAGGGAGACCCAGACCCATCTTACTCCACCAGGTCCCAACCCAGAGCCCTGTGAGCAGCAGTGCAGGCTACCACTTGCTCAGCAGGGAATCCAGCCAAAATGTGCTGAGCTCACCCAGGTTGGAAGTAACACTCTGCCACCCACCCTGGGTCATTCCTACCAACATTGGTGGGGTAGCAGTCCACCAGTTCTTCTGCAGCTGCTGCTCCCTGGGTGTCCTCCGGTCCTGGTAGCTCACAGCAGTCACCTGGGTCTCTAGCTGGCACACCCCTGGTGCTCCTGCTGGAGGTCCTTCTCCTCTAGTGGCCAGCCCAAAATGAGTTGTGCTACTCCCTTGTATGCTCCCCCAGCATTTGGAGCATGCCCAATATGGGTGAAGGGGTGGGACTTCCTCTGCCCACAGGGTTTTAACCCCACCTGGTTCAGTGTGCGGTATGCACACCCTGCCACACCCATGTGCATAAATGTACAAGTTGGGCAACTCAATCTTAGGAAACTGTAACTAAAACAAATGGTCATGTTGTATAACAAGCTGACACAGGTCAAAACAGCTAATGCTATCCTGGAATACGTAAACAGGAGAGTCAAGCAAGAGCAGAGAAGTGTGTGACTGCTGCTGGAATAATGTGTTCAGGTACGCTGCCCATAATGTAAGAAAGCTGTGTCAGGACGAGGGCATAAGCAACCTGGCAAAGGAGCCTCAAACACAGGTCAAGAACTGGAGCCAATTACTAGAATTACAAGCTAATCAGAATTAGAATATCAGGAGATCAGCAGCACTGAGAGACAAACCAGAGCATAGGAATCAGTTACCAAGAGTCAGATCAAGTCAGGATACCAGGAGGCTGATCATCGGAGCTATCCATTCCCTGAGTACAGGTAAGTAGTGAAATCGAGCAAAAACATTTCTCTATTCAGACCCCCTAGAGGGTTAGGATTTTTCTAAATTACTAAATAACTGCCCAAGGCATACTAGTGAAGCCATATTTGTGATATGATCAAATGTAGTATCCTAACTGTATGTAGGGTTAAGGCTATTAATGGGCATGCATTAAAGATATTTAGTATGTGTGTGTGGGGAACAAATATTTGTCTTTTGAAATATGACTGAACAATCTAACGGGTATGTCTATGCCCTCACAGGATTGGAAAGGTAAGATGGACAGGCTAACTCCACAGGCTGCACCTGGAGGAAGAGCCAGGGAGCAAAGAATTTATTGCAAGCAGGTTGAGCTGTGTAGAACCAGGAGGCTGGAAATACATCCGGGCTGCTGTTGGTAAAGGGCAGTTATTCCCCAGAGAGAGGGTTTGGAGATGGAGTATCTAAAGGAAGTAGGGGGAGACAGGAGTAATAGGAAGCAGACCAGGAAAGGAGCAGTGAGGGCTGGGAGAGGAAAGCCTGGAATTGCTGTGTTGCACCGAACGTGCTGGTGGGGCATTGGGTTCCCCTACAAGCTGCTGAGGGTAAGGCATAAACATGTGCAGGGAAGTGAACTGGAAGATTGCCTGGGTCACTTGAGGAAGGATGAAGGATATCACTTGATGAAGGATATGAAGGCCTGTACTCTGGAAGGTGGGAATGCTGAGTGGCCTAGCTAAAGGGGTTGAGTCATGAAGAAGATGCTGTAGTTTCTGGAGTGAAAAGAGGGGCTGTAGATGAGAGAGCTAATATGATGGTGTCTTATGCCAGGAAGCAGTGTTGACCTCAAGAGCTAATTCCCAGAGTGACCAGGAAGAGGCATCAGACAAGTGGTGAATGATGCACCCCATGCCAATAGAAACATGTAATGACAGACATGATGCATTGCTGTGGCAAATAACACCAAAACACGCTACTTTCTGTAGGCTGAGAGATGTTGAATATGCAGTGATCTAATATAGAGAACTGAGCTCTAATCCTGCAAAAACATAACTTTATGCACATTCTATGAAGGTCCTTTACACTGCCTTCATCACTGTAGTTTCTGAGCACCTGACAATAGTGCATTAAGTGACATGACCAACACCAGGGTTGCCAGATGGTTTGAAAAAAAATACTGGACAAAAACTCGGGGAATAACCAGGGAGACCTTGGAGGGAGGAGGGAGAGGTTTGGGAGAGATTCAGGAGGTCGGGCCGAAATGTGGTCGTGGCCCCTTTAATTGCTGCATTTCCCAAGCGGGCTTCTGTCGGGCGCTGAGCTGGGCCCAGGAAAAGCAGAAAAACTTCTTTAATTAGAAAATACCAGATATGTATATGTCCAGTATTTTCTCAATTTGTTTACCGGATACAAAGTCCAAATACTGGACTGTCCGGTTCAATACCAGACACCTGGCAACCCTAACCAACACTGTCACCCGTGGTTCATTCTCTCATTTTCATGTGGAGCGTTTTGCTCCAACAACGGTTCTGTTTTTAAATGTGCACAGTGCTATGTGTTCCTGTTACAGGGCCAGGGTGAAGGCACTTTGCACTCGAGAGAAAGATGGTGGGGATTGTGATAGTTCTGACCGTCTAAGGTGTCTCATTCCACAGCCTCATATCAGCCCCTGTGAAAGCTCTGACTCCTGCACCCATGAGCTTTACCCTTATTGCAGAAAGTGTTACTGGGCCTCAAGAGTGAGGCTATTAAACATAATCTTCATCCCAGAGTTACCTGTCTTTTAGATATCCTGGGGCCAGGCCCTTGTGCTCCTTCAAGATAAGGACTGAGAGACTGAACTTGATTTGATGTACTATAGGAAACCAGTGTGGAGGGCAGCTTTTAAGGGTGTGTCTACACAGCAGGGCTTAACTTGAAATAAGCTATGCAAATTGAGCTATGTCAATTGCATAGCTTATTTTGAAATTGAAATTGGGAGCATCTACACAGCACTTATTTTGAAATTGAGCACTCTTCCTCTGACTTCCTCCACTTCCCTTACTCCTCGCACAATGAGGGTTACAGGAGTTGGAGTAAGAAGTCTTCCAGATTGACGGTATTTTGACATTATTTCAAAATAACTGCCTGCTGTGTAAACGTGGACTAAGTTATTTCAAAATGTTGCTGTGTAGGCATACCGTATGGGATAATAGATTTATCACCAGGCATATTGCATTGCTGTAATACAAATGCAGGGTGACAACACCATGTATAAGAGAGGGCAGGTTATGGTCTGCCAAGAAGGTATAGAGTCTCCTAGCCAACCAGCAGTGGTAGAAAGTGTTACTCAAGAATGGTGCTGCAGTGCTGATGTATTGACTTCAATAACCATACTTAGATTTTATAGGATCAGGGCCTTGATTGATTCTCCTAAATCTGATTTTTTTTTATTTCATTCCTTTAAATAAGCCACCATTTCTTCATAGAAATAGATAAGACTCAGAGATTCTGGATCTTTTCAGAACTCTCCTTTCTGAATACACTTTGACAAATGTTTTCTGTTATATATCATGGGCTATGTTGGCACTACCAGGTTATTTTGAAATAGTTATTTCAGGAGTTATTATTTCTAAATAACTTATTCCTCTTCACAAGCAGAAGTTACTGTTTTGAAATAACAGGCTTGGTAGTGTGGCCTTGTTGTTTAGAAATAAGTTATTTCAAAATATAACTCCCCAGTGTAAACATATCCTAAGAGGAATTTCCAGCTATAGGGCCCCAGTCCCACAACTGGATCTGTGTGGGGACAAACTAAATTAATTGGGGATCCACATGGGTGTAAGTATCTGCCTATCCAGATGTAGGATTAGAACTGATAGTCTAACATCCTTACGATGTAGTTTCCACAGTCCTCTATACTTGCAAAGTTTTGCGTGAGGCTTTAGTTATCCAGTTCCCATTGACTATAATGCAGCTCATTCAGTCAGGAGGAAAACTGAAATGATTAATATTACCTACAAAAGATATTACATAATACAGGGTTTGGTATATTCTATTTGAATGGGGAAGTCAGTCATTTCACGTATGCTTCATTATTGCAGATATTTTAAAAGATGACACACTGTGGCAAGGTATAAAGCTTGATAGAATTTTTTTTCTCATAATTTAGGAATAAATATTTAGCTGCATCCTCCAAGCTCTAAATTTAATCTTTTACTTAATTTAAATGCAGATGTCCTCTGCCAGGCCATGTGTGTCTGGCTTTATTTGCCTATTCCCATAATTCTTTAAGCACTTCCATAATTAATAGCTGGTAGCTCAGCACTACACATCCATCATTGGAGTGGTTAATTATAACAAAATTCTTTAAAACCCCAACCACAATCCCCAACCCTCAAACTGACTGAAGGCATTTAGAGAAAACACAAACTACAAATTTCCTGCCAGTTTTAATGACAACATAGCCAACTGTGCTGATTCAGAATCTTATGTCTTCAATCGAATGCAAAGTAATTATTTAACACATGCCACAGAGTCTAAGATTTGAAAGAAACCTGAAGAGTCCTGGAGTTGCCTCTGCAGGTCCAGCTTGGAGAGGCACGGATGGGCAGTATGCCACTTCTGCATCTTGCTGACTTCATGTGGAACTTCATGTGGAGCACCTCTTAGCTCAGGAGTTAGCAAACCATTGGGCCAGCAGTTCTCATTGGCTTTGATTGCCTCTCCAAAGCCAGGAATTTTGTGGTATCCAGACCACTTTTCTGTACTTGGCACAAGAGTTGGAAGACTCCTGCTGCCTGGGAGCTGAAGTGGGTATGTGGGAACTGGATTCAGTACAGGGGAAAAGATCTCCCAATGGATGGTCCTGTGTTCCTTCAGATAACAGAAAAAGTTCTGTATTGGCGGATGGTGGAAAAATAGTCCTCTATCAACAGAATGAAGAAGAAATCCTCCTTTCTTTGCATGGATGGCCTGTTCAGAGGTTTTCAGCACTAGGCACTTAAAACACACAAAGGAAGAGCCAAAACATAAATGGTAGGCTGATTTCTCCTCTCACTTATGCTGATACAGAAGTAGCCTAGGGCAGAATTTGACCCAGCACCTTTAAAACTTATGAAATATAGATTCTGGAGAATTAGCCAAAAATCTAAACATGTGCCATAACTTAAAAGATCACACTCCTGTTCAGGAAAACATCAAATTTTAAAAATATAAAACAAGGATTAATATGAGCTAATCCAAGCCAATCAAATTTGTTAAACTGCCAACATAACACCTATGTTCCTGGAAAGTCAGAAAAATGGCTTTGGCCAGAAAAATTAATTTTATTTTGTAAAGGTTGCTTGCTATTGGTACACTCCTGCTCACATTGACCTCTGGGGATATTAATAAAGTCACATCATAGTTCTCTGGAAGAGACCTCAAAATGTCATATGGTCTTACCTGAGGGGGAGGGAGGGGGGGAGGGCTGGACTTAGACTATGTCTACACTACAAAGAAAAGTCGGAAAAAGATACACAAATTGCAAACCACAATTTGCATATCTTTTTTTTCCCTGCTTTTTTTTTTCGGAAGAGGCTTTTTTTGAAATTTGGCCCTTCTACATGGGGCCAAATTTTGGAAAAAAAATCCTCTTTTGCAGCATCCCTTATTCTGCATACAATGAGGAATACAGGGATGCTGAAAGAATGCATCCACTTTTTCGGAAACTGTTCCCAAAAAAAATGGATGTGTTCCTTGAATGCAGCAGAGCTTTTCCAGGATACCTCCAGTATCCCGGAAAAGTTCTGCAGTGTAGACATAGCCTAAATAAACAGATAACTCCTGACAGGTTTTTTAACAGACCTGTTCCTATAGATCTCCAGTGCTGGGGATTCCACAATCTTCCTTGAAAACCTAAATTATTAAAGTTTCTCCTAATATCTAACCTAAATTTCCCTTGCTGCAGACTAAGTTTATTATTACTTACCCTATCATCAATGGACAGGGAGAACAATTGGTTGCTTTCTTCTTTGTAACGGCCCTTAACATATTTGAAGACTTATCAGGTTCTCTCTTTCACTTCAGTCTACCCCCACAAATTCTCTTCTCGAGACTAAACACACCCAATTTTTACCCTGTCTCATAGATCAGGTTTTCTAAGCCCTTTCTAACTTTTGTTGCTCTCATCTGGACTCTCTAATTTGTCCAAATCTTTCCCAAAGTTGGGCACCCAGAATTGAACACAGTGAAGTCCATGAAGATAACAAGGCCATTGTGAGGAAAAAACTAAATGAATTATTTGCCTTGGTCTTCATGGCTAAGGGCATGAGGGAAATACCCAAACCTTAGCCATTCTTTTTAGGTGACACATCGGAGGAACTGTTCCAAATTGAAGTGTTGTGAGAGGAGGTTTTGGAATAGTTTTTAAATTAGACAATAAGTCACCAGGACCAGATTGTATGGTTCTGAAAAAACTCAAATGTGAAAGTGCGAAACTACTAACTGTTACAGTCATTCAAATCCAATTCTGTACCAAATAACTAGAGAATAGCTAATGTGATGCCAATTTTTTAAAAGTTAAGAATAGGATTGTTCAGCTTGTAAAAGTTGACTGGTAGGAAAGTATGAGAAACATCAAATCATAACTGGTGTGGAGAAAGTAAATGAAGTGTTATTTGCTTTTTTTCCTAATAGAAGAACTAGGGGTCACCAAATGACATTAATAGGCAGCAGGTTTAAAACAAACAAAAGGAAATATTTCTACACACAGTTAGCCTGTGGGACTCCCTGTCAGAGGTTGTTGTGAAGGCCAAGACTATGACAGGGTTCAAAAAAGGACTAGATAAGATCATGGAGGATGGGGCCAACTCTGGCTATTATTTCGGATAGGCAGGGATGATATCCTGAACCTCTGTTTTGCAGAGGCTGAGAATAAGTGACAGGGAATAGATCACTTGCCTATTCTGTTCATTCCCCCTGGGATACTTGTCGGAAGACAGAATACTGGCCTAGATGGACCTTTGGTATGACCTAGTATAGCTGTTCAGAAACATTTTGGGTCCCAACACATGTTCACTGGGACCCTACGCCACTCTTGCCCATTTTATTTACACATTATAGACGTGGAGGGGGAGAGGAAAAGCTCAGGATCCAGTAATCCACAACCAGCCCTGAGCACAGTTCTCCAGCTGAGGCCTTATCAGTGCTAAGTAGAGCAGGACAATTACCTTTCATGACATGACACTCCTGGTAATATACCTGTCAGACTTTTCCTTCACTGCATCATGTTGTTGACTTACCTGCAACTTGTGATTTACTATAACCCTGAGATCTTTTCAGTAGTGCTACCATCTAGCCAGTCATTCCCCACTTTGTATCCGTGCATTTGATGTGCTGTTTCCCCACTTCCTAACTGAAGTTCTTTGCACTGTTTCTTATTGAATGTCAGCTTGTTGATTCCAGACTCTTTCTCCAATTTGTGAAGGCCATTTTAAATCCTAATCCTGTTCCCCAAAGTGCTTGCAATCTCATATCCCTTCAATTTAGTGTCTGTTACAAGTCTTATATGCATATTTCCATTCCAATACCCAAGCCCTTAATAAAAATATTAATGAGTACCAGAGCAAAGACTGACCACTGGAACCCAACTAGGTGTACCTTTGCAATAGGACAGCAAAGCTTTGATTCCTGCTTTTGAGTATAGTCTCTTTTTAACCAGGTGTGCATGCACCATATAGTAATTATATCTAGACCATATTTCCCTAATTTATGAAAATGATGTGGGACAGTGTCAAAGCCTTACTAAAAAATAATCATGATATAGCCCACCTATTGCATCTCCTTATCCTCTAGACCAGTAACTCTATCAAAAGAGGAAAATGGGTTGGTTTGGCATGATTTTGTTCTAGTTAAATCCATGCTGTTCCTTCTACTGCCTAGGTGCTTAAAAATGACTGTTAATAATTTATTCCAGTGTCTTTCCAGGCTTCCTGGTCTAACATTCTCTGTGGTCCTTTTTCAAAGATAAGTACTATTTGCCGTTCTCCAGTCCTCCAGGACTTCATCCATCCTCCATAAATTCTTGAAGATAATCACAGGCTGTGTCTACACAGCAGCGTTATTTTGGAATAACTGACATTATTCTGAAATATCAAAGAACGTGTCTACACAGCAAGCCATTATTTTGAAACAATGGCAAGCTGGAGGACTTCTTACTCCAACTCCTGTAATCCTCATTTTATGAGGAGTAAGGGAAGTCGAAGGAAACGTGCTCTTCCTTTGACCTCCTGTTGTGTAGTCAGCCCAAAAGCTGAATTCAGCTATTTTGATTTAAGCTCCACAATTGACGTAGCTCAAGTTGCATAGCTTAATTCGAGTTTTATCCTGCTGTGTAGACATGCCCTAATAGTTTGAGGTGGCTTTACCTAGTTCCATAAGCACTTCAGAGTCTGAAATTCAGCTTACCAACTTGAATACATCCAGCTTATCTAAATATACTTTAGCCTGTTCTTTCCCTATTCTGAACTGCACTCTGTGCCCAATCATATTAATTAACTTTAGTAGCTGACCTCTAACATTTAAGGAAGACTGAAGCAAAATAGGCATTTAACACATCAGCCTTCTTGATGTTGCATGTTAAACAGTAAATAATTGATGCCTCTCACTATTTTCTTCAGTGGAAATGATTATTTTCTGATTTGTGACTTCTTTGAAAAGCTTAACAAGAAGTTCACCTTTCCCCCCATTAATGTGTGAGAAAGGAGGTGTTACCACATTCCCTAACCAGGGCATCCATCCAAACCCTGTGCTCTGCAGTGGCCAAGGCTATAGCATGCCAGTCCAGTTGTGAACATCTTGTCCCTTTGACAGAGCCCCAGTCTGCTGCTCCTTACCAGAGCTAGCACATTGTACCACAGGTGGGTCAAGGCTTGCTTTTTTCTGTTAAGCTATGGCCCCAACCAAGCTCACGTGCTAATGTGGAGAAAAAGTCTCATTAAAGCTTAGCCTGCACTGAGCTCTCGCTTACCTCACAGAGAGACCACTGGGCAGCCATCCAAGGATCTCTTGCTTTAAACCAGTCCTCTCTCCACAAGCTGATGACTGGCAGCCCACCTTCCTCCCTTTTTAAGCTTCTTCTGCCAAGCCAGATGTGTCACAGGTACGATGAGGGAGGATCAGCTGAGTCCCACAATAGCTCTTTAGACCTGAGTTGCTCAGGGTGGGGTTGTAGACCCCATCACAGGAGGGCAGGTAAGTACCTAGAGCAGTGAAGATATAACAGGGGAGCATGTGCTTGTAAACAGCAACGACCAGGAGCCTAGGGGATCTATTCATTTGTTTCCCGGACTTAAACAAAATCACTTTCTCATTATCAAGTGTTCATCTTGCGCAATTTGAAATGGGTGATGAACTACAGGGTTGGCCTGGGAAAATCTGTTAAACAAGACCGACATCTAGAGTAGCATGTCAGGGGAAAAGGGGTGGGGGGGGGGGGGGGGGGAAACCTTCTCTTAAGTATATTTGTCACTTTTCATAAAGATGATACATTAGTGGCCAGGGAAATGGTAAACTCCGTAAATTATAAGTAAATCTCTCCAGCCCTCTCTTTGGATTGGTGGTGGTGGTGCTTCACTTGTGATTTCATCCTGCCCATCCTTGAACTAATTCAGGTTTCTGTGCTAACGACGTCACTGCTGATATGGCAGTGTCTGATTCACCAGTTTCAGTGACTTTGCTCTGCCTTCAAAGTGCCCATTCAGATTTATGAAGAGCTGCCCAAAATGTACTCTCCAGATGATGCAATCTTCAGGCCTCATTGCTCTATTCTTGCATCCCACCCAGAGCAGTCCATGAGGATAAGGTCTAGATGGATATCATTCTCACTGTAGCAACTTCACGGGGACTCCACAGAAAAGGCAATATAATCTGTAGCTGCTTTGTTAATGTCTGCATTCTCACTTCCAGAAGTTACCAGATGTGATAAGCAATGCTTTCAGGGAGTCTTTGAACAACACTGGACTCTGTAGAGATGTGGATACACCCATTTCAAACTGTATGAGATGAACACTTGATAATGAGAAAGTGATTTTATATAAGTCCAGAAATAAATGAATAGATCCCCCAGGCTCCTGGTCACTGCTGTTTGGAAGCTACCCAGACAGCCTTGGCCCACAGCTCCTTTGGGCATCCCTTCCCTTATACCTACTGAAAGAACTCATAAGGTCCTTTTCACGGTTTCTGGCAAAGTCCATTCTCCTCCGTGGGCTTTTCCATGAAGGGGATGGTTTGCTTTCCACATTGTGACCATGTCACTTTTTAGACAAAAATAAATAACTGCTTGCAGAATTCAGCAAGCTGCAAGAGGCCCTTGTGCATTTCCATTTCTGGAATGATTTTGTCATTTTTCAGGGTATGCCTCTTTCATGATATGCCTGGTAGCTTTGTTTCCATGAATCAACTGTACAGCTAAATGCACTGAAAGGGTAAAGTTAATTATAGGCAAAGGGCAACTAAGTGGTGCCATTGTCATTGATTTGCAAAACATTAGGGCTCTAGAAATTCCATTTCCCTCACTGGGCAGCATTAACAAAGTTATAAATTGCTAAGTGTCACAGAGGACACAATTCCTTTAGCTTTTACTGAGGAAACTGGCCACAAAGTGATAGAACTCAAATGTCCTTATGTGCATTTAAATGAACCCTCCCCCTTAACACAGAAGAATCGAGATGGGCATTCAGCAAAATCCAACAAAAAATAGAAAACAAAATTGGCATACCTTTTCAGTGAAAGTCCAGGAGTCTTTGTGAAAGGAGGGAAGCTGACAGGGGCATTTTCAGAAAGCTAAAATATAGCTGCCAGAAAATGGGGGATCATTGAGAAAAACAGCCTCCAGCTAATCCCCAGAAACTCATTGTTTCATAGTCTACTCTTCCTCCAATGTGCACACATACCAATGCAAGACCGTGTGAATTTTTGGAGGCCTAAGGATCTTGCGCAAAAGGTTTTTTTTGCACAAAACGGAACTGGACACACTGCTTCTTTTTGTGTAAAAACCCCTTGCACAAAAAGCATTGGCAGAAAATCTGCTAATGACATCGCGATTCATGCTAATGAGTCCGTCATTAGCATACTCTCTGCCGCAAAAACCTGGTAGTGTAGACAAAGCCATAATGAACACAGAATTAATTTATTTTTTAAAATCTCAAAATTAAATCTCTTTTGGAAGATTGATTTATGATTTTTGAATTCTTGGGTTTGGCAATACTGTAAAACTGGCTTATGGTTTGTGTATAAAAATTAGAATAGTTATGCAATATTGGTAAAATAAACGAATGCAAATATTTAAAAAGTAAATAGAGATATGACTAGTCCTGATCATTGTAGAGATGCAAACTTCATGGTCTAGTGAATCAATACAAAAGCTGCCTTCTATATACTAAAATCTGCAACTATTTTGATGGGGAAAATAAACTATATTTGATCCTGAATCAGTAGGAATTAGATTATGGTGTGTGTATGTGTGGTGCTTTCCCAACCCCCTAGAAAAAAAGAGAACTCTCAGTGGTCATAGCCTGTGCTTGATCTGGGGGGACATGAATGAGAAGTTAGTTTTTTACTCTTTAAATATTTCACTTTTCATCTTCAAGTGAAGAGAAACATGATTGTAGTAATGCAAACATTTGCAGCAGCATTTTCACAAGTGGAGGAAAAAAATTAAAGGAAAATGTTAAGCATGATGATGGCACTAATCATCCCTTAGTGGAACTTTTCATTTCTTTTTTATTGAGCAATGAATAATAAGGTGAAGTTAGCAGTCAGCAAACAAATGGAATTTTCTGATTGGTGACTGTGCCATCTTCCCTGTGCTATTCTATTACCTACTAAGAATACTTATCTTTTTTTTTATTAGTTTCATTACTTGGCAACAAGAGATGGTTTAAGATGCATTTCTAGGGAATTACCATGCTGAGTGGTTAGATGAAGATTACAGAAATCTGTTCTACTCCACGAGGTGAAGAATGCTTCAGATGGTAAATATTTATTCTTATGCCGGGGCTAGCACAACATGGGTGTGCAACAAGGAGGAGGTAAGAGGGGGCAAGTAGCATTCTATTTTTTCCCCTGTGTACAGGGACCAGTCATAGTTTAAGTGTTTGCACATCCTAAGTACAAGCACTGAGAGAATCTCACTCACCCTGGTACCTTTGGACTCCCTAAAGGGCACAAAGAAAGGCTGGGCATTTTCCTGTTTTTTCCCTCCATACTGGATGGTGGAGTTGAGCTAGTGACAGCCTGGTTTCAGTTACGATTGATGGAACTCAAAACTGGTTCAGCAGAGGGACCAAGCAACAATCATCTCTGCATGGCAACTCAGTAGCTGCTGAAACTCGCTGCTTCCCATGACTTGCAATGGACATAGATTATGGGGAGATCCCACCTAAGAAACTTGATTGACAGTTGACCTGGAGACTTCTGATGAGCCCTGTAAATCTAAAAAAGCCCATGAGATCAATAGAGTAGTCCTAAGGGTGAGAAGAGTGAAAAAAGGTTAAATTCATTCACAGTCCATACATTAAAATGATGATACCAAGGTTTGGGGTATCTCCTACAGAGAGCCTGAAAGTGAGTAATTAGGCAAAACAAACAATCAAACCTTAGTCTCTGACATTTTGTCTCCTAAAGGAATCTCTTATATTCACCAACAATTTTATTAAAAAAAAAAGGAAGGTTAACTTTCAGTCTCGATGTCTGTCAGAAATAGAAATGAATTCTTTTCACACAAGTTGGAGGAGAGACAGGACATAACAGATGGAAATACAGCTATTGGTGGTGTTCCAGGAACACCAGACAGCACGTCAGTCATGAATGGATGCTTTAGGCTGTCGGGTGAGCCACAGCACCTGTTGCTTGGACCCAGGCTTGCACTCTGGACAGACATGTTGTCTGCTTGGGTGCTTTCTCCTCAGACCTGGCAGGGCTCAATGGACCATTTCACCTGCATGTGATAACACATGCAGTGCAGCTGTTTTGGGGATCTATTCAGAAGCCAATAGAACAAAATAAGATACGTTTATACTCCACTTTCCCCCCAACCCTTGAGAAGGGAGGTAGATGGAAGAGTATCATATGTGCCTCTGTAGTGCTAACAAATGGGTATCTCCCCGATGAGCTGTGAACTGAGTTCCATGATGAATGCAATGTTATAGTTGTGTTAGTTGCAGGATATTAGAGACAAGATTGGTGAGGTAATATCTTTTTATGTGATCAACTTCTACGGGTGCGATGCAAGCTGCACAGGGCTCTTCAGGTCTGGGGAAGGTACTCTGTCATAGCTAAATGCAAGGTGGATCAGATTTTTATCATAAGTAATTAGCACATATTCTAAGGACCATTCAAGGTAAAGTAGCTTACTAACACCTCCACAGTCATAGGACAAAGAAGGGGTGAGTGGATTACAGACATTTGTAATAAGCCATAAATCCAGTGACTCTCCGGACTCTCATGTGAACCACAAAATTCCTTTAAGAGCAGGGCCTGCTTGCCTTTTACCTAGGAAAACAATGTTTGTCTGGTCTGCTCCTTGTGTCTTCTTTGAGATAAGTCAAACTAAGCTGCATCAATGAAGTGGAATCCCATAATATTTTTTTCAAAGTCTCCTTTTAAAGAAGCCCCAGTAGTGTGTGTGTGTGTGTGTGGCAGGAAGGGGGTGAAGCAAACTTGCAGACAAATCAGGGCTGCTTGATCAGCTGCTGCAGTAAGTCAGCATTCAGGCATGCAGCAACAACCTATTATCAAGCAGAGCCTGAGTCAGATGACTTCAGGCTCAGATATTTCAACTAGCCCCACAGAGCTGCTGCTAAGTCTGAACAACAGTGCTACCTAGGTAGGAATCATTCTGCTAGCTTGCACTGAAGCAGATACCAGAGATTCCCAGTTTGCTCACACTCTGGGCCCTGCTCCTGCCCTTGCCCTAACTCTGCCTGCATCTTGTCCCCATAAAGTCTTTGCCCTGCACTAGCCTTACTCCAGCCTCTGCCTACTATTCCCTCCCCCATATGCCCTTCCAACTCTGACTATCCAGTTTTGACACTGGTATGTATCTGGATTCCAGCTTGGTTCATCTTTAGACTGTGACCACCCAATTTTGATCTCTCTCTCTTTTTCTCTCTCTCTCTCTCTCGCCTGCATCTGGCGTTTGGCTACACTTCTGATTTTGATTTGGCTACTGATTCTGATCTGTTTTGACCCATCATGTCCCCAGATCTCAATTCCAGGATGGCTCTTAACCTAGGTCCACCCTATGCCCAGCTGCAAGACATGTTTCCACCACTAGGAGAGATTCTCAGAGAAGGTGCCTGACAAAGTGGGAGGCACGGTTCATCCCCTCATTATTTCATTCACCAATTAAACCCATTTCCATAAAACCGTATCTTCGAACTTTCAACAGAGTCCTTGAGTTCATCCAAACAAAAAGGAACTACTGATGTAATTAATTTTCTTTGTCTGGTTTTTTTTTTGTTCCAGTTTATAACATTGTATTGAAAGTAGCTTGATTAATTCCTAAACAGGCAAAAGTTATAGGTTATTGTGACACCTTGAGGCTTTTTTCTTCATATTTCTCACAGTTGAGCTCACAAACTAGGGTAAATTTGTAGTCCCAATTACCATGACAGGATACCCACCACAGATCCTCTATGCTTCCATGACTGACTCTGCTTCTGTGCTGCTGAACTCCTGGCATTGACTTGGTCTCTTCCTGCTCTCCAGACCCAAATCCCAACAAAAGTTCTGATCTAGGCTCAGAAATCCAACCTTGAGCCCCATCCCTTGCCCAGACCTCTGACAATTTGCCTGGATCATCCCTCACCTTCTATGGAAGGCCAGCCTTGTGGTAACATGGAGATAGCAGATAATTCCCTGCCTAGCGTGTGTGTGTGAGGACACTAAAAATGCGTGAATGAGTTGACCATCACCAGGAAGAGCTCCTCAAGTTGTAAATGCTTGTGGTCTCAGCTCTCACTGGAGAACTACATACTGCTGGTGCAGACTACCAAAGAAGATAATGTTGCTCTTTATACTCAGCTGGCACAGCTAAGAGAGAGTCCCTGTGGTAGCAGACTGCCCCAGCTCTGTTGCAAGAATACTGCACTGCAAACCACACTAGGCCCAAGCCTCTGGATGCAGAGATGATTGTTCCCCTTCCTGAACACTTCAGTGGTGTGAAGAGGAGGATGGCAAATAGTGAAGTTCTGTCCCCTTCTTGTCCCACTTTAACTATAGATTTGACACCGGGGGAGGGGGGGGGAAAGGACTTTACATCTCCCTAAAGAATTAATCCTTAATCTCTAGATCTTGGAAAATTATATTAATTTAAATGATTTTGAAACAACTTTTCAAATTGATTAGTTGTTTGCCTTTCATCTGACATGTGAGTTTGATTTGAACTTCTAATGAAATATCAGAATAGGTCATACTGTGGTTTTGATTTTTATTAATGTAGGCTTATCAAGAATGCAAATGGGGGAGAGGATAAGACAGCAAAAATCATAATCTCTAGGGTTATATGAAATGAGAGAGTCCCAAGACAGCATTTAGGCATGGAGAATGAAATCTTTTGCTATATAGAAGCCTGAAATAAACTTTAGTTCTTCAATAACTTAAATACATTTTTAACTTCTGCAAGTTATGCACAAAGGGTAGAAGTTTCATCCTACATGTAGTCAATGGGACATAGAGCCTTAGTCTCTTAAGAGCCTCTTGCAGATTTTACCAAATAGGATGATTAACTGTTTGACTTTTACACTAGGGAAATCCTTTACAAATCAAATGAAAACTTCTTGCTACATAAAAAGCAATCTTTTAACAAAGGCCATGTATGGCAACATTTTTATCATCTTAACTTCACACTTACTTTATATTTTATTACTAGCAGTCTTTATAGAAACATAAAGTGATTTCGCCAACAGTTAATTGTGAAGTCACAAGAAAAGATGTCTTCAGATGGGGAATAAACAGCAGGAGCAAAAGAATCCTGTCTTCATGAAAGCATACTTAATTAAAAATAAAAATTATCCCAGGATAGTTGATTTGTATTTAGAGAAAATATTTCTAAAATTTTCTATGAGGTGGGAGCTGGTATAATACATATTTGCAAATACAAAAATAATTAAAATACTATTACTTATAGTTATAGTCCCTAAAAAATTGTTGGAATTCTACAGAACAAATCTACTCCATGGCTGAGCTGAACTTGAGGCAGGCCAGAGAGAAAAATGAGAAGTCCAAAAACTGTACTCACCTTTGCAACTCTTCCCATCATTAGATAGTGAAACCAGGGTAGATGAGTCCCCAGTATAAACCAGAATGGCAAAAATTTTAATAGGGTGTTTTATTATGTGAAAATAGTAAATTTAATGGCTCCAAGAAACCTTTTTTTTTTTCTGTTAAAATTACCGTGGGGGAATCATAAATACCCACAAATAAAGTCCAGATATCTATTCTAAAATGAAGGTGGCCCTTTAATTTGTACTAACCCAATTGTAACAGGAAACAATGATATAGATATTCTTAATCTCAGAAATAATGGATCTTTTACAATGACCCATTTTGCGCATAAATGAAGGACCTGACCTCACGAGGCGCTGAATGCTCCTTAGAAGGTGCTGAGTGTCTAGGGCTCTCAGTGGCACCCGTATTTGTTGTGAGTTCTTAGCATCCGTCAGGCTAAGGTCCTTATCTTGTGACTCCAGAAGCACATTCTAAGGAAGTATTTCAGGCTGCCAGAATGTGAGAAGTGCAATTTTTCCACAGATGCATCCTGGAGTTCCAAGTCAGAGAAACTCCCAGCAAATTCAATGAGTTTGCTGGAGGACAAATCTTGAGTAATGCAGTGAGGGCACCAAGCTGTCCTCCAGATGCACGTAGTGATATGTTGCCTCCAGAAAGAAGTTGTTCCACTTGGCCCATACGCTCTCCTTTTCTTTTCATTTTGTGGAAGCCTCTCTCTAGGGCTTCTACTACAACAGGGGGAGACAACCTAGCTAGCTCATGGAAAATGAGCAAGTTAGGCTTCCTTAAATTCCCCTTCCCCCAGTCCCATGGGTGGAAATAGTGGGTGTTAAAGCCTATAGATCTGCTGATTTTCACTGGTCTATTCATGGGTTCTGTGCAACTTGCTTCTATGGTGATTCTACGGTTCAGGTAGGCAGGGGTAACCCTACAAGCCTGGAAACAGGGTATGAGGGAGGGGGTGGGCAGACGTCCTCAGAAGCTTGCAGGGAGGCATTGGGTGGCTATGTGAGTGGCCTTCTTCATTTTATTGGTGCCAGTTTTCACCAGGACTCATGACATCTGCAGGTTCTGGAAGCTAAACGCGTTCTGCTTCTACAGTGGGGTGAGAGAGGAAGCAAGCCCCCCTCCACCAGGGGTGTTTCCTAAGAAACACTGAGCTAAACCTCAATTTCTGGTGAGACGCGCCCTGACAAAAGACCTCAGAATTAGTCCCTCACTTTTTAAACAAGGCATTGTCTGCTCCATACAGCCACAATTACAGTGTGTTAACCTTTTATCATGCTTTGGTTTACATTGCAATCAAGTTGAATAAAAGCTCTCTAAAAAAACTATACTGCCTGGGTTTTCAGGTAGACAGTAGGTTTTCCTGTTTGATACAGTGACAGCTTTTAAATCCTCTGTGTATAGAATAGGAGTTACAGTGTAATCATGTACAAAGTTAGTAAATATTGTTTAATACCATTAAATCCACATTTTCTGACTCATTAACATATTATGTACTCTCTTTTGAAACATCCCATGTCACAAAATAGGTATAGTCAATGAACCCTCTGTCTTCAATAATCTGTAACCAGAATTAATTATGACATTGATGCTTTTGCTTGTAACTTGTCATCAAGTGATTATTATGGAGCAGGAATGTTTCAGCTTACTGAATTAGTCAGTGACCTATATTTTCTGGAACTTGTGCTCTTATTTAGCCATGGTCAAAATGATGGAAGATCTGTCCAATTGCATTCTTGTTAAAGGTTTTCAATTGGATAAGTCTGGTTACCATCATTCCAGTTTTATAATGGAGTTTTTCACAATATTGTCACGCGTGATTTGGTATATCGATGGGAATCTTTAATTGATGCAGCCAGATCTTCACCCCACTCCCCAAAAGGACTAGGTTGGTCCTAGTGCCCTGATGTCAGTGGATTTTTTTAATTGACGTTGAATTCACTGAAAGCAGGACTGAGCCCTAAATTATTAAACCGCTCTTTTCTTTTGCTGTCAGTCCCCTTAGGAGTACTATGTACTGGAGAAAAATGTCTCTCTGTCGCAATGAAATCATCCAAATGCTCTGCTAGCGAGTAGTAATCCAGCACTTAAGAATCAATGTACTGTAGCAATTCATTAGTACCATGCTGGATGCCCAGGAGAATGGAAAATGTGATAGACCTTATAGCTACTGCTGGCTGATGTTGCTAAACAAAGAGGCAATAGTTATTTTGAGAGATTAACTTTTGTCTCACCTCTGTTTGAATACATGGGTGCACAGCTTTCTATAGGGAATGCTTCCCAGAGATACAGCAGGAAGGAAAATTATTACATACAAAATACATTGATACAGTATTAAGGCCAGGCCTGCTGACAGGAATTCCAGGCCCCAGGACAACACATCAGTAGTCCCCCCATCCAGCTCCCTCAGTGGGAACCACAAGCCATCTGCCTCTCTGCCCAGAGAGACCCTGAACAACACCCCTCTATCAGAGGATCCTCTGGTTAGTCGCTGCCCCACCCTCCACCTGCCTGGAGGTGCCCCTCCCACCCTCCTTCCCAGATCTGTCTCTGATCTGAGCCCCCTTTTGTCTCCTTTCTCCCAACTGTCCATGCCTGCCACTGCCCACACCCTCCCTCTTTTGCCTTCTTAGCCCAGTTCCTCTGTCCCCCGTGGCCCTCTCTCCCTGCAGTCCTCTGCCTCTCCTCCACCATTCCCAGCCAGGCTCACTCCTCCATGCACACTCTGGCCCCCTTCCCTTGCCCCGCTACTCCACAGACCTAGGTAGGGGTTCAAAGTGGCAAAGAGTTCCTGCTGCCCCCAGCTCTGTTGACTTGAGTGGGGGCTTAAAGAGGCAGGGAGCTCTGGGCCTCTCTCCCACCCTGCTGTTCTGTGGATCTGAGCCCCGGGACACTCTGCAGCTGCTGCCACAACAGCGCTATTGAAAAGGACTGAGTCAGGGCTACTGCTGTTGCACGGCAGCTCCAGGCCCCTTTAATTCCACTGGGCCCCTGTGCAAATTGCCCTCTTCTCCCCCCCCCCCTCCTTACCCCGATCAGCGGGCCTGATTAAGGCTATACAGTGAAACACCCTCAAATTCAGGAAAACAAAAGGAAAGGTTCCAACATCATTGACTTGGAAGTATGGTAGTTGGACCCTTTACAATCTACAGTTTAAGATAAAAAATAGTGACTTACTAAACTCAGTAACATTCTGTGCTGAGAGAGAAGAGCGTGGGAAAGAGGGGAAATGTTTTAAAGAGGGTGTTTGAAAGTGATGACTATGCAGTTAGGATGGTGGGCACGAGAGATGAGGAGACTGGAAAAGTTGTGCTGTTTGGCCAGGAAGGGCACATCTATACAACAGGGCTAAAGCTAAAATAAGCTACGCAACTTCAGCTACGTCAATTGCCTAGCCTAAGTCGAAATAGTTCATTTCGGTTTTTGGCGCTGTTTACACAGCAGGCAGTCCAAGGTAGAGCACTCTTCCTCCGACTTCCCTTACTCCTCTTAAAATGAGGGTTAGAGGAGTTGGAGTAAGAGGTCCTCCAGCTCGACATTGTTTCAACATTATGTTGAAATAACTGCTTGTAGTGTAGATGCGGACTGTGTTATTTCGGAATAACGTTAGTTATTCCGAAATAACACTGCTGTGTAGACGTACCCTAAGATAGCAGAGCTGAAGGCAGAGAGAATAAATATAAATTCAGTGTAGTTATGGGACTTTCTCCAGAGGTACTCAACACAATGGGAACAAGAAGAGAAGAAGCAGTTGTTTGGAGTGAAACAGGGTTGAAGTTAATGGGACAGATTTTTTTCAGTGGAAAGGGTTAACACATGGTGAAATGATTGTTCAATGTGTATTGTTTCTCTGCCCTTGAAATGAGAGTATAGCAAAACTCTTCAAGAATCACAACAACGTATACCCATATACAGTAAAACCCACATAAGAGATCACTCTTATTAATCCAACTCCTCTCTTGAGACTACCGTTGAGAGACTTGCTAGGTAAAATGGACACAATTTTTTTTTTAAAGATCATAAATTTAGGCTCATAATTCTTGATTTTAGGCATTATTTTTAAGTGGACTGACTTTTCAAAAGGTCTGAGCTTTCAGCAGCTCCCTCTTGACCTCACCATGCAGAGCAAGCTACTCCAGAAGTAGAATGTTACTAATGTTAGAAAACAGTGATAAATCACAGCACTATCTCTTCTGCACTTACCAATTCATCCTCTGTTCCATTATCCTGTTCAGTTATTGTGTTATCACTTCATATAGATATAAATATATGCCTGTCTCATCACTGGCTACACATGGCTAAGTAATGGTTAAACAAAAATATAATCAAACACTTGTCTCAGTGTTTGAGGAGTTGACAATTATTTTCATTTTCTTTTACTACTTACTTGAAAATGAAAAACCCCTCTCTAATGGTATCAACTTACTCCGGTCTTCAAAATTTCAATAGACATTTGAATATATATCTTATTTATAGATATTTGTGTCTCTCACATACACGTCTCTCCCATATACCCTTAAAACTTGTTTGTCAGCTTTGGCTCCACCAACTGAGGGCTTTGTGCCTCTGATTTAGTACGGCATAGATTATCATCACCAAAGTGAGAAGTCATCAGACGTTAGACACTGGAAAGAACCAGATGGACTCAAGGCATGTGAAGAAAGCAGACAGAGTCATAAGTTTGCCTCACCAGAGTATAGCATTTACCTCATATAGACTCTGACATTTTTCCCAGCAAGTCTGTTTCCTATTTCACTCCATACTCCTCTGCTTTGTTGAAACAGCTGCATCTTTCCAGCATGGTATGAATGTATATCACAAATAATATTTGTGCAGCAATTTTTAGCTACTATGCAAACAGAAAAATAATCATTTTCCTAACTGACTTTTTTCTACGCATACAATACATTCTTTCTTAAAAGATGCAATGGCATTTTATGAATACCTACAGGATGAAATTTTGTACCTTCTGTTAATTCTGTTGCTGATTGTCACTCTCTCTCTTTTACTTTTTAATAAGAAAAATGGAAATAAAAACTGTTCTTTGTTATTGTTATCTCAATGACAATGGTACCTTCTAAAAATTTCTTGGAGGAAGGGGAACAAAAGGTCCATGCATGTCAGAGGTAGAACATTTTGAATCAAGCTTATTTTGTTACCTAGTATAATGAATGCATGTATCTGGCAGTATATACTATTAATATAATATTATCAATTAGTACTATACACTATACATTATGTGGACTACACAGACCATACAGAGTATGAATAGCTGGATTGCTGAGGTCTCCTAATCAGGGAAACTTTGCTATATTGAAGTCCATAAATTGTTCTGAATCTATAGGTACAATTCCCATTTACATCAGTAAATTGTGGATGTAGATACACTTCAGCTATATGATTTTTGATATGGAAACTAGGAATAGACTTATTAGGGTGGTTTAATGCCACTTAGTTCAGAGGAGCGCTACTGCAGCATAGGCTTTAGATCTTTGGGTCCAGTCCTACTCTTTGAAACTAAGGAGAGTTTTACTTATAAATTCAAAGTGAACAGAACAGAACTCCAAAATACTAAATAAATGTACAAATGGTGATGGCAAATATCAGTAGCAAGAGATAATCTAACTTACAAAATATGTTGGCATGGAAGCATTTTGTATTTGTTACTATGTGATGGAGCGCCCCCGCTCCGCACCTTAGCTAGCGCTGGGCAGGTGCTGTTCGGCCGCAGAGGCAGGGAAGCCCGGCCGTGCGTGGCTTGCTCTCACGCCCCGCACTGACGTCATGCTCGGCGACGTCAGGGGCGGGCCGGAGGCGGCGTGGCATCCCGAGCGGCGGGCACCAGGGCAACCTCGGCGGCGGGGGCGGGGTAGGTGCACGCCGGGGCAATGGCCCCAGCCCGTGATAGGCAGAGTGGGAATGGCACGGCGTTCAAAGTGCCGTCGTCCGGCTGAGCAAAGGGGGGTGGGAGGAGTAGAAGAAGAGGCTGCCAGAGAGAGGGTAGCCAGGCGGTGGTGGAGCCAAAAGGGGGGAGGACAGGATCGATCCCCACGGTGGGAGCGTAGCCCCGGGGAAGCCGACGGCCACAGGGAGTACTCGCCCTCCCGCAACCCTGTCCACCAAGGAGAAGGTGAGCTCAGGAATAGGGGTGGCTCCCGAGGGGAAAGGAAGTAGCCCAGGGCAGAACCCGAAGCGGTTGGCGGGCTGGCGAGTTTCGGCGGAATGCCCCGCCAGCCGGACCGGATCTTCTAGGATCCGAGTCCTCAGGGCCCTGGGCTGGGGCCCATGAGCGAGGGTGGGCCCGGGCCCCCCTTTCCCCTCCCCCGATGCCACGGGGAGTGTGGAGTCAACCCGGCACACTGGCAGGATTAACTAGCGACACGGAGCGTGGGGACGGAGGGCGCCGGTAGCGCTAGAGACCTCCCCCTTCCCCAGCTGGGCATCTGGACATAGTGGCCCGTAGGGACGGTCACACACTAGTACGTGTTCTATACTTTTATTGTAAAATGATTTGCTAATAGATAACCTAGCAAATTGGGATGTAAAGATGCTTTCTTCATTTCACAAGTATCCCCTTTCCTCTGGCTTCTATCAGAGACTTGACACTTTAATTGTTATAGAAACATAATTTGCTGCTGGGCTAATGCCATGTGAGACTTGGAATACACCGATAGTTGAACATCTGCTCTTTGAAAGTGAAGCTGGGCAAATTTTCAGGCTCAAGGAATGTGATGAATTTGTAATATTGGCTGAAGCCAGTTAATATATCCTGCAGGCAGGTGCTGGGTGAACTTTCACAAATGGTTCTGTTTAAGTCTTGCTCCACTCCTACTCTTTCAGGTCTTGAATTTTTTTTTTCTTCCAAAGAACTGGAAATGATTTCAAATTGTCTTTGTAATGTAGGAAGAGGTTCAGGCTGGGGGTCTAAACTAGTAGTAATAATACTTGTGACTTTCAAGGCATTGCATCCAAATATCTCAAAGAGATTAACAAATAGCAATTAGGTCTCAGAGCACCCCAATAAATATTAATATATCCATCTTAGAGATGGTCAGCTGAGTCACAGATGTTCATAAAAGTTAATGGACACTTGTGGATAGAACTTAGTGTAGAAGTTCTGATTCCAGCTTCTGTATACTATTAAGCCCATACTCACTCATGAGAATGAGCCATCTAAACTGATTTTATTTCTGGCTGGTATGCATGTACGTATAAAAATAAAAAATATTTCAGTCCTACAAGATATTATGATGTTTTGAGCACTTTCAGAATTCATGAGAACCAAGAACATTGTGCATAATTGGCCCATGGAGAGCAAATGTATAGATATATGAAATATTACTATCTGAACTCAGCTTTTCAGGTTTCCCAGAGCTGAAAGAATAATGAACTGACCAATCCAATGAACATTTAATTGATATTTAGGTTTGTGGAAATTACTTTTTAAATCAATAAATTCAGTATCATCATATACTTACAAACCAACAAGAAATATGTCAATTGATGATTGAAATTTACAGATAGGCAAAGTAAGAAAAATATTCTTGAGCATTTAAAGTTTGATTTAAAGAGATTTTTCTATATTTTGGCATGTGATGTTGACAATTTTTGTTTTAACCATTATAAAATGTTAACCTACTGAAGCTCAATGCCTACTCTCTGGACTCCCTTTCAACCCCCCATAACTTCCTACAACTGTATACAGTTAAAATAAATAAAAATTGAAAAAATGTTTAAAAATAAACAATGATGTTATCTATCAATTATACAAAAATCTGCCAAACTTACTGATATTTTTGTGTGTAATGTATTGGTTAAGACGATCGCTAGTTGCTAGTTCTACTAAAGGTTAAGAGCCCATTCTTCTATCTCATGACACTGTTTTGCTAGATTAGTGATAGAGACACATTCCTTGTGTCTAAAAGATGTGGATTCTATCCCTACTTGTCATTTGTGATGGTATTCCTTCATTGAGCATCTAGTTAAAAAGTTGTGTATGATACAGCATTTTTTTGGAATTATAAGACTCATTATGCATGCTTACAATGTTGGCAAGCACAATTCTATCTTTCCTAATGAATTCATATAGATTTGCTTCTACAGCTGATCAAATAACTTTGATAATTTTTGTCAGGAATGGCACAGCTGCCCAGAACAGGATGCAATTTTTTATCAGGAGTGCAGCCACAGGACTTGGCCCAAAGCTTGATGAAAGTGTCAGACAGAAATATATCTCTATAAAGTACCTTTCATGATTTGTTTCTAATTCGCTTGACATTTCTGTTACCTGATGGAAAGGGGAACATTCTTCCTCAAATGCTTTCAATAACTGCTGAGCAAACATACCATTCTTTGTAGCCACTTGTCAGCAGCACCTAGTTAAGTGGCCTCTGCAAAATGATTTTAACTGAAAGCCAATCTAGAGCAGTGTAGCATATTTAAACAAAGAAGTCTTAAAACACATGAGGAACAAAACCTACCTCTGTCAAATACCCTCTACATACATTTTGAATTATTTTTATAAGAGTCTGCTCAGTTGTATTGGAAAATGTTATTCTACATAAATGCCAAAACATGGTATACATAGCAACATGGTAGTTGATATTTTAGATCCCATAAAGAAATTCAGTGGTATAGATCCTATAGCAAACATAACTTGTCCTCTTTATACCATGCAGTAAAAAGTGTTAAAAGTGTATTATTCCTCCCCATTTGTGTCTGATCCACAGAATATATGATTGTTAAACTCTCAGCCAAGAACTTAAGGATAGATTTTTAAAAACATTTAGACACCTAGTGCAATTTTCAAAAGCACCTAACTCCTACTGATGTCACAGAGCTGATTTAGAAATGCAGTGCTCCTCCTCCAATCCTTGATGCAGGGAGTGTGGGCAGGCAACGACAGGGAGCACAGCTAGAGCAAGTGCCACTGTGCTATGTTGATTCATGACTGCAGAATGCCCTTTTGGACTTTTTAAAACTGTTCTGTTACTCTAAGGGTGCATCTACAGTGCACCTGTACCTACAAATTGTGTAGCTTATTTCGAATTAATTTCAAAATAGCTTATTTCAAAATTTGGCGCTGTCTACACAGCACCAAATTTCAAAATAGAGCACTATTCCGAAACATCTCTTACTCCTTATGGAACGAAGTGTACAGCAACGTCGGAATAGCGAACCCATTATATTTCACAATAATTGGCTTGCTCAAAAGATTTGGAATAGCTATGTTGGGACACTTCTGGTATCCCGAAATAGCTCCACAGTGTAAACGTAGCCTAAGAGTCAAAGTAGCATCTAGCGACTTAAGAATGCTTAAAGTCACCTTGGCTCTTTCCTATCCTGCCCCATCCCAAACCTCTGGGATGGAACCCATACCACATGGCCTGACAAACAAGAATTCTCATAATAGTTGAGCAATGAGGTAATAGCCCTTGACCTACATTTGTCCAAAGACTACAAAGCTAGTCTTCAAATAAGCATATTTTCTGAGGTTCTTGAGAGCAAGTTTCCTTCTTTTTTGTCTTGTGTTCCCCCCACTAAAAATCAAGTGCTCTTTCTCGTGTTGCTGGCATTGGTACATATTGGGTGATCAGCACTTGAAAGAAATCAAACCACTATTAACATGCCTAAATACGCATTTTTATATAAGAGTGTAAAAAAACCTGAGGCTCATTCTATACAGAGTTTGTTAGGAGCAGCAATAATCTGTGTGGGGTTATGTGAGAGAGGACCATTTTTTGAGCAGAGGGTGTATGTCCATCAACATACAGACTGCGACCTTTGATCCATAATCCCTATCTTAGATTGGTCGTTCATGGTTCCTGTCCTTAAGGGCACATCTACACTGCAGGGCAAAAGTTGAATTAAACTACGGTTGGGCAGCTCCCAACCGGGGCAGACTCAGACCCCTGCCCCTATTTTGATGCCGTGGACTGCATCCTGGGGGGCACGACGGTCCGTGCCCCCCAGGTTGTCATCAACCCTGGGGCAGAGCTTGCTGCCTCCTGCTGCCTCCCCAGCTACCGCTCCTCCTTCCACTCCTTCTCCTCCTCCTGCTTCTTCCTCCCCACCCTTCCCACTCCCCCAGGGACACTGAGGCCCCCGCACCCACGGTGCTGGGAGACAGTTGGGCAGGCGAGACCCCCAACCCTGAACTTCTCCTCCCCTTGCCTCCCCCTGCCAGCTCCCTCCTTCCAGGTTTCTCCCTCCCCTTTCCACCCTCTCTCCTCCCCTCTCCCACCTTCTTTCCCCAGGCTCACCTCAGTTTCATTCTCCCCCCCCCACCCCAGTTTTGTTCAATAAAGAGGCTTTGTTGTAATGAACACGTGTCTTTTATTGTACAGCAGGGAGGGGGGTTAAGGAGGGGTAAGTGGAAGGATGTGAGGGAGGAATGAGGCACAAGCCCCCAGTGGGGCACACCAGGGAGACTATTACTGCCTGCAGAACGTGCTGCCAGGCTCAAGCAACATGTCCAGGAGAAGCACCAGAGTGTCCAGGGGCGGCTCTGGCTCCAGGCTGCAGAGTTCTGTGGTGTCCTGAGTGAGGGCAACCAGAGCACGCAGAGAAAAAAATGCTTCGCTGTCCCTCAGTGAGGTAAGCAAGCAAGGAGGGAAACCTTAGAACCGGCTGTCCGGGGGGGGGGGGGTTCCTTTAAGCACAGGTCTCAGATAGCCTCAGGCAGCAGCCACACAAGGTAACTCCTGACCTGATGCCCTGCCAGAACTGGTTCCGGCCAGCCTTAAATGCGATTCAGCATCCTATCAGAGTGGACGCGCTATTTCGAAATGCATTTTGTGTTTAGACACGTTATTTCGAAATAACTATTTCGAAATAATGCTGTAGTGTAGACATACCCTAAGTGAGTATAGAGTTACCTAATTTGGGAGTTGAGCAAAGCCCAGGTAACCATGAAGTCCTGATCAGTTATACATTTTTTCCCACTGGTCTAAGAACCATCTACAATCTTACCACCTTTGACTTTAATCTCAGGATACATTTCTTTGACCTTGCTAATAAATATCAACATGTTTTATTCAAATAACCAGTCCAACCAATGAAGACACTACACTGTACCACTTCTCTCCTGGGGAGAGGATGAGAACAAATGACACATGCCAGATATTAGTCATGTCACTTACTGCACTACCAGAAGGCAGAGTAGTTCATGATGAACATGATATAAAAACGTGACTAGAACAAAAGATGGGACAGTTTCCCAGATGCAATATTGTTGCTAGCTGGGTAAACATAGTGCTTGTTAGAAATTTGTCCCCATTTACCAGCTATAACAGCTAAAGGATAGATTAGCTGCAACAAAATGAACAATGATGCTATAATATATCTTAGAAATTTTTCCTTATTTTACTGATGCATGTAAATATTAACATTGGATATTTTAAAATTAAACTTCAGAATATTGGAGTGACTGTGTGGGAAAATCATTTGTCCATTGTTGTATAAACAATCGCTTTCTATCAGTCAAAATTCTGGCTACAGTCTGTTTCTAATTAGTCAAGACAAGACAGGGTCGACATTGTACTAGGACAATGCTGTATACTATTAACTGAAAGCACCCAACACAAAAGTGTTTTTATTATCCCCAGAGGAATATTTTAATAGTCAGAAATACCAAGTTATTTTTGCAGTGAGTGTAAAACAACTAGAAATCAAGATTTAAAAGCAATGGCATTTTATTTTTATTTTGTTTTGAAAAACTATTAATCTGATTGTTAAAATACTGTAAATATTATTATAAGGTTATCAGTGTTTAAAATAACAAAAATAGTACAGGTTAAACCTCTCTAGTCTGTGGTCCATCATTATTTTTGTTAGCTGGACATCTACTTATTATGAGTGTAGCCAAGTTTCCCACAGTCCCATAAAGTTTGTTTATAGCTGCCACCAGTCCTGGCGCTCAGTGTTCTGTGCTGTTATTTAGCTCTAATTTACCCCAAAATGTCTTCTAAGAGCCCAGTAAGCATTGGAAGTGTTGATATTGCTGCTAGACAATACTGACCTCCTGTGGTTTGGTAAATTCTCTAGTTTGGCACCAGTTATGTCCCGAGGGTGCCAGACTAGAGAGGTTCAACCTGTGGTGTGGTGCCTATTCAAATATATTTTTATCTAGCCATCATTATATGATCATCATTGTCCAAGTGATTGGTCCAAGTGATTCCTGTGGGATGCACAGAAAATTCAGGCACACTTGAAGAGTCAAATTGTTTCAAGCCCATACTCTGCCATTTAACTCAGTCCTTTCATCCCAGGTGTTGGTTTTTAAAAATTTGAAGTACATACAGTTGAAAGTTTTTTTAATTTTTCAAAATTCTGATGTCTCCCCTTAAACTGCCTCATAGTGAATTGTTTTCAAAATTCAGAATTTGAATTTTTTCAAAAATATTTCAAAAATGTTCTGTGAAAACATTCCTGCCTTTTTTCCCCAACCAGTTCTAGTTTCAGTTCAGTGGAACAGAGTGAGAATATCCACATAAGGACTATTTGCAGGATCAGACTCTAGAAAAATGAAAATGTTTCACTTTTTAGAAATTCTGAATAATATAATTCTAGATTTCAGAAAATATTCTTTGTTGAGTTATAGCCCACCCATTGTTACATTTGTCTACTATTGGTGCTAAGGGGCGGCCCGTGCATATAGGCAGACTCGGCGGTCGCCTAGGGTGCCACGTTAAACAGGGTGCCCAATGATGACTCACCGCCGTTAAGGGCTTTGGATGCGGGGGCGCCGATCACGCATCCTTCATGGGGCACCAGTTGCCGGCAGCTCGTCTCGGGCCGCCCCTTTTGGTGCTGTTTTATCCCTGATTTTGGATGTGAATGGAAATGTCATGAATTGCTTCTCTGAGTCAGTGCTATAACAGGAATTACTCTTGCAACAAGGCTCAGCACAGTCACCCAGCTAGTATGTGTATGAAGGGGTAATTATATTAGTTTATTACTCTGTCTTCTTTTGAAGAAGATCAAGACTGTCCTGCAATCTCTTGACATTAATCTTCTTACCATTTCTTTCCAGAAAAGGATTTCTGATTTTATTGGCAATATAACTAAAACCCTAGGTACATTGTCTAGTTTAAAAAATGGGTCTGATATCTCTGATAAAGTAATGTACAGCCCTGTAGACTTGTGTGTGATATTGTCAGATGCTGCAGTGGGAGAAGTGTAGGGACTGGTAGATATGGCACATTGCACACCATTTCATGTGCACCTGGATGTCCTTGATCTCCACTGTCTTGTGAAGTTGGACTCTGAAGTTATCCTCCTTGTCCTCAACTTCCTCAGCTCATGGGAATATACTGTCCTTGTACCCTTTCTGGGGCATGATAATGACAAAGATTGTGACACTCTGAGTATGTCAGATTAGGTGAAGGAGAGGCTTATATCCTGATGACCAGACACTATCATGGGTTTTTAGTTGGTCAAATCTCCTGTCTGATGTTCGGGTTAGCTTCATGTGTGATACCCTGCCATGACTGAAACTTAAAACTCCAGCTTCTGCTGTACATAGGTGAATAAAAAGAGAGCTTCATTCTGCCTAAAGCTGTTAGAGCTGTGCTAAACTTGTGTCCAGTATGCCAAGCTGTGCATATCTCACAAAGCCCTCTGGCACACAAGTAATTGTTTCTGCACTTTTAACAAGGACACAAACGTGTACCTGAAAATGATGGAATACCCTTACACAATTGGAGTGCCAAGCTCCCCCTTCAAGATCCACTTCCTGTGGGAATAGCCCAGAACAAAAGAGTCAACAAAATTGTTTAGGAGAGCTCTAACTACACTGTTCTATCACAATGTACACTTGGCCTTTCTGGATAAAGCATGTCTCACTGATGCTACACCTGGCCTTTCTTATCTGCTCCATGCAGTTGTGTCAGGTCTGAAATTAGATTGTGTGCTCTGTGCAAAGGAAGTTTTCCTTCACGCGATCCACAGTCAACCTGTGGAACTCCTTGCCAAAGGATGTCATGAAGACCAGGTCTTTAACAGGGTTCAAGAAAGAACTAGATAAGTATTGATGGACCTTACCTCCATAATTTATTAGCCAGGATGGGCAGGAATGGTGTCCCTAGCCTCTGTTTGTCAGAAGCTGGAAATGGATGACAGGAGTGGGATCATGTGATGATTACCAGTTCTGTTCACTCCCTCTGGGGCATCTGGCTTTGGCCACTTTTGGAAGATGGGATACTGGGCTAAATGGACCTTTTGTCTGACCCAGAATGGCCATTCTTATGTTCTTATGTGCGGAAAGGAAGTTGAGTGAATCCTGCTATCACTGAAGGCAATGGCAGTTCTAACTTACTTCAATTAAGACAGGATTTAATCTCTTGCCATACAACAGGTAAGAACTTCTACATCCATATTGGCCAGGATGGTGTTTTCAGGTAGATTACTGATGTTTTGAAGTTTCCTTGGAAAGTCAGTGGTGTCACAGAGGTAGCTAGGAGGGCTGATAGCATGGAGTCTGAGGAGGGAGTCGATATAGCCAGATAATCCTGTTGTAAGTGTGCCAGTGCTTGAGATGATGGGTCGTCTGGTATTTCCAGGTTTGTGTATCTTAGGTAACAGATAGAAAGCTCCTGGTTGGGGATTAGTGGGGGGTGTTAGTGTAAATTTGTTTTTGAGTGGCATCAGTTTTTTCAGGTTTTTTTGGAATTCTTTAGTGGGATCACAGTAGAGAGACTTGTAGAATCTGGTATTGGTGAGTTTTCTGGTTGCCTCCTGTTCATAATCTGTCCCGTTCATGATTACTACAGTGCCTCCTGGTCATCTGAAGAAGTGGGCTGTGCCCACGAGAGTTCATGATACCATCTACATGTTTTGTTAGTCTTTAAAGTGCTACCAGACTATTTGTTTTTTAAGTTTATCCTATACAGACTAACTCGGCTACCCCCCTGAAGCTTCTGAACAGATAAGAAGACACTTAGTATGCTTTTGTGCAGTGTAGTGAGTCAGCATGGCCGCCCACTGACCCAGAAGGGGAAGTCCTCCATAAGACCCCTTGGTGGGCGGGCCCAGAAATACCCAGCCTCTCCCACAGGAAGTGGAAGGGCGGGGCTGGGACTATAAGAACAGAGTGGGAGATCTCAGTTGGAGCTCAGTGGGCGAGCAGTCCAGACGCTCTCCCCGGCCTCCCCAGGAGGGAGGCCCGATGGCCACAACCCCGGAGAGATGGTGGATAGGGCCCCTGAGACCACTGCCTGACCCTGGAGATGGCCCAAGGCCACGCCACATCCCACCAAACACCGAGGTGGGACCGAAGGGACCAGAGCACACACCAGACTCTGGATCCAGGACTGCATCACCAGGACTCAAGAGGGACCCAGACCCTGAGCCCATGGACACTCTGCCAGCACCGGCACACCCGGAGGGTCCCAGGACGCAGCTGTCCAGCCAGATAGGCCCCCAGGGGGAATCAGGAAATGGCCCAGGGAAAACCTACTCCGCATTGGCTGATGAGATGAAGATTGGGTGGCCAGCAAGTTGCGGCCTGGATTCCTGCTGACACCCCCCCCCCTCATTGTGGCCTGGATCCCTTATGATCGAGTGGCCTCCTGTGCTGCCACTGCTAGGTCCCTGGGCTGGGACGCAGTGGAGTGAGTGGGCCTGCGTTCCCCCTCCCCCCCCCACCCCATTACTTGGAGATGGCAGGTTCCTCCTATGGGGAAAAGACCCCTGAGCTTGTTGGTTCTCTGCCAAAACGAGGAGAGCTGACCCCCAACTCAGTCTGTAGCCAGACCTGAGCCCCGAACTGTTATAGACTTCTTGTGTATTTGTGGCCCCGCACCTGACCCAAGGTCATGGGTGCCAAACTGTTACAGACTTTTTTGGTAGATTTGCAGGCCCGGCCTGACCCCAGGCTGGGGCATTGAAACTGTAGAACCACCTGTCCTGACCCAGGAACGGGGAGTTCCTAGCATGCCTAGCCAGTGTAGTGAGTCAGCATGGCTGCCCGCTGACCTGAGCTGGTACAGTACTATAAATATATTAATAATAATCTACAGAAAAAGCTACCCGTCAATGAAAAGATGATTGATAGCACAATAAATTCTGCTCAGATTTAGTTTAATGACATGAGTCATTCCACATGGGGGCGACTTTTGTACATGGCTAAGGCAAAAGAAAGCTTATTTTGGATCATCATTATATGGTAGAGGGAAATGTCTGATCAATTCATTGCCAGTTAAAAACAAATCAGATGGACACACGTGAGCCTTACATCAAAGATTCTTGGGTGTGGTCAGTGGGCCAGTGGAACAAGACTGCAAGCCAGTCAACATGGTTTTATAGATAACTGGTCCTATTGAACAAACCTGATTTCATTCTTTGAGATTGGAAGTTTGATTTAGGAAGATAATTGTGTAGATGTACTTGGACTTCTGTAAGTTTGTTGACTTAGTACTGCAATTGAAAATGCTAGCACTATGCAATATCAATAGAGCACTGACGTTAAATAGTCAGTGTGTAGTTTCTAGATGCAATCTCTAAAAGTAGTTATCAGTGGAGAGTCAATATTGACAAGGATGCGCCTATGAAGATTTGGCAGGTTTGGTACGAGATCCAATGATATTGATTGACTATTTTCATCAATGTGCTGAAATTCACTGTGCTAGCCACAAATTTGGTCAGCAGTAATTGGCAGAATGGCTCTCTGGATTGCTTGGTTATCTGTGTCTATTCAAACAAAATGTAGTTCAGAACAGCTAATGTGAATTTATACACTTTGGGATAAGGAATATAGGCCATTCTTGCAGCATGGGGGACTATATCCTGGAATGCAGTCACTCTGAAAAAGATTTAGGAGTCATAGTGGACAAAGAAACTCAATGTGAGCTCCCAGTGTAAAGCTGTGGTAACATGGGCTCATCTGATCCTTGGATGTATAAGTAGGGGAGTAGTGAGGAGGAGTTGGGAAGTGATTTTATTGCTGCATATAGAATTGGTGAGATGTGTACTAGAATACTGAATCCAGTTCTGGTTTCAACATCGTTTCTAAAAGGTAGACGAGTAGAGAGTGGAGAAAATCCTACTCCCCTGAAAAGAAATACAAAGATTGGGGAAAAAATTCCCCTCCTGAGAGCTCAATCTATTTATGTTATCAAAAGATTGAAAGGTGGCTTGATTATGATGTGCCAGTATCTTCCTGGGGGAAAAAAAATACTGGCTGTTAATTTAGCAGAAAAAGGCATAACAAGAACCAGTGGTGAAAACCCTAAAACAGGTACATTTAAATTGGAAATTATGCACTGATTTTTTTCACCAGGATGATTAACCACTGGAACAAGCTAAGAGTAGTAATAGATTGTCCATCTCTTGGTGTCTTCAAATCAAGGCTAGATACTTTTTTGGAAGATATGGTTTAACCAAACAAGTTGTTGAGATCAATACAGAGGTAACTGGGCAAAATGTAATGGCCTGAGATATATAATGGGCCAGATTAGATAGTCTAATGGTCCTTCCTGGCCTTAAACTAAGAATTTGTATGTTACTTGCTGGTGGGCTATGAAGAAAGATGGGTTGGTCATATGGTATTGCTCCTTATTTCTAGCTGATTAACTGAATTAAAAGAACCTAACATATATAGAATATGTCTCTAATTACTAGTCCATGTAATTGAGTTGTCACTGGAAGTGTGGTCACTCTGTTTGCAACTGAAAAGAAGGCAAGTTTTTGATAGGACAATCTGTATTCAGTTTTGTCATGCATAGAGAATTTCTGCCTCAGTCTGTCTGTTTTCAGGGGCAGAGCATATTCTGCTCGAAAAGTGTACTTTAAGTAACTAATATTATTCCAGTCCTAAAAGTACTATGATTATATCGTATTGTGTTTGCATACACCGCATCTATATAAAATGTGTATGATTGTTGCAATTAAAATATAACTAGAACCTAAAGATTTTTATGTTTGTTAATTTAAAAATACTGTAGTTTTATCTGAACTACATTAGTTTTTGGCACTATGCCTGTAATTATAGTAATTAGCTTTAGATACAAAATGAATCCTGAATGAAACAGTTATTTATGGAGACCAATCGAATCTATGCTGTTTTTATAAAAGAAAATCAATAGCTTGGGAGCATATGATTTCACGATCCACACAGCATATATTGCTACCAGAAGTGATATGGAAGCTAACAAGAAAATAATGTTTACACCAAATAGCTGCATTTATTATATTTCCATCAAGTGATCGGAAACATTGCAAACAGGCTGAGCACTTCTTGCTCAGCCTAATGGGAGACCTTGGCAAAGTGTATTTGTGGAACACACAGATATCGTGGAAGGGAGGTTACCCAAGCAGAAATGACTGAATCATTTTACTTTCAAGGACAGATTTGTTGCTCCTTTCTCTTCTGAAAATCTTCTGACCCTTTGGCAACAATTTTCTCCCACTCTTATTTTCAGATGAGGGAGTAAGCCAACTCCTTTGTCTTACAGTTTTTATGTTAAACTACAGTCCTATGATGTTTAAGTCGCTTACTGTGTATTTTGACAGCTGTTGCTTCTTCTAATTTCAAGTCACAGAAATATACCTGTAGAACAGGCACCTGTCTGGATACTTTATGTGGCTTGGACAAAAACTTGAAGATACAATAAAATGATACAATAAAATACTGCAACCCCATGACCAAGTCACATTTGTATGTAGCATTAACTGTATACAAGGAGCACCATGTAAAATTTTAATTTGTGCAGCATTTTAACTGAGTATCTGTGGTTTTGATTTTGCTTTAGGTAAACTGACAGCTAATGCTCAAATGGTAAAGAATTCACAAACAGCTTCACTTTTTAATCTGTATCCAGGTTTATAATGTTCCTTTCATTAGATGTTTCATCAAGGGGAGTAAGGAGACTTAAGAACAGAGGACTGGCTGAACGTTAGGAAATCTAGATGCAGTTCTCAGCTCTACCAAGAGACTTTCTGTGTGCCCTTGGCCAAATCAGGTATTCTCTCTTTGTGCTTCAGTTCCTCTCCTTTAAAATCAGAATTAGTAATGCTTCCTTACCTCAAAGGGAGGATAAATCCATTAATATCCATGGGGCACTTAACTATGGTACTATAATGACACCAAACATATAAGCAGATTCATATTCCTCTTCATGCCATATGGATCTTTTTGAGTCTGAGTTAAGTTTAGCTGATACTAAGCTGCTGTCTAAAGTTTCAGACAAAGCTGTTTTTCT
Organism: Rafetus swinhoei; assembly: GCA_019425775.1. Lineage (NCBI taxonomy): Eukaryota > Metazoa > Chordata > Testudines > Trionychidae > Rafetus > Rafetus swinhoei. Next base: position 30,762,067 of record CM033447.1, on the reverse strand, counting down.
TGCCTGTGATTTTAAGCAGATACTTGCATTTCTATAATAAAAACATAGGGCTTGGCTATAGCAGCTTTCCTGACCCTGAAGAGAAAGGCTTTCTGTGCTTGAATAATACATTTCAAATGACAGCTCTTGCTAGAAGACAGGCAACAAGAGGAAATGGATACATAGGAACTTGCACAACTGGAAGCAGTGAATGAAGCAAGAACACCAAGTCTTAAATTTTACTCTCCACAGACTTATAAGAAAGAGTTGCCCAAATCAGGCTCCAGGTGACCTGAGATTTTAATTTCATGCCTCAAATACTAGATCTGATATCTAGAAATACATTCCAGAGGGGGAAAAAGAAAGCAAAGAGTAACCCAATAGGGTCAGAACCATGGAACATGTAGACCAATACCATATTTCTGATAAGTGGCCAATATCAGATGCTTCAGAGGAAGGTGTGAGAAACCTTATAGCAGAGGTTTCTGGAACAACTTTCATATAGAGGAAGTTTCTTCTTAACTCCCTCTCACCCCAAAAGAGCACATTAACAATTTCTAACAACAGAAAACCCAGCACCTCCCATTGGCCTTTACAAACCAGAAAAAACATGGGTCCATCCAGCTCATAGGTGAAGCCCAGGACTTCCAACAAACTAAATAGCCTCTTGAAGGCTTCTCCAGATGAGTAGAGAAAACCACACAGAGAAACAAGACTCCTTTGTGTCCCATTCTGGGACTGACAAGATGAATGCAGTGGGATTGGCCACCTAAGCACCCCCTTGTGGCCGGAAACCACAATGCAGTGCCCCATCCCTGTTTTCTCCTTCATAGGGTTCCTTAAACTCAAGACAGTCTGAAAGAAATTAATGCATTCCCCACATGAGGTCCAATTTATTCACTCTTCAAGTATATACTGACTACCCAGGCCCCAAGACCGGTTCAGTATCTCTCTCACTAGTGGGGGTGGGGGTGGGCGCCCCCTGTTACAGTACTAGGAATTTTCCACTCTGTTCAAGAGCTCATCTTGCCTAGGTGCTTCATCCAGGCAGCTATTGTTCCTCAAGCCTTTATTTCCTGAAAACTCCACTGCTCCCTCCCCTATTGCAGCCAGCTGTTGCCATTTCTTCAGAATTCCCTGATCCTGCACAAGTAGGGCCCCTCCTTTCCAGATGCTGGGGCAAGCCATCCTGTTATAATGGGCATACACTATCAGGTGTAATAACAAGACATCTCTAACATTTCAAGACATGTCTAACATTCTAACATATAAACATATTATCAGTCTGTCCTCTCCACCAGGAGTATTGAAACATCATGTTGTGTGTTGACCTCCTCTTCTCCCCTCCCCCCCCCCCCCATCTTTTTCCTTTCTGAAGATCAGCTTTATGAAAAACGTGGACAAAGAGGTGTTCAACAAAAAAAAATTGGCATAATCACCATGTCAGCAAGTTACAATGTACTGAAATGAGGGTTATGTATGTGCATAACTACTATTTTAGCAGAAATACTAACTTTCAAAAGTATATAAAGTTTTTTACATTTATGACTAAAAGTACCATTTTTGGCCACCATTGTTGCTGTTGGAGCCAACAGACGTTTAGCCTAGAACAACCACTGAGTTTCATATCTTCAGAGACAGTTTTCCCCCATGGGAAATCTTTGAGACACAGCCCAGAAAATCACGATTGTGAGGGATAAAAGAAATATAAAGGAGAGGCATGTTTCTGGAAGATTACATAATTAAATAGTCATGTACATTATGAACTCCACTCAAATTTTTCTGTGTCCACAATGACATCTACATTCCACTGCACATTTTATACATAAATATTAAAACAAGAATATAAACAATTCACACCTGGTTTGTGGCTTTTTTTTATATGTGGGAAAAACATGTGTGCATGCATGCACATGCGCATGGGTGCATGCACACACACATGCACTCAACAATGCGTCCCTTTGAATCTAGGGATGTTAAAACAGTTAACCGGTTAAATGAGAACAGTTAACCATTTGACACAGCTCCCGCCGTGAGGTCCCACTCCCTGTCTTGCTGACCCCTTTACAGCTGAGTTTGTTACCAAATAATCGGTAATCCTCATGCTTTATGTATCTGCCTAATGCTTACTGGTATGCCAGTGGGATGGGAAGCAGGACCACACAGTCACAACAGGACCACACGTTTGTTGGGGCAGTGGAACCAGGTGGCACAAGTTGAGTCAAAATGATTAACTTGTTAAGCACTCTCATTTAACTGCTTAACTGTTTTAAGCATTAGGCTTGTTAATATGCTTACCAGTTAACCACTTAACATCCCTCTTTGAAACTGCTCTCTGTGTACTCATTTGAAGTAAAAATCTATCCTAAATAAAGCCCTACATGGTGGCAGAACATGGTCCAAACTTTTATTTTGTTATGACCTGTAAGAGACTGTCATAATAAATACATTAAATAACAAGTCTCTGTTTTTCCAAGCTATTTGTTTCAGTTAAAAAAATACATTGTGGAAATGAAAAGCAACTTGATACAATGTATGTTCTTCCTTACAGAAAGATTAAATTTATAGTCCCAATAGAGGAAGTGGTGAGACATCTTGGTACTTATTAATTGTCACAGATAAATTTGTAATAGGAAAAACAGTGCTGCAGATTCTCTCACAGGATGGGATTTTACTGCCTCTTAGAATATTGCCTAAAATGTGGAGAAAGGCACAAAGTAAGAGACAGATTTTGGAGGGAGAAGATGGAACGTAACTGAACAGATCTGTGAGTTTCTTCCCTTGCATTGGCTGGCTCACTAATTAGGTGCCCTGAGCTCAGCTAGAGTTCACTGTTGCAGCTGGATTCATTACCAGCTGCCTGCTTCTATCAGGATTAAAGCATTGTTGACCTGACTCCCTTGGGAAGTTGAAGCTGTAGCTTGCATTTGTACCTGTACACTGACCAACAAGTTCCAGCGTGTGTCATTGCAAGTGGCATGTATATTCATAGTCTGTTTTCATAGATCCAAAAGTTTTGCCCAATATAACAATAATTTTTGTTATTTCAGTCCCTAAGCCCTGGTCTACAGTAGCAAGTTATTTTGAAATAACCCCCCTTATGTCGAAATAACAAATAGAGCATCCACACTCCCAAGCCCATTATTTTGAAATAACGGGCTAGTTATTTTGAAATGTGTGCTCCTGCTTTCCTCCGGGAATAATGCTAATTTTGAAATAGTTATTTTGAAATAGCTTTAATGTGGATGCTCTGGTGCTGCTATTTCAAAAGAATTATTCCCCAGAGTTCTTCAAAATAATTACTTCCCAGTGCTTCTGTGGATCTAAGTCGAGGGAGTACATCCACAGTAATGGAGCTGGCCTCAGACTAATTTTGAGGTTTCCCTGAAGTGTGGACACCCTAGTTCGATTTTGTTATTTTGGGAGTTATTAAATCGATTTTATTTATTTTGCAATATTTTCCTAGGATAGACATGTCCTAAAGCACTACAGGATTACTCATTGTACATCTATTTATTTTATGTTAAAAAGGCCTCTAGAGAATGAGAATCTACAATCTCTACTTGTTATGGGCCCCAGGATTTGTAGCACAGGATATCTGTTGTATGCATGAAGCACTCATTTAGCTCTTACTCAACCCTTTCATATGGATTCTTTCCTAATGTTGTTTAAGATTCTGCCCTTCACAGTGACCATGTATTCAGCTATACTTGTTCCAAGCACTGGACCTAAAACCCCCATCATAGGGCATTTTAGAAGTCTCAGGGACTGGGATGGCTGGGCAGGATGTTACTATTTTCTTGCTAGTCTGGATGGTTTGTTGTTTGCCATATTGATAATTATTTATTTTTCCTCAATCCCTTCCCCACACTACATTTCATCTCCCATGCTTTGTACTAGTAATATTTCTATTCTATTCATCTGCTCAACTGCACCCATCAATGTGGCATCTAAATGCCTGTGAATGCTGCATTTGGCAGTGTAACTGTTACTTTGTCCACTGATTCCTTCAAGCATTATGCAGGCTTTATAGTTTGTTAAAATAGTTGTTTTTTCTGAATACCTGTTGCATACGCATTCTCAAGAAAGTTGGCAGTATCATGTGGACAACACTACAGACTGATGGGATCTCTTGCTGTTTCTAGTGAATTAGATGGCATGGGAAAGTTAATAATACTAGGGCCTAGATGGCTCCTATATATTAGCCATTTAATGAAACAAAGGATAATGTAATCTTGATGTACCGCCATGTAATTCACATTCACAGTAATGGCAAATAGATTTGCATAATGAGGAAAATCTGCGGTTGTTTGTATTTTTACACATAGCCTATTCAGCTATAAAAAGGCTGTAAATAGATATTTGATGTTAAGTCCAGAAAAAGTAAAGAGAATTTGTTAAACCTGGGTGGGAGGTACTGTGCAGTATCCTGGGAGTAATGTTTATGAATCAATTCTCTACCTCCTTGAAATAGTCTGTTTGGATTTCCCAAAGCCATTGTAAATGTCACTGTGTTGTTGCTCAGCATTTGGAATTCCCCAAAAGCTATATTCAAGGAATGAATACGTAGGTTTACCTTAATGATAAATAAACTTAAAAAACAACAATGGTCCTGTAGCACCGTAGGGTACATCTACACAACGGTGTTATTTCAGAATAACTGACACTATTCCGAAATAACATAATGTGAAGACTCACTATGTACACTAAAAGCCTTTATTTTGAAATAATGTTAAGCTGGAGGACTTCCGACTCATGGTAACCCTCACTACACAAGGAGTACGGGCAGTCAAAGGAAGAGTGTTCTTCCTTCAACTTCCTGCTGTGTAGACAGTGCCAAAAGTCGAATTAAGCTATTTCGACTTAAACTACAAAATGGACATAGCTGAAGTTACGTAGCTTAATTTGACTTTAGCCCTGCTGTGTAGACATGCTCTTAGAGACTAACAAAAATATATACATAGTATTATGAGCTTTCGTGGGCACAACCCACTTCTTCAGATGACAAATATGGAGCAAGGGGCACAGACTGAAAGATAAAGCAGAAAAAGAGGGGAGAAGGGGAGGAGAAAGGAAAAAATAACCCTGTCAATTAAAGTGCCCATGCTGAATGAGGTAATAGAGTAAAGCTGATACTTAGCCTTTGATGCCATTTGGGTGTTGAATATAATGGCCCATCCAGTTCATGTCTTTGTTCAAACCATGTGAGATACTATCAAATTTGCATATGAATGCTATTTCTACAGATTCTCTCTCTAGTTGATTCTTGAAATTGTTTTGTAAGAGAATAGCTGCCTTTAAATTCATTAATGAGTATCCAGGAAAGTTAAAATGTTCTCTAACAGATTTCTGTGAGTTACCATTTCAAATACCTGATTTGTGTCCATTAATCTTTTGCCATAGAGACTGTCCAGTTTGGCCAATATACATGGCAGAGGGGCATTGCTGGCACTTGATGGCATAGATCACATTAGTGGATGTCACTTGTGTAAATGTGTGGACAGAGTTGGCACTGGGGTTTATTTCCAGGGTGGGTCCCTGGGAGAGTATGTTAGAGGTGTGATGTGTGGTTGCTGGAAAGAATTGGTTTCAGGTTAGGGGGTTGTCTGTGGGCGAGGATTGGCCTATCCCCCAAGGCTTGTGACAGTGAGGGATTGTTTTCCAGGATAGGTTGTAGATTGTCCACACATCTACACAAGTGACATCATCACAGGACCTAACCACATAAGCCACCACGTCAGAGGTTCATACAACTGCACATCCACTAACTGGGTTGTGCCCACGAAAGCTCATGATACTATTTATATATTTTTGTCAGTCTCTAATGTACTGCAGGTCCATTGTTGTTTTTTAAGTATTTTTTAGTTATAGACTAACACAGCTGCCGCTCTGAGACTCTTAGTGATAAATGTTAGCCTGAGCAGATCCAAGAGATAGATCTGAAATCATTCTATCAAGCTGAAACAGACAAGCACACATTTCTCCCCTAGATGCTCAAAAGTAAAGCTTTCACATCAGTTATACATGAATAGTTACCCAAATGCTACTACTGCTCAGTGTCTGTCAAGGTTGAAAAAATGCCTTGCAGTCTTAATTTCCTCAGTGAGCACACTATTGAGTGAGTTAGCATTGGGAGACAAACATATTAGTTTAGAAGTTGAATGTACAATCCAGCACTATGGGTAAAATACTATTAATCATTTTAGTGCAAAAAGAGAATTTTATCATATACCAAGTGAAATAATATTCCTACTATCAGTAATAAAGTCACTTAAAGATTCATGCATGGGAAGTGTTTCTGAACCGGTGGGATGTGTGGAATGGTTCTCTAAGTATCATTATCTATGCATTTGTGCACACAGGAATTAAAAAGCAATAAAGGAGAGGTCTGTGAAATTTTCCCCTGAGAACATTTTGTGTTAAATGGTGCATTTTGGAAGTAAATTCAAAACAAGCCATGTATGTAAATCTTTGGGGCATGCTGAGGGCTCTATCCTGAGCAAGCTGTGGAATAATAACCCTCTTTTCATTAAAAGGGGCAGAGGTACAAAATGGCTTCTAGATGAGCAGATTCATCACTGCTTGTTGTCTCCATGTTAAATTTGCCACGTCAGCAGTGATAAGCCCTGAACCTTTTTTCTTGCATATACAGATCACTTGGTAACATTTTTGCTTTGTGTTGGAACAAAAAGACCTTTGTGTTCAAATGACAGATGAGGTTCAGACAAAAAAAGACACATAGGGATTATTGCCTCATGCCATGAGTTTCCTCCATTCTCATCTACCTTGTTTTTTCACCTCCACCAATTTAATAATTACTGAGACAGATTAGACTCATGGCAGCTTTGTTTTGTTCATTCATGTGTCCTTCCTCAGATGACAACAAAAACAAACTGAAATCTTCAAGATTCTTTTAATAACATGGGACTAGATCTGCTTATGGAGGAGAACACCTGTAGATGGATCTCCCACTCTTGAGCAGAACAAAGGCTCACACACCTCTGCAGCAATCTTGAGTGCTCATTGGATTCTGCTGCTGATGGGTCCAGGGTCTATATAAATAAATGCAAAGGTATGCCCGCTGGAAAACATAATCCCAAATATAAAGATAAAATGAAGGGCCTAAATTGTCTGTTACCACTCAAGAAAGAGATCTTGTAGTCATTGTGGATAGTTCTCTGAAAACATCCATTCAGTGTGCAGTAGCATACAAAAAAGCAAACAGAATGTTGGGAATCATTAAGAAAGGGATAGAGAATAAGACAGAAAATATCATATTGCCTCTGTATAAATCCATGGTACATGACTGGGGTATGTGACAGCTGACATATGAGGAAAGATTAAGACTGTGCCTTTTCAGCTTGGAAAAGATGTGACTGGGAGGATATGATAGAAGTCTATAAAATCATGATTGGTGTGGTGAGAAAGTAAATAAGGAAATGTTATTTACTCATAGCACAAGAACTTGGGGTCATGTCTAGACTAAGGTTTTTTTTCCAAAGGAAATATGCAAATTCAGTGCTAATTTGCATCTTCTTTCAATTGCTTTTTCGAAAGCAGGTTTTTTGGAAGTGAAAGTAGTCTGGACACGATTTTTTCAGAAAAAAACCCCTTTTTCGAAAAAACCACTTTTCCAAAAAAAAAGGAGGTTTACGCGGTTTTTCAAAAAAGGGTAGTCTAGACGTACCCCAAATGAAATTAATAGGACGAAGGTTTAAAGCAAACAAAAGGAAGTATTTCTTCACACAATGCACAGTCAACCTGTAAAACTCTTTTTCAAAGAATGTTGTGAAGGCCAAGACTATAACAGGGTTCAAAAAGAACTAGATACATAAATGGAGGATAGATTTATCAATGGCTATTTTGGCTAGGCTCTGTTTGCCAGAAGCTGGGAATGGCAATAGGGGATGGATCACTTGATTAATGTTCTATTAATTCCCTCTGAAGCACCTGGCATTGGCCACTGTTGGAAGATGGGATATTAAGCTAGATGAATCTTTGATCTGACCCATATGGCTGCTCTTAGGCTCTGTATAGGAGAAGAGATTCAGACTATGCAGGAAGGGGAAAGAGTGGACAGGGCTGGGGTTGGGATCCAATGATGTGGTCACATACACATTATTCTCACCTATGACTTATGTGGTCTGTGTGGTGCTGTATTATTTTTAGCGTACAGGGCTCCATCTTTCCCACTGTGTGCTGTGCTGCCAGAGATCGGGATGTGCCCTGCCAGGAATCCGAACCAGTCACATCTGCCAAAGCTGGGGACAGGTCCTGTGGCCTTTTCCCTAGGGATCCCACTAATGGAATGATCAAAGAACTCTGAGGGGATCTTTGCTGGCAACTCTTTCCTACAATTTTACACCTTCAGGACATAGATTTGTGTGGGTATTGCAGTTGTATCAGCTGAAGGCTTTAAAGCCATGTGTATTCCTGGGACCAGCCTGGAAACCTAGAAATGGATGAATTATCTGGGGCTGTCTAAGCCCAAAATTATAGTAACTAGTCTTTGTTTTCCAGGTTGTGTGAGAACATGAATCAGTGAAGACACAGCTCCTCCATCTGATGAATGATTGGTGCTTATGAGTGCTTTCACCCAAAAATCCTTATTTGTATTGAATCTCAAATACACATCTAAAATAGCAATAGTCTAGCTACTTGAAATCTGAGATTTCACAGAGTGGTCAGTAGCAGGTTTCTGGTGGTCATTTTAGCTGCTGGTGAGGTGGATGTCAGTCTTCTAGCTCATAGAAATGCACTCTGTAATTTGGAGAAGTTTGCACATTAATTAATTTCCCTATATGTTTCTCCAAACAAAAGCATATAACAGCATAATCCTTGGTGGGTTAACAATTTTCCTAGCATCAACAAAATAACTCACAATACAACTTATCAGCAAAGCAAGTTCCAGCAAAACTCAGCCAGACATCCAGATCCAAGGTCAACTATCCACATTCTCTTTCATTCTTATGAATCTGTCACTATCTGTTCTTATTAGCAGCTCTGCAGCTGTTTTCTTGCTTCCAATTAATGATGTCTGAGCACACAAAACGGCTGCAGTTATGTCAAATCTAGTTCTCTCATAACAGGTGGTCATAGCTTTAAAGTCAATATCACATTACAAAGAAGAAAAAAAATTTAAAGTTCCCTCCAACACACAAACTTTAGCATCTTTCCAAGTCCCAACTGTAGACATAGCTAGCCGAACTTTTGTGGATTACTAAGAATTTTTTCTTAAAGCTAGGTTTGAAAGGATTAGATTAGTATTAGTAAAGGTCAGTAAATTTTGATTTCAGTTTACACACAAACTGACAAAAATATTTCCATTGATAATAGAACTTTACAGAAAGAAAATGTAAGAAAAATGTCCCTTGAGAACTTAATAGAGTTCAATTTTAGGATATTTACTTTCTATATTTTGACATATGATGTTGACAATTTGTGTTTTAGTGGTTATAAAGCTTTTAAATTTTTGAATCTTAACATCAACTGTCAGTAAATTATTGTCTAATCCCCCCAATAATTTTCTACAATTGTGAAAATTTAAATAGATAAAAATTGAAAGTGCTTAAAAAGAAACATCTGTCAAAAGTATAAAAAATTAAATGTTTTCAAGCTACTTAAAACATACTTTTTTATGGGAAAGATGAAAAAGACATACACCTCCAGAATCTGTCAGGCTGCCCTTTATAAAGTTTCTGTCTCTAAAACAGTCCCACAAAATTTCTGATTTGGATTAGATATCAACCAGAATCAAAACCATTGCCTTTCCTCCAGTCTGAAATAGACAGCTACATTCAGCCCATGTTTTACTGGAGGCAAATTCACTGAGATTGAAAGATTTTCACTTGCTTACAGAGGGTTGAATAGGTCCAGCGTCTTTATGCTTTTAAGCAATCTCATAACATTTTTGTGTGTGGCAGTATCCCACATGTTAATAGCAACAATCACAGTGGTTGAAATGTTGATAAACAGGCAAGAGATTCTGAATCCCAGTGCAGAATTCTGCTTACATTTGTGGATATCATATAAAGTATCAAGATGCTGTATTTAGAGCTTTTTATCCCAAATGGTTGTCGTCTTTTATTAAATGAAAATCAAATCAAATAAAGTGAAAAGACAGATCCACTGTTTACTAAGGTAAACTAAATCAGTCTTTTTAAACAAGTGTTGATCATCTGGAGAATAATTGTGATTGAATCTTTAAGCTTTTGTCTTCTAGACAGACTTAATGATTCTTGTTTGCTATGGGTCTATTTCAGAATATATTATTTGCTTTATGAATTTACGAGGGTATTCTAAATGAGGGCAAGTCTGCTCAAATTTATTTATTCCTTTCACATACAATATTTACTTTGAGAACTTAGAGTTCAGTCTGTAAAAGTCAATGGAAAGATTCTCATTGGCTGTGGTAGAATTTGGCTCAGGTCCATGCACTGCAAAATGGTGGTGGCCAAACATTAATATAGTTGAGAGTATTTTTACTTGATATATGGGTATCTTCTGCATGATTTATATTTGAAGTAAAATTTGAAAAAATATAAACTATAACTCCAAACCCAGCTTGTTTTCCTGGAATTCTTATAAATGCCCTTTTGTATGAAGAAAGTGAGTCCAATCCCTTGCCAAAAATGATATTATAGACTTCACATCTTGCATGCTTTCTGGGTTAAATTCTGGCTGTCAGTGGGAGTTGTCATCGACTTGAATAGGGCAAAAATTTCACTCTCCATGTTTGGAACTCCTATTGAAAACAAGGAGAGTTCTGCACCTGGAGGGCTTGCACCATTCAGATCTATATATTGGCAGATAGGGTCAAATTCTTTTATTGAATGGCTACAGGAAATTCACCTCATGTTGGTGAACTCTCCTCTAACATAAATCCAGAGGAAGCACCTATTGCATGAGTCCACCTTCTGCCACCTCCCTCCCTGCATGTGCTACCTAGCATAGTGAGTTTGCCAGGGAAGGGAGGACTCATGTCAGAGCTGGGATGGGAGCACATCAGGAATGTGCTACAGCAGAGCTCTGCTATGCACATCTTCCACTGGGATAATATCCTCCACCCCATGGATCAATCCAGAATCACGGAGCTATAGCCAGCTCTCTAGCCCCTTTCCCTGTACCAAGCTAAGTTCAGATATAGGGGAGAATTGAGCCTACAATGTCCATGACACTGATGTGTCAATGTTACTCAGAGAACAGACAACAAAGACCCCTCTAAGGCCAATACCAATGCCAGCTTGTTTAATTGTACAATAAGATTTTTAAATGCAGTATCCAGAATACACGGCCACCACGATGAAATTCGCATGTGTGCTCAATGAAGTAAAGATATCAGCAGAAAAATTACTCTGCTTCTACCCATATCATTTGCAGTGGTCTAGAATCTAGTGGAAGAGGCAGCCAGGGGTAGCATTTTTAGGAGCATTCTTGCTGCTTGGCTAGACTAGTTGACTAGTGTAGCATTCTTCTTGGCTGATCTTTATGTCTGTGTCCTGGCTGGCAGCGAGCCAACTGGACCAATTACATCCCTTTCCTGAGTCCCCCTTTGAAATAATTTCAATTAAAACAAAGTCATTGAAACCATCCCTACTTCCAAATCAATATTGGGTGTGTGTGTGGGAGGGAAGGGGATGAATGTCTGGTTCGGCAGCATGTCATTTGAAAAAAAGAATGGTCCATTAGGTAAGTAGCAAAACCAACAGTAACTGCATAAATCAATAAGACAAAAATCCCCACAGCAACATCATTTTGTCAGCCTTCTCCCCTAGAGTCACAGCACCGAGAGATCTGCCAGGGAAATACAATAAAATACTGGAAAATGAATAAATAAAATACAGTTCCCTAACCCACAAGTTCTGGTGTGCTTTTCCCTTTTCTTTAGTGTCAAGTCCCTTCTCCAGTTACTCTTTATACTCCAGTTTGTTCAGTAGTTCTTTCTCTTTTAACCCTCTCCTCACCTTTCCGTCTGTCTTTATCTTTAGAACTCCCTCCCTCAGCTCCATCCAGCCACCAGTTTGGAGTGTAGGAAGGGGCAGGAACATTTGCACATCTTGCTGCACCATCATCTTAAGGCATCATGGCTCCCTCTGCAGCTGTGCTTCTTTTGGTTTCTCACTAGCCACTGTCCCAAATCCCCACCAGGAAGTAGCAGAAGAAAATACTGACTGTGTCAGCACTTTATCTTCCACAGGCTGACTGAAGGGTGTATTGGTGCTCTGGAAAGTGGTTATCTCCTGGCCTGGCCATGATCACGCACACATCCTGCTCACTGAGTCTCAGCCTTTCTGAGTGACATGGATGGGGATCCATGAGAAACAAACTGTGGAGCTTTCTCTCCCTCCTTCTGCATCTCCCTAGAACACTTCCACCAGGTTTTGTCTCCTCAATCCATGTTAACAATAGAGAGTTTTAGGGCCTGATCCAAGCCGTTTAAAGTCAACAAGAGACTTTGGGTCAGTTCCCCGATTAGATTTTCTATTTATTTTCATTGGCCTAGTAGAAAAAGAGTTCATGTCCGTTCTGTGCAACCAGGGGAAAAGAAAACCCATACTAACTTCTGTCTAATTAATGGCAAATATATTGTGTTAGTTGCTGTACAGATGTTGAAGAACATGCTAACAAGCAGGGGATCTGACAGCCTCTGCAGGACACTACATAAGCTGGGTGGGTGCATGGCTCCGTGACCCTGGAAGAGGTGGGGCCTTGTGTGGAAGAGGCAGGCCAGGGCAGCCAGCCTTCCCCTTTGAATCACCAAGCCCTGGGGCAACTGTCCATTCCCCCCCCAGCTGTTGGTGGGCCTGCTAACATATGAGGACACCGTTTCCCCCCCCCCCCCCCCGTGTAGGAAGGCCGCCTTATCCAATTGTTGACACTTTGCAGTACTGTGTCAGTGGGAATGATCAGAATGAAGAAAATCTCCTTAGTTCATAGTGTGCAGCAGGGCAACAGAACAAATTGTTCGTACTTCATTCTGCCACTGGCAAGTTAGGAGAAATTTCCAGGTTATACCTAATACATTGCATCCCCATCACTCTTAAATCTTTAACCAAAGTGTCTAAATATAGGGATCAACCTTGAACTCCCTACTCCAGCAAAACTCTTAAGAGGTGTCAATCTACATTAAGTCATTGGTAACTTAGTATTGAAGTCATATCCCTTAAATAGTATCTGAAAAGTACATGAAAAGAGGATTGTGCCCTTGAAAACAGTGAGGGTGAAAAGTCTTTAGAAGTTAACTATATTATGTGATGAAGAGACTCTCCTACAACTACCCTATAGGTGGCTGAAATCACTGTGTTGGTGTATGTCAGGGTTTTGCAAACTGACATTCAGTCATTTAGTTTATCTGCCAACTGTGATAATTCTGAAACAGATTAAATTTACATGGTAACTGAATGGTTCTCTGTTCTATGGGGTCATGTCTGTGGGTATTTGAACCCATACAATTATACTTATTGTGATGAGGAAATAACTTTGTGGCTCTTTATACATACATTTTAAATTATACCATTTTCATTGTACTTTTTATGACTCTTGGAGAAAAGGAAATGGGTACAATTGCATATTTTAATTTACAATTTATCCATAATGTGAACTGGACGCTGTTTGCAGACCTCTGTTTTTCTGGTTAAAAAATAAATCTGTGTCCTGCAGCATTTAATCAGGCTGGCAAATTCCCTCTGACTCCACTGAGGCTAGGTCTACACTAGGGAATAAGATTGAATTAAGATACACAACTCCAGCTATGTAAGGGTATATCTACGCAGCAAAGTTATTTTGAAATAACAGCTGTTAGTTTGAAATAACTTTACTAGCATCTACACAGCCAAACCGCTATTTCGAAATTAATTTGAAATTAATTCGAAATAGCGGAGCACTTATTTTGAATTTGGTAAACCTCATTCCATGAGGAATAACGGCAAATTCGGAATAGCTATTTCGAAATAAGTGCTATGTAGACACTTATATCGAAATAGGGGGCCTCCAGCCTTCCCAGGGTGCCCTGGTGGCCACTCCAACCTCAACCAAGAACACCCCCCTTCCCGGAGACCTTAAAGGGGTAGACTCTGGTCACAGTGCCTGTGCCCGCTCCAAGCCTGCCAGACCAGAGCCAGCAGTCACTGCTCCTGCCTGACCCAGTGGCCCAAAAACATGAGCCAGCAAGTCACTGGCAGCCAGCCCTCCATTGCTCCCCAGGAGCAGTCTGCCAGCTTCCAAGAGCCTGCCAGGGCCCGGAGAAGGCGGGTGCCTTTGTGGTCCAGGGTGGAGATCATGGACCTTATTCAGGTTTGGGGGGGATGCCCCCAACGTCCATGATCTCCGCACTAGACGGAGGAATGCGGCTGTCTATGGCAGGATAGCTGCCAGCCTGGCCACCAAAGGCCACATGCAAACCCAGGAGCAGGTTTGCATGACAATCAAGTTGGTCTGGCGAGACCCCAACCCTGAGCCCTGAGCTTCCCCTTCCCCTTCTTCCCCTTGCTTCCCCCTTCCCGCTCCCTCCTCCCAGGTTTTCCCCTCCCCTCTCCCGCCTCCTTTCCCCAATCTCACCAGAGTTTCATTCCTCTCCCCCTAGTTTTGTTAAATAAAGAGAGTTTGTGTTCATGAAAATACGTGTATTTTAGTTGACATCAGGAAGGGGGGTTAGGGAGTGGCAAGTGGAAGGACGTGAGGGAGGAATGAGGCACAAGCCCCCAGTGGGGCAGACAAGGGAGGCTCTTAGTGCTCCTCAGGGTGGAAGCTCTCCCGCAGGGCCTTCTGGATACTGACAGCCCCCCCGAATGGACCTCCTGAATGGCAGCCTGCAGAAAGTGCAGCCAGGCTCACAGCAATGCGTCCAAGAGAAGCACCAGAGCACCTGGGGCGGCTCCAACTCCATGTTGCAGAGTGCTGTGGTGTCCCGAGTCTGGGCAACCAAAGTAATCGGAGAAAAAAAATGCTTTGCTGTCCCTCAGCGAGGTAGGCAAGCAAGAAGGGAAAGCTGAGAACTGGCTGTCCGGGGGGGCGGGGTCCCTTTAAGCACAGGCCTCAGATAGCCTCAGGCAGCAGCCACACAAAGTAACTCCTGACCTGATGCCCTGCCGGACCTGGTTCTGGCCGGCCTTAAATGCGATTCAGCATCCACTCAGTGTGGATGCGCTATTTCAATATAGCAAAATGCTATTTCGAAATGCATTTTGTGTGAAGATGCGTTATTTCGAAATAACGTATTTTGAATAAGATATTTTGAAATAATGCTGTAGTGTAGACATACCCTTAATTACTTAGCTGGAGTCTAAGTATTTTAAATCACATTTTGACACTGTCCACACAGTGGAAGGTCAACAAGAGCACACTCTCCCTTCGACTTCCCTTGCCTCTTGTAGGAGCAGGACTACCGGCGCCAATGGGAGTGCCCTCTCAGTTTGAATGAGCATGTCTTCACTAACTCTGGAAGATCGACTGTGGCAGCTTTGATTGTCTCTGTTTTGTAGACAAGCCCTGGCAGATTAAATTGAGCAAAGGCTGACTGCAGGATCCAGTCCTCTATCTTTTGCAATTGGTTTATTACAGAGTTCTGGATGATGGGAGTTCTTTAATCGGATATCTCCTCTAAGATTTCTGTTTTTCTCCCAAGTACTTCCTCCTGAGCCCTCAATGCTCCCACATCTTGGTGACCCAGTTACTGCTCATGAACTGTTTTCCTAAGTCATTGAGGACAGCATGGGTGTTATTCAAGAGCGCTGATCCCCTGGCGGAAAGTAAAAATGAAATGCAGGACTTCATCTGCCAGGTTGGTCAATTTTTGTATTTGTGTAATGATTAGAATAAATAGTATTTTCACAATCAATAAGCTTCCTGAAGGCAGAACTGAAATAAATGTACAGGTGATATTTTATGTAGAAATGTTGGTGACTAATATAAGCAGGTTGGCCTTACTAAAAGCTTTCAGAGTTTTAAAAGAAGGAAAATATTACTAGCAAACAATATAAGCTTCATGAAAAAGAATGTGAGGCTTAAATCATTAGATAAATCATGTTAGGCAATACATAAAGCTCTACTGTTGTACATAAAATCAAGTTAGGCTTTCAGGACCAGCCTTAAGAACAATACAAACAGCAAATGTTATTCTTTGAAAACATGCAGAGCCTTAACAATGTAGGACCTGTTGCTACCTCAGTACTGGGGCCAGAGAATCTGCTAGTCACAGCCCATTAACTTCCAGTGGGGATTGAAGCAACTCAAAGCACAAATATCCAATGTAATTTTTAATTTGGGGCCTATGAAACAGAACACTGTCCTTGGACACTTTCAGTAATGACGTAGTTCAGCTACCCATTATTTGCAGAGTGAATCACCAAACAAGGCACATGTTTGTAAGATTACTGCTGAGAAAAAAATCTCTTTCACAGAGTTATAAAATATTTGAAATATTATATTTAAGTTTGTAATATATGTAAAAGATTTGTTTTGTTTGACAGCAAACTGGTTTGCATCTAGACATGTTATACATGGTTTCAGTTTTGGTAGCAGATAACATCCAACTAAACAGGAGATCACGTTCTGTAATAAATAAATTGCATTGCTACACCCGCAATTGCCTGTGTTCTAGATTATCAACGGCTCTTTTCTGCTCAGAAGTTAAATCCAAACATAAATGGGAACTGTCAGCATGCTATGTTTGTACTAACATTTAATTAGAAGAGTGCTGCACTGGGTATCATCTGCCATGAGTGATGGATAAGATGCAGATAAACAACTGCTATTTTTACTGGCTTTTTCAATGCACCTCACGGTGATCTCTGAAGTTTCAAGGGTAAAAATTTAAAAACCCAAACAAGATAATGTGCAGAGAAAATATCTGCAAACACAGGAAAACTTTCACCAGCCTCACCTAAGACCAGCCTGGCTCTGGGCCACCTGACATACTGATCTCTGAAAATCTGTAGAGCCCTGCAAATCCATGATTATCAACATCCACAGACATGTATACAGATATCTGCAGTGTGTTTTGCAGATGTGGATGTGGATACACATTTTTTTTATCTAGAACCGTGCAAATCTGTGGCTATTTGCTTTATATCCATGAGTATCCGCATCCAAGGATGTGAATGTGAATATCTGGGATCATATTTGCAGATTTGGATACCAATTTTGTATCTATCTGCTTAGGGCCCTAAAAAATCGGTGTTTTACTGTGGTTGAGGTAAGATCTTGTGAAAATCTGGCTCTCAGTGTGCACTTTTTATCCAGCCTCTACTTCCTCAAATTGGGCATTAATGTGAAGAAAAGACAGGATGTATTTCAACCCTACCTATCACAGTAAGTCTAATTCAGGGATGGAGCATATACTGGAGATGAGTGATATATGCTCATATTTTCCCCCATTTTCTGCTGTGAGTTCCACTAAACCAGATTCCTAATAGGTAGTTTCAGGACTAATCATTCAAAGTCCAGTGTTGTGTATGTTGCCAAAGACTCTGCGGAGTCACTATAATAGAAAAATGACAATTCATGAATGTCATCTTAAAGGGTTCTCATTACACCTGTGCCAGTTTCCTCCCAGGCACGTAGACACTGAGGGTGTGTCTAGAGTACAGGGATTTTTCGAAAAAAGTGGCCTTTTTTCTAAAAAAAACCTTCCCTTGTGTCTAGACTGCTGCCGCGTTCTTTCAAAAGTAAATCGAGAGAATGCAGCAGTTTTTTGGAAAGCGGAAAACCTCGTTTTACGAGGAATAACACCTTTTTTCGAAAGTGCTCTTTCAAAAAAAGACACTATGTAATGCAAACTGTGCTTTTTTGAAAGAGAGCATCCAAACTGCCTGGATGCTCTCTTTTGAAAAAGCGTCTTGCTTTTTCGAAAGTACTGGTTGTAGTCTAGACGCTCTTTTTTGAAAAGATATTTTCGAAAAAGCCTGTTTTGAAAAAAGGATGTAGTCTAGACATAGCCTGAGTGATTACTGTTTACATTATTATAATCTCATAGATGAAGCTGATTAAATTTGCTAGGCAATGTCTGAAACAGCATATTACTAGCTCTCGGAGCATGCCAGGCATGTGTTTGTATTTGTAATACTTGTTAAGGGTGAAATTCCCCTCTTCAGTCCTCACTGCAGATATTTTAGCACTAGTATGTATTCTGCCTGTCCAAGACTCAGAGCTGTCAAGGGGAGTTCTGTGCGCAGCCCTCTCTGTGCATGGGGAGTCACCTGCACAAGCAATGTAACTAAATGAGATGCATCTCCTCCAGGTTTTCCTCAAGTATTCACTCTCTTATGTCCCTTTTAATGTATTCTCAGTCCTGGGTCTTTCTCCTCTCCCTTGCAACTTTTTAATATTTCACCACTTCCACCCCAGCCTACATGGATACTGTAGTGCCTTCTGCTCTTTTGTGTCCCTCCGCAGTGTGTTAAGGGCACTTGAGGTTTCTATTTATTCATTTGCCCTACCTCTGTCCTGCCCTGAAAGTCCTCCTCAGCATGGGCCTTTTCAGGACTAATGTCGAGATCTCCTCTAGCTTGCAGGGGTTGGGTATTGATGCCCTTCTGCATGGCAACTTTGCCCCTGTCCCATCAACTTTAAAGAGGGCTCAAGCAGAGCTAAGGTGGTTGCAGGGCTCTTTGGTTGTGTGGTTGCAGGGCTCTTTGGTGAACCTCACTCAGAAAAGATGCAGAATACACAGCAGAGTCTCAGTGTGTGTGGGAGGGCAGAGGGGGAGAGCAGCAGATTCTATAATGTAGATCAAAGAAGAAAATGTGTCCTAAATCACAACAGTGGGGGTGAGCTTCTTATCTTCTGTATTCGGTTTGTCAAAAGCAAAACTCCACAGGAAAAGCAAACATTTCTATTATTCCCCTGTTCTACAATTTCTGTCTTTCATTTTTCTGCATTTTTCTTAGAAATACCAAAATGCCATGAGCCAGAATTTGAAATGGCTATACACAGATTTTCCTCCCAGCAGAGCCCTATCCAGTAAGTATCAGTCATTTCCCCATTAGTGTAAACAGACTCAGTGGTGCAAGGTTTCTATATATTCCTTCTTATGCTTTCTTAACTCTTTCCCTAAAGACTACTCTATGGCGTAACCTCTCTCAGCATGTCGACATCCAGGAATTCTGTTTATTACTTGGTTTGACTCCAGCCATGACTGTTGATGCTGGTAATTGAAAAGCAGTCTCTTATGTGTTGAAAAATCTACCAGTTAGAATGCTAGTCCATAAAGTCATATTTTTCAACTAGCGTGTATTGAGAGATTGAGAGTGTATCCTGTTAAGATGTATTTCAATCACTGTTGCTGAATACACGGAAGCCCAAAAAGCAGACCTTTATTCCCAAGTGATTCAAGAAATCTAGCTTAGGGGTGGGTAGAGTATGTTTAGAGTCTGACATATGTGTGTTTAGAGTTTCTTTTGGCCACAAACTGAGATTTTACTGCATTTCATCTTAACATTAGATTATATTCAAATACTGCATAGTGCATTTTGCATGCAAAATCCATAAATTCTATATGGTCATATATTCAGGATTAGGCACTTCATGTAACTTTCCAATCAGGTGCAATTTCATGTTTATGTGAATTTTTCATTACCTTTCAAAAATGACCAATAAAGGTAAAATACACACATGCGATCTTCAGAGTAAAACTGGGGTAGCATTTTATTAGGCTAGATCATATTAGAAGAATAAAAATACTAGCCTAAGAATTTTAATTCTAGCTACTCTTTATTTAAGGAGGAACAGTTTTTGTGGGTGGAGAATTTCTGTACGTAGATGTGAGAAATCAAGCACATATGGGCTATGTTGTAATAGCAATGGGAAAAATAATGGATCCTCTGTTCCAAGCTCTTGAGTTCCCTAATGCCATGAAGAACTACAACAAATGTGAGATCTCCACACAGGTGCTTGACAATACTAAATGTACACATTTTAATGGTGATTAAAATACCACAGCTGCAAAAGAGCAGCTGGGGGAAAGGAGGAAGAAAATTTCACAGTGGTTGGTTCTGGAGAAGCTTTAACAAAGTAACTGCAGTGTAGTTTAAAAAAGCTTCACATAAAGTGCAGAATATACAAAGTGCAGGGGCAAATCCTTAGGCGGACAAAGCTGCAAAATCCTCTGGGAAGAAACCGGGCTCTAAAAGCCCAGATGATCACATTCAGGGTCATGGAGAGAGAGCTATTGAGACAGAATTTTTTTTCCCCAGGCCTCAAAGGAAAAGTCTACATGGCAAAATGCCACCATCACCAATACCCATGGCAGCAAGTCTCCATGCCTGGGTCAGCTGACTTGGGTTTGCCCTATAGCAGTGTACATGTTCTCACCTAGGCTTTGAAACCAGGCAAGGAAGGGGAAGTTGGGGTGTCTCAGAGCCCAAGTAGGAATATTTATAGTACTATTTTTAACCCCATAGCTCCAGCTCCAGCCAGTTGACCCAGGCTCTGAGACTTGCTACTGCGTATCTTTATTTGCAGCTTAGTCAAATATACAAAGATGTCCACAGTAAAGTCTGAGGTAATATAACTAAATTATGGGAGAAAATCCAACCAGGGGTTAAAGAAAACTAGTCTAATTATGTTGTGATTTTTATTATGCTCGATTGTGTTTTTCTGGCAATAATAAACATCGGTATCTATCCATTATTAAGTTTTCAACACCAAATAGGTGGGCAAGGCACCACACAGACAAATAGAGGACATGGGGTCTGATTCTCCCCTGCCCAGCACCTTGTTTAGTCATTTGCACTTGTATAAAGTGAGACTAAAATGTTACCATTCTAATTTAACAGTATTTTCCACCTGCTTTGTACAGGCTTGTGTGACTATACCTGTTGCAAGACGGGGAGAATCATATTCATATTGGCCTGTATTTCTTCCTTCCTGCATTGATGTTGGGATAACATGCAAATGAGAAAAGCAGTCTCAGTCAAAGAGCTCCCCTGGCATTTGTTTACAAACATGTGTGTTCACACAATTCCCCACTTGTGTGCACACACATGTTTGTAAACACATGCCTGGGAGCTCTTTGACCGAGACTGCTTTTCTCATTTGCATGCTAACACACACATATATACACTGAGTATTGCAAACATGCAAATCAACAATGCCATTGCTGAGAATTTGGAGGTTGCCTTATTAATGTGTATATATTTTGGTGGTGCCAGTACAACATAATTTCATCATCTTGGAATATTGGTACCTCCAAAAATTTGAAGGAGCCATATAAATACATAATAGAACCTTTTACTAGGTTTTCTTCTATCATTAATATTTGAAACTATTTTATTAAACCAAATAAAAAAATCTGGTGTTTTCAGATCACTGTCTATACTCATTAAAGTTAAACCAGTGCTTAAATGCTTTGCTGAATCAGGGCTCAAAATAAAACCAAAACAAAATGGATTAACTGATGGCACTGCCTTTTCATTAAGTTAATCTGGTTTGTTTATCTGTACAATTCAATTAATTAGTTGTCTGTGAGATAGTTATAATGTTTTGGCTACTAGTAATTGGTCCTCTAAATCTCATATTAGGGTTTCTGTTTTATGATGAGATAAACATGCTGTCATTGTTGGTATAAATATGTGCCCATGCAAATTTTAAATTTGCTTTCCAAAAACACTTTTTCATGGATCTTTTTAATTTGCTTCTTGCAAATATTCATGGCAATAAAACATGATTGCATCAATGAATGTGCATGGAAAGTAAACATGTAAAAGGATGTGAGTATAACCAGAGCATATCTACTATGTACTTGAGAGATACTGTCTGTGAGTCTGTTTGTACAAGAACTCCTCCCAAATTGTAAGAGCTAGGACCACCAAATTTGGTACACAGCTTCCTCTTATCCTAACTTAAAGCAAGGTAAGGGTTTGGTGTCTGGGGGAAGGGGACTGAAGCTCCTCACCCCATTTGTATGGGGACACATAAACAAAACTCCCCTTAAAAGGTTAGGACCACCAAATTTGGTATATGGCTTCCTCTTATTATAACTGAAAGCAAGGTAAGAGTTTGGTTGTGGGGGGGTAGGGGCAAGGGCTGAAGCTCTTCCCCCAGATTCATATGGGGGTACATAAAACCATACAGAGAAGAAACAGAATCGCCAGGCAGGTGAAAGGGGCTGGCTGGGGGCACCGCCCCAGGACTACTCCAGCTCCGAGCCACCCACCCTCCAGGTGTTCTTTAGGGAGAGTGGGTAAGGTGGGGTTTGAAGCTCCCCCCGCCATTCATACAGGAACATTGCTAACTGTTCCCCTTCATCAGAGAGCAAGAGGAAAGTGCACAGTTTGTTGCATTACTCACTCTGTTTGGGGAGCACAGGGAACAGACAAACCTGGACCTGCCCTGCTCCACTTTCCCCAGCTGCGTCCACTGAAGCTGCAGTGGCTGTGGAGAGGTGCTTATCACCTGGCCCCAAGCTACCACGCTGGGCAGTCCACTCTCCCTCGAGCAGCCTGCATACTAAGCCCTTAATCCCTAGCGCTACTGCTGAGCAATGATTTAAGTGAAGAAAAACAAAAATTACTTGAGTTAGGGACCCAAGGAACATTGGGTAAATCTTCTAGTACATTACAAATTAACTTACATGGGTATATATAAGGAAAAATGTCTAGTATTTACAAAGCTCTAGAACTGATCCACTTGTAGCAGTCAAATCTAATTGTCTATATAGCATAGTATGGGGAATGAAATATCTACCATAATAAAAACCCTTAATGAATTATTTCATAATAAACATTTTATTAATCCCAACTGATTAAAAGCACTACACAGTAATACAAAAATGATCAAAGCAATATCAAAATAACATTTGAGCTGACAGCACCCTCTTCTGATTGCTAGGTAACTTTACAGGCTCTGACTAAAACCTGTACTGCAAGTATTGCAAAATCCTTAGTCCCATTGAATTCCACCATAACAAGAATTACAGAGACACAAACTGCTTGGAAGGAGAATGCAGTCATTTCATTTCAGCTGCAACCCCCCATTGCAAACTTTAAGCTTTAATTTTCATAAGATGAGAGAAGCCTTTTCCAGTTGTGATGCTTATTATTCTTGAAAAATATTCCTCTTCTATCGAAGAGACTTTCCTGTGGTTTCTCCATTTGATTCTCCTATATCTTGGAAACAACCTGATTAGCTGGTTCTGGGTGAGCATTTGACTGTCCATAAAGGAATGGCTTTTTGAGTTCAAAGCTGCAGCAGCTGTGTCCTCTGTTGGGGAAGGACAATAAACATGCTTTTCCAGACCATTACAATAATAATTGCCTAGCACAAAGTTAGGGAAAAGAGATATGGAAATGAGTGAGAGTTAAGATGAATAATGCCATGATGTAACTGGTGTTAATAGAATAACTGAACAGTGTGTCATAGACCTTATATTACTAAACTCAAATGGAGGTTCTCCTCTGGCTCAAGTGTGACAGGTCTGTGCTTTTGAAACAGAAAATCCTGTATTCTATCCCAAAGGCAGCAGAGGTGGGTGTCTAATCTCATGAGCATTTATCTCCAGGTCCAACTTTTCACATGTACAACTGGAACATCCTCCATCTCCATTTCACTGCAACTGCCTTTCCAGAGGCTGCAGCAGAATAACTTTCCTGACTAAAAAAGAAAAGCAAACGGAGCTTTCATCCTGGTCTCAGTTTAAAATAACTGCTTAGAATATGCTGTCATCACTAAATTTCCTTTAGGAAACTATGAAAATGTACTAGGACAGTATGGGAGATTGATCTCTATTTCTGCCATATACCTGTGTTCCACCCAAACTTTTGAAAGCTCTCAAAATCCACTGATCCTGGTATCTGTTCCAGGATCTATGACATAAGCATCCAGAAAGCTGTTTAGGTGCAGTGGTGTACTACGATACAAATGTGGTTGTAGGGAAGATCTTTAATGGGCCTTATCTTATAACTGCATGGCTTGTGAGGATACACTGCTCTGTTGGTGCTTACAATAATTCTAAATAACAACCACTTCATTTAGCAACAGTTCTGTTCTAATGGCACAGCTCTGTCCTTATGTGAACATGGTCTTAGTTGACCACACATTTGGTACAAAGAGTATGTGAAATGTATGTTATTAGGTCTGATTAATTTTTTAAAGTGCCATTTTCAATGAAAATGTGTGTGTGAAAACTTCTAATCTGAACCTGTATAGCTATCATTTTAAGTCTTTTAATACTTGCTCACATTGGTAAGGTTACAAGTGGGCTGGACTGCTATGGAATTCAGAATTCAACAAAAAATTCTTCTTTCCCACCACCTCAGCGGTGGGATGCTTTGTGTGGGCCAGCAGGGGAAAGAAAACCCTTGGCCTCTTTAAGATTGGCACTGCTATGGGACTTGAAGACAGGGTTCCAATTCCTGGTTGGTTGGCTGGAAGAGTATAACAAACCCTACTAGCTTCTGTATATCTAAGGGCAGGGCTTATAAATTGTCCCTCCAGACCAGAGCTGCTAATATCCATTGCAAAGAAAAGGGACAGGGAGGCATGAAGCAGAGGAGCCTGCTGCTATGCAACCTCAGGCAGTTGTTGGGGTCCCAAGGAGCATAAGAGTGACCAGCAGGTCTCTAGTAGAAATCACCCAAAGGGACACAGTCAGAGCAGCAGGATATTGCACATGGGGCTGGCCAGGAGCTGTGCCTCTCATACATAGCAGAACCTAGAGCTTTTTCCCTTGGGAGGTTGACACAAACCTTACTTGCCCTGGGAGGATGGCAGTAAGTGCAGATGTTTTCCCTTGATGGAAGTCTCTCCACCCATTGGGAAGGGGAGACTTGTTGGGATACTTGCTGAGCTCTCTGCCTCCTTCCCCACCCCAGCAGTGAAGGGCAAGGAGTAACAGGAAAGAATGAACAATTTTCACATGGGCTGAAATAATTAATCAGAAAGGTGGGAGAAATACCATTTTCAGGAAACCTAAGGTAATGCCCATGTTTCCCTAGGGTAGGGGGTTGGGGACTCCTTTACACAAGGTTTGGGCTTTACCCCAGACTCTCCAGTAGATGGAAGTGGTCTGACATATAGTCTTCAGCTGCCACCAGCAGCTGGCCTGTCAGACTGGGAAGGGATTGTGGATTGCCTGGGAGCTCAAACAATAGAGGCTGTAGGAAAAGCACCCCAGTGATCAGCCCCTTTGAATCCAGTTTGGAGAGGGAAAGTAAGGACAGAATCAAGGCTATTGGGATGGCTCCCACAGTGAGTGTGGAGAGAGGTGGAACATACCATGTGGGGAGTGCTACCACAGCTGTTAGTCTCAGTCTTTCTTTCAGCAAACCAAAGTTCAACGGGATTGGCTTCTCTGATCACAGTGCACTTATTATTGGTCTTTGCAGACAACTATGTGCCTTCAAGGAAAGCAAATACTGTGGGAACTTACACAAATACAAATGCAGAGGTTTCAAAAATTATTGGCACCCCATTTTCCTCAGCAGCCAGAGATGGAATTCCATGAGAACAGGCTGTGAGAGGGATCAGTCAGGGTATGTGTACATGGCAGTTGAAAGATGTGTCTAGATGGACTTACACTGGCTGGGTTTGAGACAGCTTCCTAATAGTAGCAGTGTGGACACTGCAGCCCAGGTGGTGGCTCAGACTAGCTACCTGAGCTCAGACCTAGTGGGTCAGGACTCAGGTAGCTCGCCCAAGTTGCCTTTTCTGCCTCAACAGCCATGCTGCTATTAATAGTATGCTAGCGCAAGTCTGTCTATCTGCCTGTGGGATCGCACCTCCCACCTGCAGTGTTGACATATTCCCCAGGTGCTTCCCATGGCTGTGGGAATGGCTTCATTGCATGAGTTCAAGGTGCTAGCTATGGGCACTCCTGTGGGATTTTCATGACAACAGAGAGTGTAGTATAGGAAGGATGCTCAGGTGTATACAAGATACTAGATAAAGCCATAGAATTTGATTGACTGATTGCAGACTTCCAAGTCCTTAGAGTATTTTACACAGCATAATAAGAGCTAAGATTTATTTTTAAAAGAGGGGGGAAAGTTACATGGTAGCAGATAAGTGAGCCTCATTTTTGATGGGTGTGCCCCAAAAGGTACCTGGGGAATATTGTTTAAGACTCTTCTTTTATATGAGGAAACTAATGAATGATATGAAAGACACAGAATAATGATCAATCTGTTCTGCTTTCACTCTACAAGTCCTCAAAGGAGGGAGCAGATTGGAACCAAGCTCACATTAAGATGCTTTCTTGACTACTCCCAATGCCCTCAGACTTTAATCTGATGCTTATTTTTATTATAAAGATCTGATTCTTTTGACAGACCACACCTACAGACACTCTTATAATGTTAAAGAAAACCAAACCAAACTCACAATGGAGGGATGACAAGTCATAATGCTACAAGAGTTTGGGCAGGATGGGACTAGCTCAGTCAAAACACTTCATGAAGGCTCACCTTGTGTGTAGGTTGCTGGTGCCAGGCCACTAAAGGCACTTACCTCAGAAAAGAAAGGGTAAGTCTGCATGATATCCCATTTGGATGTTCAGGATGGGTGCAGCTATACCCGCAGCACAGATTAGAACAGGAACCCAACAGCTTCTGGCTAACAATGGCAGTATCCAAATGCATACAAGGATATAGTGGCCCCTGTTGGGAGGGATAATTTAGTAGTATAATTGTGCTAAACTCTTCCTATTTATCCCTTTTTCAGGATCAGGAGAATAGGTCACAGGAATTGGTGACTAGATATGTGGGCATAGTACTGGAAGCTGATCTTCAGAGGTGAGGAGGCTCAGAGTTGGCATGGAGGAAGGGACACATTCTACAGTCAGTGGATGATGCTCTTGAATTCTTTCATCAGGGAGGGTCCATCTGAAGGGGGGCAGAGCTAAGAACTAGGACTAGAAGAAGTGGGGTGGTGATAGAGCTTGATAATTTACCCAGCCTGAGCTGCTGCTGCAAAGGGTCTAGCAGGCCTGCCTGGCCTGGGCAAATAGACAAGGACATAAGGTCAAAGGGAGGCAAGACAAGGGAGGCAAGGTCAAATCAGGATCTTAGATCCCTGTATACAAATGCGAGAAGTATGGGAAATAAGCAGGAAGAACTGGAAGTGCTAATAAATAAGTACAATTATGACATTGTTGGCATCACAGAAACTTGGTGGGATAATACACATGATTGGAATGTTTGTATGGAAGGGTACAGCTTGCTCAGGAAGGCTAGACAGGGAAAAAAGGGAGGAGGTGTTGCCTTATACATTAAAAATGAACACACTTGGAGTGAGGTGGAGATGGACATAGGAGACGAAAGTGTTGAGAGTCTCTGGGTTAGGCTAAAAGGGATTAAAAATAAAGGTGATGTCATGCTAGGAGTCTACTACAGGCCACCTACCCAGGTGGAAGAAGTGGATGAGGCTTTTTCAAACAACTAACAAAATCATCCAAAGCCCAAGATTTGGAGGTGATGGGGACTTCAACTATCCAGATATATGTTGGGAAAATAACACTGCAGGGCACAGACTATCAATAAGTTCTTGGACTGCATTGGAGACAACTTTTATTTCAGAAGGTTGAAAAAGCTACCAGAGGAAGCTGTTCTAGATTTGATCCTAACAAATAGGGAGGAACTGGCTGAGAATTTGAAAGTGGAAGGCAGCTTGGGTGAAAGTGATCATGAAATCATAGAGTTCACAATTCTAAGGAAGGGTAGAAGGGAGAACAGCAAAATAGAGACAATGGATTTCAGGAAAGCGGATTTTGGTAAGCTCAGAGAGCTGATAGGTAAGGTCACATGGGAATCGAGACTGAGGGGAAAAACAACTGAGGAGAGTTGGCAGTTTTTCAAAGGGACATTGTGAAGGGCCCAAAAGCAAGCTATTCCAATGTGTCGGAAAGATAGAAAATACGGCAAAAGACCGCCTTGGCTTAACCACGAGATCTTGCGTGATCTAAAAATAAAAAGGAGTCATATAAAAATGGAAAGTAGGACAAATTACAAAGGATGAATATAGGCAAACAGCACAGGAATGCAGGGGCAAGATTAGAAAGGCAAAGGCACAGAATGAGCTCAAACTAGCTACGGGAATAAAGGGAAACAAGAAGACTTTTTATAAATACATTAGAAGCAAGAGGAAGACCAAGCAGAGGGTAGGCCCACTGGTCAGTGAGGAGGGAGAAACAGTAACAAGAAACTTGGAAATGACAGAGATGTTCAATGACTTCTTTGTTTCGGTCTTCACCGAGAAGTCTGTAGGAATGCCTAACATAGTGAATGTTAGTGGGAAGGGGGTAGTTTTAGAAGGTAAAATAAAAAAAGAACAAGTCAAAAATCACCTAGAAAAGTTAGATGCCTGCAAGTCACCAGGGCCTGATGAAATGCATCCTAGAATACTCAAGGAGCTGATAGAGGAGATATCTGAGCCTCTAGCTATCATCTTTGGAAAATCATGGGAGACAGGAGAGATTCCAGAAGACTGGAAAAGGGCAAATATAGTGCCCATTTATAAAAAGGGAAATAAGAACAACCCAGGAAACTACAGGCCAGTTAGTTTAACTTCTGTGCCAGGGAAGATAATGGAGCAAGTAATTAAGGAAATCATCTGTAAACACTTGGAAGGTGGCAAGGTGATAGGGAACAGCCAGCATGGATTTGTAAAGAACAAATCATGTCAAACCAATCTGATAGCTTTCTTTAATAGGATAACGAGTCTTGTGGATAAGGGAGAAGTGGTGGATGTGGTATACCTAGACTTTAGTAAGGCGTTTGATACGGTCTCGCATGATATTCTTATCAATAAACTAGGTAAATACAACTTAGATGGGGCTACTATAAGGTGGGTGCATAACTGGCTGGATAACCGTACTCAGAGAGTAGTTATTAATGGTTCACAATCCTGCTGGAAAGGCATAACAAGTGGGGTTCCGAGGGGTCTGTTTTGGGACCGGCTCTGTTCAATATCTTCATCAACGATTTAGATATTGGTATAGAAAGTACGCTTATTAAGTTTGCAGATGATACCAAGCTGGGAGGGGTTGCGACTAATCTGGAGGATAGGGTAATAATTCAAAATGGCCTGGACAAATTGGAGAAATGATCTGAGGTAAATAGGATGAAGTTTAATAAAGACAAATGCAAAGTGCTCCACTTAGGAAGGAACAATCAGTTTCATACATACAGAATGGGAAGTGACTGGGAAGGAGTATGGCAGAAAGGGATCTAGGGGTTATAGTGGAACACAAGTTGAATATGAGTCAGCAGTGTGATGCTGTTGCAAAGAAAGCAAACATGATTCTGGGATGCATTAACAGGTGTGTTGTGAGCAAGACATGAGAAGTCATTCTTCCGCTCTACTCTGCACTGGTTAGGCCTCAGTTGGAGTATTGTGTCCAGTTCTGGGCACCGCATTTCAAGAAAGATGTGGAGAAATTGGAGAGGGTCCAGAGAAGAGCAACGAGAATGATTAAAGGTCTAGAGAACATGACCTATGAGGGAAGACTGAAGGAATTGGGTTTGTTTAGTTTAGAAAAGAGAAGATTGAGGGGGGACATGATAGCAGTTTTCAGATATCTAAAAGGGGGTCATAAGGAGGAGGGAGAAAACTTGGTCATTTTGGCCTCTGAGGATAGAACAAGAAGCAATGGGCTTAAACTGCAGCAAGGGAGGTTCAGGTTGGACATTAGGAAAAAGTTCCTGTCAGGGTAGTCAGACACTGGAATAAATTGCCCAGGGAGGTTGTGGAATCTCCATCTCTGGAGATATTTAAGAGTAGGTTAGATAAATGTCTATCAGGGATGGTCTAGACAGTATTTGGTCCTGCCATGAGGGCTGGGGACTGGACTCGATGACCTCTCGAGGTCTCTTCCAGTCCTAGTATTCTATGATTCTATGATTCTGTCACTAGGCTGCAAAGATGTCCTGTACAATGGAAGTTGGAGAACAATGACTCCAGAGGGGAAAAGATTAAAAGTTGAATTTGGCAATATTATTAAACTAGAACCTGTTACTTAATCATAAAAAAACCCACCCAAGCAATGACAAATGCTTTACAGGCTCTTTGAATTCAGCATCAAGCCTATCTGTCAATGTAGGATTGATCAGATGAAACCTCTTGAATTCACATGCAAGTACCAAAACTATTGGTACTCTCTTCTTGTTAAAATTGCCATTACATTTCTTTCATGTCTTTGCTGATGGCAATTCAGAGGGAGCTAATGTCAGTGCTTGCAGACATTTACATCAGACTTCATTCTAGTGTTCATCAGGCAGGTTGGATAATTTTCTTCATGCAGTGATCTGTTTAATCAGCCTAGCAGAATCCTGCTGTTCAGACTCCCAACATTTCAACAAACTCTTCTTGCAGGGAAACTTTTCAAAAAAAATTGCACTGTCTTTTAAAATTGCATTGATCCCTGTAGTGTCAATTGTTAGCAGTGATGCAGTGAATTCTTTGAAAAAGTTTATTCAGGATTATTAAATCTTTGCAGGAAAAAAGAGTCTATTCTTCAGTCCATCTGTAGTGCAGTTGCCAGATTCAATTTGAAAGGCTATATTACTACTGGATGCATATTGACAACCTGTGGGAAGAATTGGAAGAAAATGACACATTCAGATCAGTAAATCATTGGGAGTTATGGTTATACCCGCACAAATGGTGGTGAGGGTATATGAGCTTTAAACAATCCATACCTAGCTAGGATTGTCTGGATTTGTCAGGAGGATCATAACATCTGAACTCTGAAATAGAAAACAATGTTGCTTTGTTTGCTTTTAATTAATCTGTCACTGCAGACATGACCTAGTTGCCATAGTACAGATGTCAGCTTGCAACAGCCTTTCCCTAGAGTCATCCATAGCTAGCGTTTGACATTTATATCTGTGCGCCCAATCATGAAGAGTAGTTAATTAGCTCCCTCTACTGCTGCATGAAGTGAATTGTACCAATAGAATAAGTTACTTTAGTGGTCTCTTTGGATTACTCCCTTCACTGTAATTCTGAGGCTTCCTTCTTCACCACTCAACTAGCAAAATATTTTAGTGGGAAGAAGGGGACAATGTAATTAGTTCTCTGTTTCTTGTTATCCCTTTTGATTTGTATAATGAATGTTTTCCTCTATGTGTGGCTTTCTCGATTGCTTATTTTGGAGTTTTGAGTGAAGTCGGGTTTTTTTCCCCTTGGTTTTTCTTTGGGTTGCTTTTCCGCTACTTTGAGAAAGGTGATGATGCCTCAGTAGTAATTCTTAGGAACAGTGTAGAGAAGAAGAAAGATAAGTGTCAAGCTGCTAGTGCCTTCAATAAAGCTGACCCAACAATTCTGTTTCATGAAAACTTTTGAGCTCCCAAAATTTGTTTTCCTTGGAATTTTGAAATTTTTCAAGAGGAAAAACCCCAAAACCAAGTGACCCTAAGCCATAGCCTGGTGGTTAGGGCATTTACCTAGGATTGTGGGAGACTCAGGTTCAATTTCCTGCTCAGAATCAGGCAGAGTAGGAACTTGAGTCCAAGTGTCTCATATCCCAGTGTGGGCCCTAACCACCAGGCTATGGCCTGTTCAGGAGGTGGCTCTCTCATTCTCTCCTGTTGCAGCTATTCCACTTTGTATAAATAAATATTCAGTAGGCCACAGGGAGAGAGCAAGATTGACTCATTTGAGAGGCTGGTGAGAGGCTGGCTCTCCCATCATATGTGGGAAATCAAGGCTGAGGACACACTCTGAATCATCTATTGGCTATTCTGAGGTATCAGTGTGTAGCTGTAATTCTGAATACAAGCAGGCTTTAACCGGACACCAGAATGCAGCATTTGGGTACTCAGCTGAACACTTAAGTAGTTAGATGCCTGTGTTAGACACTGTGCCAATTTGAACATCCAGTCTGATTCAGTTGCAGTAAGTCACACTTGAAAATATGTTTTATAAATGAATCTCCTCATATTGATTGCAAATGCACACTTGGATTTATTAGAGAGATCATGAATGTCTGTTCTGATTCCTTCCTTCTTAGTACTGCCTTTCTGAATTCTGCTGAATATTCCCAGTATATCGAACCAAAAGCGTGGGCTTTACAGGTGACAGGACTGTATTATATACTACTTAACATTCCAGTGAATGCCAATTGAATGACCGCAGCAACAAAGCAGGTAATATGGAAAGCTAACAGAGAAAGGACTGATACCCCAAATGCCCACCATACACTGGAAAATTCATTGTTAGGATGAAATGTAAAGATGACCTAACAGTTAGAGAAAATAGTACACTGGTATGGCATCTTGTTAACATCAGAGTTGTGCATCTAATGTATATGATTAAACAATCTTAGGGAGCTTGATAAACCAGAGAAAAGGAATTGTGGTTCAATAACGTTCAAAGTGTTGGGGAGTCACATTTATTGCACTATATGCTAACCTAAGAAACTCATGGTCACCTCCCACAAAAATCAGTGGAAGTTATGCATAATTACATAGGCAGAATTTTGCCATATGAATGTAAACACAGATGTCCCTCATTATTTATTCATCTTTAGTAAAGTAGCTCCCCAAATATTTTAGGTGTTTTCCAAATACATAGCAAGAGATAGCACCCCTTTCCTGAAGAATAAACTAGAGTTACACTAAACAGACAGGTAAACCAACAAAATATCTGAGATGATGTTGTTAGGTATATATCAAGATAGAGCCTTTCTCCTTTACATCCCAGCACTTGTGAAAATCAGACCAGTTTTGCTTCTCTGCCTTAGACACCTGAACTTGTATTCTGGCCTTGGGTCTTAGCACCAGCAAAGGCTTACCACCCATTTCTGCTCTAGCCCTCATATCTTCTAAATTTCTCTCATAAGTTTCATGTAGTTAGAGTATCTATTGCAGCCAGTTACCCAAGAACATGTCATTGTAGGAAAAATGATGTGCGTGAGAGAGGGATCATATACATTTTGCTACACGCAACGCACTAAAATCCAACACTCTGCCCCAGGAGATTACAGCCACCTCTACTTAAGATGTATTCATACCTAATCAAGTTTTGTTTTTTTATGAATTTGTCTCTTAATACATAATTATGCAAACTATAATTAAATATAAGATGGCTTTTCAGTTTATTCTTTCATGAATGCATGGGGAATTTCCTTGTCTAAGTCTCATTGCTATTAGCACATTGGTAGGAGAGCAGAACACGTTGGTTTTTGCACTTCAAATAAAGTCACTCTGATCTGAAGATAACTTTCAAAAAGTACATTTACTCTGACTTGTCTTTACATTAATTTAAAGTTATATTACCCAAAGGGACTACGTTGTGCTTCTAGCAAAAATATTGCCCAAATTTACTGTGTTAATATAATCAATTTGCCAAATACAAATGGGCTATTCAAAAAGGTACAGGTCAATTTAATCTATAGATTTGAAAATCCAAATACAGAGTTTTATTTTATTGTTTCCACTGAAATAACAGAAGGCAAAAAAACCTGCAAGTAGATCCCAAATAAAGCCCAGTCCCATAGTTCATACTGAAGTGCAGCTCTCTTGAAATCCATTGCATGAGTAAAGACTGGAATGTCAACTCCATAAATTCAATATTTTTAAAGGAAAAATTGTTCCTTTTAACAATGTCATAAAATATAATTATTATGACTGTTCTCCTGATAGGCATCCCAGAATATGAATTACAGGTCATGTACTTGTCCTTAATGTAAGTACTCTTACCTTGGTTTATCATTTCCACATTCTTTTATATGAATTGCAGGACAGGTCATGCTGAACTCTGAAACTCTCAGACCAAAGGTAGGGACAATCCATTCATTCACAAGGGTCAGAAGGAGAATCTGGAGTTGCCCTTCTGCTGTCCTTATTGACACAAAAGCCAGTGTGAGGCCTTAGATATTCGGGAAATCAGACACCAAGGCCAAGATCCTCACAGGGGCCCAAATGATTGTCTTTTTCATAGCCTTGTTTTTTAAAAAATGCCCAAATGTTATATATGGCACTATATCAAATATGTTCTAATAATTGCTTATACCTGCTGCTATTGAACTGATGGCACCATTGCTATTAACTTAATAGGGGTGTGGAAAACTACTGCCAAATTAAGAACATGGAATTTTCCTGCATAACATGTAGGGATGTCTTCAATAACAAGCAGAAAACTGGTGGATGGATATGAACCCATGGGTGACCATATCCTGCATAAGTACATATATATGTGCATTAAAATGTAAAATAATTCTCACATCATTGCACCTTCTGTGGTATACAATATACAGACACACACATGTGAGCTGCTCAATGAATTCTAGTTAGGTGATGAGAGATACTATTTTTGAACTTTTGTATAGCAGTATAAAAATGAGTCATAAACCCAATAACTTCCATAATATTACTACTACCTAGAATATTTCTTAGGATTTATCATCAACTAGTCTGTTAACTGGGTCACAATTTTAGCTGGGTTAAGACTGTAAGTTTGCAACTGGAGTTTGCATGTGAAAACTAAGATTCATTACAATTTTTGAGTTAGGCTAAATATAGGTGAAATATTCAATGGAGATTGATTTAGAGGGAAGTTGTCCTTTTAAACCAGTGGTTACCAACCAGTAGATTGGGATCTACTGGTAGATCTTGGAGCCTCTGATAGGTGATCTTGACTGGTTTGGCCAAGAGGCTATCAAGTGCAGAACTTCAGCTGCCCCTCCCATCACTGCTGTGCATCTCCTGCCCTTTGCCTTGGAGCTTTTCCTCCCATCCCCTGGAAGCCTCCTGCTTGCGGTACAGAGCAGGGAAGGGAGCAGAGGGGGCGCTGAAGTCAGGGTGCTCCCTTTTCCAACCTGTATTCTATCTCCACAGAACCAGAGGGGAGGGGGAACAACAGGGCTTGGGATGGAGGGAGTCTGCTGGCTGCTTTTGAGAGTGGGGCAGGGCCAGGGTAGGGCTGAGCCTGCCTTAGCCCCACTGCACCACCACCCAGGAGCCACCTGAGGTAAGCAGTGTCCAGCTGGAGCCCTGAACCCCTGCCCTCGTCATGAACCCCCCCCCCGCACCCCAATACCCTGCCCTAGCCCTGAGCCCTCTGGACCCAAACTCCCTTACAGAGCCTGTACCTTGAACCCCCTCCTGCACCCAACTCCCTGCCCCAGGCTCAGCTCAGAGAGCCCTCACACTCCAAATCCCTTAGCCCAAGACCAGAGCCTGGCCCCAACCCTCTGCCCCAGCCTGGTGAAAGGGAGGGAAAATAGGGGAGGGAGGGAGGACGGAGTGAGCAGGGGCAGGGCCTTGGAGAAGGAACACGAAGGAGGCAGGGCAAAGGTATTTGGGTTTGAGGGAGATCTTATATTGCACTTAAATTCAAAAAGTGATCTTGTGCTTAAAAAGGTTGGAAACTACTGCTTTAAACTAACCACATCAGGTTTGACATAATTGTTATCTGGGAGGGTGTGACTGAGCAGAGAATGTAAATGGCAGTATAAATGGCTTTGTTCCGTTAGAGACTGGTCCATATGTACACACATCTAAACATCTCTTCACTTGGGAAGAACACAGATCTGGATCCAAGCTCTTTGACTTTGGGCATCACTATATTTAACCCCACACTTATGCACAGAGCTGTCATTGATTCCTGTGGGAGTCCTCTGTGTTTTTAGGGGACAGTGTTGCTAATTATTTGCCATCCTGCAAGGACTTACATGTGGTTTTGGATTGTATTAATAGTTCAACCCACAAACCACTTATTTGCTGTTAAGCAAAAAAAAAAAAAAAAAAAAAGAATCTCCAGTGATAAAGTGTTGTTACATAATATTCTTAGAGATGCACTATTGACAAAGCCAGAGGGAACATAATGTTGGAAATATATCAGAAAAATAACATTACTGCTTTTATTTTTTTAAAGTATTCAACACAGTTATATAACTCTCTCATTTTACAAAACTTAACATATACAATTTTAAAACAAGACTTTTTGGCTTCTGACAAATCATACACAGAGAGAAGGGCATGCTAAAATTGAGGTCAGTTTTGGACTATAATAATTTACAGTAACAGATTTTATACTAGAGAAATGTAACAGATGAACAATAATTTAATCAGAAACTCAACAGAAGTACTATTCAATAACATGGCTATCTTTTACCATAATTAGGGCCTTACCAAATTCATGGTCCATTTTGGTCAACTTCACGGTCATAGGGTTTTAAAAATAGTCAATTTCACATTTCAGATGTTTACATCTGAAATTCCATGGTGGTGTAACAAGGGGGTCCTGACCCGAAAGATGGTCATGGGGTGGTTACAAGGCTATTGTAGGAGGTTTGTGGGATTGCCATCCTTACTTCTGCATTGCTACTGGCAGAGGTGCTGACTTCAATACTGGATAGCCAGAGAGCAACAGCTGCTGGCCAGGGGCCCAGCTCTAAAGCCATTGCCACTGTCAAGAGCAGCACAAAAGTGAGGGCTGCAGGATATGGAAGGTGCGTTACTATATATCCAGGTTTTCCCAGCAGCTTCTTTGCCTAGGTCAGGGGTTATAGGCTGGGGCTGCATCCTCTCCACCCAAATCGGGGGCTGAGAGCCACCCTCCCTTCTTCACAGCCTTCAGAGCTAGGCTCATAGCCAGTAGCCATGGAGCTTCCTGCATCCAGGGGAGATTCCTAGATATAGGTCTGACCTGGCTCCAGGAGCAGCCTCTGCAGGAAAAGAGGAAGTGCAGTCCCTTCCCAGCCTAAGTCCCAGCCTAAGTGCAGTCCCTTCCCAGCCAACCCTGCCACTCTCCTACAATGGGCCGCTTTCAAGGGGGAGGCCAGATTTCATGGTCCGTGACATGTTTTTCACAGCCATGAATTTTAGAGAGCCCTAACCATAAAGCATTGTAAAAAAACATTATTTTGACAAAATCAACGAAGCTTCCCCAGCTGTACTCATTATGTTTTTACTTTAATTTACATGACAGTTTTATAGTTTAAAATACTTACTTAGAAATACAAATAATACACCCAATAAAATACATTTATTATGATAAATGATAATGGGAAAGAGAGTCTGGCATAGGTGTCTATATGATATGGGTTTTTAACATGGAAGCAGTCAGAGATACAGAAGAGTTTTTTCATCACTGTCATTGGAGAACTACACCCACTGTGTTTACTTTTCTCCTTTTTTCTGCTACTGCTGGTATTGATGTTTTTCTTTGAATCAACCTTGTTAATCTTGTCAGAAACTTTATAACTGTTTGCAATTGCTGACAGTAGTCCATTAATCTCTTCTTCAACCTCTTCATCCTCGTCCTGACAGGAAACAAAACAGCAGGATGGAGGCACTTAAGCATATGTTCTATCGCATATATTTACATTGGCACTGAAGTGAATTATTAGATTTCCCTGTGACTCCCTTTTTGTAGTGCACACCTGATTATAGTGGGTATATACATACAGAGAAGTGCCTAGTATCAATTTTCAAAGTCTCTATATACAGAACAACATGATGGCTTACATGGTGGGTTTTGGCAAAAGTTCAAATCTGACTGTAAAGGGAAAATAGATGTACACAGAAATGTTCTATCAAACACTGAAGTGAGCATGAAATCTGATGAATATATCAAAGAGGATAAACAACATTTTTGTTAGAAAGATCAAGTTAATTTTCAACAGCTACAACTTGTATAGGAGTATATCCTTATTTTAGCAGATCAGTGGAGCTGCAGCTACCCATAGTTCAAGCTAGGTCTACCAGCAAGTTTAAGCACCTCAGAATTCTGGAGAATCTCTTTGCACAGTAGGCTGACTATTCTTCAGTCTCCTAGGCTTATGATGAAGATTGATCTCTTTTAAAAAAATTAAAAAAGCACTTACAAGAATCAAGAAGAGGAATGAATCCCACAACTGACTGAATACTTCAATATTTCATAATCCCTTATTTAAGTTCTTGATCCAGCAAAGCACTTGAAACACATGCTGAACCTTCAGTGGGTTAAAATTAAACACATGCTTAAGTGCTTTGCTGAAAAAGGGCAGCACTTTTTTGAGTCCTACACTCATATTTCAAGGGGGTTTATTTTTCTTTGACTGGAGAGGGTATTGATCAGAAAGTTCATGGCTGAAGTCCTCTCCCTTTGAAATCTGTGGGAGTTCTGCTGCTGATTTCAGTGTGGTCAGGATTCTACCTCAGATTTAGGCCTAAACTGCAGTGAGTCAGTGAAACAGAATAGAGGGAACTGGAAAAATTATCATCACTGTTTTTAGTTTTTCAATTTGCCAGAAAAATCTAGTGACTTCTGACTGACAGAGATATACCATGCATAGCATAGTGGGTCTTCCCAGAAAATGCACCTGGTGGTAAATATTCTTTCCATTTGCAAGATAGTTTCTTGCAGCAATGTCAGTAATTTGAAACAAAAAAACTGAGTTAAAATATATTTATAAACCTGAGATAAGACCAAGCCATAAAATTCCAGTCTGCATTTTAAACACTGCCTAAGGAAATGTTAAATGTGGAGTTTTACTGTGAACCAATTTCTTAGCTCTTCTGCTTTAAAAACTGTACTCAGCACATCATTTTCAGGATGCCAGAGGAAATCCTTCCCAGCAGTGTCTCTGACATTTTAAACAAAGCATCAAGGCTGAGGTATAAGGATTGTAACTGGTACTTCAAAAGTTAATAAAATCAAGAACCCTGTCAGAAGAAACCTGACTGTTCCCATGCTCCCATTTTTATAAGAAAGACAAAAGGAGCGGAACAACATCTGTGCTTTAAAAATGGTGGGAGTTAGTGCACTGTTCAGTTTAAAGTTTGATTTCTCACCCAGGTTAAGTCAAATAAAACTTGTACAGAATTACAGTTTTATTGCACAGCAGGAAAGAATGCTTCCTACGTGCCACTTTTCATACACCTGCACTAGAACGATTCACTGGTGGCTGATGCTTTATTAGGCTAGTCTCAACTCATTTTTTTCCCTTGAGAAGATCTTAAAACTCGAGAGGAAAATGCTGTCTCTGATGAGGTGCATATCTGGCTTCTGTTACAGTGTTACAAGCCACTGTTTTCTCACAGAACATAAAACAATGCATTTACAGCACAAGTTTGATTATCAGATTGCCCTTGTAAAAAAAAAACCCAGAATCTTCAACAAAATTACCAATACCTCTCTGCCTTGCTAATAAGAACATAAGAATGTCCATACTGGGTCAGACCAAAGGTTCATCAGGCCAGTATCCTGTCTGCTGACAGTAGCCAATACCAGATGCCCCAGAGGGAGGGAACATAACAGGTAATCCTTATGTGATCCCTCCACTGACACCCACCTCCAGAGAAACAGAGGCTAGGGATACCATTCCTACCCATCCTGGCTAATAGCCATTGATGGACCTAACCTTGGTCTCCATGAATCTATCTAGCTCTTTTTTGAACCCTGTTAAAGTTCTAGCCTTCATCGCATCCTCTGGCAAGGAGTTCCACAGGTTGACTGTGTGCTAAGTAAAGAAAAACTTTCTTTTGTTTGTTTTAAACCTGCTGCCTATTAATTTCATTTG
The DNA here is from genome assembly GCA_019425775.1 of Rafetus swinhoei. Lineage (NCBI taxonomy): Eukaryota > Metazoa > Chordata > Testudines > Trionychidae > Rafetus > Rafetus swinhoei. Next base: position 30,722,652 of record CM033447.1, on the reverse strand, counting down.
GTGACACCTAGTTCTTATGTTGTGGGAATAAGTAAATAATTTAAATAACTTAAATAATCAGGGATATTGGGGGATTTTTGAATAAGAGAGAGTTTGGGAAGGCTTCCTCACTGTGTGAGAAGAAAAATAAGCTATTTTACATTATGAAAACCTTTCATTTACAGAGAGAGACCAACTGCAGGTGTATTTTTAAATTTGATAGCATTTACCCTTCTCTCACTCCCAACTCTTAATGAGAGAATAGCAGATGGCACTATAAAGGGATTTGGTTGAATACAAAAATCAGCAGCATCCATGAAAAGGATGTGTGTGAGTGGAAAAGTACTGAATATGGCATCTGTTGTTGCTGTTTATACCAACCGAAGTGTCTGACATCCAATAGCTGACAGAAGGAAAGATGTCACTTCTGTTAAATATTCTAGATTTTCAAGATGAACAGTGTTTCAACCAGGAGTGTCACGGTGTCTGGTGTACCTGGAGATTTCTTTGGCAAGCCAATTTAAAATGCTTGCATAGGCTACATGATGCTGGGCACTGTAGCTGCAGCAGGCATGACAAGTAGATACAAGACTAAGACTATGGCTACACTACGAACTTTTTCCAGAAGAGGAAATGAGAATGGAGCGCTCGTTTGCATATCTTGCGCTCTCATCTGCATATTCTCTTCCAATCCTTTTTGAGGAAGGAGGTTTTTGCACAAAAAAGCGCTGTGTAGATGGCGTCTTTTTGTGAAAAACCCTCCCTTTTGTGCAAGATACCTCCTTCTTCCTTGTCCCAGACCGGGACAAGCAGGGACTGAGCCGGGCTGCCTTCCCGCCTGGCTCCTACTACATTTAGGAGCTAGGTAGGCAGGCAACCTGGCTCAGTCCCTGCTCGAGCTGGGTCCAGGACCAAATCCCACTGCGGCTCTGCAATTTAAAATGCAGTAGGAGCTAGATAATTCTGTCGACTACTCAGTTAGGAGTCAGAGCTATGGCCCTGTTCCACTTCATGCCAACCTTCAGAAAAAGGGGTATGCATTGAGGGAAGTAATTTGCTCCATCTTAATGGATATAGCAGATTGTTCACTCCCTTTTGTGCATGGAACAGCCCCAAACTGTGCCTTTCCTCCTTCTGGAATAGACAACTCTACACATTTTCCTACACACAGTTGCAACATTAATGCCACAATAGGGTACAAAATGCCAAAAACTTCAGTGATTCATGAACTATTCTTTGTTACCATCCTTGGTTATATAGATATAACCGAGAGACATAAAGTGGCCTCTAGTAAAGATGGGCCTAAGCTATGAAATTCAGATTTGGATTTCTAATACCCCAGGCATCAAAAGTGATTAATTTCCTAGTTTTTGTCAGACCTATGGTGCCTTTAGTGTCTGTATTGTAAGAAATATTTCTATTAAAGTATGTACGATTCCCAATAATATTAATGCAGGTAACCTACTCTCCTGAAAAGGGGGGGTTCCCTAGGTATTTATTTTACTCAAATATATAAACTTTTAAATACCTTTGTGAGTACTTTCAAATTGGAATGATGAAGAGTGCAGAAATGAGTCACAGCATACTCCACCAAAGCCCCAAAGATGAAACTAAAACAAATACCAAGGTAAACATCAATTGCCTTTATGAAGCAGTTAGCATTAGGCAGCGAAGTCCTGGCTCCCATCATGAGTGTTGTCATGGTAAGCACTGTTGTGACACCTGCAGAGCACAAGGAATGAGGTAAAAAGTGGTGCTAGTTACAGCATTCTATGCAGCATTTGCTATAGCTGCAAACTAGTGTTTCCTGAGCTTTCAGGTCACTGTGAACACTGTGGTGTGAGCAACCACACTTACTGCTGGATGTTCAGGAAATAAGACTTTTAAATATATTAAGATTTTGAATCTACATGTTTTGAAAAAATAGAAAAATAAAGTTAATAATCCTGAGAGTCTGTAAACTCAAATGAGAGGGATTTAGATGACGTATACTGTACACTTGTGTTACAGTATTATGCAAACAGTCTGGATAGACCTTGACTACATAGATGTTTCACAATGCTTTTTTAAAATCACAGTGTAATTATCTTGTATCTCTGCTGTGCAGCATTCATATGAAAGTAGGTACAGTGACCATTTCTATTAAATTACATACACGGCACCAACATCGCTCCATTCCACTGTGTTTACTCTATACGGACTCCTTTCCTTCTTGCACTCAAGAAACATGAAGTTATCCATCTAATTGTTTCTCCTTTATTCTGACCATTTCAGTCTTTATGGCAGCTATAACTTCTTCTCAACTCCACATCTCTCTCTCATTACACTACTTTCTATTCTGTTATTTGTGAGTTAATTAGTATGTATTGTTCATCCTCACAAACACCACATAATTCTTTCTTGTGTGCAGTTTCTTGAAGTGAGTTTAAGAATGACTGAATGTTTGTGCTTTTCTGCCATTTAGACTCCCTACGGTTCCCTAGGACATTTTCCTTGTTAAATACTTCACAGGAAGAAAAATACAAGAGAATATACAAATTGAAGAACTAATTGCCTAAAATACAAAAGTCTGCAAATTACTGCTATGCACTGTACAACAAAGAATACCTCCTAATGTTTCAACCTCTGTTTTGTTTTTTTCAGTTACTCACCGATGCAGATTCTGGCTGGAACTGAGGACTGGCTTATCCAGAATGATACCCAGGAGAGTACAACTAGCAAGATGGATGGTACATATGTCTCTAGAATGAAATACAAGATGTTCCTCTTGAGCTCAAAATGGAATACTAACTTTGGATAGCGTCCTGTGAAAAAAGCAACAAGCAACCTTTTGAAACCAACAATTGGTCAGAATAAGGTAATGTTAGATGGTGCTGCTTACAATAATTTCTTGCAAATGTCAATTTTTAACATTAAAATGTTTTTTCTAAGTTTGTCTTACACAGTTCCCAACAAATCTGTTTACTTTCCAGTTCTGAAATTTTGGCAGTAAAAGCTCTAATTAGTTCCAAATTGGAAAACAAATATTGTAATTCCCATCAATTTTGCTTTGCAGAACGAGGAGAGTCTTTCTTAAAGTAAATCTATATTTCATATGTGAGAGCCACTCTTTCTAGACACTGAACCTGAGCAAAGAGATTTTGTACAGGGTATTAAATTAGGATAAATGGAGTAGGAAGAGGAAACAAAATTATCAATCTACTGGGAAAGCAATTAACTAAATCAATCTACAGTATCATAAGGTAACTTTAAGAATTTGACAGTTGGAAATGGATTTAAATATAGCTATTTGCAGCATATTAGCAATTGGCATCAGCAAATATTATTTAAACAGACACCGTAATCATATTTTATAACACATAATTAGCTGTAGTGACTGCATCCATTTGGATTCATTTGTTCATAGCTCTTTTATTTATTTTCCCCCTACATGTGGGTTACAACTACTTTCACCAAACTTGCTGGGCTACAGTTTCTATTTCTTTTCAGAACCAAAGCTACAATTTTTTGTATCATTATGGTCCACTCCTTTTAAATTTTATTTCTATATCTATATAAACAATGTTTGCAATGTTTGTAGTATAATAGTTACTCTTACATTTACTGCTTTCAACAGCAAGACATTCACAATCAGATCCTCAGTCACTGTGAGATTGTACTGGAGACAATTTTTTATATCAGAAGGTGGAGAAAACCTCCAGGGGAAATCTGTTCTAGATGTGATGTTGACAAATAAGGAAGAACTGATTGAGAATTGGAAAATGAAATGCATTTTGGGTGAAAATGATCGTGAAATAATAGTTCATGATTCTAAGGCATGGTAAGAGGGAAAAAAGCACAATAAAGATAATTGGTTTCAAGAAGGCTGCTTCAGCAAATTCAGAGAGCTGGTAAGTAAGATCCCATAGGAAGGCAGTCGCCTATGTCTAGACTGCAGGCTTCTTTTGGAAGAAGCTTTTCCGGAAGAGGTCTTCTGAAAAAACTTCTTCCAGATGAGAGTGTCCACACAGCAAAAGTGCATTGAAAAAGTAATCTGCTTTTTCGAAAGAGAGCATCCAACACTGAATGGACACTATCTCGCATTTAAGCTGTGATTACTATGGACGGAGTGACCACCAGGTCACCTGTGCTTTTTCCTCTTTCCTCTTCTTTCAAAAGAACTCCCTCTTCCCCGTCGACACACGCCTTTTTCCAAAAGAGCTCTTTCAGAAAAAGACTTCTTCCTCGTAGAAAGAGGTTTACCAATGTTGGAAAACCCCCACTGTTTTTTTAATTTTTTTTCCCAAAAGAATGCAATTGCAGTGTGGAGGTAAGTGAAGTTTTTTTGGAAAAACAGCTGTTTTTCTGAAAAAACAGCAGTGTTGACACACCCGCAAGGTATGAGTTCATGAGAGTTGGCAGTTTTTCGGAGACATTATTAAGGGCACAAGAGCAAACTAGCCCACTGTATAGGACAGATAGGAAGTATGGCAAGAGACAACTCTGGCTTAATTAGGAGATCTTCAATTATCTGAACTAAAAAAAAGAATTCTACACAAAGTGGAAACTAGGTCAAATTACAAACAATTACTATAAAAACACAAGTATATAGTGAGAGAATTAGAAAGGCAAAAATGAGATCAAACTAACTAGAGATATAAAGAGTAATGAAATTTTTTTTATAAATGCATTAACAACAAGAGGAAGAGGAAGGACAGAGTAGGTCAGTTACTTAGTGGGGAATGGAGGGCAGAGGGTGGGGTAAACAATAACAGAAAATATGAAAATGTAAGAAGTGCTAAATGCATTTTGTTTCATTTTTCACCAGAAAGTTGAGTAGCAATTGGACATCTAACTTAATGAATGCCAATGAAACTCATAGAATCGTGGAATACTAAAACTGGAAGGGACTTTGAGAGGTCATCAAGTACAGTTCACCTGCCCTCACGGCAGGACCAAGCACCATAGATCATCCTTGATAGATGTTTATCTAACCTGCTCTTAAATATCTCAAATTATAGAGAGTCCACAACCTCCCTATGCAATTTATTCCAATGTTTAACCACCCTGACAGTTGAGAAGTTTCTCTTAATGTCTGACCTAAACCTCCCTTGCTGCAATGTAAGCCCATTGATTCTTGTCCTCTTATCAGAGATCAAGGAGAACAATTTTTCCTTCCTTCTCCTTGTAACACTCTTTTAGAATGAGATAGGATGAATAGAGCCTGATGAAATACACCCTAAAATACTCAAAGATCTGACTGAGGAAATATCTAAACCATTAATGATTATCTCTGAAAAGTCATGGAAGAAGGGTAAGATTCCAGAGGACTGGAGAAGGGCAAATATAGTGCCCATCTATAAAATGAGAAATAAGGCCAACCCAGGAAATTACAGACTAGTCAGTAGCCAGAAAGAACATGCAGCAAATAATTAAGCAATCAATTTCCAGAGATCTAAAAGATAATGAGGTGATAAGTAACCTTGTGGATTTTGGGCAAGGGGAGCAGTACATGTATATCTTGACTTTAGTAAGGCTTTTAAACTGTCTCGCATGACTTTCTCATGAACAAACTAGATAGAGCTATTATGAGGTGCATATATTACTGGTTTGAAAACCATTCAAAGAGAATATTTATCAGTAGTTCATGGTCAAACTGGAAAGAAAAGAATCCCAGATTCTTAAATGAGCTTTTGAATGTCTAGGAAATTAAAATTCAGTATGTGAATTTGCCTTCACCTTAAGTTCCCTCTAGGCTATATAATGCATGAAAAAAAGAAATAATCTGATTTTATTCGCATAATTGGATCTATAATTAATGTTCAATACAAACTTTATTTTGAATGTTACAAAAAGATGATAAGCTTTAGGTTTAAAACATTCAAGTTTTTCCAACCTCTGTGATTACTTCTTCTACCAGAATATCAATTAAAGGGTGAAATTCAGATATTCACTATGGTCAGTTGACTTCAGCTATTTTTATTTGACTAAGTGAAGTTATGTGTTTGTTTCTAATATTGTGTGCCATGAGTCATGATTGTGCTATGTAAATATGGATGCACTCCAGCTATAGGCCACAACAGCAATATCTGCATTAATAGGCTATTTGTGCATCTCTCAGGTGCCTTGTGAATTCTGAGATTGCACTTCATGCTGTTAAAAAGCATTCTCAATAGCAATCTACAAATGCACACACAGGTCTGTCTTATTGCTACTAGACTAGAGTATGGCTGCTTAAATTTAAATGCTTAAATTACATCTATAAAGCTGTTAAAATTATTGTTACAATGAGCTTGGGTGCATTAGAAAGTTGTACTGCATTAACTAGGTCAGTATAGTTGAGACTACCACCTCCTTAATGGGGTCAGTTTTATAGTACAATAGGGGCATGTCCACAATAACGAAAAGATCTACCCTCTGGGGGGTTGATCTTCTAGTGTTTGATTTAGCAGTAAATCGAATGCTGAGAGCAGCCCCTTGTTGACGTCCAGCAGTCCTCATTCTGCAATGAGTAAGAGAAGCCTCCCACTGAGTAGACACTGCCACGGTTTGGCTTAAGGTAAGCCGACTCCAGCTATGCAAAATGTGTAGCTGGAAGTCGTGTACCTTAAACCAGGCCTAGCAGATTTATATAGGTGTAGGTATTTTTACAGGGAAAGGAAAACTATACTAACATGATTCTCTTTTATATCAATATATCTGCTTCTCTACTATGTTTAGCCAATACAATTATAAAATCATTTCCCTAACCAAAAGAGTTATTCTAGTAAAATTTTCAAGAGTGGGTCAGGCTGAAGTGAAACATTCAAAAGTTTAAAAATGTCAAACTTTTATGGTTTCTCACGCAACATTAATTCTGCCCCCTTTCTCCATCCACGTGGTGCATTAAACAAGGCAAAGGCACTGGGGAAACAATACTGTGCAGTCATGTAATGACACAATATAACATAAAGCCGTACAATTGTGTGGTCAACTGTAAATAAGTCATTTTCTAACTTGATTTGACAACCTTTTCAACATTCTTCTAAACAATTTTTTGCATGAAATTTCCTAGGTTTTTTTTTTTTTTAAGGAAAAAAGCCAAACACAGATTCTGTAATGTGCAACTGTAACAGTGCCCCAGCATCAGCAGAGTTTGACTTCTCAGCCTTCAACACTGCAGCATAAATGCTATTAGCTGACTGTAGGGGAATGTTGCTGTCCCAGAGCTGAAGAGATGGGCAACTGGCACTACAAGCTGAGACTGAGTGGTCTCTCCTCCAGTAGATCAGGAGCTCATGTCCCATTTCGGGACTCTATGGGTGGGGTGGGTCTCTGTGCCCATATGCAGAAGACCAGGAAGGGGAATGGTACTGGTGGAGAGACCATGCCCCTCAGCAACCACTACCACTGTCTGTCAGCTCCTATCATTCCCAGTGATGTGTGCGCTACTGCACTGCTACTTTGCTGATAGCATGAGCTCAGCCTTAGACTGTCCAGCTTATTGGGTTTTGTCATGTTGCCATCACGTCTTGTGCCATGCAAGCAAAAAATGGGAAACGAAGGGATTTTTCATGGTTTATAACTCAGAATATGTCTACATAGCAAGCCTCAGTGCCCAGGTCAACAGAGTTGGGCTTGTAGTATTGCACTAAAAATAGCTGTGTAGACAATTGTGGCTCAGACTGGAACTCAGATTCTGAAGCCTTTCTGGGCTGCATGTCTACACAACTATTGTTAGTGCTGTAGAACAGGGCTAAGTCTGTCATCCTGGGTCATGTGGCTCACTGCTACTAGGTGTAATTTCATGGCACAAAGTCACTCTTCTAGCCTAAAGGCTTTCTCCCTGCCAAATTTCAAAGACCTGTTGCATAAAAGGAAACAATGGAGATGATAGAGCTTTTTTAAAAAATGAGAAGAATCTTTTATAATGGAAAGTATGAGGCAATCTAATAAAATAGCTCTCCTGTATATAACCGAAGGAAGGAAGCGATAAGATATATAGAGGTGTTGCTATGCAAGGCTTGTCTTCACTGTCGCATTAACTTGAGCTATCACTTGAATTTTATCCCTAACTTGAGTTCTGTCCAGATACACAAACCCATAACTTGACAGTTGTGGTACTTGTAACTCAAGTTGTCTGGCTTGAGAGGGGACAGAAGCTGAAACCTGAGGTAATACAATGTCAGTAGATAGCACAACTGCTTTGTGGTGCTAATCAATCACTGTGCAAATCCAAATCAAGTGTTATTCTGCAGTGTGGCTGCTCTCACTCAAGGCAGGCTTACTTGAGAGGAATACTTCAACTATGAATCACTCAATCTAACTCTGCAATGGAAACATAGCCTAAGATTTCCTCACACCTTTAGAATTCTCCACACTTAGATACCCTCATTCATAACACTGTTGCATGCAAATAATAGGGTTGCCAGGTGTCCGGCCTCTGTCCGGTTAAAAAAACCCTAGAAAATACTGGTATTTTCTGTTTTTCTCGGCCGAAAGGCCGATGGGGACATTTTTCCCCTGCCACATATGGCGGGGGAGTGGGGAGCATGGGGTGGGGATTTAAAGGTGCAGTGATTGTTATTTGGTCCCCCGGTTTTTTGGTCTTTTTATTTTTATTTTTTTTTGCTCAACCAATTTTTTTCCCGCCATGTTCGGTATTTTTTGTGAAAGTATCTGGCAACCCTAGCAAATAAATGGGTGTCACATTCACAGTGAAAAGGAGAAGAAGGTATAAATTAAATGGTTCTTACTCAACATATCACATGCCTTCTCTGGCTCAGTGGCATATAAGTATAACATTATACATTCCCTGTGTAGTGGTAAAGCAGGTGTGAATTGTAAGGAAGTCTGAGTGTAAGGAGATCTGGTTTACACCATTTTACTGTTTGTCTCTGAATTTGGCTTTTTACAGTCCAAAGTCATATGCTAATCTCCAACAGTAATTCTGATTCATCAGACAGAGATTACTATTATAACCATGGTTTTATCATATGGAATGTCACTGCATCACATGAGAAATATACCTAAGATTAAATAAACGGGTTTCCTTCTCAAGCTGTAACATTTATTTTTTGCAGTTTATAACCATACTTTATATCAATTGTATGATAAAGTTCTGGTCTTTAAGGGTGTGTCTAGACTACAGGGTTTTGTCGACAAAAGTGGACTTTTGTCAACAAAACTATACCTGCATCTACACTACCACCGAGTTCTGTCGACATAACGTCGACAGAACTTGGCAGTTTTGTCGACGGCAGTAAACCTCATTCTATGAGGAATAACACCTTTTGTCGACAGAGTTCTGTCGACAGAAGGTGTTATTGCATCTACACTGTCCTTTGCATCTACACTCTCATGTCGACAAAGCAGCTTGCTTTGTTGACAGAACTGGATGTAGTCTAGATGCTCTTTGTCGAGAGAAGCTTTGTCGACAGTATCTGTCGACAAAGCCTCTGTCGACAAAAGCCTGTAGTCTAGACGTACTCTAACTGACTGAAATCCTTACTGTGCATCCTTCTGGCTGTTGAGGACATGTCACATAGAGAAAGTTCTTCCACATCTCTTCCCCCAACCATCAGTGGCAATGGGAGGGGGTTGTAGGGACGAGTCATGCTGCAGGGATGTTGCTTTCTGTGTTCACTTTTCACAGTTCTGCTCAGTGTATGTGGAGAAACTCATGGTTATTTCCTGTATTCTTTCTGGTGAACTTTGCTCTAGATAAAGTGCTTTATATAAGATGCACTTTTCTTATCCCATGCAATTCTACAAAGAAGTGTGCATTCAGGCACAAAGAGCACAATCTCCTCTGCCTTATTAAATATGTATACTGACCTCTTGGGTGACAGTTAAAATGTATTCTGTACATCAGTGTTTCTCAAAGTGGGCCATGGGCCCACTTTGGGAAAGCTGCTAAGTAGGCCTGCACTGCTTTGTTTACCTGAAGAGTCTGTAATCATGGAGCCTTACAGTTCCTATTGGCTCTGGTTCACTGTTTTCAGCCAAAGGGAGCCATGGGAAGTGGCTGCCTGGGCCACGTCGCTTCCTGCAGCTCCCTTTGGCTGGAAACGGTGAACCAGAGCCAATAGGAGCTTTGAGGCTCTGTGGTTATTGACCATTTGTTTGGACCATTGACCAAACAAAGTGGGGTGGGCCCGCTAGCAGCTTTCCCAAAGTGGGCCTGCAACCCACTTTGAGAAACACCGGTGTGCATCATGCACAAAGGCACCAATACGGCATTAGTCATGCATCCCTTGCTTTTTTTCTTGTTCCTTATCTGGTGTTGCTTTTTTGCATGTATGAGGGCACAAGGAGAAGAGTTAAATAAAAGTTGAAAGGTTAACACAAATATAGCAGATGACAATAAATTGTAACTTGCTGTAGGTGACCAAAAGGCATTATTATTATTATTATTTAGGATGAAGATCACCCTCCTCCAATAAATCAGGGAAGGAGTAGTCTCTCCATTTCTGTTCCTAGCACCTGGGTTGTAGGACTGCAATGCAGCTCCTCTATGGCTGTTGTTCCAGCCTATTATCTAGAATAGCAGACACTGCTCTGTGTCTCCTATGCATAGTTCTTTGGCTTTCCAATGTGTCTAGTACATGGATCTGCTCTCAAACCTCTCAGTCAACAGTGTTTGCTGTACTTCGCCCTTGCAAGGCATATATTAACTCCAGAGAGTTCCCTCCACCGGCTATCCACTGCTACTCTGTCCATGATTCCATACAGATCCTCTCTTGCCTTAAATAGTACCTACCAAGTTTTGCACTGCCTTTCTACTCCAAGTAGAATCAATGATGATTTTCATTCTAAACCAAGGAACATACTTGTAAACAAATAAAGCTCCTGATTATCTAGACTTTACTTTGGAATTCTGTTTTCAGAAGAATACTGAATACATTATGGCCTATGTTTTCAAACATGTCCACTCACTTTCGATGTCTGCCCAGCCTGAGGGTTGGCTTTTCAGAGATGCTCAGCACCTATATTCCCTATTGAACGTCATTGAAATTGCAGGTGTTTCGCCCATCTGTATAATGAGGCCCTACATGTCTCAGGCCAAGCACTCATTGAAACCACCCTTAGTTAATGGACAATAGAAAGTGGAGGTCTTTCGCTTTCCCTCTGGCCCCCACAGACATCATTTTGCATGTAGTGTGGCTGTTCTGAGGTCTGTTTGCAACATGCTTTCACATTTAGTTTAAGTGTGCTGTTGTTGAGATCTGCATGGATATTTTACAAAGTCTGTCTTGAGTAGCCAGTCTGCTGGATCATAAGAAGCAGTATGGTGTGGAGGCACTGTAAGGTCTGGGTTAAAAAAAGCCTGGCTTTTCCCTATGTCGACTTCTTCCGCCTGGGCAACTCCGGAGACATATAGTGCCAGCTGAAAGATACCATCTGTTTCACAGCTGTGGGGTGTACCTGTATCTCCAATAGAGCAACAAAGCATCACATCTCCAAAGTGAGAACAGCCACAGAGCAATGGGAAAAAGCGCACGTCCAGCTCACTGAATGGGGGCCCCTAATAGCTATTGCTTCTCTGTGGCCACAAATGCTTCAGCTTTGCCTTCTGCCCTGTTTGTATGCAGAGCATTGAGGATGTTAGGAGTGCAGGACCAAGTATAGAGTCCTGGGCTGATTCTGTAAATGCAACTTGTCTATAGTTCATAACTGATATAGATTTGCGTGAACATTTTATTTAACATGTGTTTGTGTGTCTTAGGCCTCAACAGTCTCTCTGTCTACCCAAAACAGTTAATGATAGCTGAAATGGTACTTGTGTGAAATGTCCAATGTACTTAATGTTTTAAAGCACAATTGGATTTCTTCACCAGTGTTGACTGTCTCTACCATAGTTTTAAACAACTGCACATCTCCTTTAGTGCACTTTTCTTTGCATAACAGAATTTCATTTGTTGGGTTTTCTAGATGAGAAAGGTCAGCGGATACATGGGTAGGTATCAAACTAGAGTTCTCTTTTCAGCCCTTGTTTGTTATTCTGTGAATGTAAGAGATGTCTCTAGCCAACTAAAAGAATATACTGTCTAAATCAGAATAATAAAACCAGATTATGTCAAAAAGACTAGAAATATAAATCTACCCTTCAGCCTGATCTGGCAAATATTTACACTAATAGTTAACTTTACACTTATGATGATACAGAATTCAATGAGCCTATTCATATCCTTAAAGGTAAGCATGTGCATGTTTGCAGATTTGGGACCTTAGGCTATGTCTAGACTGCAGGCTTGTTTCGGAAGAACCTTTTTTTGGAAGAGTTCTTCCAAAAAAACTTCTTCCAAAAGAGAGCATCCACACACAAAAGCACATGGAAAAAGCGATCTGCTTTTTTGAAAGATAGCATCCACACTGAATGGATGATATCTCGCATTTCAGCTGTGATTACTATGAGCAGAATGGCCACCAGGGCACCTGTGCTTTTTCCTCTTTCCTCTTTTTTCAAAAGAACTCCCTCTTCCTCGTCCACACATGCCTTTTTCCGAAAGAGCTCTTTCGGAAAAAGGCTTCTTCCTCGTAGGAAGAGGATTACCAATGCCAGAAAAACCCCTCTGTTCTTTTGATTTACTTTTGGAAGAACGGACGGTTTTCCGACAAAACTTTTTAGTGTAGACATACCCTTAGTGAAGAAGTACTGACCAAAAATCTAGAAAGAGACTAGCTCAGAGTTTTTCTATTTACAAAAGTAAACTTCTCCCCATTCTAGGCAAAACTAAAAGTAAGTAGCAATGCTATTAATGTTCTCTTGGACTGGTTATTACATACATTACATGCTTTTGTTGCTTGACATACACATTTGTTTTCTGACATTTTGCATTTTGCCACCATTTTTCCTTCTCTTGGGGAAAGCTTTTGGTGTGACAGACTTATAGATTTATCTCCTCTGTAACTTCAAGGTTCTAATCTTCGTTTTGCCAATGATTGTCTCAGCTTATCTTATGTAAAGAGATTCATGCACTGCTTTTGCCTACTCTCACAGAAGCCTTTAAGGCACAGTTAATATTTGTAATATACTTTCAAATATATGTCGTAAAAAGCAAAGTGAGTATTATTTTTGGGTTTTGTGTGGTCTTTTTATTCATTCTGTGTATATGCATCTAGATTAATTCTTTTTGCCTCTAATTTTTTAAATAGAGGATAGAGTATACATTGTTTTCCTACCATGATTCATGGAAGCATTGCAGCCTCTATATATAACATCATATTCATAAAGATTTAGAAGAGACTAAAGAGGGTTATGGTATTATTTCATAAGCTTTGCTGTTAGAAATGTACTGCATAGCAGTTCATAATTCTCTTTTCTTAAATAGACAAATCCCAAATAAAATTAGGTATGGAAAGTTTTATTTAATTTAAACTATATTTGTTGAAGTATATTTTAAAGTAAAACAGACACACTTTGCAAGTGTGTTTAAAGATCTACAGCTACCACTGAAACCAGGGGGAGAGAGTTCACAAGAGATACTAAGGGAAACAAACACATCTGTCCATGTGACTGTGCCTCTAGCTGCACTTCAGTTATAGTGAGGAATTGCCCTTATTCCAGCTGAGGAAAAACAATGGAATCCACTTTGCTCTTCTGATGCAGCTTGGACCCTCACTAATGGGTTAAGGGAAGGTGATAAGAATTAAACAGATTTCTCCCCCTCCCTTTTTTTTTTAAATGATGAGCAGGTCCTTCTTCCCTTCTGGGCAGAACAGCACTAAAGGATTACTCTCCTTTGACTGAGCCTGATGCAGTTTAGCTGGGGGCTGTGGAAGGGAGCAAGGGAAGCAGATGCCAGTTATATAAGGAGCCAGACCCTTTGTGTCCATGTAGCCTGCTATTTTGTGTTTCATTTTATTTTTGTATCCATTTAGAGGACTTTGATGCTTTAACCAAAGTTAATAGTTCAGGTGAGATCATGGTGTTTCCTTCTGAGTTGTGTTATTCAAGAATAAATTCCTAACAATGCAGTAGAGGAAAGAAATTGAAATTTGTGTGCAACTGAGGGTCAGGAAAGCATACTTCAGAGTCCTGAACTGCAATGGAAATGAAAGCATTAGCAGTCCTTACACAAAAAAAGCCATATGGTTGGCATGGTAGCTTGTGCAGAAGACAAATAGTATTTAATATGTATCATAAAACAGGAATAAAAAAGAATCAAGGAATAACTCAAGGAGGATAAAGTATGTTTGACAGCTCTTCTGCCTTTTAAAAGATCCTTCAGTGTCTTCAGAACAGTCAACATAACTTGTATAGTCAGGAAGTTAAATATCATGGCTAGAGAAATATTTTCTATACCTTTTTTTCTAAAATGAACCAGAGTTGCAGAAATCCTATGCAAGTTCTTATATTATAATTTATAATACCCTAGACACATTAATAGGGTTACTCACAGTTTTCTTTATTCTGGGTTCTGCTAATCAAGTTTTGACTGAAGCTGCAGACAAATAAGTTATCTTACAAGCCCTGGTGGCAAAACTGATTTGTAAGTTTGTACAGACCTTTAACACTATGGGATAAATATCAGTTTATGTTTTCAGAAGTGACTAATGATTTTTGGCCTGCCCAATTAAAGATCTGAAACACACCTGATTTTTATCAGCCAAATGATTTAAGCTGTATTATACTGAGCATTCAGAATCACTACTTCCTTTTGAAAATTGAGATGCACACCTTCTAGAATTCTCCGACATGTGAATGTTTCATTTTACAACCTCATTGTTACATTAAACACTTTTCCACCTTCTCTCTCTTCCCCACTTATTGTGTACAACATAAGCTTCAGCAAAGAGCTCCATGAGCAGAACTTTGCCTGACTTTCCAAGATGTTATCTAAGAAGTCCAATAACTGGAACATTTGAACAGTGGAGTTCATTTTCTAAGAGGCTATGAATTATCTAAAGAATATCATACAAACAAGCACTATAGCTTACATGAGTGTAATTGGATGAGATTTTTCATCTTTTCAAATGCTAAATGAAAAGGCAAAATGTTTAGTTCCTTCCCACCATTCTACTTTCTATTTTGAACTTCCTACCTGTTTCATAGACTGCTTCAGATACTGAAGTAAAATGATCTTCTACTGTATATTGTGCCAACCGGAGTGAGTCCAAGCCTCGAACTGAATCATTTCCTCTGGTCCAGTAAAATTGGACATCATTGATATTATAGCCCCCTGTAATTACAGACAAACCAACTGTAAGTTTTTGATAAATATAATAATTTGCGTAACACACATTTTTCTATCATCCTTTACTATTTGCGAAAAAGTAAAAATGGATTATAAATAATGCAATTGTATTACAAAATTTGACATTTCAGTATGAATTTATGATCTCAAAAGAAATAATATATGTAGTATAAGGAAATAAAAGCTGGTGTAAATCGACAAACAAAAGGATGAGTTGTATAGGACATTCACTGGCAAAGCCCATAAGTCTGTCTGGAAGAGGGGAAAATGCTGGAATTTGGAAATGCAGAGTTTATAAACTACATATGCAATAAAACTTAGACTTCTTTACAGGTGGCAATTGTGCTTTGTATATATTAATAAATAAATGGATTATACATGGATAAAACACCTCTGAAGGGTTTTTAACAATAAATTAATGCTTCAGAGGGGTAGCCTAGTTAGTCTGTCCAGGATAAACTTAAAAAACAACAAATAGTCTGGTAGAACCTTAAAGACTAACAAAACATGAAGATGGTATCATGAGCTTTCGTGGGCACGGGTGAAAAAGCTCATGATATCATCTTCATGTTTTGTTAGTCTTTAAAGTGCTACCAGACTATCTGTTGCTTTTAAATAAATTAATGGGTGGCCAGTTAAACTTTTAGAACATACAAGAATAAATAACAAACATTTGAGCATCTATTTTCATTTATATAGATTAATAATTTTTGCATTTGATATCCACTGTGTCTCATTCTACTGCCCTGTGGAATAACTCAAATTCTAGTTCACTAAAAAGTGATATTCAACACTAATGTCCAAAATAACTTAGAAATCCAGGTTTCATCTAACTTAACGAACCAGCAGTGAATAAAAACAATTCTTGAAACCTGAGAAAGACATGAGTAAGCACATAGAGAAAGGAGGAGTTTTTAAAAATGTATTTAATAGTCCCTATTCTTTAAAAAAGCAAGTAGTTCTATCTGAGCAATTTATGGATTTAGCTGGTATCAAAACATTTTAAAAATATTAATCTTAACCATTATCTTTGAGAAGAACTTTTGGGAGCCTTCACACATATCAGGCAAATTAAATTTTTCATAGAAATATTACATTGTTTCCTCACTAGATAAGATAGGGACATGAATTTTGTATATCACAACATGCTACATACAGGAAGTTGTTATTGACAAAAGCTTTGAAACTGATAGGATCAAAACCACATTATTTTTCTTTGATGGGCATTCTCTTGTCTCTTTAGATGACATTGGGTTATTTGACATTTAAATTACTTTTTTCCTTTTGCTGGATCTCAAGAATAAGTTTAGGGACTTCACTGAACAGAAGAAACAAAGAAAAGAAATTCAAAAAGAGAACTGTTCAAAGGTAGATCTAAAAGATGAATAATGTGCAAGCAAGATAGAAACTACACCCCTCTGTCAGCAGAGGGATGTAAATTAGACACATCGAAAGTGCAAATGAAGTGGGGATTTAAATACCCGCGCTTCATTTGCATGATCGTGTTTTGGCGCTGTTTCGAACAAGTGCCATTTCGAAATTGAAACTGCGGTAGTAAGGATCTTTTGAAAAATCACCCCGTTGTTGAAAAAACCGCGTGTAAACAAAGGTTTCAGTTTCGAAATGGCGCCTGTTCGAAAAAGCGCCAGAACGCGATTATGCAAATGAAGCGCAGGATATTTAAATCCCCGCTTCATTTGCACTTTTGATGTGTCTAATCTACATCCCTCTGCCAACAGAGGGGAGTAGTTTACATGTAGCCAGAGGCCTGTGTGGAAACACAGTAAGTAATGTAATTGGATACCTGAAATGTTTACAAGGATTGAGACTGTAAGCTCTTACGGGCAGGTTTTATCTCTTATTATGTGCCTGTACAGTGTGTAGCACAAGGCCCCAAGTGGGGATGAGGCTTCTGGGTGCTGCAGTAATATTATTAATAATTTCATAGTCAATTGAAACTTGATTTTCTAGCAGACAAGTGTTGAGAAATTTCTCGTTGTGGAATTATTAAAACTAGTTGAAAGTATTTGATTTCTTTCAAAAAGTTATTTTTATATGTATCATTTTTCAATGAGCAAAATTACAAATGAAGCTCCCTAGAGTATTTCGTTATATAAGCCACATGTCCTCATATATCACTATTTTGTAATATTATTTAAATGTTTATATTAGAATAACGTAACAAAACTCCTAACAGTTTATTTCAGTTGAAATATTTGCTTTATACTCTTTTTATATATGTATATAATACCCAGCATTCATATTTACAAGTGAGCAGTATCTGGAGAAGTAACACATTATTCTTCTGTAAGTCAATGTTTCCTATCCAATAGGAAAGCTAACACCATTGAAACTGTAACAAGAAAAAATTGTTTAGGGAATCTTAACAAAAAGTGACTGCCACTGCTAAAGGCTATTCATAATCTTCTTATTCTGCAATCTGTGTTCCTGGCTATTTTTCCAGAACCCAAAGAAGAATGTCATGGAATCAGTTTAGATTATATTACAGTGTTTTCCCGACAGTCAGGAGATTATTGTGGGTTCTCTAAAACAACAGATGGAATCATTCTAAAAATCATAATGTTCAATTAGACAGGGAATTCCTCTGTTTCCCCCTTGTCAAATACATTTTAAGTTCCTGAGGGAGCTTCAGAAACTGCTGAACAACTCATTAGGCAATGTTGTTGATCTAAGTTCATCATTCAGTATTTGACTTACCAATGTGTTATCATGCTCTGTGTCTTTTTTAATTTTGTTAAGAAAAAATATCACTTGTTAAGAAATATCACTTTAAGAAAAAATAGCAATTCTGATTGAGGCCTCCATAATGCTTCCACTGATATTAGTCTTGTCTGAGTATGCCTTGCAGGACATAGCCCTTTGAATGGCAACTTAATGTCAAATTTTACAGCATCTTCTAGCTGGAAATTACTAATAGAATCATTTACCAAATGAATACAGGATGTGCTGTTTTGCAGAAATGAAGTGGTAAAAATGGGAAAATACTGCAAAGAATGCCACAAGTATTCCATCAGATTTGAAAGTCTTTGCTTCAGTTGTGCTCTTGCCCCTTTTTGAGTTCACCTTCCATGAAAAAATGTGCACTTGAGTTTTACTTGCACAAATAGTAGTAGAAAACTAGTTTTAAGCTCATGGATATTAAATATTATACTTACGTGCAAGTACTCACAGGTAAAGTGGTATATTTTAATGTAGAATAGGTCACTGCTTCATTCAAAGCACAGAACATTTAAATCTTAGCCTTTCCATTGATGACTCTCCCTCCATTCCCCAGTGCTCTGGCATGGATACCATTAAATAAGTAATATAAGGATCTATCCATAGCCTTTATAGATAGAACTATAGATGTAATTACTTTTCTTGAATGTGAAGAGAGAAAAGTAAATCTCAACTCTGTACCCAGCCAATAAGCTTTACACTAATCTTTTTTTTTCTATGAATGATGCTTCAAGCATGTCTTTTGTGCCTAAGTATTGAAAATATTTAAAATTCCTTCATTGCTTATTTGCTACTTCCCCTGAAAAATTCAAGACCCCTCAGGGTTTCAAACCATCCTTCTGATTACAGAAGGACAGGAATAAGAGCCTGTTTCATATGTGACCAATTTTAGCTAACCAAAACAGACTGAGTTTGGAATATCAATTCTTGAATAGATGCAACAAGCTATTCATGATCAATCCACACAGATAAATTTGATGTGTAAACCATAGAATGTCTGTAGCAAAGAAAAAAGAAGCTAAATTGACAAAATAGTGACTGAAAAATCTTTGCTCTGCTCTGCTGAAAAGATCATTTGCTAGCAGAAATAAGTCTATTTATGAGGTTCTGCATATGGTGGAATGGAGGATCAGACGCATAGTTTTTTGTGTTGCTCTTTATTCTAAGGTCTTGTCTATACTGAGGAGGTAAGACAATCTAAATTATGTTATGTAAATTACACAACTTAAGTTGATAAAGCTTAGCTCGACTTACAGTGGTGTCCACACTGTGCAATATGGATCAGAGATGCTCTCCTTGACTTTACCAGTCCTGCTAACTTGACACCACTGTATTGATCACAGCACACTGATTTAGCTCATAGTGAAGACAAGCCCTGAGAGTTTCAATGTTTTGGGGTTGTTTTTTTAAATTATCCCAAAATAGAAAAGTACCCAAATACCATTGAAATTCAGCAACAGTTCGTCACCCAATTCTCACCAATAAAAACATAAGAACATAAGAACGGCCATACTGGGTCAGACCAAAGGTCCATCTAGCCCAGTATCCTGTCTGCTGACAGTGGCCAGCACCAGGTGCCCCAGAGAGGGTGGACTGAAGACAATGATTAAGCAATTTGTCTCCTGCCATCCCACTCCAGCCTCTGACAAACAGAGGCCAGGGACACCAATTTTATCCCCTGGCTAATAGCCTTTTATGGACCTAACCTCCATGAAATTATCTAGCTTGTCTTTAAACTTTGTTATAGTCCTAGCCTTCACAGCCTCCTCTGGCAAGGAGTTCCACAGGTTGACTACACGCTGTGTGAAGAAGAACTTTCTTTTATTAGTTTTAAACCTGCTACCCATTAATTTCATGTGGTGTCCTCTAGTTCTTCTATTTAGGGAACTAATAAATAACTTTTCTTTATCAGCCCTCTCCACACCACTCATGATTTTATATACCTCTATCATATCCCCCCTCAGTCTCCTCTTTTCTAAACTGAAAAGTCCCAGTCGCTTAACCTCTCCTCATATGGGACCCGTTCCAAACCCCTAATCATTTTAGTTGCCCTTTTCTGAACCCTTTCCAAGGCCAAAATATCTTTTTTGAGGTGAGGAGACCACATCTGTACACAGTATTCAAGATGTGGGCGTACCATAGTTTTATACAGGGGCAGAAAGATATTCTGGGTCTTATTTTCTATCCCTTTCTTAATAATTCCTAGCATCCTATTTGCCTTTTTGACCGCCGCTGCACACTGTGTGGAAGTTTTCAGAGAACTGTCCATGATAACTCCAAGATCTCTTTCCTGATTTGTCATAGCTAAATTAGCCCCCATCATACTGTAATGTATAGTTGGGGTTATTTTTCCCGATGTGCATTACTTTACACTTATCCACATTAAATTTCATTTGCCATTTTGTTGCCCAATCACTCAGTTTGGTGAGATCTTCTTGGAGTCCTCACAGTCTGCTTCTGTCTTGACTATCCTAAACAGTTTGGTATCATCCGTAAACTTTACCACCTCACTGCTTACCCCTTTCTCCAGATCATTTATGAATAAGTTGAACAGGATTGGTCCCAGGACTGACCCTTGGGGACACCACTAGTTACCCTCCATTCTGAAAATTTACCATTTATTCCTACCCTTTGTTTCCTGTCTTTTAACCAGTTCTCAATCCAAGAAAGGACCTTCCTCTTATCCCATGGCCATGTAATTTACACAAGAGCCTTTGGTGAGGGACCTTGTCAAAGGCTTTCTGAAAATCTAAGTATACTATATCTACTGGATCCCCCTTGTCCGCATGTTTGTTAACCCCTTCAAAGAACTCTAATAGATTAGTAAGACATGATTTCTCTTTACAGAAACCATGTTGACTTTTGTCCAACAAATTATGTTCTTCTACATGCTTCACAATTTTATTCTTTACTATTGTTTTGACTAATTTGCCAGGTACTGAAGTTAGACTTACCGGTCTGTAATTGCCAGGATCGCCTCTAGAGCCCTTTTTAAATATTGGTGTCACGTTGGCTACCTTCCAGTCATTAGGTACGGAAGCCGATTTAAAGGATAGGTTACAAACCACAGATAATAATTCAGCAATTTCCCATTTGAGTTCTTTTAGAACCCTTGGATGAATGCCATCTGGTCCCGGAGATTTGTTAACATTAAGTTTTTCTTTTTGTTCCAAAACCTCTTCTAATGACACTTCAATCCGGGACAGTTCCTCAGACCCACAAAGGACGGTGCAGTTTTGGGAATCTCCCCAACATCCTCAGCCGTGAAGACTGAAGCAAAGAAATCATTTAGTTTCTCCGCAATGGCTTTATCGTCCTTGATTGCTCCTTTTATAGCTCGATTGTCTAGGGGACCCACAGGTTTTTTAGCAGGCTTCCTGCTTCTAATGTACTTAAAAAACATTTTGTTATTTCTTTTTGAGTTTTTGGCTAGCTGTTCCTCAAAATCTTTTTTTGCTTTTCTTATTACATTTTTACACTTGATTTGACAGTGTTTATGTTCTTTTCTATTTATCTCACTAGGATTGGACTTCCACTTCTTAAAAGATACCTTTTGTCCTCACTGCTTCTTTTACATGGTGGTTAAGCCACGGTGACTCTTTTTAGGTCTCTTGCTATGTTTTTAATTTGGGGTATACACTTAAGTTGGGCCTCTATTATGGTGTCTTTAAAAGTTTCCATGCAGCTTTCAGGATTTGGCTCTAGTCATTGTGCCTTTTAATTTCTGTTTAACTAACCTCCTCATTTTTGTGTAATTCCCCTTTTTGAAATTAAATGCCAGGGTGCTGGACTGCTGAGGTGTACTTCCCACCACAGGAATGTTAAATGTTATTTAACATTTAACATTCTTTAACCAATCTTCTTTGTAAATCCCATCCCTCTTTGATAATGTTAAACAGTATCTAGTAGCCCTTAAAACAGATGACAAATATTGTCCTAACTATAAAAAATGTAGCAGTAATAATATCTCTTACAGCTTTCAAGTTGCAAGGTACATGTCTGCTTATCCATAGGATATTTGGTCAAATCCATGCTACATGCAACAGTTGCAGTTATCCTTTAAAAACAGAAAGCAGATGGTTATTAAGTATGCATAATATTGTATGTACTACAGTTAAAAATAGGTTGCCCTGCTTTCTTGAACTAGTATTTGTGGGCAAATACATATGCCTAGGAAGGTAACTGATGTCTAATGTAAAAAAGGAGCTATTGAGTTCAGGTTCAAACTATAAATAAAATAGCTCTTCCTTGTTGTGTAAACCTCAGCTTTCTAAGTATCTATACAAAATAAAAACAATTAATGGACCATATCCTACAGTCATTTGTAACATATGCAATGATTGGCAGTGCCCAGGGCATAATTGCTGAATTTAATCTCTACATTTAAGCAAAATAATCTACTTATAAATAAATAAGTTATTATTATAATTACTTTGGCTTTTATTTTCATAGAATTAAGAGTCAGGAGCCAGAAGTGACCATTAGATTATATAGTCTAACCTCCTATATAACATGGGTCACTAACACCACCCAGCCACCCATGCACTAAGCCCAAAAACTGAATTAGACTAAAGTATTATAACATGCATGAGGCTAAAACTAGTGTGTAGCACAGGCAGAAAACTGGAGAGACAAAGGTGCACCAGTGCCTAAAGCCCAACGCCCCTGCAGTGTCAAAGATTTAGATATTAACATCAAAAGTGGCTGGTATCAATAGCTGCATGTATATAGATCTGAAAAAATGTATATAATAGAGCCCTAAAATCAGAAAATTTTCTAACCCAGGATCATCTTAAGAGCACATCATATTAATCTGAAGAATTTAAAATGTAAATTGAAGTTATGTGTAAACATGGCTTATGAAGTGTACGTACCGTATGGCATAAAGGACAGTTCCATTGGGATATATTCTTATTAGACGATTTTCAACAGTGATATCATGAAGAAAAGATTTCTTTGAGTCTACTATAAAGGTGTCTGGTACCCAAAGCATTTCTACAAGTCGACCATCTAAGCTTAAACTCTTATTGCCCTCAAAACAAAGTCTTTCATCAGTCCATCGTTGTCTAAGAAATATGGTAGCTGTGTAATCCTGGGAGGAGATAACACAAAAAGTCACAGTAAACAAAGACATTATTCTTCTATTCTTCATATGTAATTTGACAGAAAATGTGTCCTTTCTCTCCTCTCTTAAACACATGAAAACAAACCTATTGCCAAAGACATCAGTGCTTTGCATGTTGTCAGGAGCTCAGCTCACATTTCGCCCTGACTCAAATATGACTTTTTATTTTGTATATCAGTCATGCTGTTCATTAGCTTCCATTTTTTAAATTAATACTTGATTTTACCAAAGTGACTGCTTTGACCATTATATTATATTGCATTATTTTTGCATTGTTTCTAACTCTTAATTTTGAAATTCATGTGAGGAAGTATAAACTAACTACACCAAATTATATTTAATTTCTGTAGACAAGATTCAAATCTTGAATTGTCAAGTGATAAAACACAGTGATAAAAAATTAGTTGGAAGGTATATTCTGATGTTGAAAACTAGCAAGGTCTTTATTTTGTGCCCAAAGTAACTCTTTTTGAAGTTAGAGGGTTTTACCATTTACTTAAATGGGAGCATAAGTAGACCTTTAATTCATAGACAAAGTTAAAAGATATGCTTTACTTGTCTCCTTATTTTTTTCAACATTTCTGAGCTTTTTATAATGAAATACAGCTACAATGAATGGTTGTTTGAAACACATGGTAAGAATAATAATATAAGTTCTATGGTTAAGTGCAAGGAGAGTGGTTTCTAATGGTCATATGTGGCTAGTTTTCTAAAATGACTTATTCAGGAGTTAACTACTGCTGTGCAAGTTATTCATTGGAATGTCAGAATATTGTGTAAACTGCACATCTAATTTCTGGTAATTTAACGGGAACACAATTTGCGCTTGCACTTACAAAAGGCACAATCTAGCCTTTTGCTTCATTATGTCCTGCAAATATAAGGCTCCATTTCCTAATATCTCAGACATGGTGTTTGTTGAACAAGAAGGAAAGCCATCTCAAAAGTACTTTACTGAGATCTGTAAAACAACAGGCATTAACTTAGATAACAAATATTATAAAGCTACTATACCATGTTTATTTCCGATATTGTATCAATGCTTGCTATATCCATACTCATTCCTACTGAGACAGGACCATCTGAAAAAAATGGAAGATCTGAACATTATTTAAAGTACAGGTTGAATCTCGCTAGTCCGACACTATCTGGTCTGGCAAC
This sequence comes from Rafetus swinhoei, assembly GCA_019425775.1. Lineage (NCBI taxonomy): Eukaryota > Metazoa > Chordata > Testudines > Trionychidae > Rafetus > Rafetus swinhoei. The sequence goes on along the minus strand of CM033447.1, from coordinate 30,698,490 downwards.
ATCCACGGGCCTGCACGATTTTAGTTGGCTGAATGTCCACTTATCATGGTTGTGGCCAAGTTTCCTGCAGTTCCATAAAATGTGTTTACAGCCTCCAGTCCTGGCTCTCAGTATTCTGTGCTATTATTTATCTCTATTTACTCCTAAATGTCCTCTAAGCCCCAGTCTACACTAGGGCATTATTTCAAAATTACCCCCGTCAGGTTGAATTTATAAGCAGCGCATCCACACTACCAAGCCTATTATTTTGAAATAATGCTCCACTTATTTTGAAATCTGTACTCCTGCTTTTCTTGGGGAATACTGCTAATTCTGAAATTATTTCAAAATAGCATTAGTGTGGATGCTCCAGTGCCACTATTTCAACATATCTACTCCTCTGAGTAATTTGAACTAATTACTCCCCAGTGCTTCCTGGGGCTCTAAGTCGAGGTAATGCATCCATTTTAACGGAGCCTATCTCAGACTAATTCCAAGGCTTTCCTGTAGTGGGGACATGCTATTTTGATTTTGTAAAATTGGGAGTAATTAAGTTGAATTTGGTTATTTCAAAATAATTTCTTAGTGTAGACATGCCCTAAGAGCTCAGTAAGCAGTGAAAGTGTTGATAATGCTGCTAGACAATATTTACTTCCTGCAGTATGGCAAATTCTCTGGTTCGGCACCGATCAGGTCTCCAGGGTGCCGGACTAGAGAGGTTCAACCTGTAATTGTATCTAAATATTCAGTGTTCATCATTTACAATCCACAACACAATTAAAATAACCTGAATTTCATTTGAAACTGATGTTTAGCAAGGCAATTATTTTCAATGAAATTATATTTAATCAGCAATACAAATCTAATATCAATCTTTTAGTTAATGACAATAATTTAATATATTTGGATCTTAGGTTTTTTTTATCTTTAGATATTTATTTCCACAGCTTTTTAAAATGATAGGCTTTTTTAATGTCAATGAAAGTGGTAAGGAACACATGATGCAATAAAGGTGCTGAGGGTGCTATTCCCACTCTACATTACACCCTTTTGCTTCCAGTCGCACAACCATGGAAAGGATTCTTGTAGCTGCAGCATCTGGTTCCTCAGATGTTAGTTAGCTGTGGAGTTGCTTCTGGGTCTGTTACATGATTAAAGTGCAGATGGGCTATATGAGCTACCTTATATAAGTGTCTATGTAAAGTATTAACTCTGTTTTGTGTCACTGTATCTTGACATTACTTCTTGCTTTTTGGTTATTACCTATGAATCATTTGCATAGTTCTGTATAAATATGGTGGAAATCTAGACAGTCATTCCATTCTTACCCTAGTAATACTACAGTTTTAGTTAGAGTCTATACATCAAGAACCCTTATATGACAATATGATTAAGCACCTTAGAAATATATTAGTTAGACAGATAGAGATGCAGTATTATTATTGTTTCACAACGATGTTTGTAGGGCTAGGCTTCTAATGCCCCTAGGAGGTCAAAATTTACAGAGTGTCAGTTGGTTTTATTGACCAACTGTGAACTCAATATTCATGATTGTGAATGGCCTCCTTGAGAGCATGGCACACAATTATCCTAGCTGAATGTGTGCACGATGATGAAAAAAGAGAGCATCTATGAGGAAACTGACATTGAATATATGCACAACTTTTTTAAAGTAGCTTCAGGGGGGTAACCACGTTAGTCTGTACAGGATAAAATTAAAAAAACAACTGTATTTAAAATGTATCCCTCAGGGCAGTTTTATAAAAGCTCTAATTATGGACAGTGTTCCAGCTGACAAATCCAACCATGATGCTGTTATGATGATGTAGTGCTCACCATATTATGCTTCAGCAATGCAGCCATCTTCTTCAATGGAATTGTATTTAGCCTGGTATAATTCTGTATTTGCCAACAGGAGAGACATTTAAACCCCATCTAATTTTAGGGCAGAATTCTTCTTGATTTGCATTGGTTTGTTTGTTGGGAGAGAAGATAAGAGCATGTGGTGCTTCTCCCTATTCTCGCTTGCTTCTCAGGCACATATACATGGCCAGCAGAGAATATAAACCAGATGTTCTCTTGAAAGCAAGGAATAGGGGGGATGTTCTTAGCTGATGGTTATTGTTCACAAAATAAAAGTATTTTACAATTGTAATACAGTATCACCTTTTAGCAGCAAGCTTGGTCCCCTGTTGTGTTAGGTGTTTTACAAATCTCTAGTAAATGAGAGGAGTGGACACGTATTTAAACAGAACTGACAGAGACAAATTAAAACCCCTGGATCAATTTTACATGTGCAAAAACCTAATGGATCTAATCTCTCATTGCTACATGGATAGGCGCTATTCAAGAGAGAAAAATGACCATTTTTCTATTGATGGAGGAGTATTCCCTGTATCAGGTTCACTGTATTCACAAAAATAAATATCTTCATAGACTCTCCAGTGTGATTCTAGCTTGATTTTTTTTCATTGAAAATAATTTTCAGTCATCTGTCTACCTCAGAATAAATGATACATAAAAAGGAACTGACAAGACTGAGGCTTTGCTAAAACAAGAAATTACGCCTCTTTAAAATTAAACATTAATTAACGATAATGGTGCTTCTTTCTCCCGCTTGGCAATAGCAATAGGAAATACACAGAATTTGATGTCAATCTGTTAATAAATGTTGTTCTCTTTTTAGGGTTAGAAATCTACTTGCTAAAGAGAATTTAGTGTCAATTGTGTTTGTAGTGTGATGTTTGCATACTAATACCACTTCATGTCTTGCCTAAAATAAAACCCTAAATATGAACATCTCTGATCTATTGGCTTTCAAAATTCAGAATAAAATCTGTCCCATTTTTCACTAGATTAAATCATATTCCTAGTTCCCTTTATACCTAGTTAATACTAATCTCTAAGCATTGTTGATGCCACAACCAGCTCATCTAAACATGATATGACAAACTTATTCCCTTTTGGGAGAATATTTTTTCTGTAAGCATCTTTACTGAGTGTATAATTAATAGTAGATCAAACAGAGCAGATAACAAACAAGAATATGCACACTGAAAACAGTGTGTTGCATTCCAATGTTAGTTTGTACAAGAAAATTAATGAAAACAGAACATGATTTTTATCAAATCTATGACTACTTTGATAAAATGGATTGTACAATCTGCAGTCTCTTGGGTAATGTAAGCAGCTTTATGGCCCACATTTACAAATCCATAAGCATGCTTTTATGTGTATTCGGTATACTTGCGTGTGCTTCAGGAATTGCACAGGCATACACTGGACTCATGCCAGTGTGCATATATGCTTATTTACTTATGCATATGGATTTATATGTTGTACTTAGGACCAGATCCTCAGGTGGTATAAACCAGCATAACTCCATTGACTTCAGTGAAGCTACACCCATTTACAGCGAACCATCCACGTGCATTTGGTCAACCTCTTGTCATTATCTCCAAATAATTATTAACTAAACAAGAAAAAGAGTTGAGGCGCCCATAATAAAAAAGCCCCTAAGTGTGACTGCACTGATCCAATGGCTTAACCTTTCAGTTAGGGGTTGTGGACACAGTTGCAGCTCTGAGCCTCTGAGTAAAACTCTGGTCATCTAAAGAAGTGGGCTGTGCCCACAAAAGCTCATGATACCATCTACATGTTTTGTTAGTCTATAAAGTGCTACCAGACCATTTGTTGTTTTTTAAGTTAATCCTGTACAGACTAACTCGGCTACCCCCTGAAGCTTCTGAGTAAAGTCTGTTATACTTTAGGGTTGGCCTACACCAGGGCTGGGCAAGAGCCATTCAGCGGGCCTGATCCATCCTGCCTAGCTCTTTTATCTGGCCCGCACGGCAGTTCCCGGCCCTGCCCCCTAAAATGTTGCCAGGGAGATGGGGATGCGCGAGCCCTTTCAACTGCTTCTATTTAAAGGGCTCACGCCTTCCCATGGCTACCAGGCAATGCGTTAGCAGCTGTGGGGAAGGCACGAGCCCTTTAAATAGAAGCAGTTGAAAGATCTCATGCCTCCACAGCTCCCAGGCAATGCGTTAGTGGTGGGGCCGGGAGCTGCGAGTCCTTTCAACTGCTTCTATTCAAAGGGCTCGTACCTTCCCGGCAGCTGCTAAGGCGTGAGCCCTTTAAATAGAAGCAACTGAAAGGGCTCGCAGCTCCCAGCCCTGCCGTGTTGCCTGGGAGCCTCAGGGGAGGTGCGAGCTCTTTCACTTGTTTCTATTTAAAGGCCCCGCCCCTTCCATCCAAGGTGCTGCCCCTTCTGGGGCAGCCTATGGCCACTTTTAAAATTTTTGAAGTGGCCCTCCTTCAAAAATTATTGCCCACACCTGGCCTATACTGTCAGGGATGGTCTGGAATAGATGATACTTGGTCCTCTCATGAATGCAGGGGACTGGATTTGATGACCTCTCAAGGTTTCTTCCAGGTCTGTGATTGTATACTTCAAAGGTAAGTAAGCATGGCTACATTGGTCAGTAGTATGGGGGAAAAACAATAAAAACTAAACCTACTAAACTATGCCACCAAAATCCCTAATGTAGAGGCAGTTATGTCAATGGAAGAGTGCTTCTGTTGACATAACTAATGTTACTCAGGGTGTTCCTACATTTACAGAAAAAATGCATTTTTCAATGCAGGTTGTGTCTACATTAGAGAGCTATGCTACTTGAATAGCTTTCTTTCTTAAAATCATCATTTGGTGTCACTGCTGCCCATAGGTTATTCTCACAAAAATACATAAAACATTACATGGAGCCAAAACATTAATGCCACAATCACTTACATTATCCCATGTTAAATTTCTTCTCTCCCGCATCATGATTAGTCCTATTCTTAAAATTGCCACCTGTAAAATGCATTTCCCCTCGTCTAATCCCACCTCTTTAGCAGACTTACTATAACACAACTGAGCAGTTACAGTCTTTGGCCAAAGTCCAGAAGCTGAGAGCCATTGCTAAAATGTGCCCAAAATGTGTTAGGTCTCAACTAAAGTGATTTTGCTGAAGTACTTTAGTACTGAATCTCAACATAGATACTTTTGCTATTACTCTGTCTCTGTGCTGATTTTCAACCAAGGCACACTAACAAATGTGTAACAGTAGCAGATTAGAACTGTAGTCCTATAGTCATTTTTCACTGATCCAGCCACATATGGATATAATGTGGCTGGATCCAGCAATTCCTATGCCTAAAAACAAGAATATTAATGGAAACCATTATAACCTATCTTGTTGTGTATTGTCTTAAATGAGATGGAATGTATTTAGCACTCCACATTTACTAACATTATGTTTCTTGTTTACTAACAAAAGACTACATCCTCCAGAATATTACACGAACACCCATTTAAAGCAGCTGTCGGCAGTAGGGTGAAAGAATAAAAAAGAGAAACAGATGTATACATTTTATGCACTTTTAAATACAATACAGCAGTGTTTTCCAAACTATGGGCCGCGGCCCGGTACCGGTACCGTGGGAAAAAAATACCAGGCCTCAGCGTGGCTGCCGGGATGTTCCAGGCTCCCGGAGTGCCCATGCAGTGCCGGGTCCCCCAAGCCCTGGGCCGGGCTGAGCGGAGGATGCAGCCGAATGCTCTGGACTCCCAGCAGAGGCATAGCGAGAGGGGAGCAGTTGCCTTCAGGCGCCATGCTAGGGGGGCGCCAGGCTGGGCTGCGAGGGGGGGAGGTGCGGGGCGCTTGGCTCACCTGGGCTGCAGGAGGAAGGAGGTGCCGGTAACCTGGCGCTGGACTCAAGGGGGAGGAGGAAGGGAATCAGCGCTGGGCTCAGCATTTCTGCATGGTTTGGGGGAAGGTGCAGGGAAACGGAGCTCAGCTGGGCTGCGAGAGTGAAGAGGTATGGGGTGCTGGGCTAAGCTGGGCTGCGGGGCCGGGCGAGGTGCTGAGCTCAGAGCTCAGTTTGGCTGCAGGAGAAGGGAGGTGCCGGGAACCCGGGGCTAGGCTCAAGGGCGGGGAGGGAAGGAGGGGCAGGAAATCAGAGCTGGGCTCAGCAGTTCTGCGGGGGTTGGGGGAGGTGCAGGGAAACGGGGCTCAGCTGTGCTGTGAGGGAGGCATGCAGGGAACCAGTGCGGGGCTCAATTGGGCTGAGGTGGATGGGGAAAGGCATAGGGAACAGAAGGGCAGCTCAGCTGGGCTGTGAGGGGCTGCAGGGAACTGGTGCTGCACTCCCTTGGATTGTGGTGGATGGTTTTGGGGGAGGTGCCGGGAACCAGTGGGCGTGGGCAGCTCAGTTGGGTTGCAGGGGAGGGAGGTGTAAAGAATCCTAGTGGGAAGGGGGGGAAACAGGAGTCCTGAAATGACCTCCCCTGGTCCAAAAAATCTCTCATCTGGGACCAGTCAGGTCCAAAGGGTGCCAGACCAGGGAGGTCCAACTCCTACCCAAGTCCCCTTCTTGCACTCTCCCTCCTAGCCAGATACCCACCACCGATCTGCTCCTGCTCCCGCCTCCTGGAGTTGGGCGGAGGATGCAGCCGGATGTTCCAGGCTCCCAGATTGCCTGTGTGGCGCCAGGTCCCCCCCCAACCCCTGGCCTGGGCTGGGCAGAGGATGCAGCCGGGTGAAACAGTGAAAATTTATTCATTTTTCATTCTTTTTTTTATATGCGTTTATATTTTGGGGCTGCAAAAAACAGTACTGAAAAAAAAAAAAAACGGGTTCCAACTAAAGTAAAAAGTTTGGAAAACCCTGGTCTAGCCAGCTTTCTATCCATCTTACAGTCCATTTATCCAATCCATATTCCCTTAACTTGCTGGCAAGAATATTGTGGGTGACCATATCAAAAAACTTTGCTAAAGCTGGCACTGGGGGCTTTGGGAGGACCAGAAACAACTTATTTGCATATTCATCATTTGCTTAATGAATATGAAAATATGCAAATGGATGTCACCGGTCCTCCAAAAGCTCATGAATGGATTTTACTGGTCCCTGTGTCAAAAAGTTTGGGAACCCCTGCAATTCGGTAATGGCTATTTGTATTTTATAAAATTGCTCTAAAATTATACATGGGATAACACACTGTAGCTGGTAAACTGACAAATAGTCTCACTACATGTGTTCAGACATTAGGAAATAATTTCATGATCTAAGAACCTCTTTAGACAGTGATTTTAAGGGCATGTCTACACAATAGGGCAAAAATCAAATTAAGTTACGCAACTTCAGCTACGTCAATTGTGTAACAAGTGAAAATGGCTTAATTAGGCTTTTTGGCAGTGTCTACACAGCAGGAAGTTGAAGGAAGAACACTCTTCCTTCAACTTCCCTTACTCCTTGTGAAATGAGGGTTTCAGGAGTCGGAGTAAGAAGTCCTCCAGCTCAACATTTTTTTGAAATAATAGCTTGCTGTGTAGATGCACTCTGTTATTTTGGAATAACGTCAGTTATTCCAAAGTAACTCTGCTGTGTAGACATAGCCTTAGTGAGTACATAAAAGGAAATAATTTTGTCGGAGAGAATGAAGCCTCTGAACTCCTAACTTTAGAATTATTGCCTTATTTCACTTCTATTCATATATTTTATAATGCCATACATGACCTGAATATGTTTTTAAATTTAAAACTAGAGAACTTCAGTTTCAGGGTCTGCAAGTTATTCATGGAAGACAATTTTTATTACCCTTTCTTACCACTTGTGAGCAGTTTTGAACATATACAACATGTTGGTCCATGCAAAGAACTGAGCTATCATTAAGCCTTCAGATTAGTAAATATCACATGCAAGTTAGTGTACCAGAGCTTTTTTTTTTTTTTTTTTTTAATATATAGTTGTTGCTACTGAATATGTTGCAGTCAGGACCCCATAAATCTCAGTGCCAAGTTCAGAGGCTGAAGTGAGATTCCTGGAAGAACACTGATAGATGCAGTAACATGCCTATTGGCAGTAATACTGTTGACTTCACAATGCTAAGAAACCTCATCTTTTTTTTAATTGTCTTTGTATCTTACCTGTGTGTATGAGTAAATAAATATATTCACGCTTAGGCCAAAATAAGAGTAAAAAAGTCATAGCTCACTAATGTCAAAAGCAGATTAAATATTAATAACAATCTCTTTTATCCCATAACACTAACAATTTAAAACCAAAACTGGTGTTGATTACATGTTTCTACTAGCACTGACTTATGATTGCATTTATTTTTAATTTATTTTAAAAGGTTAATATTCAACTTCACCAACTGGAAAACTTTAGAAATACGTAGCTGGCTTTCAAACTGTTTTGTACCTGCAGCACAGCAAAATTCAACCCTGAAGCAAGGGAAAATTGGGTCTAACTTCCTGGGTGATAAGAGCTATTATATTTAGTAGCAACAACAATATTTGTCTCCCCTTCTATATCAGCAGTTTGAGAATTGTTAAAATGAGATGTAAAGCTATTCTTACGTCTGTTACATTTTAATAGTTATAGGTTATATTATCTTATTTATATAAATACACAACTTAAATAATTACTTCTACTGATGGTCAGAAAGCATGAACATCAGTACTTGTGGATGTTTAACATAAATAAATGAAATATTGGAAGGCTTTTTTCATCATTGTTTCGTCTTTATAAATCCCACCTTGGTTCAAAAAAGCCATTATGTTAAAAATTGCATTGTGATATTATAGAGTGGCACGCATCTTCCAATCAATGTGTCACTGTCAAATCTGGAGAAACAGAGGCACAGATTAAAAAAGAGATCCACGCTCAAATGTGGGCTACGTTTTTCAGATGCTATGTTGTGAAAAGAGGTAGACTTATCGAAAACAACTTATATACTTACTATCAAAAAATGGACGTAGATACTTGTTGTATCCCTTCATTATTTTCTGTATAGTTGGAGGAAGAATTTCACCTTTTCCTTCAGCTGCAGACATTTTTGTTAACCTAAAAGAAAAGAAGAACACGAAGGAGCTTTAGAGAGACAAAACTGATTTTCCTGAAACTGGTACTTGAGTCGGGGCACAAGTACTGCTTGCTGTTAGATTTACATAACATGAAATATTTATGCTTTTGTATTTCATAAAGCACATAGCTACAGAAAAATATCCTAGAGAATGTTGGACTTCACGAATCCATATCAATCCCTAATTTGAATAAAATATCATTTTTAGCTTTAAATTGTCTTAACCTGCACTTTTAACTGAACAGCTTGTGGAAACAGTTCAGTTTTCTCTATCACTGTATATGTAAAACTGCATCTTTTCTTTCTTTCTTTCTTTCTTTCTTTCTTTCTTTCTTTCTTTCTTTCTTTCTTTCTTTCTTTATAATTAAGCTTCTTTTTATACAGTGAATTCCACTTAAAGTTGCCAGGGAAAAAGGCCAGTTTTCTAAAAGGGAATATTTTTATACACAAATATCTCAAACTCTTGCCATTACTTCACTACATTTTAAAAACAATAGAGAAATAAACCTATTAGGTAAATCAAGCAGAATTTCAGTGGACAGCTCCTATGTATACAGTCTTGCCATGAGTACAATAGAGAAAAGTAAAACTAGTGGTATAACAAGAGTATTGCAATGATGTAATAGTATGGGTTTATGTGGAAATGGGTGGGAGGAGTACTGTACGGAGGTTCCAGGGTTCCCCATGCTCATCTCTACACAAATGTCTCCAGAAATCAGGAGACATGTTCTGTTCCCTGCTCCTCTACTATCCTGCTGTGTGACACTCAGCAAGTTTATTTTCCCTCATACTGTTCACTTGGACATAGCTGTATTACATTGTCAGTAGTAAAGTTTTTTTCTTCTATATGCACATAGACTATATGAATACTCCTGTCTCTGGAAACTAATTTATTGGGCTGAGGTATTTCATTTATTTATTTCATTTTCTTTTAAGTATGTTCTTTCAACAGTACCTAGACACAGTTAAATCATCTGTTCATTATAAAGGTAAACACTCTTCTGAAGAGGAAGAAATGTTTGGATCAAGTACATATTTTAAATATTAATGAAATGTCAGTGCAATTATTTCCTGTATGCTTATCATATTTTAATCTGTCATATAGAGGTCATACTTGCTGCAATATTTCTGTCTCCCATCCAATAACACATAATTACAGCTAAACAGTGAGTTGCATGAGTTGAATCACATCGTTTTAATGGACTATAATTGAATAATTCACACATGGTTCTAAGAAAACTACAGAAAATTGCCAGACAACCTTCTTTTTCATCACATCACACAACATTGTTTTTTCTGATCAATATCTGATCACAGATTGCAGTTCAATGATCTGGAGTGTAATCTTTGTTATAACTGATATCAGCTGTTGTGCGGAGTGTATGCCCATTAAGTAATTGGTGTTTTGAAAGGTTTTTTTTCAGTCACTTTAATTATCATCCCAATTCTATATTATTTCAAGATAATTCTGATTTTATGTAATGAGCTCCTAATGTGCAAACTCATTCCTTTTTTTTTATTAAATCATAAGTAAGGGTTCTATTCAGTCCACAAAACCTCATAATCATTTGCATATTTGGACAACCCATTTTATTCACACATCTTCCATCAGAAGTGTAGCACTATCTTTTGAATTTCCAAAATGCAAGCTAAATAAGGCCCTGATTCAGCAAGATATTTATGCATATAGCTAAGGGTATGTCTACACTGCATGCTTATTTCAAAATAAGCTAATCCAGAATAGTTATTCCGAAATACCTTATTTCGAAATAGCATGTCTACACAGCAGGGAAACCTCAAAATTAGTCTGAGGCAGGCTTCTCTAATGTAGACATGCTATCTCAATGTACAACCCCAGGAGGCCCTGGGGAGGAATAACTTAGAATGGCCTTAAGGAAGAGCTATTTCAACATAGCAACAGTGGAGTGTCTATACATGCCTTATTTCAAAATAGTTATTTCAGAATAGACGTTATTCCTCATAGAATGAGGTTTACAGATTTTGGAATAAGCCATCCATTATTTCGAAATTATTTCGAAATAACGGAATGGCTGTGTAGACGCTCACATTGTTATTTCAAAATAACGCTAGTTATCTCAAAATAATGGTGCAGTGTAGATGCACCCTAATTGTCCAGCTTATGAGTTTAAACGTAGGCACTTGCTTAAGTAATATGTTGCCTTTGGGGCCAAAAATCTGAGCCTTCTAAGCAGTCCTATTCTGTGATCAGAATTCTGTGCACTCCTTTCTTTACACTACCTCAAAAGAAGCAGAAGTAACAACTGCTATAAGGCATCATACAGCTGTAAGAATGGGAAATGAAGAAAGCCAAGAGCTTTTCCTTTTCCCATATGCATCCTCTCCACATATGTACCTGAGCTTCCTTTGCCTTGGTACTTATTTTTTAAACACATGTCTACATTCCTAAATTAAGTTTAGTTACTAAAGTTTTCTTAAGGAATTTATCCAAAATGCATTAGCACTCTCTAATACATAATTACTTTGAAACAGCTGTGCTAGGCTACTGTCTAGAGAATGTATTTTTGAAAAAATATGAATATGTATTTATCAAATAGACTGGAATGCCTATTTGTTCTGGTCTGTCAGGTTTATAATGCATATTTTAAAACATTCTCTATTTAACAAACCACAGCAGCATCTACATAGCAAAACAATAATACTTTGAAATTCACCAGCATGTTAATTCTTAACTTATTAAAAATCCAATTATGAAATAGGGTCAATGCCCTCAAATCCAGGTGAAGGCTGTTAATATTTCACAGAAGGTGTTTGGAATCTCTGAGGATCAGTCCCTGTAAACCCAGTTCAACAACCCTACCTTAATCTTGTAGAACTCTAATTTAAATCAAATGGGATATTTCCTGAACAAAAACCCCACATAATCAGGCCCAATATATCTACCTAATCTGATTTGCACATACATGATACTTACTTCAAACCATTTTCTATTTATTCTGCTAGAAGATTTACCCCGTGTTTCTCGGTTCCTTAATTCAATTAATTTTTGTTTCATGGAAAATGAAATGAAAATGTGCATACTTCATTTAAATCATTGTTCTGGAGTGAGGCTGGGGATGAGTTCAGTATGCAGGCTGCCCCAGGGAGAGAGGACGACCCCAGCCTTCTCTCACCGCAGTAGCTTGGGGCCAGATGAGAAGCGCCTCTCGATGGCTGCTGCAGCTCTAGCTGGCACAGGGATAGTGAAGGTCCAGGTTAGGCTTGATGGGAGTCAAGGAGGGATCACCTGTCCCCTGGCAGCAGCAACTCTGGGGCAGTTCTGGGTTGGGTGCCATGGCTGGTGGGGAGGGCAAGGTGCTTCCTACTCTGGCTCCAGCATGGAGTAGACATGGCTGGTAGTTTGGATGAGGCACTGCCTCCTCCAGCCCCAGCATGAAGGTACAGCCCACTGCCAGGCCAAAATGGAACTGCTGTGGCAGCTCTGTGCTGGGGCCTGCAGGCAGAGGCAGTACTCTGTGTGTGCCATCCCTGAGCTCCTGCCACTAGGGTTGCCAGGTGTCCGGTTTTGAACCAGACAGTCCAGTATTTGAGCTTTCTGTTTGGGAAACAAATTGAGAAAATATAAATGAGAAAATATAAATGTCCGGTATTTTCTAAATAAGATGTAATATAGATTGTGATGTAATGTCAAGTGTGTCCAGTATTTTTGTTGAAACCATCTGGCAACCCTACCTGCCATCCTTAAACTCACTCTATGCCCTCTTTCAACATTTGCTTAGTTATTTCAAATTTGAAGACTGTACTTGATTTGGTGATTCTGTCTCTTTTCTGCATAGTTTTATGAGAAGCAATCCCATTCCAGGCACATCCTGTTTTCTTGGCATAACCAAACCCGTCCTTTGCTTTAAGTTATGTGAATAGGAAGCTATATACAGAATTTAGTGATCCTAGCTCTTACCGTTTAGAAGGAGTTCTTGAACAAACAGACAAACACAACCAGACAGACAAAGTCTCTCAAATATATAGTAGATTATAGTAGAAACTACATAACAATTAAATTTAATATAAAGAACTGCAAGGTGAAATGTAGGTGGATGCTGCATATGCTTTTAACCCTGCCTTAATACTCCAGTATATTCCTGTAACTTTGGTATTGAATATTTTTACCCAATGTTTTATTGGATTTTTTTCTTTACAAAAATTGCTTCCTTGAAACTGGCAGTACAGTTTGTTCATTAGTTTCAGTCTGAGTAATCTACGCTCTTTGTATTGTGACTGTAATATGGAAGAATGTCAAGTCCCAGAATTGAAATAAGAAATGTCATTTGTAGATATTAAAATGGGATCTATTGGAAATAACCCTTCACCAGTTATCCCATTCCAACATTATTTTCAAGTAAATAGGTGAAGAAAACACAATTCAAATAATATACATGGTAGAAGGAAGAGGTTGTTTGCTAATCTGTCCCTTGGAAGAGCCAACAATCAACAGAATAAACTGAGTAGACAAATTCTTCCCAGATTTATAATCCATCCATTTGCAAAAGAGTGTAAGGGTAGGATTCTATCAGGTTAGTCAATTAATCTCCCAATTTTCTAGAGAGATCTCATCAATAAATACATGTTATTATGAAACAAAAGGACAAATAGAAAGGAGTTCCTGACTAAAGCCCACAATAAACTAATCTCAGAGAATATATTTGATAATAAAATAGTAGCCATAATTAAGCAGTAAGTAAAATTTTCTATGCCAGTGGCTCCAGATCAAGATTCTATATAGCAGAGTTCACTTAGGGGCCAGCAAGCATAGTTGGCATTCCATAGACAGACCTCAAAGTTCCCTGGTCATCTGCTCACCCTTACCCACAGTCCAAGCTCTTCCCCTTGTGGATTTCCAGGATTCCTTCTTACAGCCAATTTCTCCTTCACTGTCCCTCCATGTGGAACATGCAGCTGCTGAAGGGTGGTGCCTTGGCCCAATACTGTTCCATCACCCCTTGGTTCTTAAGTTATATCTACACTACAGAGGAAGATAGAAGGTGCCACTGTTGATCTTCCAGGGTTTGAATTAGCGGTCTAGTTAAGACAGCTAATTCGAAGTGAGAGGGGCACTCCGGTCAATGCCGATAACCCTGCTTTCACAAGGAGTAAGGGAAGTTGAAGGAAGAGAGTCCTTTGTTCAACTTCCTGCAGTACTGACAGCACCAAAAGCTGAGTTAAGATACTTTGACTTCAGCTACACAATTAACGTAGCTGAAGTTGAGTATCTTAATTCAACTTTGTCTTGTAGTGTAGACATACCCTGAGTGAGCAATCTACAAAACCCATCAGAGAGAAGGAAAAGTGGGATGGGATACAGACAGGGGTTTGTTTAGAGGAGCTGAATATGCGAAGGGTTGAAGGAGAAAACCTGACCATTTTAAACTACCTTTTTCTACCAAATTGCTAAACTCCTATTTCAGTAGCAATTTGTGGCCCTTTTGGGTAATTCAATCAAATACATATTATAAACGCTAAATTGAGGTTTTTCTCAACACTCCACGTTTATTTATTTTTTCAATAAACTAAAGAGAGTTGAAAGTGGCTGCTGCAACACACATTTCTGCTAAGGAGTTCAAACAGGGTTTTGGAGGGTTAACAAAAGGCAGGTGTCCAAACACATCAAGAAATCCTAAGTAACAATTAATATATTTGAAATAGTTTGGGAAAATGTATGCAAAAGAGTTCTTTGGAGGTGAGGGAGTCTAATCATACTCAATCATCTCCACTGGTGGTCACAACATCTGCTATTTCATTGCTATTTGCAAGGTGGTGCTCTGCCCTTTGTGATCATTCTTAAGTCTCCCTGACTCTGTAATAAAAATAGATACCTTCAAAGATACTCTCTCCTGGGGTCCCAGCAAAAGAGGGCTATAGGGATGGCAAGTCTACAGTGCTGCCAAAAATCCAGTCCCAACATAATGAGTTTGAGGAAAATCCTCTAGCTAAGTCTCAGAGACAAGCTCAGCCTGTCTGTCTTAGATGGGAGCCTACTATATTCACATCAGGGCTAGGTGAAGGTCTTTTTCCCGGTTGTGCCCTTTACGACTTGTTCCTGCAGTCTGCTGTTTATGGAAACCCTTGTGTGGTGGTGGTAGTTAGTGCATGCATACTCCCATAAATGACAGCAGTTTCCTTCCTTTTAAAGGCCTCCTCCCTATCATGCATGATTGACTGGGTCAGAGAAGTGGGGTTAGGACTACCAACCATGCTTCTCTGTCCCTTCCTCATCCATGTGGAGCCTATACATCCTTTTGCAATGTGTGCAAAATTTTTCTCTCTTATTTTATCTTCTCTTTTTATTAGGATTTACTTTTCATAGGGCAAGGGTATATTGCATAGACCTCTTCAAAATATTTGTTCTTTAAAGAATGCTTTTTGCCTGTTTTTTAAAGGTTGCATCCTTGCAACCCTATTGATTTCAGCAGAATTACATACACAGTTAAAAGGTCAAAATTTGGCCTATTAGATAAGGGAGTCACAAAGGAAACTGTACAGTATTTAACAATCTATTCTACTGAGCATCATAAGAACATACTGCAACCTAGGAAAAATGTTTTCAAAAAATTCCTTCCCGAAAGCCTTTCAGTGGCAATCAGACCAAGATGATTCAAGTCTGTAGAGTGGTTCACATACTCCCCTGACACCTTCCCTTGCACAATGAGAGAGAGACCTGGGCATACTTCTGTGTAGGACATCCCTCCTCTGGCTCCTTCCGAACCTCTGCACTTCTCCATACACCCCCTGATCTATGCATATGCCACCCATGGGCCCACAGTGTCACAGGATCTCTTCAATCTCTTCACTCCAGGAAGAGGAAACTGGAGGGTTGAACATGGCATGCAACTATGGGAGCTGTTTCCGATCCCTTCTCCACTCATATTTGCAGGCAAAGTTTCTCTTGACTTTGTCCACTGAGTCTTTTGACCTCCCTCCTGAGCCTGAGTTTTCTCCTTTATCCCCCATAATCAAATGGAACCTGGACTTAGTGATTCCACCCCCCTTGGTCATGAGCAGACCAAGACCCACCCGCATCAGTACTTCTAATAATACATATAGCTTGTATCATCACCTGTTGTACTATGTGTGGCTGTGCTGCTTTGTGTGAAATAAATTATAATGTGCTTCAGGCAGGGACCATGTGTCCCTACATATTACTTATTTGTATAGCACATAGCAGTGTTCCCACTCCATAGTAATAACTAATATCACTTGGTAAAGTTCATGTCCACTTTATTTCTGAACAAGTTTGACTGATCAACAGTATGCTTAGTATAAAACATTATGGGTCAGTGAAAACAATAAAGTTACACCACGGATGAGTTCAGCTCTATATTTCCATTGGTCTTAGCTGAAGTGAAGTAAGATTCAACTTGTAAATCCAGTGTGTTCTTTTAAACTTCTTCCTTGCAGACTCTCAGTTGTGTTTGTTACCTGCGCAAAAATAATGTTCTAACTAGAATATGTTTGGTGATACCTAACTCTATTATGCACACTTATCAAAAAGTTAACAACAATTTGACTCTCTTACCTGCAAAACATCAATAGAAACAGGGCTTTGGCACACCAGAAAAGAGTGCACATTGTCAGAGATGGCTTCAAAAGTTCTTGTTTTTCCTAAAAAGCAAACATAGGTAAGGTTTAATAGTAAAGCATAATGACAAATATATATTCTAAAAAAAGGTTATAGTAAATCAAACTTCAGACCACATGAAGCTTTTTTTACAGTGACTGTATACTGTAAATACATGCTAATTTATATCCTAAACAAGTGGTGTTTCCACCTATTTATTAGCAAATATCTAAAACAAGCAAAAAGACCCACATTTTAAAAGAAAACGACAGTGTTGAAAGGGCAGCAGTATTTGATTTAACTCAGTAATAGATTCACTCATTCATGAATTCAAGCTCTGTGTCCTATTTTGAGGACCGGTCATTATTTATGTATTTATTTTATTTGCACTACTCTACCATCTAGAAGTCCTATTCAAGGCCCAGGACCCCACTGTGCTATTACAAAAAGACAGTATCTGCCCCAGTGGACTACAGAAAAGTACAAGGAAATAGACAATATTGATCGGTATTATCGGCTGTTTCCGCTGTACACCAGCAGCCTAACTTTTGTTGAATGTTTTGTGTGTCTCATTACAAAGAAGAGTTTTAAGATGGGATTTGTAGTTGGATAATGAGCAGGGGGGTTGACAGCCTTGCTGGTCCCCTGGGCAAGCGGGTGCAGGCTCCCCACTTCTGGAAGGCCGGGGGAAATCTCAGAAAGAAGGGGAGGGGCTGGGGCAGCCAGCCCTCAGGGCCACTGGGAGCATTCCACAGCATGCCCCTCCCTGCCTCCCAGGCAACTCTCAGAGCACCTGGAGCATGCCATGTGGAGTGCTGGTGGCAATTTAAAGTGTCCGGGGCTCCAGCTGCTGCTGCTGCAATGGTGGAACAGTAATGGTGGACCCTGGGCCCTTTTGAATCGCCAAGCCCCAGGGCAGTTGCCCTCTACCTTCCCTCCTCCATTTAGTGGGCATGATAATGTCATAGCTTTGCAGATGTTCCTGGGGAGCACCTCCCAAGCAAGTAGAGAGCAATGGAGAAAGGTTGTGGAAGGCCATTGCGAGGTAATCAGAAGTGAGCACCAGTAGCTTGATAGAGGAAAATAAAATGAGCCTTGAATCAACCATGAAGAGCCCTGAAAGTGAGTACAAGTATCTTCTGTGTGATGTACTAGAGAACAGGGAGTTGGGGGAAGGATTCAAAGAGAGGGGAAACATCCCCAGAAAAATTTGCTGTGGCATTCTGAATGCATGTGTGTGGGGCAAGACTACATTTGTCAAGACACAAGGTGAAGAAATCTTGGATGAGCATTTTAGCTGTGTGGATGATAAAAGAGGCTAAATCTTAGAGATGTTATTATAAGATATGACTTGTGTGTGAGTCAAAGATGACACCCAAATTACAGGCCTTAGTGACAGGCAGTCAACAAGAAAAGGAGTAGTTGGAAAGGGTTGGTGGGGAAGGACTTAGGAGCTCTGTTTCAGCCATATTTAGTTTGAGCTGATAGCTATACTCCCCAAAGAACATATCAGAAAAACAAGCTGAGATATTAATATGGACAGAGGAAAACAGGTCTGAAATATAGAGTTAGCTCTGTGAGTCTTCAGCATGAAGAGTTGTGTTTTTAATGTTTTCACATTTTAATTATTTTTGAAAAAGTGGCATTATGCTTTAAAAATAATTGCATACTTTTGGTAAATTATAAACAACAAAACATTCAAGACTGTTTTAGCCTACAGTATCACTACACACACACTCATACCCATGCCCCACATTTACTGTAGCTATATTTGTTACACATCCTAGCAAGATATTTTAATGGAAAAAAGTTTAGATGGCAGTTTAAATTGGATGTTTTTTTCTACCTCTAGCCCTAAATAATCATTGAAATGAAAAAAATAAACATTTACATTCACCAAAATGTGGTTGGGACAAGTGTTTGAATTTTAACATGAAATTTTCTCACTTTTGTCAGATTGATTCACAATCAAAAAGATCATTTTAAAGCAGTTGGTAAGACCTATAATCTTTTTCCTGACTTTAAGATAGAGAACATATCATTCAAAGTGGTTTTGTGCAAAACCACACAACGGATCTGAAATTAACTATAGATCATCAAGTCATTGATGGGAATAGTTTTGCAAGCATGCTTTAAAATATTAAGAAAAATATATACCAGAGAAGTATTAACAGAAATTCTGAACAAAAGATTTATTTTTTAAGTGTAGGGGTAAAAGGAAGTGTTTATACAAAGCCTATGTTAAATGCTATGAATGAAACATGACATCTGACATGATTTTCAGTTTTCAGCATTTATTTTGCAAGCCTCTTGCATTTTGCAGGTTCATGGAAAATGTAGAAATAACAAAGGTTTTGCACAGGTTTATCACTAATCTTTAACTGGGAGAGTGTGAACTAGCAGCTTGTTTTACCTGTGTGTATTGTTAATATGTGTGTATTGTTACCAGAAGATTTAATTTGATTATATCGAACTAATGATGTTTGCTTAAAATACTGCTTTTAATTAAAAATCTTTTATTCTTAATTTACCTATTCTGGTAATTAAGTTTGTAGCCTAAAGGAATTTCCAGGAAAAGCTGCAGTTAGCTAGCATCCCCTGAAAAGGACACAGATACAGCCCACCCATCAAGAATAGCCAATCAAGAAGTAATTTTTTTAAAACAAAAGTATTTGTTTAGAAGTGAGTGGTTACAGTAAAAGAGTAGAGAAAGAAACAATAGAATTACAGCTAAAAGGGAGTGAAGTGGCACAACAAATAAAGACTCAACACAATAATTTCCCTTAAATCTATAGCATATAACAATATAATCATTTACTTAATACTCTATAACTTATAGCAATATAACAATCAAACACATAACACAATATCAGGTAACATTCAACATCAAATACTTAAAATTAAGTGCTGGACTGGTGGGTACTATAGGTTGGACCTCCCTGATTTGGGACCCTCAGGACCTGACCAGTCCCACATGAGGGAATTTGCCAGATCAGGGGAGGTCCCCTGCCACCCGCCTCCCAGGACACTGCCCTCCCTCCAGCTTAGCTCCGCTCCAGCCCTGCTGCTACAGGGCTTGGGCTTGGCTCTGGCTCACTTCTCCCAGATGGCTGGGGCTCTCCCGGGACTGACCTCCCTATCCTCCATGGCCCTGCTTCTGTCCTGCTTGTCTGAGGCTTCCCAGGAATGGGGCTTTGCGGCTGCCCCACTGGTGCTACATCGGGTCAGGGCTCTGCGACTGCCCCCGCTGTGCCAAGCCTAGTTGAGGTTCCCCGGGACAGGGCTTGCCAGTCCCGATGGTGGGGCTCCCCGCCACTGGAATCCCGACTGGCTCCCACTCCCAGGCACCAGGGCTCTTTGATCCAGCAACA
Organism: Rafetus swinhoei; assembly: GCA_019425775.1. NCBI lineage: Eukaryota > Metazoa > Chordata > Testudines > Trionychidae > Rafetus > Rafetus swinhoei. The sequence continues at coordinate 30,678,639 of CM033447.1, read as the reverse complement.
TCTGTGATCCTGTCGGACCACAGATGTTTCCGGACCAGAGAGTCCCATATTTAGGAAGTTCAACATGTAAATGGGTAGGGAGAGATCTCACAGACCACAGACATCCAGCTTTATTTACACTTGAAAAGCATACACTCTGGGAGAGCAAACAAAAAGAATGATTGATCTTACGAACACTTCCTTTACAAGCCCCCCAAACTGTCTTAAAGGTCCTTCTGCTCTGTTCAGTGTATTGAGAGCATTGTCCTATGGCTACAGGCTGCTGGAGTTGCTGTGTTGGGTGGCTGCCTGCTTCTGAGGGAAATCAGCGTTTCAGGCAACTGATAAGGAAACCTGCATGGTGGCTGCTGTGCAGGCCTCCCAACCGTGTTGCAGTAGCAACTTTTTCAAGCAGTCTCTCCTTGGCCAGAATTTGCTGATACTGTTGTTCCTTAAGCACTTTCCTTCTTGAAGATGTCTGGCAGAGTTTTGCTCTCCCTCAGTTCTCTGTCCCGCTACAAAGTTTAGCTTGCTGGCTGCTGCCTTTACATATGATTTGCAGTGCATTAACTTAATTTATTATCATAATTCAGCCAATCAGCTTGCAGCTGAGTTTATTAACATAATTTATGATAGCCAGTCATCTTGCAGCTTTTACTGGCTCTGTGCCCAGTGTACCAGAAATGATACAATCCTGCCTTCTAATTGCATTATCTCTATCTCCCAGGTATTCCCTTGGGTTTTTCAGATGACCTGTGGATGACCCAACCAGAAATGTTGCAACATTGTTTTCTGATTTTACAAATCAGTCCTATAGGCTTCAATGTATTTATGGGGGTGGGGGAGAGAGTCTGCTGACCTCTGGATGAACCCTAGCTACATCCCATTTAAAAATTCTATGTAATCCTATGCGCTACAATGTATGTCTATGGGATTTTATTGAGTCATTCCCCACAGGAAGAGGAATTTATCATTGCATCACAGAGGTAGATTATTACATTGTAGGCTAGGGTTATTCAATACGCTGCCCATGGGCTCCATGCAGCCCATGACCCATTTGTTTGCGGCCCACGGTGTGGTTTGGATTTACATGGGAGGTGGGAGCCAAAACAAAAAAGTAGTCAATATAATGGTTTTCTGTTGCTATGTGTTTTAGTAGTTAAATTCCTGGACTGTCATTGCTCACTAAAAGTGCTGTCATATGGGTAGAAATCAGGTAAATATTGCATTTTATTAATATCAGCAGAACTGACTTAAATGGGACCTGTGTGTTGTGCAGTCTTGCCTAAATCTTTGTATTCATGCCCGTCAGTGTGAAAGAAGCTATTTGCATATATATTTGCATGTATATGCAACCACACTTATGTTGCGGCCCTTGGCATGTGCTGTGAGTATCATTGTGGCCACCGGGGCTTCCAAAGTTGAGTAGCCCTGTTGTAGGCAATGGACCCCTATGGGCCCTATAGCTGGAATCTTTCATTATACAGTATTACATAACCTTATAGCTGCCATTATTGGTTTTTCTCATCTAATTTACTCATTTTCTCAAATTAATTTCTATCAACTTGAAGCCTTATTCTTAAAGGTAATTATTAATTTAGGCATGCCAAAGGGTCCTGATACTACCACCACTCATTTTATGTGCAATCATGCAAATTATAATTTTTCCAATTTTAAACACCTTCCCAATGTTTTTCTCCAAATTTACAAGTTAAAATGTTATATGGCATTTGGGCAATTGAGGCAAAATCTCCTGGCACAATATAGCTTTTGTGTTTCTATATAAGAAGTACAAGTGCATTGTTTTTTGCCGAAGTAGCACAATCTGAATGGTATATTAATTCATTTGTCATATTAAAGAAGTAGTAAAGTGACAAAAGTAAAGGTAATGATCATGACTGTCTCCGCTGAAACGAGGAAAATATTTAAGTATCTCCTTTAAAACAATTCAAAAATTCATTAACTTTAGTCATTGAAATGTATCCATTACGACAGTATGAGAGATTGATGTCAAGAAAAATTATGTACTTACACACACTGTCCTCAGTGTAAAATCATGCATAAGATATTATGATGGCCTATAGTAGGGGAATATGGCTTAGTGCAATGAGCAGATGGTGTTTTCAGAACATTTCCCTCAAAATTTTGATTCAGTTTCACTCCTTCTTCAGATCACATTATCAATGTTGTGGTGACACTTTTCATTCTTCTTTTAGATTAATGTTTTCTGATTCTCCTAGTTCCTCTTTTGAGGACACTTTCCTCATATGTGAGAATAATGCCTCCCTTATTTTAATTTTGATCTATTGTCCCCAGGAAATTTATTTTCTTTATACCAGTCTCACAAACTTTCTTTTAAATTTAGCCTTTTTGCTGTTGATACAGGTTTGTGGACATGTTTTAATGTAATAAGGGGTTTGCAGACATTTGCTAATCTTTTCTAAACCAACCATCTTTTCCTACTGAATTTCTAATGTAGAACTTTTAGGTAGGAAAGATAATTTAAAATCATTGTGACCAAAAGATCTCTTGATGCCAATTAGTAGGAATGCATAATCATTACAGGGATCCCCTGGATCAGGTATTTACATTCTAGTTCTCTAAAAAGGCTTATGTATGATTTCCGATGAAAACTTGTGTCACACTGATCATTATAATCTTTGTGAAATATATGTGCAGATTATATGTCAGGGGAAATACATAAATATATAAATATGTGTATGTATATATACAGAGAGAGAAAGAGAGAGAGAGAGAGAGAGAACAGGTAGCGAGAGGGATAGGTTGAAAGGGATGGGGGAGGAATAGAGGAATATGTTCCGAGGGACATAGGTAGCATGCCTTACATTAAATTACACAAGGCAGGAAATGGGATACACTTATATCCCTGGCTTACCATTGTGTGTTTTATAACGGGGGAGGTCTATTTGCATACTGAATCAGAAACTAATGAAGAGATTGTGGAGACTTCAGAAGGAAAATTAAGAGGTAAAACAGACAGGGCTTGGGCCTGTTTTAGAGAAGAAGAATGAATGATTGGTTTGGTATATCTTGGGATGCAGAAAGATACTTTGACGTCCTTCACTGAGGGAGACAAATTGCTATGAGACTTGATGCCATGAAAGAAGAGTCTCAGTCATCTGGGACTGAGTGCTCTCAGAGGGACTGCCACCTCTTGTGAGTTGTATTAAGGCACTGGCGTGCACGATAGGATTTTATTTTGCATTTAACTCTTTATTGCCTGTATTTCTGTTTGCTATCATATGAATCTCTATTATTTGTTATATAAACTTGCATTTGATTTCTCTATAAACAAACCTAAGTGCTGTGTATGAAGCAGAGCTGTGTTCTAAAGTATAACTAGTAAGAGGCAGGACACTGCTCCTCTGGCAATTATTCAGACTCAGGGACAGTGGTAGCAAAGCACCTCACAAACCTGATTACTCCTGGGAAGTGACACACAAATCATGGAGCTCACCATGTGCTCTTTGCAAAAAATGTAGGGTTAAATTCTACCCTGTGCTAGGCAGGTATGTTAGTGGGAGAAGAGAGCCTGCCACACACCCCACAAAGCAGCCATGCATTCCTTTGTCCTAAGCACGAGTGATAATGACTGGCTATGAATAGACCTACAAAGGTTTGTGGTCTGCAGCGTGGATAATAATGTTGACTAGATATTCAGAATATCGGCACCTTTGGATAGCATATTTTAACTGATACTTTTTTTTTTATTAAAAAAAATAAGAGGCTTATTCAGAGCCATTTTACCCTGTGCCAACAGGATAGCTCCTGCACATGTACATCTGGTGTGGTTCCTTCCTTCTCCCTGCACTTAATTGCCAAGTGTTATACACTAACAGGAGGATTTCCTTCTTAAGTGTGGATTCCACTCCAGCTATAGTATTTAAAATGCCCTAGGCAGAACCTTGTTTACTTACAGATTCTGATGGAAATTATCTATGAGCTTTGTAAAATACATAAGAACATAAGAACGGCCGTACCGGGTCAGACCAAAGGTCCATCTAGCCCAGTATCCTGTCTGCCGACAGTGGCCAGCACCAGGTGCCCCAGAGGTGGACCAAGACAATGATCAAGCGATTTGTCTCCTGCCATCCTCTCCAGCCTCTGACAAACAGAGGCCAAGGACACCATTTTATCCCTGGCTAATAGCCTTTTATGGACCTAACCTCCATGAAATTATCTAGCTTCTCTTTAAACTCTGTTATAGTCCCAGCCTTCACAGCCTCCTCTGGCAAGCAGTTCCACAGGCTGACTACACGCTGTGTGAAGAAGAATGTTCTTTTATTAGTTTTAAACCTGCTACCCATTAATTTCATTTGGTGTCCTCTAGTTCTTCTATTTAGGGAACTAATAAATAACTTTTCTTTATCGGCCCTCTCCACACCACTCCTGATTTTATACACCTCTATCATATCCCCCCTCAGTCTCCTCTTTTCTAAACGGAAAAGTCCCAGTCGCTTTAACCTCTCCTCATATGGGACCCGTTCCAAACCCCTAATCATTTTAGTTGCCCTTTTCTGAACCCTTTCCAAGGCCAAAATATCTTTTTTGAGGTGAGGAGACCACATCTGTACACAGTATTCAAGATGTGGGCGTACCATAGTTTTATACAGGGGCAGTAAGATATTCTGGGTCTTATTTTCTATCCCTTTCTTAATAATTCCTAGCATCCTATTTGCCTTTTTGACCGCCGCTGCACACTGTGTGGAAGTTTTCAGAGAACTGTCCACGATAACTCCAAGATCTCTTTCCTGATTTGTCATAGCCAAATTAGCCCCCATCATACTGTACGTATAGTTGGGGTTATTTTTCCCGATGTGCATTACTTTACACTTATCCACATTAAATTTCATTTGCCATTTTGTTGCCCAATCACTCAGTTTGGTGAGATCTTCTTGGAGTCCCTCACAGTCTGCTTCTGTCTTGACTATCCTAAACAGTTTGGTATCATCTGCAAACTTTACCACCTCACTGCTTACCCTTTCTCCAGATCATTTATGAATAAGTTGAACAGGATTGGTCCTAGGACTGACCCTTGGGGACACCACTAGTTACCCCTCTCCATTCTGAAAATTTACCATTTATTCCTACCCTTTGTTTCCTGTCTTTTAACCAGTTCTCAATCCAAGAAAGGACCTTCCTCTTATCCCATGGCCATGTAATTTACACAAGAGCCTTTGGTGAGGGACCTTGTCAAAGGCTTTCTGAAAATCTAAGTATACTATATCTACTGGATCCCCTTGTCCGCATGTTTCTTAACCCTTCAAAGAACTCTAATAGATTAGTAAGACATGATTTCTCTTTACAGAAACCATGTTGACTTTTGTCCAACAAATTATGTTCTTCTACATGCTTCACAATTTTATTCTTTACTATTGTTTCACTAATTTGCCAGGTACTGAAGTTAGACTTACCGGTCTGTAATTGCCCGGATCGCCTCTAGAGCCCTTTTTAAATATTGGTGTCACGTTGGCTACCTTCCAGTCATTAGGTACGGAAGCCGATTTAAGGGATAGGTTACAAACCACAGATAATAATTCAGCAATTTCCCATTTGAGTTATTTTAGAACCCTTGGATGAATGCCATCCGGTCCCGGAGATTTGTTAACATTAAGTTTTTCTATTTGTTCCAAAACCTCCTCTAATGACACTTCAATCCGGGACAGTTCCTCAGATTCATTACCCACAAAGGACGGTGCAGATTTGGGAATCTCCCAACGTCCTCAGCCGTGAAGACTGAAGCAAAGAAATCATTTAGTTTCTCCGCAATGGCTTTATCGTCCTTGATTGCGCCTTTTATAGTTCGATCGTCTAGGGACCCACAGGTTTTTTAGCAGGCTTCCTGCTTCTAATGTACTTAAAAACATTTTGTTATTTCTTTTGAGTTTTTGGCTAGCTGTTCCTCAAAATCTTTTTGCTTTTCTTATTACATTTTTACACTTGATTTGACAGTGTTTATGTTCCTTTCTATTTATCTCACTAGGATTGGACTTCCACTTCTTAAAAGATGCCCTTTGTCCCTCACTGCTTCTTTTACATGGTGGTTAAGCCAGTGACTCTTTTTAGGTCTCTTGCTATGTTTTTTAATTTGGGGTATACATTTAAGTTGGGCCTCTATTATGGTGTCTTTAAAAGTTTCCATGCAGCTTGCAGGGATTTGGCTCTAGTCACTGTGCCTTTTAATTTCTGTTTAACTAACCTCCTCATTTTTGTGTAATTCCCTTTGAAATTAAATGCCAGGGTGCTGGTCTGCTGAGGTGTTCTTCCCACCACAGGAATGTTGAATGTTATTATATTATGGTCACTATTCCCAAGCGGTCCTGTAACGGTTATTTCCTGGACCTGATCCTGCGCTCCACTCAGGACTAAATCGAGAATACTCAACATGATTGGTCATTTCAGTTTGACTAAAGAGTTAAGTTGGCTATTTGATTAGATAACTGGAAACGGTGATGGTTTCCACAGGAGTGAATATATTCTGATCCAGGCCATGTGACTGAGGCATTGACCTATGTCATTCTGATTCTGGTTGGGGCCAGGAGATAAAGTCCAATTGCTTACCAGCACTCCAGTCTTTATTACATGGCATCAGAGGAAAACTGAACCCTTCACAGAAATGGAGCAAGTTAAATCTCCTCAAACCCTTAAGTACAACAGGGAACCAGGAAGAGAATGGAAAGAAATGGTTGCAGAACGTCTGAATTTTCCTGGAAGCAAGTGGTTATACAGAGAAATCAGACAGCATGCAATCCCCCCACTGTTATAAGTGGCTCGTTCAACTGCACTGGAGGTCTACAAAACATTCCGGTGGGAGCGTGAAGGGGCCTGCAAACTAGCAGGCAAAGGTCAGTGTCCCTGTCATATAATAGCAGTCAATATGCCACAATTTCAATGGCTATTACAATATTCTCTGAAACTACACGTGATATTACCACAGGGTAGAACATGCCACTCTCCTGTACTTGGCATGAGCTGGACTTGCACTACTGTGAAAATGACAATTGCATTTATTTGACTTCTGCATCCAGATTTAAGTAGATTTGGGTAGCTAGAAATTGTGCCAGGATAGTACTACTGAAGCATGACTAGCTCCATTTTTTGTAAAGCCCTATGTACAGTAAGATATAGTCATTCCCCTCCAGCTTTCAGCCCTTCCTATGACTTCCCAATCCCCAATGAACAACCCAAATGGATAACAAGCCTCATACATTGTGTGTAACAGTCTCAGTGTCACAAGCCCTATCACACCTGTCTGCATCTCAGCTGCAATCTCATGAATTCCTGCAGTTCTTCTTCCCAACTAGTAGGATGTACACTCCAACTGGGTTTTTGCAGTCAAGTGATTTCTGTCTCTCCTCACTCTTCTCCCCCAGCTGGTATCAAACAATGTGAAGCACCTAGGGAGGAGAAGGTAGTGGCAACAGCAGTAACTGGTAGTAAAAATGTGGGGGAAAAGAAGGGGCAGCAGAATGCAGGGACCAAAATCAGAGTAGGGAAACTCATGGAGAGTGGGGCAGAATGAGGGAGGATGCACTAGATTCCCACATATTTCCAGCAAGCCTGTAGTTCCGCAGGATTCCACTGCCCCTGGCTCACTCCCTCACCGACAATCCTCCAGGCTCTCCCTATTCCCATACTAAGCCCCCTGCCAGCAGCCTCTGCATCCTTCCTTAACCTCCCCATTGGCTTCTCTAGAACTTTTGGCTGTTTCCGGGTCCCCTCCCTGAATTGTGTGAAAGATAGCTTCCTGCCTCCCCTATTCTAACTGCTACTGCACAGGAGGTCCCCTGAAGGGAAAAATTAATGACTTTTGCTTTCCACCAAGAATGGCCACACATGAAGCTGCACAACATTAGGCAGCAACCTATACTCACTGATGTACATTTTACTCATTTTTAAATAATTATACAGTATAATTACATAGCTACCTTCTAACTCGGTGGTTTGCAACCTTCGCAGCTCCTTCACTTGTTGGTGAACCTCTAGATGAAAGGGAAAAGAATTGTGGGGGGATAATTAAATGTATTTCTATGAACTCAGTCCAGCTAACACTGCAGATAGGATGGGCTGGAATGAAAACCAAAACACCAGTGCAACTCTTGCCACTGCGGAGATCTTTTTTTGTGGGGGTAAGATAGGTAAGAAGCAAGGACAAAACCCAGCAGACAGCTTCACTCCAATTCTGATTGACTTACTCACTATGGGAACATCTACACAGCAGCGTTATTTTAGAATAACTGACGTTATTCCAAAATAATATAAGCGATGAGGAGTCCTGTGGCACCTTATAGACTAACAGATTTATTGGAGCATAAGTTTTTGTGGGCAAAGACCCACTTCGTCAGATGCATGTAGTGGAAATTCCAGAGGAAAACCTGCCTCTGGAATTTCCACTACATGCATCTGATGAAGTGGGTCTTTGCCCACAAATGCTTATGCTCCAATAAATCTGTTAGTCTATAAGGTGCTACAGGACTCCTTGTCGCTTTTGCAGATTCAGACTAACATGGCTACCCCTCTGATACAAAATAATATAGTGCACATCTACACTACAAGCCTTTATTTCAAAATAATGTTGAGCTAGAGGACTTCTTACTCCAATTTATGGTAACCCTCATTTCACAAGGATTAAGGAAAGTCGAAGGAAGAGTGTTCTTCCTTTGACTTCCTGCTATGTAGACAGTGCCAAAAGCCAAATTAAGCTATTTTAACTTAAGCTACACAATTGACGTAGCTGAAGTTGTGTAGCTTAATTTGACTTTAGCCCTGCTGTGTAGATGTACCCTATGAATACAAGTGAGTGATGAAAGTGTACCAAGACATTCTCTCTTGAGCTGCAGGTTATTCCCTCATTTGGCTGACAAGTTAGTACCTGGCATGTCACTCAGGCTACTTCCAAGCCCTGGCAGCATTTGTAATCTTGTCTGTCAAACCATGCAAAGGCTGCCATGGCATACAAGAAAGTGCTATACAATAGGTAGGTATTAGTATTACAAAGTCCACAGAAAGTAACTGATGCTTACCCTTTTTTTCGGAGACTCCCAACAAGGTTCCAACTGTGTTTAGTTTTTGTTTTTTTAAGTGTTGTAGTATCTGACAAAAAAGTATAGCCACTGATGGAGATGATTTTACGTGATTGCATCCCTTTGCAACAGTTTGTTTCATAAACTTTCAGCTATGATTAATAACAGATAATAATGAGATCCCTTCTCTCCCCCTTCCCCCACAAAATGCCTACATTTTACATCTGATCTACACAAGATACACTTCTGTCTCAAATGCTGTGCAGAAAGACATTTTATTAAAATATATCAGTCAACAATGAAAGGTCAGAGTGCCAAGAACAATAATTTCAAGTTTCAAAGATTTTTTATTGAAAGTTTAGAAAGAGAAACCAGCACAAATTGAATAGAAACATCAACAGTCATTATGAAATTTCACATTGATAGGCTACCTATTTTTAAAGAAAAAACAGGAATACATCCCTCATTTAAAGCCTATTTTATAATACAATGCTAACTATGGATTCACTACCAGGCAATCCCATGAAATCTATTTGTGTGTATTAAGTTGGAAAATTATGTATAAGTGCTAAGTATCTGGTACAGGCATATACATGAAATGTTGCCTTAGATAAATAAGCATCTTCATTAAATACCTAGTATTTATAATATTTAAGGTATTTCCTATGGTGTATCTAAATATTTTGTCCCTATACAGGAAAGTCAAATTACTCCCTAAATGAGACTTAAGTGGTGATGGGCCTTTGTGCTAATTTTCCTTCCATAGTGAAGAGTCTAAGGGTATGTCTACACTGCAGAGTTTTTTTGGAAAAACGGCCATTTTTCTGGAAAAAATTTCAATTATGTCCACAGCGTAATCGCATTCTTTTGAAAGAAAATCGAAAGAACAGAGCGGTTTTTCAGGCATTGGTAATCCTCTTTCTACAAGGAAGAAGCCTTTTTCTGAAAGAGCTCTTTCAGAAAAAGGCATGTGTGGCTGGGGAAGAGGGAGTTCTTTCGGAAGAAGAGGAAAGAAGAAAAAAAGACAGGTGCCCTGGTGGCCCCTCCGTCCATAGTAATCACAGTTGAAATGCGAGATAGCATCCACACTAAATGGACGCTATCTTTCGAAAAAGCAGATCGCTTTTTCGATGCGCTTTGGCAGTGTGGACGTGCTCTTTTAGAAGAAGTTTTTTCAGAAGATTTCTTCCAGAAAAGCTTCTTCTGAAAGAAGCCTGCAGTCTAGACATAGCCTAAGCTGGGGCCAGATATTCATGATTCACCACAATACTGAAGAATCCAAGAAACTTGCCACATAGCACATGAGGCCCTCAAGCACAGGGAGCTACAAGAAAATACTGAGATAACCTTGTCTTACATAAAATTTGCAAGCTTTCAAATGTTTTTTAAATGTGCATCTGTGCATTATCATGAGAAATACTGTGAGCTTTATTTAACTGAGTAATGTTTTCTATCCTGATGCCCTGTTTATAGTTGCTCATAACTCTGAAACTTTCATTATTCAGAATTACATTTTCCAAGATTGGAATCTTTCCAAAGGTAAACATTTGGAAAGACTGAGCAGAAATAGTTCCGCCATTTTTACATATGGAAGGAACGTTAAAGAATATATGTGTAAAAACCTCTTGTTATCCATTTTGAACACTCCTACAGTTGGGGTTATAAATGTGAAAATTAATATAGAAAACAGCTATATTTCTGTCTTCAGTTGTTTTAGTAAAAATGTTTTTGCTACAACACTGTGATAACCACAGTATGCTTATTTTTGCTAATACACAAAATCTTGTATTTTAAGAAGACGAGATATTCATATATGGCTGATTTAGCTCTGTAATGCTCAAGAGAATACTGAGGTGTCTTGAGCAGAAGCAGACTCCACGAGGCTTGATCCCTACAGACCTTTTAAGATAGAAGGGGGATAGGGAGGTCTGCTATGCAGTTTGGAAGATTGCTATAAAGATACCATGCCAGAATGCCACATTATCTGCATAACTGGGGAAGGTGTGAAGAGTGTATCATAATACATAGAATTGTTTGGGTGTAACTCTAATATTGTTATTCCTGGCTTTTGAGTTCTTAATCAAGCAGCCTAAATATTTTCTTAACCTAGGTTGGTTGGGTGGTTTTTTTTTTTTAATATTAGGGTTTTTTTTAAGATAGCCTCCGCAATACTTATATAGAGCTTATTTTTTCAGTACTCTTTAACACTATAGACTTTAAAATATTAGGTTAAATAGTCTGTTGGTGACTTTTGTAAATCATGAATGTTAGTTCTGGTTATTAACAGAGTGCTTGAATTTGATAGTGTCAGGCTATAAAGTGTTTGAAACTAAAGAGTGGATTGTGGAATTACATAATATGGAAGATTTATGAAAAACGGCTTTTTTTCATTTCCAGGGAGAGAGATGGAATTTCTTCCACAACATGAATAGTCTTGGGCACTAGTATCTGACAAGCTTTGAAATCCTGATGGCCCCTTAGGATTATATTTTTAAATATTATGCTATTTTAAAATGCAAAGTAAATATATTCAGATAACAAAGAAAACAATATTACAAGTTTGTGAATGAAATCCTGGCCACACTGAAGTCAATAGCAATTTTGCCAGATGCATCCAGGCATTCACTCTGTGTTACATTGACTCTCGCTATACTTTCATCTCCCCCTGGATAAACAGTTAATGTGCCTCATCCCTGTATTTCCAGAACAAATGTTTGGTAACTAGGTTTGCCAACTTTCCTGACCCGATGCCTTCCTGATGCTGCCCTTGCTGGTGATATGTCCACAGCACTTTATTTATTTGTGTTACTGCAGTGCTGTAACAATTCTAGTTCCAGGCTTTATAAACCCAACCCCTGGAAGTCTACCATATGTCAGAATTCGCCCATGGCTACTATAATTTGTGCAAGGGACCACATCAACCCCTAACTGACCAAACATCCATATACAGCAGAGGAGGTTTAAAGCCGCTTTTGTCACCCCTCCTGCTGGGTTGTGTTCTCTGTTGTGTGCTCCCCATAATCACAGCAGAGAATTGTTATGTGGTTAATTTAGGCAGAATTGATTTACTCTGAATTTTAAAGATTTTTGTATCATTATTGCGAACTGTGGCTCTGGAACAGAAGGGTCTTTCAATCAACATACCTGAGAAATAATAGTCAAGCCTGCACAAATAACTTGCGGTCTGTCCAAAATTAACTTATCAAGAGTCCAGCCTACATTCCTGGCTCAACCAAAACTTCTAGAATTTTTCCTGAGTCCATACTTAGTGAAGGGTCTCTTGCAAATCTATGCTATTTCAAGAAAAATTAGCACAAAAATAGCCCCTCATAAGCAATGCAAAGGCTTTTAAATTAAACAGTGTGAAATCATAATTTATTATCTGTTTCTATAATAAAATAGCTCAGAGTCACTTTCATTGTAAAATCCATTCTTACATTCTGAACAAATTTGCAGATACAAATGCATTTAATGTATATAATCCAAGAAGTTAGTAATATATATTAGTGCACTTTAAACAAGTCATATTGAGGTACACTTCTTGATCTATTTCTGAACCATGCATACATAGAAGCTTGAACATTTTGAAAAGAAAGTTCAGACACAACCTTTGCCCTGGGGCTCAGTTCTCCATTTCCAACTGATATGACTAGTCAGTCCCATTGAACCCAAAAAGTCTATTCCTGTCATTAAGGAATGCAAAATTGAGCTATTAATAAAATCATTTGGAGTTTTGTCTGAGTGAGAACTGTGACATAGAACTATGAGAATGCATGATTGTTTTTATGCAGTAAAATGATTATCAACTTTGCTTTAATTCAAATCAGTGTAGGATAATGTTCCAGGATTTAGTATGTATTCTAAGATTATAACAATGTAACTATAATCTTTAGATTTTAGGAAATACATTAGAATTGGCTATAGTTTTGTAATGATGCAAAAGGAAGCCATAGCAACTCATATACAAAGTTAGAGTTGAACTTTAAAATAGGAATAAATAACATAAATACTGTTCATAAGTAGAAAAGGATTGCTAGTCAAATAATAGTTATATTTATATTTTCTTCCATAAGTTTCCACTGACTAAAAGAACATTTTAAATAAATACATTCAAATGCTTTCATCCAAATGCTGTATATTTTAACCAGATACATTTTACATTTTTCATACAAAGTCACTATTACCTGGATAATTTATATATCTATGTTTAAAGTAAATTTTCAAGATGACAGATTTTGAGGTGGGTAGGCTTTGGCTTTGTAAATTTTTTTTTGAGCAGTGTCATTGCATATGCTATCAGCTTAGTTTTCATAAGAAGCAAATTTTACTTTTTCAAAGAGTTCTCTCTAATTTGACTTTTCTTTCATCTGTTCACAAATAACAATTCCCGGGGGGGAGGGAGGGAAACTAACATTTTTTCTATAGTTAAGCATAAAAGATGAGTAAATAGAAATATTGTCTGAAATTTACTATTAGAAACCTGGAACTGCTTGGTCCCGGTACTTGGTTGTGTTGTAAAGCTCCTGGAAATAAAGTTGTGCCTTTATAGAAATGATGCTCCCAACTTACCTATATGAAAAGATTTTGCATTTAGCTCTTCCTTTGTGTGCTGGAAGGAGAGAAGATAACGCCGGACGCCTCTAATACGGCTTTGCAGCCCTAGGATCAGTTTAGGGCTCAAGGAATAAGGGATGCTCTTCTTTGTTGGAATAGCCCACTCGGGTTAATGTGTGTGGAGCCTGACTCACCAGCGCCTCACTGAGCGTGTCTGAAGAGGGAGGGAGATGGAGATGGAGATGGCTAGGGGAAAGGCATGGCAGTGGGGGCCGGGGCGCGTGGTCTGAGTATACAGCTTCAGTCGGCTGCGACCCATCTCTGCCTCTGTCCATACGGCAGGACCAGCCCGGGGCTTTGGAAGAAGTCTGCTCTTGGAGACAGGAAGGGAGGGCGGGAATGGCTGGAGACTGGAAGTCAGGGCAGGTCGCGGAGCACAATTGCACGTGCAGTGTCGGAGTCTCCTCCCTGCTCCTGCAGCGGACGCCGAAGTGATCGATGCTGCTCAGTAACAGCCGCCCAGCTGCTGCCCTCGCTCTGCCCTCGCTTGCCATCAGAAGCCCGGGGAAAGCGGGGCAGAAACGCGGAGAGGGAGCTAGTCCGGGCAAAACCGGGAAGGGGAATACAAGGAGGGAAATTGGGCAGAACTGAGTGGAGGAGGGACGGGGAGGTGGGAGGGGCGGGCACAGACTGGGAAACCGAAGGGATGGGGAGCAAAATGAGGGCGAGGTAGCACGGGCAGGAGGGCTCAGAGGGGCAGACATGGGGCCGGGAGAGAAGGGGCGCGGCGTTCCCCGGGCACCTCCAGTCTAAGCCGGGCTGTGCAGCTAGAGCCCTCCTGCAGCCCAGCGCTTGGGGGATTAAGCTGCATCGCTGTAGCCGGAAAACTGTGCGAGAGACTCGATTCCTTAGTCCGCTACTGCGCCCTGAGCCCGGCTAGGCACATGGAGACGTACTTGAGGTGGATGAAAGAGTTTGCCTCCTGTGGCAGGGCGGGGTGGGGAGAGACCCGACGGTCGGGTCAGGCAGAAGAATGAAAGTGGAGGCGGGGAGCGTTCCTGAACTAAAACATGAAGTTCCCCCAAGAGTCTCTGTACCACTTGGACCACATCTGTGTAGGGCAGCAATAAGAGTTTAGTTAATCCGCGTAAACTCACCTTTCCCTGCTGATGGCTCTAGCCACATGATGTACCTGTGCGCTCCATGAAGTCTAGAGGGCTTTTCTGGGAAAAAAAGGGGGGATTTTTCTTCAGAAATATTCATTTAGTTTGCATAAATAAATGTCTTTGGTTTGAATTTTATAATGAGGTAATATATTTTATTACCTCAACTTCTACTGATGAAAGCTCTCCGTCAGCTCCAAAGCTTGTCTCTGTCACCAACAGAAGTTGGGCATTAAAAGATGTTACCCCTCCCCCCCCCGCCATCTTGTCTCTAGTACCCTAGGACCAACAGGGCTATTACATGCCTGTAATCTTTATCATGGCTTTCTGGAAAACTATGTTCTGCTCACAGGAAAATGAATATATTTCAATAGCTTGAATTACCACAGGGAGACCCATAGTAAGTCCTGTAATTGTTTGCCCAAGGCTTTCTGTTTAGCATACCTATTTTAAGTTGTCAAACCATAGCCATTTGGGCTGAAACTTTCCATGCATGCTTTCTGCCTCTAGCTACAGTTTTCTGGAAATTTTCAGTTAAAGCCATTCAAGTGATTCTGAGAATTAAATTAGAGGAAAATGGTTGTTTTGCCAAAACAAAAATAAATGTTTCTCTAGCCTTTACTGCAGGGGTGGGAAACCTTTTTTGGGGTGGGGGTCACTGACCCACAGAAAAATCAGTTGGAGGCCACACACAAGTGAGAGAAAAAATCAAATCCTCACTGACATTGCCCCTGACTGAGGAGAAAGACACTTCCCACATTCCCCTTGCACACCAGAGCCTAGTGGGGCCCAGGCTAGTAGATTTGTGCGCTCCAGTCCCTGAGGCTGCCCAATGCTGGAGGGGAGCCCTGAGCCTCATGGGCCCGATCCAGGCAAGCCGGGACTGCGTCAGGCCCCCAGGTCTTAGGTTCTCCACCCATGCCTTACAGCATATTGGGGTATTGCTTGCTGCCTGAGAACACTATAGTGACTATAGGAGAAGAGAAAGGACAAGTGAGAGAAGCCATTTCCAGAGATTTTCTTTTTTTCCATCTGAAATTTAATTAGCTGAAAAGAGCTAAGGACAGGAAAGCACAAGCAATTTTGGACAGAGTTTAAAGTCAATCATAAAAGATTGTTACCCCCATATGAAGTTAAGGAAAGGTGAAGCATAGTAGTTTCTGACAGATCTCCACCAGCTATTAGAATGTGCTACAGATGATCCAGGGGATAAGGAAAGGTTATGGAAGAAAATTTTGACAGGGTTCATCTCACCTATCAGAACTAACCAGGATGATGAGATAATGTGAGAAAAAATTCTGACAGAGTTCATTCTCAGCTCTCAGAAATTGCTACCCATAGGTCAAGATGATGACCATAGTTGAAGTAAGCAACTTCTGAAAGCCTCTTCATCACCACCTAGAATGTAGTACTTGTGATCCAGGGAGGAGATGGAAGCATGTTTTATTATGATAAAAAAAATAAGTATTTCCCATGTTGTTACAGTTAGCAAATTATGGCAATAAAGGTGATTCTGACTATGCTAGCTAGTCACATATGTCTACACTGCATGGCTATTTTGGGATACTGGAGGTATCCTGAAATAGCTACCCCACATCTACACAAGCCACCTCTTTATTTTGAAATAAACCTTGTTGCGTGAGGGATAAGGGATGACTCAAAATAGCGTGTTATTTTGAAATTTGGCACTGTGTAGACATGCCAAATTTCAATATAAATCTATTTCAAAATAAATTCGGAATAAGATACGCAATCTGCATAGCGGAAATTGCGTATCTTATTTTGAGTTTAGGGTGCTGTGTTGATGCACCACTTGGAGCTCTCCAGCTACAGAACAAATGAGCGGTAGTGACTGAAGTTACAAGTAGGCAGGAAAGAACAACTCCCCCTTTCCATAGCTCTCAATAGCAAAACTAGGGTAGATTTTGCCTCTCTCTTGCCTTTCTGTTATTCAGTGTTATCGCCCAAAGCCCTTTTTAAATTAATGTAAAACCATACATATACTACAAATGTTGAATCCTAATCTGATTATAAACCCAGAATATACGCTGAGCTGTGCCTGAACTGAGATACCCTTCCTACCTTCATAACTGGGACACACACTCTTTATTTACATTGTATGAACATCATTTATTTTTCATTCGCCAAACAAGCAGAAAGAAATCTTTAAAACATACTGAAATACACAAAATCCCTGATTGTTTTTACCACAGAACAGCTGCCACTGAGGGAGTCGGCAAATTTCATTCCCATGGAGCATTTTGTAAAATTAGAATTAAGAAAACAGTTTGAGAGATTATACCATTACCACTGTGCTGACCTATCAGTTTGCTCATTTCTTCTTTTTTCATTTGAGATTACTGTATCATTTTAGAAAGTTAATGGGGAGCATTGAAGGTCCTGACTAGTTTCAAGGATTATTGTTTCATAACACCTGAATCTGTCAATGTTTCTGTTCTCTTTTGAGTGTAGGTCACACAGGGATTTAGTGTGAAGAAGAATGTGGCCAAGATTTTCTAAAGTGTTTATTATTACTGGGTGCTTCACTTTCCAGTGCCCCATTTGAGCTGTTCAGCACATTGGGTGTTCAACACATGGTGAAATTCAGGTACTTGTAAGGCATCTCAGTTTGGGAATGAAAAATTGAGGCACTTAATATCAGTGGACACTTTTGAAAATCTTGGGCATCTATAGCTCTTATATCACTGTAGAACACTGCACAATAATAGCCTTTGGGCAGCTTGAATCAGAATTTCCTGAAATAACATCTTTACAGTGATGAATGTGCCAGCATCAATCAGAGCCATGCAAATAAAATAAACAATATTAGAATTAAACCCAGTTAGGGTTGCCAATAACTATTAAGGTTGCCAATAAAAAGGTTAATATAAATGAAAATTCTCCCGCTATCTAACTCTGTTCATCTTATTGTAATTTGCATTTCCAAAGCATATAGGGTCAAATTTTCCATTAACATCTGTGTGCCAAATCACAGACAGGTTAATATGACCAGGTGCACTCAGATCCCACTGAGATTATTTTGTAGGATCAGAATATGATTAGAACAAGACATATTTAATTTTATTGATATTGGGCTTGATTGGAGCACATTTATGCATTTCCAGTTGGGTCTAACCCTGCAAATAGTTCCATTAAATTAAATAGGACTTCATGTGGCAGAAGGTACTATTCAGCTTGAGTAAGGCTGTAGCAATTTGGCCTATATAGTTATTATTTATTTTGGCTTCATAGGACATGTACAATTCCACTCCCACATGCTTAATCATTCAGAGAAAAGCGTTATCTTTAGTTATTCCTTCAAATTAATTTTTATACTTAAACTAAATCAAGGAGATTAAATTTAAGTTGTTATACACTTATTTCTGAGGCTATAAATTAGAGCATAATTATACAACTTCATTATATATTTGTCTTATATTGAATAAACACATCATTTCAAAATAGATGTATTCATATATAGCTGAAAAAAATCCCTTTGACATAATTTACAGAAACACAAAATATGGATGGACAGTGGAAATGTATTGACCCATCGGTTCCTAGTAATTTTCTGCTAGTAACAGAAGAATTGATGCTGAGGTCTATGCTTCTTTTCAAATAATTGTTTTATGGTTGATGAAGCTACAGGCAGGTTCAATTGCCAGCACTAAGCTTCAGCCATCTGTAGAGCAATTTGTACAATAGGAAAATCAGATGACTCTTTCTTCAGGCTGGCAAGAATGATGGGATTGGTTCAAACAACTTCTAGCAAAACAGAATCTTTGATACAGAGTGTTCATTGTAAAACAAGGATTAAATGTAATGGGTCAGATTCTGTGGTGCTCCGTGACTGCTTTATACCACCTCAGAGAGAAAATCTGGCCCTAAAGTCAATTTACTCAGCTCAGGGAGAGTGACTGCAGTATAAAAGGAATCTTTCAGTACTGTAACTGATTTAGGGACTCTTACATCACTTATTTTTCTTGT
The DNA here is from genome assembly GCA_019425775.1 of Rafetus swinhoei. Classification (NCBI taxonomy): domain Eukaryota; kingdom Metazoa; phylum Chordata; order Testudines; family Trionychidae; genus Rafetus; species Rafetus swinhoei. The sequence continues at coordinate 30,659,912 of CM033447.1, read as the reverse complement.
TTCCAGTGTAGCAAGGAAAAAGAGGTAGGTCAGAAGAAATTATATGTGACTGGGGTATGGCTGAACCATGCTGATCCTCTGCTGCAGTTTCAGGTGCTTGTGGCTATTTGCATCCTGAAAAGTTAGAAGGGCCCTCAGGTTGTATTCAGATTAACTAATCCTCTGTTGCCAGGCACGGATGTAGTCACATCAGTGCAAAGTGTGTCTAAATAGCTACCAAATCAGAATGATAGCATTTTACAATCATAAGCTGCAGAACAATGGCATGTCAGTTCCTGAATGTGTTAAATTTTGGGAGGCGCATACATAACAAAAAGTTTAAAGCCTGTGTTAAATGCAAGTCCCACCTCCAACTTAACTATTGAATCATTAACCTCTGTAAAATTATGTGCATAGAGTTTACGGTGACCAGATGTCCTGATTTTAAGGGACAGTCCCAATATTCAGGGCTTTATCTTATACAAGTTCCTATCACCACCATCCCCGTCACAATTTTTTACTTACTCTCAGGTCACCCAATAGAGTTATAGTCAACATTTATAAATTGGTACTAATAAAATATTGTTATTAATCATTACGATTATTTAATCTACTATAATACCATAAAAACCCTGTACAGTCGCCATGCTGTTCATACTGCCAGTAATGGTTTTCTGAGCCTTTTGGGGGTTATTGAACACTTAGAAGACAAAACCAAGAGGGCACATCCTCTTTTAAAAATGTTTTCTGGTTTTCTTACATAGGCAAAACACCCACTGAAGTGAATGAGGCCGCATGGTACATCTGATAGAAGACCTTAGCCCATCATTTATGTCTTAACAGAGTCTTTCTTGGATATTCTGTGATATAGAATGCCTAGATAGGTTGATCATGATACTTTCAACAGGTTTCATAAAGTGTCTGATTCTTATTATATTAGTGGTATGTTTTTAATAAACCTAAATTCATGCAGATAATATCAGTGTTTAAAGAAATTAATCAAATTATCATTTTAAATTAAAGTGAATGAATTATCACAGAAATTTATGTCCTGTTTCTAGCCAAAAAAAGTTGAAAAATGTCATAACATGTAATATATTTAATAGTTGAAGAATTTTTCCCTTATCATTGATCACATTTAAAACAATTTATACATTATGTTAGAGGACTCTGAATTCTTTGTTTTCTTCTATAAAAATATCCTAGTACATTTTTTGTTTTCCTTCAAAATAAAAGGAACCATCTTCTGATTTCAACAAGAGAAATTCTTGGGGCGCGGGGCGGGGGGGATTTCTCATTTTATCACTCATGTAATTTTATAGTAATAAAAAGTCAGACTTCTCAGTCTTCAATTTATTACTGTGGCCTCTATTGGCTCTTTCCTCTCACATAACTGAAACCCCAAGTTCGTATCTGTTTGTTCGTAACTTCTGTTGCCACTGATCACAAGAGATGCTAATGTACTTAGTCCTCAAAATGAGAGGACAGGAGCAAACCAGCTATTGCACTAGGAAATAGCTGTGTAAAAGCTGAAACATAAATTAAAGTTAAAATGAGGTTTAATAATGAATTATTTAGGGTTAAGAATATTTTAAAATATATGTATTAAATGATAAATTAAATGATAAATTAAATTATATTTCACTATGTATCCCAGAAACTGTATTTCAATATGTATCCCAGAAACTGCATTTCACTATATAGCCCAGAAAAAAACCTTTAAAATATGGTGTGTTTTTAGAATCCTTCAGAAGAACGACTACATTTTCCTGATTGTTTATGAATTACATAAGAAGTAGAGGATGAGTCATTCAGTGTTCCAATACCTAACAAGGTTTACATTCAAATGTGAACATTCATCCATGAAAAGACTACATACTTATACCTAGTATAGGCTTCACAGCTAGTTGCATTGAAAGGATTATTACAATATTCAGTGACCCGAGGACTACATTTATCAGCAACTTTATAAAAAATTATGTAAGTGAAAAATGATTAAAATAAACTTTTATAAAGCTGTGTCAAAGTACCTGAGAATTAATATCTGTTCATCTTGTCACATCTCTTCCCTTGGCCCTCAGGAGGCAAGACACCAGATGATTTCCTTACGTGGATTGTACATGTTCTGGGTCATATTCTCTGAATGAAATCACTAGCCTTTTATTCACAAAGCGATTTTCCTTTTCATCTGGTATATCTGAATAATGATGGCTTTCATAATTAAACATACTGTCTGAAATATAAAGGGCTTCAATAACTCCATTTACAAAAAAAAAAAAAAAATACTCAGTGCTTAAAAAAAGAGAATGCTGACATTGCTATTCTCCAGAAGACACAGCTTATGGTGCTACTCCACAAACATGGCCCAGGTAGCTGAAATTTTAACACCTAGATTTAGCCAAGAGTTACCACTACTGTAAGAGAAACTTTGTTATTCCTAAACTGGGAAAGACCTTATAGTAATTACAGAGCATTAACAAATATGTCCACAAGGACCTTGTATCAAACTGGAACTTCCAATGGCCATCCTCTCATATGAAATATTTAGTTACTGATTCCCAATAATATTCAGGATATCCCTAAAAGAAATATAGAAGCAATCATTGTCCAAGTGGCTAACAATTTGGGGAGATGGATTTCATTAATCAGCCGTTTGTGTGGCAAAATTAATATACTGAAAATTAATTTCCTTCCCAAATTTTGTATAGCCTGGATGGTCTCCCTATTTGTATTCATCAAACTTATTTTAAATTATTCAGTAATATTTTCAGAACATTCCAGTTTAGGGTAAAGATAAGGAACTGAGACAGGTTCTGAACAAATTATAGCCCCCTTCCCCCATCTCTGTGGATTTAATTTTCCCAATGTGGAAAATTACCGTATTTCCTTTTTGTTTACTCAGACATTTTTTGTGGCTGTTAGATATGACCACACAGACCGCACTTGATTTCAGATTGAATGAGAATTGATATACTAGCTCCCCCTTTCAGGTATTGTAGGGCCAAATTATGATAGATTTGATGGTTGCAGAGCTTGCACAATAATGTCTATGAAGGAGAAACTTGACTAGAAAGTTCTAGTTCCATCTATTCTTCCATTTAGAGACAGGCCGGTGGAGCAATCCTAGCTTTAAAATCAGGGTGAGAACCTTGATGTGGAGGATTGGATGGGACACATGAATCATGACTGTGTCATAGATAATTGACAGTGATAATTTTTCAACCATTTGTAGATCTTTAGAAACAATTTGGCTTACTTGGCTCTGGAGCATGGAAATATCTCCAATTAAAGCATTTACTCATGAATATATTTGGAATGGATCCCTCGAAAACCTCTATGACTTTTATTATTTTGGAGGAAATGTCCTGGATTTACATAGCCAGCCTATCTTTTTACAATTAGAACTTTTCATTTAAACCAGCTCCCTCTTTCCAAAACCAGTTTCTTAAAGGATCGTTTGGAGAGGCACTCTTTTTTCAGCTGCTACTCTAGTAGTCACCTTGAGTCATATCAGCATTGCATCCTTTTATCACAAAATTACCAGTTCTTGGTACATAAAAGAAAACATCCAGAGATTAAAGTGTTGTGATTAACTATACAAATACTGAACAGAAAAATACTCAGGAACTAGAGCAAATAAACAAGAAGCCCGAGCAGTTGGTTTCAGTTGCCTGAAGTATTTGACTGTTACTTTGTTGCATGATTATCAAAGGGTAGCTGGCACCTTAAGGGAAGATCAGCCTTGGGCCTCCTGTGACAAGCTGAATTCAGCCTCTCCAGATGGAGAGAATGAAGGATAGATCTGAGGGAGAATAGAGAGCTCACTTAGGAGCTGGTAACATTCCAGCCAGGGGGATTAGAAGGAGCCTGGGAAGCTGTTGTTGGTTTGAGGAAGCAGCTACAGGTGAGTGCTGCAGGGAGCAAGACTAGCTCCTGGGCGGAATAAAAGGGCCTGTTTGGATGGTAACCCAGCTCTGAGAAGGAGGGCTGGAGATGTCTGACTCAAGATGAGAGAACTGTTTGAATTGTGGAACCAGTAGCCAGCTGGGTGAAGCTGGCATGGAGATCTCTTGCCTGGACATTGTAAGAAATAAGATAGCTATTTAGTTTAATGGTGCTACTTAGGGATGTTAAATATTGGTTAATTGAATAGTCGATTAACCTCATGAATTCTTATCGGTTACTCGACTATTCTATAGTCCCCAGGGGTGGGACTGGCAGCCAGTGCACTCCAGCCCCGCTCCCAAGGAGCCCCCTTGCACTGTGCACTGCTGCCTCCGTATCAGAAGCAGCAGCGTGGGGTATCAGGTGGGAGCTGGTCTGTGAGTGGAGCCAGTTTAAAAACCACCTCCCCTTGCAGACCAGCTGCCTGTCCAGAGGCAGGCTGAGCTCCCAGACCCAGCACAAGCTGGAACTGAGCCGGGCTGCCTGCCCACCTGGCTCCTAATACACTTTAAATGCAAAGCTTCTATACTTTAAATGTAGGTTCCAGACCCGGCGTGAGCCAGGACTGATTTGGGCTGCTGGCCAGCCTGCTAAAAATGTTGCTGTCGGGGGGTGGGAGGGAGGAAATGTGTGTAGTCTATAGCATTAACCTATAAGCTTTTGCTTATCGGTTAATTGGTTAATCAACTACACTATTACACCCCTAGTGCTACTAAGACAACATCTTAGCCTAGAAATGACTCAGTTAAGGATAAACAATGAGGAGTTCTGTGGCACCTTAAATTCTAACATTTATTTGGGCAAAAGCTTTCATAGGCTGTAACCCACTTTATCAGATGCATGAAGTGGAAGCTTCAGTTTCGCAGGTATATGTACAGATGCAAAGATGGGTTTATTACATTAATATGCTGAGGACCATTGCTAACAAGGTCAATTGAGGATGTTTAAATAAAAGACACAAAGCCTGATAGACCTCTTTCCAGGTGCTTGGTAATACACATCAGAAATTTAAATCAGTACACATCTGCTGATGGAGTAGGAGGAATCTTTAAGCTCTGTAGAAAGAATAACACTTTATCGAGGCACTTACAAAATTAGTTCAGGATAACTCTGTAATACTGCTGGCACTTGGAACCAACAGAGATGATAAACTCTGCAGAGGCAAGAATCACTATGACTCTGTCCACAACAAGAGAAATTTTTCAATAACTGTTTCCCACTGCTTCTAACCCCATTTGGCTCCATTGGTGTTAGTAATTTTTTAGAACTCCATAGATATTCTGAGCCACCATAAAAAGCACTGTGTCATAAAACTGCTCATAGTAGGTCTTAAAAAGGCGGCTATCCATTCTAGTTTCTTTAGTCTACCCATAGTTTCTTTCTTTTTTTTTCTACTCCATAAAACCATACCATGTTTTAAACAAAACCATGAAAAAACGTAATACAAGGCAACAAAGAAAATCTAGTATTAGTGCAGTGCCAAGAATTCGTAAAATATATTGAAGAAATTATAAAACTAAATATCAATCATATGCTTGACCAGGGTACCGCACACTTTATATAACATTTTATTCTTGTTAAATGTATGCTGTACAGCTTATGTATAGCTTACTATTGCTTTAATCATGCATAAAGTACAGGGCATATTAGTAAAGTTGTTTGAGATGAAACAACATATACATGGAAGGCAACTTATTTATTATGTATATAACCACTGCTTCATAGCTGTGTATATCTGAGCTATTGTGACTTTTTGGGTTTAGGTTTTGTAAGTCTCCAATGAAAAATGAAAGAAAAAAACCTCGGCTTCTAATGAGCATTTGTAATGCTTCCACCTGCCATAAAATTGGCCATAGAAAATCATTACCCGAGAATATAACAACACAACAGCATTCAGAAGTCGTTTAAAAATTACAGTCTTTTAAAAGATGACTTTTAAATATATGATGGCTTTTAAAATATTTGATGTGTGAACATCCTATAAAGCAAGAATATTATATTAAACAGTAAGAATACTAATCCTAAGGACGCTGCAGTTTTCCGAAAGGGGAGTTCTTTCGGAAGAAGAGGAAAGAGAAAAAAACACAGGTGCCCCGGTGGCCCCTCCGTCCACAGTAATCATAGTTAAAATGTGAGATAGCATCCACACTGAATGGACACTATCTTTTGAAAAAGCAGATTGCTTTTTCGATGTGCTTTTGCAGTGTGGACACTGCCTTTCGGAAGACATTTTTTCAGAAGATCTCTTCCAGAAAGACTTCTTCTGAAAGAAGCCTGCAGTCTAGACATAGCCTGGGACTTATTCAGACTGATTAAATTAATGTAATATAGTTGCAGCTTAACCCACATGCACTTTGGTTTATTACATAGGTGCCTGCTTATAGTCCTATTATAGTTAATTGTAAAACTCTCATTGACTACAGTAGGAGAGCAGTGGGCCTAAATGTGTAGTGTTATAACTGGAAATTGTATTAAACATGTTACTCCTCAGGCAAAAAGTTTTGAATTGCCAATGGACTGTGTTAAAAATTATTAAGTATGCTAAAATCATATTTAATTTTCATCAAAAAAAATCTGCAGTTGCTTTGACTCAGAAGATAAAAGATGTCAGATATATTAAATTTGAAGAAAAAATAATAATCCTCAAAATGAAAAATGCCAAAGGCAGGATAAAGGTTTAGACTATGGATACACCCAATTTACAAAAATCTCCCCAGGAAAACTTAATGCAAATCAACATCTATAGAGCTCTGGAATGCCACATTGATTTGAGATCTTTATAATAATTGATGGAACTAGAATGAATTCTCCTCAGTTTCTGTTTTAATGAATTCAACAAAATATTTTAGCCAGCTAAATGAGCAAAGCCTTAGGTATGAAGTGTTGGTATTTTATGCCACTGTTATTTAAGATTAATATACCCCAACTACTTATAAGGCTCTAATTCCAGCAACTGATGGTAATATAAATTTAATCCCAAAAATGAAGCTAAAATAATGAATTCATGTTTCCAGAGCCCCAAAATGAAATTGGACCCTAATTTTATGGACATTTTGGCCTGGTCTACACTAAGCAGAAGGTCAAATTAAGATACACAACTCCAGCTAAGTTAATTATATAGCTGGAGTCAATGTAGCTTAAATCAAGTTTCCATGCCATCCACACAGTGGAAATTCGACAGGAGCAAATGTTCCTATCAGCTTCCCTTACTCCCCATGAGATGAAGGAGTACCAGTGCCAATGGGAGTGCCCTCTGAATTTAATTTAGCGGATCTTCACTAGACCCACTAAATCAAACCCCAGAAGATCGACTGCAGCAGCAGCATCAATTTTCCTCTTAGTGAAGATGTGGCCTTTGAGGGTATTTTCATTAAGATTTTGTAATGAAACAATAAAGCCCAAATGTAAAATTCAAGTTTTTTGGAATAAGATGGAATTATAGCCTTAATGTATATATACTTTGAGAGTGCATTATTTATTATCATGTCTTAGAGTGCTAAGAAGCTAGCATTATCTGCTCTGGGAAATAAGGCTACCTTCATGTCTCCCAAAAGCAGCACTAGCTGAGCTTGGTAAGACGCTCTGTTCAGCTAGTGTAAGCAGAAAATTGCCATGCTGATATGAAGCATATATACAATAAGTAAGATGGCTGCCTACAGTGGAATTAATGAAGCCCTTGTGAAATCACTCTTTGATGTGGTTCCCAGGCTGTGGGTTTGATAAACCAGTGAAGTTGCTCCCATCTGGAAGGGTCCTACTCTGTAAGAAAATTGAAGTTGTGGAGAAGACAGACACTTTAGACAATGAATAATGTCAGAGAATGGATATGGATGATGTGGTCTTTGTTTTGAGGTAGGAGACACATAGCAGTATGGGTTAGTTGTTTTCCTTTCAAAAAGTAATTTAGTGGACAGCAATTAAGTGTTCTTAAGTCAGGTTTGGGAGAATAGGTATGGGCTGAGTCTTAGCTAGGTTTGTTTCAACATTTTTTTAGATGTAGATATTTTTACTGCATTAATGATTTCTTTAGTTATTTATAACAGGAGTAATTAAAACTCTGTATTATAGTATACTTTCTGAATATACAGATGAAATATACTGTGCTGCATGGGTAATATGAGAGAAGTCATTTTTCCACTCAACTCTGCGCTGATTAGGCCTCAATTGGAGTATTTTGTCCAGTTCTGGGCACCACATTTCAAGATGTGGAGAAATTGGGAAGCTTTTTCAACCTTCTAAAATAAGAAATTGTCTCCAATGTAGTCCAAGAACTTATTAGATAATCTGTACCCCGCTGTGTTAGTTTCCCAACATATGTCTGGATAGTTGAAGTCCCCCATTACCACCAAATTCTGCGCTTTGGATGATTTTGTGAGCTGTTCCTTCTTTTGCTTGGGTAGGTGGTCTGTAGTAGACCCCTAGCATGACATCACCCTTGTTTTTACCCCTTTTAACCTAACCCAGAGACTCTCAACAAGTCTGTCTCCTATGTTCATCTCCACCTCAGTCCAAATGTATACATTTTTAATACATAAGACAACATCTTCTCCCTGTTTTCCGCGCCTATCCTTCTTGAGCAAGCTGTATCCTTCTATACCAATATTCCAATCGTGTGTATTATTCCACCAAGTCAGGGGTGGCCAATCCATCGTGGGCAAAGAGCCAAGATAGCAGTGGATCCAGCGTGAAGAGTCAGGGCAAAGTTGTCGAGCAAAAAAAAAAAAGGACTGCCCCTTAAAAGGAGCCCCTGGTCGTGTTTGGTTGAGCCTCTTTAAGAAAATGCATTTAAATATGTTTTGAGGCTTTTTGTCCACAGCACGCTCCCGACGCCCAACAACATCTTTCATGGCCGCGCCGGATGGCTCTCCTGCCCAGGTCAGCACAGGGAGCCGGGAGGAGAGGGCCATTTTGGGAGCACAGGGGCGGCTTACTAGCCACAGGGGGGGCTTTGCAAGCTGCACCTGGGGGGCGGGAAGGGCCACATGGGCTTACGAGCCTCAGGTTGGCTGCTGCTGAACTATGTCATAGTTGTGTTTATTTATTAGCACTTCAAGTTTTTCCCTGATTATTACCCATACTCCTTTCATTTGTATATAGGCATCTAAGGGTATGTCTACACAGCAAAGTTATTTTGGAATAATGACCACTATTCTGAAATAACTTTGAGCGTCTACACAGTCAAACCACTATTTTGAAATAATTTCGAAATAGCAGATGGCTTATTTTGAGTTCTGTAAACCTCATTCTAAGAGGAATAGCGCCTATTCCAAAATAGCTATTTCAGAATAGGTGCTGTATAGAAAGCAAATAGGGGCTATTTTGAAATAGGGGGTCTCCAGCCCTTCCCCAGCATGCCCTGGAGGCCGCTCTGTCCACACACAGGAAAACTCTGTTCCCCCCCACCTCCCCTGGAGCTCTTAAAGCTGCAGCCTCTGCAGGCAGGGTTTGTGGCTTGTGGCAGGTCTGACAGCCCTGAGCCATCCTGCAGCTGCCCTGACTCCATTTCGGCCCAAGATGAGCCAGACAGACAGTGCCAGCCAGCCCTCCACTGATCCCCAGGAGCATTCAGCCAGCTTCCAGGAGCCTGCCAAGGGCTGCAAACAGCATGCGCCTTCCAGGTGTGGTGTGGAAGTTCTGGACCTTATTGAGGTTTGGGGGGATGAGACAAACCTCCAGGATCTCCGCACCAGATGAAGGAATGCAGACGTCTATGGCTGCATGGCAGACAGCCTGGGGAGCAAAGGCCACATCCGCACCCAAGAACAGGTGCGGATGAAGGTCAAGAAGCTCCGCCAGGCTTATGCCAAAGCCAAGGAGAGCAGCTCCCAATCGGGGGCAGAGCCTCACACCTGTCCATATTATAATGAGCTGGACCACATCCTGGGGGCAGGGCAGTCCATTCCTCCTCCCCCCTCTCCCTCCCTCCTGTAGTTATAGACTCCAGGGTGGAGACGCCAGTTGTCGTCATCACTGGGGGCCCACAGGACAGCAACGAGGAGGAGGAAGCTCCAGGACCTGGACGAGGTCAGCCTGACCACCGAGCTGACCCAGGAGCCCAAAGTTCTCCCTCGGACATCTCCCAGGCATCGTCCAAGGCAGGGGGAAGGAACATTGTGTGAGTGCCATCACTTTCCCCTCGTGGGGGGAGGGGGACGGGGGAGGGGAAACTAGGTGCTCCACACTTGGGCCTTGCTGGCCACGGATCACGCAGCAACCTGTGCTATGTGGGAGCATGTGCCATGCTGCTCCTGGGCACGTGGCCCTAGCAGGCTGTGACACATGAGCCTTCGGCTACTGGCCACAGGGTGTCTGGAGAAACCTGCCATGCTCCTGAATCCAGGGTGGGACACCCTCCATCCACAAGCCCCCTACCTCCAAAAGCTCCCTCTAGAAGGAGGGAAGGGATATTTCCCCCCACACACACACACACACACAGAACTCCTGCACATGGCACATGGGCATGGCCACAGTCTCGGGACAGCCCCACTACTGTCCATAGTGCACATGGCTCCAAGCACATCGGCTGTGATGATGCCAAGAACTGTCATTTTCGGCTTGCAGAGGGGGGCTGGGCTTCAGGCACTGTGTCCCCTGGGATGACTGACCATCATTGTCTGTTCTCCACAACCAGCTGCGAGTGGAGGGCGGCCCACACCACCCAGGACATCCTTCTGAACCCGAGGCTTCTTCAGGCACGCACGTCCGATGGACGAGTACCAGCAACAGCATCTGGCGGCATTGTGAGCCCTGCACAGGACCATCGACCCCTGGATGGAGGAGGACCTGCAGCTACGGCGGGAGAGCTGTTGGGAGCTGCTTGCACAGGGCTGCTCTCTGTGCAGTAATGTGCACACCCTAGTGCAGAGCATGCTGCCTCCTCCTGCTCCAGCCTTTGCTCCCTCTCCAGCTATGGCTCCTCCTCCCACTCCCTCCCGCCTCCTGCTTCTCCCTCCACACCCTCTCTACCCCGTGGACACTGAGACCCCCACACCCACAGCGGTGGGAGCCAAAGAGGCCAGTGCCACTCCCAGCCCAAGCCTTGAGCCTCTCTTCCCTCTTTCTCCCCCTTCTAGCTCCGTCCTCCAAGGTCCCCCCCTTCTTCCAGCCTCTCTCCTCCCGTGGCCCAGGTTCTTTCCCCTCTCTCTCCCCAGTTGCATTGACGCCCCAGTTCTGAAAAATAAAGAAATCTATTTTGTTTTTTCTTGGCCAAATGTGTGTTTATTTGTTCATCAGGAATTGGGGAAAGGGAGGGGTAAGTGGAAGGACAGCAGTGAGGAGTGAAGCAGAAGCCCCCACTGAGGTGGACCAGGGAACAGTGTCACTGCTCCCCTGGGGAGAAGCTCTCCCTCAGGGCCTCCCTGATGCGCACAGCCCCCTGATGGGCCTGCCGGATGGCAGCCGTGTGCGGTTGCTCCTACACCCTGCCTAAGCAGTCCACCTTCGCCCCCCACCCTGGCAGGAAGGCCTCCTCCTTCCTTTTGCACACATTGTGCAGGACACAGCACGCAGCCACCACATGCAGAATGTTGTACTCCCCAAGGTCCAGGCAGGTGACGAGACATCTAAAACGCTCCTGCAGGTGGCCGAAGGCACCCTCGACCAGCATGTGGGCCCTGATTATTTAAATCCCCATTTCTTTGACTATGCCGAGTAAACTATTTTACATGGCTCCGTCGACGGAGCCGTGTAGTCTAGACATACCCTTAAGAAATACCTTATTCCAAAATAACACTGCTGTGTAAACATAGATTAAGATACTGATTTGATCTTGCCTCCTAGTTCTGCCTTGTCCCTCCTTTTTCTCTGCTATTATAGTCCATGCTCCCTCCCATTTCTGACACAACTCCCAGGTCTCCATGTCCTTCACTTACTTGTGGGCTTTGGTCACCTGCCCCCATCGAACCTAGTTTAAAGCCCTCCTCCTTAGATTAGCCAGTCTGCATCCAAATACAGTCTTCCCCTTCCTCAAAAGGTGAACTCCATCCCTGTTTAGCAGTCCTTCTTGGAACAGTATCCCGTGGTCAAGGAAGCCAAAGCCCTTCTAGCGACATCATCTTCACAGTCAGGCATTCACCTCCAGGATGCACCTGGCTCTGCCTGGGTCCCTCCTTCGACAGGAAGGACTGAAGAGAATACCACCTGCACTCCAAATTCCTTCACCCATACTCCCAGAGCCCTGTGTCACTCTTGATCTGCTCCAGGTCACATATTGCAATATCATTAGTGCCCACATGGATGAGTAGCATGGAGTAGTAGTCAGAGGGCTGGATAATCCTTGATGATGCCTCCATAAAGTCTCAGATATGGGGCCCTGGCAGGCAGCGTACCTCCCAAGATGACATGTCAGGCAGGGTGACAGATGGGTGCCTTCGTCCCCCTCAGAAGAGAGTCTCCAACCACCACTACCCTAGGTTTCCTCCTCACAGTGGTGGCAGCAAACCTCCCATCCTTGGGGGTATGAGGCTTCTCCTCCTCAGCTGTAGGGGGTGATTTCTTATCTCCCATATCCACAACAGACTAATGGTTCTCCGGTACCACAGTGGAAGGGTTGGGAGCAGGGGTGGAACACTGCCTGCTGCCAAAAGTGACCAGCTGCCAGTGCCCCCCCGCCATGCCATCTCCTTCTCTACCAGTGGTGTGTCAGCGGTCTTGTGCAGTGGGGTAGCTTCTTCAGCCTCAGCTATCTCCACATGAATATTCTCCAGGAATTCCTCATGGATTCGGATGCTCCTCAGCCTAGCCACCTCCTCCTGTAGCTCTCCCACCTGCTTCCAGAGCGATTCCACCAGCAGGCACCTTTCACATTGGATGGTCCTCCCAGCCTGGATTTCAGTAAGTGGGAATTGCAAGCCAGAGTCCCTGAAAAATCACACCAGAATCTGGGTAGAGGCATCTATGGCTAGGTGATCAGTCTGGCTACAGACGCAGGTGGAGGAGACAGAAGCGGTGCTGGCAAATGCCCTTGGAATGGCTCTGGTTAAACCTATACACTTTAATACACTAGACAAGGTCTAAAGTTGCTATCCTTCAAATACAGCAGGCACTTAACTTTATACACATGAGCATTCCTGTTGAACTATAGTAAATGCTTGCCTATTTAACTCAGTTCACATTTGAAAGATCTCAGTCAATCACACTGTCTAGAAACTTCAGACACTGGTTCAGAAATGTACTTCACTTCAGCATGTATGGAAATTAATTCCATTGATTTCAGAAGGACAACTCACTCATGCTTAAGCACCATGCCAAACTGACCTTATTTTGTTTAAGTAAAGCTTGCATCCTGGAGCACAATTCTGTGGCTAAGGGTGGATTTTGACATGATTTCCCAGGGTTTGTCTAAACTACATCTCTGTTGACAGAGAGATGTAGATTAGGCACGTCGAAATTGCTAATGAAGCCGGGATTTAAATATCCCACACCTCATTAGCATAAACATGGCCGCCACTTTTTTTGAAGCGGAGTTTTTTCGAAAAAAAACCCGGCAGTCTAGACACGGATCTGTCAAAAATAAAGCCTTTTTTGACAGATCCTGTATTCCTCAAAAAATGAGGTTTACAATTTCAGTGTGCTTGATTTGCATCCCTCTGTCCACAGAGGGATGCAGGCTAGACGTAGCCCCAGATTGCAAAAAAATGGAGTGTACACTGGATCCTTCATAACTGATGTTTTGTATCCTGTTTATATAAATGTGGCATGCAGAATCTGAGAAAAAGATATCTTCGCCTTAAGCCCCTTTCAAAATAAATAAGTACAAATGAACTTTTTTCCCCCTTTCTGTCTGAACTTATGTAAGCATATATTGTGAGAGAACACAATTTAAAATGTTTTAGAAGTGCCTTCAAGAAAAAAGTTTCCTCTTAAGATTAGCTGCATGGTGACACTCCTATAATTAGTAATTATGTTTGAAAGAACATCAAACAACATCTAAACCATAGAATTAACTTTCCCTAGAGCTTTAAACTGTCTCTTCATTACTGTGAGGGGGAAAGATTAATTTCAACAATTTCAATTAAATGGAATAAGATTTTTTAATTATGCAGTTTTTACTATATATAGTTGAAACCCAGTTTCCTCAGAGCTTGTATAAACACAAATATCTTGGGTACTTTCATTTTTATGAGCTACTGGCTTTTTTATGAACTACTTGATCAACATTTGAAAGGTAACCTAACTATGAGACTGGGAAGGATAATAGAGAGAGCTAGAGTGTGAGACTAGGCAGGAGCCAATTATATATGGAGACAGGCAAATGCAACTCAAAAGGAATATACCTTGTTAGAAGGATTAAAAACTGAAAGTAAGCAATCACGGCTTAACTATATTTGCTTTGCAGCAGGTACAGCAGGTAAGAGGAATCAGGTTATATATGGCCTGTTCTTAAAAACAGATCAGCCTGAAGAATTCATAGCAATATCCCTAGTTCCTCTGCCCTGCTGCTGCACACATACCAACCTTTCTTATTTTTTAACAAAGACATGAGTGGCATATTCTGTAATCTATTTATATGTATTACCAGATGGTGCTCAGGTTTTATCAATGACTGCAGTAGTGGATGATTCTTCTTTATCAGCTAGATCACTGATGAATGTGTTTTGCTTGCCATTTGAGGAAACAGACTTCTTTTCCAGTAGAGAAAGTTATCAGCCTTAATTATAATATAACCCCTACCCACTTACTTACCTTTGCTACATTATTATTACACATTTGTATTAGATCAAGTCTCCATTGTGCCAGACACTATAGAAACATGCAATAAGACATTGCCCCTGCCACAAAAAGTTTGTTATCTAAATAGACAAGTCAGACAAAGGATGAAAGGAGAACACTACAAGGGTATATCTACACCACGTGCTTATTTTAAAATAAGCTGTTTCGGAATAATATCTCCTGAAATAGCTATTTTGAAATAAGGTGTCCACACGACAAATCCCCATTGAAATAGCACAGAGCTATATCAAAATAGTCCATCCACACTGATTGGAGCCAGAAGCACTCCAGACAGGGCATTGGGACAGCAGTCACTTCCTGGAGATGCTGCCTGAGGCTCTCTGAGGCTTGTGCTTAAAGGGACTTCCCTCTACAGTCATGTCTTTGCCTACCTCCTTGAGGGACAGCAAACTCATCTCACTGCATGCTCTAGTTGTCCTTGTGGACACCACAGCGCTTCAGCCATGGAGCTGGACCTGCTACAAAGCACTCGCTGGCTCTTAGACCTCATGCCTCACCTCCTGGTGCTGTTACTGCAGGCTGCACATGGCACTGCAGAACCAAGACCAGCAGCTCACTCTGGGGCACCTCTTCACCCCACTCCATGTGCTTTTCATGCAGCACAACCCTTCCTACCCTCCCCTGCACATCGTGCATCGACACTTCTGGTGACTGGACACCAGTTCCGACTGGTGGGACTAGATCATCATGGAGCAGTGGGATGACCAGCAGTGGCTTCCGAACTTTTGCATGTGGAAGAACACCTCCATAGAGCTCTGTGAGTGGTTTGCCCCTGCCCTCCAGTGACAGGACACCCACATCTGACCTGCTACCCACCTCCAGAAGCAGGTCACCATTGCACTTTGGAAACTCACCACACAGGACAGCTATTGCTCCATTGAGAACCAGTGTGGGGCCACTCTTTCAGGATTTAGTTCAGTGTGGGGAGATTGACCGTTAGGGCTATGGTCATGCAGGTATGACACTCTTGCTATTGTCCTAGGAGGGTGGTGAACTATTAGAATGGGGTTCCCTAAGGAAGGGGAGTGGACTTTCCTTCCCTGGAGGACTTTAGTTCCACCTTCACAAAGCTCTGATGTGGGAAGGCGGGTTGGGCTCAGGGAATTGCTGAAGGCTCTGGCAACCCTGTGATTCTTTGTATTCTTCTACAGGTGGTGAGGACCATCAACGCCATCCTGCTGCACAGGGTCATCGTCCTGGGTGGCATGGACCCCATCGTCACTTGCTTTGCCACCATGGGCTTCCTGAACTGCGGGGGGGAGGGGAGGGCATTGATGGTCCTCATCTGGCCCCCAACCACTGGGCCTCCAATTATATCAAAGGGGTACTTTTCAATGATCCTGCAGACTCTCATTGACCACCGAGGCTGGTTAGCTGACACCAACATCAGGCGGTTGGGGAAGGTGCAGGACACCCGTGTCTTCTAGAACTCCAGCCTGTTCCAGAAGATGCATGCCAGCACTTTTTTCTCCGACCACACCATAGGGTTGGGGACATGGACATGCCAATGTGCATCATGGGGGGTACAGCCTACCCTTTGTTCCCCTGGCTAATGAAGCCCTACACAGGATACCTGGACCCCATCACAGAACATTTCAATGGCAGGCTCAGCAGGGCCCACATCATGGTAGAGGGCACCTTTGGCCAAAGGGAGGGTCTGCTATTTCCTCACCCACCTGGACCTTGGCAAGCAGAACATCCCCTGGTGTGGTGGCCTGCTGTGTCCTGCACAACCTTTGTGAGAAAAGGGGGAGAGTTTCCTGCCAGAGTGGAAGGCAGAGGCCAAGCAGTTGGCCAGAGCCTTTGAACAGCTGTGCACTGTTGACATCCAGCAGGCCCATCAGGGGTTGTGATGGGGCGGACAAAACCCGACCTCCCCGCTGGAAGCCTTTCAGCACCTTGGCCAGCAGCAGGAGCAGTGGAGAGGTCCTCCAAGCAGGGTAGAGGGGCAGCCTTCACTGCAGCCAATCAGGATGCAGCAGGCTGCTATATAAGGAGCTGCTAGCTAAGGCCTGTCAGTTCCTTCCTGGAGCTCAACCCAGGCAAATCTCTTGGGTGACTGGGGAACACCAGAAACTTGGACAACTCCGAGTGGGAGCTGGACCCTCATAACTGAGCGGAGCTAGATCCTGCCGCTAAAGGCTAGCCAGTAACAACTCTGCAGAACCCCAGACAAGGCGAATTCAGCAACAAGGCCCTAGAGAAGGGCTGGATGAAATGACATCCTGGGAAAGTGGCCCAGGGATGTGATCACAATTACGGACTTTGAAACTTGACAGGTAACTGCTATGTATAGGGTCCCTGGGCTGGGACCCAGAGGAGTGGGTGGGCCTGCCCCCCCCAACCCTCCTGCAAACCACACCCAAATGAGGGGGGTTAAAGAAGAGACCTGAACCTCGGCCATGGACTGAACATTGACTCGCCTGCAGACAGGCAAGTTAAATATTGAGAGACCCCCTTCAGCCACCAAAGGGCACTCGCACACCAGACCAAACTTGTTACAGAGGGCTATATGCATCCAGGAAGCTCCTTACAGGTGGTGCAGCGCAGCTTCAAGTCAGCATCCAACCTCCACTCCTGCCACTCGAGAGACTGCTGCAGGGCAGGGGGGCAGGCAATTGGTTCGCACTACAGGTCTTCATGAGGTCACTGGTGTATGCAGGTTCCTCAGGGTTGGGAGGCTTGCATGGGAGGTGTGGTTCATGCCCCACTGGCAGCTAGTCCAGCTGTGCAGAACAGTGAGCAGGGCAGTCTTCCCAGGAGACACTGTGCATAAAGCCTAGCTGTCATCTCTGAGCTGACACCAAGAGGTCTCAATACAGATGAAGGTGAAGTGCTTCAAGCAAGACCATCTGTGGCCCAGACAGCAGGCACTGTCCTGCAGGGGCACAGATGTCTCGGGGATCCTTGCTACCCCCAAGCCCCAGGGACAAGCAATCATGAGAAGGTGCTGGCCAGGCAAGAGCCTGCGGGTGGGAGGGGGAGTTGGGGCAGATCACCTTCCCTCCATGCCACGCGCATGCCGGGTCTGGCAGTGGTTGTGTCCCACTGAGAGAGGACTTTTATCTCTGCCAATTGGTGGGAGGAAGGCGGTGGGATACATGTGTGAGTGGCAGATGCCACTTGTGGGTGCTGCTGGGGTCCCCTCCACTTCCTTCCCCTCCAGTAGGTTCCCATGCAGGGGCTCGGTGTCCTCCGCCTTGCTGCTGTAATGGACAGGAGTGCTGACCAGCACCCAGTGACTAAGGGATTGAACTCAGGTAGCTAGTAAAGGGGGCTGAGAGAACCAATGGAGATAGAGGGTTGAAATTTGAATTGGATATAGATTCCTTGCCTGCTTTCTCTGTGTGGGAGAGAAACCAGGAGTTGAGACACAGAATGATTTAAACCCAGGCAGGACTACCATGTCTCCAAGGAATTTGGGGCATGGGAGTGGACTGAACAGAGAGAAAATTGGAAGTAACTAAGAGGGAAAATTAATTTAGGGTAATTTTTCTTTCTTTTGTGGTTTGGTTTGAACTGCTCTGTGTCCCCTTCCCATTTACCATCTAGCATTGTGCCCAGAGACTTTTCTGTGTTTTAATTTATTTTCCTTAGTTGCTCTGTAACATCTAGGAACCAAGTATGCTTTATCAAGTTTATCCTTTGTTTTGTAATAAAAAAATCACCTTTTTTAAGGTGATGGTTTGATTCTTGTCCTGGAAAGTCTGTCTGTCTATGTATCTGCATGCCTCAGACTGAGGGGTCAGCTACCAGAGACTGCAGCTTTTTTTTCTCTTTTCTTTTTTCAAGCTCTTTTGGTGCGAAAGAGCTTGGGGTACCCGGGGGGGAGGGGGGGAGGGGGGGTGTTAAAGTGTTCACCCCTGGTTTTAGGGATAAAATCACTTGATGGTGGCAGAGTTTCTCAAAAATCTGTGTATTGTGATTCTGGAGGGAAGTTTTGTAATCAGTGTCTACAGAGGCAAAGGTTTATTTTCTTTTCTTTTTTGAGCTTTGGGTGCCCTCATCTTCTGCACTGGGTGTGTCAGAGTGGGGAACAGCCCTGACAGCTGTGCTAGACCAAGAGTGGATGCTGCCCAGGGAGTGCATGCATGACTGTGTGGTGTATGTGGCACTTCTGTGTGTGTCCATGACCCCATCCTACTCAGTGGTGGCTTGTGGTGGGAAGGTCGGGAGTAAGGCAGGCCTCTCCAGAAACTCTGAGCAGGAGTGCAAGGTTCCTTTGTGGTAGCCTCATGCAGCTGTCTGCTCTGGATTGGTGCTCCATGTGCACCCATATGCATGAGCTGCTATGCAATCCCCAGGCCAAGAAGGCTGAGCGAGGAGTGTGCAGCCCCCCAACACCCACTGCCTCCCCCTGTGTGTGTCTAGGGAAATTAATGGAACTCACCTGATGGGCCTTCCCTGGCTTTGTCTAAATCCTGGGAGGTGGGTACTGGCTCCAGGAACAGGATGACCTCCTGGCTGGTGGGCATCGTGTCCATACTGGAATCATCTTCCTCCTCCTCCTCCACATCATCATCATCCATGGGCCTGCCTTCCAGAAGGCTGACGATGGGTGTCTCCAGGCCAGAGTCCACGACAAGGAGAGAAAAGGAACCAACCACTCTCCCAGGATGTGATGCAGATGCTCAGAATAGTGACATCACTGGGGTGCTGCTCCAGAACGGGAACTCCATTCCCTGGCCTGTGTGTAGGCCTGCCTGAGCACCTGCTCCTGGGTGCTCATGTGGCCCTCCTGGCCCAGGCTGGCAGCCATCCAGCCTACATATAAGCATTCCTGCGCTTGGTGCAGAGATCCTGTAGGTTAGCCTCCTTTCCCCAGACCTCAATGAGATCCAGGATCTCCACACCAGACAAGGAAGGGGCCCTCTTCCACTGCTGGGAAGGGGCTTGAGAGCAGGCTGCTGGCTCGGTTGCAGCTGTCGAGAGCTTAATGGGAGCCCTTGAGTCACCCATGGCAGCAGTAAATGGATGCTGCTCTGGTACAGGGCTGTCAGGGCCTTCCTTCTGCCACAGGCAATTTCCCTTCTGCCTGCACCTTTAAAGGCTACACGGGAAGGGACACTATAGAGACCAGAGGGGTGTGAACAGAGTGACCACCAGGGCAGCTGTGAGAAGCTCTGGAGGCCAATTATTTTGAAATAATGATAGCTGCACTGTTCACACATCCCCGATTTTGAAATAACTATTTTGGAATAGGTGTTATTCCTTGTGAAATGAGGGTTGATTACTCCAGAATAAGAAACTTGTTATTTTGAAATAACAGGCTTGCTGTGTAGACATCTTGTTATTTCAAAATAACGTTAATTATTTTGAAATAATGCTGCAGTGTAGACGTGCCCCAAGTGATCATTTTTAATAGTCTCAATATAGTGCCAACAGACCATGGTTGTCTGCAGGCAGAATTAAACCTGGGACCTCTGGAGCTTAATACACGAGCCTCCACCACATGAGGTAAAAGCCAATCGGCTGTCGGTGGCCTTTAAATTATGACTAAGCTAAAGATTTTCTTGGATGGAAAAAGAAAAAGACTGTCATCCTAAGTCAGGAGATCTCAAATTTCACTGCACTGCAACCTCCTTCTGCCAACAAAAAATACTGTATGATCCCAGGAGTGGGGGAGAGAGCCAAAGCCCATGCCCCATCACTGGGGAGGGCCTGTAACCTGATATTTGTTGCCCAGGTCTGAAGCCAAAACCTGAACCCCACAGACAGTGCCCTTAAAACAGGATTGCGACCCACTGTGGAGTCCCAACCTACAGTTTGAGAACCCCTGCTCTAAGTAATGAAACAAACCTCCCTTCCATCTCAAAGTCTTGTTCCATGGCTACATGAGAGAGGTTGGACTCAATGGAAGTAACTATTAAATAAACTGCCTGAATTATAGAGGAATAGGCTTTCATGCCACCTACATTCATACAAATTTTGTGTTTGACCATTCATTGTTTAATCTGATCAACTCTCCTCATCTGCACCCTACTCTGGTTCTATGTAACCTAGTTTTATGCTTGAATCAAAGCAAATATAAGCACAGAGACTGCAATATTTATTATCCAGATTTACAGTCAGACCTGAGTTGTGTATAAGTAATTATATAAATTTCACTAGCAGTTGTACTGATTTGACATATTATTAGTATGCACATTTGAAATAAAGTAACTGATTTTTCACCCAAATGCATGAAATAAGCCTGCTTTTAAGATAAAAATTCTTCCCACAGTGCAGAAAAGCACTAATACATTTAAGTTTAAGCATGTGAGTATTCACATTGAAGTCAATTGCTTAAACTTTAGCATATGCTGAATGCTTTGCTGAACTGGGGTCTCAGAAAGTAAATAAAAATATGTTGTATCAGAAAGGTTCAGCAGTTTCCTTAGTAGGGAGGCATTCCTACACCAGGGGTTCATCATTGTAGTATCACGGAACCTACATAGATTATAGTTCCTATGTACACATCCTATTCTTCCTACACAAACATTTTCCCATTTGCTGGATACAGAAAAGTACCTGCATGGAACTGTAAGTGTCTGCTGCATATGTTTGTTATGCTTAAAAGAAGCACATAGGATCTTTTTCCGGGGATAAGGCAACATGCTGCATTTATTGAGCATACATAGATCAATCAATACTTTGATATGCATATGATATATCACACTCATGCACACACACAAGCACGCTCCATCTTGTTGTTACCAATAGTTGCTCCCCCTAACTGGCCAGCTGAGAGAAGGGGGAGGAGTGGAGCCGGACTTCTGCCAATCCAGATTGATGCTCCGATGTTGACAAGATGAAAACTCGGGGTCCCCCTGCAAGATGCCTCAGATTTATCTCCCTCATGCAGCCAGTTAGTCATCCCATACATATGCAGTGAGATACCTGTGATGGATTTTTTAATGCTGCTTCAAAGAAGGTCCTTCCAAGAGCAGGCATTTACTGCTTGACTCCCAAGGCTGTCTATATGCTCAATCTTCTTTTCAATTAGCTCACTTCACAAGTCTTATTGTCCTTGGATCTGGCTCCCAGCCCCTCTCCAATCCTTGCAACTGCCACTGGACATGCTCATCTTCTCCAGTCACACCTCATTCATCTCAACAGAGCAATCAATGAAAGGGAAGAGATCTATTCTACTCCTAGCAAAATGACATTTTTCTTTACCTAACTATTCCTAAGGCCTATAACATAAAGGGCTTGATATAAAGTTTCTATGGAAAAGACTGGATACAAGGTTTCTCTTAATACAAGGCTACATCTATACTGCAGGCGTTTTGTTCAAGAATGGCCGTTGTTGCGCAAAAACTTGCGGAGCGTCTACACTGCACGTGCGTTCTTGCGCAAGTACATTTACAGTAAAGCATCGGAAAAGAGGGCTTCTTGTGCAAGAGTTATTCCTTTCCCCACGAGGAATAAGCCCTTTGTGCAAGAGCTCTTGCACAGAAGGCAGTGTGGACGGGCAACAGGGGTTTCTTGCGCAAGAAACCCCCTATGGCTAAAATGGCCATCAGAGCTTTCTTGAGCAAGAGAGCGCGTCCACACTGCCATGGACACTCTTGTGCAAAAGCACATCTCTTGCTCAAAAGCACATGGCAGTGTGGACACGCTCTTGTGCAAGAATTTTTGTGCAGAAACTCTTGCGCAAAACAGTTCTTGTGCAAGAAGCCTGCAATGTAGACGTAGCCCCAGAGTTTCTATAAGAAGGCTTAACACAAAGATATAAAAGGATTTACAAAGTTTCTCTTAATACAAAGTTATGAGAATGGTACAAGGTTATATGGAAATGTTACATAGATTTATCCACATGTTGACAATCTGTTGTTGCGCCTTAGATTATGTGTGTGGAGATTTATGCTTAGAAGAACCAATTCATTTTCCATGGAAAAAGAGGAAAGGGCTAATGGTGGTAATACATGAAATGATGAGCTCTAATACTGGGGTTTGATAGAAAAGGTGCTGAATGTCTTCTGAGTGGTGCGAGTACTGCCTCCTCAATCATGTTGACATCAATGAGGCCCTCGCATGAGTTTTTTTTCCAGCAATGTCCAGAATTAGGCCCTTAACCTCTCTGTTTCAGTTTGATTTCTAAAATGAGGATAATCAATAATAATAATTGCCTACTTAGCAAGGGTGTTGTGAAGACTAATTTGTGTTTGTAAAGTGTTTTATTGATGTAATTATGTAACTTCTAAGCATTGTTTTGACAGCTTCAGTTCACCAGACCAATTTAAATTAGGATAAGCAATGCCTTTTACTGAAGATAGTTCTGCATTTTTACTTTTACCATGTGAATTCATAGCTTCTCTGAAGAAAAATGTGACCAACTCTATGAAGTATAATTTCTAAAATGTTTCTAATTCATCTTTATCTATAGTCATCTTTTTTTCCCTTAAATTACTTTCCAACCCATTTGTGTTAAGGAGAAAAGTACATATACCACCTACAATCCTTTCAAACTAAACACAGAAGCTTTTAAGCTCAAGAGGTAATTACATTTTATGAGCTTTTCAGGAATGTGTAATAAGGTAAGTAATTCTCAGGTGTTGCCCAGGAGACCTTTAGAAATCACTAAACATAATTCTGGATAGGGTAAATGGCCCTCAAATATGATGATAATGAAGGGAAATATAAGAACAATAAATTACAGATGTTATGAAATTGCTTTCTCCCATATTACCCATACAGCACATTTCATCTGTATAGTCAGAGAGAAGCATAAACAAATTTACCATTTACTGCTTTTATAAGCTAGATGCTATACTTCCCAGATTCAAAATACACACTGGGCCTGGTTCACCAAGTGTTACTTCAGTTTTATGCCTGTGTAACTATATTAAATTCAATGGAATTTACAACATCATCAGACTGGAATAAAGAAGTAGGTCAGCAGACTCAATATGTTTTTCACAGTTGATTTAAGCCCTAATTATGCACATGTAAATTAAGAGGAACTCTGAGCTCGGGCAATGGGTGCAGAGGAAGTTGCTGACCCTTCTACCATGACATCTGCCAGTGACCGAGAATAGCAGAACATAGCCTCTGTCATTCAAAATGCACATGCTGGTGGTCCTCATACAGGACAGAACCATTTTAAACAAGCCAGAATTTGAACACATGTCTCCAAGTGATTTGTTCCTAATTCTCCTAGATAATCCTCTTTGCACTGGCCAGCTAAGAGTTTCTTTAGCTCATGGGTGTAGCCAAATATAAACCCATATGAACGCAAAAACTGATGTCTTTGTGGCTGTGGAGCAGGAACTCCTGTCTGAAGAGCACTGGCTCCTTACCTGATTACAGAACACTGTGGTCAGCTGCCTTCACTCAGTAGCTCAGACTTTTCCCAGCCCCAGATAACTTTGGCAAGAACTATGACCACCCCACTAGTCCAGCTTAACCCACACCTGCCTGTGGGACTGTGGTGATCACCCTGCTTCTCTGGACAGCACTCCTATCATTCAATCCCTCATATGAAGCAAGTTATCCCCTCTATAATTCTGCCCACCTGGCACTCAAATACAGGTTGGACCTCTAAAACAAAAAAGTTTGCTGGAAGGGGAGGCCTATTCTGGCACCTCTGCTGCTGGCCTCTGGGCTCTCCAAGGGGGCCGCCCTCCTGGCAACCAAGTTCTGCTGCTGGCCCCAGTTGCTGGCTGGCACTGCTGCCAGTCCTGGCCACTGGGCTCCCTGGCCTGAGCCTGCTGGCCAGGCGCTGCTCCTGGCCCTGGCCACCAGGCTTCCAGCTGCCATACCCCCAGCTGGCCAGGGCTCTCTCCCTGGACTGGAGAGGTTCAACCTGTACAATGTGTAATAATATATGATGTTGTGATACTTTCAACAACCTAGCAGTGTCTATACTGGGATTTAGGTCAGCTTAACTTACCTGTCTCTGGGTGTGCCTACATGGGAATTACACATCTGTGGTTGGCCTATGCCAGTTTATTATTAACTTGAGTTAATGGGCTGTTTAGTTGTGGTGTAGAGTTCTGGCTTGTGCTGGCGATCCCTAGGACTGCCCAATGTGGGTAGGTCCCAGAGCTTGGGTTGCTGCTGGAGACCAAATGTCTAACCCACAATTTGACAGCCCTTTAGCCCAAATCCGAGTCAGCTGGCACAGGCCAGATGTGGGTTTCTAACTGCAGTATAGAGACCTCCTCTGGGAGACCTAGATAGGTCAACCTCATTTTTAGGTGTTGATCAGGGCAGAGAAAACAAATGGAAACTCAGGGCACAGACAAGAACAGAGGAAGGTAAAGGAAACAAACAAGAAAGCTAGGAGTAGTTTGCTCCTGGAAACAGTTTGCTCCTGGAAAAAGCTAGAGATAACACCTTTAGATCTAGCAGCACCTTAGAGACTAAGAAAACATGTAGATGGTATCATGAGCTTTCGTGGTCACAACCCACTTCTTCAGATGAATGGAATTATTAAAGGTCTAGTTTCTAAAGAAATAGCAGATTGGGTGGTGGAGAAGGAAAAAGAAGGGGAAAAAATGGAAAAGAATAGTCAATTAGGGTATGTCTATACTTGCTCCCTAGTTCGAACTAGGGACGCAAATGTAGGCATTCGAAATAGTCAATGAAGCCGGGATGAGGAGTAATGTTAGTTCGAACCAAGGGGTTTGATTCGAACTAACGCGGCCCGGAGCTCACTTTCACTTTCGAAACAGCTGGCGTTCGGAATAGCGCGCAGCCGAGATTACGCTCATGAAGCACGGGATATTTAAATCCCGGCTTCACTGACTATTTCGAATGCCTACGTTTGCATCCCTAGTTCGAGCTAGGGTGCAAGTGTAGACATACCCTTAGTGTCCATGCTACATGAAGCTAATGGAGAAGGTACTAAGTGTTTTTAAATACCCATTTTTTTTATTATGTCATTAGGATGTGGAATGTAGTGAGCCATCCACCCAATGTCTTTGTTCATACCTCTGTTGAAAGAGAGACATTGACATTGGGTGGATGGTCCAAATGTCCATTCCTGCTTCTTTGCTGCTGAACAGACCATTGTAGATTGCTGCCAGCTAGTGTAAGTTACTGCTGCCAGGCCATAAGTGACTTCAGACTACGTCAGACCTAAGACATGGCAGAGAAACAGGGAGTCATAACTGTCTCTTTGATATTCCTCCCTTTCTTTGCTGAGCAAATGTCAGGTCTGAATAGATACACTTAGAAATGGGGGCTATAGTGCAACAATCCACAGGCTCTACAACTCTTTTAGTGAGTGGGTGCAGTGTGTTGTGTATACCTGAAACAGGGTGGCTGGTATGAAAACACTGAAGAGTTGCAATTGGACAATACTTGTATAGTATTGAGCAAGTAATGCAACTTCTCTACACTTCACCTTTAAAACCTGTATAATATTTACTTGCCAGCCTACCTAAAATGGGGACCATGAGTGCTAATTAGATAATACTTGGAGGGAGTTTTAGAAATGGAAAGTGCTATACAAATACTAAAGGCTAGATTGTGACTTAAGTAACAAATAGTAGTGCATAAACTGCAGCAACCTAGGAATAATCCTGGAAAACACAGTGACATAGACACAGTACTCTTATCCCCCTGTGCCTCTCCTGCTTCCTCCTTCCCCTTTGGTGATTGACGGGACTCTAGGCTTGCAGCCTATGCTAACACCGTGTTGCTATCTCTCAAGCTTTTGTCATGAATGTCATGATGATTGTTTTTCTTAGCACTCTAGCTCTTGGAGTCGTGTGTCTGTGATGTTTTCAGCCGTCATTCTTAAAGGAAAAAGTAAGTTTTTCGCCCTCATGGCTGTGGAGAAAATTTCAAAATATGACCCCGCTGTACCTTAAAGGCTCAAAAACCAGAAATGAAATAAAAAGAATGGAAAGTCTATTATTTTAGCATTATCTCATTATTATAAAGCCAATCTTATGATTTTGGGTGAGCCTAAGTCATTATTTTTGAACATTTGGGGTTGGCAAGACTTCTAATAGCAGACTACAGTACTCTCTAGGATGGTTTAAATACACTGGCCAAAAAATGTCAAGTCTTTGTTAATTTTTATGCCCTTCTCCATTCACTCTGGAGGAAGGGAAATAAGCAGGCATACAGATAACCCATACAAGAATTTAAGGGAATCCACAGTCAAATTCACAATCAAGCTCTACCTTATTATTTTTAGGTCTCCAAAATCTCACAAAATATTTGTAAATACAGTAATTCCTCATTACACGATAGATGCATTTCTGAAGATGTTCGTGCTAAGCAAAAACGTGCTATGTGGGGTCAATTTTCCCATTAAAAATAATAGAAAAGGTGGGGGCTGCATTTCAGGTGGTGGTGGCAAAGTCAATTTTTTGTTGGTGCTGGGTGTCAATGTCAACAATAGATGATGTAGATGGAATATATCCCCCAACCCCACGGCACAGGGAAACCCTGCTCTCAACTTACACCTCCTGCGGTGCAGGCAGCTGCTGCACTCCTCCTCTGGGGCCGACGCCCCCCTCCCGCAGCATGCCCGGCACACTTCTGGCTTCAAGGCGCAGGACCCGTTTAGGCGTAGGGCCGGGTGAATCGGCCTAAGGCCAGCGCTGCTTGTAGCAAGATATGGCGCTTTCTAAACTTTTTGTTACTTTTGAGCTCCGTTCACTATCAGGATCATTCTCATAAAAAATGTTTATTACATCACTTAAAAACACAAGTTGCCGCAGTTTGTTAAAACACAAAGATAAACACGTGAGTCAGCGGAGGAGCGCTGTGAACACGTGTACTCATCCCCTCATGCGTATTACCACTGTTTTCACCAACTTATACCGCTGCGTGAAGTAGTCTGCCACTTGATTATTTTCGTGTTATTTCAGGGACAGTCGTGTTATTTGAAAAACGTTCCCTAAAAAAATCATGCTATTGTGAAAAAGAGTTAAGCGGGCACATGTTAAATGAGTAATTATGGTAATACACTTGAGCAATTAAGAGTAGATGATTCTCAGTAGATTACTTCTTAAATTGTTGTGTTTCTCATGGGTCTTAAATATCAGTTTGTTCCAAGAAACAGTTATACTTTTATATCAGTTCATTGTCTAAATAAATTACAAAGGGAAATAATGTGGTTAACAGGATGCTGTCAAGTCTACAAGATCTTCAGTCATGTCTACCAATTTTATTAGGTAAATATTGCCTTTATTGTTTCTTTTATAGAACCAAAGATGTACGAGGCATTAAACAAATAAACAAGCGGACAGTCTCTTTCAGGAGAATCTCTTAGCCTAGTAGCAAGGGACAGAGTACTACCACTGTTCTTTGCCTGCGCTGTATTTATAACAAACCATTTTTTTTCCCTGAAACACTTAATATAACTGTCACTCTAGGACAATAGCTGGCAGATAACTGAACTGAAGCTCTAACTGTATACTACAAAGGTTTCTAAAGTGTGGTACGTGGGCCATTGGTGGTCCAGGCAGTGGCACTTAGTGGCGATCCATAAACAGCTGGATAGCTGGCTGGTTGTACAATGATGTCTTCTTTGTTTCCTGTGGAGAAGAACAGAATGGATGAGGCAGGGAAATGAAACAGGGTGAAAGTAGATGGTGAGAGCAAAGCCCCGGGTGGCAGTGGGGAGACCAGGAGGAAAAGTGGAGATCCCGGTGCATTGACCTCTCCTGGTCCAGCAAAGTACCTGATCTGGGATCGGTCAGGTCCCAATGGTGCCGGACCAGGGAGGTTCAACATGTATAAGAAACTATATAGAATAGAATGACTGAGGCTATGTCTAGACTGCAGGCTTCTTTCAGAAGAAGCTTTTTCAAAAGAGATCTTCCACACTGCCAAAGTGCATCAAAAAAGCAATCTGCTTTTTTGAAAGATAGTGTCCACACTGAATGGACGCTATCTTGCATTTAAACTGTGATTACTGTGGGCGGAATGGCCATGAAGGCACCTATGCTTTTTCCTCTTTCCTCTTCTTCCAAAAGAACTCCCTCTTCCCCGTCCACACATGCCTTTTTCCAAAAGAGCTTTTTCAAAAAAAGGCTTCTTCCTCGTAGAAAGAGGATTACTGCTGTCAGAAAAACCCCTCTGTTCTTTCGATTTTCTTTCAAAAGAATGCAATTGCAGTGTGGACATAATTGATGGGTTTTTTAGAAAAACATCTGTTTTTCCAAAAAAACTCTGTAGTGTAGACATACCCTGAGAGAGAAAGTGACCCATGAAGCAGTGAATGAGAGAACTGGTTTATTGATACATTAAGTTGCGATCCACGATGTGAAAGAAGCTTGAGAATCCTTAGCATATTATAAACTGTGTTGTGGAGAGTTAGAAAGTAGCTTCATTTTCAGGGGAAATTTCTAAAAGTGTGATAGTGTTGTTGTTTATGTTCAGTAAAGTAATTCTAATGTAAGCTTGGTGATCTACAGACAAAAATTACAAGGTTCTTGAACTGACATTAAAAATATAAGCAAAATATATAGTAGGGATGTTAAATTTAGTTTAATCAACTAGTTGACTATCCTATAAGTTTTGCTTATTGGTTAGTCAAATACAGTAGTCGCTTACATCCCTAATATATTGCTAAAGGGAATGGAATCCAATAACAAGTGCTAGGATTGAGGAGGTGACATTTAGCATCTTGGTAGATCTATGTTTGTGGTTTTGTTTTGAAAGTTGTCTTTTGTTGGTTCTCACATTCTCTCACATCCATCCTGTTAGAATTCGTAGAATGGTGAGCCAGGATTTGCAGACCTCTTGCAAGAAGTGGATTCTTGTGAGAGACTTGGAGGAAATAGAGGAGACCTGGGGGTTAGTGAGCAGGCTACACATGTAGGGGTTGCATGGAAGATGGAACAGAGATGAGAGTGGAAGATAAAAAATAGGAGTGTTACGTGCTACAAAGCAGTTGAGTAAAATGAATTTATTTTTGCATTCCTTACTGTAGCGTAATAATAACAGTTATGTTGACTGCACTGGGAGACAAGGAAAAACCCTGCAGCTACAGGATGGGTTGGGAAAGTCCTGACTCGCTTGGCCAGAATTCCACTAGCAAATTTGGAGGCACTAGAATTCCATCGCCCTGTGCTACCTTGGCTTCACTGCTTACTATGGAGGGGCAGAACTATCACTCTTCTTGCATCCTTTGGGGATGCTAGTACCAAGGCTAGTCTACCTCCTTGCATCCTTTCCTCCACCTGTTTGCACATATCACAGAACCTACTACATTCTAGTCCTGAGTAAATACAACATAAGAGGAGCAGAACACTGGAAATGTAGTCAATTACCATTAGTGAACATATTTGTTTAAGGTTATAGGAACTTTAGATTAGGACCACGGTTTCTATGTTGTATTAGACTGAGTAGCTTCAAAGCAGTGTGCTGATAAAAATACTACAGTATTTTCCCTCATACAATAAATTATAGAAGCATAGCTGAACTAGGTGTCTGCTCACTCCATTGCTATTTCTAAGGAATAAATAGTAAAGGATTTCAGTCAGAGGATGGAAATTGTAAAACATGGATTTTTATAGATGATATTTTACTCCTGTTAGATGTAAAATTAAAATTTGTGATAGTCAAAATATAGTCTGTGATCTTGGGGGAAAAATCAGGTTTAACATAAATCACCAGGAAAAAATTTAAAAAATCATTTTCTGCTGAATAAACTTACAAGAAAAGGCTTTGGAAAAACTAAAGACTTGGGCTGACCTACCCTTAAAATGGTAAAATATTTAATATTTGATTTGCTGGTAATTTAAATGGAAATATATAGATAAAACACAGGAGAGATTATATAAACCAGCAGTGTCACTCAGATGTTAACACCAAATTTAAATTTGCTAAGAGAGACTCATTCACAATTAATCTATATCATTATAGGAAAGGACTGGCGTAATAAACATTCTCTAGTTTAGATGTATTTTGTACGTACTCACTGTTATTTCCATTAAAATTGTCTAATGAGCCAAAGTAAATTAAAAAAAAGTTTCCATGATGATGGAGCAAGGAGGAAATAGACTCAGTATAATTTGCTGCTTGTGCAAGTGTGAGGCTCTCCAAGGAACTTAATGGAGTCTCATTCCTGTATACAGAGCAAAAGACTGAATTTGATGGCATTTTCTTCACTCTTCCTCCTCTCTTAGGCCCCCTATTCAAACAACCATGTAGGCATGTCCCTAAGTCCTAGTAATTGCAGTGGGCTTTAACCATCTGCTTTAAGGGAAGGTTTAGATTTTCCCATTTGAAACCCTTATCTCGGTTTAAGGTCTACATTTCCGTTTGTATGCTGATGGTACACTAGTTTTCACGAAAAGTGCTTATTGGTAACTACCATCTAGCTAAGGGGCGGGCAATAATTTTGGAAGGGGGGGGCCACTTCACAAATTTCAGAAGTGGTCACAGGCCAACCCAGAAGGGGCAGGGCCTCAAGCAGAAGGGGCGGGATTGAGAACTACCCTTCTGCACATGGTGACCTTATTTTCTGAACTAGCTGCAGCTAGTAAAAACAGTTTAAAACACTTAATCTGTTTCATAATTTAAATTAATTTTCTCATGTTAGTTTATCAAACTTCATTTTAAATAAAGTAAAATATGTCAAACTCAAAAGGTTTCAATGTTTTCTTTATTTATGGCAGGGGTGGGGAACCCTTTTTGGATCTGGGGGGTCACTGATCTAAAAAAAAATCAGTTGGGGGGCCACACTAGTGAGAAGCAAATAACTCATCCAAAACCCCCCAACACTCCCTGATGTGTCCCCAACTGAGACACCTCATTTCTCTGGTGCCCCAGCCTCACAGGGTGAGGGGAACAGAAGGGGGTCACGGAGGTTCAGGGCTTCCCATAGACCAGATTTACTTTTCTGGGGTTCTAGAGTTAGTGGATTTTATGGGGTAGGGACAAAAATGAGGGGTACAGTGCGCGAGACAGGGCTGCCAGGAGGAATAGGGATGGGGTGCAGGATCTGGGAGGGAGCTGAGGTGCAGAAGCAGTCTGGGAGTAGGGTGTCTGGCCAGGAGAGAGTGTGCAAGAACAAGGGATGGTGTCGGAGCAAGCTGAGGGTGCCAGGTCTTGGGGAAGAGGGAAGTCACTGGGCATAAGGGGAAACCTTACCTGGTTTCGTGCCTCCTTGCAGCAACAGCTGCAGCCATGCTGTCCTGGCTGCCCTGGAGGGAGGCCCCACTGCCGCTGCCATGCAGTCCTGGAGGCTGGAGACACCGCTGCAGCAGCCATGTGGTCTGGGGGCTGGCCCTGAGGCACCGTGGCCACAGGCCGCACCCAGAGGCCTGAGGTGCTGCTGCCATGGTCATGCAGCCTGGGGCAGCCCCAGAGGCTAGAGGTGCCACAGGCCGGCCTAGAGGCGTCACGGCTACAGGATGCCCAGGAGGCACCAGTGCAGTGACCATGCAGCTTGGGGCCAGCCCCAGAGGCACCACAGCCACGCGTCCCCAGGCCACCCCAGAAGCCAGAGGCACGCGGCCTGGGGCTGGCCCCAGTGGCACCATTACCACACCTACGTGGCCTGGGGCCGGCCCTGGAGGCGCCGTAACCATGCCCACGCAGCCTGTGGCTGACCTGGAGGTGCACTACCATGGTCCGGGACCAGCCCCAGAGGCGTGCTACTATGATCCAGAGCCAGCCCTAGAGGCACCAATATCACGGCCACACAGCCTGTACTTGGCCCTGAAGGTGCCGTGGCAGCAGCACCTCCAGCCTCCTGGGCCAGCCCCAGACTGCATGTCTGTGGTGGTGCACCTCTGGGGATGGCCCTGTTGAGGAGCCTCAGCCCCAGCACTGCCTCTTCTCCAGAGGCTGCGCAGGGGGAGGAGGGCGGGGCTGAGCTTCTTCCCCTGTGGCACACGTTGATTGAGGGCAGGGCCTGGACTTGCCTCACAGGCCAGTTCAAAGCTCAAGGCAGGCTGGATCCGGCCCACTGAGAGGCTTTTGCCCACCCCTGATCTAGCTGCATATTTGAGCAGAGATACAACTGAAGATCTTGTATAACTTGTAAACTAAGCCCATGTCTTTTTCTGGACATACAGTAAAAGACAGGTTTTTTTATAGTGTGTGAGACTCTGACTCATTGCATAGAGCAAATGAAACATCTTAGTATTGTAGGAAACATGGCAGAGAACTCAAGGAACTGGTTGCAACGTTTCCAAATTTCTCTTGAGGCAAATGGTATTACAGAGAAATCAGTGATGTGACAACTTCCACTCTGCAGCATGTGGCAGGCCCAGAGGCACTTGAGATCTACGATACATGTAATTGGAAGCATGAAGGGACAACCAGCTGATGCACAATATTGTTCAAAAATGTTAAAAGTACTGTAATGTATGCAAGAATGTCTCCTGGGATACTTATGTAACTCTTCTGCCAGGTGCAGCCAGCTGTAATCCGGGCTGGGTTCAATATGAGGAGGTTACTTACCTCAATAGTAACTGATGTTCACCACATTAGGTTGGTGAACTGCCACTGAGCCTCAGAGCGGAGATTTTGTAGCAGTGTCCCTGGAGCCACGCATGTGTGCACCAGCAGCCACGTGCTGTTAGGCTGCAGGCATTGTGCATGTGCGAGCCCCCCCTCCCACTCCTCAGTTCCTTCTCTACCCCAAAACAATGGCTTGAGAAGGCCAGAATCCCAAAGTAGGGGGAGGAAGGGAGGGTTGTAGAGCACTCACAGGAACACCCATCTCAAAGAACGTTAGTTACTCTTCTTCTTCGAGAGATGTCTCTGTCACATTAGGTGACTACACAGCAATTTCCCTTTAGGGACGTAGGGACTTCGGATCTGGCAGAAAAGCAGTGAAAGAATTGCCTTAGCTAGTTTCAAGTTGGAAAAGTCCCTGCGTAAGTGCATAGTGCTTTGCAACTGTGTGGTCAGAGGACCATGTGGCAACTGCACAGATGTCTCTTATGGGTACTTTATGGAGGAATGCTATTGAGGTAGCCATGGCTCTGGTTGAGTGTACCCTTGGGAGGCAGCACGTCTGACTGTGTGCAGCAAAGCTTGATGCAATCTGAGATCCAATGGGAGAGTCTCTGTGATGGGACAGCTCGGCCATTATTGCGGTTTGCTATAGAAACAAATAGTCTGGGAGACGCTTGGAATGGTCTTGTTTGCTGCAGATAAAAAGAGTGCGCTCTGCACAGGTCAAGAGTATGCATTTTCATCTCGAAAGAGCTGGCGTGTGGTTTGGGGAAGAAGGTGGGAAGGTGTATTGTCTGGTTGAAGTGGAAAGATGATTGTACTTTGGGGAGGAATTTGGGATGGATACATAACGTGACCTTGTCTGTAAAAAAGGTCATGTATGGAGGATCTGTGATCTCTCCTAGCCATCTGGCTGAGGTAATGGGTACGAGGAAAAACAGTTTTCATGGGCAAGTATAATAATGAGGTGGTCGCCATTAGTTCGACAGGCAGTCTAGTTAGAGTATTCAATACTAAACACAGGTCTCCCGGTTGCATTGGTGGACGGATATCTGGATAAAGTGCCTGCAGGCCCCTTAAGAACATCTTTGTGAGTGGATGAGCAAATATCTACTTCAGACTGGAATGTAGTAATAGCCACAAGGTGAACTTTAATGGAGCTTATTGCGAGGACCGCTTGTTTAAGGTGCAGAAGATAGTGGAGGATGGTAGGTAAGGAGGATGTTGAAGGAACCAGCTGGTGACGAGCACACCACATTGAGAATCTTTTCCATTTCTGAAGGTAAGTCTTGCGGGTGCTCTGCACTCTACTATGTAAAAGGACAGTTCAAACTTGCTGTGAACAGGTCAACTCTAGGTCAGAGAACCATTGAGGAGCTACACCTTCCGTTGTAGTGAGTGGAGGTTTGGATGGCTGTCATGAAAGCCTGGGTGAAGAAGGAGATCCCTCATGAAAGGTAAGTAGATCAGTGGGGCACAGGACTTCACCACTAAGCAGGAAAAACCATGGTTGTCATGACCATGCCGGTGCTATAAGTATGAGATGAGCCTCTGTCCCTCCTTATCTTGTGAACTACTCTGTTCAATAGGGGTATAGGAGGAAACACATAGAATAGGTGAGATGTCCATGCGATGGGGAAGGCATCTCCCATTGATCCTTTGTCTATTCCTGCTCTGGAACAGAATAGGGGGCATTAGCTGTTAGACTGTGTGGCAAGCAGGTCTATGGTAGGGTGACACCACAAGTGGAACATGACTGTCAATATGTACGGGTTCATTTGCTACCCGTGTTGGAGGGCTCTGCTGAATGCATCTGCTGTTGTATTCAGGGCCCCTGAAGGATGCACTGCGGTGATAATTGTATTGTATTTCAGGCACCAGTATTTCAGGCACCAGTTCCAAAGTACTATCGCCACTGTGCAAAGTGCTCGAGATCGGGCTCCGCCATGCCGATTTATGTAAAACATTGCTGCGACATTGTCGATGTACCATGTGACGTGCCTGTTGGTGATGAATGGGAGGAATTTGACACATGCATTCCTGACTGCCCACTGTTCTAGGCCTTTTATTGCAAGTTCTTGTCAGTGCTGGACCGTAGGCCCTGGCAGGTATGATGTTGTAAATGGGTGCCCCATCCTGTACGAGATGCATCTGTCATCATGGAGACAGATGGCTCTGGTGGGTGAAAGGGGACTACGGAACCAAGGTTCCATGGGCTCCGCCACCAGCATAAGGATTCCTTTGCTATCTCTCGAAAGGCTAGAGATTTGGATAGCGGGTAGACATTGGGTTTGTACACCTGTCTCAGCCAGCTCTGTAAACATCTCATATGCAGATGCGCATTGCTGACTATGAAGTTGCATGCTGCCATGTGCCCCACCAGCTGAAGGCATTCGAGAGGTGTTGCGTGGGGGCTGGATTGTAAGGGATGACTGACTGGGCAGGGCTGATTAATCACCCATGAAGCTGTGCTGTCCCACAGCTTAGAGGGAACACATGTCCCCACCACAGTTCCCTGTAAGCTGCAACTTTGTGGCCATGCATCTGCCTAGACAATGCTTCTCAGGCCCTCAAGGAACCCACCAACCCACCCCCAACTCAGCCTGGACTCCAGCCTGCTGAACCCCCCACTGCTGCAGTCAAAGATTGAGCGCCAGAGTATTGATCCTCCAGTAAGTGGAGAATTAGCCTGAGTGATGTACATGTTACATATAATGGGAACTAACAAGTTAGCCTATGAAAATTGGGCACAGTTTAGTGGGAGTATAGAAGTACACAAAAGGAAGAAGGGCTGAAACCTTCATCAATATGTATGAGTCCCAGTTGGGTAGGAGTGGTCAGCACAACACATAATAAATAAAAGCTGTATCCTGGATTAGGTGCCTTCAGACACTCCAGCATGAGAACCAGTGTAGTGAGGGGTTCGAGAGACCATGATTGACATTCGGGGGTTCCACAACAGAAGATGTGAGCAATACCAATCTTAGGTCTAAACACTCTGTACAATCTTTCTGTCTGCAAGGGCATGTCAGTGTTTGTGAGATTTGGCATCTGTTTGGTGCTAATAAAGGGACTGGTGATAAACTGTTTCTTATGTGCTCCTCACATCGTTCATTCTAATAACATTGGTGGTAATCTTCCTGATCTGTAGTCATTCTGGAAACTGATCCCTTATCAACCACTGCAAGTTAAGAAATGAATCAGTACACCAATCCATTAATTAAGGCTACATCTGCATCTACCTGATTCTATTCTCATTGAAGTCAATGGGAGTTTTACTGTTGACTTCGGTAGCAAAGAGTTTTGTAAGTACTAAGCGTTTTCAAAAATCCCACTCTGTGTTCAATTCAATTTTTCTTCCTATTTTACCAGAATCTGAAGGAAATAATGCTGAGGGGAACCAAAGCAGAAAAGTGCTGCCCAGAACCTGATCAACTGTCATTTTCTACTTGAGAGGCTTCTAAGAGGAACCTGATGA
Source organism: Rafetus swinhoei (assembly GCA_019425775.1). Taxonomy (NCBI): domain Eukaryota; kingdom Metazoa; phylum Chordata; order Testudines; family Trionychidae; genus Rafetus; species Rafetus swinhoei. The sequence continues at coordinate 30,623,416 of CM033447.1, read as the reverse complement.
CCTTTCAGTACCTAGCTATGATTCAGAAGGCTTACGTGGTGAATACAGCAAAGCATGATAGCTAAAGTGCAATAAGGACTATGAGGATTTTTGCACAGATGAAACCCTTCTATCACACTTGAGTGTGTGAGTACCCTTGATGATGCCAGACTGTGTAGTCAATGTGTTGGTGTTATAATAGACCTGGAAGTAATGTGGTTTTTGTCCCACTCCCAGTTCATATAACTAGTTGACATTTTCAGAATTTCAAAATGTTTGATGACCAATTTAGTTAAGGGGTGAATTTTTCATGAAAATTTTCCCATGTTTTTTCTCATTTTTCTCTAGTTCCTATACAAATATCTAAACTGTGGCAGTACTAATACAGCATATATATGCTCCCTGAAAAAAAAGACTTGCCTAGGATTTAAAAGGTCACACTGCAGGGGCTAGCACAGGGAAAATAATTCCATAAGATTTAATATCCTGTCTCAGAGCCCACATGTGCAGTTCCCACCAACTTCAGGAGGAGTTTTGAGCATAGCTTTTATCAGGCTAATGTGGTGGCATGTGTAGGAATTCCGTGCCTGCCCAAGGCTTGCAGTTTGGGGGGCTGAGAATGCTTCCCAGTCCCTCAAACTATGCCCATGGTTTTGGGCACACAAAGAATATAGAAGAGTTTGGCTTTGTATTTCCTTTGAGTACATTCCAGAGAATAAACTGATAATACCATGATGATTTTTAAGAAAAGTAAAAAATACTAATTTTTACTTCATAAAAGTGGGCTGGATTCAGACCCGGCTTTGGGGCAAGGCAAGCAAGGCAGTTGCCCAGTGTCTTGCACTACCTGGCACCTGCCTACCTGGCTGCTCACTCACTTCCCTAGCTAGAAGCTGCCAGGCCACACGGTTCAACCGACCACAGCGTGCCACCTTGGGCCGTGTAAACTCTTTGGCCAAGCCTAGCTGGAGTCTATGCCCACTTCTGCTTCCTGCAGTCCTTTTGACTTCTGTGGGCTACATAGGGTTGTAGAGGCAAGATGGGTAAGGCTGGTAATCTCTTTTGTTGGACCCAGTTTCTGATGGTTACCTTACATGGGATCATGTAAAGCACAGAATTTAGGACAATATACTGTACTTTCATTTTGCTGCTTATAAGAATGTAAAACATTGAAAGCCCTCCAGGAGCTATTGACCTTATGGCACTTTTTAAATTTTGTGTTGCATTATTATTGCCCACATGTAAAGTTTTTCATGGTCAAGGCTGTCCTGCAAGCATTAAATAAATGCTAAGTAAATGTTAAGTAAATGAGATAGAATTTGTCCACAGAATATTTTTCAACATATGAGATTGTATTTTATTTAATGCTCTAAGTTGCCTCAATGTATATAGCTAACTACATAGTGGGTCTGCTCCAAGTGCTATTATTAATAACTAGCCAATTAGCCGTTCTTAAGACAGGATTTTCAAGTCTCTCCTCCACGTCGGTCTTCTCTCCTGAGCCTCTGGTCTCTCGCTCCATGTCTCTTTCTCTCTCTCTCCTCCTCCTACTGCCTCCCCCTCTCTCTCTCAGCTCTCCTCCGCCTTCTGCCTCTCTCTCCGTCTCTCTCTTTCTCTTCTCCCCCTCCTGCCTCTCACTCTCTCTCCGCTCCGTCTCTCTCTTTCTCTTCTCCCCCTCCTGCCTCTCACTCGCTCTCCGCTCTCCTCTGTCTCCATCGGGGATGCACGCTTGTCCAGGCCCTGCCCCCCGGGCGTGTACGTCACCCCCCCACCCACCTTCGCCTCCCGCCGTGGTGCTCGGCTAACTTCTGCGCCGCTCAGCTGGGCCGCTGTGGGGGAGCAAGTGGCGTAAGCGGCCATTTGGGCCCCATGCTCCCCATGCAGCATCTTCTTCCTCAAAAATTGAGGTTTATAGATTCTTTCAAAAAAAGGGGTCTTTTTCTAAAGAACCGCATCTAAACTGCTTGCTTTTTCGAAAAAAAGTTCCAAAAAGCGATTGGAAGAAGATATGCAAATTACCGACGGATTTGCATATCTTCTTTTGAAAGTGAAAGCAAGTCTAGACATACCCTTAGGTAGTGAAAGGGGAAGGGAAAGTATACATTCACACAGAGAAATTTAACCAAACAACCAAAATGAAGAAAAATGCCTTGATTGTGACTAAATACACCTTTTCCCAATACTCATGATCTGTGCTGATCCGTACTTCAAGGCCCAGTTCACTCCCATGTCCAATATTTCTTATAGGCATGGTAATTCTGAGTACTGCATCTGCTCCCTGCAGCCCTTAACTTAGAATTCACACAAAGGAAGAGCAGACCAGATAGCTATATCCAATTAAAATTTCAGCACTGTATCTCATTCGTTCTTCTGGCCCTCTGCTAAGACCCTTGGCAGCTACCTGAGTTTAACCCTTTAGTCACCAGATGCTGGCCAGAACTACTCCTATCCATCACAGTGTCATTAATCAATCAGTGTTTTTTTTTTTAAAGGCATTGTCTGTCAAATCAGAGCTGCAATATAAGTAAGTGTTAGTAACCACATGTAATCATGTGTGAATTTTGGCATTCCCTAAAGGTTTTGCAACTAAAGTTATTCACTGATCTTTTAGAAAACACTGTCATCAGCAAAATCAAGGCGACCGAAGTAATCTTGGAGTTCAGGTATTTTTTGCAGAATGCTGAGAACTGCACTTTTTAAATTGAAGTATGTTTTAAAATTTAGTATTTATCTTCATAACTCATAGTTGATCTTTTGTGAAGTGAAACTGTTAGTGGAGCATGCCTTTTGTAAAAAAAACCTAACATTTCATAAAGATGACAGTTAAAATATGTCACCAGTTAATGGACTTTTTTTTAAAAAGGCATAATAAATAGGTAACACTGAGCAGTTTATTTAGATTTTGTAGGTGATGGTGATTGTTGTGGGAAGTTTGCAGTTAATATTTGCTTACAAAAGGCTACTGTTACCCATGCTTAGTGGTGCTTTATTCCACAAGTAGCTTCACTGATTTCAAAGGAACTATCTGTGGAATAAAGGACTACCCAATGTGATTAAAGGTAGTGGAATCTCATCTATACCCTATAAGGATTTGTATGATGCATATGAGATGTAATTCTTGCATACACAATGCTAAAATGTATTTCCACGGGAGACAGTCAGATAAGTAAAAGGATCTGTAAATGACAAAATATGTAGTGATGCTCAAAAAATTAAGTATATTGAGAAAAAGCAAGGCCTATTGGATGTATTATAGCCACTGGCTGGTGAAGACCCCGTCCAGAAAGCTCTCAAGTCACAGGTAGACAGACAGGGTTGCTCTACTAGGGTAACATGGGTTGGTTCTAAGGATACTATTACTGCAAATACACAGACCTAGAGACAACAGTAGCAGACAACAGGAACCACCCGTAAAGCATTCTGTTCCGTCAATTTCAGAACACCATACAGCCGGGGCAGTCAGAGGAGGGATCAAATTTTCAGAAACTCTGAACTAGCTACCCCTATCTTTGAAAATTCCGCCCCCCCCCCCCCCCGCCAGTTTTAAGAGATTCCATAATTAATTAATCCAGTTCTTTGCAGCATATACCAAAAGATCCTTTGAAAAATCACCCAGTAGCACATACCTATTTGGTAGACTATTATGAGTCATTACTTACATGGTCATATACTATTATTCCACATGATCCTGGCCTCAGTCAGTGCATGGCACAAAAGGTGCTGATTTATTGAGGAGTTATTCAACATTTTTGTTTTAACTCAATTACTCACTGTGTGGGCTTAGACATTATTTATTGTATATTAGATTTACCTGGAGTTGCTGGGGTCCTTAACTCAATTAATTTTTGTTTTTTGGAAAATAAAATGAAAATGTACATACTTCACTTAAGTCATTGCTCTGGGGTGGGGTTGGGGAAGAGGGATTCAGTATGCAGGCTACCCTGGGGAGGGAGGACTACCCCAGTCCTCTCACACTGCAACAGTTTGGGTCCAGGTAAGAAGAGCCACTCCATGGCCATTGCAGCTGCAGCAAGCATAGCTTGGGGAGGGATGCATCAGGGGAGGGGTGCTAGGGAACAGGCAGACATACAGACGTACAGACACACGATCAGACAAACTCTCTCAAATTTATAGTAGACTAATCACTGGAGACACACTTCTCAAAATACACAGAAGCAGATAGTTTGTAGTTATTTCTTTTAGAGTGGGAAGGTATAAAGCTGAAAAACTGGAAATCAATGTCAAAGGAGAAAATATTGACCTCAGAAGAGTATGTTTCTTTTCAAGCGGGCCTTTTTATATATAAATGTATATGTACAAGTAAGCAATAGCACTTAATAGATTGTGTAGCTGTAGTAAAATATTTGCAAGATACGTCTTGTGTGACTAGCCTCTTGCTTGGAGCATTTCAATAGAGTACTTATCTCACTGTAAAAATAAGTTATTTTGCTTGACTTTTCATAAGGTTATTATTGCCAATAAAACAAATGGAAGTTATATGGAAATACTACTAAACTGTATTTCTTATAAAATTCAATATATTTTGTGAAAATTTGTATTGTTTAATTGTGAGCTAAGTTCATCTGAATTTAGGTATTATACAGTTTTAATAGAAAATACAAGGTTCTAATGTCAAATTGTAGACAAAATATGATGTTTGTATGAGTCATAAGTGTTATATGTGTAATGCGGAAGTCGAATATTTTAGGATAATATAGTTTAGTTTTATATGTAGAACCTTGCTAGCCACCCTTTTTGACTAGCAGGAAGGAATGACCTAGTGCCATTGGTAGATATGCATTGAGTAAGCTGTCAGTGCTTACTCTGATGTTGAGGCAGAAAAAGACCAAAAGAGTTTGTGACTTATATGGTCATCCTTACTTTTAGGATGTTTTATTTTCTTTTTCTATATTATAGATATTTCTATAATGATTATGTCAGATTCTCAGAATGTATTGTACTATTGTTTGTTACAAAGAAGCTGTGTAATTCTTATTTGAGTGAAAGTGGAATGCATGCATAAAAACAGATATGTGTGTGAAGACCATCACCGGATCCAGTGGCCAAGGGAAAAGTGAGACTAAGAGGTACCCCAAAAATGTCCATGATATCTGATGCCCAATGAGGGGCAGACTGGCAATCCTGATGCAAAGAGAGCAGTCCCACCAACAGGGTGGCAAACGGGGTATTTACCATTTACCCCAAGGCCCTTTAGAATCATCACCAGATTGCCACGTGGCATGCTCCCGAGCCCTACGCTGCACTCCCAGCTGGCTCTGAGGACCAGCAAAGGGAGGGCATGTGGTGCCTTGCCCCAGGCCTGTCCCTTTTGCCTGAGGCCCCACCCTTTCTGGGAGTGCAGAGCTAGCCCCAGCCTCCCTCACCCCACATTGCCCAGAGGCCCAGCAATCCTGTTGGTTCCCCTGTAAGACAAGCACTCCCTGAGAACAAGATAACAAATCCTACCAAATCCAGAGCGTGGCAACTCCCAAAGGGAGTTTTTTAGGATGATGATGAAGGATGACAATGAAAACGATTTTAGGATAAGCACTCATTAAGGAGTAACTGATTGCAATACGATGGTGCAAAATCCATAGACTTGAATGGGAAAGAACTACTATAAGGATTTGCTGTGGTTCTTTAGTTCATCCTGAAAAGTCCCAGAGCATTGGATCATGACTGAAAGAACCTGGCTCCTCCACTTGGGCCAAATCTAACTAGCCACTATATTGGTCTGAGCTACAGACTGGTAGCTATAACAATGTCAATAATACCAGCAGAACTGGTATGTGTGTGTGAATACATGCACTGATTTTAATGTTATTGTCTCAATAAACACAATATTGTCTTTTCCCCAAAAAAATTCTGTGTACTTACAACAATATTGCTGCTTTGGGCACAATAGCAGCCTTAGCTATAATTATTATGTTTGACAACATGTGAAAGTGGTGGATTAGATTCTGTTCTCATTTTCACAACTGTAAATTGGTTATGTCACTTGGTTTGTGCTTAATTTACAGCGGATAAATAAGGGCAGAGAGTGACCTACATAGCTGCCTGGAGGAAAATGTAATATTTCACATCTGTTGGACTTACTATAATAAAAATCAAACATGGTGGCTCAGATGGAAAGAAATAATTTATTATTTGGACATTATGAAAGCCTGGATGCATAGTTCTTTACAATAATTACATTCAGGCTACAGTCATTCAGTTTTGCTTTTGAAGTCAGAGCGTTCTAATTGGAACATGGAAGCAAATCTACAAATTGAAGTCTTAAGCACAGCTCTGTAGCCTGGTATGAGAGATGACTAGCTGGTCTACAATAATAGAGGAGCATGTCCATTCTGTTGCAGGCAAGCAGAATCAAGGAGGAAGGGGGTGCCACAGTACAGGCATCAGCCGCAATGTGGTGTCCTAAAATTTCCTATGGCTGCCTATCTCCTGCTATTTTTTTTGACAGGGCTACTGACCTAGTAAATGGGAGGGAAGCAGTTAGATAGAGTCACACAAGACAGTCTCAGAGGCAAACTAGGGAAATGTGGTTTAGATGAAGTTACTACATGCCTGGTGCACAAATGGTTGAGAAACTGTACTCAAGAAGTTTTCAGTAGTTTTCTGTCAGACTGGGAGGGTGTGTCACGTTACTGGATTTTGAGGGGAGCAGCCATATCACTGTTGCACCCATGGGGGGGATGTGTTGGCCCAAAAGTGGTACAAAAGGGGGCCATGTGAGGTGTCAAACAAAAGCTTACTTTCTACTGATTCTGGAATATGGAATATGATTCTGTATATGCTCTTCATATATCTGTATAATGTCTGTGTGTGGAGTTATGAATATATACTCTGTATGGAGACTGGAAGTTTCTCTGTATGTGGTTGAGCAATGGGCTCAGCCTATGGACATGCTAATTAGCAAGGCTCCAGGGACAATAGGTCTCTAAGGTACCAGAGACCCACCTATGAAGGAATCTACGTGCCTGGTCAGAGACCATGTGACTCTCTCCAGCTTGGAAGAAGCCAGGAGGGGGTATAAATATGCCATGTGGCCGACTCCATCCTGGTGCTCAGCTCAGCTCTTCATCCCAGAGGCAAGAGTGCACGGATCGAGGGGCCAGAAAGAACTGTGGACCCATCCTGACATAGGATGTACACCTAAGACTTTTAAGCCAGCAGTTAGAACATCTCTGCTGCAAGCCTGCATCGAGAACTGGGAGATTCGATGCATGTAATGTATGATACTTTAACAACCTTACTCTCATGCTTTTCTTTCTTGTAGTAATAAACCTTTAGAGTTTAGATTCTAAAGGATTGGCTCAGCATGATTTGTGGGTAATATCCAGAGTGTATATTGACCTGGGATCTGTGACTGGTTTCTTGGAACCGGACAGAACTTGTTCGGGGAAGGTGAGATTGGGCTCTAAAACCCCTCACCTGTGTATGAGGCCTGGGGCCATCTGGGGCACGGATATTGCTGGGGTGTTGGAGGGGTTTTGCTCGTGAGGCTTCCAGCTGGCCGAGCAGGCAGCTGAAGCTCTCTGTGGGACTGGTTTGTGGCCTATTTGGGAGGGTCTCCAGTCTGGGGGCTATAGAGAGCCCCGAATTTGAGCAATTCGCCCTGAGCAGATGCCCTCAGCTGTGCCCAGACCCGGCCCGGTCCGTCACAGGGTGTATCTCATGAGGTCCTGAAGTGGTCTGTCTTGAGTCTACTACTATTCAACAGGTTCATTAGTGAGTATGCTTATATAATTTGTGGAAGACATCACGATGGAAGGGGTAACAAGAACTTTGGAGAACAGGATTAGGATTTAAAAAGATTTTGACAAAAATTGAGAATTGGTCTGAAATCAACAAGATGAAATTAATTAAAAACATGTTAAAAGTACTATACTTAGGAAGCAAAATTCAAAAGCGCAAATACAAAACAGGGAAGAGCTGGCTAGGTGATAGTATTGCTGAAAATAATCTTGGGATTACAGTCCATCATAAATGGAATATGATCCAACAATGTGATGCAGCTTCAGAACAGGCCATTCTACTGGGTACCCAAAAGACTTCACGGGCCCTGAGCAAGATGGAGGTGGCAGCTCCAGGTCCTTGGAAGGGGTTGGCCTAGAAGAGCTAGACTTCCCCAGCCAGCCCTTCAGCATTGCCTGCTGCTCCAGCAGCAATTTAAAGGGCCCGGGGCTTTGGCTGCTGCCGTTATCACTGTAGCGGTTGTGGTGGCTGGAAGCCACAGACCCTTTTAAATAGCCAGGCAGTGGGGTAGCTGCACCCTTTCCCTTCGCTGTTGGCAGGCTTGTCATTCTAGGGTGTACTAATAGGAATGCCATAATTAAGACAGAGCAGGTAGTGGTCCCCACTTTACTCAACACTGCTGAATCTTCAACTGGAATGCTGTGTCTAATTCAGGACACTACACTTAAAAAAAGATGGACACAAACTAGAGAGAATCCGCAATGAGCAAAATAAATAAGTAAATTAAATTAATTAAAAGTTTAGAAAATCTGACCTATGAGGTAAAGTTAAAAAAGATGGGCACATTTAGGGTGTGTCTAGACAGCACCCTTCTGTCGGTATTAGCTATGCAATTTGTGCTACACAAATTGTGTAGCTTTTTTGAGTCTAAATAGAAAGAGCTTACTTTGAAATTTGGCGCTGTCTACAAAGTGACAAATTTCAAAATAAGGCACTATTCTGACAAATCTCTTACCCTCATTCCATTAACAGGGACATTGGAATAACGTGCCCGCTATTTGTGAAATAGCGGGTGCTTTTAAAGACATGGTATTGCTATTTCAGGATACTTCCGGCATCCCAAAATAGCAATGCAGTCTAGATGTATCCTTAGTCTTCAGAAAAGAAAACAAGGGAATGATCTGATAGGTTTTCAAATATTTTAAGGGCTATTATAAAGAGGAGGGTGATCAATTGTTCTTCATGTCTGTTGAAGTAGGACATTATTCTGCTGTGGAGATTTATGTCAGATATTAGATTACTTTTCTGTTAGGATAGTTATGTATTCAAATAGGTTATGAAGGGAGGTTGCTGAATCCTTATCACTTGAGATTTTTAGGAATGGACTGTACAATCACCTGTCGAGAATGATCTAGTTATAAGTGGGCTAGGAGGGAGCTGGACTAGATGATCTTTTGAGGTCCCTTTCAGTCTTTCATTTCTATGATTCTGTGTCTTTCATTCCCTAAAGTGCTGCCTTACTTTATCTGAGAGATTCAATAGCCCAGTTATTTCTTCAGACATTTCTCCTGTTTATAAAGGTTCAGTTATCCAATCAAGGAAACAAAAAGCATGTCATGCGACCAAATGACCAAGCCCACAAACCAAATTCCAAGCATGGATTGCTCACAGAATTGCTCTCTATGGGTACGTCTACATTTGCTCCCTAGTTCGGACTAGGGATGCAAATGTAGGTGACCGAAATTGCTAATGAAGCGGGGATTTAAATATCCCGCGCTTCATTAGGAAGATCTCTCCCGGTGCGCTAATCCGAATCACAGCTGATTCGAACCAGGAAGTGTGCGCCGGGACACGGTAGTTCGAACCAAAGCGCTTGGTTCGAACTAACGTTACTCCTCATCAAGGGCTTTGGTTCGAACTACCGCATCCCAGCGCACACTTCCTGGTTCGAATCAGCTGTGATTCGGACTAGCGCGCCGGGCAAGATCATGCTAATGAAGCGCGGGATATTTAAATCCCCGCTTCATTAGCAATTTCGGTCGCCTACATTTGCATCCCTAGTACGAACTAGGGAGCAAATGTAGACGTACCCCTAAGAAAATGTCATGAAAATCCTTAGGTCCAAATAAGTTCATAAAATATCCATCAAACAGTTGTGAATTATATCAAAATGAATAGGAATTGTTGTCTATTCATGGTCAATTTGTTAACAGTATAAAGGGTCAGATTCATAAAATACAGTCTCCATGATAGAAACTTCCACTTTCTGTAAATTAATCTGTCCAACATATTTAATATTTTGATGCTTTTCTTTGCATTTCCTTAAATAGATCAATATCTTTCTGTTACTGTGGAGCCCAGAAATCAATGCAGTATGTTAGGTATGATCTCATCAGTATTGTACATGAATTGCATGGTTTGTGGCATGATGCATCTGTATATGCAGCTCAACTGTCATATGCTCCCTTGAGATGCTCCCTTGAGAAAGGAAAGAACATATGGGAAATTTGTCACAGAAGCTTCTTTGCTAAATGAGCAAAGCTAAGTTGTATGCTGTCATTGTACACCTGATTTAAAAAAATAAGCCCCCACAGAAAAAGTAATTAGAGAATCATTAATTTGCCATGCATGAGGACAACTAGTTGCTATTTCAAATTGGAGCATTATTGAGCCGGGAAATTCTTATAATTAGAAATAATTGCTTTATGGATCAATCCAGTGATTCAAAAGGGATCTGATCCATCTTCCAATGAAGACAAAGGAAAGGTTCCTATTGTTTTCAGTGGGAATGTGATCTTGTCTCCTTAACTGAAAGGCGAAAGGATCCCCATAATGAACAACTGGAATATGGAATAACTTGCCCATACTAGAACTTTCTTTCCTGACCCTGTTAATATGTGGTTGATTTATGCCGGGGGGGAAGGGGGGGGGAGAACCTCAGGCCAATTTAATCCGGCCGTCACAGGGGGGAGGGGTCTAGCAGCCATGAAACGCTGCCGGGGGTCCCTAGGGCTGTTTTTAAAACTTCCCGTGGCCTCTCCTGCAGCGTGGGCTGGACACTTCTGGTTCCTCTCCTGCACATGGGAGAGGCATGCAGGAGACCCAGCAGGAGGGGGGAAGCTCCAGGTGCTGGAGCTCCTGAGTAAACTAGAGCTCCAGCATTTCTGTCCTTACTGCCCTCCCCCCACCAGGCAGCTATGAAGGGCTGGAACTGTTAAGGAGGCATGCAGGGACTGGGGCTATGTCTAGACTGCAGGCTTCTTTTGGAAGAAGCTTTTCTGGAAGAGATCTTCCAAAAAAACTTCTTTCGAAAGAGAGCGTCCACAGTGAGAAAGCACGTCGAAAAAGCGATCTGCTTTTTCGGAAGATAGCGTCCACACTGACGCTGTTGTCATTGTGGATGTGGACCTTATCTTTTATAAGATAATTTTATTTGTGTATCTTGAAATATACTTTAATGTTTATTATATATAGATCTAAAGCTTTTGAAAAGTGCATTATGTCAATTGAAAAATACATTGACATTAATATATATTACAAAATACATTGACATTAATATATATTATGCAATTTGGAACTAAGATTTTCTTCAGGTCAGTACCATTTCAGGAGCATGTTGAAGATACTCTAAATAGAGATAAGATTGAATTGGGAATTCTGGTGTTAGAATTGCATCCAAACTCTGCTCATCCATGTTCAAGTGGATTCAGATGCAGTGTTCTTGTTCAGCCTTTAGACCGGGATGAGGAACCAAAGGCCTGGGGGCCAGATGTGGCCCTTGGCTTGCCTGGATCTGGCCCCCGAAGCTCAGGGCTCCCCTCCCAGCACTGAGGAGCCTGCGCTGGTGCTCCAGCCACCCCGCCACCCTGTCTACTAGGCTAGACCCCTTTAGGCTCTTGTGTGAGAGGGGAATATGGAGAGTGTCTTTCTCCCTTCTCAGTCAGGGGCAACATCAGTGAGCGTATGGGTTGTTTTTTTGCTTCTCACTTGTGTGCGGCCCCCAAGTGATTTTTCTGTGGGTCAGTGGCCCCTGACTCATAAAGGAGAAGAGTTTATACCTGTTGGCTAAGGTTCATCTGTAATTATAACATTCAAGTATTTTGCTCACTGGGCATGCAGTTATGGAATAGTTACATTTTATTTCTGGATGCCTCAAGACTCACTTTCATACTTACCATTTATTTTGAGACTTGTCATATTTTCAGAGGTTATTGAAATGCAGTTACCAAACAATGCAAAATCACATCAACACCATGCCATTTCTATATGTAGTGTGTACAATTTTGGACATCTGCATGCCTTGACTGGAATACTGGGGTCCTAAAAGAGTTGGTAAAACTTTGTTGCACTTTCATAGGCTTTGCATTAGAGAATCACTTTGGTCTTTTGCAGTCACTTTGCATATACAGCCCATATGGAAGTGACATTGGTTTAGTTATGTGGAAAGCCAGAGTGCAATCCTTTGAAGGGAATGTACAAGCCTGCCTTTTCACTACATGCACTATTTCCTCCAATTTTGGATAAATTAATCAGTCTAATTTATTGCTCTATTTTAGCATTTTGTAAAGCTCAGCTAAAGGGTTTTCTTTCATCACTGTATTATCTTATCTCAGGATGCCAGTTGAGTTGCAGCCCCCTCTTTTGGCACGTACACATTTATGTATGCAATAGACACATTAACACTTTTTGTGCGGAAGAGACAGAAGACTTTCTCAGCTATTCTGCTGAATTTTTCAGGTTGTCCTGTGATGCACTATGTGTGTGCAATTTTGCCTCCTTGACAAACAGGAGGGATGAGGATATATTTCTAGCATTTGTTTAGGATTTTTTGAAATTTAAGTGGTAGAAGACCATGCTTCTTGAGCTGAAAGACCAGGGTCCTAGTCTTCACTTCCACATACACATGTAAAGTATTTAGTTACCTGGTCCGGATCTGTTGTCTACCACATAATGTTATTCTCTCTTGTTTTATCACTTTTCACCCAAATAGCCTCTCATACTGAACATTATTATATCAGAGTGGTATTGAGAAGGTCTGAATACAATTCCTTTTGTAGTGTATCAGTGCTGTTGCACTTCTGAACAATATTAAGTGCTCCTTTTACTATCCCAGGGGTTGGAATATGCTGCCATTACAGAATTCCTATCTAGCCTGAGGGACTTAGGATAGAAAATGAATCTCTGTATCTATAAATGTATATTGTTTTTCTCACTGTGGCTTCTGAGCTCTATGGATCCTGGCATGGCTGAACAGTATTTTGGAACTAGGGGTAGCCAAACATTTCATTTTGAAAGTATTTGAATTGATATAAGCAGGGACATTGAAGGTCTAACCTAACCAATTCATTTCTGGTTAAATCTTTTTTCTGTACTGCTGTTCTCTGAAGAATGGAAATACATTTGACTGATGTACTGTGAAAGGAGTCTAGATAAAATAAAACAAAATTCAAAAGACCCAATAGCTGTTGTCTGCATTGATCTAGTATCTTTTGCCATTACGTGTGACTTCAGCCGGTGGACACTGGATGGTATCTCTTTTATTTCAAAAGATAGCAAAGGTACTAAAGGCAAAGATGCACATCCGTGATGCTCACATTTCTTGCCATTGCTCTTATCAGTATAAAACTATCAATCCACTGCTTTGTTAACTAATTGCTGTTCAAAAGTAAATCTATACACAGTTTTTTAATGAAAGGGTGTGTTACAGGCACATTCATATAAGAAGAATGTCTTTGCTACAACACAAGCAGGGTTCCACACTTGCAAGAGCGGGGTTCTTCTTGAAGGAAACACAAAGAGAATTTTTCATTTATCATTTCTTAACTGAATTGTCTGCATGGATAAGTTCTGCTCCTTATTGTGCTTTTATAACCCTATGATCCCATCTACTGCTATAATTGTTTTCTATAATAAAAGATTTCAGTCACTGTGATGTTTTGTAGCACATCACATCTAGGGATGTGAACGACTAGTCAACTAGTCGACTAGTTGCTCCCCTCCTCCGCTGCTTCTATCAGAAAGAGGCAACAGGGGGGAGGGGAGAGGGTGCTTCAAAGTGGCAGTGCTATGTGGAGCCTGGGGTCAGCTGGGAATTCTGAGTCTCCAGCTGATCCCAGGTTCCATGCAGCGCTGCTGCTTTGAAACGCCATGGAGAGCACAGGATCAGCGGGGGATTGTTTGAGTTCCCTGCTGGCCCCATGCTCCCCACAATGCTTTCACCTTTGAAGTCTAGCAACAGCCCTAAGGGCTGTTGCTAGACTCAAAGGCAGAGGCCTGCTTATCAACTATTCGATTTACCAGTTAATCTAAATTTAACATCCCTAATCACATCCTTTTGTGGCAGTCCTTGTTACTAAATTGTTTGCTTTCCTGGAAGCTTCTTCTGTGACTTTAAAGCATTATATTCTGCCAGTTAATGTCTACAGCCTCAATCCTTAATATTTTTTTCCCCGGACCCTTTTGTTTGTCTCATTTCTGTAAGTGTGGATAAGGAGATGGGTTTCACCAGGCCATCACAAACACTCCCCTGAGCAGCAGGGCAGGAAGCAGTGTTTGGAGAAGATGGTGCTCTGAATGTGGGTCCCTCCTGGGTGGATTCAGTGCCCTGGCAGTGGTTGCCATGGAAGCTGGGTGGCTGAATCCCAGGCCCTCCTATTGCTGGTGCCAGCTCCATGGACACTCCACACTAGTGACTGGCCTGTTCCCACCTTGGGCTCACCAGAACAAGAGGCAGTGGTGAAAGTTACTTAAATTTCTTACAGATACTGTATTATCATAACCCCGGGCTTAGGGCATGGGGATGCAATACACTTTAAAAAGAAATTTAAGTGTGGGGTGGGGTTGGGGTGCAGGAGTTATGGCATAGGGAGGTGCAGAAGTCAGGGCTGGAGTGTATGAAGAGCTCAGGGCAGGGGACTAGGGTGTGTGTGTGGGGGGGAGGAATGTTGGAAGCGGGGCAGAGGGCTGGAAGTGTGTGTGTGGGGGGAAGCAGGATTCAGGGTTGGGGTGCAGAGAGGTACAGGAGTCAGTACAGGGGACATGGCAGGGGATGCAGGAGTCAGGTTTGGGATGTACGAGGGGCTCAGGGCAGGGGTACGTGGGGGAGTTTGTCGCAGGCAGGGGGCTGAGGATGGGAGGAGCTAATTACGTGGCCAGGCCCGGGCTGCTGCAACCGGGCAGCTGCGGCTGGACAGGGGCCAAGCCAGGATCGCCGCGGCCCATTCCGCCTCCCCTCCTATCCCCTTCCCGCGGCAGATGGGGGCCAGACCGCGGGGCCTACACCAGGAGGAGCGAGGCCAGAACCGGGCTGCGGCGAGGCTGGGTTTGGGCCGCCGCAGCAGCACAGTAAGGCGGCTGGGAGGGCGCAGCCGGCTCCTTCCACCTCTGGGCAGAGGGCAGGTATCAGAACTCCCTTCCCACAGTGCGGCCGGGAAAGCTCCGGCTGGGGAGGGAAGTGTGTCCCGGGCAGGAGCCCGTAGCGGGAAGCGACGTGTGTGTTGGTGCGTTGCTAGGAGACGCCGGGCAGTGAGCGCAGAGGGTTGCCCAGCAGGGGATGGAGGGCGCCGCTTGCTGATAGTGACTGGTGCGGTGCCCCGGGGCGGTGGGGAGGTGGGAGTGGGGCAGGGAGAGCTGGGCAGGAGGCGGGGGGGGAGCAGGGTTAGCGAGTGGAGTCGGGCTCCGACGGGGCGGTGTTGGGGGATGGCGGCGTGGAGACGCCCTGACAGGACTTTACGTTTCCGTGTGTTCTTGCCTTTATCGTGTGCCCCCCCCGCCCCCGTCCGGCACTAGTGGGAGCCCCACACACTCTAGGTGCCCCCGTGCGCGTACCACTGCTGCACAGTACAGTAGAGTTTCTTAAAGGCAAGGGACTAAACTATTTGCCGTTTATTTTGCTGGTTTCCCAGAGTCCCTAGAAAGTGAGATCAGCCACGCTCCGCTCCATAGATTATTCAACCCCCGTCTACATTTGTGATGCAAATAGACCTTCAGGTGTGCCGAATGGAGATTTAATAGCACAGCACTGGTGGAACTTCTGTAAACCCGGACGACCTGGTCCGGCAACGGGCCATGGATGTTCCAGGACCAGAGAGTCCCAGTGGAGGGCTGGCGGCTGGGCTCCCTGCAACTGAGCTGCCAGGCACAACCCAGCGGGGCTGTCCAGAGCGGCCAAGGGCCCAAGGCGTAGGGAGCTGGGCTGGGGCATAGCAGGGAAAGGGGGGGCGGAGAAAGGGACTGGTGGCATGCGGGGGGGTGGCGGCCAGGAGGGCAGCGATCAGTCCAGGGCTGGGGGGAGACCAGTGCGGGAGGGGGCAGATATGACCTCTCCTGGTCCAGCAAAATCCCTTATCTGGACCAGTCAGGTCCCAAGGGTGCCGGATCAGGGAGGTCCAACCTGTAATAACTATGAAACAAAAATAAATTTAGGGTTTTTTTTTTAAATCTGATTTGATTAATTCAAGCATCTGTGTAATTAGTGTTTATTTGAAACGATTGTGTTTATTGCATTCATACCACAAACAGATATGTTCAACACAGATTTGTCCAAGGCTTTATAACTAAGAACATGGAGTTAGTGATCAGACAGCAGCTGTCTGCAGCTCAGGACCACCAAGGTAAATGGTTGCATAATGTATAGAAAAGTTACTCGGTATCTTTTTAAATAAAAGAGGGCTATCAAAGTTCTTTCACTACAAGAAAAAAACAACAAATGGTCTGGTAGCACTTTATAGACTAACAAAACATATAGGTGGTATCATGAGCTTTCCTTTATCAGTTCTTGGTTTTATATATTCAAAATGGTAGAGAAAATATTTTTCTCTGAATGCTTTGAATGTCTTTGTTAAAGGACATAAAAAGAAGTAAATACAATAATACAGCACTCTTTTTAGTTACATTATTTAGTTCAAAACAATTTATTTAAAATAACTGCTTTAAGAACCAGATCTAAAATGCAATGAAGTTAATAGATTCCCATTAACTTCAAGGAGTTACTGAACAGGTCTTAAATGTCCTTTGTTTTCTTGTTTATTTGTTTTTTTTAAATTTAAAACTGCAAGAGATTCATTAAAACTCCTATCCAGCAGGTGCTTAGCTTTACACAATTCCTTTGATAACCTTTCCATGCAAATACACAATTCTTTACTTTGAGGAAAAATAAGTACTCTTGCAGTTGAGTTTGATCATTTGAAATAATACTGTTAACTGTCTGTGCACTCTAGCATAAAACAAAGAATACTATTTGTCACCTTTCATATGCTATTTTTATTAATAGATACTCAAGCTTTGAAGAATGCTTATGAGTTGATCAAATCAGACAATCAAGGGAAATCTGCACTTGATTCATCAGAGAGCTTTAGCTCTGATTTATATGTCTTGTGTGCAGAACAAGCATTACAGGTAACTACATTTTCTAAGTTGGCTATATATCTGTAATAAATAAAAACAGCTGTCTAGATTATACTATAACAGTGCTTCAGCAAATTAATATTTAATGATACTGTCAGGTCTCCTGGAAATACAGATTCTGAACTTCGTTATGCTGCAATTTTCTCACTTTACAGAACAATTGCTTAGATATGTTGTTTGGCTTATGCCCAATCTTCTTCCCAAAGTCAGCAGTTTTGAAAACTTCATCAATCAGCAAGTTGTACTTTCTGAAGTCTCTGATTAGCATAAGAGTAAGAGAAGTAGACCATTGAGAGATATATTAATAGTTTTGTGATCATTGTTTCTTTTTGTTATGAGGTTGCTAGTGTGAACTGTTTGGACAAGATAGACGAGGAATTGCTGATGTATTCTCATGTTCTTATTGTTGTTATCATGCAGAAACTTAGAAAAATTCTAATTATGACACTGTTGCTGCTGTCTGAGTGTCATATAAAATAGGACTCAGGTTTTTATAACTTTGAAATATTTTTAAACATGATTCTGCATTGAAAGGTGACATATGAGGTTCCAAAGCACCCTTGGCCCTGCTCTCTGACTGGAGCACTGGGAGAGGAGCTGGAGCAGAGCGAACTCCGCACTCTACTCCCTGATTAGTACCCAGCAGAGTAGGCTAAGCTTCTGCACCCTGACCCTACTCCCTGGTGTGAGTGCTGAGTGGGCGGGCAGAATGAGCCCTCAACCCTGTTCCCCAGCTGGAGCACAGTGTGGATGGCATGACTACACTTTTAGTATGTAGTTTATAAGTAACAGGTTTTTATTTCTTTTTTCCAGCTGCCATCCATATAAATTGTACCTGATATTTGGAAACTGATGAGCATTATTTAGGTGTCATGCATCATTTCCAGAAAAAAAGATTTTGTAGGCTAAATTCTGCCCCTGGTTATGTTTATACAATTCAGAATTGACCTTTCAATTAACAGTTCTATTAATAATGTGCAATACAGTGTTAAATATAAAAAAATAAATATTTTTGTACTATAGTAAATTACTTTGTGACTGAATAAACTCAGGAACCAGATCTGTGCTGTAAGAAATTGCCTTTTTCCATAGTGGTGTTTTTTTTGGGGGGCGGAGAGGAGAAGGGGAAGGGGAGGATTGGTTAAAAATCTTGATGTATTGAATTGTTTGTGCTGGCCTTACTTTCCAGTTGTAAATGGACTATGAATATACGTACTGCTATCTCACCAAACACACTTTAAAAAGTTGACCATTCTTGACCCATTATTTATTGCATTGTTCACTTAAAAAAATAAAATAATGTTTTGTTCTAGTTGGGATATCAGGAAATTAGCAGTGACTGTCTACAGATGTATTTTAAAGGAAGACATCCTGTAAACCAGTTTATGGGTAGAGCATACCTGTGCCAAGGCCAGTTGTACACCCCACTCTCCACAGATAATTTGGTGAGAAAATATTGTGGATTTTAACATTATGGTAACATCTAGTTTTAAGAATGTTCATAGTTTAATGCTAAATTCTCTCTCTCTCTCTCTCTCTCTCTCTCAAATATTTACAAGGGTGATAAGGAGTACTGGCTAAAATTTGGAGATTTTTGTTCACCAGAAATTTTGGACTTTCATATTTTTTTTCAAAATTAGAACAAAAGTGTATTTACCAAAAGTTCTCTGCAAACTGGAAATAACCTGAACATTTTGGTTTAGAAACATTAAAACAGTGCTTGCAAACACATATTTGAAACTGACATTCTTGTGATTTACTGAATAGCAGCTATGAAACTGACAAGAATGTCAGTTTCTCTGAGCTGGAACTCTCAAGGTTGCTAGTCCCCCCAGTGGGAGCTCTCAGGGCTATACAGGCTTCCAGGGCCCCTGCCATGGAGCTGGAAATCATGATAGGCTCCAGCCAGAGTTCCCAGGACTGCTGCCATAGAGTGAGACCCTGGCATCCCCTGGAGCCCTTGCTCCAGCTGAGACTCTGGAGTTTGGCAAACCCCTTGATCCAAAGAGGGAAGTCCAACAACCCTCAGCATTCTGGCTCCAGATGGGGTTCTAGAGAATGGCAGGATCCCTGCCATGGAGCAGGAAGCCTAGCAGTCTTGAGAATGCTGACTCCGTTCTGGCTCCCAAAGATTGCTGCTGCAGAGCAGGGACCTTGCTAGCCCCCAAAGCCCTGGCTCTAGCCAAAGCTGTCGATGCTGGCATTTTTCCTGCTGGACATGAGAACTGTGGAAAACTGGCAGGTATCCCTGTGTTTCAACTGTAGTTTTGACAAATCTATAAGAGATTTGCTGAAGCATTTTGATTCAGTTAATTAGCATTTTCAGATGAAACTTTTTTCAGAATATTTTTTACCATCTATAATAGTAACTTGTGTGTGACAACTTTGGGGACACTGAATGGATGCTATCACCTGGCTGCATACAGAACCCCTCATCCTCAGCCCTACCCCAGAGCAATAATTTGAATGAAGAATAATAAAAATTGAATAAAAATCCCGAGCAACACTAGGAAAATCTTCTAGTTACAATATATTTCAGTAATAATCATGCAGTAAAATTTATAATTTTACACATAGTGTTGTTATGCATATCTCAATAGAATGTTAATATTCCGCAGATTATGAGTTTACAAAAGATACCTAACAAGGCATATTTTGTGTAACATTTAAAAGTGGTGAACATGGTGTACAGGCTGTCGTAGGCTTTGGAAATGACAGCCATTTTAGTTTAAATTTTCCAAACCTCTGTCAGCAAAAAATTCAGCTTAAATCATTAAGTTTTGGCAATGGTATAAGTAGCTGATGTAGAGTCTTTATTAATAGAAAGAATTAGATAAATTTAATATTAAATGATTCTGGTAGGCCCACCTGTAGTGATAATAATTTCAAAATAGGCTGAAAATGGTTGGTAATATGGCATTGATTAATAAAGGCCTGTGTATGACAAGCTTTAACAATTCTTTGTTATTTTTTAGGAAAATTTTGAGAAGTTTATAATGTACCTGATGAAAGCATTAGACTTTGCAATACACGATCCAAGGTAAAATTATCTGATGGGGATTACAGTTCCAAATTTCAACACTTTTATTGATCTAGGTTTTTTAAGATAATTGCTTCTCATAATTTCATTTTTGTGGGGCGTTGGGTAATGCAGATCTTTTTGTGGAGCATATCTCTGTCTCAGTTCCACTTCTTTTCTGTAACAAAAATAGTGCTTCACCATATGAAAAATAATAGTAGGACAGTATTAAGGACACAAGATGAATATAAACACATTTTAATGCGATGTATATGGCTGCTTATGTTGCTCCATTTTATAACTGCTGGTGGGAAACAGAGCACAATGTTAGCTCACATCGATATATTTTATATTCCTGAAGTGCCTACAGTGCTCAATCAAGATGGTAGGTGCTGTACAAACAATAGAAGGACACAGTAGCTACTTCTGTTGTTTAAAATCTACAATACTTTTAAAAAAGTATGTGTTTATCTCAGGTTGTAAAATCCTGTTTCTTGTTTTTCAGATATTATTTTTTGATATATAATTCCTCAGTCCTTTACTGGCAGATTGTGAGGCCATATCTTAAGCCTGGGTTCCGCTACCTTCTTATTCCCAGCCTATCTCAGATCGTAACAGCATTAAATCAAGCTGAAGAACAAGACAAACAATGGCGAGCAGAACTCATGATGTAAGTCTGAGCTGTTATTTTAGGACCAGGGTCCTGTAGTCCTTTTGTGCATGTAGCTCCCACTTGAGCTTATTTTTTATCACACATTGTCCACTGGCATATTAAATATTATTATAAATATATTGTGAGTATGGTGCAACTTGTAAATCATAGAGCAGAATTTCATACTTTGTACATAGATCAGTAACTGGATTATGATATCAAGACAGTGAAAATTAGAGCAGTGAGAAGACTGCAGGATCAGACCCATTCACTGTTCTTTAATAAAACCTTTTATTTTGAGTATGAAAGAAACTACAGTTTGATATTTGCATTGTGGTTAAAATTAGGGACATTAACTATCGGTTAAGTGACTAATCGAGTAGTTGATGGAATTTGCATCGACTAGTTGATAAAGGGGGGAGCGCTTCTGTGGTCTCTTACTACATTTAAAGTACAGAGTTGCAGTGGGGATAGCTCCATGGGGCGGCGTGAGCCCTGCGGCTCTGCACTTTAAATGTAGTAAGACCCCGCTGGGCTCTTACTACATTTAAAGTGCAGAGCTGCACCCGAATTAGTTCCCAGGGTGGCACAAGCTGCGACTGAACAGTCCCAGCTCGTGCCGCCCCTGGAACCTTACGGCTCTGCCTTCCCTACTCCTCCCGCCCACCTTTTAAGCCGGCTTTTAAGAGCTTTTAAGCTGGCTCCCCCTAGCACCATTCTCCTCCCCCCACCTTGCTGCCTCAAGTTGACTACTTGATCATCCCTAGTTAAAATCACTTACATCATCCCTAGTTAAAATGGTAGTGACATCAACGTATTTGGCATGTCACAAGATTTGTAAAGTTATATTCCCTGTCTCTGCAGCAGGTTTTCTTGTTTCATATGGTCAAAATAAATATTTAAAAAATCCCTGTATGTAAGAGAGTTGTGGAATTACTCTTGGAGCGAAGCTCTGTTACTGCCAGTCTTTAGTCATTTCTGCCTGAGGCATCATATCTGTGATGGAAGAATGGGGCAGTCTGTGGCTACATAACTAAGAAGGCCCTGAAGTGCTATCTGGACAGTAGCCAGGGGGTCTCCCTTTCTCTCACATGAACATGTGAAATGTCAAATGAATTTGTGAAAGGTTAATTTTCTTATTAACTTTTTCTCCTGTTTAATGCAGCTGTACATCAACATGAAATTTCATGCAATAAATGTGTTTAGTGAGTGACACTTGGATAATGTATACTAAATTCTCAATTTTAGAGTAAAAGACACACAAATGAATACTATTGCTCAGTCAGTTATGGCATGTGGGGTTTTTTCCCATCTGTTTCATCAGTTATGCATCATTTGGTAATATGCTATCTGAGATTCAATGTTTTTGAGACATCCTTCTGTATAAGCATTATTCTTCATTATCAGACAGCACATTTTATCACTGTAAAATATGTGAACTAATTTTGCCATTTATAATTCATGCATATATTACTGTAGTATATATTAGAAAAAAATTCTCATCAAAGTAATCTGATTCTGTTTAAGATGTTATTTTTTTATTAGTGAGTATTAGAGACATTTTTCTTCCATAGTATCTTAAAGGATCTTTCTTACTAATTTGAAACAAAGCCTCAGGCCTCATAGCCCAAAGAATAAAAGAAATAGGTCTCATTCTAATTTTCTAAAGCTAAATGTTGATGAGGATGCTTTGTTAATATGGCCTTTGGAATGAACATTAGCCATGCTGTCATAGCTTCCACAATTTCTGTAGCAACCCTCTTCTCCAAAACAGGAGACCAAAGACAAGGGAAGGGAAAGAACTTCAGATACCATGTTTGATTTAAACCTTCAGTTTTGATCTTCCCTGACAATAGAAGAGGAGTTTATTGTGGTGTTAGCCATATCAGTAGTTAATTTCAGATAATTAACTATTGTCTGTGGATCTAGATTTTAAGTCGTATAGCATTGGGAGAACTGATTAGTAATTTAGGCATCCTGAAAAGTTTCCTAGTGCCATAGCTCATATTTAAACAAGTTGATTTTGTTTCATATTTATATAACTTCTAGGTTTTTCCTGTATGTCTTATTGGTTCAGAAATTAGAGTAATGAATACAAGGTTAGAATGATTGATACTTATAATAAAAAAAAGTTCCATATAGTTTATAATAATCTCCATTTTATAGCTGCAAATATATTAAGGGCATTTAAAATGTCCATATTGCTTGTAGAGTAGGGTGATGCTTATTGGTTAACTGGATAACCAGTTAATATTTCACATCCCTAGTGCTTAGGAAGAGAGAGGGGAGGAATTGGGAGGAACCTTAGCTTCAGCCCCTCCTTAACATCCCAGCTAGCATAGCTGTGTCAGCATAGTAGCATGAGGATATATACCAGACATGATATACTTATTCACTGGGGTAGTGAGGAGAAGGAAGAGATTGTGATTGAGTCATAAATCTGCCTGCCTCCCTCCTGGACCACACATCAAGCAATGAAACAACATATTGTCTCTACTCTGGGCTTGACTCGAAGCTATAATTGAGCTCTAAATTAGAATAAAAACTCAAAGGAGCAGCAGTTTAATCCAAATTCTCGAAACAAAGTTTTCTGATTTTCATCACAAACTCCACAATAGAATATATCTATCTTGGGAGAGGCTGTTTCTTTAAATTTAGTGTTTATTTTTTGGAAGTACAGTAAAGCTTGTCCTACTGTACTGCTGCTTTAGATCATGATAAATGGTGTTTGCATGCTGGTGACAGGAAGAAATCAACATTGATTTATTGCTTTTTTAAATATAAAAACTAGAAAAAGTGTGGGAAAACAATGTATTTTTCTGTAGCATAATTTTCCATAGCCTTGTACTTTTTGACATTAGCTGGCTGGAGTTCAATATTCTAATTGTTGTCCAGCTATTCTATTTTTTTTTACTTTACAGATGAGGCAAATAGATCTTTATGTATAAATATATTTAACATGTACATACTTTTCATCCTTTTAGCCTTACTCTTCTTGAAGTCAATTAAATTAATCATGATCTTAAAATTAAACATCTGTTTTGCTGGATCAGCATTTTAATGAGGTTTAGAAACATGACAGTAGTTTAGTTGGTCCAGTAGCATGAAGAAGAATTAATAATTGAAATGTAGGAAATTGTAAATTCAGGGAGAAGGGTAACAAAAATTTAAATACGATCATGGAGATATTTTAGATGGGATTTTTTGTTCTTGCTTAGGCAGAACTGAGAAATGGTTAAGTTACTTGGCTACAGGTCTCCACACACTTTATATTTACATTAGCTATGCTTTCATCATGCCTTTATTAGTTTGGCTCTTGGTAATATTGTGTAAAGGGTAATTCTGGTTTCCTACTCTGTGATCCTGAATGGACACAACTGAACTGTTATGTTCCACTCCATAAAATGTGGATGTTCACAACAGAGGTGTGAGCGATAAGCACAAAATAAGAAGCCTGCTTGCATAACTAAACCTGTATTTAAGTGTGGAGAATCTGAGGACATTCTGGCTACTTTGAGAACCTTTCTTAAGAGGGAAACTAAAAGCTTTTTATCTCTGATGTCCCCTGGATAAGTTGAATGAATAGATCTGAGCATTACCCAACAAGCCTACAAAATTATTTTTTTAAATATGTTTCAAAATAAGCCCCCTCCTTTGATTGTAATTGAGCTTATAAATATGAACAGGAGATTGCAGGCTTTCCAGTCCCTCCTGGTAAAGAATATCAATGAGCCTCCAATACTAGAGGTATCCCCATTTTATTATAATTTTTCTTCTTACAGTTTTTGAGACCTGTTAGCTAATTTTGAATTCATTTAATACTTGCTACATTGATATGCCTTAAAACTAACATTTTAATTAAAAGAAAATGCAGTATTAAGTTCCATTACTCACAGTATAAATAAACTTGTAGGGTTGCCACTTTTAGTTGGGCATGTTCCTGGAGGTTTCATTACATGATATAATCTCGAATAAAAGATTAACCTTTTATTCATGGAGACCCAAGGACAATCCTGAAGGGTTGGTAATCCTATTTGGGAGTCCAATCCTATCATCAGGAAGAGAAAAAGAAATGTTAGAATACAGCACACTGAAATGTTATACCACCTTGTTTCATTTGATTTCACAGTTTCTGATTTTTTTTTGTTTAATTCTTTGATTGAAAAGTATTTAAAAACCCCCTCAAATCTGGTTACTTGTGAGAAAATTTTGTAAGTGTGATTTTGAAAACACTGCATTAAAAAGGAGATAAAAGATATAAGGTATTCCAGATGAAGAAAGGGGCTTGGAGCGAGAAGGTCTATAGTTTAACCTCATGTTTGGGAACAGGGAAACTGACGGACTTGCCGTGCCACTGAGCAAGATGGGAATGGGCCTTGTCTCCATGCCGCAGAAGGGGTGGGGCCTTGTGTGCAGAAGGCCCGGGGATAGGGATAGCCTCCTCCAGCTGGCCTTTCAGCACCACCTGTAGCACGCTTAGCAGGGCTCTAGCAGCTGCCGCTGCCACGTAGCAGCAGCCTGGAACCCCAGGCCTTTTAAAGTTGCCGAGTCCCATTTGTCCCTACCTCCTTACTACCGAGCCTGTTTAGGAATTAATGCCTTGTAGTACCATTCATTTACATAGAACTGTAAAGGGGAACATGCAGCTCTTCTGAGACAAGTATGAATTTACAAACTCTCCTGAGAGAATATAAATAAGTAAAATTTTCTGTTGATAATAAAAAAAGTATTATTAGGTGTTTAATATATTTTTGTTTGACTTGCAGAGAGCTACTTGAGTGCTTTTTGGATGCTTCGAAAATGAAAGAAGCAGTGGATTTTTCATCCACAGCAGCAGCATTCATTAAAAATAATGTTCCAGATAAATACCAACACATATTTACTCTAATGGTAATTTACATTTCCCATTATACAAATTTTTCCAAACATGTCTTGGGGAGCTGTAACATTTCCATGGTTTGCAACAGAACTGGTGTGTGTGTGTGTGTGTGTGTGTAAGTAAAATTAAGGATCAGAATATGTTTTCTGAATTAGCAAAACACACTGTGAAATTAGAATTCTGCCTGCATCATGAATAAAGGATTTCAGTACAAAACTGTAGTTTAAAAATGTGACTTTGAAAGTGGCTTATCACAAAACAAAGATCACAAAATATCCCAGAATGCAGTTTCTGGTAAATTTTATTACTGAATTTCTCTTTTCTGTTTATAAATTTCAAAAGCTTGAATATAACTGAAATAACAACTAATTCAAGATAAAGCAACATAGAACTAATGTATGGCAAAGTGAAATATCAGCAATAAAAATAATTTGCATAATTATTCATTTTGATATTTAGGCTAGCATCAGCCCTGGAATAGTATCAGTGGAGTTTTACACCAGATTATTAGTCATATAAACAATATCAAAGAGATAGCTACCGCTAATTATAAAATTTTAGGACATTCCATATTAGTAACTTCATAAGCATAACCTGGATTAATAAACTCTTCATCCAATTTGTTAAGTAGCTCAGTTTACAATTATTAGCTCATAAATAAGGTAACTCAAGTTAAAATATTTTAATATAAAAAAGTCCTGTTTTAAAAGTCAAAAATTCCAGAGCAGCAAAGTACTTGAGAAATCAATGACGATGGGTCTATAAGACAATTCTTTATTAAGAATTTAATATTTCTCATTGTACACATTTTTCCAAACATTTCTTGGGAAACTGTAACATTTCCATGGTTTGCAACGGAACTTATATTTGGCTAGGGGGTTATTTGTGGGGTCACAAAAGTCTCTCTTATGGTGTCCATTAAAATCTATTTAAATTTGGCCAAGTCTCCATTTGTCAAAAATTGCCACTTGCAATCTGTGTTCTGCTTAACAGAGCTTACTAGAGACTTGTTGCTTAAATCATATGACATTGCACCTGCCCAGAGCATGTTCCCCAGCATCTCACTTCAGTGTGCCAAGATGGATCTTCATCTTCAAAATACTCTTTGGCCTAGGACCAAGTGCACTGTATGTGAACCAGAAGACTATGAGCTCTTAACTGATGTCCACAAATTGATATTAATAATTGAAACCTCAAATCTTTAAAATGGCAGATCCAAATCTCATCCATTTAGCCACAAAAGCTCTCAGAAAGAATCTGCCAGATTCATGTTCTTGACTATCTGGTCTGTTTTATGGGTCTGGAAATGCATATGTAATCTTTAAAGGCTTGGCCTGCTTCTTCTTCTCATAGCTATTATAACTCAGCTGGGAGAGATCTATGCTGCCATTCTAAAGTTTATAGTCCTCATACTGATATATACATTGAATAGTGTTACAGCTACATGTAACAGAATTTGCTTTTTCTTTTTTTCTCCCTTAACTAGTAGGGGTACCTCTAGACTACAGGCTTTTGTCAACAGAGGCTTTGTTGACAGATACTGTCGACAAAGCTTCTGTCGGCAAAGAGCATCCTGACTACATCCAGTTCTGTCGACAAAGCAAGCCACTTTGTTGACATGAGAGTGGAGACGCAAAGGACAGTGTAGATGCAATAACGCCTTCTGTCGACAGAAGTCTGTTGACAAAAGGCATTATTCCTCGTAGAATGAGGTTTACCGCCATCGACAAGACTGCCGAGTTCTGTCGACGTTATGTCGACAGAACTCGGCAGTAGTGTAGACACAAGTATAGTTTTGTCAACAAAAGGCCACTTTTGCCGACAAAACCCTGTAGTCTAGACACACCCTAGGTGATTACCTACCAAAAACTGTGTGCCAGTGGGTTTGTTGCATTGGATGTTTGGCTTTGTGATCTTAATATTTTTACATTTTAATATATTAATATTGTATACATATTTGATCTGAAACCTGCTTTTTCTTCCTCTCATTTCCACTTCTGTCAACCTAGGCCGGCTTCCACTTCTTGTACCTAGGAAGGCTTACTCCCTCACTCTCACCTACTGTATCCCTTTCCATTCCTTTTTCTCTCCCCCATGGTCAAGGGATGCAACCCCATCCTGTGGATCCCCTAACTCTCTGACTGCCAAGTGCTGAGACTGGACAAGAGGGTTAGCTGATAATTGCCCTGTTTTGCTCATTCCCTGTGAAACATCTGGCATTGGCCACTGTTCCACTATTGGAAGACAGGATACTGGACTAAATGGATCATTGCCCTGACCCAGTATGGCTGTTCTTATGATCATCAATTTTTCTCTCCTTTCCATGTGACCACTGTTCCAAAAGAGTGCTTTACTGATTGTCTGGTCTTTACTATCTGAATTGAGAGAGACTGTATGGGACTCCTTACAGCTGTGATATTAATGAAGCAGTAAAATGGAGGCAAAGATGGGCAAGCAGTAAAATGGGAGGTTAGCTGGTTGGTGACATTTTCAATAACATTACATGAGGAAAAATACTTTGCAGGAGCTAAACAGAATTCTTGAGGTGGAGAAGAGTTGGGAAGGGATAATGAGATTGAAGGAAGTTAATGCATAGATGGAAGAGCTTTTAAAATAACCAAGAAGTGTATTGGGGTAGAGGGAAGACAAGATTTACTCACAAATAGGAACGAGCAAAGGATGAGGTGGTTGGGAGCACTGGGGTATCAGGGTGAGGCATAGGCACTGACTGCATGGGTGCTCCGGGGCTCGAACACCTACAGGGAAAAATGTAGTGGGCTGGAGCACCCTCCGATGCCAAACTCCCCCATCTGCCCTTCTCCCCACCTGCTCGTGGCTCCACTGACCAACTCCTGCCCTCCCAGTGCTCCTGGAACACCATGAATAGCTGATTGGCAGCATTTAGGAAGCTCTGGAGGTGAGGAGGAACAGAGATGGAGTGCACCTAGGAGAACCAGTGGCGTGGGAACTTGGGGGAAGGGTTGGAATGGAGGTGGGACGGGGTAGAGCTGGGGTGGGGGCTTAGGGTAAGGAGTGGTATGGAGGTGGAGCGGAGGTGGCAAGAGGTGGGGTGCATGTTTGTCTTAGGGGAAGGGATAGAGTAGGGAGCAGGTTTGGGTTAGAGAGGGCTGAGCATCCCCCAGCTGGAGGGGAAGTCAGTGCCTATAGTGGGAGATGTGAAAGAAGTTGAGGTCATGTTTGTGGGCATGTGGAGTACTACAGGCAGTAAGTCAGGATAAATCAGAACCAATCAGGTGAATTGGTGTGCTGTGGTTAATGATATATATACAGTTCTGTGAAAGTCGTGGTACAGTGTTATCAACAGTAATTTGAGGAAACTGTTTCAGAGTCACAGCTGTTAAATAAATGCTTTAGTTAGTACTTTAAATTAAATACTAATAGTATGGGTTTCACTTAATGGGCCAAATCCTCAGGTGGCATAAATTGGTATAGGCCTAATAGGTAAAATACTCTTGCCTGTTATTTAGAAGGTCAGGTCATTATCACAATGGTTTCTTCTAGCCTTAAAGTTTATGAAAGGGAAAACATAGTCAATGAATCTTTGTTATTTTACACCAGCTGAAGATCTGTTCCTTTGTGGTTTATTAAAATGCTGAATTATTTTGTACAATTGTATAGGTACATCACAAACTAATGAATACTTCCCAGATAGAGGAAGACATACAAAGCTCCATCAGTTTGTCAGTTATTTATAAAATTCAAACAATAAAATCGTAAGTATTGGAATCCATGTGTCTCCTTGAATTTTGATCTCTGATAATAAATATGTAAGGCCAGAACCTTGTTCTTGCTCTGGCAGCACAAAGCATCTTGTAAAGCCAGCTTAGCTGATTACTAGAGGAATCTTCTTGCCTAAAGAAATCCTAAAAATCTCAGTGATGTGGAAAAGCCAGCTCTCTCCCAATACCACCCCTCTCAAGCCCTTATCAGAAGGGAAGGAGGTGAAATGGTCCATTAAGACAATGTGCTGTTTAGGGTGACCAGATAGCAAGTGTGAAAAATCAGGATGTGGGTAGAGCAGGGGTCTCCAACCTTTTTAAGCATGAGATCACTTTTTGAATGTAAGTGCAATCCAAGATCTACCTCAAACCCACATGTCCTTGCCCCACCTCCTTTGTGCCCCTTCTCCGAGGCCCCGCCCCTGCTCACTCCATCCTCCCTCCCCCATCCTCCCTCACTTTCACCAGGCAGGGCCAGCAGGTTGGGGTGCAGGCTCGAGTCTTGGATTAAGGGATTTGGAGTGTGAGAGGGACTCTGAGCTGAGTTTGGGGCAGGCAGTTGGGATGCCGGAGGGAGATCTAGGTGCAGGCTGTAGGAAGTGGTTGAATGCAGGGGTACTCAGGGTTATGGCAGGGGCTTGGGTTGCAGGAGGAGGTTCATGACTGGGGTAGGGTTTTGGGATGTGGGCTCCAGCTGGGCACTGTTTACGTCAGGTGCACTCCTGGGTGGTGGTGCAGTGGGGCTAAGCAGGCTCACCCTTGTTCTGGCCCTGCACCACTCCCAAAAGCAGCCAGCAAACTCCCTCCCAAGCCCTGTTGCGCCCCCTCTCTGCTCTGTGGAGATAGGATACAGGGTGGAAGAGGAGGCATCTTGACATCAGCACCCTCCTCTGTCTCCCCTGCCCTGCACAGCAAGCAGGAAGTTCCTGAGGGGACAGCTCCAAGGCAAAGAGCAGGAGATGTGCAGGAGTCTGTGGGGGGCAGCTGAAGTGCTGGGCTTGATAGCCTTTTGGCCAAACCAGTCAAGATCTCCTGTCAGAGGCTCCAAGATCTACCAGTAGATTCCAATCTACTGGTTGGTGATCACTGGGGTAGAGGGTAATAGTAGCCTTTGTAAGACAAAATCCTAAATATCAGAACTCCCTATAAAATTGGGACAATCTGAGGCCCTAGAATTGAGAGAATTTAAAGATGTTTTAAAGCCATCATCACATAAATGCAGCTGAATACAGATAACTGTTCATAAATCTTAAATGAGGAGAGAATTGAGGAGCTCACATTAAATGTAGGGGACACGTCATAAAAGGAGAAATTTTTGCCTGCAGCTTTTAAAAAATTTAAAAATGGAGAACAAAGCATAGGCATCTGGACTTTGCTTTCTCTGGGTAACTGCCAAATACAACCTCCAAAAGTTAGCCACTTAAAGAGCCATTCATTTCAGGGAAAATTCTGTTCTTATGTAGATAGAGGTAATTCTGGAACTATTTTTGCTTATGTAAATAAGAGCAAAATTTGCCCATATGTTGTGTTTCATCCTCCATCTCTAACATTTCTCTCACTCTGAAATTTTATTCTTGCTTGGGATTCAAAACATTTTCCAGACATTACTGACTATTTAGATTATTCAAGATATCCAAGCACATTCTGTTCATGTGGATATTTTCTTATATGGGGTCTTCTTTCTTGGAAATCCTTAGTTATTTCTTCCCATGTTGCTGTTTACTTTCATTTTTAATAATTCAGTTACAGTGAGCAGCAGTACATCCCACTAAATGATGAGGCAGAAACATTACTGTGGTTAGAGGAAATACAATATGCCTGTACATCAACCCCTTCTCAGAAGTGAGCCTCAGAGACTTGGTCAATTGTCTTGAGCTCACAAGACTTGACCTGTGGGACTAAATTTATCAGTGTAGATATTCAGGCTTGGATTGAGGCCCAAACTCTGAGACCCAGTGAGAATGGAAGCCTGAAAGTCTACACTGATATTTTTAGCTTTGCAGCATGAGCCACACAAACCTGAGTCATTTAACCCAGGCTCCATGACTTGCTATCTCAGGAGTTTTGTTTGTTGGTTTGTTTTTTGTAGTCTAAACATACCCCTAGTGTTATAGAATAATTTTTGAAATATTTATTTATCTGAATAAATAACTGTCTAATATACTTGCAGACAATTGGATACAAATGAATTTCCGATAGAAGCCACCACAAGTCTGAATACTGTGTTTGAACTTTTGAAACAGTATGGTGAGGATTCTTCAGTTTCAGTACTTGATGAAAAGTAAGTTTTATTAGTCATAGCCCTCTGAAAACACATGAAGAGATTGATTTTGTTCCCATTGAAGTCCTTGACAGAACTTTTATTGATCTTTGTGAAATACTTCATCATCATCATTTACAGTGGCACTTAGATGTTTAAAGGGGGGGGATCAAGGTCCCATTGTGCAAATTAAACAGCCTTCTAGTATCAAATATATTCTCCCTGTGTAGGTACTTATAGACCGTGATTAAAGCTTCTCTTGTCTTTTGATAAACTAAATACATTGAGCACATTTTAATACAATGCTCCAGAAGACCCAAATTATTCTGTAGCTCTTTTCTGAACATGATTTCTTGAAGTACAGACACCACATTGACTCATTATTCCAGTAGTAGTCTCATCAATGTTCTATAGTGGTAATATAGTCTCCTATTAATAGATCCAAGTATTATTTTAGCTATTTTAGCCATAATTTTCAATGGAAGCTCATGCTCATTTGGTTATCTTTGAGTCCTCCTTTGGGTTTCTAGAGCACAACTTTCTAGCATACAGTCCCCTTCCTGTAAATAAAACTTACGTTCGTTATTCCAAAATGTATGACCTTGTGTTTGGCAGTAGTAAAATGCATGACATTGATTGCACCAAGTTTACCAGCTGACTTGGATCACTCAGTATCAATGATTTGATCTCATTATTTGCCACCTTGACAGGTTTTGTGTTATCTACAAACTTGATCAGCAATTATTTTATATTTTCCTCTAGATTAGTGGGGGTGATGATGAGGAGTAGTGTTGGGTTGGAAACCAATCCCTGCAAGATCCCATTAAAACATTCTCAGTTTCCCATAAGCAATTACATTTTAGTATTGATCAGTGAGCCTGCTTTTAATTAATTTACTATTTTCTGTATTGATTATGTATAGTCCTCGTATTAAATTGCAATGCCCTGCAGTATTAATTTAGATATATTTGAGAAATCTAAGTGGGATTTATCACCTTAATCAAGCAATTATATCAAATTAATTGGATGAGACAAATGACCTTTTAATGACTTTATTATTTTTGCAGAATTCCTTTGCTTTTAGAATTGGCTCGTCTTTCTTTGAAGTTAAACTGTACCCAACTTGCATTTGATTGCATACATGATTTAAAGAGAGCTGGGATTAAAGTAAGTGTTAGGATTACACTGTTACAATACTTTTATTTCACTGTGCTTCAAAATAATTATGCATGCATCAAGGCCTATTCCCACATTTAGGTACTGATGTAATTAACCTTTATTAATATGACTAGGAGTTACTTGCATAAATTTTCTTTCCCTAAATCAGATAAGAGATGAAAGATTAAGAAAAAGAGTTTAACTCAGTAAAACAGTTAAAAGAATAATTTTGGTAAATAAAATGTTAAATTCAGATTCTTCTCTATAATTTGAAACTGTCTTCTGTAGAATGTCTTAAATAGGGATAACACCAAAATTCTTCATATGAGAAGACTGTCTCTTTCCCAAAATTATGTCTGTAGCTTTACAAAAGATTTAACCAACCCATCCATGGAAGATTCTCTCAGCCATCAATGTGTAAGATGTGAAAGCAATGATGCGTTACTTAATATGGACATTATTCTTTTTGAATAAAATATTGTGTAATCAACCTCAGTATACAGCAGGTCCCGCTGAAAGGGAAGTTGGGCATTCATCTTTGACAAGGTTAGGCTGTTGGTTAGGGTTAGAGTAGAGGGTGGTTCAAGAGGGACTTGCCAAATACATACCTCAGGTTATTCTCTCTTCTAGGTACTGGAAGATCATAGGGTTGTTCCTTCAATTATGAACACACATAATTGATGGGCTGTGAAACTAGCTGCTCTTGCTGTCCCCTCCCACAGCTGTGGCTCATTTTGAGAGTATTTGTTCCTAATCACTGATTCTGAATTTGAGAGGTTAAGTCCTATTCCTTCCCGAAGTCTCTTCTCCTGACATTTTATTCTTTTAATTGTTATTATTCTGTAGGGGTGTGTCTAGACTACATCCCTCTTTCGCCAGAGGGATGTAAATGAAGCACTTCGGAAGTGCAAATGAAGCCGGGATTTAAATATCCCACGCTTCATTTGCATAATCACATAATGGCACTCTTTCAAAAAAGCGCTATTTCGAAATTGAAATCACAGTCTAGATGTGGTTCTTTTGAAAACGGGGCGCTTTTTTGAAAGAACCGTGTCTAGACTGCGGTTTCAATTTAGAAATAGCGCTTTTTCGAAAGCGCCATTACGTGATTATGCAAATGAAGTGTGGGATATTTAAATCCCGGCTTCATTTGCACTTTTGAAGTGCTTCATTTACATCCCTCTGACGGAAGAGGGATTTAGTCTAGACATAGCCTAGTAGTTAGATTATGGTGGCAAAGAAAGCACCTGGGAGATTGGAGTAAAGTATTGTATGTATATTCTGCTTGCTTTCACTATATCTGTTGGTTTGGGTGGGTGTTTGTTACTCTTCACTCTCACCTCCAGACTGGCTGAAGGGGCTCTCGTGTTTATTCTTTTGGTTCCCTTGTCTGCCACTGCATGTAGGAAAGTTCTCAGGCATTATAGTGTATGGAAAAGCTGTTCCTGTGCAGCAAGAAGGGGACATACAGATTCAGAAAATATATCCCACTCCACAGAGTGTGTGTATGTGTATATAGGGTGGCAATGGTAGCTACCAATATGATTAAGGTTGCGTGATGATATCCATTTTAAAACCCTTTTGTTGGTTGCTTGCCCCTTTGACAAACTTTAACCGCACAGGCTGAAATTTTCCATGTTAGTTGTCTACTAAAAGCTGATAGGTTTTTGTTTTTTTTGGGGGGGGGGGGGGGAAGGGAGAGTGTTGGTGTTGTGGAGGTTTTTTGTTTCATTTTTTTTAATTCTTTAGTTTCAGCCAAAATAGTTTGGTTATTTCCTAGAATGAGGATAAGGAAAAATAAAAGTTGGAAAGCTCTTATCCCCGAATCCCATGCTTTGGAGTAGGGGCTTGAAATACAGCAGCAGGAGATGCTGTCAGTGATATGTCTTTTAACTCCCCCATGAAAATCTTCCAAAATCTGGATAAGTTTTAAGACTTTGAAAAATCATGGTTCATACATGCACAGTCTGAGATATGGGGCAAAAATGGACTTTCCATGTACTGGATGCTTCTGGCTGCTCTGGACCAGAATGGGACTGAGCACTAGATCTGACAGTAGAGAGCCTGATCATCACTGAGGCAGTGCAGAGGAAAGCATCTGATTCAAATGCACCACATCTGATTTGTCCCCCCAAGCCTAGGGCATTGTTGAGATAGACTGGAAGAATATATTGGAAACAGAAATCTAGTGTGTGAAGACGATCCTGGTTGGGCAAGTAGAGTAGGTCTAGGAGCTGGAGTGTAAAATGTGGTTGGGGCATTGGGAGGAAAATGATCAAATGAAAGTTTGTTGAATCAGAGAGATTTCTGCAAAACATTCTATTTTTGATGAATCAGTATTTTCTATTGAAATTCCATTTTGTTAGAGAATTCCTGATCTACTGTATTATTATTCCTATTGGAATAATTTTTCATATAGATTTTAATTTGTGCACTTTTCAGAAACAGACATCTGCATCAAATACCAACAAATGTATTGGATCCCATCTAGAATATAAAATCAGATAATTTTGTCCCATACCAATATAGAAGCAATCACCCATCATTCCTGACCCGTGTAGCTTACTCTTGATAATTTTATGTTTTAAATGAAACCGAACAGGCTTTCAGTTAAAAGATTTAATTTAAACTATAAAAGTAAAACCACAAAGCTAGGAAAATAAAACTTTTCAAAATAAAATTAAATACTAGTACTCTTAAGATGTAAACTGATGGAGAAAGAATTGAAGGTATCTGTCATTTCAATCAATACAATCTTTGGAGTTTCTAGTTGTTGACCCTTTTTTCTATACTTTACAAACAAATGGGTTGAATTCTCCTAGCTATCACATCCTCTTTTGTGAATCTTGAAGGACTACATATGATCGCTGGTAAATTTCCTTTGTGCTTTTATTTGCATCTCTTGTTCCAGCTTCTTTCAAAATCTGCAGTATATATGAATGGGGGGCAGGGACTTTAAATAAAATGTAATGAAAAGCTGTGATGCTATCATTTTAGTTCATATCTGTGATAACATTTACTCCAGTGGTTCCAGTCCTTCATTCAGTGGGACAACAAAGGACTTTACTAGCACATATGTTTGCAAGATATGGGTCTAAACATAAATATTTTTATTTATTTTACAAATTTATATTTCTATATTTGTATTTAATAGGAGCCAGGAAAAGTGATTGAAATAGAATGCTTGGAATGTGAATATGAAGTCCAAAAACTTGGCACGAAAATTGCAACCTATACTAAAGGTGTTGTTGAGGTATGCTTTTTAATTAGTACTAATTTGTATAAAAAAGATAAACATTAACTTTCTGTTAAATTTTCCAAAGTTGTACATTAGCTGTGGCTCAATCTTATGCAATTTT
Organism: Rafetus swinhoei; assembly: GCA_019425775.1. Lineage (NCBI taxonomy): Eukaryota > Metazoa > Chordata > Testudines > Trionychidae > Rafetus > Rafetus swinhoei. Next base: position 30,587,267 of record CM033447.1, on the reverse strand, counting down.
GTAAGAAAAAACAGTTCATTTTCAATTTTCTCCATTAATTTTAATATATTATCTTTCTATTGGGCCTGAACAAAATAAAGAGAATCCTCTGTTCTGCCATGGTATTTACAGTTTGGTAGAACATGGTCATACCATACTGTTCCACAAGACAGAATCATATTGTTTGGCTATACCAAAAGAAGGACAGAGACGTGATAAAGTTTTAATCATGCTGCAACTCTATCAGATATCTAGAACTACCTGGAATATAAAAGTGTACAGTGGAGGTTACCCCATGTTCGTTCAGTAACTTCCAAGGGAACTTCTACCAGCAATCTTCTCTTTTTCCATCTAGGTCCCCTAGCCAACCCGTTGCTGGGACCTTACTATTCCCCATCCCATTAAGGAGGGGAAAGGGTGATTGGGTCCCTGCTGTACCATTCATAGGAACCCCAAATCTCCCCCATTCCATTCGCTTAACCAACACCTCATTTGAAAGTAATTTATCAAGCCATGTATTTGGTCACTATATCTTTTCTTTGAAATACCTGCATTGCACATCTGTCCCACACTTGCATACCAAGTTGTGATATATAGCTTAACTTCCTTCATGCCACACATCAGCAAAGTCCTTTCTAAAGCAACTGTGAAGAAGGCAAAAAACCCCAACTCCAACTAGATCAATTTGATTATAAGGAAAAAAATTCTTCCTAGACCTCCTAAAAAGCTAGTGCAATGCCCCAGCAGCTCTTGACCAAGCCTGGTACTTCACCATCCAGAGGGAAGAGTGGGTGCTGATTCTGCCTGCTCCATGTAAAAAGGGGTTCACCGTACAGGCTGCACCTGTAGGCCCTTCTGTCCATTCATTTCACAAGGGATGAGTCAATGTCACTATGCTAGCCCCTTGTCTCCTTTTGCAGTAATTTAACCTCTCCATACTGCTCCCATTATTCAGCCAACAAACCAAATTCACCCCCCGCTTAAAGGTGTGTTGCAGTCAATGGCAAAAAGAGGGGACATCATGCCTATAGAAGTTATTTGCACACACATCAAGGACCAGATTTTGCAAATACTTGTATGAAGGAATAATTCTTTTGATGAGTAGCCACATTGAATACAGTGAAACTAGTCATATGGGTAAAGCTGCTTCTGCATAAAAGTGTTTGGGACTTAAAATATTAATCACTTATTTCATTTATTGATAATTAGATAAGACATATCAGTACTATTATTATTTGAATAAATATAATAGAAATTAAGTTATATTTAAGAAGTATCCATAAAAACAAAATGTAAATCACTAAATTCCTTTTAAACTTTTACTGTGTTAAAACTCTACCGAAAGCTAAGAGCTTGTGAATTTTTGCTAAAGAGCCCTATATATGTAATCTGGGATTTTCAAAGAACTCTGTGTTGGTTTCCTATTGAAATCAATGGGAGTTTTGCCATTGATTAGATTAGGAGCAGAGTTAAGCCAACATTGATTCCTTTGGAAAACTTAACTTATGCTTTTTTTTCTCTTCCTCCTACACCAGGTTAGAACCTCAGCTGCTGATAAATGTACTAAATTCTCAGAACTCAAAAATAATCTGCAGTCATGGATTTTTGTTATCATAAGGTATGTCTACACTGCATTCCTCTTTAAGAGAGGAATGCAAATGCAGAGGAACAAAATTTGCAAATGAAGCGCAGATTTGAATTTCCTGTGCTTCATTTGCATAATCACGTCCAGACGCTATTTCGAAATACGCTATTTCGGAAAAAGAAATGCTGTCTAGATGTGGTTATTTCGAAAGAAAATCCTTCTTTCGAAATTACCCTTACTCATATAAAATGAGGTTTAAGGGTAATTTCGAAAGAAGGGTTTTCTTTCAAAATAACCGTGTCTAGACAGCGTTTCTTTTTTTGAAATAGGGTATTTCGAAATAGCGCCTGGACGAGATTATGCAAATGAAGCAAGGAAAATTCAAATCCGCGCTTCATTTACGATTTCATTCCTCTGCATTTGCATTCCTCTCTCGAAAGAGGAATGCAGTGTAGACATACCCAAAGGCAATAGGGAGAGACAGACAGGATCATATTTGAGAGTGGCAATAGCCGTTAAATAGTAAAGTATGTAAAATGGCATTCTTTATCGGTCAAAATGTGACTTTAAAAAAAAGATTTAATGTACCTTGCATGAAATATGGGCTACATGTGAATTCTGTGAAAGTTTCATAAATCAAAAACTACAGAGATTGTTTTCCATTGGAAACAACCTAAAATCACAGTTTTACAGTATTATTTAGCATTTGTTTTATTAGTATATATAATCAATGTGAAGTACATTTTTATTTACAGACTCAGCTGAAAGTGATAAGAAGACTTGAACAAGCATTGCAATGTGCAGTTCGACTGGGAGACCCCAGTGTTATTCAGGTGGTTTGTGCTACACAGTGGAATCTTTGCCTGCCACTGTTACAACACAATTTGCATCAACATGTGCGAAAACCATTAATATCTGTTGCTGAAATCTTAGAAACGATTGACAGGTAAATTGCTTTATTTACCTTCCCTTACGTAGATCTCAGATGCCTTGAAAACTTTACCACAGATAATAATAAACTAAACTATTTGGATAACTAAGCCCTGCAAATCTGTTAATATCCTGTTTACGGCGAAGTCTAGACTACATCCCTCTTTTGAAAGAGGGATGTAAATTAGACATATTGAGATTGCAAATGAAGCCGGAATTTGAATTTCCCACGCTTCATTTGGGAATTTTTTGAGGCGTACAGGAACTTTCAAAAAAGGCTTTTCTTTTCAAAAGAACCACATCTAGACTGCGGTTTCACTTTTGAAATAGAGTTTTTCGAAAAAATGCCATGATGCAATTATGTAAATGAAGCACAGGAAATTCAAATCCCGGCTTCATTTGCAATTTCGATACGTCTAATTTACATCCCACTTTCGAAAGAGGGATGTAGTTTAGACATACCCTAGATCTGTGGGTATCTGCATTCGCGGATATGGATTCAGATATTCACAGCTCATTTTTGCAGATATGGATGTGGATGCAAAAACAAATTTTTTATCTAGAACACTGCACATTTGCAGATATCCATTTTATATCTGCAGATATCTGTATCTGTACATATGGATGTGCTTATCTACAGCTCATGTTTGTGGATACGATTGTGGATACACATTTTGTATCTGCGCAGTGCTCTATGGATAATCTGTATCTCACCCTATCTACCTCTAAAATGCAGCATTCTCTTTCATGAATCCTCACAAATGATTAATGGCATACAGAAACACTGCAGTTTAGAACAGGATATGAGGAATAATGTATCCAATTGAAATTACATGAAGAAATTGTATTATCATAGTGTGACCAAATATGTTGGAGTATGGCCTGGATTTCTGACATGGACATCCCTGTATTTGGGAAAAATGCTGCACAATTTACAGTAAGTCTTTGCATATGTCTGTTCCACCATAGGGGTGCATGCATCCAACTCACAATTGTCTGAGTCTTTCTTTCCTCTGCAGCACCAGTTGGGGTAGAGTAAGTGAACATTGCTGCCTTGTGCCAATAAGCACAGGTAGAACAGGAAGTGTGTCCCTGACCTTAGCCATCAGTTCTTTCTTACTTCTCATATCAGTTGTTAGTAGTGGTGTTTCTTGCCTTTTCAAATCTTTCCCTCCTTCTTGAACATAGTATGTGTTTATTATAATTCTAGAGTAGTCTGAAGATTTTTTACAATGTTCAAGTTAGATTTAGAATAAAGTTTTAGTTTTGATGATTTGAACTCTCTGGTTCCTGCCTGGATATTGGTACTGTACCAGGGTCATGCCCTTAGTCTCCAGACAGCAAGTCTTGTCACCCTTGCAGCAAATCAGTGCCTGTGAGTGACCCCATGTCAACTGTCTTAAATGCCTAGGGGTTATTTGTTAGAGTTTTAAGCCCTGTTCCAAGAAAGGGCTGCAAGATTCAAGTTTCACTTAACAGAGTTAGTGTGCTGATCACCATTTGAAGCCTTCTTGCTCAGAGACAGACAGATCTGCATCTATGAGGGGTGCTCACCTGATTTGAATGAGTCAAAGGATAAGTTCTCCATAACCAGTACCAAAGAAGACAGGCTTTAGCAAACTCAGGGGGTTGATAAGTAAGATCCCATAGGAAAAGTCGAAGGGTAGGTCTTCGCTTGCCACGTCGGAGATCGATGTTCTTGCATTTAATTTAGTGGGTTTAGTATAGACCCGTAAAAAAAACACTGAGGGCAGCTCCGGCCAGCATCTGTACTCCTTGCAGTTGTGAGGCATAACGGAAGCCAACAGGAGCATTTGCTCCCTTTGGCCTCCTGCAGTGGGGACAGTGCCAAGCTATGTAGCTGGAGTTGTGTACCTTAAGCTGACCTTCCAAGTCTAGTGTAGACTAGGCCTATGGGGAAAAACAGTTGAAGACAGTTGGCAGGGTTTTTTTTTCAGAAAGACATTTTTAAGGGCAAAAGAGAAAACTATTCCACTGTATAGGAAAGATAGGAAGGATGGCAAGAGATGACCCTGGCATAACTAGGAGATCTTGAATGATCTAAAAATTAAAAAAGAGTCCTTCAAAAAGTAGAAAGTAGGTCAAATTAAAAAGATGAATATTAACAACACAAGTGTGTAGGGACAAAATTAGAAGGGTCAAGACACAAAACAAGCTCAGAGTAGCTGGAGACATAAAGGGTAACTAGAACACATTCTGTAAATATTTTAGAAGAGGGGTGGTCTCAAACTCAGTTTACCTTAGGGCCAGTGCCAGTACTCAAACCCTCCTAGTAGGCAAGCGGGCATCCCCTCTGGAAGGAAACCGTGCCTCATTAACAAACTAGGAAAATACAACCTACATGGAGCTACTGTAAGATGGATACATAACTGTTTGGATAACCATTCCCAGAGAGTAGTTATTATCAACGGTTCACAGTCATGCTGGAAGGGCATAATGAGTGAGGAGGTTCTGCAGGAATCAGTTCTGGTTCTGTTCAATATCTTCATTAATGATGTGAGAGAGCTGCTAATGGGCTGTTCCGGTTTGTTTATCTAAAGGTTCCATAGTCATGGAACCTTGCAGCTCCCATTGGCTCTAGTACCACTACACGAGATAGTACACCACACTTAGTAGGTATGTGGATTGCCAGTACTCTTATAAAATGTGGGGATGATACCAAACTGGATGGGGGTTGCAAGTGCTTTAGAGGACAGGATTATAATTCAGAATGATGTGGACAATCTGGAGAAATGGCCTAAGGAAAATAGGATGAAATTCAATAAGAACAATGCAAAGTACTTTACTTAGAGTGGAACAATTAGTTGCACACATACAGAATGGGAAATAATGAGTAGTCCTGTGGCACCTTATAGGCTAATCAAAATATATAGAATCATGAGCTTTTGTGGGTAAAACCCACTTGATCAGATAAATTGGAATGGAAATAACAGAAACATCTATCTATCTATCTATCTATCTATGAATGAGGATGTTAGTGGCAGAAGAAATTGGCTTTGTAATGCACCATCCAGTTAATGTCTTTATTCAAGCCCAGGGTTACAGTGTCAGATTTTTAGATGAATTCCAGTTCTGCAGACTCTCTTTGTAATTGGTTAGTGAAATTCCTTTGTGGAAAAATGGCTACTTTTAAATCCATGTTTGAGTGACCACGGAGGTTAATATGTTCCCCTACAGGTTTATGCGTGTTACTGTTTCTGATGTCTGATTTATGTCCATTTATCCTTTGTCGTGAGAATTTCCAGTTTGGCCAATATATTTATATAATAAATTATACATATGTGATTCTCCAGTCTCTGTTCACATAGACACCAAGACCAACCTGGAACTACTTGGAACAAGTTTAAATTGCTTGTGATTAATTTGCAATAGACTAGACATGTACAGTCAAAGAAAAGCCAGTTAAACCTGCTTGTAACCATTGTTCTTTGAGATTTGTTGTATGTCTGTGACCCACCCACCATTCAATGACCCACTACCTTTTCCCACTTTATCAGAGTCTGTCTGGTAAGAAGTAACTGAGGAGGATCCAGAGGTTGCTCCGTTCTTGTGTAATAGTATGAGGTAGCAGAGAGCTCACTCTATCCCAACAGGTACTGCTGAAGGAAAAAAGTCTTTAACTGTGTTGGACACACACACCTCAGTGAAATGGACATATGTAACAGATGTCAAACAACAGTTATATGAAGGTTAGAAACTGTCTTCCAAGAGGTCAGAGCTTCACTGTTATATTTCAGACAAAACATAGCACGTTCTGCAGCCTAGTGTCCTCTAACACCACACTAGGCTACGTCTACATTGGCATGATCTTGCGCAAATACTCTTTAACGCAAGAGTTCTTGTGTTAAAGTATTTGCGCAAGAGAGCGTCTACACTAGCATGTGCCTTTGCTCAAGAGATGTGCTTTTGCGCAAGAGCATCCGTGCCAGTGTAGGCGCTCTCTTCTTGAAAGCTCCGATGGCCATTTTAGCCATCGGGCTTTCTTGCATAAGAAATTCATGTTGCCTGTCTACACTGGCCTCTTGCGCAAGAACAGTTGTGCAAGAGGGCTTATTCCTGAGCGGGAGCATCATAGTTCTTGCGCAAGAAGCACTGATTTCACACATTAGAATGTCAGTGTTCTTGCGCACGAACTCCCCGCCAGTGTAGACAGGCAGCATGTTTTTGCGCAAAAGCAGCTGCTTTTGCACAAGATCGTGCCAATATAGACACAGCCCAGGGGTATGTCTACACTAGCCACCCTAGTTCGAACTAGGGTGGCTAATGTAGTCATTCGAACTTGCAAATGAAGCCCGGGATTAAAATATCCCGGGCTTTATTTGCATGTTCCCGAGCGCCACCATTTTTAAATGCCCGGTAGTTCGAACTCCCTGCCCGCGGCTACACGCGTCACGGGCTAGGTATTTCGAATTAAAGCTCCAAATTCAAACTACCGTTACTCCTCCTGCAATGAGGAGTAGCGGTAGTTCATTAGAGCTTTAATTCGAACTACCTAGCCCATGCGCGTGTGGCGGGCGGCAAGTTCAAACTACCGGGCATTTAAAAATGCGGCGCCGAACATGCAAATAAAGCCGGGATATTTTAATCGGGCTTCATTTGCAAGTTCGAATGACTACATTAGCCACCCTAGTTCGAACTAGGGTGGCAGTGTAGACATACCCTGGGTCATTGATTCATTAGTCAAAAGGAGGCATGCCATGTACTGTATTGCCAGAACCCTTTTTTGTAACAGTTGTGATATTTCCCTTAGAGGTTTCTTGTCCCATCCCTAATTCAGGAATGTGCTTAATGACATGCTTAATGTTAAAAAACTGCATAGCCACGCACGAAAAGTTAGCCATGTCATTTAGTTGCCTAAATGGAAACGTCTGAAAATCTGGCTCCTTGTAAACAACAGTAAGATTGATACACAAGAAGCAACTCAATTGCAAAATTATGCAGTTCTTTCTTGGCTGTGTTGCCTTGTCAGGACTAAGAAAAGCAAAATGTAATAAATTGTCATGCTAGTCACTTTGGTATGATTATATGACTTGAAAACATGAAAGAACACATAAGTTGAGTGAAAGAATCTTTTTCATACATTAATTTTTTCAGACAATGTTTTTATAATTTTAAGACTATATAGCTTTATTTCATCCTGATTTAAAAACTTGCCTATAAAATTGTCTGATTTCCTAGCTTGTTGATTTTGCTTCGTTGCCAAGTTCATATGGAAATTGCTCATATTGAAGAAGATGACGATAGAATAGAGGCTGCCATGGAACATTTTCAGAAGGCAATATATCTAGATAATAATGGGCAATACCAGGAACATCTTAAAATGGCTTTTCATCGTCTTCATTTATGCACTATGTTGTATAAATCACCTGAGCGCCTAGAGGATCAAGCAATTATGATGATTGAACAGGTAGTAATAAAGAATGATTTCATAGGTAGCGATATAAAGTTTGCTTATATTTCTCTATAAAGGAAATATTCTCTTATAATTATATTCTGAGAGTTGTGTATATTCAAATACTAGATTTTCAAGGTAATTAAGTTTTGGTCTTTTGAGTAATTTCTTGGAAAGTTATTTAATAAATAACTTAATGTTAATCTTTACTGACAATACTGAAAGGAGAGAGCCACAGTTCTGATGCAGGCAGAGATTACTCATGTATGTAAAGACTGAGCTTTCAGGGTTCATGGGGAAAATATACTCCTGTATCAGCATACTGATAATATTCCATTCCATGTTTACACTTAGAAGACTCATGTGAAATAGATAGGCTAGTACACTAAGGAATGCTGCATTTCAAATTCCTCTGTGTTGGCATATAGTTGTCAGTGCTGGTGAACTGCTGTATTTTAGATATGATTTGAACCAATATAGTGAAGTTTCAGGACTCCCAACTTTTCTGATATCATCTCAGATAATTCAGCTGTGATATGCCCCAAATAATGTAGTGTGTTACGCACCAGCAAAAACAAATGTTTCAAGCCAAAGTAGAAAACCATTTGTGTAGTCACTGCTGTTGACTTCCTAAAATATTTCTTCATTTTTATATTAAACATTTTGTTTCTCTCTAGACCTTATAAGTAGTCTGTTGTTCCTTAGTAACTAAAAAGTAAGAGAAAACGTAAAGCCTTAATAATGTGAAAATTTATTTATCCTTATAAATTGGATAATGCAAGTGTTTTGCACTTTTACAGTGCTTTCTGTTTATACTTCTTAGAGTTATTTACAAATGGGTCTATATCAATTTCCACAGAGACACATACAAGGGTTATACCCTACATTTTACATGATTCTGTATAAATGAATATTAAGCTTCTTCACCATTTATATCTTTGTGCTGCAAAAGTGGAGGCCAGTAGCTTATAGCTGGTCTCTACACCGTTTTCAACTTTTAAAATTGTATTTCAAGTGTCAGTTGTCTAAATAAACGGAAGGGCTGTGGCTTTAGAATCTAGCCCCGAGAGGTTTTGTATGGATTTTGGTGAATATTAGCATTATGTTCTGTTGTACAAAGATCAGCTGACTAACCACCACTACCTCCTGTTGGACAGGTAATTTTTACCTGTTTTACAATTTAGAGAAATGAAGACACAGAGAAGTTAAGTGACCTACCTAAAGCCGCACTGAGAATCAATGTCAAATTGTGGGTAGAATACAGGGTAGAATACAGGAGTATATTGCTTCACCCATTAGCCTGTGTTGCTTTTAATTTTACTGAGCTGCCACTGATGGTGATCTGCTTGCTCAGGTGCTGGTTGGCTGGGAGAAAACCTGCACCAGTCTTTGCAGCATCAACTGTGGAGACATTGCTTCCTGCAACTAAAACTTGATTTGGGGTCTTCACAGAAATTCAGAGATCCTTAGTTGTCGCTGTCACAGAATCTAGAAGTCAGTGCTAGGCAGCTACAGTTAGGCTATAAATGTGATCTTTAGGTTACATGAATGACAAGATTCCAACTCTAGCAACCAGTGTATATAGGGTTACAATTTCAAGGCTAGTTTCACAAGGAAGAATCTGAAAAGCATACTTTGTAGAGACAAGATGAAAGTGGAGAGTTTACTTTTGATCTGGAGGTCCAAATCAACATGGGATGGGTACATGGGCATAGTCTTTAAAGACTACAAAGATCACCTGTGTACACAGGAACTGGTCCATTAATGTACGAGTGTGCACAGCTGCTGAAGAGAAGATGAAAATAATAATTTAATGTTACTGGGGGCTGTGCCTCCTGCTCGTGCTCACCAACACCACTCTCGTGGGGGGTAGGCAACTGCTGCTCTCCTGCCAGCCTCCGGGGGGGCTGGGCTGCTGCTGCAACAGCCTGGGCTCCTTTCCCCCCCTCAAGCTGCACCAACTAGGGCCCTTTCTCCCTTCCCACCACCCCACTGGCTGTGCTAACCTGGGCCCTTTCTCTCATCCTCCCACCTCCTGGCTGTGACCTAACCCTAACCCCCCCTTTCCCCGGATGTGGTGGGCCCAGCTCTCTTCCCCCTGGCAACTATGGGGAGGGGAGCCTCTCCAAGGCCTGGCAGGCCCCGCGCTCTCTCCCTCCTGCCAGAAGGTGGGGGGGCCTTTCTGAGATCTCACAGGCCCCATGCTCTCCCCCTGTGCATAGGAGAGTAGGAAGGCTGCTCCAAGGCCTCGCAGGCCCCACACTCTCCCCCTGACTTCTGGGGGACAGGGAAGGTGGCCGTTCCAAGGCCTCTCAGGCCCCTCGCAACAGCTGAGCACTGCAGAAAGGGAAGGGAGGAAGAGAGGGTGCAGGCAGGACACAGAGTGAAATGATGATGTCACTCTGTCATCCTGCAGGAAAAGTTTTTTTAGAGAGAAAGAGAGAAATTGTGAAGATTTCTGGCTGAAATTATACAGGTTTCCTGAATGACCATGCTATCCTAAACATCTACTTTCCCCAGCAAGCCACGACACTGCAATTCCTGCAGACCATCAAACCCACATAATTTTCTGGCTGCATTCTCAGACACTTAAGCTAGGGGGGTATATACGCTGAAGGGCAGGGATAGGGTCCAGAGTGACCTAGACAGTTTAGAGGATTGGGCCAAAAGAAATCTGATGAGCTGCAACAAAGACAAGTGCAGAGTCCTGCACTTGGGACGGAAGAATCCCAAGCATTGTTAGAGGCTGGAGACCGACTGGCTAAGTAGCAGTTAGGCAGAAAATGACCTGGGGATTACAGTGGATGAGAAGCTGGATATGAGTCAACAGTGTGCCCTTGTAGCCAAGAAGGCTAATGTTGTATTAGGTTGCATTAGGAGAAGCATTGCCAGCAAATCTAGAGATGTGATTATTCCCCTTTATTCGGCTCTGGTGAGGCCACATCTGGAGTATTGTGTCCAGTTCTGGGCCCCCCAGTATAGAAAGGATGTGGACGCATTGGAGAGGGTCCAGTGGAGGGCAACCAAAATGATTAGGGGCCTGGAGCACATGACCTATGAGGAGAGACTGAGGGATTTGGGTTTGTTTAGTCTGCAGAAGCGAAGAGTGAGGGGGGATTTGATAGCGGCCTTCAACTTCCTGAAGGGAGGTTCCAAAGAGGATGGAGAAAAGCTGTTCGCGGTAGTGACGGATGGCAGAACAAGGAGCAATGGTCTCAAGTTACAGTGGGGGAGATCTAGGTTGCATATTAGGGAAAACTATTTCACTAGGAGGGTGGTGAAGCACTGGAATGGGTTCCCTAGGGAGGTGGTGGAATCTCTATCCCTAGAAGTTTTTAAGTCTGGGCTTGACAAAGCCCTGGCTAGGTGGATTTAGTTGGGATTGGTCCTACCTTGTGTAGGGGGCTGGACTTGATGACCTCTTGAGGTCTCTTCCAACTCTATGATTCTACCTGTTTCTGAATAACTAATTTGCATTTGCTCCCCATCGTGCTGTGAAATGGACAACTGATATGATTGTGATTATGATATTTGTTTGATATGTTACATATTCTCAAACTGTTTTGTAATTTTCTTTAAATGAACCATTTTATTTTTGAGATTGTATAATAGTGATAGTTCATACATTAAAAATTAATTAGTAAAATTCAGCTATGAATGTGTGCAACATTAAAATGTAGCTATCTGCATATACTTTAAGTTACCCTCAGAGTGTTCCTGTCAAAGACCAAAGTTTCAGAGTTAGTCTAGCCAATAATAATATGGTGGAAGAGTACATAAGTGTTTCTGGCTATGTCTAGACTGCAGGCTTCTTTCAGAAGACACTTTTCCAGAAGAAATCTTCTGAAAAAATTTCTTTAGAAAGAGAGCATCCACACAGCAAAAGCTCATCGAAAAAGCGATCTGCTTTTTCTAAAGATAGTGTCCACATTGATTGGACGCTATCTCACATTTAAGTTGTGATTACTCTGGACAGAGTGGCCACTTTGCTTTTTCCTGGAGGCCTCTTCCCCGTCCATGCACTCTTTTGGAAAAAGGCTTCTTCCTTGTAGAAAGAGATTTACCGCTGTCAGAACAATCCCTGCATTCTTTCGACTTTCTGTCAAAAGAACGCAATTGTAGCATGGACGTAAGTGTAGTTTTTCCGGAAAAATGGCTGTTTTTCCGGAAAAACTCTGTAGTATAGACATATCCTCTGAGACTGTAATGCAATTTCTGTGGTACATAAGCCCGTGACCAATGTTGTTGCTTATTTAATGGGAGATATCTAAACACCAATGTAATGAAAATATACCTATTTTTAATACAGATATGAATGTATCCATAACAGTTATTCCTTTTCTTTATGTAGGCTAAAAAAGGAAAGCAGAAAGACAGTGTGAGAAAAAAGCGATCTCTTTTGGTCAATGCAGGTCTTGCACTAGCTCCGGATGCATTTCAAATAGTTCTTGACTGTGAAAATGAAGCTAAAGGTAAGGTATGTTTGCTGTGATTAAAATAGGCATAACATTTGTCTGTCACTGATTTTTTTTCTTCTTTTTTTTTAGCCAGCCTGAAAAATAATTTGACCATAGGGGCCAATGACAGTGTTTAGAAGACTATATCTAGGACCTCCCAAATTCATGGCCCATAGAATCATAGAACACTAAAACTGGAAGGGACCTCAAGAGGTCATTGAGTCCAGTCCCCTGCCCTCATGGCAGGACCCAGTACCATCTACACCATCCCTGATAGATGTCTATCTAACCTGCTCTTAAATATCTCCAAAGATGGAGATTCCACAATCTCCCTAGCCAACTTATTCCAGTGTTTAACCACCCTGACAGTTAGAAGTTTTTCTAAGTTTTTCCTAATGTCCAACCTAAACCTCCCTTGCTGCAGTTTAAGCCCATTGCTTCTTGTCCTATCCTCAGAGGCCAAAGAGAACAATTTTTCTCTCTCCTCCTGGTGACACCCTTTTAGATACCTGAAAACTGCCATCATGTCCCCTCTGTCTTCTCCTTTCCAAACTAAACAAGCCCATTTCTTTCAATCTTCCTTCATAGGTCATGTTCTCTAGACCTGTAATCATTCTTGTTGCTCTTCTCTGGACCTTCTCCAATTTCTCCACATCCTTCTTGAAATGTGGTGCCCAGAACTGGACATAATACTCCAATTGAGGCCTACTCAGTGCAGAGTAGAGTGGAAGAATGACTTCTTGTGTCTTGCTCACAACACTCCTGTTAATGCATCCCAGAATCATGTTTGCTTTTTTTGCAACAGCATCACAGTGTAGACTCATATTTAGCTTGTGGTCCACTATCACCCCTAGATCCCTTTCTACAGTACTCCTTCCTAGACAATCACTTCCCATTCTGTATGTGTGAAACAGATTGTTCCTTCCTAAGTGGAGTATTTTGCATTTGTCCTTATTAAACTTCATCCTATTTACCTAAGACCATTTCTCCAGTTTGTCCAGATCATTTTGAATTATGACCCTATCCTCCAAAGCAGTTGCAACCCCTCCCAACTTCATATCATCTGCAAACTTAATAAGTGCAGTAAACCTGATTTCACGAGGCATACCTGCGCCGGTCGACAAAGGCTTCCTTGTCGACCGCGGCGCGTCCAGACTGTCCCGATCTGCCGACAAACAGCTGATCGGCAGAGCATGGCAGCCATTTAAATTTAAATGAAGCCGCGATTATTTAAATCGTGGCTTCATTTCCCTATGCCGATCTGTCTAATCTACATGCCTCCCTCGACGGAGGCATGTAGTCTAGACGTACCCTTCCAGTCCTAGTATTCTATGATTCTATGATTCTATTCTAGGATGCATTTCATCAAGCCCTGGTGACTTGCAGGCATCTAACTTTTCTAAGTGATTTTTTATTTGTTTTTTTTTAATTTTATCTTCTAAACCTACCCCCTTCCTACTAATATTCACCATTTTGGTCAATTTCTTGGTTAGAGGATTATAAAAAATCATAAATTTAATGATTTCAGCTATTTAAATCTGAAATTTTGAGGTTTTGTAATTGTAGGGGCCTAACCCAAAAATGAATTGTTGGGGATGGGTAGCAAGGTTATTGTAGGGAAGACTGTGGTACTGCTATCCTTCCTTCTGCCCTGCTGCAGGCAATGGCGCTTCCTTCAGAGCTGGGTGGCTAGAGAGGAGTGGCTGCTGTCCAAACCGCCACCAGCAGTAAAGCAGAAGTAAGGATGGCATGGCCACTCTTACTTTTGCACTGCTGACTGTATAGCTGGGCCTTCATTCAGCAGCCGCCCTGCTCTGAAGGCAGCAGTGCAGAAGTAAGGGGGGGCATGGTTAACTATTGCGCTGCTGTGGGCAGGTTGCTACCTTCAAAGGTGGGTGCCCAGCCAACAGTCACTGTTCTCCAACTGCCCGCCTCTGAAGGCAGCACAGAAGTAATGATGGAACTATCATGCCATCTCTAAAATAAACATGCAGCTCCCTTATAGGTTAGAACCCCTAATTTGAGAAGCACTGGTCTCTAGTGTTCCCGTTAAGATTTTACTCCCATGAATGGAGTGAGTTTTGTCTTTTGCATCAGTATTGAGTTCATGTGTGCTTGTTCAGATGTGTGCCACTGTGGCACCCAAGTTATTAATAAATATCTGATAAAACTCTCCCTTTTCCCTCTGCTGCCATGTCTCCCACCCTCCCCTCACCCCATCTGCTCCCCTGGTGCTTGCTGCTGTCCCCAACCCCTCACTCTCCTCTGCTGTTCTGGCTCCTGCCCTTCTCACTCCTCTTAGCCCTTTGGGGACCTGCCCTCCTCCCCATCCTCCTTGACCCCTGCCCTCGCCCTTCTCTTCCCCCTGTGCCCACTCCTCCTCTAGCCTCACTCAGATCATCTGTAGCTACCCCTCCCCATCCCCTCTCCTAACACCTCCCTCTACCCACCTGCCCAGCCTCTCTCATCTGGTGCCCATCCCTCCCCTCCATGTGTCTACCCTTCTGCGTCACTTCCACAATATCCCTGGCACTTGCACCTTCCTTTACCCCTGCACCTTCCTGGTGCCTCCACCTTCCTTCACTGCCCCTGCCCTCCTTGCCCACTTTCTCCCTGGTGCCCACCCTCTCACCACACTCTGCCCTAGTTCTCCTCATGCCCCTCTGTGCCCTCACACATGACTTCCTCATGCCCACTCCTCCTTTCAACCCTTCTCCTGGCACCCGTTCCTCCCCTCTCCTCTTCCTCCCTCTTGCCCCCATTGTCACTCCCCTTTCCTCTTCCAGCGTCACCCTGTCCTCTCTCTTCTCGCACCTCCACTGATACCTTCCCTCCCCTCCCCACTCCTGCCCTTTTCCTCATTGTCTCCTCTTGGCCCCCTGGCATTTGTCTCTCCTCCACCCTGTCCCTTGGTGCCTGCCCCTTTCTTTTCCTGCCCTGGCCCTTTCCTCTCCCCTCAGCACAAATCATTTCCTCTCCTCATCCCCTTTCCCCTTAGTTCTCCCCCTGCCTCTTCTCTAACTTTCTACCTTTGACGTGGAAAGCAGTTTGCGGGGGCTAGTGCTGGGGCCACGGTGTTAGTTTTAGTACCATGGTCTTGGCCCCAGAAGCTCCTGCAGCCATGGCCCCAGCTGCTCCCGGGGTGGGACCGCGTGCCAGGACTGGAGCACAGGCCGTCTGCAGTGCTATTTTTAGTACCGCAATCCTGGTACCTGTGGGATCTCAGTGCTAAACATAGCACCATGGGCAGCCCTGGCTCCAGCTGGAATATAGCGGCAGCTGCATGTGCCTCGTGCGGCTGCTGCTTTACTCCAGCTGGAGCCAGGGCGCACAAGGTGAGGCTGTTCCAGCTGGGGCAGTCTTACCGGAACAGCCTTACCTCATGCGCCTCATCTCCAGGCAAAGCAAAATGGTAGCCTCCCGCCACCAGGAACCCACAGGCTGCTCACTGCTTCTGTCACCACCGCTCACCATCCATTCCAGCAGGAAAGTGAGCGGTGAGTGCTGCTGTGTGGCTCTTAAAATGACGTGGGCAGACATAACATTTTTAGTGTGCTGCCGTGCAGCTTAGAGGGAACACTGCTGGTCTCCTCTATAGCATAGGGTAAAAGCACACACAGCATCAGATTTTATAGAAGGCAACCATATTTCATGGTCTGTGATGCATTTTTCATGGCTGTGAATTTGGAAGGGCTCTAAATGTATGCCTCTGGGTGAAATCACTGTCATAGTGGCAAAATTCCCATAGTCTTCAGTAGAGTTGTGGTTTTGGAGGAAACGCTGTGGTCTCATTTCCTATGCACATAACTGTGTCACACTACAAAATGCTCCCAACAAAAATACAATTCTTGCATAATTTTCTTTTAACTTTTGTAAAAGCTGTAACTGCAGAAACTGTTCCTAGTCATTCATGGCAACTATTGAATACTGTTTTAAGTTGCAGTTGACTCAATAATATTCTGTTGCATTGAATTACGAATGTTCTTTATTATTTTCAATTTTTTTGCCTCTCAGCGTTGAGTTCTCTCATTTCTTTATTATGCAAAATATTAAATACCCATTCACAGTTTGCCTCCTAAAATGCAGACCCTCGGATTTGAGCTCTTCACTTGTGCATTGTACCATGAACAGGGGATATTAGCGAGTAATCGAGTCGACTACCCAATAAGCATAAATTTCCCTCCCCCCTGCCTTGTTGCCTCTTTGAGAGGCAGCAACGGGGTGGGGGAACAGGACTGGTGTTGGGGGAGAGCTGGCTTAAAAGCTGGTTCCCCCCAGCACCATCTCTGCAGTGCCACCTCCCCCCACCCACTGCCTCTATCAGAGGCAGCAGGAAGGGATAGGGGAGGCCCGCGGCTCACTCTGGTCTGGGATGCTACTCCTCTGCATTTTAAATGTAGTAAGAGTCCGGCGGCTCCTACTATATTTAAAATGCAGAGCCACTTGACAAGCCCTTATTGACTAATCGTGTAGTCGATACAAATTATATCGACTACACAATTAGCCAGAAAACCCCAGTTTAACATCCTTACCACAAACCTTTTATCCTTAAACTTTTTATTGATGAGGCTACCCAATCTTTTGTTAAACATTGTCTGTCTGGGGATAGAACATCCATACTGTTCCAGCTACTTTGTACCACTATAACAGTACAGATCACCTATAACATCAGTTTAAGCAGCCTTTTGAAGATTCCCCTCCTTTGCCATAGTGTAAAGATCATGTCCATGGGAGAGGGAGTCTCTGTGCCTTGGTGATTCCTTGCTGATGAAACAGGTGACTGGGACAACATTGAGTCCCTCACACACAATCCTATAGTAAACTCTTTTCAGCCAAACCAGAATGTTCATCCCAGATTATTATTATATGAACAGTAGAATTCAGCTTTGATTCAGTAATGACACAGAAGAGTGCACTTACATAGTCACTAATCCTACTTCCTGTAGCACCTCAGTTTCCTTCAGATAGCTTCTTTCAGTTTATTTTAGATCATTAACTCTAGTAAGAGAAATGTAGATCCTTGATCTGTGCACTTGGCAAGTTAAAAGCTTTTCGGTTAACAGTTAATAAACTTTTTGTATAAATTAGACATCAGCTTTAATTGAAGTAAATATTATCTTTCATTGAACTGCAGCATGCATGTACCGTGAAGAGACTTAAAACATAATTCATCTTAGATTTCCAGCTAATATAAAATTTGTTTGATTTTTCAATTTTAGGTTTACTTGAGAATTTCTCTTATGTTCATATGCTAGCCTTCAACTGTGGATAATCTGAATAATTAGGATCATTTTACAAAATATCAGCATAGGCTGATCGACTAAAATAAACGTTTGCAAGATGTTTCTAAAAGTTTTACTTTCACTCTTAAAGCTTTCAATAGAACAGTGAGACTAACCTCTTGATAATAAATAACTAAACTAAATATTTTTTAAAAAATTAACAAATATAAATGCATCTCTAGCTCAACAATACACTGAATTTCATTCCTGTAGATGATTTTCTAGTAGTATAAATTATCCATATTTAGAATACAGAATGAAGAATATTTACATGACTGTGCTTTCATCAGCATTTTAAGAACACTTTGTTGTCTTTTTAGTGTATGTATTTACTCATCAGTAATTTTAATGGGATTTGTATCCACACATCCAAAGGACATCATGCTACTTGTGTACGGTTTACAAATTCTGCTTACATGATATTAGTATAATTATTGCCAGTTAACCTACAGTTACCAAAGTAATGGGGAAGGTATGATTAATTGGAAACATTATACTGAAAGACTATTTATAAAGACATTAAGGTTATAGCCCTTTTCCCTTTTTGTTTGATTCAACACTAATATATAATGTGTTTGTTTTTTAAATGTCAGAAATATTTATGCTTATGCATTCATTGTTGTTACTTGGCAAGCTGCTCAAGGATCAAATTAAAGCTTATTCAGTCTGGGTTATCTCAGTGATGATAGTTCAACTAAAGTCTGTATCCTGCCTCATCAGATTTTCAGGACAGCCACATATACGAAGCATTTCTGCCTTGACATTATATTGCAGAAATAATCTCAGTTTGATGTGTTTATATTGCTAGACTATTTTGCACCTAGGGGCTCAACTCATCCCTTCCTTGTGTCTTGTCTCTGTCACTCTCAGTTCAGTTCTCTGTCAGATATTTTTGTGCCTGCAAAGACTTCTATCTTTCTTACGCCTACCCCACCAAAAAACAAAAAAACAAAAAAACTTGTATTTGATGTTAGCAAACTGAACCTTGAATATCTATTCAAATACTCATTGTTAGTGTTAATTTGTATAGATTATGTAAATTGTTTGTGGGCTATGATTAGAAACAGTAAATACCTATAGGTGATGCTTAATATTAAAATTTAATGGGCATTTGACTTTTTTCAATTACTCAGTAACCATATTAAACACAATATTAATAAGGGGGAAGGAATGCAAGCCAAACTAGGGAAAGAACAGATTAAAGAATATTTAGATATGATGTATGTGTTCAAGTCAGTAGGCCTTGATGAAATCAGGTACTTAAGGAATTAGCTGAAGCAAATCTCAGAACAATTGGCAATGATCTTTGAGAACTACTGGAGGACAAATGAGGTCCCAGAGGACTAGAGAAGGGAAGACATAGATTGTGCCTTAAAAGAGGAACAATGAGCAGTAGAGGAATTATAAATCAGGGAGCCTAACTTCAATGCCTAAAGAGATACCGGAACAAATTATTAAACAATCAGTTTGTAAGCACCTAGGGCATGTTTACACTAGGAAATTATTTCAAAATAACTTATTTCAAAATAAAAGCTCCCGAAATAACTATTTGAAATAGCGTGTCCACACTACAGGGAAGCCTCGAAATTAGTTAAAAGCAGGCTTCCTTAATGGAGACGTGCTAACTCGACTTAGACCCCCAGGAAGCACTGGGGAATAATTATTCTGAATGACGTTGGGGAGTAGTTATTTCGAAATAGTAGCAGCAGTGGAGCGTCCACACTACTGCTATTTTGAAATAATTATTTTGAAATAAGTGTTATTCCTCGTGGAAAGAAGGAGTTAATGTTTTGAAATAACCAGCTCATTATTTTGAAATAAGGGGATGTTCCACTTGTTATTAGTGTAGACCAGGGCCTAGAGGCTAATGGGCTGATAAGGAATAAGCAGCATGGCTTTGTCAAAAGCTAACTGTGCCAAACCAACTTGCATTTCTTCTTGGATAATAGCCCTGCCATACTAGCTGAGGGATAGCAGTTGACACAATATCTTGATTTTGGTAAGACTTTTGATACAGTCCTATATGACATGCTCATTAAAAAAACTAGGGAAATGTAGTCTAGATGAAATGACTAGAAGATGGGGGCACAACTTATTGAAAACCGTTAGAGGTGAAAGAGTCAGGAATGATGACTGGGAGCACGTGCCCTGCCCCAAATGCTATGTATAGGAGGAACAAGGGGGCAGAGCCCCTGAGCAGCCTGTGGGACTTGGTGAGGGCTTGGCATCAGTAGCAGGAGTCAGCCCCTGCAACAGTGCAGGGGAAGGGTGGAAGCAGAACAACACAGCTCTACCTTGCTCTGCTCCCTCAAAAAAAGCTGCCAGCGGCATCACACAGTGGAGGGACCAACCCCTGCACTCACTGGCGAGAAGCTAGCAACACAGCCAGCAGCTGGAGGAGTGGAGTGGTCTGCAACTGCATCACTCCATTTCTCTGGTCCCCACTGCTGTTGGTGAGCATGCCAAGCCCTGTTGCTGGTGCCAGAGGAAGGGTCAGCACAGGAGTGGGCAGAGGTTGGGCTTGGTATGAGGTGGAGTTGTCCTGGCTCTCCACTGGGATAGGGGTGTTGTGGGAAAGAATCATCGGTAGAGGAGAGTCATGTGGCCTCTTCATCAGTCTCCTCTGCAAAGAGTAGTTATCAATGGTTGATTGTCAAACTGGGCAGGCATATCGCGTGGAGCTCTGCAGGGGTCAGTCCTGGGTCCAGTACTATTCAATATTTTCATTAATGATTTGGACGATAGAGGTGAGAATATACTTATAAAATCTGCAGATGACATCATCTAGGAAGGGTTGTAAGCACTTTGGAGGACAGAATTGGAATTCCAAACAATCTGGACAAAATGAAGGGTTGGTCTGAATTCAATAGTAAGAATTTCATAAAGATAAGAGCAAAGTACTCCACCAAGGAAGGAAAAATCAAATCCCCAATTACAAAATGGGGAATGACTAGCTAGGAGGTAGTCTTGCTAAAAAGGATCTGGGGATAAATAATAGCTCACAAATTGAATCTGAGTCAACAATGTGTGATGCAATTGGGAAAAAGGCTGATTTCATGCTTGGATATATTAACAGCAGTGTTTCAGTGATGGTCTGGGTTTGCTTGGTCCTGATTCAGCTCAGGAGGCTAGGCTTCATAGCATCCCAAGCTTCCTTCCAGCCCCATATTTCAATGACTCAGTGATGTATTCACTTTCCCTTCATAGTTGCTTTGATAGTAGCTGCATTGGTCCTCTCTAAAACAAATGTTTTGGGGAATTGTTCTCAGCTTTAACAACAAAAAGCCTGTTCCAAAGTCAAAGTTATTGTAAAATTCTTGCTGAAAATTCATAGTGGTTATGCAGCTGGAGTACTTTACTGTAGCTATTAGTGCAGAATTGTGGCCTACATTTTGAAGGAAGGTCTTGAGAATTTAAAAAGGCAAAACTTCAAATGTTTCACAAATTTAATTATGAATTTGTGTACTTTTCACTGACGCCACCTATATTACTTTATTAAATTCCAGTTAGCACACAAAATTCACACATGAAAACGTATGTCCCTACAGCAAGTCTTCAATATAGATATATTTCTCTTTTAATTAGGCTGCCCTGAATCAAACTGTTTTTGCTGATTAGAATATTTTGTTTATACTAATTCCAAACAAAATTGTTAGTACAAAATAACTTTTGTATTTTTAAAATTAGTGTATGTGTATTTGAAAATGTATAAGGATCTACTTATAAATGAAGTTATTACTGTTGTGATGAAAAGCATACATTGTAAAGTTTCAAAATTTGCTTTCATTCGTTTTTCTCCATTAAGTTTCTTCAGGTAAATGTAGAAGCCAAATAAGTTATCTCTGTGCAAAAGCACTGCATCATACAAAAAGTGTGGAGAAAGCTGAAGGACATTTGAAACGATTAGGACATGGAAATGACAAGGAGAGGTAATTACTGCAAAGAAGGAATAGAGGATAATTATTTTCCATTTTAAAGATGGTGTGTTGCTGTTACCAAAGAAGAAAACTTTGCTATTATGACTCTGATGTTATTTGAGGCTCAGTCCTGTATGGAGTTGAGCACTCTGGTTCAGATTCAGTGTAGCTGTACTTACTTTAAACAGGGGATCAGAAGCATATACCCACAATGTGGCCATAGCCATTAAACTTTGTTATGGTTATTTATCTATATGCTGATATAATTAGCAATAACAGCTTTCTCCCTTGATTTCCAATGTATAAGTAATCTTCAGTAACTGGCATCCTCCTCCTGCAGTTGATGCTAAATGCTGTAAGCTTTATAAGTTATCTTTATTACAGGTTGTACCTCCCTCATCCGGTACCCTCAGGACCTGACCAGTCCTGAAGGAGATTTGCTGGACCAGGGGAGGTTCTTCTGAACATGGCCCCTACTGCCCTGGCTAAGGCTCCAGCCTGGACCCCCTGCTGCCTGCGTGGCCGTGGCATGCAGGGGCTCGATGGCTGCCGATGGGGCCAGACCTGTGTGGCCAGGGCCACCACCCCTGAGCTCTGCGGCCAGGATCAGAGCTCCACGGCTGCCACTGCCAGCCCCCGAGCTCCGCAGCCGGGGCTGGAGTGCCACAGCTGCCACTGCCCCATGGGGCCAGAGCTCCCTCTTCTCCCCAGCTGCTTCCCAGGCACAGGAGCTAGAACTTCCTGCTGCATCATCTGCTTCTCCATTATCTCGCCCAAAACAGGGCTACTGACTGAGTCACCGTGCTCCGCCCCTCCCCCCCCCCCCCCCGCCAATCTTGCCCTGCAGCCCAACCTCCTTATACCTGGGCTCTGTGGTCCTGTAACTAGAGAGTCCCAATTAAGGGAGGTACAACCTGTAGTAATAAAATTGACCCTAAATTTAGTAATAATGAAATAATTTTTACCTGGTTTTAAAGTCTATATTATGATGTAGGATATTATTAATTAACCTGAAATTTCAAGCTGAATCTAGCATTTAAAAAATAAATCTGTTAAAGAGTTTTCATATGTGATTATTTTTGCGATAGAATAAGACTTTGGGCAGATTTGGCAAAAGTTGCCCGGAAACAAGGAGTATGGGATGTGTGCCGGGCAGCATGCAGATTCTGTCTCTTGTATGATGATACTCAAATGAGGAAGGTACCACAATCTAAAAAATGTAAGTCAACTCATTACTTACATTACTACTTCGCTTAATTTATGTTTTAAAAATATTTTTAAATGACACTCTGTGTTATACGCTGTAAATCAATTGCTGGTATTTTACATTTGTTTTAACCCTAGAGGGATAATTTGATTATTAAACAATTCATCACTTCACATCAACAATTTAAAAATTGGAATTTCTATCAGACAATGCTTTATCTATTATTATTATAACTCCTGGAGTTCCTGTCACTGACACACCTTCTCTTTTTTCAATATATTTATTCTGTGCTATGATAGCAGTTTATGTATATGATCACCCCATGCATGGGGTTTCAGCAGTACTGAATCTCGGAACATTCAGCATAATATTGCAGACCTCTGCCACTGAGACCAAAAGAATAATTCCATTAGATGATAATACCAGTAGGTTTTTATCCACTATTACTAGTAGTCTGTTTCCCCTATTGTTAGTAGATGTCTTTCTTTCACAAACATAGAAGAGAAGCAGAATTTTTTAAAAAATAGGTAAATGTGATGGTAAAATTCATAGATTTGTCTGGGAAGACTTACCAAGTATCTTTCAATTCTTTTCTTTTCAAATCAATGATGTCCTTTTAAAAGTGAATTTTTAATCCTGGTTATTTTTCCATTATGTGGACAATTGTGTATTTAAAAAACAGATAGTCTATTTCTCTCAAATTTCAGATAGAACTCCAGCAATGGCAACTGTATACCTTAATTAAGTGTAGTATATACTTCAAAAGTTTTCATTTCTAACACATTTGATTTTTAATTGAAAAGCTGTTTGAGCATGAATAATTTTATGAGGCATTAGGAATGCATAATAGAGAAGCTTGGCATAAAGCAGTCCTATTTGAGGAATGTATTTTATATAGATCCATGCAGGTGTGTTAATGGCAATTTTCAGACATGTAATCTTTTAAAATTAGTTGAACAGCCATGTCCTTTTTACAAATTAATGCCATCAGTAATGTTTCTTATGTGTTTAGGATATAATAAAAGTGCAATTTGAACATTCTGAACCAAGCACAGTGTTAATTGCACAGCTGTTCCTTATTCTTGTTAAATCTCCAATGTTACATTATGTTAAAATCAAGACAATTTATGTTACAATAAGATCATTTGTTATTTCTAATAATTAAACTAAAAACAGGATTGCAGGGTCTAAATGTGCACTTTCCTCCTCATGCCACATGTACATTTAGAAACCTGCTTTTATACTCCCAAACAAGGTTTAGCCCAGAGCAACATTAAAATGTTAGGGAAGCACTATTTCTTGTGCTGCAACATGAAGTCAAGACAATTGGAAAAGGGTCACCCTGCTTCGTCCAAATTCATGTTTATCCTTTCTTTAACGTTTGTTTGTGTTTCAGGGGGATAATTATAGGTAAAAACACAAATATACAGTTAAGCTTAATAATAATAAATTAATACTTAGGCCTTGTATGGGAGTTTTCATCAGTAAATCTACAGATTCTACTTAAAGTTATAGAGGTAAATGTTAGAAAAAGAAAGTAACATAGGAATAATTGGTAAAATATTTTATACAGTTTGATCAAATAACTGTTACAGTGCCAGGTAATCTATGGAACTATGCCAGTTTTTACCCATTGGCTACGTCTACACTGCAGAACTATTTTGGGATACTGGAAATATCTTGAAATAGCTATTCCATGTCTTTTGAGAAAGGCTGTTATTGCAAAATATAATGGGCTCACTATTCCGACGTCTCTGTAAACCTCGTTCCACAGGGAGTAAGGGACGTTTCAGAATAGAGCTCTATCTCAAAATTTTGAAATAAGCTATTTTGAAATTAACTTGAAATGAGCTACACAATTTGCATAGCTCAAATTGCATAGCTTATTTCGAGCTCTGGGTGCAGTGTAGACGCATCCGTAGAGAACTTGGTGGAATAACTGTTGTTTGTTACACAGTTAGCAGTGCTGTAAAAGAGTAATATTTGCTAAAATTAATCAGTTGTTAGGCAAGTAGCAGGTTATGAAGCATGTTTTCCAGGATATAAATGAAATTTATATGGTTTTATTATTCATTTAATTGTTCATAGGATATTTAGTTAAAGCTGATCGTTGTTCAGTTGGGAGGTTTGTATATGGATCAGAATTGTTTTATACATATACATTCAAATAATTTTTGTCTTTTACACAAACAGTATAACATAGCCTGTGAACTGGAATTTATTTTCTTGGAGTTCTGTTATTTTAATGCAGGAATGTAACATGCTGGTCTTGTGTTTCTGGTAAACAGCAGCCCAAGAAAAAAGTACTGAGTTAGTCTGAAATAAGAATATTTTATTGTTGAGAATAATCACCAGAGAGGATGATCTCTTTTTATCTGGTGTGGCAAGGGCCCCTCATTCCTTGGCCGGCGTTTGGGTTGACTGCCTTCCCCTCTTTGCCAGAGGATGGGCTTGCAGCTGGTTTCTAGGGTAGGGAGCCCAGCCAGTCCTTCTGAGACTCCACACCCCTGCTGTCTCTAGCTCTAATACAGTTGGTACTTCATATGTCTCTAACACTTGCGTGCTTGCTCTCTGTCTCTCTGGGTATGTCTACACTACAGTATTATTTCGAAATATCTTATTTCGAAATAATGCGTCTACGCACAAAATGCATTTTGAAATAGTGTTTTGCTATTTTGAAATAGCGCATCCACGCTAATTGGACACTGAATCGCATTTAAGGCCAGCTGAAACCAGTTCCAGCAGGGCATCAGGTCAGTAGTTGCTTTGTGTGGCTGCTGTCTGAGGCTATCTGAGGCTTGTGCTTAAAGGGGCCCCCCTGGACAGCCGATTCTCAGGTTTTCCTGCTTGCTTGCCTACCTCGCTGAGGGACAGCAAAGCATTTTTTTTCTCTGATTACTTTGGTTGCCCTGACTCGGGACACCACAGCACTCGGCACCATGGAGCCAGAGCTGCCTCTGGGCACTCTGGTGCTCCTTTTGGATGTCTTGCTGAAAGCCTGGCAGCAAGTGCTGGAGACTGCCTGGCAGCTTCTGCGGCAGCCCAACCCCCAGGTCCTCTTCCGGACCCTCTTGGGGGCCTTGGAGGAGCAGCGGCCGGACACCAGCGTGCCCCGCCACATCTGGCGTCTGGACACCAGCAGCGACTGGTGGGACCACATCGTCCTGGAACACTGGGGAGACCCAACAGTGGACTGGGAACTTCAGGATGAAGAAGGACGCCTTCCTCGAGCTCTGTGAGTGGCTCGCACCTGCTCTGCGGTGACGGGACACACACATGAGGCCCGCCATTCCCCCCTCCAGAAGCATGTGGCCATCGCCCTCTGGAAGCTCTCCATGCTGGATAGCTACTGATCCGTGGCAAACCAGTTTGGCATGGGGAGATCCACCATTGGAGCAGTGCTCATGCAGGTATGGCTCTTCTCCAGTCACTGTAGCGGGGGGAGGGAGGGGCGGTTCGAGGAGTGGATGGGCTGTCCTAGGGAAAAGAGGGGCAGGGGGTGCAAGTCCCCTCCATGGGAGGGTTTGTTCTGTCCCAGCCGCGCACTACAGACTGCCTGAGGTGGCCAGGATTGCAGAGGGCGTTGCTCCTGGGGAGGGGACACAGGGCAGTAGTGGGGAAGGAGTGCTCTCAGTCACCCTGGCATCCCAGTGACACTCAGTGGTTTTGTGTGTCCCTCTGCAGGTGGTCAAGGCCATCAATAGAGTGCTGCTCTGCAGAGTCATCCGCCTCACTGATGTGGACACGGTCATCGAGGGGTTTGGCGCTCTGGGCTTCCCCAACTGCGGGGCCGGGGAGGGCAATCGACGGGATGCACATCCTCATCCGTGCCCCGGAACAACAGGCCTCCCTGTACATCAACCAGAAGGGATACTTCTCGGTCATCCTGCAGGCTGTGTCTGACCTCCGGGGCCAGTTCATGGACATTAACGTGGGCTGGTCCGGCAAAGCACACGACGCACGGGTTTACTGCAACTCCTCCGTGTGCCAGAGGCTGTACACCGGGACCTTCTTCCCCGACTGCCACATCAGGGTGGGGGACGTGGACATGCCTGTCTGCCTGGTGGGGGATGCGGTCTACCCACTACAACCCTGGCTCATGAAGCCCTACACGGGACACCTCAACCCCTCCCGGCAGACCTTTAATGCCAGGCTCAGCAGGACCCGCATTGTGGTGGAGGGGGCCTTCGGCCGGCTGAAGGCCCGATTTCGATGCCTCCTCACCCGCCTCGACCTCTCCGAGAGGAATATTCCGCACGTGGTGGCGGTGTGCTGCACAATTAATGTGAGCGGAAGGGGGAGGCTTTCCTGCTAGGCGGGGTGGCAGAGGCCGACCACTTGGCTGGCCTGTACACGCAGCCCCTCATGGCTGCCAGCTGGGAGGCCCATTGGGGGGCTACCGGTATCCAGGAGGCCCTGCGGGAGAGCTTCCAGACAGAGGAGGAGTGAAGTCTCCCTGGCGTGCCCCACTGAGGCCTTGTGCCTTATTCCACCCTCACGTCCTTCCACTTTCCCCTCCCTAGCCCCCCCTTCCTGATGTCAAAAACACGTGTTGCCAAAACCCCCCTCTCTTTATTGACCATAACTGGGGTCTGGGGGAATGAAGGTGGGAGAGGGGAGGGGGAAACCTGGGAGGAGGGAGCTGGAAGGGGGAGGTAAGGGGAAAAAGGGGGAGGAGAAGCTCAGGGTTGGGGGTCTTGCTGGCCCACCTGTCTCCCAGCACTACAGGTGCGGGGGCCTCAGCGTCCCTGGTGGGGAGCAGGTATGAAGGGGGGGACTTTTCCTGGTTTGGCCCGGAGTAGCCACCAGGGCACCATGGGAAGGGCTGGAGGCCCCCTATTTCGAAATAAGCATCTACACAGCGCTTATTTCGATTTAGCTATTTCAAATTTGGCATTATTCCTCGTAGAATGAGGTTTACCAAATTTGAAATAAGTGCTCCACTATTTCGAATTTATTTCGAAATAGCGGTTTGCCTGTGTAGAAGCTTTGAAAGTTAATTCGAAATAACGGCTGTTATTTTGAATTAACTTTGATGTGTAGACATACCCTCTCTCTCTCTCTTTCTGCCTTTCCTTCTCTCCTCTCAATCTCTTCCCCCACCTTCTACCTGGGGAGGCTTTTAAAGGCCTCCAGCAGGCTTCAAGTGAAGTCAGCTGGCCCCAATCTGCCTGGGCCAGGTCCCTCCCAGATCCTCCTAATTGTCCTGCAATCCTCCACCCCTAATTAACAGGCTTTTTACCCTTTTTGGGCTGCATTTTCCCCACTCTGTAATAGCCCTCTGACCTGACCTTGTAACATTAGAAATTGGTCAAAATTCTTCAACTCTACCCACTCACACTTAAAAATATAGAACTGATTAGAACTGGTCCTGATATGAAGTGATTGCCCCTGCCTCTCACTGATTCACCCCTTGACACTTATGGATCACTGAATACTACATAGATTATAAAACTAGGAAGGACCACTTTAATCCAAGGGAAAAGAGAAATTGTTTTCTTTTGATTCCTATGAAGTTGACCAATCATCATTCCCCTCCTTTATTTTAATACCATTTGAGGTTTTCTCTTCCATTGCCAGGATGTGATACCTGTGAAACAATGTGAACATTCAAATATATCCACTCCGATTGGAGCAAATCTTGAAATGTTCACAACGCACAAACTGAGCAACATCTCAGTTGTAGTGCTTATAAAACATAACATTGCATGTTAACTAGAGTTTCCAGGTGTCCAGTTTTTAATCAGAAGACCTGACTGAAAAGGGATCCTGGTGGCTCCAGTCAGCAGCGCTAACTGGAGTGTAAAGTTGGGTTGGCGCATGGCTGGCAGGCTCCCTACCTGACTCCACATGATTCCTAGGAAGTGGAGGATGTGGTCGTTTCGGAGGGACAGCCATAGGGGTTCTGCTCTTTGCCCCTGCCACAGATACCGTCTCTGTCACTCACATTGGTCAAAAACTGTGGCCAATTGGAGCTCTGGTGGGATTGATGCCTGCGAACAGGGACATCTCACAGAGCCCCTTAGCCACCTCGCCCCCTAGAAGCCAGAGGTAAGTGCCACCCAGAGCCTTCACCCCCTGTACTCCAATTTCATGCCCTAGCCCTGAGCCCCTTCCTACACTGATTCCCTCATCCTGGAACACCCCTCCTGTACCCCAAACTTCTCATTCCCAGATCCACCCCAGACTTACACCCTCATCTGGAGCCTTCATCCTTCCCACACTCTGAACTCTTTGACCCAGCATGGAGCCCTCAACTTCTCCTGCATCCCATTCCCTTGCTCCAGCCCAGAGCATTCTCCTAAATTGAACCCCTCATGTCTGGCCTCACCACAACCTGGAGTCCTATCCCCTCCCACACCTAAACCCCTGTCTCAGTTCGGTGTAAATGAGCGAATGAGTGCAGGGTGGGGACAGTGACAGAGGACTGGGGCATGGAGTAAGTGGGAGTGGGGCTTCAGAGAAGGGGCAGCACAGTGGCAGAGCAAAGATGTTCAGTTTTCCACAACCAAAAAGTTAGCAACCCTAATGTTAACCAATTTGAAAAATTAATAAACTATAATGTGTCAGCACCTAAAGATGTCTAACCTACATCACCCAATTGTGGAAGCAAGAAGTGAAAGCACAAAGAAGCTGTTTTGGTCCCCTGTGCTTTCTGTGGTCATAACTTCATGTTAGCCAATCCAGAAATACGAGAAAGGTGTTTGGTGTGACTAGTGAAGACTCTGTAATAGTGTCATTTCCTGACCGCTTTATGCTATCCAGCTCACACTGCCGTCCATGTAACTGATTTACATACTTGTCTCCTGGCATTGCCTGGAGAGAAGTATTTTCAGTTGCCGTAAGCTGTAATAAATATGGATTTTTAAGGCAGCAAGTTTAAATCTGAATTCATTTCTATCTCTTTTATAGATTTTAATATAACTAGGCATTTTTCTTATTTAGAACTACAGTAAAAAAATCTTTCTGATTTACATACCAACAATAATAAGTGAGGTTTTCTTTTCCTTAGTACAAAAGAAGAAAGCTAGTACAGTTATGATGGATGATAATCGAGGTGGCAGCCTACAAATGGAATCATCCTGGCCCATTAAATCATTCTCTTTTGAAAGAGATTTACTCAGAACATTAGCAGAAATAAGATTCATTAATGCAGAGGTTAGTAAATTGTACAGCTGTCATATTCATTCTTTGTCTCCTCCATCTTTGGCTTTATTTATATCACCGGTATACATTCAGCTCCAGGAATGATATGTCAGTTAGTAGAGATTGTAAACAATAACCGATGTGTTTGCATAGAAACTTTAAAAAAAAGTTTTGTGATGCTCCTATCTAAAAAGTTTCCATTCAAAGTATACTAATGTTTTCTCTGTCAGTAGAGATGTGTTTCTTAGTGATTTTATTTCAAATGTTTGACAATTGCCCAGAGCTTTAAAATTTCACTTAGATAAAGTATTTTTTACAGGGATTATGTTAAATTCATTCTGTAGGATCTAAGGAATTTGAAAAACAGTATTTAATGTGTTTTTTGATAAATTGCTATATCCTGCACAGTATTTGACAAAATTGTGCTGCTAATACTTTTTTGTAGAATGGAGACTGACTTGAGCAGAAGCCAGTCTGTTTTCAGTGTGATAAGAATTGATTAATTGCAGTTTTGTGTATTGATAATATATGAAAATATATATGTGATAATTATATATATATATTTTTATATATATTTCTAGGCGACTATTCATTTGTTAAGATTGGAAGGTATTCAGCTGAATGATCATGCTGTCCTGCCTGAAGATACAAGCCAGCATCCCACAGGATATATTTCCAAACTTCCTGAACAGGATCCAGAATGGATGACATACAGGTATTTTTCCTTAATCTGTTACTAACTCTGGGGTGCTTGGCAAATTCTGTTTGATTATCACACCATGAAGATATTTTCAGAAGTTGTTACTTGTTAAAATAAAACCCATTGTTATCCAGTGGTTCAAAGGCATGGATTCTAGTGGGGAAAGAGTAAGATTTTAGAGGGAAAGGTTTTAAGAAACCATTTCTGAGTTGGTTTCCTTGTGGAATACCTACTGTTATGTGGGGTTCTTTCAACCCAAACCTCTCGTTAACTTTTACTCTCTGCGAGGTGGTGACAGGAAATAATTCAGGGGAGACACGGTCGTCTGACCGATAGATGGATGGTACAAACAGGACAACACAAGAGTGCTTTCACTTAAAGTTAAACTTTACTTAGTCTCAAGCACTTACAAACGTCCACAACAGGTTAGTAAAACACTCCCACCCTCGATAGTTACCAAAGTTGAGTGTGGCTCTCGAGTGACACCGGGCAGGCTTCCAATGACCAGTCTTCCATCTGCCGGTGGGGACGAAGATGCGTCCAGATGTGAAGAGTCCTCAAGGAGTCCTCGAGGCGTCCCTCCAAGTGTTCCCCAAAATTGTCCCACTAACTCCAACTTTCCTTCCCTATTTATCCATTAGTATTACAATAACATGTCACTCAAAAACTTGTTAAGCAAGCACTTTTTAAAGGTTAGGCTAGAGGTTTTCTTCTGATCGTCACTTTCACCAGATGCATTTTTTAATTTTCAGAGACTTCATGCTTGGGGGCCATGCTGGATATATATCTTAGGGCATTTAGACAAACTTCCTGTTTTTTTAAATGTATAGCTCAGCAATTTCACTAGAGATTTGGGCCTCAGGAAGGATGCAGGGTCAAGCTGCCCTCTCTGTGGCACCCAAACTCCCTTCTTTTTTTCCTGACTGCGGTCTAAGTCTAATTTGGGCCTGTTAGCTTGGTTGCTAAAGTTGAAGCAGTAAGCAATAGTGGTTCAGGCACATTACTGGATTTGCCGAAATCTCCCTGTACACTACTGGCATTCACTCTTCTGCAATGAGCATTTTAACTCAGATCATAAAAGCAGGGAAGGGATTGTGTGGAGAAACATGTTATGTGTTCTAAAATGGAACTTTGACCATGGCATTACTATCATGACACCATAATGCACAAGTTTACAAACTATACCATCGTGCAAAATTACTGCTTAAAAATCAGTGCTATTTAACTGAATATACAACTCAGTTTGTACATTCAATTTGAATAATTTTGTGGGTAGATTGTTGTGTATGTGCAATTCTAAAAATATTAATGTATATACTTTCAAATGTGTATTTGAAAACAGTTGAGGATTAGACAGGAAAATATTATCCAACAGACTGAATGAAATTCACTGTGTAGAGATAGTAGAGTGGGTTCTGAACTCCAACTTTGTCCATCTCTCAAATAAATCACCATACGTCCTTGGGCAAGTGATTTAGCAACATTATGCCTCAGTTTCCCTGTTGATAAATTGAAGCACAGTATTAATATTGTTTTAATTGATATAAATTGTGTGTTTTAGTGTTTGAAGGAGATCGTCAGATGGAAAGATCTGTAGAAGTTAAGATTGTCATCATTCATTTTGATATATTATTATTTAATGCTGAAATTTCAACTACAAATTTTATATATTATACTCTGAAGAACAGAGCATGAAAAGCAATATATCCCCTGACAAAATCCTCTTCTTCCCTCCATTTCCTTCCTTTTCTTTTGTTTCTGTTTGCTTTTAAAAATAAACTTGGACTGACACATTGACCCTGCAAAATTATAATTTTCTGCAGAAATTTTGGATTCCTGTTGAGTATCTGAAATCAGTCTTTGGCTTTGTCTACACAGAGAGATAAGATCGAATTTATTAAGGTCGATTTTTTTAGTACCTGATTTTGTCAAGTCTAAGGTGCATGTCCCCACTCTGCGCAAGAATTCCACACAGTTCAAAATAGCGTGTCCCCAGTAGGCTAACGGCCATTGACTTTGAGAGCAATGCATGATGGGTAGCTAACCCACAGTTCCTTCATCCCTTTGCTTTCTGGCTTATGCTACCTCTAGATTCATAGTTGGAGTGTATATCCTTAAAACTGATTTTATAGTTAAAAGATTTGTTTTATTACTGCATTACCTTGAAGCACTTGGAAAAATGTTATCATCTTAATTAAAAATGAACCAGGCCACATCTTCACTCCGTGGAAGATTGACGTTGCCCCAATCGATCTTCTGGAGTTTGATTTAGTGAATCTAGCTAAGACTCACTAAATCAAATTCAGAGGATGCCCCCACCATCTCCAATACTCCCTCTTGCTAGAAGTAAGGGAAGCCTATGGGAGTGTTTGCTCCCATCAGCCTCCTGTTGTGGGAACATTGCCAAGCTCAGTTTACAGTAGCCAACTCCAGCTACGTAATCTACATAGCTGGAGTTGTGTACCTTAAGCCAAGCTGACAGGTCTAGTGTAGACTTGGGAATAGACATGCATTTGTTAAATAAAAAATATATTTGATGTATGGGACATGACATTGTGAACTCCTACCATTGAAAATGCTACTTGGCAGTGTGTATCAGGTTTGCAGGAAGAAGGTCAGATTAGCTCAGCAATCTGGGACCCTCTTGGTGAAGATAAATTAGCATAGACGTTAAAGGATGAGGTAGGTCCTTATTAAAATCATTAGGGTATCTTCTGGTTTTCTTTATTTCAATATTCTCTCAAGAAAAGCTTTCATTAAAGAAGGGCCTAAAAAGAGATAATTAAAGGCATATGCATTAAAGGTGCTGATACTTCCACCAGTATTCAATTTCATCATGATTTGAACTTAAAGCTTCTGTGATTAGGTAGTGCTTCCTCCAGGACAAAAAGTTATCATACTTTTAGAAGTGTATGCTGCTTGGTGCCACAAGATTACAACTGGAAAGTAGTGAGCATTTGGCTATAGGTAGAGCCTGTTGTGCATTAGAGTGTTTGATGTGGGGAACCATGTCCCAAAGTAGCCTTAGGTCCTTTTCTATGTCAGAGGCAATAAGTGTCAGAAACAGTTTTTATACATCAGCTGTCTTGACATTAAATTCATCTATCCCTCTCCTTTTGTTGTTTTGAGGATACTTGTATTTATACTGTAATTTGTAGTCAACTATGCAAAGAATTTTTAGAAACATGCTGTTATATGTTCCAAACTACTTGCTAATTGCACTGCTGTACAATTCTTGACAGTCTTCTCCATACTATCAAGTAATTTTCAACTATTCCTCTCTGCAGTTCTCTGGTTTCAAGCTAATTTTGCATCAGTTCCTTTACTTCTCATTTTCAATCAACTATATGGCGGAGGGAGGAGGGGAGGCAATTTAAATATGTGAGTCATGTGGAACAAATATGTCGTTAACGGTTCCAGATACATGCAGAGAAGTTATAGGAAGCTGCCATAAGCTATTTTACCCCACTGTCCCCAGAACCAGTGACACTAGAAGCAGTGAGAGAATGCTTTTCTTAGCTATGTATGACATCTGTCAGCGGGATGTGCTTCCATTCATGTGCTTGACCTAGGGAGAACAATAATTATGAGCCTGCTTTATAGAAAGAACAGTAGTTATGGACCCAGTGAAGAAATTACTGGATTGATTCTATGATTGGTATTATGTAGAAGATCAAAATAGATTATCATAACGGTCCATTGGGTCATAAAAATCTATGAATTATTGACAGATGCACAGTATTGGGGTGCCCTTTTGTGCACTGTGGCGGGTTTACAGGCGCGAGCTCCCATTCTCCTGCAGGAGGGTGGGGCCCAGTGAGCCCACTGTCTTAAAAGTCTGGGGAGAGGGGGAAATCCCTGGGGTCTCTCGGCCCCTAAGGCCGCCCATTCTTGGGGCACAATAGTGATAGTATCTGCCCTCGAGGCCAATTGGACGACAGTGCTCCGTATACGACTAGAGTACAGTGTGCGGGAGGAGGGGATTTAGGGGGACCCAGGCCCTCCCTCTCCACTGGGTCCCAGCCCGGGGCCCTAAGGGTTTAGGGTGTTTGACCCCTACCTGGCTGACGGGGTTCCACCCCGGAGCGCGTCAGCCCACGGGCGCCAAAAGCACTCTGCCCCAGGCTGCTTCCTAACCCCCTCCTGCACCGTGACCCCTCTGGGTTCTTCCTGGAAGCTTACCGGTCCACTGCCTCCTCCAGTCCCTTCGTCGCGATCCTGGACTCCTGGGGAATGCTGACCACTTCTCCATCGGGACGGAGTAAAGCACCCCCATCAAAGCGTTTGGCAGTTCCTGCCCTCTGAGCCACCCCGCTGCCTTCTCCCGGGGACCTTTTCAAATGACCCGCTGCCAGATGCAGCAGGATGTTGCCCCGGCCCCTCTGCGTCCCTCCGCTCTGAGGCGTTGTGGGCTTGTGGCAGGGCCCTGCCCCCATGTGCCACAGCCGTCTGTCGGCGGCACGGCCCCAGCAGTTGCCAGCTGCTCCTCTCTGGCTCCATGTCGCCCTGCCCCCTTGCTGGCCAAATGGCTGGGGTCCCGCCGCACTTAGTGCGGAATTCAGGGAGCCCGTTATCACGGGCTTCTGGGAGCCCGTCACATGCACTTTAACCTAACTGTCCAGATTGTCACTTAGATAAGCTAGGGATGTGCTGGAAAATTAAATGGACACTAAAAATCTATTTGCAATTATAGTTTTAACCTGAAGTTTGTAATGAGCTCTGGGACTGAGATGTGGACTCATGTACAATTTATAAGGTGCCCTGGGGATAAAACTTCAGATTTAGATTATGTAACACAGTGTTTGCATTATTTTGGATAGCACTCTGGAGACTGATGTTCTTTATGTTGATTTTCCTTCTTCCCTACTCCCCCCGTCTATTTCTTATTTAAAAAACTAACAACTAGATAATTCTATACAAATGCTATGTTTAAAAAAATGGATCAAGTAAGAGTGCTTGTAAGTTCTAACTCGTAGAATATATTCATTCGTCTTCGGGTAGTGTCCCCGTGGGTGCTCCACTGTGGGTGCTGGGTCCCATCCCGGCACCGCAGATCGGAGATCTCTTAGCTGTTGTTTGCCGGACCGCGCATGCACGGCCGCCATCTTGCGGCTTTTCGCGCCGTTTCTGCGTCGCGTGGTCCGGCTCGCCAGTTCCTCTCAACCGTCCACGGACGCAGACGGAGAAACTGCTCCCTCTCCTGACGGCTTTGATTCCTGTCAGGATTGAGTTAGTTTAGTTAGTTACTGTTTATAGTTATAGTTGTTTTAGTAGTTAGTTAGTTGTACAGTTTAAAAAAAATTTTTTTTTTCATAGTTCTAGTTATTAGTAATTCATAATGCCAGGATCCCCAGGCTTTAAGAGATGTGCCCTTTGTAGGGACTCGATGCCCGCTTCGGACGGGCATTCGGCTTGTATTAAATGCTTAGGTGAAGGGCACATTCCGCAAAAGTGCCCTCACTGTTCCAAGCTCACGGCGCGAGCTCGAGGACCGTGAAATGCGGCTGAAAATGCTGCTTTTGACAAGGCTCTTGCACCGCAGCCTGACCCTACGACAGAGTCTGCCGGTCGTGTCCTTACGAAGGCAGCTTATAAGAAAACGCCTTCTTCCCCGTCTCGCTCATTACCAGCAAGAGTGAGTTCAGTGGACAAGCCGGGCACCTCAGGCTCAGCGGGGTCCTGTAGGCCAGAGAAGGACAAACATGCCCGAAGTGCGTCGGCGCCGAGCCCATCTGAGCGCCCATCGCATCAGCACAAGGCAATCCTGTCGACGCCGTCTCCGGCACCGGCTCACACGGTGCCGGGTTCTTCTTTAGACTCAAGAGTCAGGGCACCATCTTCGCCCCCGGCGCTGAAAAGCTCGGCACCTTCATCACCGTCAGTACCGAGAACACAGTTGGTACCGACAGCCACGGTGCCTACGCCGTCCGCAGCACCGAGAACCAAGGCACCGACGCCGCCTCCGGCACCGAGAGCTAGGGCACCGACGCCGCCTCCAGCACCGAGAACCAAGGCACCGACGCCGCCTCCGGCACCGAGGCTGCTGGCACCTCCAGCTTCTGTACTTACCGACGCACCGGGACCATCCAGAAGATCAACCCCCTCTGCGTCGCCTATCCAGAGGTCTAGTCAAATTAGAGAGAGAGCTCAGCACCTGCCTTCTCTGTCCCCCAGCCCAGGACCAGACACATTTTCACCGGAGCCGCCTTCTCCACAGCCACACTCGCCCAGGGTGCCTCACCACCACTCACCCACCATGCGGCGTTCTTATCACACCTCACATCCACATTATTATTACCGTCGTTGTTATTCTCCATCGCCTTCATATGCCAGACGGCATTCCAGGTCGCCTCGGTCACCATCGCATCACAGATCATCACATTATGAACACCGTTACATCAGGCACTATGATTATACACCTTACCACAATGACCGATGGTACCGTTCGTATGATCCCAGGGATCGATCACCCAGGTCACACTCCCAATCAGCGGCTAGATCATTATAACCAGCTCCATCGTCCCCAGCGCCACCTACAGCTGTTTCCATCTTGCCACAGCCTGACAGACCACTGACTCCTTCAGGTGGTCAACACATGCCGCCTGACTCCAGGCAACAGGAGGTACCTCTCCCTCCTGATACAGAGGACTCTCATCGTCAGTCCCCGACGGAGGTCGCTTCGTCATCCCCTGATTATGCTATATTCCAGGGTGATGCTTCCCCTACTGATGATATAAAAGACTTTCAAGATCTTTTTAAAAGGGTTGCCGAATCGCAAAACGTCAGAGTGGGTGAGGTTCAACATAAACAGCACCATTTGCTGAGAAATCTACATCCTTCCCAGTCCTCAAAAATAGCGCTGCCATTGGACGATGCAATATTAGAAATCGCCGATTCCATCTGGCAAACACCGGCCTCTGCTCCGCCCACGAATAAAAAAGCGGACAGGAAATATTATGTTCCTGCTTCCGGTATGGAATTCTTATTCAACCATCCTGGACCCAATTCTCTCGTCCTTGATGCAGCCCAACAGAGAGCGAAAGCGCCTCAATATAAGACCACCTCAACGGACAAGGACATCAAGCGTTTAGACCTCTTTGGCAGGAAAGTCTATTCCTCTGCCACCCTGTCGCTCCGCATGGCTAATTACTCCGCTTTGTTGGCGAACCATTCCTTCGACAACTATGCCAAACTGGTCCCTCTCCTAGAGCATCTTCCAGAAGCAAAGCGACAGGTTTTAAAGGGCGTCATACAAGAGGGCTTTACGTCCTCACGGTCAGCGCTTCACATTGCCTTGGACGCAGCAGACACAGCGGCACGTACCACAGCGACGGCTGTCGTTATGAGGCGAGCATCATGGCTCCACATGGCGGCGACTCCCAAAGAGCTCCAGACAAAAGTGGAGGATTTGCCCTTTGATCGGCAGAATCTGTTTGCAGACAGGACAGACCAAGTTCTGCATTCTGGGAAGGACACGCGCACTACGTTAAGAACCCTAGGGATGTATACCCCACCCTTTAAGCGCAAGCGTTTCATGCCCTACCAGAGGCAAAGACCTTTTTCTTACGTGCCATATCAGAGCAGACATTATGAGGCTCAGAGAGGTCGTCAGCGACCCCAGAGGCGTCGCCCTCAACAACAAAAGCCACCTCAATGGCACACAAGCAAACAGCAAGTTTGACGCGAATATCAAGGGTTTGTGTACCATTCCGTTGATACCCAAGGCCAAAGTTACCAAACCATTGTTTCACCATCGTTTAAGGCCCTTCCAACATCACTGGGCCGCCATTACCTCAGATCGATGGGTCACACAACTAATAACATCGGGTTATGTGATACCATTCCTTTCCATTCCGCCAACCTCCCCCCCCTTCCCTCCCTTTTCAGGGACACTTCTCACGAATCACTTCTCGCTCAAGAAGTATCCCATCTCCTCCAGCTAGGGGCTATAGAGGAGGTTCCACATCCTTTTCGCGGCAAAGGCTTTTATTCCCGTTACTTTCTAACAGAAAAGAAGTCAGGTGGATGGCGGCCCATACTCGACCTGCGCCAACTGAACCGTTATCTCAGACGGCAACACTTCCGTATGGTGACACTGGCAAAGATCATTCCGGCACTCGACCAACACGACTGGTTCGCATCCCTCGATCTCCAAGACGCCTATTTTCACATTGCCATACATCCAGCTCATCGGCGTTTCCTTCGTTTCGTAGTGGGAAACAACCACTACCAATACAAGGTCCTCCCGTTCGGGCTATCATCCGCTCCGAGAGTTTTCTCAAAGACCCTCGCAGTAGTGGCCGCTTACCTTCGTCGGTCAGGAATTATCGTTTTTCCTTACTTGGACGACTGTCTTCTAAGAGCTCAGTCGCTCACCGAAGCCTCCCAAGCAGTCACTATTACTACCCAACTGTTCGATCTACTGGGGCTTATACTCAACGTTCAAAAGTCTACACTGACCCCCCAGCAATCCATAGATTTTATTGGGGCCCGCTTGGACTCTACGACGGTGCGTGCGTACCTACCTCTCTCCAGGTTCCGTGCCATCCAGGACTTAATACACGTTCTCTCCACGAGCCCTACCGTAGCTGTCCTCACATGCCTCCAATTGCTCGGTCATATGGCTGCCACAACATTCGTAGTGCCCAACGCGAGACTTCATCTACGCTGTCTTCAGTACTGGGTGTCCAAGATATACACACCTGGCAAACGCGACCTGCGCAGGTCTGTAGTAGTTCCCATCACAGTCAAGCGTTCTCTTCACTGGTGGACAGAATCGAACAACATCATGGTGGGTATGCCCTTTCACAAACCGCAGCCCACAGTGCAGCTTACAACGGATGCTTCTCTGGTTGGCTGGGGAGCACATATTCAAGACAAGCAGGTACAGGGTCAGCGGTCCCCGGAGGAGTCTCTCCTCCACATAAATTTGCTGAAGTTACGGGCCGTCTCAAATGCATGCAGACACTTCCTCCCATATCTTCGCAATCGTGTCGCCTCAGTTCTTACGGACAATATTACCACTGTTTATTACATAAACAAACAAGGCGGAGCTCGGTCTCACTCCCTTTGCATGGAGGCCGTTCATCTCTGGAATTTCTGCAGTCTTCACAAGGTGACTCTGGTTGCCGCTTACTTACCGGGAAAGGACAACATTACTGCCAACTCTCTCAGCAGGCAATTCGAGAACCACCACGAATGGGAGATACACCCCCGCGTGCTCTGCGATATTTTTGACAGGTGGGGTCACCCGTCAGTCGACCTCTTTGCCACGCACCACAACGC
This sequence comes from Rafetus swinhoei, assembly GCA_019425775.1. Taxonomy (NCBI): domain Eukaryota; kingdom Metazoa; phylum Chordata; order Testudines; family Trionychidae; genus Rafetus; species Rafetus swinhoei. The sequence goes on along the minus strand of CM033447.1, from coordinate 30,547,366 downwards.
GAAATGCCCTCAGTACTGCTCCAGAGCGGGCATAGGCCGTGCATCTCTTGGCGACGCCTTCCTTTACAACTGGACTAGCAAGTTGCTGTACGCTTTTCCCCCCATACCCTTAATACCGAGGGTCTTGGAGAAAGCTCTGATGGACGAAGCAACGATAATTTTGATAGCACCATTCTGGCCCAGGCAGACATGGTTTCCTTACCTCTTTCGGATGTCTCCACATCTCCCCTTCTATCTTCCAGATCTTCCAGACATTCTCACGCAGAATCACGGTCGCACTTTCCACCCGCAACCACGCCACCTTGCTCTCACGACTTGGCTCCTATCTGGTTCGAACAAACAGAATTGACTTGTTCTCAAGAGGTACAAAGTGTGCTCCTACACAGCAGAAAATTATCAACACGCAATACTTACCTCCACAAATGGCACAGATTCCAGCAATGGTGCTCTGCTAATGCAGTGCATCCTACTACTTCATCATTGCAGTCTATATTGGACTATATCCTACATCTTAAACAAACAGGTCTAGCTAACTCCTCGCTCAGAGTACATCTAGTGGCAATTACGGCCTTTCACAAGCCCGTGGAAGGATTTACCCCCTTTTCTCATCCAATTACGAAGAGATTTCTAAAAGGACTCACTAACCTCTTTCCTGAGTACAAGTGACCAGCGGACCCTGGAACTTAGAGCTCATATTAGACACGTTAATCGTCCTCCGTTTGAACCTTTAGCTACATGTGACTTTAATACTCTCACCATGAAAGTCATTTTCCTTTTGGCCATTACTTCCGCTAGACGGGTTGGCGAGTTGGCAGCTCTATCGGCCAAACCCCCGTATACTATTTTTACCCCTCAGGCAGTTATCCTTCGCCCCCAACCATCCTTCCTGCCAAAGGTTAACTCTCCATTTCACATCAATGAACCCATCATTCTGTCGGTGTTCTACCCGAAACCCCATACCTCTGAGCAGCAAGCAAGATTGCACTCTCTGGATGTACGCAGGGCCCTCGCTTTTTACATTGAACGAACTAGAGAAATACGACGTTCCCACCACTTACTATTTCTACGGTCGCCCGTTCTAGAGGGTCCCCTCTTTCCTCGCAAAGAATCTCCAAAATAATAGTTTCCTGCATAATTTGATGTTACGAACTGAGAAATAAATCACTTCCTCACACCGTTACAGCACATTCCACCAGAGCAATGGCGGCTTCAACTGCTTTCCTTAAGGGAGTTCCCCCTTAAAGACATTTGTCGAGCAGCAACCTGATCTTCGAACTCGACATTTGCGAAACATTACGCTCTACAAGATAGCCACAGCGGTGTTAACATCAGCACAGAACCATTAATTCCGAACCCGCCGCCTGGATTAGGCTACTGCTGTGAAGTCACCCACAGTGGAGCACCCACGGGGACACTACCTGAAGAAGAAGAAGAAGTTACTCACCTTGTGCAGTAACGATGGTTCTTCAAGGTGTGTTTCCCCGTGGGTGCTCCACAACTCCCGCTCCCTCCTCCCGGAGTCTTTCTTGCTTATGTCTTTCAGGCTTCGACGGTCTCGAGGAACTGGCAAGCCGGACCGCGCGACGCAGAAACGGCGCGAAAAGCCGCAAGATGGCGGCTGCGCATGGCGGTCCGGCAAACAACAGCTAAGAGATCTCCGATCTGCGGCGCCGGGATGGGACCCAGCACCCACAGTGGAGCACCCACGGGGACACACACCTCGAAGAACCATCGTTACTGCACAAGGTGAGTAACTTCTTCTTTTATTTTTTTAGTTTTGGAATAATAGCTTCTTAATATTAATTTTATAGTACCTGGATAGACCACTTATCCCAATATGCTATGGAAAACTTTCTGCGGGCTGCAGAAATGGGAGAAGAGTTAAATGAGGCCTGGATGGTTCACAATGCAGTGGTGTATATATTAAATCACAATAAACATCTTATAGCTTCAGGAAGACAGCGAGAGATTGTTGAGTCCCTGCAGAGTCTTCTCATTGCAATCAAGAATACTGGACACAGTGGGTAAATATGATGGTTGAGTTTGATTATGACTTCACTCTTTCCTATTATGTCTTTTGTGAAGCTAAAAATAAATTTGAATTTTTTTTCACTAATATCACAAATCATTTTTTCATTGTGTCATATTCCAGTAGCACTCAAGAAATTTTGTTAGTGTTTTATCTGATTGGGACTAAGTGCTGCTTTGATTTATGCATGGATATTTGAGATGGTATAGGGGTTTGTTGGTTTAAAAATGAAGTCCCCCATTCTATCATTCAGTCTACCTTATTAAACCTTATTAAAAAGTGACTATGCAAAGCTGATATGGTATTTTTAGTTTGGAGTAGCAGCATGGGAACCTGCAGTAGCTGCATTTACTGTTCCTAATCAAAAGGAAACCCATACTTGACATGCTGTCTTGACAAAGCAGGATGCTCTGAAGTGTATTCACTTGATGGCCTCAAATGTAATAAATTCTATTCATTTTAAATGTTTAATAATACAAGTGAGTCTGATCTATTATTTTCTACTAGTATGAAAGCTTTGTAAAATTTAAAGTGGGGAGGGAGTGAAAGTAAAAGGAAAAATACACAGTACAGTAGTTGGTTGCAATTCAGGGACTACAAGTTCTGGTACAAAGAAACCCATCTTGCTGCTGAAACTGAAAACTCAAGAATGGGAGTGATAAATTTAGCAATTAAAGGTTTATACAGTATCGGCACATCTAAACTTTGGGTATTTTTGAAAGAGGATATGCAAATTCCATGGGAATTTGCATATCTTCTTCCAATCTCACTTTTGAAAGAGGATCTTTTGAAAGTGAAAGTACTCTGGGATGCGTTGGTTTTGGGAAAAAAAAACCCCTTTGTTGAAAAAACTGCTCTTCCTCAAAAAATGAGGTTTACGTGTTTTTTTTCAAAAAAGGGTTTTTTCCCCCCCAAAAAATGCATCCAGATACCAAATTCGAATTTGGTAAACCTCATTCTACGAGGAGTAATGCCAAATTCGAAATAGCTATTTCGAATTAAGTGCTGTGTAGACACTTAATTTGAAATAGGGGGCCTCCAGCCCTTCCCAGGGAGCCCTGGTGGCCACTCTGGGCACAACCAGGAAAATTTACTCTCCTCTCCCCCCAGACCCGGAGCCATTAAAGGGGTAGACCCTGGCCACAGTGCCTGTGCCAGCTCCAAGCCTGCCAGCCCAGAGCCAGCAGTGGCCACTGGGGCCCCGACCCAGAGGCCCCAAAACATGAGCCAGCAAGCCACTGGCAGCCAGCCCTTCACCGCTCCCCAGGAGCAGTCTGCCAGCTCCCAGGAGCCTGACAGGGGCTGGAGAAGGCGCGTGCCTTCCTGGTAAAGGGCGGAGATCATGGACCTGATTCAGGTTTGGAGGGGAAGCCCCCAACTTCCATGATCTCCGCACTAGACGGAGGAATGTGGCCGTCTATGGCAGGATAGCTGCCAGCCTGGCCATCGAAGGCCACATGCGAACCCAGGAGCAGGTTTGCATGAAAATCAAGTTGATCTGGCGAGACCCCCAACCCTGGGCCCTGAGCTTCCCCTCCCCCTTCTTCCCCTTGCTTCCCCCTTTCAGCTCCCTCCTCCCAGGTTTCCCCCTCCCCTCTCACACCCTCTCTCTTCCCCTCTCCCACCTCCTTTTCCCAGTCTCACCAGAGGTTCACCCCCCCCCCAGTTTTGTTCAATAAACCCAGTTTCTATTTTTGAACATACGTGTCTTTTATTTGACATCAGGAAGGGGGGATAGGGAGGAGTAAGTGGAAGGACGTGAGAGAGGAATGGGACATGAGCCCCCGGTGGGGAGGACCAGGGTGGCTCTGATGGCTCCTTGGGGTGGATGCTCTCCTGCAGGGCCTCCTGGATCCTGACAGCCCCCCGATGGACCCCCCGGATGGCAGCCTGCAGCAAGTGCAGCCGGGCTGATGGCAACGACCCCACAAGACGCACCAGCGTGCCCAGGGGCAGCTCTGGCTCCATGTGGCCAAGTACTGTGGTGTCCCGAGTGCGGGCACTCAGGGCACTCCAAGACAGGACTGCTTTGCTGTCCCTCATCGAGGTAGACAAGCAAGCGGGGAATCCTGAGAACTGTCTGTCCGGGGTGGGGGTAGGGTCCCTTTAAGCATGGAGCTCAGTTAGCCTCAGGCAGCAGCCCCACATACCAAGTCTTAACCTGATGCCCTGCCGGCACTGGTTCCGGCCAGCCTTAACTTCGATTCAGGGTCCACTCAGTGTGGACACGCTATTTCAAAATAGCAAAACGCTATTTCGAAATAGATTTTGTGTGTAGATGCATTAATTCAAATTAGCTTAATTCGAATTAACTATTTTGAATTAAGTTAACTCGAATTAACGCTGTAGTGTAGACATATCTTTAGGGTGCATCTACACAGCAGGGCTTAACTTGAAATAAGCAATGCAAATTGAACCATGTCAACTGCATAGCTTATTTTTAAATAGCTTATTTCAAAATTGGGAGTGTCTACAGACTTATTTCAGAATAGCAGCACTCTTCTTCCGACTTCTCTTACTCCTCGTACAATGAGGGTTACAGGAATCAGAGGGTGTGTCTAGACTACAGGGTTATTTCAAAAAAATGGCCTTTTTTTGAAAAAAATGTCCCCTGCGTCTAGACTGCTGCCACGTTCTTTCGAAAGTAAATCGAAAAAACGTGGCAGTTTTTTCGACTGCTGAAAACCTCGTTTTACGAGGAAGAACACCTTTTTTCGAAAGTACCTCTTTCGAAAAAAGGTGCTATGTAATGCAAGTTGTGCTTTTTCAAAAGAGAGCATCCAGACCACCTGGGTGCTCTCTTTCAGAAAAGTGGCTTGCTTTTTCGAAAGTACTGCTTGTAGTCTAGATGCTCTTTTTTGAAAGAGGCTTTTTCGAAAGTATCTTTTGAAAAAGCCTCTTTCAAAAGAGGCTTGCAGTCTAGATGTAGCCTGAGTAGGAAGTCCTCCAGCTTGACAGTATTTCAACATTATTTCAAAATAACTGCCTGCTATGAAGACGTGAAGTAAGTTATTTCAAAATAATGTTAGTTATTTTGAAATAATGTTGCTGTGTAGATGTACCCTTATTGATACAAGTGAGGGTAGAGGAATAATAAACATCTCAAATTGATACATAGACAACATGTTCCATAAATAGAGTATTTTACTGAAGGCAATGGCAGATCTTAATATAGAACACCTAGGAAAAAATATTATGAAAAACATGAAAGCTAAATTTATCTTAAGCTTCAGAGTGGTAGCGGAGTTAGTCTGTAACAGGAAAAACTTAAAAAACAACAAATAGTCTAGTAGCACCTTAAAGACTAACAAAACATGTAGAGGGCATCATGAGCTTTTTTGGACAAAACCCACTTCTTCAGATGACCGGATTGTGTTGGCCAACACTCCGGTCATCTGAAGAAGTGGGTTGTGTCCACGAAAGCTCATGATACCCTCTACATGTTTTGTTAGTCTTTAAGGTGCTACCAAATTTATCTAAGTTTAACTTTTTCTCAATGTGTATGTGTTTCTTTAGAGTTATTGTGCAAATGTATCATAAGTTTGTTTTCCTAGGGAAACTTAGAATTTAGAGACATGTTAATCATCTTTTTGTGCCAGCTTTATTTTGCCCTAGGCCCAGGCCATGTGTCTTACATTTAGTCTTTTTTTTTTTTTTTTCTTCCAGAAATACTGTTGTTTTGGTGATGTTATGTAATGCTTTGGCTCGAGGCCTAATTCTTTGTTGGATTCCAAAATCAGTTTTGAAGATTGATGAGAAGAAAAAGATAGATGCAGCAACAGACAAAAGTAAAAGGGCTTCAATAAGGGGGCTTGAAAAAACAAACATTGTCCAACCTTTTTCAGTGGATCCAAATGGATTCCCTGATATTAAAGCAGCCTTAGAGGTACAAAGTTCTAATTACTCTGTTTCCTATCAAACCTCTTTATTGGCGGGGTGGGGGTAAATTCTCCCCACCATATGCACACACAGACATGCACTCAAGTTCTTTACTGAGCATAGTTCAGCTGGAGAATTGAGACATTTATCCTTTTGTCAGAAATGTTAGACTGACCACACACTCTGCAGAATGCATTGTATTCATAAGAACTGCTGGAGCATGGGGTATCCATAGATTCATGTTCTAATTTTTTTGGTTTTTTTCTTGGATTTTAGGTTTGTGAATTTGCCCTGAATTTGACAAATGGAAACATACCTAATGAACTGGTACCTATAGTTGTACGACAACATATCATTGCTACCTGGGTGAAAGCGAAACAGTTACTTCAGCAGCAAATTGGGCATAAACTTGGAACAGATGATGAGGTATAGATTCTGTGAAATTGTATGTGAAAAATGAGTACATTAGTATAGAAAATATGAGAATATGTAAATTTTTGGAAGAAATTACACTCTTAAATAGAATTTTATAACATATTCATTGTATAGTTGCTAATCTCTTTACTGAAACTGTTGGAGTTTTGATCTGATAGAAGATATGAATGAAATGAAATCAGTAAAAATTTTCAAAATTGACATTTTTAGTAACACAATAAAAACAGTAGGTGAGCAGTTTTTGTAGTAGCTAAATGACCCGTGAATGCAAATCAGAGTTCTACATATATGTTACCAAATATAGATAAAATATATGCTTTGTCTACTTACTGAATTTATGTTATTTTATAATGTTTATACATGTTTAAAGTTTGGAATACATGTGACATTTCTTGCTTCTCAGAATGATGATGAACAAAACCCAATCACAAAAGTTCTTGTGGCTTTGGAAATGTACTCATGTAATGGCTTGGGTCTAATGGACTTTACTGTTCTCAGTTTGTCTCAGGTATTTAGCTTTATTTTACTAAGTTTTTACTTTTGATAATATGCAGATCTACATACTGTAAATATTGCTGGTATGTTTCTGTAATCTGAGTTTTGTTTAGTTGGATACAAAATTATTTCTGTTGGGGAGCTATACCATTTTTATTTTCTTTTAAAAGTCGATATAATGATAATAACAATTAGTAAACTGACATCCCTGAAAATTAAATTTCAATATTCAACCACAAAATGGGTACAGTAAGAACAGTGGGAATGCAAGATTCCCCCTTCTATTCTACTAAATTGTTCTGGGAGCTGTCAGATTCTGTTAAAGGTGCATTCAACATTGGACCACACTTCTGGGACTTCAACTCAGCTTAACAATTTAACAGATGTTCAAAGTGAAAATACTGCTAAAAAGTTTACAAGATATTTCCCTCAGTTCGAACCTCATATTCTCAGAGGTTTTAGGCCTTCAAAAGGCACAGGTGGGTTTTCTTGTGGTTATAAGTTTTAGAACCAGAATCAAAACTGGGCACATCAGCCATTTTTTATACAGCTTGGACCTTTAATCATGGCTTTCTGTAATACATAATTGACAGACAATACCTCTTCTCAGGACATAGTTTCAAAAGGCTGGGCTTCTGCGTAATGAGGGTTAGCGAATTTGCATTATCCTTGCCATAGGGATTGCCCAGGAAATCCACTTAACACTTATTGTCGCAAAAGGCCATTCGTTCTGGCACATTTTCAGTGTAGTTACTTGAACTCCCAATCTCACATCTCCCCCCAGAGAGGTTACACATAATCACAGCCTACAATAATATATAAACTTAGTACAATAATAAAGTCTTTCAGGAATACTGTAAGAAATTAAGAACATAAGAACGGCCCTACTGTGTCAGACCCATGGTCCATTTAGCCCAGTATCCTGTCTTCTGACAGTGGCCATTGCCAGATGCTTCAGAGGTAATGAATGGAACAGGGCAATTTTGAATAATCCACCACCTGTTGTCTAATCCCAGTTTTTGGCAATTGAAAGTTAAAAAACACCTGAAACATGGAGTTGTGTCCCTGACCATTTTGGCTAATGCCTGTTTATGGAGATATCCTGCATGAATTTACCTAATTTTTAACCTAGGTATAGTTGGGATTACTTTTTCATTGGGTATTACTGTGAACTTGTCATCACTGGATTACATTTGTCATTTTTTCAGATTCCTTTGTGAGTAATTGCAGTCATCTTTGGACTTAACTATCTTGAGAAGTTTTTCATCATTTACAAATTTTTTCACCTTACCGTTCATCCCTTTTTTCAGATCATTTTATGAATATGTTGAACAGCACAGGTACTAGTATAGAATCTTGGGAGACCCTTATGTTTACCACTCTCCATTGGGAAAACTATCCATTTATTCCTGCCCTTTGATTCCTGTCATGACCAGTAATGATCCATCAGAGGACCTTCCCTCTTAACCCAAGACTATTTAGTTTGCTTAAGAGCTTTTGGTGCAGAGGTCAATGGTTTTCTGAAATTTCAAGTACACTATATCCACTGGATCACCCTTGTCCACATGCCTCCCTCAATACTTTCTACTAGGCTGGTGAGGCATGATTTTCCTTTACAAAAGCCATGTTGACTCTATCCCAACATAACATGCTTATTTGTGTCAGTTAATTTTGTTCTTTGTTATAGTTTAATTCAGTTTGCAGGGTACTGAAGTTAGGCTTACCAGCCTGTAATTGTGGGACTTTATTTAAAAATTGGAATTACATTAGCTACCTCTTATCATTTGGTACAGTGGCTGATTTAAGTGATAGTTATGTACCATAGTAAGTAGTTGTGTTAGTAGAATTCAGAACTCTGGGGTGAATATCATCTTGTCCTGGGGACTTACTGCTCTTTAATTTATCAGTTTGTTCCAAAAACTCTTCTATTGACATCTCAGTTCCTTGGATTTGTTACCTAGAAAGAATGGTGTGGATATAGGATATATTCTGCAGTGAATACTGATGTAAAAATTTATTTTATCTTCTCTCCAGTGGCCTTATCTTTTTTGAGTGCTCAATCACCCACCAAGTGTTGTACTTAAAATAATCATTGCTATTATTTTTTATTGCTAATAACTAGTTACTCACAGTTTTTTCCTTCACTTGCCTTATTATGCTGTTACACTTGACGTTCAGAGGTTATACTTGTATTTATTTTCCCCATGGGATACTTTCCTAATTTGACTTCATATTTTTAAAGGAAGCTTTTATGCCTCTGGCTACCTGGAGTATTAATGTGTTTTTTTTAACTATGGTTGCATTTTTTTGGTACTTATTGTTTTGTTTTTTGTTTGGGGATAAACATTTGCTTTGAATCTCTATTATGGTGTTTTTAAAATAGTGTCCCTGAAGTTTGCAGGCATTTATAACTCTTGTGACTTCTCCTTTTAATTTATTTTTTACTAGCTTCCTCATTTTTTTTAAATAAATGTTGTTCTGGTGGGTATATTTGGCATTTTTTCACTTACAAAGATGTTAAATCACTTACAAAGATGTAAAACATTATGGTTGTTGTTACTGAGCAGCTGCCATATCTGTTACACAGGTGTGTTTAATATTTTTATATCCTACTGTTTTGAGGTTTTTGAAAGGAGTGGTGTATATTTTCACACATATTTGTAATCTTTTTTGGGAAGTTGAAATTTACTATTTATGAATCTGTTGAAATTGTTATTTAAATCGTTAGCAGCTTGTTGTATCAACTGTCTCTAAAGATAGGATTCTCAGTAAGCATAAGTCCCTGCAGAGTTCATGAGATCTGGGTATTGATGGATGAATTCCCAAATGCAGTTTCACAAACTAAAATGATTCTGCAGTGCTCTCTTACCCCCCTCCCCCCAATCCTGACTAAATTTCTAAATTTTCCATGTACCAATCCACCACCCAACTCAGTAATTTTCACTAAACTTTACTCAAATACCAGGAAATTTAGGTTACCTGATCTATATGTTAAGAAGATCCTATTATCTAGAGATATAATTTAGTCTATATATAAGTATCCTTGCTGTTTGCAGAAATGTTGCATACCAATAAATATAATTATTTGAATAAATTGTACCACAGATTCTCAGGCCCAGCTAAAAGTTCAAATGTTAATTCTGTTAGTTTCAGAAAGGGAATATAATGTTAAATGCACCATTTAAAAAATCTGATTCCTCTTATTTGGCACTAATACATGTTTAGGTAAGTGAAAGAACTAAAAATACAGTTGGAAACCTCAGTCCTTGTGCTTGACATTCAGCACCAACTCCCAATAGATGCCTTCCTTTTTAGAAAGTTCTGACTCAATAAAGGGAGTACAGGAGTGTGCCAACAGTGGGATTTTATGCCAACAGTGTTCTTCAAGAGCTATAATCATAAATAACCTTTCTTTCCCAATTCTAATTCTGTAGATTACATTCCACATTTTTCTTTGGCTGTAGTTATTAAATTTTTGTTTGTGTATTGAACACCGCGTGTTTAATATTATACAAGATGCAACGATAGATGATTCCAAAACCTACGTATCAGTGAGGTCTGACATCACCCAGGAGGATATAGAGGACCTGGAGGAGATCCAAGAGGATGACACTCTCCCCCCAACTCACTTGTCTTCATCCTCTCCCAATGAGTGAATCATGCCTCCACCAACAACTGGGGATAACTTTAAGTCCTTCCAGGACTTATTCAACAGGGATGTGGATTCGCTGGAAGTTCCTGAAGTCCAGCATAAACACAGATAGCCTTCACATCTGTGCCTCATCCAAGATAGCCCTCCCCATAAACGAGGTCATCTTGGACCCAGCTAGGATCATCAGCTAGATATAGAGGCAGATTCCAGCTTCTATATCTCCATTATCCAAAAGGGTGGATCTAATATATAAAGGAGAATGTTTGTATGTTTATGGTCTAATAACTTGGACACTATAAGACCTGCCACAACCAAACCTTCCATGGGATAACCTTTCCTCCAGGAGAAGGTTGTAAGGTACTGTGGGAGGGAAGAGATGAGAGACCGACGCCTCTCCCCGGGGCTGCACCATATGGGGCTGGAAGCATATGGAGGCCCCTCTTCAATACTGCGATTGGCTTGGGGCCCAGAGGCTGACCAGTGGGTGGGCCGATTGCTGCCTGGGCTCGCTCTAGGCAGAGGGGGCAGGGCTGGTGTTACCATTCAACTGCCACTTTGAAAAAATGTCCGGAAGGAGGCGCATCGGGGACCCGGAGGTGAGAGCTGGGGAGGGAATGAATGGGGGCTGGTCTGGGGCGGGCTGGACTGTTGGGGGTGAGTGGGGCTAGGCAGGATTGGGGGCTGGATTGTTGGGGTGGGCTGGTCCAGGGGTCTGGACCGTTGGGAGCGAGTGGGGAGGGCAGGATTATGGGGGACTGGGGCTGGACCATTGGGGATGAGTGGAGGGAGGGCAGGATTGTAGGGGGATGAAGGAAGTGGGGCTGGACAATCCTGCAGGGAGTGAGTGAGAAATGAAGGCCATGGCGGGGGAGGCCGGTCTCCACCCGGGGTTGCACCCTCCTCCCTCCGAGGGGATGACGCAGACCTATATTTTAATCCCTATAGAAATCAGTGCAACTTTTCTACCATTCAAAAAAAGATAATGGACTACTGTTTTTCTACATTTTGTTCCTCCGGTTTCCCGAGCAACACCGGGTAACTCCAGCTAGTAAGAAATATGTGCCGAGTTCCTATTTACACATCCAACACCCAACTCCCTCATGGTGGAAGAAGTGCATACAAGAGGCAAACAGATCCACTTTAAGTTAGCACCCTATGACAAGGACTGGAAGAGGCTGGATATATTGGGATGCAAAGCTTACTCAACCACATCCTTCAAATTTAAGATTGCTAATTATTTGGCCCTTCTATAAAGATACAGATACAACCTTTTTGACAGAATGAAAACTTTTATTGAGCACTTCTCAGAGGAGCACAAGGTCCCTTTCAAATCTAATCTTGGAGAGGTCACTCATAGCCAAGATGGCATTGCAGGTCTTCCTAGGTTTGGCTGACACAGCATCCCATTCTTTGGCGATGGTATTGTGATGTGCAGGGCCTCTGAGTTACACTTTTCCGGGTTTCCTAGGAAAGTGCAAAATACAGTTGAGGATCTTCCTTTTGGAGGGAAAAACCTATTCTCCACCTCTACAGACACATCCCTACACATTCTGAAAGATTCTAGGGCTACATTGAAGACTTCAGGCATGTATGTCCCAAAGCCCAAGAAGAAGCAGAGCTGCTTTTATACTCCTCAGGCTAGAACATCCGCTTATACCTCCCAACAGAGAAGTGCCACCAGAGGCAGCAGAAGAGGAGACATCCTCAAGATCAGTCCACTGCATCCCAGCCTCCAACCATGAGAGAGGCATTTTGAGGCATTGGTCAAAGGTTCGACATCTATTTTGCTACATGGCCAGCATCATTACAGTCTGCATCCATTCCATCAAGGCTGGTTTCACATAATATCCAACAAATGGGCGTTAGAGATAACCTCCAAAGATTATACCATTCCTTTAATCTCCTTCCCTTCAACACAAACACCCCGCCCCCCACACTGTACCTCTTCAGGGAACCCTCTCACAGGACTCTCCTGCAACAGGAGACAGACGAGCTTCTTGCAATGGGAACAACAGAACCAGTGCCAGCTCCCCAAAGGAGAAAGGGGTTTTATTCCCGATATTTCTTAACTGAAAAAATCAGGAGGTTGGAGACCCATCTTGGACTTACGCAGACTGAACAGATACCTAAAGAAACAACACTTTACCATGGTAATGCTGGCAAAGATAATTCCATCTTTAGAAAAAGGAAACTGGATATCATCCTTTGACCTACAAGATACTTACTTTCACATTACGATCCATCTGTCGCCCAGGAAGTTTCTCAGATTCAGCCTAAAAGACTATCACTACCAATATTGTGTCCTTCTTTTCGGGTTCACCTCAGTCCCAAGGGTATTTTCAAAGGTCATGGCAGGATCAATAGCTCACTTCCGAAGATTAGGAGTGATAATCTTCCCATACCTGGATGACTGCCTCATAGTAGCTCCCACAGCTCAACTAACAACAGAATTCACAGCAAGGACTATTAACTTATTCAGCACTTTGGGCCTGTGTAAATAAAGGTACAAAAGTCCCATCTGACTTCTACTTAGGAACTGGAATTCATAGGTGTAATGCTGGATTGCATCCATGTACAAGCCAGGCTTCTGCATCAATGCTTCCAGTCATTAGCTGTGTTAGCTCAAACCGTATAGCCCTACAGTGTTGTTCAGGCAATGCCTAGAGCTGCTCCGCTACATTTTGGCTACAGCCAATATGGTGACATTTGCCCCAGCCTCCAATGACGTTGCATATGTGTTGCCTTCAAGCATGGTTGCACACTTGCATCATCTGCACACAGAGCCGGCCCATGCTACGGGCTGACCGGGCTACCGCCCGGGGCGCCCCAGTGTACGGGGTGCCACACGGGGCCGCCGGGCTGGGCGGGGGCAGGACCACGCATGCGCCGCGCGCCCCGGGGCAGGACCACGCATGCGCTGCGTGCCCGGGGGCGGGGCCATGCATGCACCGGGTGCCTGGGGGTGGTGCCACGCATGCGCCACGCACCCAGGGCGGTGCTGCGCATGCGCTGCACTCCCGGGGCCTGGAGGTGCCGCGCGCCCGGAGCGGGGCCGCGCATGCACCGCACTCCCGGGGCCTGGAGGTGCCGCGCGCCCGGGGGCAGGGCCGCGCATGCGCCGCACTCCCGGGGCCCAGGGCGCACGAATGGCTCAGGACGGCCCTGTCTGCACAAGATCTTGGGACCTCCAAAAAAGGTAAAAGAGTTTCTACGTTGGAGGTTGTAGCCCCACAGCTTTTGCATGGAGGTACCATTCCAACTGATCCCTCCCTTCCATCACAATAACAACAGACACTTCTCTGGAAGGATGGGAAGCCCACCTTGAGGACTATAACATTCAGGGAAGATGGTCTCCACTGGAGTCAGCACTCCACATCAACATTCTGGAGCTTTCAGCAGCCAGACAGGCATGCAAATATTTCCTCCCTCTGATTTGCAATGAATCAGTAAGACTCCTTAGGGACAACATGGCTTGCATGTTTTATATAAACTGGCAAGGAGGGGCCAGGTCTTATAATCTTTGCAAAGAGGTCACAGCTCTGTGACACTGATGCATCAAACATCACATGAACATTTATTTCGGCAGTCTATCTCCCAGGAAAGCAAAATGTGACGGCAGACCACCTGAGCAGAAACTTTCTTCAGAAGTGCGAGTGGGGGATCCACCACAAATCTTACTTACCATATTCCAGAAGTGGGACTTTCTAGAAATGGACTTGTTTGCCACATTTCACAATGTGAAATGCTCCAATTACTGTTCCAGGGCAGGCCTGGGCAAGAATGCCCTATGTGACGCCCTGTTATTCAACTGGGTGGGCAAACTCATGTATGCTTTTCCATCAGTACCACTACTCAATAAAGTCATTCAGAAAATAAAGCAAGACAGGACCCAAGTGATATTAGAGCACCCATATGGCCCATACAGATCTGGTTCCCTTACCTATCACAGGTGGTCATAGCTCCTCCACTTCGTCTTCCACAAGACCCAGACCTTCTGTCACAGGACAAGGGCTGAATCTTACATCCAGACATTCAGAGGTTATATCTCAAAGCCTGGCTTCTTCAGGGCTAATCGCGTCCAATTCCACCTTCTCAGAAGGTCTAGCAGTTAATCATGAATAGTCACAAGTCGAGCACAAGAAAAATTTATGCTCAAAAGTGGCAACCTTTCGTTCTATGGACCACATATAATTCATTATCACTGCTCTCAACACCTCTACCAAAGATGCTAGATTACCTGCTTTCCTTGAAGAAGCAGGGTACTTCAAACTCCTCAGTTAAAGTTCACTTGGCTGCAGTTTTAAGCAAGCATTCACAGATAGAGGGACACAGAGTCTTTGCTCATCTGACTATGAAAAGGTTCTTGAAAGGACTCAACAATGTGTTCCCTCCAATTAGGCAAACACCACCTTCTTGGGAAATGAACCTCGTCCTTACAACCTTGACAGGTCACCCCTTTGAACCAATGGTGACTTGTTCGCTTTCACATCTCTCAATGAAAGTGGTTTTCCTCATTGCCCTCACGATGGTGAGAAGAGTTAACAAGCTCACCATACTTATGGCCGACCCTCTTTTTACAGTATTTTATAAGGGCAAAGAGGTACTCAGACTTCACCTGAAATTTCTACCCAAAGTGGTTTCTCAGTTCCAATATACTTACCTGTTTTCTACCAGAAGCCTCATCCAGATGCCAATGCCACTCTTCTCCATTTCTTAGATGCCAGTCACGCGATTGCCTTCTACGTAGAAAGAACAAAGCAATTTAGACTAAACAGTTCTCCTAAACTGTTCCTATCCTTAGCAAATCACTCCAAGGGTCAAACCATTTCCAAACAAAGACTTTCTAAATGAGTAGTCTGCTGCATCCAAGATGTGCTACTCGATCAACAAAGTACCACTCCCAGATCAAATACGAGCTCATTCCACCAGAACAGTCACTGCCTCTACAGCTTTCCTTCAGAATGTCCCTATCACTGATATTTGTATGACTGCAACATGAGCTTCAATGCATATCTTCACAAAACATTATGCCTTATATAGGTATACCTAACTACACACTAAATTTGGAGTGGCAGTTCTATCTGCTCCTCACAATATATATACGAAGACCCTTCTTTCAAATTCTCAGGGTACTGCTCCGTAGTTTCTTACAGTAGAGCACCCACAGGGACACATCTCAAAGAAGAAAAAAGAGGTTACTCACCCTGTGCAGTAACTGGTGTTCTTTGAGATGGGTGTCACTGTGGGCGTTCCACTACACTCCCTCCTTCCTTCTGCTTCGGAATCTTAACATCTCGCTGCGGTAAAGAAGGAAGTGGGGATGTTTGACGATGCATGCACATTGGCACACTTGCTATGGTATGAGACGGCACCATGCATGTGCACAGTCACCCAGGGCACAGGCACCCAGGGCATGTGCACAGGCTAAAAAGTTCCAATTATAAGCACAGGGGTGCTGAAACACCTACAGTGGAGCGCTCACAGGGGCATCCATCTCAAAGAACACCAGTTACTGCACAAGGTAAGTAACCTCTTTGTTAACTTTAGATTACTATATATACATTTTTAGAAAGTTCTGTTCATGGGCATAGGGAGGATTTGAATGCAAAAGGATGGTGGCTCTGTGAATCAGGGCTTGTCATATATACTGATCATGAGAAAGTCTTATTATATATGGGGCAGTGTTAACTGGAAAATAATTATGCAATCATACCTTTATATATGTTGTTTTCTTTGAGTCTTTTCAAAATTGGTAGGTGGCCTGTATAAAATATTTAATATCCTTGCATGCTGTGTATGAAAAGCAATTGACAATCAAAATGACAACATTAGCAAACATTTCTTTTGCTATTATTTGCAGTTGGTGAAAATGACATTAGAATGCAACTGGCCAGATCCATTAGTAGAACTGCAGACATTGACAAGACTTACACATTTTGCATATGCATCACATGACCATGAAATAGTGATGACTTGTTCCCAAAGAGCCTTGCAATTAGATGATGCAGTTCTGTATGATACAGATATGAAGAAACATGAAATGTAAGTGTATAGGATTTTCCTTTATAACATAAAATAACTTCAAAGCATTCAGTAAGATAGGTACATTTTTGTGAGATAAAGAAAAAAACTTGTTTAAAGAGGAAAAAATATATTTGAGAGTAAAAGCTGATTCTTCCCTCCTGTACTCATTCTGTTGTGATTATCAGCCCTAGCACTGAGCATTGAGGGCTGGATGCAGCCTGAGTAAGGGTCAATGCAGGAAGCAGATTGAGTCCTTGACTCAGTTCAGGAAAACATGTAAATACATGCTAAAGACCTATTGAAGTGAATCACTTGCTTAAAGTTTTACATGTGCTTAAGTGCTTACCTAAACTGGGGCCTCTAACATTCAGAGTCTTGTTCCTGCTTTCTCTTCATTCCAGGGAGAAGATAATCTGTGCTAAATTCTGCTAGTGATGCAGGATGGTGTCTTTGACTGCACTGGGTTTGATATATGGATGATGCAGTTTGAGAGTAGTGCCCAAACTGCCCCTCTCTGCTCATCCATTCCCTGCCTACTTCTATGAGGAGAAAAGGAGGAGTAGTAGCTCAGTGGCAACTATGCTTTCTAGACATGGGTTCTGGAGATGGGCACTTTATGTTCCTTTATTCTCCTCTGCTGTCATGCATCAGGCCCATGACTTAAACATGGATTATTTTATTTGTCATTTATTTTGCAGTTCCTAGGTGTGATGAGAATGTTTAAAAAAAAAGAGTTGTCTAAAAACTGGCTTTATATCTGGAATTATGGCAACTTCCCACACTAAATTGAGGATCTGCTGATACAGTCCTATTCTCCACAATGGCAGATCTCCAGATCTGTATATGCAGCCCAAAAAGGGAAATGTGGCTTGACCAAAAATGGATGAAAATAACCCATTAAATAACATTGTTTTTATCCTGTCAAGTAAAAAAATAATTCTGGATAGAAAGATTAAATCTGACCGTAACTGGAAAAACATGTGCTATTTCTGCTCTGCAGTCATTTACTAGGAAATAGACTTTCTACATTTTTTTCAAAACTTTCAGCTAAATGAGATATTTAAATATGTAAGGTGCTTGAATATCATAAAGAAAGACCCAGCTCTCTGAAAGCCTTTTAGTTCATAAAACAATTAATGGATAAAATATTTTCATCTTTGACACATAACTTTAGTTCAGGTTTATCATGATTTTTCCTTTATAAATGAATGCAATACTCATTTTTCATTTTGTGCAAGGTAAAGAACATTAGAGTAAAATAGGGCTTTAAATTTGCTTTTTTTTTTTTTTTTTTAGTATAAAAGTAAACTGTAGAACACTTATGACATCTAGTGGTTATAATCATTATTACATGATAGTTTTTTATCTGAACTTTAGGTACTAGGCCAGGTGGACTAGGCAATGCAATAAAAATAAGTTTACTTCAAAATGTTTTATTTTTATTCTCACCTGTTCATACTGTTTGCTTTTTTAAAGTTTGAATAATATAGATACAACAGATTCTTTTTCCTGCAAAAAATGCATATATTATCATTTTTCTCTCAGAGCTTTGATAGCCAAACATCTCAGAATGGAGCATTTTTACCTGATTTCATTCTTTCCTGAAACTGACCTCTCCTTCATTCCACTCCACCCTGAATAAATTCACAGGGAAGGAGAAGATCAGAAGTGGACTCCTCTGAAGCCTTGTACATAATTCTGTTTATAGTTGGTAGCTAACTTTATCACAAACCAATTTCAGTGTTTTATAGAATCCTAGGACTAGAAGGGACCTCAAGAAGCATATACAGGAAGTCCCCAGATTACAAATGGTTTGTGTTTCAAAAGTTCATATGTATGAACTTGGAACACATTTTCCCATAGAAAGAATGCTGATTATTTTCAGGCATAACGGCTTTGCGCAAAAGGGTTTTTCTTGCGCAAGAAGGGGCAGTGTAGACAGCCCCGTCTTGCGCAAGAGCCTCTTCCGCGAAAATGGCGGTTCATTAGCTATGCAAATGAGGCTCGGCGATATTCCAACGCTGAGCCTCATTTGCATAGCTCTGGCACAAAAGCGCGCCAGTCTAGACGTAGCCTCTGAGAATGGCTATGCAGCCAGTTATGCACCCACCTGATAGTATCCCCATTTAAGTTGTATTTGCTCAGTTTATTGATAAGAAGGCCATGTAAGACAATATCAAATGCCTTACTAAAGGAAACTGAGGCAAATCTTGAGGAGTTGGGGTCTTGCTGCTCAAGCACTGCCATTGCCCCCCTCAATCATCCTAAAGGCCTCAGAAAATTTTTTTAGTTATGAAACTTTTGGGTGTGAGCATCTCAGCCAACACCTCTGCAACCTCTTCTTCTGCAGACCTCCTGCTTCCAATTGCACAAGGTCATTTTTGGAGAGATCTTCTGCAAGTGAGTCCAACAATTCTTCTATATCATCCACCTTCAGTTCAAGATCAAGTTCCTTTCTCAGTTATATTTTCAGTGACATTCTTCAGAGTCTCCTCAAACCCCTTAAAATCATTAACAAACTGAGGACAAAGTTTTTGCCAAACTCCATTCGTGTTGGTCTGTGTGACTTCATGCCGATACTTCCCAGAGTTCTTTCTGCAACATAAAGGTTGTAACCCCACCTGAAATCTTTAAGGGTAGAAGCATCTTCCCCTTATGCAACTTAATTGCCTGGGCAAAGGTTCTACAACTGTAGTAAGCCTTAAATGACTTATAAATCTTTGGTCCATTGGCTGCAACAAGGAGGTTGTGTTAGGAGGTAGAAACACCACCTTGATGTCAGGATAAAAATCATCTAGGGAAATGAGGTGCCTTGGTGTGTTGTCTAACACAAGCAACATTTGAAGGGAACATCATTTTTGGCACAATGAAGTTTAACTTCATGCACAAAATGGTGAAAGACCTAGTCTTCAAAAATTGCCAAAGTTACCCAAACCTTGTATTTCAACTTCCACTCAACAGGTAGAAAACCTTTCATTATACTCTTAAAGACTCTTGGTTTTCAGAATGGTAAAACAGGAGTGACTTAAACTTAAAATCCTTAGCAGCATTCCCTCCAAGCAAAAGCGTTAAGAAGTCTTTTGCAGCTTTAAAGTCGGTCATTGTTTTCTCTTCTTTGGAGATGTCGGTTCTCTCAGGTATCTTTTTCCAAAAGAGTTCAGTCTCCTCAACATTAAATACAGGTTGGACTTCCCTCATCTAGCACCCTTGGGACCTGACCGGTCCCAAACGAGGGGATTTGCTGTACCAGGGAGGTCACTCCCAACATCACCCAGGAGTTGGGGTGATGCTGGAGCATCCCTAGCTGCCATGCGGGTTGGAGCTCCACAGCTACGGCCAGGGCTACAGCTCTGCGACCACTGCCAGACCCTGAGCGCCGGGACTGGAGCTCTGCAGCTGCTGCTGGACCCCAAGTTCCATGGCTTCATGACTCCTGTAACCCTTATAGCTGAATTAAGCTATTTCAACTTTAGCTATGCAATTGACATAGCTGAAGTTGCGTATCTTAATTTGACTTTTGCCTTTCTGTGTTGATGTACCCTTAAGAACCAGAAAGGTAGAGTATAAAAAGTATAGAGTAATGTTTAAGTGAAGCTACACAGCATATTAGTTTCATAATTTGGTATCTGATTATAAAAATCATATTTCATTTTTTGAATTTTCTAGAACCTGAATATACACTTTTAAGTACAAAATCTGTAACACCGCCATTTTGTAAAAGACAAAGATTGTACACATAGCAGTCAATGGGAATGGATGCATTCTCAGACTATAAGATTACTAGCCAATAGCCGGTCATAAAACGGGATTTTCGGGTCTTTCCTCCAATTCCTATTCCCTTTCTATCTCGGTCTTCTCTCCTGAGCCTCTGGTCTCTCGATCCGTCTCTCTCTGTCTCTCCTCCTCCTACTGCCTGCCTCTCTCTCTCTCTCAGCTCTCCTCCGCCTGCTGCCTCTCTCTCTGTCTCTCTCTTTCTCTTCTCCCCCTCCTGCCTCTCACTCTCTCTTACTCTTCTCCTCCTCCTCCTGCCTCTTACTCTTTCTCTCTGCTCTCCTCCGCCCTCCTCTCTGTGCCCTCCACTCTCCTCCACCTCCTCTCTGTCTCCGTTGAGGATGCACACTCATCCAGGACCCACCCCTTGGCCGTGTACGTCACCGCCTCGCCCCCCTTTGCCTCCTGCCGTGGCGCTCGGCTGACTTCTGCGCCGCTCAGCCGGGCTGCTGTGCGGTAGCAAGCGGTGCAAACAGCTGTTTGGGCTCCGCGGTCCCCATGGAGCACCCCCATGCTGCATGGGGACCAAGGAGTCCAAACGGCCGTTTGCGCCACTTGCTCCCATGTGGCGGCCCGGCTGAGCGACGCAGAAGTCAGCTGAGCGCCACTGCAGAGGCGAAGGATGTTACAGAGGCAACAGCGCCGCCCAGAGGCAACAGACAATGTTACACCGTTACAGAGTCACAGACATTGGGCTACTGTATATATGATAACACATCTTGAATTATTTGTTTTTATGCAGGGATGATTACACAGCAAGACAAGAAATGTTAAGCACCGCTGCTTGTATACAAGGGAGGAGTATAATGGAAAATTTGGCTGGAAAAAAGCATTTGCGCTTAGCAGCATCAAAAGCTTTTGTTCAAAGTGCTAGGTATGTTGTATTTAATGAGGTACAGCAGAATAATTTAATGCAGCTTTCATTTCTGATATCTATCTATTTTAGAAATGTGTATCTTTCTGTATGTGGGTCCATTTATTCAAAAACTCCTCCTAAACAGTAAGACCTAGGACCACCAACTTTGGTATGCAACTTCTTCTTATCCTAACTTAAAGCAATGTCAGGGTTTGTTTGTGCCAGGACAATGAGATATGCCTGGAATTCGATAGTTTCTCATAAAATGGAAAGGGAGATGTTTAGAAGAAGGTAGTTATACTATGAAATGACCACATGGGGGACAGTAAGTACCTCAGTGGAAAAATACTAGCTGACAACAGCCGACGCTCTGGCCTTCTGGTGTTAACCCTAGCAGAAATCTGAGGGTGGGGGAGAGAGACATGTGACTGCATGCCCCCCCCCATGTGTTGCCTTGGAAAGACATGGTGCCAGAGGAGCAGCTGCTGGTCACTGTGTGGCCCTCACCATCTCTGGGCCAGTCCTGGGGAGCACTGGCAGGCAGCCTGTATGGCTCATCCCTCCACCCCCAGGCTGGCCCTGGGGAGTGCTGGTGGGTCTGTGGCCCTCCGAGCCAGCCCTGGCAGGACCACGGGTATTGCTGGACTAGCGATCCTGGATTGGAGTGGGGGCAGCCAGGGTCAGAAATGCTGCCCCGGCCAGTGGCAGAGGGCCAGAGATCAGGAGTAGCCCTGGTTAGGTTTGGCAGCAGTGGGGACAGCATGGCTGAGAGTTCAGCCGAGGCTGGGGCTGGCAGCAGCAGGGCCAATGCAGCTGGGAGCACAGCCCCATCCAGAGCTGGCAGCAGTGGAGCTGGTGGCAAGGAGTGCAATCCCGGCCAGGGCTGGGAACAGAGTCCAGTGGCTGGGGCTGGCACCCAGGAGCGGGGCTGTTGGCTGAGAGAGGAACCTTGACCTCCCCTGATCCAAAAACTCCCTGGTTCAGGACCACTCAGGTCCTGATGGTTCCGTACCAGGGAGGCCCAACCAGAACAATTAAATATAACGCACTCTTGTATACCTCTCTCACATGGGAGGATGACTCACTGACCTTCCCTACAGGGCTCTCTCCTCACACCGTGCCTGGTTGGGCACACAGAACAGACCCACTTCTCCTGGTACCTGGTGCCACGTTTTTCCAAGGCAACACATTGTGGTGCGGGGGCATGCAGAGCCAGATTTGTGCCGGGGTTCATACCAGAATGTGGCCAGGAGCAGCTTTTCAGTGTGGTGTGGGAGAGAAGGGATGGAAGCTGTTTCTGGCCTCAAGGGAGTCAAGGAAGGAGATGGGATAACCTGGCCTGTGTCTTTGCAGGGCTCTTCCCTTCCCCCTATCCCTAGCACCAGTGGCTGGAAGCAGCTTGTCTCTTCACAGTGTAGAAAGTCAGCTAACCCTTCAAGCTGCTGCAGGCCATTAACATGACCCAGCTGCCTTCCATTCTCTGGCTATAGTGCAGGCAAGAAGGGATTAAGTCCTAAAGCTACATTGTGTATCAGGGCCCAGGAATTGGACTGCAGGAGCATCAACCCAGCTAGAGAGAGGTCTCAGCAAGTGAGAGTGCCTAGGGGACGGAGCAGCCCTGTGCTCCTTGAGAGCAGGACCCAGGCCAATGGACAGGTGAAGAGGTGCTAAGGTCTGTCTGGGGGGCTGCTATAGAGCCTGCAGGGTCAGGGCATGAACAGGCTGAAAATCTCTTTCCCCACTACCTTCCCCCTGACTCCAGAGCTTAGCTGAAGTAGGGAGAGGCTTCCCCATGCCAATGCTGTGTGAAGCTTTGACACGTGCAGGGCTTGGTGCCTCCTGACCTGCGCACTAGGCCAGAGGGTCTTGGGCTTTCCCAGGGCACTGGTCCAGCCAGAGGCAGTGGGAGAAGGAAGGAACCTGCCGGCCAGGCTGTTGCTGAACTGAACACTCTTACCAGGGGCTGGATCTTTGCACAGTGCTGGGAGCAGGATGTGCCTCACCAGGGGGAATATGGAGGAGCAACAGGGTTTGGGGAGTGAAGGGACAAAGCAGGGAGAGGGCAGTAAGAGAGGCCAACATAAAATGCGTCCAGTATCGGCCAAAAATGGGACAAGGTGTGAGGCTTTGCTGGCCGAGAGCCGGCACGCAGCAGGGGCTGTGCTTACATACAAGCGAGGGGAGTGGCTGCAGCACTGCCTCACTACCAGCCTTGCACACCTATCCCCATTGTTGGCCACTGCCCCACCCTCCGTGCCTACTGATGGGCAGACAGCTGGCTAATAGGAATCCAGCCAGCAGCTGGACCCACCAGTAGTGATGGGGATGAGAGAAAATACAGGACAGTTTTGACTTTTTCTTAAAAATGGGCAGACACCTGCAGTTGGGCTAAGATACAGGACTACCTTTTAAAAACAGAAGGTCTGGTCACCCTAGTGAGTGTGGGCAATGAATATGTTCAAAATGGAAAGGGCTTTCTATAGTGGGAAAATTCAAAAGTCTCTCATCTCAGGGGGACATATATAAATTCTGATTAGGACACAAAGAAAATTGAGTTGTGTGGTCTCATGTTTATGCTAAGCAGACATAGACTACAAGATGCAGTTTAGCTTGAATGACAGTCTTTTCTCAGTTCAGTCATGCTTTTCTCTCTCAGATATGCAGGTGAAACAGGAAACTGTGCCCTTGTAATGCTGGCAGCTAGATACTTCTGGAATGCATGTTTACCTTTTATAGGTTCTCCATCAGACAGAGAACAGCTTAAAGAGCCCACAGAAACCATTCTCAAAAACATCATTAAAGCAGAATCTAAAAATAAGCAGGTAAGACTGTCTTTAAGTGGCAATATTTTATTAGTATTTACTGATTGGTTGTGATTTTGAAGCATAATTTAGTTTTACTTTCAAACTGTGGATATTTATTTCAGGATTTTCATTCCTGAGCAAAGGGAGAAGACTCCAAGTCTATCGGTGTAGCACCTTTTATGAGCACTTACATTTTCTCTCAACTGACTCACTTCATCAATAACTTCTCAGCTGGAATTGTTGTCTTCAGAAAGATTTGCTGCAACTTAAAACTTTCAGCTGTCCCACTCTGAAGCTTTCAAAATAGTATTAATAAAAAATATTAGTATAAGAAAATATGGGAAAAATCAGTCAGTCATTTACAGATTGGTGATGATAGTAGGTCTTATTTGCTCTTGTTCCACAGGACATATTCAAATGGAGATTCCTCGTAACTACAAAATATCTGATTTAACTTCCACTTGCCTGAAAGGTGTTTTTTTTTCACATGCTTTCTTCAGACCTTGAATGACAGTCTTTTCTCAATTCAGTCATGCTTTTCTCCCTCAGATATGCAGGCAAAACAGGAAATTGTTAAACAGTTTTGAGGGGAAAACGATAAATGAAGGGTTGTTAAGTCAATAATAAAATAAAATAATTTTAAATCTTTTCAGTAAAACTCCTTACACTTTGTAGAAATAGGCACTTTTGTAAATACTATCTAAGAGGTAGGCAGAGATGAAATACTTACCACATAATAGATGGTATCACATGAATTTTCTTCAAATCTGATAGGCATGAAGTTTAAGGCCAGAAGGGACCACTGATCATCTCCTGATATGTGTACACTGTCATGTTGAAACATAACCATTTATTTACTGCTTCAGAGGGGTAGCCAAGTTTGTCTAACTGGAAAAACTTAAAAAACAACAAATAGTCTTGTAGCACCTTAGGGTATGTCTACACTAGCCCCCTAGTTCGAACTAGGGTGGCTAATGTAGGCATTCGAACTTGCAAATGAAGCCCGGGATTTAAATATCCCGGGCTTCATTTGCATGTTCCCAGGCGGGCACCATTTTTAAATCTTAGTTGAACTGACTGCCTGTGGCTTACATCGTGGCAGTCAGAAGTTAATCCGAACTAAGGACTTAGTTTGATTAACTTCTGACTGACTGCGCAGCCGCAGGCAGTCAGTTCGAACTAAGGGGATTTAAAAATGGCGCTGCCTGAACATAAATGAAGCCCGGGATATTTAAATCCCGGCTTCATTTGCAAGTTCGAATGCCTACATTAGCCACCCTAGTTCGAACTAGGGGGCTAGTGTAGACATACCCTTAGAGACTTATTAGTCTTATTAGTCTCTAAGGTGCTGCAAGACTATTCTTTGCTTTTCTACGTTTTTTTTCATTTATTTATTGGACATTTTTCTATTCTTTTTGTACTTCAAAAGCACCTGGAGTTTTTAGAATTCTCTCTTTAGAAAACTAATACATCTCCCATTGATGTCTTTTCATTCACTTCAATGGGTTTTACATCAGGCCCTTAAGATCTTGTTCATATCTTTTTGCAGTCAGGCTCAGTAATACAAGAATGTACCATTTCAGTCTCAGGCTGTATCTTAGATCACGTAAAAACAGCACCCTAAACACGAAATAAGGTATGCAATTTGTGCTACGCAAATCTTTTTTGAAATAGCTTATTTTGAAATTTCACGCCATTTCAAGCTATCTCTTAGCCCTTGTGCAATGAGGTTTACTGGGATGGCGAAATAGCATGCCCGTTATTTAAAAAAATATTTTGAAATTATGGGCAGCTTGTGTAGACACGGAGTAGCTATTTTGGGATGCCTCCGATATCCCGGAATAACCGTGCAGTGTAGATGTACCCGTAGTAACAGAGTGCACAATAAAGAACAGAAAGCTGAATTTTATTTCCTCCAAATTGTATATAAATTATTAGTAATTAAAAGCAATGGCAGGTCTGCTGATTCATAGAGATTAGAAGACAAAATGATGAGTGTTACTCTGTACTTGAAAGTATAATGCTGTGAAATGTTGTAAACTTAAAAGAATTTTGATGGCTTATGGATAAGGTAGTTACTGCCACTAGACACTTATTGCTAAGGTCTGGTTATTTGCTTACTGAACAACATATTTAAAAGAGATAAGTGAAAATGCTTTTTTATATGATGCATAATTAACTTATGGAACTCATTGCAAAAGGATATAATTTGGGCTAAAACCTTAACAAGAGTCATAAAAAACATTTAGACATGTGGATCATAAGCACATTCACACTCTGGCATTAGACAGAACAAAATTTGATTTTTAGAAAGGTTATAATCCTCTTGCTTCAGAGTTTATACCAGCACTGAATGATAGTGGTTAATTGCTGTTATAGTAGTGTATGTGATATACCTTGATTTTAGCAAAACTTTTGATATGGTCTTCCATAATATTCTTGTTAGCAAGTTAAAGAAGTCTGGCTTGGATGAATGGACTATAAGGTGGATAGAAAACTGGCTACATCGTTAGGCTCAACAGGTAGTGATCAATGGCTCGATGTCTAGTTGGTAGCCGGTATCAAGTAGAGTTCCCCAAGGGTCAGTCCTGGTGCTGGTTTTTTTCTACATCTTCATTAATGAGAAGGATAATGGGATAGGTTGCAGCCTCAGTAAGTTTCTGGATATCACAAGGCTGGGTGGGGAGATGTAAATATGCTGGAGGGTGACCTAGACAAATTGGAGGATTGAGCCAAAAGAAATCTGATGAGTTTCAACAAGGACAAGTGCAGAGTCCTGCACTTAGAATGGAAAAATTCCATGCACAGCTATAGGCTGGGGACCAACTGGCCAAGTGGCAGTTCTGTAGAAAAAGATGTAGGGATTGTCATAGGCAAGAAGCTGGATACAAGTCATCAGTGTGCCCTTGTTGCCAAGAAGGCTAACACCAAATTGTGCTTCATTAGTAGTGATGTTGAGAGACCTGGGTTTATTTAGTCTGCAGAAGAGAAGAATGAGGGGGGATTTAATAGCAGCCTTCAACTACCTGAAAGGGAGTTTATGGAGCTAGGCTATTATTGCCTTAAGGGAGGTCTTCGTTAGATATTAGGACTATCTATTTCTATTTCACTAGGAAGCTGGTGAAGCACCGGCATAATTTATCTAGAGGTTCCAGAATCTCCATTCGTAGAAATTTTTAAGGTCAGGCTTGACAAAGCCCTGGCTGCAATGATTTAGTTAGGTTTGGTCCTGCTCGTAGCAAGGGATTGGATTAGGTGACCTCCTGAAGTCTCTTCCAACCCTAATATTCTGTGATTCTTTAGGCAGGTCAGTCTATAGATGTTCACTTCAGGATTTCTTTGAAGCACATTGTACTGGCTACTATCAGAGACAGAAAATGGTGTATACTAACGACTTGTGTGTACCAATTCAGTGTAGTAAATCCTGTGTTCCTAAGACGTGTGTCAGGTGGCAAGGTGATCCAACATTGCAAAGGCACTGTTGACAGATGAGTTAAGATGTGTACCGCTCTGAAAAGGTGAGTGGTATCAGAATCAAAACAAAATTTGAGGATGAGATAAGGGCCAGTAATGCTAAGGACATTTTTAAAACCAGTATCCTATTTACTGTAGGCTATGTTGGAGTTCTCCTTAACTCTCAATATAAAATCTGGAGATTCCATCGCTTCTAGGAAGGCATGTTGGCCTATCCAAACCTGATTAGATGTCCTTGAGGATAATAATCAAACTATAACTAGAGAATTTACTAATATAGCCCCTATGTAATTTGAGATCTGTGCACCAGCAAAACCATAACTTGGGATTTGCATGTGGAAAGAGCCAGGTGCTTACGTAATTTTATCGTTGGGGTTGGCCACATTAGAAACAAGATAAAAAAAAATCCATCCCCAAATCCCTTAATTGTATGATATTTTTGGTGATCCAGTTACATAACCCAAGTCAAGTAAGCCAAGACAGGGATGGCAACATCTAGTTACCTCAAGCAACATTATTATATGGGAATGTATGATGTAGCTCATTGTATTAATCAGTGCAAATATATAATACACCATGCCATTAGAAACATTGATTTGGAGGAGAATAGTTGAAGTTTTCAACTTCCATTGCTTATTAACTGACATAATCACACTCCAGATTAATAATTATTACTGCTGGCATATTAACAGTTTTGCTATTATAGTGGAATTTAGCCTAGCTATGCATAGAAAACAGTATCAGAGATTGAAGAGTTGTGTGAACAAAAACATGAGCACTAATTGTTTTTCTTTGTCTTTTTAGGGAACAAAAAATATGTTGCAGCTTCATCAGTGGCCTACAAAGGATTTTCAAAGTAGTGAATCATCAGAAGGTCATTTTCTCCCAGGTATGTATTTTATTTTTGCCTTGCAAAAATGAATAGCTCTAATATTTCTGTGAGATTGTTGCACTATTCTCACAATTTAAAAATATAATTTGAATGTATTTCAAAGGTACTGAAGAGGATTTGACATTAAGAACATCTCTGTATGGGTTATTATTCCACATGTATGCTGATAAAAGTGATTGGGAGACAGGGCTAAAAGTGTTAGATGAAGCTATTCAAGTTCTGCCTCGGACTAAACATAGACTGTAAGTTGGTTGATCTCTATTTTTATTGAGACATTTTAAGCATCCTCACTCTTGAGAAATAAAATATGGATGCTATTTGAATATATATTTACATTAATAAAGAACTTGCCTTTTTGTTGACAATTTTTATAACAGAAGAGAATATTGTAACTTTTTTCTGCTTCTTGACATGGCTTTTGAGTATCAAAGAAATAATTGATCATTGACTGCTTCTTATCATTAAAATGCTTATAATGTTTGTGTAGCTCATCACTAAAAAACCCTCCTAAGTAGGTACTCTATAACCTTTTGTAATTATTTGATTATGGATCTTACTTTGCTGTTTCTGTCTCTTCTAATTACTATCTGAAGTCCAGACGTTAAAAGCAAGAAGTTGTGAGAAAAGCTTTTTAGATGTGATGAGTTATAATTCAAATTACCCATCGAAATGAAGTTGAGCTAAAGAGAATAAGGTCTCAGGCAGCTCATTCTTCCCTCTATCTGCATGTATACCTCTAATTTAGATTTTGTGCTCTTTTTGATCACTGTAATAAAACAATAATATAAAAATGTGATTTTCCCCAGAGGCTGTTATCCTTGCATTTTTCAATGAGAGCTCCATGCATGTTTTAACCTCTCCAGCTCCCCTTTTTATTGTTTCTTTGTCCTGACTCATATTCATGACACCTGTGTATTTTATATCATTTGCTATTGATATGTTACTTCTCTAAGTAAACCCTGAAGACAGTGTTGACAAAAAAACCACTATAACCTAACCAGTGAAGATAGTGTCCTATCAGAGGTACATTTCATATTCCTCTGTTAAGTTCTTATGTCTTTTGTATCTGACTTTGGGGTCAGGTCTCTTTATTGGTTACAGTGGATTCAGCTAAACCTGTTTTGTAAGGGGTTGACTCCTCATATAGCTTATTTTATTGTTTAAGTCAAATCTATATTAAAACATTATATTTAACCTTTATTTTATTTAATGACCAAGCTTGTTGAATATCAGCACATATGCTGTCTGGTTGAAGAACATTGTTTGGCTAATACATTAGTAAAATTATATTTGAGTTATTAGTTATTATTCAGTTTGTTTTGCATCAAAATCCATGGCAACATTTATGTCTATAAGTGTTGCTTGGGGCAGAGCTACAGTTTCACGTGTCTCAATGTCTATTTCACGTTAGATGAATGAGAGAAGAGTGGAGGAATTTGGACTTTCCCAAGATCTAAATCTATTTGGGCTAAAACTCTAAAATTAGAATATAAGCAAGCTAAAGCTCTGATCCTGCAAACACTTAGAAATGTGTAAAGACTTAAGCCCCGAGCTTAATAATAAAAGTTGAGGAGCTCCCCTGTGTATAATCCCACTATTATCTAAGGATCTTGTTACAGTGCATAAGCTTACTTATGTGCGACTTTGCAGGATTAGGGCTAACTTATTTTCTAACATTAAATTTTCCAAGTATCCAGAGGAGCAGGTAATTTGATTTAACTATAAAAGAAAGATGAGTAATGAAATGCAGTTACCTTCACAACTGTAATGCATCATTGGATTCAGTGCATAATTTTACAGGCAAGAAACTGATTAATTTCTAAACCTTTTTTTTAGCCTAATTTTCAAACATATGGTTATAGTGAAGGCAAGACTTGGACGTAACTTTACGATGGACATTCAGAAATTCAAGGATGAAAGTGAGAACTATTTATCCCATATGTGGCATCGTCTGGCACCAATCTCCAAAGGCATTGTTGGGCAGTTAACCTGTTATCACAATGCTATTGAAGCTTTACAGGTTTCTATGTTGTTAATTTTAATAGATTCTTAAGAGAATATATTTTAAGTGCATAGTTTGAAAGTATGCAGTGGTATGTGCCTGTAGTTTTAAGGTAGTTTGTGAGGTGGTAATCTAAGAGGTATTCAGACATCCTTGCATAAAGCAAGTAATACAAAGTTTGTCTTTAGTTAATTTAAACTTTGAAAGGACAGTTCTCAAAAAACACCACTTGAAATGTGTGTATAAATGGAAAAAGTGAGCATCTTACATGAATAAAATGCATACCATGTAAAGATAATCAAATACATATCCTAAAAGATAATTCTGCATCAACCTGATTCTGCAGATCATCATTTAAGGTCTAATCCAAAATCTTTTGAAGTTATTAGGAAGATTCCACTTGACTTCCATAGATTTGGTTGAGGCTGTTAATGAGATAGTATGCGAAGCTCACAAACCACATAACCTTTAGTAGAAGTAAAAACCTATTAAGGAATGCCTGCATTGCCCACCCTCCAGACCTAAATCATTTGTAGCAAAGTGGATCAAATATTTATTGGAAAAGTATGCATAGATGTTGCCAAAATTGTGGCCAAAGGCATTGCGACAATACCACTGACAATATCCTGGTCAGAACCAGACTTAATACCAATCCAGAAGATTTTTTTTTTTACATAACTTTGTTTCTTTGAATGTCTCCATCATTCTAGAACAGGGGTGGGTAATAATATTCCAGGGGGGCCATTTCATGAATTTTAGTACGTGGTCGTGGATCGGCTCCAGGCTCCCCAGAAGGGGGAGGAGGCACTGGCAGAAGGGGTGAGTCTGAGGGCTACAGAGAGTGAGTGTGAGAGATCCTTTGTGTGTGAGAAACAGACTTCAGTGAGTGTGTCAGTGTGTCTTTAACAGTGATTGTGTGTGTAAGGCACAGACTGGGAGTGTGTGATAGTGACAAATAGAGTGTGAGTACTGGCTGCTGCTAGGTAAGTTTCTGAGAGAAGCCACATGCTGTCTCTTTAATGGAAATCTGTCCTGCTCTGTTGTCTTCGCTCTCCCCCACTCTGCACTCATCTGAGTCACTTACCATTCATGCTTCAGATTGGAGCAGCTCTGCTGTGTGTTTCCCTCTCCCTGACCACTGCTCTGCAGAGATGGGGGGGCAAGGGCAAGGGAACACCCTGACTTCAGCACTCTTCTCCCCCTTTCACACCCTCTCCCCACTCTGCACAGCTGGCAGGAGAATCCTGGTAACAGCTCAGCTGCAGGATGGAGCAAGGTGGGGGAAGGGCAGCTGAACACATGGTGCCAGCTATAAGTATGCATGCTCTGCTAAACAGCTGGGTGGGCCTGAGAGAAATGCTTGGTGACCCGGATCCGGCCCCCGGGTCTGATTTTGCCCACCCATGTTCTAGAATTACATATAAGTGTAAACCATTAGCTACAACTGACGGTGCTCATCTGATGAAGTGGGTTTTGCCCAAGAAAGTTCATGATACTATATATTTTTGTTAGTCTGTAATAGGGATGTAATAGTGTAGTCAACTAAACGATTTACCAATAAGCAGGTGCTTATCAGTTATCATTACTGGCTACACGGATCCCCCTTACTCCCTCAGCACTTCAAGTATATTTTTTTAATGGGCTGGGGTGACAGACTGTCTCAATCCTGGGCTTCTCACTGCGACTTTGCATTATTAGTGGACTGGGTAGCCAGCAGACAGGCAGGCTGCTTCAGTCCCAGCTCGCGCCGGGTCCCAGCATAATGTCCCGCCGCTGCAGCTCTGCATTATTAGTGGACCGGTATAGGGATGTTAAAATGAGGTTAATTTATTAATTGAGTAGTTGATAGAATTTTTATTGACTCCTTGATTAGTTGATAGGGGAAAGCAGCCTGGTTCAGTCCCGGCTCATGCCAGTTCTGGGATGAAAACCCCGCTGTGGCTCTGCAATTTAAAAGGCAGTAGGAGTCGGGGGGAGGGAGGGTGCAGGCCGCCCGGGTCCTACTGCCTTTTAAATTGCAGAGCCTCAGTGGGGTTTGGACCTGGACCCGGCACGAACTGGGACTGAGCCGGGCTGCCTGCTTAGCTGGGCTGGTTGCAGATAGGGTTGCTTCATGGCAGCCTCCCCTGGCCCCTCTCCCCACACTGTTACCTCTCATAGAGGTAGCAGCATGGTGTGGGTAAGGCAGCAGCGTGGAGATGGTGCTGGGGGGAATGTATTTTAACCTGGCTCTCCACATCCCCAGCTCCTGCTTCCCTTCCCCTGCCCCCCACTGCCTCTGATACAGAGGTAGCAAGGCAGGGGTCAGGAAGCAAGTAAGCCTAGGCTTATCAGTTAGTCAACTAGTTGACTACTCACTTATATCCCTAGACTGGGGAGCTGATGCATAGGCAGGCTGGCTCAGTCCCAGCTAGCACCGGGTCCTAGCACAAACCCCTGCTGCAGCTCTGGGGAGCTCAGTCCACTAGCAATGCAGAGCCACAGCAGGGGTTATGCTGGGACCCAGCACAAGCTGGCACTGAGCCAGCCTGCCTGCGTACTGGCTCCCTAGTCCCCTAATAATGCAGAGCCACAGTGGGGTTGGTGCTGGGACATGGCGCAAGCTGGGACTGAGCCAGCTTCCCTGTGCACCAGCTCTCCAGTCCACTAACAGTGCAGAACTGCATCAGGAGGTTATGCTGGGACCCGGCGTGAGCCGGAACTGAGGCAGCATGCCTGCGTGCTGGCTCCCCAGTCCCTTAATAATGCAGAACCGCAGCAGGGTTGGTGCTGGGACCCGGTGTGAGCAGGGACTGAGTGCTTTCACTGCTAACCCTTATTGATTAATCATGTAGTCGACAACATTTTTGTCAACTTCATGTTTAATGAATTACACACTTCTTAACATCCCCAGTCTGTAAGGTGCCACAGGACTACTCTTTGTCATTACCTACATGTTCATTTAGCATTGTTTTTCATCATAGTTTAAAATAGTTCAATTTAATAGAAAGAATAAATGTTTTCAAACTATTTTGTAAATTTGTTAATTTAGTGCAGGTTATTTTTCACAACTTTTAAATTACTTTTCTGGTGGAAAACGAAGTGGATGTAGCTTAAGTCTTGGAAATCTGTGTCAACACATTTGAACTGCTGCCTGATCTCTCCCAAGGAAGAAAAAGCCGAACAGTAACTAACTGATGGAAACTTTAATAAAAGAAAAGAAATTTAACTAACACTGGGTTTTTTACCATCTCAGTTAGACATTTTCACTGATTAGGTAGTGTAAATTAATTGTTTGCTATGTATTTAAAATTAATGTTTTGCTTTCAAAAAACTATTGATAAATCTATGTAGATCTTAATATCAGTCATTTGATGTTACAAAGTACAATGAGCAGGGCCGACAGCCTCTGTGGGCCCCAGGGCAAGGAGGAGTCGGCTCCGCAACCCTGGAAGTGGCAGGGCTAAAAGGTGAAAGCAGTCATCACTTAGCATCGCCCAGACCGCGGATAACCCCCCGCCCCCCAGGGCCATTAGAGCCATGCAGAACAGTACTTCCATGGCAGCTGAAAGGATCCCAGTGCTCCAGCCACCACCACTGCTACAGTAGCAGCAGCAGTGGCCCTTTGCCCTCTTTATCCAGGCCCCAGGGCAATTGCCCATTTGTCCCCTTGTCCCCTTGCGGGCCTGACTAAAATATATGACCTAACTCATACTGTCTTTTCTATAGAAACAAGGAAGTGAGTGGCAGAAAGTTGATTATCTAATGGAATTTGCAGAATGGCTATACTGCAATCAGTTTCCTCTTAATGGTGTTATTGAACATCTGGACTGGGCAATAGATATCTTGCTACATTTGAAACTTGACATAGGACCTTTTGAGGAAGAAGGTATATAAGTGATGTACTTATCCTTCAAAATAATTTTAGTACATGAATTTTTCTACCTTTGAGATCAAGGGTCAGCAATGTACGTCACACGTGCCATAAGTGGTACGCAAGATGATTCTGGGTGGCATGTGGCTGTCTCCTAGGTGGTCTGTGGCTCAAGTGAAGCACTCACACACCCAGCGGGGAGTCTGCACTGCAGCTCAAACCCTGTGGTCACCGTGCAGCATGGCATAGGGGCCGGGCAAGCAGAGCAGGCGGCATGGCCTCGTGCTGTGCACCACATCCTTGGGACTGCCCCTACCCGGCCTAGGCATGCAGCTCCCAGAAGCTAAGGGGTTAACACCCCCCTTTCCCTACTACAGGCTCTGCCTCCTGCTCCAAGAGGGAGTGGGGCTGGGGCTGCTCTGCAGATTGGGGTGGCTCAGCTGTAGGGTTGCCAGGTGTCCAGTTTTCTACCGGACAGTCCAGTATTTGCACCCTTTGTCCAGTAGAAAAATTCAGAAAATACTGGACATGTGCAATGTCCGGTATTTTCTGAATTTCCAGCTGGGCGCTGGACAGAAGCGTGGCGGGGGCCGGGGAGCGACTCAGAGGCAGAGCGCGATTGGCGCTGGGAGCCCTGTGGTCGCATGCAAAAGCCGGACGGGGCAGGGTGGGGGCGGGGGGAGTGCCTGGGACTCCTAGCCACTCCCACCGCCCGGCTTCTGCACACAACCAGAGGCTCCCAGCGCCAATCGGGGCCCCGCCTCCCAACAGGGAGCCTCTGGTTGTGTGCAGAAGCCGAGCGGGGGGAGCGGCTCCCAGCCACTCCCCCCAACCCCGCCCGGCTTCTACTAGCAACTAAAGGGAGTGCCTGCCGGGGGCGCGGCCTGTTGGACTCCAGCTGCGGCCAGTGGCTGCCCCCCCCCCGCCAGCTTTGCTTCCTGCCCCTTCTTCCGGCCCCCTCCTCCGAGCCAGCCCCGGCCCCGATCCCCAGCTCTGCTTCCTGCCCCCTCCTCCGAGCCAGCCCCGGCTCCCGATCCCCAGCTCTGCTTCCTGCCCCCTTCCTCCCAGCCTCCCTTCCTCCCGGCCAGCCCCACAGCCCCGCCTCCCGCCCCTTCCTCCCGGCCAGCCCCACCCTCCCGGCCGGTCCCTCCTCCCCTCTCCCCCGCCCACAATCAAGTGTGTCCGGTATTTTGGGGGGGTCTACCTGGTAACCCTACTCAGCTGGTCACACGCTACTGCTACTTCTGTGGGACACCAGGGCCTGGGCTAAGCCATGGCTGCTCCCCTCAGGCGGGGAGACCCTTTCTCAGTGCCCAGCTGCACCCAGCCAGTGGCTGGAGGCAGCCTTGGTCTTTGCCTGCCCCAGCCCCAGAGCCACAGCCTGCAGTTGAGGCGTGAGCCCCAGGCAAAGGGCTGGGCCTGGTAGTGAAGTGAATCTGCCCCCCGGCCCCTCCTTGCCCCAGCGCTGCTCCCAGGGCCTCGAGTCTCAGCACTGCTGCCCTGCCAGTGTGTGTACTGGGGGCACAGGAATGTGGGGGCAGGAGAGCAGGGGAAGGAGGATGCTGTGCACACTTGAGGCTACTGAGAGAGATTAATGAAGCTGCTAAAATGTAAGCCGGACTATTATTGACTTTGAAAAGTATCAATGGCACGCAGATCCGTAAATAGAATTGAATAAGTTACATCTTGGCACACTACTTCTGAAAGGTTGCCGACCCCTGTTTTACAGGATAAAAGCATGTGATCATTTTCAGCATATAAAAAGACCTTATATAGTGCATGTTTCTTCATCTGCAAAAAAGTTATAAGGAAGTCAAAATAAAAACCTGAGTTCCTTCACTTATGGCAGAGGTGGGGAACCTCATGCCTGGGGGGCAGATGTGGCCCCTGAGGCTTAGGGATCCCCGCACTGGGGAGCCCGCACTGGCACTCCAGCTCCCCTGCCACTCACCCACAGGGTTGGAACATACAAAATCTACTAGCCTGGGACCCCTAGACTCTGGTGTGTGAGGGGAATGTGAGGAGTGTCTTTTTCCTTCTCAGTCATGGGCTTTTCACTTTGCTTCTCACTTGTGTGAGGACCCCAACTGATTTTTTTATGGGTTGGCAGCCCCCGACCCAAAAAAGGTTCCCCATCCCTGACTTAAGGCCTGGTTCAAAACTCAGTGAAGTCAGTAATTTCAGAGAACTGTGTATCAGGCCTTTAAACAAATCAAAGAAGAAATGAAACAGGCTAACAAAAATAGATGCAAAACAGTCTCAAAAACCATGTAACAGGTTGTATCCATTTTAAATTTTGAAAATATAGAACAAGGAGAAGAAGATCAAATTATGAAATTACTAATGTTGTCCCCACCACTGCAGGGGAATATAGACATTTTTGTTAAAATCTCAGATCCAACAATAGAGCAACATTTTTTAAAGAGCCAGAAAATTAGAACAAAAGACTAAAATATCCACCCTATGGATTGCTTTAACAACACACAAATAGATGAGGATGATCTTCTCTGCTTTCTTTGCTTTGTGATTGCTTAGAGTTCATTTAAGTACATTGTTATGTCTTTAATAATAATTGAAACGATGCTGGCAGTAATATTAGTCTACCATTATCAGGTCATTTTTGGGAAGTAGGATTTTTATTTTTTTTTAAATAATGTCATCTTGCTTTCAGTGGATTCCTTTTCATTTCCACCTCAGAAATGCAACTTTAAATAAGACTTGAAAAATATTCAACGTCAGACCATTGACATTGCTTTTGTTGTGTTTTTAACAGAGAAAAACATTAAACAAGAAGTACCATCTCCAGCAAAGCTAAAGGTAGACTTTGGAGTAAATGTTACAGTTCCCCAAATTGCTAATGAAGATTTAAGAAACATAAGGCAGTTGGAAACGTTGTTTAGAGCGCATACTTTAATGGCTATAATTTCTGGCCATAGTTCACCTTTTCATCAGCAAAACTGTTTGATGGCTTTTGCTTACATCATTCGTATCTGGCAGGTGAGATCAGGATATACCAATCACATTTAATATATCTAATATATGAATGTATGAATATATAGTGAGACCGTATTTTGTTATTGTAACTGTTTTACTATAATTTATCCAATTTTACAGTATTATTAGGATATAGTTTTACAATTTCTAAGCTTTAAACTAAAAAATTTTCACAAGAAACAAGAGAGGATCTCTGTGTAGTTCAGGTTCTTCCAATAACTATATGAGAGAAAGGCAGTGCTCGGTTAAAACCATTATTTTCTACTGTTATATATATATTCTTTGGAGCTTAGAGATCCACTTTTTTCCAATGGTTTCTAAACTTTACTGTTTAAATTGTTAAGGTAAAATAAGAATTACAATTGGTGATTTACAGTATTCACAATATTATTGCTGTAGAACAGTAATTACAGATAGGTAATGGCTTAGATCAGTGTTGCTGACAGTGTTCCGAGAAATCGCGTTCAGAAACACATTAATTCGTCACCCCAGTTTGTTTATTTACTGGCGCCACGGCCACGGACCCTCGCGGCTCCCATTGGCTCCGTTTCATCCTTTGCAGGATATCCGTTTCTGAAAGCTTAAATAAAACCATGAAACAGATGCCTTTAAAAAAACACATGGTAAAGACCCAGTGTGAGATCTTGATAGGAACGTATAGCCAGTGTGCTCGTTTTAGTCCACATATTGATATGTGGATATTGATCACCTCTAACCAAAATTATTGCTCAAACATCCTACAAGTTGTACGTCCCTGGTCTGGCACCCTTGGGACCTGACTGATCCTGGACCAGGGAATTTGCCAGACCAGGGGAGGTCAGTGCACTAAGAGCTCCCCTTTTCCCATGGCCACCCTGGGCTCTTCTCTCCCCATGGCGGGGCCTCTGCTGCCATCTGGGAGCCTGCTTTTGCCCCACGGTTCTGCTGCCACAGGGGGTGGCGGTGTGCTCTGCACTCCCCCAACAGCTCCCAGATCTCCATGCTCTGCCCGGCAGTGCCACTGCTCCTCTTGACTCCCTAGTCTAGCAATACTTGACATCTTGATGATATCAGACCAGAGGTGTTGCCGGATCATGGGTGTTGCCAGAATAGGGAAGTCCAGACTATGGAGTTTCAACCTGTACCAAATTACTATCCTAATTATACTTCATACAAGAGTTAATGTAGTATACCATATACTACACTACACTTTTGCAATAGGGTAGACCTGGAGAAACATATTGGGAAAACAGGTTCCCAATTCATGGTGGTTGTAAAGTCCTGAATTATCTAGATATTTATGTCAAAGACTGTCACTTTCCGTACCCCAACTGAATAACTGTGTTCAACAATAATACTTGAGCTGTTTAAGTTGCTATGGTGACTAATGCCTCCATAAATGCTTGTAGAAATATAATGTGAAGGTTCTAGGAGCCCTTGAAATTTTCTGTCTCCGGGAGAGTGGGCTTAAATCACCATAATGGAGTGTGATTCTGTTTTGAGTAGCTAAGGACAGTACTTTAAAATAAAATAATTGTAATTATTTTTTGTCTAGGTTTCATTGTCTGCAGCAGGATCTATTATAAAAACATTACCAAAATCCTCACCATCTACTGGTTCCCAGAATGCACAGTCAGCCACACCTAAGAAAGATAAAGGCAAAAAGGATGCAAAACAAGTAAAGCACTCCTCTTTATGAAAAATCTTTATATATCTTTACTTCAATAAATGATGTTTCTGAGATTAGTTTTTCAAGTGTAACATTATAGAAATTGGTATTACAGTGTCCCTGTCTGAGGGTCATTCATGTCTGTGAGAGAGAACTTCTGAGTCCATGTACTAGATATGCAAAGTTAGGAATGTGGGATCTGCAGAAGATATCAGTTTACTAATAATTTTTCTTCTCTTTTTTTCCTCTTATTTACATTTCTTTGGCCAAAATCCACCACGTGCTGTTTTCCAGAATCCACAGTCAAGCACCCTTAAAAAAGACCAAGCCCAAAAGGAGGCCAAACAGGTATCTATCTTTTTCTCTCTTTGAAACAGTTATGTTTAAGTAAATTTGTACTGCCTATAGAAAAATACATTTCTCTTTTAGGAGAAGCCTAAACGAAAAGGACCAGTTGAAGCATTACCTGTGAGTGTGGAGGAATGGGCTATTTATGACTGTCCTGATGAAGTTAGAGATGCTTTTAAACAAGAAACAAGCTGTTATGTTATTAACCGGGATAATATTCTGGTACCTGTAAGTAAACTTTGAAAATCATTGTTCTACTTTAGGAAAATAAACACTGAGACCAGTCCCAGACGTTAGTTTTTGTATGTATATAGTCAGTGCTCTTTGCAGACAGTTTTTAAAAAGATTTTTCTCTTTCTCTTGTCTCCTTTTATATTATGAAGATACAGTTTGCAATTCCATAATTACAATATTCTGAAAAGGCTCAAAAGGGATAACAATTCTTTTTACTTTGTTGGTGTTCTAACATTATGTTAAACTTTACATGGTGTTAGATTTTGTGCCATTTGATTTTTTTTGTTTAGTTCTGTGTTTCTTTTAATCAAATATTATTAAGTAAACAATCTGTAGTTAAAATTCCTTTATGCCATTTGGACAAGGTGGGTAAGGTCCTACTTCCTATGGGCTCTGCCAGCCCTTGGGGTCCTGCTGCCTGCTAGGCCAGTCAGTTGGGCAAGGTGAGTGAGGTCCCACACCCCTGGGCACCACCAGGCCTCGGGTCCCACTGGCCCACCAGCCCCAGGATCCCACCACCAGACCAGGGCTCTGTAGCTGCTTCCAGTTGTGGTGCCAGCTTGGAGTGGTGAGGGTTGCCAACCTCCTAGACTGGACAGACCAGACATCATTTGTAGCAATAGTCTGATCCATCCATTCCAAAAGAGTTGGCAACCTCGTCTCAACAGCTCCAAAAGCGGGGGGGATGGGACGACAGGGAATGCACTCTGCACATCCAGCCCAAAAATGGTTTCAGCACCACTGCTAAGATGTCCTGGGAATCTCATATTATCATGTATTATTTTCCAGTTTTTTCCCCAAAACCACATCAGACTTGTCAAGAAACCATGTTCCATTCCTTGAATCAGAGGCAACAACTTGCAGGGTCAGAAAGGGTCACGTGCCCCTCCCCCGAACACTGGGGTTGGGGCAAAGGGCCAGTAGCCAGGGACAAAAAGGAAGAGACCGGGCCAAACCCTAACCTCTTCCAGATGCTGTGCTTTCCTGATCTCAGCAGCCTCCAGCTTTATTGTCTGCCTGGGACTCCAGGCAGGAAGCATGGTCAGAGGCTGCCTGAGTGAGTTCACTAACGGATCCTCAGAGGCAGTAGAAATGGTGGCACAGCAGGAAGACAGAGCGTGTCCCCCCCACCCCTCACGTCCCCCCCAGGTATTGTGGGATGGGGAAAGGACAGGGAGAGCACAGGGGTCCCAAGGTGGAGGGCGGGGCAGAAATGAGTCATATGTTGGGTCATGTGGAGGTTAGATTCCCCCCTGTTAGCTGGTGCCCCCCCTTTATGTTCCTCTCCACTACTCACCTCTGCCCTAGATGGTAGGAGAGGTTTAGCTTTTTACTTAGATAGGACCACAACCTTTAGAAGATCTCTTTGACCATATGTCTCCATTGTGGATAGAAATAAGGGCGTGGTTATTTTAAAATCGAGGTTATTAAAGTGGATATCTGGATGTATTAAGATCTGTTATGGCCAAGCTCAGCTTCAACACTCTTCAAGAACGATAGCACATTCCACTAGAGAACTTTCTATTTTTATAGCCTGATATAAGTATGTATTGATTGCTGACAACTCTAGAGCAGCAACTTGGTCCTCTTGCTTATCTTTTCTAGTCATTGGTGCCTGCTGTCAGCAGTGCAGTTCTCTCCTTTGGACTCTGCTCTGAACCTTGCACTTCCTTTTGGGGGTATTGCTTGGGAATCACCTGCAGTGATGCATTCACAGGGAGATTTCTTAAAGAAGCAGAAGTTACCAGTGTTCCCTCTAATTTTTCCCACCCCTGAGCAGAATAATTGTTTTATGTCCACCTATGTGGAGGTGATGTTCAATGCATCACCTTCATATTGATGCAAATCGCAAAATTCATGTGGCATGGATGTGGTCAAAGGATTCTGAGTATCAGGGGGATCAGGCCTGAGAGAGAAGTTGGGGTGCAGAAGTGTGAGGGCCCCAGCTGGGGGTGTGAGCTCTGGGACAGGATTAGGGATGGGGCATTCAGGGTGCAGGAAGGGATGCCAGGCTGAGGGCAAAGGACTTGGAATACATGAGGGAGGTGTGGATTGAGGCAGGGATATAGGGTGCAGGATGGGGTGAGGGCTCTGGGATGGACCCAGAAATGAGGGGTTTGAGATGCAAGGTTTGTGAAGGGGCTCAGGCATGGAGGTTTCAGTCCAGGAGAAAGTACAGGCTATGGGATGGGGGTTAAGGTGCAGGAGGGGGTACATACTCTAGACTGGGGATGTGGACTTTGGAGTAGGGCTAGGAATGAGGAGTTTGGGAAGCAAGAGGGGCTCAGGCCTGGGAATTTTGGTGCAGGAGAGAGTGCAGGCTCTGGACAGAGGGTGTGGACTTTGGGGTGGGGTTAGGGATGAAGGGCTTGGGGTGCAAGAGGTGGCTCTGGGATGGGGAGCTCTGTGTGGGGTGTAGAGATGGGGCTCAGGCTCATCAGCACTAAAGCAGTGTGCCTGGTTCCTGCCTGTCCTTGGGCATCATGCTGCACCCCAGAAGCAGCCAACATGTCTGGTTCCAGGGGTGGAGGGACATGAGGCTCTGCACCGCATGATGAGTGCTGATCTCACCCGCAGGATGAAGGCAATGCACAGAGTCCTGTGTCCCCCTAACTAAGAGCTGGACCTACTATGCTAGCAACTTCCCCACCGTCCCCAGCACAGAACTTCCCCTGCTGCAGCAGCTCCCTGCCAGGGCCACTGGAAAGGGACACCTTCCCACTGGCCATGGTAGCTTCGGGTTTTAGGGAGAGGTAACCCTGAGCCCCTGCAAGGGCTTAATGGGAAGCTTTGTGGCCACACAGCTTACAGGGAACTTAGAACGTTACTCGTCTTGTGCAGTAACTAAAATTCTTCAAGATGCATGTCCCTTTGAGCGCTTCGCTTCCCTCCCTCCCCACTGCTGTTATGAGACTTTGCTGTGGAGGAGGAACTGAGGATAGCCCACCTACACAACCCCTTGTAGCCTCAGTGTGGGTCACAATGATGTATGGGGTGCTTGCATGAGTCAAATAGGCACTGGGCTTACTTGAAGTGGAGCGCTCACAGTGACACAGTGAAGAACTGTAGTTACTGCAGAGCAGAAGTAATCTCTCCATCATACTAGTGGTAACCAGTGACCCACTCCCTGCATCTCATAGCTCTGGTTCATTACAGGTCACAACTTAAAAAATCATCTTCAGTACCAAGAGGAAGCATATGTTTGCTTTCTTGTGCAACTCATCACCAAATAACTCGTTCCTCAGTCCTTCTTTGCCTTCAGATGGGTTTAAAGTTTCATTCAGGTACTGCTCCCTATGTATCTTTCTGGCATTGGCTTTTTGTGGAGAGAGAAAGGTGAGTTAGTGATTGTCTGCCAATTCCATAGCTAAGTTTTGACTATTTTCTTTAATTCTCCTTTTGTCTTTTAAAGCACTAACCAGAGAGCTGCACAGGGAATGTCTGGAAGATAATATTTATGGCAGGATTTTTTGTTTTAGCTTCTCCAGTTGAAGAAAGAACTAATAATTCTTCGAGAGATGCACCACCACAGAGCCTCAGAGCAGAGATTTTGGAACAGTGTCCCTGGGGCTATGCACGCGCACACCAGCAGTCGCGTGCTGTTAGGCTGCAGGCATCGCGCCTGTGCGAGCCCCCGGCCCCCCACTCCTCAGTTCCTTCTCTACCGCCTCCGGCTACAGATGGACTCAGCAATGCTCTCTAGCTTCTTCACGTCTAGATGACTATACTTCTTAAAACCAGTAAAATTCATCATAGTAGTTAATCAGTTAGTGAGTTTAAATACTTAATTAGTCAATTACTTCATTAGTTAAAAAAAATCTAGATTAGCATAAGGGTTTTTTTTTTCCTTTTCTCCCAGTTAATCCCTTCCTGCGGTCTCTGACTGCTTCTACAGGTATGCCTGGCTCACCGTGGTTTAAGCACTGCACCTCATGTATAGAGCCTATCCTGCTATCGGATGGTCTCTCACAATGTGTCCGCTGCCTAGGAGAGCAGCATAATACTCAGAAATGCCCTCATTGTGCAAAGCTAAAATCATGGGCA
This sequence comes from Rafetus swinhoei, assembly GCA_019425775.1. Lineage (NCBI taxonomy): Eukaryota > Metazoa > Chordata > Testudines > Trionychidae > Rafetus > Rafetus swinhoei. Next base: position 30,503,932 of record CM033447.1, on the reverse strand, counting down.
CAGAAAGACAGAGACTTCCAGCTTCAGTTATTTTTACTGGAAAACTCGCTTAGACCAACCTCTGGTCTGGGTCAACACCCCAAGGAACTTAAGCAGCCGGGATCCATAAAGCCCGCAGGAAAAAAAAAAAGGGAGCCTCCTCAGCACCTCAAGGGGCTACGGCACCGAAGCAGCCGTCTCCCTCACGGCGGTGCTGAGAGAAGTGCCGGCACCATGCCGCAGCACTTATGATGCCGTTGGTGTCTTTGGAGCCCCCAGTGGAGACGAACAGTGCACATGCGCTAAATCGCACTCTGAGGTGACAGGCTTCAAGTTGCCTGCCTCATTAGCTGCAGCACCATCCGGCACCGATACAATCTTGCGAACGCAGCATGAGAGCGCAGCACTGAACACCTTAACAGGCGCTTCAGCTGCCACCACAGAAGCGCTTGATGCGGCACAACTGCCCTTGGCACGATTCAGTGCCTCAGATAGCCTCTGTGCCTCCCACTATGGCACCGACAGCACCTGTTGGGCATTACACTCAACACAGAGACTTATTAGTCTCATCTACTTTTAACTCACCATTTTTACAAGCTGAGCACTCTCTGCTATGTTCGCATCACAGAAATCACTCTCTCGAGGGAAAAAAATCATCTGAATCTGATGACGACTTCTGTATGGGTTTTTTTCACCAGAGAATTCTCCTTACACAGCTCAGAGTATTTACCCTTCCAGATTGGGAATATGCCTTCATATTATGGCAATCCCTGGGTAATGCCACCTGAGCCTTACCCCTACCACCAACACTGGTACAAATGGCAATATTATCACAAACACCAGCATGTCCAGAAATGATACAGAGTGCAATATTCTCCCTCCAAACAAACACAAGAAGGGGATCCACTCACACAGAAGGCAGTACCCCCTCCTGACCCAAATAACCTCCCTCCAGTGGAGAGAGGGTCTCTGGCCCCAGCTTCAATGACTTCAGACAACGCTGCACGTTTCAATGACCTTTTTAAATGTGTAGCTGCGGAATTAAACATTCCTCTCTATGAGGCAGTGGAAAATCAGCATGAGTTAACAGACAGACTGCACTCAGTAACACCATTAAAAACACCATTGCCAATTAATCCAGCAATAATGCAACCAGCAAAGATGGTATGGCAAACTCCGGCATCAGTCTCTTCGATGGCAAAGAGAACCGCTAAAAAATACTGTCCCCCACCCAAGGGTTCTGAATTTTTTTCTCACCCAGCACCAAATTCCCTCATAGTGGAAGCAGCTACAATACCGGTCTACCCCATTGGACCACGATAGCAAAAGGCTCTATACATTCTGATGTGAGATATATACACCTTCTTCTTTACAATTTTGCACTTCGAATTACACAGTTTTATTGAGCAAATATGATTACAGAAATCACACAATTGCAAAATCAACATTACAGGCCACCTTAGATGCTGCTGACATGGTTGTACGTTCTACAGCACAGTGGTAGTAATGAAGAGGGCATCATGGTTTAGCTCCCCTCCATTCCCCAGGGAGATGAATCTACAGGAGAAGATCTGTCTTTCAATGGCCAGAAGTGGTTTGCAGCCAACAGCAACAAAATTCTCCACTCCATGAAAGATTCCAGAGTGACACTTCGGAATCTACAACCAAGTACCTAGAAGAAGGCAATATAGGTATCAGCCCTAACAAGACCTCGATACCCTCCATCTGCACAACACTACAATAGACAAGACCAGCAGTGTGATGGATTTTGGGGTGCGAACGCCCCCTCCCAGCGGGGCAGGGGGGCTCAGCGGACCCACCGTCTGTGTCCTGTGAGCGTCTGTCCCAGGGCGGGGGCCCCAGGACGCGGGGCGGGAGTGCGATCACCCGGCCCGATGTGGGTGCCGGGGTTCAGCGAACTCACCGCCCGGCCCCCTCAGGGGTCCATGTGTCCGGGGGGAAGGGGGTCAGGACTGTCACGAGTTCACTCACGGCCTAGGTTGCCCGGCTCCCGCTTAGCTGCGGCTTGCCCCTGCGCGGGTACTATCAGGCGAAGGTCGGAGTGGCAGGCGAGGGGTGAGGAGAGTGGAGGACCCGGGCCCACCCTCTCCACCGGGTCCTAGCCCAGGGCCCTAAGTGGGAGGGGAGTAACGCCTGTGCTCCCTCCACGGCAGGTGGGGATTATCCCCGTAACGCACCTGCCCACGGGCGCCAGAAGTGCCCTGCCCCGGGCTCCTTCCACCCCCCGCGCCCTGTCTCGCTCTGGGGCGCCGCCTGGGCTACTTACCCCGCTCGAGTCGATGGCCTCGCCTGCTCATGCCTTGGGCCTCCGGCCCCGCCTCTTGCCCTCCAGCGAGGCGGGTGCTCGCCCTCCGGGGGTGCATCTTGCGGCGCCGTCCTCCCCCTTTGCTGGCTCTCCTGGCCCTTTTTCAAAGGGCCCGGTCCTGGACGCCGGGGACGCCTGCCCCGCCCCTCCGGCGCCTCTCCGCCCGCCCACGCAAGGGTCGGGGCTGTGGGCTCCGCCCCTTCCTGCGGAGCCGGCGAGCCGGGCGCGGCGTTCGCTGCTTCTGCGGCGTGCCGTCCGCAGCCGGGTCTGGCCCCGCCCCCCCCGGCGTGGGGCCGAGCGCGTCTTCCCGCATCGGCTTGCCGCCGCTCCGGGGTTTTCTCGGCTGCCTGGGTCGGCCGTCCCCCTTTCCCTTGCCGGGGGGGGTGGTACTCCCCCGGCCCGGCACAGTGCGGACCGTGCTTCGTCCGTCACAAGCAGCAACAGAACAAAGGCAGAGGGAGAAACCAACCCTTCCTCTACCAATTCCCAACAGTCGCAGCAGTCCAAGAAGCAAACTTGATCATCAGATGGAGGATCTGGAGAGCCTCTCGCCTATTCCAACACCATCGATTCAAGCAAATCTCTTCTAGCATCGATTGTTGCCCTTCTTCAACAACTGGCAACGTATAACCTCTGATAGATGGCTCCTGCAGATAATTGGAAAACACTACCTTATTCCCTTTGTGTCCATGCCCAGTTTGTACCCTCTTCCCTTCTCTGTCCCTTTTCAGGGTCAACTATCACAAGATCCTTCTTCAAGAAGAAGTAGAGCACCTCTTACACATAGGGGCGATTGAACCAGTCCCCACACAGTTTAGGGGCAAGTGGTTGTACTCCCATTACTTCTTGACTGAAAAAAGGTCAGAGGGCTGGAGGCCCATTCTAGACCTTTGAGCCCTCAATAAATTTGTTCAGAAACAAAATTCAAGATGGTAAAGCTTGCTACCATATTACTGGCATTGAAACAGGATGATTGGTTCTCCTCCCTCAACTTGCAAGATGTATACTTTCATGTTGCCATCCACCCTACTTGCAGGCATTTTGTTTTCTTCGTTTCATTCTAGATCTCAACACTACCAATCCAAAGTGCTTCCATTCAGACTCTCTATGGCCCTGAGGGTCTTCTCGAAGGCGCTGGTGGTTGTCACAGTGTACCTGAGGAAACAAAGAGTTATCATATTTCCTTACCTAGATGACTGCCTCCTCAAGCTGCGCGCACATAACAATTCCTGCCGTTCTCTGTCAGTCACCTATTCCGACACCTGGGCCTTCAGGCGAATGAAACCAAATTGATGCTCTCTCCTACACAAAAATACAGATTATAGGAGCATGCCTCGATCTGACAATGGCCACCACATCCCTGCTTACAGACCATTTCTAAAAAATTGTAACTTCTGAAAATACCTTACAATCCAGCCCCCACACAACAGCACTCGAACGCCTTCAGCTAGTGGGGCACATGGCAGCTTGCAACTTCATAGTCAGCATGCGCATCAGCACATGAGATGTTTACAGAGCAGGCAGGGACAGGTGTACAAACCCAATGTCCATCTGCTATCCAAATCCCTAGCCTTTCCAGAGATAGCAAAGGAATCCTTATGCTGGTGGCTGAGCCCATGGAACCTTGGTTCCGGAGTCCCCTTCCACCCACCAGAGCCATCCGTCTCCATGATGACAGATGCATTTCATAGAGGATGGGACACCCACTTACAACATCATACCTGCCAGGGCTCGCAGTCCAGCACCGACAAGAACTTGCAAATAAATGTCCTAGAACTGCGAGCAGTCAGGAGTGCATGCATCAAATTCCTTCCATTTGTCACCAACAGGCATGTCAGACTGTACATAGACAATGTCGCAGCAATGTTTTACATAAATCATCACTGCAGAGCCTGATCTCGAGCACTTTTCACAGAGGCCATAGCACTTTGGAACTGGTGCCTGAAATTCAATACAATTATCATCGCAGTGCATCTTTCAGGCACCCTGAATACAACAGCAGATGCACTCAGCAGACCCCTCCTGGTCCAACACGAGTGTCAAATGAACCCGCCTGTATTGACGGACATCTTCCGCCTGTGGGGTCAACCCACCATAGACCTGTTTTCCATGCAGTCTAACAGCCGTTGCCCCCTATTCTGCTCCAGGGAAGAATTAGGAAAGAGATCAATGGGAGATGCCTTCCTCATTGCATGGACATCTCACCTATTCTATGCGTTTCCTTCTATACTCCTATTGAACAGAGTAGTTCACAAGACAAGGAAGGACGGGGCTCATCTCATACTTATAGCACTGGCATGGCTATGACAACCATGGTTTTTCCCTGCCTAGTGGTGATATCCTGTGCCCCACTGATCCACTTACCTTGCGTGAGGGATCTCCTTCTTCACCCAGGCTCCCATGATGGCCATCCGAACCTCCTCTCACTACATCTGAAGTTGTGGCTTCTCGATGGTTCTGTGACCTAGAGTTCACCAGCTCATAGCAAGTAAGAACTGTCCTTCTACACAGTAGGGTGCAGAGCACCCACAAGACTTCCCTTCAGAAATGGAAAAGATTCTCAATGTGGTGTACTCATCACCAGCTGTTTCCTTCAACATCATCCTTACCGACTTACTAGTTGAGAAGTTGCTCCACTATTTTCTTCACTTTAAACAAATGGTCCTCGCAATAAGCTCCATTAAAGTTCACCTTGTGGTTATTACTACATTCCACTCTAAGGTAGACGACTCATCTATATTTGCTCATCCACTCACCAAGAGGTTCATAAGGGCCTGCGGGCACTTTATTCAGATACAGTCCACCAATGCAACCGGGAGACCTACATTTAGTATTGAATGCTCTAACTAGACCACCTGTCGAACTAATGGTGACCACCTCATTATTACACTTGCCCATCAAAACTGTTTTTCCTCATAGCTATTACCTCAGCCAGATGGCTAGGAGAGATCACAGCCCTAATGGCGGATCTCCCATACATGACCTTTTTAAAGACAGGGTCATGTTACATATCTATCCCAAATTCCTCCCGAAAGTACACTTATCCTTCCACATCAACCAGACAATACACCTTCCCACCTTCTTCCCCAAACACCAACTCTTTTGAGATGAAAATGCATACTCTTGACCTGTGCAGAGAACTCTCTTTTTATCTGCAGGAAACAAGACCGTTTCGAGCATCTCCCAGACTATTTGTTTCTATAGCAAACCGCAATAAGGGTCGGGCTGTCTCATCACAGAGACTCTCCCATTGAATCTCAGATTGCATCAAGCTTTGCTGCACACAGTCATACGTGCTGCCTCCAGAGAGTACTCCATACGGGTACATTCAACCAGAGCCATGGCTACCTCGATAACATTCCTCCATAAAGTACCTATAAGAGACATCCACGCAGTTGTCACGTGGTCCTCCGACCACACAGTTGCAAAGCACTACACACTTATGCAGGGACTTTTTTCCAACCTGAAACTAGCTAAGGCGGTGCTTTGCACCACTTTTCTACCAGATCAGAAGTCCCTGCCTCCCGAAAGGGAAGTTGCTTTGTAGGCACCTAATGTGGAGCACCCACGGGGACATCTCTCTCTCGAAGAGGAGGTTACTTTCCTCAATAGTAACTGACATTCTTCAAGATGAGTGTCCCCGTGGGCGCTCTACAGCCCCTCCCTTCCTCCCCTCTACTTCGGGATCCTGGCCTTCTCAAGCCATCGTTTTGGGGTATAGAAGGAACTGAGAAGCGGGAGTGGGGGCTTGTGCATGTGCGATGCCTCCAGCCAAACAGTGCGCCGCTGCTGGTGTGCGCGTGTGTGGCCCCAGGGACACTGCTACGCAATCTCCATTCTGAGGCTCGGCAGCAGTGCACCAACCAACCTAATGTGGAGCACCCACAGGGACACTCATCTCAAAGAACATCAGTTACTATTGAAGGGCTCGACAAACTATAGAATCTATTCACCCGTGGCGAGTAGATTTCAGCTGCGCACCCCCGTTTACCGGCCGCGCGCGTATGCGCAATGCGGCTCTTGCGCAGTGCGGGGCTGGCAAACGGCTTTTCGCCGCCATTTGTCAAGCCCTGACTATTGAGGTAAGTAACCTCCTCTTTTAAAATACCAACAATTAGAACATAATTTATTATTTGATTTTTATTTTTAGACCTACACTTTATATTTTATGGATCTTTTGGCTAAGGAGTTGCAGAAAATTTCTTGCAACCACATGACTCTTCCCATCTTTCAACTGGCTGAGGTTATTGCTCATGATGTTGTGGAAAGTAAAAGTCTATCTGATCTCTACCATCTTAGGTTTGTATAAGTTACTTGTTTTCACTAAATGGGAGATGTTTATGAAAAGTCATATCAGCCTTCTCCATTTTTACAATGATTATCATTTACATGGTTTAAACCATCCCTTTTATGATTTACATTGTTTTATCTTGTTCACAATTTTAAAAATGATTTGTGCTCTTTATAAATTTTATGTGTATTAATAATATTCATTAAGGTTTGTTTTTTATAACAGAACCTATATTGTTAAGTACTATGGTCCAAACTAAGGTTATGTCTACACTGGTGGCTTCTTGCGCAAGAACATCTTGCACAAGGGTTCTTGTGCAAGAACTCTAGCGCAAGAGAGCATCCACACTGCCATGTGTGAGATGTGTTTTTGCGCAACAGCATCCATGGCAGTGTGGACGCTCTCTTGTGCAAGAAAGCTCTGATGGCCATTTTAGCCATAGGGCTTTCTTGCACAAGAAATCCCTGGGGCGCGTCCACACTGCCCTCTTGCACAAGAGCTCTTGCGCAAGAGAGCTTACACCTGTTAGAAAAGACCGTAGCCCTTGCGCAAGAAGCCCTCTCCTACCACGGTTTACTGTAAATCTTATTGCACAAGAGCGGGTGGGCAGTGTGGATGCTCTGAGAAAGAACTGCCATTCTTGCACAAGAACCCGCCAGTGTAGACATAGCCTAAGTGTATACAGCAGAGGTAAGGAACTTTTTTCGGGTTGAGGACCAGTGACCCACAGAAAAATCAGTCAGGGACTACACACAAAAAAACCCCAGAGTCCTTCACTGATGTGGCCCCCAACTGCTCATGCAACTTGTGGTGCAGGGTTCCTCTCTCCAGACCCATGGGGAGGGTGCCAAGGCTCAGGACTCAGGCTAAATCAAAGGAAATTGGGGACCGGATCCAGACCACAGCACGTAGGTTCTGCATCCATGGTATACAGGGTTAGACAAATCTCCAAATTAAAAGCATTTTAAAGTCTTTTAACTCCGTGGAATTAGGAAACAACCTACTTTTTTTTTTTAAAGAGATGTACCAGTTAAATAGTTTACATAGTTTGAGGCCCGAGCATTCCTGCTTGCACCCACATAATGCACTGAGTTAGTTGTGTATCTCTCTCTCTAACTGCTTTATTCGCATTTAAAGCAACAGTTCTCTTTATAAGGGCTACATTTTCAGATGACCAACATTCTCAGCTTCCCACATATTATTGAGCTTCTGTTTAAAAGCCCAAAATCTGTTAGGGATCTAATGTGTTAGATGGTAAAAGCTTTCTCAAAAATGTATTGAATGTTTTCCAGATTTAAACTTAACAGAATTCTATTGTTAGCAATAATATTAGTCAAAGTTACACACACACACACACGCACACACGCGCGCGCGCGCGCGCGCGCGCGCAAGAAAAGAATGGAAACCATCAAAATACACTCTTTTGGAAAGTTTATTTTTATCAGCCAATATCTTCTTTTTTATCACTATGCACACTAATCTTATTTTCACAGACTCTCCCCTGGTATGTTCTGATATAAAATTGAGCCAGGCAGCCTTATATCATGAGAAAGCAGTTGGAGAAGCATATATTAATGAAGTGGAACAGGCAAAGTATGTGTTTTTATTGCAATGCACTTTGGGTAGCTTTTCTGTATTGACTGTTTATGATTGGTAACATGGAAACTTTGCAGCACATTATAAAGTTAGAATGATAATAATTTTATTTTTAAAATACTATCTCCTAGGACGACATTTGATATATTTGTGTCACAGCACAACATTGTATATGAAGCAATTCACACACATTTACAGAATTGCTGTAATAAATGTGTAGTATAATACTTTAGATTAAAGATATTTTAAACAGTATTTTTAATTTCCTTCCCTCTTCTTTCACTGCAATTAGGTATAGACAAGAAATTGCATTAAAAAAAGGGAAAATTATGCACCCTAAGGAGGAGGAAAGAAGTGGATTATCTAAATGTACTAAGTCATGTAACAGTGGATATAAGAACTCATTTACTGTGAAGGAAAAGGTTCTATTTCATACATACCATATTGAACGAAGTTTGTATTTTCACTGTGTTTTTGTAGACACATTATGATGTACTAATTACTTCAATCAGTTTGTCACTACCTTCATTTAAAAAGTTTTAAACTCTAGGAACTATATATCTTGAACTTTAGATGTTCTATAAAATCTATGTGACTAAGGTTCCTCTGACCTACGTTACCAGCATAATGAGTTGAAGTTGCTCATCACCAAGAACTAATGCAGAGCAAGAAGAATGGGAGCTGTATTAAAGCCACTCAGTACTGATCTTTCCAGTATGTGGCATTGACATTGGTTCTCTAGGGCTAGCGCAGCTCAATAGCAAAGACTGACGAGCAGGATGACTTTTCTTTTCCTTGTTTTCTCTCCACTGACATCTCTGGATACTGTTTTCACTCCCTGTGCAAACAGCATTGAAGAGACCCCTTACAATCTAATTCTCCTCTCCCTTAATTTTAGTTTTACAAGATAATCCCATGTTTTCGTGTTGTTTTCCTCCACTCTCCTTTTCATTTGCATTTCATTCCCCCTTTTCCTCCATATTACATCATTGTCTTCCTCTATGCTCTCCCTTCCTGTGCTCCCATGAGTTCTTCCACCTTACTAATGACTTCCTCTTCAATCCGCTCATTTAACTTTCACAAAACACTTACAGAATCTCTATCAGGCATTCTTAAAAATTAAATACCTACCACTCAAAGACATGAACTGGATGGGCCATTATACTCAACAGCCAAATGACATCAAAACCTAAGTATGAGAGAGAGCCCACTCAATTAGCCTCATTAGCACTGGCTCTACAATTGACAGGGTTTTTTTCCCTCTCCCCTCCCTTCTTTTTCTGTCTTCTGAAGAAGTGGGTTTTGCCCACGAAAGCTCATAATACCAGATATATATTTTTGTTAGTCTCTGACAAGTACAGTACTACTTGTTTTTTTAAAGTTACAGACTAACACAGCTACCCCTCTGATATTTTCCCCTTGTCTTTCTGTTAGTTCTGGACAAAATTAATCAGTTCCTCCCGTCTTAGTTTTATTTCTGGACAGTACAAAATATATTTTTTTTTCATTACTGAAAAGTCAGTTATAATATTGCATTTATCTTATATATTTGTTATGTAAATTATATTTATGTTCTGTGAAGTCCAGATGCCCCACTAAACATGTTTTCTCCAGGTCCTGGTCTACACAAAGACTTTATTTCAAAATAACCTCCCACAGTCAAATATATAAGTGAAGCATCCATACTGCCAAGCCCGTTATTTTGAAATAACAAGCTACAGAATAAAATATCTGTACTCCTGCTTTTCATCAGCAGTAACACTAATTCCAAAACAGTTTTTTCAAAATAACGGTAGTGTGGATGCTCTGGTGCTGCTACTTTGAAATAATTACTCCCCTGAGTAATTCAAACTAATTATTCCCAGTGCTTTCTGGGGTTCTAATTTCAAGGTAGCACATCCACATTAACAGCCTGCCTCAGACTAATTTCAATGCTTCCCTGTAGTGTGGACATACTAGTTCGATTTTGTTAAATCGGGAGTTAAGTCAAATTTAATAATTTTGAAATATTTTCCTAGTGTAGACATGTCCCTATAGTTTAACTTCTAATTTCTAGGTTATGAAATAGTCAGAAATGAACTAAGAGGTATACTTTTGAGTAGGATTTTCAAGATTAATTTGGATTCAATATAGTTTTCTGAAATAATGTAGCAATTTAAAGTTTTTTTGTTTTCAGATTTTGGCGTTAGATGCAGTAACTAGAAAAGGGCTCAGTGGACTTTCTTTCCCATACTTGTGGATTGACAAAGCTGATGTACTAATTCAGTTAGACTTGTACCAACCAGCGAGATTACTACTCTCAGAGGCATATAGTGCAACACAGGTAGGTAAGAAATAATTCAAACCTGTAAAAACAAAATTAGTATTACAGTTTGGCAATAATGTGTAGTGTGATTAAAATGTCACTGTTGTTAATGGTAGTCAAAATACAAAAACACTGTCCAAAGGTTGGAAAATTATCTCTCAGAGTTTAAACGTATAAACCTTGTGAAACTGAGAGTATATATCATATACTTAAAGCTGCAGAATCCCTAAAAGAATTCTGAAGTTACTTTTAAAAACTCTGTGTTCATTAGAAACCTAGATCTTGTACTTAAAAGAAAACCAAACATTTGAAAGTATGGAAATTCAGTGTTATGGCACCCAAACAACTTTAACTCTTACTCTCTGAAGAGTGGGGAACTTTTTTTTTATCATAGGCCATTGACCCACAGAAAAAATCAGTTGAGGGCCATACTCAGCCCTGTAGAGGGGGGCAGTAGAGGCTCGGGGCCTCCCCTAGATTCCCAGGAAGGGCCAGAAATGACGGTTTCAGGATGCAGGAGGAGATGTGGGTTCTGTGGTGGGGCTTGGAATGACAGGTTTGGAGTACAGGCAGGGGCTCCAGGCTGGGGCAGGAAGCTGAGGTGGGGGTGGAGGTAAGGGCTCTGGCTGCGAGCATGGGCTCTGGGTTGGGGACAGGGATGGGACAGGGGGGCTGGTGTGTAGGAGAGGTTTGAGGTGCAGGCTCCAGGAGAGGATATGGGAAGGGGCTCAGGGTTTGTATATGGGATCTGGAAGGGATTTAGGATGTCAGAAGGGGTTCTGACCTAGAGTGGGGGGGATTGGGGTGTCAGAGGGGGCTTGGGGTATGGGCTCCAGCTGGGTGGTGTTTACTTCAGGTGGCTCCCAATCAGTGGCACAGAGGTGCTGAGGCAAGCTCACTGCCTGCCCACCCTGGCTTCGTGAAACAGCCACCATGTCTGACCCCCTAGGCACAAGGACCAGGCAGCTCTTCACAGTGCGTGCTGCTCGCACTCACAGGCGCTGCCTCTGCAACTCCCATTGACCATAGTCTGCGGCCACTGGGAGCTACAAAGACTATGCTGGGGGCAGGGGCAGCATGAAAATCTTCCCTGATCACTCCTCCATTTAGCTGATGCAGGTACATGCTGGTGAGTCATCACTCATGGCTCTAGCTGCTTGGGAGAGGGCGCATTGAGGTTTGGGGCTTCTGTCCAGTAGCACAGAAACTTGCTGTGGGCTGAATGAAATGAAAGAGCAAGCCAGATGTGGCCATGGGCCACAATTGTCTCAATTCTAGTCTATAGGCTGTCCTCACAGCTCAGGGAGCATAGATGTTCTATGATTGGAACTACCAAAAGAGCAAGACACTGAGGCCCCAAATGTTCAATTTGATACACCTTGCTTGGAAGTGGATACAGCCCGAGATGTACAGCTCAGAGGAAGTTTTGGAGATACTGTCATAGACCAGTTCATGTGGAAACAACCGTCAGATCTTTGCACTTAGGTAGGCCAGAATAATCTGCCTACGATGAAATAATTGCATTGATGGAGAGACAATTGGTGGCCAGTAAGTTGATCCGCCTGCCCAGGGAAGGCCCTGTGCGGGGCAGGCAACCTACACCAACTCCAGGAGTTCAGGTGTCCAACCACCTGGAGAGCACTAAGCAGAAAAAGAGGGGGGCCAAAAACCAACTGGGAACCCAAGAACGGTAGTAGTTTCGGATAAGGGGACCCCGAAGCTAAACCTCCTAATCCACAGAACAGGAGAAGCAACTATAGGTGTTATGAGTGTGGGAAGTTGGGCCACATAGTGGCTCAATGCCAAGAACCTTGAAGAGCCCATACAGTGTAATATCAGGGATTGGTGTGACCTATGCTTCCTACTCAACCTGGCGAGGGTTACAGTCTTCCCACATAATTATACAAGGCCAGTAAAAGTAGATGGGGTAGAAACTATGGTGCTCGTGGATTCCAGGAGCACTATCATTCTGATCTCAAGTAAATAGTAACGTCCAGCCAGGTAATTCAGGCTAAATGTACAGGGGTTATCTGTGTCCATAGGACTGTTAGCTATTACCCCATCATATCAGTAAAAATAGAAATTCTGGGAAACATCACTAGGGTGAAAGCAGAGGTGGTCCCATACCTCCCATAGCTCATGCTCATTGGAAGAGATTTCCCTGGGTTTGGAAGCTTACTCCCACTGGAGGGGTGGGAGGAGAGAGCTCCCTGAACTGAGGGATGCCCCACAGAAAAATGGGGCCATTGTTTGCAGAAGTATCCCAGGAGCTATTCCCTGCCCCTGGGAGAGGCAGGAAGACCAAGAGGGAAAGAAGTTGAGGCCAAGGCCCTGGATACTTGAATCTTGCTGCAGGCACAGAGGGCCGCATATAAAGGCGGACCGACACAGGCTACGGAAGGGGAGGACCCTGAGGCGCCAGAGGGTTCAGAAATCAGTTCCAACTCCAAACCCCATAGAGCCAGCCAGGACGGTAGAAGTAGAGCCCTTAGAGTTAGGGCTGGTAAGTCCTGGGGGACGACTTTTGGTTGAGACCAAGTAAAAGACCCCGGGTATGAGAATGCCAGGAAGGAGGTGGCCAAGCTTGATGGGGTACCCATAGTGGGAAAAGCTCGAGGTCCAGGGCTGTACTTCATAATCAAGAAGGACCTCCTATACCGGGTCATACACATGCAGAAGCGAGAGGTACACCAGTTCCTAGTACCCCAAAAACTCCGGAGGGCAATCTTAAACCTTTTTGGAGGACATCTGGGGGTGAAGAAAACCCAGACATGAATCTTGTGCCGATTCTTCTGCCAGGGGGTACATGAAGATGTCCAGCAGTACTCCGCTTCCTGTACTCCAAGTCAATTGCACATCCTTCATCCACATCTAAGAGCCCCTTTGGTACTCCTGCAGATCATTGAGATTCTGTTTGAATGTATGTCCATGGACCTGGTGGGATCATTAGAGAAGATGGCCTGAGGCCACCAGTCTTATCCTAGATTATGCAACCAGGTATCTAGAAGTTGTCCCTCTATGAAACAGTGTTCAAGACTATTGCCAAAGGATGAATGACAATCTTGCATGGGTAAGGCTACCAAAAGAAATCCCCAACAGACTCGGGGATCCCGTTCATGTCCAAGCTAATGAAGAACCTGTATTCCCTGCTCCATGTTCAGGCCCTGTATATCTAGCTTTGCCATCTATAGATTGTTGTCCTGGTAGAAAGATTCACCAGACCCTCAAGGCCATGGTAAAGAGATATGGTAAGCAAAGATGGGAAAGATTGGGACACCCTGTTACCTTGCTTCATGTTCACTTTTCTTGAGGTTCCCTAGTCATCCACTGGATTCTCCCCCTTTAAGCTATTGTATGAACATCACCCCTGGGGTATCTTGGACATACAGAAGGAAATTTGGGAGGAGGAACCTAGTGAGGGGAAGAACGTAGTCGAGCATGTGTTACAAATGAAGAACCGAATGCTCTGGATCACTCCCAAGTGAGGGAACATCTAGAGGATCCCCAAGAAGCCCAGCAAGCTTACTACAATCATCAAGCCAAAGTTCGGTGTTCGGTGGTTCCAACCCGGAGATTAAGTAATGGTACTGGTGTCCACAGTAAATAGTAAATTGCAAGGACCCTACAAAATAATTGAACCCATAGGGGAGGTAAATTACAAAGTGCAGCAACCAGGATGCTGGAAACAAGAGCAAATATACCATAACAACCTTCTGAAACCCTGGGAAATCTTGGGAGGCCTGTACCACTGTCCGAGGAAACCTGCCCCCAGTGAACAAACCCACTGTACAGGTGAGGTGAGGGTAAATCCTGATTTAACCAGAAGAAAGAGATATCCTAGATGATCGTCCAGAACCAAAGTGGGTTGGACATCTGAGGCATATCACCACATCATCACAAACCCTGGGGCAGGAGTAACAATGAAGCCCGACCAGCAGTCAAAAGGGAAGAAATAAAAGCAGAAGTGGAAAAAAGGCTGGTGATAGGAATCATTGAAGATTCCCAAAGTCAGTGGTCCATCCTGATATTGTTGGTGCCCAAAACTGATGGTATCACACAGTTCTTCAATGATTTCTGTCAACTAAACGAAATATCCCAGTTCAATTCAGTCCCATCCTCTGCATAGACAAACTAGTGGACTGTCTAGACAATGCGCAGTACTTGACAACCCTAGACCTGACAAAGGGGTACTGGCAGATCCCCCCAGCCGAAGACATAAAGAAGGAAATGGCATTCTCTACATCAGAGGATCTTTTCCAATATACGGTCCTCCCTTTTGGACTCCTTGGGGCCCCAGATATCTTTCAGTGCCTCATGGACAAGCTCTTATGTCCCCATGCCAGTTATGCTGATGCCTACCTGGATGATGTGATTATCCATTCCCCAGACTTGGAAAGCTACCTGAAGAAAATATCTATACTTTCAGACGAGCTGGCCTTATGGCGAACTCTGCCAAATGCACCAGAGGGTTCATGGAGGCCAGGTATCTTCGTTACATGGTGGGAAAAGGTCTGCTGAAACCACAACATTACCCCCAATCGAGACACAAGAAGCAAGTTTTGGCATTCCTAGGAATAATGGAGTATTATCTACAATTCATCCCCCATTTTGCCACACAGGCAAGTCCCCTAATGGATTTAGTGAAGGCTCATAATCCTGATCTGGTTAGATGGTCCGACATGGCAAAGGGCATTCGGGAATGAAAATACACAGTGGATGAGAGAGTGGCTTGCCATTAAATGGGCCATGGAAGCAGTGCAGTACTATCTGCTCAGCACAGATTTGTCCTCATGATGGACCATGTCCCTCTCCAAGGATGCAGTGGACCAAGGAGAAGAACTCAAAGATGACCAGGTGGTTCTTATTCCTCCAGGCTTTCCAGTTCTGTGTGCAACAGAGTGGGGAGCCACCATGGCAATGCTGATGATTTATCACGTATGCAATCTGACATCCCAAGGTGCCAAACCCCTTGTTGTTGAGCAGGAGGGAGGGATATGCGACAGATCCAGGCCATTTGGCTACAGTAGTTTGATAGAAGGTAAATATAGTGGTCACTGGATAAATAGTTTTCTATTCCTTGAGTGACAAAGGCAGGGGCTGGTGCAGACCAATCAGGAGGGTCCTAGAGACAATTAAGAGCTTGCCAGAAGTAGGACAGAGACTGTCTAATCAGAACATCTGCACCCACCTTTTGGGGCTAGTTTATAAGGCTTCCCTTCAGAAAGGAAGCCAAGGACTGGGAGTGAGGAAGTCTGCTCTGGAAGAGCAGAAATAATGTTCTCAGGTACCAGGAGGAAGGTGATGAGAGGGGTTGTTTGGGGAAGTGGCTCATGGAAGGACTGCAGCCCTGATGGTGGAGGAAACACTACCGGTTGCCACTGCCATTAGTGTACCTGGGCCAGAACTTGGAGCAGAGGATGAGCCCTAATTCCCCCCAACTCGCTCCACACCACTATTGAGACAATAGGGAAGATTGGGATTAAGGAGGGGTTTCACCCCAAATCCGTTGACTGACCTATGGTGTAGGTGGCTCAATAGACTGTGACCCTTTGTCTCCAGAAAAGGGAGAGAGGCTGTGTTGAGGGTCACAGCAAGCCTCTAAGGCAAGGACTAACTGCCTAGAAGCACAGAACCCCTGAGGCAATGTCAGAGCTCTGCCACAGCATGAATTTAGTATTGGGCATGGAACAAAATTCACTAAATGAAAAAAAAATCATATAAAAATTTTTATACTGTGAAGTATCCATTTCATAACTCATCTAAGTCAGTTAGGCTTTATTGAGCTGACTGAGACCAGCTGAAAATCTGGCCCACTGAAATGTTTCTCTGTGATCACATTTCTCCTGCCTCAGATACTACCTCAGATACTTCTGCCTCAGATATCTAATAAAAGGGAAAAAGAGGGATTATTTTACCTACAGTGTAGAAGAATCCCCTTGGGCAAGTAAAGGAAAATAGACAATAATTTGGAAATAGAAAATGTGCTTATAATGAGCTGGCAAATGTTTGTCGTCTGAAAAAGCAGTAGGAAGTAGTATGAATGCTAAAGAGCAAATTCTGCCAGACACATGCACAGAATTGTCACTGATTTTGTGCTTCAGTACCTATCTCAGTGTTTGTCTCTAAATGTTAATGGGACAGGGTGAAATCTCTGCTTTAAAATATACCTGAAATATATTTTTTTCCCCTAGGAAATGAATGACACACATGCTGCCTCAAGATGTTTGTACCTTCTTGCTGTATTGGCTAATCTGGAAAAGAACCATGGGCAAGCTAAGGCACTTCTAGAGAAGGCACAATTAATAGGAGGAAATGAACAGTTTTGGTACAATAGTACTCTGAGTCTCATACAGGCAATTCTAGATGAAGATAAGGAAGGGAAAGAGAGAGAGGTAATAAAATAAATATTGTTCCCTTTCCCAGTACAATATGCAGCTATAATTTATATCTTTAAATTGTATTATGTAGCCTTATGACTTATTTAATAAATAATATTTAGTGCATATATAGTTGCTGTTCCCTGAGGGTATGTTTAAAATACATTTTAACACCTTTGGCTGGCCCCGTCAGTTGACTCAGGCTTACAGGGGTTGGGCTATGGCACTGTTTCATTTCAGTGTATGTGTTCAGGCTTGGCTACGGTCTGAGCCTGAATATCTGCACTGCGTTTAACTAGCCCCATAGCTCAAGCTTGGTGAGCCCAGCTCAGCTGATAAAAGCCAGCGGGGTATTCAACTGCTTTGTAGATATACACTGATACACATTTCACACTTCCAGTTTGTCTCTTTTTACTAATTTCCTGGCAGAAGCAGACAAGCAATGTTTAGTGGTTTTAGCAGAGGATAAGCTCACTCTTTGTGCACTGGAAATAGTCTATCTTTCCAACTAAATTAGTGTATATAACTTATTCCCGATTATTTGGTTTTCATACTTAAAAAGCCTTTGCAGTGGGATAGAAATCATGTAAGGAGGAGAAGGTTATATTGAAGAAAGGTGTTTTACATTTATGTCAGAAGTATAAACAACACCAGTGAGTTACAGTTTGACAAAATGATTCGTATGCATCTATTTTCGAAGTATAACAAGTTGCAATTGCAATTTCAGCTGGCTATATTCTTTTCTACAGTATATGGCTACATCTACACTAAGAGTTTTGCCGGAAAAGGTAATGCAACTGAAGCGCAGATTAGCATTTTCTCGCACTTCATTTGCATACTCTCTTCCGATCCGTTTTTGCGCTAGGGGTTTTTGCGCAAAAACAAGCAGTGTGGAAGTTTCCTTTTTGTGCAAAAAGGAAACGTTCACACTGCTTGTTTTTGCGCAAAAACCCCTAGCACAAAATTATTTATGTTTTTTTGTTGTTCATGGGAAACAGGAAAAAATCTTTTCTCTTACAAGTCGCCCTGATACCTCTACATGCTCAGTTACATGCTAACTGCTTAAAAATTGAGCAGTTCTTCAAATTGTTCCATAACAGTTTTTCTCAAGTTGTGAAGTGCTACATTTTGGCACCTCTAATCATGTTAAGCTTGATCATCTTGGAGAATATGAGGAAAATATAACAAAGATTTTCTTTGCAATTGTGTGTTCTAAAATAATGGTTAACATTATATATAGACATATAAAAAGACAGTTACATAGATTATATTGTTATTTGCAGGCACGTAAAATTTTGCAAAAAAACTGTAAAGGTGTTCAGATCTACATTAGAAGAAAGACCTAACAGAAAGTCTGAACTGGGTTTTATAATTACATCCCTTGAAGCCAGGTAACATTTGATAAAGATATAGGTAATATGTGTGTTTGTAGTATTTGCTTTTGGGGGGGGGGGAGTATAATATTAGCTATATATCTCTTAGAGGGGTAGACATGTTAGTTTGTAACTTTAAAAACGAGTAGTTCTGTTACACCTTAGAGACTAACAAATTAATATATATATATATATATAGTATCACGAGCCTTCGTCGTGGGCAAAACCCACTGTGGGTTTTGCCCACAAAAGCTCATAATACTATATGTGTGTGTGTGTGAGTATGTGTGCGCGTGTGTGTGTGTGTGTATTTGTTAGTCTCTAAGGATATGTCTACACAGCAGTGTTATTCCAGAATAATGGATGTTATTCCAAAATAAATATGCGAACCTCTACACAGCAAGCCCACTATTTCAAAATAATTTTGAAATAACAGGCATCTTATTCTGGATTCTATAACCCTCAGTCTATGAGGAATAACACCTATTCCAAAATAGCTATTTCAGAATAGGGCATGTGTAGACAAGGCAGCTAGAGTTATTTTGAAATAAGTGGCCTCTGGAAAATCCCACAGGTGTCCTGCTGGCCACTCTGTCCACACTCATCAGAACTCTATAGCCCTTAAAGCTTCAGGCAAAAGGGAAAGGGCTTGTGGCATGAAGCAGCCCTGCTTACATCATGCCACACAGCAGGACCCTGCACAGCCTTCCCTGCTGCTCTGGCCAAGCCCACTGCTCCAGCCAAGCCTCCCACAGCTGCCAGCACTGCCTCAGGAAGCTGCCAGGACCCTGCCCGGGGCCAAAAGAGGAGAACACAATCCTCGTTTGGTGCAGAGATCCTGGATCTTCTTGAGATCTGGGGTGAGGAGGAAAACCAGTGGGATCGCCGCAGCAGACACAGGAATGCAGACATTTATGTCTGGACGGCCAAAAGCCTGGGCCACAAGGGCCACATGCACACCCAGGAGCAGGTACGCATAAAAGTCAAAGAACTGAACCAGGCCTACACGGCCTGGGAGCTCAGCTTCTGCCCCTACTATGGGCAACTCCATCGCATCCAAGGAGGAGGGGCAGTCCCATCCCTGCCTCTTCATTGTGGACTCTGAGCTGGAGATGCCCGTCATCACCTTCCCAGGGGGTAGAACCAGTGTGGAGGAGGAGAAGGAGATGGACAAGGCCAGCACCAACTCCATGCCTGCCAGCCAGGAGGCCATGCTTGCCCTGCAGCTGGTATCCCCCTCCCAGGATGTCTCCTGGGCATTATCCGAAGCCAGGGAAGGCCCCTTAGGAGAGTGCCATTTCTTTCCCTAGACACACACGGGTGGAGGCAGCGGGCAGCCAGGGGCTGCTGCATGCTCCTCACTCGACCTTTTCAGTCTGGGGATCGCGCAGCAGCCTGTGCACATGGGTGCACGTAGAGTGCCAGTCCGGGGCACACAGCCCCCGGAGGCTGCAAAACCCCCAGCTGCGCTGCAACACCTGGCGAGAGCTGCTGAAGCAGGGCTGATTCATCTGCACAGCCTTCCACACAATCGTTGACTGCCTGGTGGCTGCTCCCACGCCAGCTGCTGCCCCTCCAGCTTCCCCTCCTAACCCCTCCTCATGGCTGCCGAAATTATCAACCAGTTCTGGTAAAGAAAGAATACTGTATGGTGAGACCCAGGCTCCGTTGTCCATTTCCCCTACTCCAGTCTTGCCACCTTTTGTGATTTTTATTATAAGATTTGCATTACTTTTCTTAAAGCCTCTCTGGAAACAAGAATCTGCATCACAATGTCTACTTTCACCTTTTTAAAAAATTGTATTTGTAGTCCTCACAGTTGCAGAGGAAAGCTAGAAAATGTGAAACGTGCACCCTAAAGGCTCAGATGCCAGACAGCAATTTTTTTTTTCTTGAGTAATGAATTGTATGTCATGGTAAGACTATCACAATTGCTTTGAGAAAAGTGGCAGTGCAAAACAAAGACAGACAGACAAACACACTTAAACAAATGAGTGCCAGTGACATTAATAGACCCAGATTTCTTGAAAATGCTGACAAATGTTGAATGCCAGATCACTGAGCCGTAAATAAACCCACTGCTCCTTACTTAGTCTTTTTGATGAATATATGATCTATAAATACAATAATAACTGTACATAAGAATGGCCATACTGGGTCAGACCAAAGGTCCATCTAGCCCAGTATCCTGTCTTCTGACAGTGACCAATGGCAGATGCCCCAGAGGGAGTGAACAGAAGCAGGTAATCATGAAGTGATCCCTCTTCTGTCATCCATTTCCAGCCCCTGGCAAACAGAGGTTAGAGACACCATTCCTGCCCATCCTGGCTAATTAGTCTTGATGAACCTAACCTCATGAATTTATCTAGTTCTTTTTTGAATCCTGTTAAAGTCCTGGTCTTCACAACATCCTCTGGCAATGTTCTGATATACTGTCGTGTGATGGTTCTTTCAATCTATTTTTAGATTCAGAGGCGCAGGACAGACCAGTGAGAGAGATTACTCTACAGGCTTCGGATATGATTCATTATAGGCTAACTTATTACTATGTAATATAGTTTTATGTACTATAGATTTTTAAAAGGTTTAGCCTAAGATACCTATAATGCAAAGCAGTTAGTGAAAAACTAGCTATATTACAATATTCAAGCCTAATTCACTTACAGTTCATCCTCGATCCCCAACAATCCCCAGACAGGAGGTCTTGGGGTCGTTCCTTCCCTTGCGCTGAGACATCCTAGACTGTGTGATGTGGATGAACAGGCCCCAAAACTTATGGTTACGTGAACAGAGTTTGTGGGTCCACTCTGTTCCTCCCTCCCAAAGCACATGTGTGCTAAAGCATCCTTTATACAAGCAAGACTCACTTCACACTTTGTTGCCAAGTGGTGTTCCAGCCATACACACTTCTTTATTCCAACACCCTTAGATACGCTACTCACTTTACTTAACATTATTTGTTCAATCTTTAATTTACCTCATTATCTTGGATTGTTTACCCCTTTTGCAGTTAGCACTTTCATAAAATACAGGGTGTGCCCATTGTGTCACCCCCTATTTCTATAAGCCACATCATAATAATTCTGGAAATTTTGATCATGCTTGGCAGTTTATAGTCAAGCCTTTACCCAATGACCGAGGGCAAAAGGCTGTATTTCCACATATTTGCTTCAGCCTGAGGCTCGCCTGCATGCTTGCTAGCATCAGACTTAACGGCCTAGCTTCTTAGCCGGACTCATGTCAAGCCAGAGAAAGCCGTGCAGACTCTTCCACATATACTATTGCCAACTATCCCTTCCCCTTCCAAAGTCTGAGATTTTTTAACAGCTGGGGCAATGATCCTACATGCCTATAATCCCAGTTCCATCAAACTGGAAAGACTGCACTTTAAATGTACTAATGTATCATTTGTACATTGGATTTCCTTTACTTAGCTATGCTGTACTGATATGGCCAAGATGAAATTGGGTTTTGTATTAATATAGCCTCACTGCTTACACTGAAAAACCTGGCTTGCAGAGAGAGATCTGCTGTTCTACTAACCCAGATAAACTTTTTTTCCCCCTGTTCATATGTTTTAATTATGGCAGCATATGATTGGGCATATTACTGCTTTGTTTATAACACTAACATGGTTCTAACAAAATTGCATTCCCACCTCTTCTCAACAATGCATTATTTTTATATAGTTCCTAGCTAGAACTATACATACATACATCAGACTAAGGGCTGTGTGTTTTCATTTTACTATTTGTGTGTAGTTGTCTCATTTTTCTTATGATTACAGTATCAGTCCAGTAGTTTTTAGTTTAGCTGAATATGGACTTCTCAGTTTAGCTCCCTTTTAAATGGATACTTAAACATGGGTAAAGGTCTGAAATAAATATGCATCTAATAACTGGCACCATGGCATTACTCAGATGGTGTTGAAATATTGTTTCTGAAAACAAGGCTTTGTGTATTCTATTTAAAACCATATCTAATTGTTAGAGTATAGTAAGTTTATAGAAAGGTTCATCCTCCAGATCCATCACAGACATTACAATGGAAAGAGAAATAGAAAGAAAAAAAATACAGCAGTTTTTGGACAAAAATTAGTACTTGTGCTGTTTCTCAGAGTTTTTACCACATGCTATAATGTGCTCTCTATTATTCTCCATAGGAAAACGCTTATTCAAATAAAATATGTCCAAGATTTCATGAAGGTTAGTACTGTGTCCTCTCAGTTATCAAGTATGCTACAGGAATCATATGACGAATTAATTCAAATTGAGGAGGACTTCCTTCTCTATGGCTATAAAATTCACAGTGCTGAAATCCTGCTCGAACGTGCAAATATTCACAGGTAAACTTACAAATTTGCTGGAAATGTTTATTACACCATAGTTAAAAAATTAATCAGGTGTCTGATTTAGAATTAGAGTTCAGTTGTCTGGAGAAAATTACATGAGGGTTCATAATACTACCTACGTTCATATCGATTTTGGATTCACATAATCATCCTTGATGGAATATATCAACAAGTATTCTGTAAAATCAGGAATTATTGTTCCTGTGCATGTAATAGCTATTCTAACATGATTTATGATTATCTGCATTACCTTTGAGGTCAGAATAAAGAAACAAGGATTCTAAGCTGCCTTCTAGCTCCCTTTCTGTTCTAGGGTCAATTTGATTGCAGATCTTATTGCAGCCCTTATCATAAGTTAAAGTAACCACGGGATTCTATTATTTTATGTCTCGTGAACAGTTCCCGAGGGACTTTTGTTATGGCCAGAGATTCCAGAGCACAGTGTGCTCCAACTTCCAGCTTTCACCAGGACACCCCATGTTCAGAGAGTGGAAGAATGGGTAGCATAAAGCCAGCTATGTCAGCCTTATGCCACTGGGGTATACCTTCTGGCAGAAGGCTCTCCAGCTGTCCATTTAGGGAAGCTTTATGTCCCCTTTATGTTGCTGGACAGTGCAACAGGTCCAAGAAACAGGCCTTTAAAAATAAATGTTTAAATATTTACGTTTTGTATTTGAGTCTCACATACACAAACAATGAAAGTTAGTTGTTCATTGAGCATTTTGAATATGTATAGCATTTTACAAAATATAATCTTTTCTACTAATACTCTTGTATAACTCCATGTTGCTTTTTACAGAACAATTGCAACACATATGGAAGATGAAGAAGAAAAGCATAGTAACTATCTAGATGCATTCAAGTTAGCTCAGAGAGCGGTATATGAAGGAGAAGAAGTGTTTAACAATATCTGGAGCTTGCTTCCAGGTCACCAGGTAAATGGGATACTTTTATTGTATGCAAAATCTGTTCAATTAGGATTACAGGTTGGACCTCTCTTGTCCAGCACCCTCAGGACTTGACCAGTCCTGGATGAGGGAATTTGCTGGACGAGGAGCGGTCCCCTGATACCAGCCCCTCAGCCTGCTGACCCTCCCCACTGTCAGCTCCTTCAGCATGGCTGGGCTGTCTGCAGGCCAGCCCCAGCCCCAGCTCTGCTGCTGGCCAGCCAGGCAGCTCCAGCCCCACTGCCAAATGGCAGGTTGTCCCATCAGGTTGCCATAGCCCCAGCCCCACTTCCATGAAACGTGTGGCCCGAGCGGCACTGATTCTGCTGGGCTGCTGTGTCTGGATTCCCCTCCTGGGATGCCGCGGCTGCAGCCCTGGCCCCAATGCTGGATGGCAGGCAGCCCCAATCATGCTGCAACCCCGCAGCCTCCCAGGCTGACACAGCGCAGCCAGACTTCCCCTTTTGGGCTGCTGTGGTCCGGGCCACACTGCTGAGCGGCAGACAGCCCCAATCACTCTCCTCCTAGCCTGTTGCGGCCCAGCTGCTAGTAGACTGGAAGGGTTGCACCGGGCTCCCAGCTACTGGCCCTTCTGCCCCGGAGCTCTCTCATCCAGGAACATCCGTTATTATACCAGGCTACGGATGGATGAGAGAATCCCAGATTTGAGAGGTGCAACTTGTATTATTAATTGTATTAAAGCAGTTCCTATAATCCCCAACTGAGATGGTGCTCCATTGTGGTGGGCAGAGTCAATGTCAGAGACAATCTCTACCCAAAGGAGTGTAGATTCTAAATAACCAAGACATAAAAGAGAAAGAAAGGAAAAAGGAGACAGAGAGATGAGATGACTTGTCCAAGGTCATACAACAGATATGTTTCCAGGCAAAGCTGAGAATTGAATCTAGCTCTCCCAACTCCCATTCCACTGCCCTGTTCACTAAGCACCACTGCCAGTCCTGTTTCCTGGGAATCTTGTTGTAAATATTTTACACCAATAAGCATTCTTTGTAAAAATTAAGAAATTAAATACTAGCATTGCAAATATATTATTTCTTTCGAAGAAAGCTAATTTCCTACTCATTTTTTCCGCATTTAATTCCAGTATTTATTCAGATACTAAAGAAATAAATGAGAAACAGAACTATCTGAATTTGACATAATTCTCACAAACCTTGACTATAAATCAATCAGAAATGTGAAACCCTGCATAATAAACTATAGTAAATGTGAAGAAGCAAAGGCAAATTAGGAATG
The DNA here is from genome assembly GCA_019425775.1 of Rafetus swinhoei. Lineage (NCBI taxonomy): Eukaryota > Metazoa > Chordata > Testudines > Trionychidae > Rafetus > Rafetus swinhoei. Next base: position 30,479,130 of record CM033447.1, on the reverse strand, counting down.
TCAACTAATAGGAATTCTAAAAGATAAACCATGGTTTCACTCACACCTTTCAAAAGAAAAAATATGACATTACAATGAAAAATCATAACTTGGACAAAAAAAACTATAAGGAATTTGTACAGACATTTTTTGATCAGACTGTAAATCAGTTCACCAGAGTTCAGTAAATGATGTTAGATAATGAAAATAAAAAAGTTGCATTGAAAATTTTGAAGAAGCACAGGATAAATTTGTCACAAAATTAAAATACTTTATTTTATGCTTTATATAAGGCAGAAAACATTTTATATATGAAACTGAATTTTCCATTTATTTTAAATACTCTAAATATCATGGGTCAGATTCTTCAGCCCACTCTGCTTCCTTTGTGCCACCTGAGTACTCACAATGTGAGTAGGGGCTGGTCATAACTACCAGCTAGAAACACAATGTAATGGCCATAAAGCAGGCATAGGTAGCTCCTGCACCTCCCTCACTGCAGGCCCCAGTGCAAGCCAGGGATCCTAGCTAGCAGATCTCTGGGAACTACTTATAGCTGCCAAAAGTTACAGTAGATGCCAGGGCTGTTATAATATGAAGTTGGCAGGGGCAAAAAGCCCAAACCAAACTTCCTTCAGCTTCCTCCACTATAGATAATCTCCTCCCCACATACACACACCCCTTCTAATTTGTTAGGTAAAAATGAATTTAGGTAGTTCAAAAGGATTATAATATTTACCCTATCCAAATATTATGCCTGATTTTGATTGATATTTAAAAGCCTTTTACCAGAAGAACACACGAAACCAAGTTTTCCTATTAAATACCAAATCTTCAGTTTGTCACTTCCTTTTCATTGTGAAATGAGAAGCAAAATACTTAGTTTACTTCTGCGAAACTCTAATGAAGAGTTCACAGCAAGTTATTGCATGGCACTCTAGCTGTGAGGCACACTGACACTTCTTTGTGCCACATAGTTTGTTTATACAGAGTGTAGCATTGCACATGTATAACTGAGAGCAGAATTGATCTTTAGCTCAGAGTAAATATTTAGCTCAGAAGTCTGATGGACTGATTGATCAAAGTGATGTAAAGATAGACTTCCTCTCAATTTTCTTATATTTCAGATTCGAAATACTAGTATTCCATTAATGAGACGTCTTGCTAATATGAAGCTAAGTTTAGTGGAAATTAATTTGGAGATTCTTGATCTTGTGAATGCTGAAAAAAAAAAGAAAGAACTGAGAGAAGGGTCACTTAATCAAATTGTTGAAGACTTTGTCAGGTTAACACCTGATAGTGCTTCTGTGGAACAGGTAATTACATATGATCCTTCCTATGTTTCAGCTATAAATGTTATATTTAAAAAATCCTTGTGTTAGCCTAGAGGAATCTCCTTTGCAGATCATCTTCTTGTGATTAATAACTGCTAAACAGGAGAAAGGGCCTTTCATTTGAATACTGGGGCACACATCATTGAAGTATGGACTTTCACTAGGTTGTTATGACCTTGGCCATTCTCTGTGCCAAAAGGGTTTTGTCTCTCCAAGGCAAATGCTTCAGGATGATTGTGAGGAGCAAGTGTTGAGGGAAATTGAGCTGTATCATCACTGAACAACATTTTCCCCATTAAAATACACTCTTTTCACCATCCAGACTATGATTGCAGATTTGTAGTTCTTCCTTAAGTGCTGCCATTTTCCATCTCTCCCTAGTTGGGGGAACAGCAGTGCAGTGAAGCGCTGGCCTGGAGGCCCTCCCACACCCAATTCCCTCACTCCATGTGTGTTCCTATAACCTCCTTCCCTCCCAGATCCCCACTCCCTAGTGCCTTTCCTTATGGTGAACATCCATGGTCTGGAAAATTCCATAATTCAGCATAGCCTATTTCACAAGGTTGCAAGATAAAAGAGGTTCACGTGTAGTATTTCAACACTCGCAATAAAACAGATTTATTTCATTTTCTGTTATTGTTTCAAGGATCAAAAAAGGGTAGAATAGAGCTCAAACTATCTATTTTTTCAGAGAAAAGGAAGTTAAATGAGGTTGAAGAATTAGTTATTAGGCTTCACATGCAACCCCAAAACCAAATATTTCAAACTAAAGGCCAATATAAATCTATGAATTATTGATTTGCTCATAACCTCTTAGAGGACATTTATTTTATGTATGAAAATGTGACCTGATTTAACATATTTTTGATTTTACCAGGAATGGATAAACATAGCACGGACTGTGGGTCACATTGCGTTGGCTCAGTTAGCAAGTCTACAGAGTCTTTGTGTAGGATGTCCTGATGTCAAATCCAAGTTCCTGTATCTCACTGGAAAAGCTCTGCGTTTACTTGCAGTTAAAGTGGACCCCTTAAATTCAGATATTTACTGGAATGAAAATGTTACGGTATGAATTTGGTTCTAAATTAATATTATTAAATATATATTGATAGTAAATGTTTACTACAATGTTGATCTTTATGTTAATGTTTTTTTAATGGAAGGATAGATAGTGCAAATTGCTCACAGCCTACAGTAAAAGGTGCCTTGCCTTCTCTAGAGCTCCCAGATGCACACCTTTCCTGTGTTCCATAGTCCCATGTGGCTGGCCACCTCTGCTTAGACCTGCTTCCTCACTCCCTTTGTGATATGTTCCTGAGGGGTTGTCTAAACAAGTGGTTAGTGCAGGGCAGGCTGAAAAGTAAATCTGTAACACAGTAGCATGCCATGCACTAACTGACCATGTGAACCCTCTCTACCACACACTAAGGGCTCATCTCGACTACAGGGAACAGTCGAAAAAGGATATGCAAATTCTTCAGGAATTTGCATATCTTCTTCCAATCGCACTTTTGAAAGCGGAGAGTAGTTTAGACGCAGCTTTTTCAGCGAAAAATGAGGTTTCCGTGGCTTTTCAACAAAGGGGAGGGCTCGCAGAAAAAGCCACATCTAAACTACTTTCACTTTCGAAAGCACCGCTTTCGACTGTTCCCCATAGTCTAGATGAGCCCTTGAAGTTCTCTAGTGTGCTTTGATCTAATCCACTTTCAAATGGGAATAGGCCATTGCACACAAGTTAACTTAGGTATGTCTACACTTGCAGCCTAATTCAAACTAGGGCTGCAAATGTAGGCATTCGGAATTGCAAATCAAGCCCGGGATTTAAATATCCCGTGCTTGATTTGCATGTCCCCAGCCGGGCGCCATTTTTTGAAATTTACAAGCCCGGACTAACTGCCCGCCTCTACACGCGGCAGGGAAACGGGCATTCGAAATAAAGCCCTATTTCAAACTACCTGTTATTCCTCCTGCAATGAGGTTTAACAGGTAGTTTGAAATAGGGCTTTATTTTGAACGCCTGTTTCCCTGCCGCAGACGCTGAGCAGTTAGTCCGGGCTAGTCAATTTAAAAAATGGCACCCGGTTGGAACATGCAAATCAAGCGCGGGATATTTAAATCCCGGGCTTGATTTGCTATTCTGAATGCCTACATTTGCAGCCCTAGTTCGAATTAGGCTGCAAGTGTAGACATACCCTCAGTGTTCTGTGACCAAATCCATATGAATAGTTATTGCATGGCACCTTAGTTACACTGTAGATTTATATAGCAGCTTGCCACTGTCTGTGTAGATAAGTCCTGGGGGAGAAGGGGAGACTTAGCAGTTCATGCATTCCCAGAGCACAGAGTATAAACTTTTGTTTACCTTTTAAATACAGTGTGCACTGAGAAGAACACTTCTATGCATGTCTGTATGGGCCAGGCAGAATGTGATTCTGAATGAACATATATAAAATGCAATGAATGTTATTTTATAAATTCAAGTTTACATCTTTTTACAGTGTTTTGACCACTGGTAGAAAAGAGTTGAGCCTCTTCAAATCCTGAATAAAAATGTTAATGAGAACTGAATTGGGCAGAACATTTACCAGATTGCCAAAATATTGGTGTCAGGGACTGGAGGAGAAGGCTTTCTTTAACTCTTTCACCATTAGTTGCCCACTACATTACTGTGTAACACAGTGTTTCCTACCTTGTAATTTTTATCACATCTTTTATTGTATTTGCTACTTTCCTTAAAGCCCTGGCTCCTGGAGTCAAGGGAATATGCAAGAATCTCAGTTTTCATTTAAAAATATAAAAGTAAGGTTTTAGCTCTCATAGTTGTAGATAGAAACTTGAAAATGTATACCCTAATTCTCAAAACCTAGAAGGCAAATATTTTTTTTTTATCTCATGATATTTAAGACAGTCTTGTGATACCTGGGATCCTAACTCAGGATTTTTGAATGCTTAAGAACAGAAAAAATTTGCTAGTTCACTTATTATTATAAAGGCATTATTGTGGTGAGATGTAACCTCTCTCCATTTTTAAAGTTGAAATTAGCTGACTTTTGTCCAGCTGAATTTTACTCTTCCTAACTTTCAGAACTATAATTAATCCACTTACATTTTAGTGGGATAGATATATTAATGAATCCTCTCTGTTATTGTTGTGTAGGAAGAAATTATATTGAAAACCATGAAGCCTCCCACAACCAAAGCAGAATACAATGAATGTGAAATGACAAGTAGCAGTTCTCCAATTAATAAAAAACAACATGATGAGCATAGGAAGAAAGCAAATGAATTAAAGGTATTTTATATTGATATTTATATAAATAACTTGAGAGCTTCCTTTTTATGAAGTGATTGCTATGCCAGGAGCTGATTAGCCTCAAGGGTAAGGTATTTTTAGCAAATGTAACAGAATTCACTCTTACAGACAATTAGTATTTTAATACTAAAGCTTTTACTTAAATAACAAAAATAAAGATGCATATAGAAAGTAGGGTTGGCAAGCTGCCAAAGGAATATTGTTTCAAATACAAATTACAACACCTATTAGCCTTTTCTTTCTCATCTCCCCTTCTCTCCCTTCACATTTTCCTCTTACCTGCTTTCCCCATCTCCTTGGTTGCTGCAGGTTACTTAGCCTCTTCTTCTCTAAATAGCTGTCATTTGGTTTAATTTGTATTCAGAAATGAGTTGGAACAGTCTGGAATTTACACACTGTACAGTAAATAAAAAAGTTAAATATAAATGTGCCTGATCTTGTAAAAACTTTGAATTGTAGGAGAGGAAAGCCTTTTGAGGACAAGGGAGAAATGATACTAAAGAGTTTTTAGCTTGTCTATGTATGTACAATCCCATATTCTTTACTTTGGCACATTTTTGGTGCATTCTTGTTCTTAAACATTCTGAAGTTCTTCTTCGAGTGATTGCTCATGTCCATTCAACTTAGATGTGTGTGCTTGCCACATGCACCGGAGCCTGAAGTTTTTCCCTCAGAAGTACTCATAGGGGACTGCTCAAAAGAGAAACTGCTGAGCGACAGTTCATCTGCAAATTTGACACCATCAATTTAGTGTCAAAGACTGTGAATGGCTAGCCAAATACAAAAGCAGTTTCTCCTCTCTTGGTGTTCACACCTCCACATCAGCTGCTAGAAGTGGGCCTCATCCTCCCTGACTGAATTGACCTCGTTATCTCCAGCCTTACTCTTGATTGGTACTCTTTTCTTATGCCTATATATTTATACCTGCCCCTGGAATTTCCACTACATGCATTTTGCCCACGAAAGCTTATGCTCCAATAAATCTATTAGTCTATAAGGTACCACAGGACTCCTCGTCACTTTCATAGGGGACTGGAGCTGGCACCCTCTGGAGTGGTGCCCTCATGGCATCGTATGAGAGTCAAAACTGGCTCTCCCCACCCTCTGTTTTTTCTTGCCATCAGTGACAATGCTACTACAGTTGGACTCTTCATACATTCTTTTGTGCATAATTTTCCTTTAGTTGTAATTACCCCAGTTAGTATAGAGACTTGTTAAGTTCCACTTGGAACTTTGCCGTGAGACAGGGCAGGCTTCAAGCCATGCGATCATTGTAAGAGACCCTGCCCATTAGTGATCCACACATTAGTTATTTACGTTATTTACTGTACTTGGGTGAAGATCACATCAGTGAAGAGTACAAGACTTGCAGGTCCTTAAGGCCCAGGACAAAAAAAGAGCGAGAAATTTGCTTGAAAGCACTCCTTATGGAGTTTGCCCTCACACAAATGACAGAGCAGTGCTCCAACTCAATGCCAAACACCCTAACCTTGGTGCACAGCACTTCCCTGATACTATACATAAGTCAGCATTGGTACCCTTCAGTGGCTCCAACGAAGAAGCCTAAGAAGATGGGGAAAGGAGGATCTCCATTGTCCTGTAAGGGGAAGGACAAGTCTGGGGGAGATAAAGACCTTACCCCAGATAACTCTCCACCCCAACCTGGCTCCTGGGCCCCAGCTCAAGCCAAGTGGAGTAGCCCAGCCCACTCTCTGCTGGTACCCCAGACAAGGCTGTAGATTCTCACCAACTCCAGGTGCCATCTACACCATGATGATGCTCCCAATGCTGCCTGCCCCGCAGGCCCCAGATCTTGGGATAAGCCCCGAATAGGACAACCTCGGTCCCCTCCAAGGCAGTGCTCTCCATTGCAGAGGGTCAGTCGCCAACCATCACCCCCTCATACCTGGCACACTTCTTATCAAGGCAGGCAGAAGCCACTCAGCCCCTACAGTCTCCGGACTTTGCTCTGTTCATAGTCTGGGGGAGGGATAGCTCAGTGGTTTGAGCTTTGGCCTGCTTAAACCCAGGGTTGTGAGTTCAATCCCTCTAACTGTGGCCAGGGTTTGTTTCCACCTCCTGGGCCACATAGCAGTATAAAGGTACATGATGTATCACTCAAAATGCAACCCCTTCAGCAATGCCTGGCAAGACTCTACTCCCAATCCAAACCCCACCTGGAAAGGATTGTGACTGCCTGCAAAAATAGCTCTCTCAAATTGTGGTCCAACCTCAGAAATGACCTGGAAGGCATTCCATTTCACAGAGCTCCACCATTGACAGAGTGTGGTCTTTGGAGATGACATACATAAATGTCAAGGACCTCAGGATGGTGTGCAGGCCTTCTTCCTCATCTGGAAGGCAGAATGGTCAAGGTCTCTATTCCCTATAGCAACAAGCAAAGGGAGCTCAATCCTATCCCCAGAGGCACTCTGAATCTGAGACTTTTGCATTGGCCCCAGAATCCATCTCAAAGCTTATCACCTCCTCCTGAGGACCAAGAACATGCTGGCAGATTGCCTGAACAGGAACTTCTCCACTCACCATAAGTGGTTGCTACACCTGGAGCTGTGTCTAGACTACACCTCTCTGTCAACAGAGAGATGTAGATTAGGCATGTCGAAATTGCTAATGAAGCAGGGATTTAAATATCCCACGCTTCATTAGCATAAACATGGCCACCGCTTTTTCGAAAAAAAAACAAAACAAAACGGCAGTCTAGACGTAGATCTGTCGAAAATAAACCCTTTTTCGACAGATCCTGTATTCCTCAAAAAATGAGGTTTACAAGATCTTTCGAAAAAGGGTTTATTTTTGACAGATCTGTGTCTAGACTGCTGGGGGTTTTTTCGAAAAAGCTCCATTTTAAAAAAAAAGCAGCAGCCATGTTTATGCTAATGAAGCACAGGATATTTAAATCCCTGCTTCATTAGCAATTTCAACGTGCCTAATCTACATCTCTCTGTCGACAGAGAGGTGTAGTCTAGACATAGCCTGGAAGTGGTCTATGCAATCCCCACAGGTGGGGAACTCCCCTAGTGGATCTGTTAACCACCAGACAGAACAGGAAGTGCCACTACTTCTGTTCCAGGCATGATGGGAACAAGGGTTTCTGATCCAATGCCTTCCTTGTCTCTTGGACAGGAGACCTCGTGTATGCCTTTCCTTCAGTCCCTCTCAGTTCTAACAAAGATCAAGCAACATAAAGCTCAGATTATCATGGTCACTGTGGCATGGCCGCACCAACATTGGTACATTGATAAGTTTGGCAATGTTCCCTCTGTGGCCCCTGCCAGACAAGCATATCCTGCTCTCTCAGAATCACAGTCTCCTCCTGCTTCCTTCCACCTAGTTGTGTGGAAACTACATGTCTAAATCCCATAGAGAAGACCTGTTCACAGGGGAATCCAGCAGGTCCTCCTCAAGAGTAGAAAGCCCATCCATTAGGTAGGTGTACCAGGTAAAGTGGGCAAGGTTTTCCCAATGGGCAATTGAGCAGAGTATCTCCCCCTCACATTCGACATTGCATGACATGACTGCATGACAGAACCTGCACATTCTTCTATTAGGGTGCATTTGACCTAGCATACATTTTTGCTTTCCACTGGCTGGTCCAAGGCCGGTCGGTTTTTTTGCACTCCATGACAGACAGGTTTCTGAAAGGTCTTGAGAGGCTCTTTTTGTATGTTATTTCTCCAGTCCCTCAGTGGGATCTCAGTCTTGTTCTCTCTAGACCAAGGGTCAGCAAGAGGCGGCTAGCAGGCCGAATCCAGCCTGCCAAGCTGCCGGATCTGGTCCACAGCCACCTCGCCGACATCCTTACTACCGAGCAGGAACAGCCACTTTAAACAGCAGGCTGCTAATTGCTCTGCAAACTGGGCAGGGAGGAGAAAGCTTTGCGCACTCTCCCCACCCCCTAGCAAAATTGCAAACTCCCATTGGCCAGTTTCCAGCCAATTGGAGCTAATAAATTTTGCTGAAGACAGTGGCAAAGAATGAAACCTTCTCATTCCTCACTCCCCTTTCCTTCTCCCTCCCTTCCTCTATTCCTGTGCCGGAGCAGAGCCACATGGAGCAGCTTGCCTAGCATACAGGCACGGAGTCTGCAGAGCTGGTGGCTGGGAGCTTCTTAGGTAAGTGCCTCCCAGCCAGTCTGCCTCTGGCACCCCACCCCCTATCTCTCCCCAACTACCTGCCCCAGTCACTACCCAAACTCTCTATCCCATCTCCCCACCTCCTCCAGGTTACAACTCCCTCCCAGACCCTGCACATCCTCCTACACTCCTGCACCCCCTCCGCCAGGCAAGAATCCTCTCCTGCACCCCATTCCCCTGCCCCACGTCACCACCCAAACCCTCTACACCCCCTTCCCCCCTTCTCCAAGGTCAACTCCCTCCTGGACCCTGCACCCTAACCCTACCCCCCTTGCCCCAGGCCAGAATCCTCTCCTGCACCCATAATAAACCTCCTGGACCCTATAACCCAAGCCCCTGCCCCAGATTATAACCCCTTCCTTTAGCTAAAGTCCCTCTCAAACCCTACACTCCCTCCTGTACCCCAGTGCTCTATCCCAAGCTCCCTACTATACCCCACCCTCTGTCCCAGACCTTGTGCCCTCTCTAAAGAAGTGCAGCCCTTGACTACTTACCAAAATCTTGGAGTGGCCCCCCCATTAAAAATTATTGCCCACCCCTGCTCTAGACACATGGGGCCACGCTTCAAGCCTTTGGACTGCTGTTCCCTGCAACACTTATTGTGGAAGGTTACCTTCCTAGTGGAGGTAACATCAGTGAGGAAGGTCTCCAAATTATGTGCTCCCATCAGGACATATTTCATCTTTCATATTCCATATTTCATCTTTCATAAGTACAGGGTGCAGCTCTGACCTCACTTGGCATTCCTTCTGAAGGTGGTGGGCTTTTCACATGAGCCAGGATATGTTCTTTCCAGTCTTCTACATCATATCCCTTAAGAACAACAAGGAAAAAAGTGTCTTCATGCTCTGGATCTGACAGACAAGTCAATCCAACTTTTCATCTTCATAGCGGATAGGATGAATGTCACCTGATGTCCATGCAGAGGATTTCTCACTGGATCACCTCGTGCATGTGGCCATTTTATGACTTGGAGGGAACCCCACAACTGCCGATCATCAGGGCCCACTCAATCAGAGCTCAGGTGTCCTTGGTGGCATTCCTGGGGCACGTTCCAATGCAGCACATCTGTGAGGCTGTGACATGATCTTCAGTGCACATGTTCACATCTGACAGTGCCATTATGCAACAGGCAAAGATGATGCTGGTTTCAGCATAGCTCTGTTGCAATCACATGTCTGTGAAAGCATATCCACCCCTGAAGATATTGCTTGGAGTCACCTAAGTTGAATGGACAGGAAGAAGAGAAGATAGTTACCTCTTTCCATAGCTAGTATTCTTCAAGATGTGCTACTCATGTCCATTCTACATCCTGCTCTCCTTTCCCACTGTCAAAGTTTCCAGCAAGAAGGAACTGAGGATGGAGTGGGAGCTGACAGTGCCCTTAAACCATGCCATTGGGGTGTCACTCCAGGGATTATCAGTACCGATCCCCTCTGGTACTGCTGAGGGGAAAACCGCTGGCACTGGTGCAAGTGGCAAGCACGCATACCTAAGTTGAATGGGCATGAGCAATACATCTTGAAGAACACCAGTAATGGAAACAAGTAACTGTTGGTCTTCTTCAGGAGATGTCCCTGTGGGTGCTCCACTATTGGTAATGGGTGGTCCCCCGAGCTGCAGTTGAGAGCTTTTCTTAGCAGTTGACAATTGGGTTGCACACATGCAGGAGGCACCTCGCACCACTGACAGTTTGGCACCTCGCACGGCAGCCCGACCACCCCTTCAGTTCCTCTTCAATTGCCCTCGGTCGCGGATGGAGCTCTAACCTCTCTTGCCTCAGGCATTTTGTCTCTTCACACATACTTGTTACTTAATTGCTTTTCGTTCTGAGCTATTGTCCTTAATTGACTACTAGTTACAACTAAAAAGCGAACGGCAAAGAGAAAGGACAAGCTGTCCTAGCCTCGGTCCTGATGGACCACTGCAGGGACGGCATCTTTAATCTCTCTCAGAATCTGCTTCACTCTTTCGGCCTGGGCTCTTAAAAAAAAATCAGAGTGAGTGAGGAAAGGAGAATAAGGCAGACTGAGATTCAGTATTAGTCAGCTATGCCCAGACCTACAGGCTTTAAGAAATATTTAAAATGTAATGAGTCCATGCCAGCTTCTGATGGACATGAGGCATGAATAAGGTGTTTGGGAGGAGCCCATGCCCCCCTAAAATGTGACCATTGCAAGAGCCTCATGGCCAGGGCCAGGAAGGACTGTGAAATGCAGCTCCAAATGATTTTATTTGAAAGGGTGCTGCAACCATCAAATGAGCCTGAACCACCGGCAAAGCACGGAGACCTGAAACACAGGTGTGCGTCTCAGTTGCCTCATGAACAGAGCAGGGCAAGAGCCTCTCTGGCCAGATCACTGCTAGCAAAGCCGTCCCCCAGGCTAACTGCCGGGAACACCTTACACATAGCAGCGAAGCCCGCTGCCACAGCTGCAACCCGCACTAGCTCGGAGCTCGTGCTCATGTCAATGGTACCACATGGGCCGTGCAGGCGAATCACAGCACTGCTGCAGCTGGCACCGGAGCATTCGGTGCCATGGAGGAGCACGGGACCGCTTGCGAAACGGCCCTACAAATCCTTGGCACCGCCTCCTCCTGAGCCATCATCACCTGCAGAGAAGCCCTCTCCACCGGAGGCTTTAACACAGCTGCAACAGCATAACAGCACAGGGCAAACTGAAGCCAATTTCACCTTAACAGCTGAAACCTTCAACCGTCAGCTGAGCTCATCCCCCACAGCTAGCTGACTCCCCAGGTTCATCCTCACATGGCACTAAACCCCTGCTGAAACAGAGGAATGTTGCAGTTACTGAATATGATCAGAGGAGCACTTTCTCCTCTCAACATTCATCCCAACTACATCTCATCAATTTCAGCAGTACCATGAAAGACCTCATTATTCTCATTGGTACTCAGAATGGCAGTATCCTCCTCCCTATTACTCTCCCTAGTGGACACCGTGGGACTATTGGGAGCTACGCAGACACTGTCCAATGAGTACAATTGTCTCACCTAGGAGACTCTCACCAGCTTCTCCATCTCACACCCTCCCACCTTCTCTGGACTCGGAAGAAGATGAGGAGGGTCACATTCCTAATGGGGAGAGTGTCACATAAGACCAGCAGACATTAGAGGATAATTCGTCCCCATCCCTCGAGAACACTGTAGTACGAGAAACATCAAACTGCTTGGACAACCTCAGACAATTCCAAGAGCTTTTTAAAAGAGTAGCTACCAGCCAGGAGGTTCAACTCCAGGAAGTAAAAGAGAAACAATGTTGCCTCTTAAAGAACATTCACCCATCCTCTCAAGGAAGAATTGCTCTTCCTACTGATGAGGCAATAATGGAGGTATCCGTCGACATTTGGCAGACACCCACCTCCATCCAACCAACCTGCAAGAATGCATACAGAAAGTATTTTGTCCCCCCCAAGGACCTGGCTTTCCTTTTTTCCCATCCCCAGCCAAACTCACTGGTGGTAGATGCTGCGACCCAACGCTCCAAGGCTCTTCAGATCAAATCTGCGAGCAATGAAGAAGAGTACAAGAAGCTAGACATCTTTGCAGGAAGATCTACTCATCAGCCACACTGCAGCTTAGAATAGCAAACTATTCTGCACTGCTAGCTAACCATGACTTCGACAATTACTCTAAGTTGGCTGAATTCATAGACATCTGCCTGATTCCAAGAGGCCCATTCTCAGGGCAATCATCCATGAGGGGCACACTATTGCCCGTACTGCTCTACTAGCAGCCATAGATGTTGCTGACACAGTGGCCAGAGCAACAGCCACAGTAGTCGTGATGAGGAGATCCTCATGGTTATATTCAGCAGGGGTGTGGAAAGAGCTACAGATGAAAAAGGAGGCCCTCCCTTTCGATAAACAAAAGCTGTTCACAGTGAACACAGATGAGATCCTGCACAGCAGCAAGGACTCTCACACCATGCTTCGCATCCTTGGCATGTACACACCACCATACCAAAGAAAGAGGTACACTCCCTACAACAGAAATAGGGACAGCTATTACAATCGCCCTCAGCAAAGGCCATACAAGTACAACCGATCCATCCAGCGGCCCCAGAGGAAGCGCCCACCTCAAGCACACTCCTCCAGATCACAGACCACCAAACAGCAGATTTGAGGAATTGGTCGAGGGTTTGCCTGACCTCCCTAATCATCTAGTGTCAATAAGTCAGAAACTCATCTTTACCCACAGATTTATGCCCCTTTTTCCAACACTGGGGCTTGGTAACATCAGATCGATGGGTGCTAGAGATCATCCACACGGGATACTCCATACCCTTCACGTCCCTTCCCCCCACCTCCCTTCTTCCCCCATCCCTCTTCAGGGAACCCTCTCACAAGACTCTTCTCAGGCAAGAAATCGACTGCCTACTCCGGATAGGCGCAGTAGAGAGGGTATCCAAACCCTACAAAGGAAGAGGGTTCTATTCGACCTACTTCTCACCCAAAAGGCTACAGGGGTTTGGAGGACGATTTTGGATCTTCTCAAACTAAACAAATTCCTATGCAAACAGCTTTTCAAGATGGGCACAGTAGCTTCAATAATTCTAGCACTGGACAAAGGGGACTGGTTCGCAGCCCTCGACCTACAAGACGCATACTTCCACGTCACAATACGTCCCTCACACAGACATTACCTCCAGTTCATGATTGGGGATGACCGTTTTCAGTATACAGTTCTCCCCTTCGGACTTTCTTCGGCCCCCCCACGTTCTCTCGAAGGTACACTTGAAGTTTAACTGGTTAACCAGTTAAACAGGATTTTACATCCCTAAAATAAATAAAACCAAGCATTTCTGCCAAGATTGTATTGATCAAAAATGCATCAATAATGTATTTATGTAATTTAACAAATATTTTAATGTAGTATATTTTTATTTTTGTTATTTAGAGAAAACAGATTTTGGCCCAAAGATACTTCTCTCAATCCAATGAAGTTTTGCTTCAGTGCATGAATGTTGCATTCAGTAACAACATAATCGATAGCCTGGCTGCTGCTAGCCTTGAAATTATTGAATGCATTGGACGATTTGATCAGGTTTCAAGTAGCCAGTTTTTGGCCCTTCATCAGGTAACACCACTGCTTCTTATGTCCCTGTACAATATTAAAAAAGAGCTTTGAGTAACATAAGTAAATTTGACAAGTGACACTAACCCACTAAGTAAGAGCGAGGTAGTGGTATTAATAATAATAATTAAATATACAACGTTTGCTGCTTTTAGTGATCACTGTATTATTGACATATGACTATTATAAAACCTTGATAATTTTCATAGTATGGACTTCAAGTTTTCACTAGAAGATGCCATTATTTTATCATTTTACAGTGCATAAAATACCATGATAAAACAAAATGAAAGAAAGCTGTACTGCAATTAAAAGAGCAATTCTACCCTCTAAAGCAGGGGGGAGCAAGATAGAGTCCCGAGGCCGGATCTGTCCCGCCAAGCCGTTTGATCCAGCCAAGAGCCACCCTGCCGTTCCCCCACCGCAGTCCAATCGAGACCTGGGGGGCTGGGAGAGCGCCCAAAGTCTCCTCCCCCAACCAGGGGCACGCAGCACCAGAGGGAACCACCAGTTTTTCAAAATGGCTGGCAATTCCCTCTAGGCACTCTGAACCCCTGGCAGGGTAGGGCAGGGGGCAAGAGACTTTGGGCTCTCCCCCGCTCCCAGGCCCTGATGTTTTGGAGGCAGGGGGAGTGCACCAGCTGGCAGTTCTCTCTAGGCATTGCACACCCCTGGGAAGGCAGGAGCGGGGGGCAAAGACTTTGCATGCTCCCCTGCCTCCAGGTCAATTAGGGCCTGGGGGTGGGGAAGCACATGAAGTCTCCTCCCCCCCGCCAGGGGCGGGCCGGACCTAGAGGGAACAGCCCCCTTCTGCCCAAGGCCCTGCCCCTTCCACCCAAGACCCCATCCCTTTGGGGGCAGCCTGCTATCACTTCCCAAAATTGTGAAGTGGACCCCTGCAAAAATTATTGCCCACCCCTGTTCTAAAGTAAAAATGGCTGGATTTCAGGAATTGTGAAAGTGATGCCCTTAGTTCCTGCATTCATTGTGTTAAAGCAGATTGGAAATTTTTGCCTGTACATTTGGTTTATTAGATTGATATCTACATCAATATGTGATACCCTATGCATTTTTGACCATTTTCCAGTAACTAATTTTTGGGCTTCCAGAAGGTGGCTTATAACTGACTTCTTCTAGTTACTTTCTTTTTATAGTTACTAGATACTGAATTTCTGAAATAAATTTCTGCACCCCTTTGGAAGTACTCTTCTGACACAATCCAAGTGAAGTGAGACTGTTTTGGAGGCTCAGGCTCCCTTAAACTCATTAGAACTATCCCCAACTTAGGGCAGAGAGGAGCATTCTAACAATCAGAACTGATGGAGAGATCAATTTCAGAAAGGAAATAAATAGCTAAGAATCTTCCAGTCCTCATAATTTATCACCAAAGCTTTTACAATGTATTGTAATTGTAAATAATGTTAATGTATTTGCCATGTCATTTCACTTTCATATAGCAAGCTTTTTCAATAACTATCTGTGTGAAACTTTTGGGAAAACAAACTAATATTAAAATATTACAGAGCTGTTCATCGTCTATGATGATGAAGGATATTCTGCTAGCAGCCACTTCTGATACTAGCAGCTCTCAGCTGGCAGCACTGTTGCATCTTCAGCATCATTTAAAACAAAAGGGAGACATAACCAGTAATCTTCTAAAAAATGTGGAGCAGAGGCTAACTGCTACCTCAAAGGTAACTTTTTCAAGAGTACTATGGAGTAGAACACAGTTGTTCTGAAGCAAAATAATGACTCCTCCTTTTAATATCTTTGACCCCGGTCCTATAAACACTTTCATATGTGTTCTTTTCTAGGCATGTGAATACTTCCTTTGACTTAAGCGAATGTTAATCATATTATATGTGTTTACAAGATTAGAGCTGTGGTCTGCTCTTTTGTTTAGTAGGCATAATGTTTGCCCTGGAAGATGTTATTCTTTCTACCAAATTATACATTATTATGTATAATATTTGTATGTATCATAGTCTATACAGTTCTTTTTACAGAAGAATACAAATTGTCCAGGTATATATTCCTATGGAAATGCTTAAAATGCTTTTAGAAAATAAAAATGTTGAATTGAAGTAGTTCGCTTTCTTTGCTACTCATGATAAAAATTGGTTTCAACATTTGATAGTTTTTAGGTTGATATGCAGTGTAGTAGGCAAATAAGTCATATTAATGTTAACCAGGAAGTATTGCTTTTACTTCATTTATTGTGTGCTGTGCTAAAATATTCTTTTCTCTAAGTGCATTTTGCAAAAAGTAGTGCCTTGGGTTTTTGAACTACAGTATTATAGATCAGTCACTTGATGAATGCACTGAAAGTGTTGTTCATAAAAAGATATGAAAAGTAATGTCAATTTTAAATTATATTACAGGCATGGGGAAATCTCTGTGTTTTTGCTCAACATTTTAACATCATAAATGAATTGCCATCAAACTTCCGTATAATCATTCTCCAACATTCAAGTGACAGGTATAAAATTTTATTAGTTTTTTTTAATTTTATTTTCCTTTTCCAAGTTATTTCAGCTGCTTTTTACATTTTACTTATCATTATTTTGATTTTATAATTTAGAGTAAGTGAGCAAGTTCAGAAAAAATAACTGACCAAAACTCAAACATGAACTTGAAGTCAGTTTTAAGTTTCCACAATTCTCTGTCTTTCTGTTCCTCATGGTGGACAGAAGAGAGCCAAAATCTTTAGAGTGGTCCACAAAATTCCATTTGGCAGCCTCCATGTTTTACTCTGCATCCCTCTAGAGATGGTTGGAAGAATAAGACTCTCTGATTGAAGGACCACATGTGTTTATTAGCGAAAGTCTTTTAACAGGTGTAGCAACAAAAGAACCTTTTCCCCAAGCTTCCATAGATACACTTGGATGTTTTTGCTTACAGCTCGGCAGATTGTTTTTACCTTTCTTCTGCTCCCTAATGGAGATTTTTTCCCCCTCTCCATCCCCAGATCCCTAAGGATGTGCGTATACAGCATCTGGGAGAATGCTTTCCAATGCAGATAGATGGACTTGAATTGTCACATTATAAACAAAAATGTGTCTATGGTGGATTCGATTAGCCAGCCCAGTAAAATCTCCCCCACCACTCTGGGTACATATTCAGTCAGCTAGTTCAAGTTACTGCCAGTGGCCACAGTGCTATTTTTAGCATGCTATCTCAAGTTGAGCTTAGAGCATCTGTCTAGCCACTCTGGGAAGCATCCTGCCAGATGTCATGTAAACATACCCTGAGAAAGTGGAGGGAGTCAAGCAAATTAGTGCAACAATTTAAAAGACCATCAGTGTAAGGATGGATAAGCCGTGCTCATTGATCTGACTCTACATCTTTAACAATTTTGAGTAAGTGTGGCTCATTGTCCTTTGATCAGTTTACCTATTCTGACAAAATCATATGAGCTAGGTGCTGGTCAGCCACTTGTATGTATATCTTTGCAAATATAAAGGGAGAAGCAATAGTAGCCAGCCACTCCTGTAGTCTACTTGGGTACATCTAGATTGCGGCGCTATTTCGGGTTATGTCCGATATCCCAAAATAGCATTTTCTGTGTCTTTACAGCATGCCTGTTATTTCAAAATGCAATTGAAGTAACGGGTGTGCTATTCTGATGTCCCGGTA
Source organism: Rafetus swinhoei (assembly GCA_019425775.1). Taxonomy (NCBI): domain Eukaryota; kingdom Metazoa; phylum Chordata; order Testudines; family Trionychidae; genus Rafetus; species Rafetus swinhoei. Next base: position 30,461,617 of record CM033447.1, on the reverse strand, counting down.
AACCTCGTTCCATGAGTTTTAAGGTAGTTGTCGGAATAGCGGTCTATTTCAAAATTTGGCACTGTGTAGACAGCCCCAAATTTCAAAATATACTATCTCGAAATAAGCTCGAAATAAGCTACACAATTTGTGTAGATCAAATTGCGTAGCTTATTTCGAGCTAGTGCCACAATGTAGACGCACCCCTTGAGAGAACAATTCACAAGATACTCCATGGTTCAATTCAATCCCATTTTTTTTCCAGTGTCTGTTAGCTTCCTTACGCTTGGGGATTACATACCTCAAAAGCAATCTGGAGTGAATCTGCGTGTTTGGCAGTCTCTGATTTGCCAGCTTTGCACTTGGTCTGTAAGATTTGGGCACTTGTCTGTGTTCAGGAGTGCTTAATACATATCTGGGCATCTGTGAGCATGTAATATTAGAGGGGAATTATTATTTTTGAAAGGCTGGAAGGTCTGAATATGTGAATAATCAAATATTTTATTCTATCTTTATTGCTTTCCATAGATCAATGTTGTATAGTGCAATGATTGTTAAGCAAAAACTCAGTAGCGGACAACAGAAAGGAAAACCCGTTCAACCAACGGGTGAGTGTCTCTGTTTAAAAATAAGGTGATGTTAGGACATACATAGGTCTCACTGTTGCATTCAGTACAGGAAAACCAAACTCATGTGGTCAAGCAACTGATATAATTTTAAGACAGTGTGTGCTAAGAGGTATAGTCTTATCTTGATACCTGGTAATTTATGCACATAAATTCCATTAATTCCAGTGGAAGTTGTATGCATGACAGATATGCTGTTTCTATGGTTATCACTAGTCCAAATTTACATTAAGCTAATTGTGCTCTTTTTAAGAGCCAAAAATTATCATAATCAGAAAAATAATTATTGCACACTTTTTATTGTTATGCCCTTTTTATAGGCCAGGCATGATTTTTGTGTTTTAAAGTATAATATGTCATAATAATAAATTGCAAATGCATTTTTAATAGCATGGGAGGAAATCATTTTTCTTGAAGCACCAGGGAATGTGCTATTAGATACTTGATACTCCTTCTGCTGCTCAGACTGTGAAGAGCTTCAAAAAGATCTCACCAAACGAAGTGATTGGGCAACAAAATGGCAAATGAAATTTAATGTTGATAAATGTAAAGTAATGCACATTGGAAAAAATAATCCCAACTATACATACAACATGATGGGGACTAATTTTGCTACAACTTCTCAAGAGAGAGATCTTGGAGTCATTGTGGATAGTTTTCTGAAAACATCTACTCAGTGTGCAGAGGCAGTCAAAAAAGGAAATAGAATAAACTTTAAAACAACTAATAGTCTAGCCTTAAAGACTAACAAAACATGTAGATGGTATCATGAGCTTTCGTGGGTGCAACCCACTCTTCAGATGAATGGAGTATTAAAAGTCCAGTTTCAAAATAAATAGGGGATGGGGCGGAGGAGGAAGAAGGTAGGGGGGGAAATAGTGAATTGGAATGTTCAATGTTACATGAAGCTGTTAGAGAATGTTCAAATTGTTCTTAAGTACCCATTGTTTGGTTGGTTAAGTCATTAAGATGTGGAAGGTAGCGTGCTAGCCAGGTAATGTCTTTATTCATACCTTTGTGATGGGTCCCAAACTTGTAAATGAAGTTAAGTTCCAACCCTTCCCTGTGATTTGGCTTGTGGAATTGGCCTGAAACAATAAGGTGACTTTGAGATCCATTAATGAGTGCTTGGGCAGGTTAAAGCCAAACAATGGGTATTTAAGAACAATTTGCACCTTCTCTATCAGCTTCTTGTAATGTGAACACTCTAATTCACTATTTTTCCCTTCCTTCCCCTCCCCCCCATCCCCTATTTATTTTGGAACTGAACTTTTAATACACCAATCATCTGAAGAAGTGGATTGTACCCACGAAAGCTTGTAACGCCATCTACATGTTTTGTTAGTGTTTAAGGTGCTACTAGATTATTCGTTGTTTTTTAAGTTTTTCCAGTTACAGACTAACTCAGCTACCCCTCTGAAGCAAATAGAATGTTAGGAATCATTAAAAAAGGGATAGAGACTAAGACAGAGAATATCTTATTGGCTCTATATAAAACCGAGGTACACCCACATCTTGTATACTGGATACAGATGTGGTCACCTCATCTCAAAAAAGATATATTGGCATTGGAAAAGGTTCAGAAAAGGGCAACAAAAATTATGAGGAGTTTGGAACAGTTCCCATATGAAGAAAGATTAAAAAGACTTGGACTTTTCAGCTTAGAAAAGAGGAGACTAACGGCGGATATGATAGAGGTCTATAAAATCATGACTGGTGTGGAAAAAGTGAACAAGGAAAAGTTATTTACTTATTCCCACAATATAAGAACTAGGAGTCACCAAATGAAATTAATAGGCAGCAGGTTTAAAACAAACAAAAGGAAGATTTTCTTCACTCAGCACACAGTCAACCTGTGGAACTCCTTGCCAGAGGATGTGATGAAGACTAGGACTTTAACCGGGTTCAAAAAAGAGCTAGATAGATTCATGGAGGTTAGGACACCATCCCTAGTGTCCCTAGCCTCTGTTTCTCTGGAAATGGATGACAGAAGAGGGATCACGTAATGATTCCCTGTTGTGTTCCCTCCCTCTGGGGCATCTGGTATTGGCCACTGTCAGCAGACAGGATACTGGGCTAGATGGTCTGACCCAGTATGGCCATTCTTATGTTCTTATGTTCATTCTGTCTCCAAGTTCAAATAGATTTATGTTACTGTTTTTCCTTGATTTTAATAATACTTAAATAGCTGTGCTATTATTTAATACTATATTTTATCTCCTTATATAACAGGAATATGCAAAGTGGATTATCAAAATATGTGGCTATATGGAAATTATGTTCTCATTTACTTTTTTCTTGTATTAGTGCGAGCTAAACTTTCTCGTTTTCCTGTGAATCCCGATAAAATCTTGATTTTGTTGGAAAAAGTACATCTTTACAAACAGGAAATGATGAATAGTATCCTCAGACAGGAATTACAAAAGGAATGTCATGGAGAGAAGTTTGACTTTCAACAATGGCCAGAAACTACTTCCAAAATTGATATGGTAATATATTGGTTTCAAGTTATTAATGTTTAAAATAGACATTAAAATATATACAGAAGACATAACAAAAAGCTGTACAAAATAGCTCTCATCTAGAATTCCTAACATTTATTACAAATGCAGCTTTTTATAAGCTCTGTGTCTCCTGTGTATGCTCTACTTTGAAACTTACCAATTTTCTTTGTTCTAAATAGAAGTTTGTAATGCTGTCATTATTATGCAGATTTTTCTTCAACAGCTTTGAACTTTAACAATTTAGACTGATGGAATGTTGATGTAAAATCAGAGTAATAATTTCTTCCCAAATATATTAAGAGCTCTTCATTTAAACTTATATATTAAATAGAAGAAAGGTTTTTTAGAAAGAAACTATAAGAGTTACGCACCAACCTCTCTATTGGTTTTATTTCTCTTAGACATTCCTGAAAATCCATTAGGTCCCTATTGAACCACCCTCCTATAAAGATTTATGTAGTGCTTAATTTTACTGCTTAATTTTACAAGTGGGACTGCTCACAGTGCATAAAGTTAATGCTCTTGCATAAGTAATTACAGGATTGGGTCCTTCGTATGCATTCACTATATTTAGTTTGCAAGATCATGGGAAATTTATGTCAAATCTAGAACTCTGGCTTCATTAGATTAGATATGTATTTACACACAGTAATTAATTTTTTCACAAGCATAAAATACATGTTGTTAAAATGCCAACCTTAACTTATAGTCTAACAAAAGCACTGAAAAGCAACTACAGTATTTTCTTTATTATTTTTATTTAGTTGTTTTAAAAAGGTTAGTTAAATAATTCTTTGTCTGAGTTGTCAGTGTTTCGTGTCCCATATGCTACCTAATAACATAAGAAGACTCCATGCTTATAAAGTTGAAATGGTGGTTTATTTTAAAACACCTATTTACAGATTTGCTGCAGTTGCAGCTATCATTCTAGTCATTTATACACAGACTGACTTCGTGGTGTTGCTTCCCGAATTTTCTTTCTTGCAACCAGCACTTCTCCAAGTTTTATGCAGATTGCTACAGTCACTACTCATAAAAAGCAGGCCTCTAATTACTACGGTGTGTCTAGACTACAGGGTTTTTTGGAAAAAATGGCTTTTTTTGGAAAAACTTCCCCTGCATCTAGACTGCCACCGAGTTCTTTCCAAATTAAATCGAAAGAACACAGCGTTTTTTTCGACCACGGTAAACCTCATTTTAGGAGGAAGAACCCCTTTTTTGGAAAGTGCTCTTTCAAAAAAAGGCGTTCATGAATGCAAACAGGGCTTTTTCGAAAGAGAGCATCCAGACTGCTTATGTTTCTTTCAAAAAGCGGCTTGCTTTTTCAAAAGTTCTGGTTGTAGTCTAGACGCTCTTTTTCGAAAGAGGGTTTTTTGAAAGTATCTTTCGATAAAGCCTCTTTCGAAAGAGGCTTGCAGTCTAGACGTAGCCTAAGTGATGATACACATGTAACTGGGTGATGAATAACAAGTATGAGAAGGAAACCCTTGCTCTTAAAACAATTTAATGCTTATTGTTGTTTTAAAACAAATCTTTGAATACTGCCAGTTATCAGGAAGGAATTTTAAAACTAAAAGGAGAACTTTATCTTGTCCATCTCAGGTCCTGTCAGCAAAAATGCTGATTAAAGTTAGGTGGCAAAATATTGATGGTTTTGTTTGTAGCCATCGTCAGCTTTAGTTGTCATGGTGAGCTATGTGAGTTATTTTAGTTCCTTCACCACTCTTTTCCTTTTGACCAATACGGAATAGAAATGGAGTAATGACATAGGTTAGAATAAACAAGATCAGAATTTTAAAACAATGGCCTCTATGTGAGCATGTTAACTGTATGTATTCAGATACTTACCATGACACTTGAAAGGCTAACACTTGCCTGTTAAGTTAATAAATGCTGTCATGTGCCTGCAAATGATAGAATTTACTTCACAGAACCCATCTGCTGCATATGGATAGGATAGCATTTATCAGCTGTACATACAGACATTTAGTACTTCACAATTGCACGTTACGTGTTTGCACACAAACATGCTTACACTCACACAAAAGGAGACTGGGGTGAAATGCCTATAAAAATGGACCTTTTGGTGTAAAATTAAAATTGTATGTGTTTTTAATTTTTCCTTTCTATACTATTCATTTATTTCCATTTCTTTTGTTTCTAATCTACTTTCTGCCTCCTCTCTATCCATTTCTTTCTTCACCTCCTTTCATCTTTGCTTGTCTATTCTCACCTCCATCTGTTTTGTTCAATTTGTTTTGGTTCTTTGTCAATCTCTCTCCCTCTGGGACCATAACTTTTCTCTACCATTTCCATCTAGTATTCACATTTTTCCCCTTTCTTACTTTTCCTTCCTTGATTTGTGCCATCATTTTATTTCTCTCTTCACTCTTCTTCCTCGTCCACCTTCTTCCAGCTATCTCCTTTTCAGTAAATTCACTCATTATTCAGTATAAAGTATTTGTGCCTAAAATATCCCATTTTATATCCCCAGGCATTATTGCACTGATTCTTGCATTAGAAAAGAATGCTTACATTAATAAACCATTCAGAGAGAGCAATTTTGAAACATAATTCAGTGATTTAAGGAATTTTTTTAATTGTATGATGTTTCAAACTACGATGATTCAATTTAGCACTGAGTAACATATTGTACTTCCCATCTTTGTTTCATTTAACTTTGTGAGTATTCTAATGATGTTTTAATTTATATACAGAATTTAACAGAAAACATAAGTGAAAATGAGAAAAATTTCTCTGAAATTTTAAAAGCCATGGAAGAATATCTGAAACCAGTTTTGTCAGTATTTGATTTCACTGATTCTAGGTAAGATTTTACAAATGTTTTATCATATTAATATTAACATTAAAAGATTTATGAACTAGCAGATTTACCCAGCATTGTTCAGCTCCTTAACTCAATAAACTTGAGAGGGGGGTAGTTGGAAAATAAAAGGAAAATGTACATGCTTTATTTAAATGATTGTTTTTCAGAAATACAGTGTTATTTTTATGAAGTTAATCTTTATTTTGGATTTCATAAAAAAGGATTGTTAAAATTTTTCCATTTAATTTTTAGTACATTTTTAAATGGGAATTCTATCAAGTATATTTTCTTCATCTTATAAATTCTTGTCATTTGCTGTTTTAACAAAAAAGGACTATTGTCAATTTGTTTCCAATAACATTTTCTTCAAAATTTCAAACCTTAAGCATTGATTTAGCTGTGCCAAAACAGAGCACTACTACAAATTTCTCTGATTTATCTCTTTTCTGTAAGGTTTATTGCAGGGGTGGGGAATCTCAGGCCTGGAGGGTGGATGCAGCCTCCAACTTGCCTGGAGATGGCCCCCAAGGCTCAGAGCCCCCCCACTGCACTGGTGTTCCAGCCACTCTGCTGCCACACTGTGGGGCCGGAGCACACAAAATCTACTAAGCTGCCCCTACTAGGCTGCCCCTCAGTAGACCCCTAGGGTCTTACTCCTCACTTGGGAGCCATATCAGTGAGAGAGGTTTGTTTGGTTTTTGTTTGTTTGTTTTGTTTTTGCTTCTTACTTGGGGCAGTGGCCTCCAACCCAAAAAGGGTTCCCAATCCCTCGTTTATTGAAGCAATCCTATTCCAAGTTCATCCTATTTTATCTGGCATATCTTGGTTCAGCCTATTTCAACATTTGTTCAGTTATGTCAATTTTGAGGACTATCCTTAACTTGGTGAATCTGTCTCCTTTCTGTTTGGTTTTATGGGAAGCAATCCCATTTCAAGCACATCTATTTTCCTGGCACAACCAAATGCTTATGTTGCTCTCTATTATGATAAGATAATTCTTCTTTGAGTGATGTCCCCGTGGGTGCTCCACATTAGGTACTGGGCTTTCCCCAGTGCCGCAGGATGGAAATGTTCAAAGCCGTAGTCGGACCATGCATGGGGAGGGGGATGGGGGGACGTCTTGCGGCGTTCGCGCTCTCCCGCGCTGCGCGATCTGGTCTCAACCAGTTCCACTTCAACCGCCTCAGGCTGCAGACAGAGCAAATCATCTCTTCTTCTGATTCAACCTTTTGTGAGAAAAACCCAGTTATAATTCTTTAGTTTACTTTCATAATAGTTCTTAAATAGTTCTTATACCTGTTCACGTTCGTTTAAAAAAATAAAAAAAAAAGAAAGAAAAAGATTTTTCCTGTTGGTAAATAGTCTGTTAAGTTTTCATTCTCCTTCCCTTCCCCATTATAACTTTGACTCTTGTATATAGTTTAAAAAAAAACAGAGCAGATAAAGGGAAGAAGCAACATTAACATCCATAATGCCGGGCTTTCCCAGGTTTAAAAAATGCTCCCTGTGCCACGAGGCCATGCCTGCATCTTACGGCCACGCTGCGTGCATCCGCTGTCTGGGCAAGAGCCATGTACCGCAAAAATGCATACATTGCTCAAAACTTACAGCCAGGGCCCGCCGTGACCGCGAAATGAGGCTCCGCATGATCCTTTTCGATAAGGCGCTCCATCCCGCTGGGCCAGCCTCCCCACCTCGGCCTGCACAGCAGCCTCAGAAACAGAGTGCCTTCTCTCCCTCCAGGGCTCCTTCTAAGAGACCCAGGCCCTCTCCAAGTAGATATCTGCCTTTGACTTCTCATGGCAGAACTACCTCGGGCTCTAACTTGGGCACTTCGGTCTCAAGCGCCCGTTCAGCCTCGAAACCGCCCAGAAGTTTGCCTGGTGCATCTCGCCCCACCGCTGCAACTTCTCCAGCATTGGAATCGCCCTCGGCACCAAAGTCATCGGCACCGTCTATGCCAACAGCACCGCAGGCACAGTCAGCACCGTTACATGCTGCTTCTACTTCTACTTCATCCTCCTCTCCAGAGGAGCCGACAACATCGGCACGTGAGCAGACAGCGCCGACCTCGGCGCGCGAGTGTATGGCACCGACCGAATCCCAGGACAGACCACCACCGGCACTGACTCGAGACCCACCGGCGCCAGCGCTGGCACTGGCCTTGCCAAAGGTGCGCTCGGCACCGACATTGGCGCGGGCTCACCACGATCCCAGTGCAACACACTGCCGGTCGGCACTGTCATCGGTGCCGGAACACACGGCACCGACTTCGGCACCGGAATGCACAGCAGCCAAAGCACGGGCAAAGACCCATCACATCCGCAGCCCACCCCTGGCCTCACTGCCTCCTGTATTTTCACCGGCTCCATCACCATCTCCTCTCCCACCATCAAGCAGGAGATCACCATGGCTCTCCAGGAGATATTCCTCTCCTGACAGACTTCCTTCTCCATTTTTGACACCTCCCAGAGATGTTCGAGCGTCTTCTCATCACTTCTCTTCCTCTCCCTCACCACCTATGCAGAGATCATACTCTCCTTCTCCATCCCTTCGCTCGTGAAGATCATCCTCACGCTAAGATTACACCTCACACCATCATTATGGGCATTCTCCTTCATGCTCTTCTTACTATTATCAGGATTTATGACTACTCCCGTTATCATAGGAAGTACTCACCGCATCATCGGCGTCGTCATTGTTCACCCACATCCCCTGCACGTTCCATGACGGCCTGTTCTTCTTCTAGACACTCCCCACATTCTGCTCCTCCACCCTCTCCTCATCACCACACCATTTACCACCTCTCGTTCAAGAACAACAGCCCCAGGCCATTACAGAGTCACATCCTCCTGAAGTCTCCCCCACAGATCAGTCCTCCTCTCCCGATGAAGCCGTCATCCCTGGAGATGTCTCTCCACCAGCCAACCTGAGACAGTTCCAGGATCTTTTTAAGAGGGTGGCAGTGTCTCAAGAAATCCAACTCACCGAAATCAAGGACAAACAACATCGTCTTCTGAAAAATTTGCAGACTACCCATACCACCGAATTGGCCATACCTCTGGATGAGGCTATCTTGGAAGTTGCTAGTGAACTCTGGCAGACTCCTGCCTCCACTCTTCCCACTAACAAGCGGGCTGATAAAAAATATTTTGTACCCCCAAAAGGGTCAGAATTTCAGTTCTCCCACCCTCACCCCAAGTCTTTGGTGGTCGATGCAGCCCAGCAATGAGCCAGGGCTCCCCAGTATTAATCAAGTACATCAGATAAGGAGTCAAAAAGGCTCAATTTATTTGGGAGGAAAGTGTACACCTCTTCAACTTTGCTCCTTAGAATCGCTAACTACCTCGCGCATTTATCAAATCATAATTTTGATAATTATGTAAAGTTGACCGACCTGATGGAGGCCCTTCCTGAATCTAAGAGGCCCCTTCTTAAATCTGTGGTCCAGGAGGGTTATGCTGCCACTCCAACTAGTCTCCAGATAGCCATGGATGTAGCAGACACTGCACCCCACACCACTGCCACAGCGGTAGTTATGCGCAGGGCCTCATTCCTCCAGGCAGCGGGAGTGCCAAAGGAGCTGCAATCCAAAGTGGAGGATTTGCCATTTGAAAAGGACTCACTATTCAGGGAAAAGACTGACTCAGTTTTACATTCTAGCAAGGACACTAGAACAACCTTGCGGTCACTCGGAATGTACACCCCACCATACGGGAGGAAATGCTATACACCGTTCCAAAGGAGTTATGATTATTTCCATCCCAGACAACACTGGCAACCACAACACCAGCAGTTCGACTGGCCACGCCAAAATCAACAGCAAAGACCAATAAGACTCTGGAATCAAAATAACCGCGTGCAAACACACCTCGCCAACAGGCAGCACATTTGACGCATTGGTCGGGAGCAAACACACAGCCCCTCAGAGCCCCGGTCATATCTTTTACCATCATTTAAGGCCCTTTTACAACCAATGGGCCAACATCACTACAGACAGATGGGTCTTAGAAATAATCCGCTCAGGTTATGTTATTCCATTCTGTTCTCTCCCACCCACAACCCCCCCATCCCCGTCCCTCTTCAGGGACCTCTCTCACAAAGATCTACTACGGGCCGAGAATTCCCATCTCCTCCACATAGGAGCGATAGAGGAAGTCCCATCTCAGTTCCAAGGGAGAAGATTCTATTCCCGTTATTTCCTGGTACAGAAAAAAACTGGCGGATGGAGACCTATACTAGACCTTCGACAGTTAAACATATCCGAAAACAACGCTTCAAGATGGTGACCTTAACCTTTATTCTACCGGCCCTGGAACAGGTTTGCTGCTCTCGACCTCAAAGATGCCTATTTCCACATGATGGTTCATCCTGCTCACAGAAAATTTCTACGCTTCGTGATCAGCGCAGACCACTTCCAATATCGAGTGCTGCCCTTTGGCCTCACAACAGCACTGAGGGTCTTCACAAAGACCTTCGCAGTCGTCGCTGCTCATCTTCAACGCACAGGCGTCGTCATATATCCCTACCTGGATGATTGTCTAATAAAGGGATGTTTGTATGTAGAAACTTCAAAGATGGTGCGGATGACTATCAAAACTTTCTTTTTCCTAGGTCTCCTTCTCAACAAGGACAAGTCCACCTTGATACCTACTCAGAACCTAGAGTTTATAGGCGCTCGCCTCGACTCAGTCACAGCAAGGGCATATCTACCCATTACCAGGTTTCAGGCGATGCAAGACCTATTAGACGAACTTCTCTACAAACGTTCAGTACAGGTCGTGACAGTACTCAAACTAATGGGTCATATGGCCTCCACGACATACGTCGTTCCCCACGCCAGGCTACATTTTCAGCCATTACAGCACTGGCTGATCACAATATACGATCTCAGAAGGCACAACGTGCGCAAGCGAGTAACCGTCCCGTCCACTGGTGGACAGTAGACGACAACTTGCTTTTGGGCATTCTCTTTCGACACCCGCCCCCTCGTAGTCACATGACCACAGATGCTTCCCTCGTCGGCTGGGGCGCTCACATGAGCAATCTCTTTGTGCAAGGCCGTTGATCACCACAGGAGTCTCTGTTACACATAAATCTCCTTGAGTTGAGGGCTGTTGCCAACGCCTGCAGACATTTTCGTACACACCTCCACAGTGGGCGTCCTCACAGACAACATAGCGACCATGTATTATATAAACCGCTAAGGCGGTGCGTGATCCCGATCACTGTGTATAGAAGCAATCCAGCTATGGAATTGGTGCATTGCCAATGGCACTACCCTTGTGGCATCCTACTTACCTGGCATCAGCAATACGATAGCGGATTTCCTCAGCAGGAATTTTGCAATAGACCACGAATGGGAAATCGATCAGGATGTTCTCCATTCCGTCTTTCGCTGCTGGGGCTTCCCTCGAATAGACCTATTCGCCACCGCCAGCAATAGGAAATGCCACCGTTTCTGTTCCAGAGCAGGCCTAGGTCGCCATTCCTTAGGGGACGCTTTTCTCCTCAGTTGGAACAATCCCCTCATATATGCTTTTCCGCCTATCCCTCTTATCTTCAGAGTCCTACAGAAGATCAAGCTCAACAAAGCCTCGGTCATCCTGATAGCGCCGGAGTGGCCTCATCAGCATTGGTATCCACTTCTCATGCGACTCGCACGATGTCCACCATATCACCTTCCGTTAATCCAGAACCTTCTGACCCAGAAGCGAAGCTCTCTCCTTCACCCGCAATGGCACACTCTTCACCTCTCAGCCTGGTACCTAGCTGGCTGAATGCCTCCGAGGCCCTATGCTCTGACCGTGTTAAGGACGTTTTCATACACAGTAGGAAACAGAATACACGCATTACTTACCTTTCCAAATGGCAACGCTTTACTTCCTGGTGTTCGGAATACACCATGGACCCTCAAATGGTCCCGATTTCCATCATCCTAGACAATATTTTATTATTTATTTATTTAAATATTTTTACCCCACCTTTCTATTTAAAATATTCAAGGCGGCTATATGCTGCACCTGCAACAGAACAGACTTTAAGATAACAGGCCTTATCATCTTTAAGAGTCCATCTCGCGGCACTGACTGCGTTCCGACAGACAATAGAGGGATTTTCACTGTTCGCTCACCCCCTCACCAAGAGGTTTCTCAAAGGCCTATTAAACCTAAACCCTCCCTTGCGTGCTCCCGGCCCGCTGTGGAACCTGGACTTGGTACTCTCGACCTTAACAGCACCACCCTTCGAACCTCTAGCCACCATACCTCTTCAGACCCTCACCGTAAAACTGGTCTTCCTCATCGCCATCACTTCAGCGCGCAGAGCGAGTGAGATTTTGGCATTAATGGCATCGCCTCCCTACACCATCTTTAATAAGGGTAGTGTTATTCTAAGGCGTCACCCAGCCTTTACTCCTAAGGTTTGCTCAGAGTTTCATCTCAACGAGCCAATAGTGCTACCCGCCTTTTACCCAAAACCTCATAGCTCACCACGTGAGACAACCCTCCATACACTGGACATATGTAGGGCCCTAGCTTTTTACTTGGAGCATACTAAACCATTTAGGAAGACCAATAGTTTATTAGTTTCCCTCGCGGAACGGTCTAAAGGGCAGCCCTTATCATCCCAGAAAATCTCTAACCTAATTGTTTCCTGTATAACCCAGTGCTATGCACTACAGAATGTCCCTCTTCCACAATGCCTTAGGGCCCACTCCACAAGGGCAATGGCTACCTCTACTGCTTTCCTTAAAGGCGTGCCCCTTTCTGATATATGTAGGGCTGCCACCTGGTCATCCTATCAAACATTTGGCAAACACTTCGCTATTCAAACAAGATGGCTCTCGGATACTTCTGTTGCATCTGCGGTGCTCTCCTCCTTACATTCATAGAGACATCCGAATCCCACCTCCTGCTCTCGGGTCGGGTGGGTACTGCTTCTCAGTCACCTAATGTGGAGCACCCACGGGGACATCACTCGAAGAAGAAAGCGAAGTTACTCACCTTGATGCAGTAACTGTCGTTCTTTGAGATGTGTGTCCCCGTGGGTGCTCCACTACCCACCCACCTCCCCGCTTCGGAGTCTGTTTCGTTCTTTTGCAGATCCTGAGGTAGGTCTGAGGAACTGATTGAGGCCGGATTGCACAGCGCGGGAGAGCGCAAACACCGCGAGACCGCTGCCCTCCCCCCGCCCCCTCGCGCATGCACAGTCCAACTGACTACGGCTTTGAACATCTCCGTCTTGCGGTGCCGGGGCAAGCCCAGCACCTAATGTGGAGCACCCACAGGGACACACATCTCAAAGAACGACAGTTACTGCACCAAGAGTAACTTCGCTCTGTGTACCAAATGTAGTGGTCCTAGATCATACTGGTTAGGAGTCCCCTGATCAAACAAACTCTCTAAAATATGTAGTAGATTTAAGTCCTGGTCCTGCAAAACTTATATACATTTAGTTTTAAGCAGGAATAGTCCCATGAAAGGAATTACTTATGATCTTAAAAGTAACATATGTAAGTCTTGCGTTAATACCCTTCCTATCTAATTGCTATCCTATGATCCTTATCTGCTTCTTTTAACTATCCAATCTTTAGGTGCTTATAGGTTACCGGTTCTGCCTACTTGTTTTTCCCCTTCATATTTTCATACCCTCTGCTCCTTGTTTCCCACACCCTTCCTTTTTTTTTCTTTCCCCCCTCTTTGTTCTCCCCTATTTATTTTGGGTCCGCACATCCTAAACTCAAAACTCCAGTCATCTGAAGAAGTGGGCTGTGCCCACGAAAGCTCATGATACCATCTACATGTTTTGTTAGTCTATAAAGTGCTACCAGACCATTTGTTGTTTTTTAAGTTTATATGTAAGTCTGTGCAGGATCAGGTCTTAAATAGGATTAGTGGCTAACGCTGTTGAATGTTACAGTATAACAAAAATTATATAGTATTAAAATCAGAGCTCAAACATTATCATTGTTATATAAGGTTGTCCTTTTCCAGGGAACCTAAGGGCAGTAGACCTTCAACACTGACTACATTTCAATGAGATATCCTTTGAAAATCTCAGTTTGCCATGATATAAGTAGTATTTTGAGTTGTAATTTTTATTTTCAGACAGCAGAGTCCATCAGTGTCAACTGCAGAGTCAGGAAAAACAAAAGCCAAAGATAAGGAGACAAAATATACTGGATTACAAGGTATGTCATATATAGAAAATAATATTTAGAGTCAGATTTTGAATCATTAACTTTCCCCTCCTGTTCCTCCCTCTGCAATGGTTTGTAAGCATAAATAGTTGTATGTGCAGTTTAGGCCATTTACTGTACATGTCCAGATACTTAGAATCATAGTGTTGGAAGAGACCTCAGGCGGTCATCAAGTCCAACCCCCTGCTAAAAACAGGACCAATCCCAACTAAATCATCACAGCCAAGGCTTTGTCAAACTGGGACATAAAAACTAGGGATGGAGATTCTACCACCTCCCTAGTATCCTATTCTAGTGCTTCAGGACCCTTCTAGTGAAATAGTTTTTCCTAATATCTAACCTAGACTCACCATACTACAGCTTGAGACCATTGCTCCTCATCCTGTTACTTGTCATCACTGAAAACAGCTTCTCTCCATCCTCTTTGGAACCCCCCTGAGGTAGCTGAAGGCTGCTATCAAATCCTCCCTCCGTATTCTCTTCTGTAGACTAAATAAGCCCAAATCCCTCAGCCTCGCCTCATAAGTCATGTGCTCCAGCCTTCTAATCATTTTTATTGCCCTCTGCTGGACTTTCTCCAATGCGTCTACATCCTTTCTGTAATGGGAGGGGGGCAGAATTGTATGCAGTACTCCAGATGTGGTCTCACTAGTGCCGAATAAAAGGCAGTAATCGCTTCTCTAAATCTGCTGGCAGTGCTCCTTCTAATGCACCCCAAAATGCCATTAGCCTTCTTGGCTACAAGGACTCGTTGACTCATATTCAGTTTCTCAGCCACTGTAATCCCCAGATCATTTTCTGCCAAACTGCTGTTTAGCCAGTTGGTCCCCAGCCTATATCAATCCTTGAGATTCTTCCACCCCAAATGCAGGACTCTGCACTTGTCTTTGTTGAACCTCATCAGATTTCTTTTGGCCCAATCCTCCAATTTGTTTAGGTCACTCTGAACCCTATCCCTACCCTCCAACATATCTACCTCTCCCCACTAGCTTAATGTCAATTTCCTGAAGGTGAAATCCATCCCCTCATCCAGGTCTTTAAAGATGTTGAACAAAACTGGTTCCAGAACCGACTCCTGGGGCACTTCACTTGATACTGACCACCAACTAGACATCAAGCTATTGATCGCTACCCACTGAGCCTGACAATTTAGCCAGCTTTCTATCCACCTTACAGTTCATTTACCCAATCCACACTTCTTTAACTTGCTGGCAAGAATATTGTGGGAGACTATCAAAAGTTTTGCTAAAGTCCAGGGTATATCACATCCACCGCCTTTCCCATGTCAGCAGAGCCAGTTATCTCATAGCCAGTCATAGAAAGCAGTCAGATTGATCATGTATCACCAAGTGAGGGCAGCAGCTGTGAGCTCCAGGATGCAGCTTTCTTTTCATCCTATTCCCCGGATTATCAGGGAGTGAGGGAAAATGCTTGCATTCCGTGCATGCCTCTCACATCTGGATGGCGAAGGGAGCTCACCAGCGCTTTTTTGCACAAAAACCTCTTGTGCAAAAAGGATCCGAGGAGGAAATGCAAATGAGAGTGTGACATGCAAATGAGCACTCCATTTGCATTTCCTCTTGCAGAAGAGGCTCGTAGTGTAGACGTAGCATGAGAGTGGAGGTGACGGAGTCTCTGCTGCCACTCAGTTGTGAAGCTGCAGCAGTAGAGGAAGGGGCAATGGAATGGGGCACTGAGGCCCTGAACCACTGACACACTGTTGGCATCAGGTGTGGGTCAGGAAGGAAGGGGGAGCACCGATTTCAGGGATCCTCCCCAGCGTCCCCTGTCAGTTGTGCACATGTGGCTGCTTAGGAAAGGTTCAGATGCCGCTCAGCTGATAAGTAAAGTGCCCACAGCTAGGTTTTTTGTTTCAACTGGCAGTGCACATGCCTCGGTGCACATAAAAATTCATTCCACACCTGGATGGAAAAAATTAGAGGGAACAATGGTCACCACCTAGGTGCAGCGTGCCAGGAAATGGGATCCCTGAGCTGCCATGTGGGGTCTGGGGACTCTGTTAGCTGATCCCCAGTTTCCAACCTACCATAGGAATGGGATCAGCTGACTGTGTCCCTCCCTAGGCAGCACAGCAGACATGGCCATGCACACTAGCTTGTCTCCTCTACCCCTATCTCCCTGTCACCACTTGCTTCCCACCACCCCAACTTCCTTAAGGCTTATCCCTCCCTTTAAAAAATGATAGCGCCTTTATCCCCCCGGCCCCCGGTTTTTCTGGTCCCCCTGTTGCCACATATCCAGTTTTCAATTGTAAATTCCATTAGAAAAGTGGACCTGGCAGTGCTGACTGGAAATTAGAAGTCTGGTTACAGGAATAAACTGCAGTTAGCCTACTCCTATCCCCTATTCCCACCCCTGAGGACAGGAAGCTGCTGCTAGAGGAGGGGCAGCTCAGTGAGAGAGAGATAAAGAGAACTGTCTAGGACCAGTGAGAAAGGTAGGTGTCAGCTCTGTATGGACAAAGGGTGGGGATCCCATTTGCCCCTCCCTAGCCCTGCTGTGCTTACCTCAGGCCCTCCTTCACTCCAGAGACTGATGCTGGCCCCTACTCCACTGTGCTGATGTCCCTTGCTCCTGCCTCCAGCTGGGGATCAATCCTCCCCCTGTGTGCTCTTGCTCTTGCCCCTTCCTTGCTCCAGCTGGAGACCAATTCTCCTCTTTCCCCCATGTCCCACTGTTCTTTTCCCCAGCCTGTGCTTCACTATGGGAACCAACCCAGGCAGCCTCTTGCATTCCAAGGTCTGGACTCCTCCCCACACTCTACTGGTTCCCCTCACTCCCGACCCTCAGCCTTGAGTCCTCTGCTCACTCAAACCTTTTTATTTATTTCCCTCTACTGCAGTCATTTACAGAAAGGCACATAGTATCACACTGTCAGCAGCATATATGTGTAATCTACTGCAGGCATTGAGTAAAGTGCAGAGTTGGATTCTATAAACAAGTCCAGGTGATAAAGAAAATAATGATGAAAAAACATTTAAGTGGGACCCATAAAGGGAAAGCAGAATTTGAACATCAGAATGCAAACATGCATTGCTTAAGCCAGTGTTTCCCAAATGGTGTTCCACAAAGTGAAAATAAGGGTTCCGTGAGAAAATTCCATTACAATAACATTTTATTATTAAAAAATAATAATAATTAATATTATGTGCATTTTATTTTTAAATATGTGCAATTAAACTAAATGTTGATCTGATGACTTTGTTTAGCATTTATTTATTATTATCCTTACTTATTTGTGGTCTACTTTTTCAGCTCCATATATTAGACTATTAGGGGTTCCGCAAAATTATTTCGAGTTTAAAAGGGTTCCGTGGCCAAATAAAATTGGGAAACACTGGCATAAGCAGTTACTTCATTAATAGTCTCACAGACTCACTCTGGTGATACTAATACTGCTAGTAAAAATGATTAGTGTTTAATTAATCATACTAATATAATGACGGTCCAGCCCATACTAACCACTGCTCTGAAGAACATGCTGTTTCTTCTGATGAAATCCTTTCACCAAATAAAGAACACAGTAATAATCTTCTGCTGCAAAACACACCAGTATGATTACCTTCCTCCGATGCTGCCCTGTGACCTGTTGATGATTTCGGCCAACAGTATTGCATAGACATGGGCACTGATTTCTGACAAAATTGCTATGAAAAATAAGCAATATCATCAAGACAACATAAGGACAGAACAAGGTAATTATAACTAACTGATGCTTTTCTTTTAAAATACATTGAGTCATTTTATGAGACCAATTCTTTTCAGCAGGGGTTGACTTACCTATTAATTTTGTGGGACAATTGAAAGAAACAGGGATTTTTTTTGTATCTATCTAAATCTAAAAGTGTTCATTCTAGGTTGCTTTCAACTACACTATGATCTTCTTACTGTCTTAATGTCTCACAAATGTGCCTATATTCATCACAAATGTTGGAGAGTATGCATATATTAAAATGTTTTTTTTTTATTTTAGGAAACTCTGTGATACAGCCTTCTATCAAGTGTTCACAAATGGTGAAACCATTGAAGGCCCTGGCTCATATACTCACCATCAACTGTCTGTATCTTCTGATTTATGTGCAAATTGTTTTCTCTGAACAGCACATTTGAACTAACTAAGAGGATTTGATTCATGGAATCTCATTGGCATACTTGGAGACCGTGAGAGTTCTACAAAGCACCAACAAGCTCTTACCACTTACATAATGTGTTTATTGAAAACTCTAACCTTGATAAACGTAACAGATGGATATATTAAAGAAAGAAATTACTAGTCAGAAGTGTTGATGCAAGTCATAGCAACAATAAAATTTCTGACAGCACAAGGTCTGGCACTGAGAGGGTCTAATGAAGCCTTTGTCAGTCTTAATACTGGCAACTTCCTTGCAGCTTAAAGCTCTTAGCACAGTTCAGTTCTTTCCTGGCTTGCTACATCAACAAATATGGGAATGCTGGTTATGACACAGCATCATATCTACCATCAACAATCTGTGAAGTCTCATAGGGGTAGTCATGTTAGTCTGTAACTTTAAAAACAACTAGTAGTCCTATGGCACCTTAGAGACTAACCAAAATATATAGAATCATGAGCTTTCATGGGTAAAACCCACTTCATCAGATGAATTGGAGACTGATCTGTGAAGAGTTTATCAAGCTCATGGCTTACAAGGTAAAGCAGAACATTGTGGATGAGCTGAATTAGCTAAGTATTTTTCCTTCAATGTTGATTCCATGCTAGATATTATCCATACCAATCAGCTGATATTTACTGTGCGCTATGTGCTGAAAAACTGCATACCCATGGAACTCTTCGTGAATTTTTTCCCTGTTACACTGCATACAAGTCTTCATCTCTTTAATGTTATCAATGAAACTCTATGTCATGAAATACATATCAATCTGAAGGACTGCAGAGGTCAAACATAGGACAATGCTAGTAACATGTCTAGCATTTATTCTGATGTGCAAGCTTGGATAATTGCAGTCAGTGAGAAAGCAGTGTACATCCCATGCATGACTCACTCACTTGATCTGTATGATATTGCTGCTGCACTCATGCATTGATACAATTACATTTTTTAGATTTGTCCCAAAACTGTATGTGTTTTTCTTAGAATCAACTTATTGCTGGGGTCTATTGTGAGATTTTTCTGAAAGAGGAGACATCTGAGGCCACGTGACAGGATTGTGACTCACCGGCATGGCACCTCCTTCTGGTCACAATGGGAATTAGCTTTGACCATTGGGTGTGCCACCTTCTGGCCGGTGTCTCACCCATCGTCACTCCAGCAGTGCCCACTACTCCAGTCTCTCATCCCTTTCTGAGGGGTATCAACAATCTTCAGTGCTGGCACCTGCCTGAGCAGCCAAGTGGAGTCCCAAAGTCTAGCCTCAGGGGCAAACCACAGTGTGTATAGGCTATGTTCCGTAGAAGCTAAGTGCAGTGCAAAGGGAAAGGGGGGGGGCAGACCTCCCCAATACTCTGGGTCCCTACCCAGAGACCCTCCAGTGGTAGCCTTGTCCTGCCCTCCTTCTCTCCCCTGTACAGTAATTCCTCATTTAACACATGCCCGCTTAACACATTTTTCGCGATAGCACGGGGTTTTTTTAGGGAACGTTTTTTGAATTACACGACCATCCCCGGAATAACACGATTTCCCCAGCCGGCCCATTGTCGGCAGCTGCGCGGGGCTTCCCCCGCCTCCCTGCAAAGCGGCGGAGGGTTCGCCACTCACTGCGCCGTTCCCCGCTGACTCCCCCTCACCAGACACCTTGCCCCCTCTCCTCCGCCTCCGCTTGCAGGCTGGCAGCTGCGCGGGGCTTCCCCCACCTCCCTGCGAAGCAGCAGAGGGTTCGCCGCTCGCCGCGCCGTTCCCCAGCGACCCCCCCGCCCCTCGCCAGACACAGTGCGGGTCCCGGCAGACCCATAACAGGGGCATACTCCCAAGCCAATCCCCCTCCCCTCTCCTCCCCTTCCCTTCCCCAGAGCCAAACACCTCCCCCACCTGCTGTAACCCAGTCCCCTTTCTCCCCCAACCTTATGTCCCAGTCCCAACAGACACCACCGCTTGAAACGCACAACCCCCACTTTTTCCATTATTTTCAATGGGAAAATTGACCCTGCATAACACGTTTTCACTTAACACGATCATTTTCTGAAACATATCTATAGTGTTAAATGAGGAATTACTGTACTGCTCCTGTTCACTGGACCACTTCCCAGTGACACTTGCCCCTACAGCCTGGAAAGTAAAAGGCTGAAGCCTCTGTCTCTAGCTCCCTGCCCAGGTGCTCTTACTCCTTTTCTGGCCAGAACAAGAGTGAGCTCCTCTCAGCCCTGCAGCCTTTTATAGGGCCCAGCCTGTCCTTTATTGGCTGGCTGGCTTCTCCCTGCTCTGATTTTTCAGGGTTGCACAAGCCTCCTCTGGCTTGTCTGTAACTCTCTCCATGCTGGAGTGGGCTACAGCACCACTACACACAAGTAAGAGAAAACTTTTCCCAAAGCACTTTAGTGACACAAGGTTGGTCAGCTAGAGCTGATGCACTTCACTGTTTATCATGCAATTACAAAAGCTATATATCCATGCTTCAGGCTTTTGGTGTAGACACTGTACAAAACAGAACAAAACAAGCACAGGCAAATTGATTAGTTGAAACTATGGATCAGTTGGAGGCTGCATTTATGACAACTTTTTAGAGTATTATTCTTAAAAGAGTAAACAAAACAAGTCAACTTTTGCTGTCTGAAGCAATGGACTTAGGCATAGCTGTGGCACTGCTGAAGTCACTGTCTGAGTTTGTGGAAGAACAACACAATAATTTTGAGGAATATCATAAATCTGTGATGTCTTTAAGTTCTACAGCTGACTTTCAGGTAAAGCAGCAACGTCATCCAAAGTGTACGGCTGGTGATAGTGAAGAACCAGCTTTTGTGCGACCGGGGAAGAGAAGTTCAAAGTTGAATCATTCTGTGCCATAATTTACTCACTTATCTGCCATCTTAACAGAAGAATTTGTGCATATTCAGAAATAAACAACCATTTTCATTTTTTAACCTTGACAGTAATGCTGGTAAAAAGTCTCTGAGAAGATTAATTAAATTCTGTTCAGCTGACCTCAGTGAAGAGATCTGTGAAGAATAGGTGCACCATCACTTAAAGCAGCTTGCCTCCAAGACATTATCAGAAGCTCTGCGTACACCACTGCAAATGCTGACCATAATGAAGATGCATAATTTACAAAAGCCTTTCCAAATGTCTTTGTTGTACTAAGCATTCACCAGTATCAAACTGCAGCGGTGAAAGGTCTTTTTTACATTTAAAAAATATAAAAAGTGTTTTATGTGCTACAAGAGTTCAAGAAAAACTTAACAGTCTTACTCTGTTATCCACTGAATCTGAGATGGTAAACTCTAGAGACTCTATAGTTTATAGAAATGTTTACTGAAATATTTGCTGCAGCAAACACACCAAAAATTTGAAGAATTTTTTCATCTCTGTAAATAGAACAATATCTACATGTTTTAGTTGCAGATGGAGCTGGCTATCACGATGGCACCAGGGAGGTAGCCTGACAACAAGAAGAATACACGAGTGTCCATGAAAATTAATAAAAGAAAAAATATAAAGTAAAACAGAGGGTAAAAACAGCTAACAAAAGCCAAAGCAAGGAAAACACCAGCCATGTGCTACTCTGACTAAAAGGGAATCTTCACACTACCTCACGCTTAACATTTCTCATATGAACTACCAATGGTTTAATTAAAATTGTGTATGAAATTGGAATGGATATAAAACAGTTAAAACTTTGTTTTTTAATAAAAACTTTCCTACATTTTATTTACAGCATCATTCTTCACATCAATCTTGTTTCAGATAAGTTGTTTGTATATTATATAGCAAGTATTGATGTGAATAACTTATTCAATCAAACCACTTTGTGTAGCTATTGTTAATAAAACCTGTGCAGTTATGTGCTGTGTCAAAGACTACTTCTGTGTTGATCTCTTGATTTTTACAATCATTCGCCAGGAGGCCCACAAATACATTTGGTGCTGGGCCCACAAAAAGTTAATCTAGCCTGGATGCACACATACTTAAAGTGCAATGGATGTAAAGGTGCATCTTGAAAAAGTTACAATAAGGTAAGTAACTATTCTTTTCATACAGAAAGATACTGGTCGTCTTTGGATAACAGCTCCTTTAAAAATGTACTCTGACTGAAATGTATTTGCCTTTTTGCATATGTCAGAATGAGCAAGTCTGTTCACTGCCTAATATTATTCCCATGGTGGAATTGCATATATGGTAAATACATGTGACACTGCTTAGTGGACAGTATGGTTGTTAATAAGAGGGTACCTTCACCTCTGAAAGAGGATTAGGCTCCACAAATGCATATCCTAGGAAGTTTGTAAAGCCTCTCTTTGGATGCAGGGAAATATCAGAATATTATTATTTATGTTATTAAAATATATAGAATATTATTTTAAAAGCATTTGATGCAGTGAGATAAAAAGGAAACTCCATATTCCCAGATAATTTTAATTAACGTATTTATGATGAATTACTAAATATCTCATTTATTTATCAGGTGGACCTATGGATTCAGGTGATTGTGTGATACTACTGGCAGACAATCTACTTATGGAGTTACCTCTGGAAGCTCTGAGTATCTTTCAAGAGGAGGTAATAAGTTCTGTGTCCAGAGACTTTTCTCTCCAAATTCTCTACAATCGAATACATGTAGAAGAACCAGGTACAATTACATTATATTCCTTGCTTTCAGAAATGATATCATAAAATCAATTATTTATTATGTTGTTCATTTCTTTTACTTGAATACATTTGACTAGGATACAGGTTTTCATTCCCAAAAATTTCTTATGCCATGTCTACACTATGAGATAAGGTTAAACTTATTAAGGTTGATTTCTTGCCACCCGTTTTCAAAAAGTTTAAGACCCATGTCTCCACTATGCACAAGAATTCATTGTAGTTCAAAGTAGCACATCCCCATGAGGGACACTGCCATTGACTTTGAGAGTGATGCACTGTGAGTAGCTATCCCATAGTGCCTGTGCCACTTTGCATTCTAGGTTATGCTCCTGATGTATGCTGGGATCAAAACTGTGCAACAGGTGGTACTGGGTTCATGTTGTCAGCATCCTATTATGTGCTTATCTACTCTCACACCCCTTGCTTGAGATCAATGGGAAACAGTCTTTTCATGCCCTTTTTGACCCTGATTACCCACACAGAGACCATAGGAACGTGAGCATGGCCCTCCTCATGAATCCCATTGTGCGTCAAAGCATTGTGAGATTGATGTCTACCTTGGTGTGCCTAATGGTACAGAATTTTGAGAGTGTTAGTATGACACTCCAGCAGGAAGAGGAAAAGAAGAAATCTCAATCTCGCGGTGCCATGGGCATGCTTTACAGGCAAGCTCTTGGGTTGAGCAAATTGAAAATGCAGCCAGCAATCGATCCTCTGGAAACAGTGGAACATCAGTTTTGGTGCCGTGAGACAAGCACAGACTGGTGGGACCACGTAGTGCTGTAGGTATGAGATGATCAGGGGTGGCTGCAAAACTTCCAAATGTACAAGGCCACTTTCATTGAAGTTTGTGAATGGCTTTCACACTCCCTGAAGGTCCCAAATGAGACCCACTCTGACCATAGAGAAGTGCATGGCAATTGCCCTGTGGAAGCTGGCAATGCCAGACAGATTCCAGTCAGTTGAGAATCAATTTGTAGTGGGAAAATCTACGGTGGGGCTGTTGTTATACAAATAGCCAAAGCAATCAATACCATTCTGCTGTGGCAGGCTAATAAGCACTGCAGAGGGTGATTTATGCACTGCCTCTTCTCAGTCAGCTGATCCTACCACTATCAAGGCATGAAATTTTGAGTTGGACAGGCACTTTGGCCCTCTGTCACCTTCAGAAGCTGCAACTCCACCACAAAATAGCCCTAACAGAAGAGAGAGAGCAGAACAGAGAGAGTGTCCATTCACTCAACATTTAATTATTTTTTCCCATTAAGTTTTGATGTACAAGACACAAAATTCCTAAATTTCTATTCACATTCAAAACATTCCACATATTCTCTATTTAAAAAAAAATTCCGTGAAGGAGTATTTGCACAGCAGTTTAGCAAATACCACTTATATTTTTAAGTTTTTATTTTTTGAACTTTCACAGAGAATGAAGTAAAAAAGGACCCTAAAATTCCAAAGGAGTCAAAACCAAAAGCGGATCAGAAAAAGAACGTCAAAATGGTAAGCAAGACAAATTTGTATTGCTTTACATGAAAGTATAACGAGATGTTCATCGCTGTTAAATCCATAACCTCGAGAGATCTTACAAACAGATGGAGAGTAGTTGTATTTTAATTTTTTTTTATTTCTTTGGATTTTTCCTAAGACACATGAGTTAAGAGAAGTAATAGAGCAATTTGTTGTTCTTGTCAGGATCTTTGTTACACACACTGTAAGTGTTAGATGGAGTGAAAACCACAGTATTTGTAATAAGGATCTTTTTATTAATCTTTGTCCAATAATTGCTGAGCTAATAGTTCTTCTTTGAGTGCTTTTCCCTGGAAAAGCACAGAACACCTGAATATGCATGTGTTCTGTGTGCCATAGTACAGAAATTCTGACATGCAGTGCCCATTGGGCCACATGTGTGCAGTAGATCTTCTTGTGCTCCCAAATGTGGGCATAAGAGGCAGTGTGGGCCGATGGCTCACCAGTTCTGTCTTACTGCCTCATGGCGTGATTTAGAATGCCTGTGTTCACTGAAATTTGCAGTTTTTTCTCGTTAGAGCCTGTAAATAAATAATTAATAGTTCTATATTTCATAACTTTTATATTAGTCTAATTAGAGTTTTATAGCATGATTACTATTGCTCCAGGGAGCCCAACAAATACACTGGGCCCCTGGGCAAGGCAGGGAGGGGATTTGGCTCCATGCACCCTGGAAGGTGCAGGGCTGGAAGCCTCAGTGTTGCCCAAGTGCATTGCATTGGGCTCCAGTGGTGATTTAAAGGGGCCCAGGTTCTGGACACTGCCATAGTAGCAGCAGTGGTGGCTGGGAGTCCCAGGCCCTTTTGAGTCACAGAGCTGCAGGGCAGTTGCCCCTTCCCCTCCACCAGGAGCTCTGTCTTTCCCTGTACCAGAAACTCTATCTGTAGAGCCTGGAACTATGCCCTGAGTTCCAAGGTTCAAGAACTGTGACTCCTGCTCTTGTTCCTTCTCCATGAGTGACAATGACTTCTGCTGCTTGAGTAAGACATGTATCTCTTCAAAGTGCAGCTATTATGAGTTAGTTAAGGCCTCTGCTCTAGATTCAGATTTGCAGTCAGAAGAGGAACTGCAGAGATATTGGCCAACTCTGCTTCTTATGCGTCGGTTCGGTATGGAGAGAGCTACTGCACATTTGCAGTCCAATGGATATTGCTGCTTAGAATGTCTGAAATCTGGTTCATAGTGCATATGTGTTACCCACATGTGGAGTACAGATAGGGACCATGCATGTTGAAGAATGTCCAGTTACAGGTAACTAACCCCCATTTCTTTTAAATTCATATTCTGTGAGGGTATGTCTACACAGCAGTGTTATTTCAGAATAACTGACATTATTCCAAAAGAACATAGTCCATGTCTACACTACAAGCAGTTATTTCAACATAATGTCAAAATAATGTTTAGCTGGAGGACTTACTTCTTCTCCTGTAACCCTCATTTTATAAGGAGTAAGGGAAATCGGAGAAAGAGAGTTTTTCCTCGGATTTCCTGCAGCATAGACCGCCAAAAACCAAAATACGTTATTTCAACTTACACTACACAATTGATGTAGCTCAAGTTGCCTTTAGCCCTGCTGTGTAGACGTGCCCTGTAACCACCACAAGGGGGGATTTGAACTTGGGACTTCTGGAGCTTAGTGTAGGAGCTTCTACAGCTTGAACTATAAAGCCAGCTTCCTCTCAGTTTAGGCTGTAGAGCTCCCTTGCTCTTATCTCTCGCTGTAAGTGGTCTAAGTGCCACTACATGGGACAGCGAATCACTCTAGGTCGTTACACAAGCTATCAAGCATTAGATCAAGGCAAGATGCTTCAAACATACTTGAACTACTTCTCCTCAACAAAATATGTTTATAGTTTTGGTTTTTGGTCTTAATTCCCAGACTTCAGCACAGCATTTTAGTGTAGCACATTTTGTCAGACACAAAGTTGTACAATGTTAATATAATTATTGAATATTTTTCATTGCAAAAAAAAATCTTTGCTATTTAATTGTAGGTACCTATTAATCGTGTTCTACCTCCTAACTGCCTGTCTGTTGATACACACAATTTGAAATGTATCCTTTCAAAAGGAATTATTAACTAGAATGCCTCAGTTAAGATGATGGATTTCATTGTTTACACCTCCTTAGCTATAGGTCAGATGTTGTGGATCCATATAATGAAGCAAAAGAGGCAGGTAATATATTTAGAAAATTATTTTACAAAGTAAAGTTTTGTAGATTTGGAACATTTTTATAGTAAGTGATGAATTTAAGACATGAGGTGACACAACAGCTCATCTTTATTATGTTGCTTAATTGCCAGTAAGTTTTAATTATTTTTTCTGAGCTTCTGATAAAAATAAAAGCCTGTTTCAAAATCAAATGAGGCTACATTCTTTCTCCTTCATACAAGTAATAAAATATGGAACCCTGTGGGTACATCTAGACAGCGTGGCTATTTCGGGCTATATCCCAAAATAGCTACCCTGCATCTTTTAAACATGCACATTATTTCAAAATAGATTTTTAAATAACAGGCACGCTATTTCAGCATCGCTGTAATCCTTGTTCCAGGAGGGTTAAGGGATGTCTCAAAATAGTGCATTATTTTGAAATACAATCAAAATAAGATATGCAATTTGTGTAGCACAAATTGTGTATCTTATTTCAAGTTTAGGAGGCTGTGTAGATGCACCCTCAGAAAGTGCTACACAGGGAGGGATCACGTGAGGATTACCTGTTGTGATCCCCCTCTCTTAGGCTTCTGGGTATTGGCCATTGTTGGCAGACAGGTTACTGGGCTAGATGGTCCTTTTATCTGATTCAGTTATGGCCATTCTTATGTTCTTATGTAATAGTTACTGAAATAATCTTTCTCATATTTTTTCTACAAAATGTATAACAAAAATTTGTTTTGCCATTTTTTTAATAAAATGGTCACCTTAAGGCCCTCAGCACTACTAAAGCATGCATTGGAGGTTCATGGAGAGCCACTGCCGTGACTGCTGTATGATATTCCTGTGTGTTGCAGAAGAGCTCCATGCAGGTCCTGTATAGGCTAAAACAGACTGAGATTCTCAAGCTGCAAGTGACTCTTTAATGTCTCCTGCAGCTCTTTGATGCACATGCTATTAAGCCACTATACGATTTAATTATTAACTAATCTAAATTAGATCACCAATCAGGATGCTTTTATTATGTTATTAACCAATTGTAGAACACTTGGTTGGGCTTTTTGCCATAAGAATTATATATAAAATTAAATAGTGAATTCACACTACTGTGGCTCTTTCATGCAAATTTATTAGCAAAAGCTAATGTATTCAGCATGCTGAAAATATACTTAAATTTGGAATTTGAACCAGATACAATTATGAAAATTAATCTTTAACAAATGGGTAAAATATTGCTTTAGCATAGCATGATTTTAGGACATGTTGCTGTACCTAATTTCTTTCTGACAGCCGAGCAGAAATAACTGATTCTGAAGTTTTGGAGGAGCTCAGCATAGGTGGAAATTATAGTTACATAAGCATAGAAAATATAATCAAGATGGAAAAGACTAATTAAACTGTAACTAAAACTGAAGGGTTATTTGTTTTAGGATTTAGTTTTGTGAAATGTGTTAAACTGAGAGCTCTGGAAATTGAATTTCTTTATCTATATAGGTGCTAAACAGTTTCCATCATCATAGTATCTGAGCCCCGAAAACAGGAATAGCGTGAGCAATGCAATATTCTATTAACTCTTAACACAGAAGAACTATCTTCAGAGCTCATTTTTATACCTAGTCTATTCTTAACTTCTTTCCTCAGTTATCTTTTCATCCCTTTCAGACACAATATATCTCATCACACTTGGCTTAGTTGGCACCGTTAGCTTTAGCCAGGATTAAGACCTATAATTGACAGGCCATGGAAACTGGATTTTTCTCATGCAAGACTTTAGAGTGAATGGTGATGGAAATAAAAAACATATATTGCCAGCCTCTATACATTAGAAATGTCGACCATATTACATACTTGATATTATGTTAAATGATGAAATCCTTATTTTACAGAAGCAGTAAGTCCTTCCCAAAAAATAAAGGAAATCGTAGAAAAATACCATGACCAATTTACACCACGGTGGGAAGGAGTTACTGGCACTATGCATGTTCCAAGGTTTGTAATGGCTTTTCTATATTTCTCTCTTTTTTAAAAGAAGTATTTCCCAGGCTACCTTTTTCCGATTGTTTTTTTGGAAGAAGGCTTTTCTGAAATTTGGCCCATCTACACTGGGCCTAATTTTGGAAAAACCTCCTCTTTCGGGAAGAGCCCTTCTTCCTCGTGAAACAAGGAAGACAGGGTTTCCGAACGAGCACATCTGCTCTTCCACAAAATATGTCGGAAGAGCAGACACATTCCCTGGGGGCGGCAGAGTTTTTCTGCGATACATCCGGGAATCCCAGAAAAACTCCGTAGTCTAAACATAGCCCCAGAAGCTCCAGTCATGACTAGAACCCCATTATGCTACAACTATGCAAATACATAGGAAGATCTCTCCCATACCTTAAGCATATCTATAGATTTATAGATGGAAGAATTTAATGAAAGAATGAAGAAGTCAAACCTGTAATAGGTGTTACCATATTGGTCACATACAAGGCTATAGTAAATAGGGGCATTCTGTTGCTAGCAAAACAGCACTATCCTTCTTGATTGTAATAAATCTATCATAAATTGAACTTTAGAAAAAAATTACTAATCTAAAATCATGGAAATCTGGAGAACACATTCAAGGAGTTTGAGAGAAAGTCATAAAGCATATACATAGACAAATTTGATAACATTGACATTAGCAATATCACTCTGACAAAATACTGTAATAGGAAGTTACAAATTCAGGTAACTCATCACTTCTTTGTGCATTGTAGAAGTACTCTCACCTTCACTGAGTTTATAAATCAACATTTTTTAACCAAATATTTGAAAACTACAACATTTTCACACTCACTTTTGTAATATTCTGTAATATTGTAGCACAGACTTCAGGAATAAAGGATGAATCCACTGTAGTTTACAATTTCAAGAAGACCTAATGATGGAATTATTGTTATGTAGCTTTATTTACAAGTACTTCTAATTTATGATCAACTCTTTCTATGCCCCATAGCTCCCAAATGAGTTTATCTGTGCTAGTCCATGAGCATTCCCTTTGAACATTAAAATAAATACTTTATCCTAAAGAAATGGGGATTGCATAGCATAAACTGCTTGTTCCCCTGTAGAAAAGTCTCTTAAATCTTAAAAGCACAGACGATGTCTTTTTTACTGTGAGGTGCTGTGTTGCTATGGTAAAGTATTCAATTTAGCAAAGTAAATTATTGTCTAAAGTTCACAAACACTTCTCTTGAAATGCTGTACCGTAACTGCAGCTTACTTTGTTTGTCTGTTTGTTTTACTTTTCAAACAATTTTTGTTGAGTAATTAACATTGAAACATTTTGTATAGATGGATCCAGAAAAAAATACTGTAAAATATCTGCCTAGTCCAAATAGCTTATCTTTCTTTTACAGTCAAGCTGAGTGGGAGCAGCTACTGAGTAACTGCAGTGCATTTCTGTTCTATGGAATGGAAAGATTCTTGTGTCATATTTTACTTAACAGATTCATTGCCATGAACATCCCAGGTGAGATAACGAAGCTGAAAAAACTATATATTGTGTTCGTTCCTTGCAAATCATCCTAAAATTCTATTTCACCCCAAACAATTATGAGAATATTAGGGTTGTGCATTGAAGGATACAGTTTAACACAGAGTTAAAGAGCCATGCTCTTCATTCAAGAAGTTCTACATTCAGGACATGGAACATATAGCAATTTAGATTCCTGTTGTTTACTATCTGTTAGAATATTCATAGATTTTAAGCAGCAAGAGTCTAACACTACTTTTCGCATGAGGGGCAGGTTACTGTGAAACGCTACTGTTTTTATTGTTGGACATATTTTTCTTTCTCTTGAAATTTGTGTTCTTCACATTGGGTCCATATTTCTCAAAGTCATATATTAAAAGCTTAGGAGTCAAATTTTCAAAAGTTGCCTCGGACTTTGGGATCCCAATATCTGATATTTAGAGTTGCTGAGTGCTCACTCAGCACTGAGTTAAGTTAGAGATGGAGATGGTATTTGTTTATAATACCTTACATGTTTAGAGCTGGGCATCAAAAATTAGAGGTCACTTTTGAAAATGTGGGCCTAAATGGTATGTTTCCAGTAGCCTTATATATAGTCCCCTGAAAAATCAAGGAAATGCCTCTCATGTATCTAGACCAGTGCTGGGCAAAATACGGCCCACAGGCCAGGTCCAGCTCACTACGCTGCCGGATCTCGCCTGTGGACAGAGCAGGGAACCTCAGGCAGACTCCCTGCCTGCCCCCTCCCCCCCTTCCCCACGCTGCTGAGAAAAGCAGTTGCTGCGGGGCCCTGTTTGAACAACTGCAAGCCCAGGGGAGAGGACAGAGGTTTCACACCCTGCCCCTGCCCCCAGCACAATCCTATTGGCTTGTTTCCTGCACCCATATCCTCTCCCAGATCCAATGCATCCAATGCATCAGGGAAGGGCAGACAAATAAGCAGTGGCAAATTTTTAAAGTGCTTCTACACAAATGCTAGGAGTCTGACTAATAAGATGGGTGAACTAGAGTACCTAGTATTAAATGAGGAGATTGACATAATAGGCATCACTGAAACCTGGTGGAATGAGGAAAATCTGTGGGACACAATCATACCGGGATATAAAATATATCGAAAGGATAGAGCAGGCTGGGTGGTGGAGTGGCACTGTATGTGAAAGATAATGTAGAATCAAATGAAATAAAAATATTATGAATCAACATGTTCAATAGAATCGCTATGGATAGTAATTCCATGCTCCAGTAATAAGAAATTAGCAGTAGGGATATATTACCGACCACCTGACCAGGACAGCAATACTGACATTGAAATGCTGAGGGAGATTAGAGAGGCTACCAAAATAAAGAACTCTATAATAATGGGGATTTTAATTACCCCCATATTGACTGGATACATGTCACCTCAGGAAGAGAAGCGAGATAAAATTTCTCAATGGCTTAAATGACTGCTTCTTGGAGCAGCTAGTGCAGGAACCCACAAGGAGAGGCAATTCTCGATTTAGTCCTGAGTGGAGCGCAGGATCAGGTCCAGGAAATAACTGCTACAGGACCGCTTGGGAATAGTGACCATAATATAATAACATTCAACATTCCTGTGGTGGGAAGAACACCTCAGCAGTCCAGCACCCTGGCATTTAATTTCAAAAAGGGGAATTACACAAAAATGAGGAGGTTAGTTAAACAGAAATTAAAAGGCACAGTGACTAGAGCCAAATCCCTGCAAGCTGCATGGAAACTTTTTAAAGACACCATAATAGAGGCCCAACTTAAATGTATACCCCAAATTAAAAACATAGCAAGAGACCTAAAAGAGTCACCATGGTTTAACTACCATGTAAAAGAAGCAGTGAGGGACAAAAGGCATCTTTTAAGAAGTGGAAGTCCAATCCTAGTGAGATAAATAGAAAGGAACATAAACACTGTCAAATCAAGTGTAAAAATGTAATAAGAAAAGCAAAAAGATTTTGAGGAACAGCTAGCCAAAAACTCAAAAAGAAATAACAAAATGTTTTTAAGTACATTAGAAGCAGGAAGCCTGCTAAAAACCTGTGGGTCCCTAGACGATCGAACTATAAAAGGCGCAATCAAGGACGATAAAGCCATTGCAGAGAAACTAAATGATTTCTTTGCTTCAGTCTTCACGGCTGAGGACGTTGGGGAGATTCCCAAATCTGCACCGTCCTTTGTGGGTGATGAATCTGAGGAACTGTCCCGGATTGAAGTGTCATTAGAGGAGGTTTTGGAACAAATAGAAAAACTTAATGTTAACAAATCTCCGACCGATGGCATTCATCCAAGGGTTCTAAAAGAACTCAAATGGGAAATTGCTGAACTATTATCTGTGGTTTGTAACCTATCCCTTAAATCGGCTTCCGTACCTAATGACTGGAAGGTAGCCAACGTGACACCAATATTTAAAAAGGGCTCTAGAGGCGATCCGCAATTACAGACCGTAAGTCTAACTTCAGTACCGGGCAAATTAGTCAAACAATAGTAAAGAATAAAATTGTGAAGCATGTAGAAGAACATAATTTGTTGACAAAAGTCAACATGGTTTCTGTAAAGGGAAATCCTGTCTTACTAATCTATTAGAGTTCTTTGAAGGGGTTAATAAACATGCGGACAAGGGGGATCCAGTAGATATAGTATACTTAGATTTCCAGAAAGTTTCTTGACAAGGTCCTCACCAAAGGCTCTTGTGTAAATTATATCATGGCCATGGGATAAGAGGGAAGGTCCTTTCTTGGATTGAGAACTGGTTAAAAGACAGGAAACAAAGGGTAGGAATAAATGGTAAATTTTCAGAATGGAGGGGTAACTAGTGGTGTCCCCAAGGGTCAGTCCTAGGACCAACTTGTTCAACTTATTCATAAATGATCTGGAGAAAGGGGTAAGCAGTGAGGTGGTAAAGTTTGCAGATGATACCAAACTGTTTAGGATAGTCAAGACAGAAGCAGACTGTGAGGGACTCCAAGAAGATCTCACCAAACTGAGTGATTGGGCAATAAATGGCAAATGAAATTTAATGTGGATAAGTGTAAAGTAATGCACATCGGGAAAAATAACCCCAACTATAATGCACAGTATGATGGGGGCTAAATTAACTCTGACAGATCAGGAAAGAGATCTTGGAGTTATCATGGACAGTTCTCTGAAAACTTCCACACAGTGTGCAGCGGCGGTCAAAAAGGCAAATAGGATGCTAGGAATTATTAAGAAAGGGATAGAAAATAAGACCCAGAATATCTTACTGCCCTGTATAAAACTATGGTACGCCCACATCTTGAATACTGTGTACAGATGTGGTCTCCTCACCTCAAAAAAGATATTTTGGCCTTGGAAAGGGTTCAGAAAAGGGCAACTAAAATGATTAGGGGTTTGGAACAGGTCCCATATGAGGAGAGGTTAAAGCGACTGGGACTTTCAGTTTAGAAAAGAGGAGACTGAGGGGGGATATGATAGAGGTATATAAAATCATGAGTGGTGTGGAGAGGCGGATAAAGAAAAGTTATTTATTAGTTCCCTAAATAGAAGAACTAGAGGACACCAAATGAAATTAATGGGTAGCAGGTTTAAAACTAATAAAAGAAAGTTCTTCTTCACACAGCGTGTAGTCAGCCTGTGGAACTCCTTGCCAGAGGAGGCTGAAGGCTAGCACTATAATAGAGTTTAAAGAGAAGCTAGATAATTTCATGGAGGTTAGGTCCATAAAAGGCTATTAGCCAGGGGATAAAATGGTGTCCTTGGCCTCTGTTTGTCAGAGGCTGGAGAGGGATGGCAGGAGACAAATCGCTTGATCATTGTCTTCGGTCCACCCTCTCTGGGGTACCTGGTGTTGGCCACTGTTGGCAGACAGGACACTGGGCTAGATGGACCTTTGGTCTGACCCAGTACGGCCATTCTTATGTTCTTATGTTCTTATGTTCAGATCCTGCACCCCAATCTCCTGCCCCAGGCCACAGCCCAAGCCCCTGCACCTTAGTCCCCTTCCCCAGGTCACAACCCCCTTCTTCCCAAGGTCACAACCCAGTCCCTGTGCCAGATCACAGCCACTTCCTTCACCCAAACTCCCTCCCATATCCACACCGCTTCCTGCACTCCAATCCCTTACCACAAGCTCCCTTCTGTACCCAACCTCTATCTCAAACCCCACACATTCTCCATTAATATCATGCAAAAGTGCAGACCTTAACCACTTTCCAAATTCTTGGAGCGGCCCCCATCAAAAATTACTGCTCACCCCGATTTAGACTGATGGTGCTTCTTGAATTCTGAATCAAATTTCAAGTGGAAGGAAAAGTATAGTCCTGCTATTTTATCAACAAGTAATTCTAAACATATTAACGAAAACACAACTGAATCAGAAATAATATGAGAGAGATTCTGTGTGATTTCCAGCACTTCTCCATGGACATAGACCATAGTGCAGAGAAAACACAGAGGCTAATGATATAATATCTAATATTTTCTTAGAAAGCTTTCATAGGTTTATCAGTTATTCAGATAAGTTTTTACCAGTGTGGAGATGGTTTTCACCCTCAGTGGAAAAGAAAACAATTCTATTCCTGCATCTGTTAAATTTCTCTGAGCCTGTTGAAAAACTGAAGTCTTCTATTTGCAGAAGCACCCAAGTCCCATTTTCAAAAGTGAATTAAACACGTAGGCTACTAGGTGCTTAAGTCACTTTTCATGTGGTGGTATCACTTCTATTCCTTTTAAAATATAGTTATTCCTAATAGAGGTTGTACAGTATACATTTTACAGGGAATTAGGCCTGACAGATCCATTAGGGACATGGAATCTTTTTAAAGAATTGAACCCCATTTTTAAAGGTATTTAGACATCTATAGAGACAGGCTCTTAGTGGGCTTTTTAAATGCACTTAGGCACCAAATACCTATTAATTTCAAGTATCTTTACAACTCTGGCCTCAAGTCCTTAAATATCCCCTATACACAGTGGATCTATTGGAGGTAGCACAATCTTTCCACATGATGCTCAACTTTCCACAGATTGACAGTTGATGAATTTAACATTACCTGTAGGCCGAATCAAATACAGAGCTAATTTTCATGGAAGCTAATAAATATCAGTGCTTGTAAGCCCCCACTGACCTATTTCTGCAAACATGGTATTATAATTCTCTTTCACTAAATTTTCTGTAAGTGAAGATTGTTTCTTGACAGATGTTGCAGGACCAAAGAGTCCTGATTTAGGTTCAGTGTGTATTCAAAAATAGTACAGAAGAGGCATTGGTAGTAAATTAGTCTGCTATATATTCCTTGATTTGGTCTCACTGACAACATAAATGAACTGACCACATTTGGAAAAATCACATTTGATTTTCAAAACATTTTGGTTGTCTATCAGAATACTTTTAATATTCTTAATTCTCACTTAAATTTAATTTACTTCCAGACAGACAACTGACAAATGAAGCAGAAATCCATGTCATTTCTTTGTAAGATTATATGGGAACCTTCTGGATAAAAATCACCTTGGCCTAAATTTTGCAACATTAACTCAAGTAGTATTTACTCATGCAAGTAAATCCAACTGAAATCAGTTCTCCCAAATTTGAAATGGTTGCGAAACTGAGTCCTCTAAATGTATTTATTATTATTACTTGTTTACTATTTATATAACCATAGAATGTAAGAGGCCTATTCATGAACTCAGACTCGATTATGCTAGGTGCTGTACAAACACAGAACAAAAAGACATTGGGATTATTCAAATGCTTCTCTTTAACATATAGTTGAATATACAGTTATGGAAGAAGAAAAATAAATGTTTATATTGAAACCGGTTTACTCAATACTTTTGCACACAGTCATGGGAAGTAGGGTGAGGCAGGTGCTACAGCACCCCCAGATTTTGGGCATCTCAGCCTAGCAACCCTGCCGCCAAGGGTACTGGCCATTGGTCCCACATCTCTGCCAGTTGAGATCCTGGAGTCTGCCACCCAACCCGCTGCTTCCCAGAGTCTCTGCTGCTGGCCCGAGGTCCTGCTTGGCTACCATCGCTGCACCCCGGGGTTATGCTGCTGACCCAGAGTCCTACTTGGCTGCCAGCCCTAGGGTGGTGAGAGATGCAGACAGGGGTAAGGGGGGATGCATCTTAGTACCCCCACTCCAAAAACTCTTTCAGCACCACTGCTTTCAGAAAAGCAATAAGATCAGAAAGGCACGCGTTTTCTATATTCATCCTGTAAATGCTGTTAAAACAACTAATTTTATTTTTCTAGAATGCCAGTTGATGATACTTTTAGATCTGATGCAGTCAAATCAGAGTTTACAACGACTGGCAAAGCTTGATACATTAAAAAGGTAGAATACATTTTATTTTGTCCTGCAGATAGTTACAATGCCATATATTTTGTCTTTGAAAGCAAATTTAAAATTGTATCCTCTGCTTCAGCAAGTGCAATGGACTCAGATCTGAATTTGGAATGGGAAGTTTGGCCGCTTTCCTCCATGATCCTACACAAGTCTTTTTCACTGGTGCTGCATTGTAGTAGAGCTCCACAGTTGAGCAAAAAACAAAGGCTGTGAAGAGACTGAGTCAGCGGGCAGAAACCTTTCTCCACTGTCTTATGAAATCAGGATTTTTAAATCAATCTAGTTAAATAGATGCATCCTTTCTAGCATACAAAGACACTTTAAAATTGTTCTGAAAGTTTATACAGTTAATAATTTGCCACTGAGTCCTGTGTTTGTGTTTTGCTGGAAATGAATTTCTTTGGCATGCTAATTAACTTCCTTCCAGATGTTGACTATAGCTGATTAAAGGTATTAACCTTGAAGACCGCTCAGTATCTGCCTTTCATCTACATTTAAACAGAGCTTAAACAGTTATTTTATATATCTAATACAAATTCTTGAAAGACTAAAATGTTTTCTATCTCTTTGACTTCAGCTGATAAAGGTCCCACTAATAGGGTACATATAGAAAAGCCCCCTAACAATATAAAGAGTCATCAATTACTATCACCACTTTCACTAAAAGTATCTGTACACCTTGCAAATTAAAATGTCCTGGATATAAGATATCTAATACATACATACACAACTCTAAATATTTAAATCCAGTAACTAAGCCTGAACCCCTTTTTTTTACATTAAAACAATTAAACATGCTTTTATTTTCCAAAACATTTTTTCCCCAAACATGGTCATTCCCTAATTTAAATCAAAAGACAATTCTTTAATGTAGGTTTTCCAACTGCGTACATTTGCAGTCTCATCCTAATAGGTTATTGTATTAACCAGCCAATTGCTGTCACCCAGCATCTCTTAAACGTGGCTCTGCGTGTATGTCTGCACTGCAACACTATTTCAAAATTACTAGTGCTATTCCGAAATAACTTATTCCACATCTACACAGCAGGCAGTTATTTCAAAATAGTGTCAAAGTACTGTCAAACTGGAGGACTTCTTACTCCAGCTAGCAAAAAACTCAAAAAATAATAGTAAAATGTTTTTTAAGTACATCAGAAGCAGGATGCTGGCTAAACAACCAGTGGGGGCCCTTGGATTGACAT
This sequence comes from Rafetus swinhoei, assembly GCA_019425775.1. Classification (NCBI taxonomy): domain Eukaryota; kingdom Metazoa; phylum Chordata; order Testudines; family Trionychidae; genus Rafetus; species Rafetus swinhoei. The sequence continues at coordinate 30,423,955 of CM033447.1, read as the reverse complement.
GCTAAAGGGGCACTCAAAGATGATAAAGTCATAGTGGAGAAGCTAAATGAATTCTTTGCTTCAGTCTTCACAGCTGAGGATATTGGGGAGATTCCCAAACCTGAGCTGTTGTTTTTAGGTGACAAATCTGAGGAACTGTCCCAGACTGAAGTGTCATTAGAGGAGGTTTTGGAACAAATTGATAAATTTAACAGTAACAAGTCACTGGGACCAGATGGCATTCACCCAAGAGTTCTGAAAGAACTCAAATGGGAAATTGCGGAACTATTAACTGTGGTTTGTAAACTATCCTTTAAATCGGCTTCCATACCTACTGATTGGAAGATAGCTAACGTGACGCCAGCATTTAAAAAGGGCTCTAGAGGTGATCCTGGCAATTACAGACTGGTAAGTCTAACGTCAGTACTGGGCAAATTAGTTGAAACTATAGTAAAGAATAAAATTGTCATACACATGACTGAATATAATTTGTTGGGGGAAATTCAGCATGGTTTCTGTAAAGGGAAATCATGCCTTACTAATCTGCTAGAGCAGTGTTTCTCAACCAGTGATACGAGTACCCTTAGGGGTACCCAAGAGAAGTCTGGGGGGGGGTACGTCAACACAACTGAAATTTGGAGAAAACTGAATTTTTAGTTTGAAGTTTTACAGCACTTTATTATTTTTGTACTTTTTACACCCAAAAATGTCATCGCCCGCCCGGCTACAATTAAGTTGTTTAAACAAATGTGTTGCAATGGTAGATGAAAACTGTACTTGGGGTACTTATATATATATATATATATATATATTTTAAAAGGGGTACTTTATAAAAAAAAAGTTGAGAAACAATGTGCTAGAGTTCTTTGAGGGGGGTCAACAAACATGTGGACAAGAGGGATCCAGTGGATATAGTATACTTAAATTTCCAGAAAGCCTTTGACAAGGTCACTCACCAAAGGCTCTTAAGTAAAGTAAGTTGTCATGGGATAAGAGGGAAAGTCCTTTCGTGGATTGATAACTGGTTAAAAGACAGGAAACAAAGGGTAGGAATAAATGGTAAGTTTGCTGAGTGGAGAGAGAGGTAACTAGTGGGGTCCCCCAAGGGTCTGTCCTGTGATCCATCCTATTCAACTTATTTATAAATGATCTAGAGAAAGGGGTAAACAGTGAGGTAGAAAAAGTTGCAGATGATACCAAACTGCTCAAGATAATTAAGACCAAAGCAGACTGTGAAGAGCTTCAAAAAGATCTCACCAAACTAAATGATTGGGCAACAAAATGACAAATGAAATTTAATGTTGATAAATATAAAGTAATGCACATTGGAAAACATAATCCCGACTATATATACAATATGATGGGGACTAATTTGGCTACAGCTACTCAAGAGAAAGATCTTGGAGTCATTGTGGATGGTTCTCTGAAAACATCCACTCAATGTGCAGCTGCAGTCGAAAAAGCAAATAGAATGTTAGGAGTCATTTAAAAAGGGATAGAGAATAAGACAGAAAATATCTTATTGCCTCTATATAAAACCATGTACAAAGAGAGATTAAAAAGACTTGGACTTTTCAGCTTAGAAAAGAGGAGACTAAGGGGAGATATGATAAAGGTCTATAAAATCATGACTGGTGTGGAAAAAGTGAATAAGGAAAAGTTATTTACTTATTCCCACAATAAAAGAATGAGGGGTCACCAAATGAAATTAATAGGCAGCAGGTTTAAAACAAACAAAATGAAGTTTTTCTTCACTCAGCGTACAGTCAACCTGTGGAACTCCTTGCCAGAGGATGAGGTGAAGGCTAGAACTTTAACAGGGTTCAAAAAAGAGCTAGATAGATTCATGGAGGTTAGGTCCATCAATGGCTATTAGCCAGCAAGGGTAGGAATGGTGTCCTTAGCCTCTGTTTCTCTGGAGGTGGGTGACAGGGGAAGGATCACTTGGGGATTACCTGTTGTGATCCCTTCCTCTGGGGCATCTGCTATTGCCAACTGTCAGCAGATAGGATACTGGGCTAGATGGACCTTTGATCTGACCCAGTATGGCTATTCTTATGTTCTTATGACTCCTGTAACCCTAATTATATGAGGAATAAGTGAAGTCGGAGGAAGAGTGCTCTATTTCAAAATAAATGCTGTATAGACGCTCCCTGTTTCAAAATAAGATACACAATTGACGTAGCTCAATTTGCGTAGCTTATTTCGAGTAAAGCCCTGCAGTGTAGATGCACTCTGACTGTGACAGTTTCCTGAAAGTTTAGAATAACTTCAGTTAAAGGCTAAATCACATAACTTTGGGTATGTCTACACAGCAAAGTTATTTTGAAATAACAGCCGTTATTTCGAAATAACTTTACTAGCATCTACGCAGCCAAACCGCTATTTCAAAATTAAATCGAAATAGCGGAGCACTTATTTCAAATTTGGTAAACCTCATTCCACAAGGAATAATGCCAAATTCGAAATAGCTAAATCAAAATAAGTGCTGTGTAGACACTTATGTCGAAATAGGGGGGCCTCCAGCCCTTCCCAGGGTGCCCTGGTTGCCACTCTGGGCCAAACCAGGAAAACTCTTCTGCTCCCCCCCAGCCCCAGAGCCCTTAAAGGGGTAGACTGTGGCCACAGTGCCTGTGCCAGCTGCAAGCCTGCCAGCACAGAGCCAGTAGTCGCTGCCCCTGGCCCAGCATGAGCCAGCAACCCACTGGCACCCAGCCCTCCACCGCTCCCCAGGAGCAGGCTGGCAGCTCCCGGGAGCCTGCCAGGGACCTCAAAAGGTGGGCACCTTCCTGGTCCATTGCGGAGATCATGGACCTGATTGAGGTTTGGAGAGAGGCCTCCAGTGTCCATGATCTCCACACTAGAGGCAGGAATGCGGCCGTCTACAGGCAGATGGCTGACAGCCTGGCCACCAAAGGCTACATGTGCACCCAGGAGCAGGTGCGCATGAAAATCAAAGAGCTGCGGCAGGCCTATGCCAGGGCCACAGGGGGCAGCTCCCAACCAGGGGCTGACCCAGATCCCTGCCCCTATTATGATGCCCTGGACCGCATCCTGGGGGGTCAGATGGTCCGTGCCCCCCAGGTGGTCATCGACCCTGGGGCAGAGGGCCCTGAGCAGGGCACGGAGGAGGAGGAGGAGGAGGAGGACGGCCAGGAGTGGCAGGAGCCCGGAGGGAGCGTGGCACTCACCCACAACACCCGAGGCGTCACAGCAGCCATGTCACCAGTGTTGTCCCAGGCCAGGGAGGCCTCGACATGTGAGTGCCATCACTGTCCCCTTATGGGGGGCCGGGAGGACAGGGAGGGAGAGGGAGACCAGGGACCGCGCGTGTGGGCCTTGCTGACCACAAAGCACGCAGCAACCTGTGCATGTGCCATGCCACCCTGGGCATGTGGCCCCGGCTGGCTGCCATACAGGGGCCCTGGCCTGTTACCCACACGCGTGTATGTATGAAGGCACATGACATGTTCCTGACCCCCGGGAGGGACACTGCACGATGCCCTCCCTCCACAACCCCTCTTTACGCAGAGGCAGGGAACATCTCCCCTCCCCCCCCACTCCCGCACTATATACAGCACAGGGGCATGGGTGCAGTCCTGGGCCAGCTCACATTCCCAGGGATAGCAGGACATGCCAAATATGGCTTGTGTGCAAGCACATCGGCTCTGATGGTGCGGAGACCTGCCGTCCTCACCTTGCAGAGAGGGGCTGGGCTTCACCCACTGTTTCCCCAGGGATAGCTGACCACTTCTCTTGTTTCTCCACAGCCACAGCAGCTGCGAGTGCAGGGCGCACCACCCCGCCCAGGACATCCTCCCGCACCCGGGCACTCAGCAGGCTGACCTGGAACCAGGAGGACCACCAGCGGCAGCACCTGGGGCTCCTGCGAAGGCAGGTCCGCATCCTGGAGCACTGGGTGCATGAAGACCTGCACTGCAGCAGGAGAGCTGGTGGGAGCTGCTTGCCCAGGGCCGTGCCATCTGCGGCCACCTGTAGACCCTGGTGCAGAGATTGATGCCTCCTGCCACTCCAGACCCTGCTGCCGCCACATCTATCGCTCCTCCTCCCACTCCTGCTCCCCCACCCGCCTCTTCCTCCCCTCCTTCCCACCTGCCCCACCCTCCATACCTGCTCCCCCCAGGGACGCCGAGGCCCCCACACCCACAGTGCTGGGAGACAGGTGGACCAGCAAGACTCCCAACCCTGAGCTACTCCTCCCCCTTCCTCCCCCTTCCAGCTCCCTCCTCCCAGGTTTACCCCTACCCTCTCGCCTACCCTCTCCCGCTCTCATTTCCCCCTCCCCCCATCCCAGTTATGTTCAATAAACAGAGTTTGTTTTTGGCAACACACGTGTGTTTATTTTACATCAGGAAGGGGGGTTTGGGGGGGAAAGTGGAAGGACATGAGGGTGGAATAAGGCACAAGGCCCCAGTGGGGCACGCCAGGGAGACTTCACCACTCCTCTGTCTGGAAGCTCTCCCGCAGGGCCTCCCAGATACCGACAGCCCCCCAATGGGCCTCCCGGCTGGCAGCCGTGTGGGGCTGAGCATACAGGCCAGCCAAGTGGTCGGCCTCTGCCATCCAGGCTGGCAGGAAAGCCTCCCCCTTCCTTTCGCACAAATTGTGCAGCACACAGCACGCCGCCACCACGTGTGGAATATTCCTCTCAGAGAGGTCCAGGAGGGTGAGGAGGCATCTAAATCGGGCCTTCAGCCGGCCAAAGGCTCGCTCCACCACGATGAGGGCCCTGCTGAGCCTGGCATTAAAGGCCTGCCGGGAGGGGTTGAGGTGTCCCGTGTAGGGCTTCATGGGCCAGGGCTGTAGTGGGTAGGCTGCATCCCCCACCAAGCAGACAGGCATGTCCACATCCCCAACCCTGATGTGGCGGTCGGGGAAGAAAGTCCCGGCGTGCAGCCTCTGGCACACAGAGGATTTGCGGTAGACCCATGCGTTGTGTACTCTGCTGAACCAGCCCACATTGATGTCCACAAAGTGGCCCCAGTGGTCAGACACAGCCTGCAGGATGACCGAGAAGTATCCCTTCCAGTTAATGTACAAGGAGGCCTGGTGGTCTGGGGCATGGATGGGGATGTGCATCCCGTCAATTGCCCCCCCACAGTTGGGGAATCCCAGGGCACCAAAGCCCTTGATGACCGCGTCCACATCAGTGTGGCGGATGACTCTGTGGAGCAGCACTCTATTGATGGCCTTGACCACCTGCAGAGGGACACACAAAACCGAGAGTCGCTGGGGTGCCAGGGTGGCTGACAGTGCTTCTTCCCCTGCCACTACCCCACACCCCCTCCCCAGGAGCAACCCCCCCTGCAATCCTGGCCACCGCGGGCAGTCTGTAGTGCAGCTGGGACAGAACAAACCCTCCCAGGGAGGGGACTTGCACCACCTCCCCCGCTTTTCCCTGGGGCAGCCCATCACCTCCTTGCCCCCACACCCCCCAGGCACAATGGCCGGAGACTGCCATACCTGCATTAGCACTGCTCTGATGGTGGATCTCCCCCACGCCGAGCTGGTTTGCCACAGATCAGTAGCTATCCGGTGTGGAGAGCTTCCAGAGGGCGATGGCCATACGCTTCTGGAGGGGAATGGCGGGTCTCATGTGCGTGTCCTGTCACTGCAGAGCAGGGGCGAGCTACTCACAGAGCTCAAGGAAGGTATCCTTCTTCATTCTGAAATTCTGGGTCCATTGTTGGTCTCCCCAGCGCTCCAGGACAATGTGGTCCCACCAGTCACTGCTGGTGTCCAGATGCAGCGGGGCACGCTGGCATCCGGGCGCTGCTGCTGATGCTCCTCCTCGTCCCCCAGGAGGGTCTGGAAGAGGGCCTGGAGGTCGGGCTGCAACAGATGCAGCAAGGCAGACTCCAGCAATTGCTGCCAGGCTTGCAGCAAGACATCCAAAATGAGCACCAGAGTGCCCAGGGGCAGCTCTGGTTCCATGGCGCTGAGCGCTGTGGTGTCCCAAGTCAGGGCAACCAAAGCAGGCAGAGAGAAAAATGCTTTGCTGTCCCTCAGCGAGGTAGGCAAGCAAGCAGGGAAAGCTGAGAACCGGCTGTCCAGGGGGTCCCATTAAGCACAAGCCTCAGATAGCCTCAGGCAGCAGCCACACAAAGTAACTACTGACCTGAGGCTCTGCCGGAACCGGTTTCATCTTGCCTTAAATGAGATTCAGCGTCCAATCAGTGTGGACGCGCTATTTCGAAATGGCAAAATGCTATTTCGAAATGCATTTTGTGTGTAGATGCGTTATTTCGAAATATCTTATTTCAAATTAACTATTTCGAAATAAGATATTTTGAAATAACGCTGTAGTGTAGACATACCCAGGGCCGGCCTTAGGCCGATTCAGCGTGAGGGGGCCCCGTGCCCAGGGAAGCGACACATGCGCCATGCGCACGGCGCATGTGCCATGCGCCAGGAGCACGACGCTTGCGCAGGGCCCCTGGGCACACAGCGCATGTGTCGTGACGTCCCGGGCGCATGCGCCGTGCGCCTGGGGACCACGCATGCGTTGTACTCCCGGGGCACTGCGCATGTGTGGGCACACAGCACATGCGTCGTGATGTCCGGGACGCACGAGGCATGCGTCGTGCATCCAGCACGCAACGCATGCGCCGTGCCGCCCAGGGCCCCGCGCATGTGCGGCCCCGCCCCCAGAATCGGGTCCCACACTCTGTAGAGCTGGCCCTGGACATACCCTTTGTGTTCCCCCAAAAAATAAACAGCATCCTCCAAATAGATCATAGAAAACATTAACTGTTGTTTTATACCATGAAATGCAGACTGGCATATAAAGCCAAATTCCCTTTTTGAATTACTACAATTCCAATACTGTAGAAATTCAAAATTCCAGATCTCCAAGTGTTTGGTACCAGCAATTTCATTTATTCCAGCTCCAGGGAGGAGAACATATATATGGTTTCTGAGTCTCCAAACTTTTGCAGCACCCATTCTAATGGCTTGTTTACACTGCTAAAGTATCTGCATTTTTACGGTGGGTGATCAATGCAAGAGAGCCATGTGGAGGTAAAAGAAAGATCAGGAACTCCAGTTTACCAGCCAGAGCAGCCTGAAGTGTCTTGTCTTTAATTTTGATGTATCTCAGGTTAGCTCACGCTAGGCATGCTAAAATGAGGTTAATTTACTAATCATGTTGTCAATAGAATTTTTATTGAATATTTGATTAGTCAATAGGCAGCCGGCTCAGTACCAGCTTGGTCTGGGACCAAACCACGCTGTGACCATGCAATTTAAAAGACAGTAGGAGCAGGGCAGCCTCCCTCCACCCCCGGCTCCTACTGCCTTTTAAATTGAAGAGCTGCAGCGGGGCTTGGTCTGAGACCTGGCACGAGCCAGGACTGAACAGGGCTGCCTGCCCAGCTGACAGCAGCCCGTGTCTGGGGGTGGTCCCAGCTCCCCGCTGGGATCCTCGCAGGTAGGAGCTTCTGCTACAAAGCAGCACCTGTCCACGGCGAGCTTGGGTCTGTCATGGACAGAGGCTGCTTCACATCAGCTTCCCTTGGCCACCTCCAGCCCCTGCTGGTGCCTCTGATAGAAGCAGTAGCATGAGGGGGGGCAGGCAGCACCACGGAGACAGCACTGGGGGTAACTAGCTGTTAAGGCTGTTCCCCACTCTGGTACAACAAATGCAGAAGTGGGGGCCCGTAAAAGCACCCCAAAACCTGGTCTCTACAGGCTTTCATACAAAAACCTCCCCCCAAAATCCTAATACCCGGACTTTGGAGAAATCTGCTGCCACCACCCAAGTAAACCAGGGAAGAGATCACTTGGGAAACCTCCTCCCTAAGGTAAAACTCTCCCCCTGCCCCAACCTCCATTTTACTTGGAGTTGGGAAAAACCAGAGGGGATTCACAGACAGTAATGGACTCTGCCCTTATAACTAGGCACTGAGTCACAAGACACAACAATCAACCAATAACGGTTAATTAGAAAAAGAAAACAAACTTTTATTATCAAAACAGAACGACAGTTGCAAGCGAAATAAAGTGGCTAGATGGAAAGGGCCACTACTTGATATACTCAGGGGAATTTCCTGGGTTCAAGATTTTAGTTACAAAAGAGAAGAAAAAAACACATTTAACACGCTCAGACATCAGTTCCAAATTCCCAAACCAAGAAAACAATAAAACCTGACGGACTGTCTAAAGTTTGCCCTGTTTGTAAGAATTCTTTTCTCGGAGAGAGATGGGCCTCCCATCTCCTTCAGTCTTGGAAGAAACTGCTCTGACTCAAAGGAGGAAAAAGATAAAAATTCCTTTGTCCCAGTTTGAAATCCCTACCTGCATTGCTATTGGCTGACCAGATACCTGGCTAGGGACAGGAGACATAGTTAACCCCTTAGTCTCCAGGTGCTGGTCAGCACTCCTGATTATGACACTAGCTTTTAAGCCCGTTCCCCCCCAGCACTGGCTCATGAAAGTTTATGCTCTAATACTCTCATAGATTGGTTAGTCTTAAAAGTGCCACCTGACTTCTTGTTGTTTTTGATGAAAAAGACTAACATGGCTACCTCTTTGAAACCTGGCATGTTACTGTTTAGGGAAGGATAATGGAATAAATTAAAGGAAAGATAAAGTGGACAAGGCCATAAGGGGCTGTGGAGTAGACTTTAGGACTCAGCTGAGTTGTGTGGAGACAGGCATGCTGAATTGTTGGTAATGCTTACCTTCAGGAGGAGGAAAAAAGAAGAGAGTTGATTTCTGTTCACATGAGATGCATGTCTGCACTTTGTTATATCTGGAGATAGGGGAGGTCTTTACTGTTAAAAAGTTGTGTTTTGTTTCCCTTGTAGTAACTAAAATGTGTTTCCCTTGTGGTAACTAAAATGTGTAAGTGACTAGTTAATTAGTTGAGGCAGCAAAGGGGAAGGGAAAATGCAAGCAGTCAACAGGTAGCCGTGTTAGTCTGTTTCATCAAAAACAACAAGAACTCTGGTGGCACTTTTAAGACTAACAAATCTATGAGAGTATTAGAGCATAAACTTTCGTGAGCTGCAACTCACATGCCCGTGCACAGTTTGCTAGGTGGGTGTTCACTCCCTGCAAAGATGAAGTAGAATTTAGCATAGTTGTTTATATTGCATCCTATACTTAATGCAAATTAGTACAACATACTGAGAATTAAAGATTTATGAGAAAAACGCAATCCACCATTTATTGATATGTTTTGTATGGTGAACATTGAATGAAAGTCATTTTGTGCTGTTTAGAAGCATAACAGACATCATAATGTTTCAGGAAATGTTGTAGTTATTTTTATACATTATATTTATTGATTCTGTTGTCTTATACTATTAACTTTCTTTAGTCGTCTACATATGTCTATAGAGAGACCAACAGAAACAGCAGTCCTTCTAAGCCTTACTGGTGTTCGTTCCATTATTGCCAACCAATGGTATACGACCCTACAAAAGAATGCAAAAAGGCTGGAAATCTTGTCTGAAAGTATGTACTTGTGGCAAATCTTCCATTAATACATTAGTTCCTAAAATTTTTACTTAGAATAGCACAATTCTTATTCTATCCTTTCTGTAGAGCGAGGGCTGAGAGAGTGTCTATGAAGACCTATATGCTAATGAGTAGCAGGGATTGGTTGACTATGTGGACTTTCCGATCCCTCCCTCTAAAAACCCTGCTCAGAACCCTACCTGTCCCCCATTAACAGAGAGAAAAGTGGCCTGGAGCAGTTTATTATTTTGAGAAAATATTCTGTGATGCCTTCAAGGAGAATGTTAACCTTGTCTTTTTGCTTTTTAAGTATGTAAAGTGAATGTGAGTGAAAGACAAACTGCTGGTTATAAATTAGAAGGGGCTTGAATCATGAGAGCCACAGAACAATCTGTAGGTTCAGCTAAGGCACAGAAAGGAAAACTACCTGAATATTACTAGCAAAGTCACAGAACTGTAACTAACTCCTAGCAATCTGTATCATTGGTCAGTTTTTAAAAACTAAGGCACCAGTTTGTATCATAGTTTGTATCTTCTTGTTTTTCAAAATTCTCATTAAAAGTTCATAAAAATGACAGTAGATCTTTTTAGATTTGTTACAAAGTGGAAGAACAACTGGCCAGGCCATTCATATTCTTCAAAAGTATAAGATTGAAGTGGAAAAGTCACCAACTAGAGGTAAGAAGTAGACACATATGTATAATGTACAGAAACTGGTCTCTGATATTAACAAATTAGGTGCGTGTAGTTTAATCACTATTACAATTATTTGGTGCAATGCAAGAGAGGAAAAATGTTGCCACTTGAAGTGGCTCCTCAATTCAATAGCACATTTCCCTCTACTGATTTTTATTGAATAGCCAAAGGTAAGATTGCAAAATGTTTAAAACAAAGGAACTTCAGTAGAATTTAGTCCTGCTGTGAGTTCAGGGACTGTACAGGATGAACTCTCAAGGTTCCTTCCAGTTCTATCATTCTATGATTCAATGAATACTGTGGTTTCGAAAAAAATATATTGAATTGGCCTCCACTAATTGTCTCATGGAGATAGGTATATATAATTACAACAATTTTTAAAACATTTTCCAGTTGATACATATATCCATAGTTCATGGATGGAGTAGGGGTAAGGGAAAAGCTTCAAAAGTCACACCTTGTAGAAAGATACAAACACAAACAAGTGAAGATGAACTAATCATAGAATCATAGAGCAGGAAGAGACCTCAGGAGGTCATCAAGTCCAGCCCCCCTGCCCAAAGCAGGACCAATCTCAACTAAATCAGCCTAATATCTTAGGGTATGTCTACACTTGCACCCTCTGTTATTTCAAAATAGCGCCATAACGCGAATACGCAAATGAAACATGGGATATTTAAATCCCGGCTTCATTTGCGATTTTGAATGTCTTCATTTGCATCCCCTCTCTCGAAAGAGGGTGCAAGTGTAGACATACCCTTAGAGTGGCTAATATGTACCAAATCATAAAGTGCTTTCATTGCCAGATAGCCATAATATACTTTGGGAACATATTAATTCAACATATGTTAAGACAAGTCTTAATTTTGCTTTTCTGGACTATCCAGGACAAGATGTTGATTCTGCTTCACAGTCTGGGTCCTTATAAATTGCTCTATTACGCTAATTTTATGTAGATAAAAATCCATTCTCTTTAATCTAATAATGTACATTTTATATTGTTTATACTTAATGGCCTGAATTTCAGAGGTGCTGAGTACCTGCAATTTCCACAGACTGCAGTCAGAGCTGCTGGTGCCTGAAGCCTCTGAAAATCAAGAATTAATTAGTGCATATGTGGTAGAGAATGGATATTTGGAAAATTCCTATAATTTAGTAAGGTACTTTTGAAGTTTAGTTTCATGAAAGCAGTTTGTTGAAAACTTCTTCACTTGATTCCAGTAACTTCTGAATTTTGTTTAATTTGACAAATGCGATATGTATTTGTGATAAAGTAAACTGAACTATCTCTGCATGAAGTAAATATATTATTATATAAAATTACATCCATAAAAATGCAAATTCTCAGTTGGAAGTAATGAATGTGACTCACACTTTATAGAGTTTTCTGCATTTTCAATCTGTATTTATCAACAGTGTACTATGTGCAGTCATATTGCTTTGAGTGTGCTGTCATACACGAACTAGAGTCAGAGCAAATCAGTACATAAGTCACAACTCCCTGGAAAACACAATATGGTTGATGATTAAGTTGGTGGTACTCTTCCCTCTGAGGCCCCAATCCTTCAAACAATTTTGTAGGTGTTTATCATTATGATTAAACACATTATCCATGCCTTTATGGTCAGTGAGACTACATACAAATTTTAAATTAAACATGTACATCAGTGTTTGCAGGTAGAAGGCCTTAGTATTGAATTAATATTGTATTAAAAGTGGGTGTTTTACTGGAAAAAAATGCAGTCTAACAGCTGAGAACTAAAGCTAAGGCCTGACTACATTTGCTGTCATTTAGGGTCAATTTTTGCAAAAGTTAGAGGTATCAAGACAGTAATATGACCAAAATCTAATTTGGGTACTCATAATTTGCCTATGTAAAATTCCCTGTTTGGTAGTTTTATCAGAATCAGCTGAAATCCTCACCAACATTGTGGGAATATTTCCCGTGAAATCTGACTGGTATAAAATTTAATATTTATGACTGGCAAGTAGGACTAAGAGCTTCACAAACATGAAATATACAAGTACTCATTAATTTTACAATACATGGTACATTTCAATGATGTGGCTACAGATCATGGTAAAGTCTCTACAAACACAAAAATAAGTTCACCCTGCTTGGTGGAAGGCACTAAAAATTCTTCTCTGTGGAGGGTAATTTATAGAGAACTTTCTACCTTCTTGTTTGGAGGGAGATCCCCATGTGGGCAGTACTTGACTTATCTGTCTGTTATTACTAACATAACATCATAAATCGTATTCCATTTGCAACGTTGGTTAGAAGTTGCCAGGGTTAAGCCTTTGGCTGTAAAGTAAAATAAAATAACTCTGTTGCTCTTGGTGAAAAGCCAATAAAATCCTCACTTCACTGTCTTATTGTAGTTATGGTTTTGGGGGAGTGGGAAGACTAAAATTGTAAGTACTATCTGAGTTCTCTCTGTTCTATCTATCCCCTTGTGTGTAGCTGCAGCCATTTCAATGTAAAACAGGAATGCAAAGGATTTGAATATGTAAGCAAACAGAAGACAAAAATACTGTATTATAAAATAGGTGTATAATTGTAAATAACAATTTTTGAATGTTTTCTAGTGGAAGAGAACCCTAAGGATTCTTCTAGTGAAGAAATAGAAAATCAATCCACTTCCAATCAGTCAAATCTTCCTGCAATTCAGCCATCATCTTTAAATTGTATATTATATGGGCTACCCAACATAATTTTTATGTGAACGAACACGTCAGGTTTCTTTATGAAAATAGAACCACAACTTAGAGTATACATGATATTGGCCTTGTCTTGAAGGCTAGCATTTAGCCAGTCATGTTAGGTATTTTTTGTATAAGAATTGAGTTTAAGAATATGCAACCTGTGTTAAAATAATTAGCTGTTTTATATTTATGTACTGATATTATAGAAGTGTCATGAAAATATCAAAAAGAGTTTTCATCAGAGCTTTGAGTTATTGAAAATATCTATTTCTCTGTGCTCTTCTGTTACTGATTAAAGTCTTTAAAAACAAATCTTAGATATCTGCTTATGATGACTCCGTCATTTACCTTCTACTTAGAAAGAGCAAACATACTGTATTTCATATTACAAATTTGTGTGATGAGACTCAAAAGCACTTTTTAATTGACTAACTGTCCTTTGGATAATTTATAAATAGCATTGACACAGTTCTCAAATCTCTCCTGTGGTTCAAAAAGTTCCAGAAAACTCATTCACAAATAACTGTTTTGTGTTAAACAAAAACAAGATACATTTTGCATTTTTTGCATTACTTTCTCTGCATTCACCTACAGTAGTATAAATAGTGATTGGATTTTCTTGGGTCACACACCGCTTCCTCCACAGCAGCATTCCTTTCTTCACAAAGGGTTCTCTACATTGCCAGGGATCTCCAGGCTAAGGAAGGAGTACATGGACACGAGCAGCATGGCCAGAAAGTATTTGCAGGGTCTCCCCACAAGTTCCATGGAGAATAAAGAATAATATTGATATAGCAAATGGCTATATGAACTCTACCTATGATCCACTGCTCCCTAACAATGGAGAAGGCCTCTTACCAGCATTCCTGATATTGTCACGCCTTTATTATATTGCTGAAAATGCTTTGTCCTACAGTGATAATGGAGAGAATAGAAGATTTGGTCACATTCTAAAGCTACTGATGTGGTAGCAATTATAGAAGTACTCTATTGTACACTGGAATTTTTTAGAGGTACAAGTCACTATAATTCATTTATCTTATCCTGCGCTGTAGATTGTGCCCCATTTTACGGAATCATATATATTACTTAACCTTTTTTCTCCTATTTTAACAATGAACATCAAAAAAAGCTTTACTCCCAGAGAGACCATGTTATCTCCATGGAACCTGACTGAAAACTTTACCAGGATATCATATTCTGAGATTATCAATCTTTTCCCTAGCAAACAGAGATAACATTTGTTGGCCTTCCAAATAAATAAAATAAAATTAACTAAACTAACAAGAGAGTATAAATTGTGTGTCCTCCACTATCTAAAATAGGGGCACAATAGTTAAATGGTTCTGCTTTCATTTTCCATAAGTTTCATTATTAATACAAATCCGTCTTTTATGAAGAACTACTAAATTAACCATATTCTGAAATAATTGTAAATAGACAGATGTAATTTGCCTTATGCTTAAACAGTCACTGATGGAAGTTTTAAACAATTTTATAACTTTTTGTACCAATAGTAATGAATGCAAAATTCTTTAGACCTTAGTAAAATTATAAAGCTTTGATCATAATTTCAGACAAAGAAGTTTTATAATGTTTTTTCCCAGAAAGGCAGCCATGCCTGTTCCCTCTGATAAATTGTTTGTACTCACTTTGAGGCATTAAAATGTCACGAAAAAGATACTGTTCCTGGCTACCATGCTGTGCCCAAGTTAATTAGACCCTGATAGAGGTTTAAAGATTTGTAGCAAGTTATTATAAAATCATGACATGAAAAACATCTTTTCTGTTCACACAAGAATATAAACAAATTTTTCTCAACTACCAGAAGTTTATCACTTAGATAACTTTATGACTTGTAACTTCTACATCAATTTAAAAAAAACACACACAATGCTTTTTTGAAAAAAATTATTCCATTTAAATTAAATTTTCTTCTCTAGTCAAACATTTGACTCAGTCACATTTTGTAAATGGATTGCCTTGCTTTCATCTAGGTTTTTGGAAACATGCCAAAATTAAACCAGGCAGTCCTGGCATATAATATTTATATTAAGTTATCAGTGCTAAAATGTAGGACTGATTCAGCAAAAAGTTTTCTCTTTAGTCTTCTGTATTTTTAAAATCTAGAGCGCTACAGCAGATGGCCATATTTAATATGGAATCCCACTTAGTTATTTCCCAACTTCCCAGAGCCTTGCACGCTCGGAAAAATCTGTTCCGTATTGACAATTGTAGCTGTCCAGGAGACAGAAAGCCCCAAGCCTCCTGCGTTCTTTTATTTCTGATTCTCAGAAACACCAGTTATTTCTCCCATATGTGGGCATGCATGTCCTGTGAGATAATCCAGGTATCTAAATGCAGTAACTTTTGCCCTTTCGCAGGTTAAACATATTTATGGCTCTCTTTTTTTTTAGAGGGGCTGGATTGCTTTGTTTTGCATGTATTCAATAATTGATAAAATATATATACAGATAAAGGTGAGGGACTTGATTGAACGATGTCAAGGGTCCTTTTAGTTACTATTGTGGCCAAATGGGTGTCTTCTACCACCGTTTGCTGTAATGCTGAAAGCAATTTCTCCCTTTTCCTTCAGTTGCTCTTTTTTGATGCATCAAGAGGAGGCAGTAGTGGGAGAATGTGGCAAGGAGGAAATCATCATTATGTACTGTAGCCCCTGTGTTGCTTCTCATGGATGATGTACAGAATGAACCTGTCATCCAGAGAAGAGTCCAGTGTTTGGTTATTCATTCCTTACAGCTATTCAGTCAAAAAACTTTTAAGACCCCTGCACTTGTGATATGTCAGAAGACACCTCAGGCTTGCGTGAGTCCCCCAATCTAGTTGTTTCTAGGACAATCAGGATAATAAAACCATCTTTGGGAGTTAGGTGGGGGAAGGGACTACGTACAGTCAGAAATTTTCAAAGATATATGGTTAAGTCCTCTATACTCCTTCAAAAATATCAACCAAAATGTATTAGCCTCTATTAGCGAAGAAGCCTATTGTGTGTGCACATGCGTGTGCATGCATGCATGTGTTTTTCAGGAAATACAGAAGCTCATTTCCTTTGGATTGTGCCCTTTGAAGGATACTCTTGTGAACATTCAGTTGCACCCTAAAATTGTGGAAACTAATGGCAAAGCTTTGCAATCCATTTACTGGGTAAGAAATTTCTCAAACTCTCTACACCTCTATAAAATCCTCATGTAAGCCATGTGCACAGTAGAGTAAGCATGGGAGACAGTATTCATCTTTGTTGTGAAAAGAAATACCAACCAGAAGAAATATAAGGTCAACTGTGATTCACTTCCTCTTCCAGACCATTAGTGGAGGTGCTATATAAAACCAAACCTAATACCAATCCCTGTGGTACCCCAATAGTCACTATCCTTCATCTTGGTACATTGCGTTATCCTGTTAGCAATCTGTATTATCCTCATTTTAGCCCATGTGAATGTTCATATCTAAGTCCATTTGAATTGCTGCTTTACAAAATTTTGCATGAAGTATTATTAAACGCTTTACTAAAATTATAATCTGCAGCATCCTCTTTGCCCAACTGAGGCAGTCTATGCTAATTTGCTAAGAACCCCTATTCAATTTGAGACAGGCCTGGGAACACACAGCACAGGCCATTAACGTGACCCTGGTCGCCTTGGCAACCACATTCCAAGAGGGCCTCACTCCGATAAGACACTGGCTGGTACCAAAACAAAATTTGTTAAGGTTAACGAGTGTGATTTGTGCTCATTGCCTTCCTTTAATCCTAGATAATGGGCCTGGAACCCAAGGACCCCGCCAATGCGAGGCTGTATCCTCCCGCAGTAGATGCATCATACTCCAATAGACAAAGTTGCTATTGAAATGTCTGTTTTGTTTATGTTGGCTTATTTAGCTTGATAGGGATAACTACCTGTATTATTGATAAGACGTTTAATTGGCAATGGGCGGAGAAGTGGTGTAATCTTTCATAGGTTATTGGCTTACGTGCTCATTTCGTCTTGCGGCTAGAACCTATCAAATTGCTTCTCCTCTGTCCATCCGCCACCTATATAATCTATTGTAATGCTTTGGTTAACCCCTCGTTGTCACTCCACCAGCGTTGAGTGTGTAATAAATCGTCAGACTTGTTTTCACGTGCATCCAGAGTGTCCAGACTTATTCCCTACACCAAGGTTTTCTATAAATTTTCTTCCTAAAACCTATCCTGCCTATAGCTTATGGTTCCACGATGCTCTAAATGTTAAGCAATGTTTTTATCCTGTTTTTTCCACTAATTTACTCTGTATAGAAATTTGAGTTATAGAGCTTCAAGGGTGGCTGCACCGTCTGCTCACTACGCTCACCTGTGGCCACTTTCACACTGAGCGAGCCTGTTGACACTGATGACATGATGATGTCATTCTGTCACCTGGCAGAAACATTCTGTCGTCTGTCAGGAAAAACTTTTTTATATATATAGAAAGAGATGTGTTACTCTTTTGTAGTTTTGAATTACATTTCCAGTGATTTATCAAAAATAGTGGGTGGTACACTTAGTTGATTAACTAACTCTTTTTACCCTACAGTGCCTGTCGTTCAGACAACCCTTAACTGTTGCATGTTCAAATTTTCCAACTCCTCTTTTATCTGTACTTTATCTACTTTTAAAATCTTCCTTCCATAACAATTCTTCAATCTTCTTTCTCTACCTGTCCACTTAGGCTTTTTAAAATGTATTCAGTTTCAGTCATTTTTGAATTACCATTAATTTCATGGTCCTCGTTTATTAATGGAGCTATTTCTCCTTATCTTCTCATGTATTTGTTAAAAACCCTTCTTATTTCCCCTGATCCATTTAGCCAGCAATAACTTTTTTCCTGCCCCTATATTTTACCTGTAAGTTTTAATTAAGTATTCTTGCAACTTCTTTTCCAGGGCTGGATGATTTTTAACCTTAGAACATTGCATAGTTTGAAGCCACATTAGCCACTCCTTAGTTTTACAATTGTTTTTTTTGGTGAAAGGAACTCAATCATCTTATACCTGAATTACAATATGTTTTAGACTTTCCCAGCTATCTTCCACCCTAACTGATTACAATAATACTTCTTATTTCAATTCCACAAAATTTGCTTTTCTGAGATCTAATTATCCTTGTTCATTCTGGAAACCCATTGTTTCCAATAAGTAACTCATGTTCACTGGTTGTATGCTTCTTAGGCTATGTCTAGGCTACAAACTTCTTTCAGAAGAAGCTTTTCCGGAAGAGATCTTCCAGAAAAACTTATTTCGAAAGAGAGCGTCTACACAGCAAAAGCGCAATGAAAAAGCCATCTGCTTTTTCACAAGATAACTTCCACACTGAATGGACGCTATCTCGCATTTAAGGCCACCCGGAACCAGTCCAGGCAGGGCAATAGGTCAGCAGTTGCTTCCGGGTGCTGTTGCCTAGGGCTTTCTGAGACACGAGCTTAAAGGAACCCCCTGGACAGCCATTTCTCAGCTTCTGCTGAGTGCTTGCCTACCTCTCCGAGGAACAGCAAAGCTTTAGCACTGCGTGCTTTGGTTGCCCAGCTTTTGGACACCACAGCATACTTCTTGCAATGAAGCTGGAGCTGCCTCTGGGCATGTGATGGCCCCACACTGCCATGCTGCTGCTTCTGCAGTACTTTGTGCAGACTGTCTTAAGAGTCCTGCCCCAGCTCGACTCCGAGCTCATCTGTGAATCCCTCTGCCTGGATGCGGGAGCAATACCCTTGCAACCGCATCCCATGGTAAAGAGACCCTTCTGGAGACTGGACACTAGTTCTGAGCGTTGGGATCGGCAGGTTATGGAGCAATGGGATGACCAGCAGTGGCTCCACAACTTCCACATGCGGAAGGTCACCTTTATGGAGCTGTGTTCCTGGCTTGCACCTGTCCTATGACAACAGGACACCCACCTGTGGCCTGCCATTCCCCCTGGAAAAGCGGGTCACCATTGACATCTTGAAGCTCGCCACCCCAGATAGCTAACGGTCAGTGGGCAACCAGTTCGGCGTTGGAAAGTCCACCATCAGGGCCCTCCTCATGGAGGTAAGGCACTCTCAGGCTGCAGTCCCTGTGGGGGGTAGGGGGGAGTACTGGAAAGGGGGACCCTTGGGAAAGGGGGGTAAAACTTTAAATATATTTTTTTATAATAAAAGCAACTCAGGGAAGGGGGGGCTGAGAACCTGGATGGGGAGGGAGGAGGGCAGCTCAGGGCTGGGAGTGGTGCATGGTGCAGCTTGAAGTGCCACCTCGAGTCTGGGAACCTCGGCGACCTCGGAGGTGGGTGGGGCCTGAGACAACTGGGGAGTGGGCAGGAGGGAGGAGCTGGAGTGGGGTCAGGTATGGCAGGGAGGCATGGGGAGGGACATAAGCATAGTTGGGGTGGGATGGGGGCATGGGAATAGCAGGGGCTGGGGTGAGGGAAGAGGCATAGCTGGGGTGGGGCATGGGCATAGCAGAGGGGTGGGGGCAGAGGCATAGCAGGGGGTGCTGAGGTGGGGCATACGCATAACAGGAGGGGCAGAAGTAAGGACAGGAGCTGGGTGTGCCATCATTTCCCATATGGTGGCACACATATTTTCACCCTGCCGCACAAGCTGGTCCCACATGTGGGTCCACCACTTGGCGTCATCCTGGACCTTCTGGGCCAGGGCTTGCTGCTTGTCACACAGGACAGCTACATGCTCCCTCATGAGGTCCTCGTGGACCCTTCTGTGCTTGCAGCTCCCCCGGGGTTGGGCGGCAGCCTCTGATGGTGTGGATCACCCCTCAGCCATGGCTGGTCCAGCTGTGGAGAATAAAAAGGGAGAGGTAGTCTGTCATTCCCGCAGACACTGTCCCTGAGGCCGTGCCCTCCTCTGTGAGCTGTGAGCAACAGTCGGGCCGGAGGATGGGGAGGTCCCTGGAGCAAGGCCATGTGTAACCTGCACAGCGGGCCCTGCCTCACAGGGGCCCCAAGGTGCCTAGGGGACCAAGCTTCCTGCAACCCTTCCCCATCATCCCCCATCCCATGGATGAGCAGGCAAGGGAAGTGTCCTGCCACACTGGGATCCCAAGGGCAGGAGAGGGGCCTAGAATAGCCTGGCCTTCCATGGGGCCCGCACACAAACACGTGCACTTGGCAGCGCTGTCCGCAGGAGCTAGTGGTGCCTCACACAGACAGGCATGCCCGAGTGCTGTGTGGGGTTGTGCATGCGCCCTTGTGCCCAGCCTGCTTCCAGTGGTAACTGGAGGTGGAAGGGCATCCCTCCCAGAGGTTAGACATGTGCGTAGCCTCCCCTGAGCCTATGAACAGGAGCCTGGCGGTGCTCCTGGGCTGCCTCCTGAGGCCACGTGGCACAGACTGATGCTGCACATGCTTCCACGTGCATGGACTGCACGATGTCCAGGCCGAGCAACGATCGCACCCCACCTATCTCCTCTACTCCCACCACCCCCTCCCTGTGTGTGTGGAAAACTGAGAGCACTCACCTGATGATCCCACCCCACCCTCAGAGGATGCCTACAACACGTCCAGGCCCTGGGGTACCGGCTCAAGGCTCAGAATGATGGTACTCGCCATCTCCTCCTCCTGCTGCACCTCCTCCTTCTCCTCCTCCTCCTCAGCAGAGAGCTCCAGGAGGGTGACGATAAGTGTCTCAAGTCCCGAGTCCACCACCACAGGTGGGAAAGGTGCTGCACCGCCCCCCAGGATTTGGTGGAGCTCCTGGTAGTAGGGGCAGAAGTGGGGTCCTGCCCTGGAGCGAAAGCTAAGGTCCCTGACCCTGGTGGGGCCCTGGCGGAGCTCCTTGACCTTGCTCCTGACTTGGTCCAAGGTCCAGGGGTGGTGGCCTCTCGTGGCCAGAGCCTCAGTCATCCGGCCGTATATGTCTGTATTTTCTGAACAAAGTTTTTTTCCCTATTTTTATGTTTACTTCATCCTGACAAAGGAGTTTCTTCAGTGCATGTTTGGCTACATTTACCAGCACTAATATGAATTTAAATCTCCCATGAGTATGGTGTTTGGTGCCCTAGAGTACCAAGTGATCTGTAGCAGATATACAAAGGTATTTCTCTCTTGAATTCTTACCTAGAGAATTTACTCACATATTTCTTCATTGCATTCTTTATTGTCAAATTGTAGTTCATTGGCATTTTAGATATTTTTTAGATATGGTTCCATCCACTCATTTCATTTTCCTTTATCTCTATAACAGATAATAAAGAGCCTTGAAAAAGAGGTGATCTTTTTCAATTGTAAATCACCAATCCTTTTCCGCTTTACTATTTGTGTCTTTATGAACTTTCATCATTAACTTAAGTATTCTTGAAATACCAGCTTCTAGACTTATGATTGGTCAGAAAAGTGTCTTCACCTATTTAGAAAATTGCAAAGATATTTTTTAATAATAACCCAAGATAAAAGCTACAAGGTTGGAAAGGTTTAGAAAGAATGTTAAGCTGTTTCTAATGTCGAGGTATAATGAACTTATTCAGTAGTTTATGATTTCATACTTTTTATTTATTAAACTAATGCAAATATTTAATCTTCCAAAGTGATTTTTCCCCAAAATTGGATGTTTTGGCCCTAACTACCATACAACAACCTCTGTCAAAAAGATGAATGAGTATGTTTGAAAATTTCTCTGCCATCTGACAGCAATACTATATCATAAAGCTTTGATAAAGAATAATGTCTGGATCCAGGAAACTACAGACCTGTAAGCTTGACTTGTTGGGAGGAAAATACTGGAAACAATAATCAAGGATACAACAGGGAACACCTAGAAATGTGATTTATACTAATTAAGGATAGTCAGAGCAGAGGGCATGCATAACATGGATCAAATTTCTTGAGAAAGTAACCTAAGTAGTTGATGCAGGGTCATGGTATGCAGCCATAAACATGGATTGCTGGAACTTTAAAAAACCTTTTTATACAATATGGCACTAAAAACTATTCCGTAAGATCAGTAAATATGGTGTAGCTGCTTGAGTGGATAATGAACTACCTTGAATATCAATGAAAGTGGGTACTCATGCAGTGGTACAGGATGGTTACTAGTCAGTGCCACAATGATTAGTCAGGTGTGGGAGATGTCCTCTCTATTATCAGTTTCAGAGAGGTAGCTGTGTTAGTCTGTAACTTCAAATACAATGAGTAGTCCTGTGGCTCTTTAGAGACTAACAAATATTTATTTTTGTTAGTCTCTAAGGGCATTTCTACACTAGGCAATTACTTTTAAATCACTACATTTGAAATAATAACTCACAAAATAATTATTTCAAAATAAGCTTATTCCCCAAGGAAAGTAGAAGTTATTTCGAAATAACCAACACCTTATTTCAGAATAACGGAGTGTGGACACTCCGCTTGTTATTTCAAAATAAGGGTGTAGACCAGGACTAAGGTGCCACAGGACTACTCATTGTTTCTCTTTATGTGCAATAATGTGATTAAATTTCCTGATAGTACAAAACCAGAGAGTCACTCAGTACAAAGGCACAAGCTGGTAGAAGTCAGAATTATTTGGAGACCCAAACAGCACAGGCAAATGAATAACTTCTATATTTCACTGCAAAGAGATGCAGTGTCCATTTTATTAGAAAATAATCAACAGTACTGAAGATAAAATTCTAGACAATTGAGTGCTTAAGTAATAAAGCATGTAAATAAAAGGTAGGCAAATTAGGGGTGGGCAAACAGTGGAATAAAGTGATGGAGAAATGCTTAGGTTGAAAGACTTCATTTGGTTAAGCATCTGAAACCCTGAATGCTTTTCTAACTTTTTCCCAAACTTTCTTTGAACTGGGGTTGAAAGTTAAGTTGATTCTCATTTTGTCCAAATCATTTTTGCCATCCCTATCTGTTTGAAGAAGTGAGTATATATTTAAGCAATTCATGAGGTTACAGTCTACATAAATATGGGGCTGATTCTCATTTAGATTAAGACTCCTTTACACACTCTTTCAGTATAAAGATATCTTAAAGTGTGTGAAAATATTATTTAATCCAGTGTAAGTTCTCCTGAAACAGCCAGAGTGATGTAATGGGCGCTTAATGTAAATGCAAATTAGATCTTAAGTGTATAATACACACTTATGGTGACAGTTAGTAAAATGGGGAGTTAAAAGAATAAAAGGGGTGTTTAATATAACAGAGCTCACTCTGCATGATAATGGGAATTTGGGAGTGTTCTTCCCCAAAAAGGTTAAGGAAACTAGAAATACATTATTTGCAACACAGAGGATCCTCATTATTACACTTTCCTGAAAGAATAATAAAACTGAAGAGCTACTAATATAGCTACTATTTAATACAAGTTGAACCTCTCTAGTTCTGGCACCCTTGGGGCTTGACCAGTGCCGAATCAGATAATTTGCCAGACCACAGGCGGTCAATATTGTAGTGAGCGGTTCTTTTTATTTCACCTAGGTGAATAAACGGAACAGCACTTGCAATGCTGCTTGATAATGTATGACTGTACCAATACACCCTATGTAAGCCTATGGTTTGCCAAGGCTTATCAGTGCTCTTCATAACTGTTACTGGTGTTACACAATTTTCTTGCATTGGCACAAGGAAATAAGTAGATAATAAAGCATAACAAATATTACCAGCACTTCCACTGCTTGCTGGGCTCTTAGAAGACATTTAGGGGTAATTTAGAACTAAGTAACAGCACAGAGCCCTGAGAACCAGGGCTGGTGGCTGTGAACAAACGTTATGGGACCATGAGAAACTTGGCCACAAGTGGACAACAGACTAACTAAAATCATGCCAGACCATGGATGTTGCTGGAGCAGAGTGTGCTGGACTAATGAGGATCAACTTGAACAATACAAATGACATAAACTAAGTTAAGAAAATCTTAACTACTTTGTTTTTTTAAAAAGACAGCTTATTAAATACTGATAGTGACTCAAGGCAAATTAGTAAACTCAAGTAAAGACTCAAGGACGGTAGTGACTTTGGGCAATTTAGAAAAACAGTGCTACAATTACCAACTGTGCAAAAATGAGCTTTTGCTCCGAATATACCAGTCACTGGAATGTGACTCTTTATGAATTTGTGCAAAGATTCTAGCAGGGTATGGTCCAGTGCCATTAACTGGTTCTCCGCACTGCAGAAGAGACTCTCTAATAGTGGTGCTAGCTGTAGCTGTTTAAGATGGGCAAAGCTTAGCTGCATCTAACATCTCTGTACCACATACTCTTGAAACTACTATATTTGGGCAGTCATGCATGTTTAGATATCTGTGCTGACATCTGAGGGTACGTTTACACTGCACATAGCTAATCCACATCTACACAAGCCGCCCATTATTTCAAAATGTTTTTCAAAATAAGGGGCAAGCTATTTCTGTGTCCCAGTAACCCTCAGTGCACGAGGGTTAAGGGATGTCTCGAAATAGCTTATTTTGGAATTTGGCATGTCCACACAGTGACAATTATGGAAATAATGTGCTATTTCAAAATAGATTTGAAATACACAATTTGCTGAGTAGATGCACCTTTCAAGTGTGTAGGGGCGGAAAAAGGGTTTCAAGCCAGCTAACTCTCTTGGTTCACTAGATTAAATTGGAAATGGGGGCTGAAGCTTCTTTCTTGAGTTGATTTATACAAATTTGTTATTATATCCTGTTGTCACTGAATCAATTCCAGGGGTTGTGTTTGAATTCTACTGGATATTATTCACCATAGTCATTCATAATTAGCCATAGGATTTGTCTGTAACACAAAAAGCCTTCAGGCCTGTATCCTGTAGGATTAGCTAAAGCAACTTTGTATGGGTAGGTGTAATCTTTGGCATAGATAAATGGCCTGCTGGTTGCTCCTCAACTTTGGAGAACTGAATGGGGAACCGAACAAAGAACTGAATATGTTCTTCTTCGAGTAGTGTCCCTGTGGGTGCTCCACTGTTGGTGTCAGACTTGTTCTGACGCCGCAGATCGAAGATCTTTTAGCAGTCATCTGCCAGACCACGCATGTGCATCAGTTGTCTCACAGCTTTTTGCGCCATTTCTGGTCACGTGGTCCGGCTCCCGCCAGTTCCTCCTAACCGTCTTCGGGCACAGATGGAGAGAGCTCCCTCTCGTGTTAATGCTGCCAGGAATCGAGAGACAAAAACATTGTAAATAGTTAGCAGTTGTCACTTAGTTATTAGTAATTGTAGATAGTTCAGTGAATTCGCTTAAAAAAAAATAAAACCAAGGACATTCTTCACGAAGCCATGCCGGGATCACCAGGCTTCAAAAAGTGCGGCACATGCCGCAATCCTATGCCTGCGTCTGATAGGCACGCATCGTGCATAAGGTGCTTGGGCAAGGGACATATTCCCCAGAAATGTCCCCACTGCTCGACGCTTACTGCTCAAGGAGGGGACCAGGAGATACGGCTGAAAATGCTGCTTTTTGATAAAGTGCTCCAGCCGCAAATGGACTCCCCCGGACCTTCACAATTGCTACCAGCAGCCAAGCATCGTCCTTCTCCGAAGGCAACACATTCTAAGAGAAGGCCTTCTCCCCCTCGCTCCCTGCCAGCAATCCACGTGAGCACGGAAGACAAACCAGGCACTTCAGGCATAACTACCGCCCGCCGACCAGACACACATAAGCAAGTCCGCAGTACGTCGGCACCAAGCCCGGCACTGACAGTACAACTGGCACTGGCAACAGCCACGCAGACCAGACCGGTGCCAAGCATGGCACCAGCACTGGCACTGGATCCCACACTGGCACCGGTGCCTCACATAGTGCCGACGACACCGCGCACATTGGCGCCAACTCATGCGGCACCGGCTACCCCTGCACCGATGAACCAGCCGGCACCGGCGCACCGCCTGACCGCAGCACCATCATCCCGCGCAACTCCCCAGGCGGCACCGACTCCCACATCGACACTGCCATCATCACCAACACAACGCTCTCCAGCACCAACCAAAGCACGTCAGAAAACACACAAGTTACCAACCTCATCACCAAGTGCAGAACAGGCTGTGTTCTCTCCTGAACCACCTCTCCAGTTCCATCAATCCGTTCAGGCCACTTTACATCCAGAACTCACTGATACTCACCAAGTGCCTCTCCTTTTCCCAGATACTACCATTGGAACCATTATCCATCACACTCTCAGGTGCGCTCACAGGGTAGATCCAGATCACCAAGGTCCCCCACACTTTCCACAGCTCCAGGTACTGAGAGATTTACAGACGCAGCCATCACCACAGATATTCCCTGCACTACTACAACCATCAGCATAGACACAGTCGTCATGACAGCCGTTACTCACCAGCACCTTACTTCATGCAAGTCACCATCCTATCATTGGAGACACACGACCCGTGACAAAACTCTCTTTCCCTCTCCCTCCACGGTGAGACCACCCACACCCACAGGGTACCAGCCAACCATAACGCATCAGTCTGAGCCAGAAAAGAGACAGCAGTCAGACAGAGATGAACCACAAGACCGTTCTCCTGCAGACATCTCTTCCTCTTCACCTGATGATGCTGTCTTCCCTGGAGACTCCTCACCCACGGACGACTTGCACCAATTTCAGGAGCTGTTTAGAAGGGTTGCTGACAGCCAAAAGGTGCAGCTATCAGAAGTCCAGCAGAAGCAGCACCATCTCCTAAGAAATCTACAGCCCTCACAAACATCAAAGGTGGCTCTACCACTCAATGAGGCAAGCCTAGAAGTAGCCAACGATATATGGCAAACACCTGCCTCCATAAAAAGGCTGACACAAAGTATTTTGTACCGGCAAAAGGCATGGAATTTTTATTTAGCCATCCACAGCCTAACTCCCTTGTTGTCGACGCGGTGCAACAAAGAGCCAAAGTGCCGCAATATAAGAACACCTCTGGAGACAGGTGTCTGGACCTTTCGGGGAGGAAGATCTCTTAATCGTCCACTTTAACATTGAGAATGGCCAATTATGCAGCATTATTGGCCAACCACAATTTTGATAATTATTCAAAACTAGCCAATTAGCCCATCATAAGACGGGATTTTCAGGTCTCTCCTCCACATCGGTCTTCTCTCCTGAGCCTCCGGTCTCTCGCTCCATCTCTCTCTGTCTCTCTCCTCCTCCTACTGCCTCCCCCTCTCTCTCTCTCTCAGCTCTCCTCCGCCTGCTGCCTCTCTCTCTGTCTCTCTCTTTCTCTTCTCCCCCTCCTGCCTCTCACTCTCTCTCCGCTCTCCTCTGTCTCCTTTGGGGATGCACGCTCGTCCAGGCCCCACCCCCTGGGCATGTACGTCACCACCCTACCCCCCTTCACCTCCGGTCATGGCGCTCGGCTGACTTCTGCGCTGCTCAGCCAGGCCGCCATGTGGGAGCAAGCGGTTCAAGTGGCCATTTGGGCCTCATGCTGCATGGGGAGCGCGGACCGCAAACAGCCGCTTGCGCCACTTTCTCCTGTGCGGCGGCCCGGCTGAGCACCGCAGAAGTCAGCCGAGCACCACGGCGGGATGCAACAGCGCCGCCCAGAGGGAACAGCCAGCGTTTTAGCGTTACAGAGTCACAGACATTGGGCTACTATATATATGATTAGTTCCCCTCCTTGAACACTTACCGGACACTAGGCGTCAGGTACTCAAGGCTGTTGTGGAAGACGGTTACACGGCCTCTGGATTGGCACTGCACATCGCCCTCGATACCATGGATGCAGTGGCACAGACCACAGCCACCTCAGTGGTCATGAGCAGGGCCTCGTGGCTCCACACGGCAGCGGTGCCAAAGGAGCTTCAATTGAAGGTAGAGGATCTACCTTTCGATAGGCACAGCCTGTTCACCAAGAAAACTGACCAGGTGTTACACACGGGTAAGGATTCCCGTACAACGCTTAGGACACTAGGCATGTACACGCTGCCCTACCGTCGCAAGCGATATACGCCTTAGCAGAGACAGAGGCCTTTCCCTTACTCGACACCACAGTTCAGACACTACAAACAACAGCATCCCAGGCAGCATCAACAGAGATGGATGCCGCAAGCCAACAAGCCATCCAATCAGCAAAACACCAGGCAGCAGGTTTGACATGTTGATCAAGGGATTGCAAGCCATTCCAATTTCAACTGGTTGAGACATCACCACCAGATGCTTTTACCATCATTTAAGGCCGTTTCAACATCATTGGGCCACTATAACCACAGACCAATTGGTCCTACAGCTGATCACATCAGGCTACACAATTCCATTCACTTTGCCCCCTCCTCCTTCCCGTCCCCCTTCAGGGACTCCTCTCATGAGTCCCCTCTAAGACAAGAGGTGGCTCATCTGCTGGATATCAGCGCAGTACAGAGGGTGCCAGAAGAATTCAAAGGGAAAGGATTTTATTCCCACTATTTCCTAACTCAAGAGAAGTCGGGGGTTGGAGGCCAATTTTGGACCTTCGTCAACTAAATCAGTACCTCCGCAAACAACGATTCAAGATGGTGATGTTAGCAACTATTATTCCAGCACTCGACCAAGGGGATTGGTTTGCATCCCTTGATTTACAGGACGCCTATTTCCATTTGACTATCCATCCAGCACACAGGCGATTCCTACATTTCGTAGTAGGACATGAGCACTTCCAGTACAAGGTCTTACCATTTGGCCTCTCTTCAGCTCCCAGGGTTTTCTCGAAAATGCTGGCAGTAGTAGCGGCATTCCTCCGATGGTTGGGAATCATAATATTCCCTTACCTAGACGATTATCTCCTCAGAGTGCCTTCTTTCGATGAAGCACTCCGTGCCATGAACATGGCAAGGGCACTATTCGAGGCACTCGGTCTTATAATCAATGTTCCCAAGTCATCCATGACACCACAGCAGTCCATAGAATTTATAGGGGCTCGACTCGATTCACTCACAGCATGTGCATACTTGCCCACCACCTTGTTCAAGTTCTCACCACTAGTCCAAGGGTTTCCATACTTACCTGCCTACCGCTCATAGGACAACGTATGTCGTAGCACATGCAAGACTGCATTTTTGATGCCTCCAGCATTGGATGACGACAGTATACGTGCCGCACAAACATGATGTACACAGGATAGTGGTGGTGCCATGCATGGTCAAGGAATTGTTAACGTGGTGGACCATTCCCCGCAATATGTTGGCTGGGATACCTTTCCACCGACCCCAACCAACCATGCATATCACAACCGATGCATCGCTACTTGGCTGGGGCGTCCATCTCCACAACAAACAGACCCAAGGTCGGTGGTCTGCACAGGAGTCCATTCAACATATAAATCTTCTCTAGTTGAGAGCTGTCTTCAATACCTGCAAACATTTCCTTCCTCTTATACATGGCCATGAGGTGCGTATCCTCATGGACAACATGGCAATAGTATACTATATAAATAGGCAAGGAGGGGCTCGGTCCCATTCCCTGTGCATGGAAGCCATATGTTTATGGAACTGGTGCAATCGACACGAAGTTGCCATTACAGCGGTGTATCTCCCTGGCGAGGACAATACCATGGTGGAAGCCCTCAGCAGGCATTTTACCCAGCAGCACGAATGAGAGCTACACCCACACATCCTGCACGTGCTATTCAACTGCTGGGGATATCCATCCATAGACCTCTTCAGCACTCAGTACAATGCGAAGTGCCCTCAATATTGTTCAAGAGCGGGCATCAATCTGGCATCCAAGGGAGATGCTTTCTTCTTCAGTTGGAGTTGTCACCTCCTATACGCATTTCCTCCTATTCCTTTGATTCCAAGAGTTCTGGAGAAGATAGCTATGGACGGAGCCAAATTGATATTAGTGGCACCCTTCTGGCCGCGTCAAATGTGGTTTCCTTTCCTGTTCCGCATGTCGCTCCATCCACCGTTTCATCTTCCCAGATGTGGCCGGTGACAAGTCATAATCCCTAGCCCATGAATTAAGGTCAGTGGGGTCTGGTGCCTAAATCATGTGACCACACTCTAAAGATGCATAATTAATTAGGGGCCGTTTTTACGCAGGAGGCTTTTTGTGCAAAAAGGAGCCATCTACACTGCTCCTTTTTGTGCAAAAACCCCCTCTTGCGCAAGAGCCGTTCTTCCTCATTTTTTCAGGAAGAACGGCTCTTGAGCAAAAGCCTCTTGCGCAAAAATGACCCCAATTAATTATGCAAATGAAGTGTGGCAATATGCTAATCTGTGCTTCATTTGCATAGGCTTTTGCGCGCAAGAGGGATGCAGTGTAGATGTCGCCTGAGAGTGAAAAATGAGACTAAGGAGAGACTAGAGGTGGAAGACGCCTACAGGAAGGATCTCTGGTGTCACCATTTGTTAAATGGTGGGTTAGGGAAGTCTTCAGGGTTCAAGACAGCCCAAGAAAGGATGGCTAGGGAGATCTTGCCTCAAACAAAGAATGTGTCTGAGTTACCCAGGGATCAGGGTTAGGAAGGGAGGGCACAGAAAAGAGCAAGAGGCCAGAGCAGGACTGGCATAGGCCCCCTGAACAGAATGAACTAGGGACCTGAAGCCCTGAGAAAAGAAGGATTGATGGCCAGAGGAATTGCATATTTAGTTTGAGAGGACTTAATGCATTAAAAACTCAAGATGGGGTGTAGCTATAGGTGGGCCTGAGAGGGCTGTGGCCCACCCGCTTAGCATCAAGGAGCCCCTATTAAACTACAGGCTGGGACTCCTGACCCCATCTAGGAGTCTATCAACATGACCACATTTCTCTCCTGCCACTGCTACATGCTGCTGCCCAGGATTCCTGCCCCAGTGCTAGTGCCACAGGGGGTGTTCCTCATGGGCAGATCTGGATGGGGCTACTGCCTGGGCTAGAACTGGAGCAGCAGTGCAAGACAGTGTCAGGAGAGTGATGTGTAGGGCTGGCCGACTCAGAGCTGGGGTTAGGAGAGGTGGGTGGAACTCAAACCCAGGTGGGGCTCCCCTCTGCCTCATGGGTGCAGCCCACAGCCTGTGCACACCGGGTGCCTGCTGAGCAATAAAGAGGGTTGGGGAGAGGCAGGTCTCCCATCCCTCCTGCTCCCCTCTTGCCAGCACACTGCATCTTTCCTGTGCCCCCTCCCAACCGTGCCCTCCTCCAGAGCACCAGATCCCTCCTGCCCCTTTCCCTTGGTGCTGGATCCCTCCTACACCCCTCCCATCTCCACAGAGCATCAGATTCCTCCTGCCCCCCACCAAGACTCTCCACCCCTTTCCCTGCCCCCCCCCAGCTGGACTCTCCATCCCTCCCCCTTCCCCACCCCTTATCTTTGCCTGCCCACTTGAAAGCTGGGGCCCGCACCCTTTTCCTGTCCTAGCTATTCCACTGTCCCAAGGGTGGTAAGTATATTTTAAAACTCCCGGTGGTAATTGGGTTAACAGGAGAACTACAAGGGGACTACTGCATGCTCAGCAACTGTATCCTGCAGCATGAAGAGTGAATTGACTCTTTTCAGCCAAACTGTTCAAGTGCAAGTATAGAAATTGAGTTAACTTTGAGTTCCATT
The DNA here is from genome assembly GCA_019425775.1 of Rafetus swinhoei. Classification (NCBI taxonomy): domain Eukaryota; kingdom Metazoa; phylum Chordata; order Testudines; family Trionychidae; genus Rafetus; species Rafetus swinhoei. The sequence goes on along the minus strand of CM033447.1, from coordinate 30,392,649 downwards.
ATCAAGTTGTATAGAAAAAAGTACTCCTTGGAGCTAACCAGACTGAAAATGGTCACAGAGAGTAACATTCTGATAAGATTCACCAACCCTATTATTAGGTGCACACAAATACATCAGTTTTTCAGAAGTATTATAAATAATCTTAATCAAAAACATTTGCTCTTGATAGTTTTTGTTTGTTTTTGTTTGAAGGCTTGTTTTTAGGATAACAAGAAAATATACTTTAATGTTTGATTGCAAGCTCTTAATTTTTCCAAATTATTTTTTTCAGATGCCAAAAAAATGCTGACTAATGTCCAAGGAATAAATTCTAGGAGAAGCCTCTTAGAAATATGAGCTTTCCACTACAAAGATATTGGCACAAGACCAAACAACAAGAATAAAAGCTTCTGGAAATATTTCATCTGCATGCCACCACATTTTTTACCTTATGCTGTATCCATTCATACAAGAAATATTAAACAGTTAGTGCTATTCCATGTATCAAAGGCTTTAAAATAACTTTCTGAATTATGTCTGAGCAACATAACAAATCACATTATCAATTAGCTTTTATAACAGAAATGACATTCCATAATATATTCGAGCACAAAAAAAATTGCTCTGCTGAAATTTATGTAACCTAAAAAATGTGAGGAGAAAAAAATCACGTTGAATTTATTGATAATATTAGAGGACAAGACCATAATTTGAGTGGTAGGTAACTGTCCAAGAAAAATATGACAAAACTACATAGCTAAAGGTATAAAAAATAAGGAGCTTAATTGTTTCTGATCTGACTGCTTTATGCTGCCACACTGACAGAAAATAGCTATAATGGGGCAGCTGAAGGCTCCCCCTGACATAAGGTATCACCCTACTCCTGCACACTTCTCTCCACTTTCCAAAGCAGGTGGAGTACAGGCAGCCTACAAGCAAATCCTCAGCTGTCACCATGAATAGTTACTCCCAGTATATCTTAGAGTATCTGTTCCCAACCACCGGTCCGCAAACTGATGGTGGGCCACAAACCCCTGTCTGATGGGCTGCGGCACTGTGCCAGGCCAAGCCCCCAGCTGCTAATGAGCTCTGCCCGCTGAGGAGCTCTGTTCCCTGTAAGGTACGCACCTGCACACTCACTAAAAATTCTCCTCCCACCCTCCCTTGGTGAGTGGTGCTGTGGGCTGCCCCGTGTGCCGCAGCTGGAGCCATGCGGCAGTGAGGCTGTCCCTACTGGGGCAGCCTCACCAGCCCCGATTCCTGGTCCGCAGCAGTCGCGTGACCCAGCGGCAGGGCTGCTTAGCAGGCAGCTACCCTGTGTCCTCTCCATTGCCAGTGTCATGTTCAGGACCAGGGAGCAGAGCCTTCGTGGCCATGAGCATCCTGGCCTTTATCAATACTGACCAGGCCCTAAGGAGCCACACTGGGTGTCTGCAATTTCCACCCCTCCTCTGGCAGGGCCTAGCTTCACCCACAGGGTCTCTTCTGCTGGCTCTGGCCTGCACCACATGACTGGCCACTACCTAATGTCCTGGGGCACTGCAGCTGGCACCACCGGTTGGAGTTGTGCATGGGGAGCTGGGCTCACTGACTCAAACCAGCGGGTATCAGGGGGACTAGTACCGCCTGGCTGTCGGGTGGGTGCCGCAAGCCCTAGATGTGCACGGGCTGAGTAATCCTGTGCCTCTAGGCCCTGACTGTTAACAGCCTGAGGAGGAACTCTCGAGCCACCAGAAATGTGCACCCGCACCTATTACTTGTGCCGCTGACACCGCCAATCCTGTGTGCGTGTCAAGGACTGGGCTGTCGCCAGGCCTGGCAGGGCAGGGGCAGGGTCCCTTTCCAGCTACAGAAAAGCAGTTCACTGCACGATGGGAGGGCCATGAGGAGCCTGGTATGGCAGCCTTAGAGAAGCCATGACCCAGGCAGCAGCACTCAGCTGGCGGCTGGAAGGCAGCACAGGGCTAGGTGAGGGGGCAGGGCAGGCACTGGTGTCTCCAGAGTGGAGCTAGTGCTGGGGGGCTCTGGGGAGGCAGGGAGCTAGCACTGGGATGGTTCTAGGGACAGGACTGGTAGTGGAGGGGTTATGGGGGTTGGGCTGGCACTGGAGGGCTCTGGGGACAGGGCTAATATTGGGGCCTGGAGGCTGGCACTGGGGGTAGGATCTGGAGGGGTTGCGTGCAGTGGGGCTCTGAAAACAGGAGGCAGGCAATAGGGGGTCTGATGGGGGGCTCTAAGGGATGAAGGGCTGGCATGGAGAGGGTTGGGTGCAGGGGACTCTAGGATCAGTGGCTGATGCTGGGCAGTAGTGGAGGGGTGGGGGACTCTAGGGGTTAGGGCTGGTACTGGGGGACTGGAGGCCGGGGCTTTTGGCGGATTGCTAATATTTAATTTGCATATTTGCATATTCATTATTTGTATAATGAATATACACATGTGCAAATAAAATGTTACCAATTTGCCAAAAGTTTGTGAATGAGTTGGCCGGTCCCTGGTATTAAAAAGGTTGGGAATCACTGGCTAGGAGTAGCCTTCAGACTGCTCTAAGTTATGGCAACTGAGGATCAGGGGAGCTTTTCTTTCCACCTCTCCTGAGCTGCACCAAAAGTAAACCTCGGACATTATAGAAGCACAGAAAGCAGTAGCTACCATCATTTGTATGTGAAGAGTGGAATCAGCCACTTTAAATCTACAAAATACACTCAGGAATTGTATTGTACCAATAAGACATGTTGCACATTCATTGGAAAACTTGCACTGTGCTCACGGTACGTGTCTTGAGGTAAATGATTTATAGACAGAAAAGTGTCTGCTTTGATAATGTAATCTGCTCCCAGCTCACCATTCAAAATGTGAAACGCTGTTGACATTTTTTGCAAGTATCCAAACAGTGAAAAATATTTTCTGCCAAAAACGTCTTTGAAATGGCACATATTCAAAAGAGCTGCATGAATACAGAAACAGGCAACTTGAGCATTCCACATTTTTCAGCATATATTTAATCCTGTTTTGTTATGGCAAAGGGGGAACCTTTTTTGGGTTGGGGGGCCACTGACCCACAGAAAAAAAATCAGTTGGGGGCCACATGCAAGTATGAAACAACAACAACAAAACTTTAACAGACATGGCCCCCAATTGATAAGCAGAAAAAAAAGAGAGAAATGCTCACCTCACTCTTGGGGTGTCAGGGTTCCCCTCGCACTCCAGCCCCATGGGGAGAGGGGATGCCGAGGCTGAAGGTTTCCTCCCAGGGTGGAATTAATTCTTCTGGGAACCTGAGGATAGTAGATTTTGTGACTCCCCCTCCCTAGACTCTGGGTTGGTGTCAAAATGAGGGTTCAATGTGCAGGAGTGGGTTGGGGGTGAAGGTGCAGGATCTGGACAGAAGTTAGGGTGCAGTTTCTGGCTGAGGGTGCAGGGACTGAGCTGGGGATAGGGTGCAGTATCAGGCTGAGGGTGCAGGGTGTCAGCAGGAGTTAGGGAGCAGAAGTGGGGTCTGGGCAGTAGGGGGAGTGTGGAAGGGGCTTGGTGGGAAGGGGAGTGCAGGAGTGGGATGGGGGTGCTGGGTCTGGGAATAAAGGGGAGGTGTAGGAGGAGACAGGGTATGATGGTGCCTACTTGACACAGCTCCCAAGGGGACGCAAGTGGCTCTGCACTACCCTGTCCTGGGAGGCATCGTCCCCCTACCACACCCATTAGCTGGGATTCCCAGCCAATGGGAGTGACGGGGTTGGAGCCTGCAAGCAAGTTCAGGGACAAAGCTTCCTTTCGCTACCATTCCTGGAACAGAGTCGCTGCTTCTCCCCAGACAGAGACTGCAGTCACGCCTTGATCTGGCCCCCAGGCTTGGTGCTCCCCCACTCCTGCAACAGGGAGCTGGCTCTGGTGCTCCAGACATGCATGGGGGTCAGCCCCTTCCCACTGCATGGCTGCAACACCGTGCCATTTGGTTGTGAGGGCAGGAAGCCCTGATCCTCATGAGCTGGATCAAGGAGGTTCTCCATCCCTGTGTCATAGCAATCAGATAGGTATGGTACAGATCATTATAAGAGAGTGTATTTGCCATGCACTGGATAAAAAGGGTTAAAGCACTGCTGTGAGAAGCAGAAGCCACGCCCCTCAACCCAATTGGGCATGCTCTGACTACTACGTCAGTACAAAAGGAAGCAGCCTAGCTCAATGTCAGCTGACCACTGAGGAGGAAGAATGAACCTCGCTGGAGCAGGAGATGGCAAGACCCAGGTATCTGCAAACATCTGAAGGAGATTATGGTCACCATCTAAAGAGTTCTGACACTCTGATTTCAGCTGCAGGAGTCACAGTAGGCAGTAGCCTGTGGAGGGACTAGCCAGTGTCCCTGTAGCAGGTGGTGTACTGCAGGCGGATTTTCCACAAACTTAGTAGCAAGCCCATTCACAACTACCAGGGCCCTGGTTTGGGAGTTGATGGAGCAGAAAAAGCCTGGATTCCCATACCCAGATGATCTCCCTTTGTGGGTGGGGTCTGACTTTGGCTGTTGGGCCATGCTTTCTGGCAGCCATGGGGAGGCCTATTGACTTTGTCCATTAGGCCATACTTCCCCACAGACAAGAGGCATTCTAGTGGTGCCAGTCATTGGACCACACAGCCCCGAGGCTGAGGGCAGCCACATACGGGTTGCCATGCTGTTGCCTCACCCCCAGGGTAATGGGATGTATTTGCCCAGTGACACATGGGGGAGAATGCAGATAATGGTTGAGACCTGCTAACAGTATCAAGCAAGGGGAGACTGCCCAAAGTAAGCAAAGGGATTCCCCCACTTGTTAACCATTGTAGAGCAAGATGGAGACAGGGAAATGATTAAAGTGAGTGTTTGAGAACCAACTGTTCCAGGTTTGGTCACAGAGACCTCATGTAACTGTCACTTATAACAGTGCTGAAATCCCACCGAGCATACTTTCCTGGCTTCCTAGGGGCTCCCTTAACTCTGTGTTGGTGAGCCAGGCCCTCTGGCTTCGTTCAGCACTCACACAGTGATGGGGTCACAGCACTATGCAGTGTAACACAGACACTGAGATTGGCTCAGCTCTGCTACCCTCCCCACCAAAAAAATATTTGCACTGGGATTATTAATAAATAAAATGATTTTATTAAGTATAAAAGGTGGTATTTAAGTGGTCAAAAGAGACAGCACACAGAACAAAGTAGGATACTAAGTACAATAAACAAACACACAAGCTAAGCTTAATACAGTAAAGAAACTTGTTACAAATAAGAATTTCTCACCCTAGTTCTTATTCAGGTAAAGCCCTTCTTAAGCCACAGTTGTCCCTTCTGACCTGGCCCCAGCAGTTCTCTCCCACTTCTGACCTTAGAGAGTTCTTTTGTTTCCAGGTGTTTTCAAGCATCTTCTTGTGGTGGAGAGGCAGTGTGTAAAGCCAGCTGAAGACAATCATTGTTTACTCCCCCAGCTTATATAGAATTTCCCTAAGGCGGCAACCTTCTAACTTCAGATGACATGCCCTCCACCCCTAGCGTTTATGAGTAGGCTGCAGTGTAGCAGGGCTTAAGGAAGATAATTCGCCTGCAGTCAATTGTCTTTCTCTAATGGGACAGTGTCTGGCTTCTTCACTGTTGTTCCTGATAGGCTGGTAATAGGCTTTTCCCAACATGAGCACATTGATAATAAATCTACAGTCAATATTCCAAATTTCTGATGCAGAAATGGTACAAACAAATTGGAAAATGCATACAAATGGGAAAATCATTCTTGGTAGATTACAACTTTTTCACTGATACCTTATGTAAAGTCAATGCACCCAGGTCATAACTGAACCTGAGACCTTAATGACTAAAGCCATCAGCCTCTACTCCATGAGCCAAAAGCCAACAAGATCTTAACTGAGGCTGTACAGCAGGCTTCGCTCTCCCTTGTCAGTGGTCTCAGTGCCTCTGGGTTATACTTACAAAAAGTATTTTACATAAAGAATATTCCAGTTATTCATATTCATAAGCAGGACAGTAAGTTTACAGAATGTTGGTGGTTCCCAGAATTTCCAGAGCCCATATCCCTCCCTCCCTCAAATTCCTCCCCGCACCTAAGGCTTTGGACTGGAGTTTGAGTGGGGGAGGGATGCAGGCTCTGGGAGAGTTTGGGTGCTAGGTGCGGGCTGTGGGCTGGGACAGAGCTTTGGGATGCAGGAGAGGATGCATGATGGGACATATTTGCCTTGCAGCAGTCTCCCATAACTAGTTTCAAGGAATATGCATAACTAAGCAAAAACTTGTCCAGCATCAGTTCTAAGAGTGTGATCAAGCTAAAACTATTCACAACCTTCTGTACCATAAAAGTGACCTACTGAAAAGAGAAGGTGAGCTGGCATAGAAGCCTTTCCCTAAACTGTCAATAACAATTTCTAGTGAAGACTGACCACTGGGGGAACTCATGGGGGAAAAGAGGGGAAGGGAAGTGCATACAAATGAATTCAACACTTTACCCAGACTCAACATTGCTGCATTTTGATAGATTTTTACATCCCTCACATATGAGCATATAGCTCTCAAGTGCAACAGTAGGTAAGGGTGAAGAGAATGGACGTGCTCTGTAACCACTCCATCATTAAGTCTCAAACTTGTAGTTCTTGGGAGGCAGTGGATTACAGAACCAGAGATCAGAATGTTTTGAAGGTATCAAACTTTAAAAGCCATGAAGTTCCCTTTTGTTGCTCTTCTATGAATGGCAGATTCCTTCCTGAGGTCAAACAGTGAGACATTTATGCTGTCCATTTCCCTCTGTCACGAGTACGGAGAGAGGTTGAGTGAATGATTGGCATAAATGAGGTCTCTCCGACTAATGTCAAGAACATTCTGTTCAGTCAAGGTGGAGCCAAACAGTAAACGTTAGGCTGTGGCCCACATCAAGCTGTCTGCTGGCTGACTGCCTGGATCCTAACTGGTATGAGTCGTCCTCTGTATTAACACATCTGGAGGACTTGACAGAGTCTGATAAATATCTTCAAAAGCCCAGCTTGAGTTAGTTTCCTACAGCATACTGAGCAGAGAGCAGGGCAGATGCCTAATAAGGCAGAAAATGGGAACATTTCTGTTAAGTATTTCAGGTTATAGAAGGGCTGCTTAGCTCTTATGGTATAGAGACTGGTTTCAGATTGATTGACCCCCTTCCTTTTTTTTTAATAATCCAAAGTGCAGTATAACACATTACACAACCCAACTGAAGCATAAAATATGCAAAGTCTCCAAGGCTAAAGCCCACAGCCTGTATTTTCTATATAAATAATATCCCTTAAACATCACCATGATAGCATTTTCACAGCTCTCCTGGAATGTATTTTCCCATTGTGTGTGCGCCCTGCACGTGTGCAGTGTAGGGAGAATATACATGTGCTACGCTTGCAAAACCTTGTAGCATTGTACTGGAAGTCAACATAATAAAAATTCTCTTTAGAAGCAAAAATCCTTGGGAAGTAATTTCAGCAGTGTGAATGGAAGAAGATGAACCCAGCAAATAGCTGTAAGCCTTAACCTCCCCCATAGTAGAATAAAATATCATTGAAAATTAGATTTTACATCCTTTTTGTGTTCTCTTTCTGAAACATTTTTAAATACAATGTTGTCTTTTTAGTTAGATTTTTAATTTGGTGGTAGTGTGCATTAATAAGTCAAACACTCAGAAATCAAGTTATTTTTCACTGAATTTTCCACAAATAATTTTTCCTGTATCTCGCATAATGTGTGAGCCTGACATGTGATGGCAGAAGAGGGCAGAAAATTGCAAGGTGAAACTGAAAATGAGATCACTGCTTAACGCCGGGAATACATTCTTTTCTCAAATTGGAAGGTCACATTCTATCACTTTATTTAATGTTCATAAGCGTGGCGTTTGCCATTTCAAATTATCAGGAAAGGCCAGAAGTCAATAAGGACAAAAAGACTTTTCAGAAATCTTCTGTAATGCAGTGCTAAGTAATACATTGTGTTTATTTTCTTTTGTAAATAAACACTTCTATAATTGACCATTAAAGTGAGGTTATTAATTACATTAAGTAGCACCCTGCAACCATAACACCTTTCTACACAGGTCTGTATTTTTATTTTGTGGTGGTTGTTTTCCTTTAGTTGGATTATTTTAAGGTCACAAAATAAGCTGCTGACTAAAGCAAAAGTTTCAAAGATGTGTTTCATAGAGCTCCTATAGCCCAGAACATCTTTTTTAGACCTTAGAACAGGAGTCTCAAACTAGGCCAGAGCAATTGCACAATCTGGCCCATGTTTCCCAGTGGGCTGGGGGGGAGGGGAGAAAGCTATATATTAGCAGCCCCCAAAATCCACCCATTCCCACAATCCTTCCTGCCATTGTCCTGCCCTCTCTGTGTCATGGCATCCCTTTTCCCACAACATGCGGCTCTGGGGCTCACCAGGGTGGCCTGGGGCAGCAGTGGTTGCACATATCCCACACTCCCCATGGCACCAGGAGAGTGCAGGGGGCACAATCATTGCTGCCCACATGGCTCCAGGCCTCCCCCTTGTGCCTCCAAAGCCGTGTGCTCGGAGGCATGGTGCTATGATGGGGAGAAGGCAGGGCAATGGCAGGAAGGGGCAAGGCTTGGGGGGTCAGTAATGGATGGGCCCCATAGCCCTCCAGGAGTCCCAAACCAGATTGTACAATTGCTCTGACCCGCACTGGCCCAGAGACTGGGAGTTTGAGATTCCTGCCTTAGGAGATGCTCTAAGAGCATTCTGGGATCTCAGTACTACTGGTGTAACTCAGGGATAAATCCCCCAAAGTCCCTGTGAATTCTGAATTTTGAATCATGCCCATGGATAATGCAGGATTCCCCCCTCTCCTTCTGCTAATAATCCTGATTTGGACGTACTCCTTCTAGGGTGAAATTTCAGGCCCCATAGCCATAGTTCTTCTGTTTGATAGAGATTCTAATACAGCTTTCATCTTCGCACTATCCAGATACCTTCTAGTAGTGCATTAAGCAATATGACTAACCTCTGTCACACAGAATCATGGAATCATAGGACTGGAAGGGACTTCAAGGGTTCATCTAGTCCAGTCCCCTGCAGCATGGCAGGACTAAGTACTAGCTAGACAATCCCTGAGGTTGTATTTTCCCAGTTTGTTTATGGGATGGTCATGTGAAACATTATCAAAAGTCAAGCTATTCCACATTTATCACTTCCTGACTGTCCACAAGGTTAGTGGATCATCATTTCTCTCATGCTCTACCAAGGAGGAAATTGTGTGTGCAATGCAGTGTTATGTTTGGGTGGAGCTTTTGTCTTTGGTTTAAAATATGTACATACCCTTCTGCGTTTCTATTAAAGAAGGCAGCTCATAGATCAGAAGGAATGGAGGTCAACAATGGTTCTGTTATGAGTGGGTCTTGTGTAGAGCTCTTTGGAACATGGGGTATATTGTAAGCTACTAAATAAGTCATACAGAAACTTTATCCCTTGAGGTATCAGTACATGTTCTATGTGCAGACTGAATGGTTATATGCATTCCATGTGGATGCTCAGAGAGTTGTCTGTATGTGATGTACAGTTTTCACAGGCTATCTGGCATACATTTTGTGCTTGGGGAAAAAGGAGGCCATCGGAAAATTCCATCCTTGATGTCTTACTGCCCTTCCAGTAAATACATATTATTCAGCATTAGAAGTTCATAACCAGATATCTGTACCAATTATCTATAAGCTGTGTATTGCAATGGCTAGAATGCATATATATATATATATATATATATACCACTTACTCTGGTAACTGGCTGAGAGAGCATTAATACCTCTATGGCTAAGGGAGATGCTTTAGCTCAGGTGGTAGAGGTCAAATTTGTGCAATGTACATGCTGTCTATAAGTTTGTAGTTCTAAACTATTTACTGTCTGCTTAACTTAACCCATTATTTAATAATCTGTTGTGGCTTTGACAGTTTGTTTTAACTTCTGCAGAGATCAATTTTGTTTGCCTTGACTGATATTAACCTTTATTCAGCCTGAAAACACCTGTTTAGCATATTTTAGTTATCAGTTACTGGCAATAGGAAACCTAAATGGTATCGCATATTGAAATAAATTTACAGTGGAGTTCTAGGAGCCTTTCTGCCTCTTCATCAGTATGATTCAAGGGACATGCCCTACATCTATACTCAATCAAAGAGGGCTATGTTGGCCAATACAATCTAATTGTTTGACATTTTTATCACAATTCATTGAGACTTAAGAGAGATGACTACATTAATATCTTGATGCAGCTGGATAATAGCCGAGATAAAGCTGATGTGCCAAATTACTGAAAACCTCTTAAATTCTCCTACAGCTTTTAACTCTTTATGATGAGCAAAGGAAAAGAGATTTCTATATAAATATAATAAAGAAAAAGAATAACATGAAACATAATGAAGAGGATAACTGTAAATTCTCCCTAAGAATCTTTTCTTAACTAATGATTTAAAAACCTTGTTTCTTAACATTTCAGATGAGAATTATTGTTGATCTTCTTGAGATGGTAGTGTAACCCACACACCTACTGTGTGTGGTTCACTATCCCAGTTAGTGGCACTTAGACTGCTTACAGAGAGAAATAAGAATGAGTGAGCTCTACAGCCTTAGTTGAGCGCCAGCTGTTTTTATAGCTCAAGCTGTAGACACTCATGCTAAACTCTAGAGAGCCCAGGTTCGGTTCTGCCTGTTGGTGTTACAGTAGCATGGAAGACAGAGTCATTTAAAATCCTTTGAATAAATGCATTATTTCTTTAGATAATCATTTTCATTAAAATCAAAATATTCAGAAAATACTTTCACCACCATTTTCACTGACCAAGTATATGAGTGCTTTACTCTAGTACAGCAGTGGGTAATCATTTTTGATGGGAGGGCCCACTTCAAGAATTTGTCAAGTGGTCAAGAGCTGCACTTTTCTATGATACTAATGGAGAGGATATGGGGTCTGGGACAGAAGTTGGGTATAGGAGGGAGCTCTGGGTAGGGGATTTGGGTGCAGGATGGGGTATGGAGTCTGGGGGAGAGTTTGGGTGAAAGAAGGGTGTTGTGACCTGGGCAGGGATTGGAGTGCAGGAGGGCGTTAGGGTCTGGGAGAGAGGTATGACCAGGAACAGAGGTATAAGAGGGGATGCAGAGAGTTTGGATTGTGAGCTGGGGCAGGGGTTCAGGAAGGAGTGCAGAAGGTTCGGGTTGTGACCTTGGGCTGGGAGTTGGGTTGGGGTGCCAGGTGCAGGCTCTGTCTGGAAGGCACTTTTTCATAGACGGTTCCTGGCCAGCAGCACAGCAGGACTCACAGGTAGGCTCTCTGCCTGCCACTCTCCCACATGTCACTCATCTGCTGGGGCCAGCTTGTGTTTCTCTGCATGATGAGCCCCTTGGGGAAGGTCTCCATGTGTTGCACATGCCCACAAGTACAACCCCTGCAGTTCCCATTGGCCAGTTTCCAGCCAATGGGAGCTGCAAGGATTATGCTGGAGGAGGGGGCAGGGTGTGGAGACCTCCCCCCAAGAGTGCACCACACAAAGGCATGAATGCTAGCCCCAACAGCTGGCCACTTTGAGTGGTATGTGGGGGCACAACAAGAAGGGAGCTGTGCCACAGGATATTGATGGCCCATAGTATTGTGGTGGGCTGGATTTGAATGTTTGGCAGGCCAGAATCTGTGAGCTGTATTTTGCCCACCCCTGCTCTAGTAGCTAGGCTGTATGCAAACTTTCTAGTGACATACAGTAATACCACTGGATAGAAATATCTAGGGGACCAAAACCCTCATCCTAGTTCATCATCACCAGCAACTCCCATCTAACCCCAGTAAAGTTTCCATTTAAAGCCATTCCCTGCAACAGAAAATGTGTAAATAAGTGAATTGTGAGAGTATGTTCTCTTTAGAGTGGTGTTGAGAATCCCCAGGCTAACAATGAGCCTGAGGGGAAAGGAGATGCATAGCCATTTTATTATTATTCTAGTCAAAGCGCGAGTTTGAGCTTTGAGAAACAGTGGAGTAGGAGCAGAAAATAAAGCAGAAGGAGGAATATACATCAAAGCTGATGCTGGAAACATAAATTAAGTCTTCTCTTATCACTAGTGTATCTTCTTTCCTTTACTCCATCCTCAACTAGCATATATCTCTGCTTTTTCCCCAATCTATTGGCTCATTTCTCCACTTTCACATAACCCCCACCGTGTCTCGCCCTTATGGAATAGCATTTTTTCCATCACTCCAATTGCTTCTAGTAGTTTTTTCCTCAAGCTGTTCATGAAGAGCCCATATTTTATAGTGCAGCTAACATTGTTACCTGATAAGCCAATGATTCACGTGATTGTAATAGATAACAAGAGAGTAAATGAACACGTTTGAAAAATCAAAATAGTCTCCTGATGTGATTTATATCATAAGAGGAGCAGTAGCCAGAACTGTCTGGAGCCCTTTTCAATCATGTTGGGGAATGAGTTCTTCATAACTCCTTCTACTCAGCGAATTCAGCTTTTCGGGTAATTCATTCTCTTGTCCTTTCTTAGCTGAAAATCCTTCAAGGAGTAATGAAGAAGATGAAGATAACATGATTAGTAGAATTGATTCTGTCTTACCACAAGACAGACCAATAAGAGCACCTTGCTGATCAACGAAACCTCTCAGTGGCTTATCTGCAAGAGGCCAGCCAAGCTTTTCTATAAAGGAGTCCTATCAAAGGAAAAACCAGTAGTCTTATGGCACCTTAGGCCAGGTCTACACTAGAGGGAAAAGCTCCAGTTACATTAATTACGTAACTGGAGTTGAAGTATCTTAAATTGCACTTTGGCGCCGTCCACACAATGGGAGGTCAACGGGAGCACATGGTCCCATCGACTTCCCTTACTCCTCATGAGGAGCAGGACTACCAGAGCTGATGGAAGCACCCTCTCAGTTCAAATTACTGGACCCACTAATTTGAACACTGAAAAGATTGACTGTGGCAGCTTTCATCTTCTCAGTAGTGTAGACAAGCCCTAAGAGATTAACAAAAACTATTAGCTATTTTTGTTAGTCTCTAAGGTGCCACAGGATGACTTGTCTTTAAAGTTACAGAATAACACAGCTACCCCTCTGAAATTTTTCATTAAAGGGAAAGCATTTCCAGCAGATGAGATGATAGACTGAGCTGTTTTATTATTCTGAAGGCCAAAGCTAGGCTGAGGCCAGTGGAAACCTGGAACGCCATTGGGGTTAAAGTGCTAAACCAAAGCTGCGTAGCCACAAGACATCGAGGACTACAAGGCAGATGTCAGTTGGACCTCTTAGTGGCCCTTGTGAACCTCAAAAGGTACAAATAAGGAAATGAATTATAAAGCAAGGCAATGAACAAAACTCCTTTCCAGGAGAATCTCTGAATGATGGGTATGTGTTGTGTTTTGAACTCCAAACTGCTAGTATTTTACATTCACTGTGCTCATGTGTTAATGACTTACACAGGGTATGAGTGCTTGGTAATACTTTGGTAGAGTTTAAATTAAACTGTATTCAGTCCTTATTCCAGCTATAGTGGCAGGCTTAGCTGGCCTGTAAAGCACTTCACTTTGGCATATGATAAGCAGGTTGCCACTTTTGCAGTCAAACGGACATTGCTTTATGGTCAGCATGCATTTAATCATTTGCAGACTGTGACTCAATAGACATGCACAGCCAGCCTTCCCAAAGATATTCTTGCTATTAACGGGCATGTTTGTCCCTTTCAGTAATTTGAACATGAACACATGGAGAACACATGTGAACTCCATACTATCTGCAGTCACACACATCATCTATAAAACCTACCTATTGTTTTCATGCCATGAAATATCAAGGCAACAAATGTGAGCCAACAGTGCAAAATGTTGTTTAGTGCAAAAATTATAGCACTCACCTGTGCCAAGGCTTTTTTCTATAAATGTCCAGTGAGTACAATGTTCATCTTCCTGCATTATGCCTGTGCAGTCTGTGTGAAAAAAGTGAATTTGAAAGCTAGTTAAAGTCTGTGTGTGAGCAATACATGGAAAGATGAACACTGTGTTCATGTTCAAATTACTGAAAGGGACAAACATGCCTGTTAATAGCAAGAATATCTTTGGGAAGGCTGGCTGTGCATTTCTATTGAGTCACAGTCTGCAAATGATTAAATGCATGCTGACCATAAAGCAATGTCCGTTTGACTGCAAAAGTGGCAACCTGCTTATCATATGCCAAAGTGAAGTGCTTTACAGGCCAGCTAAGCCTGCCACTATAGCTGGAATAAGGACTGAATAGTTTAATTTAAGCTCTACCCAAAGTATTACCAAGCCCTCATACCCTGTGTAAGTCATTAACACATGAGCACAGTGAATGTAAAATACTAGCAGTTTGATCCAGCAACATTTGAAATCCATCCATTCTGGACAGCCATATATGATTATGTAAGGTGCACAAGTAGAGTGAGTGTGATTAATATTTCTACAACTCAGAAAGGTATCCATGAAATCCTCTATATGAAGGTGGATAGTAGTGGTTGTCTAGCAGCACACAGAAACATTACTTTGCAAATCATAAAATCATAGAATCATAGGGTTGGAAGAGACCTCAGGAGATCATCAAATCCAACTCCCCCAACCCCTGCTAAAAGCAGGACCAATCCCAACTAAATCATCCCAGCCAGGGTTTTTGTCAAGCCAGGATTTAAAAACACCTAGGGATGGAAATTCCACCACCTCCGTAGGTAACCCATTCCAGTGCTTCACCACCCTCTTAGTGAAATAGTTTTTCCTAATATCTCACCTAGACCACTCTTGCTGCAACTTGAGACCATTGATCTTCAGTCACCACCGAGAACAGTCTCTCTCCATTCTTTGGAACCCTCTTTCAGGAAGTTGAAGGCTTCTATGCAAACCCCCTCACTCTTCTCTTCTGTAGACTAAATGGGTATGTCTAGACTACATGGCTCCGTTGATGGAGCCATGTAGATGAGTTTACTAGACATAGGAAAATGAAGCGGCAATTTAAATAATCGCTGCTTCATTTACATCAAAATGGCCGACGCGCTGTGCCAATCAGCTGAAATTAGGTTTACCGGAGCGGTCGACAAAGGCTTCCCTTGTTGACCGCGGCGCGTCCAGACTGCCTGCGCTGTGCCGCCAAACAGCTGATCGGCACAGCACTGCGACCATTTTGATGTAAATGAAGCGGCGATTATTTAAATCGCCGCTTCATTTTCCTATGTCTAGTAAACTCATCTACATGGCTCCGTCGACAGAGCCATGTAGTCTAGACATACCCAATAAGACCAAATCCCTCAGCCTCTCTTCATAAATTATGTGTTCCCGCCCCCTAATCATTTTTACTGCCCTTTGCTGGACTCTCTCCAATGCATCCACATCATTTCTGTAATGGGGATCCCACATGCAATACTCCAGATGTGGCCTCACCAGTGCCGAATAAAGGGGAATAACCACTTCCCTAGATCTGCTGGCAGTGCTCCTACCAATGCACTCCAATATGCCATTAGCCTTTTTGCCTACAAGGGCACACTGTTGATTCATATCCAGCTTCTCATCCACTGTAATCCCCAGGTCCTTTTCTGCAGAACTGCTGCTTAGCCAGTCAGTCCTCAGCCTGTAACAATGCTTGGGATTTTTCTGTCCCAAATGCAGGGCTCTGCACTTGTCCTTGTTGAACCTCTTCAGATTTATTTTGGTCCAGTTCTCCAATTTGTCTAGGTCACTCTGGACCCTATCCCTACCCTCTAGCATATTTACCTCTCCCCCTAGCTTAGTGTCATCCACAAACTTGCTGAGTGTCCAATACATCCCCTCATCCATGTCATTAATAAAGATGTTGAACAAAACGAGCACCAGAACTGACCCTTGGGGCACTCCACTTGATACCAACCAGATACTGAGCTGTTGATCACTACCTATAGAGCCTGACAATCTAGCCAGCTTTCTATCCACCATCTCAGATTCCAACTTCCCCATAAGTCTTTCCCCAGGTAGGGGATGATTTGTCCCTTGTTCTTTTTTATCCTCGTCCCCCTCAAAACACTCCAAGGTATTAGTCCAGATGATAGAAAAATAACCTGCAAAATTTGATTTGAAAATGCAAGGTTGTATTTGAGTTCAAGCATTCTAACTGAATGTAAGTATGACAGGTTGAACCTTTTTAGTCCTACATTCTCTGGCCTGGCAACATTTGTGGTCCAGCATGATTTTTAGTTAGCGAAGCGTCCACTTATCATGGGTGTGGCCAAATTTTCTGTAGTCCCATAAATGTTGTTTACCTCCACCAGTCCTGGCTGTCAGATCTAAGCTGCTTTTTAGCTCTAATTTATCCCTAAGGGTGTGTCTAGACTACAGGGTTTTGTCGACAAAAGTGGACTTTTGTCAACAAAACTATACCTACATCTAGACAACTGCCGAGTTCTGTTGACAGAACGTCGACAGAATGCCACAGTTTTGTCGACGGCAGTGTGGCGGACCTGGCACGGTCCGCACTGTGCTGGGCCGGGGGAGTACCCCCACCCCGGCAAGGAGAAGGCGGACGGCCGACCCGGCAGCCGGGAAAACCCCGGAGCGGCGGCGAGCCGACGCGGGGAGACGCGCTCGGCCCCGCACCGGGGGGGGCGGGGCCAGACCCGGCTGCGGGAGGCACACCGCAGAAGTGGCGAACGCGCCGGCTACGCCGGCCCCCGCAGGGCAGGGGGCGGAGCCCACAGCCCCGACCCTTACGTGGTGGGGCGGGGAGATGCCGGGGGGGCGGGGCAGGCGTCCCCGGCGTCCAGAACCGGGCCCTTTGAAAAGGGGCTGGGAGAGTCAGCCAGGGGAGGAGGACGGCGCCACAAGACGCACCTCCGGAGGGCGAACACCCCGCCTCGCTGGAGGGCAAGAGGGCTGGGGCCGGAGGCCCCAAGACACGAGCCGGGCGAGGCCACCGACTCGAGCGGGGTGAGTAGCCTGGGCGAGCGGCCCAGAAGTGAGGCAGGGTGCGGGGAGTGGAAGGAGCCCGGGGCAGGGCCCTTCTGGCGCCCGTGGGCAGGTGCGTTACGGGGATACTCCCCACCTGCCATGGAGGGAGTACAGGCACTACTCCCCTCCCACTTAGGGCCCCGGGCTGGGACCCGGTGGAGAGGGTGGGCCCGGGTTCCCCACACCTCTCCCCCTTCGACTGCCGTTCCGACCTTCGCCTGGTAGTTCCCGCGCAGGGCAGGCTGCATCCAAGCGGGAGCCGGGCAACCTAGGCTGTGAGCGAACTCTTGACAGTCCTGACCCCCACCACTCCCCCGCTCCTTTTTCCCCACGGACCCATGGACCCCTGAGGGGGCCGGGCGGTGAGTTCGCTGAACCCTGGCGCCCACATAGGGCCGGGTGATCGCACTCACATTCCGCGTCCCGGGGGCCCCGCCCCGGGACAGACGTTCACAGGACATAGACGGTGGGTCCGCTGAGCCCCCCTGCCCCGCCGGGAGGGGGCGTTCGCACCCCAAAAATCCGTCACAGGCAGTAAACCTCATTCTATGAGGAATAACGCCTTTTGTCGACAGAGTTCTGTCGACAGAGGGTGTTATTGCATCTACACTGTCCTTTGCATCTACACTCTCATGTCGACAAAGTGGCTTGCTTTGTCAACAGAACTGGCTATAGTCTAGATGCTCTTTGTCGACAGAGGCTTTGTCGACAGTATCTGTCGCCAAAGTCTCTGTCGACAAAAGCCTGTAGTCTAGATGTACCCCAAGTATCTTCTAAGAGCCTACAAGGCAGCGGAAGTGATGGTCATTCTGCTAAACAATATTGACTTCCCATGCTTCGGCAAATTCTCTGGTTTGGCACCAGTTAGGTCCTCAGGGTGCCGGACTAGAGAGGTTCAACCTGTACCTGCTAATTTTTAATTTATACATTAAAATTAAAGGCTTTTTTTAGATTTACTGAAATAACTAATTTCTAAAGAAACTTTCCAGTTTTCAGTCAGGAACAGATTTTCATTACTTTGGTACATAAGGCGTTAAAAATTGAAATTTCAAAAGAGAATACTGGCAGAATTTGGAGTGAAGAGTAAGTATCATGAGAAAGATAATTTATGTAGTGCATTCTACAAAACAGAAATACTATTTCTATTATAAACAAGTAAAGTGAAAGATTACAGCTGACACATTCTTTAAGGAGAAACACAAAGCAATTATCCTCTGATGTCATGGAAGATTTACAAGAAGGTCAGTTAGTTTCTCTAGGCTGCATCATTAAAATGTAATAAATGATCCAAAAACAGAGGGAGGTTGTTGCTTTAGGATGCTAATTTTCCAAATCATGGTTAAAGCTGTAAAATAGTTTTAGTAAAGCTTTATAACTTCTAATGACAACTTCTGAAATAAAATATAAATTCAATTACATGAAAAGTTACTTAATAATCAGATTATAGTGAAACAACAGATTGACAGAGCCAGATGAGTAGCCAGGCATCAGCTTCTTCAAGACAGGCCCAACAAAGGAAATAACAGAACACCACAGTTCATCACCTACAGCCCCCACTTAAACCCCTCCAGCACATCATTAACAATCTACAACCTATCCTGGAAAATGACCCCTCATTCTCACAGGCCTTGGGCGACAGGCCAATCCTAGCCTACAGACAATCCCCTAACCTCAAACAAATTCTTTTGAGCAACCATGCAGCACACCTCCATCATACTCATCCAAGAACCCAACACTGTAATCAACTCCAGTGACAACTCTGTCCACACATCTATACAAACAACATAATCACAGGAACTAACCATATAAGCCACCACATCAGAGGCACATATAACTGCACATCCACCAATGTGATCTATGCCATCGAGTGCCAGCAATGCCCCTCTTCTATGTATATTGGCCAAACTGGACAGTCTCTAGGACAAAGGATTAATGGACACAAATCAGATATTTGAAATGGTAACACACAGAAAGCTGTTGGGGAACATTTTAATTTGCCTGGGCACTCAATATTATTACAAGGCAATGTCAAAAACCAGCTGGAGAGAGAAGCTGCAGAATTTGATTTCATTTACAAGTTTGACACCTGCAATATAGGTTTAAACAAAGACCCTAACTGGATTGCCTGCTACATTCCACACCCAATGACCTAAAAAACCAAGCACTGGGTACTTGGAGTACTTAACTCATTCATCTGAAGAAGTGGGTTGTGCCCACGAAAGCTCATGATACCATCTACATTTTTGTTAGTCTCTAAGGTGCTGCAAGATAATTTTTTTAAGTTTATCTCAACATTGCACAGTGCTGCCAAAAGAGATATTCATTTTCCTTCTCCATGCATAATGAGCCAATCATCACAGGATCTGTGCCAGTCCTGACCGAGGCTGGGCTTCGCATTGCACCAGCCCCAGCTGGAGCTGCGCTCCACACCTCGCTAGCTTCAGTAGGGCTGCATTCCTGGCCGCTGCTCCAGCTGAGGCTGTGCTCCTTGCTGCCAGCCTTGGCCAGGGCTGCGCTCCCCACTGTGACAGCCCCACTGGGGATGCGCTCCGCACCAGCAGCCCAGTTTGGCTGCATTCTGAAACTGGGCAGCCAGGGCTCTCTGGTCCAGCAATATCCATGGTCCTGCCCTACCACGGATGTTGCCAGACCAGAGAATCCCAGATTTTAGAGGTTCAACCTGTAGTATAGTTAGCATTCGTGGGCAGAACCCACTTCCTCAGATGAGATGATCTTGGGTGAGGGCTTAAAGGAGTTCCTGATTAAATTATCAAATAAAACTCACAGAAATATAACTAATGGGCCTAATTCTACCCTCAGACATCTGTGCATCAACACTGAAGGTTGCAAAAGAGTCAATGAGGGCAGAATTTGGCCCACGAACCATGCCAGTTTTAACCACCCCCCCTCCAAAACAGCAGCAAGGTTAAAATAAATAAGAAGATTTTATAGTTGTCCAGCAAAATCCATAGAATCGAGTCTGTGTTATAGTCACCACTACAGGGCACCCACCATATCCCATTGGTTCTGTGGAACCAGTATTCTGAGAATATACATTGTGAATCCAGTAACATGACGTTTCAGAGAAGAAAAAGGTGGTGAAAAGAGTGACGGATCAGTAAGAGATGATAAGGCATTTCCTACCTTTTGGCTATGTATTTCTTTCTGAACTAACACACACTGGCTTGGTGAAGTCAGTGTCGAATATAAGTCAGCAGCTATTGGGGGTGGTAAACTTATTCTATAAAAATGTTGATGTTCAAACTAAAAGAAAAATCAATGCATTTGTACCCGCCGGTTAGTGTATGTGTTGTCGCCCTCAGGGCTCCCTTCCCCAAGGGTCCCCTCCCCATGCTAGAGAGCTTGATTCTCATTCAAGCTGTGGCAAGTCAACCTTTCAGTTCTGTGGTTCAGTCCGTGGTACCATGATCACATAATTGGAGTCTTGTCTAGAACTACTATGAGATGAACTTTGAGTAAATACGTTTTTGAGTTAAGTCCCTGATTTGCCAAAGATAGAGCTCTGTTAGGCTATGTCTAGACTGCAGGCTTCTTTTGGAAGAAGCTTTTCCAGAAGAGTTCTTCCAAAAGAGAGCGTCCACACTGCAAAAGCGCATTGAAAAAGTGATCTGCTTTTTCGAAAGATAGCGTCCACGCTGAATGGACGTTAACTTGCACGTGAGCTGTGCTTACTATGGACGGAGTGGCCACCAGGGCACCTGTGCTTTTTCCTCTTTCCTCTTCTTTCGAAAGAACTCCCTCTTCCCTGTCCACACTCGCCTTTTTCCAAAAGAGCTCTTTCGCAAAAAGGCTTCTTCCTTGTAGAATGAGGATTACCAATGTCGGAAAAACCCCTCTGTTCTTTCGATTTTCTTTCTTTTGAAAGAACGCAATTGCAATGTGGATGTAACTCAAGTTTTTTCGCAAAAACGGCTGTAGTGTAGACATAACCTTAAAGAAGCTGGCACTTTAGCTCAGGCTAAAGATACTCGTGCTTTTGTCTCTGGAAGACCCCAATTCAATCCCTAACATGCCAGCCATGTTGATGTGGGTCACACATCCGTTCACTTTTCAGGGTTCTGTCATTCTGTCTTCCTTATAATCTGTTATTGTACAGAAAAAAGGAGAGGAAAAAGCTTCTAGAAACAACACTGAATTATTTACAGTAAAGGAATTTTATTCTTATTTTGCTCTGAAGTAAAACAACATTTAAATGAAAACTCTGGGTTTTGGTAACTAGTTTTGTTATCACTTTGGCATTGCTATGGCTAGTACAGAATAAGGCTAATGTGGCTGCAGTGTTTCAGTATAGACATGATTACTATATTCTAGTAGTGTTTTACAAATGCTTGGGGTCAAGAAAAAATGGTGTTCCACTTCAAGGACATATTGCCTGACAACACCTTACTGCTATGGACACTGCCAACCACTGCCTCTTGATTTGACATCCTTTCAGTTCCACGCAGTTATGAAAAAACAACTATAGGATTTCAAATCTGCTGTGCCTGATCCTTAGTCATATTTCATTCAATGTACACCAAAGAGTACATAAACGTGAAATTACATATTGCATTCAAATGCTAGCCTGATCTGAGGGGATGATTGTGTATACCATCCAGGAGAAGCAGATTTTATTGCTGCATTATTGGTAAATAATGTAAAGTATTCAACATGCATCATGGATCAAAGCTGACAAGTTTTGTTTGCATTGTTTATGGCAATTGTATTTACATTGAACTTCGTGCTCCTGACATCCAAGCTTGGATAAGGTAATAGTTTGAAGTGTTTGGCCCAGGAGCACAATGCTAATGTAAAAAGATCTGGAATCCAAAGTCAGAGGAAATGTAGACTTTAGCAGCTGATCAGAGGCTGATTAGTAAAGATGGTGCAACTCTCAGCTGATTGCCACCAGCATTAATCATAGGACTGGAAGGGATCTCAAGAGATCATCAACTCCAACCTCCTGCACTCATGGCAGGACCAAGCACCATCTACACTGTGCTGCATTGAGAGGCACATCATGACTCGTGTGAGATAAGAGGAAGAACTCATTTTGGGCATAGAGACACAAAGAGCCTCTCTAAAGTGGTGTTGGAGCTGAGCTTTTTAACCAGAATCTCCTCCAGGAGCTGACTTTTACAAATGACATTTACTAAGAAACCCAAAGAGCATTAAATAGAAGCAGTCTCTTGAGCTATGTGATCTCTGCATGGTAATGGATCCTAGTTCTACATCAGGCAGATTTCTAAAGGGGAAGGTCAGGCAGTTACAGATCTTCTCCTCCCCAGAAATGTCACTTGCACAGCATTGGAGTGTGACTCTTTCCATGCTGCACCACATCCTAGCTTTATTCTCTATTCCCACTACCATCATTGTCAGCTGTTATAAATCCACTTCAAGGAGCTCTAGGATTTTCTTGTGTGGCAAGGATAGGGAGGAAAGAAGGGACTTGAAGGGCTCTTGGAAGTTTTCTTGACTGGGTTTGTATTAATGAAACTAGGTCTGGGACCCTAGAAACATCTCTTGATTGCCATAGTGTGGTGGCTTGGGAAAGGAACCCTACCACAGATCATAAATCAACATAGGGCAAGAGAATACTCTGCATTCTTTTTGGTTTTTGAAGTCATCAGACCTCATAGACCTCATAATCCCTCCCTATCTCTACCTGGTTGAGGTCTAATTAGCTGAGTGCTAACTATTATTTATTTATCGTTATTAATTTTGAGCTATGAGAGCCTCTGGGTTTTTTTCCAGTTCACGATATTTAATCAGTTGAATGAGAACTTGCTTCCCCATTAGCATGTCAAGTCCCAGAATATGTTCACTGGAGTCTTGTGAAGTCATTCCCAGGAGCAAGGAGGGTGGATGTACTGAGAAAGGGATAGAATCAGTTAATAGTGGAATATTCCGCTGTGACTTAGAATGCTGATTCCTCACCCTCTGAATACAAGGAACACTCTACAGATGCCAAGTTTTGTGGCCTTTGGTTTTTCTGTGACTCAGCAACCCCAGAGGTACATTTCTGCTAGGCTGTGGATCCCAACAGTCTTTGCATGAACAGCTGATAACAAGGGAATATTCTATAGTGTTGCATTTCATATCTTGAAACCAGTTCTGCTTATATCGGACAGACTTTGTTTTCTGAAACTGACAACTGAGCAAAAGAACGGCAGCTCCTCAGTTCTTCCTCGTTTCTCCTGTTTGAAAGCATGATACGTGCTGCTATTGTGGACATTTCACCACCGCCTTTGTCTTGGGTTAGCACCACTCTATCCAAAGTTGGGTTCATATTGGACTCTACAGTCTCTTGATCACTGCATCTGAACAGCTGAATGAGACACCTTCTGAACTAGAATGATAAAATAAAGAAGATTAGCCTTTTTTTTTAATTACCAGGAAATTTAAAACATATCTGTGAGGCTGCTTGTATTTTGCCAGAAAACATTTGAAAACCCTCGCATGAATCAACATTTCAGGATAGGAAATGTATGGAAATAGCTGTCATAACCCTGAAATGTTTAAATTTGTAGCTGAAACAAATAATTGTTGTCATGCCAAGAAACAATGATGTTTGAAGGGATAAAGTCAACTAGAATATTATATTTTTAAAAAATCATTTAACCCTCTGTGATGCTGCTAATATCCCCTTAGAAAGCTCAACATGGAATTGATTTTCCAATCAGATTTGTAATTTCACCAGTTTCACAACTTGTTTCTATGAGCTAATTCCTAGGAAGATTGAGAAGGCTTGTTTATATATCCTGACATTTCTACTCACATGTAAAAGCATGGTGACATCATCATATTCCTGCCCACTCTAGAAGCCTAGTGTATGCACTCAGTAGCGTATGAAAAGAGTGGTTGCTCCTCTCTCTGCAAGTGCCAGTAAATGCATCGGCTTCTCTTTCATTATCTCAGCTTAATACAACTTCCCATTTCAAGTACTGTCTTTTTTACTGTATTGTAATAATACACACTGCATTCTGATTTTAGTACCATAACCGCCTACTATTCATCCCATATACCATTCCATTCCACTCAGTTTCTTATTATTGTATCCATTATCAGCATTAAGCACCTGCCAGTCAGATTTCTTCCTCTTGTCAGCCTTCCTTCAACTTCTGATACTTCCCATGGAACCAATCACACCCCCAATTCCCCGCAAAATGCTATCTCATATACCCCCTCACATACCACCACACTCATTTTCCCCCCTCTCACAAATTCTGTAAAAACACCCCAACATTGCCTCTCCATGTATACATGTATACACTTCACAACATCTACCAATATTGCAATGCCCACAAAACGACAAAAGTTGAACAGGAGAGTCTTGCAAACTGAATTCACATTAAGGAACTACAATAATTCAGTAAGGTATTTTTCAGTGCTAACTTCTAGAACTACTGCTAAAAGTATTAATATTAATTAATATTTAACATCTATCATGCAACCATGCTTAGTCCAGCCAGCTCATGAACTCTGATGTACAATTTGAGTCTACAATACATAATATACAGTAGATGGTTATAAGTATTGGGTTATTTTAATTCTGGATTATGTGTAATGTAAATGGAGCAGTATTTTTTAATTAATATATAAATAGATGTTAATTATTGTAACAATTCTATTCATTCAGGAGTGAGTCAAATACACTACAAAAATATGAGTATTAAAGGTGTACTTTACCTGTTTGTTCATAAAGACATAAATAATCGGATTATAAACTGTAGCTGTTTTGGAAAAGAAAGCTGGGATTGCGGCCAGACGAGGATCCAGCTCAATGGAAGGACACGCAGTGACAAGAATAGAAAAGGCTGCATATGGAGACCAGCAAATTAGAAATGCAAGGATCATAATAATAGCCATGCGAGTGACTTGTCTTTCCGGTTTCCTTGTAGTCCCCAATCGGCCTTGAGTATCTGACACCTTTGAAGAAAAACATATAAGATTCCAGAAAATTTGGTAGAAAATAATATTGATGTATTGTAGAGCAAATTGCTTGACCACACCTAGATTTGTTATTTTGTTATGAAATACACTAAGCAGACCAAATAACCAGTGTCAGTCAGGTTTATTAATATGGTAGAGGGAAAAGGATCTCTCTGACAGCAGTCTCAGGAGAGCAATCCCACACAGTGATGTTACATTCATCTTATGTAGCAGGTGTGCTCCCTGAAGTTACATCCCTAAAGCCATCATTTTATACACTACCGTTTGCCAGCAAAAGTTACTAGGAATGTCAGCTGCAACTGCATTCAATTGATCAGCTTTTTACCATTTTTGTTTTGGTACTATGGGGGTGCCCCTTTATCTTTTGTTCCTGAATTCCAGGTCATGATGTATCCTTATCTTTGTTATGAACCCATGCATTCAAGGCATCAAGAGGCATGAAGACATCTCATAGGTTTGTGTGGGTAACTCCTTTCTTGTTGCCATCGGTCCTGACACTATTTTCCTATCTATTCAAGCCAAGGCTTGCTTCAGCGCATGCAAGTTGTTCTGGGATACTTACCGTAAGTGTACAGGATTATAACAAAGACACAGGCCAATTTGGGTTAAATAACTGCTATACTAAAGCTTAATACTGTGTAAATTTAAATGCCTCGGCTATATATTGTGGGTAGTATTATCAGTATAATATATATGAATGCTAGCCAGCATATATTAGTTAATAGTAAGAAACAAGGAAATAGATCAGTAAATCTAGTAAGAAAACAAGCTGTTTCTAAAAGACAAACTGTAAAGTTGCAGTTACTAGATCTTAACATGTGAGGTTTACTCAGGGCTAATGTGAATTACAAATATTATCATTATTAAAAGTTTTGAGGTTTTAAAACTGTCTTTGATTACAAAATACAGGTTGCACCTCTAAAATCCAGGACTCTCTGGCCCTGTGGTCTGGAAGGACCACAGATATTGCTGGTCCAGCGAGCCTGGCTGGCCAGGTTCAGGGCTGGTCTGGTGGTAGGGAGCACAGCCCCACAGGTAGCCAGCGTTGATGTAGCAGGGAGCACAGCCCCACCCTGGAGCACAGCCCCAGCAGCAGTGGGACCAGCACAGTGGGGAGCATAGCCCCACCTGGGCCAGAGGCACCGGGACCAGCGACCAGGAGCAATGCCTGGACTAAAACACAGCCTCAGACGGAGTCAAGCTATGTCTAGACTATGAAGTCTTTTGCAGAAGAGCAGACACTGCTCTTTCAGAAGCCCTGTCTTCCTCGTTTCATGAGGAAGAAGGGTTCTTCCAAAAGAGGAGGTTTTTCCAAAATTTGGCTCTTCCGAAAAAAACAATCAGAAAAAGGTGCGCAAATTGCAGAGGCCTGTATTTTAGAGGTGCAACCTGTACTTTGTAATCAAAGACAGTCTTTAAAACCTCAATCAGGCATGGAGTTCCACAGGTTGACTATGCACTGCATGAAGAAAAACTTCCTTTTGTTTGTTTTAAACCTGCTACCTATTTACTTCATTTGGTGACCCCTAGTTCTTATGTTATGGGAACAAGTAAATAGCTTTTCCTTAATCATTTTTTCCACCAGTTGATTTTATAGACCTCTATCATATCCCCCCTTAGTCTCCTCTGTTCTAAGATGAAAAGTCCCAGTCTTTTAATCTCTCTTCATATGGGACCCGTTACAAATCCCTAATCATTTTTGTTGCCCTTTCCTGAACCTTTTTCAATTCCAATATATCTTTTTTCAGATGAGGCAACCACATCTGTATGCAGTATTCAAGATGTGGGCGTACCATGGTTTTATATAGAGGCAAACAGATGATCTGTATCTTTATTCTCTATCCCTTTTTTAAAGATTCCTAACATTCTGTTTCCTTTTTGGCTGCTAGCGCACATTGAGTGGATGTTTTCAGAGAACTAGCCACAAGGACTCCAAGATCTCTCTCTTGAGTAATTATAGCTAAATTAGTCCCCATCATTTTGTATGTATAGTTTGCCCAATCACTTAGTTTGGTGAGATCTTTTTGAAGCTCTTCACAGTCTGCTTTGGTCTTAACTGTCTTGAGCAGTTTAGTATCATCTACAAATTTTGCCACCTCACTGTTTACCCCTTTCTCCAGATCGTTTATAAATAGGATGAATAGGATTGGTCCCAGTACGGACCCTTGGGGGACACTACTAGTTGCTATTCTACATTTTCTATTCTGAAAATTTACCATTTATTCCTACCCTTTATTCCTGTCTTTTAACCAGTTATCAGTCCATGAGAGGACCTTCCGTCTTATCCCATGACAACTAACGAGCTTTTGGTGAGGGACACTGATAATACAAATGTGAGGGACCTTGCCAAAGCTTTTTGGTTGTTAAGCCATGGTGGCACTTTTTTTGGTTCTCTTACTGTGTTTTTTAATTTGGGGCATACATTTAAGTTGGGCCTCTACTAAGGTTCAGCAATGTAGAGTCTGAGCGAGTAGGAATAAAAAGAGCATTAGTGGATAACATTATACATGTATTTTCTGGACTCTTTATTGCTTTTACTTGAGTATCATAGTAAACTTGTGTGTTGTTAAATAATTAAATGGGAAGTGTGCTAACTCTGAGTGGCATTAGAAACCCTGGAGCCTAGTTAATAATAAATGAAAGAACTTCTACTTTATTAGGTTCCAATATCTTTGCTTACCGAGTCTCATGTTGGGCAGCCTGAGGAAAGGGAAATGATGACACATGACAAAGTAGATTCAGCTGAACTGCTACTGCCCCACAATTTCCACTGTTATTTTGGCATTTAGGGGTAGAGTTTTATAGGTATTTATGCTCCGAAAGGTGCAGATAGCACCTAATAGCATTTTTAAAAGCACCTAGGCATCTAACTCCCAGCAGGAATTGCTTTAAGTTTTGCAGCATATGTTTTTTCCACCTGGATTGATTGCATTTGCTCTTGACTTAGCATGGATGGTTTTGTTCTTTTAATTAAAAAATTGAATATGAAAAGAGGCTGGTTTACTGCTGTTATCCTTTTTTTTGCATTAATTCCTGAAACTGACTGCTTGATTATAATAATGGATTTTCCTGTAAAAAATGACTGTGGCATTCTGATTTTTATAAGACTCCAAATTATTTAGTCCTAACATTAGAAAGTCTCAGGAGTGAGTTTGGAACCCCATTGTCAGGAGGAATAGAGCCATTCTGTGCTAAGACGTGTTTGAAATTATGGCAGTTTGCAATCAAGTATAGAGCCAATGAGTGAGATGAATTTAAACTATAGCAATTAAGAGTACTTAGTGGTAATGATGATACATCTTAAATAATAGTATTATGTCCAACATTATTAATAATAGTGTGTAGGAGCCCTAACCATGGACCAGTGCTAAGCACTGTACAACACAGAACAAAAAGACAGACCTTGTCCTGAAGAGCCTATGATATTTATATGATGCTTTTCATATGCACACAGGTAACACTGACAGACACTGGTCCTTGTCAGCTGGGATAAAATCTGGGACCTCTAGAGCTTAAAGCAAGAGCCTCCACTGCATGAGCTAAAAAATACATGTCTCTTAGCCAAAGCAATAATAGAAGGCTCATCAATTTCTAGCTGGTTTAGGTGCCACTAAAAGGGGACAGAGTACAACATCCAGTAGGTATTGGTTATACATAGCTAGGAATCACTTCACCCATATTGGAAATGCAGAGTAACACTATACAGGAGGGGAACACTATACGGGTTGAATAGATCCAGCAGGACTACGGATATTGCTGAACTAGAGAGCCCCAGCACAGAGGTTGCCAGGGGATGGGAGCAAAGCTGGCTGGTAGGGCCAGTGACGTAGCAGAGCCCCCGGAGCACCAGAGCCTGCATCCGGCCAGGCTGGGAAGCCAGCAGGGGCACCAGAATCCACGGGGCAAGAGGGGAGGGGCAGAAGAGCTCACAGCAGGCCAGAAAGCCCATGGAGTCGCTGGAATTCGCGGGGCAGAGGGACCGCAGGCAGTGGAGCTGGGAACGGGACAGGGGGCTCCCTGCCACCGCCATTGCCACCACTACTGGATGGCTCTCAGGCCTGGCAGCAGGATGGAGGTAGTCAGCTTGGCACACTCTGAGAGCTGCTGAGGGCTGGTTGCCCCCACTCCTGCCCCTTCCACCTGAGACCCCACCCCTTTTAGGAGCCACCTTCCCAGAGGGCCCAGGACTGTTGGCCCCCCTGCAGTCAGAGAATGGAGTTCAGCCTGAAACCAAAAGAAAATGAGGCTGTAAAATAAGCTCCAAAAAGGTCTGCCAGCTGTCCCCACACAGTTAAAATGTCTAGTTGCAGACAAGCCAGCCCATAGGAGCTCAAAGACACTTGGAATTTTTCTCATGCTGTACTGGGCAGATTTCAAAGTCTTCTTTCAATTATTTTGTAATACACAAAATAAAGAGGGATTCAACCAAAAACCCAGCTTCCAAGCACCATTAAATTTTGGGAAGGATTCAGTCATCCCCCAAACTCTGGAGAAAGGCCAATCTCCAATACACAAAACCATTTGCCTTCTTCCATGGCAGAACTAATACACTCCAACTATGGTGCCCACTAGGATAAAACAAACACTTTGGAGATACTTGCAAATGCATTCCCAAGTCAGGCTATTCGTCATGATGGGTTTGAGTTCAGCTGATGGGTCTCTCATACTGTCAGTGTGTCATGTGACAGCACCATCAGGTGATCATAGAATCATATAATCATAGAACCATAGAACTGGAAGAGACCTCAGAAGATCATCAAGTCCTGCCCCCTGCTCTAGGCAGGACCAATCCCAACTAAATCAACCCAGCCAGGGCTTTGTCAAGCCAAGACTTAAACACCTCTAGGGAAGGAGACTCCACTACTTCCCTAGGTAACCCATTCCAGTGCTTCACCACTCTCCTAGTGAAATAGTTTTTCCTAATATCCAACCTGGACCTCTCCCACCACAACTTGAGACCATTGCTCCTTGTTCTGCCATCTGTCACCACTGAGAACATCCTTTCTCCATCCTCTTTGGAACCTCCCTTCAGGAAGTTGAAGGCTGCTATCAAATCCCCCCTCACTCTTCAGCCTGCAGACTAAACAGGCCGAACTCCCTCAGCCTCTTCTCATAGGTCATATGCTCCACCCCCTAATCATTTTGGTTGCCCTCCGCTGGACCCTCTCCAATGCATCCACATCCTTTTTGTAGTGGGGGGCCCAGAACTGGACACAATACTCCAGATGTGTCCTCACCAGAGCCGAATAAAGGGGAATAATCACATCTCTAGATCTGCTGGCAATGCTCCTCTTAATGCAACCTAATATGCCATTAGCCTTCTTGGCTACAAGGGCACACTGTTAACTCATATCCAGCTTCTCATCCACTGTAACCCCGAGGTTCTTTGTAACCCCCAGGTGATGCCAACCAGGAAAAGTCTGTACTTGCTGGAGTATAGGTGGTCATGCTTATACCGCAGAACAAGCTGCCTGGGGGAAAAGCCAATGAAGAGCCCTGATCTCGGGGTACCTACCCATAAAGGTGCAGGTTGGAGAAGCCAGTCCTGTTTTTTCATGTGACAATTCTCACAAGGGAGAATGCGGGGGAGGATATTCCAGATTGTGTAATGGTCTGGTGATGCTTGAGACACAATGTGCAAGGAACAAACACTCTCTCCATCCAGTGGCAGTCCTTTCACAAACCAACCCCATCAATAACTCTGACAGTGATCCCAAATCACATCTTCTTTCCAGTCCAATCTTCTCTTCCCTTCCCCATCCCTATTTCCATCACACTCTCCAACATTTCTGTGAACTGAAAAAAAAC
The DNA here is from genome assembly GCA_019425775.1 of Rafetus swinhoei. Classification (NCBI taxonomy): domain Eukaryota; kingdom Metazoa; phylum Chordata; order Testudines; family Trionychidae; genus Rafetus; species Rafetus swinhoei. The sequence goes on along the minus strand of CM033447.1, from coordinate 30,361,952 downwards.
AGAGGCCAAAAAGGGACAAAGAAAGCAGATGCAGGAAAAGGTGGAGCAGCAGATGCTCAGAGAAATGGGGTGAAAGAGAGGCAGAGAAAACAGATGAACAGATGGTAGGAGAGAGAACTATAGGAAGGATCATAAGATAAGGTGCTCCCAGATAAGAGGAGCACATTATCTAGCATATATTTGAGAGAGTTTGTCTGTCTGTGTGCATGTGTCTGTCTGTTTTCTCAAGAACTTTTCCTAAGTGGTAAGAGCTAGATTCCCAAATCTGGTATACAGCTTCCTCTTATAACTTAAAGCAATGATTCTCAAAGTATGGTCTACAGATCACAATTGTCTTGCAGGTGGGCTGTGGGCTCAGGGCTCAGTGAACCTGCTCTGGCCCTCCAGACCTGCGCCCCCTCCACGTGAGGTTGGAACGCCAGCACTGCCAAGGGGAGCCCTGAACCTCAAGGGCCAGATCCAGCTTGCGGGGAGAGAAAGCGGCTCTGCACACTGCCACTACCCATTCCCCTGGCTGGGGGAACAGCAGTGCAGGAAGCCGCTCACCTCAAGACTTTCCCGCTGCTTCCATTCGCCAGAATCCTGGCCAGCAGAAGCAGTGGAGGGTGAAGGAGCCAGAAGGTACATGCCCTCCCACGTCCCTACCCCATCCCACTACTGCACCCACTCCTACCTGTTCCTTCACCATACCTCCCACCCAGACCTCCCACTCCCACTCCCTTCTGCACCCATTTTGTCATCATAGGTGGTTGGCTAGTGGTCTATAGAAAAGTCTGCACTGAGTGGGATGGGTCATGGGTCAAAAAGCTTGAGAATCACCGACTTAAAGGAAGGTAGGGACTGGAATGGGATGGCTTCTCATAAAATCACACAGAAAAAAGACAGAATTACCAGGCAGGTGAAAGGGGCTACGTGGGGGCACATGCCCATCCAGACCTGCCCCAGCCTTGAGCCTCTCATTTGCTCCCCAGGCGCCCTTAAGTAAGGATACAGGGGATGAACCCCCCCCCCTTCCCAATTCATATGGGAACATTGCCAGCTGGTCCCCTTTGCCAGGGAATGAGGGGAAAGTGCACAGTTAGCTACATTCCTTTCTCTTGCTGGGGAGCACAGCGAGCAGATGAACCTGGACCTGTCCCAGCAGGGGGATATTCACCCCTGCCCAGCTGCACCCATTGCAGCTGCAGGGGCCATGGAGAGGCACTTCTCAGCTGGCCCCAGGCTGCTGTGGTGAGAGAGCGCTGGGCTAGTCCTTCCTTCCCGGGTCAGCCTGAATATTGAACCCCTCATCCACAGCTCCACCCCCAAAGCAATGATTCAAATGAAGCATGTACAAAAATTAATTGAGTGAAGAACTCGAGCAACACTGGGTCAATCTTTTAGTTAGCTTTAAAGGGAAGAGAAGATCCACAGTCTGCTCCCTCTGTATTCACTGCTGTTTCTCTAATACTTACATAGCCCAGGTTATGTGTAGTGTTTTTTCCATACATGCCATGGCCTACACAGATGAAAATAGCATGTTCTCCATTTATTAATTATTCCTGTATCACAAGTAGCTGAGCTTGGGGCTATGTTGTTGACATCTACAGGTGAGATGGATTTAGAAGTGAGTTTGGATGTTATGCTAGTACTGGTGTTATGGTTGCATGTCTGGTGTTTTTATTTTGGTTAATGAGAGCTGTCCCTTTAAGAATGGTGTGTGGCAGATTCAGAATGTATTTGAGACTAACAAAGGCTTAGCTACACCTGGAGTTACTTCTAATTAACTCCATGTCTGGACACTCTTTAGAAAAAGAATACCTTGTTCCTGTTCAGTCTGGAAGCTTTGTGTGGAAGATTTTTGCCTGTGTTTCCAGAAAGTAGAAGACTCTGTCAGGGTAAACTCCAAAAAAGGTCAGAACTTCATAAAGTTTTCCTTCCAGAAAATTAGTCCCATTCTTGAATGTGTAACTTTACTGCTTACGGAGGTGGGTGCTTTCTGGTGTTGCTTAGTGAGCTGTAGAACCTTTCATTTGTAGTTCACCCATTTGTATCCTGCTTAGTTCAACAGGGATTAGACCTTGTTCCAATCTAATGGAAGCTGGATGACTCCCTATGTGAGATGAAATTTAGTGAACCCCCATGCCAGCTCCCACACCACCAGCTCACCCCTACACTTTGCACTAGGCTGTAAACTCTTCAGACCTTTCTCTTACCCTGTGTTTGTACAGCACGTCACCCAATGTGACCCCAAACTCTTTGGGGGCAGCTGTGAGAACTTCTGCTGGGAAAAGGGGTCAAAAATCAACTCTCTGACTCTACATTTGTGAGAGTTGGCAACACTGCATTATCCCATACACATGGCAGGGCGGGCAGGGGGGAGTTCAGAAAATAGAAGGTTTGAGAGCATGATTCAGATTTGTTTAAAAACATCTTTTGATTTTTGAGGCTCATCTCACGGGTTTTTTGAACTTTTGGGATGGGCAGAATTGCAGTATATAAATAGAGGCTGGATTCAGGGCCATTCTTCAGCTGCTTTGTATTGTTCTACTGGGACAAAGTGACAATAAATGCAACAGATCCAGTTCTCAGCGGTTATCACCTACGTTTCTCAGTTGGCACAGAGCTGCCATAGATGCAGTGACTGAGGTATCCCTCAGCAATCTCTAGTTGCCAGAACATTCTCTTTGTGTTGGAGAGTGCTGGTGCAGATGAGAGCAGGCCAAAGGCCAAAAGGGCACTCTAACCTGGCTCAGCAGACTAGCGCAGTACAGTGTTGCCAGAACTGGGAAATACAAAAGGAACGCCTTTTTGCCTCATTTTCCCTTCAGCTTTACAAAGTGTGTCTTGGCCACAGATGAACAGAGGAAGCAAAGTTTCTAAAAGTTGATGCTCACTTGACAGTAGCTATAATCTTTTTACCACACACACGCTCCTTCCCATTAATCCTAATGGAGATCATGTGGGTTACTCCATACTGTGTGCATGTGTTGGGATGTATTTTTCTGGGACTGTGATGGGATAGTATTTTGACAATGCTCCATCTCTGCTTATCTCACATTAGCCTTTCTAGCTCTGGCTTGTCATAGATGACAATTGATGCATTCTTCCTAAACCCTGGACCAATTAGTTGATAAGGAGCCCTGAAGTAGTGCTTTATCTGACAAATGAAGGAATGCAGCATAAGGTCTCTATCTCTGTTGTAAACCACTAATTAAAAACTTTTCTTAAAGTGTTCATTCATTTAGCTACTTTCAAAATGGTTTTTAAACCTTCTGTTGGCTTCCTCGAGACATGACAATTGGGAGATGAGCGCTGCAGTGAGTAGCTTTGTTTGGAAAGAAATTGACAAGACCCTAGATCAGCATTTTTCCAAGTAGGGATGACTCCAGACAAAATCAGTAGATCAGGAGAGTCTTGCGTCCCTCTCTACTTTAATTGCTTATTCAGTACAATCTAATGGCAATTACAGAGCTTACACAATTAACCAGTGTCAACATCCTGTTAGGCAGAGGCCTGTACTTTAGGTTGTCAAAGGCAATGAAACCCCAACTCAGTTCAATATATAAAATTGTTGGTAAAAGTTAGCAAAATTTGAGGGGAAAGACTGGTACAAACTGAATGGCTTAACTAAAAGAACTATGCAAAGGGGTTTTGAAGGCTTCTAGTAAAGGTACAGATTTGGATATTGCATATTTGAAGATAAACTCCATGACACATCAGGGTCTTTGTTGTCCTGGTAGTGAAAGAATTCCTGACTAGATCAAGCCAGAGAGGGGAGATCACTGCCTCCAAAAGGTTAGGCTAAATCCTGAACAGAACATGGAATGCGAGTCTTGGGTTCCAGCTATCATCTTTTCTTAAGGAGTCATTTTCTTTTCCCACCTTAAATTTCCACTTTCCCATTTCACTTTTTCACTTCTGCAGTTTACAAGAAAACCCTTTTTTTCTGGAGAAATCCCAGTCTGAGTGGCCATCCTTTGGCATTCTCCTACTGCTACAGCAGTGCAGCCAATCAATGCTGCTGCATGTCTTTCTCTTCACATTTTAGTTTTCTTTTCTGTATGTCCACAAAAAATTATCTTGGTCCTGCAATCATCTTTGACCACCTCAAGGAAGGCAACCTCCTTGGTACACCCACATAAAAAGCTGTCTGGGGGATTTTGGAAGCAGAGGGGTTCATCACCTTTATTCAAGAGTTTGGGTTGCTTTGAAGTCAACATGGGCATAAATGCCTTGGGTGTTCCAGCACATTGCAGTTTAGTTCTCCCTTTTGCTGAAAGAGTCCACTTTCACATCAGTATGTCTGTGCACAGTAAAAACACAGGTTCTTCTGCAGTTAACATCCAGGTTTGAGAACACATCTTGTTTAAGACCTACCTGAATCATTGCACAGCCATCTCAGCTAGCTTCCCTTGGATATATACAGGGTAACATCCTGGCCCATTGAAGTCAATGGGAAAACTCCTATTGACTGCAATAGGGCTAGGATTTTGTAGGAGTGGGATTTTATATTTATATTTCAGGTTTAATAATGTAGCAATGTATGACTTAATTTCATCCTGCCAGCCACCCTTTTTTGTGACCCTCTGGGGCATTGGTAGAAATGCATCTGACAGACTGCTAGTGTCTGTATTGATGTTAAGGCAGGGACACACCATTAGGCCCTTTAGTTAAACATACATTTCTTTGTTTTAAGATTTAGTAAATAAGAGACAAGATCTTGTATTGTGTCTATGTTAATAAGATTAGAGAAATGTGGCCTGGGCCTTCAACAATGTGAACTGTTTTGATTACAAGATTTAGTAAGGTTTAATTTACAATGCTTTTTTATTGATCAATATAAAACACTGTTCTTTGTATACCTTTGAAGGTCTCTGTAAAGGACTGTTTGTATGAATGAGGAATGTATGCATCAAAAAAAATAAGGTGTGAAGGCCATTGTTAAAACCAGATGGTCAAGAGAGGAGGGGTGAAGAAATTTAACAAGACTTATCAACGCCAGAGAACCATCAACGTGCATCCATGATTAAGGAAGGGTAGATTGATGACCCTAAGGTGGAGGCTGGCACCCCTAAAGACAGCTGATTAACTCAATCCAGGACAGGATGACCCTCTCAGAGGTGTTTTGGAATGTTAACATCAAAAGACAACACCAATTAAGGAGTAACCAGTCACAAACTGACACAGCAAAATCCATAGACTTCAACAGAGAAAAGGGACTATAAGAACAGGGTGCTTTGCCATGGGACTTTGGGTTCGTCCTGCCACCAATTCCAGGAGCATCAGCTCGTGACCAACAAAGCCTGGCTCCCCTCTGCGATCAATCTGGCTGGCTACTCTAGACTGGTAACTATAACATCAACTGGCGGGACTGTGTGCATGGTGTATGTATGTGTGGGTGACTGAAAAGCATATGCTAACTGTTGTATTCTCAATAAATGCGGTGTGCTGCCTTCTCCCCTATAAAAGATCTCATGTGCTTTGTATGGGCATAACATTTTCACCCACAACATGTAGATTCCTGCCCAGTTTATCCCAGTAGACAATTAAAACTTGACTTTGGGATGAAAGCTCGGGTACTCATTTCCTTAACTTTTCTGTCTCATTCTACTTGCAGGCCCTGCTTTGAAACTCAGAATAAATAAAAGCAGACATTTGATTATCCAAACACAAAATTAAAAATCCCAATACAATGTAGCCTACTTTCTTAAATATTAGTTGAAGTATTATGATGGTGTTGCTTTGTTGATGAAATAAAGGTAATAATATTCTCTTTCTAGGCAGCAAACATACTGAGTAGCATAGTAACACACTTTAAGCAAATTTGTGATCATTTTTGTGTACTATTTTGAGAAAGCTGGAATAATTTTTAAGTCATAGACAAAAACACTTTTCAAGCCTATTATCTTTTTCAGGTCCCTGTGTTCCTGGCAAATCTTCTGGATTCAGTTTATTGCCTTCCACTTTACATGTTGAACAATATTCTTTAATTGACAATTTTTACAAGCTAATGTAAATATCTCTTGTGTTGTAGTGCTGTTTTTCAGCATTAGTGTCATTTTCCATAACACAGCTCTTAACATTTGCAAAAATCGTAAATTTTGATCAGATTGACTTACTTTAGTTTAAATCTGAAGAAACATCACTGATTTGAAGTAAAACTATAAATATAGCTATATTGGCTCATTCCATTCCTTTGTTAGTTTGCACAATGCAGTATGTTCTTTCACTCCTCTGATACTTAAATTACTGCATGGACTGATACATTAGCAATCACTTTTGAAAAGTCTGACATTTGTATTACCAGTGTATGAATTTCTCAGTGTGTAGTCAGCAGATTTATCATAGCTTGCTAAGTAGCCATTCTTCCACAATGTCTGGAAATCTGATCTGCTTACATTTTGGTGGTCTTAAAACTATGCTTATTTGCTGAAAATTCCAAACTGCATAATTATGCCCTTTTTGTTTTACTTTGTAGTGGTTGTACCCACCTTTCTTAGTTTCCTCATCAGTTTTCCGTAGGATATCAAAATCACAAGTAATGGTAGTATGAAACAGGTGGTGAAGAATGTAATAATGTAGGTATGATCATTATAGGCTCCTGAATACCTGTATAAAACACAAAATATAATATATTTTTAATATTACATTTCTTCCTCAGTTTGTTTCATGGAGAGGGAAAGAATCCTTTCATAGTCTCCAGTGATGTCCCTAGGGCTCTTTTCTCTGTGTGACCTTGCTTAAAAAACAAATCTTGCATGTTATGCTTTTGTTAACAAGGCCAATGTTTTTGGAGATAATAGAATCATAGAATCCTAGGGCTGGAAGAGACCTTAGGAGGCCACTGAGTCCAGCCCCCTGCCCAGAGCGGGACCAACCCTAACTAAATCATCCTAACTAGATCAGTATAGTCTACCAACAAGACACCAAATGGCAATATCAATTTCTCTCACATACAGATATATGTTATAAATAGAATGTAATTACAAAACATTTAGTGATCCTTTGAAATGCAGGCACTTACCTGTTACATTTTCTGGTCTAGATTTTCAAAGGGTACACAGTGCATAACATGCTCTTTTGCCAGTGCATAAAAATTACCATGCATTCTGTGGGCAAATACCTCTGTGCATGCACAAATCAGGGCTTGAGCACATAGTGGAGTTTGTGTGAGCACAAACATGACACATATAAATGGGCATGCAATCTTGTGTGTGTACTTTCAGGCTCTAAGTTTTGTTCTTTCACTGATCTACTATGGGAATTATCTTACCAGTTGGGTTCACAGGTAGTTCCAATTTTGCTGGTGGTGTAGCTGCTCCAACCCATAGTAGGAGGGATGGTCCAGATGAAGGAGAAGAGCCACACAAAGGTAATGCCCAGGGCTGCATGCTTTCCCCTCAGGCGCATATTTCCCAACGGGCGACAGATCACAATGTACCTCTCAAAAGCCAGCAGAGCAAGAGACCAGAGACCAACAATTCCTGTAATGAAAATGCACAACTTGGTCAAAAAGAGAACATTACAAGGCCATCTTACCAGCAGATCAACAAGCAAACTCCATCCCACATCACAAGCCTTTACTATTAGTTCAAGCTGAGGTTGGATGTGTAAAAATGTTACCCCGTATTTGAGTTTCATGTTGTGTGTGTGTAAAAGGTCTTAGACTGCACTACAGCTTTAGCCTGCTGTATGCTCATTTAGAAACTCAACCCATAATATGTCTTGCTTAATTGCATCTGATTTCGCCTCTTGTTCATTGTGTGCCACAGAAAGATTTTCTTATCAGAGTGCAAAGGCAGTCATGTGTGGCTTGTATGAATTAATTGGGTAAGCTCTGGCTAAAAAAGCTGACTTTTAGAAAGTCTGAAATAGATGTAGCCCATTTGTAACTCAAACTTCTTACAAGCAGCTGCCCCCTACCCCCAAGGAACCATTCTGCAACCCATGAATTGTAGATACACCCCATTTCTTGCCACTAGACATATACCTCATGCACTAAGGATGCAGAGTAGTGAGGGTAGGAGCTGTCATGGGATACCTAGACCACCCACAATTCCCCTACACACCAGACCTACAAGTAAAACCAGTTATGATGGGGTTCAAGGCCTTGTGATGAACTTGGGATTCATTAACTCTCAAACCAGATGAAGAGAAAGGAATAAAATTTTAGTTAACTAAACTAGAGAGTGTCTGTAGTGATTTGCAAGACAAATATCAGAATTCCTATATTCACAATTCACTTCTTTATGAGGGAGTGTCTCTAAATTGTAATGTTGCACAAACATATTTCTACATCTTCCCTCTAAAAGAAAAATAACTCTTACATGTATATTATACTAGAAGATTCACTCAGCATTACTTGGAACAAGTTTTGTTTTTCTTCATTTAAATCATTGTTCTGGGGTGGGGCTAGAGATAAGGGTTTCAGTATGCAGCCTTCCCTGGGTTGAGAGGACATGCATTCCTCTCTCACCGCAGCAGCTTGGAGCCAGGTAAGAAGTGCCTGTCCATGGCCACTACAGCTGCAGCGGGTACACTGAGGGGAGGGGTCCATGTTCCCCATCTGAGGGAAGATAGGCACACATACAGACAGACAAAGGGTATGTCTACACTTGCACCCTAGTTCGAACTAGGGATGCAAATGCAAGCATTCAAAATAGTCAATGAAGCGGGGATTTAAATATCCCGCGCTTCATTAGCATGATCTCGCCAGCACATTACTCCGAATGCCAGCTGATTCGAAAGTGAAAGTGCACGCCGGGATGCGTTAGTTCGAACCAAACCCCTCTCATTTTTTGACGAGTAACATTAGTTCAAACCAAGGAGTTTGGTTCGAATTAATGCGTCCCGGCACGCACTTTCACTTTCGAATCAGCTGGCATTCGGAGTAACGTGCCGGCGAGATCATGCTAATGAAGCATGGGATATTTAAATCCCCGCTTCATTGACTATTTCGAATGCCTTCATTTGCATCCCTAGTTCAACCTAAGGTGCAAGTGTAGACATACCCACAAACACTCTGTAAGAGTAGCTGTCCCTTTCTCCACCCCTGCCCTGTGCTGTCTCAGTGGGATTATAGTGGTCCTGGTCCTTATTTCTGACCCCTTGCTGCCCCCCTGTGGTTATTCTACAGTATAACCGTCCCTCCTGCCAGACTCTTCCCTTTTCATTTTATGAGAAACAATCAAATTCCAGTCCCATCCCATTTTCTGAAGTTATAAGAAATATTATTCAGACAAAACATCCCATGATCTCCCATCTCTTATGTAGAGTGTGCCAGAGGATTTACACCTCTAAGATTCAGAGCCAAAAAAATAACACTAATGAATTTCTGCATCCAAGGTCTTACATGCGTAAATAAAGAATCTGGTGGCATGCTAGAGGCTAACCCTGATGAACCGTGTCTAGTCCACCCATAGCATAGACCTTTCCACAAATCCATTTCATTGGGAGTAATTTGAACTTCATGTTTTATGATTAAAATCCCAATCAGTGGCAAATTAACTAAAATCCGCAGTGAAAAATTGCAGCACCTTATTCAGAGAGACTTCATCTGTAATTCCATGTATTGAAAACATTCCCTTCAAATTGGCTATCACTGACTTACTTTGAGTACTGTGCCATGTGCAAACTTCTGGATATAGGGAATAATAATCTGTGACTATTAAATAATTTTTGAGTTGTTAGGTAAATAAATCAGTGCCTACTTTCTTATAAGGCCTTTGTGGTACTGTGTAACGTCTCAGTAGCTCTGCCTGCTAACATGGCTTCTAGTTCAAGCACAAAAAGCAGTTTCCTACTGCATTGGTAATTTCATGTTTGATCCGCAGTCAATACATCACCTCTCATGCCTGCTGCTTGCTCTTTTCAATTCCTAAATGACCCTTGTGGATCTTCTATAGCCTTTCTGGAGATTTATTGGTATTACAACCTCACTGCCCTTGAAAATCACTCTGTCTGTCACAGTAAGTTCATATCTGCAGTTCCAACAGTCTCTTATACTTGGACAGCAGCTGCATATTTCTTCAAGCCACCCTTTAATGATCACATTAAGGATTCCCAATGGTTCGTCTTTCTCCATTTCCCCTCTTATTTGTTGTAGTTTTTTTGTTAGCTATAGGAATTGACTTTACAATCAGATCTACACAGACTTGCATCTCTATTTTTAAGATCTTCTCTGGTTTCATAAAGAGAGTTACCAAACTGGAAAGTGCATTGCAGTAAACATGAATTTTCTGCTTGTGTTTGTCATAACCCAGTCATACTCTTGCTGCTTCATTGTCACTGTTTGAATACTTAAGATACTTTCATTTAGAGGTTTGCCAAATAATGCTATGGGGGGCTTGCAGTCTATTTCAACATCCACTGTCTGGCCATAAATATATTGCTTGACTCTCTTACAGGAAACAATATTCCTAAAATCTCCTTCTCAGTCTGGGCATATCTGGTTTCCACATCGATCAGTGATTTGGATTTGTACATTGCTGGTTGCCAACAATCGTTGAGTTTCTGTAAAATCACTGCACCTAATCCAGACTAAGAAGCATCTGCTGAAATTTTAATAGGCCTGCTTGGTGCATTGAATTTCAACGCTGGCTCTTGTGTGAGATGCTGTTTCAAACCTTCCCATGATTCCTCCTATTCTGCATACCAATACCATTCATTTTTATTTTCTTCAAAGCTGCTGCTTTTGTAGATAGACTAGATATGAGTCGTCTAAAATAATTAACATTCCCAGGAACTGTTGGACATCTTTTTTTGACTGGGAACACAGCATCATTTCACTAGCTGAAACCTTCCGCTTGCCAGATTATACACCCTTGCTGGAAATAATATCTCCAACAAAAGTCAATTCTGGATTCCCCAAAACACAGTTGTATCCCAGTTAACTGCAGATAGGCCGAATCAAACCTGGAATCTCTGGAGCATAGTGCATGAGCCTCTACAGCTTGAGCGATAGAGCCAGCTAGTGCCTAGCTAAAGATGTAGCGCGCACTCATTTTTATCTCTCACTGTAAGTGATATAAGTGCCACTACGTGTGACTGAACCACACCCAGTAGGTGTGCGGGTTACACAACACTTCCTAAAATCTGTAATAATGCTGTTCTTTAGTTGAACCCCAGATTATGATATCATTCATTGCTGTATTGAGACCATTTATGTTTATATATCACAGGTACAGTTTTGTGGTACACTTCTGGGGCTGAAGGGTAGACATAATGTCTCATTTGGAAGATTCTTAAATATGCATAATTTTGAGCTTTTTTCCATTAATTGTGCTGCCAGAATTCTGAGGAGGCATCCAACTTACTGAAATGTGCATTCGCAAATTGAGCAATAATCTCTTGTCTGGATGGCAGTTTGATATGTTCTCCTTTTATAGCTTTATTGAGGCCTCTCAGATCTCAGTCTAGGTCAGTGTTTCTCAAAGTGGTCTGCAACACCACTTTGAGAAACCTGTTAACTGGCCACGCCGGTTTGTTTTCTTACCGGCCCCCGCAGCTATGGAGCCTCGTGGCTCCTATTGGCTCCGTTTAACCATTTGCAGCCCAGGGGTGCTACGGGAAGTAGCAGCCCAGCCCATGCCACTTCCCATGGCTCCCCTTGGCGGAAAACAGCAAAATGGAGCCAATAGGAGCTGCAAAGCTTTGCGGCCGCAGCACCTGTAAGTAAAAAAGCCGGCGCGGCCAGTTAACAGGTTTCTCAAAGTGGTTTCATGAACCACTCTGAGAAATACTAATCTAGGTGTAGCTGATTGTTGTTTTTCTCCACAGCGACTAAGGAACTGACCCATTCTATTGACTCCTCCAGTTTTTTTTTTCTATTACATGCATTGCTTCCATTCTTGTGAGTTCAGCCTTAAGTTTATTATAGGTTCAATTGGCACATTTCTACATGGATGGATAACTGGAGGGATTTGTTTGTTTATCTGGATTGTATGTTCACCCTGCAAGCAACCAATCCTTGAAACAAATTATGATATTCCTAAATGATTGCCTCATTGACAGGTTAAGTATGATCTTGAAGTGAGAGCACCCACCAGACTGAATTTTTCACAGGCAGCCAGGCCTAAATTGGCGTCACTTGCTTCAATAGTACAGGACTGCTGATGGGGGTGAGGTTTAGGAAGGGGGAAGGGACAACAAAATGGGCAACTGCCCCAGGGCCTAGTGATACAAAATGACCCGGGGCTTCAGCCGCTACCACATTTGCTACAGCAGTGATGGGGACTAGAGCCATAGGCTCTTTAAATTGCCGCCAGAACATCAGGTGGCTCATTTTAGGTGGTGCTCAGGGTGGCTGGGTGGGGACCCAGTTCTGAGGACTGGTTGCCCCAACACGTTCCCTTCCGCCTGAGGCCCCACCCCTTTCAGGAGTACAGAGCTGACCACCTCCTCCCCCACCCATACAGCCCCTGTTTCTTTATATTTGATGCTAGCAATGTGCCTCCATTTCACTGGTATATTTGTTTCAGAATAACCAATCACATGTCTATTTTTTGGTCCTCGTTTGGTCTATTTTCAGTCCCTCATAATCTTATTCAGACAGATTATTAACCTGAGCTCCCATGTCCAGTATGAGTGGAATAATTGCTTCATTCACTTTCATTGACAGCAGCCAGTCCATCTCATCAGCTTTGCTTGATTCCGGCATGTCCACATGAAATTCCTCAACCAGGTTTTCAATTACATGCATTTGACTTTTCTGGAATTTGCAGCATTTTGCAAAATAATTATTTTTTCACACTTATGCCAGAATTTCCCAAAGGCAAAACAATGTTTGGGGCCTTATTGAGATCCAAATCTTCGGTCTATGCCCACTCTCCAGGCTAGCAGTGGTTTTATAGCTTTTCATAGCTTCACTTTTTAATTTGACCTTTTTGACTAAATTCCTCTGTAATCACGTCTACACTGCGCGGGTTGGGGGTGTTCAAAAGAAGGTATGCAAATTGCACTCACATTTGCATATCTTCTTCCAATTCTTTTCTCAGAAGAGGTTTTTCCGATATTTGGTCCGCCTACACGGGGCCAAATGTCGGAAAAAACCCCTCTTTCAAAAGCCCCCTTTTTCCTCATAAAACTAGGTTTACAGGGGCTTTCAAAAGAGGGGGAGTTTCCGACATTTGGCCCCATGTAAACAGGCCAAATATCGGAAAAACCTCTCCTGGGAAAAGAATAGGAAGAAGATATTCAAATGCGAGTGTGATTTGCATACCTTCTTTCAAAAAAAAACAAACCCTGCAGTGTAGCCGTAGTATGTGGATACACCCTTCTGATGAATTCAGATCTTTGGTTTGTGCTTCTGTATTTTCTGCTGCCCTATTTCTAACTTTAGAAAAAGTTAAATCTTTTTCAGGAAACAGTCTCTCTCTCTCTCTCTCTCTCTCTCTCTCTCTTTCTCTTAACACATTGTCTTTAATGCCACAAATTATTCTATCTGTAAGTGACAACTCTGTGAACTCACCAAAGACACAGGTTATACTTAGTTTTCTTAATTCTGTCACATATTGCTCTATAGTGTCATCTGGTATATGCATGCAGATAAAAAATTGTCTCTTTACAGGTCTCATTTCTTTCTGGCATGCTGTGTTCCTCAAATTTAGTCAATATTGTACTTAACTTCATGCTTTCACCTTCTTCAAACCTAAAGTTCTTGCAAATAACCAGTGTGTCTTCACTAACAACATGCAAACAGGTTGATTTCACTTTATCAATTTTTATCTTCCCTAGTGGAAGACAAATGCAATTTATATCTCTGTCAGAGTTTTTTCCAGTTCTCAATAATATTGCCTGACAATTGGAGACTGGGTGGAGGTTGCAACACAACCATATTTGGCTTTCTTACCTTTTTAAGCTAGACAAGCTACCATTGTGCTCATAAAATACAGCCAAACATTCTTCTGTTGTTTAATTCTCCATGTGCTTCCTCTGCTTTCATTTCAAACATTTCAAATTTTAATCTCACAATTACTGTAGTCATTTTTTTATTCAGCAGTTCTGACACCATGTAATGATCTTGGGGTTCATTAAACAAAAAAGCCATGAATGAGAAAGGAGGCTATATCATTTTTATTTTTAAAAAAACTGTAAGTGTCTGTGGTGAACTGATGTACCCAGCTACAGAGTCCTCAAATCTCATCCCAGGGCACACATCAAAATTTCTATATTCATAATACTGTCCCCTTAACAGGGAGCTTCTCTAAATAGCAATCTTGCACAACCATATCTCAACATAGAGTTACCAGACATCCTATTCTGAAAGGGACAGTCCTGTATTTAAGCCCTGCTGCAGGTGTCCAAACTTTTTTCTTAAAAACAGGAGAGTAGTCCCATATTTTCTATCTTCCCCACCCCATCAGATTCAGTACCAACAGATTCTGGCAGGATCCCTGCTCACAGGATCCCTCTTCGCTGGCGCCTGCCCGCTAAGGATGTCAGTGGTTAACTAGTTACTGGGTGATGCTTACTAGTTAACCAGCGGCTTGGCTGGACTGGAGCAGCTCCCCACCCACCCACAGTGTATAGGAGACTGGCCTGGCCCAAGCAGCCCCCAACCCCGGCAAGCACAACCTGGCCAGAGTAGCCCACAGCTTGGTGGGCCCAGCTGGGGTGGAGCAGCCAGACCATGGGCTAGGGGTGCTCCAGCGCAGCTGGGCCCATCATGCCACAAGTGTGTGTGGGGAGGTTCCAGCCTACCCAGAGCAACCCCCGCCCATGGCAGAGTCCACTCCAGCACAGCGAGGCCTGACACACTCCATCCACCAGTTAAGTGGTTAACTGGTTAAATACAACATTTAAGCAGTTAACAGATTAAATGGATTTTACATCACTACTGCCCACCAGTGGTGTGAGGCAGGGTCCAGCAGCCTGCGGTAGGTGAGGGTGTGTGAGGTTGGTGACAGGGCAAAGATGCAAAACTCAGGGCTGGCTGCTCCCCTAGCTGGTCTGTCCATGCAGCCCTTGCTGTGTGCCAGCTCTTGGCCAGCAGGGCCCCGCCCTCCCATCCTGTTTCCAGCCGGCATTCACTATCATTATGAGCTGCAGTGGCTGGTAATTGTAGGCAGGCACCAGGTGGCACCCAGTTATATGTTGCCTCTGCTGCCTGTCCATCGGCCCTTTACAGGTGCCCCTTCTCACTGTCCTCTTCCTGCTTTGTCCTTTCACCACCAGCAGCCCATTGCTCCTCTTTATGCTCCCCAATGGGACTAGGGTTGCCAGAGGGGTTTCAAAAAAAAATACCGGACAAAAAGACGCTGGGGAAAATTTGTCGAGCAAAAAAAAAAAAAAGCACCAGGGAGACCTGGGGGGGAGGCGGGATTCGGGAGGTTGGGCCCGAAATGCAGTCGCGGTCCCTTTAATTGCCGTGTGTCCCGAGTGGGCTTGCGTCGGGCACTGAGCCGGGCCCGGGAAAAGCAGAAAAACTTCCTTATATGTCCGGTATTTTCTCAATTTGTTTACCAGACACACAGTCCAAATACAGGACTATCCGGTTCAATACCAGACACCTGGCAACCCTAAGTGGGGCATGTCTCATTCCCTACACTGTGCACAGCACCAGCCCTCAGTGGATATGCTCAGCTCACCAGCAGCCAGGGAAGCCAACAGCCTCCACAGGCCCCTGGTGAGGGGGTGGCTCTGTGCCCCCAGAAGAGTCAGGGCCTTGGGTGGAAGGGGTAGGGCAAGGGGCAACTAGCCCTCAGCACCTTCTGGATCACAGCACATCCTCCCCCAGCCCTCAGTGCCACCCAGAGTACACAATGTTGCATCCCTGCCTCCCTAGGCCCGGCACTGGGGCAATTGCTACCTCCCCTTCCCCCCATCAGCAGACACGCCAGCAGCCTGGCCAGTGATCTCCTTCCTTTCCCCACTGCCTCTGGCTGGTCTGGTCCCTTAGGAAAGCCGAAGACCTTCTGGCCTGGGGCACTGGCCAGAGAGAACCAAGCCCTACATGTGCCAAAGCTTCACATAGCACTGGCATGGGGCAGACTCTCTGTCCCTCAGCTAAGCTCCAGAGTGGGAGGGAGTAGCGATTTCCAGCCTGTTCCTGCTCAAAAGCTGCAAACTACACAGCAGCTCCCTAGGAAGGAGCTTAGCATCTTCTTTGCCTCCCCCAAGCTATCCTGGGTCCTGCCCCCAGAAGGCATGAAGCTGCTCCAACTCCTAGGAACCCTCCCTTGCTGAGCCACCTCTCTGGCCAAATTCTTTGGTGACTGAAATCTCTGCAGTCGGATTCCTGATATACAATGCATCCTTAGGGCTTAACCCCTTCCTGCCCATGCTTTAGCCAGGGGACAGCAGGCATCTGGCTTATGTTTATGTCCAACAGCAGCCTGGAGATGTTAGCTGCTATTCAACACTGTGCATACAGGAAGGGATGTGCTCTGCAAAGACTCGGGCCAGGTTATCCCTTTACCTCCCCCCGCTCCTCCCACCATCCCTTGCAGCTGGAAGCAGCTCCCATCTTATCCCTTCCCTCCCACAGGGCTGAAAGGCTGCTGCTGGCCACGTTCTGGTGAACTCTGGCATAAATCTGGGAGGGGGAGGAGGGGAATATGACCCTGTGTGTCTCCCTCATGTGTTGCCTTATAGAGTCATAGAGCCAGGTACTTGGAGCGGTGGATTTAGTCTCTGGGGGCCTAGTCAGGCATGGATAGCGGAGAGCAGAGAGCAACAGGCAAGGAAGGTTGAGTCAGTAGGTCACCCCCTCTATCTGAGAGAAGAGTATGAGAGGGTCACCTCTCTCCTTGTGAACCCTAAAGCCTTAAAGATAAATAGGTAAATAAAAATACTCCAACTACACAATGGTTTATTTTAATGGGGACTCAGTCAACCTGATGTTAATCTGAATGTTTGTATTGCACAGTTCTGACTGACTGCCATTGAACTCACTTGAACACCAGATGTCCTGTATTCAGCACTGGGAAATATGGTCACCCTATTTCTACAGTTCTGGCCCTATGCATTCATCACAATCCTTCCCAAAAGCTTTCAACTCCCCCCCCCCCACACACACACACACACACAAATTAGATTGGCAGAACTCTGTGCCCAAAGATGTATAGATATATTTTATTCAAGTTGCAATATGTCGTACTCCTATATGTCCTCATCTGAGCTCAAGACCTGGAGCCAACAATTCCTAAGTTAATTGTTGGCTCTGCCATGACATTCCTTGCCTCATCTGGGATCATACCTCATGTGGAGATATGGGGAAATTAGTCAATTTTTGTAAAGCACTTTGAGGAAGAAGGGAAAAAAAACAGAATTTCTAAATAATAGTATGAATTATCTACTATGGGCATGTAGGTGATCTTGTGGTGTTTGGGCTTATTCTATTTGCCAAAATACAGCTGACTATATAATTTTCACACTTTGAGGTTCTTAATATTTCATAATAATCCAAGAAAGTTGGCAGGTGCAGTTAGTCCCAACTTCCCTCATGCTATCTGGCAACTTTTAGAATGGACGAGCTGTTGGTGGAGGGCAAGGGACCTTCCTTATGCGTCACTCACTGCAGGCTACTCTCATCAGTCAGTATGGACGGTTTCAGCTACACACTAATATTTCTGACTTCACTCTCTAGCACTGTCCTTGAGTACAAAGAGCTGACCTGATTAGGAGATTACCACTGCTTTGTGACTTCAGAAAAATGATACCTAGCTATAAAACAGCAAAGAGAAAAAAGAATGCAGAAATTGCTTTACTTTGTGTTACCTGTCAGCTCTGTGTTCTTGGGGAACTAAGGCATGATACTCCATGGAGAACACCTGCCCCCATGCTTGAACCAAAGAGAAACAATGAAAAGGCAGGGGAAGACACACCTAAACCCCACTGGACAAGGGTGACAGAATTAAGGAAACACCCCTAACTTTATCTGTTTTGATGATAGGACAGATATTTACATTAGCATACAGAATGGAGAACAGTACTTCCAAAGCACGGACTGCACTGAACTATGGGATACTGAAAGCAGAAAAGCTCTATCTGGTGGGCAATCCCTACTCCGCATGCTAATAAACCCACGCCTGCTCACACACAAATCAGTAATTAATAGACCAATTGTAGCAATAGATCCTCTGTAGATATCCAAAATACTGAAACTGCCTTGTTGCATTATGAGCTTTCTCAAGGAACACCACCCATAGCCTGGAATGATCAGTTTCTATTGTCTAGCCTAAACAAAACTTTAGAATACTCCCTTGAATCATCTGTTTACCCAGTGCTTTTTTTGTTAAAAAAAAAAAAAAGAAAGAAAGTGCCGGTACTCCAGGGGAAGGTTGTACACAGTACTGTCACAAAAAAAGCACTGTGTTTACCCATAAATAAATCCAGTTCCCCTTGAACCATTGTTATATCACTACAAAAACTCATACGCTTGCTCAAGAAAAGTGTTCTGATGCCTGGATCTAACCTAAAGTCTGCATCAGTTTCACTGGGACTTCATCTGATCCTGCTGAGGGCTCTAGTCTGCTCTGCCTGTCTCCAACACTCTGGACCCCAGCTATCATCACCATTTGGGACTCCCCGATCAGTTCAAGCTTCATGGAGTGGTGAGATCTCTCTCTCCCACACACACACCTACCCCGCGCCGCCTCTCTCTAGGTATAGCCTCCTGACCCTGCCTAATGTGATCAGTTATGGTTTGCTAGCCCTAACACCTGTAATCAGATTTTTAAAAAACAGTTACAATATTAAATCTAACTTGTTTGTTTTCCCCTTGTATGGTTACTACCTAGAATTAAATAACTTTCATTGTTAAGCTGGTTGCTTTTCTCTTTTTCTCTCTTGCTCACACTCTCAGGGGTGTTGTTTTGGCTTCCCCATTCACTCTGCAACAATGCTTCTTGTACCTAAGCTAAAGATCCCTATAGTGCCCCAAAATCCTGTGGGGTGTGCTCATCAAATAGGTTATTAGCAGAACAGTTGTGGTGTGAAAGTGGGGATAGGAAGGTGCACAACACCTTCAGAACATTATTTATTGGAAAGAGGTAGTGAAATCAGTTACATGTAAAGTCAGTGACTTTATAAAGTTGCATGGTACAGAATGACTTTGATGTTCCTCTTTAATTCTAAACCTACACAGCACAGACCTGAGCCCGCGGGAAACTTCTTTTCTTAGGGCGTCTAAGACATGAACATACAAGATAAATAAAATTAAGCTTACCAAAGAATGTGATGGCAAATCCTTCCAGTACACAAGCCCAATGTCCCATATAAAAATAGCCTTTTATATTGGTAAAAAAGCTGATTGTGCCACCAATCAATGAGACCAGAAAATCAGCGATAGCCAGGTTTACTATAACATAATTGACAGGTTGTCTCAACTGCTTGAACTTAAAAGTCACCAGTATGACAGCAAAATTCTCGGCGAGTGACAGAGATGTCACCAAAAACATTAATGCAGCCAGAAGCTGGAAGTTCCAGGGTTGGATGAATTCTAGCGGATGGTGGAAGGGATCCCAGGGTGTGGAGCTTTCAGTGGGACCAGACTGCAGAGACTCATTTTCAGGTGCTCTGAACACATCCATTTCTTCCTCTCTCACTCCCTCTCACCAGAGAAAAGGAGGATTTCAGATAGTATATGATTTTATAAGGGGTAGATATTCAGGTTAAAAAGAGGAATTTGCCATCCCCAACAGACATTTAAACAAAAGCTCCATGGATCTTGCTTTTCAAATGAAGCCTAGAAAGTAAAAGTTTTAGCTAGAGGAAAGTTTAGTGCTGTGCATGGGAAGTGGGAACAAGTCCAAGCAGGTGGATCTCAGACAAGCAAAGTAGTCTTTCTCTCACTGCAGCTGTTACTGTGTCTGCAACAAAGCCCAGCTACAGGAGCAGCAGGATTTTTCCTTCTGACACAGCCAACAGCAATACAGCAATACACCTCTCATCATCCCTGTTCTGTGGAGGAAGATGAGGCTGTGGCTGGAAAGCCTGCCTGCCTGCCAGCCTTGTAAAAATGAAACAACCCCTTTGTTAATGAGGGAGGGGTGATCATCCTCATGTCTGTCACTGCTGGAAGCACAACGGAGTCCTGGAGCTTCCTTTCTACTTCCCTCTGCTTGAGAGAGGGCAGACCTGACAACGTTGCTAGTGGAATGCCTGAGCAGGTGTAAAATGTGGCAACAGTACTGCAATATAAAATTTCCAAAACTAAGCTACTGTCTCTGATTGTTAACTTGCATCCCTAAAACTGAAGCAACATAAGACTAGTTGCCCATACTATTCTTCTTAGTTTCCTTAGTGATTTTCCACTGTACTGTACACAGTTTTTACTGCGTTGTTGGGGTTTTTTTTGTTTTTTTTTTTGTAACAAAAACATACAAAGAGTTATATTTTCAATACCAAACCAGCATATGCTAATGAAGGGACAAGTTCTGCTCTCTTACACTGAATTACATCTTACTTCTGAGACTATATGGATGGGTACTCTGAGGCTGCTCTATATTATATCATAGGTTGGGAGGCCCCAGAACAGCTTGAGAATATGAAGATTGTTTATTTCTTCGGGTTTCTGCTGAGCTAGTGCCTAAGGATCTTAACCAGGAATCAGAGCACCATGTACCAGTCTGTACAAACCCAAAAGCAAAGACGGTGCTTAAAGAGCTCACTGTCAAGGATTTTGACACTGTGCAACAGGTGAATAAACTGGCAAGGTTTAGGGAGCAGTAAGGATAAAGTATATAACAATGTATCTGCATAGGTTAGTCGTTTCAATAGTCATAAGAATGTGATAATCTAAGTCACCTGTGGTATGTGATAAAATGGTCAGCCATGCTGGCAAGTCTTCCCTGTAATATAGATTATGCAGGAGGATAGTTTCTTTATGACTTCTCCTCAGAAAAAATCACAGAAGACAGAATATGGAAATTTAAGTTTTCCATCCTTTTTTTTTTTTTTAGCATTTTTGTATGTGGCATTAACTAGTCATGGTGGGATTTTTGTATATTGCTAACTAAAACAAACGGAACTGATTTTTTTAGAGAGTGAATTATAAGAATTTCTGGATACGATGATGGAAAAATGGTGGGGAAGATACTAAAGTATTTTTAACTGAAAGTACAGCCAGTCTCCGACTTACGACCACCTCCACTTACGACCATCCGCACTTACGACCAAAGAGATCATAAATACTGTCCCCCGAGTTACGAACGCGATCCGCGCTTACGAACAGCGCTGTCGCCATGTAACTCAATGGGATCCGAGTTACGAACACTTCAAGTTACGGCCAAGTGTTTGGTCCGTAACTCGTTCATAACTCGGGGACCGGCTGTACCGGAAGTCACTTTCCATTGTTTAAAATAATATTTTTATTTACAAAGCATCAGTATACATTCAGTTGAAGCATTTAGGCAAAACACATTTGGGCAAAACACAAATAGATCAAATTTAATAGCACAATCATAAATAATTTAAAGCTAACTAAAATATTAAAAAGCAAAAAGTGGCATAATTAAAAATCAAAATGCACTGCTGTTAAAATGGATGATCCAGATGCTCAGGAGGTGTAAATCACCATTGTCCCATTGACTATGCCAATTCATGACAGCTAAAGATCTAGCCTGAGCTTATATAATTTTTTTTAATAGTAGCATGTGTTATTTAACGTGATGTAACATCACTTTAAATGCTATTAGCTGTTAGAGAGAATCCGAACCTCTCTAGTCTAGCACTATGGGGACCTGACCATTGATGAACCAGAGAATTTGCCAGACCATGGGAGGGCAATATTGTTTAGCAGCATTACCAACACTTCCACTGCTTACTGGGCTCTTAGAAGACATTTAGGGAACGTCTAAAAGCAGCATTATATTGGACTAACTGACATTATTCCGAAATAACATAGTACACATCTACACTACACTTTATTTTGAAATAATGTCAAGCTGAAGGACTTCTTACTCCAATTCCTGGTAACCCTCATTTCACGAGGAGTAAAGAAAGTCGAATGAAGAGTGTTCTTCCTTCAACTTCCTGCTGTGTAGACAGCGCCAAAAGCTGAATTAAGCTATTTTGACTTAAGCTATGCAATTGACGTAGCTGAATTCGTGTAGCTTAATTCAACTTTAGCCATGCTGTATAGATGTGCAATTAGGGATAAATTAGAGCTAAATAACAGCATAGAACTCTGAGAGCCAGCCTTGGTGGCTGTAAACAAATTTTATGGGACTGTGGGAAACTTGCTGGACCAGGGATGTTGCCAGACCAGAGAGTGAATCTCTCTAGTTCAGCAATCTGTACTATCCTCTTAGCAATTTTTCACACACTGCATGCTGTTCCTCATACTGAATGAGTTTTTATCCTTAAAAGTATCTTTTTGTAAATGGGATTTATCTTACATTGGAGGAGATTAGTTCATAGATAGATTTGTATGACAGTAACAAATCCCTTGACTACATGTTGCTGGTTTTTATTTGGGTATTTTTATGCTGTTGCTGTATTGTTCAGCTAATTTGTGTCAGTGGTGATTTTAGCTACAGTTTAAATGTATTCCCATTTGTCTTTGTACTGTACTACCCTTTTTCTTTTCTGTTTAACATTTTCAGAAATTTGGTTTCACATGTCTCATTGTCTTGGCTACCAATGTTTTGTTTGTCGTCTTCTTTGATAGTTCTACTTTATGATGGAATAAGATTTGCCATTATGTATATTTTTATTATTGTTCACAATATACACTTGCTGTCTTCTAGGCTATGTCTACACTGTGGAGCTATTTTGGGATACCCGAAGTATCCCAAAATAGCTATTCCACATCTTTTGAGAGAGCCCATTATTTCAAAATAACGGGCTCGCTATTCCGATATCCCTGTAAATTTTGTTCCATGAGAATTAAGGGATGTTTCAGAATAGGGCTTATTTCTAAATTAACTCTAAATAAGCTATGCAATTTACTCCCTTAGAGTGGGTCTTCTATCTTGACGTTTCGTAGGTAGAAATGAATTAATACTGGATTTGTAATAATTTTTTTTGATCAATGGAAATTATAGGATGGAAAAAATAATTTCATATAGAATTGAAAATGAATTTGTTTGAAATTTTCAGCAAAATATTTTGCTTGATCTAAAGTGAAACATTTAATTTCAATTTTGACTACTTTTGAGCATTTAAAATGTTTTAAAACAAAATTTAAGAAAATTTCTAAACAAAAAGCAGTTCCATAATGAAATATTTTGCATTTTAGATTTGTGTTTTAGAATGTTTTGTTTTGTTTATTGGATGGTTAGTTTTTACCAAAATAAGTCAGCAAAATCAACACAAATCCATGGAACTATTTTTTGTTGCCAACTCTACATTTTCCCCTGAAAAAAAGTATTCATACAATGTTTTTACTCTAGCTATAGCTCTTATTTTGCAGATCACACTTTCATCCAATTAATACAGCCATATGTGCTTTCTCTGTTGTTGTTGTTGTTGTTGTTGTTTTGTGAGACTATTCTTTTTGCAAAGTAATAATGAATAAATGTAAAAAGCCAACCATGCTTTAAGAACACTGGTTAATGGAGAACAATGTTCTTCACTGTTGTCCTCTTAAGAGACAGTTTGCTCTGCAGCTATTTTCTTACATTTACACTACCAGGAAGTACGTAAGATTTTTAGTTCTTTTTTAAAAATAAATACATTTAATCCTTTCTCCTGATATTAGGTTTTTCCACTTCCATTAAAGATCAGTCTTTTCTTCCTGGACTTTCATGTTTCTTTTCTTCTGCTGTTTCATGAACTTGTGAACAGTTCCACATTAATGAGAACTACCCGTCCATGTAAGAATTTATCATGTCCCTGATTTTTGGCCCATTCCTGCAGTCTTTGGTTTACATGGAATAAATGCTAGGAACTGACTTGTCTATAAAAACCCAATTGACTAATACTATTTATAAAAAGTAAACAAAGCTGGGAGATTGCAGGCAGGACAAGACCTTTAGTAGCCGATGCGTGATGCTACTTGATGATGGCCTGTTTGAGCAGGAGGGAAACCTCATCACAGAATGGTTAATGGAAAATCACCAAAACCAAGTGCAAACACTCAAAACTACTTAGAGGTTAAAAAAAAGGACCATTCTAACAGGTGGAGTTCGCTCTGTCTATGGATAAGACAAGATTGTCTCAGTATTAGAGAACTCTGGGTGCATTCACCGCAGAGAGATCCTGTTGAGCCAGGTGTTTCTCATGAAAGAATGGATGTATCATCCCCTTCGAGCACTGCAATGGAATGAACTTTGGAGAGAAAACCTACTTTATATGCTAGGAAAGATGACTAGTAATAAGTTTAGGCCCTAGTTTGCATTTTTTTATTTTGTTTTGTATTATAAGCATTTGTTTCAATCACTGTCTCTCTTGTTTCTAATGGAATCTTGGTTCCTCCTTTTCTTTTAAGTGAAGTGTATTATAATGGAGCAGTGGTTTATTGTAAAACTGGAAAACTGAGGTATGCTGCTGCTTTTGGTGGCAGAGAGCTTAAATTTCTGTGAGTAGACAGTGCAGCCAAGGGCTCAATTGGCTCAACAGCTACTCATGTTAGGGAGCTAACATCCCATTACTAAAAACAAGACACCCTCACTCTGAAAGTAGGTGGGTAAATAGGAGACTCGCAGGATTGAATACCCTGAAAACTGTTAGAAGCATGACCTTGCTTTTCATTATCTACAAGTAGAATATGAAAAATAGTGACATCAAAGCTTAGAATTTTTGTGTAGTAAGATGATTAGTTTGGAAATAAAACAATACATTATTACCCCAGGGAAAGTCATTGTAGATGCAGTTTCTGTTTTGCAAAGAGATGTTGCAGAATTAAATTTTCTATCTGCTGTGATACGGCGGCAGAAGGAGTTCTGTGTCTTACTCAGAGTCCCGCTGAGGGACAACGACTAAGCAAAATAATAACATCCATTCTCCTCCTAGATTATCTGTAACCAGAAGAATGTTCATTCTCTTTGAAATTGAAGGGGACAGGATGGAGAGTTCATCCATTAATCAGTATAGGAGACCATAAGTACAAGAAACAATGACATAGGGTGAAACAAAGAGGGCCTTTAATTGGTCTTGTCACTGTTCCTTTCTACTTGAGTATCGGAGAACAGTTTGCTCAAGGGAGTAAAGGATATTCAACTGTGGCTTTTACTTTTGTTAAATCAAAACATATGACAATAGGGGAAAAGAGTTGAGCAAATATTCCTGGATTTACCTTTACTAAGAAACGTGTTAAGAATTAAGTGAGAGACATGACATCAAACATGCAATCCAGTAGAAAAGAAGTTTGAGTCCAAATTGTGGATTTAAGAGACATGGTGGAAACCTCATTGGGGAAAGTACTTAAAAATACTCTATGGGAAAGATTAGACACTGTAATTTCTATGAATCTGTGTTGTTGAGAAAAATAAAAAAAAGAGTGGAAGTGGGAGGAAGGAAAGAAATAATGAACTCTACAAGGAAACCCCAAATTGTCACTGGGATTGGTATAATGATCCACAGAAAAGAACAACAAAGTAGGATTCTAAACAGAATAATGGATTGCTGTCTCAGAATTCCTTCCAATGATTGTCAAGTGAAAAGGGCTCTGCATTCCAGGACTTTTTTTTAAGCTACTCAAATTGCATGTTTCTACCTTGGAAGCACAAAAAAAAAAAAGGCCAAGATGAAAGAGGGAAGAGGAAGCTCCTAGAAAACACACATGCACAAAGGGGAACTTTCCCGTGGGATCTAAAATGTAGTTCCACTAAATATCTCGGGTGGAAATCAACCTTACTAATTGAGTTATTGTTAAATAAAATACCATCATTTATATCAATAAGAAGAGGCATCAAGGAAGAAATATGAACAAGTTTGCTATAACTATACTTATGATGATTTTCTAGAATGTTATATTGATTATGACATTCCCTACCAACCACCCCTGGTGTGAAAACAGCAACATATTTCACTGAGAGAATATTCATGCAGTGTTTTAAAGAAAGGCAGAGAGTGGGGCTACATCTTACTAGGTCTGCAGCTGTAATGTCAATTTCTGCACTCACATGTGCATGCAAAGGGAAGCTGTCTATGTGTATCTAGTGGCAGAAATGGTGGTGTTTTCTCGATTGAGATTGTTATAGATTATTCTGCAGGTCTAGAAACCTTGCCTCAATCCCCAGCTGATGTACATAAGCACATCTCTGTTGACTTCATTGGAGATTTGCTGATTTACAATAGCTGAGGGTTAGACCCTATTTTACAGTATGCAAAGGGGACGGTTATAAAGCCACATTTACCCCTCAGTCCAAAGTTTGCCTATTTGTTCAAGGAGAGGTAGTTTCAGCACAAGAAGGATTCACCCATGAGGAAGGGCAACTACAAAATCTGCTGGCAGAGGCTACCTGGGAATCTTGCTAAATCAGGTCCTTTTCTGATAAGTGTGACCCTACCCACTCCTAAACAAAACTTGCCCACATTTAGGGCATGTGCCTGGTACAATAGTAGTTATGTATAGCTTGGCTATTGCTTAGATTGTTAACTCCTTGGGATAAGGACCATTTTTGTTCTGTATTTGTACAACACCTAGTACAATGGGTCTGATCCAAGACAAAAAGCTCCTAGACAGTACAGTAATACAAATACATAATACTTATAATAACCGCCATCTTACTTCACTTGTATTTACTACCCAGAGGACTGGCTTTTACTGATATATCTTATCCACCATATTTGAGGAGGAAAGAGCATTGTTTCTGGAAGTGTATGCCCAGTTAGATATCCAATAATGCATATTTAAATGTATCTTTATTTAGGATGTTACAGTGTTTTAACTTGATCTGTTTTAAACTGGTGTTTACAGCAGTTCTAAAATTGCCTGTGACGTAGATTTTTTTCCAATAGTTAATTATCCTCACCGTTAAAAATCTGCATCTCTGTTTCCAGTCTGAATTTGTGCAGCTTCAGCTTCTAGTCATTGCATCTTGTTATATTCATTCTAGCAGACAAAGATATCACATTGTCAAATTTCTGTTCTGTGACTAGGTACTCACAGACTGTGAGCCAAGTCACTCCTTAACCTTCTATTTGTTAAGATAAATGAAGTAAGCTCTTTGTGTCTTTCACTATGTGGCATGTTTTCTAACCCTTTCATCATTATTGTTGCTCTTTTCAGAACCATCTCTAATTTGTCAGAATTCTTCTTGAATTGTGGACACCAGAAGTGGATACAGTGTTCCAGTAGCAATCCTATCAGTTCCAAATAGAGGGGTAACACAGCCTCTTTATTCCTACTCCTAATCTCCTGTTTATACCTGCAAAGGGAGGTGAGGTAGCATCTTTTATTTGACCAATTTCTGTTGATGAGAGAAACAAGCTTTTGAGATTACACAGAGCTCTTCAGTTCTGGGAAAGGTGCTCAGAGTCCCAAGTAAACACAAAGTAGAACAAATAAAAGTCTCATAGGGGTAGCTGTGTTAGTCTGTAACCTTAAAAAAAAAGAATAGTCCTGTGGCACCTTACAGACTAATACATATATATATATATATTAGTATCATGAGCTTTCATGTACAATACCCACTTCCTCAGAAGAGCAGAGTGGAGAAAAAAGGGTGAACCTCACAAAAATATGTCAGAAAAAGAAGAAATAGTTTACATAAGTAGTTAACATATATATCACAGGACCATTCAAGGAAAGAGCCAGTTAACACCCCTCACCCCAAAAGGAAACCACACAAAAGACCAGTCTGGGAGCTTATATTCATAACTAAATATCATAGACTGCATAGACACACTGAATGTATGGCTATAAAAAAGTCATTAACAACCCCACCACCACACACACACGCTCGCACACACACACACACACACACACACACACACACACACAGGTGTCTTCTACCTCCTTTCTTTCCCCTTATGATTGAAAGGTTGTTAACTAGGCATTTTGCCTAGAATGGTGCTTTGAAATGTGTGTTTAATTACTTATGCTAAATAATCTTTTCCAACTTTTGTATTTAGCTGTGATACTAAATACACGTTTCCCAGACCTGAAAGAGAGCTCTGTGAGTTTGTAACTTGTCTTTCTCGCCAACTGAAGTTGGTCCAATAAAATATATTAGCTCATCTACCTTGTCTCTGTCTAATATTCTGGGATCAACATGGCTACCACAACATATATACATCCAAGGGTCATTCATGCTAGCCCTTCAGGCCACAGCGTCACAGTGGAAACACATGCTCAGCAGATTATTCACCATGACCCCTAAGTCATTTTCAGAGTCACTGCTTCCCAGGATCAAAGTCCCTCACCATGTAAGTATGGCCTACCATGTGTGTTTGTTCCTAGATATATAACTTTACATCTGTCCTCATTCAGATACGTATTGTATGCATATGCCAGTTTACTAAGCAATGCAGACCACTTTGTAGCAGTGAGCTATACTCTTTAGGCTATGTCTAGACTGCCCCCTCTTGCGCAAAAAAAATGCATATTAGGCGAAGCGTGGAATATCGCTGCTCCCCATTTGCATAATTAATGAGGCTCCGTTTTTGCGCAAGAGGCTTCTGCGCAAAAAGGAGCCGTTTATATGGCTCCTTTTTGCACAAAAACCCCCTCTTGAGCAAGAGCTATTCGTCCTGAAAAAAAGAGGAAGACTGGCTCTTGCGCAAGGAGGGGGTTTTGCGCAAAAACGGAGCCTAGTTAATTATGCAAATGAGGCACGGCTATATTCCATGCTTCGCCTAATATGCATTTTTTTTGCACAAGAGGGGGCAGTCTAAACTTAGCCTTTATTATTTACTGCCCCCATCTTTGTGTTATCTGAAAACTTCATCCATGATGATTTAATGTTTTCTTCCTGGTAAATGATGAAAATGTTAAACAGCATAGGGACAAGAACTGATCTCTGTGGGACCTCACTAAAAATGCATCTGCTCTATGACTGGGGTTTACAATTATATTTCTGAGACCTGTCAATTAGCCCTTTTAAAATTCATTTTAATATGCTCATTTTATATTATTCTAGTTTGCTAATCAAAATATCATGTGACACCAAGTCACATGCCTTACTGCAGTCTAAGGGTACGTCCAGACTGCAGCGCTATTTCGGGATACCAGAAGTATCTTTAAATGCACCTGCTATTTTCTGAAATAGCAGGTGTGCTATTCCAGGGTCCCTGTAACCCTTATTCCACGAGGGCTAAGGGATTTGTCAGAATAGTGCCTTATTTTGAAATTTGGCACTGTCTACACATTGTCAAATTTCAAAATAAGCTCTTTCGACCTAGACTCAGAATAAGCTACGCAATTTGTGTAGCACAAATTGCATAGCTTATTCCAACAGAAGGATGCTGTCTAGACACACCCTAAGTCTATTGCATTCACATTATTGCCTTTATTAGTCACACTTACAATCTCATCAAAAAAAGAGATAGTTTGGCAAGATCTATTTTCTATAAGTCAGCATTAATTATATTACCCTCCTTTAATTCTGTATTGATCAATAGCCGTTTTGCTATATCTGGGAGTTCCATCTGTTCCTATAGTGCAGCTTTCTGGTTGCTTCTGCATGAGTGAAGGGGGGCATGGCTCTAACACAGCACTTTTTGGATTTAAACCAAGGAAAATCTCTTCAGTATGGGAACACGGCATAACAACCTGCTGATAGTAGTACCTAAGTGCTAATATCTCAAGTGTTAAAATAACAGCAATAGCTGGGTGAAATATGAAAAAAGTACTTCATTTCACTTAAAGGGAGTAGGAAAAAGTAAATCCAAAAGGAATAATTGTGAGGAAGGTGACAAAAAGGTTAAGGGGGAAATCTGTTAACCTTTGTAATTTGTATATATACCTTGCTTTGGAATAACTAAAAATATTCTCTATTGTGATAAGAGTATAATATGCTTTCTCAGAATACCACACTAAGAATGAAAACAAACTAAATTTACTTACAGATGGTCACAAAATACTGTTGATGTATTGGAGTGAGCTGATTTTCAGCAGTTCTAAAAAAAACTAGATGTCTGTGACTTTATAACTTGGAACTTAAGAACATAAGAACTTAGTCAGCTGTTCCTGTATCTTCAGTAAAAACATATTCTTTCATCCTTAAATGTCAATTAAAAGTCACATTAACTCTTGAATGGGTAAATTATTTGTTATCTAATCCACACTGAAAGAATCTCTGTGGGGAAAATCTGAAGGACATAATGAATTACAAACCATTAAATCTACAGTGAGATTAATAAGCAT
This sequence comes from Rafetus swinhoei, assembly GCA_019425775.1. Lineage (NCBI taxonomy): Eukaryota > Metazoa > Chordata > Testudines > Trionychidae > Rafetus > Rafetus swinhoei. The sequence continues at coordinate 30,331,774 of CM033447.1, read as the reverse complement.
GAACGTTGTGTTAAAGTAAAACATGGGTGGTAGCAGGATATCACCAGTCTGTGCTATCGTTCCTCAAAATCTCTCATTTCAAAGAAAATCATTTTAACTTTAAACATTAGCTCTTCTGAAGTCAAAGGGTTTAATGAATGAAGAACTGGTTTGGGGGTTTTTCAGTCCATTTTGCAATAAATATAAATACAGTATAAGTGTGTTGGGGTTGGAAACTATTTTAATTCAAGTGTGTTGCAATTAAAATGTAGCTACTCTGTCCATGCATTGATCATATGTGTGTGCTTCACATGGCTTTTTTGTGGTATGCTCTTTTATGAGTATAAAAAGATTATAGATAAAGTTTTGTGTAAAATAGGTGCCCACATGTACGCTAGAAAACAACTGCCATAAACTTTTGTCATTTGTCATACTTTTGAATGTCTAATGAGATGATTCCTATGAACAGCTTCTGAATTCTAGTTTATATTGGGGACTTTCTAAGTGGACCTGTGTTCAACTGCAAATTCCATTTTGAATGTGGGGCTTGTCTGCTGCCTCTCTTTTGTCTTGGTAATTCAATGGTGAACTGAAATCACGAAAAGGTTAACAATGAAGGGTGGGCAATCCTTGCTAATCTTCCATCTCAATGGAAGCTCCCCATGACAAAGGTGGCTACTGCACAGGGCAAACCAGTCTTTAAAGACTGAACTCCCATGGGGAGGTAACTAAGCAATGGATCACCTGGTAGGGGACTCTGATCACCTGGTGCAGGAAGGTTCCATGCACCAAAAGGAAGGAGAGGATGGATTCTAGATGGCTTAAAGACTCTAACCTAAGCACAAAGAAAGTTCAAGAGCAGTGAGGAAACTGAAGCAGATAAAAGCAGGTAGGTGCTTATTATTTTGTCCAGTTTTGTGTATTTCTTGTGCTATCTAAAGAGTAACAGTGTTATAACACACAGACTTTGCAAAATTTTCTATGCTTCAACTATCACACATCCTTGGAAAAATAAAGGGTATAGCAGAGTGGAAAGAGGTCTGCTTGGCAACAGGGGTGTCTTGAGCAGTCAGCATTAGTCCTGGAGGTCTAGGGCAACTAGCCCATGCAGTCCTACTTCTGTCAAGGAACAACAGAGTCTGTGCCCAGAAAGTGTGCCAGAGAAGCCAAAGAAAGTCATAGTGATGCAGCCTACTCAGACCAAGAGAAGCTGAAAAGCATTGAGGGACAGAGTTTGTGAAACCCAAGCACTGCAGTCTGGTGAGTGTCTAACACGGGGAGCACTACTGGTGCTGTTACCCCCTATCAGCCTATCAGAGAAGTAAAGCAAAGGAGTTCACACCCAGACAACATCTGCATTTACACTCAGTGCATACCAAAATAAGTTATGACTGAATTTCTACTCATGTGGCATACTATACAGATATGCGTACGTACATTATATGGTAAATGCCAGTAATAAAATAATATCCATCTGAATAGTCATAGTAGTACTTTTTTCCTCAAAAGAAAGATGTGTCATGAACCAATGCTGATGATCTATGGCTATCAAAGTGGGTTTCGTTTTTTTAATCTGTGTGACCAAAAGGCATATCAATTTCTTTCTAACTGGTCATTTTGTTTACTTCATGCTGATTTGCCTGATTAGGAGAATCTGTAGAAAAGCTGTAGATAGTGGCAAGTGGACTTTTTTGGTGACCCCCTCATTCATCTTCTTTTGTTAGGTCGAAACACAGAGAAATGTATTTATTTCTCAGTTGCTATGATGCAGGAAATCTTAAATCAGCATGCAGGAAATGTAGAAGCACATAATGGAAACAATTGGCCCCTTCCTGAACTCACTAAGATCTGATTCCCATTGATTTCAACAAGAACAAGATTGGTTCCTCTTCAAAAGTTTGGGAATTTGTTTTTCTTCATTTGAATCATTGTTCAGGGATGGGTCTGGAGATGTGGGGTTTAGTGTTCAGGCTACGCTGGGGACAGAGGACAGCCCCAGCCCTCTCTCACCACAGGAGCTTAGGGTGAGGCAAGAAGGTAACAGTCTATGGCCACTGCAGCTGCAGCGGGCACAGCCAGGGGAAGGGTGAATGTCCCCCCAGCTGGGGGATAGGCAGACACACAAACAGATAATCCCTCTGAAATACATAGTAGAGAGCTGGCCCAATGGGGTTATAGCTGTCCTGCTCCCCGTGGTCATTTGTGAGTACAACAGTCCCTCCTTCCAGGAAACAATTGAATTCCACACACATACCATTGTCCTGGCACTATCAAATCTTGCTTTAAGCTAAGAGGATGCTGCATAGCAAATTTGGAAGCTATGCAGCTATGTGGAAGCTATGTGGTCCAGACTGTAAGGGACTCCAAGAAGATCTCACCAAACTGAGTGATTGGGCAACAAAATGGCAAATGAAATTTAATGTGGATAAGTGTAAAGTAATGCACATTGGGAAAAATAACCCCAACTATACGTACAGTATGATGGGGGCTAATTTGGCTACGACAAATCAGGAAAGAGATCTTGGAGTTATCGTGGACAGTTCTCTGAAAACTTCCACACAGTGTGCAGCGGCGGTCAAAAGGCAAATAGGATGCTAGGTATTATTAAGAAAGGGATAGAAAATAAGACCTGGAATATCTTACTGCCCCTGTATAAAACTATGGTACGCCCACATCTTGAATACTGTGTACAGATGTGGTCTCTCACCTCAAAAAGATATTTTGGCCTTGGAAAGGGTTCAGAAAAGGGCAACTAAAATGATTAGGGGTTTGGAACGGGTCCCATATGAGGAGAGGTTAAAGCGACTGGGACTTTTCAGTTTAGAAAAGAGGAGACTGAGGGGATATGATAGAGGTGTATAAAATCATGAGTGGTGTGGAGAGGGCCGATAAAGAAAAGTTATTTATTAGTTCCTAAATAGAAGAACTAGAGGACACCAAATGAAATTAATGGGTAGCAGGTTTAAAACTAATAAAAGGAAGTTCTTCTTCACACAGCGTGTAGTCAGCATGTGGAACTCCTTGCCAGAGGAGGCTGTGAAGGCTAGGAATATAACAGAGTTTAAAGAGAAGCTAGATAATTTCATGGAGGTTAGGTCCATAAAAGGCTATTAGCCAGGGGATAAAATGGTGTCCTTGGCCTCTGTTTGACAGAGGCTGGAGAGGGATGGCAGGAGACAAAGCGCTTGATCATTGTCTTCGGTCCACCCCCTCTGGGGCACCTGGTGCTGGCCACTGTCGGCAGACAGGATACTGGGCTAGATGGACCTTTGGTCTGACCCGGTATGGCCGTTCTTATGTTCTTATGTTCTTATGTATGTTCTAACTCTTAACATTTAACAGGAGTTCTTGAACAAACCGGACACACAGATGGACAGACACACATTTCTAAAATACATAGTAAAATATAGTAAAAAATTCATTATATATATATTATAGAAGATATAAAATGAATGACTAATATGCAGAGTATCCACAACTAATGCATGATATATATTGTTTATCCCATCTTATCATGGTCCTTAGTTCTTTTACTAAGATTTTACAGTTGTAATTCATACTGTTTTTGTCTCATGGAGAAGTTTCTAATGACTCAGTGCTGTGAGAGAACCCTTCATTCTCCTCTCCCTCTGAAGCCAGGAGCATCTCAGCACCTCACAGGATCCTCTCCTAAGTGCCATAAAGGCTAAATTTTACCTTTGCCCAAACTCTTCAGGCCCGTAGGTAGAAATTTCTATATGAGCTATGGGAGGGGCTGGTGGCTGCCCCCAACTCCCCAACCCCAGTCCAGCCCCACCCTGGCCTCGCTTCTGGGTGAGAAAGGGGAGAATCAGCCTCAGCCTTCCACAGCTGGCCAGAGCACGGGAAAGGGAGGCTAGGGCAGCACACCTCCCTGCTTTCCTCTGGCTGGTCAGAGCCCAGGGGAGGGAAACTGGGGTAATGCACCACCCCTGCCTTCCCTAGGTTGATCGCAATTGGCCCCATGGTGGACGATGAAGGATGGGGGGGGTGTTGGCCCCCTTTACACCTTGACCCCTCCCGCATATGAGCCCGCTCTTAGAAATGCAGGGATGCTGGCAGATACATCTACATCTGCTCCTCAAATTGTGCTGACCAGGATAAGATTTCATGGAGGGGGGATTAGTTGAGGGGGAGGGGAAGTTAGATGAACTCTGTTGCTCCTGTTGGGGAGGAAATACTTGCCTGGGGAGAATATTTGACCCACTGCAGATATGTACACCAGCCAGCTTAGAGCTTCACTGTATCCATCCAAGATGGCTTAGCACAATTTTATGGAAAATGATGCCTCAGTCATCACCGGTGTCACTCCTAACATTCTCTTGAATCTTGCCCTTTTGCTTATTTAGAGATAGAGTGGAGGCTCCTTGAACATAAACACAAGTGTTTTGTGGATTAGTTGAGGGTCAGGGGAAGTTAGGTGAACTCTGTTGCTCCTGTTGGGGGAGAAGGAATACTTGGTTATGTTAACAGGGGAAACAACATACATAGGAGAAGGGTTCTGCATTGAAATAAATATGGACATGCTTACAGAATCTTGACCATCAGATGTAGTGAAACTGCAAACAAAACAAAAAGGTCTCTCAAATTTAAAAAAAAAGTATAGCAAATGTCACAAAAGGGAATTTTTGATATCACCTCCAGTCTGATTATTTGAGTTGTATTAACGGGGTCTTGTACTTCTGGGCGAACTCTGCATACCTAATAAAGCTTTGTAGTTTTCAAACATGGCCAACGCCTTTGTACCTCAAGCAGTAAAAGAAAGTTAAATAAAAAGTGCTGCTTTCAACATTCTGTGGATTCTGCAGTAATTTAACTGTGCCTCTAAAAATCTGTGTCTCAGCCGTTTAGCAGTTCTTCACCCCATACATCTATGAAATCTGCAGTTAGGGCAATGCAGCTATTTTAACAATTGCATGGTTTAAAATGAATAGCAGTATGACAGACTCCCACCTCCCATGCTTTATGAAATAGACTTATGGACACAAATATACATAGCTCAGAGATGGTCAGGACAAATTGCCTCCTGTAACCTATCAATCGTAATGTCTTAATCCGCTGGGTCTGTATATCTTATTTTGGCTATGTATCATTCTGGTGTGTAAAGTTAGATATATGGAGTATGAAATGGATTATGATTTTTAAATAAACATGCAAATGAAAGCCATTACAGGTGTTTCCAATGCTGGGATGCCTGAATATCTGGGCAATCCTAAGTAAACAGCCCCTTTTGTCCTTTTATGTTTTAGCAGTGGTTGGTCCTATGAAGTCATGTGACCTCCCTAACTGATAGGGACTGGCCAGTAACTTCCCATGTAAAAGTAGAATTTATAAAACAATGGGAAGCTTAGCAGTTCCTTTGTCTTTGGCTGGTGTGACAGATCCAAGAGGATGATCTAAAGACCCCAGGGTGAAGGGACTTCCCTGGTTTGAAGGCTTAGCTGGAACAAGAACAGTTTGAGGGTAAAATTATAAGTTTATACTGAGATTTCAGTGTTAGGATTAGTTAAATGTTTTCTGTTGTTTTAAGTTTATAATCTACTTTGCTCTGCCTGTTCTCACTTACAGCCACTTAAATCCTACTGCTTGTGCTTAATAAAATCACTTCTATTTACTATCAAGCCCAGTGTAAATAACTGTTACCTGGGGGAGCAATCAGTGCATACACCCTCCTTTCATTGTTAAAGGGGGCTTACCTAAATAATTAATTTGGGGTTCTGATCCCATTTGGGGAGTGGTATTCTGGGAAGCTGGGCCCAAAACTGCATTTTCTTGGACCTGAAGAATTTCAATGTCTGTACTGCTCCTCGGGGTTGGGGGCAGTAATCTGAGCTCTGTGCCTTGCCTGGGGGAGACCAGAGAGCTGGCCCAGAAGGACAGGGTAGCTGGAAGCCCCAGAGAGCAGGAAGGTAAGTGGCAGTGGCCTTGTCAGCACCCCAGTAAGCACCCCCACGGGGTCTCCTGTGACCTCTCTCCATCACAAGTAGCTCTTCCCATTATTTATGAATTTGTAATCTTTGTTGCATTCCCCTCTCAGAATCTTCAGAGAGAATGATTGTAATACTCTGGGAAATATTTATACATTACAAATATATAGAGTCCATGTGCCGGTTAATGGGGAGGATGGACTTGTGATATAATAATTCAAATGCTTTTATGCTTCTTAAAAGCCCTCTGTACCTATGAAAAATGCCTATGGACTAAATTAACCTTTGATCAATGCACACTGAATTCACATGGGCCCAGTTCATCTCCTTTGCTTCTATTCAGTTAGAGGGAAATTAACATAGGTGGCATTCCTCGCTGGAACATGGAGAGAAAGAGTGCCATCTCCAGGTAGCAAGCTCGGCTACAGAGTCTAAGGGGGACTATTTGTGATTCCATGAGAATGTACAGTTATCTAGGAGTTCACATTTATCACTGGCTTGGTGAAATCTAATGATAAAAATTGCCAGTTTGGGGTGTCTGCCCTGTTTTTGACAGTCTGGCCTCAGGTAGGCACTCACCGTCATGAGCCACTCCACAAAGTGGGGTTACAAGTTACAAGTAAACAATCTTGCTTGGATAATAAATTTTTCCTTACTCTCACATACATATCTACCCAACCTGAGAAACCCCAAGCAATAGCCAATGCTGAGAGCTGTCAATTCATTCCTGCAGTGGCTGATGTCAGTGGTGCGCATCCTCACAATAAACACTGGAAAAGTTCAGAAAAGAGAAACAAAAAGCATTAGGGACATGGAACGGCTGCCATATTCGGAGAGATTAATAAAACTAGAAGTTTTCAGCTTGAAAGAGACTACTAATGGGGGATATGGTAGAGGGCTATAAAATAATGACTGGTGAGGAGAAAGTGAATAAAAAAGAGTTATTTACTCCTTCCCATAACACAAGAACTAGGGGTCACCAAATGAAATGAATAGATGGCAGGTTTAAAACAAACAAAAGGAAGTATTTCTTCACATGACAATAGTCAACCTGTGGAACTCCTTGCCAAAAGATGTTGTGAAGTCCAAGGCTATAACAGGGTTCAAAAATGAGCCAGATAAATTCTTGGGGGATAGGTCCATCAATGGCTATTAGTCATGATGGGCAGGAACAGTGGCCCTAGCCTCTGCTTGTCAGAAGTTGGGAACGGGTGACAGAGGATGGATCACTTGATGATTATCTGTTCTGTTCATTCCCTCTGGGGCATCTGGCATTGGCTACTGTCAGAAGATAGGATGTTGGACTTTTGGTATTATCCAGTATGGTGGTTCTTATGTAAGCCCTTCCATCTGGAGAGGAGCAGTATGGGGGACTGAGAGCCACAGCTGTCACCTCTGTGCAGAATCCCACTGGCAGCAGGGGGGGGCAGCCAGAGGGGAATTCTCTCCTCCTGCTGGGAGATTCACATTCAGAGTCCAATCAGCTTCCGTAATCCCAGTGAGGACCTGGGACCTCAGGGGCAGCAGGGCTCCTCGTGGGAAGTGGGGAGATGTGAGGAGCCCAAACCTGGATCCTGGGTGTCAGCCCTACTTGGAGAGGAACTCAGGAGCTCCTGGCTTCTAGCCTGGCCGCTGGTATTTAGGAACATGGCATCTCTCAAAGTTCTGACAAAACTTGAAAATGTGCATCACTGAATTGGAAACTGATTTTTCTTTCAAGCCCCAGTTTTGCTCTAATGCTGCATCTCCCAATTGACTGAGCATTTGCCTGTACACATCTTGTTAATATCCAATCTCCTTGTCCTGGCTTCATATTCCATGAGGATTCAGACGCCAATTTTATATACTTAAAGTCCATTTATCTGCTACTGCGGATAAACAAAAAATAGATGGGTAAGGAAGCTTCCTGTAATCCAGGTCTTTGCCTCACATGGCAGATTTTCAAGAGCTCTGAACTTAGCCGAAGATCAGATGGAGAATTAATTCCATAGGTAGATACTTTGCAGTAGTCAGCATTATGTTTGATTTATCATTAAGATACCACCCTATGATAGAATTGATAGGACATATCAAATTCCAAGCAAGAATTAGGACCCAGAGCATACATACGGAGAATAACAAAAGATCAGAATGAGTTAGTTCTTGTCAATGGTTTATTAATGATTGAACTGTAAATAAATATGCCTTTACTCATGCCTTTACTTAAGATACAATTCCAAAACTTACACCATGTTCTTTGTTAAAGCCTAATTTTGGAATCCTTGCTCTCACAATTTAGTTCTTATTCATTCACTCACTCACTTCAGTGAGATCCCATGCATGAGTTCAGTACAAATCCAGAAGAGTAAAGGCTGTAAAATCTAATCCTAAACCAGGTTCCTCATTGTGTTTAAAAAGAAAAAGACTGTGTTTAATTTGACATTAGATAGCTGCAATCCTTTTGCAAATACTTCAAATATTGCTTTATATTTCTCCAAAGATTGCATGTGGTATTTGCACTAAACATTGGCATTATATTGAGACCAAAGCTATGAAGAAGTAAGTCAGAGCACAAATCACAGCTTTGCATTTTTCATCATATTTACCTACAGTGAAAATATGATGAAAAAATTACCTCTCAACCATGGCCATCTTGAGCAGAGTTTAAAAGTCAATGGTTAAACAGGAATGTCTTTATCATCTTCAAATACAAATATTGCAGGTAGACAGGAATTATTGACTATCTTTAATGCAGTAGCTAGCAACTGGCTACTCAGCAATTCATGTGAGTAAAACTTTTCAGAGGAAGAGGCGGTGATTAATCTGCTATCAACCCCCTGGACAAAATTTGGAAAAAAACAATAACTCCACTGTCTGTTCTGCAATTATCACAAGCACTTTCTCCAACATGCAGCTGTAAATCTACTTGACTTTTTGTAACAAAGTCAGATTTTTTCATGATAAGACTCTGCTTGAACCATCAGACTCTCCCAAAGCAGAATCTGCTTTCTTGGCACAGTAGAGACAACACTGGTATTTTATTTTACAGATGTAGGCTTCTGAAAATAGACAAATTCATCTCAGTTTATTATAACTTGTTCTAAGGGGAACAATCAAAGATAGGTGTTTTTAAAATTGGATTCATGGAGATTTATATGTGAGATCTGCAGTCAGCTCTATCACAACAGGCCAAGACTTAGCAAACAAGCCCCTCTGGGTTCACAAGTTTTTAGTTCACAATTTCATTGGTCTGAAAGATTGAATAAAAAAAGCCTCTGAAGAAAATCAAAAAATCTGTCATTCACTCACTGAACTCATTTTTAATCCAGACTTAAAATGTGTCCAAGAAATTCAATGTGCTCCATACATCAGAACCAATACAGCCACTTGGCCCCAAACAGAAAGGTCCTAGTAATCTCATCAAAATGTATTAGTGGCAATAGCAGTTGAAGAAAATGTGAAGGCTCAGAGCAGCAGAAATTTTCAGGGCTACATGTTATTTGGAACAAGTGCACATGGGAGTCAAATGGTGTCTAGCTCATTTGGAAATGGGCCTGATTCATGAAGTTCAGCTGTAGATCCAAATATCCTCACTGTTCAGGGGCTGTTTGGATCAAAGGGTTGGGTTCATGGCTTCTCTCTCATATCTATACTTAAAAAGTAGGTCCTTAGAAAGCTGAGCTCTAACCAAAAAGCCTCATATGGTGAGAGTGGTGTGATATATTTGGCATTCATTATTGTATTCATCATTTGTATTGCTTGCATTCCAGAGCCAAACTTATGATCAGGGCCCCATGATTGCAAGCATTGGAGAAACACAAAGATAGAAATAGTTGATGGCTAAGATCTTATAAAGATGTGACAAACAGTAGATGAGCAGCAAGGGAGGACAGGGCTAAGAATAACTAGTTTACAATGGGAGTGTGCACAATGTTAGTGCATAACTCATCCTTAAAAAGCATGGGAGTTTTTTAATGCTAACTGGTAAGGGGTTTGATTTTAGACACAAGCCATGTAAAAGAGTAGCTCATAACTGCAACTGGAGCCCAACTCACAAGAAAAGAGTGAGAACAATTCGTTCCCTGTCTGCTCCATGGAGGTAAATGACTATTGGCCCTCACCAGTACCAGACTACTGATCTTTCCACCGGTTCAGTTGTGCTGGCCAGCCTCGTGGAGACAGTAAATCAGTACAATAGTGAATCATTCCCTATCCTGCTTTACTAATCCCTGTCCATCTCCATGGGATGTGCAGCCCCATATTAGCCCTCCATGCATGCAGAGAGGCCATGGAAGGAATGTGGGGGTCTTACTCCCCTTTGCATCCCTTGATGACTATGGAGTGTTGGGCCATTTTCCAGCCCTTAAACGAGTATAAACTAAGATGTTGATTGCTTGTAGGCATCACAATGAAAAGGGATGGTGAGGACAAAATTGAAGGAACAGCAGCAGATGACCTTGACATGCAGGTGTTGGTCTGCTGAGCTCCAAGATGCCTATTCCTGTAGCCAGTACAGCAAGCTGCAAGATGCTCCTCTCTGTTCCTGCAAGTCCTTCCTCAGGACTTACTACTGCTGTGATGCCAGTGAAGGGCGGGGGGGGGTAACATGCTTGTTTCTTTGTGTTGGAGGCAAACTAAGATTTACTGCGGTTGTGGGAACAAAAAACATGATATGAGTTGTGGTAGATTTCTATGATGGTTGCCACTGAGGTGCTGGCAGATGCTTCATTATTCAATTGCTTTCTGAAAGTCAGATAATAAATAAAAGAGGAAAGTCAGATATGAATAAAGAGGACCCCAAGCAGGTACTAAACTTCAGTGAGTAGCAATTTGACTATAGTGTCTCTTCCTCTTTATTTCTACATGAAGAACCGGGTGTAACACAGAAACTTTTAATAGAAACTGCATTCAACCTAGCTATGAAATGAAGGAAATAGCTAATACCAGAGATTTTCATTTTTTTGCACTATGAGGATGGCTTTTCTGCCTGCTATGTAATGAAATTTTCACTGAGCATTTGAGAATCACTGGAGTCTTTGGACCTTTTGATCTACCTTATTGTCTGGCAATCTTTCTGCTTTATTAACTTATGATAGGATTTGATCTCATTTTAAGTACTAGAGTTCAGATATGAATGTTTTGAGATGTCCACAATGTCTTTGGTCTTATTTTTAAATACATCAGGACATACCTTTTGATATTTATTCTGGTTGGAGTTTTGAACTGTATGTTTGCAAGAGAACTTATTGTATTTTATATTTTATTTTATTTACCCATGTTACTGCTGTAGCACCCCCTCTCCACCTGGTTACCTTCTTTAATGCCAATCTGCTTACAGGTTTTGATGGACAGGTCTGGGTTCTTCTGGATCCCACCACCCACTCAGCAGGGTGTATCTTCTTTATTTTTTGCTATGAATTTATTTGACGGTGCCTCCACCCCCCTCACTCCTTCCTGGCAGGGTCACCAGGGCAGCTTGGGAGAAAAATTCTAACCACAGGGTAGAAGTTAGATAGTTGGAGACTTCCAGAAAATAGTTGCCAGATAGTTGGAGACTTCCAGAAAATAACACAAACACATACAATATATTCAACACAATAATTATATTAAACAGGAGACAAATATAACATAACAGTGTAAAACACTATTTTTAGGTTCACCGGTGCCCACGCTGCTAATACTTGTGACTTTCCCCAGTCATGTGACTTGATGTAGCAAATGTAAGATTAGTGTCCTGTTGGTACGCGTACTTTGTTGGGGCCCTTGATGACCTATGACCACAAAATTCTTCTCTGCAGTGGTTTATCAGTGTGGCTGACTGGGTTCAATACAGCCCAAAGGGGGAGAAGTGGGAGAAGGTGGTAAAGCCCTCCACAGGTTTAATATGCAGCAGGTTATAAAATCCCCAAACCCTTACTCCCTGGCTTGAGGGCACAGTTCAGGGAGTAGGGAGTCCCCAAAACAAATTCCCTGACTGACTAACTAAAAGATGGTGCACTCACAAATTCCATGAATGATCCTCAGGTTCAGACTCTGGACTCCTCAGGCACTGCAGAGGGGGCTGATCTCTGCTGGCAGGGATCCTCTTCAGGCAGGAATCAGGCAGCTTCAGTCCCAGGATTTCCCCTCACCGCAAAGGAGTGTAAGGCTCATGGTGCAGATTACACAACTGTACTAAAATCCAAACTGTAGTCTCCTAGCCCAGAATCCAGACACACACACATAGCAGGCAGCAGCCCTGAGGGTATGTCTACACTACAGTGTTAATTCGAGTTAACTTAATTTGAAATTGTTAATTCGAATTAAGCTAATTCGAAATAACACATCTATACACAAAAACTATTTCAAAATAGTGTTTTGCTATTTCGAAATAGCGCATCCACACTGAGTGGACCCTGAACCGAAGTTAAGGCTGGCCGGAACCAGTGCCGGCAGGGCATCAGGTTAGGACTTAGTGTGTGGGAGCTGCTGCCAGAGGCTAACTGAGCTCCGTGCTTAAAGGGACCATACCCCCACCCCAGACAGACAGTTCTCAGGGTTCCCCGCTTGCTTGTCTACCTCGATGAGGGACAGCAAAGCAGTCCTGTCTTGGAGTGCCCTGAGTGCCCGCACTCGGGATACCACAGCACTCGGCTACATGGAGCCAGAGCTGCCCCTGGGCATGCCGGTGAATCTCATGGGGTCGTTGCCATCAGCCCAGCTGCACTTGCTGCAGGCTGCCATCTGGGGGGGTCCATCGGGGGGCTGTCAGGATTCAAGAGGCCCTGCGGGAGAGCATCCACCCCAAGGAGCCCTCAGAGCCTCCCCGGTCCTCCCCACCAGGGGCGCGTGCCCCATTCCTCCCTCACGTCCTTCCACTTACCCCTCCCTAGCCCCCCTTCCTGATGTCAAATAAAATACACTTTTTTTCAAAAATAGAAACTGGGTTTATTGAACAAAACTGGGGGGGATGAACTTCTGGGGAGACTGGGGAAAGGAGGCGGGAGACGGGAGGAGAGAGGGTGGGAGAGGGGAGGAGGAAAACTGGGAGGAGGGAGCTGGAAGGGGGAAGCAAGGGGAGGATCGGGGAAGGGAAGCTCAGCGCTCAGGGGTGGGGGTCTCATCGGGCCACATGTCTCCCAGCACGGCGGGTGCGGGGGCCTCGGCATCCGCGGGGGGATGGGGAGGAGGGTGTGGAGATTGAGGAGGAGGGTGAGGAGGTTGAGGAGGGAGAGGCGGGAGGGGGAGAAGAAGTGGGAGGAGGAACGGTAGCTGCGGGGGCAGCAGGCGCTGGAGCGGCACGAGGCACATGCTCTGCACTGGGTCTGCAGATGGGTACAGATGGCACAACCCTGGGCAAGCAGCTCCCTCTGGAACTCCTGTTCTTCCTGTGCCCGCTGCTCCATGATGTGGGTCAGGGCTCGCAGGGCCCCAGCTGCTGCTCTCGGTACCCCTGCCATGTCGCGGTCGTCCTGTGGAGCCCTCGGGTGCGGGAGCATGTCCCGGGCGGGGTGGTGCACCCTGCACGTGCAGCTGGTGCGGCTGTGGAGAAAGAAGAGAAGTGATCAGTTCTCCCTGGGGACACAGTGGGTGAAGCCCAGCCCCTCTCTGCGAGGTGAGTATGACCGTACCCTGCACCGTCAGAGCCGCTGGGTTTGCCTTGGCTCTCCCTCCCTACCAGGGACAGTGTGCCTCTCCCTGAGCTGCCAGCAGTCAAAGCCCCAGGAATCTAGGTAATCTCCTTGGGGGTTACACTGCTATACATAAGATCAGGAGTGGCCCGAGGCCGGCTGCGGCAGCTGGCGCCCTAGGTGGAAGGCGTGATCGGTGCCCCCGCCTGCTCGACCATCAATGGCTGTGTCATAATCACGGGGCGCCCCGGCGCCCCGTGGCGTCATCATCAGGTGCCCGGGCTGGCAGCACCCTAGGCAACTGCCTAGTCTGCCTAGGCTCACGGGCCGCCCCTACATAAGATGGGAATAATTTACAGGTTATGTAATTTATTAACTATCACAAATTTCAAAAAGCTGCCTGTGCAAACACTCTGGCTGGGTATAAATTGAATTGCTTTCTTATAGCTTTGCAATGTTCTGAGAAATACCTGAGAGTCAAAATATTAACAAGTTTTACTCTGTTCTTCCCCATTCTGAACATTTATAAATGTTTGAGTAAACATCTAGGAGACATTTTATCTGAATGAGTCTCAGGATACAAAACCAACTTCTTGGCAAAATTGTATTCTAACTACATAACAATTTATGCTTTAAAATACCATCCAAGAATCTTGGTGTGTTTTAGAACCATTAATTATTAAGTTTCACAACACCATTGTTAGATAAGTATTTTTAGCAAAGGTTGTCAAAAATACTCTGTTCTTTTCATGGCAATCTTTCTTAAATAATTGTATTCACAATTTCCCATGGTTTTGTTTTCAACCACCGGGTAAAAAACTGGGGGGAAAAGGGTTTTGAAAAATATTTTCAGTAAGATATTTTCTTTGAGAAAAGTTTTTGATTTTTGTTCAAAAGAAAACATTAAATTTTTAAATCTAAAACCAAATAAAATTATTATTACTATTATTATTACCAAATTAAAAATGTTTAACAGAAAAAATTTTACTAGGTTTTTTGGAAAAACTGGAAAAAAATTACCAATTTTCAAATTTTCATTTTGGTCAAAAAGCCATTTTTGTCAAAATAATGTTTTGACAATTTATTGACTTCCTATAATTATTACATCAATTTTATAGATGTTAACCTAATCCATGGAGATATTAAAGGGGCACTATGAACAAAAAATCAAACTTAAATTTTTGTGTGCATGTTTCACAGCAACAGAAGAAAGAGAAACGTTTTAAAAACAGGAACTTTTGTTAGGAAGAATAATGAAGAAACTTGTACTTTCTTTTTAAAATGACAAGACTAACTGTGTCTTGGGATTGAATTAGCCATTTTCATGGCCACATCGCATTGACCACTCATAATCATGCTGTGAGCAACCAACACACTCAAGTCTTTCTCCTTTTTTGTCAGGTCTAACTGACAGAAGTCCCCTGTTTATAGCAAAACTTTGTTGTTATTCTTGCACTTTGCACTATTAAATTTCACCCTATTTCTAGTACTCCAGTTTCCAAAGTCATCCTGATCTTCCTATACTATATGTTGGTCCTTCTCTATATTGACAATACCTTCCAAATTTGTCTTATCTGCACATTTTATTAGCAATATCTATTTGTGTTAAATAATAAAATTGGTCCTAAGACCAATGTTTGAGGAGCTCTACTAATAACCTCCATCCAGGCTGATAGTTCAGCTTTCAGTATGACGTATTGTAGTCTCTCCTTTACCCAGTTCCTTATCCAACTTTCAGTTCTCAAATTAATCCCATCTTGTTCAATTTAACTAATAATTTCCCATCTGGAATTTAACAAATGCCTTACTGAAACCCAAGTAGATTAGATCTACAGCATTTCCTTTGTCTAAAAAAATCAGGTATCTTCTCAAAGAAGGATATCATAGAACCATAGATCAGGAAGGAACCTTAAGAGGCCATCACATCCAATCCCCTGTCCTCGTGGCAGGACCAAGCACAATTTGGAACACTCCTAACAGGTTCCACAACCTCCCTAGGCAATTTATTCCAGTGCTTACGTACCCAGACAGTGAGGAAGTTTTTCCTAATATCCAACCTACACTTCTCTTGATGCAATTTAAGCCCATTGCAATTTAAGCCTATTGGAGATGAAAAAGAATATTTTTTTCTCCTTCCTTGTAACACCCTTGCCTATGATGAGTGGCCATTTCAGACTGCAGTTTGCCCATGAGGGTGCCCTGCTCAGAGCCAGCTGACTGGGGAAGAGGGTAGGGTGGGAGGAGACCCTACTCAGAACCGGCCATGGGAGGGTGCCTTGCTCAAAGCTCACCAGCCAAGGGTGTCATCCTGCTCAGAGCCAGCCAGCTGTGAGGGGCACCCTATTCAGAACTGTGCAGCCGGGGGGAGGAGGGACATACTCCTCAGAGCTGGCCAGCTGGGGGAGGTGACCTGGTGCATGCAGCCAGGTGAGGCAGCAGGCAGGTCGTAGGGTCCAGCTGGGGGGTACACTGTAGGGGAGCCATGCATGCTCCCAGCCGGGCTACTGCTGCCCCTCTCACTGGACGCTGGCAGCGCACATGCCACCCTCGCGTACTCCATTGCCAGCAGCCCCAGGAAGAAGCCCAGGGAAGGGAATAGCAGGCCATGGAGTTTCTCATACCACTGCTGATTTCCCTGCAGCAGTTCTGCCACATAGCTGGCCCACAGCTCCCTTGTGACAGCAGCAGGAAGGTAAGATAAGTGCCCAGCCCTATATTTCTCCCACACTTCCCCCCACAATCCTCTGCCCTTCCCTCCTGCACACCTGTTTGTTATGCTTATGAGATGCAAACAGGCCTTTTTTCAGCGGAAAAGTCAATATGCCACATTTATTGCAAATACAGCATAGAAATCAGCATATGCATCCATTCACACACACAGAGAGGTCCTGTAGATGGTTTCATAGTTACCAGTGTTATTGGTGCTCGTATTAGCCTAATGGCCAATTAGGCTGGGCACAAGGAAGGAGCTGGGGTCTGTCTCTCATGATTTGATGCTAGAGGTATGGTGAGATTGATTGCAGAATTGAACCCAAAGCTTCATGGCTACACACCCAACTTTTATAGATGCATGTCCCAACTTTAGTCTATGGGTTTTGCAGTATCATTAATTGGTGTTTACCTCAAGCCTGCTTCCATTTTCATGCTCCCTCAGATCCTGGGAGTGACTGCTACTGGTTTCTCTCATTCATGATCTCATTCACAGGTGTATGCCTTTGCTTTGGTGTCATCGATTCTGCCCCTTTTCTGCTGTCCTGATTTGACCGATGTCTGAGTTCATACCTCTGCTCTTGTCTCCACTTATTCACATATTCCTCACTTACACAAAGAGCAGCTCATTTCAGAGAAAGTCATGTCTCTTACACAGGTCAGGATTTCTTACAGACTTTAAAAAATTATTCTATAAACAATTTATTACTAATTTATAATACCTAAAATAATATATATTTTAATACCTAGAAGCTGCTATAAAACAAAGCTTATGAAACAAAATCTACATCACTGCATACAAAACAAAGCTATAAAATAAACCCTATATAACTAGTATTGTACATCAGGCCTACATCTCAACCCCTGTTCTGACTCCTGCACCTCCACACACCCTGACCCTCTGTCCTGAGCTTCCCCACACTCCACCCCACACATAAATTTCTTACAGGAACTGTTATAATGCAGCTCCCAGCGCCCTGCCCTGAGCCCCCTCCAGGGGGATAGGTTGTGATAGAATAGTACCTATAAGAAATGTAAGTTACTTTCACTCCTGCAGCAAAGCATAAGCAGAGAATTTTTATATAATCAGTCATGTGTAAAATGCTGCACATCATCTAATACAGGCCTGGGCAAAATACCTTCTGCAGACCAGATCCGGCCCACCAAGCTACCAGATCTGGCCTGCGGACATACCCAGGAGCTCAGGCAGGCTCCCTGCCTGCCCCCGCCACCCACCCATCATCACCACTCAGAAAAGTGGCTGCCACAGCTAGGGTTGCCAGGTGTCTGGTATTCACCCAGACAGTCCGGTATTTTCACCTCCTGTCCGGTAAAAAAATTCAGAGAATACTGGACACCTGAGACGTCTGGTATTCTCTGAATTTTTCCCTGGCCAGGAGGCGAAAATGCAGGGCACCTGGCAACCATACAAACACTCAGCGCCTGGCCTCCCCACAAGCCTCCCCCTGGCCCCCAACACCTCCAGTCCCCCAACCCCAGCCCCCATGCTTACCTGGTTCCCCAAGGCTGCCAGCACAAAATGGCTGCCAGGCCAAAAGACCTAGGGGAATGTTTCCTCTGGGTCTTAGTGCTCAACCGCTCCCCTCTTTCTATCCCTGCACTCACTCTTAAAGGGGACATGCTGTTTTCATGCTGTTTTATTTTAATTTTTTTTTTTTTTTTTTTTTTGCTTAATAAGTCCTTGGAGTCCTTTTTTTTTTTTTTTTTTCCCCTCTCAACAGCTTTGGTCTCCCCCCCCCAACCCCAGACTTATCGAATAAAGTCTCCCAGCCAGAGCCTGCCTGTGGCACCCCAGCCTTCCTTCCGCCCAGCCCTCTGCCCCCAACCCCACTCCTGTCCCTCTATCCCACATAAGCCAAACCCTCTGTTCCCCTCTTGGACCCATACCCTCCCCCAGACCCTGCACCCCAATCCCCTGCCCAAGGTCACAACCCAAACCTCTGCACCCCCTCTAGGTCACAACTCAGATCCCTGCACCCCAGTCCAGTGCCCCAGGTCACAACTGACTCTCTTGCCCAAACACCCTCCCAGACCCCATACCTCCTCCTACAGCCAAATCCCTTACCCCAAGCTCTCTTCTGCACCCATCCTCCACCCCAGACCCTACACATCCATTAATATCATGGAAGAGTGTGGCTCTTGATGACTTTTCAAAATCTTGGAGTGACCCCCTTCCCCATCAAAAATTGTTATCCACCCCAATCTAATAAATAGCAGCTGCTTGACTATAATGGGTATGTGCATTACAGGAGTTTAGACTCATAGGTGCCATCTGTGGAAAATGTTAAAGTATGAGCAAGAGCAATCCTGTACCCCAACAATCAAGCATTTGCCAACAGTGTGTATCTGAAAAATGCATAATTTATTTTAATTGATGTACCAAAGAAGGAGGCCAGTGTTATAAAATTTTAAATAAATATGCCAATCTTTTTTTATGTATCACATAACTAACTGGAAGACATGTAGATCCCCACTAAGATGATCTTAAATGATCCATGGATTGACCCTTTGTTGAAAATTTGCAGTAGGATTTTCCCTGTTGTCTAGACATTTACTCGCTGCTGACAGCAGTGCTAAAATTAAATTCCTTGAAAATGTAAAATTCTTTTAACCTGTATAATCATTTGTTCTGCAGAATCTGCTTATGCATGAAATGGGAGGGACACAGCAAGTAATCATTAGAGTTGAGTAGATAGCAGTATGAATACAGTGAAAACCACTTCAGAATTAGTTTCAGTGTATAATAAATCTACTTCTTTGAAGGGGTTTATTGCCCTATTTTATATTAATTTATGAAGATTTTGCATATGGATAAGATTGAATGACCTTTCCACTAGATCTTTTGACAAGACATTAAAGTGAGGCAGTCCTGTTAGAATTATTCAGGATGTTAAAGACAAGTGCCCTTGTTTCTACAAATCATAGATGGAGGTGTATACGTAGAAATGAGGAATGGAGAATTCCACAGAATGCTTTAGTAGTCATTTGCTCTTCTGTCCATGGGAGCTGATGGGAAAGCAATCAAGAATATAAGCATATAATATAGTTGGAAAAAAATAAGCTAAAACCGTTTAAAATGGCCTCTAAGGAGGGATTTAAATTGTCCTAAAGTGTTCTTTTGAGTCACCATTCCATACTTGCCTTTTATTGAAAGTGCCAAAAGTTATGATTCCTTATTGAATTTACTAACAAATGCCTTTTTGTCAGCAAGTTAACCATTTATGTAAAGACTGAAAAGGCATTAATTGATATTGCTCTTTTTGTAAGAAAAAGGAATACAGTATAACGAGGCATTCCAGAGAAGAGAAAGTGCATGTGTGTGTGTGTGTATACACACAACTGCACATTTTTCATACACACTGTGTTCGAAACTTTCATAACCTGCACTACTGCAAATTGTGTCTACTCTAAGAGTTTGGACCAGTGCAGCTACAGCAAGGATCAGAAGCCCAGTGCAGACAAGATCCAAGATTTTTCTACATTTCTCTCCCCGCTTTTTTGGCCTATACAAGATCTGGTCCTTGTTATACATGATTTAATAGAGCTGGTTTTAGGGTTAATAAAAGCAAAGACTAACTTTTGCTGACAGGTCATCATATTAAACTGACTTATGGTACCAGGCAGCAAAACTCTATAGAGCAGGACCAACCACAATAATTTCAGTCATTTTCAACAACTGACCTAAGAGAAAGGAAATTAAAAACTTTGCACTGTTGGCAGCTATTCATTAGCATGTGGCATATAGATCTCTAGTGTCAATTAAAAAGTTAACTGTAAAATGAGACTCTAATTAAAAGCTCTTGTTATTCTTAAACCTCAGTTGTTAAGCATGGGACTTTTTAGTACCCTAAGATTAGCATTAAATGTCCCTCAGGGACTAATCTTCTTAATACCTTACATCCATCATTTACAACAGCTATTGTTTCATTTGAATTAATTAATACCTATGAGCCAAATTCTCTACAAGGTGCTCAGAATTCCCAGCTCCTACTGAAGTCAAAGGGAGCTGAAAGAATTCAAAATCTAGCAGGCATATCCCTTGATTGCACATGATGTGACCTGTGGAAAATGCATGAAGAACTGTCACATTTTTATGTGGCTAACATTTCTTTTTCTTACCAGCCCTTTCCTATTGCCATTTTTAACCTATAGACTGTTTTGAATGCAGTGTGTTTTCTTTTCCAATCTTAGTTTAAGAAAAATAGAAAAAATGAATAATTTGACAGGAAAACAGTTAACAGGAGAGCTCAAGTTTACCTGTGTGATTGTGTTTTTCAAACAAGTTTAATTAGCTGGCTTCTATCATTTGTTTTTAATAAACTCAATGAACACGTTTTTGAAGGAAGCCTTCTTCCATCCTTGCCCCCAGGACATTTTTGTCCAAATTCTCTTTTTACTTAATTAGACTCTTCCTACCATAAAACAAAACTACTATAACACCCTCGTTCTGTTTGTCAATGAGTCTAAACTGGCCTGCTGCCCACTTATTCTAAATTTCTTACATATTTTATTTACTGTAATTTGATGGTTTTATTACTGCTCTTGAAAGAACTCTGAATTGTTTGAGAACCAATTTAGGAGCTTTTTTGCTGATTTATTAAATCTAAAGATAAATAGAAGCTAGTGAACCTGATTCTAAACTCTCTCACAGTGGTTTTACACGAATGCAACATCACTGATTCCAGTGGAATTATTTATTAATTACACCAAAGTTAGACCTAAACTTTTGTGCTGCCCTTTTGAGACTTATCAGTGACTGAGATTTTATAAGTTTGGCCATATCATTATGCCCTAGTTTCTATAATGTGGTACGGCTGTCTTTATTTTTGTGACAGTCATTAGTACATTGCTAAGTCAATGGGAAATGCCTTGGGAAACATACTGAAAATACTGATCTTCAATTGCAAACATAAGAAACGTCTGATGTTATTGTTATGGGAGTGTGAGGATAAATGTCTGTTAAATTTATCTCTTGGCACGGGGCTCTTGCATTTGTTCTATTGCAATATAAAATTTAGGGTTTCAATTTAAAAAACTTAGATGCCCTTCAGCTACAGGAGATTAAAGTGCCATTTTTATGGTATTGCCTGTCTTTTGGGGAGCTAAAAAATAGCACACAAACTCTCAGGAACCTGATTTCTGAGATGACCTCTAGCACCTTCCCCATGGTTAAAGTGATTTATTGACCCTTCTCATATTTAGGGGAAATTCCCAAATGATCATATTAGGAGGAAAGAGTGAATTCTATAATAATGCTTCCTTTTTTCACTTGTTTGTTAAGATTTTGATGTGCACCTACCTGGACAAAAGTGACAATTTGGGTATACTGCAATCTGGCTTGAATTCATAAGTTTGATGTAATGGGATGAGAGAAATTTGTGGCCTAAATTCAATGTGTATCATGGTGGGTTCCTAAAAAACATATTGAGGCACCTAAATATATTTCTAGAAGCCTGAGTGGTAAAATGTTGGCATTTGGTTTTTAATGGGTGTTTGTAATCTGTTGTATGATGGAGGAGAGACTTTGCTTTCTGTAATATCTTTAAGAATGGATTTTAATCTTTTACCAACTAATTTAGATCTTTGGTGGAGTCCAGGCAGGGATGCTGGAACAATTTTTGTAGTTTTTATCCTGTGAGCATAGTTACAAACTTCCCTTTTTTCTCAGGCCATGGGGCTACCTTGGTGCCTTCTCAGCAGTGCTAGGTTTGGTTTGCTTCCTCTCTCTGACTCCTTGATGCTTCTGTGGCAGCAGTGCTGCCTTCATAGCTGGATAACAACGGCCACTCTCTGGCTGCCCAGCTATGAAGGCAGCATCATTGCCAGCAGCAGGGAAGAAGTGAGGCTGGCCATACCATACCATGCCACCCTTACGTCTCTGTAACATTTGACCTTTATGCTGAGAGGAGTGGTTACATGGGGCTATGACAAATTTTGGGGTGGCTACAGCCCCCTTGCAAAACCCATCTATTTCCACCTCTGGTGGGGTCAGTCTGATTTTGTTGGCAGATCGTTATCATACGGTCTAATTATGGCTTCTGAAAAATCATAAGAAACTCTACAATTGAATTAGAGGGTGAGGTTTTTCAAATGTCTGGAATAATGTAAGAACATCTTTTGAGAAGCTTACAAATGTAAAATCTATTTTGCAGTGCCTGATGTACTGAAACTCTATCTATCTATATATCTATTAGTCCTTTGGGCTCCTAATGGAGCATAGGGCCTCCACAATCACTCTCCATCTCTTGCAATCCTTAGCGATAGTCTTGATTTGCTCCCATGTTAAGCCAGCTGCTTTTACTTCATCCAGGCAGCTTCATCACCATGTTTGTTTGGGACGTCCCCTTTTCCTCTTTCCCTTTGGATTCCATTCTAACACTTGTCTTGTGATACATTCCTCACAGTCCTTACGCAGAATGTGGCCTGCCCATAGCCATTTTCTTTTCTTAATCTGGACCTCCATTGGTTTCTGATTTGTTCTGGTCCACAAGGTTTCATTTGGCACTCTATCGTACCACTTTAGCTGGAGAATGTGTCTAAGGCATTTATTGACAAATGTCTGAATTCTTTTAGTGTTGAACCAAATTGCCATACTCCTAATTTAAATTATTTTCTTAAAGAACCCACTAATTTCTTATCAAAGAAATATTTGGGGAAAATGTAGCAGTCCAGAGATACCACTTAGATTCTACGCTATCATCTACATTACAAATTAACTGAGATTAAAGCATTTATCTATCCACATCTCCTCTAGATTCATGTACTGATAATCTCCCAAATGCACACAGAACTATACTTCTTTTAACTTGTAGCTGATTGAACAGAGAGTTGTAAAAGCTTTTTAATTTTGTCCTCACCTCAAAATAGAGATACAACTTGTAGAGCTTCCCCCAAGTAATTATCAACACTAGAATTAATGGGCATATTTAATGTTTCTATTGTTTGCTTTTGAGCTGATCTAAGTCTTGTGACTAAACCCTTAAATGTTTCTAAGGAGAGTCATGTGAACATTAGACACCTCATCAGAGACATGAGGAAAAACCATCATTCACATCTTCTTTTGGCAACACTATTATGTACATCACTTTCCCACAGATTGTGACTTTTAAAAGGAAACTAGACAATTCACTGAAAAACATATTGTGATGGGGCATGACATATCCTTTATGGGAATATGCTTATGAATGGGAATATGACATAACTTGAATATGCTGTATGTGAGATACTTCATGCAGGATATCATGGAAAAGATTAAAAATGAGTAGTCCTATGACAGCTTAGACTAACAAAAATATATAGAATCATGTGGGTAAAACCCACTTCATCAGATAAATTGGACTGGAAATAACAGAATCCAATATACGGCAGTTGTAGGATTGTAGGACCCATCTTAATGAGGCCCATTAAGTGGGCTGAATGTGTCCCACTCATAGCTTTGGATGTGAAAATGCAGATGTTGGATTGGACAGGTTGTAATCTACTGAATATGATTATGCTATCTGTATGTATATATCAGTTCTGTATCTGAAGTTGGGAATATTGACTATAGATTTATTAACCATGTGTTTATGTTGAGAAAAGCCTATTACCAGCCCATCAGGTACAATAATGAAGAAGCCAGATACAGGGTTAATGGCCCATTAGCGAGAGAGACAATGGGTCTTAACCTTCCTGTGGATATGTGGGTCAGTTCATGAAGTATGAGGACAGGGGCCTTGCAGAGACATGTGATCATGTCACTGGATACTAGAATCCTTCTTAAACGCCCCCTCCCCTCCCCCCCCCCCGTACTTAACCATCAGAAGCTGGGGGAAGGGGGGTGGTCAAACTGAAAGAAAAGACTGCCACCTTAGGCAAATCCTATTTTAAGGGTGGAGAGTGAGATCATCTGGCTTGTCAGTTCTCCCTGGCTACCTCACCCAAGATGACTGCTGGAACATCTAAACTGAACTGGGGGGAAAGATTGGGTCCAGGCTGCAAGACTTTCCAGTCTGTGAAAGAAGTATATTAGAACAACTTTGAGGGTGTGCTGGTACATGTAGCTAGTTTCTTTAGTGTATCATGCTTGGTTTGTGTGTTCTGTTTTATTTTGCTTAGTAACCTACACTGGCTCTGAGTGCTCTCTTATGACCCCTTAAATCCTACCTTTTATGATTTTGTTTATTAATTAAGCTAATGTAAATAATTGTTATCTTGGGGGGCAGGACTCTGCACAGCTTTCTCTTTACATTGAGAAAGAGGGCGAATTTAATAAGCTTATGCTGGACAGATCTCTATACAGCATGAGACAGATTTATCTAGGGTTCAGCTCCCAGAAGGGCTGGGTATCTGAGTGCTAGACAAGGGTATCTCACTGTGCCATTTTCAGTTAAGTTCTGTAGCTTTGGGCCATGGCCTAGACGCTTTGTCTGTGATGCAGCAGGCTAGCATGTCTGACTCAACAAGTCAGGGTACTGGGGGCTCACGCTAGCAGGAAAAACAGGATCAATGGGGTTTCAGCACATTGGGTAACAGTCCCAAGAGCGTCCTGACCCATCACACATACCATAAGGAACAATTTGGTACTGGCAAATGGGGAGAGTGGAGTTAAATGACTAAATAGGTGGTGGAACTACAGATGCTGGGGGTATGGCAGCACCCTTGCCTTGAAGTGGTTTCCAGCATATTCAATATTTACAGTTTGGATCTATGACTCAGCACCCCCACTATGCAAATTGTTCCAGGACTTCTGCATTGTGAAGAAGTTATGTCAAAAGACAGTAGCCAGCTGTCTTTTACCCATGTAGTATGTCTTCAGATAGGCAAGGCAAGTTTGAAATGGCAATGACGAGTATGTTCGTTATATGACTCATATGAGGGTTTTTTCAATATTATATACGTTAGATGAAAGTCACATTTTGCCAGCACCTTAGCAGTATATGTAATGCAGTTTCAGAGACATTCAGTCATGTTCTAACAAAATAAATTTATTTTACAACATTACATTCTGCATATAATTTTGCAAAACAGACCTTTATTCTGCAAGCAGAAAAAATGGAGAAGAGCTAAGATATTAAGTTAGAAAAATCATTATTTCAATGTAGTTACTGGTCCTGATGAGTCTTATGAAAATATGGTCTCAATGCAAGCATCTTAAACAGACCCATAACAGGTCACATTATTGTATGAGATTAGGAAGGGTTACCCCTTATAAGCTATTACAGTGTAGGAGTGTCTAAAGAAATCTCCAACATGGTATATGATTGTAAGACCTTGGTACAATGCCATAATGAGCAAATTAAGTTGTTACGGTATATGAGATTACCAATATGCCTTCATTACAAATACTAGCAGACAAAGCCTTGTAGGAGCAAGGAATGGCCATAAGAATACTTGAATTTCAAAATGGAGGGGGAAAAGGATGATAAAGCCTTGACAGTTATACTAATTTTAAAAAGGCAAAGTGTATTGGCTGTGCTGTGAGTGAGTCAAAGGAACACACATGTCATTGCAAGCTGAATTGTATAATGCTTATTTGAGAAATATTATGCCCACTAGATGATAACAAATTGGTAATGGAAAAGGGCTGCAGAGGTATTCAGCATTCCTAACTGCAGAATGGGGACACAGACCACTAAGCCTCCAAATGCTGCTGGGAAGTGGAGATCCTAATGCAGATGTCCACTTGGAACCTCTGTCTAGGGCCTTCAGTGAAGAGCCATTCAGCTTTCTCATTCTTATGATCCAAGGAGATGTGAAAGGTTTATCTATTCCCAGAAGGACCCTTCTCATCACACAGCTTCCCTTGGCACATTCTGTATTGTGGGGTTTTTCCAAGTTTCACATAGTTGGCAGAGTTCAGATTCAGGCCATTGAGTGAAACATATGGCTATCTCTTTCTGTGTAGCAAAAAGAAAAAGACACCCAGTGATAGGGCCATATGCATAGTGAAACAGCATCCTCTCTGATATTTAGAAAATGCATCACTTTCAGAGTAGGCTCTACTAAAATCTAAATAGTGATACTTAGTGATACTTATCACACTAAGTGTGATACTTGATAATGATAGAGCCCTCTTCAATGTAAGATCCTCATTCTTCTTTTCAAACATTACATTAAATTACATGAGTGATTAATAATGGCCTTTGCACATTCGTACACTCTTGCATAGGATGACTTCAAAGCATATTACACATGATAATGAATGAAGCCTCTCCTCACCCCTCTGAAGGAGGGAAATACTATTTTCATTATGCACCTGAGGAAACAGAGGTTAATTGACTTGCCCAGTGTCACCCAGTAAGTCAGTAACAGGGGTGAGAGTAGAACTCTTTGCTCCCATTTTAATACAACTAGACAACGCACCCTCTCTCTCCATATGGCAGTTAATGTTGTTTTCTTTCCAATAAACTGCACTTAACTCAGATATTGCAAGAGCTTAAATAAGTGTTCCTTAAATACCAAAAACTTCAAACTATGGTCTTTTATACAACCAGTCCTACAATCTACAAATGACTATGTATCAAAGTCTTCTATTTATGCTGACACCTCAGAGGGTAGGAGAACATCTAGACGCAAATGAGAAGGTAAAAACATGAGTTTATGGAGCAGAATGGGGTAGCTGTAGCATAGTGAAGAAACCTTTCCTATACCAATGCCCCTATCTAAATACGGCCGTACTTTCAACCAGAGAGAATTCAGACACAAAGAGCCAACTGTGACTTTACATTAGGGAGAGGAGCTCAATTTGCCCTGGCCTTATATGTGAGGCTTTGTCTCCATGGCATTGTTCTTCAGCTTGGGGTCAACTGAGGGGCTCATCAGATCTGAAAATCTGTCTTGTGAAGGAAAGGGAAATGGGCCAGGAGCCAAGGAATGAACATCCTTCCCTCCCCAACAACCTGAACACATTCATTGTGCTGGGTGAGATTCAAAGCTTCATGGTATTAACAGGTTTTTTCTTTCAGACAGGTCAGCAAGCAAGACATCTAGCTGTCTCTTTCTGCACAGTGAATAGAAGAGCGAATATGACAGCTACTTTTGGGGGGGCAGTGTTTCCTAAGGAGCAGAGCACCAGACTGAGACTCAGGAGAGCTCTGTTCCAGTCGTGGCTCTGTCACTGGCCTGTTGGGTGACCTCATTTGATCTCTCTGTGCCTACATTTCTCTTTCTGTAAAATGGAACTAATGATACCGATATTCTCTGCAAAGGCTTTAAGAGCTACTGGTGACAAGCACTATATAAATAAGAGCTAAGTGATATTATTATTAGTCCAGAATACAAATCAAGCCTGGGACTCCCAAGTCTCAAGCAGAATCCCCCTCCATGCTGTGACAAAGTAATTCTTCCTATCCTCCTTTAACAGGGGTATCAGGAACTCTGAGGACAAGCCTGCCCACCTGGCTTCTATAAATGCAGAGCTGCAGCTGTCCCTGTCTGGGGGTTGGGCTGAACTCCCAGACCTGGCATGAGCCAGGCTGCTAAAAAATTTACTGGGGGATGCATGTAGTCTATACCATTAACCTATAAGCTTTTGCTTGTTGGTTGCTTGTAAGAGTTGATCTTTCCTCGAGGGTTTGCATGCTGAAGAGCAGCAGCATCTGGGCAGGAACCCAAATCTGAAGGCAGCACCACTGCCAGCAGTGCAGATATAAAGGTGGCCCAGTACAGCACAGGTGTTGCCTACTGATAAGCAAAGATCATTTTCTTCTACAGGTTTTGTTTTCATGGATGGGAGTAAGAATATGTGGTTGCTATGACAGATTGTCACTCTTCAGTTTCTTCACAGTTAAATTATAGGGGGAAAGGTTCTGTGGCCTCTGCAAGTACTTGGTTGTGACAGATGGTCTCTCTTCAGAGGTGGTCACGAAGGCAGGTTTAACTAGTTTATTGTCCCAGACATGGAGTCTGGTGGAGGAGCACTGCAAAACCCCATTTCTGTTATGTGGAAACTGCATCACAGAATAACAAGGATCTTTTTCAAGCACTGTTACCCAAAGTGGTTATTGAATGCCACAGGTGTCATGGAGATGGATGTTGGCACAACAGGAGTCTTTCATGGAAACTGATGAATTTTGGTGTCCAGAACTCAGTTTTGTCGGGGGGGATAATAGAGTGTAAAAGTCTACTCACAATCAGGGCAGTGAAGGGATAATAGCAAACCAGTTTGCCACACAGCACCAGCCAGCGTGAAGGGAGACTTGTCCAGGTGTAGTTAATAATCATCAGGTGGGAACAAGAAAGGTTAACCAGGCCTGCATGCCTCCCTAGAGAGAGCTTGGTTTGCAAGCATGGAGACAATTAGGACATGTCTACACTGGAGAGTTATTTCGAAATAACAAGGCGAGCGTCCATGCTATCAAGCCAGTTATTTCGAAATAATAACTCCTGCTTGTGAAGAGGAATAAGCTTATTTCAGAATAACCTGGTAGTGTCGATGTAGCCTCACCTAGCAAGATAGAGTCCTTCCTCCAGAGACACTAAGCTCATTTCTCAACACAGTTAAGCATTCTACAAATGGGAGACCTGTACCAGAAGATCCTAAGTTAAGGAACAGCATTGACATAGAGGATAACATCTTGGCTCCATTGACGTCAATGGCAAAACTCACCTACCCTGTGTGGGGTAAAGCTAATTCTCTAGGATGAAAGGGAAGACCTAAATGTGAGCCAGTTGTTTTTCTGCTGTGGAACAGACTCTGTCCTATACCCATCTTTGTCTTATGTCTTTACTTTGATTAATGATAGGGGGCTTAGTCCCAACATTACCTGGAAGCTTGTTTTTTGGCCTAGCTATAACCAATGAGCACCCTAGTGTCATGGCACACAGAAAAAGAGCAAACCCAATCAAAACCTCCCTATACCCTACTTCTCATGCAAAATGATGTCAGCAGCAAGGCTGTGATAATAAGTGCATAAAGTTTTTCTGATATGGTTCCTTTACTAGGGGTTTTTCTTCTGAAGGAGAAAACTGGGTCCTCAATTCCTAGGCATGTGAAGACACTCTGAGCTGCACTGGACACAGCTGGGATGCAGCTCAGAATCTGGGTCCAGATCCCATAACCCCACTTTGCATTCATTAAAACAGGGTTGGGGAACCCAAGGCCCAGGGGCTGCATCCGGCTCCCAGCTTGCCTGGATCTGGTCCCTGGGGCTCAGGACTCCTTCCCCTCCCCCCCCCGGCCAACCCCGCATGGAGCTGGAGCACACAAAATCTACTAGTCTGCCCCCCTCCCCCTCCCAGGCTCTGGTGTGCAAGGGGAATATGGAGAGTATTTTTCTCCTTCTCAGTCAGGGGCCACATCGGGGGATGGGGGTGGAATTTTGCTTCTCACTTGTGTGGCTCCTGACTGATTTTTTTTCTGTGGGTCAGCAGCCCCCAACCCTACATTAAAATATGTAAGACCTAATCTGTCTGTTTTAAATAAATTCTCTCCTCTCCCACACACCAGTTCACAAGGGAACCAGGTATTTCATATCTGGCTCAGCAACCTAAAGCTAATATGATGTTATTTTGTTAGGCACCTAAAATTATTTTACTATAATTTTTTTTTAACTGCCAAGTTTTTCTGTAGTGCGATACAACTATTAAAACAAGTACAGCACAGCGCTTTTAATATGGTTCTGCTGCTTTCTCTTCCACCTAAACAAACCTGGGTCATGTTATGTTAGTTTTATGGGTTTTTAATCATTCAATATAAATTAGAATTGGAAACCAAGCAGGTTTTTTACTTGTAAAGCAAAGGAAGAAAGAAGAACTTGCAATGCAGTTTGTTGTTATAAATTATTAAATCAAAAGCAAAAGAAGGAAAATAAGCCTTAATATAATAATTTGGTGGCAATGCAATTTCCGCATTAATTTATGTTATAGAAATTGAGTCATAGAACCCTTTTTTTACTTAAGTGTAATTGAATTGCTTACAAAAATACAAATAAATTGGGAGATTTGATGTATCAAATATATTTGGCTCTGTATCAAAAAGTTAACCTTGCCCCAATTTGCTAATTTTTCCTAGCTTGTGATTTGTTTCTAGACACTATCTGTGGAAGCCTTAATCTCTCTGGATGTCTTCATCACTTCACTGGCTAAGAAATTATTTGATCTCTGTTTTTTGATGACATATTAGGTACAGCAGTCTTCTATATTCATGAATGTCTGCCAGAGAGAGCTTTTATTTTGCCATTTTTTATTATTTTTTCTTATCTAACTTGACACACACAGCTAACACTGTGGTATAAATTGGAGAAATAGTCTAGCACTTTTGGAAGTAAGAACAGCCCAGTCTAGCTATATTTAATGTGAAATATAGACTCTGAACATAGATGATGCATTATTTAACACGATACATTTTATAATGCATATTTATTCTTGTAGTTATAGAAGTAGTATAAAAAAATTAAGAAATTTTAGTCACAATTAAAAAATAATAACAAATAATGGTCCAATCTGCAATATTCTAAATTTCATCAAGACATACCCACCTCCCAAAATAGGGGGAGAGAGGATATTTTCCAGAATTTTGGGTTGATCTAAGAAGTTTGCAGAAATTTGGCTCTCTTCTGGCCACTCTGTAGTTTATAGCCATGTCATATGTGGACATAACAGACCATTTTAGTAACTGTAATTAATATTAAATAATAAACACTTTTTAGCTGAACTATGCCAACTCCTAAAATACAGTAAATAACTTTTGTCCTCCAAATTTCACAACCTAAATATGACACATCATAAAATCAGACTGAAGCCCATCAATATCATAAACTGACCAATATATATTGCAGCACATTGCTCAAAAGTTTACAACACTATGGTATACCAAAGTGAATTAAAAGACATCTAACATCCTCAGTTGGTAGGCTTTCTCAGGCCATATCTACACTTACCAGTAGATTGGCGCTATTGCAATTGATGTAGCAGATGTCAATATAGTAGGTCTGGTGCAGACACACTAAATTGGTGGGACAGTGTTCTCCCATCATTTTTTATGCTCCACCTCCTTGAGAAGAATCAAGGCCTGGGGTAGACACTCTAGTCAGTTGATCTAAGCTAAAATTTCTTATATATTATTCACATAACTGGAGTAGCATAACTTGGGTCACCTTGCCATGGTAATGTAGACCACCCCCACTATGCAAGGTAACAGCTATGTCTTGCCACAAATGCTATACTTTTCACAATTCTGAAAGAGCTGCCAAATCTCAACACAAATTAAATGGAATTTGAATACACTTTCTAGTGAAGTGCACTCAAATTCCACATCACAAAACCAACACCACAACTCAGAAAAGAGGCCAAGAATTGAAAGGCTACAAAAACTAAAGTGATGTTCAATCCAGGTCAGGACAGAAAGAAACCCATTACTGGAGCAGTGTGCACTGCTGTTGCTTATGTTGTACTTCTGATGGCTTGATTTTATGTCCGCTCCAGGTTCTCTGCACCGCTAAACCATACACCCAGGAGATCAGTTCCACCTTACAATTTCCACCGTATTGAGGTAACCGTGGATAGTCAGGGCTGCTCACTCCACTGATGCAGGAACATGAACAAGGGAAAGGGAGACAGATAGAATGTCCCTATGTCCTGACAGTGTCCCAGGGCACTGCAGAGTTAGCTCAAGTTATCACCAATTGAGTTAACTTCTCTTGAGTTAGCCTAGCTCAGGTGAGAGCAATGCACTGGAAATCTGCACTTGAGAACATAACATGGTTGGATTAGCAGCACGGAGAAGTTGCATTCTCTCTGTATTACTAACTCAAGGATCAGTAGCACTCAGACTTCTACCCACATTCCCTAATGGGTCAGCTTAATGCCAGCTAGAGACTTTTGTGTGTAGACACTTGGCACGTTGCTACAATACTAAAGTTATAGCTAACACTGTAGTGAAGAAAAGCCCACCTTTATGTTAACATTTTCCTAATACAAACAGAAGTATCCAAAAAGAGTCTCAAATCATAAAAGTATCTCTAGAGCTATATAATCTTATAGGGAGTTAGTATCCACTAAGAAGTCCTTTGGGATGTGTGAACTTTGAAGGAAAGAGAAACAATAAGCTCTCCAGACACCTTGATTACTACTTTTTTATGAAAACTCATTATTTTCAAGTTTAAATGCCCATTTTAACATTGCACAATTATGTTGTACCTTTGGACAAGTTATACTTTATATCTGCTTTATTAAATAGATTTTAGATACATTATTAGGATACAAATTTATAATAATTTTCAGGAAGAATTCTTGGACCCAAGAATTGGAAACAGTTTCAAATCAGGCATGTTACATTGTGTTTTCTAGGTTTGTTTACATGACATAATATTGCTTGTGATATTCTCGCCTTCAATAAAAGGAAATACCAAGACAGGCTTGATAAGAATGGCCCTGAAAGATATAGGCTCTTGAACTCACAGCATGCCACCACAGAGCCGACAAACCAGACAAGGTTTTGGCAGCTAGGAAAGCTGCATGTCTTCAAGCAAAAGAGATTCTTCAAACCAGACCATTCTGCAAATGAGGTGGGAGGAAAGCAGCAGTTATAACTGGCAGCAGATTGCAAAGACACCAAAGATTTTTTTGCTAGCTTTCAGGCTGTGAATGGCCTCAGGTGCAGAGAATCATATCTATATGCACACTGGGTGTCAATCAACTTCTAACTGAGCAAAAGGAAATGCAGGTTGAGCCCCACTAGTCCTGCAGCCTTGGAACCTGACCAGTGCCAGAGAATTTGCTGAACCACACAAAGTCAATATTGACTAGCAGCACAATCAATCCTTCCACTGCTTACTGGGCTCTTAGAAGACATTTAGGGGTTAATTAGAGATAAATAACTGCACTGAACACTCAGACAGGACTCGCGGCTGTAAACAAATTTTATGGGACTGTGGAAAACTTGGCCTCACCCATGATAAGTGGACATCCAGCTAACAAAAATCATGCCGGACCACAGATGTTGTAGAATGACGGACTATAGAGGTTCAACCTGTACTTGGCCAATTATGGAACATTTCAGTTTGGTTCTTAATCACCCTTCCAACATATCCAAGGAAGCAATTAATGTTTTTCCAAACACCAATTAAAATAATTACACTAGCCCTCCCACGCCTTATATAAGTTCATAAGCATAATCAAGCAGATGTCCCAAAGGAAAGCACTTGGAGCAAAAGCATTCCACCAGAGATCAATAAGCAGAGGGGTTATCATGCTGCAGGGCAGCTCACATTGGTTCTTTCACATTCTCTGGGAGCAAGAGTTAATTCCACAGTATTTCAAGAGTGCCAACAATGTCCAACTCTATCAGAGCAAAGCTGAAAGTACAAACTGGGCATCATCCGGGCATTTCCCTACTCTTTGTGCTGGGAAAATTCTTTCACGGGTCTTGTTGAATAGACATAGCACCTACCTTGTGGAAAACATCCTCCCTTCTTATCCTCTTCTTGTTCTTCCCAGTCTCAATGTGAATTTCAGTCTGGAAGAGGCAGTATACACATGATCTTCACAGCACTCCAACTTAAGGAAAAAATGCTGAGACTAAAATTCTGGTCTTTATATAATGATCATGAACTTCACTAAAACTTTTGATTCTGTAATGGGGACTCTGGAAACTTTTGTCCATCTTTGCATGTCCAGTCCTTCTAGGATTGGATAATGGGCAGAGCATTGGAAAATGGTAATATGTAGGACTCCTTCACAGTCAATGGCACCAAATCAAGTTGCATGCTGACTCCCAAGGTCTTTTCTATCTTTTTTTCAGATATCCTTATGGATGCATTTCATGACATTGACAAAGGAGTATTTATCCACTTCGGCACTGATGGGAAATTGTTCAATATGCAACACTTCCATGCTCGCATGTAAGTGGCAGATTTACTCATTAAGGAGGTTTTATTTGCTGATGACTCTGCACTGGTAGCTCACTTGATTGATGACATTCAATTTATAACTGTTCCCCTCACTTGTGCAGTCAATCATTTTGGTTTCACAGACAACGTAAAGAAAACTGAAACACTGTACCATCCAGTGCTGTGGCATGCATGTCTACTCAATGATTAAGATCAATGAGACTCTTCTCAAGTCTGAAAAGAAGTTTTGCTGCCTGGGGAGTATTCTGTCACAGAATGCTAGAAATGATAGTAAGATTATCCATTGTGTAGCCAAGGCCAGCTCTGTATTTGGAATGTTATCACATTGCCTATGGAAGGGGTAAGTCATGCTTACAATGCTTCTATATGATAGTGAGACATGGACACCCTCTCACTGGCATATCAGTAAATGTTATCTGTTCTGTATGTGCTTTCTTTGGTTGGCTTGAAGCATCTTCTGTTGGGACAAAAGTCCCAATATCAAAATCTTTAATCTTTGTTAGATGTCTGGCATTCAAAGCATGCTCATGAAAGCTTAGCTGCACTGGTCTGGGCATCAGCTAACATGAGGCATCTGTGCCTGTGGTGGCCAGTACAAAAGATACAGACACACTGAAGTCAAACTTAACATGACAGAGCAATGTGTCAGACAGCCCGGTTCCTACTACATTTAAACTGCAGAAGCACAGCACTAGGTCCTGGATCTGGCACAAGTCAGGACTGAGTAAGCCCAGCTCAGTCCTGGCTCGTGCTGGGTTCAGGAGCTACTCTTGCTTTGCCTCTGCAGTTTAAATGTAGTTGGAGCTGGGCGCCCAGCCCTTACTACATATAAAAATACAGAGCTGCAGTGGGGGTAGTTCCAGGTCCAGCTCACGCCGGGTCCAGCAGCCCTTGTACATGGGGGATCCCAGTGGGGAGTAAGGATGTTAAATTTAGATTAATCAACTAATCAAATTGTCAATGTAATTTTCATCGACTATTCGATTGGTCGATAAGGGCACCTCCACCTTTGAAATGTAGCAAGATCCCTGATGGCTCTTGCTGCATTTCAAAGGTGGAAGCACTGACAGGACCACGGGGCCTGCTCTTGCTACATTCCAAAGGCGGAAGCGCCACCAGTTCCTCGCTGTGCCCCTGCCCCTTTTCCCCAGGGAGACGGTGCTGGAGGAACCAGGTTTTAAGCCAGCTCCCCCCAGCACTGGATCCTGCTGCCCCTCCATTGAGGCCTCTTTCTGATAGAAGCAGCAAGGGGGGGAAGCAACTAGTCGAGTCACTAGTTGACTGGTCACTTACATCCCTGGCGGGGAGCTGCCCCCTGTTCCCCCGTGGACAGGGGTTGCTACGAGAACAGCCTCTGCCCGCAGCCAGCCCAGGCTGCCGCAGATAGGAACTGCTGCTGGAGCAGCCTCTGTTCGTGGCAGCTGGGGCTGGCTGTGAACAGACACTGCTTTGCAGCAGCCTTCCCTGCACCACCACCACCACCACCCCCCACTGCCTCTGATAGAGGCAGCAGCGTGGTGGGGGGAGGGCAGGCGGCACTGCGAATCTGGTGCTGGGGGGAACCAGCTTTTAAGGCAGCTCCTCCCAGCACCGGCTCCGGCTCTCCCCTTCTTCCGCCCCACTTGCTGCCTCTGGTACAGAGGAAGCAGGGTAGGGAAGCAAGTAGTCAGTAGTTGACTCGACAACCCGATAAGCCTTGACTTACTGGATAGTTGACTACTCCACTACTCGCTTACATCCCTAATAACAACTAAAGAAAACCATGGTAAAAACAGCTCTTCTGTGCAGATCAGAGACATAGGCAACTAAAGAGAGGCGCTTGAAAAGACTTGAAGCCATGGAAATGTGATGTTTGAGGGCAATGAGGGTACGTTTAGGTGGCTGGTGGTAGCAACATCCCAACCCATCACACTGGGCTCACAGAGTTTATGCAAGCTCTCTAAAAATAGCTGTGTGGACAGTTGCAACTTGGTCTGGAGATTGTGAGGGGTGGACTCCAGAGCCTGAGTTCTAGCCTAACCTGCAGTTTAAAATGCTGTCTACACAGCTATTTTCAGAGTGTTTGAGGGAGCCCCAAAAGCCCAAGTATGTCGGCCAAGGATTGTTATTACATGTTGAACCTCCCTTGTCCAGCACCCTCAGGATCTGACTGGCCCCAGATGAGGGATTTTGCTAGACCAGGAGAGGTCATTTCTGGCCCCCCTGCTGCCACCCCCACCCCCTGCCCTGCTCCCCACACCAAGCTCTCCTCACTCGCTCACCCCTCCCCAGCCTAACTGAGCTGTGTGTTGGTTCCCAGCTCCCTCCCCCAGCCTAGCTGAGTCACATGCCACCCCCTTGCCCTGCATCGTTCCAGACTCCCAGCCCCAGCCCCCCTCCCAATTCCTGCAGCACACCAGGACTCTCTAAATAAATAGATTTGGATGTTGCCAGACCAGAGAGTTCTGGTTTATAGAGGTGCAACCTGTAATTGTGATTTTTTAAAAAATTATTAATCATATCAAACTGGAGATAGCAAGGCCTTGATGTAACAAATAATTGAAAACTTTGGATAATTATTAGGTACACAAACAGTGTTAAAACAAAATAATAATGTCCATATTGAGTCTCACAATATGAGCAAACAATCTCTCACTTTTATGGGTTCCAGACATATTGGGTTTTCTCATTTAGTGTATTTCAAAATTACTATAGTTTCTCATAGCCTGATGTCCTGATGCAGTAAACATCTCTTGTTATATGTTCAGTAGCCTCAGGTATCTATGATTTCAAAGGAAGTGGAGGGAGCTAAGCATCTTGCAGTACTAGTCCTTTTAAACTCACCAGCAGGTAACCAATAAATTATCAACTCAAAATTGATATGCTGATATGCACAAAGAACAGGATTGGACACATTTGATGATGCTTGTATTGCACTGTACCATACCTTGAATTATATGTCATATAATCCTTAAATTTGTCAGGCATTCCCTATATTGAGCCTACTGTAGGGAAACTTAGTGGAATGATTATTAATTTTACTATTTATTTTAGAAATATGCATTTGTTTGTCTATCTGTGAGTCTATTCAAGAACTCCTCCTAAACGGTAAGAGCTAGGACTACCAACTTTTGCGTACAGCTTCCTCTTATCATAACTTAAAGCTAGGACAGGGTTTGGTTGTGACAGGATAATGGGTTGTGCCTGGAATTTGATTGTTTGTCATGAAATGGGAGGGGTCTGGTGAGAGGAAGTTATACTGCAGAATGACCACAGGGGAAGCAGCAAGGGATCAGTACAGCTGATCAGTACATCATTGAATCAGCAAGAGGTACAAGTGGAGAAAGGGACAGCTATCTACTCTGTATTCCAGAGAATTTGTGTCTGTCTGTGTTTCTGTCTCCCAGCGGGGGGACACACATCCTTCCCCTGACTATACCCGCTGCAGCTGTAGCGGCCATGGACAGGCATTTCTCACCTGTCCCCAAGTTACTGCAGTGAGAGAGGGCTGAGGTAATCTTCTCTCCCCAAGCAGCCTGCATACTGAACTCCTCATCCCCACACCCACCCCAAAACAATGATTTAAATGAAGAAAAACAAAATGTATTTGAGTTGTTAAGGACCCAAATAACACCAGGTAAATCTTCTAGTGCAAAATAATCTCTCACATTCAAAATAAATATTCCCCAAATATCCTGCAAAGACCGTCATAAACACTATTGTTTAATATTGAGATGTTCAAGAGATCTATAAATAAAATTCAGGTGCTCTTTTGTGCAATATTTTTGTAAACTATACTGAAATTATCCTATTTAAATTCAATAACTACTACAGAACATTTTACTCCAAAGATATTTTTTTCTTTCTTTGTTTCACATATTTAAATATTAATACATTGTTACAATTGTGCAATCAAGTTGTCAACACCGTACTTTACAGATAGATAGGTTTCTTATGTGAAAAATTAATATGGAAGATCATTTTTTATAGGTGGCAAGAGACAGGTCAGTAGCATGTATTGTATGTTTCTATCAAGCCCTCAGTCATCTGTGAGTTGCCTCTGAGTTCTTTGAGATACTCTTTTCATACTGTGTCAAGTAGTTAGTAACTTCTTTGCATATTTGTGATAGGATTGAGTTTGGATATGCAATCATGTGAAACATATTTTCTGCTTGCCTGGTTTCATCTGATTATTTTTAATAAGCCTTGACACACACATTATTAGCACCAACATTTGAAATCCTCAGACTGATGTTAGAAAAATATCTGTCTTCATGGACTTGAATCCTAGTTTTTTTATTTTTAAATCAAACATTATTTAATAATGATGATTCTATATAGTACAAATAATTATCGACAGACTTCCCTTTTAAGGGATCTGATGGGAAAGAGTAGGCTGGACACTAGTAATTAAAAACAGACAAGGCCTGATTCTTCTCTGGTTTGCATCTGCCATGATATTTATAACTGTGCAGAATGTAAGCATGCTCACCATTGCATTTTGCATAGATGGAAATGAATAAATAACCAAGTTGCAAGAGGGGGTCGGCTTATATAAAGGCCGCATAGTACACTGCAAGCTGGAGAGCAAATCCACAGCACTCTGACCTGCAGCACACTGGGTACTTTTCTCTAAACAGCAGTGTGTCATAGCACAGCGGCAGGATACACATGGTCATGCCATGTGATGGCAGGCTGGCGTGCTGCAGATTTACAACCCAGCTTGTCACTCACTAAATCACTCTACAGACAAGCCCTCAGGCATCTAGCTTTCCTAAGAAAATGAAAGTATAAAATAGGAAGAATTTTGTAATCTTCAGTACTGATTTTTTGTATGGGAAGGGAAATCCTTTAAAACTTTTTTCTCTGTGCATCAGTTATACTGAATAATGATGTCATTGTAACCATTCCTCTTAATAATAATATAGAACAATCCTTTTAACCAGGACATGATGTATGGGAAATACAAATTCTGAGGTCAGTCTTGTCACTGTCTCAAGCCTGAAAACTGCTATATCAAACTGATACTACCTTGCTGCATGCCCTGATTCTGTTACTGTTGGACACCTGGTCAGCTGGCATGTATCCTATTCAAATGGAAAATCATGTGACCTTTTATGGTTTTCATTTTTCTTGTGTAATTCCTGTAGTTAAGTTTCTTCATAGGCGCCCTCTTTCTCTTTGTATACCATTTAGGGTTCTTACACAGAATCTGGGCATTTAGGATCTGATTCTGCTAAGTGTTGAATGCCTGCTGAAGTTGCCTTTGGACATCATAAGGTCGTTCTGTCCTGTTTGCCATTTTACCTGTGTACTTTGGTTTCTGTATATAGATCCAATCTGAATTTTTGTTCAATTTCTGGTTAGCCTTTAATGTCAGCACCTTTGCCAAATCTGCGAGAATTTTTGAATTGAAGTGGAAATATTTACAAGAATTGCATCACTTACTATCTAAACAAAAAGGTGGTAAGGATGTTAGCATCTTGTATCATCAAAAGCAATCCTACAGGTCTTCCATCTATGAAACTGCAGGCTTGAAGTGTAGGTAGGTCCTTTTCCTTCATGTCATGTTTTGTAGAGCACTTTGATGACTATGAAAAGTAAATTTTAAAATTCATAATTTGCAATAAAGTACTTAGATTTCCTCATGTGAGCACTGAGTGCTGTTTTTGCATACCTTATTTAAATATAGGGAAATTCTATTTATTCATTACCACATCTAGACAATACATTGGCTCTAAGAAAGAAATAATAATTCTGGTGTCATCCAACATTTTTAAAAAATCCAGACATGTTTATGCAGACAGAAGAAAGAATAATATTTTTTAGAAATTAAGGAAGCAGAGAGATTTATTAATGCAAATACCTATGCTGTAATTTTCTTTGCTTCTTTTAATGACTCAAAATGACAACTATATAGAATATATTGGCAGTATTTTATGTCATTGTAAAAAAAAACCCCAATGCATTACATTCTCAGTTATTAACTTTTGCTGGGATTAATTTTGCTCCAATTAATTACATTAATTAAAAGTTTAAGGGGATTGTTTGTTAGACTTTATTAAACAGCCTTATGGGAATTCACAACTAGAATTAAATTAATTACAGTGGCAGTTAAAATCTTCATTCTGGTTGTTCTTTTCCCACAGCCAGTGCCATCTTTGGCCAGCATCATTATTTCTTACAGTAGGTGGACCAATGAAAAAGAGTAGCCTCTGTTGCTGAGTGTGTCCCATATGTGCTATGTGGTTGCAGTGCTAATTGACATTAGTGGAAATAAATCATTCACCACCTTACAGAAACGGTGAGGAGTCCTGTGGCACCTTATAGACTAACTGAAGTGTTGGAGCATAAGCTTTCGTGGGCAAAGACCCACTTCGTCAGATGCATGTAGTGGAAATTTCCAGAGGCAGGTATAAATATGTAGATCACTAATGATGCGTTGGAAAGGTTTTAGCTGAGGACTGTAGGTGATGGCCAGTGGTGTTCTGTTGCTTTCTTTCTTGGGCTTGTCCCGTAGCAGGAGGCTTCTGGGTACACGTCTGGCTCTGTCAATCTGTCTCCTCACTTCCTCGTGTGGGTATCGTAGTTTACAGAATGCTTGTTGAAGATCTTGTAGGTGTAGGTCTCTGTCTGAGGAGTTGGAGCATATGCGGTTGTACCTCAGTGCTTGGCTGTAAACAATGGATCGTGTGGTGTGTCCGGGATGGAAGCTGGAGGCATGCAGGTAAGCATAGCAGTCGGTAGGCTTTCGGTATAGGGTGGTGTTTATGTGACCGTCACTTATTTGCACCGTGGTGTCCAGGAAATGGACCTCCCATGTAGACTGGTCCATGCTGAGGTTGATGGTGGGGTGGAAGCTGTTGAAATCGTGGTGAAATTCTTCCAGAATCTCCTTCCCATGGGTCCAGATGATGAAGATGTCATCGATGTAGCGTAGGTAGAGAAGGGGCGTAAGTGGACGAGAGCTGAGGAAGCGTTGTTCCAGGTCAGCCATAAAAATGTTGGCGTATTGTGGGGCCATGCGGGTGCCCATAGCAGTGCCACTGGTCTGGAGGTATATATTGTCACCAAATCTGAAATGGTTGTGTGTGAGGATAAATTCGCAGAGTTCAGCCACCAGTTGTGCTGTGGCATCATCAGGAATACTGTTCCTGACAGCTTGTATTCCATCTGCACGTGGGATGTTTGTGTAGAGAACCTCCACATCCATGGTGGCTAGGATGGTGTTTTCTGGAAGATCACCAATGCATTGTAGTTTTCTCAGGAAATCAGTAGTGTCACGGAGGTAACTGGGAGTGCTGGTGGCGTAGGGTCTGAGTAGAGAGTCCACATAGCCAGACAGTCCTTCAGTGAGAGTGCCAATGCCCGATCTACAACCCATCCTGGACAATGATCCCTCGCTTTCACAGGCCTTGGGAGGCAGGCCAGTCCTTGCCCACAGACAACCCGCCAACCTGAAGCATATTCTCACCAGCAACTACACACCGC
The DNA here is from genome assembly GCA_019425775.1 of Rafetus swinhoei. Lineage (NCBI taxonomy): Eukaryota > Metazoa > Chordata > Testudines > Trionychidae > Rafetus > Rafetus swinhoei. Next base: position 30,290,230 of record CM033447.1, on the reverse strand, counting down.
ACCATAATAACTCTAACTCAGGAACCAATCCATGCAACAAACCTCGGTGCCAACTCTGCCCACATATATACACCAGCAACACCATCACAGGACCTAACCAGATCAGCCATACTGTCACTGGTTCATTCTCCTGCACATCTACTAACGTAATATATGCCATCATGTGCTAACAATTCCCCACTGCTATATACATCGGCCAAACTGGACAGTCCCTACGTAAAAGAATCAATGGACACAAATCAGTTATTAGGAATGGCAACATACAAAACCTGTAGGGGAACACTTCAATCTCCTGGACACACAATTGCAGATCTAAAGGTAGCCATCCTGCAGCAAAAACTTCAGGACCAGACTTCAAAGAGAAACTGCTGAGCTACAGTTCATCTTCAAGTTTGACACAATCAACCCAGGATTAAACAAAGACTGTGAATGGCTAGCTAACTACAAAAGCAGCTTCTCCTCTCTTGGAATTCACACCTCCAGATCAGCTAGTAGAAGTGGGCCTCATCCTCCCTGATTGGATCCACCTCGTCATCTCCAGCCTGATTCTGGCCTGCATATTTATACCTGCCTCTGGAAATTTCCACTACATGCATCTGACGAAGTGGGTCTTTGCCCACGAAAGCTTATGCTCCAACACTTCGGTTAGTCTATAAGGTGCCACAGGACTCCTCGCCGCTTTTGCAGATTCAGACTAACACGGATACCCCTCTGATACTTGACACCTTACAGAAAGTTACACGCTAGTGAAGACTTAGGAACTGACCCTGCTCTGACCCTATATAATTCAAATTCTGGCTCTATTATAGAGTGGTACTGTATAACCATTGTGGAGATTCATGTAAAAATGAGTCTTTCTACCTGACAGCACCCCAAAATCTATGTGGAATCTGAAAGCTAAGATGGATTCTTTACTTCTCATGCATCTTCACCAGTAATGTTCTGCAGGTCAAATGTTGCACTCATTGACAGATGTGAAACCTCATTGCTTTCACTAGGTTTTCACGCTTAGAGCTGATTAGAACTTAGACCACGATCTAGCAAACTGCTCCATATGGACCCACATGGAGAAGTCTGAAGAATAAGGGTCTTATTAAATAGGGCTTTTTTATGAGGCACAGGAAAGAATAGAATCCAGCTGGCTCACTCTTAGCTCTGCTGGCTCTGTAATGATAAACAAGGGCAAAAAGTGATAAGAGCTTAGTTTAATCACTACATTTACTAGAATCATGGATCTGATCTGGTGAGTAAGAAAGTGCCATTTTACAGTGTAGAACTGGACTGACGTTTATAATTCCTTCCAGTTTAGTATAAACTATGAATTTAATAAAATATCCTATTTACCTTTTCCTTTAGATAATTAAGGAAGATCTGATCAAGCATAACAGCAAGCAGCTGCTTTATAAGAGATAATTGTCTGAGCTCAGTCTTGCCAACTATCAGGATTTTATCATGAGTTCATGGTGTTTTTCTTCAAGCCCCAGCTCTGGAGGGTAAAAGTAAGTTTCTAGCTTTCATAGTTACAGAGATAAATTTGAAAATGTGAACTTTAAAGGATCAAAAACCTGATGGCAAATAAAAAGAATAAAAAAAAATCTATTATTTTGAAAAGATCATTTGGGAGGAGATTGGGAAAGGGGGCTGATTTATGATATCTAACTGTTTTGCTTTGGTAATAGTGCAAATCTTTCCTTATTTTTTCTTGTTAAAGATACATTTAGAAATTCTGATCAAATAGTAATAACATTGTTCAGTTAGTGAACATGATTTTCCTTGTATTTATGAATCCGGAGTAATTCCAATAAAGTCAGTGAAGTTATTTAAAAGAATACACCCATCTACACCTGAATGCATTTAAATATCTTTCAAAATTTGGCCCTAAATGCCCAATGTGGTAATGATCTTTGTGGAATGGATCCCCTACACCTGAGTTTATTGCAAGATTGGGGCCTAATGAGAGGCAAAAAAGAAGCAACAATTCTAGCTCATTTATTGATGAACCTGCCTTCTACCTGCTGCTTCTATTGCCTATGATATATTTGTAAAAGCCCATCTTTATTTCCTTTAGCTAATATTAACTCCGTTTTAGTTTTTGCTGTCATTCTCCAAATGTGTGTGTGTGTGTGTGTGTGTGTGTGCACGTGCACGTGCACACACACACATGCCCGCCTGCCTGCCTATGTGCCTATATGTGTTTAAGTTTCCAGTTCCTCCAATCCTACTTTTTTCCTTTACAGTAGTGATGGGGGGACTTGATTTTTGTTTTATCTTCAAATTTATACACTCAGGTGTCTGGCACATTTTTGATTATTTTATTTTAAGTGAAGAACATACTTGCCATACAGGCTTTCTCAAGTTTTGACAGTCCATAAATTAATGTGTCAAATGAGCTGCATTGAAAGGAGTATTAGTAAAACAGCTGTCATTTTCTTGTTGTTACTCTCGAAGAGGTGACATTATGCTCTATTCATTCATATTATTCATGACCTTGGGCAGCACTGTAAGTTTCCTTCACTGACACGTATGTAAATGTGTGTGACTCTTGTCTCTATTAATGGCATTCTGAAGTGTTTTACTTTACATTTAGCATTGCTGCAACTATCTAATGATGTGTAAAAGGCCAAAACTCTACTAGAGGGTAATAAATAAAAAGCAGATTATAACAATTTACATTTACATAATGCTTTTCATCCTAGAGAATCCCAAAGTATTTTATAAGCTGCGTAGATACAAGAGTCACTGACTCACCTGTTGGAAGTGCAGGCATTTTAAATATGCATTACAGATATCCAAACCACAACTCCATGTAGTAGAGAGCCACAAAGTGGCAAATACAACTCTCCATGCCTGATGTAAGCAATCAATCCTAAAATGTGCTAATGGCTAACTGCGTGGAGGAGCATTTAGACGTAGGGCAGCTTTTGCTGTAAGAGCAGGAAATTGCTCTGTGCTTCAGATCCTTCAGGCTTGGAAACTTGGGAAAGAACTGATCTAGGAGAGGGTAAATTCCAAATGAAAACAGCCATAATAGGGTTAGCAAAGGGGCCAGCACCAATATGCAATTTAGCCCCTACGTGCCTGCTGATAAGGAGCAAAGTGAGCAAACTCCTTTCAATTGTTACTGGAGCACCACACCAGATACTCCCCACAGCTCTAAGGACTGCTGGGGGAACTAGTGCCATGGTCCGGGTGGTAATGAGGGCTGGGGCCAGAAGGGTAATGAGCCCATTTCCTCCTGAGGCCCCACCCCTTCCAGGGCATGGAGCCAAGAAACCACCCACACCTTGCCCCAGGGCCTGCTGCTAGCTCCACTGCCCTAGGTTCTTTGTGTATTATGGATTTTTTGTGCTCTAGTCCTCCCTGCTCCTCCCCCCACTCTGGGGCTGGAGCACCAGGGGAGTGAGGTGTTTCAGGTGGAGATCACATCAGTGAGAGTTGGAGGGATTGGATTGGTTGTGGTGGGTTGTTGGGTTTTTTTTGCTTCTCACTTACGTGGTCCCTGACCCAAAAAGAGTCCCCCACTCCTGCCATAAATGAAGACAATGGTGAAACCTTTTGTGTTGGACATAATATTTTACTTTATTTGAAAGTGAAGCCTGGCCAACCAGCCCACAATTGGAGCCCAGCCCCCATCTCGTTGCAGCACCATAACACTCCTGTACCCCTGCACACACCATCCCTGAGTCTATCATACACCTGAACCCCCTGCACTGAGCTCTTTGTACACTCCAATCCAGTCTCTTGCACCCCCATATCACCAGCCCCCTGCTACAAGATTGACAGAAGACATCCTGATTGCATGAATGAAGTTGGATTTGACCAGTTATGATGTAAACTTCAAAGAAATGTGTGAAAAGATGCAGCATCAGAAGTCCCATTAAATAAAGTCTGTGAATACAATGTTTCATTTATGCTATTATTAATCATATGTTAATTATCAATAATATTAAGTTGTATATTTTCAGTCATGCAAATGGGCATTCTTATACAGCTCTTTGTTGACCACTTGTTCTGAATATTGATGTAGTTTGGCTCTTCGGTTTGAAAAGGTTGCTGACCTCTGCTATAGAGGAAAAAGTAAAGACCAGGGAGACTATATTCTGATAAGAGAAATTTGAAAGTGGTGAAAGGACATAAAGGTTGTACTGACTGAATATGTGAAAGACAGAATCAGCTATTAATAATTAAAATTTGACTGCAACCTGTGAAAATGGGAAAGAAGCTGACATTAAGATAGATATTGCATTGGTAGTTATGTAAGCAGTGTTTGGGGCAGGGTCCACTCTCTCCCCTGCCTCTGCTCAAGTCCACAAAGTAATCATGATTTATGCCGCTAAAACACTTCATGCTGTTTATTTACAAAGTTGGTTTTCACCACCCTTACACAGCCAGAGGCTGTGTCTAGACTGGCAAGTTTTTCCGCAAAATCAGCCGCTTTTGCAGAAAAACTTGCCAGCTGTCTACACTGGCCACTTGAATTTCCACAAAAGCACTGACTTCCTACTGTAAGAAATCAGTGCTTTTGAAATACTATGCTGCTCCGTTCGGGCAAAAGTCCCTTTGCGTAAAACTTTTGCGCAAAAGGGCCAGTGTAGACAGCTGAGATTTGTTTTCCGCAAAAAAGCCCCGATCGCGAAAATGGCAATCGGGGCTTTTTGGGAAAGCGCGTCTAGATTGGCACGGACGCTTTTCCGCAAAAAGTGCTTTTGCAGAAAAGCATCCATGCCAATCTAGACGCTCTTTTCCGAAAATGCTTTTAACAGAAAACTTTTCCGTTAAAAGCATTTCCGGAAAATCATGCCAGTGTAGACACAGCCTCTTTGTCCTATGATCTTGGGGGCCCTCAACTCCTGAGGCAATCAGGGAAAAGCCATCTCTCTGTCCTGTGCCTGTCTGTATCTTTTGCTTAATGACCTAATTAGCCTTCAAGCTCTCCTCCACCTACCTGTTAGGCACCTTTTTCTTAACAAGGTCTGTTCTGCAGTGCTTAGTTGGAGCTTGGGTGACTACACAGTGATGGCTCAGCTGTTGTTGCCCAGCATTCTGTCACAGGAGGGGAAAGGCAGAGTTCTCCCAATAAAGGAAAAGAAGGCTTTAATGCTTTGCTACTGACAAAGAAGTCAGTGGAGGCAGGATGGATGGAGCCATTTCCTAGAGTTTCTTTAAGCTGGTGGAGGTAACGCATCTTAAAATGAGTGGTTGGATGGGATCCTTTAAAAGGGCAAAATAGTGGTGGAATCTGATGTGCTAGAGAAGATAGAGAGAATTGTTCAAGGAGTTTGAGAAAGCAGGTCATGTTAATAAAACTATGAAAAATGCATATAAACAGGCTAAAAAGGCAGTTGCTAAGGTAAGATAGAGACAGACAGTGGAGAAAGACGATGGTAGGAAACTGGTTTTGGGGCTGGCTTAAAAAAGTGAAACAATGAAATTCAAGACAAGAACAATTTTGTCCTCCTTGCTACAGCTATTGTTTTACAAAAAAAAGTGTAGCTGGTGAGGGATTAATGAGTGAATTGAATTGATAGAAGTATATATGAGTACACTTTTCCATTTTCCTGTTCAAAAATGTCTCTCATACTCACCCATTAATAATAAAATAACTTATTGTGGTTATGCAGCCTCTTTCTTGAGAGGAAATTTAGCAAATTGCTAAAGGAACTCATCTGTGCAAACTACATATAATGACCATTTCAGTCATCAGTGAAATGTAGTCACCTCTAAGGTAAAATGAAACAGACTGTCATTTAAGAGAGCACAGGAACTCTGCTCAACATTTAGAGATCAGCAACAAAGAGCATCAAATCAAATTGAAACTTCAAAAGGAATTTAGGGAACTTAGAGAAGCAGAAGTTAATATCTTCAGTCCCATGGCCAAATTCTAGTGCAGGTAAACACCCTTCCTCTTACCAAGAAAGCCAGACAATCTGTCCTGGATACTAATGGTCTGAGTCCTGCTCTTAAATTTCATCTCAAAGATAGTACAGGCTGAAACTCTCTGGTCCAGCAGGACCATAGATGTTCCAGGACCAGAGTGTTCTTGTGGAGAGCTAGTGCCTAGGAGCCCTGCAGGCTGGCAGGGCAGCAGGAGCCCAACTCGCAGTAGTGAGGCTTCCCAGCAGGGCTGTGGGAGCCCCACATATAGCAGTGGGGTTGCCAGTAGGGTAGCAGTAGTCCAGTGTGCAGAGGCAGCAGGGCTGCCTGGCATGACAGCAGGAATAGGAGCGTGGAGGTGGCAGGGCTGCCAGGCACTGCAGCGGAAGCCCAGTGCATGTAAAGGTGGGGGGGGATGCCCAGTAGGGCAGCGTGGGTCAGTGAGAGGGGGGAGCCAACCAGGAGGCCGGGGGCCAGGACTGGAGGGGGATGGTGGCAGGGGGCGGGGACAGAAATGACCTTCCCAGGTTTGGCAAAATCCATCATCCGGGACCAGTCAGGTCCCAAGTGCCAGACCAGAGAGGTCCAACCTGTACCTCCAGGGTATAACCTTATAACTCACTACTACTGTTCTCATGTCTCAGAAGAAGAAAATAGATTGGCAGGAATAAAAACTCAGCTCAGTCCTTGATGTTTGAATATAATGCAGTCTGTATAAGTAGTAGGATAATGAATGGTCCTGCAGCACCTTAGAGAGTAACAAAAAATTGTAGCTAGTATCATGAGCGTGTCAGTTAGTGACAAGATTTTTTTTCCTTCTCTTTTTCTCCCCATTTTCTCTTTTTTCTGCTTTTTATGTGTACCTCTGGACCCCTTGCTCCATTATCTGAAGAAGTGGGTTGTGTCCACAGAAGCTCATGATACTATCTATATTTTTTGTTACTTTCTAAGGTGCTGCAGGACCATTCATTGTTTAAGTTTTTTTCAGTTACAGACTAACACAGCTGCCCCTTGGAGACTAGTAGGACAATGTTTTGCTTATAAGTTCTGCATGCTTCTATTACATCTTGCCAGCCACCAGTCATGATTAGCAGGAAGGAACAGCTTGTGCCCTTGGTAGATATGCATTGGGTAAGCTAAGTGCATAACCAATGTTGAAGCAGGAAGAGACCATAACTACTTATAGACATTTCTTTTATCTTGGAACAATGTTTGCTATAAGGTCTTGTTTCTTGTCTACATTGCAAACTAAATTGTGTAAGGTTCTGTTGTAATCTCTTCAGTAACCATATAACCCTTTCTAAAATGTAATCTGGTCTGAAATTCTCTGTAAAATTGTGTAGTGTGAGTTAAGGATGTGTGAAAGCCATCACAAACATATAGATGGTCAAGAAGAAGTGAGAGACAGACAATCAGAAAACATCCATTGTGCCTAACACTAAACGAGTAAGCAGAATTGACAGCCCTTAAGCTAAGGCAAGCAAACCCTTCCCTCCAAGGTCAAGGTAACAGACCTCACCAAAACCAGCATGGGGCAACTCCCAGAGACAGTCATCTGAAATGCCGATAAAGAATGACAATGGAAACAACCTTAAATTAAACACCGTCAAACAGTAATTGATTGCAGCATAACACAGCAGGATCCATAGACATTTAAGAACTACTATAAAGGTTATGTGTTTTACCATAGAACTTTGGATTCCATCTTGCAAAGCCTTGAAGCATCAGATTGTGACCAACAGAACTCTGTTCCTCCATTTGTCCCAATCTAAGCAGCCATTAGATTGGTCCAAGCCACAGACTGATATTTATAACAATGTTGGCAGGACTGGTGTGTGTGTGTGTATGAATAGATGCATATGCTGCTTTCCATGTTGTATTCTCCACAAACGCAGCACATTGCCTCTTCCCCTGAAAAAAGATCCCGTGTGCTTCTTATAAGCAAAACAATAAACTTTTCTAAAGATTTGGATAAATAAAATGCCTCTTTCCTCCCATGACTCTTTAAGAAAGTTGGGGAGTGAAATGTGCAGCAACCTTGGCTGTAAAAGCTCCAGAATCATAACATTTAAGTCCAAAAGTTCTCTGATTATATGGGGGTCAGTGGGAAGGAACCTGGAAGCGCCTAGGAAGTCAGCATTAAGGAGCACTGGACTTGGAGAAAGGGAGGTTGCAAGGTAATAGGTTTGTGTTCAGGATGAAGAAAGGTTATAGAAGTTTAGAAGGCAATAGATTGCTCAGTTTTGTCTGCCAATGAGCAACAGATGTCTGAGAGCCTTTAGTGGGAATGATCTTGAGAGAGATGGAGCCAAAGGAGAGTAAAAAGTACCCTGTAATGGTTTGGGGGGGGGGGGGACAATAAATCTTTTTTTTTTTTTTTTTTTTTTTTTTTTATGGCAACACCACATTTCTAGCATTTAAGCTCACAACATATTTATGCGACAGTTTGGAGAATTTTAGACTTGGTTGGCACCTAAAACTTAAAATAGTAAAATAGTTAGGTCAACCTAACCCCCCACTGTAGATGCAGCTACATTATAGAAGAAATCTTCCTATCTGTCTGTGTATGACCTCTGAGAGGTGGATGAACAACATTGACAGAGAAACCCCTTCCCATCCACATAAGAACATACCCATAGTAGCGGCAATGCAGTAACTTGGGAGGTTGCTCTCCTAGGCTCTCATTTTTGTGATCTTGAATTTTTTTTCATTGTAGACTAAAACCTATGATTTCCTCCCAAAATACATTAAAAGATACACTGGTCCTCATTTTTACAGATGACTCTGATTTTTTTCATTTTAATTTCCTTTCATTCTCTTCATGTGAATATTGCCCTTTCATAAATACTAGCATTTGAAAAGAAAATATATTAAAATTACCCAGCCACATTCCTTGTTTCTCTGAGGAGAAATCCTATTTGACATCTCTTACAACTTTTGCATCCTGAATCTTTTTAAATTCCTTTTCTTCTGCAGATTTCATTTTGAGTCTAAACTTTTCCAGTCTCTCTTTTCTGTGGACTTAGAAGTTTGAGTTCACATCAAATTTTTCTCTGTTATCTGTTGAGACACATGTCCTGCTCTAGACAGCAGGCAGGCTATATTTAAAGTTTACAGTTTTCATAGTTGATTAAACTGAATATCTGGCATTAAATTAACAAGTATAAACAAAATCAGTCTTCAACTCTTTGTGGAAAAAAGTCAGGATAGTGAAAAGGGTAAGCTGAGAATATAGAAGCTGGAACAAAGAGAGGCAACATAAAACATTTTGGAAAGAAAGGATTAGTGTCGTCATTAATTTGCAAATTGGATATCTAAAGGTCAAAAATTAATGTCAGCAAGGAAAAATAATGTACCAGTCATTTAGCTTAAAACAGAAGAGAAAGTGGGTGGGTAACAAAGTAACTGTAAGTAGCCTTTGAAGATGAAAGCAACCCTTGATTTTCACATGAAGAGACCACATGTCTCTCAAAAATCTCTTCCAGAGTATGTGGCAGACCCACGCTAGCTGGCTGTCACACTCTAATGGAGGGCAGGTATGCAGGGAGCTTCATAAACTATTTTCTATTTCCTGAATAAACTCCCAGGCTGTGTCTACACTGGCGCGATCTCGCGCAAAAGCGGCTGCTCTTGCGCAAAAACTTGCTGCCTGTCTACACTGGCCACGTGTTCTTGCGCAAGTAAACATGTTCTAATGTATAAAATCAGGGCTTCTTGCACGAGAACTCTGACACTCCCGCTCAGGAATAAGCCCGCTTGCACAAGAGCTCTTCCAGAAGAGGGCAGTGTAGACAGGCAATATGAATTTCTTGCGCAAGAAAGCCCTATGGTTAAAATAGCCATCAGAGCTTTCTTGCATGAGAGCGTCTACACTGGCATGGATGCTCTTGCGCAAAAGCACATCTCTTGCACAAAAGCACATGCCAGTGTAGACGCTCTCTTCTGGAAGAGTTTTTGCAGAAGAACTCTTCCGCAAAAGAGTTTTTACGTGAGAACGCACTAGTGTAGACATAGCCCCAGAGTCTGCTGCCCCATTATCAAGGCAGGCAGACACCTGAGGCTAATAGGGGGCCTGAAGAAGCAGGCTAATTAATCAGGCACCTGCAGCCAATTACATCCTAGGGTTCTGCTTTAAAAGGTTTCCCCCCAGGTAAGGAAGGAGAAGAGGAATGGATGGAGAGGAGGAAGTGTGTTTGTGGAGAAGGGAAAGAGTCAGTCAGGTACTAGAGAAAAGGCACTAAGGGAGCGTTTGGGGAAGTGACCCAGGGAAAAGATTACTAACTTGGGGCTAGAGTGAAAACCTGAGCAGTTGCTGCTGTCTAAGGTCCCTGGGTTGGAATCTGGAGTAGTGGGTGGGCGGGCCGGCCAGCCCAGATTTCCCCCAACCTCCCTGAACCACAGAAAGAACTAGTTCTGGGAAAAGACTGTCCAGGATTATGGATGAATGTGGCTTAATAAGCTGTAACCCTGACCTCTAGAAAAACACAAGAAGCAGCGTAGAGGGCCACAGTGAGTCTCTGAGGCATATAACACCGCTTAAGGAGTGCAGGACCCACATGGCACAGTCAGAGCTTTGTCACAGGTAGTATAATAGCAAAGTCTGTCTTCTAAATGCTAAGATGTGCCACACAGGAAAAAATATTTGGTATGTATAAATTCACAATCATTTTTACACAGCATCCACTTGCTATGGCTGAATGTACTGTTACTCTCACCACACTTTTCTGGGGAGCCCTTACAGATGCTTCCCTTATTTCTGCCCCTACAACTACCACCCTTTAGAGTAGGGATGGATAAGAGGCTGCCAGTGGACCAGATCTGGCCTGCCAAGCCACCACATCTGACCTGCAGCTGCCCTACTGGGACCCTTAAGAACAGTGCAGCAGTAGCCACTTTAAATGTGGCTGGTCTATTCTGGGAGCGAGGAGGGAGGCCTTGTGTTCTGTCCTGCCTCTCAGTGAAATCTCTCAGCTCCCATTGGCCAGTTTCCAATCAATAACAGCTGAGATATTTTGCTGGTGGCAGGGGCAGCCAATGAAGCTTCCTCCTCCCCTTCCCCCCCCCCCCCCACCTTGCCCAGAGCAGAGCCTTGTGGAGCAGCTTGCGACTGCAGCCTTCATGTTCCTACGGGACTGCTGACTGGGAGCTGCCTAGGTAAGCACCTCCCAGCCAGAACCTGCCTCTGGCACCCCTGCCCCCAACTATCTGCCCCAGACCACCACCCAAACTCTCTGTACCCCTTTCCCCCAGGTCACAACTCCAGACCCTGCACCCTCTCCTATACCCTTACCCCAGGCCAGAATCCTCTCTGGCACCCATACCCTCTCCCTGACCCTGCACCCCATTCCCCTGCCCCAAACCCTCTGCACCCCCTTCACCCAGGTCATAACTCCCTCCCAGAGCCCCTCCCTCAAGCCAGAATCCTCTCCTGTACCTATATTCCCTCCTGGACTCTGCACCTCAAGCCTCTGCCCCAGGTCACAATCCCCTCCTTCACCCAAACTCCCTTTCAGATTCCACATCCCCTCCTGCACTTCAGTCTCCTACCCCAAGCTCCCTTCTGCACCCAACCTCTGTCCCAGATCTCCTGAGTAGAAATGCAGCCCTTGAACATTTGCCAAAATCTTGGAGTGCCCTCTCCCCATTAAAAATTATTGCCCACCCCTGCTCTAGAGCTTGGTGTAGAAAACCAGTCCTGAAGTTCAGGCTAAGGCTATGTCTACACTGGCGGGTTTTTGCACAAGAACGGTTGTTCTTGTACATGAACCCGCAGAGCGTCCACACTGCCTGCCTGCTCTTGTGCAAGAAGATTTACAGTACGGCGTCGGAAGACAGGGCTTCTTGTGCTAGAGCTATGCTCTTTTCTAACAAGTGTAAGCCTTCTTGCGCAAGAAGGCAGTGTGGATGCACGGCAGGGGTTTCTTGTGCAAGAAAGCCCTATGGCTAAAATGGCCATCAGAGCTTTCCTGCGCAAGAGAGCATCCACACTGCCATGGATGCTCTTGCACAAAAGCACATGGCAGTGTGGACATGTTCTTGCACAAGAACCCGCCAGTGTAGACATAGCCTTTGAGTCTACAGGCATTTTTCTTTCTAACCTATAGTCAGCAATTAGGCAACTCACCCAGCATCTGGGAGACCCAGGCTCAACTCCCCTCTCTGCCTAATGCAAAGGGGGAATTTGAATCTTGGTTTCAGGTAATGGCCCTAAGCCCTAGACTATAGATCAGGGGTCTCAAACTTGCAGCCCATGAGGCATCTAAGGGGCTGAAGTATATTCACAGTTTGGACTGGGAGATCCAGTAGTCCCAGAGAGGAGAGGGGGCCTGTCCAAACCTGTACTCCAAGCCCATCCCCTTCCTGCCACCACTCCCCCTCCCCTATGGCACCCCATCTCCCAAGGGACATGGACTTGCAGATTACTGGTCCCTTGGGCTGTGGCAGAGGTGTGAAATCTTTGTTTTCCTAACTGCTCCCCACTCCCCTTCTTCATGCCCAATTAAAAAATGCCTAATTGGTATAGATAAAGACTCATCTATTCCTAACTACTTTAAAAAAAAAACCCTCTCTCTCTTCATGGGGTTTCCTACAATGCTGCAAAAAGGCCCCGGCCTCCTTTTCTTGGGGCCTGAGTCTAACTCCATTGAAGTCAATGCCATTGAGCTATTATAGTACTTGAATAGGTTCAACAAATATTTCTCCTTTGCCTTCTGATAGGCCTGTCATATTAGATTGGCAAGGCAATGACACTAGCAGACCACAGAGCTCTTTAGAATTATAAAACAAGAGATTCATTCCATGATAACCAAAGATATTTTTGTCCAGAACACAAAGTTCATCTTATGACCATTATAAGTAGATCTTTATTTATAAATCCAGCTTTCCTGTTCTCCTTCCATTTTTCCTAGTACAATGATAATTCCTGGATAATAAGTCACTCCAAGGATATTTTTTCAAACAGCTTTATTTAACATGACATGTATTTTCCATTAGCTCTAGCCAGAAATCCTGTTATGGAAAATGGACTCATCCAATGCTTTTCTAGCATCAAATACAGAAGAAACAGGAGCATTCATAGGCCACTCTAATCAGTAGATGCAATTTACAAGCATGAGTTGGGCTAATCTAGTTGGCTCATGGCAGTAGAACAATTAGCTATATCTAAAAAAGGTTTCTGACTTATTCTTGGGTCACTAAAACATCCAAGCAAATTAAAAAGAACACAATAGCCATTCATATCATGGGTTTCTAATTTGATCCTCTTGCCACAATCTCTTACACATGGTAACGCTAAATAATTACTTAAAAGTGGGTCTTTTAACAGTGTAGCAGACTGCAAATGGGTAAAGTTACAGCAATCCAAAACCAAGCATCAATTCAGAGTAGATTGTTTTTCATCCAAGAATCACGTGCGACTTAGAAACTGAGCTTGTTGCAAAAGCATCAAATTATCCAGGGAAAAAACACAGTGGCTGTGTCTAGACTGGCCACTTTTTCCGGAAAATCAGCCGCTTTTCCAGAAAAACTTGCCAGCTGTCTACACTGGCCGCTTGATTTTCCGCAAAAGCACTGACGATCTACTGTCCGAAATCAGTGCTTTTTCCGGAAAAGCTTTGACGCTCCCGTCCTTTTTGCAAAAAACTGTTGCGCAAAAGGGCCAGTGTAGACAGCTAGCTAAGACATTTGCGCAAAAGCAGGCTAAATGGAAAAAAGCGGTTTGGACGCTGGGAGACCCCGTAGGAGCCCCGGACTTCCTGGTAACCCGAGCTCTTAAAGTAGCTGCAGGCTGCTGAGCGCACATGGCAGGAGCGTGCCTCAGACCTCTGGCCTGAGGTCTGCCACGGTGCCCCTGCTGTGCCCAGCAGCCGCCTCGCAGCCCAGCATGGCAGCTCCGGGCGCTCAGCCACTTGCACCCCAGTGCAGGAGGCCCCAGGGGCCAGAAAGAAGAGCCCCATCGTGGTCCTCGGGGGAGCTGGAGACCCTCCTGGACCTGTGGGAGGAGGAGGAGGGCCTCCACGACACCCGGTCCCGGCACCGCAACGCCGACATCTTTGGCCGCATGGCCCAGGCGCTAGCCCAGCAGGGCCATCCAGCCCGGAACCTGGAACAGGTCCGGGCTAAAGTCAAAGAACTTCACCTGGGCTATGTGCGGGCCAGCGAGGGCCGGGGGGCAGGACCAGACACCTGCCCCCACTATGACCGGCTGCACGCCATCCTGGGCCAGCCAGCCCCACAAGCCCTGGACGTGCCCGTCGACAGCAGTGTGCGGCCCCCCATCACCAGGACCACCGAGGCGGGGGAAGGAGATGACAGCAGTGCATCAGAGGATGAGGCCAGCACTGCCACCCAGTAGGCCCCCTCCAGCAGCCCTGATGTCTCCCGCGCATCCTCCGAGGCCGGGGAAGGATCCACTGGTGAGTCTTGCACTTTGCACTCACAAGGGCGGGGGGCGAGGAGGGAGCCAGGCACCCGGAGGGGGGAAGGGGAGAGCATGTCACTCAGGCCATGTGAGCTGCACGCTGTGAGGCACAGCCAGCTGCTCCTGGGTAAACCGCAGCGTCACAGCCCTGTGAACGTGGCCCCCACTGAGCCCCTCGCCTGCTCCCGGTGCCTTGGCTGGCTCCCCGAGAGAAGTACCCACTGAGGCCACGCATGTCCCTGGGCTACGTGTGTGAGGGATAGTGGGAGGGAGAAGGGGGGAAGTGCTCGGGCTGCCTCTAGGGCCGCCTGAGTTTTGCTGCAAGGATGGGACACCCCCCGCAGTCACTCTCCTGGTTCCGTCCAGGAGATATCCCACGCGATGGGGATCTGAGAGCCCAGACCGCCTCTGCCAGATGTGCTCCCAGGCACTGTGTGGGGATGCATCTCGCTCCCTGTCAAACACCAGTGATTAGCCCAAAGCCTCACAGCCTCCACCGACAGGGAGTTCCACAGGTTAACGCAACACAAGCACCCTCCCGTCCTCCACGGGGCCAGGACACAGACCGGTGGTTACAATACATGGAGGAGGACCCTACTCCAGGGGCGGTCCTCCTTGCAAATATACAACACGGGGGGCAGGGGAGAAACCGAGTGGGCCCAAGCCACACTACTGTGGGGTCACCTGGGCTCAGGGGTGGAGGGCATGAGGTGTGGGGACAGTGGCCGGCATGCCTGACTGACCCATCCTTTCTTCTCTTCCCTGCAGCGGGACCAAGCACAAGCCGGGGACCCTCCAGTCCGGCAGCAGCGGCACCCACAGCTGCCCAACCACAGAGGCAGAGGCTCTGCCACCGGGACCAGCTCCTTCGGCGCCATGTGGAGGCCGTCGAGTGCATTGAGGCTGCGATTAGGCAACGCGTCGAGGGGGACCTGCAGTGGCACCAGGAGGCCTGGGCCTCCTTCCAGGCCCAGTGCGTCCGCATAGCGGATTCAATCGCCACCCTCACTGCCCACATAGCCCATGCCATCCATTACGGCATGGCCTTACCCCATGCCCCCGCCACCCCTCCTGCCCCTGCAATGCCCCCTCCTGCAATGCCCCCTCCTGCCGCCCCTGCAATGCCCCCCCGCAATGCCTCCTCCTGCCGCCCCTGCAATGCCTCCTCCTGCCGCCCCTGCAATGCCTCCTCCTGCTGCCCCTGCAATGCCCCCTCCTGCCCACCTCCCCGTGCAGCCTGCCCCGATGCGGCCTGCCCCCCATGTCCAGGTCCGCCCCCGCAGGAGCGCTCGCAGGGGCCACCTCTCCCAGGAGTAGCCCCTCCCCCTCCCAGTTGAAGGTCTCCTCCTCCTCTCCCCCTTGTAAATAAAAACATACAAGTTTTTCAGTTGAAAACAAAACTGTGTTGGTTATTGTGTTACTCGAGGTAACTGTAATAAATGATTTGAGATGCCAATTAGCCAACTAAATTGAAGAGGATTACAAAATGCGGACACCAAATTCTGTATCTATCACCGGGTCGTTCCTTTTAGTGGTCATTGGTTTGTGGCGCATAAATAAATACTGACACTTTTAAGTCAAATTTAAACCACAACTATATTAACATAGATAACAAACAAGCAAGAAAGGTTAAAAAACGCACACAAAAGAATATGTACATAGTCTAGACGCAGGGACGATTGTAGTGTTGCTGGCAACCTCAATCCTTTAGTCCTTCCGGGCCTCGGGAGAGGAACAGCCAGGAGATCCCTCGATGGAAGACGACGGCGAAGCTGGCAACCTCAATCCTTTGGTCCTTCCGGGCCTCGGGAGAGGAACAGCCAGGAGATCCCTCGAAGACGACTGGAATCGGGTACGCTGACTCAAGCCTTCCGCACGAACCACGAATCCTCTTCCTGTTCTTTGGGACAGCTCGGACAGGCGATGGTGGCCTAAACCCTAGCCTAAGCTAAAAGAAAAACCCTAGCTACGTCCGACGCACCCGACGAACATTCACGATGATGGCCGATGTGCTTGGAACCGACGCTTTACAATTGGGGGGAGGTGAGGAGAGGGGGAAGGGTAGGGGATGGGAGGGAGTTGTATGGGGAGACCAAGGCGACCCTACTATGGGGCTTGTGCAAACATGCCCGTCAGGGCCTCTTGGATGCGCACCCCATCCTGGTGTGCCTGGCGGATGGCAGCTGTGTGGGGCTGTTCAAACGTCTGTGCCTCGGCTGCCATCCATGCAGGGAGGAAGGCCTCCCCACTCTGCTCCACAATGTTGTGGAGCACGCAGCACGCGGCCAGTACCTCTGTTGCATTCCGCTCACCCATCTCGAGATGGGTGAGCAAACAACGGAAGTGGGCTTTTAAGCGGCCAAAGGCGCACTCCACCTGATTTCGGGCCCAGTTGAGGCGGTCGTTGAACCGGGCCCGGTTATGGTCCGGCCGCCCTGTGTAGGGCCGCATTAGCCAGGGCAGCAGAGGGTAGGCCGCATCCCCGATGACGCAGATGGGCATAGGCACATCCCCGACAGTCAACTCCCGCCGGGGGAAGTAGGTGCCCGCCTCCAGCCTGCGAAACAGTCCGGAGTTGCGGAGGATGCGGGCGTCGTGTGCCCTGCCGGACCAGCCCGTGTAGACATCCAGGAAGCGGCCCTGGTGGTCCACGAGGGCCTGGAGAACAATAGAGCAGTACCCCTTCCTGTTCGTGAAATGGGCTGCTCGATGCTCCGGGGCCCGGATGGGGATGTGGGTTGCATCCAGGGCTCCCCCGCAGTTGGGGAACCCGAGGGCAGCGAAGCTGGCCAGCATAGCATCCACGTCGCACAGGCGGATCACTCTCGGGAGCAGGACATCATTGATGGCGTGGACGACCTGCAGAAGGGTGCAGAGAAACACAAGGGAACATATCATATAAGGAAGGGGTGAGTCTGCGCTCCCTTGGGCCCCCCCCCCGTGATTCCCTCTGTCCTCACGCACACACATGCACACGCACACACACACCAGGGCCCCCACGGCCCCCCCACCCCCACCAGCAGGCCTGTGCAAGGGAGGGATGGCCCAAACCCCTGGGTGACCCAGCCTGGAGTCTTGGCTGCCCCTGGGCATGGAGTGCAGCACCCTCCCCCCACCCCACTCCCCCTGGGACTTACCTCCATGACGATCACACTGACGGTGGATCTTCCCACCCCAAATTGGTGTGCCACCGATCGGTAGCTGTCCAGGGTGGCCAGCTTCCATAGCGCGATGGCGACCCTCTTGTTCACGGGGATGGGTGCACGCAGCCGGGTGGTGGTTCTCTGGAGCACGGGGGTGAGCCAGGCACACAGCTCCAGGAACGTCCGCTTTCGCATGCGGAAATTCCCGGAGCCATTGCTGGTCATCCCATTGCCCAAGGACCAGCCGGTCCCACCAGTCTGTACTGGTGTCCAGTCTCCAGAGTGGCCTCTCCACGGTGGGGTGGGGATGCCACAGGAATCCATGGCCTCCTGGTGAGGAGTCCAAGGCGATCTGCGCCTCCTGGTCCTGGAACACGAGGGCACCAGCCTGGAGCACCAGCTGCAGGCACTCGAAAATGGCCGACAGGGGCCAGAGCAGGCACATGGCCACCCGTGGCTCCATGGCAGACAAAGCAAGGCACAAGAAACCAAAACCAGGAAAAAGCACTAGGGGGCAAAAGGGTGGTGTCCAAAAGGCAGAGGGCAACCACCAAACCTGCTATGGCTGTCAGTCCCTGCAAGAGGTCCTAACGCACGGAGCAGGAGACAAACGGCTGTCCGGCGAGACCCCTTTAAGCAGGTGTCTGAACGGAGCTCCAGCCCCACCCCCGGAAAGGGCTGGTGCCCTTTTGCCCTCTTCAAAATGGTTCCGGGCTTCTGCTTTTGCGCAAAAGCACGCTGCCAATCTAAACGCGCTTTTGCGCAAAAGCGCATCATTCTAACGATAACTCCGGGACCAATCTAGACACTCTTTTGCGGAAATACTTTTAACGGAAAACCTTTTCCGTTAAAAGTATTTCCGGAAAATCATGCCAGTCTAGACGCAGCCACTTTGTACAAGTTTAAACAAATGTATCTACCATGCACTTGGGTGGCAACTAATATTTTAGCCAACACACCAAGGAATTAATTTTATAGTCACAATAGCATAAGCTAACAAGCCTGCCTCTGAAGGCAGTGGCTGTCACTAAGTAGGGAGGGGTTGGGGCAATAGCTCTATGGGGTTCTTTATAATGGCTGTAATGCTACTGACTGGTGTTTGAAACCCTGGATAATACAGCTTCTGTTTATTCTGAGAAGAGGGTGTGGAAACTTCCCCACACCAGGTCTGCAATGTATTGCAGCCACTTTCTAGAGGGAACCCACTGAGTGATGAGTAAGTATGTCAGTCTCTGTGACAGGCCAAGGGCCAGAGACAATCTGCTGCTGAATGCACCAGAAAGATGACAGCTTGAATGGACTGTGACACAGTCATCTCATCATCATCTAAACATGATGGCTACATTTAGACTGGCATGATTTTACGCAAATGCTTTTAACGGAAAAGTTTTTCCGTTAAAAGCATTTGCAGAAAAGAGCATCTAGATTGGCACGGACGCTTTTGCGCAAAGCACTTTTTGTGGAAAAGCGTCCGCCAATCTAGACGCTGTTTTTAGAAAGCCCCGATCGCCATTTTCGCCATCGGGGCTTTTTTGCGCAAAACAGTCCTGAGCTGTCTACACTGGCCCTCTTGCGCAAATACATTTGCGCAAGAGGGCTTTTTCCTGAACGGGAGCAGCATAGTATTTGCGCAAGAACACTGACAATCTTACATCAGATCGTCAGTATTCTTGCGCAAATTCAAGCGGCCAGTGTAGACAGCTGGCAAGTTTTTCCGCAAAAGCAGCCGCTTTTGCGGAAAAACTTGCCAGTCTAGATGCAGCCGATCTGAAGAGAGCTGTTTTAAGAATGCATTTTGGTAGGAACCTAAGATAAGGGTGCTAGAACCTTGCAGAAGTGGGAGGGAACCTGGCCAAGAACTCAGGGGGGTTAAGGGAGGGCCATGTCCCCCTATTTTTTAACAGGGGCAGAGTTTGGGGGGTAGGGAGGAGCACTGCAAGTGCTCCCAGCTATTCACCTGGGAATAGCTGATTATGGTGACGCACAACCCTTGCTAACACTGCTCTGCATCTGCCTGAGGTTTGCTGTTTGGGGACAGTGCCAGCCCCTGCTCTCTGTTCCAGCACCGCTGACCTCAGCCAGCAACCCAATCAGGCCAAATCAAAAAGAGAGAGAGGTGCACACAATCTGGGGAGAGAGGACAAGTGTAATGCCAACAGGGGAAATAGAATCTGAGACCTCTGGAGCTTAGTACATGAGCCTTACTGCTTGAGCTAAAAGCCAGCTGGCTCTCTGCTAAGGCAGACTCATTCTCTCTGTAAGTGGTCTCAGTGCCACCACATCCAGAAGGTATGTGGATTACACACAGAGTGTCTCAGTTATTGTCCCCCTGTTCAAGGACTAATCAAATTGCAGACCTGATGCTCACTTGAGAGCAGGGACTTCTTCCTGCCTATGGCTCTATTGGTACTAGCACCCAAAGGGATAGGAAATAAACTGGACCCCCACCCTGGCACAAGCCAGTGGAGTTAGCTGGCCTCACAAGAGAGTGCCAGCTTTACTCCCTGAAAGTACATACATTATTTTTTAGTTAAAAAGCAGAAAATATTTAACCCGCACCCAAAGAAGGTGCTCTCCCCTGAGCTTAGCATGGCAGTGCTAAGTGCAGATGCCTACGGATGCCATGCAGCACATATTGGGGGGAGCTCTGAACTCCAGCAGCCGCTCTTTTGCCCTGCCCTATCTCTGACTAGCCCAAAAAAGGATGTGGTGTCCAGGAAGGGCACTAGAGACTGGACAAGAGGAATGGTAGGTGTACATAGAGTAGGGAAACTGCCAGACTCCTGCCCTCTTGGTGTGTCAAGAAAATGTTGACAGGGGGCCTTTCCTGGCACGACATCTCTACTGTAGAAGCACTGACAAGCTGTGACACTGAGGAGCAGAGAAATGCTCCTGCTAAACTGCCTGCCTAGCTCTGTTTTGTGCTCTCTTCCAGCAGTCTCCCTTGGCACGACTGTTCTCTGCACCTGGAGGAGCATATAGGTAGCACAAAAGCACTGGGTGACACTGCCCCCACCTCTGGTAAGCATAGGGGTGGTAGAAATAATGCATCACCTGACACTCCACTGCAGGAAAGTGCTGTGTGGGATAAGGGCCTGGGACTCTCTCGCAGGTCACCTGCTGCTCTGCTTAGTCTCAGGCCAGGCGGCTCCCAGTTTTTGGCTCTTTGCAGCCATGCTAGAGCTTTGCTCAACTCAGCAAGGGGATGAGGACGGGTCCAGCTACGGGGAAGGAAGAGGAGATGCCAGCAAAATTAAAAATAAAAATAAAATACCGGGACCACAAGAAGATCAGGGAAGCCATGGGAAAAAAGAGAACAGGCCAGAGGGAAGAGGAGAAAGTTAAAGGAATGGAATGAGAGCAACTTTATTTTCAGGGGTGACTTTTCAGTTGGTCAGGCTGGTTGGGGACCACCAAGCATTTTGTCTGTCCCCTGGGAGATTGTGTGAGTTTACTAAAACAGAGGTGAGCAAAAAACAATTTGCAGGCTGAATTTGGCCTGCCAAGCCACCAGATCCAGCCTGCAGCCCAGCAGGAGTCGCAGGTAGGTTCCCTGCCTGCCCCTCCTCTGGCTACCACTCCGTACAACGGGCTGCTATGGTCATGTGCTTCTCTGAGCACCGCCATGAGCCAGGGGAGAGGGTTTGCCCACAGCACAATCTCACAGTTCCCATTGGCTGGAAACTGGCCAATGGGAGCTGCCTGTGTGCAGGGCAGGCAGTATGCAAAGTATTTTCCCCATGAGCCCATAGCACTCAAAGAAGCACATGCTTCCCCGCTTCTCAAGCTGGCCACTCTGAGTGGCATGCAAAGGGGTGAAAGGCAGGGAGCCTCCCTGATGGATCTGTTTGGTTGCTGGCCAGGAGCCACCTAAAATCTGCTGGGCTCCTGGCAAGAGCCTGCGTCTGGCACCCCCAACCCCCTTCTCCCAATCCTCTGATCCTCCCTCCCGCCCTATCTTGCACTCCTACCCCGACCCTCTGCACCTGCGCTACTGTATCCATATCCCCAACCAGACCCTGCACCCCAATCCTCTGCACACAACCCCCTCCTTCACCCAAACTCCCTCCCAGATCCCACACCCCCTCCTGCACCCCAATTCCCTACCCCAAGCTTCCTTCTGCACTCAGCCTCCATCCCAGACCCTGTACTTCCTCCATAAATATCATGGAAGAGTGAGACCCTTGACCACTTTCCAAATTCTTGACAAGCTCCCCTTCTCTCTCTCCCTCCCCCCCCATCAAAAACCATTCTTAAAAGCTCGCCAGAAGGGCTGTCCCCCTCATTACCAGCGTGGCTTCTGGCAATATTTTTCACGTGTTAGCAACTACACACTGGTGGGAATACGGAGAAGACAAAAATAAGGAGTAAATGATATAGTGGGAAGGAGAGAGAGATGGATTAGAGGAGACAAAGAGGAAGAAACTAGCTGAAGAGGGAAGGAGAAAGAGGAAAAATAGGAAAGGGTCAGGAAGAAAGTGAGAGAAGGGAAATTTGGCAAGAGTAAGAGAGAAGAGGGTCTAATTTAGGGACAGTCTAATCAATAAACAAAGAAAACTCAACAACCCTGAGCTATGGTTACTTTGGTACTGACAAGCCTTAATATCAATGACATATAACACTAATTTTAAATTATTGTATCCCCCTACATTTTGCACAAAGGCTAAGATGTTAGTTGTATAAGGGAAATAATGTCTTGCTTGCCTTTAATTACACAACCAATAGACTTGCATTACTGAAGTGAGTCTATTAACTTGAGTGGACCCTCTTGCCTCAGCATGGTGAGCAGGATTTGGCTCTCATGTCCCCTCTCCCTTAATTAGCAAGTATGCAGTGCACTGAAATATTTCAGAGACACTTCTTTTGTGACTAATTAGAAAATGCAGTGAAATAGTGCCCTCAGGTGGTGTAAGTTAATTTTTTTCCTATTTCTTCTCATTCTAAATGCATCTGCTCTCACCAGTGCTATATAATTTTCCTCACTGCATATGCAGATGCAAAGCTAAGTAGTTTTGCTGCATGTGCACACACTCACAGAATGAAGTAAATTAAAATATAGGCACAATATAGGTCTAAATTGCTTGAGACTTAATGTTTTTAAACTAAATCTGTATTTGTTTGAAAGTATCTGAAGATAGGGAGAAAATGCAAACAAGTAATTCAATGGATAATTCAAGTATATTATCAATAATATTGTAGGAACAATGATGACTAAAAAAAATGGATTACAAGAAGTGTTAGAAAAATATTCAGTAGGTGAATCACTTCTCAGCCATGTTTATACATAAAATACAAACTTTCAGGATTAAGCACAGAAAGCAAATTATTAGTCTATAACTAAATGTATCCTCAAATTTGTTTGTATTAAGCTGTTGATTAATTGCAGTTATCTCATGTGATTAATTCAAAAAAAATAATCATGATTAATCAGTTTTAATCTCACTGTTAATAGAATACCATCTGAAATATAGTAAATATTTTGAATGTTTTTCTATATTTTCAAATATTGATTTCAATTACAACACAATATACAAAGTGTAGAGTACTCACTTTATATCAACTAGTACAAATATTTACACTATAACAGTTATAAAAAATAGTATTTTTCAATTCATCTGCCCAATACAAGTAATGTAGTACAACTTGTTTATGAAAGTGCTATTTGAAAATATAGATTTGTTCCATAATTGCACTCAAAAATAAAACAATGTAAAACTTTAGAACCTACAAGTACACTCAGTCTTTCTTCTTGTTCAGCCACTCACTAAGACAAATCACTTTGGTTATATTTATGGGAGATAATGTTGCCTGCTTCTTATTTACAATATCATCTGAATGTAAAAATGGGCATTCATTGCAAGGTATGCTAAATCTTTGTATGCATCTTCATGCTTTGGCCATTATTCCAGAGGATATGCTTCTTTACTGATGATGCTCATTTAAAAAAAATGTTGTATTAATTAAATTTGAGTGAATTTCTTGCGAGAGAATTGTATGTTTCCTGTTTTACCCAAATTTTGCCTTTTATGTCATGTTATAGCAGTCTCAGATGATGACCCAGCACATGTTGGTCATTTTAAGAACCCTTTCACTGAAAATTTAACAAAATGCAAAGACGGTACAAATATTAAATTTCTAATAACTACAGCACTTGAATCAAAGTTTAAGACTCTGAAGTGCCTTCCAAAATCTGAGAGGGATGAAGTACAGAGCATGCTTCCAGGCGCTGTAGAAGTACAACACTCTAATATGAACATTACAGAACCTGAACAAGTCAAAAAATAAAATCAACCTACGGCTGGTGGCACTTGACTCTGACTCAGATGATGAAAATGAACATGTGATGTCCACACTGCTTTGGATCATTAGCAGAACCTTTCATCAGCACAGAATGGTGGTTGAAGCATGAAAGACCCTATGAATCTTTGGTGCATCTGGCACATAAATATCTTAAGATGCTGGCTATAACTGCCACACAAACGCCTGTTCTCACTTTCAGGTGACACTGAACAAGAAGCAGGCAGGATTATCTCTATTATTGTTTTACAACATAGAATCATAGGATTGGAAGTCCTCAGAAGGTCATCGAGTCCAGCCCCCTGCCCAAAGCAGGACCAATCCCAACTAAATCATCCCAGCCAGGACTTAAAAACCTTTAGGGATGGAAATTCCACCATCTCCCTGCGTAACCCATTCCAGTGCTTCACAACCCTCCTATTGAAATAGTTTTTCCTAATATCCAACGTCGACCTTTCCCACTGCAACTGGAGATCATTACTCCTTGTTCTGCCATCCGTCACTACTGAGAACAGCCTCTCCCCATCTTCTTTGGAACCCTTTTTCAGGTAGTTGAAGGCTGCTATCAAACCCCCCCTCACTCTTCTCTTCTGTAGACTAAATAAGACCAAATTCCTCAGCCTTTCTTTGTAAGTCATGTGCTCCCACCCCCCTTCCCCCATCAATAATTTTTGTTGCCCTCTGCTGGACTTTCTCCAATGCGTCCACATCCTTTCTGTAAGGGAAGGCCCAGAATTAGACACAATACTCCAGATGTGGCCTCACCAGTGCTGAATAAAGGGGGGAATAACCACTTCCCTCGATCTGCTGGAAATGTTCCTACTAATGCATCCCAATATGCCATTAGTCGTCTTGGCTACAAGGGCCCACTGTTAACTTATATCCAGTTTCTCATTCACTGTAAACCCCAGGTCCTTTTCTGCAGAACTACTACTTAGCCAATCAGTCCCCAGCCTGTGGCAGTACTTGGGATTCTTCCATCGCAAATGCAGGATTCTGCACTTGTTCTTGTTGAACTTCACCAGATTTCTTTTGGCCAAATCCTCCAATTTGTCTAGGTCACTCTGCCCTCCATCATATCTACCTCTCCCCCAGCTTAGTGTCATCTGCAAACTTGCTGAGGGTGCAATCGGTTCCCGTCATCCAGATCACTAATAAAGATGTTGAACAAAACCAGCCCCAGAACTGACCCTTGATAAGTCAGGGGGCACTCCACTTGATACAGAACACCAACCCGACATCCAGCCATTGATCACTACCTTCTGAGCCCAATGACTTTGCCAGCTTTCTATCCATCTTATATTCCATGATTAATTGCAATTATTTTAAACACTTAATAGCCCTAGTTCTTAGCATCATTTGTATGAGTCTTTCAAAGGCTTCTTCCCTTTCTGATGTTATTATATCAGGCTTTAATAATTGGAGATGAGTGGTATTTTCACTCTTGCAGGAGCACAAAGATTCTAAGGGTTTGTTGATAGAGCTTCTAGCTCCATAAATCCAGGAACTAATTGAGAACTGAAGGTAGATGGCAGTTTAGGTGAAAGTGGTAGAGATTCTAAGGAAGGGCATGAGGGAAAGTTGCAGAATTAAGATGACAAACTTCAAAAAGACAGACTTTTGCAGACTCAGAGAATGGGTGGGTAAGAGCCTGTGGGAAGTATGTTTAAGGGGAAAAAATTCAGAGGCATTGGCAGTTTTTTAAAGAGACGTTATTAAGGGCACATGAACAAATTATTTCAACACGTAAGCATATTAGGAAGTATGGTAAAAGAAGCTCTTCAGCAATCTGAAACTCAAAAAAAGTCATACAAAAAGTGAAACTAGGTCAAATTTTTAAAAAATAAATATAAAAAAAATCAAGCCTATTAGGAACAAAAAGCCAAGGTACAAAATGAGATTAAATTAGCTAGGGATATAAAGGGCAACAAGAACACATTTTGCAAATATATGAGGAACAAGAGCAAGACCAAGGACAGGGTAGGCTCATTACTCATTGATGAGGGAAAGCCAATAAAAGAAAATGCAGCAATGGCCAGTTTTAAGTGCCTTTTTTGTTTCAGTTTTCACCGAAAAGTTTAGCAGTGGCAGGACAACTAACATAATGAACATCATTGTAAATGGGATAGGCTCTGATGCTAAAATAGGAAAAGAACAAGTTAAGAATTACTTAGACAAGCTAGGTATCTTCAAGTCAGCAGAACCTGATGAAATACATCCTGGAATACTTAAGGAACTGACTGATGGGATATCTGAGCCATTAGCGATTATTTTTGAGAACTCATGGAGGACAGGAGAGATCCCAGAGGACTAGAAAAGGGCAAAAATAGTAACTATCTATAAAAGGGGGAATAAAGGACAACCCCAGGGAATTACAGACCAGTTAAGTTAACATTCGTGTTCAGAAAGTTAATGGAGAAAATAAGTAATCAATTTGTAATCACCTAGAAAATAGTATGGTGATAAATAACAATCAATGTGGATTTGTCAAGAATAAATCATGTCAAACCAACCTAATATCCTTCTCTGACATGATAACAAACCTTGCAGAACAGTGGGAAGCAGGCAACGTGATATATTTCAACTTTAGTAAGTCTTTGGATACTGTCTCTTATGACCTTCTCATAAACAAACTATGGAAATATAGCCTGTGTGATGGACGTGCAAGTGGTTGGAAAATCTTACAGAATAGTTATTAGGGGATTGCAATCAAACTGGAAGGGGTTCACTAGTGAGGTACCATGGGGATCTGTCCTGAATCTGATTCTACTCAATAATTCATAAATTATTTGGATAAAAGCATGAAGACTACACATACAAAGTCTGAAAAGGAGATCAAGCTGGGAGGGGTTGCAAGCACTTTAGGAGACAGAATTGGAATTCAAAACAACCTTGACAAACTGGAGAAATGGTGTGAAATAAATAGGATAAAAGTCAATAAAGACAAATGCAAAGTACTACACTTTGAAATGAATACACAATTGCACAAATACA
The DNA here is from genome assembly GCA_019425775.1 of Rafetus swinhoei. Lineage (NCBI taxonomy): Eukaryota > Metazoa > Chordata > Testudines > Trionychidae > Rafetus > Rafetus swinhoei. The sequence goes on along the minus strand of CM033447.1, from coordinate 30,263,503 downwards.
AAATGGCAAATAACTTCCTATGAAGGAGTACTGAAGAAAAGGATTAGGGGGAAAAGGATAAGGGATCACAAACTGAAAATGAGTTACAGCAGGATTATTATTATTATTATACTGGTAAGTGTACTAGTGCTTGAGATGATGGGTCATCTGGGATTTCCAGGTTTGTGAATCTTGGGTAGCAGATAGAAAATTCCTGGATGGGGATTTGGGGTGTTTTTGTGTAGATTTGGTCCTGAGTTGTAGCAGGAGGTTTCATGACCAGATGATTTATGGTTTGGGGCTGTTTTGTTTATTTTTGTTTTTTATTCTTTAGTGGGATCAGAAGAAAGAGTCCTGCAGAATCTGGTATTGGTGAGTTGTCTGGCAGACTCCTGTTCGTAATCTGTGCCATCTATGCCATCAAGTGCCAGCAATGCCCCTCTGCCATGTATATTGGCCAAACTGGACAGTCTCTATGACAAAGGATTAATAGAAACGTATCAGATATTTGAAAAGGTAACACACAGAAATCTGTTGGGGAACATTTTAACTTGCCCGGACATTCATTAATAGTTCTCAAGGGTACCGTATTATTGCAAGCCAATTTAAAAAAACAGCTTGAAAAGGAGGCTGCAGAACTTAATTTCATTTACAAGTTTGATACCTGCAACAGAGGTCTAAACAAAAAACCTTGTGTGGATGGCCCACTATATTCCACATCCTAATGACATAAAAACCAAGCACAGGGTACTTAAGAGCACTTAGTACCCACTCTATCTGCTTCATTTAGCATGGACACTCTAATTGACAATTTTCCCCCATTTTTTTCCTTTTTCCTTCTCTTGCCCTCCCCTCTCCCATCTCCTCTCTTTCTCTGATGTTTATTTGTAAACTGGACCCCTTAACTCCATTCATCTGAAGAACTGGGCTGTGCCCACAAAAGCTCATGATACCATCTACATTTTGTGTTAGTCTGTAACTGAAAAAAAACTTAAAAAATAACAAATAGTCTTGCAGAACCTTAGAGACTAACACGGCTCCCCCTCTGAAACAGGAACATCATAATCATCTTAAAGTACGTAAAAGGGTTGTTAAAAAGGATGGTGATAAAAATGTTCTTAATCACTGATGACAGGACAAGAAGTAATAGGCTTAACTTTCAGCAAGGGGTATTTAGGCTAGGCATTAGGAAAAGCTTCCTAATTAAAGGTAGCTAAGCATTAGAATTAATTACCTAGGGAGGTTGTAGAACCTGCCTCACCAGAGGTTTCTAAAAACAGGTTAGACCAGTGGTCACCAACCAGTCAATTGTGATCTCTGGTAGTGCAGGGGGCTTCTGCTAAGGCAGGCTCCCTGCTTGCTCCAGCCCCATGCCCCCTGTCCATTCCCAAAATCAGGCAGTGCAGCTCTGCGGCCCCATGGGCAGGGAGGGGCAAAAGACTTGGCATACTGTTTCTGCCTGCATACACTGACACACACACACAGAGAATGGAGAAACTATGGTCAGTGGGAGCTGAGGGGTTGATGCCAGCAGAGAGGGGCAGTGTGCAGAGTCATAGGCGCCTTTCCCCTCCTACACCCTGAACGCCCCTCTGAGCAAACACCCCCTGTACCACCCCCGGCACCCCAAAACCTTTCCTGAATCTCAACCCCCTGTCCCAACCCTGAATCCCCTCTGAGCCAGCATCACAGACCCCCCCTACACTCCCAACCCCCTGTCCCAGCCCAGAGCCCCCTCTGAGCCTGCACCCCAAGCCCTGAATCCTCTCTGAACCATATGCCCTCCTGTACCCTGAACCCCCAACTGTACCCCAAACTCCTACCCTGACCTTCTCCAAGAGCCAGAACCCAATGCTCCCTTCTACATCTCAACTGCCTGCCCAACCCTCAACCCACTCTGAGCTAACATACCATACCTGCCCGCCCCTGAACCCTCCTGCACAGGGGAGTCAAAGGATCACCAGGCTCCTGGGCAATGTGAGGGAGGGCAGCTCTGCACTCCAGAAAGAGGCGGTGATTTAAGCGGAAGGGGCAGGGCTGAGACAGGCAGCTCCTAGATGGCCAGGTGCCCCCTGCCACCACCAGCCCTCAGAGCCCACCAGGGCACACAACATGGGGCTATGCAGCATGCCACCCAGAGCTCCAGTAGCAATTCTAAAGGGCCAGGAGCTCCAGCCACCACCATTGCCACAGTAACAGTGGTTGCCAGGAACCCTGGACACCTTAGAATTGCAGGGCCCCAGCTTATCTCTCCCTCCCCCCACCCCAGTCTGTGGGCCAGCTTCTGCACTTCTAACTCCCTGTTCTTAGTTGTCCAATGAGTGCCAGTGGGGTGCCCTGGGAATAGACACAAGAACTGCAGTTGCATTGCTAGCAGTTGTTGATATAGCTTCTTCCAAGGAAAAAGGGAGTTTGACACCTAAAGTTGCTTTTTCAGTCACAGCCTTGCTAATTATGTTTTACATTGCTTGTACATTCAGGAAGAGTTTTACTAACAAAACAGTTTTCTGTGGCTCAGCGGGAATCAATAGAGTATACAAGCATTCTCTTTATTTATTGGCAATTTACTCCCAAATTCCCTTATCTGGGCTATCAATAGAAAAGCAATCTCCTTATAACTCTAATGACTTGCAGCAAAGTTTATACATCTGTTTAATACAAATAAGGGCAAACGATTTCTCCATCTTGGTTAGATAAGATGGAGCACACACAGGCTTATCTCACTTAAAGAACAACTTGTAGTGTCCTCTCATTATCATGATAAACTATTGTAATGGACACAACTAGAAAAAGTATCAGGTTGAGTGAGGGGAGAAGATGGCAAACCAGGCCTGACTAAGGAAATACTGGTTTTTTTTTAACACTAAGAAGAATGCAAGTCATTAGCAGAGTAAGCCATGCCCGGGACAGAATGGCTACGTCAACATTGGCAAGATTTTGCGCAAATACTCTTTAACGCAAGAGTTTTTGCATTAGAGTATTTGCGCAAGAGAGCATCTACACTGGCATGTGCCTTTGCGCAAAAGATGTGCCTTTTAGCCATCGGGCATGTGCCTTTTAGCCATCGGGCTTTCTTGTGCAAGAAATTCATGTTGCCTGCCTACACTGGCCTCTTGCACAAGAACAGTTGCGCGCAAGAGGGCTTATTTCTGAGCGGGAGCATCATAGTTCTTGCGCAAGAAGCACTGATTTCACACATTAGAAAGTCAGTGTTCTTGCGCAAGAACTCCCCACCAGTGTAGACAGGCAGCATGTTTTTGCGCAAAAGCGGCCGCTTTGGCGCAAGATCGCGCCAATGTAGACACAGCCAATGGGTTTCCAGTTAAAGTCACACAGGGACGGGCAATAATTTTCGCATGAGGGACATTTCATAAATTTTGGTACATGGTCACAGTCTGGCTCTGACCCTCCCCCACTTCCCCCCACCAGGGATGGGGCTACAGAGAGAGTGAGAGTGTGAAAGAGACACAGACTTTGTGACACTGAGTGTGCGTAGCAGTGACACAGAGTGTGTGTGTGTTGACTGCTGCTGGGGAAGTTTCTGAGCTGCCGTGTGCTGTCTCTTTAAGACAGGGAAAGCCGTTCTGCTCAGTTGTCTCCCCCTTCCCCAGCTCTGCAGAGATGGGGAATGGGGGGGGGGGGGAAACGTGTTTGTGTGAGAGAGAAAACACACGCACACACTTTGAAATCTTAGAAACAGTGCGCTGCATCTTAAGATAGGCACCCCCTCCTCTGAGTTACTCACCATCCATGCTTCAGATAGGAGCAGCTCTGCTGTGTGTCTACCTCTCCCCAACCCCTGCTCTGCAGAGATGGGATACAGGGCAGGGGGACATCCTGGCTATGTCTACACTGGAGGGTTCTTGCGCAAGAACGGCCGTTCTTCCGCAGAACGTCCATACTGCCCGCCCGCTCTTACGCAAGAAGAGTTACAATAAAGCGTGGTAAGACAGGGCTTCTTGCGCAAGAGTTACACTCTTTTCTAACAAGTGTAAGCACTCTTGCACACGAGTTCTTGCGCAAGAGGGCAGTGTGGCTGCGCGGCAGGGGTTTCTTGTGCAAGAAAGCCCTATGGCTAAAATGGCCATCAGAGCTTTCTTGCACAAGAAAGCATCCACATTGCCATGGATGCTCTTGCGCAACAGCACATGGCAGTGTAGACGTGTTCTTGCGCAAGGGTTCTTGTGCAAGAACTCTTGCACAAGATGTTCTTGTGCAAGAACCCGCTAGTGTAGACATAACCCCTGACTTTAACCCTTCCCCCTCCTCTGCACAGCTAGCAGGAGAATCCTTGGAAGAGCTCAGGTGCAGGGTGCAACGAGGTGGTGGGAGGGGCAGCTGAACACACACTGCTGGCTGTAAGTATGCATGTCTGCTAATCAGTGGGGTGGGCCAGAAAGCAATGCTTAGCAGGTCTGATTTTGCCCACCCCTGGAATGGAGCCTTCAAGAAAGGCTACAGGAAGCAGGCTGGGTCATTCAGTAGGTGATGCACTGAGTCAGTACTGATCCAATTCCCAGCATGTTTGGGGGAACACTATCTTGTCAAGTGTTCTGTTTGTTTAGGAAGAACCAGAAAGCCAAGAAGCTCCTGATCACTTGTAGTCATCAAATGTACTTTTTGTAAAAGGAAGCTTAACTCCATTCGCCTGACAAAAATCTAATAATTCTAGTAATTACATATTCCTTACTTAAACTCTCTCTGCAGTTCCATGTGGAACAGGCACAATTCTTCACTTCGGCTGTGTCTACACTGGCATGATTTTGCGCAAGAACTCTTTTGCAGAAGAGTTCTTGTGCAAAAACTCTTCCAGAAGAGAGCGTCTACACTGGCAGGTGCCTTTGCGCAAGAGATGTGCTTTTGCGCAAGAGCATCCGTGCCAGTGTGGACACTCTCTTGCGCAAGAAAGCTCCGATGGCCATTTTAGCCATCGGGCTTTCTTGTGCAAGAAATTCATGTTGCCTGCCTACACTGGCCTCTTGCGCAAGAACAGTTGTGCAAGAGGGCTTATTCCTGAGCGCGGGAGCATCAGAATTCTTGCGCAAGAAGCACTGATTTCATACATTAGAACGTCAGTGTTCTTGCGCAAGAACTTGCGGCCAGTGTAGACAGGTGTGACGACGCGTCGGGGTTCCCCCGTCTCCTGCACCCCCGTAATGGCATGGACAGACTCCACCAGCCAGTAGACTAGAAGGAGTTTATTGCTTCTCCAGGATACAGCACAGCACAGATGTCATCTGGTTACAGGGCAGGCCTAGGATGCCTCAGCCCCCCTTGAGATGGGGGAGACTGGGACCCTAAATCCCAGCCCCGTTGCCTAGGCTCCTTCCTCCATGATCCCAGACCGAAAACTAACTCTCTTCCAGCCCTGCCCCCAGCCAGGCGGCATTCCACCTTCCTTTGTTTCTCTCCTGGGGTAGGTGGTCAGACAGGTTTGAAGACCCCTTTGCATAATGACTCATCCCCTGCCCTGCTGGGCTGTGGTGCAGACAGCAGCCAGGGGAGGTCACTCACAACCCATGACCCAGCATAGCAACCAGCAAGGTACACCCCACTACGTCACAACAGGCAGCAAGTTTTTGCGCAAAAGCAGCTGCTTTTGCACAAGATCGCGCCAATGTAGACACAGCCTTGTTGTAAAACGCTGGGGTTGGGGAGAGCACTACAGCACGTTTCTCCACTTCTCAGCGTTGTCTGCATTTCTCAGAGTACTCACCCTCCACATTTCTCTCTAGAGCCCCAGCTCATACCCAAGCCATTGATTCTCAGGGCTTTCTCCCTTGAGCTCTTCCTCTAACATGGTTCTCATCCATATTCCCATCAACCTCCAGACAGCTGCCTAGTTTTGGCCCTCTATGGGCCCCAGCATAAGTGTATTCTGTCCTTCTGGGGCCAGTCACAGGAGATAATCTCTTTCCTACATCACTCCTCCCCAGCTCAGTTCTCCCAGCTCTTATGGAACTTGTCTGATTCTTTCCCAGCTGGGTCTGATAATTATTGGCCCTAGCCATCTGATCCATGACCAGTCAGGATCAGCTGAGGTGGTGGGCAGGTGTTCCTCACAGGGCTGGCTGGCCGGCCATGGATCTCCTTAAAGGGCCAGCCGGTCTATAACTGCTCTTAGGTATAAGAGATACTTAGTTTGAATGGCAACCACCAATCAGTTTTTCATTACGAAAGTTTGCCCGTAGAAACCAAATCATTTAGCACAGACTATTGAATGAGAATGCCCAGTTTTTACAATCTCTTTGGAAGAGCTGCATTGTTAGACTCTATCAGGGTGAAAATGACTTTGCACATACAACAAATGTTTAAGAAATAAACAGTATGACACAACCAGCAAACTTCCTTTTTGCCTTAGCAAACTTTGTCTGTCTTTTCAAAGCTTAACACAACCTCCATATTCTTAGGCTACGTCTACACTGGCAACTTCTTGCGCGCAAGAACTCTTTTGCGGAAGAGTTCTTGTGCAAAAACTCTTCCAGAAGAGAGAGTCTACACTGGCATGTGCTTTTGCGCAAGAGCATCCATGCCAGTGTAGATGCTCTCTTGCGCAAGAAAGCTCTGATAGCCATTTTAACCATAGGGCTTTCTTGCGTGAGAAATTCATGTTGCCTGTCTACACTGGCCTCTTGCACAAGAACAGTTGCGCAAAAGGGCTTATTCCTGAGTGGGAGCGTCAGAGTTCTGGCGCAAGAAGCCCTGATTTCATACATTAGAACGTCAGTTTACTTGCGCAAGAACACGCGGCCAGTGTAGACAGGCAGCAAGTTTTTGCGCAAGGGCAGCCACTTTTGTGCAAGATCGCGCGCTAGTATAGACACAGCCTTATTGTTTGGCTGACATAGCTCCTCTCTCTTTCTTACTCTAGCATTCATGTGTCCTTTGACCGCAAGTGGATTTTTTTTTTTTTATTATGCATCCCGGTGCTGACCTTCAGTTAATCACTTCATACAGCTGTTAAGATAGCAATAAGCTCTCAGAGAAACTTTGGCAGTACATTAATTAGCTTATTAATTGTTTTAATCTCCCTTTAACACTGAATGTATAGGGTTATAAAATGGTAAGGTGTGCTCTTACGTCTGTTAGTTGGGTAACTCACTGTGCCTCATTCACTGTTCTTTTAATTATCTCCTTTCAGACCCAGGATTCTTTCACTGTCTTTCTGAAATGTAAGACTTTATAGGGAAATTTGTTGCTCTCTCTTTTCCTTATAACATTTGTTCTTACCATAGAATGACCCAATAAAGGCTGTACATGGAATTCATGTCTTGGTCCGGTGTGCTGTACATAAGTCTTCAGCTTGGGGAACAGTGTGGATTCAAGTGCTAAAATGAGGATGAAAAAAAGCCCACAAATGAAGGATGCTAGACAGTCTGTGAGAGCAGGTTTTCAATCTAGTACTGGATCCAATTTGTACCCTGAAATCCTCACATGTGGGCAAACAAGGGGACAGTTCCCTCCATCACTATGGGCCTTCCTACTCCCTCCCTGACTCCCAGAGATGGCTCTCCCTGGATGGAGAATCACATGTGGGGAAGAAACAGGGAGTGTGTGACCAGGAAGGACCAGAGAAGCTTGGAGTATAGCCAGCATGTCACTCTGTGAAGATGACCACAAAGAAAATACTAAGATTCATTCACTTTGTATGAACAACGAGAAGTCCTGTGGCACCTTATAGACTAACAGATTTATTGGAGCATAAGATTTCGTGGGCAAAGACCCACTTTGTCAGATGCATCTTATGAAGTGGGTCTTTGCCCATGAAATCTTATGCTCCAATAAATCTGTTAGTCTATAAGGTGCCACAGGACTTCTCGTTGTTCTTGCAGATTCCGACTAACACGGCTACTCCTCTGCTACTTGTCACTTTGTATGGATCACCTTAGGAGCAGAAGCCCTATCATTTAATAGGACCCAGGGGAGGCTGCTGTCTGTGGAAGTGTCCTGTCTGAAGAGCCTTGGCTTCTCATTGTCCTGGATTCTGGGAGATCTGAAGGGATATGAAGCTGGCCTCAGTCTTTACTGTGGAAAGGCAAATCCTGCCTTTGCCCCCCATCACAACCAGTGGAACGAGTGGAAGGTAAAGGCCTTTGTGGTGTACTGCAGAGAGGTTGCCTTTTCTCGTAGCTTGTCCCATAGGTATTTCTATGGGAGGGGACAGGCAAGCTGTTTGGAGCTGCAGACTGATGGAGCTACAGAGCCCCAATGCAGCTGTGTGGGGACCTAGTCAATAAGGGAAATTAGAGTGGCTATATAGAGGGCAGCACTCCATTTAGACTATGCTTTCTACTGTGGATCTGTGGCATCCCTTCCCAAGGATCTAAAGATTCCTGAGATTGGGAGGCCTCACCCAGCTCACCATCCCACTATCTCTTACAGGCACATTATAGGGAATACTGTGGAGTTTCCCCAGCTCTGTGGTTCCTTTTTCTGTAGTCTTCTTCAATGGGGTGGCAATCTATCCCAAAGGAGCCGTTTTCCCATAAACTAACTTAGTAATGTATAAAACAGTTCACAGTTTCGACATTACAGCAGTGATTTTGTCTTTTTATTACCTTTAATCTGAACAGATTTTTGGAGACACTCCAAACTGAGAGTTCATTCAATTTCCTTCATTTTTGCTTTCTCCTGAGGAACTGCTGGATGCAGAAGTGCATGGGATCAGCTAGGGAAGCAAGATCACCTGGAGCAATTGACATTAGATAAAAGAACCAACACATGACAACAAAACCATAGGCCACATGTACGAGAAAATGGTAAGGGAAGATTTACATAGCCTATACAGGACCACTAATCCTGAAACCACACAAATGTCACCTGACTTCAGATTCCCAACTCAAAAACTCATCACTCCTTTATGTAACCACTTAAATAACATCTCATTCTTCCCAACATCTGGACAGGCATTTATGGCTTGATTCCAAATCATGCAATACTCCATGCTTACACATCGCATGCAGTCTGAACCCTGGCAAAACTAATTGCTTTAGTACAATGTATTAGGTACCAAGAGGAATTATATTTTTTTATTCCATGGAAACAATTGATCCACAACCTCTGATATGTCTGAATTATAGACTCCATGTGCTATTATAAGAGGGTCAGGTGGTTACTTTCCATGCCCAGGTTGCTTGGCCAATCACATTCCACTTCTCATATTTCCAGGTCTAATTCAGTAAAAGGAATGTCAGGACAAAGACTTTGATATTAGTATTTTATTAATAAGACTGTTTAGAATTGTGTACGCTGAGGCCCAAATCAGGAGCAGTACTATCCTTATTAGATGTTTCTCAAAAACAGACCCAATTCTGAAAACATTTATGCCTAAGAGTCACTTTACATGTTAAAGTGATTTAAAATACACAGTCTATTTTAACATAAAACAGCATCTCAGAAACTATAAAAACTACAGTACTCATCTATAGAACACTTTTGCAGCACAAGTCATTTAGTTTGTTTTCTAAACTGAATGCATGGTGTATATAGAACAGCTGATACAGACACAAAAGGCATGGGATTTATGCAATAAATCTATATTATCCTCACCTGTGGTTTTATTGTGTTGTCTCAATACCTGTGTATGAGAAAGGGCCAGCAGAGCTTCTAAACACCTGCCAACCATTTTCACACAAAAGGTGGCACATATGCTACAAAACAAAATTAGTTTTGCCATTATCCTGCCTTCTTTGTATGTTAAAAGTGCCCACTGAATTAATCCAAACATACACATCCTGTCAGTGTCAGGATCAGGCCAACTGATGTATCATAATAAACATTTAATAGGCCAAATCCTGCTGGCCTTTTTCAGGCTAAACTCCAATAAGTGCAAAACCTAAATATATATAATTAATCCTCTACATGAGAAAGAAAGCAAGCTCTATCTGATTAGAGTTTGGCCCATGAGACATACTACATTAAAACCTTCCCTAAACAGAAAATTGGTGTTTTCCTAAAGTAAATATAACTCACATTGGCTACGCTTAATACAGTACTACTTCATAAACATGGATAAATTTGTAAACATCAGAGGTACTTAGGCCCTATTATGTCTTACCAATCTCAGTTTTATTGTAAAATTATCAACTTGAAAATGCCACCAGTAGCTTGTTCCTATTCCCAAAAGGAGCCAGGGCAAAACACTCATTAATTTCAATAGTTGCAGGGTTAGCAAAGGCTCTCACATAGAAAGGCAATTAAATATAACTAAGTGCTGTGTTTATTACCAGTGAACAGTCTGACAAAATGTGTCATTTTTCTTTAACAGAAAGAGAAGGGGGAAAGTGGATATGAACTACTTCTTTCCCAAGTGATTCCATATAAATGGAGGGTTACACAGTGGGGGACCCTTTGCCAGTTACTACCTGAGTTTCTTTGACAGGCTGACTCCACTTCTTGCATGCATATTATACTCAGACTTTTATTAAAAACACTGGTTTCTATTTAATTTTGGGGTTTACACATAGTCCAAACTTTTTCCAGAAATTGTATTTAACTTCAGTTGACAAGATTAGGTTAAAAAAAGCACCCCAACCTGGCAAAATGTGATGTAAGGAAATGGTATAATCTACCTAATGTATTTTGAAGCATTCGAATTACTGGACTAATATGAAGTGTGGGATTTTTTTTCAGAGCCCTGAAAATAAAATATGTTGCCCCTTGCCAGCTCACGGTCTGCGTGAATAGTCACAGTCTGGCTCTTTCAGGGACTTGTTTGGCGGCAGAGCCTCTTGGAAGGGCTATACAAAAATGATACATTAAAACAAATGTATTCATGAAAATGAAAACGAAGTAGGCAAAAGGAATATTTCCCACGCGATCTATGCACCAGCCGCGGCTGAACTTGGTCATTATGCTTAGCTCAGCTTCAGAAAAATCTTATGAGATAATAGTATTCTAATTACTTATGAATAGCCTTATAAAGATACATTGTTGCATACATGTTGGCGGCAAATGTAGTCTTAAGTTGCGCATCACTCTATTTGCTTGCGGGAGGGAGAGCGACGAGGCAGTCAAATATGCCTCTGCTGATAAACTCTGGTAACGATTTTGCAAAGTTGCCTTATTATTTAGAAAACCTTTTTCCGGGCATTTCCGCAGAGCCCCGCTAAGTGGCGCCGCGAGCACTGTTATGGTAGTCGTGCCGCTCAGCGAGGGAGCGCAGCCTCCTGAGCCTGTTCAAAGGTCACTCCTGGGACAGTCAAGTTGCAAAAGCCAAAACGCTGGCTTGGAGTCGGCCTTAAGAAGCCTGTATCAAGGGCGTTCCCAGACTCGTCGTTTGTCAGTGAGAACAGTCAGTGCCGGGAAGGAAAAACTACCTGGCTCCTAAACTTTGTTCTGAGCGGAACAGCAGCAGACAGACCGAGGAGTTCTGCAGAAGGGGGAGCCAGCAGAAAGTATCGTCATCGGGCTTGGGCTCAAGACGGACCCTTCATTTCCTCTCCCCACATAAACCTCCCTTCCTGCGTATGGCGGCCACCTGCTGAAAGTGAAGGCAGGCACATGGCGTCCAGTGTGAAGCTTAAACCCTCGCGTATGAACGCAGCGAGTACAGAGGCAGGCAGACTATTGAACAGCAAGCTAATGCTGGGTCCCATGCACGTCAGCTTCTTAGTTGCTCTAACTCTGTACCTTCCCCCTTTCACACCAGCCGCTGTACTGGGAGCCTAGTTGAGATTGCTTTGTAAAAGCATGTGCTGCTGGCACACACCGACAGAGTACATATCATAAGCGTTTGGTCCAAGTTTGTCCTCTGATGGGTTTTAGTCACTCCGGGAATGACTGAATCAGTTACAATCAGTGTGAATGGTGAATAATGTATATGCCAGCATTTGTCTGTACTAGCGCGTCTCTCCTAGCCTGAGTTTGATGTTGAGAACCCCGACGCCGGGGATGCTAGAGACAGCTGCGAGGAAAGCTCCAGGGGGCAAATTGATCTACAAATTTAATTCTGAACAAAAAAAAACATGTAATTGAAAATCGCACGCCAGATATCAGCCCTCTGGGTTGACAAGCAAATGTGCTTTATACCACTATTGGGGCCTCTTACCTTTGTGTCCCTAATTGCAAAAACCCGTAATCAGAACAAAAACAAACGGTGCATGTTTGTGACATTGTGAGACCCCTGCTCTAACGTGAGGCCTAAAGCACGCGCCTTAATTTGCTCAAGCAATTCGTTGTCACTACAAAGTTTACTGTTTGTTTCTCATTCACTAGGATAGAGCGGAGAGACGCGCTTTTTATGCCCCCGTGGAGAACTGCCCAAAAGGGCTCTGGACAACGTCAAAAAGAATGTGCGCTGCTCATCAAAGTGTCATTTGAATTCATTTGACTCCGTTGATTGTACAGAGACGTTTATTTTGCTTAACCGAAACTAACCTTAAGGAGATGCCGCCTAGTGTCAGAATAAACACGCCGCGATGATGCGCACCACGAGGCTTCATTTTTATTTTACTTTTCTAGGCTAAGCCACCCCCACACTTTCCTCCGTGTGACTTTTACCATCTTCGAAAAACCTCCCTTTCCAGTCTCGGAGCACAGTATTTCAACTCCACTCCGGTTCTCTCCAGCACCATAAGGGGGAGGGTCAGATCCTTACACGGGCTTTTGCTGCAATACGAAGTCCAGGGTCTTCCCTGTGTTTGGGATTCATCAGATCCCAATTCCGGGGGGCTGACGGCTCAGTCCCCTTAACTCACCTTGGTTCTACTAGTTCGGCCAGGGCGAGCGGCCTCCAGCCTGAGCCCAGATCGCGGATCACCCGCTCCCATCACAACAAGCAGTTTTCCGGGACACAGGCCGCTGAGGCTCTTCCGGAGGAACCCCGCTGTCTTCTGGCATTTCTGTGTGATCCCCAGGGGGAAGGGCCCCTCCCGTCGGGCTCGCACTGCCTAGTCCTGGGCCCTGCCTGTTCTCCTCGCCCCTTGACACCTGTAAGCCAAGCAGCCGCCCCTCAGGGCTCACTCCGGCTCCCCAGCCCGGGCAGCTGCCACGTTAGCCCTTGGACAGCTGGTGCGTGTCTCTCTCTCCGCTTCCGCCGAGCCTGGCGCTGGGCAGCTGCTCTGGCCCTCCCGGGACACGTGAAGCGACAGGGGCTGAGGTTTGCACAGACGCTGGTCGCCTGGCTCCCGCGCCCCGGTCTAGCTGGGGGAATCTCGCCAGGCCAAACGCTTAAATAACTCCCTGGAAAGCGAAACTCGGCCGCTGTCCGACCTACTCACGCGGGGCCCGAGCCTGGATTCCTTGTGCCCGCACACGCCGACGTCCCGCTACCGCTCAGACAAAGCTGCGGGGTCCGGGCGCTGTTCCCTGCATCCCTAGCGGAGCTTCACCGGCAGAAGCGTCCAGTGCATCACCCCACCGCGCAGCTGGCCCGCTAGACCAGCCAGTCTACGGGCCCCTTTTGCCAATGTATCGCCTGGTGTGCGTCTTTATTGCGCAACTTCGGACAACTTCAGCCTCCAAACGGGGGGAAGTGACAGCCCCCCCCCCCATACTCTTTTCTATCCCCTTCTTCCTCTCCCTCGGGCTACTACTCCCTTCTCTGCTCTCAGCAGCACTATAACTTGGAATCCGGAGATGAAATTTAGAAGACAAAACCGCTATTTCAGCCAGAGGGGCGCCTCTGGGAGCTCTTAACAGTAGAGACTACAGGTCTTGAACCCTGGCCTTTGGAGTATCTAGCTATGCATAAGGTCCAAGCTGCCAGGCAGTTAACGGGCTGAAAACAGAGCCCCCTTGGAGTAAGGACATACCGGCCCAAAGGAAGGACGACATTCACAAGCCAGGAGTTAAGCTTATTTAAAGCTGCGAGCCCTGATGCCCCCGAGAGGGGAATCCCTCTGCTGACAGGATCCTGGGCTATATCCTAACCCTTCCCAGCGGCTGTAACCCTCCAGTGGCTGCTCTTACCGCAGGAATCAGCTGTAACAGCTGCCAATGCTGCTGTGTACGGTGTCACCATTAAACACCGAGGGTTAGCTCCCAGTCTGCAGGCTCGGGAGGACGCCGCACGCCTGGGAGGGGGAGCTTTTTAGGAATGTAGGGCCCGGCCGCATGGTAAGACCAGTGGCAGCGGGTGGTAGAGCGGGGCTACTCCTGTCCCTGAGCTGGGAGCCGGACCGGCAGCGCTGTTATCGGGCGCGGGGGGATGACCCGGCTGTCACTGAGCCCTCTGACACCCCCATTCCTGCCGAGTCAATAGGAGGAGCTGCTTTCGGGCTTTAACCAAAGGCTGACACTCGGCGGCAATGGACAGGGCCACCCAGGAGGCGGCTGAGCGAGGTCCCGGCCTGGGTTGACTCCCAGCCCGTGAGCTTTGTACCTGCCTCTGGCCCGCGGGACAAGGCCACGTTTCACACAGGCCGGGGGGGGGGGGTTTCCTTGCCTCACAGACGAGCCCCAGAAGTGCCACAACTGGGGGTGTCAATTCGCCAGGCTGCAGGGAGTGAGAGAGAGCCGGTCAGAGCGGGAATCAGCCACAGGCAGAGTACGCGCGTGTGTGTGTGTGTGTGGGGGGGGTGTCGATTAGGATTATAGGACATTTGGGGGGCTCCGTTAGCTCCTGTTGAGCTCGGACTGAGACGCGCAAAGGGTTCGCTTCTTCAGCGAGCCGCCCGCTTGCCCACGTCTACTCGTGGGGTGTCGCTCCAAGCCTGTGGATATTGAACTGGTGCAGCTGTTGAATGTGCCCAGTCTCCGCGAAGCGCCACAAGGAAAGATAGAAAACCCTGTAAACGCAGTTTGATCACGCCGTGGGGGCTGCTGAGATAAGAGCCATAGATTTCCTTCTAGAAAACTTCGGGGTATTAGATTGCACGAAAGTCAATAAACAGGACAAATGTACAATTAATGAGCCACAAGTGTCATTGATGACAGGTATAAATTATTCTCAACGCGCAGAGCAATGTTTTAGCGTGTAGATGAGGGGCTGTAAAGGAGGATTTCGCATCCCAATCTTGGACTGTATTTTATTTATGGCAGAATTCTAAAATAACCAAAATAAGAAAAGCCGCAGAGAGAGAGAAATTAGCAAAAACTATGATTTCGTCCCTGTAAAACATGCCTGAGCTGGTGATCATTGGAAATAAACTTGTTTCCTTGTTGACGAAACAATTTAAAAGGAAGCAATTGTGATCAGACATTGGAAGAAACTTTTCACAACTACCGACGGGCAGAACAAACAAGATGGCACCGGGGAATTTCCAGGCTTACCGGCTCTCTCACATTAACCTCAGGCTGCAACTTTACTGGCCGCTCCTGGGCCATTTACAAAGTTTGTTTGAACTTAAAAGTTGGCTTTAGATTTTTCGTTGCAAACCGAGGCCGCCAAACCAGTCTCGTGTATGTGGTGGGTGTTGATGGAAGCGAGTTGGAAGCGGCGGGAAAAGGTGAAGTGCGGTAGTTGTCACCGACATCAGTCATGAAGCGAGCCTGGCCGTGCACGCACTAGGAGCTGCGTGTGCAGCATGGGAGAGCTCAGTAGCAATGGAAGACGTCTGGAGGTAATAGACTGAAAAGCCTGAAGGAGCCTGTACCTCCCAGCCTGGAACTATGAAGTGACGGTCAGGCTGAGTCACTCCATTCGTTCTTCACAAAGACCTGGTTGAAAGGGTTCCTGGGTGTGTGGAGTGTGGGGTGGTGGCTGCTTTCTGCCTGGTTGTGGGCTCTTTATGACACTAGATGTCCCTGTATCTCATAAAGGGAGCTCTTCCCAACACAAGACTAATTGTGGCCGTGTTACACAGAGCTGGAGACGTCAGAGCCTCTGTCCCCTCTCTAATAAGCTCTTTGTTTCCCTTTAGAGCTGTTTGCTGATGGGTTTGTCCCTGCCTGTTGCTAAACGGGAACAGAGTGTGCAGCCGGCCCACATTTCGTAGCCAGCAAACTAGGTCCTTTCTTTAAGGGGCTTCCATTTATGCATGTGTAGGAACCTGCAGTGCGTTGCGTAAAATGGTGATTTACGCGGCACACACCGCATTCCAGAGTGTCACACGCTAACAACAACTGGAGGAGTCCAGAAACAACGTAAAACTAGTGACTGTTCTCTTGCTAGGTCCCAGCGATAACCTTGGCATCCCATACAGCCATCTCCTCCGACGTGTCCCATCCCTTTTCATAGAATCATAGAATACTAGGACTGGAAGGGACCTCGCGAGGTCATCGAGTCCAGTCCCCTGCTCTCATGGCAGGACCCAATATTGTTTAGACCATCCCTGATAAACATTTATCTAACCTATTCTTAAATATCTCCAGGGATGGAGATTCCACAACCTCCCTGGGCAATTTATTTCAGTGTTTTGCGGCATCTTCCTCCGAATTAAACATGCTCCAGGGAATTATTTTAAAGTATGCGGGGATTAATGTGAAGGAGGTAATTTTTTCTATCATCTACGCGAGAGGAGGGAATAAAAGTTTGTCCCTATTTACTGCTCTATCGTGCACACATTACTAAAAACATGGGGTCCCTGCCAAACCTCCCTGGCCTTCCAGCATCTAAACAAACGAGGAGGTAGCGTGATCTTTAACCGGAATAAACCAAACTCCGGGACGAAGCAAGTGCGAATCCCCAATGGGGCAACCAATGGGGCAACCACATTTCAGAGGGAACCTGGAGGGCGCTCACCCTGTCCCCTCCTTCCACTTTAACAAACAAAACTCTTCGCTCTGCTCCAAGTGCCTGGACCAGAAAGTCAGCTGGCCAAGGCCAGGTGAGTCTCAGCACCCAAGACCGGTCAAGAGCGCATCTTCTCAACGCGCCCGAGGTTAGCTGAGCGCCTGGCTGAGGTCCTGTGTAGTTAAACTAAACCCGACAGACCTGGCGGTGATCCCTGTTCTCTAGGGATTTATAGGTTTTTTTCCCTCTGCCTGTATCAATTATTGTAATTAAAGCGCGATTCCCATCACCAGTGGGGAGTCTTTTCTATAGTTTGCTGGAACTGAAATGGTCAATAAATGAAAAATCGATATTCACAGAGGGGGAACTATCGGATACACTCTAGGCGAATACACCATTTACGTATAACTTCAGGTTCCCCTGCCCTGCTAAATACTGGAACTGTAGTTCTGTATTGGCTCGAGTGTCTTTCATCTCCACACATCACCTACACCTTTGGGATGCATTCTCTCAGCTAAGTTCTGTCAGCATCCAAGTAGCCAGCAGTCACTGGAGTTAAGTAGCAAACTGCACCCAGAGTGTTCTCTCCCATGTATGATTATTTAAATACTAGTTGGGGGAAAAAGACAGAAAGACGAGAGAAAATCACGGATCACAACAGGGGAAAGAATCTAGACTAGTAACTTACAAAAAGAAATAGAGAGAGAGAGAGAGAGAGAGAGAGACCTACCGCACAGGTAAAGGAAAAAGAAAACCAGAAGTCAGATAGAATAGAACACCTGAGAGCTCTTTAACACACCCAAACAGTGGAAGGAAAAAGTGTTTAATTCATTCTCAATGGTAATAAAATCCGGAACAACCTAAAGCGGGTTTAGGAATCTGTACACTCATTTTATATCAGAATTTGCAGTTCTTGGTGCTCTGTGAATATACATTTCCTCTGTATAATCCTTTAGGCACTATCCAGCAAATCTGAGCTTAAAATGCATTAAAAAAAAGCACAAAGAAGATGACATTCACTCTCGCTCTCTCATTCTTTACGTACCAATTCTAATTATAGCATTTACAAAACATATGATCCGGGATAGAGGTCTCAACAAACAATTTCATTGCTTTCCTTCAGCTCCTTGCAAATATTATGTACAATGGTGTAGATAGATAGTGAGAACACAACGTCAGAATAGCGAAAACAAAGATAATTGATCTAATCGAAGTTTTTTGAAATGTATTTTACTATAATCAAGGTAGTAATTTAAAATTAAGACAAACATCTACTTTTAAACTATCATATACCCTGATAATACATTTAATTATTGCATTTAATAGATTTAATTATTAGCGCACTGCTTTGGTTTTGTTTTATAAATTAGAGTTACCGTTTTAAAACATGGTAAATGTTTCACTTCTCCATTAGCTGTGGTTCATAACATTTTCCCGTCGCTAACATGTAGCGGCAACATACACGAAAAGTCATTTAAAAATAAACTGAGAAACCTCCCTGAAAAACCCTACAAATGCGTTTTCCAACAATTTGGCACCTTCTGATTTTTTTGTTCATGTTCATATCAACCAAGACTTTTTCGATTAAAAAACAATCTCTGACAAGGTTTCTATTTCTGCGAATACACTTGAAAACTGGTGTCCGCTCTGTTGAAACGGAAAGAACGGCTCTTAAATAAGAAACGTGCTTTAGACTTTTAAAGCAGTCGTCCCCAGATTTCAGTGGAGAATTCTAAATCCGATGGCAAGAAATGTGCTATCAAACTTAACCTAGGCTATATTTTTAAAATTACTTTCAAAATCCAACTCAAATATATACTGAGCAGCTTAGAGTGACCAGAGAACTAATTATTAGTTAAATAGAGAATGGTGCGTTGAAAACTAATTATGAAGTGACTAGCACTCGAAAGACCTCATTGCACTGACATAGCTGCCTGTAGCATTTGAGTTACAATCGCCCCTAAACTGTAAACAACAAAAGAGCCACAAGAGCGTATTTCACTCCCAAACAAAAAGCCGTGCTCCGTTAGTCAAAAGTCTGGTTCTTTTGCTTTAAAAGCCTTTATACAGACAGACTTGACAAGGAAGTAAGGGGCACAAGTTCTATCAAGATAATAACATCTTCTTGTTATACCAAAGAGAACGCTGAACGCAATCCAGTGCACATGTGTACGTCCTGCTGTCCCACGGAATGTATCTAACAGTTAGAATTGGCAGCCCGTGGGTCAAATGTAACCGGCCTGGAGGATTGTTTAGTTTAAGCATCAGGGGGAAAGACAAATGTAATGCTCAGTTACATGGCGTGGTACTTTTTAATTCGCTTTTATATTCAGGTTCCCCTAATTAACTAAATATTTTGAACAGAGAAAAAAAGAACTGAAAAATAAAACTAACGAGGTGGTAATTTGCTGTTGTTAGTTTGTTTTCTAAGAACCAGTGTGAAACTAATGCGTTACTGATTTGATCTAAGAATCTGCATTATTCCGATCTGATAAAATGTGTGCTCATATTTTTTTCTGATTCTTTTTTAAAGCTTGAGCCTCACTAAACTCCCATTCAATTGGATTTATTTAGTCGTTTGAAAGATAAATCAGTGGGTAAATTTACAGCCATTTAAAGTACCTTGACTTTATAATAAAATCTTCATTTAGTGTTGCTCTTCTCCCGAATGACGTCGATGCAAAGTGGAGGACCAGCGTGCCAATCCATTGGCCAATCGGAACTGCCCCTGAAGCGAGTTCGGCCAATCAGAGAGCGCGCCTTGCAGGTGGTTGTGCGGTTATCTGTGCATCTGGTACAGCTCTGGTCTCAGCTCTGAGTCAATTTCACAGGGAAGGAACTCTGCCTGTAACTACCAAAAACAAACAAAAAACCATCACAACCACCCACTCTTCCGAATCCTCTGATTTCCTAGTGGATTTTCAATCGGGGCTCAGCAATCAAAGTCGTCCAGGGACCCTGCCAGCTGAGGTCTGTTTTGACCGAGACTTTCCCTCCCTTTCCTTTTCGATATTTTCCTGCCTCATTTTTGTTTCCCTCCTGACTGAAACTTTACAGAGTGCATTGCTGCAGCCGCTGCAGGTCCTGGCAGAGCAAAGGCGATCGCTTGTTACTGAGTTCAAAACTTTTGTTTGTCAGTGGTATTTTGATTTTTTTTTAAGACTAAGGAGTCCGTGGCTGGCGCTGCTCGTGTGGGTTAAGAATTAAACAGCTGGCTTTTTATATCTATCTATAGATTTATTGATGATCACAAATGTTAGCGGTGGGGCAGATGGATACTAATCGCCAGAGTGCATTCGTTCTGAGCAGTACGCCGCTGGCTGCTCTGCATAACATGGCTGAAATGAAGACGTCTCTCTTCCCCTACACCCTGCAGAATCCCTCCAGCTTCAAGGCACCAGCCCTGGGCGGACTGAACACACAGATCCCCTTAGGGACGCCTCACGGAATAAGTGACATCCTGGGGAGACCTGTTGGAACCGCCAGCAATCTCCTCACCGGGCTGCCCCGGATTAATGGACTGGCTACCTCAGCAGGGATGTATTTTAACCCAGCAGCTGTGTCCAGGTACCCAAAGCCCTTGGCAGAACTGCCTGGGCGACCTCCCATTTTCTGGCCGGGAGTTATGCAGGGATCTCCCTGGAGAGATCCGAGAATCGCCTGTCCTGGTAAGTGAGGGTGCATCTGATCCTAGAAGGGAGCAGGAAGTGATGGGGGCGGGAGGCGTTGATGGACCATATACGTGGGGTGGTTGTGGTTGTGGTTGTTTTGGATTTTTTTTTCTGTCGTGGAATCAGACTTTTTAAGGTTCCCTTTGATAAAAGTAATTTTGAAATCTCTCTCTCCTCCCACTCCACCCGATAGTGTTTTCTAGTATCTGGCAGCGCCAAGAGATTGTGGAGGCTCCTTTTAGTGTCTGCATCTTTCTCGATATCTTAGACCCAAAGACAAAATATAAGGAGCTATAACTCTCTGATCTGGTGGTAGATCCGGGAAACATCCCCGATAACAACAGGTGGATAAAGATGTGAACCTGACTGTGATATTGAACAGTATAAACAAAGAGGCATGTTGCACACTGCGTTGTAATGCATGAAACTACCATAATCCCCACCCTGCTCATAACAATAACCTGACATCTGTAGCCTAACTTCGTCACAACAGGTCTATCATTTAAATGCCGTTTCAGCAAGTTCACGGTGTCATTTACAATACGATTCTTCTAAATATTACAGGGCCAAATCCTGCTCTCGGTTTACGGAATCCGGAGTAACGTAATTGAAACCGAGGGGATTTTTGTTTTGTATTGGAGCACAGATTCTGGCACTGAGCTTAGGTGTAGACTCTCGTAATTGTTCGGGATGTTCTATTTGCAGCTCAGACTGGAATGGTTCTGGACAAAGATGGAAAGAAGAAACACTCAAGACCAACTTTCTCAGGCCAGCAGATTTTTGCTTTGGAGAAAACGTTTGAACAAACTAAATACTTGGCGGGACCTGAGCGAGCTCGTCTGGCCTATTCGTTAGGAATGACAGAAAGTCAAGTTAAGGTAAGAAGCCCCTTTTTACACAACAGAATTGTCTCTGAGTAAATATGTTATTAATGGGTGTATTATTTTATTAATGGATTGGAAGATTAATCTGGCTCGTAATTGAATTATAACAGTTTCTCGAGCTCACAATTTACTGAATTAGCAAACTCGGTGGAAGTATTAAAATTAGGACAGGAGATATAAACTAAAATTCTGATTTATTTTATTTTCTGGACAACACAATCATAGCTTTTCACTATT
The DNA here is from genome assembly GCA_019425775.1 of Rafetus swinhoei. Lineage (NCBI taxonomy): Eukaryota > Metazoa > Chordata > Testudines > Trionychidae > Rafetus > Rafetus swinhoei. The sequence goes on along the minus strand of CM033447.1, from coordinate 30,242,117 downwards.
TTTAATTCATTACTATGATACAAGATATAAAAATGCTCTTAGGTTATTTATAATTAAAATAATATTTTCATATGTAATAGATTTTACCTTTGTGTTTTCAAAATTCTTTTGCATTGTCTCAGATATAGAGTCCTTAGTTTTACAAATCCGTTACAAACTATTCAAATTACATGGTTTCACATTTCTCAATATTCCAATGAGTTCATGTGGGATTTTACGTGTGTACATTTTGTTTAAACACAATAATATTGGGAAATATTTTGGCAAAGTTGCAGTATTGTATATTCGATTATATATAATTTGATTGTGAACTATTTTTCTTGAGCATTCCTTTTAAAAAAACTATCATTCTCCAATGCTGCCAAAATTCCATCTGAACAATTAAATTTTGGCTTCATTGTTCTCAGTGTAACAAAAGGGAAAAGTCTTTTGGGACACTATATTCCTCACCTGACATTGTTAAACCAGAAAAATTAAATTTGAATGAGCGTTGTTACGGAGAGGCAGGTACAGTGACTTTATACAAACATACACCTTTCTCTACTATCTTTTTGAAGTCTAGTCAGTTTTCAAATACTTTTCTGTACTTTTATATTATTGTTTGCTACTCAAAAGCGGTCATCCTTTTTCATATAAAGTGTCTGAATTTTTAATAATACATAAACGATCCTCATATATTGTGAGACGGAGCAAACCAGTGACGTTAAAAGCCTCTATACGGTGATGCGCACCCAACTTTACTGTTTAAACAAGAAAAGCCGGGGCAAGAAATATTCCAGAGTGAAAGTGAAACCAAGTTTCCTGAAGGGTTCTCTATGTGTAAATGGAGGGAGGGTTGCAAAACTGCAGGCGGCTGGAGTGTTGGAAGGCGAGTTACAGCTAAGGGTTTTCCCCCTTCTCTTCTGCCGGGTTTCCAACAGGTGTGGTTCCAGAACAGAAGGACGAAATGGAGAAAGCGGCACGCAGCAGAAATGGCCTCAGCTAAGAAGAAACACGACTCAGAGACTGAGAAGCTGAAGGAGAGCTCCGACAATGAGGACGATGATGAATACAACAAACCTCTGGACCCCAACTCAGACGATGAAAAAATCACGAGGTTATTGAAAAAGCACAAATCCACAAATTTAGCCCTCATCAGCCCCTGCAGTAACAACTCGGATACTTTGTGATAAAGGGCAAGAGACCCTAGCCAATAAGACTGACTGCTCCCCCTAAGGCGCTTTATAAAAGCTGAAATAACCAGGGTATAAAACATTATAAAGAAGAATTGTAACTGGATGTTTAAAAGTGATGTGTTGTACAGCCTAAGATGTATGTGAAATGTATATATTTTTTACAGAATAAGTTATGAAATTATCTTCTTTCTCATTGATGTAAATTGCAGAGGAATCTTTCCAACTTTCCTTTATTTTTTTTTAACTTTCCTTCTTCCCTCCCCTCTTGCCAATTACCTGCTCCTAACAATCAGATTTTGTCACTGTTTTGTATGGATCACCGAGGGCAGCCCAGACACTTTGTATATAGGAGATTTCAAATTTTTGTGCTGTATATTTCTAGTGTAAACTGGCTCTTTTATTTCACCCTCTCTTTTCATTGAGCGTTTTGGCAGTTTTCTTTCTTTCCTCTCTACGGATTTTATGCTCTACTACATAAAAAACACAACCAAAAAAAAAAAAAAAGACAAACCTGGACACTTGATCTTAAATTGGATTAAAACTATTGCCTCCACGTCGGTGGGAAGACTTTGTATAAATCAATAAATTATTTAACAAACTTCTCCTTTAGAACGTCACCCCGTGTTTTTTCTTTTTATATTACTTTTCCCAATTTCCCCTCCCCCCATGTTGTTCAGTAGAGATTTTAAAACTCTTATGTCTGGGCTCCCACCTCGGCGGGGGCTTCTCCATGGGGCTAACTCAAAACAATCCCAGTGGGGAAGGGGGAAGTAATGTGTTGTCCTAAAAGAAGCAAAGCTGTGTGAGCGCGTGGCTTAGTTCTGACGTCTTGGCCGGCACAGGAGTACTGCCAGGGCTCATTAAGCAGGGGGAGAAGAGGCCGGGGTGAGAAGCTCGCCCGACAGGCGCAGGGTCACTTCGCGCTGCCGTGTCCCAGGATGGGGATGGAGTCTGAAGTGATCCCCAAAGCACCACATGCAGACGGCTCTTTCGCCCCGGTCCGGTCTGGAGCGTCGCCTCCGCCAATGTCTTTGGAGTCAGAGCGAAGAGGTGGTGCTGATACTAACACGCTGCCAGGCGGGCTCGGTCGAGGGCTTGCCCCCGAGCGCTTTCCCTGGGTGCGAGAAACAGCAGGAGCCCGCCTTCCCTTTGGATCCTTAGCTGAGCCACTAGACCCTCGCCCTATGCTCCCCGAAGCCACAGCGGAACTGCCCCTTCCACCAGCCTCTCCGCCCCGCCGCTTGCGGCCTTGCGGCCCTCCAGCTACTGGCTCCGATCTCTGCTAGGAGCAGCGCGCTCTGCAGAAATAATCCCGTCAGATGCAAGCGCCTTGACGGGGCTGGAGTTTAATTACACTCGATACCCCCTCCCCGCCAAGTAGCTGTCTTACATTAGAAGCTGAGACTCCCAAAGAACAACCCGGCCTTCTACCAATTGTTGCTTCCTCTGCAAAACCGCCTGGCTCGGATTTATTCCTAATGTTTTAAACCCTTTGTACATTTATACCCGAAGCAAAGAGGCTAGAGAGGATCCTTTATTAGCTGCCTTCAGAGCTTATTTGTAAGAGCTCTGAGCATTTGGGAGAGCGGGGAACCAGCGGAAGGCCACAAGGACCCCACTTTGCTCCAGATCTAGTCTTGTTTTGTAAATCGCCGGTTTGCCCCTGGTCCGCGTCTTTTGAGCCTTTCTTGTCTCCAACCTGCTGCTGTGGAAGGTGCGGGGCCCAAGGCTAGTAAAGCAGGCGTGGGGTGGGGAGAGAGTTTCTCATCCGGCTTGCCGAGAACTGGGAAGTTCCTTCTGAGGCTTATTGTGGCTTTTCTCCCAGTCCCGTGGAGGAAAAAAATCCCATAAAACTGGAGGGTTGGGGCGGGGGGAGGTTGCCCCCGGTTCTATCACAGAAGGGAAAATAACACTGGCCTCTTGGGGAAAGAGGAGCCCACATAAGTTATGTCCACCACATTGTACGTAGGAACTCACCTCCCCAAACCTGTCCAGAAACTCTCGGTCTTATTTGTCTTCAGAGAATGCACCATCATATTTTCTGGCCGCTAAAGGGGAAGCGCAACAAAAGTTGCAAAACTTAACATGTGTCCCTGGCACGTACCAAAAGAAAGAAGCAACATCTTTCCAACGGGTCTGTAGGAAGCAGGGCGAGAGAGTCTAATCGAAAACATGAGACTATACAGGCAGCTATCCAGCTACGTATTAAACATCTACCTGGGGAGGGGGATAGCGTTTTTAAAACAGTAAGTGGTAGGCATCTGTTAGAGCCACGTAGGGACTAGTAGCTTAACGCCCATTGTCATCTTGACACTATTCCCAGAGGCAGAAGTCCACAGAGGACAGGGCTAACTTTTTGATCTCACTAGTAGAATGCTACAAACCGGGTTTATTTTATTTCTTTTTGGTCCTAGCCTTAAAGGAAAGCCCGGGCAATGAAAGATAGCAGCTGTCTTTCCTGCGAGTCCGCGATTTCTATTTAGTGGACCCCGATTATTTGACAAAAAGATTTAAAAATCGGATGGGACAATTCAGAAGTCCCGATTGAGAAGACGCCTCGAACTTGCGTACGGTAGAAAGATGCTCCGCCAGCCAGACTGTGCTTCGCGGGGACAGTGTCAGGAGGCCTTTGGTTTTGTAACTGGCAGGCTCTGCGAGCATTCAAGGGCCTTAAGTCTACACAAGTTTCATTGTTAAATGAATGAGACATTCTTCCTGCTTCTCAGCTGCTGTTTTGCAAGCTGAGCAAACGCAATGGGCTACACAGAAAAGCCAGGCAGGGCCCTTTGCTTGCCAGGCGGGCAGAAGAAGAAAAGAAACCCGCTTCCAAACGCTGGGAGTCCTTAAGTTGTCCCTGTGCTGATTCAGACCCCGATCACCCCTGGCATCCGCTTTAGCCCCAACAAAACGGGCTTTCTCCAGAATTAAAGTCGGGCCATTCAAAGTCCCATAATAGCGGGCTTTTGGGGGAGCCCCTCCGCTAAATGCGCCTTGGCTCAGAACTGGAGTCTGGGTCCCAACTGAGCTTTTGATCGGCGGGATCGGGCCCTTTGTGCTGCTCTTGAAATCTCGCCCCCAGCCAGGCAGCAGGAATCGGGCCCCGCAGCTCAAGGGGTCTGGTGCCTACGCACTGGCTTGTGCCGCCCGGCCCGCCCCGCCGGCAGGATCCCAGCAGCCCTCCGGGAGGTGCCGCCCCCGCGAGAGTCTCGCCCCTACCCCCGGCCCAAGGCAGCAGGCTCCGCTGGGCCCTCCTCGGACTCCCTGCGCCAGGATCGGGCCCTTGGCCCTGACGGCCGCTCTGGGAAACGCGCAGGACTGTGCCCGGGCGGCCTCCCCGCCTAGCCTGGGGCGCGGCCCGGGGACTCGCGCGGCGCCGGGCAGGCAGCGCGGCTGGTGCCTCAGCGCAGCCCTAGCGCCGGGCTACAGGGAGCTGCACGCGCCGCCCCGCGCCCCGCTCCCGGCCGCTCTCCCTTCGGCCAGCCCGGCTCGTAGGTCGCTGCCGCGGAGCGAGGCGGCGCAGCTCGGTGGCTCGCAGGCCACACGTGGATCCAGGCGGTTTGTGTTTTCAGGGCGAGCCGCGGAACCAGCCCGACCTCCCAGCGCCTGTTTTAGCCCCGCCAAAGGGGCTCCGGCCCCGGCCCCCTTACTCGGCCACAGCGGTCTGGGAGCCTGGAGGCCCGGCCGAGGAAAGACCGCGGGGTGGATCGGGCCGACCCCGAGAGCGGCTCAGTGGCCAGCTGGGCGTCACATGAGCGCGGTCCCGGCTCTTCATCACGAGCCTGTGCTGCTGCGTCCTGGGCTGAACTCGGCTCTGGCTGCTCCCATTCCCTTGCCCTGCTCCAGCGCTTTTGTGTAGGAAGAGGCTGCAGGCCGGTGGTCCTCCCCCCCCGGTATGCCACAAGCGGGGAAGGACCGCGGGCAGTTTTTGCCTGCTCACATACAGAGCGGGCTGCTAGAAAGCTCCTAACGCCGTCTGCAAGCTCTACGGCTTTGAGAAGGGGGTAGGGGCGGAGTAGCTGTAGTACAGTGTCCCTTTGTGAAGCACCTTTCTGCCAGTTTCTCTGAACACTTAGGACAGCCAGGAAATGTTCCTTTGTGGCCAAGGCTAGGCAGATCACGTCTTGTAGAGAAAGGGCTAGTGCAGGTTGTAGGGCGACAATGGTATCACAACTGAGGCCTCAAACCATTTAAAATTTATAGCCAGCTAAGTTTTCTTAATACACTAACTTCTTACATCATAATTGACACACCAGAGATCTCAAAAGAGAAGCAAGCAGTGCTGGTTTTATACACAAATTAAGTTAAATACAGTTTACGGCCTCAGATTATGAGGAGCTGCTAAATTAAAAAAATACTAATTTTTAGTAGCACTCTCACCTATGTACTGGTATCTATGCAAATATAATTCTTTATTATTTCTATTTCCATTGTCCTTTTTGTTAGACTACTACACATTTTTTGGTAATGCTGTGGGGGCCTCAAATAATAATTCAGGACCTCAGCATGTCTTAATCCCACCCTCAAGAATGAATTGATTCAAATGTCAGAAGCACAAGTTAACCTAAAAAACTCCAACGCCACCACATTTTCTCTCATACTAAAAGGTGGCTGAACTGAGACCAATACCCTGCCCTCTCAATCCTTTCCTAAGAAGCCTACTGCAGGCAGATCACCTGTCTATTTGGAGCCATTTATCTGTGGACATTTATCTCTTCAAGCAAAATAGTCAATTAGACATATCATTTAGGTACAGGAAACCACAAGAAACCTCCTTTGACAGACTTGCATTAACCCCTATGTTGTCTTTAGTTGACAATGTTATAAAAGGGCTAAAGGTTCATTAATATATTATTCAGTCTCCTGCAAATCTGACCTGACTAGGGAAGAAATTTAAGGCTGTTACTGAAGACGACAATATCCAAAGTGTATTGTTTGCTCTTGTATTTTCATAGTTAGTGTTTAGTGCAGTCTTTCAGTCATTTTCCTTCTTCATGTTTTATACTTCGATGTGCTTCCAGTTTTATCAATACCTGATGGAAAACGCTAAAATCTCTCCTCAGAGAACCCCACTGGATTTCATCTTTCCATGGATTTTTCAGATGGCAAAGCTGTTCCAAAGGAAAGACAGAAAAGCGAAGGTTTCCAGAAGTCTACTTCACCTTACTGGGACACACTGATCGTCTCTTCTTTCCTCCGCGTAGAAGCTACTTATCCACCTGCCAGCCCTAATATACTGCCTTCTTGCTGATTGGCTGGAGCCGTGCCTCAGGATATTTACACAGAGATTCAGATGGTGTCGCTTTGGGGCTTGGGAGGAGACCGATTTATTTCATTCTGACTTTTAAAGTACCCGAGTCTTTCTGCAGCTAATTATTCTAGGGGAGGTCCTGTAAATTGTTACTCAGGCAAAACGTCTGATGGCAATAAGACGTGAGAGCCCAAACACTAATTGTCTACAATTACACATCAAGCTCAGAAAAATCATCACTTTGGCCCTTGTACACTTTGTGCCTTCAGTACACTGGAATGTGAAGAGCAGTGCCTGCTTCATTACAACTAGAATTACAGGGACAAATCTAACTAACTTTAACTGATTGCTAAGGGAAAGTGACAGGATTATACAATCTCCTTTAGTCAGGACCAGCCTGAATTCTCTCAATTGTTCCTTTACAAACTTTGTTTTTAATTAATTCAGCTTCAAGGTGCCCAGAAATATATATTTAGTGATTAGTGTCTTTTTATAGAACAAGGTAGTTTTTAACCCATCAAACTAACCAAAAGCCAAGAGGTATTTAACCTCTCAGTCTAAAAACAATGTTGTTATTTCTACTCACTGTAAAGGGAACACAAATACACAATTCTAGAATGGCCTGATCAGAATAGTCTAATTACATCTAGAATATGAATAGTCCCACTAGAACAAAATTCTCCATGGTAGAAATCCATATTCAGATTAAAACATGACAATAGTTATACAATCCATATTGCATACTTACTCACCGAAGTAAGAATTTAATGAACACTGTGACTTAAACAGAGTTAATGCCATGAAGGGGAGAACACAGAAATCAGTGAATGTGTAATCTGATAGAAAACTTTACTTATTAGGCTTTTAAGATATTATTCAAGATGAGGAATTCTTACTAGGGATTTCTCTTAAAATTTATTACTGATTACTCGGGATTCCCACAATTGAGGGATCATGCATCCATTTTTTTTAAACACCGAAATAACAAAATTAATTTACAACATTCATAAAATGCTGAGAATTTTTGACTCAACAAGTTACCTTAATAGGTCATCTGTGTAGTTCTTTAAATGGCTTATAATTTTATGATAAGAGAGCTCAGGAAAGAGCATGTAAGACCAGTATCTATAAAACGATCAGGGGTTAACAGTTTAAGAGGGCTTGGAGGTATTTGTATATTAGGAGTAGCTATAAATACATTGTTATTGTCAGATTAACAATATTATAATAAAATAATTCTACATTTTAAAGTGGAATCAATCTGGACAATTTATTCTTCTCAGTTTGTATTGTGTTTCAATTTATACTAAAAATGCATCTTATTTTCTGCCTGGGTTTTCAGGCAAAATAATATAGCAGGATTAGCAGAAAATTAAAAGGACAACTTACTATTTCTGCATAATATCCACTCCCAAAATTAAAAGCACAGACACAGTCATTTTTCATAATGATCAGATTTATTGCTTGAGAACCAGAGTACTCATTTCTAAAGGCCTTCAAAGTGACCATGAGTTGAATCTCTATTCATGTTAAATAGAGTTACCGGGTGGTTATATTGCAACATGGCACATTGACATTACAGAGCTGCAGAACCCCCATGAAAAACAGTACTTAATACAAAACCAGACTGTATTGTTGTGAAAACAAATTCTGCAAGCGGACATCAAATCATTTTCAATGGTAGTGATTTATACCAAAATCAAGCATCAATCTAATGCCATCACACAGTCCATGAACTCTGTAGTGTTCTAAATTAAATCAATAAAACATACATTTGTGTTTCATCAACAGACTCTCTAATCACCTTTTAATGTTGTACTTAGTGGTGGGAGAAAAATGTTCATAACAAGGTTATGCTGTAGGTTGCACATAGCTACTAAGAAAATTTACAGTCCTTTTCACTAACACTTTGTATAAATACAGTCCATATTGGGTGCAGTACTATCTGAAACAGACTTTTAATATTCTTCTCCCATGTTGTTATTGTTTTAATATAGAATACTTGGCACCATAAAACAGTAACAAAAACAGACAAAAACAGTTTACAAAATTCTTGAAAGGTACACCCAAACCTATCTAGAAACTTCACATTCAATCCTTATAGTACTTAGAAAGAAGGTATTATAGGAATAACAAAGTGAAACTGCTAATATATGTGCTATATTGTATACTATATATCTGTACTGATGATGGCACTTCTATATAATATTTGTTTGATAAATGTTGATTGTTGATGTACACTTAACTAAAACTGCTAGACTCCAATGCTAATTGCTGATATGGCACTCAAGCAATCATAATGGAAAATATATTTAGCATACATTTTGGTAAGGTTTATAAATTATTTATATATCTGTGTATATACACACACACACACACACACACACACACACACACAAACATACATATATATAGACACACGTATTTATAGAAAGCAGCTGCTGTGTGATTCAAAACCATGTTACATGGCAGAATAGTAAATAACATGAGAAAAAAATCTATAAAAATGAAAAACAAAACAAAATTCTAAAATGAAAACAAACCATAAGCCTTGGTCAATGAAGAAAATATCATTTAAAACCATCAAAATCTCTATCTAATCCAATGTACAAAACCCCCAAATGGTCCAGATATATAATGTTAGGCATGACCCCTTTAAAAGTTTATAATGTGCTGAAGTAGATTTTCCACATTGACGCACACTTATTAAAATTTGAAAGTTGTGAAATCTAAAATACAGAACATCTCTGCTGTCTATTAGAGTTTTGGCAACAGAACCGTGACACATAATATATATATATGTATATATATATATATATATATATATAAAAATAATTCCACATTTCTACTTGATGTCACATGAACATACAAGACAGTGAGGTATGTGAGGCTTTTCCCAAACAGAGTCCAGATGCTGAAGCATAGTGTACGATCAGCAGTCTAAAAATGTGGCACTCAAGACTTGATTTATCAATACAGCTGTTAGGATTATGCATTTCAATATACTGCTTATTCTTTCCTCCTCCGTGCTACAGGGTGGTTTCACGAAAGATCTTCTCATTTCGAGGGCATCTTTTTCCTATTGCAGAATTGGCATTTTTTTAAAAAAAGAAAATAAACACAAAGGGGAAATGATGTAGAAAATATAAACGAAGGGGAAAAATGATATTTACCACCACATCACTGCACGACACAACACTTGTGCACATTTGCAATAGGTTTACCTGCCCCAGCAGCTATTCGAAAGGACAGGAACACAGGCTGCAGCAAGTTAGGGGAGAAAGAGTGATTATACACTTGAAAGGTAGAAAGAGATCAAACATTTTGTAATGATTATTTCAAACAGAGTAAGAACCAATCTCTAGTCAGTGACAAACTGATGCTATCTAGACTTCCTTCATTATTGTAATCTTACAATTCTCAAGAAATTCAGGAAGACAACTGCCTATGAGGCCGATCTTGTGCTGTGACTGAAATCTGTTGGGATCTTGCCATTGATTTCAATAGAAGCAGAATCAAGCCCCCTACATATAGCACCGGATTTCATTTGTCATAGTAACTCTGTTCAAAGAGGATGCTTGTTAAATAAATCAATCATAAAAGAAATCAAAATAATTGTATCCAATCTGGCTATTACTCCGTTCCTGAAGGACACTGCACTTTTAATTTTATTATACAAGTTGGGGTATCTGCAAAAATCTCTCCTTCCGTAGAAAAACATTTTACTCCCTCCATAAAAAAATTATGAGCATGTATACACACAAAGTTAAATATATTACCAAATCTAAAATCATAATTTAAGAGCTACTGCAGTGCATCTGTCAATAATACTGCAGAATAGTTTTCAGGTTTCCAAATGAATTTTTACATGAAGAGCTAGTCTTAAAATTTCAGAGATGTTTTTAGTTGTTTATAGGATTTTCAAATAAATCAGGTGCTTATTGATAACATATTTCAAACTGCTGTTCCAGTCTGTAGTATCCTCAAATGAGCATTAGCTAACTACATGGCTTACTTAAAATTTATGTTTTATCATCTTTGATCTTTTTTTCCCCACAACTGGCATATCACTAAGTATTCTTTTTCTTACCTGTTGCTTACATATGGCATTTTATTACTTTACTAGCCAAGTAGACACTAAATACATTAAAATTATATTCAGGAAACAATTCAGGAAACTAAGTGAAACTAAAGTTTTCCAAGGACACTTATTTGATGTAAAGTTATAAATACAGCTATGTTTGCACATTCTGATTTTCAAATTATATTATATTTTTATATTCTGGAACATTATTCTATTCTTTAGTGAAAATTGTATATTATCTAATATAGCATTTCAACTGATTACAGCTTAATTTAATCCCAATTGATATACATGTTTTCTAAGTATCTAGTTTAAAATTAAGAAAGGAGAAAAATAATTGATTTCAATATAAAATAAATAGAAATTAATACATGCATTCTATGTTCCTAACAAAACTTAGTGTAATACAATATTGTAACACTCAGTTAAATTACCTTGTGATCCCCCATGCAGACATTTGGCCCAATATGATCATAAATCACTATCTTCTCATCATTTTCCGACTAATAAAAAAAAGATTAGTTCAATTATTTTTCAGATTTCAGAGAAAATTAAGTAAGAAAAGGTTACATGAATAGAAGTTCAGTAAGGACATACAAGATTTCTTAGTGATAGCATACTGCTTACTAAAGTGTGTTCCTCCTTGGCTCCTCAGAACAAAGATGTTTTATGCTCATATACAGAAACATTAAATTAAATATCAATTACAAAGCTCTGGGCAATTTCCACACAAAATACTTAAAAATCACTGTAGATACCACTTCCTTTAGAGCTTTAACAACTTTTATCAACTAATATTTTAAGATGTGGAAACTAAGGATTCAGTTATGGCTATATTGAAATCTCATGTCAGTGAAATGTAGCAAATGGTTTCACCGCAGTCTTCTTTTTTAGGAACAGCTGAGAAATCTTTTTACTGAATTATATAGGATATGAATGTTCTCGGAACAGCACGGAATTCACATTGCCACATTAAAAAGCATCCAGTGCACCCATATAGTAGTATTTTAAATGTACAGGTAGAAACAGTAAACCTCCTTATTATTTATTGGTTGTATTACCTGAACCCTAACCCAGACTCCATTTTTTTTATTACATCCACCATGTAAAGTAAAACAAGTAAAGATAGCTGTTGAATATTTTCTACAAAACAGTTAAAATATTTAGCTATAAAAGAAAGCAAGCAAATCCTATTTCTATTATATACTTTTTCCTTTGATTTTCTTAAGACATTTTGAATGCTCTTTTTATTAGTCTCAATTGAAGGATAGCATTCCTCTAGCCATTCCTGTGAACTGCTTCAATTTCACTCTACTTTGAACTTTATTCTTATACACTTGTTCTCTTTGCAGCTACGGTTTAATAAATAATAGAATGTACTCATCTTTCTGCCATTTACCTTGAATGTATGATTTTGACAGTCTATTTTATCTAGCACAACCCTTTAGGAATAAACACAGAGAGGCTTGCAATTTCTTATTATGCTAAACAATTCCTGAAAGCTAATTAAATATGGAGTCTGCACACCGGCAAGTCTCTAATACAATCATAGATGTGCTTTGAAATAGTTTACAATACTCATTTATTTTGTATGAAACAGTCAAGATTTTCTCAGCTGTAATCAGTCAAGTTTGACTGGGCAAGAACTTGCAGCATTTAGGACTATAAAGTTAAAACTGAATTATCTTTAATGCAGTAAGGAAGCTTAAGGTCAGATTTACTTTATAGCATGGTTGTCTGCCAAAATTATAAAAAACATAACCTTCTGCATTGTATGCATGAGCACCTTCCAATATTTCAAGATCATAATGCCACTACCATCGGAAGTGGGGATACATTCATCAAAAGCGACTTGATAATTTACAAAGGCAGCATAAAATTGTGGATTTTCAACTGCATAATCTTTAGACAGATAAACAAATTACAGCAGCGCACAAGCAGAAACAATATTCACTTGGCTGAGCATTCATTACTGCATGCTATCAGGCATCAACGCAACTCCCTAGCAGTGGGCAACCTTTGGTGTTTTAGGGCTCAGGAAGCATAAAATAACATGATGGTGAGGTAACCGACCATAGCATGATAGATGATGTTGCACGAAAGCTGTTTACAGCCCCATGTCTGTACAATCTGTAACGCGTAGTGTGTGGAGCTGAACATACTGTGCTGTGTGCTAATTTGCACACAGTACTCCTTTTTCTATGAAGCATTCAAAAAGTGCCAATTTACTATAATTTATTCTTTGAAATAAAAGGTAAGTCTGCCAGACCTGAAAATCAATTCTTCAGCTCCTGACAACAAAGCACTAATACATAAAGAAATAAAGAACGGTGCATAATAATTTCTCAACAACTAGTTATACCAAATAAATTCTTTATCTCGTTAATTTTTAAAGGTACACAGCTATTTAAAGTATAAGATTGTCCTAGACTTGCAATTAAGTGTAGTCTAATAATTTGCTTTTTGGTTTTCTCATTAACCCTTTTCTAATGTTCAACAATGCACAGTGTAAACTTTTATAAAAAAAATAAGATCTGAAAGCTGTGGGAAGGCAAATGTAGCTTACTGCATACAGTCAAGAAAAAAGAAATGACTTAGTCCTATTACATTATCTTGTTCTTTTCTTCACCATAGAGTACTCTTCTCTGTTGCATACTTTATATTGCTGCTTGTATTTGATAGGCCAAAATTTCCAAGTGGCCTACAGCTGGATAAGAGCCTTATTCTACGCAGGTGTAAATAGCACAGCTACACTGAAATTAATGCAGTTGTGCAATTTACGTCAGCAGAAAATGTGGCTCTAATTCCCCCCTGTTAATTTTGTATCAACAAATCTTTGTCCATATCCAGAATATCATGGTCAAAATTTGCAAATGCAAATTTGCAGACACAAGATTAAAGGGATTTTGAATATTCAACTCTTAATGCTTCAAGTGAACTTCTGCCACTTCCCTATGGAGATTATTTCAGGCCAATTGATCTCATTGTTACACATTTTCTCTGGTGTTCAGCCTTCATTTTCTTATATTTAAGTTGTCCCATTACATTTGGTTATATTCCCTAATACAATCTGAAACAATTCCTCTCTTTGATGGTGGTTACACCCTTCAAACATTTATACAATTATATCTCATCTGACTCAGAGATAATTTTTAAAATCTTCCCTTATTGGTCACTCTGTCCTTTGTTATGGAGAATTTCCCTGGTGTCTAGGAGTATATGTAACATTGTATTTACGGTCTTACCAATATCATATAGAAATACAAAATTATCGTAGAATCATAGAATACTAGAACTGGAAGGGACCTTTGGAGTTCATCAAGTCCTGTTCCTGGCCTTCACAGCAGGACCAAGCACCATCCTGATCAGGGGTGGGCAATACTTTTTAAAAGAGGGCCACTTCATAAAATTTCTGAAGTGGCTCTGGGCTGCCCTGGAAGGGGTGGGGTCTCAGGCAGAAGGGGTGGGCCAGGGATAAGGGAGTGTGTGAAATCTTTGCTCACTGCCTCTAGAGAGAATTGCCAGCTGTTTTAAAACAGCTAGTGGTTGCCTCTAGGCACTGCAGTAGGAGGAGACTTCTCATGCTCCTCCCACCCCCAGGCCAATCAGGGCCCAGGGGATATGGGGGAGCACATGAATAGGGTTGCCAGGTGTCCGATATTGACCTGGACAGTCCCGTATTTTCGCCTCCTGTCCAGTAAAAAAATTCAAAAAATACCAGACACCTAAAATGTCTGGAATTTTCTGATTTTTTTTTCCCCTGCCAGGAGGCAAAAATACCAGACACCTGGCAACCCTATGACACACTCAGCAACCGGGCCCAGCCCCCGTCCCCACCCTCCTGCTTACCTGATTCCGCAGGGACTTGTCTTGTGGCTGGAGCAGAAAAACAAGATGGCCGACAGCAAAAAAAGCCTCTTCTTAAAGGGGCTTTTTTTTTTTTTGCTCAACAATTTTGGTCTGCCCCTTCCCCGCCCCAGAATTTTTTTCCCAGTGGGTTTTTTTTTGGTGGGGGGTGTGTGTGTGTGTTCGGTATTTTTGGTTAAACCGTCTGGTAACCCTACACATTAAGTCCCTCGCCTCCTGCCCCCATCCTGCCAAGGGTGCGTGGTGGCTAGAGAGAATCAGCCGGCGGTTCTCTCTGATGCTGTGTGCCTCTGGCGGGGGGAGGAGTCTTTGTGCGCTCACCCCACTGCCAGGGGAGCTGCAAGGCAGCCGCTGTGTGGATCCACAGGCTTGGCAGGCCGGATCCGGCTCTCAGAGGCTGTTTTGCCCACTCCTGATCTATATCTTCCCTGATAGATGTTTGTCTAACTTGTTCTTAAATATCTCCAATGATGGAGATTCCACAACCGCTCTAGTTAATTTATTCCAGTGCTTAATGACCCTGTACCTGTCCCCAAATTAAGGAAGTGAATTCCATTCACCAGACCTCCTGAATTTCCCCGAACAAAGCAACTGCTCACATTGTGTGCAATGAGGGGGTGAATTTCACACTGCATGAGGGTTTGGTGAAAAGTTTAAGGTGTTAATGTCAACACTTCTTAGAGGTTAATGTGTGAGAAGAAGCACTTCAGAGAGAAGGAAACTTGAGTAGCCATGGAAAAAATGCTTTCAAGTTTCAGTGAGTTATCTTTTGATTGCAATTATGTCACTTAGTGCAAAGCAAACATTATCATGAGATCATAACACTGATGAGAGAAGGAAAGAGAGGTTATAAAGAATATAAACATAAAGAAAGCAAGTTTGCAGTGTTTCAGTACTTCACAAAAAAAGCATGGAGCCAATAACATTAAGATTTATTTTCCAACCCTACCCATTGAAATTCATTAATTTAAAAAATGGGTTAGGATGCAGGAAAACAAAGAAAAATACAGAGTATTGGGTCTTAAATAAGCTTGTCAAGCCAACACATTTTTCCAGGTGAGCAAGATTCTTGGGTGTGATGAGGCTACAATCTGTCAATATAGCTCACTTCAGTAACCCTCAAAATATCACATCACTGTAGAGTGGTAGAAAGTCATACTCTAGTTAGCACGTCTCTTACACCCACTTCTGGCCTAGCAGGAAAATGGGTTGTGGTAATAGCAAAGAGGCATGGATGGGATGTCCCTATGCCACACTGATTTCCTTCTGTCCTTTGGTCCCATTTGCGACTTGGGTAAATTGTGACAGCATTCAGATTGCTGTCATCTGGCATAGAGGACCAGTCCTACACACAAGATAAGGGGAATACAAAACTCCCCTTTCTATCATGTTGTGAAGTTTGTAGTTTGGTCTGATCCCAGGATCTGGCTCAGTCTCTCTACAGCGAAAAGGGCCAGGAAAGGAGAAGAAATGGGAGTTGAAAACTGAGATACTCAGGAGCTACATTGTTGCTATGGCCTTGGCAAAATTAGGCTTATCACTATGCATTGAAATCAAGAGACTCCATGTCTCACAGAGGTGTTGTGGAACTTAGTTGTGCCATGTTTGTTAAACACTAAGATACTCAGATGGAAAATTTTGCATAAGGGAAAAATGCGATTACTGCTTTGGTGTTGCTGTTTTCAACCACTGCTGGGGTTCACTCTGGACAGTTTAAGAATTTAGGAAAAGGCAAGAAATACCAAATTTAAAAAAATGCTATGTTGAAGATAAAGAAAGAAATAATTAGAAAATGCTAGGGGTGTACTTACTTTTAGAATCAGTTCCTTGGCTGAATGTGACATCAGAATTCTATCACACCAAGCTGGACATCTAGTATTCATGTACTGCTTTCCCTGGCTACAGTCTTCACTGTATGGATAACTGGAAAAAAATCAGTGCAACATCTGTCAGCAACCAGCCTGACTTTTTAACACTCTGCAAGGCAGCTGTAATAGCCACTGGCTCAATCCACACTGTCCTAAAAAACCTGTAAAAGTCATTTCTTTCAAAATGTACTTGGTTAGCACACAAGTTCCCCCCACTCCTACATTTCAGACCCAATCCTGCACAATGCTGAGAACTTGTTTTAAAGTGTTCAATGCCATCTTTCCCTTAGATTTCAATGACAGTGAGAGGTGTTCACTACCTTATAGGAGCTGGCCCTTAATGAATAAACATCAGTGACTTGTTATGTTTTTTAAACAGCCATACTTTACTTCTGTTTCTTCCCTCATCTTTATAAACTCACTTTACTCTAAAATGTTATTAGGTGGTTATTTAAAAACTTCATCTCCCTTTAAATCTCAAAGTACCATGCTCTCTCCTCACACCTGAGTATTTTTTGAGAGAAAATAAACTCTTATGTTTAGAGAGTCACCTATTGTCTTTTGTCTTATATTTAGATCAATCATAAGTTCATTGGGGGAAAGGACTGGTTGCTCTGTGTTTGTACAGCACCTAAAACAACTGTGTATGTGTCTATGACCAGGGTTTCTAGGCTCTATCATAATAAATAACAACAACAACATTGAAAAAGGTCTAAAGCAAAAACAAAGTATCTGAACACAGTGGACCATTGTATAGCATATGATTCTGGGGTATAAATTAACATGGGAAAGGGTGAGGGTACTCAGGAGACTGATGTTCTTTTCACCGAATTTCTATTGAATGACTCCCTTAAGGGGGAACAATTTTAAGGAATTACACGAGAGACAGAGTCAGAGGCCTGAAAACCGCATAGTTGCCTAAGCTTCACTGAAAAGCAAAGATCTAGCTGTATAAATCCAAGAGCAGTGGTAGGTGAGATCTGGCTTCTCTGTACACTCCCAGATAGCTATAGTGGATGAGAGGCTGTGTAAGGGGAAGGATGACTGTGGACTTTCTCTTTAAGAACAGGTAGCTGGTGACATAGGAGGAGATTTTGATCAAAAGGCAAATGAAAACAAGGGGAAATAAAATTAAAAAGCATAATACATAAAATGCTGCAACTCAGTCTGAAGTCACACTAATAGTGCACACACATGTATTTTGTTCTTTTGTAAAGGTGTTTGGAATAAAGCAGATATGATGGAAGGTATGTGTGGGTTTTTTCTTTGCATTCAATATCGATGCTGATCCAATGAAGCTTCCTGGCATTGGTATACAGTCTCAGCATATTTGCAAGCAATGAGCAAGGAACCACTACACCTCATCATCAAAAGATATCCATGATTCCCTTGTTAGTATAATTTTCATCCCCTCCCTTTTTAAAATTCTAGTTTAGCCAAATATCTACCCATCTGATGACCCTACTATCAGTGATAATCTATCACCATCTACAACCAAGCAAAATCATGGTTCAGCCCTAATGAAAACAAACTAACAAACAAGGAAACTGCAAAAGAAAAGTTAATTGCTCTAATCTCTCTTATGAAGTCAACAAAACAATACCACAGATAGAATGGTGTTAGGTAGCTTTCCTTCTGCTGTTCCTGAATGATGTTAAAGGGAACTGTCCATCAATAAGTAAGTAAATAAATAAACAAACAGTAGAATAGCAACCAACAAAATTATACTTTCTGCAAAAAACTATTAAAGTTTAAAAATTTAAGCCCACAATTTTACCTGCCTAGATTTTCCTAAAATCTGATTATGAAAGCCCATATTCTAAATATGTAAAGGCCATTTTTTAAATAAAAATGTTGTAATGGAGAATGAATGCCACCACTGGATTCTGACTCTGAAAAGAAAGGCTCTTCCTTGTTTCTCCTGATTGTTTTAAGTTTTATTCCTTCTTTGTGTGAGTGCAATAATACCAAATATTAATGAGACAATGCTTAGACCAAACTCAGACATTCATGTTTGGGCAGAAAAAGTACCTGGACACAAGCCAAACTTTTCAAATTTTCAGGTATCTGTCAGGCCATGTTTCTTTCTTAACTTTGTTCATCCGCTGACTTCAGAGAGGAATTCATTTGCATAGCTGGTATTTGAATTTTGATACAGCATTGAGCACTAGTATTTTCTGCTACACTGCTCCTGTATCCTTTACTAAATCCAAGTTTATTCTGTTGCAACAATGGTTTTAAGTAACTCTCTCACATAAGAATGATGGCATCAGGTCTTGAGTTTTGCATGCAAATCAGTCCAGACAACATAGGATTTAAATTGGTAGTTCGGGAAACCAATGTGAAGACACCAAAGACTGCGAAGAGATGGTATTAACTCTCGAATGTGGGAAAACTGTCCAACAGTACCAAGGGTTTTGTTGGATCTTCAACTGCTTCTGGATGCCCCTGTGGCAGCAGTTGATGAGAATGTAAGATGTTTAGAAGGATGCATCTTTGCCCCAGTAGTCACTTTGAGGAGAGGACATCGTGATATGCTTAGACCTCTGTAGACAACTCCACATTTTCTAACAAGATGCTCCATTGTGTGGGTTCTGTGATGGCTTCTAATTAATTTCTAAGTGTTGCTGAAGTAACCTATTTAAATAGGCTGGACCCTGGTTACCTCAGAGACCATATCCATGTGAGGCCACAGAGTTGAAATCATCTAAGACACTTCACTAACAGCCCCTGGTTTAGCTGTCAGGGGGCTGAAACCAGTTCCTTTTCAACAAGGGCTCATTGATAATGGTATGCACTTCATACTTCCATTCTCCACAACACTGAATTTGCTCACCTTCAAGGTCATGCTGCAAGGCCCATCTGTTCTAGATTTTTCCTAAAGGGAAGAGTGAGTGAGTGGGGAGTTTTTGGAGGAATGCAGAGGATTTAGAGAAGATTCAATTGGTTGGACATTGTTCCTAAATTATTGATATATTTTTAGAAATAAGCTCTTGATAGGTGAACTCATAAGTCTTTGAATAAGAGGACTGGATTTAAAAATAATAAATATAAATCAGGAAGTTTGCCTTTTATTCTGCGTATTGCTGAATTCATAAAGGAATTACTGAAGCTTTCAAGATAAGGTTTTAAAAATAAGATTTCTGGGATTGTAACAAAAAGGCTTTCATGCTTGAATAGAAAGTTATTTACCACCCTACTTGGTGTGATATTATAAAACTGAGATGCATAGCTTTCTACCAAATGGGTTTACAAGCTACACTGCCATTAAAAAGATTAGCCATGGCAAACAGCCAAGTAAAGTGTACTGAATATATTGGAACAAACCAGTGATCTCAGTACCTTTTCCACCTCATCAAACCCAACAAGACTCATTTTCAAAACATATTATGAGAATTCAATTTGCTGCTTCACTGCCATACAGAAGTACAGCTTATTTCTGAGTGTCCATGAGATGTTTTGATGATGTAATATGGTTGGTAGCTTAAGCTCTTTGTCTGCAATTTAAGAGTTGACTTTTTCTGGTAACCTATGAATGCATCTCTGGCTTTAGTTGCAGAAGAACCCAACATAACAAACACTATTTTTTGGACCCTGGTTACCTCAGAGACCATATCCATGTGAGGCCACAGAGTTGAAATCATCTAGGACACTTCGCTAACAGCCCCTGGTTTAGCTGTCGGGGCTGTTATAATACTTTTTATTATAGAAGTTATATATGAATCAATCACATTATAGCCTTTCCTTTTACAGTATAAACTCTATGGCTCTTACAGCGTTATGCTCCATACCTGGAAAGGTCCTTTAACTTAAGTATTGCCATATTTCATTCAAGAGTCTATATTCTGTACATTATTATTTACAAATCTGCTTTATTGATCTAATCATTTTCACAGAATAAGGACTCCTGGCGATTTCCCAGGCTCTTTAATGATGACGACCCTATGAAGAAGTTCCTGCAGTTTAGAAGCAACTTTGACAAACAAAATCAGGTTTCTTTTATCAAAGCTTGGAATTATATTGCCAAGATTAGAGCTAAGTGATATAGTAGTTACCCAACCATGATCAGAAGAATACAGCAATTTACGCCAAACAAAGTGGGACAAATCCTGCCAAGTTTGGTGTGGAGGGGGAAAGGAAGCCTAACTCCATTCTAATGGTGCTGTAGCATCCACCACGACTATGCTCCCAGTGCACTGGGATTCACTCATCTTGTTACTATACATTTGCCAGACCATGCCAGCCTCACTCCCCACACAATACTGAGATAGGAGTAAACTGATAGCAGAGTGCACCACAAAGAAGGAAGGGCAAAAATCTGTCTCCTTCCTTCCTGGGTGAGGAGGGGCACAGATGTAATGGAACCAATGTGCTTTCCCTACACCTCCATCCTCACAGGGTCCTAGAGCCCAAGCCCAGAAATCTACATAGCAATGAAAGAGCCCCACAGCTTAAGCCCTGAGAGCACAAGATGGATGGCATGGGCCAACCACATTTTTGTTTTTCTATGTAGACATAACCTCAGGTATGTCTATCCTGCACCATAAGACCATGCCTGAGTCCAGGCTCAAGGCTAACCCTCCTTGTGTCTACACTGCAATTGTGCTAACCCCGGCCCAGGGTTCCAGGATGCTGCAGGTCTGGTGGGTATGAGCTTGAGTTAAGCTGGAACTCAGGATCTGAGCCCTATTGCTTTCCAGTGTAGATGCAGCCCATTTCATCTGGCTCCTGGGAATCAGCAGGAGGAACCCACAATATCATGGGGTGACTTCATTAGCCCTCTCTATCCCTATTAGGCCTGCTGAGGAGTAATGGGGGTAACTGCCCCGGGGCCTGGCAATTAAAAAGGGCCCGGGGCTCTTGGCTGCCGCAGCAGCAGCAATAATGGCTCGAGCCTCAGGCCCTTGAAATCGCTGTCAGAACTCTGCATGCTGTGGGCAGCATTGAGGGCTGGTATTGGCAGGAGCCATGGGGTATTCAGGGTGGTACTAAGGGCTGGCTGCTCCCACCCCCCATACTTCTGGGAGCATAGAGCTATTCCCCCACACCTTGCTCAGGGGTCTGACAATTTTGTCAGCCCCCTCTTATCCCAAAAATCTGCAATCTACTCTACTGAAAATGGAAACCACCCACCCTTTGTGAATGACAGCAGCTCAGGCCAGCATTAACCCATTCTCTTCTCAATGCTAATCTTCCAGCACAATATCAGAGTCCCTTCTGGATTTCCAACGGAGAGAGAACCAGTCAAGCTTTTTGCAAATTGAGATGCTTCTAGGTAACGTGCAGGGCTGGCTGTAAAGTTTTCTCCCACTGTACTATGAAAAGTCACTACCCAGCATCCTCATGATATATCATAGTTTTAATTAATAACTTATAGTAGTTGCAGTATCATTTTTATTCATACAACAAGTGAACCTCATTTTATTCCTCTCAGAAAGGAACTTTTCCCATTTGGCAACTTCCAATACAGCAATCTAGGTCCTACCCCAAAAGCCAAAATCATCCAACTGACTTTAATGAAGTTACCAGATCTGAATTTGATCTGAGTTGATTTGCATTTTGAGTGTGATCATTTATTTTGAGTTCCCTCTGTGGCAAACCAGAACCAATTATTTTCTCATTTGTACAAAAGACTTCAAAACATGAGTGTTTCTCAATTTAAGAGGAACCAAAGCTAAGTAAGAACACATCCAAAATTCAGGGCTATTCTTCTAATATGCATCTTCAGAAAGGAACTAGAAAGGGATGATGACATATCACATACAAAACAGTAGCTTTGGCTTCATAATACCTTCTGCATCGGAATGTTCATTAATATGATGATTCCATGCTAGCAAGAAGTGATCCAAAACATTATCTGTATTTCTTTATGGTCAATAGCTCTTACTGTTGGAAAACATCTGAATGTTATAAGTAATTACAGACAAAATATTTTGAAAAACATTAATATTGCCAGATCAAGCATTCCGAAAGATAGGAAACACAAGAATTAAAGTTCCCTGTTAAAGCTTCACTCCATACCATTGCATATCATTATGCAATCCTCGCCCAGCAACTCATGGGAGGGCAGCATGAGCAGCCAGGGATAGACCCAGGTCTCTTGGTCCCAGTACAGTGTTCTAGACACAAAAGAAAGTACTTTGTCTTCCTGCAACACCTAGCCACATTCACAGTCCATCCTGTGTGCTGTATGTGGCAGGGGCCCTGAAGAATAGAGAGGATGTTATCATGCAATTCAACACTATAACATAACCTGGTTCAAAGCCTTTAGATGTCACCACAATATGCATGTTAAATATAACAACAAGTGTACATGCACAAGGAGAGTGGCTGACTTAAGGTTGTACAGATAAGCTTTATTCTGGTATTTCCTGACTTGTCGGTGCTTAATTTGGCACTCAGTGTTCTTTTCACAGAGTTTTTGTTCTATGTTATTTCTTTTCTTTCCTTTTCTTTAAAGCAAACTGAGAAAACAGAAATTCCATATGGAGCCACACTGGATCCTCCCAGCATGGGTTATCAGTGAGGATGAACTCCAGAACTTTTTAGATCAATATCAAAGACCTTTACCACATGTAACTGAGAAACTGGTAGCAATAATAGGCTATCATCTGCTATCTAGACCAGCCACTAGAGGGGTATGCCGTATATACTTTTGCTTGTGTGTTTTTGTGAAAAATGGTAGACTGACAGTGCTGGAGACCAAAGTATCTTTGACAAAGGCTACATGGAGTTTACTCTCTACCATCAGGATGTTTTATTTTCACTGGTGGCATTTTCTGCTGCTTTTTCTCCTTATTCCAGAGTCTTTTTCATTTTTCACTCACACTGTTTAATCAGACTTAGAAGTGCACTTTGGGTATAAAAGTACTAAGAAGCTATTGATTTTAATTATTGAAATATTACAACACCAAAGGTTTTCAAAATTTCCTGAACACTTGGAAGAATTGTTCTCACTAAAAGTTTGAAAGTTGCCATTGTAGAAGTAGATACATACAAACACACTTCTGTTATTTGTACTTGTTTTGTTATTAGCAGGAGGAAGAAATACATAGCAATAATATTGGGACAAATTAAAAATGTAAACAGTTTGTCCACCAATATTATTTCACTAATGATACTGTCAATACAATTAAAATTATTTTAGTTAAATACAATTATTGTCAAAAAATCCCAATGCCTTTACAAAATACTTACTGAAGGACTATAGTTGGACGTCAGTGGTCTTTAACCAGCCTGCCAACTATTTGCTAACACAAAACACAAATGAACAATAAAAATGAATTAAGCCTTCCATTAAACGGCATTCCCCATCAGGAATAGAAAGGGTGAACTATTTTGCTTTTTTATGATCTTGGAACAGGTGAATTTTTCTTTCAATCAGAAAAAAATTCATTCCATTTTGAGAATTAATATTTGTTAGTTCTTTTGAAACCCTCTATCCCTTGGACAATGTCATTTGGGATCTGAGCCCTTTTCACACCTAGAAAATATAATGAATTCACTTTGTTGGCAATACTGTAATATATATTTTTACATTGCTTTAAAATGGTGTATTCTATGGTTAGATCATTATAACAAAGTGGGAAAGCACCCTGTTGATGACAGAAATTAAAAATAAGGTAAGTAGCAATTTTTTCCCTAGCAAAATACATGTCATTTTGAAAGACCGAGCACATATCTAATTTCAGAACACTGTTGTTCAGACTATGTGCACATTATGAAAGTTCAGTTTTAGACACACATTACTTCTCATTTCAAAGAGAGTTGAAAACTCCCATTAGGAGTCTGTTTATTTGATTTCATTTATTATTTTATTGTTGGTCTATGACTTTTGTGCCACAGAATTTGATTGTTTATGCTTTATATTAAAGATGATCCTGAGCTGCAAAGTTTTAACCTAGATGTGATCTTTTCCAAAGTTTGAGGGTAACCAGGTTCAAAGTTTTGATGCGGTACATTACAGAGTTAACGATGTGTCAACTCAGACCTGGCTCCAAATATTCTCTGCTCAAGCTGACCACTACTTTATGTAGTTTTATTTACCAGCAATACAGTAATTCCTCATTTAACACTATAGATATGTTTCAGAAAATGATCGTGTTAAGTGAAAACATGTTATGCGGGGTCAATTTTCCCATTGAAAATAATGGAAAAGGTGGGGGTTGCGTTTCAAACAGTGGTGTCTGTTGGGACTGGGATATAAGGTTGGGGGAGAAAGGGGACTGGGTTACAGCAGGGAGTGGAGGTGTTTGGCTCTGGGGAAGAAAAGGGGGAGGGGAGGGGTATTGGGTTGGGAGTATGCCTCTGTGACGGGTCTGCCGGGACCCGCACTGCATCCGGCGAGGGGGGGTTGCTGGGGAACGGCGCGGCGAGTGGCGAACCCTCTGCTGCTTTTCAGGGAGGCGGGGGAAGCCCCGCGTAGTTGCCAGTGATGGGCCGGCTGGGAAAACCCAGCCGCCGGCCTGCAAGTGGAGGCAGAGGAGAGGGGGCAAGGCGTCCGGCGAGGGGAGTCAGCGGGGAACGGCGCGGCGAGTGGTGAACCCTCCGCCGCTTTGCAGGGAGGCGGGGGAAACCCTGCGCAGCCGCCAGCAATGGGACAGCTGGGGAAATCGTGTTATTCCGGGGACGGTCGTGTAATTCAAAAAACGTTCCCTAAAAAAAAATCGTGCTATCGCGAAAATGTGTTAAGTGGGCACCTGTTAAATGAGGAATTACTGTACTGATTGTTAACTTCACAGATGATTTCTTCCATCTCTATTTAATAATAGCAGCATTTTCCCCTCCTTGTTTAATAATAGCAGAATAAAATATGGTCAAACTACCATAGTTTTAATCAAAATAAAAATTTTGAAAGAAAACAGCAAGTGCTTTACACATAAACTGTGCACTGTACTTTTTAAAATGTCCAAAGTGTTACTATACGAAAACCGTAAGTAACAACATTAGTAGACCACTGGGCCAAACCTGTGGTGATTTGTGAGCTAAGATGCTGAAGGAGTAGGGTAAAGGGATTTTATTGTTTTCATTGACAAGGTCCCAGGTGTGCACCAATGGGAGCTGGTATATACGTGAACTCATTACAAAGGCTCAGTTCATCGGCCAAAGTATAGCTTCCAAAAATCAGCACGGTCATAATCCAGACTCTATAGTTTAGTACTAACAAATTATTTTTCCCAAAATCATTTTCATTAATTAAACTGCCATTTATATGTTTCCCTATATTCAAAAGAGAAATCCATGTTTTTTAGGCTTAGTCAGCTCAGTCTTTTCTAACAAATGGCCCTAAGTAATTGGCCTTCATGTGCTCATCTTCTGCATCAGATAGTTAAAGCTAAGCTATAGGACACACTGCTGTTTGAATTAAATTAGCTGCTTCACATTTACCAAAACACTAATAGGTCTTCATGATGCTCTGTGAGCTGACTGGCCATGATATGTATCTCATTTAAGCCAAATCGGAGGGTAAACAGAGGCCTGCAAACACAGTGGTTAAAGTACAATGTGTTAAACAGCTGCTACTTGCAAATGCTACACTAACACCATGGAGATCAAATTAACAATCAGAGTCAAAGGTCACAATAAAAAGGGGGTCAACCAGGCAATCCAGTAGCAAAGGGTAAGAAAGGTAAACAGGACTTGAGCCATAACTCCATGCAGAACACAAAGCAGGAAGGTTAATGACACAGAAGGTGAATTTTTCTGCATCTTTTTTATGGAGTTATGTTGGGCACATTTTGCTGTGGATTAACAAACCCTTTTGTGTAACTATTATGCAGCAGCTTGTGTGCATGGTATTAATTCAGAGTTTTTACATTTTAGTTGGTTTGTCTGCATTAATGCAAAGGAATGTTTCCATAGGACTATTGGGGGGCGGGTGTGGGGGCGAGGGGAGAGGAGTGTTGGGTTGAGATACCAATATCAGATTCTTCCTCAATATGCAGTAACTGGCTACTTTTTTTTCTCTGGAATGTTTCCAATAGGTCCAATCTTTTCTTATTGATTATGCAACATAGCCACGCTAAACCACGGACTGCCTTGGTGACAATGTCAAACTGAACGTGTTTTCATGTCATTAATGCCCCACTGGCTCCCCTTTCTAGGGTGTTTAGCTCATTTCAGACTGAAAGCCTGACACACTGCTAACACCACCTATATGCTACATTTTGCTGTTCAATAAAGAGTCCTGGGGAGGTCCAATTAACACAAATGGATTATTCAGCAATACCAATGCTACATCAAGTGGTCAATGAATGACATGCTGTATTGCTTTAATAACCAGAACATTGTATCCAACTAAGTGTATGCAATACTGCTACTATTACAACTGGATAAATTAAATTATGAATAATTCATCCAGTGTTGGCTTGTTTCAGTAAAAGATTCTGAAATTATTACACATGGTTCTGATAGAGCTAAATGGTTTTTCTGGGAATGTGCCTGACTGAAAGTAAGTTATAAAGCAAGCTATATTTTTACCTGTACTAAAACAGAAAACATGTATTGCAAAGAGGAGACAACAGTCCTCTTAAAAAGCAACACTTCCAAAACTCAGATTAATTTATTAAAAGCAAACAGAAAGCAATTAGAGGCCCAGTTAAAACTAGAGATTCTAAACTTGTTTGAAACTATTTTTGAACATAGTTGGGGTGGTGGCTTGGTTTACATCTTCACCTCCCACAGTTACAGGCTATACAATTACGTTCAGAATTTGTCCTTTAATCTTCTTTGTCACTTTCCTACCCCTTCTCCCTCTCACCTCTTTTTGTTCCTAGTTTTAAATAGTGGCACTCCTCTTTAAAGTAGCTTGCAGAGGGAATTGCTTTCCATGTAGTGTAGTTTTCATTGGTTCCTCACCTACTCAAAACAGCCTCTTCCATGTTGGAAATGAATGGAGCAGTGGCATCAGCTACCTTCATTTGATTTTTGGTATGAAAATGGGGATGGGGCAAAAAATACCTTTTGCAATAGTTGGATCATAATTGTTTTTGGCAGAGTCTAGGGCCTTCTTTTTCTCATTCCAGCTTTTGCTTTCCTTCACCCTCAGACAGGTATACAAAGTTCCAAAATGTTTTGTGGGAACTGACTGATGAGGCATTGAGTTACTCTACTGAAGGTTTAAAGTAGAGCTGTCAATTGACCTGCGTTAATGCCTGTGATTAATGCAGGACAGGATCAACGCGTTAATTTTTTTAACGTGTTAATGGCAGGCGTTAATGCTGTGCTGCCCCTTTGAAGTGCTGCTCTGGCGCTTCAAAGGGGCAGCGCAAGCTGAGCCGGGGATCAGCTGATCCCAGGCTCTGCTTGCACTGCCTCTTGGAAACATCGCAGTGGCGCTTCCAAGGGGCAGCACTGCATGGAGCCTGGGGTCAGCTGGGGACTCCAGCTGATCCCGGGTTCCATGCAATGCTGCCCCATTGAAACACCACTGCAGCATTTAAAGGGGAAGCGTATGCAATTAATCGCCATTAAATTTTTTAATTGTGCAATTAATCGCCATTACATTTTTTAATCACTTGACAGCCCCAGTTTAAAGTAATTCATTAATAATTACAAGGAGTTTTATCAGGGCTGGGCAAAACATGGCCCGAGGGCCGGATCCGACCTGCCAAACCACAGGATCTGGCCCGCGGACCTCCCTGCCGGGACCCTCAGACACATGCAGCTGCCGCGGTTTAAAACCCAGTCCCTGCATCTCCCTGCTCTGCATGGAGGGGGAGGCTTCACATGATCTCCCCACCCCCAGCTCCTAGAGGCTAGAAACACTTGGCCAATAGGAACAGACCTCAGCCTCTCTCTCAGCTCCTATTGGATGGAAACAACCAGCCAATCGGAGGTGAGAGATTGGCCTGAGTGACTGGGGCAGCAGAGTTGAGAGCCACGTGGAGGGAGCAGCCTGTATTTTCAAGCGGGCTGGGGCTGCAACAGGCAGGGAGCCCAGCCTGATTTGGGGGAAGGCTGCAGCCTGCTGACCAGGAGACAGTTAGGTAAACTCCTCCTAGCCAGCGCCTGCCTCTGGCACCCCAACCCCTCCTACACCTCAACTTCCTCCCCCAGATCACCATCCAAACCCTCTGCATCTCCTGCCCCAGGTGACAACTCCCTCCCGGATCCTGTAACTTCTCTTACACGCCTCCCCCATGCCAGAATACTCTCCTGCACCCACACTCCCTCCCTGATCCTACACCCCAATCTCCTGACTCAGGTCACAACCCCCTTCCTCCATCCAAACACCCTCTCAGATCCCCCCCACTGTCTCCTGAACCCCAGTCCCTTACCCCATGCACCCTTCTGCACCCAACTTCCATCCTAGACCCTGCACCCCCTCTACAGAAAAGTGTGGCCCTTGACCACTTACCAAAATCTTGGAGTGGCCCCCCCACTAAAAATTATTGCCCACCCCTGAGTTTTATGATACCTAGATGAAGGTGTCTTAGACCTGCAAATATTATTTATTGTTATTATTTGGTGGAAACTGCACAAAGCCATCCTATCTGGGATAAAAACAATAAGCTGCAAAGACACTAGTGCAAGGAAAAAATAATATTAGAGTTTAACATTAATTAAATTTTCATTTCATGAGCCAATAGGATTGAAATTCATCAATAAAATGATGTGCTCAGAGCCAAGAGATGGGTGAGTCACCATATTAATTGACTCCTTTGGATGCTACAAGGGTAATATTTTCTGGTTCCTTGGCAGTATGTTGTTTTTTATGATCTGGGGCTTTATGGGAAAATTTAGTTAGGTCTCTGGGACACCAAAGCAACCTATCAGGTAGGAAGCTTTCTAGTCTTATACACAGGGGCAGCATTTGGGAAATATAATGGCACTAACAGGGTTTCAAAGCAAAAAGCAAAGTTAGCATTTGCTGGACTGCCTCTGGAGGAGGGAAAGAACAACTGACTTAAGGTGATTTAAAAATGACCTTGCCTCATTTGGCACAGAGATTCAGTATAAGTTAGAACAGAAAACATATATGTCATTATGTTAGAAGGAAAAAGTTAAAGGGACAATATATAAGGGTAGAAAATAACATGAGTCTAAATAGGTTTCTGGAAGAATATGTGACTAGAGCTAAAGAGAATTCCAAATGCAAAACATTCTTCCAGAAATAAATGGGATTCAACCTGTCATTCTTGGTTAGAAGTGTCAAAGCCAATATATTGTCAATGCAGAGAGTCTGCCTGAGAAAAAAAAATCACACAGAGGATATCTGAGATACGAACATATGTCCGACTAGTAAATTACATGACAGCCTAATGCAATGACAAACAAGAAAAGGTCACTTTAAGAGAATGATTAATACATGAGATTACTGTGCATGCAGACTTATCTGAAAGCAAACCTTGTAGGTGGGTGTGAACCCCTGGAAAAGTCAGTTCCTATCTCTGCCATACTACATCTACAAGAATAATTATAATAATTAATGGAGAGAGGTGATAAAGTTAACAATTGCCCACCTGTATCTTGGCTAACCACAACGTCCTTATTTCTCTTTCACGCCTACCACCTTTCTCCAATGATAATGGACTACCAAAGACCCTTTTCCAGCCTCACATTGAGCTGCTTGTTTGCTTATGGCCAGGCTGTTCAGGTTGTGAATGACAGAACTTGCAGAGTTTAAAATTCTGAATTGTATTTAGTCACTGGTAGTTAGTGCCTCTACCGGCTACATTAGATCACAAAGTGTAATGAGAGAAAAACATGAATATTCACTATTTAAAGGAAATGGATCAAAACTTGAGACTATAGGAATGAGCGAAGGATTCTTGAAAAATACAAATTTAGACAATCTCCACTCATTCTAGTTAGAGAAGTGAGAGTTGAAAGGGCCTAATGAAAGTGGGCTGTGCCCACGAAAGCTCATGATACCACCTACATGTTTTATTAGCCTCTAAAGTGCTGGAAGATTATTTATGGAATCTGTGGTTTCCTAGGAGGCTGTGATTCTCTCTGTCCCCACTTCCTTCCTTGGGTTTGTATGTGTATGTGGACGTTGCAGGGATCTAGGCAGGCCTTGTGCTGAAGATAGAATACAGTGGGGTGTGTGCAAATACAACCCCATGGTCCCCCTAGTAAGCATGAGGGAGCTCCATGGCTGCTTCCAAGTGGTCTATGGCTTGAGCTCAGCCCCCCTGCTATCCCCTGCATCGGGGAGCCTGTGCTGGTGCTCCAGCCTCCCCTTCCCTCCCCCGCGAGGATGAAGCACCAGCACACTGGCTTCCTGCTGGTGAGGGCGGGGGAAGAGAAAGCCCCAAGCCTCACTATGCAATCCGGCTCATGGGGAAGAAGTGTTGTTCCTTCCCCTCCACCAGCTGGGGGGGAACAGAAGTGTGCAGGTGTGCTGCCTGGAGGCTATCCCTGCTGCTGCCATTGGCTGGAATCCAGCCATTGGGAGCAGCGGGAGGTGGTGCCTGGGAGTGGCGCAGAGCACGAAGGAAAGTAAGTGCCCCCCCACTCTCTCATGCTGATTCCCCCCCACCAGCCCCCTCACACAGCCCTTCCGAGAGCCCATACCCCAGCCCATTTCTGCCCCCACCTCCTGGCCAGACACCCTACCCCCAAACCTGCTCCTGCACCCTCCCCTCTGGCCAGACGCCCTACCCCCAGCCCACTCCTGTATCCTCTGTCTTGGCCTCACACTGCACCTTCCTTTGGTCTTGTCCCCTCACTCTGGCCAGACACTCTACTCCCAGCCTGCTGCTGCACCCATCTAGATCCTGCACCCCCATTCCTCTCACTGGCAGCCCTGTCCCACACACTGAACCCCCCATTTTTGTCCCAACCCCAGAGCCTGGGTGGGGGTCCACAAAATCCACTAACCCTGGAACCCCAGAAGAGTAAATCTGGCCTATGGGAAGCCCTGAACGTCAGTCCTCCCTGTCCCTCCCCCTTCCCTGGTGGGGCTGGAGTGCCAGAGAAGTGAAGTGTCTTAGTTGGGGGCCACATTAGTGAGAGTTGGGGGTTCTTAGAGGGTTTTTTTTTTGCTTCTGACTTGTGTGGTCCTCAACTGATTTTTCTGTGTGTCAGTGGCCCCAGGCCAAAAAAAGTTCCTCACCCCTGCCATAAATAAAGAACTTCAGAGGGGTAACCAAGTTAGTCTGTAACAGGAAAAACTTAAAAAACAATAAATAATCTGGTAGCACTTTAAAGACTAACAAAACATGAAGATGGTATCATGAGCTTTCGTAGGCACAGCCCACTTCTTCAGATGTCCAGAACCAAGAATAAATGGGGAAATGGGGAGTTGGGGTGGGGGTGGGGAGAGAAGGAGTGGAAGGAAAAACATGGGGAGGGGGAAGAGGCAGTGGGTAGATAAGTTTCAAAGGGAAAGCTGAGCCAGTCTGTAACAGGAAAAAATGAAAAACAACAGATAGTCTATTAGCACCTTAAAGACTAGATAGTTAAAAGAGGCTGATAAGAACCATTAGTTTGCACTTGGAGAGGAAGAGTACTAACAACAGATTCTATACAGACATCAAGAACCATTGGCACCTTCATTGTTTGGTTGGTTGATAATGTCCTAGCCATCCAATATCGCAATTTAAACCATCTGCATGAGAATTAAACTTGTGAATGAAGCGAAGTTCCAATCTTTCTCTGTGTATTTGGCTTGTGGAATTGATCTGTAACAAATCAGCAACTTGGAGATCCCTTAATGAGTGTCTAGGGACGTTAAAGTGTTCCCCAACAGGTTTTTGTGTGTTCCATTTTTGGATATCTCATTTGTTTCCATTAATTCTTTCCCATAGGGACTGTCCAGTTTGTCCAATATATATTGCAGTGGGGCACTGCTGGCATTTGATGGCATAGATCACATTACTGGATGTGCAGTTAAATGAGCCTCTGATTTGGTGGCTGATGTGGTTCGGTCCAGTGATGAATTCACTTGTATAGATATGTGGGCAGAGTTGGCATCGGGGGTGATTGCGGGGCTGGGTTCCTGGATGCTTATGATGTAGCTATGTAGCATGGTTACTGGAAAAAATTGTTTCAGGTTGGGGGGCTGTCTGTAATCGAGAATTGGCCTTTCTCCAAGGCCTCTGAGAGTGAGGGATCATTTTCCAAGATAGGTTGTAGATTGTGGATAATGCGTTGAAGAGGTTTAAGTTGTGGACTGTAGGTAATAACAAATGGAATTCAGTTGTTTTCTCTTTTGGGTCTCTCTTGTAGTAGTTCAGGTCTGGGTACTTTTTTTGGCTTTGTCAATCTGTTTTTTCCACTTCTCCAGGTGGATATTTCAGTTTTAGGAATTCTGTAGATTCTGTAGGTGTCTCTTTCTGTGGGATTGGAGCAAATCCGGTTGTATCTTAGGGCTTGGCTGTATACAATAGATTGAGAAATGTGTCTGGAATGGAAGCTGGAGGTATGAAGGTAAGTGTAGTGGTCAGTAGGTTTCCGATATAGGGTGGTAGAAATTTGTCCATCATATAACTGTACTGTGGTGTCAAGGAAATGGATTTGTCATGTGGACTGATCCAGGCTGAGGTTGATGGTGAGGTGGAAGTTGTTGAAATCCCTGTGAAATTCTTCAAGAGTCTCTTTTCCATGGGTCCATATGCATTCAACGTAGAAATCAAGACTCTCGTTATGACCATTAGTGGGGGTCCACATAGAAGCCTTCCTCTGGTGGGATTGGTGTAGGGGAGCAGCAAGGTCAGTGTGCTGTACATCGGTGTGTTGGAAATATTCCTTCAGGTGGAGGTGGTGAAAATAGGATTCCAGATCTTCACAGAACTGAATCATATTCTTGGGGTAGTGGGACAGAAGGAGAGTCCTCGAGATAGGACAGATTCCTCTGCTGGGCTAAGAGAGTGGTTGAATAGGTTGACAATGTTGCTAGGTAAGTTGAAAGTATCTGCAATGAGAGATCCTGAGGCATGCAGCAGTTTGGATAGTTCATTGTCCTTTTTCTTCTGAAGGGAGATGAAGAGGTCCTTGTACATGGTTTGTTGAATTTTAGTAAAGTCTGGAAAAGATGAAGTGTGTGTGGAAGCTTGTTTTTTTATGATAGTTTCTAATGTTGAGAGCTACTCCTTGATTTGTTTCTGTCTGTTGTATAAAATGCTGAAAACATGGGAACCTTTTGTGTTGGACGTGAATTAATATTTTACTTTATTTAAAATGAAGTTTGACAAACTAATATGAGAAAGTTAAAGTGCTTAGTCTGTTTATTAATTTAAATTAATATTTCCTTTCTTACTGGTTAAATTTAACTGTTCTCCCTAGCTGCAGCACTAGCAAAATGGCTCAGGGGCAATTATGTAATTAATGGAGAGTGTCCATTAGCAGCTGGTGGTCCAGGGAAAGGTTTGCATTGATTCAGGTGGGCCACAGGCCAAAAAGTTTGAGAACCACTGTGTTAGGGGGATGGGCGGGTGGGGCTGGTGGCAGTGCAGCAGGGCTGGGGGAACAGCACCCCCCCACTTGTGAGGAGCAGCCTGCGCCCGGCCCTGCTGGCCAAAAGCCCTGCTGCCCACAGTCACCCAGCACTGGCCTTGCTGAGCAGGTAGAGCAACAGCACGCAGAGGCAGCTGAGGGAGGGAGTGTGGGTGTGGTGGCTGTGCTGCCTGCTATGATCCCATAAGGTAATTTCTATAAAACCCTTATTAGTGTATACATTTTAAGTATGTTATAACAAAATCATTTTACCAATCACTGTTTCCACTCAAAGTTTCTGTTAACTTCTCTTATGCACACTCTTGCATAACTATTTTGAATGCCTTTATATTTAAAAAAATTGCGGTCAACTTTTACAAAAAAGCACCCCCCACAGAAATTCCTGTGTATGGGCCTGGAATAGAGGCTCCTTTTCTTCTCACCAACAGAAAAGGATAAAAACCAAGGATAGGAGAGGAAAGGGGTAAATTGAAATTGCCTCAATCTAAATGGTGAGAGAGAGGTGTCACTGCCTACTATGTAAGGATTAAACAGGAAATTAGGCTCACATTCAGCAAAGCACTTAAGTACACTTGAACTTTAAGCTTATGAAGATAAGTACATATTAAGTGCACTGCTGAACAATGAGATGATCCAGGGATGAGATTAATCACACATGCTTTAAGTTAAGCATATGCTTAAATGTATCACAACACAGCCTTGATCTGAGTTTATTTTCCTGCATGACTGTCTAATAAACATGTATGCCTTCTCTCAACTGGGTGACCACAAAGGATAATATGAAAACTTCCTATAAACAGGCATGCGGTCTCAAACTAAATTATAATTTTACATTGGAGAAGAGTAATAGGTTTTTTTTTTCAGTTCACAAGTAAAATTGGAGACAAATTATTTTCAGAAATGGTAAGTAAAAAGTTCAAAAGTTGATCTAGAAGCTTTCCCATACACAGAACTAACTGGAGAAAGTGGAACCTAATGGCCACTAGTCCAGTGCATTGCAAGACCATTCAGAATTTGGTCTTCCAACTGCATATGATTTATCATGAAATTAATGTGTTGCCTTATTAACTGTTAACAAGACAGCTACAAATTATATTTGACTCCATCTATAATTACTGTGTTATAAATGAACATAATTTGGTCTAGATCTATCATAATAAACGTAAATGTGTATGGAACAGATTAATATAGACGGGTAGCCGTGTTAGTCTGGATCTGCAAAAGCGACAAGGAGTCCTGTGGTACCTTATAGACAAACAGATGTATTAGAGCATAAGCTTTCGTGGGCAAAGACCCACTTCGACAGATGCATGTAGTGGAAATTTCCAGAGGCAGGTATAAATATGCAGGCCAGAATAAGACTAGAGATAACGAGGTTAATTCAGTCAGGGAGGGTGAGGCCCACTTCTAGCAGCTGATCTGGAGGTGTGAACACCGAGAGAGGAGAAACTGCTTTTCTAGTTGGCTAGCCATTCACAGTCTTTGTTTAATCCTAAACTGATGGTGTCAAATTTGCAGATGAACTGTAGCTCAGCAGTTTCTCTTTGAAGTCTGGTCTTGAAGTTTTTTTGCTGCAGGATGGCTACCTTTAAATCTGCTACTGTGTGTTCAGGGAGATTGAAGTGTTCTCCTACAGGTTTTTGTATATTGCCATTCCTAATATCTGATTTGTGTCCATTTATTCTTTTACATAGGGACTGTCCAGTTTGGCCGATGTACATAGCAGAGGGGCATTGCTGGCACATGATGGTATATATTACATTGGTAGATGAGCAGGTGAATGAACCCGTGATGGTGTGGCTGATCTGGTTAGGTCCTGTGGTGGTGTCACTGGTGTAGATATGTGGGCAGAGTTGGCACCAAGGTTTGTTGCATGGATTGGTTCCTGAGTTAGAGTTACTGTGGTGCGGTGTATAGTTGCTGGTGAGAATTTGCTTCAGGTTGGCGGGTTGTCTGTGGGCGAGGACTGGCCTGCCTCCCAAGGCCTGTGAAAGTGAGGGATCATTGTCCAGGATGGGTTGTAGATCACTGATGATGCGTTGGAGAGGTTTTAGCTGAAGACTGTAGGTCTTAAAGACTGTGAATGGCTAGCCAACTACAAAAGCAGTTTCTCCTCTCTTGGTATTCACACCTCCACATCAGCTGCTAGAAGTGGGCCTCACCCTCCCTGACTGAATTAACCTCGTTATCTCTAGCCTTATTCTGGCCTGCATATTTATACCTGCCTCTGGAAATTTCCACTACATGCATCTGACGAAGTGGGTCTTTGCCCACGAAAGCTTATGCTCCAGTATATCTGTTTGTCTATAAGGTGCCACAGGACTCCTTGTCGCTTTTGCAGATTAATACAGTTTCTGAAATCCTGTTATAAGCAAACATTTTAAAGAAAAATAAACATTTCAGCCCACAGTAAATTGGTATACCTCATTATGAACCCTTGATAAATGTAATTTTTTTTATAAAATATATCTGAATTTCCTGCATTTTTCTAGTTTAAACCAAATCTCTAAGATCATTTTATCACACTGTGGGTGTTTTCATGCACAGTTATTTATCTCAATGGATTGTTAGCTTCACCAATTTCCCACAGAGGCTTTAAACAAAGTTACTCCCTCACTCTCCTCATAGAGTATATACAATGTATGTTAAGGGGTGTGTGAGTGTATGTATGCATGGATGGGCACCAGTCTATTCTCAGTTTCCCACTAAACACCAAACAGTGAAACGACAGCCACATATCAGTCTCTTCTCTCTGCCATGTGTGTCTAGACTTGGCAAATATAGCACTGTGGGGAAGAAGTCATCCAGTATTTCTGTTTCTCTACAGATTTAACTAACTGTACTGTTATTTAGAGATCAAACAGGAAACCAGAGGGTTAAAATGATTTTTAAATTATCGTAAAATGTACTCTTATCAGAATAAGGAATGTTTTCAAATCTTCAATATTAGAAACCTCTTATATCTGGTACTTATTAGAGAATTCAACTTTTACTCTTAAGAGTCATAAGCATGACAAATAGAATATGACAAAAGTTTGAAATCCAAGTAGCTTTTCAAAAACTAACATTAAAAGGTAGGATATAATAAGGATTGGACATCTAAAAACAAACTGCTTTTCCTTCCATGTCCAGTGCCAGTATTTTCTCTCACACAAGTGTTAAAAGCTCACACCTTATGACATGTAGTTTACAATCAACTGAAAAGAGAAGCTAGCAAACTGCAAAACAGTGAAATGTTTACGGTTCTTGTATAATGAAATCAACAGCTCCAAATATGAGGGGGAGGGTTGAAAGAATAGGAACTTCTGGATACAGCTCAATGTTGTTAGGGCTCTGTACCAGGTTCCAGAATCAAGATGCCAGAATTCATATTGGTATAATATCCATAAGAATCTTAGAACAAAGGAAATCTGGTTGTTTTTGTAAATCAAACAATTTATAAGTAAAAAATACTTTTAAGAATAAATTAATCCTTCCTTGTCTAAAACAGACTGTTTAGAAGATTTTCACATCCAAGATGGAGTATTTTATCAAAAAGCACACAAAAGTACACTTTTTGTTTTTATTTGCATTTATTCCTCTGTTACTTTATAATTTTTCCTAAATCCCAGCAAGCAGAAAAAGGAAAACTTGCCTACTATTTCTATAAAGTGGCTAGATGTTGCTAAATAAATCTTTTACTGAGGTTTATGAATATTTTGGATGATTTTATGAATTACTAAGAAAATATACCTCTTATTTTTCCTCTTTTTCCCTTCCTCTGAGAAACAAAACACATCAACATCTTCTCATTTTGTGTCCCATCACATTTACTGTCTCCTGTACCTAAACATGTAATCTTGATGCTTTTTGTAATACTGATAGCACTTCATCACAGCAGTGTCATGCATCTCTGGCTCCAGGACCACCACTAACATGGGAAAGCCAAATTCATCACAAGGGTGTACAGTGTTCAGACTTGTCAGGCATGACCTGACTGATGACTTCTTGAGCGTAAGTGATATGAATTTACAGCTGTACTGAATTCTTCAAAATTAAACACAAGAAATGAGAATATAACTTTCTTTAGTTGTCCTAAGTATATTCTTATCTGCTAAGACTCAAACACTGTGATTCTGTACCCCCTACTCCATTGGCGCCAGTGAATACTACAGCATTTTGACATGAGACAAGATTTCTGAGAATCTATGAAAAAAACCCTAAACCATACCTATATAGTGATTACATGAAAAAGCATTAATACAAGATGCTAGCTATATCTCTTCAAAGGGAAAATGCAGCATGGATTTGTAGGTTTTCTTAGTAAATGAACATGACCATCAGTAACTCTAAAATATATGCCCAATCATGTTTTCTATACTTCCTTTGAAATTAAAAAGTAGTGCCACAGAGAAATTCAAAAAGAAACAAGGTGATGCTATTAGTTCATATTTTACTAAAATGCAAAAAATTATGGAAAATATGTCCCCAAAGGATGCATACACTAAGCTTAATGCAATCAGAAGCAGGACTTGTTTAACTTTCTAAGTAAACAGGGGAATGTAAAAGGACTAGATATGATGTATAACCATAACTGCATGAATTATACATCAAAACTTTAAAATGCTATTCTAGCAAAAAGCATTATTTACATAATTTATGCAGCTGTAGAATCCAATTTACAATCAAATAGGAAAATATTGTTGGTCCACTGAGAACTAAAACAAATGCTATTATTAAAAAAAAATTCTGGTCACCCTTCTAATAAGAAAAGCTTGTAAATGAAACTTCACTACAGAAATATCCTTAAATATGAAATTGCTATGGTACAAGAGGGTGTGCGGGCATTGTTGAAATTACTACACATTTCCAGTGCGTAAGACTACAATGGAGGTACTGACAACAAGATAACTAGCTCAGGGTTTTCTTACCCATGAAAGCTCATGATCCTATATATTTGTCAGTCTCTAAGGTGCCACAGGACTACTCATCTTTTTTAAGTTACAGACTAACATGGCTATCCCTATGAGACTTCTTAGAAGAGTGCTGTCTCTCTCTCTCTCTCTCTCTCTCTCTCTCTTTCACACACACACACACACACACACACACACACACGACCATCACCAGCGTATTGATGGACCATGAGAGAGATGAAATGGGTTAGTTGATGTGTAATAATAGACAATTTTTGCAAATCCTCCCATCTTGATTGAGGGCGTATTCACTTAGGTGCCACAGGAGACTGAATCTTGCTGGAAGGAAGATCTTACTGGCCAAACTGAGGCTGCCTTGCTAGGGGGAGGTGTGTCTTACACTGCACTGTGCAAATAGAGGTGGCATCATAATTTGCAATGGCAGGGAGTTCTATAGTTAGAGGATCCTGTTAAAAAATATCTAACACCTGTGCACTTCATCCTGGGCTCCATTAGCTTTAGTGATATTGTGGACTAAAGAATTCAAGAAAGAGTATTGGAAAAGTGGCAGCAGTCGCGTGGGTCAGGTCCTAGATTACTGCAGGGCTTTGTAGAATAGGAATAAGGCCTTGAATTGGGTTCAGTTTTGGATGAGGTACAAACACATGCAACAATTGCATGGTACGTTTTCCACTGTCAGGAGTCACGGTGTGTAGAATTATACTGATTTAGACATGCAGCTGAGAACTCAATTTGAACAACTGTATGTACAAATCAAGTAACTACATAAGCAAATGGCAAACAAAGGGAGGAAATATAATTGGTTCTAATTACTCTTAATGTTTTGAGAGATGCTAAATGCAATATTAAATTTATTCATACATATAAAATAGCAATATTCTGCCATGGATCTTAGGCTAAAGCTTTCATTTCCTTCAGTAGGACCTGCACATTTGAGGTTATTTGCCAACTTAAACTAGGAATTATAGTTAAAAACATAACACAGAGCTTTCAAATAGAAGTTTATATCTCTTACTCTATCGTCTTTTTCAATTTTTTTGTAAGATTGCATCAATAGGATAAATTTATGATCTTGGGCTTGACAGCTCGTGAAACAACTAGAATTAAAGTGCTAATCTTGACAAAGTTTTATTTGTAAATATTGTAAGAAAAGATTAAATATAGTATCATTTAGTTAGAATTGTGTTTTAATGCTGAAATATAGCAATGTTTCAGGCAATTAAAGCTAATACAAAAATACTACAGTATATAGGCAAAGTGCCATGGGATAAAAAAGATAAAATACAAAGAATTCTAAATATGTATCAGTGGAATTTGGATCTAGCAATGTTTTACTCCAAGTGATAAATCCAAAGCTTTTATATTTAAGCATTTGTTATTGTAAAAGTCAACATATCAGTGCTAACTTTTAAAAAAAACATCTTGTTTAATGCTATCTTTACAATCTTTTACAACTTCTTTTTAAATTCAAATGCTCATTTATTAAGCACATAAGCCTGAAACAAAAGCGTCTTTAGATCTTTCTCTCTCAATCTCCCCAGTGAAGAAAGCCTTTGTTGCATTTGTAGAACAAACTGATGTACCATACACTTTCCAGCTATGCATAGCAAGAAGCTTAAAGTAGTACGTTTGAATTTACAGTGGTGGTTCCATGCTCTGTGAGTTAACTAAAAACATTAAAATGCAGTCCCACTGGCCGATATGACTCAACTATCAAATCAGGACATTTGCTATGTTTATCAAACATAGCATGTTTATCAAATCAGGACATTTGCTATGAAGATTTAAAAGTGGACAAATGATGTGAAACATATAAAAAGAACTACTATTTTAGAAGAAAAGACACAACATAGGGGAAAAAAACCCAAGAAAAGTAAATCAAACTATTTAGTTCAGTCTTTTTGCTTGATGCTTATTGAGAGAAAAGGTCCTACTTGAAAAGAAGTTTTGATTGATGAAAACTGGCTTGTTTGCTGATCAAAACCTGTACATCTGTATAAGGCCTAGCACATGTTGGACGCTACTGCAATATTACAAATAAACATAGATCCATTGAAATCAACGTGATCACTACATGAGTAAAGCTAGTACAACATAGCCTCTGGTAGCTCTACTAATACACTGTATTGGTTCCAAACCTTTGGAGTAGTCCTTATTCAAACCTCACTCAAGCAAAGCTTCCACTGATTTCAATGACTGCAGGATTGAGCTCTTATTTATTGATCAAAATGTATTTGAGTTTCTTTTGTCATTTCATCCAGAATAAAAATAATAAAAGGACAGATTGAAGAAACACATCTCAAAATAAAATGTTCTGTGCTGCTTGGGGGAGGGTACATGTGCGATTTCATCTCTAATTTAGTCTGTGAAGTTTTGGTCTTTAGTGTTCTGGTTACAAAATGAAAAATGTATTTTAGAAGTTAATTAGTATCTCACCATTCATCAAATAAAATAATAGCTACTAGTTCATATTGCTTCCTGATGATTCTTTATTATAAACATAATATACATTATAAATTGCTTATTTTTCGTAGAGAGAAATTCTTGGTTAGTCAATTCCTGCCTTCCATATTTGTGCGTGTGCAACCCTCCTCCCCCATATTCTCAGTTCTTCTATTCCTGGTACAGGAACCAGGGTGAATGAAGTGGGGAGGCAGGCTAGGACAGCTTAATTTACAATATTCTGGTGCAAACTAAAGCAGCTTCATGGCTGCTCTAATTAAACACTGCTCCCTGTGGCCTTGTTTAGACCTTGGGAAATTGAGATTAGCTTTTTTGAACTTCCCTGGCTTTCCCAGCCTGCTTCCATTTCT
Source organism: Rafetus swinhoei (assembly GCA_019425775.1). Classification (NCBI taxonomy): domain Eukaryota; kingdom Metazoa; phylum Chordata; order Testudines; family Trionychidae; genus Rafetus; species Rafetus swinhoei. The sequence goes on along the minus strand of CM033447.1, from coordinate 30,200,746 downwards.
ACCAAGTTGAGGGCTGGGAACAAGGCTGAAACTGAGTCCTGCCAATTTCATATCAGCTGTGGAAACCCCTGGCACAGGAGGCATTCTTAGACATCTGTTGCCACTCTTTTTTGGTATCCAGTGTTGTGTCATGTGTTTTTGGTTTTTTTTTTTTTTTTTTTTTTTGCAGACAATGCGCTTTGCAGAATTATAAGCGATATACATCTATAGCGATCACTTCATTTACTACTGAAATGTATCCAGTACATGGGCAGAATGCAGCCTTCATAATGGCACAAGCAACACTCCAGAACAGGAAGTGAAGAATACTACTGTATCCAATTAATTAAAAAAATGGTGGAATTTAAGGAGGTGGAATCTAATTACCCATACTTGATTTTCTCCAGAACATTTGGCTAGTCATGTATACTCTTGCAAAAGTTCTATGGATTCTCTGATGACCAGAAGTGGTCAGGAGCTTGGTTTTTCCATCTCCTTCAAAAGAATACAGAATCAACAGTAAAGAGACCCATGTGACATGATGGCCAGGGGTCCAGCTTTAATGCAGAAGGCAAGAGTGCCATCTACTGAACAGATACACTCAAATAAGTGATATGGGACTGATTATATATTCATCCTCTTGTAAAATAACAATATTTCAAAAACTGCTAATGTTGGATGAAAAATCAGTTTTTGCTTTGCTTCTGCCATAGGAACGTTTTTGCATTAGAGATGGGCAAAAACTGAAACAACCTTTGATCTGAATCTACTAGCTTTGGTGGTTTAGATAAAATAGGACATGGATCTTAGGGCTATGATTTTGGTATTGCAAATCCAAAAGAATCCCAGTTAACAACATCATGTATTTGAAATGTTGGTGATTTGTATAAGACAAAACTTGAATCTGAATCAGCTCTGGTTTGGGTTTTGTAAAGACAAAAACAATCAACAATAACTAGCAATAAAAGCCTTGATAGTAGACAGGGTACTGTTGCTGTAAGGAGCTGGTGGCTCTCTCTTACATGAGAACCCTATAACCTTTGGAAGTTGCCCCTCCTTAGTTTGGAAGTCTTCAGTTTGCAGTATAAGATATATTTACTTGGTCTACAATGGAAAAAAGCCCAAATCAAGCTCCTGAATCCATAAATAACTTTGACAGGGGAAGGGAAAGGTTGTTTGGGTTTTATCATTCTGATCCAGATTTGTATGTTGTGCCATGGGGTCATCTCCAGTTTAGCCTTTCATTATATTGGTTTTCTCTTGCTAATAATAGTTTACAGAGGAGAGCCAATAGAATTGCTGGGCCCCTGGGCAAGGTGGCAGCTCTGTGCTCTCAGAAGGGGCAGGGATGGAGACAGCACTGTGCCCTCCTCCTCCTGCTAGGCTTGAGTGCTGCTCAAACCATGCCCCCTAGGGCTTTGGTGGCGATTTACAGGACCCGAGGTTCCAGCCGTGGCCACTGCCACAGTAGCAGCCGTGAGCCCCAGACACTTCTGAATTGTTGGGCTCCAGGGCAGTTGCCCTCTTTGCCCCCACCCCAATTGGTGAGCCTGAGTTTATATACCACAGTGTACAATGCTGGTTTGATAAAAAATAAGGATTTATATATTTGTAATGCTTCATGTTGCTGTATTTAGATGCTAAGACAAGAAGAGCCATAAAAGCTAATGAATAAAATTTTAATTTCTCCACTTGTACTGTAGTACTGTCCTCCCAAAAAGCACACATCTATTTTCAATTACATCAACATCAGCTGTTGGCCTAATGACATAGAACAAGGTAACTACGCTATTAGCATACTAGCATATCCTCCTGTTCACACCAGACTACTTTCTAGCACCATTTTCTAGCTACAAAGATAATATAATTATTGCTTATCAAAGGTAATATATATTACATATAAAAACATTACAAACATTATTAAGGTTGCAAAGTTAACCATTCCAAAGTTAGGAATGGCAGAATTAAGGTTGTCTGTGCATATGCATTATGATACAGTACTTATTTACAAGATGAGGTATACGTTTTTAGTCACTTAATATAATTAGTCAATATTTTGTTTTCTCCTCATTTTTCTATAAACAGACCTCAGTCTTACTTACTGCACACTATTTATACCCTGCTCTGAAAACAGAATTATTATAATTTCCTTATGGCTTTCCTATGGTGCTCAGTGCTATAGTATCCAAGTACTGTACTATAAAAACACCCTGTGAGATAAGATGGCACTATTATTATGCCCATTTTGTAAGGAGGAAGAAGTCAAAATAATCCATTAATTTTGGGTGCCCAAATTGAGACACCTATAATCTGATGCTTCAGTGTACTTAGCGTTATATAGTGCTTCATAGATTCTAAGCACAGCTCCCGTTGACTTCAGTTGCAGGCTTGAGTGCTCAGCACTTCTGCAAATCAGATCTGAGTGCCTCAAATGAGGTACCCAGAAAACAAGGTACACACCATTAGTTACCATCTGTGAAAAGTTTAGTTTAAATTACAGTATCACACAGGAATACTATGGCAGAGCCAGGTGCACCGATAGCAAGATGTGGGGCCCTGGGCAAGGTGTGTGGAGGGACTGGCTCTGTGTTACCAGAAAGGGTGGGGCCTCAGGCAGAAGGGCTGGGGCTGCTCCCCCTTCCTGCCAGCCCTTGGAGCATAGTGTGGCACTCCGGCACAATTTAAAGGGCCTAGGGCTCCGGCTGCCACCAATGCTAGGGCAATTGCCCCTTTTGCCCCGCCCCAATCAGTGGGCCTGGGCAGAGCAAAGGATAGAATCCAGTTCCCAAGGCACCATTCCACTATATCACCCATGTACATCATCCTTTCTCTTTCTGTAAACTTCTGCCTCATTCAGAACATGCTTTCCAACTGCTACAACTCATTGGGCACGGGTCATAGAATCATAGAACCATAGAGCTGGAAGAGACCTCAGAAGGTCATCAAGTCCAGCCCCCTGCTCTAGGCAGGACCAATCCCAACTAAATCAACCCGGCCAGGGCTTTGTCAAGCCAAGACTTAAACACCTCTAGGGATGGAGACTCCACTACTTCCCTAGGTAACCCAGTCCAGTGCTTCACTACCCTCCTAGTGAAATAGTTTTTCCTAATATCCAACCTGGACCTCTCCCACCACAATCTGAGACCATTGCTCCTTGTTCTGCCATCTGTCACTACTGAGAACAGCCTCTCTCCATCCTCTTTGGAACCTCCATTCAGGAAGTTGAAGGCTGCTATCAAATCCCCCCTCACTCTTCGCTTCTGCAGACTAAATAGGCCCAACTCCTCAGCCTCTCTCATAAGTCATATGCTCCAGCACCCTAATCATTTTGGTGCCCTCCGCTGACCCTCTCCAATGCGCTCCCACATCCTTTTTGTAGTGGGGGGCCCAGAACTGGACACAATACTCCAGATGTGGCATCACCAAAGCCGAATAAAGGGGAATAATGACATCTCTGGATCTGCTGCCAATGCTCCTCTTAATGCAACCTAATATGCCATGAGCCTTCTTGGCTACAAGGGCACACTGTTGACTCATATCCAGCTTCTCATCCACTGTAACCCCCAGGTCCCTTTCTGCAGAAATACTACTTAACTGGTTGGTCCCCAGCTTGTAACTATGCTTGGGATTCTTCCGTCCCAAGTGCAGGACTCTGCACTTGTCCTTGTTGAACCTCATCAGATTTCTTGTGGCCCAATCCTCCAATTTGTCTAAGTCACTCTGGACCCTACCTCTGCCCTCAAGCGTATCTACCTCTCCCCCTAGCTTAGTGTAATCCGCAAACTTGCTGAGGATGCAATCCATCCCCTCATCCAGGTCATTAATAAAGATATTGAACAAAACTGGTCCTAGAACCGAACCTTAGGGCACTCCGCTAGAAACCGACCACCGTCCTGACATCGAACCGTTGATCACTACCCGCTGGGCCCGGCCTTCTACACAGCTTTCTATCCATCTTACCGTCCATTTATCCAATCCACATTCCCTTAACTTGCTGGCAAGAATATTGTGGGAGACCGTATCAAAAGCCTTGCTGAAGTCAAGGTATATCACATCCACTGACTTTCCCACGCCCACAGAGCCAGTTACCTCATCATAGAAGCTAATCAGATTGGTCAGGCACGACTTGCCCTTTGTGAATCCATGCTGACTATTCCTAATCACTTTCCTCTCTTCCAAGTGCCTCAAAATGGATTCCTTAAGGATCCCTTCCATGATTTTTCCAGGAACCGAGGTAAGACTGACCAGCCTATATCGTCCTTCTTCCCTTTTTTGAAGTTGGGCACTACATTTGCCTTTTTCCAATCATCCGGGATTTCTCCCGATCTCCACGACTTTTCAAAGATAATGGCCAAAGGCTCTCAATGACATTTACCAACTCCTCAGTACCCTCGGATGCATTAAGTCTGGACCCATGGATTTGTGTACGCTTAGCTTTTCTAAATAGTTCCTAACCTGTTCTTTACCCACCAAGGGCTGTCCATCTTCATCCCATCTTGCGTCACTTAGCGATAGGTCCAGGAGCCGACCTTGTCCGTGAATACAGAGGCAAAGAAAGCATTGAGTACTTCAGCTTTCCCCACATCATCTGTCACTAGGTTACCTCCTTCATCCAGTAGGGGCCGCACACCCTCTCTGATCACCTTCTTCTTGTCCCACAGACAACAATCTCCTTCACTGTATTTACTGATTAATCCTCAGACCAGATCCATCCTATGCATTAAATCAGGTGTTTGTCCTATGCTAGTACTGGGATGTGATCATGTAATTAAAGACTGTATCTCAATGCAAACACCTATGGGGGCTGAATTAAGGTTGCACAGGCAGCCTTAATTCTGACATTTCCTAACTTCTGGGTGCTTGACTTTGCACTCTTAAGAATGTCTTTTTAACATAGTTTTTTGTGTGTAATAACCTTGAGTTTTTTAAAAGAAACTGAAAATAATTACACTATGTGACATTATACCAGCATGGGTCATTGGCAGGGTTGGAATCTTTGGATTCACTACACTGTCCTCTGTCATCTACCCCTGGCTCCTTGTTTCAATCCCATTCTCCTCATTTAGCCAGTCCAAGTCTCCCTCAGAATTCTCATCCCAATTTCAGTCTCCTTGCCCAGAAAGTCTTAGTCTTGTCTCTTCAGAATCCCCATCTCATATCTCCTCCCTCATCCCCCTCTCCGTGCCAGCCAATTTCAATTGCCCCACTTCTGGTTCCTCATGTGATCTTTCTCTCTCCCAGCCTGAACTCAAATCATCCACCCATCCGTTCGTGATCCTCAACCCCACTGACTTCTAGTCCCAATCTTTCTCCCCAGACACCTCATTGAATTTTGAGATTCGCATCCATCGTAGGGATGTAACCAGTTAATCTTACTGGGCGATGCTTACTGGTAACCAGTTAACCAGTGACCTGGCCAGGCTAGAGCAGCCCAGTCAGTGCCCATTCAGCCTCCCCTTAAAATACCTAAAATGTCCCTCTCCAGCTCCCAGTGTTCTTACCCATCCAAGCTCAGTCCCTTTCACTTCCCAGGCTTTGTCCACTTTCCCACTAGATGCAGTTTCCTCACAAACACAGCTCCCAGTATTAGACTTTGCCTCTAGCATCCAATGTTCTTGCTACATCAGTCCCACTCTCCTGTTTCAACTCCCATTTGTCCACCCCTCTCTGTCAGCCTCCAGTTCCAGTCTCCCTGTAAACTCCTTGTTCTAATCTACTGCCCTGCAGGCAAAGTTTGTGTCATCTCTGCATGTGAATCAGACTACTTCCTCCTCCATGGAGCCTGGGCACAAGGGTTTGCGGCTGGTGTACTGTGAGCACAGGGGTCAGCACCCAAGTTCTCAATTCAGGTCCCAAGACCAAGAATTGCCAGTAGCAGCCCAAAGCTGAAATTGCAGGGAAAGTTCTGCTATGGCCAGGACTGGAGCATGTCCAGAGCAAATGCAATCTTTGTGGAATTTAGCTGCTAAAATTGAAAAAGTCTCTCCTGAGTGTTTGTAAACTCAAGATTTTTCAAAGACTTGGCCAAATTTAGGCTGCTTTTCTTGAGGACAGTAAAATGCACCTCTCTGACAAATGTCTATTCCCTGCCAAATGTCAAGGACCCAATTCAAAGCAGGAGGATGCCGGAAAAGGCTCAAAATTTTTTTTAACATAGGCAAGTCAACAATTTTCCCTAGCTTTGTTGTTGGAAATGACTGAACAGTTTTGGCTGAAATTTTAGCATGTTGTATATATACAGGTAAAATTCAGCAAAGTTATATGTAAATGAAAATAGGGTCTTATACCAAGAAGTGTGAAATAACCTTGATAGATAGTTTGACCATCTGTGCCTATAACAAGGTGTCATATTACCTGCTCTTAGAGGCTAGAGATTCTTTATTCTAGGAGCAGTATAGTACTCCAGTTATGTAATTGATGCTAGTGATAGAGACTGGACTTCAATATGTAATATGTATTAATAATTAATGTAGTTATAAATACTGAGGTCAAACCTGAAAATTAATGCAATGTATGTTATAGCATGTTATCATGTAAACTGAACCTAATCAGATAGCTGCCATTGATACTTAAGAGAACTAACATTTCTTATAAGATTGAATTAATATTTGTGAAATTCTGTGATGATCTATATCCTAGTAACAAATTCATCTGCATTTCCCCCTTCCCCTCGACCAGGTACATAGCTAATGAAATACACTTGGAGATTTACACACTATTGGTCTTCTGTTATCATACTCAATCAATAAGAACAATTTAGAGCAGTGGCAACCTCTTCATGCATACTTCCGTTGTCCCTAGGGATCAATATATGCAGTATCACAGCTGGCTGGTGAGAACTAACGAGATTATGATAACAAAAAGGCATGCTTTCCAAATTTTTTTCTCAGATTGTGCCAAAACATCACACTTTTGTGTCCACCACAATGGGAAAAAATACAAGTTATGCATACAACAGCACTATGCATGATTTTATAGGACTCTACTCCATACGCATTATATTGTGTGTCTGACTTTTTCCCTCAATTTTAGTTTTCTTTCGTGAATACTTTTTTTCCTTTCTTCACAGCAGCTGTACCAGACATGAGAGTTGAGCTCTCTTTTCTCGAAATGGAGTCACAGATATTTAGAAATGACTCAAAGTTTCCTACGATTTCTCCAGAATATAACTGTAATTTAAAACATTCTTGGTCTTAGTTTGTTTATGGTAGATATTTAATCACTGCTAAAATTCAATTTGGGGCACATTATCAGATTTACACATTTATTTAAAAATCCAACATTTATTACCAGTCTTGCTAAGTATTCTATGATTCTAACCATACAGGAGATTATAAAAATGCTTTCAATTTCTTTTAATCCTTCCTGATATTTATCTTTCAGCTGAGCACTGAAATTAGACCAACCACTTTCACATTTTGTACAAGTCAGTTTTCAGTTGGTATCAAAGGTTCAAAGCCAAGATTTATTTACTTTTGTATGGTAAAATTTTTTAAATTTACTCAGGTTTAGTTAGTGCAGAAAAATAGCTATATACTGAAGTTCTGCAAACAAATACAGGTTAAACCTTTCTAGTTTGGCACTCTCTGGTCCAGCAACTTTCATGATCCAGCATGCTTTTAGTTAGCTGGATATCCACTTATCATGGATCTGGCCAAGTAACCCACGGTCCTATAAAGTTTGTTTACCACCACCAGCCCTGTCTCTTAGTGTTCTGTGCTGTTATTTAGCTCTAATTTACCTCTAAATGTCTTCTAAGAGCCCAAAAGCTTCAGAGGGGTAGCCGAGTTAGTCTGTACAGGATAAACTTAAAAAACAACAAAAAGTCTGGTAGTACTTTAAGACTAACAAAACCTGTAGATGGTATCTACATGTTTTGTTAGTCTTTAAAGTGCTACCAGACTTTTTGTTGTTTTTTAAGTTTATTCTAAGAGCCCAGTAAGCAGAGGAAGTGTTGGTAATGCTGCTAGACAATATTGACCTCCTGTGGTTTGGCAAATTCTCTGGTTTGGCACCCATCAGGTACCAAGGGTGCTGGACTAGAGAGGTTCAACCTGTACATGTTATAAAGCACTCTAGTTTATTACAGTATTCTGAAATCAACTATACAGATATGGGACTAGTTGAATCCTCATGATGGGATTTTACAGATAACTAACAGCATCCAACCTGTAAGCAGTCACTGTTCATACTAGTAATGGATGGGATACAGGAAGTGCTGCAAAACTTTATGGCAGGAACTAAATACATACATGTATAAATATATACACAACCACACACACTCTCCCTGTTGCACGAATAACAATTACATTTTAGCTATCAAGTTAAACAAATGGAAAATATATGTATCTTACCTGGGTGGAAATGAGATGTCCAGTTCATACAATTTGTCTTTAAATACTGACAGCTCTTTGTCAAATTCTAAAAGCTATAAAAATAGAATAGAATTAAATATCTTGTTTTCTTTATCCATCTGCAATATTTTTTGTTTATACTGTATTATTTAATGATCACATACTTCAGTAATATATCTTATTTGGAGCGTACATCCTTAAAAAGAAATGTCAGTACTAGGTCAATGTAAAACACTTCAATGTTCTGATGAAAAGATGAAAAAGGTACTTGATCAAAACAAACAAATAAGCCAATTCTTCATGGTCTCAGTGAAACAGGCAACTTTTGCTCTTTAAGCAGAACTACATAGTATATATTTACTATTTCAAGATTATTTTAGATTTTCAAATTTCAGTAGCAATCTTTTTCTGAGACAAATCTGATTAACACCTTTAAAAATGCATAACAAATTGATATGCTAATCAAGCCACAAAACACATCAGTAAAAGTACAATAGATCTTTAGCCCAGATAAGAAGGTAGAGCAAACACAAGGATGTGCAAATCATTCCTCCTAAAAAAAAGCAAGTAATATTTTTGCATAGTTATTTTTGTGTAGCATAGAATAGATGGTAGAAAAGGGTGTGTGAATAGGAAGAATACTGCTCCTATGTGTCAGTCGAAATGGAGCACCAGAGGCAGATAATTACGGGACACATTAATAAACCTAGGCTTAATGTTCTTCATAAATAAATTAATTCCTTGCCATATTTATTTTCCTTTAAACCACTGCAAAGAAAATAATATCTGTAATCTTTTGTTCATAGACATAAACTTGTTAATAAAAGTCAATGACAATATTCTATATTAAATCAATGACCATTCTGATGGACATAAGCAACCTTGTTTCAGAACCAGAGTTAGTGTTAAATTTGACATGCAAGTGAATTAGTGGGTAAAAGAAACTCAATCTGCACTGTTACTGACCATCGCTCTGAGTAAGTGCCACTTTCTATTTTGATGAGCTTGCCATCAAAATAGCACCCTTTATGATGGCTGTGTTTACCCACTGTTCACTAATAATTAATCATGTCCCATCTCACAGCTGTGCTGATACCATTGTATGAATGGCAGAGATTCTGAAGGAAATTAGATTGTGCCCCTCTTTCCTCTCTGCCACCTCATAAATCATTCCTGAAATGTGCAATTAGCAGCTACTTGTTCACATTAATTATCTGTGTGAAAAGCAGCTACCTGAACCACCTGCATTGCTGATTAGCTACCTCCCTATGGCCCACCTCTTTTTCCTTCCGTGCTGCCTAGAATCAGTTTACATATCTGTCTACGTGTATGCATGTGCACACAAAAGCATTAGTAACTCCATGTTTTCGTGTGTCTAGTCATCACTTTGTCCAATGATGCGTCAAGAAACATTTTACAACAAATGCCATTTTGATAAACTTTGTGCAACTTTAAAAATTTGAATAAATCTCTAGCCACGCTGTTATCCATTTTTATACATGATTTTTGGAAGAATATTTACAAATACACGTGTGTAAATTTACAGTACATACAAAAATATGGGGTCTGAACCTGTAAACTCCGCGCATTGTGGTAAAGCTCTGGCTATGCCCCAGGGTTCTGCGCTTTTGGGGGATAGTGTTTGCGTCAGAGGCTTGCTGTGACCCTCCACACAGCTGCTTCTTTTCTAGAGGCAACAGTCACAGTCTACTGAGCCACACTCATCAAAGGCTAGTCCACAGTTTGGGATGAAAACCGCTCCATAGTCCTGGTCTCCCCTTTAAGGGGCAGATTCTGTGGTGGTGTGCGGAGGGGAACCCACTACTCCAAGTTCTGGACCAGGAACCCTAAGGCAGAGGCAACAAACAGGGTTTCTTCTACTCCCAGTCTGGCAGCTGCTTACCTTGGCCACTTCCCCAAAACAATCCCTCCCAGTACCTTTCCACTGGTGCCTGCTCCTCTATGGCACTTTGCCTTACTCACTGTCCTCAGCTCTTATTGAGAACACCTCTCACTCTCAGATCTTGGGCTTCTGCCCTTCCTGCGGGGGGGAGGGGTTGGAGGGGAGAAGGCTTATAAACAAGCCCCAGCAGCCTTAATAGGCTGCAGGTGCCCTGATTAGCCTGCTGCTTCTGGCAAACTCTTAACTGGCCCCACATGCTTGCCCTATTATGCTGCACTAAGCTTGGCCCTGTTTACTCAGGGAAGAGGAAACTGTTCACCCAGAGTTCAGCATATCTGCCTTCTGTGAGTGCAGCAGCCAGCTGGTCTGGGTCTGTCATAGCATATTAAGTAACTTTTCTCATATGAGTAGTCTCATTGACTTCATAGGCCTAACTATAAAGGTAAAATTACTCAACGTACATGTTTGCAGGACCAAGCCTATACTTAAGTATGTTATCCATCCATTCATCCATACACACACACAGGTCATGAAAAAAAATTGTTAACAGCTTTTACTTGCTCTAAAATAGCTGGATCGTCAGTGACACTAATTAGTAAATTTTAATCCAATTTAAAGAACCAAACCAAACAACCCTCCCCTCCCCCAAATGATAACCAGAAAATCCTTTCTAAAATGTATGTTTTACAGAATTAAATTTTCTCTGTTTGTCCAACAAAAACATCATACATGGGAAAAAAAATTTGGCGGGGCGGGGGGGAGAGGTCTGAAGAATACAAAAGCTGAGTAAAATGAACAATGTTAAAATATGTTAAATAATGTCATTGTTTTCAAACATTCTAAACTTTGTATATCCACAGGCTGGCTGACAGGAGAAGGGGGAAAGGAGGCAGCTGCCCTGGGGCCTGACATTTCAAAAGGGCCTAGGGCTCCTATTACTGTTGGTGCTACCACAGGAGCAGTAACAGCCAGAGCCCTGGGCCCTTTAAATCACCACCAGAGCACCACGCTCCGGGCAACTTGGAGGGCTGAGGGAGGGTGAGAGACTGTCTTAGTATGCTCTGTGTGGCTCTGAGGGCTGGCTGCCCTCAGCCCTGTCCTTTCCAGGAGTGCAGAGTCAGCACCCCACCCCATTACTCAGAGGCATGACAAATATGTCGATCTCCCTGTATATCCAGATTATTTTTGTTATGATATTTGGGAGCTGACTGAAGGTCAAAGTCTAGAAAATGATGTGGTTAGACACATAACCCTAACCCTAACCCCTTCTCAATAATATCAAAAGAGATCTCTGGAGTTTTTATGTACTATTGGTGGTTGCTTATTTAGTTATATGCCATGAACTGCAGATGAGCTGCTGACACTGTTGTGACACCCAGGACTGACAATAGGAACAAGACTGTATTGTACACCAGAGGCTCTCTGTATCTCCCAACTTTATACAAGCAGTGATGCAGCTTTAAAATTAACAATAAAAGCAAAAACTAATTACAATGTGGTGGGATGCAAATGAACAATTTGGTTACCAATATTATTAAGATAAGTCTGGGGATTGCTTAGAACAGCTAGGGAAGACTCAACCATTAAAGAAAACTCAGTTTAAAAGGCACATTTTTAATTCAAGGAATTATTTCTGGATTCAGTAATACTTTTCTGTACTTGAATTATGTTAAACAAATTAACCCATTTAATGACATTACGTATTTTTCTCAAGACATTTACTAGAGAAATTCCACATTTCTACCACTCTGTCTCTAATATCCAGACCTTTAAGCACCACCGAAATATCCACCAAAAGCAAATAGCTGCTTTGGGTACTCCTAGTCTATATAAGATGACAATAGTATGTTCAACATATTTATGAATTTCTTGTGAGAACTCTACTTGATTTTTTTCTTCTTTTTGTCAAGTGCCAACTGCAGACACAGATGCCTGCAGTGTATATTCCAGATTTTGTAGTGTTTATTTTTTGCAAATTAAAGAGTTTTTTAAGAGTAAACTTGTTTTAAGTGGATTTTTCCTTGAATTATGTAAAAGCCTGGCTCCTTTCCAAGTTCTTTGCTCCAAAAAGTAAGCTGCCAGTTAATGAAAGACTAGAGTTCAGTAGACTCCAGACAAAATTTTAAGCACGTACACCAATGTAATAGCTTATATCCAACCCAATAAGAGAAAAGAATTAGTTTGGAACAGGGCATCTTTTTGTATTGTGTTTGTACTGTGCCTAGAGCATGACTGGGGGTCCTAGAATCTACTGTAATACAAATTATTATTATTATTAGGCACAACCCTCTGAATTCTGAGCACCTTTAATGTCCTTGGGAGTAGGGCCCCCATTTGTGTTTAATTAGTTATCACTGACATTTCAAAAGAATGAACTAGTTATATTGCTGAGCACAATGATTCTAAGGATGATCATAACTGTTTTCATATTGTGTATTAAATGGCACTGTGAATAACTTCACTGTGATAATAGTAACGTTTGTTGAAATATAGCTATAGTTCATTCTACAAGTTCTGAAGATGATAAAGACATTCAACTGAAAGCTTGAAAATCAATATATTGTTCCATTTAATTTACCCATTGTAACATCATTCTTGAGAACCAAGCCTTTTCGGTGTTATATGAAATACTAAGATTCAATTACAATGCTAAGGAGCAATTACAATGGGGTTTCAAGTATTATAGCTGGAGGCTGATGCAGGACTGCATGACACAGGCAGACAGTTTCATAGACTATTTGGCCTACAAAGTTCACTGAACAGTCTAATATGACTATTTTATCACAAGGTTTCTATAAGTTGGATAATACAAACCATTCAGGATAGATAATCTACCCATGTTTTCCTAAACTCTTGCCTACCCACACATATACAAATGGACCTCAGTGCATAAATGCATTCAGTATGCATATATGTACAAAGAGTACATGCACCGATATGTGTGAAATACAGCTCAGATTAGGGTTGTTAGCTATTTGGTAATTGAACAGTCGAGTAACTGCATGAAGTCTTATTGGCTACTTGACTATTCTATAGACCCCGGGCCTGCTGCGGACAGCGGCTGTTTCGTATCAGAGGCAGCAGCATGGGCTGAGGGGGAGGTGGCACTGCAGAGCCAGTACTGGGAGGAACCAGCTTTTAAGCCAGCTCCCCCCAGCACTGGCTCCTGCTCCCACCCCCCTTGCTGCCTCTGATACGGGGGGACGGGAGGAAGGGGAGGGAAGAAATGCATGTAGATAAGCCTAGGCTTATTGGTTAATTGTACAGTTGACTACATGCTGACATCCCTAGATCAGATTAGAGAACATCACTTTTTTTGAACTGATAGATTTATTTAGATGAGTTTGGATTTATGTAGTTCCATTTAGTTTTCTTCTCAAGTTAAAATTCTGAGCTCCTAATCAGTTTTTACATAGTCCTTACTCAGGCTACATACATCAATGGTAAGGAAAAACAACAAGGACTCAAGTGGTACGTTAAAGACTAACAATTTTATTATGGCATAAGCTTTTGTGAGTTGCAACTCACTTTAAGAAGAACAGGCAGGGGAGAAAAGGAGGAGGAGTTGCATTGTATGTAAGAGAGCAGTATGATTCCTCAGAGCTCCAGTATATAGAGGGAGAAAAGCCTGTTGAGAGTCTACGGGTTAAGTTTAGAGGTGGAAGCAACAGGGGTGATGTTGTGGTTGGTGTCTGCTATAGACCGCCGGATCAGGTGGATGCGGTAGATGAGGCTTTCTTCAGACAACTGAGAGAAGCTTCCAGATCACAGGCCCTGGTTCTCATGGACAGGGCCGGCTTTAAGAAGCGCGGGGCCTGATTCCGGGGGCGGGGCCTGCACATGCACCGCGCGCCCAGGACGGCACTGTGCATGCGTCGCGCGCCCGGGGACCAGGGCCCCCTTAGGCGCAGGCCCCATTCCGGGGAATCGGCTGAATCGGCTTAAAGCCGGCCCTGCTCATGGGGGACTTTAATCACTCTCACATCTGTTGGGAGACCAATACAGCAGTACACGGACAATCCAGGAAGTTTTTGGAGAATGTTGGGGATAACTTCTTGGCACAAGTGCTGAAGGAACTGACCAGGGGCCATGCACAGCTTGACCTGCTGCTCACAAACAGGGAGGAACTAGTAGGGGAAGTAGAGGTGGGTGACAACCTGGGAAGCAGTGATCATGAGATGGTAGATTTCAGGATTCTGACCAAAGGAAGAAAAGAGAGAAGCAAAATACACACCCTGGACTTCAGAAAAGCAGACTTTGACTCCCTCAGAGAACTGATGGGCAGGATTCCCTGGGATGCTTCCCTGAAGGGGAAAGAAGTCCAGGAGAGCTGGCAGTATTTTAAAGAAGCCTTATTGAAGGCATAGGAAGAAACCATCCCGATGCACAGCAAGAAAAGCAAATATGGTAGGCGACCAGATTGGCTTACTGAGGAAATCCTTGGTGAGCTTAAACACAAAAAAGAAGCTTACAAGAAGTGGAAACTTGGACAGATGACTAGGGAGGAGTATAAATATATTGCTTGAGAATGCAGGGGAGTAATCAGGAAGGCGAAAGCGCAATTAGAATTGCAGCTAGCAAGGGATGTGAAGGGTAACAAGAAAGGTTACTACAGGCATGTTAGCAATAAGAGGGTGATCAGAGAAGGTGTGGGGCCCCTACTGGATGAGGGAGGTAATCTAGTGACAGATGATGTGGGAAAAGCTGAAGTACTCCATGCTTTCTTTGCCTCTGTCTTCACGGATAAGGTCAGCTCCCAGACTAATGCACTAGACAACTCAGTAGGGGAAGGAGGTGGACAGCCCTTGGTAGGGAAAGAACAAGTTAGGAACTATTTAGAAAAGCTAGACATACACAAATCCATGGGTCCGGATTTAATGCATCCGAGGGTACTGAAGGAGTTGGCAATTGTCATTGTGGAGCCTTTGACCATTATCTTTGAAAACTCATGGAGATCAGGAGAGATCCCAGATGTTTGGAAAAAGGCAAATGTAGTGCCCATCTTTAAAAAAGGGAAGAAGGACAATCCAGGGAACTACAGACCGGTCAGCCTTACCTCAGTCCCCGGAAAAATCATGGAGGGGATCCTCAAGGAATCCATTTTGAAGCACTTGGAAGAGGGGAAAGTGATCAGGAATAGTCAACATGGATTCACAAAGGGAAGTCGTGCCTGACCAATCTGATTAGCTTCTATGATGAGGTAACTGGCTCTGCGGACGTGGGAAAATCAGTGGATCTGATATATCTTGACTTTAGCAAAGCTTTTGATACGGTCTCCCACAACATTTTTGCCAACAAGTTAAGGGAGTATGGATTGGATAAATGGATTGTAAGATGGATAGAAAGCTGGCTAGACTGTCAGGCCCAACGGGTAGTGATCAACAGCTTGATGTCAGGTTGGCAGTCTGTTTCTAGCGGAGTACCCCAAGGATCTGCTCTACGACCGGATTTGTTCAACATTTTTATTAATGACCTGTATGAGGGGATGGATTGCACCACCAGCAAGTTTGCAGATGACACTAAGCTAGGGGGGAGAGGTAGATACGCTGGAGGGCAGAGATAGGGTCCAAAGTGATCTAGACAGATTAGAGGATTGGGCCAAAAGAAATCTGATGAGGTTCAACAAGGACAAGTGTAGAGTCCTGCACTTGGGACGGAAGAATCCCGAGTATTGTTACAGGCTGGGAACCGAATGATTAAGTAGCAGTTCTGCAGAAAAGGACCTAGGGATTATAGTGGATGAGAAGCTGGATATGAGTCAACAGTGTGCCCTTGTAGCCAGGAAGGCTAATGGCATATTAGGGTGTTCAGAGTCCTGGAGAGAGGTGGGTTTTCTCTGCCCTGTCATTTAGAGCCTTTTCAAGTAGAACAAGAGTGGATCAGTTCCATGGTGAGTTGCAGAATCTAGGGAATGCACACAGGAGTTGCGTGCAGCAGAGCCCAGCTCAGGTGCTCACATGTACTACAGGGTAGCAGAGACAGAGTTGGGCTTGGCTGGTGAATCCACTGCTATGCAAATCCACTGGCAATAGGTGAGTGTGGAATTTGTTGCAATTAGCTCTTTTAGTCCTGAGGCTGGAGTGCTGGCTGAAGAAGAGCTCGCTTACAGTGGTTCAGGTTAGGCACTGGAACAAGGGGTTTGGCCTAACAGAGTATTTATATGGAATATTAAATTCCAAAATGATTTCACTCAAACATTGTAAATGATCAAAGAATTTGACCACAGTTTAGCTGTTAAAGAAACTACATCAATTTTGCAGGTTTAGGCTTAAGAGTAAAAGGTACTGTGAAAAAGGTCAATGTCCACAGGGACACTGCTATGAGATGCCTTAGCTAAAAATCACAGAAGTATGAACCCTTTATAACAGGGCAACTTAATTCAGTCATTGGAGTAGAACAACGGCAATTACTCATCAAGACCTACAGACCAAAGTCAGAGCATTGTTAGATCAGAAGGTGATATTAGCAGCATTTATCAAATCCATCTGCAGCAACCACCAGAGAATTCACAGCTGTGAAAGGGAAATGAAGTTTCAGACAAAAAAAAATAGGAGATGAGCACACAGAAACGACCTTAGAAAATTAAAATATGTGAAGTCTGGCCATAGTAACTCATGTAAAGTGCACACTTATGGAAAATATAAGCTTTTACAATCAAGAGGGAAATATTTGGGGAATGATTCTGTAGTCCTTGCTCAAACCAAACTGCCAATGACTTAAAATAAAGACTTGGGGACATAGTGGTCTCTCGGATATAAAACTCACAAACAGATTTATTTAATCTATTGAGTGCAGGTCAGTAAGACTGTCTGTTATTTTACAGTTTGAATCTTCTTTCAATTCTTTTCTCTTAAAAAAGAAAATATCACAAAACTATAGCCAGCACTCAAGTGTGACAATATTTTTATAGAAAAAGCCGCCTTAACTTGTCCTGTAATGTTACTATTTAATGTAAATATTTATTAGCCACACTTTTTGTATATTAGTATTGCAATGGTAATACTATAGTTCAGGCTGAGGTGGACCATTTCATATTAAAGGCCAAAATCAGACCTGAACCCAAATCATCAATTTCTATCAAAATGCCAAGGCAATAGAATCACTGAAATGCAAGTTTCAACAGGACTTGAGAAGTCATCAAGTCCAACTCTGCGCTGAGGAATGACCAAGTAAATTTAGATTAGACCTGTCCAACATGTTTTTAAAATCTCCAATAATGCGGATTCTACAACATCACTTGGAAGTCTATTCCCTTAAATAACCTTATAGTTAGGAAGTTTTTCCTAACAGCTAACCAAAATCTCCTTTGCTGCAGATTAAGTCCATTACTACTTCTCCAACCTTTTATCCTCTAGTTTATAAAATATTTATAAAATGATTGTTTAATCATTTGTTACAGCATCATTCCAGGTACTGAAGTTAGGCTGACTAGTCTATAACTGACTCCAGGTCTTTGTTCCTCTTGTAAAGACAAATTCTATGTATGCCCTTCGCTGGTCCATTGGGACATCACTTGTACTCCATGGCTGTGTCTACACTGGCACCCTTTTTCGGAAAAGGGATGCTAATGAGACACAGCGCAATTGCAAATCCGCGGGGGATTTAAATATCCCCCGCGGCATTTGCATGAACATGGCTGCCGCTTTTTTCCGGCTCGGGGTTTTGCCGGAGAAAAGCGCCAGTCTAGACGCGATCTTGCGGAAAATAAACCCTTTTGAAATACATGAAACAGATTTTAGAGTAACGTTTATAGTCCTATTGGTTGCATTCTTTTAAAATTCTATAAGACTCTTCCATAAGGGTTATTGAACCATTTCTCCTTGTCCACTTCCCCACATTCTTCCTCTTCCCTCCCCTCCCCTGAGAACACTTTGTAAGGTCCAGACTGAGGTTGGAATAAATGGTGCTACTGAAGTGGATGACATCTCTCTGCGTGAGATGGGAGATTACATACTGCACAGTGCAGAAGAATATGCTTACAGCTCAACAATATGGTCCTAGCTCAGTAAAGCACTTCTATTCAGGAAAACACTGAGGTTCTTTACTCCAAATGTGTGCTTATATGTTTTCCTGATTCAAGGCCTCTGAGCACCCTCTGTTCCTGCTGTCAGACTCCTGAGTCATCTCAGGCCTTATATGTAAATCTGTGGTAGAGATCATCTTTGAATTGAAGGATCGCTAATGATGATGATCTCTGCTGTGAACTGAACACTGATGAGTGCAGGAGAAAGTTGGTGGGACATTGGGTTAGAACGGTTAGAGTCAGGGTGTGATCACAGTATATGTACATCAGGACAATTTCATGAATGCAAATTATCTATGCTGTGTTATTTTCAGTTATTCATAAAGCCACCCACGTGTAATGGTTTATCCAAGTGTGCTTAAGAGCTGCTGCACAGGAAATTGAGAGCAGGGACAGCATGAGGGCCAGTCACTGAGAGAAATGCTTCAGAAATTAGTCCCTGATAGTACCTCATAATGTAAACTAGACACTGTGTTTCCTGGTCCTCCAGCCTGCATGCACACATCTCTTGGATTGTAGGTAACAAGCACTATGCTCAGGAACTTACTGGCAGCACAGCACTGCTGTCAATAACCTGGTCCACATCAAAGAGGGTCCACTCATTTTATTTTGGGATATGTTCAAAAGAAAGTACTGAAGTTCAGAACTTGAATTTTGGCATGGTCTTTAAGTAGTTCCCTAGAAGGAACTTTAAATTGTCCCTTCCCATATCTCTTAGCTCAGGGTTAAACAAAGAATATTCCAATGTATTCTAAAATGCAGTCTGGCCAACCGCATCTTTTAAACCAGAGGCACAAGACACAAAGACCACCAGTCCCCCATTCAATGCTCCATCTTCATTTCAGCAGAGCCACAACAAAACACAACAAAGGGGTCAGTATTATCTGCTCCACTGTATACAAACTAGGCAAGAGTTCAAGTTTTTGTCTTGTTTTTCATAAGCAATCAAGTTGAGTGAAATTGGAATGCCCCTATTCTAAATCATAAAGACGTCTACTCAAAAGTGTACCCTTACATTAGGTAGCTGCTGTTGAATAAATATGTATTAGACATCAAGCTCAGAGTCAAAATGAACATTTTTGTGCTTAGCTTGATTTTAATTAGGTTCTTATCCTGTAATAGACTTCATAGATCCCTGTGCCTACATGGAGCCCCTTGATTTCCAGGGGTGGATTCTGCAAAGTCTTATGAGGCTATTTGCTGGAACCGACACTTAGATTATTTATATTGTAACACTTATGACAGCATGTCAAATGCACAGTATTTAAACATGCACAGTATATCCTTATTATTGTATACACAAAATACAAGTCTGAACAGAAACCAACTTTGAGAAAATAATGCAAGTAGGATGTTCCTAATTAAAGTTTGATAGATTTACTGTACATGCCCATTAATTTTTAAATTTCTCTGGTAATAAAATACAACATGACTCTTTACCACTAGGAAATTAGCACTGTGGAATGTACTGTGCTGTACATGTGGATCTGAGGATTGCAATTTGATACAGGCATAAAAATGTAGAAATACATATAAACTTATGGGGATGTAAAAATACACATTAGCTGAACAAAGACTTATGGCCCAGATTCTGCAGTCTTTATTCAGGCAACATTCCCATCGTTGTTAATGAGAATTTTAAGGACTACAGTACTGGGCTTTTGGGATAATCAAATGTGCTTCTGTGCAACTGCATTCAGTGTAATCTTATATGCAGTTCAGTTAAAAAAAAAAAAATCACCTGTACATCCAACTGTCATTTGGATTAAACTGACTATGTGCCAGAGTTCAGACTGCAAATATGGATGCACAGATTTCCCTCATTTCACTATACTGATCCAAGGAGAGATGGAAAACTTTAGAACAGTATCTATACTGCTGCATGTACACATGCACTGGTTTTGATTCTTAGAGGGGAGAACAGCATAGTGGAGCAAAGAATCATAAAGGTACTGCTGGTAGTTACTCTGGATTTTTGAAAGCAATTCTACAAGAAATAATCAACACATGTGGAACACCAATCCTGTACTGATTGAACACCCTGACATATTGTAGAAAGTGACATATTTTAATTGTACAATCCAGCTTCCCAAATAGGTAATGACTTTACATTTGTTAGTGGAATGGATTGGTCAGATCATTAGGGTTCCTCTCTCAATTGTTCCCCGGTTTGGACTTTTACAACCTCTCCCACTGCATACCGAGTATTGACTTGAGCTAACAAAAAATCAAGTTGGTGACTATTGTTTTCAAGGAAAGGATAGTTGCATGATGTCACTTTCCCATTTATATTATGTGAAAAACAGTCACCTCAGAGTACAGCTTTAAATTAAGAAGATTGCTCTGATAGACTCAGGTGTATAGGTTCCCCTCTCCCCCAGTCCTCGGCAACTGTGATCCTAAGCAATCAATTTCCTTTCTCTATCTTAATTTGCCCTTATACATCATATTCAAGATTTTATCTGGACAGAGGCTAGGTGGCTCAGTGGATAAACCTCTGCCTTTTCACCTCTGGGATCATGGTTCAAGTCAAATCCTGATGAAATGCGTTTGATCGTCCTAATCTAGTTCTTAGTGGACAGCATTCCCATTATCTTTAAAAGGGTCAGAGCCAAGGCCATTGGGAAGAGTGCATTGTGCTATATCTTGTCTGTTGATTAATACATTTTCAGTGATGCCAGTTCCTTAACTTCATGAGCATACACATTCACACAAAAAAAAGCTTAATAAAGGTCCCTTGTGGATTAAACCTCTCTCGCCCCCACAAATCCTTTTAGGTTTCCCTGAGAATATTTTAAAAAATTAGCAGTTGCTGATCCTTTTGAAAAGATTAACACTTGCACTAAGAACATCTCAAATTAATTAGCACAATAATTACTTTAAATCCTTGTTTGACATATGGAGAACACAATCTTTATAACCTGAACCATTTAATAACACACATTAGTTCTCTTCTCTTATGTATGTTAGTTAATCTAAAAAGACCTTTAAAGGGCTTAAACCCTGAGAAAGATATCTTGTGTTGTACACAAGATAGAAAACAAGATAGCGAGGTGAAGTACTTATTACAGGAATTTATTCTCCATTCTCTGCAAACTATTATTTGGGACCTGCTGGAAGAAGTTGGTATTTGACAGTGGCTATGAACAAAACAAAAGCAATACAGACATAGCTTTCATTTTGTCTTACCCCATCAAAAAAGTACAGTAAGAAGAAATATATAAATACTTCCCTTTCATGGTGTTTGAAGGCCAAAGGTTATTGGGCTATACCTTGACCTACAGAAGGGAGTCAGCAGAGTTGCTGCCGCAGACGGCTGCATGAAATACGTGAAAGCATTTGAAAAGTGGCAGGGCAGAGATAATGTTACAGCACCTGTCAATCCTAGAATCAGATAGAGTCTTGTTTGGACCCAGACACAAATGCTGGGAAGAACAGTTCCTCATGAATCAATCAACTGGACTAAGGTCCTATCCCTACCAGCCCCTAGAACAGTCCTGCTGCATCTCTGATGCAGGAAGCAGACAGTGTAAAAGCAGCCAAGGATTCCCCCAAGCTGCAGCAGTCTTCAGCTGTCTGCCTAAAGTAGTCTGAAATCTCCTTTGGGCACAGGTGACTTATCTCTAGGAAGGATTGAGTCCTAGGTCCCAAAAGAACAGAGTAGACAGAGGAAGAAGTACAGACAATCTTTTCATGAAGATGCAGCAAGAAAGGAGGACAAATGTTATACTCATATAGTTAGATTACAGCTTCTACAAGCAGTAGGTGAGATAGTTCAACAATATTACCAAAAGCCTGCTCAGCTCTCATTGAAGTCAATTGCTAAACTATGCTCTAGCTGCAGTAGAAGCAGGATCAGTCTCAAAATTTAGGATAATGAGTTGATTGAAAACTCCTGCAGTACAGTATTGATCAAATTCATGAGGACAAAATATGATTTTCCTGCTGAAATAGTTCATGAACATAGTTTATGTGAAATATATGAATGTCTGAATCATTTTTCATTTTTGATTGTGGTTAAAGATTATAAAATATTTTAATGATTTAACCATTCTCCTGTAGTCATTAATAGTTTTTACATTCCTGCTATATATTTATTTAACTGGCTGCTGAACTGGCAGCATTTAATTCATGGAACCTTTGCACAAATCAATAACAATTATGATTTTTTCTCATTAAATAATCAATTATCCTTGAATTGTTTTTCTTCCTAACTTTTTTCAAGTTAACAGGAAATTCCTGAACATGAGCTATCTTATAGCAAATAATTAGTTATATCCTGAATTAGTATAACTGATTTTAAGTAGTTTGAAAATAAATGGAAAAAGTGAGGATTAACTTCCTTTCACCAGATGATACTTTTTATGCCTATTATTTATGTGTATAGCAAATCCAAATATACAGCCAAGGTCTGTGGCTAACTCCCCCCACATAATAGTGTAAAGTCAGGAATGTGGGACCAGACCATAGATCCTGCTCCAGTGGTGCACAGAGGTCATAAAATGGGCTTAATGAGTTGATGAGAGGCCCATCTAAAGATTCCCCACACACTGTGAGCCTTCTGCTATTTAGGTATGTTGGGAGCATAACCAGAGGGGGAGCGGCTGGAGAACCACAGAACTCTAACAAGCCTCAGCTGGTGTAGTGTCCCGCTAGCACAAGTTAGAATAGTCCTGAGGCTTTTAAAACTTGTTCTCTGAGCTGAACTGACCCCATGCCAGCCTTTGGATAAGGAGGACATAAAGGTATTATACAGGAGAACTTGGCTGGACCGAGGATCAAGCTCAGTGTTTCTAAGTTTTTCTTTCTCAAAGATACTACTTTTAGATGTCCACTTAAAAATCACTATATTTGGGAATTTGTAATTAGAGTCAAGTTCAGACTCATGTAGTCCATTCTTCCCATTAATTTCTCTGTAATATTCACCACTCTAGCATGTAGGCACTGTACTTCAGCTGTAGTCAATGGAGATATACCAACACTGAACTAGATCCTTAAAGTACTAGGAAAAATATACTATTAAGCAACATTACAATGCTAGGGCAGATTTCACTGGATGTTCTATGATAATTTTGCATTAATTCGAGAATTGACATGAATTTTTCTTTTCTATCTTACTGCATACCTTAGTAAAACTGCTATCTGCACTGATCTTTTATAAACAGAATGATATAGAAGGGTCTTCACTTACTCATTGTATGTGTCATTTTGTGGGGGAAACAGGGACAGTTGCTGAAGTTTAGAAAATATTAGATCTGAAATATTTCATATTGGAAACAGCAGTATTTCTGCTGAACTAATAATTTGTATCTGTTTTAGATTTTTCATAAACATGATAACCATTTCTACATCTATCTTAAGAATACTTTTTGTTGATTACAGTGTGAAAAAGACAGAATAATTGTGTATGGACAATGATAAAGTAGCCAGTTTATAATAAATATTTGTCAGGTCTTGTCACATCTGCACAAATTCCACTGTTACTGAAGAGACACCACACTGATAAAAAAGAGTTTAGAAAATCAATGGATCTTGAGCTAAAGCAGTTGCTAAACATACAGAAAACATCTTTATCCAACAGCCGCAGGGCTGTGAAAATTCCCAAGCCTTGCATCGGTATAGCTAAGGAAAATTTAATCTTCCCAAATACTCATCAGAGCACTCCATCCTGCAGACCTGACAGCCCCACTTATAATTAATTATACAATTTCGATGGGAATATCGACTAAACAAAGCTATAAATCATAGAAAAAGTCAATAGGCATGGACACATTCAATCATGTCCCGACCAATGATTACTACTCTTAAAATACAATAATTATTTTCAGGAGCCAGCTTGAATTAAATTTCTGTCAGACTGGTACAAGACCGCTGGTTGATGAAGGATGCGATGGATTTTTTTGGTTGAATTCGGCATAGGAACATTTATCCTTTTAGATAGGTAGTTTGTTTTTAGTGATCATGGTGCTGTGTGTTTAACTAGACCATGAAGATTAGATTATCTCCAATGGCTCATTATATCGTTTATCTTTTTCCTTCCATGCTTGATCTGGAAGATTTTCTGCTTCTTGGTGCGTGAATGAAATGGCAGCTGATTTTGAAATGTAATATGTTAAAGTAGATGTCTGCATATTACTTTATATACAAACCCATGTGTGGGCATTTTGTCCATGTATGTGAAATTGTCCAAACTGTCATTTGAAATGCCACTGATATATTGTGAATTGCAATGAAGAGAAGTGACTTTGTTCAGAGAAAAATGTAGAGGGACAAGTTGTCACCTCTCTCTGTCAAATGGAATTGGAAAGAGGGCATGGAATTTTTAATTATTTTTTATATATATATAAATAAAGCTGTATCACAGCACTGATTGGACCAAATGTTTCAAAATGAGAAAATATCACCATAGGAAGATAGTTAATGTCCATTTTCTATCCATAGTAATATATTTAGACAAAAAGGGCAACTTACCTATGATTTTTGAGCTATTGTGTCAAAGCTGGTCCCAGTCGCATAGGTACACCATAAATGTAGACATTGAAAAGAACTATTTATTTTTAAAATGTTGTATAGCCACAAACTTACCGCAGTGCCATTGTTGTCTCTAAAGACATCTTGATTAAAATAGTCGAAGAGCTTCTTTTCTAATTGTAACATAACCTGAGAAAGTAAAGCATAAAAAAAATCAGTATAGAACTTCTAGGCCATGGTCATTACATATGAGCTGGGCAGTTAGTGATGCTCAACTAATAACTTCAGATCTTTAAAAATAAATTTCTATATCTCTAAATCTCTCTCTTTATCTCCTCTCTCTTTGGTTGACTGGCAAACAGCTAACAAGATTAAATAAACAGTACTAAAGAGTGTAAACATTTATATTCTCACATTAAATGACGATGAATAAGTCTTATTTTTTCAGGGCTACATAAAGTGCCTCTCGGAAGAGAACACATCCTACCAAAAATTCACTTTAATCACAAATCATACAGTAATTCATATCTAGAAGGTCTAATCTTGCAAGATGATGCTCATCACATCACCATAAAGGATCAGGTGTTAAATTATCCAACTCTACATTTTGTAACTAAATTTTTGGAGCTAAGTTCATCTCTGAGAAGTGACGTTCAGAAATTACAGCCAGAATTAAATGCAGCCTTTAATGTTTGCAAATCTGAAAAGGAAATGTTCAGCAACCTTCTTCGATACGTCTATATTCGGTTACATACCTTTCGGTCATTATCAGATTCACGGAATATTAGCTTGACTACTTCATTTGTGTCAGCTGCTCGGATAGTCTGCATTGTAGACTTTGTACAAAGTGTCTAATAAAAAAAGAAAGTAAGAGAGATAATTTTTAAAGAAAGATGAACCCCCCATTTTGTAGACCTTCTCGATCAATGAACATTAAGGGCTTGATTCAATTCTCAGTGAAAAGCATGTTTTTGCTGAAGGTCAATTTTAAATACAAAACACTATTAATTGAATGTGTTTCAATTGACTAAAAATCTAATTAATGAGCTATATTAATGTTCTGAGACAAGCTGACAAAAGTAAGAAAATCTTTCTTAAAGCAAACATTAACTTCTTAACTCATTGCACTGTACATTTTTACTTTAAAAGGTTTGACCATATAACATGATCCGGCATCACACGTTATTTGTGACCATCCTCATCAGCCATTCCTGCTACTCTCAGCAACTTCATTGTTTCACAGATCATTTTCTTAAAAAAGATTGTAAAATGAATTGATCGAACACCAAGCTCATAAACCACCCAGGATACATGCAGCAATTTAGGAGCCCCTGATAAACTGTTGTAAGTGCTCCCCCTAAGTTTCAGGCTCAAATGTAGTTTCAATCTATAAACATAAACAAAGCTTTTATAACTTTACAACTGGCTGCAGGGGCTAAGTCCGTTGGACAAGTAAATCCTCTTATAATAACCACCCTCCTCAACAAGTCACTACACTGTATGCCTAAATATTTTGTGGGTTTTGGGATAAAATATAGTGTAACATAATATGTATCTAGGTTCAACAGTATGAATTTCAGTCAGAATACCAGGCTTGTCTTTGATTTCTCTTCTAGTTATCTAGTTATAGACTAGCTTTGATGTTATAAAATGTTGTGTATTAACTAGATTTAGGTATGCCAACTGTGAAACAGACTTATCTGTTGCATTCAATTACAGATGGAAATCTGGAGGATTTGGTAAAGCACTTAAATATATGCTTAAATTTAAGCATATGCTTAAGTTCTACTGCTGTTAAGCAAATGGGTAAATGTTATGAGACAGGCAGACCACTGAATTTGGGCCCAGATATGTTTCAGGTATAGGAGAGCTGATGGGAAATTAGGGATGTTAAATGCATTTAATTAAGTAATTGTGTAACCATTGAAAAATTCAGCGGTTACTTGGTTACACATGGGGCGGCAGTCAGCTCCCTGGGAGCCAGTGCATGCAGGGAGCTGGCTTTTAACCCAGCTCTCTGCACATATCAGCGCCCGCCTGCCCCTTACCCCCCTGCGTTGCTGCCTATACAGATGCAACAGTGCAGGGCATCAGGCAGCTTGCTGGGAGCCGGTGCGTGCTGGGATCCAGTTTTTAAGCCAGTTCCACACATGTACTGGTAGCCTTTATATAACTGTGAACTTTAACAGAATAGCCCGGGCTCATAGATTACCCGTGTACATGGTTATACTTGCACATCCCTATGGGAAAGGTCTTCTTGAATAGAGGTTTATTTTGGGAGTGTTTCTTTACTGAATAGTGCACAAGACAGGAATGAAAGTAAGAACAAAGAAAATGGAGATTTATTTGCAGTGCATTTTTATTCTTTCATACTGTACAGAAATTTGTTTTGGTTTTGCATAATATTTAATAACAAAATAAATGTTATGCTTCTATAGTTACTAAGGAATCTATATCTGAGACTCTAAAAGAATTTTGCAATCCTTAGTGAATTTATTTTCAAAATACCTGTGTGAGTTACAAATGTATCATTATCCCATTTTGTAAATGGCAAAACAGAGGCTAAGAAAATTCAGATGTGCCATAACATCCTCTGAAGCCACAGAAGAATCCATAAATAAACAGGATTTCACCAATACCAGAACAGAATTTGCCTCTTATCTTGGCTAAGGTCACCTGGAAAGTCTGTAGCAAAGTCTGAAATGGAATCTAATTTATCTTTACTCACAAGCCATTCATTCCAGCTATTATTTTACTTTATGCTCCCTCCCCCCCTTCCTGATAAAATACATATATTGAACTTTTAAAATAAGTGCAATGTGTATTAGAAAAACTGTAATGGGATTTTTAGCATATGAGCAAAAATACTTATTCATTTATTTTTAAGAAGATACTGAACACCCGCAGTTCTTCTCAACAAATGTACTAACAAAAATAACCAAACACATACTTGAATACCCCCAAAATGTTTTTTTTAACTGTTTATATAGCAGCTAGCACAATGAGCCCATAATCTTTGTCCGGATATGTCCTAACATACTATCATAATACCAATAAATAATAATAATAAACAAGGCATACAATTTCATTTTTAAAGGATGATGACTTCTGAATGTATCACAAGAAAAATATAACAAATAAAATTGATTGCTCTCTTCAGTCTGATGAACTTAAAAAATTGCTAACTGATTTTCCCTTCTCATTTAGCTAAAAATATTTTCTCCTGAACTTCTTCCTTTGGATATTAATTTTTCATCCTTTGTAAACATTACTACACTAAATTACAAATCCCTGGCAAGAGAGACTCATATTGCATATTCTGGCACAAACATGATCTAGAGCAGCACAAACATTATTGATGGAATGTTTGAAAAACACATCTCACTAGAGGAAAAAGCCCAGTGCTTACAGTAATACTAAACAATCTTCCAAAATGGTGTTGGTATTCAAAATTTTTCAGATAGTTTTTATTCAATATATCAGGCTTCTGAAAATACAGGGAAGAAGTTATAACTAAACTGGTAAAGGTCATGCTGAGAGACTGGAGAAAGAATAGCATGCCAAATCCTTCGGGAAGCTGTAGTTTTGATTTCATTTAATTTTTTAAACATAGACCTAATCGCTATTTCCACACATCACCACAATTTACCTTAGATCCCATTTTGTCTCTTTTGACAAGTAATTAACATTTTGCCATCTGTGTCTGTATGCAGTTACCAATGAGGTAATCCAACAGTGAGCCATTCCCAAAGCGCACTCCCTCTGATACCAGCCATTGAAATTCAAAGCACAGATTAGCTAATCGGGTCAAGCCCAAAAAAATAGCCCTTTGGACTCATGTGTCACAAATCAGTCTGGTTGCCTTTAAACAGCGCACCAGATTAGAACAAGCACCCGAACAAACCAAAGCGGAAAACCCGCCGCTCTCTAAAGCTGGTTTCTAAAGCCCTAACAAATCGCTCCATCTTTCACTCATTTAAACTTTCCAAATGAGGGTCAATATGGTCCCCTAGCATCCAAATGCTAATGCGCTTAAGTGCGCTTAAGCAGCTTTCCAGAGTGAATGGGCCAAAGAAGGGCTCAAAAAGACAAGGCAGAGTTACTGTCACTGTCAAAAAGTCATTGTAGCCACCCCCAGAGTGGTTGCAATTCAAGAAATTCATGATTTCTGTCTCTTAAAGGCATCTGCTTGAGAACATTTCTTTTTTCTGAGCTGCTTTATCTCACAACTTCAGGCTGCTCTAAAAGAATAAAAATCTGATCGACTCTTGAGAACCAATAACGAGAAAGGACCCACATACCTTATTGCTTTCAAATTTCACACACACAAAAAGTTACCTTATTCACAAACAAAAAGTGATTGGGCAAAGGTTCATTTCTTATACAAGCTGGAGCATTCCTTTTTCCCCCCTCCTTTCAATTTCTACAAAGTCGTAGTCACCCAAGCAGAAAACTTTGAGGAACATGTGCCTTTTTAGCCAAGTCTACTTATGAAGGGAATTTTTGTTGTGGTTGAAAAAAAATCAAAATGCTATGAAAACATGCTGTTCTTTTCAATGTTGTTCTTTAAAGGCATCTTTTCAGATGATGGGAAACCAGACAGCAAATAGCCTCTATCACATTTTCTTTTTTAATTTCAGGCACTTGCTTTTCTTTTGCAAGTTAAATATTGTGCTTGCAGGAGAGTTACCACTCAATCTTCATCCTTTAGCTAGGATACAGACATACCTTATTCCAATTTTTACTTGGATTATTTACACAGGTACACACCTGTATGTTCTTCATAGTAACTTATTTAAAAAAATACTTGTGACATTTATCTCTATAGAGTTGTAAAACACAGCTATAACTTTTCTGATGTAATCAATTTACTCAAAACTTACTGTATTTTACCACTGTGCAAAGTTATGAACTTACTTCTCTATGCCATTGCTCTGCAGTCTTCAGGAAATTAATCTCTTTCTTATTTGCAGAATAAATGAAACCTTTAACATTCTTATGATTAACTTTAATGCAGCACATTAAAATATTTGACAGTATTCTGAAGTGTCAAAACTATTTGGTTAGCAACAGAAACGCATATGTATATTGAAACATGGCAACTCTTCTCTGATTATACAGAAAATACCATAAATCAGGAAATCTCACCATTTTTCCTCATTAGCGTAAAATCCTCTGCTGAAAACTGCAATATAGTTTTCATTTATTTTGCAAATCTATTCTCTGGCCACCTTCTCGAATTCTTTGTCAAACTCTATATGTGATTTGATTCTTTTATTCATGCCTGTTCTTACTTAAATTAAAAAGATTTTGAAAATATGTGTATGTCCAAACACATATGGATTCAAACTTTCCTGTTAACTCTGCCTACAGAATCTAAATATGCGTATTACTTTGCCCATGTGATTTAAATAATCTTCTTAGGAAACTTTCTTTTATTACTTATTCATTCCTCCCAAAATAAAATAATTGGAACATTTTCAGTGTCTCCTTATAATGAAAAAGTTCCAGCAACAACTGCAAATACAATTCATAATAAATCACAGTAATTTTCAAGGAACCTTCATGGGTTTAGCAAAAGTGTTTCCTTTCGAAGTAGTAAGGCACAGAAGAGAAAAAGGGCTAAGACACTGAACCAACTAACATACTAGTAACCAAACCATCTTTTAAGATGCTAAATTTTATTTCAGTTAAATCTTTGGTAGATTTTGACAGGATGTAAGAGAGAGATACATAGCTCATCTCAATTAGGAAACAAATACTTTTAGCTACTTTTCCTGAAACAGCTCTTGAAAAACATCTGCCTGACACTTATTGAGTTAGGGCAACCAAATGCTTTTTTATTATCACAAATCGCATTTGAAACAATTTGAGAGCTAGAGGACTTGCTATTTGAGGAGTAACAGAAACATTCATCTTGTTCAGGCTGTTTCTACTCTTTAAACGTCTGATTCTGATCTCTTTATATTGGCATACTTCTAGAGTCACTTTATGAAACTCAGTGGAGTAACAGAGATCAGATTCAGACCATGAATGTTGACTGGAGAAAGCCAGAGTCTGAGCTAGCTTTTTCCACAAGTCAGTGATACATAATTAAGGTTTTTGGAGAGCAGCTTATGTTTAATCAACACTGTAGTTTTAAAATTTTTGTACATGCACCACTCTAATAGAAATTTAGGGCTAGCCTTTCACTGTGGTGCATAAATAGTCAGCCACATAACTTATAGTACCTTATACAAACATTTATGGGAGCTGAAGTGCTAAATACCCAATACAAGGCAATGAAAATCTACTGTAAAGAATATATACCTATTATCAGCTGGACAAAGTATCTTTGATTCAGGCTTAACTCAGCTAGTGCAGGAGATTGAGTGGTCGTGGAAGAAACAGAAACAGAACAAACATTTGAGGGACATGATTAGATCTTAAATAGTGACAAGAAAATAAATAAATCAAAACCTCTTAGATTCCAGGGGCCAAAATTCTGCAGCGACACAAATGTCTGGCCTAATCTGACAGAAAACAAATAATGTATGGGCATGTCACTAAGTACTTTAACTTGCCCAGTTTGGGCATTCAGTCAGCATGCATAATTACTGTCATACTAATTTTATAATGTATGGGGCCCATATTCAGACCTGGCATAAGAAGATTCAGCAGCACCCACTGAGGTTTCTGGCCCCTGTGGTGTTAGGGATAGCATGGAGTAGGCTTGTTTTATTTTACACAATACTTTTAGTAGTTGCTTTTTCCTGTTACATCACCTTCTGTCCCCTCAGTATGTAAGGCATCCCTGGCTTGTACATTTTCTGATGCCAAAACAGTGCAAATCACTCTGTGCTGCCACTTACAGCCATTTTATCACTGACTTATCTCCTGGTGCAACTTACAGGACCTTTGATGTCATAACTGAAGCTCTGCCTACAGACTTCCATGTGATGTGCTGAAGCTCCTCATAGGGCCTGTTACTGTATCTGAAGCTTTCAAAGGTTTATTTTAGTTTTAAAATGTCTCTGAGCAGCGTCAGTGATGGTATCTTTCGTGCTAAATATACCCTTTAAATTTAAATGTAAACGTTGACAATTTCAAATATGTCTTCTGAGAGGACTTGGTTGGTGACACACTAGCAGGATTCCTCTCCATTTTCATCTAGGTAACTTGTTGGGGCCTGTCAGAGATATGGATTTGCCCCTTACTCGAGTACAACTCTTTATATCACACTCTGCTTCAAACATACTCGAACATTTTCTTCTCACATTGTTAATCATACATCACTAAAGATGCCCTTGGTTCCCAGACAAATAGGAAAACAGTCTTTTCTCCAAGGAACCTGCAACAAACACAGCACAGCATAGACAAGGAAGGACACAAGGAAGGCAGGCAACATGAAAGCAAGGTAATTGGCACCTTGTTACTGCTAAGGATTTCTGACAATTACATTTTAAGTGTACACTGAGAGTTGAGTGTCATAATAATGAGGGGAGATGTGAGGACAGGACTGGAGAGTTATTGCTAGAAGACTCTTCATGTGAGCAAAATGCCCATTCATGGCATTGTCAAATAGTGTTAAAGACAGCTCTGATACATGAACTCCCACAAGTTAAAGAAAAAGTTAAATGAACTAAACTTGGATATACGCTCTACTAGCCATATTCACAGGTGACATAGTTGGGGGACAGACAATGACATCTATAGCCAACATGTGGGGGAAGAAGGAGTCAGGGTGAAGCAGATTTCCACCCCAAAAGCAAAGCAGGAATTAGGTAAGACTCAGGATTGGTATCTACAATCTTATTTCCTCTCCTCTCACCCAGGAGGCAGAGCAAGCAGGTGAGGGACTGACACCTACTCTTAAAGACAAAGCACTACTGAGCCTGACACACTAATTACCGGTACTTGTGTATGTATGTCTGCGTGTATAACATAACTCTGCAGAGAGAGCCATAGTCAAATGAGGCAGACAGAGTGAACCTGAGGAAACTGGGTCTGACTGAGCACAGCACTGCTTTCCTATTCCCTGCTGCAGGAGCACAGCCTGGCACAGTGGCTGGCCTATATATTGCCCTCCTGAGCAGGCTCTTTGATTGCCTCTTGGGAGGGGAGAGGAGAGGAAATGGAGATGTGGATTAGGTTGGCTGGACATCACATTCTGTGCTCTGCCTGTGGGTTTATTTATTGGCAGTCTCTTTTCTCCTAATACACACATGTAGCAGGATACCCTTCTGGAGTTCCCTTACTTATTTTCAGATAGGTCTGGGGACTTCATAGTCTCAAGGGACAGTGATCTATGAGCCTGAGAGCAGTGTGATTATGCTCATGTTTCCTGTCCAGGGAATAAACTGCAGTACAATTTGCAGGAGACAGAAAAGAGTATATGCCTCCTACATATAGGAGCAGCAAGGTGAACTCCTCTGAGCCTCCAACTCATCTGTGATCATTTGTGAGCAGAACAAAGTCTTAGATACACACTGTAGGGTACAACCCTCTGCTACCCACTCTAGCACTGCCAAAAATATCACTATTGGAGTTTGCCCTTGCAATAAATGAGGGATTTTGCATACAATGAATAGTATAACATGGCCTAGGATCAAGACCTTATTCTCTGAGAGTGAGAAAGAGGGATGAATGAGCCTTCTGGAGGTCAATGTTTTGCAATCCTCTCAAATTGCACATATGAGGTTGCAAACTTAGTGGAACTAAAAATATAATACACATTTTTTTCAAAGGTGATTCAGTTTTAAAACACTAGCATCAAGCCTGTACTATATTAGGCTTCCAAAAGCTAGGAAAGTTCTCATGGGATATTATCCTTTTCTTTCTTTTTTTAACACTCTCTGGGCTGGTCTAGACTGCATTCCTCTCTCAAAAGAGGAATGCAAACGAAGCAGATCGAAAATTTAAATGAAGCGTGGATTTGTAAATCTCGCTCTTCATTTGCATAATTGAGTGAGAGCACTTTTCGAAAAAGGGTTTTTTGGAAAAAACCCCGCAGTCTAGACGGGATTCTTTTGAAAAAAACCTCCTTTTTCAAAAGAACCGGTACTCCTGAAAAAAATGTGTACGGATTCTTTTGAAAAAGGGTTTTTTCCCCCGAAAGAACCCCATCTAGACTGCGGGGTTTTTTTTGAAAAACCCTTTTTCGAAAAAGTGCTCTCATGCGATTATGCAAAGGAAGCGTGAGATTTGTAAATCTGCGCTTCATTTGAATTTTTGATCTGCTTCGTTTTCGTTTGCATTCCTCTTTCAACAGAGGAATGCAGTCTAGACGAGCCCTCTCTCACACTGACCCCAAGAATAAGAGTTTGAATGTGAAGTTTTGTGTAGTTTTGAAGTTAGGCCACAAAACTGGAAGGAGATTTTTAGACTGGCAATGATGTACTAGCTACTTTTTAACCACAAGGAGATAGGGTTGCCAGATGGTTGAAACAAAAATACCCCCAAAAAAACCACTGGGAAAAAATTCTGTTGGGGTGGAAGACCAAAGTTGTTCAGCAAAAAAAAAGGCCCCCTTCCCAAATTAAAATAAAACAGCATGTCCCCTTTAAGAGTGAGTGCAGGGATAGGAACAGGGGAGTGGTTGAGCACTAAGACCCAGGGGAAGCATTCCCCTAGGTCTTTTGGCTGGCAGCCATTTTGTGCCGGCAGCCTTGGGGAACCTCGGGGCTGGGGTGTTAGGGGCCGGGGCGGGGGAGGGAGGGGGAGGCTGGGCGCTGAGTGTTTGTAGGGTTGCCAGGTGCCCGGCATTTTCGCCTCCTGGCCAGGGAAAAATTCAGAAAATACCAGACATCTCGGGTGTCCGGTATTCTCTGAATTTTTTTACTGGACAGGAGGCAAAAATGCCGGTCTGTCCGGGTGAATACCGGACAGCTGGCAACCCTACAAGGAGAGGGATATAGGACAATATAAAACAACTTTTATTTTTGTTTGATGTTTACCCTAGCATTAAGATAGCACTTTTCATTTGCTGATTAGAGTACACTTCACATCACAAAGCCAAGTGAGTCCATAGCAGTGCCAGAAATTGCACTTTTCTCGTTGAGTCACATCCTTATGCTCTGTCTACTGGACAACATTGCTTCTTCTTCAATGAATGAATTTTTAATAAACAGTGAACTGAATAAGAACAGGCATGTCACATCCAGTTTTCTGTCCCTATCAAGTTTTCTGAATTGCCAACGCATTAATCAACATTCACTGGATAATTTTCCAGCTGACTTCTACAACCATGAAGAACTGCCACTGTTATAATTTGAACATTGTGATCTATTTTTAAGACACAAACCTAAAAACTCTATTGTTCTTTTTTTCCTGACACTTTATTGGCATTCAAATTTGGAAAAAGCATTCTTCAATTGCACCTACGTCATTGGACATGAAATTGGAAAGATAGTTGTAGCTGCCCATGTTATAGTTTAGTTTAAGACTCTGAAATAGTTGACCTGGGTTTGGTAAGAAAGCAAGACCTTTTCCAGAAGATGACATACAAAGAGCTTTCCTTGATAGTTAGATAATACAATAGATAAAGGAACTGAAAACTTCCAATGATCAATAGAAATGCAGAAAGCTTGAAGGAGATACACTTGAGAACTTCAAACCCATATCTGGTCAAAGACTCTTGGAAAATTATCACTCATGCCTACACCTTCCTTAAATTAAGTTATAGACAACTGAGATCCTACCGAACACATACGGGGGAAATTGAATAATTTTACACATTTAAACAAGCAGGTTGTGAGTTTGGATAAAATTAACAGTCTCTAAAAACTGCAGGCAAGTAATTTTGCCTTGTGTGCCTATGGCACCAATTTGCAACTGTGCCTATCTAAAAACTTCTGTGTTATCAAATGACTAGACTTCATATAACTACCCTTTCTTATGGAAGGAAAAAAGTGAATATTGAACAACTGCATGTATTAGTTTGCAGTTGGTAGCTGTTTAGGAGTTAATTATATGATTATTAGACCTGCAGATCATTATCATGTTAAAACTGATGCAAGTTTTGATGTGAACAGCTGCCTTTTAAAATATATATCCACTTAAAGCCATTCCTGAAAACAGTAGCATGAGGACATCTCATATGAATGAGGTCTTGCATATCAGTCCCACGGTGAGCAATTCTTAAAACATAAACTGACCTGGAAGTTTATGACTGCCATGACCTGACCTGCTGATGTTGTAAGATTTTTTTTCCTTACCATTCTATGTAATAAATGACTCCAGTTTCATTTTTTATTTACCTTGGGGCTCATTTGAGAAAGGTGTAATCTAGTGGTCTAAGCATGGGACAGGGAGCCAGGAACAACAAATTTCATCCTATTTTTTACACATATGCCCTCTCTGACCTGAGGTACATTACATTGATCTACCTCTGTTTTTTCATCTGTAAAATATAGATAATACCTGTTCGAAAAGGAAGTAAAATATTAAATAACTTTTGCATTATCTGATGTTAAATGACTGTTTGCAAAATACTAAGAAAATGAAAAGTATTACATTCAGGGAAAGGATAAAGATACTCATACCTGCCTCAATGAGTCCACAATGAAATTACTACTGAGCTCCTCCAACTTTCTTATGAACCTCATAGGGATTAGCTCCTCCTCTCACCACTAACCTGACCTAACCACTACAGAGGTTTTAGCAGTAATTATGAACTATTAGAAGCATTCCTGTTGCAATTAATAAAA
Source organism: Rafetus swinhoei (assembly GCA_019425775.1). Classification (NCBI taxonomy): domain Eukaryota; kingdom Metazoa; phylum Chordata; order Testudines; family Trionychidae; genus Rafetus; species Rafetus swinhoei. Next base: position 30,164,329 of record CM033447.1, on the reverse strand, counting down.
TGTACATAAGTGCTTTCCTGAATTGGCACTGCAATTAGATGGAGGAAGTGATTTCCTACTGGAAAACCTCAGTCAGATAAGCATCTCTACCAAAAATGGGAATTAGCATAAAGGGGATTGAGTTTATTTACTATAAATAAAATTAGCATCTACGAAGCACATAAATGGATAGGGTCCCTTTCATAAAGGTTGGCATGGCACGCACAATGTTCTTGCTCTTCAGAGTCAGAAAATGTGCCAAACAATAAGATCTGGCTTTAGGCAGCAAAGTACTCCATTTACCTGTTTGTATAAACTGAAAACAAACCTCAGAGTTTAGATTTACTCCAGGGATTTCAGTGGAGTCACACCTGGGTAATTCTGTCACTTCATGGTATGTGAAATATCAACGTTTTTGGTTCATCTCTGTTCCTAATATTACTGATAAGAGTTAAAAGATATTGATGTGTTCATCTGTACATTTGAAGAGAACTAGTCAAAAAGAGCTTCTAGCTTGACTACAGATCTGTACAACTGCATGACCCCAACTACTTTTTTAATCTTATTACAAATTTACAACAACTTCAGATGTCAAGTAGCACCTGAAGGGTGAGGCTAATCCCAGTGACATATGAACAGCAGGACATGACATTTTCCAAGCCTATTAGCATCAGTAGAAATGCTTCTCCAAAAGAAATGATCCACCACCACAAGCAAAAAATAAATTTCTTGGGTCTAGCTTGTGATACATGGTATGATCAGGACAAACTGTTTTACTTTCTGTCTTATTACATGAGTTTCATATCTCATGTCAGCCGCCTACATTATTTACTACATTGTTACTAGCACTAGCTTGGATAGTTTGCATATTCAAAATAAATATTTTTCTCTCAAGTGTAGCAACATTTTTATCACTACAAAATAAAGGCGTTTCATCCGTGTAACTAAAGGTATTTGTTTATTTACCCCCCCAAAATCCAACAAGATTGTTGCCAGAAGTTTTTTTGCTTCTGATTGTCAAAAATATAATTTTAGGGGACTAAATGGTACACTGGGAGTTAGTGCACTAAGCCAGCTACATCTGAAACCCAAATTCAAATTGTGCCCAGGTCACAAGTACCAACTGCAGAATGTTGAGGAATTTAAAGGCTTAGGAGATTTACTATTTTAGCAAAATACCTTTTTTTCCCCTGAAATTTAAACTTAATTTTTCATGAAAAATTTTAATGGGTAAAAAGGGGAATTTCTAGCTTACAGGGAAGCTGGTGCTTTGGGATATTAGGCATAGAAGAGAGAATGACCCAAAAAGCTAGTCTGGCAAAGTATGCTATATGGGTTATATTTATTATTGCATTAATATTCCTCCCCTCACTTTTTTTTGTCTAGTTTGCCTGAATTTGTTTTTCATTCTGCCCAATTTTCAGTCCACTTCTCACTGGACTTTCCTCTTATGTCCTTACTTGCCATTCACTCTTTTACTTTATTTTTAAAATAGTGCATGAAATATGAACCTAATAACTTATGACTAAGTCATACTTTCCAGACAATGTCAGAGAAATTCAGAGTAAGAAAACATGAGCTTGCTCATCCCTAGTCAGTGGTCACATCACCTTAGTGCCCAATTATTAGCATCATAAAAGCTGCCTATCAATGTGATACACCCCCCTCAAGAAAGGTTCAGAACTAAGTCTAGGATTACCGCAGGTCAGCACCAAGCCACGCTGCTGGAGCTGTGTTGAGATCCTTGCCAGTATAGAATTCCTAACTTTCATGAGGACTAAACATGTATTTTTTAAAAAGTCTTTTTGAATAAACAGAATGAGAAACCCTGTTATTAAGTAAAATGCAGGCCACAAACCCATGCTTTACAGTATTGTTTCCTCACAGTTGAATAGGTGAATCCATAAAGTGTCATCTTAGGTATGACAGGTATTTGCAAATAAAATGCTGCACAGAGAAGTGGAGAGCAAACCATGGACAAAAGAAGCTGTAGGGTAAGGGGGACAACATGGAGTGGGGAAAGAGGTAAAGCAGGAAGCTCTCCCTATTGAGTCTTCTACACTATCTTTAAGTAGCTTTGTTCCCTCCTTCAGAGGACTTCAATCCATGTAGGAATGATGAATTTGTCAACGGTGCTTAGAATAATTTGTTCTCTGGGTGTTATCAAGAGCTTTGTCGCTGGCCAGGACTATATGGCATCACAGCCACTGAGTCAGCCATGCATCCATAGGCGATCAGAGGTAGACAGAAGGAGGAATTTGGAGGAAGAGTATCTTCATACCACCTGTCAGGAACACAGTGGGGTTTAGTTCAACAGTTAATGCCACTCCCCAGTTTATACAATAACATCAGGCATTGCACAGCGCTGCTGCCAGAAGATGGAATGATGTGGCACAAATGCAGCTCACATACACCAATTAATCTTTTTTGATCTCTGTGTTCTCTCCCATGCTATCCGGGAGGGGACCATTGGGCCCAAGTAGGACAAGAAACCAAAAAGCTTATTTTTCATTATTTATTAAATACAAATTAAAAACATTTCACAGATGCAACACAGGATTCAAACACTAAGAGGTATGTAACACAGATGCACAGAGAGAAGGAACAAAAAACCTGTGATTATAGATAGGAGAAATAACGCAGCTTGAAATGTGTTAATGCAACATAACATTAACAGCTGGGGACTAGTTGGTGAAGGGCTATCCTGCCTCTATATCTTTAAGTGCTGCTAAATTCATTTGTCACTTGATCGAAAGCCAACAGGCTACAAATCTCCAAGTACCCCTTGCGCTGAATAGTGACAGGAGTATTCTGTTTCACCATAAGAAAACATTTGTGTGCTTCTCTGTTCGAAGTCATACATGCCATTTTAACTCATCTGCCTCCCCATTCTCTCCAGACCAGGAGGACAAATTGCCCACTGTGGCTCCCTTTCAGAAGCAGCACAGAGCGCAAAGAATCATGACTGAGCAGAAACACAAGGAACAGGCACATAAAAATTCATCACTTTGGCCTCTTGACCTCTTGCCACTGGGTTGGCACACCCTGTCTCAAAAACTAGCACCAGGGGAGAACTAAGCAGACTGGCGGAGTGAAATTACTGACAAAAAATATCTTGGACACAGGAAAACCCCACCAGATGCTTCATTGTCTTTGCAGAGAAGTGGTGCTGAAACAGGGGGTGATCTACCACATGGCATATTGGGTGGAATAAGTAGTGTCATTGTTTCAGAGCAGCTCTGTCACTTTACTGACTGCAATACAAAGAGGTGTAAAGCAAGATTTAATCCTGACTTTTTAGTCAGCAGATTAAAACCAATCATGCCAGATGTCCACAAGACTGTTTAACATACAGAAAGCTTTTTCATACTCTACAAGAAGTGAAAGCTGTAATAACTTTTCCTGTGGTTCCTCAACAGAGGTTTTTTCACTTATTTTTAGTAATGGATTGTAATTGATATTAAGATGCACACTTAATTTTTTACTGTAGCCTTTTCTCTTTTCCCGTTCAAGAAACCAAAGTAAATTCTTGTACCCCCGAAAGTCAGGCAGATATGTCAGACACACAGAAATTTTACAGCCTCAAAACAAATTCACATTTATGGGTCAAGAGGCAAATTAACTGAAGAAAAATAAAACCTGTCAACAAATAAATAAGTGTTAAGAATAGGGGTTAAAATGCTCCCCAAAATTCTTGATGTAATGACTAATGTGTGTTTATTAGTGTACAAATGAATAAAGCAATGCATAGAGCTTGATTTTTAGCCTGAAAAGGATTATGTAATTGCACGTCTGCTTTGCGAACATGCAGGACTAGATGGACATGTATCTAGTCATGTGTGCAAATTCACACTTCAGCTTGAGGTGCACATGCTTTGCTGCTTGCATCATTGTACACATGAAATTTTGGACTGAAAATCAGATGCGTATTATCTGCTATTACTATACTGGCAACCCTTTTGTCAAATAAGTATATGTAATTTTCATAAAATACAATGAAAACCTATCATAGACTAAGATAATGGCATTCAATCCAATCCTATAGTCCTTAGGCTAAATCCCAGGAAGCGCTATAGGAGGTTATGTGCTTTGGTAAGGCATGGCAAATGAGCATCTATACGTGCGTCCAGTTCCTAGCACAACGGGACCCTGCTCCTTTACTGGGGCCTCTAAATGCTACCATAATATTAAACAATAAATGTCAAGAAATAATACTCTTATTAAAGCATTGTCCTAATTGCTATATATTTAGTATCACCATCAGTGTGTACTGTTTGATTATAAATCTTGTTTTTCTTCTCACAGGCAGGGTCTGGTTACAAATATATAGGTTCTTAGTTCAGAAAAATTATTTTATTAAAAAAGTTTATAACTTTTTTTCATTTGCAGGTGCACAAAATAATCTACCCCTATTTAATATTTTTTGCATTTCTATAACCCAAACATTACTTTATTAAAAAAGTAAATAGCATGTCCAGGTTACCGGTCTAAAATTCAGATTATGACATTTTTTTTAAAAGTCTGAAAACCTGACAACATTTGAAAAGGAGCTACTAAAAATACCTCCTTAGAGTTAAGTTCCAATGCTCAGTGCAATTCACATTCTAGTAGTTTGGAAGCATTGCTATAGTAAGATAAGGACAATCTCTGTATTCCTCATCCATCAGTTGCCTATGAAAAACAAATGTGAGTAATATACCATGATTGTTTTGTCGTCATGTATTTGTACATAGCTCTCATTGCTAGAACCCAAAGCAGCACCTGCTGTCTCATTTAATCACAGACCTAACGCAGTACCAACTGAATGCATTTTCTTAATTTTGTTTCTAGTCAATACACAAATGAATACAATGATTCTGTTTGATGCCAGAATCTTCTTGGATGATGCTTTAGTAAGACTGACATTAATCAGTGGACTGGGAAGTTTGCTATTGACATGTTTGATACCTTCTTTCTAGTCTGTTAAAGATGTAGCTGTGAGAGACAAGGTATTACACTCAATCCAAGTTGGCCACATTGTGCAACCGCAACTGGCTTTTTTCAAATGCATTAATTTAAAATCTTTTTAAGGTAGATGCCATATTAAGAATTCAAAAGAAACAAAAGAATAAATGTTCGAAGTAGCACACAAGGGGCCTGACACCCAGCTCATGTTTTTACACTGTCTCATCAACATTGTTAACCATAACCAGCATAGCACAGTGTGCCCTCCTTTGAAAATGTATTCCATTAAGTTAATTAAGCTGCACTGTCTCTTGTCCCTTCACCATTTCTCCTTTGGAGATCTTGCCTACTGAAGTATTGGATCCTCCACACCAGTCACCAGTATTGTGTACTAATGTTTATTAGTGATGGTGATGGTTGAAAGATCGAGCATTTGTTTTAAATCTTTTGGCGCTCTGTTCTCACACCGAAAAGATATGGACACACACAACAATGAAGGCGACAGTATTTTCTTTCTAAAATTCCAACTGGCTGTCTTCAAAGTATACAGAAGGAAAAAGACAACTGAACAGATATCTGCCTAAGAGGTACTGGAGACTTCTGCTAGTTATAAACTCTCTACAACACTGGTGATTTTTCACTTTGAAATAATTATTCTGCTTTCTATTCTGAACTGCTTCAAGCAACAGTCTTGTGGGTGGGCTTCAAGATACATTTTACCAATTTTTCATGCCCATCCCTCTAAATGTGACCCTGCTCCGAAGCTTTTATCTCTCTGACAACTTCACGCAGGAAAACATGCAGCCCCTCTGATAGCATGAAATCGGAAACAATGGCTTGTGGAAACAAAAGGGGGGTAAGAGAGGCAGGATACAGGCCGGGTCCTGCCTGATTTTAGCCACAAACAGATGTTCGTAAGACCTGATTCTTGAACAAGCTGAAAGGAAAAGCTTGTAAAAGAAATGGACCTTAAAAACAATGTATTGAAGAGTTTTAAATAAAAGAGTGGGGGAAGCAATATGGCTTTCAATGATAAATCTCTGCAAAGACAACCAAACTGGCATCATGAATTTCAATGATGCTTTTTTCCTTTTTCAATGAACTCTAAAGTTCATTTCAGAATCTGCAGATAGTTCTCCAATAACCTATTTAGTTTACAAATCTGATATGCCCATTAAAATGTTAAAATATTTTTAGTTTCTTGATATTCAGTCGCTCCTCGCTTTTCATCCACCTTAATTTATTGAAACCCTCAGTGTAGTTCAGAAATAGGAGCTAATGCTGTTATTTTAAAAGCCGCTTAAAGCTTGGCCAAAAGGATATGCTTAGAGAACTTTTATTGGAGGAGATCTTACACTAGCCATTGGTTCGAATTACGTTGAATCTCCTCTTTTCATGTGCATTATTGTAGACTGAAAAAGACCCAAGCAAAGAATCCATGAAGCGTTATCACAAATCAAACCATGGTTTCTGTTTCACAAAAGGCGATATGCACCATTTACAAATGGAACAAAGTGTAGAACCACTTCTGAGTGAAGTTTCTGCTTTTGTGATTAAAACTCTCTTCCTCTTTCTCGAAGAGTCTGTCATCCAAAAGGGCCTGTGCTATGCTCCAATGCACAAAATACATGTATTCATTAAAGAAGAAAAACTGAAAAATTTGGCACAAAGGCGGACGCATAACTTAAGTCCTGCTTAGGATAGCCCTCACTTGAACTCCACACATTTGCATAGGTTTACCTATTGATTGTCTCCATCAGCAAACAGCAAAAATAAATCTTCCCTCCACTATTTATTGTAGAACGTCAATCTATTTGTTTAACCAATATTTATTGGTACATATGTTACTCCAAGATCCAGATCACTTTGAAACATTATGCTCACCAACATGAAGACTTGGAGGGGAGAGTTCTATGAAAAAAATATTCCTTCTACAGAAGGCATGGTCTTCTGACTGTTTATCAAGTTTAAACACATTCATAGACTTACACAGTTTAAGGCTAGAAGGGACCATCAGATCATCTAGTCTGACCTCTTGTATATATCATTAAATGGCATCCAGTTACCCCTGTATTAAGTCCAATTACTTGTGTTTGACTAAAGAATAACTGGAGTTTAGCTAAAGAATATATTGATTTGCAGACATCAGGGAATGGACAATTTGCTACTTCCCCTGGTAGTTTGTTCCAGAAATTAAGCACTCCGACTAATTAAAATTGCTACAAAATTTCTGATTTAAATTGGTTTTACTTCAGCTTCCAGCCATTGATGTGGAAGCAATGAGAAACGTGCTCCAGAGCACGGTTATGAGACCACAACTTTATTAAAAACTATTAACCAACAAGAAAAGAATCTCTGAACTAGCTGTTGGAACCAATCCAGTGCAGACTTTAATTTGGCATCAAAGGGCTCTGGGTTTTACGAAACTGAAGATGGGTTTGAGGACAAGGCCCCCTTATACCATCAGGCCTGCACAGGCACCCTGACAGGAAGCCAAATTCCCAACCAGAGGTAGCGAGATGAGATGTGGGGAGCTCTATGCTGCTCAAGACTTGGAATCATGCCTGTCACACCACAAAGTGCTCTGAATTTTTCAATATCCCTTTTAAAATGTGGGCAGTATTCCAGTACTGGTCTCACCACTACCACACACCAGAGGTAGGCAATAAAAAAGTGGCAGTTCCCAGGGTTAGCCCCTGGTGGGTTGACACTGCTGTATTTACCTATAACTCCGCAGGTAGGGGGGGGTTGCAGCTTCCGTTGGCTGTGGATTACTGTTCCTCACCAATGAGCTGCAGGAAGCAGCATGGACCTGGACACCGCTTTCCATAGCTCCCATTGGCCTGGAACGGTTATCCATGGCCAATGGGAGCTGCAATTGCCTGTACCTGTGGAGGTGTAGGTAAATATAGAGCTGCCAGCCCAACAGGGGCTAACCCTGGGAAACTGGATCCAGGCCGTGGGCCAGTATTTGCCCACTCCCCTGCCACACACAGATGTACACATCATCTCCCTGCTCTGACTCACTAATCCCCTGTTTACACATCAAAGGATCACATTAGCCTTCCCCCTCCCCCACACTCAGTATTGTACAGGGGAGCTCACGTCCAATTGCTTCCAGTGCTTTCCAGGATACGGTGACCTATGCTGTAGATATGATCTGAATTTCTTGTTCCTAGATGTGTTAACAGATGTTATGTTTGAATGAGCCCAGCTCATGAAGTGATCCAGATCGCTCTGTATGAGTGCCCTGCTCTCATCATTATTATTCGGTCAGTCACAAATTTGCTGTCACAAATTTATGAGCAATGATTTTATATCTACTTCCAAATCACTAATGAAAATGTTAAAACAGTGTTAGGCCTAATACTGAACCCAACTAGAAATACCCCAATTTGATGATTCACCACCCTGGATAACTCCTTTTTGAGAGCTGCTTTATAACTAGGACTTAATCTATTTACTGCAAGCTCTACAAATATCATACAATGACCATTTAAAATCAGAATGTCATGAACCATTAAGTCAAACACCTTACAAAAGTCTAAGCAAATTATATTCACACAGTTTTTTTTAATCTATCAAACTTGCAATTTCATCAAAGAATGGAATCAGGTTTGTTTGTCAAGATCCATTTTCCATCAAATCATTTGACAGGCATTAATTATATGTAGAGCCTTACCAAATTCATGGCCATGAAAAATACATCAAGGATCGTAAAGTATGGTCTCCCCACTGTGAATCTGTGAAATCTGATCTTTTGTGTGCTTTTTTCCTATATTATACAGATTTCATGGGAAGGGGCGAGGAGAGACCAGCATTTCTCAAATTGGGGATCCTGAAACTAAAGGGAGTTGTAGTGGGGGGAGGGGGGTGTCAAAAGGTTATTTGGAAGGGCTGCATTACTGCCACCCTTACTTCTGTGCTGCCTTCAGAACTGGGCACCCAGCTCTGAAGGCAACAACCCACTACCAGTAGCACATAAATAAGGATGGAAACAGCATACCATGCCACCCTTACTTCTGCACTGCTACCTTGAGAAATGGATGGCTGGAGGGAGGCAGTTGCTGACAGAGTCCTGCTTTGCAGGCTGCAGCACAGAATATCATGGCAATACTATACCATGATATTCTTTCTTCTGCACTGCTGCTGGCAAGTGGCTCTGCCTTCAGAGCTGGGCTCTCGGACACCAATTACTACTCTCCAGCTTCCCAGCTCTAGGCAGTGCTGCTGCCAGATGTGGTGGCAGCAGCACAGAAGGGAAGCAGCACCACAACCCTCCCCTACAATAACCTTGTGACCTTCCCCACAACTCTTTTTTGAGTCAAGGGATACCTGCAGTCACAGTGCCACGACATTTCAGATTTAAATAGCAGAAATCATGAAATTTACCATTTTAAAAATCCTATGAGAAACTGATCAAAACGGACCATTAATTTGGTAGGGCCTTATGTTTCCACCTTTTAAATCTTTATAAATTGTATTCCATATCGGCTTTTCCATTATTCTGCCTGGGAGTGACAGAAGGCTCACTAGTCATCCTGCTTGCCCTTTTTGAATACTGGCACAACATTAGCACTTTTCCAGTCTTCTGAAATTTCCCTCAGATGCCAAGATTTGTTAAAAATTAATATAATCCCAGTCAGAGATCTTCTCTGCCAACTCTTTTAGGATTTTTGGATGCAGGTTATTCAGACCTGTTGATTTAAAAATGTTTATTCCAAATAGATGTTGTTTAACATCCTCCTCTGTTACTAATGAATTGAAAAGTAGTTCATCATCCTCATCCTATCAAACATCTGTATTCTTCTATATTTAAAGCCTTTTTGTTAATGTGCATCTCATGAAAGATGTTAGCTATTGGGTCCCTCTCTACCAGTGAGAGGTCCCAAAATGCTTTGATCCTAATCACCCCAGGGAGCAAAGCTGAAATTCACTGCACATAAAGAGTCCTAGTCTTCTCAGCCAGAATCCCTACAGCATCTCTCCTGGGAACAACCTAGCCAGGGGAGCTTGCCCTGGACCTTGCACGATTCCTCTGGGTCCAGGTCTCTGGCCCTGGGGAGGTGAGGAGGTAAACCTTCAGCTGTCTCCAGCACTTGGCTCCAGCTTAGAACCAGCAGGCAACTGTCTCTTGCTGCTCCTTCTGCCTTCTCCTAGGAACCCTGTCTGCTTCCTTCCAGGACTCCTCCAGTTCCCTGGTCTCCAGTGCTGTCATCTGCTTTTCCTGACTGAACTAATCTCTCAGGTGCTCTCTCACTGGGTCTCCACCTGACCACTTACAGCCCCTGGTACTGCCCCAACATCTTAATTACCAAATGGGAGAACCTGCTCTGTCACGGAGGCCTGGGCCTACTTTAGTTACTGGGGCTAGCCAGGCTGACACACCAGGGTAAAAAATACTTGGCCCTACAGAAGTGAGTGGAAATACTCCCATTAAATTCTACAGAGACAGGATTTCATCCTGAGATTCTGACATGAAGGATTCAATTTATCCCTTGTGCCTAGCTATTTTTGAAGCATATATAATATGCAATGAGTCAATTGTTTGAGACGTCTGCAGCATCTAAGCACGAGAGAGAGAGAGGAGGAGGTGTCAGTCTTGATTCTGAATATTATTACTTTTTGTGGTTTGTTATTTGTTTCTTAAACACAGTTACATTGCTGTCCATTTTAAGAATAGGGCCTTTACTTAGTATTGATTTCCTAAAGACTTTGAACTCACTATCTTCATTATGTATATATTTTAAGGTAGTTCATGGAAAAGGTGGAGATGGGGCTGCCTACTGAATTTAATCAATACAGATCACCAGACTGGCAATTATCATCTGGAAGTCATTTTACATTTTGGCACATATAAATGTAAATTAGCCATCCTGTAGAAAGGAAACAAAATTTTCCATCCTACTTTGGCAGGTTGTAATTTAGATATCTGGTATGACCTGGACCTATGTCTTGGGTAAGTTCAGTTGCTGTCATTCTTTAAAATATTTACTAGATAAGTTGACATCTTTTCAAAGCTAATAAAGATAATAATGCTTAATGTGGTCTTCTCTGGTATTTGCACTTCTTGTGTTAGACTTCAGAAAACAACTCCGTACTGCACTTTGGTACAGCTAGTAGATAATCTTTGATTGAGATACAAGAAGAGCCTCCCAGCATTCTGAAAAAAAAAAAAAGCCCTGAAAGCCTCCATACCATACAATGCTACATTAAATCACATACTCTCTAGTAGGTATAGTCCAAACCCACTGTAGAATGTATACTGAGTACAGAACTGGTTAGCCAAGACTGTGTGTGTCTTTCCATTGCAAGAAGATAAGGTAAAGGTCACATTTGTTCTATAAACCAATCCAGCTGTGTTTTCTTGTATAATGAAGAAAAAAGGAATGCTGAAATAAATTTCAAACTAATTTCCACTTTTAGTAATTTTTAAAGGTTAAAGACTTTGAAAGCATCAGTGTATGAATATTAGCTCCCAGGTGCCTTATGCTGAAAGTACCTAAATATGACTATAAGTGAGACAAACCACTCTTTGAACATTCACATTAGTTTTAAAAATGAATTCTCCTTTTGTCTTTTTAACACAATCTGAATGCAAACAAAATTACAATTAAAATAATTCTCGTAGCAACTTAGCATTTTATGTATTCACTCATTTTTATACAATTAATTAATGTTTTGTGAAGGACTTTAAAAATGAAAAGTGCTATGGGAGTGAAGTTACTGATCTTGTTGAATAAGAGTGGCTGTGTATAGATCTGAGTGAACAGTGGGAGAAGTCATTTGCCAACATTTTCTCTTTTCTTTTGTCAATCATTCTCTTTAAGCTATGTTCACACACTTTTCTGTTCACTTTCAACAAAGATGCTTCCAGAAAGGGAATTTTGGATCTATGGACAGAATTCACTTAATTAACATACAACATTTCTTTTGTGAGAATACTCAGTTTGTTTCTGGCAGATGTAGTTTATGAAGAAGGTGAGGGTATCCAATCACAACAGAAGGCAATAAATAGCATGTGGAATAGGTTACCAATCACACAGCTCCAATAATGAATTTGGAATACCGCATATCCAAATGACTGTTCATAACAACAAATCATAAGCAGTCTATAGGCTGAAATTTATCTGCAAAAAGTATTGCAGCATTTTCCAAAAAATGAAAAGATAGCTACAAATTATGATCTGCTTTTTGTTTAATAATCGATGCAATGTAAATTGGCACTTACACAGGGAAATAAAACTTAATTGTAAGGCTCAGGTTCTCTTCCCATTAAGAACAAGCATTTTAAAGAACGTAAACAATATAGCAAAATTAAAAACAAGGATGGCCTGACTGGTGCCTAATTGTTGGGTTGCACACTATTTCGTAGGAGTCCTCACCAGAGACCTTGATTACTGGTTTTGGTCTCATCCTTTCAGCAGGAGAGTCTGGATTGTGCAGGAATCTGTCTGATACAACCAGGAGAACAATGGTAGTGCAGGCTCTGAAAAGAGTGCTGGAGGGGTAGTTTAGTGGTAGTAACACAGGGACCTTGTGATTAGAGAAAAAGAATTCCAACGAGGGAGAAGGAATGAAATCAAATTTCACTTCATTTTGGCTTAAGTTAAACATTGTGACTGCAGAATTGTGGTGACAACTTTATATGACAACCATTTTGCTGCAAATATATTAAAAAAATAAAAGTGTAGTAATTTTTCTGAAAATATTACTTTTTTATATAAATCTAATCTGGAAACAGCATATTTGGAAACAAAAAAAAAATGTCCACAAGGGGTTAAACCATTATATGCATTGTTTACTGTCTCTATGGGAGCAAGGTGATCTAAGTGCTATACAAAATGACTGTTATTAGAGTAATTATGATACGAGGGGTGCACACAGCAGGGGCAGCCCTTGTGCTCTGTCAAGTGAAGACATTGAAAAAGTGTCCAACTGCTCTGTAAGGGCACCACAGGGGAGGTTCCTTGGTGCATTTATAGGCACAATTTCACCCACAAGCCTTGGCCCTTGCCCATTCCTCACATGTCCTTCCACAGTGGTGTATACGGAATCTCTCTCAACAGTGCACAAGAGCGACTCTTTGTATCAGCTCACATATCATGTGCAATTGAACTGCACCAATTCAGAGTCTTCCTGGGTCTTTGGCACTTCTAAGATAAAAGATGGGGTAGGATTTGCAGCTAGCAGTGTTAAGAATAATGACAAAAATATAAGTCACTTCACTCTAAACTTTGTACTCGGAAGTGCTATGTAAGTGTTAACATTCATTTAAACTACTGGAAATACAAGTTAATTCCAGAGGGCTAACTAGGTTTTGAAACCTACAAATAGATCTGTTGGTCTACTAATTCCTAGGGCTAGTGGCCCTCTGACAGAGGCCAGTAGAAACCAAAAGAACAAAACAATTTAGTGAAAACCAGCTGGAGGATCCTAAAGAACTCTACTAGATTTTCTACTAGGGTAAATTACCTCCTGCTTCCCAGAGTTTTTTCCCAGAGGTGATCATTTTTCAAGGATTTTATTGGCATACTCCTGAACGGCTAGGGAAAAAAAAATCTATTATTGATTTATGAGAATAACACCAGACTGTATAGGTCAAAAATTGACTGACATCACTCTGGACAAGCACAATTGAGACACACAAAGAATCTGTTGTGCCTTAAAGCTTATGGTACATTGCAATGCAGTAAATGAAAAGCCACTATTATGAGGAGATGTTTATGTCAGTAACTGAAACAAATCTTCTTTTCCCCTGAATAATACGGTCTTAAATTGTTAACTGTTGATCACATAAACAACATGTGATAAAGGATTTATAATCTCCTTTCATAAGATGCATTTTTAGCCTAAGAATGCTTTATAAGTCAATTATACTGTTTAATACTACTAAGCTACACTAGATTTCTGCAACCAGTCTAAATCATATCCTAACACAGAATCATATAGATGCGTTAACTCAAAAAGCATCACAATTAGATTTTAAATATTGTACTGATTAGACATTAAGGCTTCCAAAAGCAATTGGATATAAGTCTCTATCAGGGACCCCATTCTTCAACTCCCACATAGTTTTACAGATTAAAACCTATTTCTTGGGCTTTGTGTCATCCTTATGGCCTGACTGGATTTAAGACATTGCCTCTGCAGCCAACGATACAGAACGATTTATTGAAGTGGGAGCGCATGATGTGGAAGCAACAGTGATGTACGCTGAAAGGTTCAGTATGCATTTACTCCCTACACTGGGCTAGGTTACCTGGCAGCATGAAGAACAGGAAGCCTGGGAATGTCCCCATTTTATTGCCACGCCTCTCTCTTCCTGAATTAAGTTACTCAGCTCAGTTAAGGAACAGCAGATTCTGCAATCAGAGTGTATGTGGAGAGGTTCCCTGAATCCTCTCCCACACCTTGCATACCAACTACCTTAGTGTGAGACAGTCACAATAATGAATATCTCAAGGCCTTTCTGCCACTAGGACGTTAGAGGATGTGAAGGTTAAAGTGAATGAATTTAGCACACACTGCTCATTTCCTAGTGGTCACTGGACTTTCTTATTGGGACTAAAACCATATTTTGGGGGACTAACAAAGTGTTTGAAGATAAATTCTTTGCAATAAAGAGACATTTTGGGTTGGAACAGTCCTGAAATTTCTCTTAGGAATCTGCCATCCAACCTACAGAAAGTATCTTTTATGTAAAGAAAAAACCCTATAATCTACTTTAGATGTATACACAGTTCTCATCTCCACACTCTCTGAGTGCCTTACAGTTATTGATGCATTTATCCTGAGAATACCCTATAGGTTAGGGAATTCCTATATCCCCATTTTTCATATGAGGAGAGAGACTAAGTGACTTGTCCAAGGTCACACAGGATGTCTGTGGCAATGCAGGAATCAAACCCAGGTTCTGAAGCCTCAGGGTACATTTACATGAGGAAAAAAAAGGAAAAAGACCCCAGCCTCAAGTCTCAGAGTCCTGGTCATCTGATCCAGGCTCACGCTATGGGGCTAAAGACAGCAGTGTGCACATTCAAACTCAGGATGGAGCCTGGGCTCTGAAATCTAGTGTCTCAGAATTTGGACTCCTGCCCAGGCCTGCACATTTACACTGTGATTTTAGCCCTGTAATGTGAGCCTCACATGACCAAGTTAATTGACCTGGAGCCTGAGACTTACTTTAGCATTTATTTATTTATTTATTTTCACCATGTAGACATGGGTGGCAGGTATCATAGGCTGGTCAGAAAAGGCCCTGCCTCCCCCAGACAGCTAGGAGTAGCCCTGTCCATGCTCTGTCCCCAGGCTCCCCCTTCTGCTGCCTCTCAATGCAGCTCCAATCTCCCTGTGGGGTGGCCCTGGCTCGTGCTGCCTGTCCTTATGGAGCTCCAGGACTGGAGCAGCTGGGGCTGTGCGGCCCATTCTCCCATTACTCTGGGGCTTGGGCTGTATCGCCTTCCCTCCTGGTGCTCTCAGCCTGGGAGAACGGGGGCTGTGCTGCCTGCCTTCCTGTTGCTCCAGATCTGGGAGCTGTAGCATTCTTCTCGGTGCTCTGGGTGGGGGCACTGTGGCTGTGCTGCCTGTACTCACAGTGGTCCAAGGCTGGGAGGGCTGTGGCTGCACTGCCCACTCTCGGTCCTGGAAGACTAGCGTCAGATGGGGGCTGATGGCAATAGTGGGGAAGGGGCTCTATGGGGGTATGGAAGGTGCGGGGCCTCAGGCAGAAGGGGCGGGACTGGGGACTAGCCTCTCTCAGCCAGTGGTTTACGTGCCGCCTATGTGTGTAGACATATCCTTGGTTCACAACCTTAACAACAGGGCTATGTACCTTTCCCATCAGACCTAACTACCATCAGCAGCCTGCCCTATGCTTTGAAAGCAAGGAGAGAAACTCCTAGGAGTGTAAAACGATATCTGCAACAGGCTAACAGTAGAACCTAAATGCATCTAGGTAAGGAGCCTCAGGTGAGTGCGTACACAAACATGAACTCATGATACAATGAAATGCAATTTGCAGACCATTTCCAAAGATGTAGGCACACTTGATAGAATGAACAGCTCAGAGTTCTTTGCTGGCTCAGCTTAGATCACCTTTCCTATAGTATTTCTCCCCCTGCGTCATGAGTATTCAAATTATTTTTTTTAAATGTAGGTTCTTGGATTAGAAGAAATTAAATTTTAATTTTCATATGCAAGACTGAAGGTTTATGCATTGTAATATTAATATAAAACAAAACCACACATTGATGGCACTGTAAAACTTACTTCATTTTTATAAAAAGTTCCTGACTAATAAAATAAAAAGGCACCCAGCTCTCAAGCACAGAGTCCACATTTAGCCTATAGTGACATACAAAGGTGAAAAAAGAAGTCCAGACTATTTTACAAAGTCCTAGTAGAAAAGTGCTATCTCTGCTCAGCTCTCATGTTTAGTATTTACAATAAAAAATAGACCTGTTCATGTGTGTGCATTTCTTCACCCAATGCACAGTCAACCTGTAATGCTCCTTTCCAGAGGATGTTGTGAAGGCCACGATTATAACAGTTAAAAAAGAAGCAGATACATTCACACAGGAAGTCCATCAATGGCTATTAACCAGGAAGGGCAGGAATGGTGTTTGTAGTTTCTGTTACCAGATGTTGGGAATGGATGACAGGGGATGGTTCCCATTCCCAACTGATGATTACCTGTTCTGTTCATTCACTCTGAAGCACCTGGCAATGGGTGCTCTTGGAAGACAAACACTGGGTAGAGGGATATTTTGTCTCACCCAAACATGGTCATTCTTATGTTCATATTTAAAATGGTATAGAAAGAGAAATTAGTGGAGTTCTCTTGGAAAAGGCTATGAGAGCTATAAGCTCTTTCCCAATGCAATTAGCTTAGAACAGGGCTACTCAACATGTGGCCCATTTGTTTGCAGCCCGCGGTGCGGTTTGGGTTTAGGTTGAGGCTTGGGTTGATATTTGTTTTAGTAGCTAAATACCTGGACTATTGTGAAGCCAAAACAAAAAAGTAGTCAATATAATTGTCTTCTGTTGATATGCAGTTTAGTAGTTTAATTCTGGACTGTCATTGCTCATTAAAAGTGCTGTCATATGGGTGGAAATTGGATAAACATTGCATTTTATTAATATCAGCAGAGCTGATTTAAATGGGGCCTGTGTGTTGTGTAGTCTTGCCTTAATCTTTGTATTCATGCCCATCAGTGTGAAAAGCTATTTGCATATACATCTGCATGTATATGCAACCACACTTAAGTTGTGGCCCTCAGTATGTGCTGTGAATATCATTGTGGCCCCCGGAGCTTCCAAAGTTGAGTAGCCCTGGCTTAGAAAGAACTGTGTGGGAGACTGCAAGTATTAGAAGCTGATTGTCCTTAACCCAAGCATGTGCTGAGCAGTTAGAATGGCCTCCCTGAACACCCTTAAGCATGATTCTGACCTCTAAGGTAATTAGAAACAAAATAGGAAACCCAGGACCAGATCTATTTGCTTGCAGGGCAATCCCACTAGGCTATTCAGAATGCAGAAATTATAAAGCAGTCAGAGGAAAGAGAAATATTTAAATGTCTAACCCCAATAGTCAGCCTCAGAGGAGTAGCCACGTTCGTCTGTAACTTTAAAAACAATGAGTAGTCCGGTGGCACCTTAGGCTACGTCTACACTACAAGGTTTTTGCACAAAAACGATGCGCTTTGAGGTGTGGACGCGCTTTTGTGCAAGAAGTTTTTGCGTAAGAACTCTTCCACAAAAGACTTCTTGCACAAAAACCCTGCAGTGTAGATGTAGCTTTAGAGAACAACAAAGGGTTTTACTCATGAAAGTTCCTGAAAGTAATCTGTGTGCCTCGATTAAAATGTAATGAGCCAACATGATACCACAATACACTTGGTATCTTTCATCTCTATGGTTTCTCACCAGAGAGCTCCCTGGCTACTCAACTTGCCGAAATCCACATTTTTTCCCCTTTATTGGAAAGTTTAGTCCAATAACTAGCTGATAAGAAGTGATGCAATAGTGGAAATAGGTAATTAAAAAAGAATATTTCCTAATACTTATACCAGGCATCGTGGATATGAAAGGCAGGACCAAATGGGAATCTGTTAGAGCAAGTTTGATGAGAGTAGTGGATTACTTATATCTTTTGAAATACATACAAGAAATGAAAGCATAAATAGACAAGGCAAGCAGGACAATACCCGCCTGATCCAAAGCCTAATGAAGTTTGTGGGGTTCACTGACCTCAATAGGTTTCGGGTCAGACCTTAAACAAACAGGAGATCTGATGACACACATAGTTCTATGGGACACAAGACATTCTGGGAAGCAAACACCTTTTACTCTGGGGTATTTTTCATCCTAATTAGAGGTTTATGAAGCACTAGAGGACTACATAATTTATCTACCCTTCTATTTAATTTTTTTTGCTGTGTATTTTTTTTATTGTGCATCAATAAAATCTTCTCTTATTAAAGACAATTTGAGCCAGATCTTGCATAGTATTGCAAGGAAGGTAATTTGTGGGGGCCTCAAAGAGGAAATAAATTTGACTTTTCAATTGGCGCCAGTACTCCAGCTCCTCGCAAGGAGTGAGGGAAGCCGATGGGAGCATTTGCTGTGGAGACCACCTGGAAACTCGAAATAAGGTATATTAACTCCGGTTATGTAATTAACGTAGCTGGAGTTGCATATCTTAATTCGACCTGGCCCAAGTTTAAAGATATAGGTGGTTTATCCCTAAATAGTGTTGCAAAGGATTGGCCAGGGCCTAAACACATAGAAGGCTTAATAGCCTACGGAGTACTTCAGATTGTGAGCTCTTTGGAGCAGGGACCATCTCTTTGTTCCGTGTCTAAAAGTGTTAGCACAATGGGATCCTGGTCCATGACTGGGTCTGCTTAGTACTACTGTAAGACAAAATATATTAGGGTAGGATTACACTAAATAAAACTAAGTGAAGTCAGCAAAGGTGTTTGACTAGAAAAGTCAGAAAGAAAAAAAAACCCTTAGTTTAAATCTCTAATTGTACTGGACAAAGTGTATGCAGATAGGTCTATCTTGCAAAGTGATTCCAGCCAGCCTGAAATTGCATCATGATATGATGATGGGTGCACCATAATATGGTGTCATGACACTGTAATAGAATCAGTTCACCCTGTAAGAAGATAGCAACTCTAATTGAACTGCCATGAAAAGACTATTCTTAATTCAGAAAGCCCTCATAGTAGTGGTGTTGCATATAAGATCAGCTACACAAAAAGTTACAATGAATTTGATCTATAGCTAAACAAATAGCTTGGTATAGTGGTCATAACTGTAAAGGAAATGAGGTTGTGAGTACTCAGTTCATTAATGCCATTCAATTTCTGTTCCCAACATAGGATTAAATGTCAGCATTACAAAAGTTACTGTGGATTGCATCAAGCCAGATATGATTCAAGTCCTTGTTTCAGCTGCTTTTCAATTCCTCTATTCCATGGCAACTTTGTTTAACAAACAAAACTATCTTAATTTTTCTAAATTATGGGATACATTTTTGAATGGGCTACTTCTAGGTGTCTATTTGTGAGCATATAAAATTGAGTGTGCACTTTCAGGCACCTTCACTTTGCAAAAACCTGAGATGAACGTTTTAGGAATTTTAACTCAAGTGGGACTACTTTAAATACTTCTAATGACTGCATACAGTTTTAAAAATTTGCATATATTAAGCAATTGTTGTAACCTGCAATAAGGCTAAATTCATAATGAATACCTTTTTCAGTTATAGAATCCCATATAAAATTACAAAATTAGTGAATGAGAATGCAGTTTTTGATCTATAACTGGGGTGTTTTGCCATTAACTTAAATGAAGACAGGATATTCCTCCACCTCCCCCCCAGAATTTAGTAAAACATTTGATCGTTTCTCACAAAATTTTATAGCTTTGAATATATTCATTTCATAGAGTCAATTATACATACTCTTCAATAGTAGCAGAGGATGTCATCCAGGTCTTAAGTATATGTATCTCTTTTTTTGATAAAATAAAATTTTAGTAATATATTTATTAGCTTTATTAAAATTCATAGATTCATTTATGTGAAAATGTGATATATGACACCAGCCATTTAACATTACATCATCCTGACAATTTGCATTTTAAAAGACATTATATCATCCACCCCCTTAAAAGTTGCAATACTATGAGAAAAATCTCAGAGGGGTAGCCATGTTTATCTGTAACTAGGTGCCACAGAACTACTCAGTATCATGAGAAGTACTCTTGGTCAGACCCAGTAAAGCACTTAAACACATAACTATCTTAAGCCAAAACTTAAAAAACAACAAATAGTCTGGTAGCACTTTATAGACTAACAAAACATGTAGATGGTATCGTGAGCTTTTGTGGGCGCAGCTCACTTCTTCAGATGACCGGAGTTTTTCCGGTCATCTGAAGAAGTGGGCTGTGCCCACGAAAGCTCACAATACCATCTACATGTTTTGTTAGTCTATAAAGTGCTACCAGACTATTTGTTGTTTTTTAAGTTTACTCTGTACAACTAACTCGGCTACCCCCTGAAGTATCTTAAGCCAGTGAGACTGAAGTCAGACGACTCATATGCTTAAAGGTAAGCATGTGCGTCATTACTTTGCTGGAGCGGGACCAAAGTGTTTAGCTTGTTGCAGGATAAAACCCTTTGAACTGGTCAGAGAGTGTTCTTGACGCTTCTCAGGATTTGTTCTAGCAAGTCACACTTACTAACCCAGCAGAAAATTACTTGCAGACTTTTGAGATATGCAAGCACTAGAGGATTTAGATGGTTTGCATAGCTGCATCTGAGAACAGAGACTGGCCCCAGGGTATACACTTGGTAGCCTTAAATTGCTTTTAGTCAGTTACACAGTATTGTGAATGACATGTAAATTCTCTAGTCTCCGAAATGGCCAACTTCAAGTTAAACTAGTTCAAAAAATTTCTTTAGATGAATATTAACTTAGGGTATTATTACTATGTCAGCAACACTACCTTTGCAAAAGCAGGTTTATGGTACTGTACATGGCATATGGCTTACTGTATTGCCACTGTAGGAAGAAGGGCTTGATAATGATTTTTTCTCTAATTGCCCTGATAATTTAGGAAATATGATAATTCTATTGAGTTGGGGATCTTTAGAAGCTAAATTTGTCTTTATAAGCCCCTATTTCCCCCAAACAGGCCCAGATGGAGTTATAAGTATCTCTCTGACAGTAACTGGCAACTAGTAAAAATGAAAAGGGCTTCAAGCATCCAAAAAGCCATCGATCACAATCACTGTCAGCTAGGTGATGAATGGCAGGTGTGGCCGCAGCCAGCTCTAGCGCGGATTGTGCAGAGACAAGCGCTACTGGTACTGCTGTCACTCTTTGTCATCCAGTGCCAGCTGAGTCCCCCAGCTGCCAGTTGCTACCATGCAAGGCATAAAACATACACTTTGAACAATCACAGCAGCAGTGCTGAGCTTATCAACTGCATTATTAATTAGTGTAATGACGCTCAGCCCTATTAGAAAGCACAAGATAATTGTATTTAATTTGGCCCAAGCAGTGCCAAATTTGATCAAAGCATCATCTTTTCTGTTCTGCTCTGTAACGATGTTTGTATTAATTTGCATCTGAAATAGGAGGAGCTGCTAATTCCTGCTGGGAATAGAGTTCTTTTTAATTTTTAAACAGTGTCATCTTTCACATCATGATGCTGTGTGAGACCCCCGCCTGCTGATAACTATGTAATCTTTTCCTGTAGCTACAAATTAAAAGCAGGTTTATGACCACATGCTACTAGCCCCTCTAGGGCCCTGAAGCATGCAGCCCAAGAACAATTCATTCACTCAGCTCTCCCACGTCCATGATGGAGGTAGAAACAATTGCATCATTTAATTTACTATTGCAACGAGGATATGGCTCATTGGCCCCTCGTTGTTTTGAAGATGGATTTAATTAACCTCCAATGAATCTTGCCAGTAAGCGTGGCAGCATCAGAAAGGAATTGGAGACGTCAAAAAATCAGCTGAAGAGAAGGGTAATCTGTACTGCTGAACCCAGCACTACTGAGAGGACTTGTGATTAAAATCCTCAGCCCCAACAGGGGGCTAAGAGGTATAGAGGGTTAATGCACTTCCTCATCCCCAGGGGATCGGGCTTCAAATTTGACTTAGATTACCAGCAAAAATAACTGAAATGGAATAAATCCCAATATCTACATATTTCTTTAATGCAGAAGCCATTTGTCACCACTAAAAATAAACAGTTGCAATAAATATACTGTTAAGTAAATATATAGTCCCTTAGGGAAAGAATCTGCATGTCTTTATAAGTCAGGTTACAATATGAAACTCATCACAATGTCTTATGATAGTAATTTATAATGAACATTTAGCAGGTGCCTCAGATTGGCTGCTGTAATTTGCCTTCATTAATAAAACTGTCCTTATTAGACCTGAAGTTTTATGTATTTTAATTTAAATAAAGCTTTATTGCATTTTTCATTTTACTCATGATCTTGCTTCCAATGAGTCCTCAACTTAATTGAGTTCATAACAAAAAGTAAAAGTCTTTATATGAGGCAAAGATATTGACAATACCCCTTTGTATTTGGTAATACAAAAACAGCTCATCATCTAACACACATTTTTTGTCTGCAGTGAAATGATTAAAGACTTACAAACCATTAAGAAAAATGTTCTCCATGAAGTGAACATTTATTTGCAGACTAAAAACAACGCAATTTTTCTTTTGTAAGGATAGCTTCATTTCACTTATCTGATGGGGGATGAGAATTCTTTCACAGTTTAAACAAGGTCAACCATTATGATACAAAAAATGAACTGATAGAATAAATGAAAGAGGAAAAAAATCATCTTTACGAAAAGGCTAAAAGAAAGTGAAAATGGAACAAAATGACAAGTGTTGTGAAGAAGACGCTCACAGTAAGTGGTTAGGGCATTTTCTCATAGATAGTAACACTTTAACAGAAGAACTTTTTAAGTACTTAAGTAATACTAATAGGAGAGGACTAATGTTAGCTGGCTGATCAGGGTATGCAGTCAAGTCTTCAGTAGCTTGCTGTTTCTGCAGGAATAGGGACAATCTCTGAAAAGCTCAGCACACCATTACTAATCAAGACAGTGTGCATTATTTTCTTCTTTATAATGTTATATGAATAAGGACCAAACATATTAAATTCTTTTTACCAAAGTTAACTGTTCTATCAACTTAAACAGTAGATATAACCAAACATACTGACTGTGCTCCAGAAGCACACAGCACAGGTATCAGGTCCTAAACAATTCAGAGCTGGAATTGCAGTGTTTTATTTGCACCTAAGCTGATTCTTTAAAAAGATGCCTAAATAAGGCTTCCAGTTCTAATTCCTACTGGGAGCAAAATCAAAACCAACACAGCTTACTTTTGAGGCACAAAAATGTACGTATTTGACATTTACTGTGGTGTAAATAATAATCAAAAGCAAAGTTGCAAATATAATAGAACATATAAATGTATCCAAAAGTTGAGTTTCAGGCAGCAAACCATGTAAACATTTATTTATTTAAATAAGCACATGAAAATATATTTATCTCATTAATTTTACTGCATAGGTACTTCATAACCTGAGTTATAAATAATTTTACACTAGCTGTTTTTGGCCTGGTTTGAATTCATTGTTCTTAGCCACTTGCAAAAAATTCAGACTTTTATGTGTAATTTCTTTTCTTAAAGGCATAGAAAGATAGTCAGGTTGTTTCAGATCCCAAATTCAAGTGACATTAAAAGAAGAAAAAACCCGCCCCGAGAGGGGTGGAAGTGAATGGGATATCCCATTTCTTCCCTTTAGGACCCATTCACAGAGCAATGATATGGGGAAAGCGTTAGGAAGGGAGGGAGGGAGACCAATAAGGACATGGGAAATAGGGAAAGGAGGGGGACAGGACAGGGAAAACACAGACATGGGTGGGCAAACGGTCAAGAAGTACACAGAGGCACATAGATGGGGAAACATGGATTACAAGAAGAGAACAAAGAACAAATTGAGGGCACAGATAAGAGATGAGGAAAGATGACACAGGGTAACAGGATAATTTCCAAAATACCCTGGCCCCAGACCAAGAGGAATTGATGGACTATTCTTCAGAGAAGTTGAGTACCCAAAATTTTCCACTAAAAAAAATTCTATCATAACTCATAATCATATATTATCTTTGAAAATCAGGCTCCCAAACCCTAAAGTGTCTTCCCATAACAGAGAAATTGGAGAGAATCCTCAAGGATACCCTTCTCATTTTACGCACAGATGGGAAAAAGCCAGCACTCTAGATTGAACCAATGGGGAAGCAGGCCCTAAATCCAGATTTTGAACTAAACATGTGGTAATAACTTTAACTTTATATGTACCAGGCTGTGATTATTATACTTATTAGAGTCAGACCTCAACTGATTATTGAATATCAGCACAGGGATTTCCTCCTTGCAAATATAATTTGGAAATAACCATAAAATTCCAAATTTTTATTTCAACTACCTTATCAAGCAAATTTACACTTTTAGAACTATTTTACTATATGTCCATTTAAAAAAAATCAAACCATAACTGTACTGCAGTCATGAATATCTACTTATGAACTGGATGTTTTATGGCTCTGGGATTGTGTGTTACAAAAACGTCCTCTGTATTTGGCAATTGTGTACAGATTATAATGTATTAGTGAGAGACCGCTATATAAAATTGCAGGATTCTATTGATTTGTGAAGTAGAAGGAATATTGCACAGAACTCTACTCTACCTGCGGTTAGATGGTGGATGATTGCTGGAATAGACCTCAACCCAGCTGGCACAGAAGTCTTGCTCACTCAACTAGAGTTCATAACTATCATTCTTAGTACTGGAAGAAAAGGAACTAATTCATGATCTTGCTGAACCAAGCTCCAGCTCTGATGTTATGGTTCCTGATTGACTAGAATGATCACATATGCAAGGTCCAGCATGTCATGATCTGACAATCTACAGAGGAGAACCTCAGAGTTATAGACACTCAGGAATGAAGGTTGTTCATACTTCTGAAATGTCCGTAACTGTGTGAACAAACTGTTATGGGATGCTCAGAGTGGGGGGATAATAGCTCTGCAGTGGCTGTCCAGTGAGCAAGAGTAGGGACAGACAACTGGTTTTAGCCCCTTGCCTGTAGAGAGATGTGCCCACCTTTAAGATGCAATATACAGGGACAATACAGTATTGGATGCCTTTTTTTTTATTCATTATCTCTGATGCTGCCTGATAGCTTACTTCTGGTTCCCCCATGGTGTCTGCTTGACTGGGCAGTCTGTAGCTTGGGTGTTCATATCTTTGTGGTTCTACTGTACTAGCCTTGATTAGCTGTGAAGGGGTGATCCAATTGCTGGGAAACTTTTTCAGCTTCCTTTACCTAGGTCCCACCTTGTTTTCCTGTTCCCCAATACTGCCATATATTGAGGCACCTGTTGTCTAGTCCATTCACCTCCATTCCTTAAGTCAGAGTTCTGCTGCCTACCCACTTGTGATTGCCCACTGTGGTTTGAAACCAATCCCTTATGTACTTACTCTGAACATCTTGGGATTAGAACTGATTGGCTGCAGGGAGAGGAAGGAATTTCTACCTTACTTTTACCCTTTTTGGGGTGGGGATTTTTGGTTTCTCAGCTGAGATTTTGCATTCCTTTGGAGTGCCAAGACAGAGTGCACTTGGATATTTATAATGCAGTTTGTGTGTTTGATAGCCACTTGTTTTTTATCTATATCCTAGCACACAATCCAGGCTGATAAAGCAGGATCCAAGTGAGTAGCTGGACCTGTTTACACATGGAGGAACTTGATGGTACTATAACAGTCAAGAGAAGGTCTCTCTGTTTTAAAAGAATGTAAATTTGCCTATTTGAGGGGGCACAATAGCATGCTGGGCTTAAAACAGCATCAGGGAGGCTTACTTAGTGGTGGGTCTGTCTCAGCGATTTCCAATCCTAGTGCATGGGCAATGGATTTAAGACTGTACACAAGGTTGTATAGTAGCACAGGTTTCTAACACATAGTCTCTTCCAATTGTGGAGGAGCTTTGAACTTTGCTTATTACCACAATTGGACTACAGGTTATTCTGTAAATGCAGTGGGCAAATTAACCACTGAAAGCATATCTGTCTGTCTTTGTCATTGGGACTATGCAATATTATCAATTTCATGCTTTTGTTAGAAGTGTTTCATATAATTTAATACAAAATACTACTCTGAAATGTTTTTATAAGACACCTTTTGCATGATCCCATTTTATTCAAGTAGTAGCAGCATCTTATATGGTATTTTCCAGTGCAAGACACATTTGCTGTAAATAAGAATATTAATGATCAAAAACTCCTAAAATGCCATAATATTCCAAAAGATATAAAATAGATCACTTAATCTTTGTTGCTTTGGCAGACTGATATGATAACCTCCATTTGCAGATATACATTCAATTTGTAGTTATGGAAATTACTGAGTTGGCTTGAATGATGTTATAGGACCACTTTAGGAATAAATTAAACATATGGAAATGACAGATTAGTTTCATTTGAGATGTGCTTTTGCTCAAGAAAAATGCTTCCTAATTTTTTTATTAATCTATCAAATTGCCAGAGGAAAAGTAATATTGGACTAATGATTGAATGAAACATGATGCATGCAAGGTTTGTTTCTTAACCATTTAAAAAAATGGTATTAAACAGAGCAATGTTCTAAAGATATGGGAAAAAATATTCAAAGATGCCCAAAGCTTTAGAAATAAATTTGTGTTATCTTTAACTATTACCATAATGCAGATGATAGTCTTATTCTGCAACATGGAGGTCAGCAGCACTCAAAATGGTTAGAATCAATGAAGAGGAGGAGGTAACATAAGAGTTGAAGTTATGTATTAAAATGGATTAGTTGAAATCCAAAGGGCACACAATAGGCACCCAGTATCATGATGATGACTTGGAAAGGTGAATGTTTCCACAGCCTCCAGAGCTTGGATAGGCAGGCCAGAGTGTCCTCAGTTGATATTGCTTGGGGCTTCACGTCACAAAATTATATTTAAAATGGTTTACTCAAAAGCGAATTCTCTGTAGTTTATGATTTATGTGCATATTTCACTTCTGCATTGTGATTAATTTTCAGAAATGTTAAGAGAAATGCCTGCTTTTATTGTGACAGTACTAAAAATATACAGATCTTGTTTGCACTTTAACTTGTGTAATTTGAATATCATCTGCAAATAATGCACAGTTAAAAACGATTGAGGGTTTTTTGGGTTTTTTTGTTTCCTTTTCTTGAAAGCCCTACATATCTCTGGGAACTGAAATCATAGGCAGCAGTAGAGCAGGCTTCCTCATCCTGCCAAGTGAACCCAGGTCTGTCATGGGTGCTACATCTCCAAGGATGAGAGGGGAGAGGAGTACCACGACCATAGGCTGGAGCTCATTATGGAAATTGACAAGGGTTACAATTAGTGCTAATTGCTATGATAATATGAGTCATTTGATTACTGGATCCTGGATAAAGATATCTAAGGACAATACTAAACAGCTACCAAATAATGTAAGTAGCTACAATTAAAACAAATCTATACAAATATTTTTAGTGATTTGTATAAAACTAAGACCTAGAGGTGAAAAGCTGGAGGTCTTAGTTTCATATAGTAAAACCTTTTGTTCCTAAGAGATATTTGAATGGGTAATTAGGTATTCATGACTTGTGAAAGAGAGAAATGTCCATATCAAATGTGCCAGTAAGAAATAGGAATAATTAAAAAAAAATACTAGGGGGCTGCACCCGCTGCTCACTATGCTTGCCAACCCCCTCCTCTCTGGCAACTTTCAGGGCCAGAGAGCCTGATGATGTCATTCTGTCACACACACACACACACACACACACACAAAAGAGATTTGCAGCCTCTTCACTTTCTACTGACATAGAACCAGAGAAGTATGTTGTGAGAAAGACATGCAGAGGGGAGTTTTCCTCTGTGATCCCTCAGAACACAGGAATTTCCTCACATTCCTTACACTTTTAAACTGCACCTGACCAATGGCCCCTTAACATAATGACCTTTTTTCTGATATGGAAACTGAATACAGTTTCCTTTGAAGTCCCTCAGTCGGTTACATCACTAAGGATCTCAAACCACAAATAAAGATTTCCCTGTGGGATCAGAATACCATCTAGGACAGGGGTGAGCAAGAGGGCCTCCGTGGGCCAGATCCAGCCTGCCAAGCGGGTGGATCCGGCCCATGGAGACCCTGAGGCTCCCCCCCGCCTCCAGGCCAATTAGGGCCTGGGGGTGAGGGGAGATAGTAAAGTTTCTTCCGCCCTGCCAGGAGCACATGGTGCTTGGAAGTGCTATGTGCTCCTGGCAGGGCAGGAGGAGGCTTCGCGTGCTCCCCCACCTCCAGGCCAATCGGGGCTTAGGGGCAGAGGGAGCGTGCAAAGTTTCTTCTGCTCTGTCCCCGCCCTGGGAACAGTGCTCCTGGCAGGGTGGGAGGAGACTTTGTGTGCTCCCCCATCCCCAGGCCCTAATGTTTATTCCAAAAGTTTACGATGCTGCCAAGCCAAAAAATAGGAAAGTTGGGATAAACTGAGGTTTGTTCCATTCAAAGATGTTGCATTTTTAGAGCCCTTTCCATGTACTTTTCAGTTGAATAACTAAACTAAATATGATACTAAAAAAGCTCCCACATGATAGCTTTTTTTTTTTTTTTTTTTTTAAACAACATCGGGGTGGGCAATAATTTTTTGCCGGGAGCCACACTTCAAAAATTTCTGAAGTGGCCCTAGGCCACTCCGGAAGGGGCGGGGCCTTGAGTGGAAGGGGTGGGGCTGGGATGCGTCCAGGTTCCCCAGCCCCGGACCATGATTTGCCAGAGCTGCAGACAGGGGCACAAAGGGGTAACTGCCCTGGGACCTGGTGATACAAAGGAGTCCAGAGCTTCCAGTCACTACCACCACTAGAGTGACAGCAGCAGCGACTGTGACTGGAGCCCCAGGCCTCTTAAATTGCTGCTCGGGGGGAGGCACAGTGCTATGGTTGGTCTACCCCCAGTCCTGCCCCTTCTGCCCAAGGCTTTGCCCCTTCCAGGAGTGCAGAGCAGCCCCCACACCTTACCCAGGGGCCCAGCAAGGCTATCGGCCCAGGTAGGCTTTGCTTCTTGTTTTTGCAGAGTTTTGAGATACCCAGCATTAAATCTATTGTAGCACTTAACTCTTGGAAACCGCTGAACTGTTTGAGTCAGTGCTTTCATAAACTTTAATGTATGATGCAGGCATCTGACCCATCCTCTAACATTCAATTTAATAGAACTTCTGCTTTTGTTACTGTTGGGGGTAGGAAAAAATGAAAAATAATAATGATTCTGGGAACAAGCGGAAGTCAGAAATCACATCTGGAAAAAATACGTGGATACTGTGCGTAATAAAAGTTTCTCCTGAAGGCCTTTTCTTTGGGTAAAGAGAACTTTATATCTCATAAAAACCTTGTTTATGGATTTGATTAATAGCAGTATTAAGGATTCTTGGGACTGGAAAGAAGCAGTACCATTCTTGTTTCTATTGTAAGTAAAATAAAGTTTTAGAGAATCAGGTATCGGAAGGTCTCACTCAGAGAGGGTAATTTTATATCCTAAAGCAGACAAAATAAATCTACTGTACTGGCTAGGGTTATGTCACCAATAATTCTTAATTTTGTTAGGAAAAACACAAAGCCTATCCAGGCTATATATATATATATTTACAAGTGTTTATCCCAATTTAATTTTCACTATGAAACAATGAATTGTTGGGATTTTTCTTTTGCCATAAAAATACAGTGAAGGTTCCTCAAGCTTCCAGAGAAAAGCTAACACAAATTCATCCCCCCTCAAGATCCACTTGACCCAAGTCCATAAAATGATCACCTGCAAACTCAATCATGTGAAGCAGAATGCAGCATGCACAGTAAAATACACAACTGTACGATGCACAGATCACAAGAAGAACAAACTAACACTTCAGAAAATGAAGAAAAAAAGAGGAGAAAAGGCACTATATGATGGAGCGTGCTGGATCATAAATAAGAGATGGCAGCCTTCTGGGTATTACCAGCCAAGGGGGATGCCACACACAATGTCACTCGTAGGATGAGTCTCATATTACTATGAGTTTGGCAGGATTACACTACCCTCTCTGACCTCACATTTTCCCCAGTTTTATCAGCAGTGAGATTATTTATTTAAATAAGTTATAGACACACAGTTGGAACTTTACCAGTAGCAGCTGGCCAACAAAGCAATGCCTTAGGAGACTGATAGCAGACGTAACCTGTAGAAATACTAATTTTAAATGTGCAATTACCTGAATAAGGTAGGGTAGGGTGAGGGTAATTGTGTAGTCAAATGTGGGTTTTTTGGTCCTATTTGAATGAAATTGTCTGTATTTATAGTGAATCTTCTTTTTCCATATTTCCTTTATTTATCAACTGACTTTGATAAACTCTGAAATGGAGTCAGGTTTTTCTCTTTTAGAGGCCCCTCGTCTTGCGAGGTCCTAAATGTAGCTTCAGTTAGTTTATACCTTAATCCAGCACTGTGGGAGGGGCAAGGGAAGTGGCCTAGCTTGTGGCCTGAATAATTTGATGCTAAAAAGAATAAGAAAGGAGATGACAGCAATGTGTCTAGAGCTAATACTTAAACCACTGCCCTAAGGATAACTCAAAAGAATGCACTGTCTCCATCTGCAGGACCAGGAGTTAACCGGGGGGTACACAGTATGATGGGGGATCATGCAGAAAGTGTGATTAGCAATTCCTTAGAGAGAAACACTGCCCACTTTATGGAAAGCTCCCTGTTTCCTGCTTTAGCGCTTTAAGGACTATAGATGAAAAGCCAAACCCCTGGGGGGCCAAAGCCCTCCCTCATGCCAGGCAAATCAATCAAGAACATCTGCTCTAACAAACAGAGGGTAAAGGCCATTTTGGCATGTTAAAAGCACAAAATGACAGCTAGCACTGGACACCAGTGTGTAGGTAGCCTTACAAATTTACAGGCGGGGTCATGACCTTTTCCCTAACACTTCCATATATCCTTGTGAATTGTGGGGGGTGAGGGGGGGGGGGCGGGCAAAGAAAGATTTATGGAACCAATTCTACTCCCAAATTTACTGTAGTAAGTATCTTTAAAAGTGATGGAAAACATAAGATACTGGTTAGTTGTTTTAATTAACAAAATATATACAGAAGCATGCTAAATTATTAGATTATTAAAATGACATCAGATCTGACAATGTAAAACCCTATCTGGTCTACAATAGTCACAGCAAGAAGAATGTGGTAAGCTGCTTGCTCTCAGGGACTGCAAGAAGAGAAATTCACTTATGGTGACTAATGAGATGTTCTGTTTCATTCCTTCATATTGGCTTCATTTCTTTCTGTTATATGTGACAAACTAGAGAAGGTACACTTCTGTGATCAAATCCCTCACTTACCTTCCCCCTAACCTTTTACCCACTAAGTTTTGTTCATTGCTTAGCCCTAAAATGTCATGCTTTAAGATTTCTTCATCATCATTTTTAATTTACTATTATATTAATGCTCACCCTGTTCCCCTTTATACACAGGCTTAACTTTAAATACTGGAAGAGTCTTGCTGACTATTCAGGTGCCTATTACATGTTTGAGGAACTGGGGTTTTAATATGGACTCTAAAATTATTCTTTCTAGTACAGGCTTCATTTTCAAGCTGCAAGATACCTGCAGTTCCTGGAGATTTCTTCAGAGTCCAACCCCATTGGTATTAATACTAATAAGGGAAATGTTTTTGATAAGTACAAAGATGGAGCATTCCATTATACAGATGTGTTATCTTCTATCAGCATGGTGATAGCAGAACGTCAGAAAAAAATGTCAAATAGGCAACTGTGTACACCAGTGATTTTCAACTTTTTTGTTCACAGACCACTAAAACATTTGAATGGAGGTGCAAGTCCTTTCAAAAATCTGCTTAATAAGCAAGTTTTGCCATCTGTTATAAATGAATACTACATGTTGGCCAAATTCATAAAGGGAGAACAAGTAAAACAACTGGTTGTAATACAAAATTGAGGAATTAGACATCAGATTTTAAAGTGAACATAACTTGAGAAAATCTAAATATTACATATTCATTACATGTGGGGGTAACTCTTGTACATCTTTTATAAATCGATACACATTCTACTTTTCTGCTTCTTTGTTGGGAACACTTTCATGAAGCAAAAAGTCTCATCAGCAACTAGCAGTAAAAGCAAGTTCTAGGTCAGCAGAATATTTTTAAAACTTTCACAAAACATTTCACTAAAAAGTATTCTTTCAGAACAGTAGTTGTAAGATATTTACATTGTAAAGGTACAATACACTTGCACAAAAGTATTGTGTCTGGTGGCCTCAGTCTAAAACAGCATAATCACTAGTAGAAACATGGCTATTTTGTTGTAAGAGACACCTTGTTATAAGACACACATCTCTTTACTAGTGAAGACAGCCTAAAACTAAATCCTACAAACCTTCTGAACAAGGGTTAACTTCACTTATATGAATAGTTCCATGAGTGAAGCTAGCCTGGAACATGACAATTTACAAGATTGGCTCCTTAAATTCCTAGTGTCCTTACAAATTCAGCACATCTAGCAGTCTCTAATAAGGAGATACACCTAGGCATGGACAAGTCTTGTGTATTTCAGGTCAGTCGGTGATGCATTGGCTGACACAGGAGTAGAAACTTACACTGTGTTGATGCTATCAATCTGTCATTGTCATGACAGCTAAAAATTCACCAAAGGTTAAATAAAAATGCATATTCAGGATCAGATGATAAAAACAGAAATAAAGCAGACATTTGTCAGCTATCTATTACAATTATAATGCTCTCTAGTTCCTTCTCTCATATCATTCCTATAATATTATAGGATGTACTTCCCTTTCTACGGCGATAGGGATTTCTAAAATAACAATACTATTTAAATCCCAAAACTGACATAAACAAGGAAAGTCACTATGCCCTTTAGAGCAAACACAGCTGGAACAGCTATGATTAAAAGAATAATGAGCTAAAATCTACATCTACTTTATCTGAACTGTGACAAAGTAGATACCAATTAGCAGTCGTCTAGTGGATCTAGCAATTGATTAGGTGTGCAAGGTAACGAAGCAATGAAGTGATGTTTATTTTTTACTGGGTTAATGTAGTTAGGGAAACTGGTGATTTAAATGGGCTTTAGCTAAAAGACAAACTTTTGAGGCTTATTGCCACAGCAACATAATGCCAGCATAACTCAGTATAATCCAAATTGTAGAGGTTGTGCACAAGCCTCGCCTGTTTATTTCCTTCATAATCATGAAAGCCTTCCATTTTAGATTCATATTGAGCCAGCTCACTTGACTTAGTTCTTCAAATGCCAGTTTTTAAAACATACATTTTTGCTAATGAAGGGGTTCCCACATCCTTTTGGTCACATCAAAGGTTGGCCAAGTGCATTGTGCAAGGGGCTGCATTTTATTGCCTGTAACTGGCAGTCATGTCCCTCCCTGCAGGTTGAAGAGGCAGAAAGCTCTCCCTGAACCACTTCCACAAAGACAGCACCCTCCCACTCTCTACAATTAATATTGGGTACCCAGTATCAGGGCATCTTACATCTTCAACTCCCTGTGTGGGTACACAGGATTGGCTACAATCTGAGAGGTAGAACATACACACAAATGTCATGCATGTATGTGCTTTAGAAAACAAGAGTCTTTATGATTTCAGATGCTCTTTATGTTTTTGTCCCACTTTGGTCAAACAAAGCTAGGTTTCACAACTGCAATCCTGCAGTTAGCCTCTCTCAATGCGGAAAAAAACCCTTTGAAATGTTTAATAGATAACATGCCTAAGCAATAGCTGTTTTACTAAAAAAAATTTCGCTGTGCATCATGGTGCTAAGCTATAGATTATACTCATACTATAATTCACATCTTTTGTAAAGTGTGACTAATTGTTAGGATACTGAGATCCTATTTCTTTTTGTAAGTTTATCCCTTTGGATGACATACTGGTTCATGTACATGGGCCTCTCAGGCTTCACCAGAAGCTTAGGCCTGATTTATTGATCCCACCTGGTTTACTTCAAACAACAGTAAAACAGAATTTTCAGACAAAGAAATCAATAAGGCTTTAGATTAAGGTTTCCATAAAATGTTTAATAGATTATATACTAATGATTTATTGTATATTAATTATAAATTAATAAGGGCAATGTTTTGGCATCTGATTTAGCACACTATACTTAGGTTTATGGAGTTCATATCTGAAATTGCTCTTCTATCCCCTCTTTCAATGGTGTTGTTGAGAGACTTTAGAAATACATACAGCACAACACTTCTGTTTGGTTATCTATAGCTCAACAAATGGCATCTGTTGCTTGTGTAGCATCTTACAGTAATTAAGAGCTTGGCAGTTGCTGTCTCACAAGATGCAGGAAAAGGTCAGTAGGAAATGCAGAGATAAATTTACTAACATATATGAGGATAACACAGGGGTAGGCATTATGCAGCCTGGGGGCTGGATCCGGCCTGCAAACTGCATCTGGCCATTTTCTATTTATATATCCTGCTGCTCAAACCACCAAATTTCTAGGTGGTAGCTCAGGCAACAGGATCCTATTTAAATGGCTTCCAGCTCCCAGTTGCAGCGCTACTATAGCAAGGGCCAGAGCCGCAAGCCCTTTAAATAGCTGCAGCAACCCTGGGTGGCTGCCAGGCAACGCAGTAGCGGCGGAGCAAGGAGCTGCGAGCCCTTTAAATAACAGCAAGTTAAAGAGCATGTGGCTCCTGGCCTTGTTGCTACTGTGTTGACTGGCAGGCACCCACATAAGAACATAAGAATGGCCGTACTGGGTCAGACCAAAGGTCCATCTAGCCCAGTAGCCTGTCTGCCAACAGTGGCCAGCACCAGGTGCCCCAGAGGGGGTGGACCGAAGACAATGATCAAGTGATTTGTCTCCTGCCATCCTTCTCCAGCCTCTGACAAACAGAGGCCAGGGCACCATTTCTATCCCCTGGCTAATAGCCTTTTATGGACCTAACCTCCATGAAATTATCTAGCTTCTCTTTAAACTCTGTTATAGTCCTAGCCTTCACAGCCTCCTCTGGCAAGGAGTTCCACAGGTTGACTACGCGCTGTGTGAAGAAGAACTTTCTTTTATTAGTTTTAAACCTGCTACCCATTAACTTCATTTGGTGTCCTCTAGTTCTTCTATTATGGGATCTTTATTCACCCTCTCCACACCACTCATGATTTTATATACCTCTATCATATCTCCCCTTAGTCTCCTCTTTTCTAAACTGAAAAGTCCCAGTCGCTTTAACCTCTCCTCATATGGGACCCGCTCCAAACCCCTAATCACTTTAGTTGCCCTTTTCTGAACCCTTTCTAAGGCCAAAATATCTTTTTTGAGGTGAGGAGACCACATCTGTACACAGTATTCAAGATGTGGGCGTACCATAGTTTTATACAGGGGCAGTAAGATATTCTGTGTCTTATTTTCTATCCCTTTCTTAATAATTCCTAACATCCTATTTGCCTTTTTGACCGCCACAGCACACTGTGTGGAAGTTTTCAGAGAACTATCCGCAATAACTCCAAGATCTCTTTCCTGATTTGTCGTAGCCAAATTAGCCCCCATCATACTGTACGTATAGTTGGGGTTATTTTTTCCAATGTGCATTACTTTACACTTATCCACATTAAATTTCATTTGCCATTTTGTTGCCCAATCACTCAGTTTGGTGAGATCTTTTTGAAGTTCTTCACAGTCTGCTTTTGTCTTGACTATCTTAAACAATTTAGTATCATCCACAAACTTTACTACCTCACTGCTTACCCCTTTCTCCAGACCATTTATGAATAAGTTGAACAGGATTGGTCCTAGGACTGACCCTTGGGGGACACCACTAGTTACACCTCTCCATTCTGAAAATGTACCATTTATTCCTACCCTCTGTTTCCTGTCTTTTAACCAGTTCTCAGTCCAAGAAAGGACCTTCCCTCTTATCCCATGGCAATGTAATTTACACAAGAGCCTTTGGTGGGGGACCTTGTCAAAGGCTTTCTGAAAATCTAAGTATACTATATCTACTGGATCCCCCTTGTCCACATGTTTGTTAACCCCTTCAAAGAACTCTAATAGATTAGTAAGACATGACTTCCCTTTACAGAAACCATGTTGACTTTTGTCCAACAAATTATGTTCTTCTATGTGTCTGACAATTTTATTCTTTACTATTGTTTCTATTAATTTGCCCGGAACTGAAGTTAGACTTACCGGTCTGTAATTGCCAGGATCGCCTCTGGAGCCCTTTTTAAATATTGGTGTCACGATAGCTACCTTCTAGTCAGTAGGTACGGAAGCTGATTTAAAGGATAGGTTACAAACCACAGATAAGAGTTCAGCAATTTCCCATTTGAGTTCTTTTAGAACCCTTGGATGAATGCCATCCAGTCCCAGTGATTTGTTAACATTAAGTTTTTCTATTTGTTCCAAAACCTCCTCTAATGACACTTCAATCCGGGACAGCTCCTCAGATTCATCACCCACAAAGGACGGTGCAGATTTGGGAATCTCCCTAACATCCTCAGCCGTGAAGACTGAAGCAAAGAAATCATTTAGTTTCTCCGCAATGGCTTTATCGTCCTTGATTGTTCCTTTTATATCTCGATCGTCTAGGGGACCCACTGGTTTTTTAGCAGGCTTCCTGCTTCTAATGTATTTAAAAAACATTTTGCTATTTCTTTTTGAGTTTTTGGCTAGCTGTTCCTCAAAATCTTTTTTTGCTTTTCTTATTACATTTTTACACTTGATTTGACAGTGTTTATGTTCCTTTCTATTTATCTCACTAGGATTGGACTTCTACTTCTTGAAAGATGCCTTTTGTCCCTCACTGCTTCTTTTACATGGTGGTTAAGCCACTGAGACTCTTTTTAGGTCTCTTGCTATGTTTTTAATTTGGGGTATACATTTAAGTTGGGCCTCTATTATGGTGTCTTTAAAAAGTTTCCATGTAGCTTGCATGGATTTGGCTCTAGTCACTGTGCCTTTTAATTTCTGTTTAACTAACCTCCTCATTTTTGTGTAATTCCCCTTTTTGAAATTAAATGCCAGAGTGCTGGACTGCTGAGTGTTCTTCGCACCATAGGAATGTTAAATGTTATTATATTATGGTCACTATTCCCAAGCAGTCCTGTAATGGTTATCTCCTGGACCTGATCCTGCGCTCCCCTCAGGACTAAATCGAGAATTGCCTCTCCCCTTGTGGGTTCCTGTACCAGCTGCTCCAAGAAGCTATCATTTAAGCCATTGAGAAATTTTATCTCTGCTTCTCTTCCTGAGGTGACATGAATCCAGTCAATATGGGGATAATTAAAATCTCCCATTATTATAGAGTTCTTTATTTTGGTAGCCTCTCTAATCTCCCTCAGCATTTCAATGTCAGTATTGCTGTCCTGGTCAGGTGGTCGATAATATATCCCTACTGCTAAATTCTTATTATTGGAGCATGGAATTACTATCCATAGCAATTCTATTGAACATGTTGATTCATTTAATATTTTTATTTCATTTGATTCTACATTATCTTTCACATACAGTGCCACTCCGCCACCCACACGGCCTGCTCTATCCTTCCGATATATTTTATATCCCGGTATGACTGTGTCCCACAGATTTTCCTCATTTCACCAGGTTTCAGTGATGCCTATTATGTCAATCTCCTCCTTTAATACGAGGTACTTAAGTTCATCCACCTTATTAGTCAGACTCCTAGCATTTGTATAGAAGCACTTTAAAAATTTGCCACTGTTTATTTGTCTGCCCTTCCCTGATGCATTGGATTATTTTATATGCGGTTGTTTGTCTGCTCTGGCCCATCGTTTGTCCTCTCCCCTCCTCTCTTTCTGACTACAGCTTAGAGAATCTCTATCAATGGATTCTCCTCTAAGAGAAGTCTCCATCCAATTTGTGTGCTTCTCCACACCAATCGGCTTTCCCCCATCTCTTAGTTTAAAAACTGCTCTATGGCCTTTTTAATGTTTAGTGCCAGCAGACTGGTTCCACCCTGGTTTAGGTGGAGCCCATACTTCCTGTATAGGCTCCCCCTCTCCCAAAAGTGTCCCCAGTTCCTAATAAATCTAAACCCCTCTTCCCTACACTATCGTCTCATCCACGCATTGAGACTCTGAAGCTCTGCCTGCCTACCCGGCCCTGAGCGCGGAACTGGAAGCATTTCCGAGAATGCTACCATAGAGGTCCTGGATTTTAGTCTCTTTCCTAGCAACCTAAATTTGGCCTCCAGGACGTCTCTCCTACCATTTCCTACGTCATTGGTACCTACATGTACCACGACCACCGGCTCCTCCCCAGCACTACACATAAGCCTATCTAGATGCCTCGAGAGATCCGCAACCTTCGCACCAGGCAGGCAAGTGACCATACGGTTCTCCTGGTCATCACAAACCCAACTATCTATGTTTCTAATGATTGAATCACCCCACTATTAACACCTGCCTCTTCCTAACAGCTGGCATTCCCTCCCCCTCAGAGGTATCCGTAGTGCGAGAGGATACCGCAACATCCTCTGGAAGGAGGGTCCCAACTATGGGATGGTTTCCCTCTGTTCCCATTGAATGCTCTGCTCCCCCTGAGCCTTTCATCCTCCTTAAGAGCACTGGGGCTCTCAGACTGGAGGTGGGACAGTACTACAGTGTCCCGGAAAGTCTCATCAACATAGCTCTCTGCCTCCCTTAGCTCCTCCAGTTCAGCCACCCTGGCCTCCAAAGCCCGAACTCGGTCTCTGAGGGTCAGGAGCTCCTTGCAATGGGTGCACACATGGGTGCCACCCTCCCACAGGGCAGGTAATCATACATGTCACACTCGACGCAATAAACAGGATAGCCCCCCCCTCTGCTGCTGGGCGTCTGTCTCCATTTTTCTTATGAATAAGTTTAATTATAAACTGGGCTTCTTTTTAAATGTCTGGAATATAGATTATTATAAAAGTTATGTTTAAAGAAGGTCAGAAGTCACTAGCGCCCACTAACCTTCCCCTCTAAACTCCCTCTCAAAACTCCCTGTTTGCTGCTCCTGTTCGCAAGCTCCCTGGTCGCTGACTCACAGCTTTATATAGCCCTGGTAGCCCCTCCCCCTGACTAAGGCTGCTATGGCTATTGAAAGGGATCTATGTCGTGTAGCCGCAGCAATCCTAGATGGCTGCCAGGCAATGCAGTAGCGGAGGGGCCTGTTACCACAAACCACAAGCCCTTTGCTGAGTTTAAAAGATAGGACTATGCAGCACTTTAAAGACTAACAAGATGGTTTATTAGGTGATGAGCTTTCGTGGGCCAGACCCACTTCCTCAGATCAAATTGTGGAAGAAAATTGGCATGACCATCTATACCAAAGGGATACAATCAAAAAAAGTGAACACATATAAAATAGACAAATCAGATTTTAGAACAGAGGGGGGAGGTTAATGTCTATGAGATAATGATATTAACGGTGATAATTGGGGAAGCTATCTTTGTAATGGGTAAGATAATTAGCATGATCTAGGCTTGCTATCTATCAGGTCTATCAGCCTGCTCTCTTTTGATAGCAAATCACAAATTCAACCTGCCATCTGCAATATTTTGTCAAATCCGACTGAACTAACATTGCGTACTGATTGGAGAATCCCAATTACTCAGTTTCTGTTCCCTTCACATACCAAATCATTGGTAGGGAACAAGGCCAACTCATTTCACTTGCCTTTGACTTCAGTTAGAGTTAGGGGCATTTGTAGGAAAGGGCTGCTATGTTTAGAAGTCAGTTTGTAAAGTAACTGGGGATCTTTCTGCATGATAAACACTACAAAAGCTCAAGTAATTAAGGTTCTATCTTGGAATAATTTTAATTGCAAGTTACTCAGAACTAAATTCTTTCAACTCATACCCCATACTCTGGTCTATCCTCTAAGAAACTGCACAATATCACAAAACCTTTCTGCATCAGAATTCTGTATACCTATTATCAGTTAATTAACAACTACTCTGTGTTAAGAAAGTGTCTACCATGTTAAATAGTGATAGAGATGCAGCCGTGTTAGTCTGGTCTAGCTGAAACAAAAGACAGGACTATGCAGCACTTTAAAGACTAACAGGATGGTTTATTAGGTGATGAGCTTTCGTGGGCCAGGCCCACTTCCTCAGATCTGAGGAGGTGGGTCTGGCCCACGAAAGCTCATCACCTAATAAACCATCTTGTTAGTCTTTAAAGTGCTGCATAGTCCTGTCTTTTGTTTCTACCATGTTAAGGTTGTGATGAGAATTGCACATATGTAAAGACATTCAGAGCTAAAATGTTCAGAGCAGCTTTATCTGTAGTTCTTTCTGCATATGCACTGTTTCTAAGGTGTCTTTCCTTATATGGTCATACAGCACAAGACAATGTGGTAGACTAGTTGTCTAACAAAGCAATAAACATAAACAATTGCAATTTTTCTAAAAGAGCTCTTCCACAAAAGAATATATAAAAAAGTTTGATTTATGTTTAAACTGCACCTTTATCTAAACTGTAGGGGCACATAGGTAGCAAACATTAATTAATGTTTGTAAAATACCTTGAAGATGAAAAGTGGTTATTAACATTTTATTACTGCATATTGCTGTATGTTGTACATATTGTATTCACACATTACTAGTGACATTTTTTTTGTTAGAAGTGAATCTCTTTAAAACTAAGGAAGATTTTCAAATTAAAAAACAAAACAAGATTTGCCTGTCCACAGTAATTAATGGAAAAATCAAGCATAGAGGTGATTTAATAAATAAAATATACCAAAATGATACATAAGTTATAATTGTACCTGCCACTTTAGCTTCACTTTTGGGGTTCATGGTGAAATCAGGAGAACTTAAATTTTGAGTCTAGTTGGTTGACCATTACTCTTCATTTAATACTTACTTAGCAATTTTATAGCATTTCACTTTTTGAAGTGTTTTACAAACATAACATTATCAGTTAGAATAATGACAAATTGTACTTCATATCCCCTTTAGTGACATTCTACCAAAGATCCCAAGGGCCAGGATTTCACCCTAGCAGCCCTGACTACCAGGTCTGTACTCTACTGCTAAATAATAATTCCCTCTTTTGAGATATGATGTTTGAAACAAACACTTTACAGGAAGGTGTACGTGATGGAATATCTTAACGAGATTATTTGTGGAAGTTCCACCTCTGTCAATATTCAAAAGGAGGACAGAGAGGAACACAATATTCCACAGGGATAATCCCATGACTGATACAAGGGCAACAGGTAGACTAGACTGTCTGCTAGATCTTTTCCATTTCTAATAGCTAGACTTTATTCTTGGATTCTTCTAGACTGACAGAAATACATTTTTAAAGGAAAAAAATTCCAATTCCACATTAGTTAAAAAGGAAAAAAAACAAGGCATAGGAATCATACATCCGTCTAGCCATTAAAACCTCAGCCTTTTTTCTAATTACTTCCTTAAAAGTGAATTTTGATAAGTTTTCATATCTTGTGAATAGAATGCACCATATAATACGTACCTATAATATACATGCATACTTATGGAAAAGTTGTGAGCTATTGGCAATATTTCTAACTGAATCCAAATGTCATTCCATTAATTCCAACCTTAATAAAATCAGCAAATTAAGCAAGTATTCATTACGGGCTCAATCTGGACTGATTACACTGACAACAGCAGAAACTCAAGCTACTCCGCATCTCATGGGATAAAGTCCTACAAATAGTGCTGCTGAAGATTGACTGACAGGTGTTTTCTCATATTGAAGTGCTCTCAGTTCCATTAGTGTGCTCAGAGCAAAATAAAACATAGCATGGACCATTCCAAAATAGATGATTCTACAACTTCCTTCTTCCTTCTGTAAATACGGAAGTTACTGGGGCAGTACTATTATAACAGACAAAGATAAAGGAGACAAAGATGTGCTCCTTAATACAGAGAATATAAAATTGCATATTTTAAATCAGTCCTTGCATTTCACTTCAATTATACTTTAATGAAAACATTTAACTATGGTTAAAAACTATTGCAGCAAATGAAAAGATGAAGGTTTATCTAAACTCCACCTGTCTATACTGAGCTGCCATGTGGCACCTCCATTTTTCAGCAGGATAGAAACTAATCACATGAGGAATGGGGGATGCAATGCATCTCTAGGCAAAGGTACCTTGTCTTTGCGCACACAAGCACAGTACTTCCTGCTGCTTTAACCACAAAGAAGCAGCCACCTTTCGGTTAGAAAATGAATACCTGCCTAGGGATGCCAAAAAGACACTAAAGTAACTCTGAGAATTAAAGAGGATAACAGGAGATTAACGTGCTGTTACACTGATTAGTGGGATATCTGGCATTGAGCATTAGCAGTAATGTCGAGACAAAGAACTTGGGGAAAAAGTTGATTGTATTCTCGTTGTATTTAGACATCTTTTTGTTCTTATTTCCCAGTTGAGATGCGCATGTCACATGAATCTGTATAAATGTCAGCTATTAATATTTTCACAGAGTTTGTGGGCTTTATGGAATTCTGTCAGAAGGTTACAAAATATCTCTAGTGTTATATAATTTTCCTCATTAGTTACATATGCAAAACAACATGTATTTAACATAAAAAATAAAGCCCCAAAGGAGTTAGTCTTTATGAGGTATAGCAGTAATAACAGACACAAGTTTAAAATAACATTTTGGCTTCTGCACAAAGCCTTATGCACAAAGTACTTTGGATAAATAACCTAGGCAGCAGTTTGGGATCAGAAACCTCCCTGTCTGTCCTGCAGTCCCTGGACTTCGGTCAAAAATATGAGTACCACTGATCATCCTTGCAATTCCCTCTAGGGACACCCATAATTCCTGCTGTCTGGTGAAGACAACAACTAGAGCAATGATCTGCAGTGCATAGGAATCTGCAGTCCCTGTGTATGTGCGTTCCACAGTATGCCTCTCCACATAACAGAAATGCAGTGTTTCAGCTGTATGTGGGGCCTTGGACTCCTATGATCTGGCCCATAGTGTTTATAGTAAATTCGTCATATCTGAGGTCCAATTTAAAGCTCCCTGAACTAAGAGGATCACTTGCTGGCAAATGAACATACTGCAGGGAGCAAATGAGTCCTCTTGATCCACAGAAACGATCTAATCCTAGCACCGTAGCCTCTGAAACAAACCTTCATTGCCTTTCTGGATAAAAAACAACTTGGTTTTCTCAGAATAATGGCATAAAAATACAGCTTTGCTGTTCCAAGAGGTTTGATTATCATAACATAATTGTATTCTTAGGAGTCTGAAAATCTTTAGTACCTTTTGCTACCTCAGTAATGTTACTTTATTATGTAATCAGATTCCTTTCAATAATAATTATGAGTTACTTGTTACATGTTCATGTTGAAAACCCCTAGAAGAATTCTTTGCAAGTCTGATGTCAACATTAAGGGTACGTCTGCACTGCACCCAGAGCTTGCACAGCTTATTTTGAGTTAATTTCAAAATAGCTTATTCCAAAATTTGGCGCTGTCTACATAG
The DNA here is from genome assembly GCA_019425775.1 of Rafetus swinhoei. Lineage (NCBI taxonomy): Eukaryota > Metazoa > Chordata > Testudines > Trionychidae > Rafetus > Rafetus swinhoei. The sequence goes on along the minus strand of CM033447.1, from coordinate 30,120,746 downwards.
CACTTATTTCAAAATAAATTGCTATTCCGAAACATCCCTTACTCCTCACGGAACGAGGTTTACAGGGATGCTGGAATAGCAAGCCTGTTATATTATGAAATAATTGGCACGTTCAAAAGACACAGAATAGCTATTTCGGGATACCAGAGGAGTGTAGATGTAGCCTAAGAGTGCCTTGTTAAGTTATCTTCTGATTTTTTTCTTCAAAGGGAAACAATTTTAGAAATGCAAACCCTTAGATTTTCAACTTCCCAGAGTTGAAGAAAGGAGTGAATCCTACCTCTACTACTGATTTGGAATCCAGTCGGAAGTTGAAATCTCCAAAGACAAAATATGAAACCTTCTCAAACCGCTGATCTCTAATTCTGAAAAGGCATGAAAAAATACATTAACCTCAGTACATTCAGCTTTATATGTTAAAAAGTGGCTTTATTACACTTTACAAAAAATCCTTTGAATTCTAATTGCAAAAAGTTAAAAAAGTGTTGTAATGAAAGCTATATTTATATATTCATAGTCACATTTCACTTTTAAACATCGCTTTAGCAAAATTATTCTTGGAACAGTCAACAGCATTAATTTTTTTGGAATAAAACTTCACTATGTATTAACAACTTGGTTGGTCTGTACTATTGTAAGTATGCAGACGACATACAGCTCTGTTTCTTTTTCCTCAAACCCAAATGGGTATGGTTTATTTGCTTTCCCTGCTATGCAAGTAACCTGGCTGTCCAGTCCAGACAAGTGAAGAGGTGCTCAGTGGCCAGGAAAAGCATTCTGAAGAGACAGTAGAGAAAATGACTAATTCAGTGGGAGCTTTAGGTGCCTAGTATCTCTGAAGATCAGATCCTAAATGTCTCAGGTAGGACACTTAAAATTGTGACATCTTGAATTAATGGACACCTTTGAAAAAAACCTGCCCCAAATTCTCTGTTTCAGGTTCACATCTGTAACATACAGGCCCATAATGTTTTCCCATGTTTATTCAGCACCTTGAAATCTATGGATGAAAGGTGTTATAGAAGGGCTAAGTATTATTTGTAACTATTTGGCCTGATATTGGTCTATGAAGTTCTATGTAACCTGGGTTATGGATGACTGAGTAACCTCCTCTTTTTGTGTACTATTATCACATTTGAGACACATGATCTAAAAATCCTTAGAATTCCTTGTTGCAGGCAGGATGGTCTCACTGGAAGGCCTTGAACGATGGAATTGGCTATCACCAAGACAGCAGACACTTAGAGTAAGGGGTAAAGCCTACATCCTCTCAGCTTTTGATTATACTTGGGAGCTGAGTGAGGGATGGCTATTTGTTTATTTTATTTATTTATTAGTATTTTTTAAAACTTAGGTCAGTGTTAATTATTTAATACTTTCAAAAACTGTACATGCTTCTAGAGACCTTTTGCATTGGCCAAATCTTTCAAAGTGGAATAAAATCAAGTAAACCAGTCAGTAAATCAGCACCTCATTTTGAGAACAGAGACCATCTAATAAATTTTCCTATTACCAACTGGTGAAGACATGAAGTCATTGACCAAAATATTATGACTACAATTAGAAGAAAATCACTAGACAAAAAAAGCACAAAATACTTTTATACCATATTAGGATCATACAACACAGCAAAGAAACACTAAATCAAAGCCACTACATCAACGTACTCTAAGTAAATAAATATATAAACATGAATGATGCCAGAAATCCCAGCTGAGCTGGAGATAAGGGCCCACATGGATAGTTAAAGAATTATAAAGAAACCTACAGTAAGTGGCCTTCTGGAGCTATAATGCCGAGATAGGAGACATTTATTTAAAATGGCTTTAAAAGTTTTAATAAATTACCCCCATTTGGACATTTCAAAGCTATAAAGTAAGAAAACACCTTGGTCTTTAAATGAGATACTGCTTTGCTTCTAAAGTATCCCTCCACATTTTTACTCAATGGCAATCTATTACATAAACAGTATTATTTCACTGAAAAATTCATGCACACTGAACCTATGACAGTGATTATTTGAAGCAAATTCTCCAGCAAAGAGCTATTCTTTTCTGCTAAGAAAATCTCAAAACCCTCCATTCAATTGACAAATTATTGCAGGTACTATTAATAAATACTATCCACTGTCAACTGCAACCAACCATTAAGAAAAGCCTGTCAGTTTTGACCTATACATAACATTAGTTTGATTAGTCCCCTCATGGCACTTTAAGGGAAAATGAGAACTTAAAAGTTAAACCATTTACATTACCACAATTTGCTCACACTATCATTGCAAAATCTGATGTACGATTTGTACACAAGAAAAGCTCCGTCTGCTTTGCCAACTCTTCTGATTCATATCCCAGTTTTGGCTTAGCTCAGTGCCATTTACTGATGAAAAAAAGCTGAGAGATATCACTGGAATGACATCAAGGTCTAAAGAAGTCCTCTTAAAACAACCTGATATTATGAAGATGAAATCTGTAATTGTATTAGACAAAAATGATTTTTTGAAATAAACACACTTTGTGCCAAAAAAATGCCAGTTAAAACTTTGGATAACTAAATATTTTTGATAACTAAGAAAAATTCTTATCAGTTAGTGATGAACAAAATGGCAGATTGTCAATGCTTAAAATTATTTATTAACTGATAATTAAATATAAGTGTAGGGAATCAAAATTTTAGTATAGCATCAGGATAAATATGACCATAAATTGTAGATATTCTATGGTCATTTCAAGTGGTGGCATAGTGGCTGTACCTGGTCTGAAGACAGTTTAGCAAAATCATTACATACAGAAAAACATGCAGGTGATAATGGCCACATCACAGTTTTCCTTTGTTCATTTTGTTCTATATGCCTATTTTATCTGGTGCAAAGTACTACAATAAATCAGAACCACAGAGAACAGGACCACGATATAAAATTCTTATATTATGATGGAATGACTTAATTATCCCTCACCTTCCCTTCTCAAAATTGAAGAGTGTTTAGATCCAAAGTTGTGATGTGAGCCATTCTTTAAATAATAAATATTAATAACAATTAGCATGTGTGTTGAATGTATATGTTCAAAGATTGTGAAGACATTAACTTCATCTTCAGAATATCTTTGAGGTGTAGTATTCTAAGTGGTGGTATCCCTGTGGGAGCACGTCTAAACTACATTCTTCTTTCGAAAGAGGAATGTAAATGAAGCATATCAAAAGCGCAAATGAAGCACATATTTAAATATCCCATGCTTCATTTGCATATTCACGTCAGAGCGCTTTTTCGAAAAAGGGTTTTTCTAAAGTGAAAGCGCAGTCTTGATGGGGTTCTTTTGAAAAAAAAAAAAAAAAACCCTTTTCCGAAAGAACCTGCACTCCTGAAAAAATGACGAGTACGGGTTCTTTTGAAAAAGTTTTTTTTTTTCCTGAAAGAACCCATGCCCTTTTCATAGCCCTTTGCCTGAACTCTGTACTCCACCGAGGATAAGCAGCTAGACCCACTGGAGGTTGAGTAGAAGGATGTCTGAAAGGAAATGCCATTTGGGATCCAAAAACTGATAATGGCCAACTGAAATGGCTTATAGGGTCTTATAAAAGGACACAGAGAATTTTAAACTGCAACCACCCCACACAAAGTACCCCAATCTCACAATTGGTACATCTAACACTGAAGTTAGATACCTGAAGATGACCTATGCCAGTTGATGGGGGGGCACAGCTGCCCCACGGCCCAGCAATTTAAAAAGGTCCAGGGCTCTTGGCCATAGCTACCGTGGTAAGGAGATGGCTGGAGACCCAGGCCCTTTAAATTGCTAGTGAGAGTTCTGTGCAACATGCTCTGGGTGACACTGAAGAGCTGGTTGGGGGAGGCTAGCCACTAGCCCCACCCTTTCTGCCTGAGGCTCCTCCCCCTTTCCCCAACTTGGCCAGGGGGCTGGCAAGTCTGTTGGTTGCCCTGATGGGGGCTCATGAGGCTCAGGTTACAGTGTAGATGTCTGGGCTCAGGCTGGAGCCTGGGGTTTAGAACCCTGCGGGGGAGAAGGGAGGTCCCAGAGTTTGGGCTCCAGCATGAGCCCAGAAATTTACACTGCATTTAAACAACCCTGCAGCCTAAGGCTCATGAGCCCAAGTCAGCTGGCATGGGTCAGCTGTGGGTTTTGAATAGCAGGATAACAGAAATGCCCAATTTCTGCATCCCAGCACTCCTCTCCCCATGGAAACACGTCGCACAGGACAATCAAAATACAAACTACTGGCATCCCCAACAGCATTCCCCTGCGTGTGTTGGTTCCCTATCAGACAACATGCTGAATGCTCAATCCGCTGAGCAAGTTTCTGCAACTCTGATCTCCCACCCATCAGTAAGGCTTTCTCCTGGCCTTCAAGAATACCATACAAAACACAGCCTGTGGTTATAATGATTACAACAGGTTTTTTTTTTCCTCCACTGCCTCCAATCTATTACGTAAACAGCACCATTTGCCTTTCAAGCTGTAAGGATCTGAGGGGGCCAGGCTAGAATCTAGGAGAGTAGTGGCCTTTTATTGCTGACGCTCCCTTGTTGCTACGAGGGAAATGAGTGAAGCACCATCTCACTACTCGTCATGCCTCACAAGAAACTATATCATGGGACTCAAGACCTGGGACCACCCCCGGATAGGCTCATACCTACCTCTTAAGCCAGAAAGTAAATAGGGTGGGCCTTTCAAGCAGCTGTGTTTCCTGTTGCTGCCACATCACACCTGGTTTTGCCTGCCTCCTTGCAATGCTGATCCAACACTGTTCCTGATTCCTGATCTCATTCCAAGATTCCATCTTGCTCTTGCACCATGTCTGATCCTGGCCTCTCGTGAGTTCCTGCCCTTTCCCCTCCTTCCTGCCCAGTGGCAACCAATCCTGGCTCTGACCCTCCTGCTCCAACTTCTGACTCAGCTGTGGCTCTGGTATTTGGTATCTGACTCTGGCTTTGATTCCTGGTCCTGACATTGGCTCAACCTGCTGGTTCTGGTATTTGGCAACTGACTCTGGCTCTCACCCCTGCTTCTGTTTCCTGATCTGGATGCCTTAGACCAGACCACCTACATCTTGGTTTTTAATATAGACAAATTCCCACTTGGCTACCATTCTACAATTACTCAGATGATAGTTAAAATGTTCTTACCTTCTGTTAATGTGCCCTGGCTTGATTACATAAAAACGGAGGATAAGCCAACCACCATACCATGAATGTCCACAGTGCAAACAGTCTATTCTCCATTCATTTAAAGAAGTCCTGAGTTCTGAAACATCGTGCCCTCATGGACCCTCCCAGAGCACACTGTGGTCCATCAGTCCACAGAGCACCATGGAAAAGGACCCTTTTCTGTTTATAAATTCTGTGCTCTGTCTGGAGGGGGAAGAGGGTAAATGATAGGCACCTGAGTTCCAGCAATAGTCCTAATACAGTTTGGGAATTCCCTGCAACTGAAAGATGTTAAGCTTCATGATCTGGCTACATAGCAATTTGTCAATGGCATAACAGACCTGTATGAGAATGGCCCAAACAGCTGATCTCCCCAAAAGGAATCTGTTGTCTATAGACCAGAAACATTCCGGGATGCCCAGTTTCCAGATGGCAGTGGTAACTAGTTTCTCCACATTGAAGGTAGACTGCATTATTCGTACATTGCCGCTGCAGTTTTGTTGTTAGTTGTGCACAGACTTCAAAAAAAGGCAGCTCTACCCATGCTGAAGTTCTCTCATCCCTGCTGGTCATTCCGGCACTGCAGAATAAGCTACCCCCAACAGTCCATGCTGATTTCTTGAACTGAGAAGCAGCACTGAATATTATACAGGTGTTCCAGGAACTGGGCCTCTTGTTCCCACTGGTTGGCATCCTGTTTTTCTGGCCCACCCTGATGCCAGAGTATCTTCCTGATGCTGGAGGACCTGCTGCAGTAGAATATTCTCCTACTCCCACATCATCTGGTTGGTGAGAAAGTCCAATGCCAAATTTGTCTGACACTGAAGGCTACAATAGCCCATGAGTATTTCATGATTGCCATCATAGCTGTGCAGAGAAATTAAAAAATGACAAGCGCCTACATAGAAATGAAGTATGGGGTGGAGTCAGTGGAAATATGGGATTTTTCTTTTTAATTGTGAAGCAACCTAGCTTCACACAGTTGACAGTGAAAACAATCCCAGGACACACACCACTCAGCAGAGCAATGAATCATGAAATAGCCCAGGAGAATGCTACACTAATACTATTAGTTCACAGCCAAGTGCTGCTGCGTGTTCATATAGTACAAACTGAAAATGGATCAGACATTTTGTGTGTACTCAGATACAGAGTTTCGTGATGTGTATCAGAAAGCTTCACTTTAAACCCTCGTGTATACACAGCCTGAGCTTTGTGGCCATTCCTTTACACGTTGGTGCCTGCCAGGGCAATTAAAAATTCCCTGCAAGCTTACTCTACTTATAAATTCCACAGATGCTAGAATCTGTAGGTATTACAGCCATTTTTAATGATTAATAGCCACATACCTACTTTTAATAGGATTCAAATTGGTTAACTAAAATATATAGATATGAAGTAATGCCCTGGCTTCTAGGAAAACTGAATACTAGAGATACTTCAGTAGTCTTGCTATCCCAAGGGCCAATTCTTTTATTTTCCTGTCAGTCATTCCGATTAAAATCAGTGGAACTGTAAGTGTAAAAGCTCCTCCTCTTGATTAAGATCAGGTCCAAGTTAGCAGAGGCAGAGATAGCGAAGGAAATGGTTTGCTCTTCCATTGGTCAATGAAAGAAGCAGCATGTACTGGAGGGATCAGAATACATGATAATGCAGAATGCAATATTGTTTGGTGAGAACTCGTGGGGGGGGGGGGGGGGGGGGGGGGGGAGGCGAGTATTTAGGTGAGAATGAACAGTCTGTGAAAAATGTTCCATTCCTCTTGGTCCTGCCAATTACTCTTACAAATCTATGCAATTCATCAAGAAACAAATATATGGAGTAATGTGACAACACCACCTCCTCCTCGCAGCAAGAAAGGAGGAGCAGATATTTAGTTTTTTTTTTCAAACAAGTTAGGAGAGCTTTAGAAGTTGTTTTATTGTGCTTCAGTATTTGCCATTATCACAATCTCCTTTGAACATTCCATGAATCAAATAATCCTTTAAAAGGTTGCAATGAATCACCCAATGGAGTGATAAATCTGAATCATGTAAAAAGAAAGCAGCCAACCCATATCACTAGCATTAATTTAATGTTTCTTAGTGGGAGGATCTAGTGCTATTTCATATAGCTTTTATTTGTTGTCTGTATCCAATTATTTTAAAAAACCTAATACGCTTGCAGGTTTTAGGTCTTTTTGTACAGTTTTGTTAATGGTTTATGACAGGATCTGGGACAACAGACTAGTGAACAAATATGTGACATCTGTAGAGAATTACAAAATTCTCCCCTTCCCCAGTTTTACATAAAAGAACAAACTAAAATCCATCAAGTTCTAAGTTGTGTTTGTGGTAACCCCTGAATAAAGAGACAACAGAAGGCTCTCCAAAAAAGACTACAGCCAGTCCCTCTACAAAAAAGAAGATGTTCCTCTGAATTGGGTGGAAAAACACTTTCACTGCCATAATAATTTGATCACAAATCAATTGCTTTTGTTCCACAAAGCAGTTCTCAAGGGCAAAACATTTTGTATTTACTATCATCATACAATAGGTTCATATTATGCTTCTGTTCATTGTAGATACCAGAATAATATTTCTAATAATGACAACCTTACTCAATGTTATAAAGAGGGGTCATAGTACATTCAAGCTCATGGAGAACACAACTGTAAGTTAATTTTGTTCTTAATTTACTGAATGAGTTGGGTAATCTGCATATATTTAATATCTGATTCCTCCCATTTAAAAAAAAAATTTCAATGGGCATACAATTATCTGTTCTTCTTTTAATCCACTATTAGTATTGGACTCAGTAATGATTTCATTAGGCACTAAAGTCACAAGATACCTACTGCAGTAAGCTGAGCTGTTCTATGATTTTTCCCAGTGAATTTTGGGAGAACTTTTCTATTTGTTGAACACAGGAAGAAAATTGTGGGAAGCCACCGGAGGACCATCAGAACTCAAATGGTTTAACCTACACCATCACTGCAAAATGGGTAGGTTGGCATTCAGGCTTTAGCCAACAGCTCTAGACAAGTGCACTAGTATGGGCTGAGGGCACTAGCAAACTCAAGCTGGGGTGTGTGTGTGTGTGCATGTGCACAGTCAGGTTAGGGATCAAAATGAGTGAAAGTCTGAGTCAACTATGCAGTCAACATACCTTCAAGGTTTGAGATTGTAAGCACTTACACGGGCAAGTAAAGTTACTTACACGCACACTCATTTGCACAACCAAATCCTAAATTTGAGCTACCATCATTAATCAAGTAAAGGCACAAATGCTGAAATTGCCAGAACTGCCTCGGAAATTAGGAATTGGAATAAAAGTAAATGGGAATTGGGCACCCAAATCTCTCAAGTGAAAAATCTCATTGTCTATCTTTGTATAAATCAAAGGTAATGTGGAGTATTACAATGTGGAGTTTATTAATCATGTTTGTTTTTTAAAATCAGCAATTGAGAATTACCAAAAGTGATTAAAATCCTTTTGTGATTTTATTTTTGCATTATTCTAGTGAAGCTCAACAGTACTCTTATAAAATGTTCTCTCTTTATAAAGTTATCAGTCCCACTGTACATGTGGTTTCAATTCATTCAGATTAGGCCAGAAAATAATAAGACATTATTGACTTTTACTTACTCTCACACTTATCCCTAACATACTGTCTTTGAAAAGGAAAGGAGAAAAAACAGCTAAATATCAGTAATTTGGTGGTGGGGGAAGCAGTTGAACATAATTCAGTGTGACAAGAGGCAGAGTGATTTGGCTAAACCATTTCTCAGGGTACTTTGTAAGGAGGATCAGCTGCATTATTCCTTTAATAGCCATGTCTAATGCAATAGCCTGACGGGTTTTGTCCCAAGTCAAGGTATCAGCAGCAGGTCAGAAGGTAACATTCTGTTTACATGATTATTTCCTAAAGCACTTATCTTGCCTTCGGTGTGAAAGTTGACTTTTCTGTTTGTAAGAGGGCCTAAAGAATTGAGGGAATGGGAAAAATTAGCTACACTGAGCTGGAGCTGAATAGAATTAAGTGGGAGGTCTGAGAAAGTCCTGCCGTGGCACTCAGCAGGATACCTTATTAGCCGCGTCATCGCAGTTCATTCAGGCAAACCATAACAGTGTCACCAACATTCCCACACAAAGACAAAGTTCCTCACACAGTCTATAAACATGCTTCTCCTGGCCAATTTATCCTAGCCTGACACTACTGAAAAGAGGTTTTTGTTTTGTCTTGTTTTTTTTTAAAACATTAACAAAACAAAACAACCTCCCTTCCCTTTCTCCCCCCATAACTTTACCAAAGTTGCTGAATTGGGGATGGAGAAGAGATGAAAGGGTATTGTCACATTTCTTGGGAAACAACAATCCAAGGGTCAAACATTTTATTCTATGAGCATATTTTTAATCATAACAAATACAGAAATAGGAATACCCATTAATATTTAACCTGTTTTTTGACATAGTGAGCAATCTCACTCTAATTGCTATATTTTGTGTGTATTATACATTTAAAGGAATTGGCAGTATAAAACATTTACAATATTATATGTTTTGAAAAACAGTTACAAAACAGCTCTTGCATCAATAAAGTACCTTATAGTACTATTGAAATCAGCAACAAAATGTTTGGTCTACATATTAAGCAAGCTACAGAATTGCTAACATAGTGGTAATTCAGAGGTAGTGATAATTACAGACTTATAAAAATAATTCAAAATATAGTTATAGTGATAATTTTAGCATTTTAAAAGGCATACCTTGCATGTGAAATTAGAGGATTGTAGTAAGACATCTGATATAAAATGTAGCTTAACATACATAAATAAAGTTGTTTATAAAGAGGTATGATGTAAGTATATTTGTGTAGCATATTCTCATAATAAAAGGGAACTTAAAACCATTTTAAGCATCACAGGGGAGGTAGATCACAGTATAACCTGAGTAACTATGGTATTCAATTTTTAGGTTAAATATTCATCCTGTTTACTGTTAATCTCAGTAGATCTTTAAACCAGAAGGGATCTATTTCAGTTTGAATCTACTAAAAGAATGCTGAAGTATGTCTGTGCATGCTGGGGTAAAACCTTTTCACATTTAATCTGATCACTGAAGTGTTCAGAAAGCACTGGAGAGGTTGAAACAATAGGGAAGTTTGCATACTTGTTATGTGTAATGCAAGACACTGAAGCCCCACGGTTCAAAGCAACTAGAAAGGGGAGTCAGAGAGTAGTGTTAGAGAGTGAAGGTCACAGAAAGGTTACTGAATAGGAGAGAGAACCACTGATAAGTATTAAATAATCTGACACAGGTTCCCAGTCAGATTAAGGAGAAAACAGTAATGGAACATTAAATTATATTTTTTTCACTTCTATTTATCTTTACATTTCAGTGACTCCTATAACAATTCCTATAGTGACTTCTGGTGGAAAGCAAAGGAACAACTGCTGTGAAATTTCTGTTACACTAATCACAGCCTGGCTAGGACACTGAAGGCTGAGCAACCAGAGACAATTAGAGGTTTGGCTAACACAACATTAGACATGTGGCCTTTAGGCCCCTATTCCAATTTATCCCATCTTCATTTTTTTTTTTATCAGCCTGATACTTACATTGGCCACCTCTTGAAAAATTTTCTATAGGAATCCACAAAAAAGTCTTCTAGATTCCAGAAATAATCATTAATTTTTAAGAAAAGTTAACTGGTGACAGTTTAAGTGTACCTCAACAGACCTCATCTAAGTGCTTTCAGTGGCATGTCTAAAATGTTATAATACTGTCATTACAAAGCTGAACTTTATCATATCTCTGTGCCCTAATCTTTTTGATATAATAGCTAAAACCTATTAATAATATCAAAACATCTCAAAAGGTTAAGCAGAAAACAGCAAGATGAAAGGAGTTGTCAAGAAGCTAAGGCAATCATCTTAATACTCAAGGCATTTGCCAGGGTTGTTTAACTAATATGTAATGTTCACTTTTAATTTCAATATAGTGCCATTTGGGCAAAAAATGTTGTATTTTTAATTAATTATCATGTCAGTAGCTATTAAGATTAAAACATAGACTACATCAATAATAAATATTTTAATCCAAAGAAAGGATTACAAGAAGGGCAATAAAAATAAATTTTAAGAGCTGGAAAATTGTGACTTTTTTTGTGTTTTCATTATATTGACAAAACCATGATCTTACCTGACACTGACATTCACCTCATATAATAGCAGCCATGTATAATGATGTAAGTACTTGTCAATTTTACGACAGTAGAACACAATTCTGTCACACTGAGGTTAAGTTATAAGGAAATCTCTTTCTCTTTATCAGATGTAAAAAAAATATGCATCAAGAAACTGAATAATTTTTTTTATTGATCTCCATTATATCATGGGAGATTGAAACCCTTCCAAATAAGTTTTGAAAATCTTAGTGTTAATAATTTTTATATTTACTCATTGATGGAGGATAGACTCCTACTGTGTCTTAATATACATAGTAAGCATAGCAACCCTATATTTAAGGGCTGGGTGAAACAAAAAAATACTGTGACATACCTGGAAACTGGGCCATAAAATGATCTACATAATATTTCAGCATGGAATTTCATTCCACTACCTCATGAACGTCAGAAATGCAAATTATACCTTTACCTTATTGTGATACTATTGGAAGTGATCAGAGAATAGACACTGCATATCCTCTCTAGGAACCAATATTACAATATAATTAAATAATGCTACTACTTCCACTGTACCTCCAAACTCTTCAGTATTGCTGTATGCTTCCTATGCAAAAATTTTTATTAAAAAGTAACATTGATATAATTTACAGAGGTATCTTATAAAACTCTTTACTGTAACAAATCCTTGATTTTTCTGTTGCTCCCCAAACATGTAATTAAAATTCAACACATCCCATCCATTTTTAATCACAAAAATTAGGACAATTCATAGCAACATTCAAATTATGTAGTGTCAGAGAAGGGCAATGAAAATGACGAGAGGCGTGGAAAAATCTTTCATATGAAGAGGGCTCAAAAAGATTAGTGACCTGTTATTCAGAAGTATAGACTATCAACAATATGTATATAATACACCAGCTGTTTGGGTGCTCACCACTGTTGAAAAAAATTAGACTACACTGGATTAATAAAGAGAGGAAACAAAAAAAGGTGACATAATAGAAGCCTGTAAAATAATGATTAATACAGAAACGTAAAGTGTACCTTTGTACCCTTTCAAAAGGGATCTTCCATTAAAATAAAAGCAACAAATTTAAAATTGAAAAATGGAAATACTCAAAGAATAAATAAACATTGGGATTCACTGCTGACGAATATTATTGTGGCAAAAAAATTAGCAGGATTGAAAAGAAAGAGAAGTATAGGTGAACAAAGGGTGGAAGGCCACGGTAATGCTAAACTACCCTCGGGTCTTCCCTGTTCTAGAAGAGATCCAAATTAACCCCCAGTTAGACCAGCTATGGTGATCGGTATGGAATCATGTCACTTAATGAACTTCTGGAAGATATTACAAGATGAGGATATACATTCATCTATGAGATGAATAGAAAGATAGGTAGACAGAGCTTACGTAAGTTCCATCTGTTTCTTTTCTAGTCTCAGGATTCTCCTATGTTTGGGGAATCATCAACTGCTGCATTTGGGCAGATTTAAAATCACTTTGCACAGTTCTGTCTTTAGCATGGCTGAAGATTTGGCCCAACAGGATCATCATCCAAAGTTACTGGATGTTAATTCTACTGTATTAGTTAATACTACACTAACGAGGCCATATAAGACAGTTACATTAGGAAGCATAAAAATTCATTCTTCAGGATATAAAACAGACATCACTGGAACAAGAAACAAATTTCTCTCATATCCCTGTTACCTGTAGTTATAAATCAGCAGAGATTTGCTCCTTCCTTTGAAGCAGCTGTAACTGGGCAGCAATGGAGACAGGATACAAGACTAAACAAACCATGCTTTTTATTCATATGGCAATCCCTATCTTACTGTGATGCTGAAAATGTTGAAAGATGTTCCTTTAAGGTTTGAGTCTGCTTCCATTGACTTCAACAGAACCATCTCTCCATTTTATAATTTTCAAATCATTTGATCATTTTACAGAGTTTGATCATTTTACAGGTTGCATTTAGTGGATTGTATATAACATCACAAGAGCCATTTATTTTCATTTTTATATAAATGAATAAAGGTTGAAACAGCAGCTGTTATAGATTATGTTTAATCCAATCAATGATCCTGGAAGATATAACTACCAACATGGTAAAACATATTGAAAGATACAAACAACTATGAATGCTGATTCAAGTCAGTGTCACCTTTAGCCTGATGTGCACGAAATTTTCTTCATACAACCTAAGAATTTTTTTCAAGAAACAAATTAACGTAACCCTCCAACTAAGAACAACCTAATTCATGTTGTGAGAATGGTTGTACATACAAGAGACAGACTATTCAAATGGATCAAATAATTAACAGGTTATTGCTACTGTTTTTAGGTAGTTATTTTTTCTCTCTTTTTTTTTTAAAATGAAACGTTACCCTTTTCCTTCTCAATCAGTGCTAAATTTATGGGAGTACTACTCCCACATGGAAGCAATACTTAATATGTTTATATCCAACTAGATAGAATGCTACATAGGTTCTGCTAGGAAGACACTGGCTCATTATGGTATTGTAGGCACAGCTGCCACTGGAGGAAATTGTGGCACTATAATATCAATTGAGCAATGACAGCCATGAGTGTTACAGGAATCCAGAACCATGTCTCATCATACATGGCCACAAACCTCTAGCAGATCTCAGAGATTCCATGTGAAGCTAGAGAGTCAAACTGCTGATAGTTTAATGATGCAGAAAATTCTTCTGTCATCAAAATGATTGGGAAAACTCCTCTGGGAATCCTTATGAAGGTTTTTTTTTTTTAAAAAGGGTCCCTCCCATTATTTATTCCCATGCTTGTGATCTAGCTCCATAAATATAACACAGAATGCTCCAAGTGTTTCAGCACTATTCCTACATAACATGTGCAGTTACTATTTTTTAAAAATACATATCTCAAAGCAAGCAAAAGCAGTTATAACTTTTGTATATTGACTGATTGTCCCCTAATTAGATCCCACATGGCTTGCAATGCTGGTTTTATTTTTAATGCACATTTACATAATTGTAATAAAAAAAACCCTGTGAAATTAGAACAGAAACAGAAACACTGAAATTTTCTTTTCATTCACAGGTTGGGTATAAGATGAGGCAGAAGCTTGCCACCATTACCCTTCCAATGACCTCTGTCTGGAAGCATTGCTCTGTGGCTGTGAGATAAAGGGGCCACTTAGTCAGCCCTCCCCCACATATGCAGAGAACACTGATAATAAATAAGATGACTCAGGATGAAAACAACACTGCATAATCCAGGAATGTCAAAGAATGTGTCCCTGAATTTTAAAATCTTGTGCTTCATCTACTATACATATGCATGTCATTGGTCTGAATGTATCCTTAGAAATAGAATATAAATGTATGTTTTCTATTTGAAAAAAATAACTTTGTAGAATTGTTATGTAATACAGTTGTAAAAATTGCTGAAAATACTCCCCAATTTAAATTCCAAACTCATGTGTGTATGTTATCTAAATCATCCTCATTAGTTAATTTTTTGCCACAGGGTGTCAGACATGTAAAAGGCTGAGCCAGTGGGAAAACAAGAGGAAAAAAGTCCCCAGCCTTTGACTTTATCTGACAGGTTGAAAGTAACAAGATAATTTTGTTGGATTTATTCTTTGTGGAACATATTATACAAACATACTAATTTTGAGAGCACTTAACCCTAGTTTAAAGAGCAGGAGGGAGAAGAGACTGAATATTAATGAGATGGACCCAATGTGTTTAATGAAAAGTTGCCTTTTCTGAATGTGACATTGGATGTTAAATCCAGGCTAAAAGATATTTGAATGGATGGTTTATTTGCCTGGGGGCTACACTCTATTTGGGCACACGACAAATTTTCATTATAAACTTCAAAATGCAAGTTACAGTTGGAATTTTTACTTGTTAAAATAAGTATTGCAAAAACGAAATGTATGGAATAAAACAGGGGGAAAATGATGTGGGCTACTCCTAGAATTTTCTCAAATGACCCAGATCTTTAGAACGAAGTTTTCCTTTGCCTAGAAACTAAGTGGCTTTTCTTTTCCTTATTCAGCTGCTAGTTCTGGGAAAAGCCCAAAGAGAAACATTTAGATTGGAGGGGTCTTTGAGAAGATGTGACAGTTGACTGATGAGCATCCATAAAATGACAAAGAATAGTTGTGTGAAGCCTGTGCATCACATCGCCTCTCCCTGGGAAACTAATTGCTCTGAATTGTTAATAGTAACATTATTTTTCTGGCAATCATTTCTTTTGAATACCCAAAATGAGCATGAAACAGCTCCTTTGACCGGACATAAAAGTTAAATGTCCCAATGTTGATCAAATTAACTTCAGCTATGTGACAATGGACTATATTTGTGAGAAAATAATGAAGGGCACAAAGAGGTGCTTTATGCCAAGATTTCACAGTTGTAATGTAAAAATGTTTCTGTTGAACTAGGCCAGGCAACATTTCAAAAGGAAAACAGAAGAGCACTGTCACTTTCCTTTTTTTTTTTAAAAAAAAAAAAAGCTCATTTCATGGATCTGAATGGTCTGGATAATTTCAGGAAGTTTCAAAGGTTGGCACATCAAGAACAGCAGTGTCAAGCTGCTATCTCACATCCTGATTCTTATTTGACTCTCATATAGTACTCATAAAGAACACCCACCCTCTTGTAATCCTTATGCTATAGGATTTGACTCAAAAGTAGTCTAACTTCATGCAGACAAAAAAATCAATTAATACATAAAATATTTGTGTTGGCATGAACTACAGCATGTGAATGAAGTCTGTGATCTACATTGTTAACTGCATGTCCCTCTCCCTATTTCACATATGAACTTACTTTCCTAAAATTTAGAAGTTATGAAGACGTAATTGTTGTGAAGATGGGGGTGTGATTAGGCAAGTACATTATCCAATCTGGGAAGGGAAGCAGCTTTCCAATGTTTACTTCTGAAGCATATGTAGTAAATTCAGTTTCTGTTATATCAGTTTAAAACCAGAGTAACAGCATTGACCTTCAAGAATTTAGACTGTTGAGAAAAGAATTTGTCTATATATAGTCTACAACAAAGAGTCCACGATAATTCTGCCTTCCTCACAGTCACTGAATTATAAAGGCAGTATGACACATTAAACACGTACTCCAGCTGCCCTTTGCACATTCTCTTCACCCTATTATTCTTATGCTGTTTACTAGTCTAATATTATATATTTGCATGAAAAACCTTACTCTGAATTACTACATAATCACTCAAACATTTCTAGATACCTCTAACATCAACTTTCATTTTTTAAAAGTTTATAATTTAAAGATATTTGACACGCTTCATGCGTATGCACTAAAGCTTTGGTATAAGTAATATTTGTGGTAAATAAGAACTTTGGAAACACTGAAGTAATTTACTTAATGTTTACGTGTATCTATTACATTTAATTCATGCATAAGAGAATCTTCTGGCTATGCGAACCCCACATTAATGAGGCTGTTGATAATTAATGTTTATAAAGATATTCAGAGTACACAGATCCACACAGGACAGAACTGTGCTTCATTTACTCCCACAGTCACTTACATCAACTGTGAGAAGGTGTTTCTGTTTCATTCACTGAAGGTTTAGCTCATTAAACCGTTTCCCTTCTCAGTATTGTTCACTGAGTCTGGACTGCATTGCTGTTAAATGCTTTTTAGAAGTTTAAAGGCTTTAGAGGAAAAGACTATCAGCCTCTGTTTTTAACAGCACTAAATCTGCATTATTAGTTCATGCAGATGAGGGGATTTAAAGGCCTGTCTTGAAAACTGTCTCTTCTATGTTTATCTGACACTGCATAGCTCCTGTAGCTCAGCTGGAAATGTAGATCTATGAAGCTTTAAAGAGAGATTAAAACCAAGAAAAGAAGTACTTTCCCCCCTATAGATGTTCTCACTTTCCCTTTTCCTACTGTCTGAAGGAGTGATGGCAGACAATGGTCAAAGATGGTTCCCAAAACCTTCTGAATGGGGACACTGTTGGTGGTAGCATTCATTCAAAGTGAGCTTCAGTGTATTGTCCTCCCCAATCAGCAGATCAGAATAGAGTTTGCTGGTGGCTGCCAAAAGGTTAGCAGTGCCCATGAAAAGGGTTTCCCATTATTCACTGCTCTTACAGAACTCCTCTATTGTGCTAGTCAGCCCATCATTTCACTATGGAGGTCCGGATCTGCGGCTCGCTGCTCTCTCAAAATGAGCAATTCATGTGAATGCAAACCCACAGTAGTAGTGCAACCTAAAATGGAAGGTTTTCTTTTCTAAAGACAGGGGAGTTAGGGCAGTTTTTGGCAATGTCACATTTTAATGATATACCATCATGACATCTTTGACCCACAGTTAACACTAATACTACAGTCTGATTTCCTTACCCTTGCCAGGGCATCGTGGGAGGTCCTAAGCCAAAATTAGCTAAATGAAGCACATAGAGTCCTGTAGCAACAAGCAATAAATAATACAGCTAGGTCTGTTTTTGTTTCTTAATGCAGAACAAAAGAGAAGATCGACAGAAATAATTAAACAAAACAAAACAAAACAAAGGAAAAAATATCTTACCTTTTGGGCTACTGTAACAATATAGTTAATATTTTTTGGCTAAAAGCACTCCCAGTCAAGCAGATCTAGAACTCACTGAAGTTCAGCTCATTAATTCAAAGTACCTCTTATAAATTTACACAATCAACTAAAGTTACATTACATAAAAAATGCTCATTATTTAAAAAAAACAACATTTAACTGCTTTACTCTGATAGAAATGGAATCAGAAAGAAGGAGTTAAATTTCTCTTCTCCAGCCCTCCTAAAAGTGAGACTGACACACTAAATGTTAAAGCATTTCCTATCTACCCCCTACTTGTGTATAGTGGAAAAGTAGGTTGTGCTCCCTTGTTCTTATCTCTCACTGTAAGTGGTCTGAGTGCCACTACATGGGACAGTGAACCACACTAGGTGTGTGGGTTACACACACACACGTACACACACACGTGTAAATATTTTGTAAAATATATTGGTCAGTTTTTAGCTAAATGAAAATTATCCTGAAGACACAAGCAAGACTTTGGTTACTATATTTTCTAAATAAGAAAATATCTATAATCCAATTCTGTATTTTAAACACCTTTCAATGAAAATCTAAAAGTAGGGAAAAAAGCACAATACTGCCTACATAAAAAAGATATTTTATTCTGCATATTTAAATTTGCTTCCATTTCCTATTCACTTTCTATAGGAAACAAACTATTATTCTTTTGTAAGAAGTCCCTACAGAGGATAGTGATAGAAATGTAGCCGTGTTAGTCTATGATAGTGTATGCAGCATCTCAATGCAATGGGGAACTTTATGTGTAAATGATGGAGTGAGAAACCGGTTCATTGACTATGAGTCACCCTTAATCTCAGACCAGCCTCTGAGCACAGACCAATCTTTGTTGGGGTGGAGCAGTGATTCCCAACCTTTTTCCCCAAGGAGGAACCCCTAAAATATTTTTTCATATCCCAAGGGACCCCTACCTATGAAAACGTTTGCTTGGCCAGAAAAAGTTGACAGCGGGGAGTGCAATTCAATTACTGCTAAATTATTGTCAAGCTAAATTATTGCCATAGCTGTGTTAGTTAGTTTTCCCCCCGCAAACAATGCACAATGGAATGGGGCAATTTTCGTCTCCAGTCCATGTAAAACCCATGGCCAAGTAACTGTCATTGTAAAGGTGAATTTTTTTAATATCAGTCACTTCTCTTCCTGTTTCACTCGTACTTGGCTCTGATAATTTTGATTCATTTTCACTGTCCTCTCCTTCACAGATGCGCCTTCTTTTCATATACTTACACTTTTTTTTTTTTCGACGACCGCATGAAAATACTGTTACGTAGGTGAGATTTTAGATACACGAAAACAACCACAGTGTCGGTAAAAATGTTAATTACAAAACTGCGCAAAGACTACAAATCTACAAAATAGCAAATGACCATAACGTGCACTAGAAAAGGCTAGAAACGTGGAGAATTCTGGGTAGATATGAACTGACCAAAACAAAGAGGCAGTTGGTAGCACACGAAGATTACTCCAGTATTGCCAATTGCCAGACAAAAATTCCCACGGTATTTTGAGGGATATTTGGAATTGTTAGCGGTATTTCAAAAATTTAATGTATTTATTCCATGATTTCTCGTGGAACCCCTGATGATGGTCTGTGGAACCCCAGGGTTCCGCAGAACCCTGGTTGGGAAACGCTGGGGTGGAGAAATGGGGATTATTTAACATCATCTCATATTCATATCCACTTATTCCATCCAACTCCCCTGCTCATTCACCTCTCCCCGGCCCCGCACCTACAAAGGTTCCTTAAGAGGCTAGTAGGGATGTAAAACAAATCATTTTAAAATGTAACCCATGTAACTGTTAAAAATCATAGCCGTTACAAGCACTGTGGGCTCTTATAGATAAGCTTTATACTGCAGAGCCTGCATTACAGCAAACTCCCCAGGAGTGGGGCTGATAGCTGGGAATCAGTACATGCCAGGAGAGGCTTATAAGCCGGCTTCTGGAGTACACTGGCTCCTGGCTGCTGGCCCCTCTTCCAGGGAGCTGGCTTCACTGCAGGCTCTACAGTATAACTTTTTGCTGCAGATCCCACAGTGTTGGGTGACAGCTGGCTCCCCGGGAACTGGTGTGTAACCGGAACGGAAACTGATAAACTGATGCTTATTGGATAACCGTTTAAGCAGTTACACTTTTACATCCCTAAAGGCTATCAGTCCAGTGCTTCTCAAAACAATGGCATGGGGAGGGATGCATAAGCCACACTCAGTACTTGCCACTTTGAACTTGGATATCCCATATAGTAACATTCTTAGGCTGATCTCCAGTATGTTAAGGATCAAATAAAGTTACCTCACACAACATTTTCTGAAGAGATGTGGCTTTGACAGTTCCTTCAAGTTCATTCTCTGTGGCATATATTCCACTTTGACAGGAGGAACCCCACAGCATGCCTATTGAAATGCCGGTAAGTTGTCATAGCTAGGACCCTACCAAAATCACAGTCTATGTTAGCCAATTTCATGGTCACAGAATTTGAAAATCATAGCTTTCATTATTTCAGATGTGAATTTGGTAGTGCCTTATAGCTCTTCACTCTGCATGAATATCAACCAAAACACAGGAATCATCTGGCAGCTAAGAGTGTGGGGTGACTGAGGTGACTGATAGAAGCCTTTTATGGAGGAGTGAGGAGGGATGTGATATCCCAGGATTTGTGGGGAGGCAAACTGGGAAACAGAGAGGCTTAAAAGGAGAGGTAGGGATAGCAGCATGTCATCGTATTTACAGAGGCCTATTCTTCACTAGGAGAAAAGGTTTATTTTTAGCACATTTGCTAACGTTCCAATCCTACAGTCAAGGCAAACTGTAAGTTTTAACATAAGTTAACTGGTTGAGGAGTCTATGGCTTACCTCAACTAATGTGCATTAACGCTACTACTTACCTTGTCTGCTTTAGGATTTTGAACATGCTAATTAACATATGTTAGAATGCACTTTTCTTTCCTCCCCAGAGAGAAAAAGAAGGCCACACTGATGCCAGACAACTGTTTATGTGAGGGTGAGGGGAAAAATCTGGGGAGAGCATATGTCAGAGCATGGGTGATTGGTGAAGGCAGGGATGGGGGAAGCAAGCCCCCAGTCCCATCCCCACTGCTGAGGCTCCACCCCCTATGGAAGCCAACCTGCCTCCCTGGCCCACAGGGAAGGTGGGGTGGCATGCAGCTCCAGCCTCCCGGGCCCCCAGGGAGGGCAGGTGGCACGTGTCCCCAGCCTCCCCGGCTCCAGAACACAGGGAGGGCGAGAGCTGGGGGCAGCAACACTTTGTTCCCAGACTGCCTACAGCAGACATTCTGGGGGTGGCATGTAGGCAGGGCCAGGCTGATGTTTTGGGAAGGCAGTGCCTTCCCCCGCACCATACCGGCCGCCCATGTGTCAGAGTGTGGAAGGATGCGTCTTGTAAGGAATAAGGGAGGGAAGGTTGGGTTTAGGGTGATGGGTATATCACAGAAAGCACGCATGTGTGGTTGAAGAGGAGAAATTTTCAATGTGAAGAAAAAAAAAGGAAAAATGGCATGAAAAGAACCATGTCGTGAAGAATCCATTCACTCCTGATGTCAAATTATTCCTAACTTATCTGCAATTGCTTAAAGAGATTCCTAAAATAAGTTAAGTTACATTTGACAGAATCACCATTATTTCATAGATAACACAGCAGATGAAACTTCTTTAAAGAGAAACTTTTAGGCTCTATTTCTCTAGGAAACATGAAGTCAATCAATACTTCATAAAAGAAACATTCAAATCTTACAGAAGAATCATTAGGTGTGACAGTTCAGGCTTCTCCTCTATAAACATTCTTCCTTTCAGCCTAAACATTTGCAGATACATCTATGTCCTCATATAAATAATCTTTTCTTGATAGCTGCCTCTATCATGGATCCATAACCAGTAAAGAAGATTATCAATAGTTTCTTTAGCATATTCTGACAGTGCACTGCCTAGTGAACTGAGTTTACTTTGTTAGAACTTTAATAGACCATGGTGCTATCAATAGCCGCAGCAGCTTTGTAGAAATAATGCATTCTCTTTTACAAACAGATTAGGTGTTAGTGTACACAAGTGCTTGTGTTGAGAGTAACATATCTTGAATTAAAACACATTTGAACAGCAGCCTCTGTGTAGACTAGGGATGAAAAAGGTGTACTTTTTAAGATGTGCTAACACATTTTAAAAAATATACTTTTTTCCTGAGGCTACACAGAGGCTGCTGTTCAAATGTGTTTTAACATTTAACATTTTTTTCAATTTATTTTATTTTAATTTAATTTATTTTAAAATAATCAACACCACAAATTAACCTCTGATCTGATCCATGTGAAAACATTCTCAATTCTTATAAAAGTGTATTTTAATCTCTATAAGTACAATTTTTCAAGTGCAGGAAAATGCTACAAAAAGTATACTGTGGGACACTATTTTGGACCATATCTCACTATATCTAGAAAATAATTTTTATCATAGCCTTTATAAACTACTATGGGGAAGAGGAGGATGAGGGAGACTAATAGAGTCTAATACATACCTATCAAGTACATAACCAAGAGCCTTATGTCGTATTCCTGAGTAAACCGATGGGCTTGTTTCCCAAGCAATTAAGTTGGAAGCATCATGGAAAAGATGAATGTTTACCAAGTCAAAGGCACTATGACAAAGGAAAAAAATTGAATTAGGATAAAAGAAAAAAAACTATGAGTAGCAAACAGCTCAACATTCAACACCATAGCACAACATTGTATATTCACTTCTACAGCAACTTATATTTACTCATCCCGACCATGCAAAGTTATACTATCACAATAGATATTTCCACAGAGTAGCACCAATCTGACCACAGTTAAGGTTTCTGTTTCAAGTTTATGTATTACACACAATTAGAAACATTGAATTTAATCACAGCTCACAGAGAGAGGTACAAACTGGGCAAATTGTAACATGACATAGGGATAACTAGAGTTGGTTGGAAAAATTAAGGTGAAACAGTGTTTTGGAGATTCAGCTAAATTGAAACATTTTTTGAAAATGGTCTGATTTCACTGATGATCTGATGGAACCTACCTGACTTCCTGCCAGCTCATTTGCCTGCCTACCCAGGGGGCTAGTAGGGACCCCAGGGTTTCCAGGGTCTGTGGCTCTTAGGCAGCTTCCAGGCAGAGAAGACAGCCCTAAAGTTGGTGTTCCATTCCCTTTCAAAGGAATTTTTGGTTTTGTACCTCATTGAAATGAAAACAAATCTTGAAATATTAAAATCCTCTGCAAATTAGAATTACCTTTCTCTCACAAGCTTTATGCATAACAACGAAATGATTGTGCTTATGTAACCCTGTCGGCTCTTCCTCCTTTCCCTCTCCCTATTATTGCAGCTTATCTGCCCTAAGAATGGAAGCTCTCTGGGACAGGGAAAGCCATCAGGTGCGGAGGAGCACCTGGATCGGACAGAGAAATCTCTTAGAGGAGATTCTCTATGTTCTAGTAAAGAGGAGAGGATGGAAGATGATCAAGTATGAGTCAGATCAGATGAGAAGCAATCAAATGAAAAAAGAGTAAACATCAGGAAATGGCAAACAGATAAAAAGTGACAAATTTTTGAAGTGCTTATACAAAACCCTAGAAGTCTAAATAATAAGAGGGGTGAACTGGAGTGACTGGTATCAAAGGAAGATATTGATATAACAGGCATCACAGAAACTTGGTGATCTGGCAATTACAGACCGGTAAGTCTAACATCAATATCAGGCAAACTAATTGAAACTATAGTAAAGAATAAAATTGTCAGACTCATAGATGAACACAATTTGTTGGGAAAATGTCAACATGGTTTCTGTAAAGGGAAATCATGCCTTACTAATCTACAGTGGATATAGCGTACTTAGATTTTCAGAAAGCCTTTGATAAGGTCCCTCACCAAAGGTTCTTAAGTGAAGTAAGTTGTCATGGGATAAGAGGGAAGGTCCTTTCAAGGACTGATAACTGGTTAAAAGATAGGAAACAAAGGGTAGGAATAAATGGTAAATTTTCAGAATGGAGAGAGGTCTATAAAATCATGATTTGGTGTGGAAAAAGTGAATAAGGAAAAGTTATTTATTTGTTCCCATAACATAAGAACTAAGGGTCACCAAATGAAATTAATAGGTAGAAGGTTTAAAACACACAAAAGGAAGTTTTTCTTCACACAGCACACAGTCAGTCTGTGAAACTCCTTGCCAGAGGATACTGTGAAGGCCAGGACATTAACAGGGTTCAACAAAGAACTAGATAAATACATGAAGATTAGGTCCCTCAATGGCTATTAGCCAGGATGGGTAGGAATGGTGTCCATAGCCTCTGTCAGAAGCTGGGAATGGGTGACAGGAGAGGGATTGCTTGAATATTCCCTGTTCTGTTCATTCCCTCTGGAGTATCTGGCATTGACCACTGTCAGAAGATAGGATACTGAGCTAGATGGACTTTTAATCTGACCCAGTATGGCCGTTCTTATGTTCCAGCCTTTTTCCTGGCTCAATCCAGCTCTGCTCTGGTCACACACAGACTGTAGCAGGAAGATCATTGCTTCCCATTCAAAAATTCACTCTGTTTTCTTTGGTTTCCTGCTAACACTTCCTGCTTCCTTAGCATTCCTGGAGACTCTTTAGGACCCACTATCTGTGAGTTTAACCCTTTCAGGCAATTCAGTTAACTGAATGGCTGGGATGTACAAAAAAGGGCAGTAACCACCCCATTCATCACAGAAGTAATGTGTTAAAAACAGAAGTGTAGCCAGGATGGTGCAAGCAGGGGACTAGCTGGTCCAAATATATATGAGAGGCCTCAAATGGATCATATTTGGGGTTGCTAGCTCTTCTTACTGCTCATGGTGCTTCAGCTACACTTCTATTTTGATTGCACTAGCTAATCAGAGCTAGCAATGCATATGTCGAATTGAGCTGGAAATTAATCTTTCTAACTCCAGTGTAGACAAATCCTTAGTCTCTCTACTCAGAGAAAAGCTGCTGAAGGAACGTTTGCTGAAGCCAAGAAGCAGAAATGGGAGCCATGACATTCCAAGTTTTATAGAAGGGAAGCCATTCCTTAGCATTTCAAGTGGGGAGAGTCTTTCTCCTTCTCAGTCAGGGGCCACGTCAGTGAGGGTGTAGGTTTTTTTGTTTTTGTTTTTTTACTTCTTGCTTGTGTGCGGCCCCTGACCCAAAAAAGGTTCCTCACCCCTGCCTTAAAGAAATTACACAAAGGCTTGTGGAGCTTCTTCATTTTTACCCTTTTCTATGGAGAGGCCCTCTAAAGCGCAGGCAGAAAATAGCTCTATGAAAATTATGCACAATGTAAAGTTTAATAAAATCATTCAGCCACATAGCCCAATCCCTTCAGCAATTATTCACTTTTAGTTCCTATCTTGGAGTAAGTATTTACTCTATACCGATCCTTGAACAATGTTTGCTCTAAACAAAGCATCAAAGTTCCCCAAAATAGGAAGCCCAAGAAGGCAGCAGTGCAGACCCTGGGGTCCATCATGAGGCAAGAAGAAAAACTTGGTTAGTTACTAATGATTGGTGTTCTATAAACATATATTCCATAAAAGAGCCCCATCCTTGGAGTCACATGCTGTGTCACATGGATTCAAGAACATTAAAAAGCATTAAACTCATCAGACAGTTGCCTGCCTAACTTATGGTCAGCAGAGTTTATCTAAAGAGGAAGTTGCCCTTCCCTTGTTTCTCACCAAGTGCTCAGCCACTTAATGTGTATATGCTAAATACAGCCACCAAGAACAACATTGATCACTTAGGGTACGTCTAGACTACATGGCTCCGTCAACGGAGCCATGTAGATTAGTTTACTCAACAATGGGAAATGAAGCTGCGATTTAAATAATCGCCGCTCCATTTAAATCAAAATGGCCACCGTGCTGTACCGATCAGCTGTTTGTCGGCACAGCGCGGCAGTCTAGACGGGGATCTGCTGACCCCAGAACCCTTTGTCGGCAGATCCTGTAAGCCTCGTTTCAAGAGGCATAAAGGATCTGACAACAAAGGGTTCTGGGGTCGGCAGATCCCCGTCTAGACTGCCGCGCTGTGCCGACAAACAGCTGATTGGCACAGAGCGGTGGCCATTTTGATTTAAATGAAGCGGCCATTATTTAAATCGCCTCTTCATTTCCCTTTGTCGTCCTGCCTCATCTACATGGCTCCGTTGACGGAGCCATGTAGTCTAGACACACCCTTAGAAACATTGCAGTTGCAATTTTGTCATACGGTTTAAAATCAAACTCTCCTTTTAGAATCTGAAATGGCTACATATTGTAAATATCCAAAGAAGAGAAAGATACTTTTTGTTTTCTGTAACCATCTTTGAACAACATCATACATGAAAAACTATAGTAAAGAGTTAGAGAACACTGGAAATGTGGATGGACATCATCAGCCTTACTGCATCTTCCAGTTCTGTATCCATACAACAGCACACATGATTCTAAGAGTAAGGATCTGTGAAGGCAGTTTGGTGAATATAGTCAGTATTTTTTCAGTTTATTTCCATCATAAGATGGGAACCATGTTCAAGCTTTCTGGGGCTAAGACTCTCCTGTGTTTGTACAGTATCGTTGCACAAATTCCAATACCAATAGAGATAATTATTAATACAGATTGAACCTCCTAAATCTGGGACTCCCTGGTCTGGCAAAATCTGTGGTCCGGCAGGATCAAGGATGTTGCTGGACCAGAGTCCCCACGCCTGGGAGTACGAGCTGATTGGAAGTCCAGTGGCAGGGAACCCCACCATCAGGACTTTCCTGGAGAGCCCCAGCTGGGTGCTGCAGCAGCAGGGACAGCCATGGAGTCCCAACCCAATGTGGCATAGTGGGGAAGCCACGGAGCCCCATCCACGGGAAACCACAGCTGGGCGCAGCAGCAGTGGGGCAGCCATGGAACCCCCAGCCCAGTGGGGCAGCCGTACAGCCCCATCCCTGACAGAAGCAGGGCATCAGTGGCTGGGAAGTTCTGTCCCTGGAGAGCCCCAGCTGGCTCACAGAAGCAGGCCAGAGCCAAGCCCAAGCCCTGTAATACCAGAGCTGGAGCGAAGTCAGCTGGAAGGAGGGGCAATGTCCTAGAAGGCCGGTGGCAAGTGACCTCCCCGATCCAGCAAATTCCCTCATTCAGCACGGGTGAGGTCCCGAGGGTGCCGGACCAGGGAGGTCCAACCTGCGATATAATTTGCATATAAGCAAAATAAACAGCTTCAGTGATTTAAGAAACTTCCCATGTGACTTCAAAATCTATATGACCTACATAAACACTTTGTCTCTTCTGTGAACATTACTCATTAAGGATATGTTTCAGCAAGGCACTTTAGTACCTATTTAATTTTAAGTACACACATTTTGACTTCAAGGAGACTATTCATGTGTTTAAAATTAGGTAATATTGAGCAGGGTAGGGGAACCTCAGGATGCAGACCCTGGCTTGCCTGGATCCAGCCCCGGAGACTCATGCTCCTCCCCAAAATTGGGAAGCCTGTGCTGGCACTCCAGCCTCCTTTCCCCCCTGACTACCCTGTCATGAAGCTGGAGCACACAAAATCTACTAGGCTGGGCCCCCCAAAGCTCTGGAGAATGTGAAGAGTGTTTTTCTCACTTGGGGGCCACGTCAGCGAGGGTTTGTTTTTTTGCTCCTCACTTGTGTGTGGACCCCAACTGTTTTTTCTGTGGCTCAGCTGCTCCCCACCCCTGCTATAAAGGATCCTAAATCTAGATCAAAGGTGCTGCAAACACAGATTATCAGAGAGCTCCCCCTGCTCTCTCTCTTACCCAAAGAGTTAACAGTATTAATGCAACCAATTAAAAAACTGATAAACTATCTACTAAAGAAGCTTCAGGTGCAGATGACCATTAGAAACAATGTTAATAGCTGATGTGGCTTCTTGCTTCTTCTCAGAAAAGAGCTGTATATGTAATACTGTAATGATCTTGGACATCAATATTTGGTTGGAAAAAACCCCCACAAGTTCAAAACATAGATTGCTCACCAGGCTGGTACAGTTTAAGGCACACCAGCTCTCATAGCTGATACTTTGGAATTCTCATCTGTGAACTCATCCTGCAGTGGGGTGAACTAGAGGCAGCCCTTCAGTATGAGACTAGGCAAGACTCAAGCCACAGCCTCAGGCACAGCAGTCAAATGCTTAAGCACTCAGCCACCATGCCTCAACCGACTGGAAGGTACCATATTCATACTTTCTTGATGGCAGAATATATTACCGTTTACTCTGCTTTTTTTTTTTTTTTGAATTTAATGGACACCCTTGATATTTAGAACAAGGTTTTCCATTCTCATTACCCAAAACTATATCAGAAACAACCATTAAATTCTCCCTGAAATCTGCCATATCTAAGGCAGCATTTTACTAACAGCTTGAACAATCAGAAACATACATTTGGTGTTCTTGAGAAAGAAAAGCGTGGCTCTTTGAGCCAAATATTTATTCCTGGATAAATGAAGGTGAAATTTAACCATTTTTTCCCCAGTTTTTCTTCCCCATTTTGTCCCTTGCACTGCTTATAAATTTTAAAGACAAATAAAGAAGTGTGCCAATAAGCAAGCAAGCAAGAAAGCTAACAAGCAAGCAAGCAAGCTTAAATATGGCAATTATAGAAGCCCATGCTGAAACTTCTCTGCTTTAGGTCACAGAGATAGGTGACCCATTCTCAGCCAATAGCTATTCTGCACAATAATGCTGGGCTTTAAAAACTACTGACAAGTAAAAAATACTGCAAAACTAACGTAAGAGTGAATGTTAGTTCACATGACTTACTCTCTTATAAGCTTATAAAACACAAGTCAGTTGGGTTTGACAATCTCAAAAGAATGGCCATATTGGGTCAGACCAAAGATCCATCTAGCCCAGTATCCTGTCTTCCAACAGTGGTCAATGCCACATGTCCCAGAGGGAGTGAACAGAACAGGTAATAATCAAGTGATCCCTCTCCTGTCATCCATTTCCAGCCCTTGGCAAACAGAGGCGAGGGACACCATTCCTACCCATTGTGTCTACTAAGTATTGATGGACCTAACCTCCAGGAATTTATCTTGTTCTTTTTTGAACCCAGTTAAAGTCCAGATCATCACAACATCTGAACAAATCATCATGTCGTGATATAATACAAACAACTGATAGTCAAGTACTGTCAGAGTCCCACATTTTTCAAACAGATCACAAAATAGTTTGTCACATTATTGATGATCGGTCCAGATCATTTGTCTTCTCTGAACTTTCATACAGTTTGTCTTACTATATCGTACTTAGTTTCCCAACTGTTTAAATTATTTTCTAAGTAACATTATTTTAGGATAAGTTACTAATTCATCTCAGGGCTACACAACTACAAAGTCACGCTTTGCTAAGCACTCTTAAAAGGAAAGGATTGTAAAATATCTTAAATATTCACCATTTTAACGGAATATATTTATATTTAAAAACCTGTGCAGCAATAATAATTTATTAGAAACAGGAGACATCATGTATCATGACATTTATAAAAGTGAGTTTTACCACTTGTCACTTACAATTTACTGAGCATTATTATGCACATAATAAAGCTTAGCATGAACTGTCATCTTTTGTTTTGTAGAAAATAAGTTATATACATAACGTTTCTCACAGAAAATATACATGAAATAAAGATAACCATAAATAACTTAATAGGATACAACATACCAATCAGTAATACACCATCTTGTTCGAATGAAGCCTTTTCTGGACCATTTACACTGAAAAATAAATAAGCAATTTTAATCAGTCAACTTATATGAAGGATTGGTGGGAGTGTCTGAAGAGGTTAAATGTATTTACAAGAGAATATTTTTAAACTGTTTATTGAGGACAAAAAAAAACAAACAACCCATATGACGCTTAAGTAAAGTGCACTATGAACTACACAAACAGGATCAAAATAAAATATTATTCCCTATTAGAAGGACTTAAAATGCACTGCTTACTTCTTTGTTTCATTAGTTTAAGAATAAACCTGCAAAAAGTACTTAAAAAATGGATGACTCGGGTCATCTGAAAAAGTGGGCTGTGCCCATGAAAGCTCATGATACCATCTACATGTTTCGTTAGTCTATAAAGTGCTACCAGACATTTTATTGTTTTTTAAATTTATCCTGTACAGACTAACTCGGCTACCCCGAGAAGCATCTGATGAAGTGGGTCTTTGCCCACGAAAGCTTATATGCCAATACATCTGTTAGTCTATAAGGTGCCACAGGACTCCTTGTCGCTTTTTTAAAAAATGGAGTCACTTTTACATTAGTGAGTACTATCAGGGAAATGATTATTACATTTCTACTTTCAAAATAAACATATCCCTAAAAAAAACCATCAACCAATTCTTACCAATTGTTGCCTTGATTGGTTGTAAATTTAACTAACCGGTGATGTTGCACCATAGAATTTTACATTGAATTTAAATGAATGGGCCGGTTTAAAAAGCTGTATGTTTTCCACAGATTCTGCATACCTAATAATTTGATAAAAATTAAAGTGAATTTAAATGAAAAGTATAAGAATAAATTCATAAAAACAGCAACATCCTTGGTGAAATACAAATCAGCTACTGCCAAGGTATAATACTGCCGGCATAGCAAAATAATTCTTTCAGCTGTGGTCCTAAATTGCTATGCCAAAAAAAATTAAATTAATTAAATTTAAAAAGCCATTATTTTGAATCCCATTTATATACTGATACAGTATATACTGTGATGCTGGACTCTTCATTGCCCCAGATGTACTTAAATGATGATGCCTATGATTTTGTGACTGCAACTACTTATAACAAATTAACTATTAACCACAGTACAGAATCCTTCAGAATTGAAGTAATCACCCTCTGGCCTCTCAAGAGGCAGTACATACTACTTTTGACATATATCCTGCAAGATGCTTTCTTTTCTCCTTACTAAGGATATAACACTAGATGAAATTATCCATCCACCCTCAAAACTCTACCCGTGGATGCTAAAGAATTCCAAAGCACGAAAAAGCACCAAGAGAACCTGCTTCTCTACACAAATAAAAACCCTCCAATCCCATAGCTTTCACCCACAAGCACACAGTGGAACCCATATACAGCATATCATCAAATAACTGCAACCAATAACTGAAGGATACTCATCCTGAAATCTTTCCTGAACGTCATCTTCATCAGAAGCAAGCTCCCTACATACCAGGAACCGCCAAATCAAAGTGGCACCAAGTCCTTTTAGAACAACACATGCAAAAACTGCAGACATATCTCCACCCTTTTCAAGATCTATGGGTTCTATCTACCTAATCACAACGTATGGTGTATTTCATCCTGTACACTACATGCCCTAGTAACTCTGTGGGAGATACCAGATAATCTCTACTTTCTCAAATCAACTCATACAGGAAAATGATAAAAGACTGCATTCCCTGTTGGCAAATACTTTTAAAAAAGCAATCACTTTTTTTGACCTATCAGTCTTTTATTCTCCAAGGAAACCAACACAACATTTTCAAAAGATGATCTCGCGAGCGTACATTCACAACTTTGCTAGACACTAAGAATCACAGTCTTAATAAAGACACTGGATTTATGACATACTACAAAAACTGTAATCACTAACCTTCCCTTTTTGCCCCATGACGACTACAGGGTGTTAATGATCTACTTTCCCTTGAATGGTCTCACAGAATATAGGCTAACTACTTACGCTAAACTATTTATGGGAACTTGTATTTAGCTGTGACCATCTGAGTACCTTCCCCAGACCTGAAGAAGAGCTCTGGGCAACTCAAAAGCTTGTCTCTCTCATCAACAGCAGATGGTCCAGTAAAAGATGTTACCTCACCCACCTTGTCTCCCTAATATCCAGGACAAATATGTCTACAACAGTGCATACATAAAGTCAAAGCAGACTATTTGCTCATTATCTGTCAGATGAGCACCACTTCTTACTTTCTTCTCTTTGACAGTATGTCTGCCCTCCTGGCAATCAGATCATTTAAAAATATTACCTCCCTAATTCTTGTGGCAATAAACCAACAGTAACCAACAAGAAGAATGAAAATATTACACAGTCCCTTTACTAAGGTCCCCTCAACTCCAACAAAATCCTCCTTATACTCAAAACTGTTTACAGAGGTACATTTAAAATATTTACTGTATTGACTGAATAATAACTTGAACTTGGTAGCTAGAAGGTGAAAACTACTTCTTTATACAGGTCGTACCTCTCTAGTCTGGCATTCTCTGGTCTGGCAACATCTGTGATCTGGCATGATTTTAGTTAGCCAGATGTCCACTTAGCATGGGTGTTGCCAAGTTTCCTCTGGGCTCATAAAATTTGTTCACAGCCACCAGTCCTGGCTCTCAGTGCTCTGTGCTGTTACTTAGCTCTAATTTATTCCTAAAGAGCCTAGTAAGCAGTGAAAGTGTTGATAATGCTGCTAGACAATATTGACTTGCCATGGTTCGGCACTGGTTAGGTCCTGGGGGTGCCGGACTACAGAGGTTCAACTTATAGGAATCTTTTCTTTTAACACAAGTTCCCAGTACTTTGTTCAAAGTAAAAGACTATTTAAGCATTTGTTTTGGAAAAAACATAAATTTATATAATCTACATAATTGTAAGAGAAAAAAAGTGAATCCACTTTCTAGTCTACAGTCTTTGACAGTATTCTTTTAAATATCTATATACAGGATCTGAATTCAACAATCCCATCTGTTGAACAGATCTCAAATAAGCAGATTAACTAAAGAACAGTTTTGGCTGAAACATGCTAGGGAGAATTGATGGCATCCTCATACATTTCATATAGTTTCATCAGCTTCATATTGATTCAGCAATTGGAAAAACAAGGAAATGTTCAACTGAAAATAGTAACAACTTCAAGAACACTGCCTAACAATACAGTGTTTTATCCAAAGTCTCGATGTTTATATTTGCTAATATGGACACATCGCATAATGAAAATTGTTCTTCTATTTTTTTCATAACTTGAATTATGTCTCCATAATTTCAGCTAGCAGTGTGGCATTCCAGACCACTTTTCTAGTCCGTTGATAGCTTTTGTAAATATGTTAATAAAATTAGCTTTGAAGAGTTCTTCTTTATCCTGATGGATACCAAGATACCTAATTTGTGAAAGCTTTTTCAGGGTTGTAAATATTTACTAGAAAACCATCAGTATGGAATAAGGTTTGCTTAGATATTTTCTACTAGAAGATTTACCCAGTGTTGCTCTGGTCCTTAACTCAATTAATTTTTGTTTTCTGGAAAATAAAATGAAAATGTACATATTAAATCATTTAAAATCATTACTGTGGGGTGGGTCTGGGGATGATGGTTTCAGTATGCAGGCTGCCCCAGCAAGAGAGGACTACCCCAGCCATTTCTCACCACAGCAGTTTGGAACCAGACTGAGAAATGCCTCTCCATGGCTGCTGCAGCTGCAGCACGCACAGCTGGGGGAAGGGTCATGTCCCCCAGCTGAGGCAGGTCCAAGCTCATCTGACCCCCGAGTTCCCCAGTTATAGTGAGGAATGCATGAAATTGTGCACTTTCCCCTCACTCCCTGATAAGGAGGAACAGCCGACAATGTTCCTATATAAATAAAGAGGGCCTGGGGAATTGAGATGCTCGGGTATGGAGCAGTTTCAGATTGGGGGATGCCCCCAGACACCCCCTTTCACCTGCTTGGTGATTCTGTCTCTTTTCTGTATGGTTTTATGAGAAGCAATCCCATTCCAGGTACATCCTATTTTCTTAGGAATCCAAACTCTTACCTTGGTTTAAGTTATGATAAAAGAAAGCTGAATACGAAATTTGGTAGCCCTAGGTCTTACCATTTATGGGGAGTTTTTGATTAGACAGATAGACAAAAGTTGATTTGAAGAAGTGGGTCTGCCCCATGAAAGCTCATCACCTAATAAACTATCTTGTTAGTGTTTAAAGTGCTACATGACTGCTTTTTTTGTTCTCTCAAATATACAGTAATTTGTAATCATTGTATTTGAATTTTAATCTAACAACAGTAGCCCACAGATTCTATTTCAATTAAGACTGGTGATAAATCATACCACTACTTTATACTTCTTTGCCAACTGAATTCTTTGAACATATTTAGATTATAATTATGTTCATACTAGCTACAAAAAAAATTCCTTTCAGTAAAACAGTGAGTAAAAAATTTTCTCACTGTCCCAAGGCAGATTGAGTAGGATGTATTATTCTCTTTATAATTAATGAAACATCCACGATGTTGTTTCTTTTGTCAAAGTGGATTGTAAGAGGGTCACTACTTTCAGAATGGTCCTCATGAACGTGTCATGGCCCTGCTATATCTCAGCCTCAAAGACCTACCTCAGAAGGGACACTGAGGCATTCTCCACTCAGTTTGGTGCTGACATGACTTCAGCCAAGCCACTGTATAAATCTAGCCTTTTCCAGGATAAAGAAAGTCTAATCAGGAGTCCAATCAAAACACTCAAAAAATTCTGCTTTTCTTAGACTACTTACTCTTCAGCCCACTTTCTGTGTGCGCAGGTCTCAACTATTTCTGGGGTAATTTTAAATCTGTGTTACAGATTCCTGATGGTCACGCTGCTTTCCCTGGAGACCTCTGCTAGTTCACCATCCAAGGAAGTCCCCCCCGCTATTTACGCCTATTCACAAGCCCTACAGAATTATTCTTTGCTCTTTTAGCTGGGCACCCAGAGATTTCCCCCCCGAGAGTCCTTTTTCCTAGCATGTTCCCACTATTCCTCCTCCTAAGGGACTTTGGTAGCTTCCCTCACAGAGCTCTGTACTTGAGGTTCTACTTCTGACAGGACAGGTGCCTATGCTGCTTCCTATAATTCCTTCCGCTTAGTTCTCTGAGCCCTTTTTAGGAGGCCCAGGTGCTTGTCATGCTATGTCTGATCCCTTTAGCCCCACTCCTTCTGGATGGGAGGAACTTAATCAGGCACAATGGGACTGGCCCCATTTTCCTTTAAAAGGGGCTAATCACCCTATGCTTTGGATGATATATAGATTCTTTTTACAGGACAGTGCCTAAAATGCTTCAGATTATAAATTTAAAAGATTCAAGCAAATTTTGGTATGAGATAAATATTCATCCGCTATCAAAAGCTCTCAGTAAGTCCAGTAGGAGATGATGTTCACACTATCCCAAAAAGGGTTAAAGGTGGTTCAGAGGAAGCCTAAGTAATCTGATAAAATATGCTTGAGGGAGAGTTAGGCCTGATAGACAATCCCTAATTAAGGATGGAGCCCAGCTGAGCAGGAGGAGCTAGTCACAGGCTAGGACGACTGGGCAGAAAAGGGAAAACCTCCAGTCACTGTCTGGGCGTAAAGAGGGAAAGGAGAAAACCCAGAGAAAGAGTACAAGCCTTGGGATCCTAGTCCTGAAAAAGGTTTTAGCTTTAGGGGTGGTGAACAGAAGCTTAGTGCTCGTAACAGCAAAACTAGGGACAGTGCAAACCTTGGCTGCTAATTGTAAGGTCCTGGGGCTAGAACCCAAATAGAAGGAAGGAGGGTCAGGGTTTCCCTACTAGCCACTGGGGAAGAGGCAGTAGAGTAGAAGCAGTCTGAAACATCATCTAGGGAGATTCTGTCATCCTGGCAGAGGCATTATAGGGACAAGGCTGGAGGCCAAAGCCAGGAAGATGAAGCACCAAGACTCATGAAAAACAAGAGGGGACACAGTGCAAAAGAGACAGAAATACGTAGAGCAAGTCCTATGATGCAGCCAAAAGAAGATATATCTGCAGTGAGTAGAGAACCTTCTTACAACTGCATTCAGCCTGGTTCCAGAGAGCTGGGTCAATGCCATTCTTATGTATCTCAACATCCTCATCTACATTAACACAATTGCTGCCTTTACTGCCTGAATAAATGTATCTTGAAAGAACACAGATCTCCTAAAGACAAGAACTTTATAAACAGTTCATAGATTTCAAAATAACTCTGGATTTGAGACTATCAAATGTTAGTATCAATTACCTAGCTATCTGGTTTTTAAAAACTGAATTCTTTACAGATATTCGTTTAGGGGTCTGATACATTCCATAATGTTGTGGTGTCCAACACATTAGCCACTAGCCATATGTAGCTATTTGGCAGGTTGAGCGTGGCTAGTTCACTATAGCAGTAGCCACTTCAGAACTGGTTGGACACCACGGCCAGAATGCATCACCTCAGAAAGCTTTGTGATAACTACAACTGAGTGCAATCTTGGTATCACTGAAGTCAATGGCAAAAATCTCATTGACTTAAATAGGACCAGGATTTCACCAGAGACTTCAGTATTAAATGTCTTTATCAAGCAAAGCTACCATGTGCTACCAGTAATCTTCCAAATATTCAATGTTGTTTGGCTGGGAACATTGTACAGTGCCCCCAGAACAACACTCAAACTAAGTCTTCTGTAGTCAGTTATTTAAAGCCTCACTTTACAATGGAGCAGGTTTTTCATTTTAAAGAAACAAAACTTCAGGCATTCACTTAAGAGACACTAACATTGCAACGGAATTTTGTGCACTCCTGGCAGCAGATTGGACCAAAGCAAACACAGCCAGAACTGGAATAAAATGTTTTGATAGAACTTAATACTGCAAAAACTCCTCTGAATAACTCTAGGGACATTATTTCATCAATATCCTTTCAGACCAACTTCACCTTTAGCAAACAGCAGCCAATCTGGACTTTAAAGAGGCAACATCCATAGAAGGGCCCCATCCAATTCCATCGGGATGTGACCAGGACATTTGTATTAATCAAGGTAACCTGATTTCCTGAGCTTTTTCCTCTCAGCCATGTCTATATGTTGGTAATTGGCGCTCAGTGTAGGACTTGAATCTCAGGAAAATATAGGAGGGAGAAGGAGAACATGGATATTTTAAAAATTGGATAGCAACGGGTATTTTACCACAATAGATTATATTGGATTCTTCCATCTTGGAACTAGGTTAAATAAAATCCAGTTTAGATGAAAAAGTTATGCATGTCTCTAGGTAAAATAACAGACCTGCAACAACTGTTTTAGATTTGGAGCAATTAGGGTGGTGAATGGATGCCCAAGTATTTGCAGATATGCATACAGGTCTAATTAGGATCTATACAATGTTTCCTATTATAAAAATGTATCTATTATAAAATTTGCAAATATGACAAAGTATTTGCATATTAGTTGATATGCCATCTTAGGGTCCAAATATAGATGTTTAGGGTAGCCAAAGGTTTCTTACACTAGTGCAGAGAGTATTGGTTTGAGCTCAGCAGCACATACTTGATCTCACTTTTTCGAATGTTCATGGTAATAAATGAAATTTAAAATCTGAAAACTCTGAATTTTAAACACCACACATTCCTAAAATTTGCAGTTACATTGTGTAAGCTTTCTCTTTGTGAAGAGGGTTCCCAGGGAGATTGTGTTGACCTTTTAAAACCCTCTAGAAACACCACCTACATAAATAATCTCAGCTACATGGGGTAAAAGGACCTCGAGACAACATTAACATGAAGAGAGAGGTTATAGAGGGCTAATGTCAAAATGCACCGTGAGCAATAAGTAATGAACACAAACCATGATTGATAATGACTAGCACAGAGCCTTAATTCATCTTTTCTCCATCATTCTACTGTGAGGGACCATATCAAATTAAATAGTGGCCCAGCAAGGGTTTATTCAACCATACAAAGCAGCAGCATGAAGGAAAGACAGATTAAAGTGGCAATGACTGCATTGTAATTGCAGCTTCTTAAATGAACAGCATGGTTCAAAGAGGAAGAGGAGAAAAAATTTGTAGATGAATCAGTTGAACAACAGAAGAAAACAGGTCTAAAACTGCAAGTACAGCCAATGCATTAAGTGACCTTCAGTATCAATATCTCTCAGGTTATATTATCATTGCAGAAAAAGGAACTCCTTAAAGCCTCCAGTAGGGATTTGTATGAAATGTTATTCCATATTACAGTATGTTCAGTGGTTTATATTAATCAGTAATAATACCAGTTGTATGAAAGCACAACTTATTATTACAACTTCTCAGAAAAAATCTGGATGCAGTTTCTGATGATGGCTTTCCTCTCCTTGATTGCCATAACGGATTCTAAATGTTTGCACTACTGTGCAGATGTGAAATCATTAGGCTATAAACTCTTTGGAGTAGTGACTGCATGTTCTTAATTTGCCTGAGTGTTAGCACAACACACAGCCCAGTGAGGTCCCTAACCTGTCTGGGCCTTTGGACACTATTGCAATATATTTTAAAATTACAGCAAGTTATGTGACTCTAGGATCTTCAAAAGCAACTTAATTCTGCACATTTTAGGATGACTTCTACTAGGGACTACAGCATTATTTCAGCTTTAAATACTTAATTTTAAATTCACTTAATTCATGAGTTTTCTCAAATTATTACATTGAAATTTGTGATCTATATGCTCTTGTAGCTATAAGCACCAACTTACTCAGATCTCGGGGAATGCTTGATCTCTGCCCCTTTCCGCAACCCCCTACCCCTGCCTTGCCTCTTCCCACGCCTAACCCCTGCCTCTTCCTGTCCCTGCTCCTCATGCAGTGCTTCCTGCATACCACTGAACAGTTCATTGTGGTAGATGGGGGGCAGTGGGAGGCTTGGAGGAACTGAGTGGCAGGGCTGCCAGTGGAGAAGGTGTTCACCTGCGTGGAACTATAATTTTTCCATGGGTGCTGAGACCTGGAACATCCACAGAGTCAGCAAATAGCATTCTCCATTATTAAAATTTTAAAAAACACTTAGTAGTAATTGTTCCAGATTCTGAAGTTAATCTACGTAACGGTAGCAAAACTAGCACCATGTGGCATTCCAGTCCAGTTGATAATTTTATTCTTAACACAGCACTCTCATGACCAATTATCTAATAAAAAATAATATCTAACATGGACTGGGAGTTTGCTAATAAAATATTTAATTGAAAAACTGATATTTCAATAAGGGAATTTATACACAATAAAAATAAATAGAACAAATGATCAATCAAATGCATTTGCATCCAAATAATAATATGTCCATTGCAAATCTATTTATATTGATCAATAATAATATATTAGTAACAAATATATATATAATTTCTTTATGCTAGTTATTCATTTCAGAGTTCTACTTCTAAAAAACACGGATTTTGAAATAATACAATTACATTTGGTTCATTAACTATTTCTAAAGGTGGAAGAAGAAAACAGTGAGCATCCTCAGCGTTCGCATTATTGCACAAAATAATGACCCAATCCCACATGCAATATATGGGTAAATAAACCTCACATTGACAGCAGCCATAAAATTGTCTTGATAGAAGTGCATGATAGCGGCATCAGTGTCGACACTTGGGAGAACCTTGCCGAGGACTGTCCCCAGTGGAGAGTGGTAATTTGTGAGGAAGTGGCGCAATTTGAGAGGTCCCACCGCAGCGCAGACGAGGAGAGGTGGAGATGGAGAAAAGAGCGGCAAAAACTGCCCCCCGTCCCCCCAATAACCACCAGCACCTGCCCCTTCTGCCATAAGACCTGCGGCTCCAGAATCGGGCTGGTCAGCCATCAACCGATCCACAAATAGGAGGGTGGCAGGAAGACATCCTACTCGTTATTGAGTGACCACCAAGAGACAGAGAAGAGGTTTGGAATGTTTTACATTCCTGTTTTCCTTCTATTCCTATCATATGAGACACAAACCGAAATGCTCTGAGTAGATCTAGAAATTACTTAACCCAATGATTTCCCCTCTGAACAGTTTCACTGTGGATCATATTAACTGGATGGAAACCAAAATGACAGTGAGATGAGGTTTGGAGCACCTGTCATTGGCCACTGTTGGAAGACAGGATACTGAGCGAGATAGAGCTTTGGTCTGACCCAGTATGACTGTTCTTATGTTCTGTCCACAGTTCCTTCTGCTAGCAGAGACAGTTTCTTGCAGTGGAACTCATCTGTCAGAGGCCTTTCTGGGACTGGTAGAAATGCAGCTTATTCAGTTAAGAATGTGTGAAAACGTTTGCAGGATTAGGGCCTAAAACAACATAGTAGATAAAAATACAGCTGGAAAAGATAAACAAAAACCATGTGGTCCTGAATGTCCTCACCCATCTGAGTTATATATTGCAATGGAATATCATTTGATTATTTGCTAGTCTTTATAGGTTTTCTGCATATATTAGGAAAAAAGGGAATTCCAGGTATGCAGCTGAGAAAAGAATTACAGACAGGGATAGGAAGACAGAGACAATTGCCTGCAATTTTTAAAGAAAAGAGCTTACTTTTGACTTTAAACAAACTACTTGTTATCCACTCTTTGCAAGCCAGCACAAAAATTGGGTAAAGATTATATCGATTATCTGTGCTCTCTGAGAGGTATCTAAATGTTAAAACAGGGTACCTCTCCCCTCCAAAACAAGCAAACAAAATTCATGCCCCAGGAAAGGGATACCACATCTTTCACCTTACAATATTAAGTCTCTCCTCAGATCTCCTGTTAATAGGATTCCTTTAGCCAGCAGATGGATTGTGAATACGGGCAGTTTCATCTACTAAAAGACGACATAAATCATCATTGAGAAAGGAGAGACCGCAGTAAGGTTATCACCATACAGCCTTCTCCATGAAAGGTTTGCATTAAAGCATTAGTGAAATTAATTCATCTTTCATAAGAGCTTTGAGCAGTATCTGTGATCTATGATAACAACCAATTTCTCACTATAGGGGAAAAAACATTACTCTGCCCTGATAGACTACACAAATCTGCTTTTTTAAATGGCCTAACATTATCTGCAGTGTTGCTCCCAAAGGCATCATTTCAGATTCATGCCCAGCCAAGAGGACCAATAAATCAACAGAGAAAGTTTTGTTAGTTTTATATGCAGTGGGCTGTAATTATTTTGAATTGCATTATGCCTCAATCATTGTAATTACTTTTAGATCATCCTTAAGCGGCAGTAATAAAAAGAAAAGAAATCAGTCTTATACCAATTCTCTTTCACAAAAAAAGTTAATGTAATGATAAAATTCTGGCTAAACACACACAAAAGCCTGGACAATTTGTGTGAAGACTGGTATGTTGTTTATGCATGTTGTGGCAGCAGAGATTTCCAGAAGACCATCCAATCATCATCAAGCAGGTAGAGGAAAATGGGTTAAACATACTTATCTGGTTTCTGCTGTAAATATACAAGCTTAGAGTAGCTTTTCGTGAGATTCTCCCCCCCCCCTTTTGCTTTAAGATGAAAGAGAGCAAGAAGCATGCAATTTAACCCCCATATTTAAAATGTCCAGCATTACTTTCAAATTTTGCAAAGTAAACAAAAATATGTTCCTGCTATATGTATGCCTCACTGCAGCCTGAAATAAGTGGAAATATATGCACAAATGTGGCTACATGTACATAACTAAAAAATATTGTGCTGTATGGAAAAACACCCTAAATTCTGGAAAAAAAGAGAGTCTGATCCTGGGGTTTCCCCTTTTTTTGTACACCACTTCCATTATAACCCTGGAACAACTACCAGAATTGTTGACTTGGAAAAATAAAATCAGAAAATATGTAATGTATTTTCAGATGTGTTTTATTGTAATATATCAGGTGGGAACCTGCACTCTGTGACTAGCAACTTCTCCATGGTTAATATCAAATGCTCCAGGAATAAGGCACTGAGAAAGTGGTAATGTGCTGGTGCTTCTTTCCCCCCTGCACCCCCAGAATTTGTGTCCACAGTTTGTTAAAGTTGAAATTTTGGGGAAGTCAGTTAAATTACTGTAAAAAAAAAAAAAAAAAAAAAAAAAAAAAGGCCACCTCCCCCCAGTTTCTTCAGTGTCTGGGGCATGGTATTGGTGCCTGAGCCCTTGTGCCCTAAAGGTGCTCAGAGACCTCTGAAGGCCCTGTGGAGGGCTGGCAACCCGTCCCAGCCCTTGCCTGGTCCCACTTACCAGGGCCTCCCCTGAGCCCACCCCATCGTACAGACAGGCATCTGTGGAAGGAGCAGGCCTCAAGTCTGAGCAGGCACTGCTGCTGTTGGAGGTCGAGCTCTCCTAAGCAAAGCAAGAGGGAAGTCCAGCTGGACAGAGTGCAGGTGGCAGCAGTCTATATGGAGTCAGAGCAGAGAGTGGGGCAAGCCTCCTGGGAGTCCACCTCAAACGTGCATGGTTCCCCAGCCTGATCCTTATCTCCAAATCTGACCCAACTGCCCTACTGGGTCATGATAAGAGGTGACTGGGCCAGATTTGCAGCTTGCAAATCCACTCACCAGGTTGCATTCCCACCAGATTGCAATGCAACTCACTCAAATTTGCAATAATTATAAAAAGTTGTGTTAAAAAGCTGCCGTTTCCACAACACAACCATGCCCATGACTTTCTTACAGCATTATCCATTAACAATCTGCTGTTCAAAACCCTCAATAGTATGATGAAATAATTTCTATTGCTTATCAGTGATTGAGAAAAAGAATTATATACAATGCTCTGAACAATCACCAGTGCTTTCCTTCAAGCCAAGCAAACCCAAACTTCAAATTTAACTTTTTTTTTAATTTAAAGAGGCCCAAAGGAAGTAAAAATGTGATAAAAAAAGGCAGTTAATTCTGATCATAGTCTCAGTAGATATATGGAATTATAAATAAGAACATGTTTGCTAAAAATCACATATTTTCAAAAAGAGATGATCTTCATAGCTGCAACCCTTAAATATTTTGGGAGTTCTCTCTCCTAACATGGATTAACTAGTAGGTGGTCTTCTGCAAATATTTACAAACATTCTCATTGCATTTTTAAATTTAGTAACTACTGAGCTTAAATAATTTGCATATTTTACCTACAAAAGTGCTGACTTTTAAAATGTACATTCTTGGAATTTTTACAATTCATCCAATTGCTTTGTGCACTCCTGTAAAATATACAATAGCAAAATACAATTCGGTGTCAAAGAACAGAAATGGACCCAACAATTTTATTTGGGTTTGCATATGGTATCTAAATTAAAAACAGGACCCTCAGTTTAGCTTTGTAGATTTCGTCTAGGACTTTAATTTCAATTTCAGTTATATTATATCCATCATTTTGGGACGAAAATACCATCATGAAGATCACAAAACCAGTGTTGAAATAGTAACAATAACTAGCCTTTTTTTAAGTTAAATATATGTATCCTTGAAGGTTACTTGCTATCCTTGAAAATATAATAGGAACCATTAAAGATACTTCCCCCAGTACCTGTAGAAACCATAGTGTCATCCTACATAGAATAAATGAATACTATTACCACATACACCACTGTGGCAAAGAAGATGTGGTTTTTAAATGGCATCCAGTTGTCCCATCCCCTTAACGAGGAAAATCTATTTGCCTGGATATAATCTGGACTCTGCTTGTTCTATGAACTCTAACTTATTACTAAATATTTTCAGCACGTTTATACCCCTCATCAACATTTTAAAAACGTACATAAAATGAAAAAGATACCTAAAGGAAAGTTTTTGTTTGAATCTCCTTTAAATAAATTTTTTTTACAGCATGTTGCTGTTTAAACATAGAACTCCAGTTGAGTTGTTAAATTTACTTAATGGTTTACAAAAATGTATATTAGAGGTTCTATGAAATGGACACAAAAAACTAGAGGCTTACCACTTGTTGCTGATTGAATTCACACCACTTTAAAATCAGGAATAACACCAATGAAGTCAACAATGCAAGAGAAACTAGAACTGGACCCTTATACTTAGGAATG
The DNA here is from genome assembly GCA_019425775.1 of Rafetus swinhoei. Lineage (NCBI taxonomy): Eukaryota > Metazoa > Chordata > Testudines > Trionychidae > Rafetus > Rafetus swinhoei. The sequence goes on along the minus strand of CM033447.1, from coordinate 30,077,045 downwards.
TTCCACTGAACTGTACATACCTCAGGGAAATAATCCTGTGGAAACTTCTCTTTTTCCAGCATGGGTGTGCTTTCTAATGTATCTGAATAGATTTCTTTGCCAGTAACCTTTTTATACTTCTTGGCTAGGAAGAGATATAAAAACACATTTAACATATGTACCTATATGATAGCTTTTAGCATTCATCCGAAAAGCAGCAGAATTTTCAGAATAGAGGCAGTGTTGGTATGCTCAATTAGTATGTAAAATCAGAGCTGTTTATGATGGTAAGGAGAGGCAAAGCTGGAACACAAGTTATAGGATCTTTTGCTTATATTGTGTATTGCACTGGGATGCAGATGTTATGAATTTTTAACTATTCGTATACAGTAACTCCTTGCTTAACACTGCAGTTATGTTCCTGAAAAATGCTACTTTAAGCAAAACAAAATGTTAAGCAAATCCAATTTCCCCATTAAGAATTAATGTAAATCGGGAGGTTAGTTTCCAGGGAATTTTTTTTCAGCAGACAAAAGGCAGTATATACCTACAGAATATAAGTTTTAAACAATTTAATACTATACACAGCAATGAGGATTGTGAAGCTTGGTTGAGATGGTGGAGTCAGAAGGTGGAATATTTCCCAGGAAATGTTTTGCTACAAAATGATTAACTATCATTCAGCTGAACCTTCAAGGGTTAACATGTTGTTAATGTAGCCTCACACACTTGAGCAGTGGTAGGGAACCTTTTTTTGGGTTGGGGGGCCACTAACCCACAGAAAAATCATGGCCCCCAACTGAAAGGCACTTCCCACATTCCCTTCACACATCAAAGCCTAGGGGGCCTAAGCTAGTAGATTTTGTCCCCCCCCCCCCCGCATGCTCTGAGCAAAAGTGAGGGATTCAGTGTATGGGGGCTGCCAGCAAGCATGCTTGGAGTGTGGGGTATGGGAGGGTGCAGAAGAAGGCTCAGGATGGGAGGCCTAGGCAGGAGGTTGGGTGCAGGAGCAGAGTGGGGATGTGGGAGTTGGGCAGGAAGTAAGGTGATGGTGCTTCAACGCTATGTGGGGGGGGGGGGGGAAGGGATGCAGGACATTAGCACCAGTGCCAGCTTCCCAATGCTGGGGTGGGGCGGGGGAAACCCCACACCTCAGGTGCCAGATCCAGGCAAGTCAGGGACCAGATCTGGCTTCTGGGCCATAGGTTCCCCATCACTGCTCTAGAGGCGGCATGACAGAGGTAGAAGGGAGGAAAAACAACAGATGTACAGCAATGGCTACAAATATTTCACTTGAGAAACTGAACTTGATGATGAACCCACAGTATCCCGCTGGATTGCACCATTCTCTCCTCTGGATAGTACATACACAGTGGCCCAGTACCAAAGAGGGAGGGGGAGGGTGGTGGTGGTGGTGGTGTGTGTGTGTGAGAGAGAATCAGAAATACACGAAGAGAGAGAGACATACAGGCATTGCCCCTTTAAGTATGCTGGCCCCCCGCTTCAAGTACACTGCCCTCGAAAGTAGACCAAGAAGTTGTTCTATAGCTGTAATATCCTGCTTTGTGAAGAAAATGTAACATTGCTCCTGAATCTTCAAGGCCATAGAGAGAAAAAAGTCTGTGTCCATGCTGAAGACATTAGGCCCTTCAAATGGGTGGTAGTCAACAATATTCCGCTCTCTTTCAGGAGTAAAGACAACTAGAGCTAAGATGCTCTTTGTATAACCATAGCAGTAGCCAAGAATTTAGAAGCCATTTTAGTGGCATTGAAAGCAGCTTGCACAGAGAATTTCATAATCAACTCAGAAATGATCCTTAGAAATGAGGGTCTGAAATTAATCCTCTTCATCTTGTGGTGTGAAATTAATTTACAGTAAATGTTAAAATCATACATTGCAATCAAGCTCTGGTGGTTTGCTACTCAAAACTGAAGAGCTCCCCCCACAAGTAGTTTTCCTGCCCAGGGTATGCAATCATTTGGACGCTGAAGGATTTGGAGCACAGTTTCATATATTAACTGTGTCCACCAACACGGAATTAGGGGTGGGAGAGACAATCGCATGCATTTGGCTGGAATATAGTCTTTTTTTTTTTTTTTTTTTTAAATCAGACCTCTTGTAGTTGGCTGGATTAGTGGCAAAGCCTCATTGATGGGTAAAGTGATTTTTCCCTGGGGAGTAATATTTAAAATGCCCACCAGGGAATGTTGAGACTCTTGAACCTCTCCTAGAGATTAGGTTCTGGAAGGCTCTAGACTCATCAGGAGAAGGCATTGGTGGAATTACTGCCTCAAGGAAACTTGGCTGTTGGGGGGGGAGGGAGGCTTCCCTCACTGTATAGCTTTTTCTTCTCTTGTGCTTCTCCCGCTGCCCATTGGGCATAATGATGACATACCAGCTGGTGTTGGGGTTTATTTCTAGTAGTATCCTGTAAAAACTATTCATCAAAGTGCCCCCAAGGGTTCTAGCAAGCCCACTGAGGACAAAGGGGTAGAGGAAGTGTCCCCAATGGTATTCATACCCCTGAAGTCTACAGTGATCTTGGGCATAAAACATTTGGAAACCACTGCTTTACAGTCTCTGGTTGAGTGTGCACAAGTGTACATGAATCATATGATAGAGCAGGCACAGGGACATACACTCAAAGAATCATTATTAAGGATGGCAGAATAGTTCAGTTTCTGCGTCCATTAAGTGTTGGCCACTGCTGATTACAGCCAATTACTGTCAACTGCAGGAGGACAACACAGGACAGAAGTCAGATATCCACCATTAGGTGGCATCAAGTTTTGATAACTACCAAGTTGGACTGGATTTCAAACTTGCCACCCAAAGAAAGAGGACTCTAGATATACTGTTACCAAACATCCTGAGCTGCCCACTCTCACCGGCTATTTGGTTAAACCCCAAACATAAAAATTAATTACTGTAAGTTATCCAGATGAAGTATTATCTATAATCACGAAGCATTTACCGTAAGCTACCAATATATCTTTGGCACATACAGAAGATTTGATTTTTTTCCCTATCACTTTTAAAATCTGGCTCCCATGGGAGGACTAAATAAACATCCTGATAAATGAATGTGGCATCATTCTAAATAGATCATGGATGGATGTACCTTCTTTCAGTGAGTTTGACAATCTCAGCAAAAAGATCCTGATGTCATTCAAGACATAGAAAACATTTTTGGCAGCATATATAAAACATAGCCAGGAAAAATTTCTGTTCTGTAAGAACTGAAGGCTTTTGCTGAGACAATGTGAGTGAATATTAACCGGTAAACTGTGCCACTTTGGCAGAAGGAGGTGCTTTATTATCAATCTATTCTGAAATCAAGGACAAATGTAAACTACTAACCGTTTGTCATGTACACGGACATTGAGAGGATAACATAAGAGGATGTGTCTCCTCATATCCTTTCAGGGAAAAAAACCCCAGTTATTAACCTTTCTGTAACTGTTGTTCTTTGAGATGTGGTTCATGTGTCCATTCCATTGGAGTATTTGTGTGCTCCAGTGCCCAGCTGATAGAGGTTTTGCCCCTGAGCAGTACCTGTTGGGGTGGCTTGAGCACTCTTTGTTATCCCATGCACCTCACGCAAGCTTAAAGGGTTGAGCCAATCCAGACCCTAGTTAGTTCTTTCCCACCAGAACATCTCTGATAGAGAGGGGAAGGAGAGGCAAGTCGTTGAAGGGCTATGTACAACACATGTTGAAGTTACAGAAAAGTGTAACCGTTTTTGTTCTTTGAGTGACTTCACATGTTCAATCCCCTGTGGGTGACTCTTAAGCAGTTCTAATTAGAGGCTGGACCATGGTCTAAAGGACCACTTGTTCAAATGCAGCAACATTTCTAGATTGTGGAGAGATTATATAGCGTGAAAAAAACGTGTGACATGATGAACATGTTGCCTCTTTGTAAATGTCTAATATTGGTACATGAACCAGAAGTGCTGCACGAGCTACTTGGGATCTAGTTGAATGACCCAAAATTCTATCAGTTGCTCTGCATTAGCCAACTGGTAACACAGATAAACACAACTGGCTATCTATGCTGAAATTGTCTATATGGAAATTAGATAGCCCTTCCTTCTGTCTGCAAATTTGGTAAACAATTGATGTGATGATCTGAAAGGCTCAGTCCTCTCCAGATAAAACACACACTTCTAATATCCAGAGTGAGCAATGACTCTTTTCCCTTACTACTGTTAGGTTTTGGGAAGAAGGTCTTTAAGTAGATAACTTAATTGATATAAAAAGCGAAGGCCATTTTTGTGAGGAATCTTAGATGGGGGACAAAGATAGACTTTATCTACGTAGAAAACCTATGGAGGATGTGATACTAATATCCTCAATTCCACTACTCTCCTGGCCAATACAATGGTTGTTAAAAATGCTACCTTCACTGAAAGGTGGAACTGACAGCAAGCTCCAAGAGGCTCAAAGTGGGGAGCCTGATAAGACTAAATTCTTACAGGAACAGGACTCTAAAACAGAAACATCCTCTTCATGTCTTGGGATGTACCCCAGAGCTGGCAAATGCTATGTCTGGGCAAAAGGACCATGTGTGGTGACTGGTAAACAACTTGCTTAGGTGGGCCATTTTCAGAAGTACAGAGTTGCTGAGGCAGAAGTCCCAAAGTAGGGTTGCTTTCTGACCGAGTGAGGACTGGGTTCCTTTCTGCTTCTTTACATAAAGCATGGCAGTCATATTGTCATTCAGCACCTATAAGATTATTCCCCTAACGCAGGGGCGGGCAATAATTTTTGATTGGGGGGGCACCCCAAGATTTTGGTAAGTGATCAAGGGCCGCACTTTTCTATAGAGGGCGTCTGGGGTCTGGGATGGACATTGGGTGTAGGAGGGAGCTCTGGATAGGGGACGGGGATGCAGAAGAGGGTGTGGGGTCTGAGAGAGAGTTTGGGTGAAGGAGGCAGGTGGTAGGAAGTAATTGAGGATGGTCTGGGATAGCTTGGCCATAGGGCCTACAAATACCGGTGCCCTATGGAGCCCAGTACTGGCACCTCTACTCTCCCCACCTCACTGCAAATGCAGAAGTAGGGTTGCCAATTGGATCGGGCTGGTCAGATGCCACTGCCACAAATGACATCCGGTCCATCCAGTTGGGGGAGTTGGCAATCCTAAGCAGGAGAAAGGCATGATGGGAGGCTCACCTGACAGCTTCAGGGGAGCTGGCAGAAGGTGTAGGTGGCAGCAAGTGGTGCAAGCACAGGCCAGAGGAGCAGAAGGTATTCGCGCAGCCAGATGGATAGAAATGGCACTTTCAAGAGGAAACTGCCACTTTTCTCCAGTGGCTGGCTGTACGGTCGCCCTCTGCTCCTTCTGAGTCCTCCGGCCCATATTCACGATGCTCACCACAAGCACAGCCTGCACTGTGGGGGGAGTGGCGGCAAGGGTGGAGGCTGGCTGCGATAGCCAATGCAGAGCTGATGTAGAGGGCGGCTGAGGGATGGTGCTGGAAGATGCCAGAGTCCGCAAGCAGCACCCAGCTGCATAGGGCACCATGAAATTTGGGGCAATTTGGTGCCCCAAATTTTGTGGCTCCCAACACAGCTATGTGTTTTGCGTATTGGTAGGAACAGCACTACTTGGCCATTTAAACCTCCATGAGGTGTAAGAGACAACAAAGGGTGGTCAAGCTAAGGGCAACAACTCTCCCACAACTACATACTGGAGCAATCAAAAATCTACACAGGGATGGGCACGTTCAATCACTTGAAGAAAAAATCTTATAGGTCACAGGCTTGATTCTGATCTTACACCCACGGTAAAAAGGGAATAACTCCACTGAGGAATCCAAAGTTATGACACTGTAAAGTTGGTGAGTGCTAGATCAGAATCAGGCCTTGTCTGTCAGCAAACTCTCTTTTTGGTGTATTAGAAATGTGTGTAAAATATAAGCTAATTTTTTAGGGCTCTATTCATCATAAAAAATCCAATGTCTTTCATGCCGTGGGAGGTCACATATCAGCTTTGGCTGTCAAGATTTTAATTCTAAAAGTGTTAGATTTTTCTTCCTCAGGTCATGTGGCCTAGGAAAGCTGAAAAATGGAGACAACCAGAGGAGCTACTGAACAGGAGCAGCTAAAAGGGGGAGTTTAGTGAAGAAGCGTAAGAGCCAGATACATCTAATAAACATTCTTTAAACTTAAGCCAATCTCCCTTCCTACCACACAAAGAACAAACACTCCTACAAGAGTAAAAAGAATGCAGGCAGACGTCCAGCAGCAGAGTGGGGGCTACCGAGGTTATTGCATTGCATGTAGCATGTGCGGATTATCTGCCTTGTGGGCAGGCCAGCTGACACCAATTCTGGGCCCTAAGGCAGAACAGTCAATGCCCACATTGCCATGGTCCACCATTTGGATAACGCTGTCTGGCCCTGGGTAGGGCTTTGAGTGCAAGAGGAGATGCTGGCTCTGGGAGAGAGTTTGGGTGCAGGAGGTTCGGAGGAGATGTGGGGTGCTGGGGAGAGGGTTTGGTTGTGGGAGGGGTTTGAGACCAGGGGGCTCAGGGATGGGGCAGGGGATTGGTTGTGGGAGGGGGTGTGGGGGATCTGATTACTAGAAATATAGACAGTTGGGTCTATGCTGATGAGGAGAATTGTCTGGTGAATTACCTGACAGATGCAAAGGTTGCAGACTTCCCAAGACAACTAGACAGATGATGTACTGTGGAAGATACCATTAATGACTACTTCATGAAGCATCTTGTCCTGGAACCCACAATGGGAGAAGCAATTCTTGATTTAGGTCTAAATGGCACACAGAATCTGGTCCAAGTGGTAAATATAGCTGATCTGCACACTAATAGTGACCATAATGTAGTTAAATTAAATATTCTACTAGTAGGGAAAATACTAAAGAAACCCACCACAGTAGCTTTTAACTTCAAAAAGGAGAACCACAAAAAATGAGTGTAGTCAAATGGAAATTAAAAGGAACAATTGCAAGAGTAAAATGCCTGCAAGCTGCATGAAATTTTTTTTAAAACACCACAATAGAGGCTCAAACTATGCGCATAACCCAAGTACAAAAAATAGTAAGAGGACCTCACCAAAAATGACACCATCATTAAATCACAGCAGTGATAGGCAACCTACATTAGCGAGTGGTTTGCATGAGTGGCCCTTCATCTCGGTGAGACGCAAGATTATCATAACCAAAATGGGCTTCTAGAATAGGGCAGTTTTGCTAATTGCCCTTGCCTGGGATTCGCACGGTGTACTGACTGAAACTAAGCAGTGCTTTGATCGGCTGTAGAGGGAGTGAATGGCTCTCACAGTCAATGTTGTGTGCAATCAGCGCACACCTCGCTTCATGCGTTCCTGCTTTATATGTGTGCCACTTTAGACACAGAAGTAGGAAAAAAACTACACGGATGAAAGCCAGCAGAATCTGGCAACCCTGTGTGTGTGGGCAACAGCGAACAAAATGTCACAACCCCAATGGGCCGCATGCAGCCCTTGGGCCTCAGGTTGCCTACCACTGAACCACAGAGTAAGATAGACTGTTAGAGACAAAAGACACATTTAAAAAATTGGATGTGAAATTCTACTGAGGAAAACAGAAAGGAACACAAACGTTGGCAAGTCAAATGTATAAGAACATAAGAATGGCCATACTGAGTTAGACCAAAGGTCCATCGAGCCCAGTATCCTGTCTGCCAACAGTGGCCAGTGCCAGGTGTCCCAGAGGGAGTGAACAGAACAGATAATCCTCATGTGACCCCTCTTCTGTCATCCATCTCCAGCCCCTGACAAACAGAGGCCAGGAACACCACTCCTACCCATTCTGACTATTAGCCACTGATGAAAGTATAATTAAGTAGGCCAAAAAAACCCAAAAAAAACAACCACCCTCAAGAACAACTAGCAAAAGATAGAAAAACCAAAAGGAATTTTTTAAAGTACATTAGAAGCAAGAAGCCTGCAAAACAATCAGTGGGGTCTCTGGATGAAAGCACATTCAAGGAAGAAAAGATTGTTGTGGAGAAGCTAAATTAATTCACTGCATTGATCCTCACTGAAGAAGGGGGATTCCCATACTTGAGTTGTTTTTTTTCAAGTGACAAAGCAAAGGAACCTTCCCCAGACAGAGGTGCCAGCAGGCGAGGTTTTGAAATAAACCAATAAATTTAACAGAAATAAATCACCAGAACCAGGTGGTATTACCCAATTGCAGAGCTACAAACTATGGCATGTATCTTATTGCTTAAATCAGTCTATGTATCAGGTGTCTGGAGGATAGCTAATGTAGCACCTATTTTTTTTAAAAAAGGCTTCAGAGGCAATCTTGACAATTACAGGCCAGGAAATCTAACTTCAGTACCAGGAGAAATGGTTCAAACTATAATAAAGAACAGTCATGGGATAAGAATGAAGGTCCTCTCATGAAACAGTGACTGGTTAAAAATAGAAAACAAAAGTAGGAATTAACAGTCAATTTTCACAGTAGAGAGATGTTAAACACTGAGTCCCTCAGGAACCTGTACTGGTATGCCAGCATATTCATGAATGATATGGAAAAAAAGGGTAAAAAGTGAGGTGCAAGTAAAAAGCTTACTGAAAAGAGTTACAAAGGGATGTCACTAAACTGGGTGACTATGAAATTCAGGGCTGGTAAATGCAAAGTAATGTACGTTGGAAAATGATCCCAACTATAAATACTAAATTAGCCATTACCACTCAAGAAAAAGATCTTGGAGCCACTGAGGATAGTTACCCATGCTCTGCCCATATCTTGACTACTGGTCAGAAAGGGGCAACAAAAATAATTAGGGGTGTGGAAAAGCTTCCATATGAAGAGAAACTATTCAGCTCAGAAAAGAGATGACTTGGGAGAGTGGGTAGGATAAAGTTCTATAAAATCAGGAATGGCATGGAGAAAGTGAATAAGGAAATGTTATTTATTACTTCACTTAACACAAGAACAAGGGGTCAGCCAATGAAATCAACAGACAGCAGGTTTAACACAAACATAAGGAAGTACATGTTCACACAGTCCATACTCAACCTGTGGAACTCATTGCTGGGAATGTCTATGAGATACAACTAGATCACAGCTTGATATGGTATAGCTGAATGGAATCAGAGAGACAACTGATTTATGTTTGAGTGAGACAAATGAAGCATTCCGTATCTAGGGTACCTTCCCTCTAGCTAGCATGACTATTATCTATTTACTTTTATATTGGTTACTTTCTTTTGATTTCGTCTTCCATTATAACCCTTCTCTCTCATTCTCTCTTTCTTTTCAAGGCTCTACAACAGCAAATAAGCTGTCAATCAGCTGTGAATAAATCTAGACAGCCCCTCTTCCCTGGTGTAGATGTCAGTTCACTCCGCTGGATGTCATTAGAGTTGGACATCTTTGATGTATGACCAGAGGAAGGGAGGTTTAACTGGAACTGTGAGCTAAAGCCCTTGTTCTGTACTGCTGGTGCGATGGAACTGCTGGCTTTGAATCAGCTGGCAGATACAGTTCACATATTACTGATGCACAAAGCCCAATCACATAGGAAAATGAATAAATAGTTGTGACTACTGTCATCTCACAATATAAATGTTAGTTTAATAAGTTCATTAATTCCTTATCCTCAAAAATACAGTAGATCAGTACATGGGCTAAATGTTCAGTGTAGTGATTGAAGTAGTAAAGATAATAATCCCAGGTATCACTAAGGAAAGTTGAGCACCTGGCTCCTTCTGCAGGGTGTTGAGAATTTCTGGTACATAACAATCTTGCTTCCAGTTCATTTGAATAAGAACACTCCATATTATTGCTCCATGTCTGTTAAACTGTTCTAGGTGGGGAGAATGGCAGGATGCACCAGCTGACCTCTCTTTATAAGTTCCTTTATCACTATTGCATTTTACAATGTTCTCTTTCAGAGGTAAAATATGAAGAGGAACTTGCAGAATATTTGAAAATTTCCTTGGGCATAAAAAAAAGACACTGAGGAGAAGGATTTATGTTGGCTAAACCTCAAATTGCAATATCAACAGAACAGCTATTCAAATATTTCACCAAGGGAAGACCCTACACCCTCAATTACGTGAACAGAGGCAATCTGTCTCTTCGGAGAACAAAATTAATGAATCTGTACAATAGAGACAATTAGTTCACTCCATAATTATCACAGCTTCAGTGATGTTTCAAATTAATGTTATGCAAGATGTAGAATTAATTTGATCTAGCTCAATAACCTGAACACAGATAGTACACAACTAAAAATAATGTACATTATAAATAATATTTTTTTCATGTCTACTTTAAAGAAGTGTTAGAAGTAACTTCAGCCAGGAAGCGATTACTTATGCTGACTTAAATATTAGAAGTATTATATCAAATTGTTAAAAGTTCTGAGATTTACAAAAATTTGCAACACAAAGATAGAGTTTCTTGTTAAAAAAAATAATGCCTCTTCCCATTTACCCACACTATTCGTAAGTGATAAACAAAATTCAGCCACAATTTTTGTAAGCCAATTACCACTGTCCAACATTTCAGGTCCTGATCCTGCAATTGATCTGCACTGACTGATCTCTACACCCTTTTGGAGTTCTTCTGAAGTCTCTAAAGGTGCAACCACATGGAATCTAAATTAAAGAAAGCCCTAGGTTTTTTTTCTGACATGAGAACCATCAAGAAGTCTTTGACAATTACTGACTTTTAATTTCTGTGCTTACCTTTAAAATCAAACTGGTAGATGTTTTTCAAGGATTCATGAAGGAAGTAAAAACTTCCTAGAGCCTGTAAAAAAACAAACAAAAAAATAGTAATAAGAATAGCCTGCTTTTAGTTAAAGACAAAATTATGCTATATTTTTTTCAGTTGAAATGCTGTAAGAAATGAAATATCAATAATTAAAAAGACAGCTTATGTTGACCTAATATCAGCATCTACACTACAGCTTACTCTCATGAATATTAAGTACCCTATTCCATTGGTTCCCAACCTTTTCGATACCAGGGACTGGCAAACCTAGTCACAAACTTTTATTTGCATAACTGCATATTCACTTTGCAAATAATGAATATGCAAATATAATGTTGCTGGTCCGCCAAAAGCCCCGGCCCCTAGAGCCCCCAGTGCTAGCCCTAACCTCTAGAGCTCTCCACCCCTGCACTACCCCCCAGCACCAGCCACTGACCCCAGAGTCCCCTGCACCCAACCCCCCCCCCCAGTGCCAGCGTCCACCCTCAGAGACCCCAGTGCCGGCCCCCATCCCCAAATGCCTCAGTGCCAGTCCCCCGCCTCTTAGAGTCTCCCACCACCAGACCCTCCAGTGCAAGCCTCCTGTTTCCAGAGCCCCACTGCACCTAACCCTCCTGAGCTCCACCCAGTGCCAGCCCCCAATATTAGCTCCACCCCCAAAGCCCCCCAGCACTAGCGCCACTCTCTTCACCTAGATCTGGATTGCCTCCCAGCCCCCAGCTGAGTAATGCTGCCTGCGTTGCGGCAGCTCTGGTAGTCAGGGCTGGGGAACACCTCCCAGCGCCTCCCCTCCTGCCACAGCTGTTGGGAGAGGTGTGTCCTGTCCCACCTTTCAGCCAACCAGTGACAGGCAGGGGCAGGGTCTCCTTCCTGCCACCACACAAGCAAGCACTCTTCCATGGCCAGGAGGAATCCCTGGCTCTGCCCTGCGCTGGTTGGCTGAAAGGCAGGTTGGGAACCGCTGCCCTACTCCACAGACATAACTCCACTTCCTTAGGGAGGTATAAAATGTATGTCAGTGCAGTTAGGGCTTTGCAGTGTCCATGTAGACGCTGCATCCCTAACAGCAGCTGTTGGCTGTCTTGTCAATTTCAGGGCAGGAGCAGTAGAAATACTGTAATTAAAAAAACCTGGCAGCTAGATCTCAGCTGCTGCCTGCTCTCCTGGAGTGCTTGGCAGTTGGATTGCTTTCCTGGCTGAGATGTATCCTCTCCTAGCTGGTAACCTGGACCAGAAGCCCCCCGTGGCTTCCTATCTTGCTTCCAGCTGGGAACCAAGGTATGAAACTGGGGTGAGAAACTCAGATGGATTTGATATTAGGGAATGAGGAGTGAAGAGGGGGAATCCTCCCTCCACCCGCCAGAGCCCAGGAGCCTGTGGGGTAGCCAAGCTCCTGGCAGGAGGCGGCCCATGGAGCTAAGACACCAAGCGCTCCTGGGGAGGACGTGCACCACCAACTCAAGGAGAGTAGCGTGGACATGTGCATAAGTGGTGCTCAGGTGCCATGGATATCCAGGGCCGGGGGCTCAGCTCCAGGAATGTTTGGAGCCAGGTTTCTCTCCTGCCCGAGGGCCATTGCTGCCTCCCAAGCAAGTTTGAAAGCTACTTCCCAGTTTGAAAGCTGCAAAGAAGAGGCAAAGATGAGCAATGCGGGACACAGCAGGCTCACAGCAGGTGATCCCTGGCTGTTGTACCTGTATGGCAGGGAGGAGGAGGGTGTGACATGATTGGCAACCCCTTCCTCTTCCAGACCCTCCCCGCAATGACAAAGGGACTTCCTGTGGAGCAAGAAGAGAGGAGGGGCCTCATACCTGCCCAACTGCTACCTGAGGGGGATTCCTGGGTGAGTGTCTTGCGGCACCCCATTCCCACCCCCAGCCACCACCCCTGCTCGTGCTAGGCAAGGGGCAAGCCCCATTCCCCCCCGCCGTGTGAAGCAACAGGGAGGGGCAGCTTGCGTGTCAGAGACAAACACTCTAAGGGGTGGCTGGAGTAGAAGGTGGGCAGCTGGGCCGGGAGTGCTGGGAGGACCAATGGAAGTTGGAAGCAGACCACTGCAGGTAGGGGGGCAGGGCTGAGGTAGGAGGGGGGCAGGGCTGAGGTAGGAGGGGGGCAGCCAGGCCAGGGAGGTGCAGGGATCGGGAGATGGGTGTCGGGGGGCGGATCCCATGGGAGGGCTGAAGTAGGAAGTGGGCAGCCGTGCCAGGGGATGCAGCAGGGAGGGAGTGGGTAAGCCAGAAGCCACTCCAACACCCTACTGCCTCACCAGTGTCCCCCCGCCTGGGTCATTTTAAACCACCCAGGGCAGCAAGGTGGAAGGGGGAGCATATGGAGGCAGCAGTAGCCAGAGACCCACACCTCCACAGTAGCCACTGCCAGAGGAGGTGCTCTCAGGTAAGTGTGGTGTCCCCATCCACTTCCCCCCAGTGTGCTCCCTTGCCTCCAGAGTCTGCACCCTCTTCCTGCGCTCCTCCATCCTACCTCCAAAATCCCTCCCCTCCTTCAGTCCCCAAATCCCCTCCTAGAGCCTTCACCCAGGATCTCCAGCCCCAGAGCCAACCACCACATTCCCTGCACCCCCGACCAATATTCCCTCTAATCTTTTCCATCCATGTGCAGAATACATTGTTAGGTGCACCAAGAAATATTAAACACAAAAACCTTGCTGTGGGTGCTCTGCTAATCAGCTGGGCAGCATTGGAATCTCTCCTAAGCAGCCACACAAGTGCGCAGTGTATCGGGAACAATGCCCTGGACCTCCCACATGCACCCACTTTTCCTTTTAGAGTCTGCACCCCAGCCCTCCCCCCCCCGCACCAAAACTCCCTCCCAAAGCCTGCACCTTGAACCCTAATCCCCAAACTCCCTCCCAGAGACTGGAGCCTGCATCTCCCTCTTGTACTCCGATCCCCAGACTCCTACCTGCACCCAAGCCCCACAGAGCTCCACCCTCACCCCCTCCTGCATCCTAACTCCCTCCCAGAGCCTAACCCCTACTTTCCCCCCCAATCCTGTATTCCAGTCTAGAGCCTACACTCAGCACCCAAACTCCTCTCTAGAGCCCATGCCCTTCCCCACTCAAACTCCCTCTCAGAGCCTTAGACAGGTGGATGGGGGGAGAATTTGAATGCAGGAGGGGTGCAGGCTCTGGGCACTTCAAAATTTTGCAAATCTGCCACCTTGGACATGCGCCACCGCAGTAATTAGTCCACTGGCTGTGAGTTCACCTAATATAGTTCGATTTACATTTCTAATGCAGCTGTACCCTAAATTTGCTAAGGACACATATGCTTAATATATTTTAAGAATATCAAACAGATTTAATTAGCGACTTTAAAAAACAACTTTATAAGTACATCACACATTCAGAAATAAACAAATTAAGAGCTTTTCTCTGGGTGGTGCTAACCACCTTCACATGCTATTGAAATATTCCCCATATCATCTGCCCCATAATTCCAGGTCCACCCATGACTTCATCCGTGCAAGAATCTGCTAGCTTCTGTCTCATATACAGGAGAAAGCAAATGTTTTTGGAGGCAGCGTGGACTGCAGGAATGATACACAAGGATGGGAGTGAAGAACATCTGAGACCTAATCCTAGATTAGCCATTTCTCACTGTGTAGTGCAGAGCAAATCATACTGCATCAATTTCCCATCTGTAGAACGGGAGTGTGACACGCATGCCCACTGGTGCCAGCTGGCAAAGGGTTCACTGTAACATCAACTTCTAACAGACCTAATAAACTCCAGCTCATCTGAAGAAGTGGGTTTTTACTTGTTTTAAAGTTACAGACTAACACAGCTACCCTTCTGAGATTAATAAACTCACTACACCTAGCATACCATGATCGTAGTAGTTATCCATAAAGAATATCACATGGGGATTTAAATGAAAGCCCATGCCTCTGGTTGTGAATGTAGTTGAAAGTATATGTGCTGATATTATGTAGGAGTTATGTTTGTATGATGGCAATAGGTTCTTACAGTTTGTATCAAGGTGCTAATCTCCAGCAGAGGTGAGAACTGGTTTTCTACCTGACCACAGATGTTTCTCCATCTTTTTGCTGACATGTAAAATGAGTATTGTCTCATTAACAGTCACCAGTCTGAGCAAAACGAACAAGAAGGATTGTTAGATTTAACATGAAGAGAACAGCAGCAGGGGGAAAGAAGCTTTAACTGGGGGTGGGCAGGCTGCATGAAAAAGGTTTATTGGGCTATAACCATGGGACAAAGAAAACAGCTTGTTATTCTGAATTTAAGAGGAAAATGGAGAGTATACTTACATTAATGAAAACTGGGACACAACTAGCTTTCACTGGAAGCATTACAAAAGGTTTTGGGTGAGAAGACTGCTCTAGACAGGAGGTTAGCCTGCTAAATTTAGTCTCCAGAAAATATGGACTGATTTTGTTTTATATGTAACTATTCTGTTTCCATTATCCTATTCTACTATGTCTTGAATGGTGATCTGTGTTAATACACATACAAATCTTTTACTCTACATATATCTGGGTGCTGTAGTATTGTACAAGGAGCTAATCCTCTCGAGTTGAATCATTCATGCTGGTGAGTACACTGTTCCCTCCGGGACAACATACCTGATGGTACGGTGAGTATTCAGGGGATGAGGGGTTGAATACTACAAATCCTCAGTGGAAAATAAAGATCAGCATAGCCCAGAGGAGACTGTTTTGGTGGCTAATAGACTGGAGGTGTCAGGGAGTGGGCACCCAGTTAAGCACAAGCCTCTTGATGGAGACAGAGGGGGTAACTCCTAGTTCTGGGCACCCCGAGAACTCTCATGGAGTAATAGTTATACGTCTCGCAGTAGTGTTGTTAAGTTTAGTTTGTGCTTGTCCAACTATTTTCTATTATTGAATGTTTCAGTAATATAACCATCATTGTATTCAGGTGCTTGCATGGTATTCTGTGCTAACACTTATAATGACATTGTCATTTGCATAAAGATCTAATTGTATTAATATTTTAAAATATATATAGATTCCTAAAACCATACCAGTATGACAGGTGCTTCTAGGGGCCACTAATGACATCAATTGTCTGAGAATATTACTAATGATAATATCACCCATAACATAATTCAGCTTCCCATAAGTCTTCATTTGCCAGGACGCTATAATTTGAAATCATTGAAAGCCAACTTCTCAGTTAGCAAATCTGGATACCTTCTGCTACTTTCAAACTAATAAAATTTGTCTGCTACATTCCCAAGAACATGCCAGGCATGATACACAAGCAATATCAGTCCCAAAGATCTGAGACTTCGTGTAACTGGAGCAAATCTTGGTCTTTTTAGAAGCTTAGGGTGCAAGAAGGGTATAAACTGATTTGGCTTCTGCAAAATTCAGCTAATCCACTGCTGGAATTAACTTCAGGATTTTGTTTCAAAATAGAAAGTTTGCCCAGGAAATGAAATCTGTTGGTTGTGAAAAGCTTCTTTTCATCATGCAAGAAGTCTCCTAGCTATTTAAAGAGATTTGATGTACAGTAGACTTCCGATAATCCGGAACCTATGGGATTTAGGTGCTGCCGGATTATCAAATATGCCGGACTATCAGGAGGTACTATAAGCAGGTTATATATATACTGTATACATTATATACTGTATATAAAGTGTTCTTAACCCTTTTATTGTACATACTGTATACAGTATACTGTAATGTTTTAGTTTTTTAAGCCTTTTTACCCTTTTGCTCAGTTCAGCTGCTGCCACTGTTACCTTGTGACTCATTTTTTGGCGAAGCTCACTCACTAGGCTCTCGCCATTTTGATGCCAGACTATCAGGAGTGCCGGACTGTTGGATGCCGGACTATTGGAGTTTTACTGTATGAGGTACCAGTAAAATGAGGATGAATAACTCATGCAAAACACTGGGGGGAAGGAAAGTTAATTCTCCAGATTAGGTTTGCTTTGCCATACTCAAAATTCTGTGTTTCTAATCCTGGTCTAGTTTTATAATCTATCCTCTTTCATTAAGAGTGTTTTGTTTTTCATTACCATTATATACATAATTATTGTGCCAGAATATTTTCTCTAGGGCTGCAATTTTCAGTGGAAACTCAGAAAGTTAAATGTCAAAATTATTTTGAAATTCACTGGGAGCTGCACGCCTACCTTTCTTTAGTTCTTTTGGAAAAAAAAATCACAGCCTAAATCAGCTACTGACCATGTTCTGATGTTCATAATAAGTAGTCCATGATTCAGCCTAACAACATAAACATACCAGTGTACCCATTCCTTTTCAGCAAAGCAAAACAACACACATAAGGACATGATAAAATCCATCCCTATCCTGCAAGGCACTTAGGCCATGGATTAAGTAAAGCATCCTTATTTACAACAGCACTTACATATGTGTTTCAGTTTAAGCAGGTTTATAAGTGTGTGGTGTCAAGTAACAAAAGCACATTAGTGCTTAATTATGGGACTTAATTGCATGCTTAAGTGCTGACCTGAATAGAGACTGGGACAAAAGATCTGGGTCCCAGTCCCTAATTTATAAAGGAAAACTGAAATGACAGTTAAAGGTAAGAGGGTTCCCAAGAGGCCTGACCAGAATTTGCTAAACCAAGCCTAGACAGTCTAAAAGGAAGAATTTGAACTCAGGCATTAAGATTTTGGTGACTAGTTATTAATCATCGTTAATGAGGCTTTGTATCCTCAATGGTCCATCTTCTAGTGAAAACAGTAAGTATATACATACAGTTGCATATTTATAAGTAGAGCCCTGCAAATCCGCAGATATCTGTTTTTATATCTGTGGGTTATTCACATACATGGATATGGATGTGGATAGCCGCAGCTCATTTTTGAAGATATGGATATGAATACAAATTTGGTATCTAGAACCCTGCAAGTTTGCAGCAATCTGTTTATATCTGTGGGTATCTGCATCCATATATATGGATGTAGATATCCATGGATCATTTTTGCTGATACAGATGCAGATATAAATTTTGTATCCACGCAGGGCTCTATCAATTGGTGGCACAGGCTGTTAAAGGTGCCCATTGCTTTCTGTTAAAAGAACATAGATGTTCCCCATTTTCTGAGGCCCCAACTTTAGCCTTCTTGGGTCTGAGTTGCAGTTCTGAGTGCTTAGCACTTCAGCATCTGAACATATAAAGTGAAATACATAGAATGGGGATAGTGATACCACCTCTTCTAACAGGATGTCGTCAGGACACATTCATTAATGTTTGTAAAGAATTAAATAATGCATTGGAGCATACATTGAATGATGAGGATAAACACAAAAAATGAATTCAACCGTGAACCCATTCAAGTGAGCACACACTGTCCTGAGCAATGGATGAAGCTCATTTCATCATGTAATGAAAGACTATCATAATACATACACAAGGGAGCTGAATTAAGACTGCCTATCCAATCTAACTCTGGCATTTCCTAACTTCTGAGTGCCTGGCTTTGCAACTTTAGCATTCTTTTACCATATTGTTGGGTGCATAATTATATGAATGAGAAACAAACATTGTCCCCATTTAAGTCATTAATAGTTTTGCCATTGACTTTAATGGAGCCAGAAATCAGTCAACAGTGGGGGAGGGCGGGGGGAGGGTTTGTTTTTCTTCTAGTTAGTGACTGGGAGGTTGAAAACATGTAAGTGGTCCATGAAATATCAAGAAAAAAATATAATTCTGCTTTTACAGTTTGTTATAAAATCTATGCCCCTCCCCAAGTTCAAGAATTCCTTAACGAATTTGCAAATTTCTTGGCTAAGTTAAATAGAAGCAGTTGAGGGGGAAAATAAAAATCCTAGCCATTACAGGAAGTCTTAAGGACAGGTATAAAAAAGAACCAAACAAATAGGATGATTTAGTTTTATTTTGTCTTTTTACTTCTCTGCTGACTGAGATACCCTCCTGGCAGAATAGTGTTTTGGCTCAATGATTGCTGCATTATTTATGAGAAGCTGCACATTTAGAGATTAAACATTTGCTGATTTGTCAAAAGCACAAACATGAGGTCCTGCCCATCTCCTTGACATATTAGTTCATCCAACGGAAAACACTGTCACACATTTAATTGATGAGTACACTTCCTTGTGACCCAGGCAGTCTGCTCCAGGGTTGGGTTTTTTAAATGGAGGTGGCAAATAGGAAAAAGCAGGAGACACTCTTGTACAGGACTCAAGGTTAACTATTCAGCAACAAGGACAGATTGCCAGAAAAAACCATTCTGATGCAACATAAAAAAAAAATAAAAAAAAATAAAAGGCTGACACCTGCTATTTAACTTCTTAACTTAATGGAATTATATTAGCAATTAATAAAAAGGAGATGCTACCTCATGGCTAAACTTTGATTATATTCTGCTCTTTGGCTTTTTAAAAACCCAGGAGATTACTCTTAAACAATAATGTGCTTATTGAGTTTTTTGCTTGTACAGAAGGTTTATCTTACCTCCCTCATTCATATAGACAAAAACCCTACCAGAATAACATAAAACTTGGAGCACAGCTAAATTACACATGAAAATCTCTTGGCTAATCTTAATTACAGATAAATAAAATAAAATAAAAATCAATGCTGCTCTTAAAGAATGGCATTGAACAAAGATCACTGCTCAAACATTTATTTTCAGAATATTTTTTGTAAAATTAAGTTAAGGTGACTTTGGTTGAAAATGGGGACAGTAGTCTGACATTATTTTGAAACCATACCTCAGAACCATAGGCCAAACTCGGATATCCTTACACACAAGTAATCCCATTGGAACAAGTTTGTCCATTTTTGGAGTAAAGTATTACTCAGTGCGAATGGGGCGGGAGGAGTCTCACAATCTTGCCCTATTTCAGCAATGGGCAACTTAAGCTAGTGAGCGGCCCTCCATCTCAGTGGGCTGCAAGATTTTTGTAACCAAGATGGTCTCTCAGGATAGAGCAATTTTGCTAACTGAGCTTATGTACCTAAAATTTGTGGAGTGTGCCAAATGAACCAAAGCAGCGCTATGACTGGATGCAGAAGGACTGCATGGTTCTCAGTCAATGAAGGGTGCAATCAACACGCACTTCACTTCCTGTGCCCTTGCTTTATGTGCATGTTATTTTAGTAATAATACCAGTAAGGAAAAAAACCAAAAACAATGTGGATGGAAACAAGCAGAATCTGGCAACCCTGCATGTGGGCCACACACAAAATCCTAATGTACCATATGTGACCTGTGGGCCACAGGTTGCCCACCACTTCCCTGTATATTTTAATTTTAGTACATTATGACAAATAGTAACAAGGGAGGAAGGCACTTGCCAAAGTACAGTGGGAATCTCTGGCACCCATTGGCCAGCTAGAGTGAGAGGTCTTGATTGGCCAGCATTCCCCAGCTCCCAGGATTTAGCCCTGCACAGGGACCCGATATTGGCGCCCAATAACTCCGATGCAAGATATGGATTATATGGCAAGGAGCTCTGTGACTCCCATCTTAAAACATATTAAATGTCTGCTATAGGAGAAAATGGATGATGGGACAGTAGTGCCCGGTTTTTGTGCTAAAAGTTTAATAAAAGTTGTAGCCTACTACTTAATTCCATGTGCATGTCTGTGCTCGTTTTGCTGCTGTGTGCACATCTGTTGAATATTATAGAATAGTTGTCCTATTGAAATCAGTAGGAAGACCTGCTGAGCAAAGAACTTCTCAGTGCACAAGTATTACAATCTAGCCCTTAAGTGGTCATTTATTTAGAGAAACTAACTTTACAAAGCTGACAACACAAATATGACCTACATCACAGACGAGAGGCAATATAAAGCACTGGCTGGACTAGCTTTTACTTATTTAACTTGTTGATGTATCATGATTAAACTACTGAGATTCTATTTAAACAAGGAAGCAAATTTCAGACAATCTGAATTCACTAAAATACTGAAATGCAAATATTCTTTGTGATGAAAATGCTTGCCCTGCTATCAGAAAAAGTCAAAAAATAAAACAAACATGATTTACCTCGCCTTATTATTCCTGTTTTCAAACATTTTATATTCAACTTTCTTTTGTGATTTAAGTCACAATCTTACAACCATGAATGAACTGAAGGATCTGGCCTTTGCTTTGATGGAGGCTGAAATTAAAATACTATTTCTAGATCATTCCTACTCTGTTCTCCAGCATTCTTCATAGTATCAGCACATCCTTGAAGACACTTGAGGATAGAGGCACTGTTTGTAACTCTAAGTATATGACATGAGTATATCTTTGAGTATATTCCCATAAGCACGATCAGTGGCAGAGCTCAGGTTGATAGGCCACTGGCAGTGGCCTGTACAACAAACCTGCCTTAAACTCACTTGGCAGCTCTGGCTCCTGGCCCACAGGGCTGGGCCAGATTTCCCACTCTGGGCATCATGTTGAACGGGTGAATGGGCCAAATTTGAGATGCTGGCATTATGACCTGGCAGTTGGGGTCACAGTGGTATGAAGTCCTTTGCACCATGTCACCATGCCCAGAGCAGGGTGCCAGGGGCCGCCAGGTGAGTGCAGGGCAGCCTTGTTCTCCAGTCTTGAAAAGGTGACAGACAAAACCTAAAAAATGCTAGGCTCTCAGTCTCATTCCCAGTCTACTTCTCCCCCTTCTCCTTCTCCTCAGTCTCTTTATCCAGCCAATAACAATCTCACCCATGTTCCATGCTCCCTCTGTGCCCCCACTCCCAGTCTGGCACTTGTCCTCTCTGCATTTGAATCAGGTAGCTGAATCTTCCATGTGCTGTCGAGACCCAGCAGGGTCAATGAGAGCACAAGAGACACACCGTCTTGCTGTTCTCAGTTCAGTTGCCTGGACTAGGAATGGTCTGCAACATGCCAGAGATGCAAATGCAGGTGACAGTCATGTTCAGCCCCAGGACTATAACATGCCCATGTGGGCAGCTCCTTCATGAAACTAAAATCAAGTAAATATTTACTGAGCGTACATTAATTTGCTATTTTAAAAGGCTTATAAATTGGCCAGATTTTCATGGAGATGGCAAAAGATACACCTCTGCCAAATTTCAAGTTTCTACTCGAAAGGTTGGGGGTCCTAGATATTTTCAAGGAAAAGGTTACCAGAATTTGTTAACATAGCCAAAAATATATTTTTCCTTTTATTCATTCTCAGAAATGGCTGAAGGAAAGAAATCAGACTGAGGCAGACCCCCGTATAGAAAATTTCAGCCCAAATGGTTGAGGTAACAAACAGAAAATAAGTCCTTATAGTGGGACACGTCAGGCAAGCTTAAAAATAAGGAGTGCTATCTGCTCTGCCTATAATATTTAAGTAGTGCATAGTGTAAGCTTTTCTTTTTTTCTTAATTTCTCATGTCAGATGGTAAATTAAAGCCCATCTCAACATTAGATTTGAAATCTGGGGCTTATACTCTTCAGACTAAACATTTTAAAGGAAAATGAAAATTTCAGCACGTTACAGGATTGTGAACCCATAGTGTTCTCTCACATATGACAGCTAAAACTAGACATAGGTAAATATATTGGGAGGACTGAAATGACCTAATAGTTCCTTTCTATGTAAAGAGGTCATGATTCTCAGGCTACAAATTTACTTTCTGAAGGTGTGGACTTTGTTTTCATGCATTGCTCCACTTTTAGAGCTTTAATCTTATTCTCTCTAAAGGACATTATAGCTGATATGTAGAATTACATAGCATATTGTTTGGTTTGATAATCAATATTTACAGCATTAGTACACTTTCAGGTAATAGTGCACATAAAGAATCCATAAAGGATCACTGGTAAGGATTAAATAATCCCCTACAAGTTCTCTGTCAGGTTTTGATGTTACCCACATTAAAGATGAGTTGGGATATAGAACATACAAGTATATTAATTCTGAAGACACGGTAAAACCTGTGTTATCCGGCACGCTTGGG
This sequence comes from Rafetus swinhoei, assembly GCA_019425775.1. Lineage (NCBI taxonomy): Eukaryota > Metazoa > Chordata > Testudines > Trionychidae > Rafetus > Rafetus swinhoei. The sequence goes on along the minus strand of CM033447.1, from coordinate 30,054,415 downwards.
GATTAGGGCGTTCCGGTTATCTAAAAATTCCGGTTATCTGAGGGTCCCATCAACCTAGGAAAAACCAATGGACAATAGTAATAAAACTCAAGTTTTTAATATTGGTAGTTTTGTAGTGTGAGGCAGTTGGTCTCACATTTCTATTTTGAGTTAAAGATGATTAGTACTTCTTAAACAAAAAATTGTTAAGCTAATCATGGTAAACCAAGCCAGGCCAGTGCGCCTGAAGATGTGACAGTATTGTGGCTGGGGGCAATGCCGGTTTTCTTGTTAACAGAGTGCTAGATAACAAAGGTTTCACTGTACCACTTTCTAGAGGTAAATGTTAATGGAATGAAAATTATGGTTATCACTGTGTTCCATATTCAAACAGATTTAATCAGATTTATGTACAGAAATGTAAACCAATAAAAAACAATGAAATGTAAATATGCTATTCACTGCTATAATTACAGGGCAACATAAGGACAAAAAAGGTAAATTTCTTCCAGGGCCTAAACGATGGATATATCCTTTCCTAGATTAGGTCATACTGGTTACAGCAGAGTACACCAACAATAGCTACACATATAAATTAAAACTTCAGTACTCTGGTTTATTAAGCTATTTAGGGAACTTAGTCACACTCTTTGCTCAGCAGCATTTTAAGGGGAGGCTGGACTGATTGTTTTTAGCAGTAATATATGCAAAGCATTACACATTTCATTGAGAAACTGAGTAGCGCAAATAGAGATTATAAGGGCACTCACGTTTTTAGGCCCCAAACATAACTCATCTTTTGAAACTAGAAGCTACAGTAGGAAACCCATTTCTTATTCTGAATTGGTGGCTATTCAACTGATCATTCTAGCAGCTAATAAAAACTAAAATAAAGCACAGCTGATAGGGTAGTATAGATTCTACACAAACAGTGCACAAATTTGTTAAATAAATAAATTGTCAAATGTAATCCAAGAAGTAGGCTACATATTTTATAAAGAAAGGTTTATTTATCACACATATTTATTGTTCAGTGTACATAATGCACCTGCCATTTTCAGTAGGTGCATTTACAGAATTTTGAACACCACAAGCCAACAGTAGCCAGAAATCTACAATATACCTAAAAAAAAACCTGCGTAGGAAAAATCTGAAAAAAGAATGTGTCCTGTCAGTAATCAAACTTGTGCTTTGTCAGGCCAAAAGATGAAGCAATTCCAGAATTGAAGGCCTTCTACTGAGCATGCACTGCTCAAGCCCCCTGTTGTATAAATATGATGACTGTTAGTTTGATCAGCTCAGGTAACCCCATTTCTCAAGGTAAGGCACAGACAGAGCAAGACAATTTCTTAACAGATATACAGGACCCAAAACATGATTATAAATTAAAACCAAAACTTTATATTGCACCAGGAAATAACTTGAGAGCCAGTATAGTGTTTGGGACACATGTAATTTACTTCTAGAGGGAAGTCAACTAAGTAGGCAGACAATCACAGTCTTCACTAGCTTAAGTTTCCAAATGATTTTCAGATACAGGATCAAGAATACTGCACTGCAGTAATCCAATCTCAAAGTGTTATGCATGGATAGTTTACTGTGAGGTCTGTATCAGAAGGAAAAGCTCTTAACATGTTAAAACAAACAGAAATAGAATTAACCAACTTGGACCTACTATTATACGAACATTCAGAAAGCAGTCAAGGAGCCAATGTAATCCCATAATTACAAACCCAGAGGAAAAAAAGACAGCAAATGAGGGTTCAACTGAAGGGGCCCTGGTGTTTTTCCATCATTTTTTCAGGTTCTCCAACAACCCACCAGCATCACACTTTCCTTTTCTGGATTAAATTTCAGCCAACTAGTTCTTCTCCATGCCCCAATCTCAGCCAGACACTTAGAAAGACGACTACTTACTACTGATGTCAGATGAAACAGAGCTATAGAATCAAATGTCACCTATAAATCAAAGCACACCGTGTGCATACAAAAATTAAATATTAGCATCATACTCATCATCTTCCATAGTGGTCTCTCAAATACATGGAGAAGGAAGGGTAAAATAATAGAGTGGAGAGAAAAGCTACAGGATAGTTCTGAGACAAACAAATGCTCATTCCTCCCCTCAGGGGCATTTTCTAGAGAAACAAACAACCAACCTCAAACAGCTATCAAAGTGCAAATTCCTCCAGCCTTCTATGGTAAATGATTTCAGTCTTCACTAGCTTGGGCATTATCTGAACTGAGGGCTGAGAACAATGGTGGGCAGCATGCAGCCCATCAGGGTTTTATATATGATCCACAAGACGTTTTGTTTACCATTGCCCTCATACATGGTTGCCAGATTCCGCTGGTTTCTATCTATGTAGGTTTTTATCTACTGGTATTACTAAAGTAGCATGCACATAAAACAAAGGCATGCAAAGTGAGGTGTGTGCTGATTACAAAGTGCTGTTACGGTTCAATCAGTATGCCCCACAATTACACAAAAATTGGTTATGATAATCTTGTGTTCCCCTAAGATGAAGGAGGGCCACTCATGTGGTTCACTCACTAGCGTATGTTGCCCATTGCTGACCTATAGGCGAATCCCTCCTCCCACTTGAATGATCCAGCCCATCCCTTAAATATTATTCATTACAATTTACACACAATACTCACAGAGATATTATGGTGTCATTGCTAGTCGTTCTATAGTGGATCATAACCACAATTGCACAACTTACTGTCACAGTAAAAAAATAGTTTTCTATAAAGTTATACAGAAATCTAGTAAGTGGCTTACTATCTGAAAGGTGTTCAAAATGAAATTTTAAGGTTGGTGTTTATTTTTTGTGACACCCACCTCAACTTACAATTAAATGGCTTTGTTTTTAATACCTCAAACTTCAGCTGCAACTTTAAACAATATCTCATACATAGAAAGTTAGAACAAAGTAATTAGTAATCTTCTGAGAGAGAAATAAAGATGCCTGAAGAGAGAAGTTCAAAGTTTGTAAAAGCAGGCTATGTGTTTCCAAAGATCTCAGGGACATCCCAAAACAAACATTTGCCAGACCTGCATCTAAAAGGAGTGCTGAATGTCATAGATTGCAAAAATATGCAACACTGGAGTTCCTCCAAGATGTGCAGGTAAAGTAGTGGCAGTTTGCAGGAAGAGAGTGGAAAAAAGGAATAACATTGGGTGAGTAAGAAGAGGATTATGCTCCAAAAACATGTTTTGCTTTTGAATACATGCACAATTAATTATGGTTACATAATCAAAGAAATCATGAGAGATTTTGTAAGAATGTATAAATATGGGTTGTGTGCCAAAATTCAGGCTGTTACTAGAATGTGCTTAGTGATTTTCTTATGGCAATGTTGTCATTAACCAAATGTCCGTAAGGTTAACAAAACACAAAAACTACCATTACTGATCATTTCCATTCTTTACCTTAAAGTTTTTATTTTTAAAGTTGCAGTAACATATTTTGCGCAAGGATAATATAATTTACTATAACAATAAACTGTAAATTAGTGTATTTTTGTGAGTGGTTTATACACATCTACGTCCCTATAGATTCACTACTGTGAGAAAATAAGGTATTTTCATTTATATTAATGGTGCTTTACATACAATTTCTTTATTTTGCCAATAATTTGTTGTCAAATGTCCATTTTAGTCTTTAATTAGACTTTAGATAGATATTCAATACAATATCTATCTAAAGTCTATTTCATGATTCCATGACAAATGGGTAGTTTGGCTTAATTACTCCTAACAGTGAGACTCACTGTATCTTGCTGCATTACACACTTGACATTACAAAAATATCACTTTTTCAGTTATATAAAAATCCTAGTATAAAAATCTGCCAAACTCCACACCCATAAATGTTTTTTAATAGGTGTTGACACAGGGCTTTTAAAAGTACGTCATTTCAATTGTATAAGTTTAACACTCAAAGGAAATACTCCATACAAAAGTTTAATTACTGTTCAGAGTAAATATTTACTGCATTACTTCAATGAATATGATAAAGCTAATATTATATTATGAAATTGCTTTAAATAAATTTAAAATAAATTGCCAATGATGACACAGAAACTGTAATTCATGTAGTCATAAAATCCATAATTAGCTCTAATGAATATTTAAAGTCAAAGTTCAACCCAACTTTTTCAATGTTTAACCTAGTATATCAATATAGTTCAAGGGATCCATTTATCATTGAACATGACAATGTCTGAATATTAATTAGCATAGGCCACTGCTGACAGGAAGTTCTTATCTCTTACAACCCTTTTGACTATAGTGCATGTCAACAGTATGTTTGTCACGTCCATATTATTGATTACCTGCCTGTTTTGCTAAAAACAATTAAAAATATTTTACATATTTATAAACCTGACTGTCAAGAGTGCTTATTAATTTTCCATTAGTAAAATGCAGCCCATTAGCTGCCATATTTCAGTTAGAGAAAACGAACCAAATAAGCAGTTGCAATAACTCTAGACAGGAAGACAATAATTTTACATAAACACACTCTTATGAGATAGCAAAGGGGATACTATGTCTGCTTTCATTTGTGTAACAATGAAGTTGAAGATGCTTCAGATGGAAAATTATTAGACAGGAACCTGCTTTTAAAACAAATTCAGATCTTGGCTCTCTCACTTTCCTTAAGAGATTCTGTAAGCAATACATTTATTTATTTTTACTGATAATGAAAACTATATTAAGGGTGTAAGCAACACAGCTATCTTTTTTGTATGGAATAAAAATCAAGGATTGCTCTGAGAGGGCACAATGGAACCCCGTTACAGTGAAAATCTATTTCTATTGCCAAATTGTGGTCCAATAAATGAATAACCTCTAGGTCAGTGAATATATGCAATTCCACTTTTACAGTACTGTGCATCTGTAACATATTGGCCAGCAGCAGCCATATGGATACTTCACTTTCACTGAGTAGTTCTTCTTTTACCATAGTAGTCTATATATATTTACTCTAATGAAAATAAAAGCAATTCCAAACTCCTATTAAGAAAAAAAAAAACACCATATGTTTACTCTTAATTGCACAACCATTGAAACCACATGGAAACATCTATTCCAAATTAGTTCACTTGACTCCCACAAAGTAATTTGGATATAATTTTCACTTGCCAAGCAATGAACAAAAGTAGTGATGTAAAAACAGGCTGGTTCTACTATATTTAAATAGAAAAAGACGAAGTAACTACAAATAATGAGCAGTATAAAAGTATATATTTGTCAACTGTGTTCATAGTCCACTTGATCCAGTATGTCTAAATTAACACTCAATGTCTATTACTCATTCAAGGTGGATAAAACTGACTGGGTACACAGATCAACTCATTAAAAAATAATCTGTCACTTTTTATTTGCAAACAAATTAGGTGTTCAGCAATTTATCATTTCCTGAATTAGACTTATCAGCCAAAGTACACATAATTAAACTGCTATTGTGTTTTTTTTGTATGAGGCCTTGTCTCTCTGTCATGTAGACATTTGGAACTTAAATGGACCAAACAATTTCTAACAATACAGTAGTTATTTAATAGCCATATAACCCAGATATAAACTTTAGTTAATCAGTATTTGAATAATTACACTTTTAAGGAAGTGTACAAATATGATTGAATAGCATTGAACATTTGCAGTCTAACTCAAAGATTTAAGAACCATCACATTATGTAATGAAAATACTTCAGACTCTCCATTGTAGACAATCTAGATAAAGGAGGAGGAGGATTCTGCTAATTTAGCATTGATTATGATGCTACCTTGGTAATCTACTTTTCATATTTATAGCTTCAAATTAGACAAACTCACTCAAAATTATATAGTTTTTACACATATATTTTTTCATACATAACAGTATAACAGTATTCATAATGTGGAACATTCCCCATCAAATTATGTCAATCAAAGCCCCATCTTATCAAGAGCTACATGCATGTTTAACTTTATGCATGTGAGTAGCTCCACTGATTTAAATGGGACTGGGTTGACATGGGTAAATTTATATTTGTGTGTAATTTATGATAAAATTTTGGCTCAGGATTTCATTTTTTCAACCATGAAATATAAAAGAATGGCACATGTCTTAATATGTGCCTAGTATCTGTCAAAGGCCAGCCTACGCTATTGTGGCTTCTAGCAGTATACAATGGTAGGGCCAATATATAGAAGCCCTAATCATGAACAAGGGCTCTGTTGAGCTAAGTGCTATACAAACACAGAACACTCCCTAAACCAGAGATTTTATCATCTAAGTGCAAGACATGAGGTAACAAATTAATTAAGACATTTTTTCCAGGAACAATTTCTCAATTAAGTTCACAGGGTGAGGACCAGCTAACCAGATGGTTGTAGAAAGCTAGTGAAAAAGAGGTGAGACAATAAGCCACCCAGAAACTGAAAGCAGAACATGATGTGATGATTCACTTGGTAAGTGGAGTATTTTACTTCAAGCATATTGACAGGGGTGGTGGGTGAACGGAGGACTGGGGCAGGCATGATGTAATTGTCCCACCTCCCCACACTCTGTAAGGGCAGGCCACTCCTCCTCCAGTCTTCTACCAGCCTGGAAGCATGAGGAAGAGCTGATGGTGGTCCTGGGCTTCCCAGGCCCTGGGAGCACAAGGGGAGAGTACATGGCCCCAGCAGAAACACTGCAGGGGATGATGCTGCACAATCCCAGACTTCTCCAGAGCATGAGGAGGGCAGGCTTCTAGCCGCAGAGGGCACGCAGCCACCCTAGCCCTATAGGGTATGTGGTGGTCAGTCCCCCTGACCCTAGAACATAGGTGGTATGTGACCCCAGTCTTCCCAGTCATGGCAGGGCTGAAACCCAGACAACTCCAGGAGTCTGTGGGAGATGCACTGTAAGAGGGCAAGGGCTGAAGGCAGAGTGTGAGCAGGGCCAGGCTGGCAGTTTGGGAATGCATTGCCTTCCCCTGCCTCTTCTACTCACTGCCTGTGATGGATAGGGGGAGTGCTGGCCAGCACCTAGTGACTAAGGGGTTAAACTCAGGTAGCTAGCAAGGATGTTGATAGGGGGCCAGAACCACCAATGGGGATACAATACTGAAATCTGAATTATATAAGATGATACCTTGCCTGCTTTCTTTGGGTGGGGAAGTTAAGCCAGGAGTTGAAAGACACAGAAGGATTTAAACCCAGGCAGGATTACCATGCCTCCAAGGAATTTGGGGGATGGAAGTGGACTGAACCAGGAAGGGATCATGAGTGTATTTAGTCGCGATCGGGGTATTTTTCTTTATTTTTGTGATTTGGTTTGAACTGCTGTTTGAATCCATGCCTCCCCTCCTCCATTCACTATCTAAGAGTTGTTCCCAGAGATTCTCTCTGTGTTTTAATTTGTTTTACTTACTTGCTCTGTAAAACTTAGCAATCAAGTATGCCTTATCAAGTATATCTTTTGTTTTGTGAATAAAAATCACTTCTTAAGGTAATGATTTGATTCTTGTGTCCTGGAAAGGAACAGGGGCTCTGTATGTGTGTGTCTGCCTGCGTATAATGAGCGATCAGCTACCAGAGACTGCAGCTTGTTTTTCTCTTTTTAAGCTTTTATGGGGCAAAAGAGCTTGGGGGTACCCCTGGGGAAGCAATTCAAGTGTTCCTTCCTGTTTTTTCAGGGTTAAATCACTTGATGGTGGCAGCTTTTGTTTACTTCTCAGAGCCAGTGCATCTGTGACTGGGAAGAGAGGAGGGGAAGGGGAGCCTTGAGGCAAGGTATTTGCAGGCCCCCACCTTCTGCATTTGGAGTGCCAGAGTGGGGAACAACCCTGACACTGCCTGAATCAGTATTCCCCAATCTGTTAGGTTTCTGGGTGAAATGTAATGTATTGGGTTTGACTTTAAAGCTCAAGCTGGCTCCTGACCAGGTGTTCTCTATGAGCACCCTACAGCATTGGGATTTGCTCCCTGCAAGCCTTGGTCTGAAATTACTCCAATCAGATGACCTTGAGGGCATGTTACAAAGTGCTCTGTTTCTGCCTCACAACTGAACATGGGGGTGAGAACTTCAATAATGGTTTAACATTCAGAAACATTCAAAGGGAGAGGGATTTGAAGTTGCCAGGCTCACTATTGATGGGTTCTTATAAACTGTTCTGCTACATTTAGGATGTATTTTTAAATCACGCCAAGAGTAGAACCAGTGGATATACTCTCTATAAATCCCAATATCTAACAGTAAAGCCAGTGGAAATGCTATGCCACCATGGACCATGCTCTTCTCACATAACTGCCCCTCCCCCCCCACAGCAAGCATCTCTTGTCTGAAGCTTTCTTGCTGAGGGGGGAAGGAGAGAGGGAGGAGGCATAGTGCCCTGTATTTAGAGAGCAGACAGCAGGCTGTTCAAATGTCCATGGCAACTTTAAGGGCATATCTTCCAAATGTTTATATCTAGTCTCCTGCTTCCATTAACTGATTTTCTCTCTGTGGCAGGGTTATGTCTCCAGACAAACAGAATGCAAAACACAACAAAATTCATTTCTTTCCAGGTATCTCTGCTGGTTATAATCATCCAGCCTTCCTCCATTACTTGAACATCAGGGCTCACCATCTCAGTCCTTTCTCCCTTGGGTGGAGAGGCAAGGAGCTCTTCCCCAGCTATTATCCCTCCTGGGGGACTGAAAAGGCAACTTACATGCTTCCAGGCATGCCAGTTAAACAGGAAACAAAGGGTAGGAATAAAGAGTGAGAATGGAAAGAATGGTGTCCCCCAGAGGTCTGTACTGTGACCAGCACTATTCAATATATTCATAAAGGCCAAAGCAGACCGCAAAGGGCTACAAAGAGAGCCCACAAAACTGGATGCTGGACAACAAAATGGCAGATGAAATTCAATTCAAATAAATGCAAAGCAATACACATTGGAAAACATAATCCCAACTATACATATATAATTATGGGGTCTAAACTGGTAGGGATGTAACAATGTAGCCATTTAAATGGGTAACCGATAAGCATGAACTTATTGGTTACCCAAACGATGACATATGGCTCCCAGGAAGACACCTACTGCCCTGCCCTGCTGCCTCCGTATCAGGGAGAGAGGGAGGAAAGGAGAGAGGGAGGAGGCTTGCTGCTTGTATCAGAAACAGCAGCATAGGTGGCAGCAGGGGCTGGTACGCATGAGGAACTGGCTCCTGGCACACACGACACCAGCTGCTGCACTGTGTGTAACCGCTGAAATTTTCAGCGGTTACATGGTTATCAAATTACATGCATTTAAACGTCTCTGTAAACTAGCAGTTATCACTCAACAAAGAGATCTTGGGGTCATTGTGGATAGTTCTCTTAAAATTGAGCAGTGAAATGCTAGTCATGCAACCTGCACAACCTATGGCCAAAAAGCTGGATAATTTTATATATACATTTATATCCTGTTTAACATTTTCTGTGTAGTTCAATACCTGAAATGGAATATTCCACCTGTGAATACTGAAGGTCCTCTTTCATAATATTTGACTAAGGTGACCCAGCAAAATTCCCTTGTGGCCCCACAAATTATATATTATGAGATCAAATAACTTTGAATATAAAAACTCATTCACTGCATTAAGCTGGCAAGCACTAGATACATTGTTACAAATGGCTGTCCAGTGATATGCATTTCCAAAATCTCTAATTCTTCGTTCAAACAATGGGCAATTGGTTTTCACACATGCTTTTTGATTTCTGTATATACTTGTAAACAATAAAACAAATAAAGTAACTTTCCTGAATAAAATAGCAATTATCCAGCAACAGTTTAACTAGGCCACCTTGGAATCTCTGTTGAGGTCTATAAAAGTTCTGGCAAACTTTGGGTGATTTCACCACCTTGGGCATCCAACCAAGACCACATGATGCCATGTTTAAGAAGATCTGCACTGGCTGCCTATTGGACTTTGAGGTAGAGACAGGCCTATAAAGCTCTAAACATCTTGCCTATTAGACAGACTTCCTCACTCAACATGCCAAACATACATAAATGACTTAGGAGTCTAAGTCCCACTAGTGTTTGATTGGACTTAGGAGCCTAGTCCAGGATTCATTACAAAGAGTGATTTGCCAACATCCCCCTTTCTTTGAGGGGATTCATCTCAAGTTGTTCCACTGATTGTGACCGTCAGTGGGTAAATTTGCAAAAGCACTTTAAATCATCAAAATTAATATAATTTGAGACAAGTAATGAAGAAAATGTGTGCTCTTGTGTTAACCTGACATATTTCTAATGCCTTCCACATATACTTTCTTTGCTATATCAAAACAGAAAATGCAAACTCACCTTTCATTTTCAAAGCATTTTATAATTCAGTTATTTAAAAAGAACTGAAAAAAAGTAATGATTATGGAATTATAGCTGTGCATTAAAATATTTGATACACAAATGAATAATCAATCCATTAGCTGTTGCAATGGAAAATAGTATCAGATATGTCTTTTGACACGAATAACATTCACAAAAGAACTAACATTTAAATCTTGAATCATTTCAGTAAAATCACATGAATTCTTCTCCTTAAATAGGTTTTACTTAAATAGGTATCCCATTCAATCTTCAGTGGAGTAACAAAATGTAACTGAGGCAGAATTTGCAATAGAACTTAAGGTTAAATTTGGAATTAAATTACAGCCCAGCAATCTCTTAATGCTGATGACCGAGAAGGGTGCAAGTCAGCATAGAATTTGGCCCTTATTTAATAATTCTGATGATACATGAACTAGAACAAAATCAAGCTCTTTTCCCTGTGGTTGTGTTGGCTCTTCAGTGCAGGAAGAAAAAAAGGAACAAATGTACTTTTGTCAGTAAATGCAAGATATATGACACTAAATAGACATAGAGAACAGATCTATTGAGAAAGAAAGTGCTATTTTAAAAGCTATTTGGTAGTATAAAACTTCACAGTGAGCCCAAAAAAATAGCAAACAATCATTCGTCCTTGAAAAACAAAGGGCTAAATATTTTATGAATACCTTGAACAGGTGTAACAAAACAGAACTTATCATACTGATACTGGTATGACCAGGGATACCAGAAATCTGTTTCCTAAGGGAAACTGCAGAATTAGCATTTGCACAGAGAATCTTAGCTTTTACATTTTTTACATTTTGTGAAAAAATAAAAACATACTGACTATTAAATAAATGTTACTGCAAGTAGCAGTGTCACGTATTCAATGTGTGCAACCTCCCCCTCTTGTGGTTGATTTTTGAATGCGCTTTAAATTTTCATAACTAAACCTACTCCAATAAACTGTTTCTTGTATAGAAGTTACTCAATGATGTACAGGAGGTTGTGTTTTGGTATATAACTCAAATTTCACTTCAACCTCCAGACGTGAGCAATTAAAGTTATGAAAAGATGCCACAGACTTTAAAAAAATCACCCCTAAAAACCTTGTCACTTAGTTTGGAAAGGACAAATTTCACATTGATGGTAATGTGTTCTGCACTGAATGCAGATTCCATTCAAAGACAGACAAAACTGTAGAACACATGGAAAGCACCATAAACTGAATGAAAAGACATGAAAATAAGGGGCTGAAACAGCAGCGACACCAACGACAGTAAAGAAACAATGCAATGTAATTGATCAATTCCAGAGTTGTTGTGCATTCAAAAACAATCTGACAATACAGACATGGAAGTGTCCGTCCCGTGTATCTAAGATATAAAAATTACTATTCCAATAATTTTAATTTATTATTCTATTATGACTGACAGTGCTGCTAGACTTTGAATTTGCTTTAAAATTGCAGCTATAATAATAAAACATTGTGTTGAACTATTACCTTTACATATTGTGACTAGGGAAACTAAAGTTCAGTATTTCATTTCAACTGTGGAAAACTATAGATTATTATGTGTTTTAATTGAATAATTTTGGGGGTGCCTTTTAATTACAACAAACTACAATCCCTAGTGATGACACATGAGTCTGAAAGAATCAAAGTTTGACATTGCAGAATACAATACACATGGAAGCACACAATGCCATTTTTATAATCACTTTTCCGAGGAGAAGTGCAGTTGAAGCACTTGTTTTTCCCTATTTTCAAATATTTTACAAATGTAACCAAAGGTCACAGTGGTCTGAATAGCAGTTAGGGTTGCCAGGTGTCCGGTTTTGAACGGGACAGTCCAGTATTAGAGCTTTCTGTTCGGGAAACAAATTGAGAAAATATAAATGTCCGGTATTTTCTAAATAAGATGTAATGTAGATTGTGATGTAATGTCAAGTGTGTCCGGTATTTTTGTTTGAAACCATCTGGCAACCCTAGTAGCTTTGCCTCTCGTAGAAATTACTTTGCTGCTGATGTTTATGTATTAAATATATTGTCAGCTCACTATGAGTGAACACTAGTTTCACTGTACAGGTCAAATAAATGAACTGTACACAAAAGATGTCTGTGGAGAACCAGGGAAGACAGATGTCTCCTCCCAGCCATTTGGCACAGAAGGAAAGTTACACTGCAGCTGTGCACTTAGCCTTTACAATTGCTGGTTCCTCCCACTCAGAGTAGGGAGGTTGGCCTGTGAATCTGCATAGTTTTCTATTTTATACCCATGACCCCCAACAATGGTATATGATACACAGAGTGTAACTTCGGTAGCATTACAATACAGGTGAGTTTGACCAAATGAGAACTTCTGAACCACTTCTGCGGGGGGAAGTATACAGCTTCCTTTTATCATAACTTAAGGCAAGGTAGGGGTTTGGTTGTGCAGGGGAAGCTTCTCTCCCATTCCCGATTCATATGGGGACGTATAAAAAGAACTCCTAAATAGCAAGAGTTAGGACCACCAAATTTGATATACAGCATCCTCTTATAACTTAAAGCAACGTAAGGGTTTGGTTATGCCAGGAAAATGGGATTGCTTCTCAGAAAACCATACTGAAAAGAGACACAATCACCAGGCAAGTGGCTGCCCCAGCCCAGAGTCTCCCACCCCTCAGAGATCCTTAAGAGAGAACCGGGGAGGAGAGGGGGCAGGCGGGGAGGATGCCCCAGATTCATAAGGGCTATTGCTGGCTATTCCCCTTGATCAGGGAGTGAGGGGAAAGTGTACAGTTTGCTGCATTCCTCACTCTTGCTGAGGAATGCAGGAGGCAGATGAGGTGTGCACTTTGCTATTGCTCTTTGACAAGGACACAGGAAGGGTAAGAGCAAGCACCCCTTGTACAAATTTTCCTTTTACTTCAAACAAAATTAATTGAGTTAAGGACCCAAACAATACTGGATAAATTTACTAGTTAAAAATCACTATCAACTTTTATTTTGTGGGAAACTTAAGGTTAAACCAATCTTATGTTCACTTGGCTTTAGACAATTATAATTTAAACAACACTTGGCTTTACATCAATTTACTATTGCATAGATCTCTGGAATAATATACTCAGGGATGGCAAATTCAATTTGACAAGATGGTATTATTGCCCATTTCATTTTGTATTATCCAGGTCAGCCCAGAATAGGAAGGGTATCATGTGGTAAAAGACTCTATTTAGCATGTCACAGTCACTGGAGGTTGTTTTGTATCTCCAAGAACGTTTGTAACTGCCTCAAAATAAGAGATGATTGATTTACAAAGTACCAAATTTCAAATTTCATATTCTAGGGCTAAACAAGAAATAATTGGACAAAGCTGTCCCCCTGTCTGACCCACCACAATCAAGCCCCTTTCAAGGTTGACTGCCTGAATGAGAAATATGTGCATAATTTCATTTTGTCTCCCGTCCAACATCCAATGTTAGAAGTTAATTAAATTGCTTGTCCATTGTATTCATCCACTTACAAAGTTAATGATATTCTGTTCCTGAATTAAAGAGAATTTTATAAAGCCTGCACTATGGAACCTGGCATGCTGTACATTGAGAAGCTGAACTCTGTCATAGCTCCTGATTGCAACTCTTCTAATTAGGAAACAAAATGAATGTTTCTGTGTCTGCCAATGTAGAGGACAAGTCATTCCAACAGTGAGGCTAAATGCTTTGTACAATAGCAACTTAATAATATCTCATGTTTGACTATAATAAATTCTGCAGGATTAATAAACTTGTTAAATTTTTAAATTACCATAACAAAGATTAACTGCAGTGTAACAAGGCAGCCTTTAAAAAAAAGAGACAGTTTTGAGGGAAAGAAACGTCATCTTGGAAGGATATCAGGCCCTGCAGATATACAAATTATCAGGGTCTTCTTGGTTATAAAGGGGGTAAGCAGAGGATTCTAGAATTTTAACATAACAGAAAGGCAATGCATGCATGAAGACAGTGTTTCTTAAAGTTTTTTTAAAAAGTTATTTTTACGAGGAACACACACACACACACAAAAAAGGTCGGGGAAAAAGGGTTGGGGGGGAAGTTATTGAGAAAAAAGTGGCCTGCCCCTTTAAGGGTGGCCATTTTGAATTCTGTTGATCTCTGCGGCACACCTCTGACTGCCTCGCGACACACCGGTGTGCTGCATAACACAGTTTAAGAAATCCTGCACTAAGATCAACTAAGATGCTAAAGAAACTAAAAGTAACAACTTTAACCAAACTCTTAGCTTTGGCTTAGCTATGTGAGAGCTGATAGATCTTCCTAAAAATCTTGCAATCCAAAATTCTGATTCAGTGGTCAATAGTTCCAAATCATATGATATCTCTAAGGGCAGCTTCTGACACCCAGGCAATATCATTGCAACTTTACAGAAGTGGAAGAGAGTAAAAGCTGTCACCATATGCCATCTTCTTGCTGAGCAGGTACTGCATGGGGTCAACTAGAAGCTACTTTTCTATCCCTCCCCCCCCCAGTGCCTTACAGAGAGAAATAAAAAGCATGCCAGAGGATTGCTTACTTTGCCTGCCTGTTTCAGATGACATTAAAATTATGGTTCCTTTCATAAGAGTATAAGCCAATTTTTATCAGCATTTACAATAATAATTTTTTTTTAAATAAATCAGATAAATCACTCACTCTTAGAAACCAGTGTTCACTGTCTGACCTCTAGGGCCAGCTCCTTCTACAAACAATTTTCAAAACTGTAAAAATAGCAGATGTAAAATATTTTCAGAGTATGTTTTATAAAAATCTATTGTATTGCAATTTTTATTCAGTGGAACTTTTATAGTTTTTACCTAAACCAGAAACTCTAACTACAAGATGAAAAAAATACAGTGTGCATCTGGAATAGAAATAGACAAAATCATTTCCCAGTTGTGCATTTATGGAGGATATGTAGAGGCAGTGTTGCCTTTCTTGTGAAGTTACATTCTGAAATTTTGTATTGTAGTAGTAGGCAGCAAGGCGAAGTGTTTTTCTAATATACGATCAAAAGGTAAAATTGGGAGGTAAATTTTTAATTTTTTGGCCAAATAGATTTAAAAAAATGGTTATCATTTCCTGTGCATTATCCTTTGTTGTCTCACTCCAAAGCAGACTACATTTACATGTTAAAAATATTTTCACTAATATAAATTTTGTAAATTGAAACTCAGTGAATGCCACCACCATTGAAAAGTATTTAGTTTGGTAATCACAGAGATGCTTTTAATTATGAAAATAACTTTATTAAGTTATACTCTTTGTATCTAAATATTGAATCAATGAAATTTCATGTTAATTAAATCATGTGAGAAATTTGCATCATAATTAAAACCTCTTAGTATTTTATTTGATCTTTCAGAGCCTTTTCAATCTCATAATTTTAGTGGGAATCATATACTGTGCATTATATATATAAATTAATTTAAGGAAAATGCATTTTTAAGAGACAACCAATCGCTTAACATAAACTGTTTATAAACTACTGTCATTCATTAAGATTGTTCCTGCATGCACACTATTACTGAAAAGCTTTAATTGATTTTTAAAATTACAATAGTGTGGTGTAATAGCTGCCTACTTTTATTCCTAGTACAATTGCTTGATCTTCCTGAGCATAAGGGAGGCCCCACTACTGTTGGCTGTACTGCACATTTCAAAGTAGTAGTAGGATCACGTCCCTCACTTCTGCTAACACAACAGCAGCATAAGCAGATCACAGACTCCTCATTTTGTACAGGAGTGCAACAGAATATGCTTCTTCTGAGTGCTCGATAGAAAGCACTCTAGAAGTACTGTATTATACAAGCAAATAGCACTGCTACCCAGTAGTGCTCCACTGGCTTTCAGAGCAAAAATTTGGTGACATTTACAAAATATTTTTCTTGTTTTTAATTATTTGAAGCAGAGAAACACATCCTCAGTACCATGTTATTGGTAGAATTATGAGAGTGTCTTGAAACAAGGGCCAAACTTAAGGAGAGTCCTGCAAACCCATGGGTGAGTGCATCCTTGAATATGGATGTGGATAGCCACAGATCATTTTTGCAGATGTGGATACCAATTTTATATCGGTGCAGCGTGTACTATAATGTTAAAATATTAATAGTAATGTTCTGTTGAATTAAGCACTTACTTTTAAGAACTTTCATGTCATGAAAGATGTTAATAATCCCTCACTATTATCAACTTTCTTGTTGTAGCCACTAAACATTATGGATTAAAACAGCGGTTCCCAACTGCCGGGTCATGGCAGCTCTGGGCACCGGGGCTGGGGTACACTGCCCAGCGCCTCCCCTCCTGCCATGGCTGTTGTGAGAGGTGTGTCCTGCCCTGCCTCTCAGCCAACCAGCGCTGGATGTGGAAAAGCAGTTCGCTGCGCGGCGGGAGGACCACATGGAGCCTGGCACAGCAGTCTTAGAGCAGCTGTTACCCGGGCAGCAGTGCTCAGCTGGCAGCTGGGAGGCAGCGCAGGGCTAGGTGAGGGGGTGGGGCAGCCACTGGGACTCCGGGGACAGGGCTCATGCTGGGGGGAGGGGGCTCTGAGGGTGGTGGGCTCTAAGAAGCGGGGAGTATTAGGGCAACTGGGCTGTGGAGCTGGCACTGGGGGGCTCTGGAGACAGGGCTAATATTGGGGACTTGGGGCTGTCACTGCAGGAGGCTCTGGGAGGGCTGGGTGCAGTGGGACTGTGGAAGCAGGAGGCTGGTACTGGGTTGGGGGAATGGCACAAAGGCATTTGGGATGGGGGGCTGGCACTGAGGGGCTCAGACCAAGAGGCTGGCACGGGGAGGGGGAGGAGAGGGTTGCATCGGGGGACTCTGGAGTCAGGGGCTGGTGCTGGGGGATAGTGGAGTGGGGTGGGGCTCTAGGGCATGGGGCTAGATATGCAAATAAATATGCAGATATGCAAATTAAATTTTGCCGGTCCACCAAAAGTTTGTGAATAGGTTTGCCGGTCCACAGTATAAAAAAGGTTGGGAACTACTTACTTAAAATATATTCTTAGCCATTTTGCAGTTTAGTTTCTATAGAATGGATTTGGAACAAAATGGAAATGCTTTATAATGCATAGACAAACTGCTCACTATAATGTATACCCATGGTGTTCAACATGCTAGCCACTATCCCTATTTGGCTATTTGGCCAGTTGAGTGTGGCTAGTTCACTATGGTGGCTGTTGCTTTAGAACTTGTTGGACACCACAGACGTATACAAATAACTCCTAGAAAATGTAATTACAACTGATACAGAAATAAAAACTTTAAGTAGTACAGACTGAACCTCTACTGATCTCCTGTGGTTTGACAAAATCTCTTGGTTCCACACCGGTCTAGTTCTGACTGGTGTGGAACCAGAGATTTTGTCAAACTACAGGAGATCAATATTGTCTAGCAGCACATTACTGACACTTCCACTGCTTACTGGGCTGTTAGAAGACACTTAGGGGGTAACTAAAAGCTAAATTACAGCATAGACTATTGAGAACAAGGACTGGTGGCTGTAAACAAACTTTATGGGACTGTAGGAAATGTGGCTACATCTATGATAAGAGGACAGTCGGCTAACTAATATCATGCTGGACCACGGATGTTGCCAGACCACAGAGAGCCGGACTAGAAAGGTTCAACCTGTAACTGGCATTGATTTTACTATATAAACAGACAAGCTTCACTGCCCCAATTATAATTTTGCATAACAATTTATTTTCAAGCATATGTGGGATGATTAACCAACACACTAATCACATATTTATGCCACACATATACATGAAGTTTTTATATAAATTACATTTATAGTCAGTATCCTTCAAAGTAATATATGGCAAAAAGAGAGGATAACCCACAGAATAAGTGTGCATGAAACTGCACATGAATTTATTCTGGTAGACAGTTACTGTATGGGAGTCATCAGCACAGAAGCTTAGTTGAGGATTCCTCTCACCTTATGGAAACCTTATTACGCAGCTAACAGGGGATTAAAAGATTTTATGGGATGGGGAGCAAAATGAGGAAACAAAGCAGCTACTAACTATAGACTAGCTATATTTCTTACTTGAGTAGACACCATAATATTTACCGTAGAGATTAAAATTCAAAGATGGAGAAGGAAAAAATTATTACTGAAAATATCATGAAAGACTGAGAAGAAGGATTAGAGACTCATTTCTGCTTTTTAAACTCTAGTCTGACTGCATCTTTTCCATCTGCTTTTCCAATTATTTTCCTTGGTGTTAAAAGGTTTTAGTTTTGATGCATAATTGTTTTTTTAAATCTCTTTACCAAGATCAAATATTATGAATTATTCTATAATTTAAGGTGTGATGTAGGCTTTAGTCTAATGAGTTCTGATCATAATCCATCATGTGCCCTTTCCTTTTATTTTGTATGCTATCTTTTCAAGCCATGTAACTAGAATTATCTTTCTCTGATCATGGCTTCTGGATTCAAACCAAGATACCAACAGGTAAAAGATTAATCCATGAGCCATTAAAACCTTAAACTATTATTCTATTACCACAACAGTTTCTGAATAGTGATGCTACAAAAGAAAATGGTTCTAAAAACCTGTGGCAGATACTTCACTGGCATGAATAAAGATAAATTGCTCTCCGAATGACTAAAATCAATTTTTGTAGTTTTATCTGAGCATCATATTTATTAACCTGACTATGAAATATAACAAGTATTTCACATCCATGAAAGCCTTGTGAACTAGTCCATCATCCAGACAGAAACAAACAAATCTTGGACACACAAAAACCTTGTTGCATTAGTGATAGTCAACATATAATTTACCTAATAATATCTCAGAAGCAAGGATATTAAAAGTTAAGGCATCTAACAGCACCTGCTTTGCCTTTCCCTACCTTGAGAAATATAGGCAAGGTACCACAAGCTTAACTCAGACACAGTAAAGAATGACAGCCTTCCAGTTCCCACCATCAACTCCACATTAGATCAAACACCTCGTCACTGTTTTTCTCTTCATTTCTAGAAAAGAGAGGTTATTTACCCTGTGCAGTAACTGGAGTTCTTCAAGATTTGTGTCCCTATAGGTGCTCCACTTTGGGTATTAGTGTGTGCCATGAACCTTTGGATCAGAGATGTTCATTACCAAGGTCCATTCAGCCCACTTATGTGCTGCTGATATCCTTGGGCACTACATTGAGGCTACATCAGTCTGCATGGGTGAACCGCCCTGAGTTCCTTTTGTATTGCCAAATCTCAGAAGGAAATTCTAAAGCAGAGGATAAGTATGGTGGATAGTGGAACACCCATAGGAACACACATTTCTAAGAGCTACAGTTACTGCATAGGGTGAGTAACCCCTTTTTCTTCTTCTTCGAATAATGTCCCTACAGGTGCTTCACGTCGGATGACTCCCAAGCTGTATCCACGAAAGGAGGGAGATTACCAACTACCACACCAAATGTAAAGGCCAGCAGGAACTGGATTGCTGGCAGCCCTGTAATGATCAGACATTACATGCCAAACCCCATTTCAATAGTTTTTGGGTAGAAAGAGCAGAACCTTTAAATCTGTATGGAAAAGAAGAAAAAAAAAAAACAACCACACCCACAAACCCCTAGGGGATTTACTAAGTGATTTAATTTTATCTAGATAGAAAGTTAACATCCTTCTGACACCTAGAATATGGAAGGCAGCCTACAGTTTTGAATTATGCTATTTTGGAAAGAAAATTGGTAGGTAATTAATCTGATGCTCAGGATACTCAGAAGACAATTCAAGAAGAAACAGGGGTCATCAAGAAATTTTGTCCTTGTAGAATACTGTGAAAGGAGGTTTGCCATTAAGACCCCAATCTTTCCAACTCTATGGGGGCTTGAGGTACTAACCACTAAAAAGGGTGATTGCATCGACATTTTCAGTAAGGAACAGATTGTCATTGATTAAAAAGGAGATTTCATGAGACTTTTAAGAACCAAATTAAGGTCTCACTGGGGTGGGGACTTTCACCAGTGAAAAGAAATTATCTCGATCTTACAGCTATAAAATGAACAAAAGCAAGACTTGGTCAATAGTGATATGAAATGCTGTTACAGAAGCCAAATGAACCTTCAGAGAGCTAAGTGATAATCCTGTTTCCTTTAGTCACAGCAAGTGTTCCAGAATAAACAGAAACAAGGCACATTCAGGGGCAGTTTTCTGGAATTCACATTAGTGAACAAGTCTTTTTCCGCTTTTGAAGGTAAATATTTCTGATGGAAACTTTCATGCTACTTAGTAATATCTGATGTAATTCTGTTGACCAGACTGACTCTAACCCCATCAACCATCGAGGGGCCATGACTTGAAGTGGAAAATGCTCAGACTGAGATGCAGCCACTGACTGGCATGCTGGGAGAGAAGCTGCAGAGTGATTGGAAGATTTATCACTGGAGACTGAGCTAGGGGAAACAGGTAAGTAAACCACATCTACCTCAACAACATTAGAACTATTAGGATATAACTCGGTCTTCAATTGCCTGAATTTGCTTAACACTGACAATCAGACATCAGGAGAAACGCAAAAAACAGCTTCTTCATCCAAGTGAGGAGGAAGGTGCTGACAAGAAACTTGGTGCTGCCAAGACACGTGCTTGCTGTGAAACTCAACTGTGACTTTCTGCCTGCCCAGGATTCTTGTAATTAAATTGTGAGGTCTTTTTCAGGTGAGATCCTTAAGAGGGGAATTAGAACTCCTCCAGTTAAGCTCTTTAGAGAGGTCTCTGAGGCTCCCCCCCAGTTTCAAGGAGTGTTATACCACACTCCTGGAGACTTACGTGCAGGGAAGTTCTCTGGAATTGGCTCCAAAATAGGACAAAGGAGTGCCATTTTTCCATACTCTGGACTAAACAAAAACTATACTTCTGAGGGATGTGACACTGTCTTAGGCAGCAGTGTCCATTACTGACCTCTCTTCACATTAGGCAATGTTTAAACTCTAGTGAACCAGTAATGATCCTCACAGGAGATAGATCTTCTCAGCAGGAAACAAAGCAATATTTCCCTAACCAGTAACCAGCTACTACTACTAACAAGAAACCCTAACTAAATAAATGAATAAGAACAAAATCAGCAGACAGCATAGGTATACACAATGCAGACACTTTCAGCTCTGTCTCAGGCAGCAGCAACCGAGAAGGAACTAGGATGCTTGCACAGCTTAATAAAGCCCCAATGCAGGGAATGAGGATATCAGTGCCAGGTGGTGGGCAGCTAGACCTTGTGGTTAGAGCTGGAATCCACAGTCAGCAATCAAATGGGTCATGATAGCCAGAGATTAACTGCAGATCAGAACTACACGTTGGTAACCAGAGTCAGGCCTGGTCGGGATACCAGGATGTCAGAAGCAAGAGACCACTAAAGTTCAGAATCACACGTCAGAGGTCCAGAACCAAATCAGGTCAGGATGCTGGGAAGTGAAGCTGGTGAAACAAGATTCACACAGTACACAGTCCAGAGCAGGATGGATCCTCCTTGTTCAGATAGCTTCTTGTTTACGTTGCTGGCTTAAGCAGGGCCGTGGGCCAATCAGCGCCTCTGGGACTCTTCCAATGGTTGTCAAGGAGGAACGTCAAAATGAGACTTGACTAAATGGGTCCTGGGTAGTGCTGCCAGCAGGCAGCCCAGTGGAGGATGGCAGAGTGACTGCTCCTGTAAATACTTTTGAACCTGACTTTGAGGCCAGTGGGGCATGCATGGGCTAAATGAACGCTGCTAATAAAAATTTCCGATCAAAGCCATGTTGGCCACACATGCACCTGAAGTAGAGCTCCCATAAGGGAACTATTCAAAGAAAAAACAACAATCATTTTGATGGATATATGGCTTTGTTTGAACAACCTTAAATGACCTACAATACAGAGATTGTGTGTGAATTTATTATTTAAATCTCAACTTTACTCATAAAGAACAGCATAGTCATTAGTACGCCCAGGTAACTCAGGTAGTGTGTTTTCATCAAGGGGTATTTTGTCAAAGTTCTTACTTTCCATACAAGTAGGCTATGATTAGCTATAGTTTTGTCAAAGATCTTCCATCATATATCCAAATACTGCTGTCATTAGCTCAAATTTCAAGTACAGGGCACTGGAAGCCTCTGACATTTAGGCAGTGACTATTGTTTTCTGGAAGAGTTTGAGAGTAGAAATTAAACAAACAAACAAAAAAAACCCACCTTCTCAAAGTCATTTCCACAAAAAATATTTGATCTCAAAAAATCTAATTTTGGTTACAAATTTTGCTTAGTTTCCATTTTCTCTCTCTTTTTTCTATTACCAGTTTTGATTGGTTTCTTAAGTCATATAAAAAGAATTTACAAAAACAGATTAAATAGAATTTTTCAATTCTGAAATTTAAAAAATTCATTTTTGATTGGGGTGTTTTGCAACAGTTACACTGAAGAACTGAAGTAAATAACTGACAATGTCTATTGTGTAACTAGTGCTTATAAGTTTCAGTTATAATGAATATTGCCACTGCGTTTTTTGTTAATTTTTAAAAAGGTACTTAAATCCAATCTTAACTTAATTTCTAAATTTACAAATTTCAGACTTTCTGGGACAGGTTTGATATACAAAAGATAGCGTATAGTCTGCCTCACTTTACACTTCTCTTATAACTGAGTGGACACATTTTGGGGAACTTAGAAGGAGAAAAATGAAGACTTCTTGCAGTCTAGCAAGGATTTCTTGTGAACATGGAGAACCTGAAGAGTTATAATTTAATTTAGAAACACTTCTTGCCATTACAAGAAATAACAGTGATGATCCTTGGCTTGATAAGGAATTATAGTTGCCCTGGCCATAACCAATCTTTCCCATGAGGTTATTTACAAATATAGGGATAGCATCATACAAGAAATCAGAACCCAAGCAGAAGTTGTTTTCGGCCTTCTCCATCTATTGTAATCACTTACAGCACCTGAATCCAGAGTCTAATGGTCAATGCCCATAGATTAATGCCCAGAATGATATTTGTGACTCTCTCATGAGCTACCCTGAAATAGGATTCCTGCTTCTTGTCAGAATCATCCCTTCCATTGGATAAACTGACTTCTCCAAGAGTCAACAGCTGTGTCTATGCTATGAAGAACCCAAGAAGTCTGGAGACAACTTCATTTAAAAATTATGTAATGGATGTGGCTCCATAGAATGTATCATCAGCTTGGTTGTCCAAGACCTCAAGGAACCTTCAAAAATATCCACATTATTTCAAATTATACCATTCTGGAGGAATGCATGTTAACTGTGCTAGACAAACAAAACCATCCATAAGTACTCAGAGACTGTTTCTCTTACAGTCTGTTTCCCTACATTTACATAGGATGAACTTGTGAATGTCTATGTCTAATCTCCATCAAACTTTTTTTTAACCTGTTCCTTTTTCTGTAGTCAAAAGGTATGACACTCCTTTCTGGAAAACTAAAAGAAGTTCTCTTTCATAGCCAATCCATAAATTATGCTTCACTGACAATGATCAAGTAATATCGAGGCTTATCAAAATGTCACCTTGTTTGCAGTCTCTCTCTTTGGCACTATCACATATCTATCCACCATTTTTCAGCATAAAATGAATGCCAGGCAGAAGCTGCCAACAGATGTGTTTCAAGAGATGCATAAAGCCAGAAGGCATGTTATGGAGTTGACTCTGCAGCAAAGCACATATTGAGCTTTATGTTTCCTCCACTTGAGTGAGTGATGGAGAGCAAGCCATAATGGAACCTGTTGAGGGTAAGGTGCAGAAAAAAGCTGTTGACTCCATAGTATGATCCTGTCTACATGGAATCTGCTCAGAAGCCCTCAATCATAGTGCAGTGAAAGCTAGAGCCAAAGTTGTCAACCCAGGATTGTCTTCCAACCCTCTGGTGATTCTCACCAGAGTTAATTTACAATGGTTCCCTCACCATGATGTTCAACAGTCCCGAATAATGCAGCATGCCTAATAAAGCCACCACAGATTAGAGGAATGTCTAGAAGACACTTCAAAAGCATCTGGCTGGTCCAGCATGCTACTGTACCTCAGAAAATCTGTTTCTGCTCTGCATTGGGATACATTGTGTCCCTACCCCTGAAGGAATGATTTGATGGAAACTCCCAACACAAATTCAGATAATTTCCATTTTCCTAAATGGAAATAAACCTATTTGGGGTATAATTTGACCCACAGAAAATAGTAATGGATGAAGGAAAAATAATAGAATCACAAGATCTACTTTTGTAAAAGAAGGGAAAGCTATTTTAAGAAGAAGTTTTCCTATTAGACCACAGATTAAGTGGAAAAAATTTCTGGATGATCTGATATTTTGAGTTAGAAGTTTCCAGATTTCAAAAGATTGTTCTGGTAAAAGGTAAAGTAATGAAGAAAACACATATAATGACCGAAATAATAGCCTAAATTTTATTAAAACATAGAGAAGACAAAAATTGTCCATGTAAATCTAGCACGTTGTCTATTTACATCACTTTTATGATAGTCATTAATCTTATTGCTAGACACTACTGCTGTCTGATGTAACCAGGCTTATTGACTTAATGGGAAACATTTATATCAGTCTAGGAGTTGTGATGAATGCAGTCTTAAAGTTCAAATGATTCCAACACTTCAGTAGGCTCTAACTTTGACCAAGGTGGACAAATACCTAAATCAAAAGGTTGAAAGCCACAGCATAGGCTTCCTTCATGTTTTGTAGCTAAGGAAATTATAGATGTAAAATCCCATTTAATTGGCTAACCGGTTAAACAATGTTAATCAATATGTAACATTACTGTTTAATCAGTCAATCAGCCAGAGCAGCTCCTGCCTGCAGTGGGCCAGGGTGTCCCACGGGCAAGGGCTGTTCCAGTGTACTATTCAGAGCAGCCCTTGCCTGCGCAGCGTCCAGGCACATTATGGACAGAGACTGCTCTAGCCTGGACATTGGAGCAGCCCCTGTCTACCAAGGGCTAGGGGATCCCACAGACAGGAGTTGTTGCCAGGATTAGGTAACAGTGCTGAACAAACTGTTTTACTTGAATCACAAAACACCACACAATCTGGCCTAGATTGAATGACACCCCCAAACCAATAGTTCCTATCTATGAATATTTTGTAGCTGTGCCCCCTTAATTTTTTTCTGAAGTAGCTAAAACCTATGGACTTCTTCTGGGTTCTATTTGCAAACTAATGAAAGTTGAGCCTAATTCACCATGATAGGTCACATGCAGCAAGTCACATGGTATTTCTCTGATGTTCTTGATTGACTGATCCTATTTTCTATGAGCAGGAGGCTCATTCCAGCTCACAAAAGTGTAATTTTCATCTGATGTTTTGGATGGATCCATATTTCAATTTTGCTCCATTCCAGATGTACAAATATGGGGAAAAAACATTTTCTTTTAGGACTAGCCAGCATCTGTGACTGACAAGTCAGGGAGAGTATCTTCTGCAATTCTCTGGGAAACATTTTTTATACTTGGTCAGACATATTTTTTTCAGTTTAACAAAACAAAATTTATTTTCTTTCACCATTCCAAGTTCCCTCTTTTTACATGATACTGAGGCCTAGAATAAATTATTCTTGGACAGAGACCTAAATATTTTCAAGCAGAAATTCTGTAATTTATTGCCTGGGAAATTTTTATTATTTGATATTAGTTTCATGTGTTGATTTGAACTTCAGACATTCTCCACACCATGGAAAAGGTCAGATTTAAGGTGA
Organism: Rafetus swinhoei; assembly: GCA_019425775.1. Classification (NCBI taxonomy): domain Eukaryota; kingdom Metazoa; phylum Chordata; order Testudines; family Trionychidae; genus Rafetus; species Rafetus swinhoei. The sequence goes on along the minus strand of CM033447.1, from coordinate 30,028,395 downwards.
TAAAAACAACACACGTATTATTTGTGCAAAAAAACAGGAGGGAGGCTTATCAAGAAATCACACATCTGAAGAAGTGGATTTTGCCCACAAAAGCCCATGATACTATATATATTTATTAGTCTCTAAGGTACCACAGGACTACTTGTTTTTATAGTCAACTATGTTAGAGCACAGGCCAGATAGCATTTTTAGCAACAATTATCTCCTGTCATTTCCAGTAACAAACTTCTAAATGATGCGACCCAAAATTTATCTTTAATATCTTTAATTAGGGGGATATGTATAAAGGCTAGAGGCCAAGAAGTTAATCTGTACAGAAAATACTGTTGCTGCCAGTATGTAGACAATTCTTGCTTGGATACGGGAAGAAAGCCATAGGAGACCTTAAGTGGGTCCACAGTTCAAAAGAATAACTGTGGACAAGCAGATGATGATGATACTGATTTCTTGCTCTATGCTGGCCTGGATTGAGGAGACCCCATTTAATGTCTGTTTTCATATTGCATCACATGAAGTATTACTGCTGCTATGACCATTCTTGGGGGTGCTCAGCAATGTTCCTTCTAATCTTTTCCATCAATGTGTGGATTTTTGCCATCCAGGTGTGGAATAATTTTGTGTGCACCAAGGCATGTGCAAATGTGCACCAACACTAGAAAAAATCCTAGCAGTGGGCACTTGCTAATCAGCTGGGCAGCATATGTGGCCACAAAAGTGCACAGCTTGCAAGGAACACTGGTGCCCAGGTTTTTGAACCACACTGTTACTCCCCTGCACATCAGTGGTAGCTCAGGGACATCACCAGTCTGCCAGCCACCCAAATAATTTCCTAAGGACTCTACCAGCTGCTGAACCTCTCTGAAAGCATCTGCTATATTGTCTAGCCCATCATGGGTACTCACAGAAATGACCAGATAAGGTGTCCCCAAAGTAGCAGTGCACATATCTGTCTGTCTGGTTCAACTGAGCATCAGCTCCAATAGAACAGCATAGCATTCAGGTGTGTAGTGAAAACAATCACAGGTTTATAATCAACAGCTAAAGGCAACAGTGAAATCAGAAATTATATACAAAACGAAAGCCTTAGACAGTTCTTCAGATACATTTATACTGGAAATAAGTCCTGGAGTCAACTGGCTCAGGCTTGCAGCGCTCATGCTATAGGGGTTACAAATAGCTGTGTAGATATCCCTGCTCATACTGGAGCCCAGGCTCTAAGACCAACTCCCCTCTGATCAGGTTTCAGAGCCCAGGCGCCAGCTCAAGCTGGAAAGTCTACACTGCTATGAGATGCTATATAGCATGGGCCTGCGTTAGTTGACCTGGGCTTGGGGACTTGCTGCTGCTGGTACTTTGTCTTATTTTTAAACACTGAAGGCATGCAGTGCCGACAGGCAGAATCAAACCTGGGACCCCTGGAGCTTAGTGCATGAGCCTCCACAGCTTGAGCTCATAAAAGCAAGCTGGCTAGTAGCTAAAGCTGTGGAGCAGATGCGTTGTTCTCTCTGTAAGTGGTCTCAGTGCCCCCAGATGGGTCAGTGAACCACACCCAGAAGGTGTGTGGGTTACAGACAAAAGCCCCAAGTCTAAACTTAACTAAAACCAGACTAAACTAAATTTAAACTAAACCAGACAAACTAAAACCAGACTAAAATCCTAGTCTGGACAGTTTCTCACCCAAAGCCATCTCCCACCACAGCAACCAACATGGCTGGGATCTACCTTAAAAAGTAGCGGTCTTTTTTGATTCCTCAGGAAAGGATAAAAAAGTGACCTTTTGCCTTTTTATACAGCAAAGTCCATTGTTTTGTCCCCAAAGTCAGGATGCCCCTATGGTTTATTCCCTGGTGTCACAGGCCCAGGTTGCTTTCACATCCTCACATATGCAAACAGCTTCCCATTGTTTTGGCTTGCAGTGCTCATTTTACATGTGAACCAAGATAGTCAAGTGAATCTACATTCCTCTGTCTGGCAAAACTTGTTTGCCTGCAACACAGACGCTAAAATATGTTCAGCACTTTCATACAACTCCTTAAATATGATCCAGACATACAACTAACAACAACTGTACGCAGTGGGGATGCAAAGGGTGAGAAAGTGTGCACGCACACACGTGCACCCCCCCACCCCGTGGTCTCCCAAAGGAAAGGCAGGAGCAGTGCCATGCTCTGGCCAGCTGGGAGAAGGCTGGGGCTGATTTTCTCACTTACTTGGGCGACTGTTGGGAATGTATTCACACCCTTGCAGTCCACATTTATAAAAAAAGCACCCCAGAAATTCCTGCGTGCGGGCCTGTATAAGCTTTTAAAAGAGACCACACTTGACCCGCTTTGCATAAATATTATCAAAACAATGTGTTATGTGTAGTGGGTTTGTCAGGCCTGACAGGAATTGCTATTAGACACCAGTGATCCCTTTTCCCATTGGCATTGAGGGAATCATAGCTGCAAGAATCCGTGAGTAGCAATAGAGATGCCAAAGGGAGCACTGGAGAGCTGGTGAAATTTCCATGCTGGGTTTCTAATGTTCTCCATAGGCCATTGGCTTCATGGGAAAAGAAGAAAAACCCAGTCAACACCCTCTTCAGCATTATCAATAACACCACCAGCAACAAGTTGCCAAAATGACAACTCATTATGAGGCATTTGTGCCATCAAATACAGTTTGGAGCATAAAGGACTCCAATAGCAGAATATGGAACGTCACTGTGCCCACCAGTTAAACAGGGTGCAGATGAAAGACAATGCACTTCATCCTTATGCAGTTTCTCAAGGCCAAATAACAGATGAAGTAAAAATCTTGCTGTCATAACTGTTATTGCAGCTGCTGATCTGTTTGATTTATATTTACTTACATCACACAATCACTGATGTTAGGTAGCAGTAGCTTGCCAATACTGGCCAAAGAGTTTATGCAAAATTACACATTATGCTCATGTCAATGCTAATAAGGAATTCTGCCTTTACAAAAACAGATTCTTCCTGAAGTTATGGTGTACTTTTTCTGTACAAATTAGACTGACAAGACAGTTTGTGAAGGCCTGCGAAAACTAGAGTTAGTAAATCTGCACAACTCTGCTGATTAATGTCCATCTAGTAACATGAAGATGTAAAGCGTTATACATCAGTTTTTGAAAATTTTGGTTTTTTTACATAAACCATATATCAAAAGTGTACAGAACGAAATTTAACTTAAAATCCCTCTTTTAAAATGCACAAATATAAAGGGGTTTTTTAGCCATTACAATACTTTGAAGTGATTTCAAGCATAATGAGCAAAGCCAAATGACCAGTAAATTTTAAATGCTTACTGTTGAGGATGGGGGTCTTACAAAATTCAGCAGTTCTTCATGTGCCCTTGCAGAGTTAACCTAGGACCCATAACATCACATGGTCTTCAGTAGTGATTCGCAACCTGTGGCCAGCAGGCCACTTGTCACCCAATTAACACACAGCTGTAGTCCATGTGACATCCTCAGGGCCACACTGGTAGCATATATATGGGCCACACACACATACACACTATATATACATATATGAGTGCATATTCAACCCGGACTGGTAAATAGGTTGAGAATCACTGATCTAGGGGGCCAACACTGGTCCCAGCTCCTAGGCTTCATTGTTTGGCTCCTCTCATACCAGTCTAGTAAGCATCTAGGAGAGGGGAGCTCAACTGGATCTGACATACCACAGCCAAAAAGTATCTTTCTTTACTTTCCCACAGAAAGATCCACCAGGAGTACAACTCCATAACACAGAGAGGGTGCAGACCCCTATGTCTTATCCTGGAGTGGAACTTCTTTAGCTCCATTCCTATTTTGATACCACTCTCCCATATAGGGAAATAGGTTCAGTAGGCAAGATGTAAACCTCAAATACACTCAAAAAAATTTTTAAATTCTTTTCAAAAGAATCAAAAGGTTAATTTAAATGGAATAGTCAGTTTAGGTTTTAGAATGTCACTGGTTTATAGCAGTGCACAGCTGAGACACAGAAAGAAAGCACATGACTGCCAAATGTTATCATATAATTTAAAGCCTTTGATCTCTACAGTATAAGAACTAAGCTTGTTTTTATCTTATTAAACATATTACATTATAATATATCAAATAACATATCTAACAGTGTTTTTCTTTAGTGTCTTATGATTGTATTTAATTTTGAAAATTGGGACTTCATTATATTATGTACAATTTATGTATGCATTAAATAAAATACTTAAATAGCCTTATTCTTTTAGAGATTTTTATTTAATGTATATGTATGTGGAACAATTTGATTTGTCAGATGAACTAAGGTCAATTAAATTTAACTGGCATTAGTAAATTAGTTTATCAAAATACATGTAATAAGCAAACACCACATTTTGTAACATTAATAAGTATCATAAGTTAAATGCACACTGAAATTCATTAAGGAGAACAAAATACACAAAAGACCAATTTACACAGGGTCTTAGTGATAAGTCAATGTATGGAAATAAGAATGTAACAAGTCAAAAGGGACAGGAGAACCCAGTTTAATCTGATTATTCTGGGGTTGAGGCAACATATTAATCAAGCGGACAAAACAATTCTATTAATCAATTTCAAAAGGTACATTACGACAATAAATCTTTTACAATACTGCAAATGATAAAACAAGCAATCCACAAGGGTTATGCTAATTAAATGTTTCAAGTCAAATGAAACAATTCCATGCTTTGTCTTGTTTGGACAAATAGAAAATTCTTGTCATTTAATTATATTTCATATGTCTATATCTGTCTCCACACACATAAATTAGAGCATTAAAGAATTGCAGATGCACTGCCCCTTTGTCATTTTATAGCTATCACTGTGGACCGTGAATTTTTACCTATTGCTACTAGTACATATAGAAAATGGAGAAGTAAATTAATATCCATTCCAGGAGAAAAATGGGAAAGCAAGCACCCCTTCAATTAAAAACATTCTGGATTACTAAAACTTTTCAATCATGCTTTGGTGACTGAAATCCAAAGGTATACCTGGAAATGGCCTGACCATTGTTTTGGCATTCACATTAGTTGCAAGTAGACATGTACTAAATGAACAAGGAGATGAAAAAATAACAAATTTGTTTTAAAAGGGCCAGATCACCCTATGACAAGAAAAATATGCCCCAAACTCCAAAGGCACCATCTCCTGTCTCTGGACAGTACTTCGCATCCTTTAGGGTGCTCAAAAGAAAATAATAATACAGACAAAAGCAACTTGGTGAGAAGCAACATAGGCAGTGTAAGAGAAAAAACAAATGTAAGGGGATGACAGGAATGGTGCCTATTCTTATCAGTTCCTGCCACACAGACACACTTTACACTCCATCCCCTGCCAACTGATATTGCCTATGTGGTCTCTAACTAAAATCAGAGGACCTGCAGCACACAAGGAGCAATAAAGGACATATATTTGTATATGTACAGCAAATAAAAATAAACATGAAGTAAGGAACAAAAAGTTATGCCCAATATTTAAGTTACTTGATCAACAGGATAATGGAAAGTACATAAAATTGATACTGATAAGCTCAGGTTCATATTTGTATATTACACCGCACATTTGACAAAAATACAGCAAGAAATATGATTCTCATTAATACATTCCATATATTTCATTTTCCTCAAATGGTGACATTTTTGTGCTATTCAAGACAGATTGCTCAGGCTGAAAAATGTATTTTCAAAATATTTGTACCATATGTTTTTTCTCTAGGAGTTGCTGTTCATAACCAGGCTGCACAGTAGCTCTCCTCACTCTGTGTTACTCGGTGCAAAGACATTTTTGGCTCAAATTAATCTTGATGCTTGTGACATTATTTCAGATGGGAAGTTTGAATGTTTCCTCTGCATGCTTTTCTCACAGCACAAATACTCTGAACTGTTTCTTTGTATCCACTAATCTATGTCCTGACATTTCAAAACTGCCTAATTTCTTCTAGTACAAACTGAGCACTGTTAGCTTCAGCACAAGATCCCCACCGTAAGATTTAGCACAAACTTCTGTGCCCTTTGGTGCGTTTTCACCCAGTCTGCTGGATTTTAATCGTTACTGAAACAGAGCTGAATAGGTTGTTGTTTATACTTCAAACACAATCACAGTAAGCACCAATTCAGCTGAACACATTGCTAACAAACACTGTCAGCAACAGGTCATTTGGTCAATGTAGACAAGACAAAGTACACTTTTTCTACAATGAGTGTTATTTGTTAGCAGTATTTGGCCTCAAGTTTGCTAATCTTAAATTCTGACCATTTTTGAGATATTAACACTTAAGTGTGTATTATTATCCTATAGATGATAGAGTGAGCAGTATCATGCTACCAGTTTTTATGGATATGCAGTCCCCACTGAAACCAGAAGGTTGTGACTAAAAACTGATGATGCAATATGGACCAGTATCACTAGATTTAAAAAACAATAAAAGAGGGGGAATGACAAAAAAGCAGCTACTATTAAAATGGATAAAATATCCTCACTGTTATAGTTCTGCAGGGTGGGATAGTCCTCCATTATCTAAAATCTTTACTATATTTTTAAAATCTTAAAATGATGCATTTTTATATTTTGGTCTACATCAACAGTTCCTATTTCAATTATACACAGTAAAGCATTTTATATTTAAGGTACAAAAGAAATACTATTAATTAAAATTAAATTCCTCATATTGCAACATACCATCTTCACAAATTCTGCATTACAAAAGGATTATACCACAAAAGAGAAATTATAGCTAAGTCTTTATAGTTCTTTGAGTGAATCTCCTCACTTACACCAATGCAAATCCAGAATCCTTAGTTACTTGAATGGATTTACTCTGAGTTTTCCCTGAGTAAATAGGACTAGGATTTGAGATGTGAGATCAATAGGTTTTGGTTCGGGGGACCTCAGTCCTTTTGGAGGGACAGTGTTGATATTTTGAGGATGATACGTTCATTTGACTTTAACTGGAACAATTTTAACAGAAGCACATGAGGTTCAGGTTCACATAATCTACAATTATGTCACATTTTTGCTGAGTCCTTGATAATATTACCCTAGGCTATTTATAAGATACACAGCAACAATGTACTTACTTTTGCACTTAGCAGGTAATATTAAGTTAATGGTTACTTAGTGTTATTAGTTACTACATCATCAACACATTACAACAGACAAATCCTTTAATTTTGATTTTTTTTAAAATGTACCATTTAACCACCATTCAATTTTGTAGTGTTGATATTTTTCTCTAATAAATTATAAAAAACAGCAGGCCTACATAGATTTGTTTCATTAGTGATATTTAAAACAGATACAAATCAGAATGTTAAAAAAGGCCTGTATTTCAAACCATTGAAAAATGTTTTATTAACATAAGACTCAGTGAAATTTTAGATGTGCCTTTTTTATAAATATTAGTCAATGTTTAATCTGTCCCAGAAAAAAGACCTAAGTTACTTAGTCTTCCCTAAAACTTGTGTCAATTTTCTTTTCTTATGGCTTTAATTTAGACTTTTATAAAAGAAAATCATAGTGGAACTAAATGAGGTCAAGGACTTCAGAAGACCTCATTTAATCCCACCATACTTCTATCTTTTTATGAAGTCTAAATGATAATCATAAGCACGGTAAGTGGACAGAAGTATATTTGTAAGATTAAATAATTTTGTTAAATATTGCCTAGAAATCAGAAACAATAACCAATGTTTATAAAAAGTTACACCCCAAAAATTTCAGTCTTATGTTAAATGCACTTAGCAAAAGGTCAGAGCTCCTGAATTTGCTAGATAAATAAATGTTGGTGAGGTGGATGAATCACTGGAGAATTGGTGCATGGCAGCGAATGAATAACCTGCAAATGCTTCCCAAACCCCATTATTTCCCTTTTTCCAGTAGGCCAAAGATTCATGTCCCTGCATGCTGCCAGTTCATTACAGAGAAATATCATTCCTCTTCTGGCACACTCAGGACGGCCCTCTCAGCCCCACGAGGACCCTTTAATGTTTAATTCCCCATCATCTGCTCCAGTGAACAGCTTAATCTCTGCTTGTATGATCAATACTATATCAGTGTAAATTAAAATGACAATTTTAAAGTAATTAAGCCTGTTAATGCTCGATTCAAATGTCATTATTTGCACAAGGGATTGAGGAGAAATTACATCGTGTCCAGGGTGACAGGAAAATGTTTGAGCCTTCTCAATCCTGTTGCCGCTGTGCCACTGGAGGCTTTAGCAAAGCAGATTAACTTCTAGCTCCCACTGCCAGGATACGTATCCAATTTCAAAAGAGGATAACACAATTTGATAAATTTAATTCCAGCAACAAACTCAATTATTGTGATAATGGATGAAAACTGGGAGGAGACATTAAACAAGACCCACATAAAAATAACCAACTTCAGAATGAGATACAACAGTAATTGTTTGATTTGATTTGCTCGATCCCTTTGAAAACCCTTTAAATAATTGTGATTGTTAGAAGAATAGCCAACATTTATTAAATAGCATCAGCTCTAAGCTCAAAGTGGCTGCAGTTTAAGAGATTTTGGTCACAATGAAAATGTTTGCTGTCCTTTGCTTGTACAGCTACATTTATTAGACAAGTAAAATTACATCATTACTTTATTGGATCTCATAAATGGATCCATAAAACTCAACTAAGCTCAGATGAGATCTTAACCTATTCTACATAGTGGCCTTTTTAGAACAAGCCATGACAACCTGTGGTGATTTTTTTATTTAAAGGAGAGATTTTAATAATAGAAATGTATCTTAAAATTTATGTGACATCCACAGAAATCAGCATGTATGTCAAGTTTGGCTGTAGTTGAAAAGTTAGTCATAAAGGTACTCTCTAATCTCAATTACATATACGGAAAATAGGACATTAAGATACAAAAGAAATATAGTCCTACCAAAGACCTGTTAGGTAGAACACTGGAAATACTACTACTGTTTGATAATTTAAGAACAAAAATACTGAAATCAAAAGTGAAGTTTCATATGCTACAGATTCAATGCAGCAATAAAATGATGAAAAATTACTTTCTAGATGAAGTGAATAGCAGAACCATCCCTTACACAAAGATACATCAATGGTGCAGCAGTGAAACTTTCATATTAGTGTTCTCAAGATTATGGCCATACAATAAACGTCCTTACTAGGAAAGTCAACCAGGAGTGAACCAGCAGTGCTGGGTATTATTCTCATAAATTCCATTTACTTGACCCTACACATTTCCAAAAGTTTGTTTAAATAATTACTTTGAATGTTTATTAGCATGTTGTAATAATTTTTGGCATGCATTTATTTGAATAACAAATAATGTACCAAGTGCTTTATGCTTTTAATTATTTGTGTGTGATATGCATAACCTTATCTTAGTCTTATTAATTTTATATTAATTTGTTAATTTTTCTAAAACAATAATTCAATATTGCTATAAGATCTCAGGAAAAATATACTTCTCATACTAACTAAACATACTACACAACCTCTACTATTTTCCAGATATTTCAGCATGCAATCTATCAGATCATAGATTCTCTTGCATAAATTGTCAAAAGAAAAATTCACAAGTTTAACCACGGATATAATTAGGGAAATAATTATCACAATGTGAAGAAAAGAGAAATCCTATTTCATCACCTACTAAACTAGAATGCAGAGTGAAAAACTGAAAAAGAAATTAATAGACTGTAGGAATGGTCTTTTCATTGCTAAATTCTGAGAGACCAGAAGCATTAGTTAAACAGGAAGCAAACCAAAATGTCAGCCACCCTCCATTGTTAAACAAATATACCTTCTCCCTAAAACACAGCAATTGATTTAAAACACAGAAGACAAGATTTAATGTGTGTATTCAGAGGGATTTGGAAAAGAAGATATGGAATGTTCTTTTCATCTTAATTAAATGTTACCTTTTCATTATCCTCAGTTTCAATTATAAAGCATTTAAGGACATTCAACAAATCAAAAGTAAATATGAATGAACATCTCCAACTTTACACTAATGAATAGAGGACATCAGTCTAGACATTATATAGGGATTTTTTTGTGTTTTCAAAAACTTATTTTTATGCTTATTTTTTTCTTTTACTTTTGGTGATGGGCTCATATGTTCCCCTGTTATTACAGAACATCCTAATAAGTATATATACACTGGTTAGAGGTTATTTCTATTTTAATTAGGGAACTTTATGAATATATCAGACACTCCCTAAGAAAACATTTTTGTTTAATCTGAAAACATAAAAATATTATTACTGTGGTTTCATGAAAGCACAGTATAATTATCTCTTGGTATAACTTACTGTAGGAAGCACATTGATTTTTTAAAAGTATTTCCATATGCCTAATAGCACTGAAAAAAGTCACGCAATTGGTACTGAATTCTTCTAATTAATACCAGTTATTTTCTAATGCTAATTCTACTATTGATCTCCAATGTATAAAATGTAACAAGATACAGACTAAGATTAATAACTGAAGAGATAAGCTTTTCTCAATTTCACTTCACTTTGTAATTTAAACAACAGGGGCAACGTGTCCCCTCTCGCTTTAGAAAGCTGAGATTACTAAAAAACTTCTGAGAACAGCTATATAACTGCACATCCTATAGGATGAAGTTATTGTTTTCTTTCTTTTTTAAATACTACATAGGGTACATCTATGCTGCATGGCTATTGCAAAATAAAGCTAGTCTGGAATAGCTATTCCAAAATAGCTTATTTCAAAATAGAGGGTCCACACTGCAGGGAAGCCTCAAAATTAGTCCGAGGCTGGTTTCCCTAATGTAGACATGCAATCTCAATTTAGAGCCCCAGGAGGCACTGAGGAGGAATAATTTAAGAATAATAGGCCCTGGTGAGGGGCTATTTTGAAATAGCAGCAGAGGAGCGTCTACACATGCCTTATTTCGGAACAGGCGTTATTCCTCGTGGAATGAGGTTTACAGATTTTGGAATAAGCCATCCGTTATTTCAAAATTATTTCAAAATAAAGGAATGGCTGTGCTGACGCTCACATTGTTATTTTGAAATAAAGCTAGTTATCTTGAAATAACAGTGTAATGTAAACGCATGCATACCCTCAAAATTATTGTCTTAATAAATGATCAGAATGCATTCCTTTTCATATAATCTAAAACCTTTGTGAATTTAATTATATCTGTTTCTGTTTTGGGTAAGTTAAAGGACATGAAGTCATATGGAACACTAACCTCATTGTTTCTCAACGTACAGGTTGCCATATTCATGCAAATGTTGACCTGTGTTTGTTTAACAAAGCTTATTAATTATCAGATGCTTGGTGATTCAGAAATGAAGAGGCCATCACTAAAATTTACCTTGAGTGATAGAATTAATTTAGGATATGCAAATATATCCTTGTATTTGTATATGGAGCAAGTGATCAACTTCAGTTTATTTTTAAAAATGTATTTTGATACAGAATGGTGATTGTAACAAAGACAATGCTATTGGGAACTTGGTGCCAATTTAACTGAATATTATTTTTGTCTATTTTAAAATGAATTTTGTTTTTTAGAACATGACAAATTCTAGATAATTTTTCTGGGAAACATTTGTTAAACATAAAAATTTATGTCAAAATGTTACAATTATTAAAATACACCAGTAATCTCATTTTTGTACTTGCTAAATGGATTTGGTTCATATGTAATTAATCTGACTGATGAAGGTCAATCCAAATTAATCCTGTTAAGGGCCTGTGTCCCCCATCTAGTGGCTGTACCACAAAAGGTTTCTTAGTTGGATACTACCCCTGGGTTTATTAAATTTTAGTTCAAGCAGTAGAAAGTCATGTTCTAATTATCCTGGATTAAATCTCTACGGATAATTCATCCAGAGTATTGTCGGAAAGGTAAAATTGTATTTTAAAAAGTAACAAATATGTGCTGCCTTAGTAAGACTTCACTATGGTTTTGATAAAACAATTCAATCAATGCATTGAGCTCAACTAAGAAAAAAGGAAAAAAATTGTCATAAATAGAGCAAGTTCTGAGAGCTACAGGGAGTGCAGGAGCTAAAGATTAAAAATAGTAAAGTCTTCGCAAGACAACCAATTTTGATAAAAGAAGTGGAAAGCTCTTAAAAGGTAACTTCAGGTGAAATGAACAGAACGATGAAACTAAATTCTGAATCATCCATTGGGTGGGTGGAAGGCAGAGAAGAATGAGGGTTCTCTTTGGTTGATTTTTTTTGTTCACCGCTTCAGTGGTTTTCTGTCAAAAAATACTAACAAGCCTGAAACTCTTTCAGAGCTTTACAATTTTTCAGTTTGTTCACCAATACATTTCTTACAGAATATTTGTTTCCTGCATGCAGTGTTATGACATAGTATTCAATCATGTTTGTCTTTTCTCCTGATGTATGAGCCAACCACAATACAGCATGGCCAGACCTTTGCCAATGTGTCAGTTGCATATTTTTCACTGTTTGAGAAAGGTCAGTGACAACGGACTAAATAAAAAAAATACACTGCCAAAAACTCTCATGTGAACCTACCAGGACAAATATAATGCCAATACTATAGAAAAAGTAGAAATAGATATTTACTTAATGGTATTGCATAAAATAATTAGTAGAAGTTTGTATAGGGTAATTAGCTACCCATTGATAGCGAACTTAACATTCTAGATATTGCTGAAGATCTTATATTGTAATACTTCCATAACCCTATAAACCATTACTGTACTCACATTTGTCAGGTGATAATATTATTTGAATTGATGAAGCTCCTTTTTCAATACATTAGATTTAAAAAAAAAACCAACAAATGGTCAACATTTTAAAATGTAGGTGTCCGAAGATTAGTAGGGGGCGGTGCCCCCTGCTCGCTATGCTCACCAAACCCCTTCTCTGGGGCTAGGGAGCCCCAGGTCTCTCCTCCAGCTGCCGGGCCCCCTCCAAAGGCTGGGCCATCTCCTGCTCTCTTCCGCCCTCACCCCCGACCACCAGGTGGCTGGGCCAAGGGAGGCCCTGAGGTTCTGCCCCCTGCCCCTGGGGGGGAAGGCGTGGCAGCTCCGCTCTGTCCCCCCCCCCCTCGTCCCACGCTGGGGGAAAGGCCGCACAGCTCTGGCCTCCTCACGAGGGGGAAAGGCCACACAGACCCTGTGCTCTTCCCCCTGGTAGCTGAGCACCAGGGAGGGAAAGGGGAGGCAAGAGCTGAGGGCAGAGGGAGTGACTGAGGGGATGCTGAGTAACGTGATGATCTGCAGTTTTACTAATAGTTTTAAATAACCATCCATCATATCAACATGTAATCAAGGCTGTTCCACAAATTAACAGACTTCATTGTTTCATTTGGGTGAGAAGCACCCTCATGTTCACTCTGCTCTACTAACCACCACCACCACACACCCCAAGTGCTTCCTATATTGGGGCAACTACTTCCTCATTTCTCTCACAGCTGTAACAACTTCATAAACCCTCTGTATCATCTTAGAAGCATGAATCTTTTCGCAAGTTTCTTTTTTCTTTAACTCCGAATGTTTTTCTCTTATTTTTTGTATACAGCTGAACTTACTGTGGATCCTTTCCTTAACTACTTCAGTCAATATAGATCTGTAATTACTATGCCAAAAATCTTTGGTGCATCACCATTATTGAGTGTCAACAGAATTCTCGAAATCTTTGGTGAATTAATTGAAGAACAAAGGAAAGGAATCTTATGGTGGATTCATGGGTAATGGAATGGTGTGCTTTTTATTAAAAAAAAGTTGGTTTTTTTAACTTTGTCATATATAAAGAAGACTAAGAAAAGTTATTAGCACATACATACACACACCTAGAAAACTTTTTTTATTTGTTAGAAATATTACGTGTGTCAAATCTGGTCTTTACCATTTTGCTTGAGGACCCTCAGAAAAGGGGAACAGAGATGTGGTGTGTTTTTATTTAATACTGTGTATTGTCTTGTTCCAATCTTTCAAGTCATAATGTAAATTTATAAGTGCAGAAATTGCTTATTTTAATAAAATAAAGATGTTTGAAAATGTAATCAATTCAGCATTCTTTTCCCATCTGATAGATAATTGGATTCATAATTATCTATGTTAAAATTATAAATAATGTAGCATTGAAAATCTGCACTTCAGAGCAATTTTCAGTCCTTCAATAATACTGTAGAATTCAAATTAAATATGTTAGAGAATGTACTAGTTCAATGGTGGTGAGAAACATCGTGATGGTATTGGACTCACTCTTGAAGGCTGAAATTATGTTGGATGTGCAGGCCTGCCTAAGGGGAGCAAAAAGGGTAAGTGCCCCAGGGCCCAGCAATTCAAAAGTATCCAAGGCTCCCAGCTGCTGCTGCCACAGCTACTATAGCAGCACCAATGCCCAGAGCCTTGGCCACTTTAAATCACCCTCAGAGTGCCGCACAGTATCCCCTGGGAGGCTCTGAGGGCTGGGGGAGGCAGTGATTATGCCATGCCAACCCCCACCCCCCAACCTCACCCTTTCAGGGAGCACAGAGCTACCCCCCTCCAAGTTGCCCAGGGCACGGCCTGGCTGTTGGCTCTACTGTAGATGTGTATTTTACTCTAATGTTTGATTTCCTTGCTAAATAGGTTTTAAGGGCCAGGAGTGAAATTTTTTTGTCTTTGACTTCAAAGATCTCATAACAGATTTTTTTTTTTAAAAAGGGCCCACTTAAGGTTGCCAGATGGTTTCAACAAAAATACCAGACACACTTGACATTACATCTTATTTAGAAAATACCGGACATTTATATTTTCTCAATTTGTTTCCCGAACAGAAAGCTCAAATACGGTACTGTCCAGTTCAAAACCGGGCACCTGGCAACCTTAGGCCCACTTCATATATAAGTTAAGAGTTTCATTTTCAGAATTCCTCAGCATCCAACTGCTACCACCATGACACTTCTGGACATATTTTCAAAATAGTTCAGTACCCAACATGCTTACTTCTTTTGCACATCTGGTCACATATTTTGGTTCTTGAATGGTAGCTGAACTATTGAAAGTATGTCCCTTTGTGGATATTGAGCAATTTTGACAATCTTCATATGTTCATATATTCTGATGCCAGAAGTGGTCATTATGATCATCTAGTCTGATCTCCTATATAACACAGGCCATAAAAAATCCCTGAAAATATTCCAAGAGGACATCTTTTAGAAATAATACCAATTTTGATTGCAAAATTGCCAGTGATGGTGAATCAACTACAGCCATTGATAAATTGTTTTAGTGGTGAATTATTCTCACCATTAAATACTTTATGCCTTATTTCCAGTCTGAATTTGTCTGGCTTTAATATCCAGCCATTGTATCATGTTATACCTTTCTCTGCTAGACTAGAAAGCCCATTATTAAATATCTGTTCCCATATAGGTACTTAAAGACTGTACTCAAGTCACCCCATAATCTTCTCATTGTTAAGATAGATGGGTTGATTTCCTTGAATCTATTGCTGTAAGTCAAGTTTTCTAATCCTTTATTCAGGCTTGTGGCTCTTTTTTGGACCCTCTCTAATTTATAAACACACTTCTTCAATTGCGGCCACCCTGGGAACACATGTTCATCTGATTATCTGCCATGGCTCCCAAATCTTTTTCAGTCATCGCTTCCCAGGATAAAGCCCCTCATCATGTAACTATACTTATAGTCCTTGTTTCCAGATGTACAGGTTGAACCGCTAGTCCAGAACTCTCTGGTTCATCGTCTGGAATAATATTATTTAGCTGGATGTCCACTTTTAATGGGTGTGACCAAGTTTCCTGTGGTTCCATAATGTTTGTTTACAACACCAGTCCTAGCTCTTGGTGTTCTGTGCTGTTATTTAGTTCAAATTTACCCCAAGCCCTGGTCTACACCAGGGAGTTATTTCAAAATAATTCCCTCCCCTTATTTCCAAATAATCAGCAGAGCCTCCACATTACCAAGCCTATTATTTCGAAATAACGGGCTGGTTATTTCAAAATCTGTACTCCTGCTTTTCTCAGGGAATAATGCTTATTTGAAAATAGCATTAGTGTGGATGCTCCAATGCTGCTATTTCAAAATAACTACTCCCCAAAGAAATTACTCCCCAGTGCTTCCTGGGGCTCTAAGTTGAGGCAGTGCGTCCATAATAATGAAGCCTGCCTCGGACTAAGTTCTAGACTCGGGGACACGCTATTTTGATTTTATTATTTCAGAAGTTATTATTTCAAATGTAGTTATTATGAAATAATTTCCTAGTGTAGATATGCCCTTAATGTCCTCAGCCCAGTAAGCAGTGGAAGTGTTCCTAATTCTGCTAGACAATATTGACCTCCCATGGTCCAGCAAATTCTCTGGTTTGGAACTGGTCAGGTCCTGAGGGTGCTGGAATAGAGAGGTACAACCTGTATATCTTTAAGTTTGGCCTTATTGAAACAGATATTGTTTGCTTGAGTCCATTTTATTAAGCAATGCACGTTGCTCTGTATCAGTGACCTGCCCTCTTCAATATTTATCACTACCCCAATCTTTGTAAACTTTATCAGTGATCCTCTTGGTTCTTAAATAAGTACGATCTATATTCTTTGTTCCTAGGTGCTACCTTTATAGCAAGTGTTTCTTCTTGTCATTAGCTCCCCTGCAGCACAGGAGCTATAAACTCTTCTGAGGATTTAGAAAACATGCTTTTCCAACAGGAGACACACTGAAAATGAAAGAAAGGATGATCTATTCATTTATTCCCAATGTAGAAGACTTGCAGACTCTCTCCCATCTAAAGCCTATGGATCCTGTCCAATGTTCACACATTTATGAACAAGTAAATGGAGCACATTCTCTTGATCACCATTAGTCTTTTCTCCACTGGTTTCAAAGCCCTGCCATCTCTATTTCATGTTAGATCATCTAGTCTACCACATATTCACCAAGAGAAACACCTAAGCCTAAATGTTTATTATTTTTCTTTTCTGGCTTGCACATCAACATAAATCGACTCTGCATCTTCGGAAAACAGGTCGGACTAAGAGTTAGCCAGAAGAAGACAGAAGTCATGACCCTAAAAATTGAGGCACCAGCATCAGTTAAGATCGATGGCCATGACCTACCTATCACAGAAAGCTTTACATACTTGGGTAGTATTATCAGGCAAGACGGAGGCATCAGAAGTGATATCCAGAGCAGACTCAGTAAAGCCAGAAATGTCTTCATGAGTCTGAATGCTGTATGGAAGTCATCACAGTACAGCATCCATACCAAACTGAAGTTTTATCAGAGCTGTGTTTTATCAACACTATTATATGGATCAGAATGCTGGTGGATGACAGAGTACAACCTCAATAAATTGTCTACTTTTCACACCAGAAGTCTTCGGCCAAAAATAATTTCTAATCAGGATCTGCTTGTGCTGTGTAAACAAGACGACATGGCTACCGTCATTATGAAAAGATGTTGGAGATGGATTGGGCACGTGCTGAGGAAAGATGGAAGCTCCATCACAAAGATTGCTGTGCACTGGACCCCTGAAGGGAAGCGGAAACAAGGACAACCCAAAACAACTTGGCACCGGACCGCTGAAGTAGAAATGAAGAGCATGATTTACACTTGGGGCACTATGGAGAGGCTGGCCAGAGACAGACAGAAGTGGAGGACCTTTGTTGCTGCCCTATATGCCAGTGGGCATGAAGGATGATGATGATGATGACGACATCAACATAAATGTCTCATTCCATTTTCAGGACCATCCAAGTAATTCCATTACCATCAAATTATGTGCTCATTTACATCACCTAGAGAAAATAAAAGGGTTGGAGAGTTGTCATTGAGGGAGTAACTTCAGGTGAATGAACATGCTTTAAAGCCAGAGTTTGCATGAACCAGAAAAGAAGACAGGTAACTAATTGCCGGAGTTTGCAGGCCTGGCAATTAGTAAAAACATCATTTTGTTAAGCAAAACTGATCTGGCAAGTCAATGAGACAAAATAAATGCATAACCGCACAGTTTCAATTTTAGTAAGTCTCTTTCCACAATATCTCCAGCCAGCAAACTGGCAACAACCAGTGAAGAGAGTCTGAATGCTACAGTATGTGCAGTGCCAGCTAATCTCAGCCTCTATCTCACCCAGAATTACAGCACAGACTTAGACCCACAGAAGACAAGGATGGAGGAAGAGTAGCTATCCTATTCCAGTTGAGAGAGAGACCACTCTAAGATATAATCCTAAGAGGATATCCAAGTACTCAAAATTTAGAGACAATTTACATGTGCATCCTGCTTATCTACACACCTCCAAAAAGCAAAAGTCAGTTAGAGGAGCTGGCTGAGATGCTGCCTCACATGGTGATGAATGTTTTAAAACTTAATAGGAGCCTTTAGGTGCTACCATAATAAATATAATAAATAACTACTGCTTTGGGAGGCGATCAGATACCACAGTAATAGGGCATATGAATACCTAGATAGATAGAACCACACTTTAAAATCCCTCTGTTTTAATATTTTTGTGTCTTAGCTTTGTGTGGACAGATATGAAAGATATCAGTCAAAATTAAAAATATATTTAAAACATTTAAAAATTAGATTCAGGAGCTGCAGCTGCCACTAAGCCCTGATGCCAATGTGACCCACATAAGCAGAAGGGGAAACTTGTTAACTGGAATAGTAATGCCATAAAACTAACTATAAAGTGCTATCAAATCCACAAAGTTAAAAGAACCAGAAAAAATATTTCCTCCAATTTCTTTCAGTTGACCTAAAACTAGGTGTGATTCATAACATATATATTCTTTCAGGGGAAAACCTTATTTTAAAATGACTACATTCCTTTATTTTTAAATACAAGAATGAGCAAGAATTAACCCAAGCTGAGCATCAGAATCTAGTCTATATAACTATAGTTAGGAACTTTATAAAATGCAAGTTACAAAAATATGTATACAAGGACTCTTAAAAGTATGGATTACTGGCTCTTTTAAGACCAATAGCATTTATGAGAAACAAGCATCTCTCACATAAACATTTAGAAGAGTTTCTATAACATACTTTTTTAAAAGACTGGACTAACTGATCCTTTGGCAAGAGGAGGGAAGCTACTTGTATTCTAATCAGTGCTTCTATATTTCTACATGCTATGGCAACCTGCAACCTTCTTTAATAGGAGGGCAGGCACAAAGCTATTTTTTATTTCGATGTTAGAAAGTAGTTTCCTAAGTTGTTAGAGAACAATAGCATCAATATTTCACCATCTAACTATAAACTGACTAGTTAGTAAAAGAAAAATACTTTGTTAAAGTGTAAGTTACTTTACTTCCTACACCTACTAATAATAGAATCTTCACCACCACAATCTATAATATTAATGCATGAATAGCATAACACTTAAAGAGCTCATTGTATTGTGTGTCTATTTATTCTTTGATGGAAAAAAAAGTTAAACCAATGAAGCAAAAAGTGACCCATTTAATACTTTTGCTCTGTGATGCACTTATATAGGTTTTATGCTGTTGTTACAGTGCTTCCATTCATTCTAATGCTTTAGTGGTTCAACTGCAATTTATCAGCTTATAGAGGAAAATACCTGGCACCTACTTAAAATGCATGGAGCTAGCAATAAAATTAACCTTGTGGCAATTGTTTTCCCACATATTTGATAGACCAATGTCAGCTCATCTGTTAGAGGGAAATAAAAAAGTCAAACCTAAATGTACAAAAAATTATGATGGAAGCCTTAAATAAAGCAAGGGTAATGCAAGTTTATTGAGTCAAAAATCAATCAATCAATGAGCGAGTGGATTAGGAGCACCTCATAAGCCCCAAAGAAATAATTTGCCCAAACACTGGGATTTAATGGCGGAGGACCAAATTCCAACACTTTTAGGAAGTAAATAATGAAAAATCAATTCAAAAGGAAAAACAGATCAAGAACCCTGAATTCTGACATGCCGACACATTTATTGCTGAATACCATTTCTCGGCTGACCCGAAAACTTCGGAAGGTGTTTATTTACTTTCAACACCTTCCAGAGATCAATATTTTTAATTTGGATCCGAGTTATTATTTTTCACATCACAGCATCGGGAAGCGGAGTAAAGTGGCTCATATTTTAGTGCTAAAAAGATCGATATGACAGTTTCACCTTCACTGCAGCCCCCTGCAGTTGCCTGGGTGCACATCATAACGTCCCACAGGGGGGTGCAGGTGCCACAGTGCGGGGAGCAGGTCATTACCCAGCCAGGGAGCCAGACAGCCCATGATTTAGCTGATCATGAAGGGCCTGGTGCCCTTAGAAAACCAATCTTGTTTCTCTCACTTTATCAGGCCTGTCTTTTACCCAGCACAAGAGAAGGGGGAGGGAGAAAGAGTGAGAGAAGCAAAGAAAGAGACATGATCAGTTTCATAAAGCAGATTACATCCCTCATCATAAATGCATCCATTATTTTTTTACCTCCCTTGAATTAGGGAGCCTCAATAAAGCATAATTAATTTTCTATATATTTTTTCAAAATATTATTCAGAAAGCTGAAAGGAGCAGAACAGAATGGGTGAAGGGTGGGAAGGAAGGGGGAGAATCTCCTGCAGCAAGAGGCATCATTCATAGGCCCCGGTGGCTCTATTGATCGCTGCTGCTGGGGCTGGTGGAGAAAGGCAGGGAGAATTATGGACCCAGTCAGTGGATCACTGCCCTGACATCTCTTTCACTGCAATGGTTTAAGTGTCTGCTGCCTGTCCAATAGCCAAAGACAATGGCATGTACTGCCTCACCTACTGTCATAGCTAACTTACTTACCTCTAGTCCAAATTTAGTTACCTCTACTTTATTATGTACTGATTTACACAGCATCTTTTACATATACAGTCCTAAAGCCTTAAAATTATCTGACAACAGAATTCACCCCGCCAGGACTCTATCAAAGGACTACACAATGCAAGCCTCAGATAGCATTATGAAACAAGGGACATAGTTTAAAATACTTATAGAAGAGGAACATATGGAGTTCACTTTTAATATTGCAAGTCAGTGATATGGAGATCATACAGACACACATATGCCAATCATAGGCATAGTTTGACTTCTGTATTTGGAGAGAGAGTTCCAGTCAGGCCCATGGGGCCACCTCACAGGGGAACAAATTCTGTGCCTGCCTGAGGCTTGCAGTTTGGGGAGGGGGGGCAATGTTTCCTTAATCCCCCCAAACTATGCCCATGGAGGCAGTTCTACGTTTACTTTTCAATTAATACTGTGGACTTTACCCTGAATGGTCTCTATTACTTGCTGATTTCCCAAGTATGGGGCTTCCCATTGGCAATTCCTGAAGGAGAAAAGACATCACTTTTAATAGTAAAAGGGGGGTGCTTTGAGATGATTGTTCATATGGATCTGGTTTCTAAACCCGCCTTCCACTTCTTCGGAGCCTTTTGCCAGTGAAAGGAGCTAAAGAATGATTGGCGTAGCCTCCACTTTATGCCCTGGGAACACAACCCTCAGAAGGAGGGAACAGAAAAAAATTCCCAAAGGATGCTACTCACAAGGAGCTTGCTTGGGGTGCATTCTCCCATGAGCATAGCTCCACATGGGCAGTCATCTCAGAGACCGAGGAACTGTGGCTTTTTTCTTGTCACTAATGACTTCTCTTATTGGCATAACTGTGAACAAAAAATTATTTCTGTCATGAAGTTCCTGGGTACTCATCTTGCAAACCCTTGATCATGCAAGTAGTTAGTTCTTAATTACAAAATAAACTGGTGGAGATAAGGGGCTCCTTGTATGTGTAAGACTTAGCAGGATCAAGTCCTGCTGTTGTGTCTCCATGTCCAATGTACTGTTCTTTGTACCTTCAGTGTTCTAGCCAGAAACAGGACCTTATTCCTCTTCATATTCAGTTGCAGAGCTAGTAGTCATGATAAAGTAATACTGTTATGTAAAGGTGACCACAGAGATCCAAGCCGCATCCCTGCATACTTTAATTCTAGTAAATCTGTAAAATTATGCTGTAGAGCCTGCCTTTGGATTTGATAAGAGGTGCTATAATCCCGACAGTTGTCTGGAGCAGTGGTTCTCAACCAGGGGTATGCAGAGTTCTTCCAGGGCACAGGTTCCCAACCTTTTTTATACCGCACACTGGCAAACACAGTCGCAAACTTTTGGCAGACCAGCAACATTTTATTTGCATAATTGCATATTCTCTTTGCAAATAATGAGTATACAAATATAATGTTGCCAGTTCAACAAAAGCCCCAGCCCCAAAGCCCCCAGTGCCAGCCATAATCCCTGGAGCCCCCCATCCCTTCACTACCTCCCCCCCCAGTGCCAGCCACTGACCCCTGAGTCCCTGCACCCAACCTCCCTGCACCCCACTGCCAGCCTCTGGCCCTCAGAGCCCTCAGTGCCAGCCCCTTCCCAAACACCTCATTGCCAGCCCCCATCCCTTAAAGCCCCCACCACACACCCCAGTGCTAGCCTCCTGTTTCCAGAGCCCCATTGTACCCAATCCCCACAAGAACCTCCCCCAGTGCCAACCCCCAAGTCTCCAATATTAGCTTCAGCCCCAGAACCCCAGTGCCAGCACTACCCCCGTAGCTTCCCCACTACTAGCCCTGCCCCAGAGCCCCCCAGTTCCAGCTCCCCACCCTGGACACTCCTGTGCCCCCCAGAATCAGACCCCTGCCTCTTAAAGCTCACCAGTACTAGCCCCACCCCCAGAGCTCCCCAGTACAGGACGTCCTTGCTATAAGTCCAAGATATGTTCCAAAAAACGTGGACTTATAGTGAAACAACTTAAAGTGGGGAATTCTTTTCCCACAGCTGACTTCTATTTAAGCAAATTGGGGGGAGTATTTTGCACGACTTATAGCGGGGAATGGGAGGACTTATAATGCATCAGTTCCTACAACGTTAACGACTTTAGTGTGGAATGGATGTATACCGGGGTGACATAGTGAGGATGCCCTGTATTAGATTTGTCCCCAGAGCCCCCAAGTGCCAGCTCCCCACCTCTACCCCCAGAGCCCTCCAGCACTAGTCCCGCCCCCGGAGTCCCAGTGGCTGCCCCAGCCCCCTCACCTAGCTATGCGCTGCCTCCCAGCCGCCAGCTGAGCACTGCTGCCCAGGTCACAGATGATTTAAGGCTGCCATGCCGGACTCCACATGGCCCTCCCGCCACGCAGCAAACTGCTCTTTTGCATCCGGGAGAAGACTCTATCCCAGTCTGGAGACGGGGCACAACACACCTCTCCAAACAGCTTCAGCGGGAGGGGAGGCGCTGGGCTGTGTATCCCAGCCCCAACTCCCAGAGCCACAGGGGCCTGGCAGCCAACAGTTCACAGCCCAGCAGCAGTCCATGGATCAGCAGTTGGGAACTGCTGTTCCAGGGGATACATCAACTCATCTAGATATTTGACTAGTTTTACAACAGGCTACATAAAAATCATTAGTGAAATTAGCACAAATGAAAATCTCATAGACAAGGACTTGTTCATACTGCACTACATACTGTGCATGAAAATGGAAGTACAATATTTATATTTCAACTGATTTTATAATTATACAGTTAAAATGAGAAAGCAAGCAATTTGTAAGCAAGTGAGGTGGAACTTGGGGATGCACAGGACAAATCAGTCTCCTGAAAAGGGTACAGTAGTCTGGAAAGCATGAGAGCCACCGGAGCAGCCCCCCAACCCCACACGCCACAACCAGGACTGCCAGTTCCCCTCCACATAGGGCTGGAAACGGCAGCCCTGCACAGGGCCAGCAGAGACACTGCTGCTTCTGGCTCCACACAGGGGCCCAGCAAGGCTGGAGCAGGCCAGGTCAGGGGAGAGGGGCTGCTCCCTAGGTACCAGTTAACCATTGCCTGGTAAGCATCACACATTAAGGGTGATGCTTACCAGGTAACTGGTTACCCGTTAACATTTGTAACTCTTTCCTATCAGTTTGAACAGCCTGTGTGGAGATGTACTGGCTCCATAAAAAAAAATGCATGGGACTGCTGGCCACCTAACAATGCCAGCAGGACAGGAACATAGATCATTGCTACGCCCCTCCCTCCCAGAACATACCTGTAAGGCAATGGGGATCTGGGATTAGGTATGGGGTTGCGGAGATAGCGGCAGCTACTTCATGGGCAAGACGATGGAAGCAGCAAAAATGGGAGAGTGCTCTGGGAGGAGTCACAGCAAACAAGGGCAGAGTGGAGGGTAGGGAAGGAGAGTATCTCAGGAAATGGGGTTTCTAGGAGCCTTCACCCACCCACTCCCTGCTCTGGTGCTCCCAGATCAAAGGAGTGAGTGCTACTGTAGCAATCAACAGTTTTGTTTACAACTCTTGGCAAGCAGAACTGGTAGCTCTGCCTGCTCTACATACAAAGGGATGAAGCCATCCCTCAGCATGTGGACCACCTCTGATTGGCTCTTCTTGCCTAGGAGACAGTGAATAGGAAAGGACAACCACTCAGATATTCCTGACAAACTAAGTGTTCTTCCACCAGATGAGTAGAACTATTTGAACCCAGAGGACTGATAGGTCGGAGGTTGAGTTTAAGCAGATAATCCCATGTCCTGTAAGGTAGAAAGCAGAAATTGTAACCAGGGAAACTGAGAAAGCTGTGTACATCAGTCAGATTTGTCTAAGCATAGTAACAACTTCACCATCAAAGGGATGGAAGACTGTCTTGAATCTATTCCTTGCTGAACTGTCTAGAAGCAACTCAGGCATCCTGATTTCTAAATCAATCACTTGGAACTCAGCAGAACATTCTAATACTTCTTGCAATTCAGAAACCAGGGTATCAGCTTGATAAAATTTTCCAACTGGGTCAAGAACCAGAACTTGCAGCTCTTACATCAGTGCTAGGAGAACAGAGAATTAAAAAGCCCAGATTGGGACAAACAATATTTCCTGGATCTATCCTGCCATACTTTCCAAATCATCTACAGGACTAGAGAGAAGGGCGGAGGAATTCACAACTCAAGTTTGGGTGAAGGGCATCTGTATGACATGTCTTGCTTACTATTGGAAAAGCCGGATGTGTGTCTTTTCCTCTAGTCACTAAGGGTATGTCTACACAGCAAAGTTATTTTGAAATAACAGCCGTTATTTTGAAATAACTTTCCTAACGTCTACACAAGCCAACTGCTATTTCGAAATTAATTCGAAATAGCAGAGGGCTTATTTCAAAATTGGTAAACCTCATTCCACGAGGAATAGCGCCAATTTCGAAATTGCTATTTCGAAGTAAGCACTGTGCAGACACTTATTTCAAAATAGAGGGCCTCCAGCCCTTCCCAGGGTTCCCTGCTGGTCGCCCTGGCCACAAGGTAACTTCTGACCTGATGCCCTGCCAGAACCAGTTCTAGCTGGCCTTAAATGTGATTCAGTGTCCAATCAGTGTGGACGTGCTATTTTGAAATAGCAAAAAGCTATTTCGAAATGCATTTTGTGTGCAGACACGTTATTTCGATATAAGATATTTCAAAATAACGCTGTAGTGTAGACATACCCTAAGAAATTTTGCAGAAACGTGCCACATTGCAAGTCCTCCAGTGGCCCATTTGTTCTGGTAAGTATACTTCTGACTTAAAAAGTCTTTTAAGATATTGTCCTTCCCTGGCACATCTTTCCTGGTCTCTTCCTTGGTGACTAGCATAATATACTACTGTAGATTTGTCTGTCAAGATTTAAACAACTTTGCACAAGTTCATAAGAAGGCACAGCAAGGCAAGGCAAGGCAAATCTTAAATGGCAAGCACACTTCTGTGGTTTCTGTTATTACTGCAGATAATGCATAGGTGAGAAGGAGTCACCTATAAGAGGCTTTAACATCCCAAGTCACTGTAACAAAGATGCTGTATGATGGGAAGAATACACCATCTATTACAGCACCTGTAAAAGTCTCAGGCATAACTTGGCAAATGATGTAATGTGGTGCATGAAA
Source organism: Rafetus swinhoei (assembly GCA_019425775.1). Taxonomy (NCBI): domain Eukaryota; kingdom Metazoa; phylum Chordata; order Testudines; family Trionychidae; genus Rafetus; species Rafetus swinhoei. Next base: position 30,002,497 of record CM033447.1, on the reverse strand, counting down.
CCATGATGTCCAACAGCCACAGGAAATCCAACATGTTTCCTTAACACTAGGATCTCTTAGATTGTACGTAACCTGTCTTGTGGCATGAAAGCTTGTCAAGTTTTAGCTGCCATCTAGCGTACACAGCCAAAATGACAGAAAAATGACATTTCCCTTCCTTAAATCCTCTGTGGTATCATAACAGGGTGGTAACCATTAATTCTTTCCTGTCTGTTTTACCTGGTCACATCAGACCTACATCATATTCCAGGCAAGAAAACCTGTCCACACTGGTCAGAGAAACTGTGTTGTAACACTGACAAATATTCTAGCACAATTTTACACAAGTATGGACAGACCTTAGGACACAAAGACAACTGGATTCAAGACATTTTTGAAAACCATTTCCTCTGTACTCCCTTCTCTTGCCCTCAAGGCTAAGTGCTTTGCTTACTTGTTACTTTGAAGAGAAATTTCTTAGGTCATGTCTATATTACCACTTATGGGCTATGTTGCTCAGGTGTCTGGAGGCACACACCTGTAAATAATATCAGTGTAAGCAGTAGTATGAACAGCACCATGTTGATGGGAGAGCTTCTCCTGATGACATAGCTAACACTGCTCATTGGGGTGGTTTAATGATGTTTGACAGAACATTCTTCTATGGGCATAGAGCAACTACACAAGAAATCTTAAGGTGCATCTGCATCAGTACAGCTATACTGCTATAGGCTCTCTAGTGTACTCCTTTGTGTAAGTTCAAAAGCTGGTGTCTCTCACCAACAAAAGTTGGTCCAAAAATAAAAAGTATTACCTCACCCACCTTGTCTCAGACATACTTAAGCTGTAGTTGAAACAAGGTGGGCATAAGAAAGGAAAGGAAATATGGACAATTTTACAAGTTAAAGTTTTTTGGGGAAGTTGGTTTCCAGCAGCTATGGTCTATAGTATGCTCTTTCAAGTACGCAGGAAGACTTTTGGTAGTACAGTAATGATAAACTTATTTGGCCATGATTTTCAAAAGCATTAGTGATTTTAGTTACCACTGAACTGCAGATACCTTAAAGATGACTGATTTTCAGAAAATGATTGACCACCCATCTTTTGATGGGTGTGTTTTACTCTGGATGTCCGAACACAGAGACCCAAAATCACGTTATTTTTTAAAAACTTGGCCTTTATTTCTATACTAAAACCAAAGGAGTTAATTTTCTTTGTTCTCAAATACAAATATTCTTCAATTGTAGTCGAAGTTGACATAAGTATTATCACATTAAATGGCTTTCTTAAATGGCTACCATGATGCCTTGTAATTCTTAGTTGGGTGTTTTTTTAATCATGAGTGCATTTTCTGTTTTCATGCACCATATTAACTAAGGGATTAGAGTGTAGCTTTTTTTGAAAAGGAAAGTGTCAAAAGAAGACATTCGTGTAATCTGCTAGGAACAGCATCCGTGCATATGTATCTTAGTGTGGGATTTAGGTGTGTAGATCCTCCAGTAGCAAAATTTTTAAAAAAACCCAAGTTGTCTTTGAGGAATACAGTGATAGTATGCATTGTATAAAAATGTAAATTTAAGTATACCGGAAATCAGAAACTGTTATTCTGACTATGAGTGAGCTGTGTTCCTAGCTTCTAAAGTAAAAGGAGCAAAAGAAGTCAATGTTTTCAAACTACTACCTGGCAATCAGATATCAAGGTGACAGACATTTTTAAAATATTCAGTAATAGTTTGATTTTCAACTTTCATCTAAAATTTAATATTAGAGCAGATTATAAATAATTATAATGTTTTAAACATACCATTTATAATTAAAGAAGCTTCTCCCTCCCCATCAGAGAGTGAGGAAAACATTTAATCCCAAATTTTTACAATTTTCCTGGGACTTTTGCAGAAATACAGCAAAAGTCGACTCATCTTGAGGTTCAGAATCTATCATTGGATTTAGACTGACAGTCATTTATACAGGAATTTATGCAACAGTCAGATTCAAGTTGTAATTTACTTTTTCCTCTTCTGTCTGTAAGTCTGCCTGTTAGTGCATCATTTCCCACATCTCAACTGCCCTGTGCCAAAACTCTCTTTTTGGCCTTCATCTCTTCTCATATGATTCCTTTCTTCATGTTCCCGCTAAACCCAACTCTCCTAACATTAATGGACAACATTTTCTATCTTGGGCATCCAAAATTAGGCACCTATGTAGCTGATTTTTGGAGGGTCTGGTGACCACCCACAACTCCCAATTAATTTAATAGAAATTATGATTGTTTGGTATCTCTGAACAATCAGTCTTTTAGTATCTACAATTGAGAACTGTGGCCACTATCCAAAATGTGGAAGCTTAACTCATCATCAGTCCTCAGAAACAGGCATTCCATTCTCAAATGTTCAAATCCAGTACTAAGCCTTCTTCTCTTCAAGCTTTCCCATCCTTCTACCATCTTCATATTCCATCCCATTTATTTGTCCTGGGAAATTCCAGATTTGTAGGTGTAGGCTTATCTCTCCAGGCAATTGATCTTTCTTCCCCATTATCCTTGCTGTTTGTCTCCTTCATTTTTCAGATCCAATCTCCAGACCAGCATCTTCTACCTGTTCTAGAACTTGCAGTCTTATTTCTAATAACAAAATCCGACTCCTCTGCCTCCTGGTTGGCTTGCCCAGACTCAGAAGTTGACAATTTCATTCCTAAAATAATCAGACATTCCCAAAACATAACATCCTATTGAAATACCACAAAAAAAAATAATAATGCACTGTGTTTCTGTGAAGATGGAAAATCTCATCCTGAGTTTTGTGACACAGACCCTTAATCTTAGCAGTAAGTGTCAAGAACTTTGCTGAAGTTCCCCATGTGTGGTCCATGTCTGTGAAATCTGATCCTTGACCTGTCTTTCCTACCAAGGCTATTCTTCAATCTGTTTGACATAGTATAATCTGCAAAATGTAATCTGCATAGTATAATCGATATAAAATATAAATTGGCCATATAGCAATCTGTGATACTCATGTCTGAATGACACTTAAGAGAAACAGGGCTCGATCTGGTATGGACTCTGCAGAAAGAACTGCTGTTGTGTAACTGAGTCTTTACAGGATCATACTTGCTATTGTCATATACATAATCATCATTTAAAAAGCCAAAATTTCCACACAGCAGTATGTGAAGACACACTAGCTCCTACTATAAGTACAGAGAAATAACAGGCATGTCATAATACTGTGTAGTAACTGGCAAAATACTGACTTTAATGGAACTCACGGCAGATAACACCTAACCTATGATTGGCTGAACACATTCACTGCATGTGTTAGAAGCCTCAGAAGTGAATAACAAGATATGAAGCAAACACATCCCAATGGGATGAGATCAGTAAAAACAAAACAATTTCTGATTAGTTAATCAGATTAGCAAATCTATGCTGTTTAATAGGCTCAAAAGAGGGGTGTTTTTTTAGATCTCAATGTCACATCTCTTTAAAAATGACTTGTTTAAAATAAAAAACATCACAATTTTTTTTGTCTATAATGAAGGGTCTTTAGCTATTTTGGAAGCAAAATATTCACTATGTGCGTCACAATTCATATTCTGATGTCCTGTTTTGGTGGGCATCAAAATTTGTATCCTAAAAATTAATGACCTCTTGTATTTAAACCATCACGGCCACCTTAAGAAAAAAAATATCATCAGAGTATGATGTGACAATTTACACTTGCCTTTAGTGTGAAAGTTTACAGTGACAAAAGTCAGGCTCATTTAGCTGGCACTAATGATAAGCCAATAAATTCAATAATACAATCCTTCATCACTGGTAGCATGGATAAAACACTGTGTTAGACAAGTGAGGCTGCATGAAGTAAAATAAACTCTAAAGTGTTGGCAATTCCAATATTAAAGTAACATCTTACTTTCATTTAGCTCAGGTAGAAAACCTTACTTTCATTACTTTATTCCATAATGGACTTTATACATGGTTTCTTTAAAGTTTTTCTTTGTCTGAAAAAAGGGGGTAAAATGAAAGGAATTAAAAATCAGGCTTTCATGCTTTAATCCTGCATTGACAAAGAGATGGACTGGATAACCATAGTTCTTTTTCCAGCTCCAATTTCAGTGATTCATCTCTGGTCTGGAGATTCTGGTACTTACTTAGTTTATGTGAAAAGCGAAAGGAGTTCTGGGTTCTAAATTAGTCCTTAGTGGATATTTATCTACATTACTAAGCAACCACAAAATTAGCAGTCAGTGCAAAGTCTGTATTCAGATAGCAAAGGTGTTGTAGTTACAGTGCGTCATTTATGAAAGAGCAATATTTGAAGAGGCTTGCATAGTAGCTGCAGACTCTTTGCCCCATTTTATGAGCAATAAAATCCACTAAATTTGTCTATATAAATAAAATCCACATTTCCATCGCTTTCTCTTTTGTATTATATGCTTTGCATGTCAGACAAATTATCAGGAAAATAGTCCTTGTGTGATATTTCATTGCTTAATGTTTTACTGCTGCAGTAAAACAAGACAACTCTCAAAATTATAGGAAAATAAATTTGTAATTTCTTCCTCATTTAGCCATTTTTGAAGTTGGTGTATAGGAAAGTCATTAATGTTATGTCCTCCTATCGATGTTCCAAGCCGTTCAAGGGATAAGTAATGTTTTTTCTATATTCCTCCATGTGGCCAGTTAAATTAGACACATTATTTCTGTGCTGTTAGAGAACACTGATCAATAGACACTTGGAAAGCCCTCGAAAACTAAGTGGAAACACTTCCTCAGTGTCAAAGGGTTCTAGTTTGGGCTTGTACATTGCAACCATTGTTAAATTTAACAAAGTAGCAATGTATGTTACTTTGACATTTTAGTACAAGCATCAAATTACATAACATTATATTTTATTTATAATATTAGATGAAATGTATTTTTTATTTGATTTTTTAAATTTTGATATTAGTCATAGCAAGGGAGATACTACTCCCATTCAAAAGCTTCAGAGGGGTAGCCAAGTTAGTCTGTAACTAGAAAAACTTTAAAAAAATAGGTTAGTTGTTTTAAGTTACTCCCATTCAGTCACTTTTGGACAAGTGCACTTGTGTTATCACACGAAAGAGAAATACTCCACAGCTTGGATTTACTCTATGGTTACTTTGGGCTGGCAAAAAGATGCAAAGTAGACCTAGATTAGCCATGAATTTGATTTACTGTGAATTGTGCACACATCCGATAGCTAGCCTGGACCTCTATTTGAAAGCTTTTATCAAAATATTATTTTGATGGCTTTTTACATTTGTAGTTTTACTTCAAGTTTATGATTAATTAGTCAAATATATCCCAAGGGCTGGCATTTTTTTCAAAAGAAGAAAGCAGATGGGGGTTGGGACTTGTTTGTTTGAATTACAAAACAATTAGACACACTGTCAAGCATATAAAGAATTCATATTTCAAGAACAAAACCAGACAAGAGAAACCATGCAGTAAAACCAAACTGTCACATGACATTTGTTTAAAAAAAAAAAAAAAAAGAATGAAGTATTGTCTCTTTTCTACTATCAATCCTTCATTATAACATTATTTGCAAACACTAATAAACTCATTAGTTCATATCAGTACATAGTGGTCATATTATTTCTCTAAAGAGTCACATTCCTCTTATTTAAGAATTAAATGCCTTCATGCAAACACATTAGCAAATTCTTTCAACAGTATTTCATTATTTCTTAAGCAATTATTTTCACATTTTCCCATCTAGCATTTTTCTAGTGACTAAAAAATGTTTCAAGTGAAACACTTTATCCACAAAAATAAATTCCCTATAATGTAATACTTTGTAAAGAATGGTTCTTAAGATCATTGCCAAGATATAAAGCTATATAGAAATGGCACTGCCATAATCCTACTGCATCTTACTTAAATAACAGACTTTGGTTACTATGGAAGTTAATGAATAATAATCTCTTCCACAGATGGACAAAAATCAAAATCTACTAGACCATATATAACAAATGGGAGCATTTCACATCTCAAGCTGGCTTATTCTGTTACTAATGTTGAAAAGAGGATAAAGTGAATTCACTTCTGTTTTAAAAGCTTTTCTAATGCACATTAAAGCAGTGGGGAGGGGGGAAGAATTGGTTTGTTTGCAGTACTTTTAATTCATTTTAGTGAAGTATATTCTTCATTTTTTTCTGCTTCCCGTGACAGGATGCAATTCACCCAGTGTGGTGCCTCCTGCTGGCTGCCATGGGGATTAGATCTGTGTACCAGTGCACCCTCTTCTAGTGATGTCTCACCATCATCACTTCTGCACTAGGGACCCACAGCGCTCCTAGGACCATGACATCTTCTTCATGATACAGCCTTCCACTTCCTCAGAGGTGAGTGGGGGAAGGAGGGATCCAGCACCATTCACCACTCTGGGTCCAAGCCCAAGGACCTGGTAGATGGCCACCACGTGTAGCACCCCTTCCGACCCCTTAGCAGATTTTCCTGGGCCACTTGCCCATGGTCCCAGTACTCTCTTTGTCCTTCCCTAAGGTTTCAGCCTACAAATTCCTGTAGTCCACCAGGAGGTGTATTTAATTCCCCAGGTGTCTGCCAGTAGCACTGCTTCGTTTTGAGTGTTTACTGCATTCAGTCTGCCAGGAAGCCAGTCCTCTTCCTTCCTCAAGCTCCAGGGAGTGACTGAAGCTACTCTGCAGTCATATGAGCCTTCCCAGCCCTAACTGGTTGCTCTTCACAGCCCTCTCTGATTGGCCACCTCCTATGCAGTCTCCCAAGAGTTCTATTAAATGCCTTATTGGCCAGTGTGGGGCCCCATCATACTTCCATGGAACACTATAGTACTGAGATTCTGCCTTGGGCACTTTTCCTGAGCTCTAAGATCTTTATTCCAATACCATATTAAAAATTAGACTTTGTGAGATAATAAAATAACTTGGTGCAAATCCTGCTCTTTCCTATGCAGCTGCTGAGAACTCCCTACTTGTGGGCCCATATGCCTTTGAAGATGAGAAATGGGTGGAAGACTGTCAGTCTCTGTGTTACATGGAGCTGAGATCCACAGTGACTCTCAGTACTTAGACATGCATAAGGCAGATGGAAGTGTGATCATCTGGAGATGGGGCTTTAGAATCTGCTGTTTGGTGCATCCCTTTCTTCTTCCTTCACACCTTACAGATGATATGCGTGGAGCTACCACGATTATTGCAGCATTAGTGCTGTAGCATTGCAATGCTTGGGTAATGACTTTATGATTTGAGGGGCAAGACCAAAAAATGGATTCCTATTCCACCCCAGCCACTTGACTGATCTGCTTAGAAACTAATCTGGCATTAAGTTGGAATGTTAGAGGGAAAGAATTTGGCTATCTGGCTGCCATTTCAGAGTAAATATGTTTCACAGCATCTAAATATTTACCAGCATATGCTCACCAGATGTACAGAATATCATTATGTCCCAAAGCATTTAAAATGAACAGCTGCTGAAAGAGTACTAATCTTTGGCCATGGTTTACATTCTGTATGAGATGGCAACAGTGAACATCACACCAAACAGTCCTCTTCTCTCACATTAACAAAGCACACATCCACCATTTTTTTAAAGCAGTGCCAGCAGCCCCCAGGAGCCCGTGGCATTAGCATTACTAGGAGCTCCCGGGTCCAGCAGCCCGCAGCAAGCCCACAGATCGAGCAGCACTGGCAGCCGCAGAGAGTCCACTTGGCTGGCAGGAGCCCATGGAAGCCGATGGGGCTGGCAGTGCCGGCACCCCCAGGAGCCCATGGTACTGGCAGGTGCTGGTTATCTACAGGGCTGGTGGTGCTAACAGCCCCTGGCACCATGCGGGTCCAGGAGCCCACAGGGACAGCAGCCACCAGGACCATGTGGGGGCCATGATCAGATGAGAGTCAGCAGCGCCAGCAGCCCATGGAGCATGTAACTTTGTAACCAATTGAATTTAAATTGGTTACACGGTTAGTGGGGGTAGGGGTTAATTTTATATCCTTACCACAACAACACTTCCGGTTAGCAGAAATGATATAATACTGTACTTTGTCCTCCACAAATATACATCTAAAAATAAACAAATATTTTATCCTTGATTAATAAAACTGTATCAAAGATATCAATAATTCTAAGTGCCATGTAAATAAGAGTGGGAAGAATTCCAGTAAAAAGATGCCATGCAAAAAGCAACCTATAGATATTAAATAGCAAGGGGAGCAGAATGGAAACCTTGGTAATATCCTGAGAGAATCACTGAATGTTCAGAAATAGCCATCCAAGGAATGAAAGAGATGTATTTGAAATATGCATTATGTCAATAACTCTCTAGGGTCATATGGAACTTTACACACATGTACAATCATCAAATATACACAGCATGACAGAAAGGAGCTATAAAAGTCCTCCCAAACTTAACTAAAAACACTTCATTGTGAATCTAGCTAATGCCATTTTATTACAAGTATACTGATCCATCCTGGGCTATGCAAATCTAGAGATCATCTAATGCAGCAATTCTCACCCAGGAGTATGTGCCCCACTAGGTATATGCAATGATCTTCCACCAATTCACCTAGATATGTGCCCTCAGTTATCTGGACTGAACTTCAACCAACTTGCTTTTATTCAAGGCCTACTGATAACCAGACCCTGAGAAATGGCAACTAAATTGAGAAAATATCAGCACTCTCATAGCAAAATCCAGACTCTCTCACTATGTCCACTAGAAGCCTTCCAAACACTAGTGTGCTTTTGCTACTTACTTTGTGCTATATATGCTTAATCACATATCAATGACTGCCCAATTTACATAGGTAGGGTTCTTTTGTTCGGGCAATGGACTTATTTTCACATGCAAAATTTTGTGTCTTCTCCAATGATGTTATCAAACAGTGCAGTCTATGTGGTGCTCACAGAAGAAGGGGAGATTGCCCAGACCTCAACAAAGTTATCTATACTAACTCTTGAGCATGAATAATCAACTCAATTACTCTGTCTTTCAGGATCTTCAAAATGTCTAATTTTCCTATCATCCATTACAGGATTGGCCATGAATGGCAGATTTGTTAAAAAATTATGTGTTATATAAATGGTTCTGTCACAGTTAACGGAGATCTCCCTTGACCATTCTTTCTAAACACACTTCCTGAATCTTCTCTTAAAATGAAAGGTAAACTTTTTGGAGGTAGAAGCTCTCTCTTCCTCTGCATTTATAAAACACGTAACACAATAAGGCCTCCAAACCTGAGGACCGTTTGTCATTACCAGTTTTCAAATAAATAGGGGTCTGTGCCCCCTGCTCGCTATGTTTGCCAACCCTCCTCTCATGAGGGGTAGACAGCCCTGGCTCTCCCCCAGGCCACCGGGCAGGGCCAGGCTGCGGCCGCGCCATTTCGGGCCCCTTCTCTCTTCCCCCAACCCTGCCATCCCAGGCCTCTTCTCCCTCCCCCAGACACATTAGCCCAGGGTCCTTCTCTTCCCTGCCCACCCACAACAAGCCAGCCTGGGACCTTTCTCTAGGGAAGTGCTAGAACTCACTGCTTTGGCACATGATTTTCACTGGAAGTAGAGTTTTTCCAAACTAAGGATATCCTTCTCTCTGTGAAAGCTGACATTCCTGGCTCAATACAGATTATCAATGCAATCATGGAATTCTGTTTCCATATAACTAATGGAATTAATGTTAAATACTCTGCCACTTGTGCAACTTCTGAAATCTGGGGTTCTATACAAGATCCTTTATGCAACTGATGGTTTCTATTAATAAATAGAGAAATCTGAATTCTGAGATTCTCCTCTTTAACTAACCTGATCTACGTACTACTTTTCCCAAGTCACCAAAAAATGAAGTCTTGTAATATCACAATCATCTATGGTTGGAACAGCTTCTCTCAAAAGATTTAATCTCAAAAGAAAGTTTAACAAAAAAATACTAATGGTTAAATCAGAGTTCAGTATAAAATTAATGTCTCAGTGAGACATAGTCCCTGCCCTGAAGTTGAAGATATTCACCTTGTAAGGAGCTTTGAGATCTGTGTTTGTTTTCTGGATTATCTAAATGCCAGTTATAATGATTAAACATTAGAAAATTATTAGCTATTTAAAGGGCCAAGATAAGAGAAACATGAGGAGTCCCGTCTTGGGGAACATAAAGCTACATGACAGTTTTGAACTGAGTGGACTGCAAGCATAAATTATAACTGTTTTAGGTGCTTTGGTTTGTATTGGTAGACTTTTCTCTGCATTTTCACAGATATCAACGCTATGTATGATTTTATATACCAAAAATAAATGAAAAAATAAATATATCAATATAATGAGTTGACATAACAGAATGGGCAGTTCTGATTAAACGTTTATAAACTATTATGCAGCTATATAATCAAAGAATTTTAGAAATACTTATTTAGCTGAAAAATATAGAGTTTACAATGAAAATACACTTTGCAATTATTATTTACTAATTAACCTACTCTCCCTCAGAACATTCACAGTATATTATGCAAGCCTGTACTATGGAATTCAGTGGGATATGAATCCATGGCATCCAAACATAACATTGAAATGATTCTACAAATTAAAAAGCTACCATGCATGCACAGCAGCCAATTTTCTAAAGAGTAGCAAATATTTATAAATGAAAAATAAACAAAAACAGATTTAAATCTACATTACGGCCTACTGAACTGTGACATTTTCTTTTGTAATTAAACTTTGAGTTCTAGAACTGTCAGGACGCACTACAAACAAACAAACAAACATACATCACCATAACTAACACAAATACATAAATGTAAACTTTTAAGGGGTTTTTTAAAAGTGACAAAAAAAGTGAAAGACATAGGTAAGGGAAAGCATAGTCATGTTTATACTCTTCAGGTATTAGCTCACATGCAGAAGATTTGGAAGTGACCCTCTGGGAGCACTTTGGAACTTATGTGATGAACTACTGTCCTCAATTCAGCTTCTTGTGGATAAGTCCATATCACAAAAACTGCAATATGCAGCCCTCTTTTCAGCAGTTTGTTAGAGTCAGTATGGAGAGAAACTTTCACTGAAGTGCTTTCTGTACTTCAATAGAGGAGTTTAGAGTTGTTAATGTAATACTTTTAAATGGTATAATTTAATTTACACAATTAAAAAACAATAAATAAATGCTTGGTATGACAAGTTTCAGAACACAAAGTTTTACACCTAATCCAAAGTCCACCAAAACCAGGAGTTTCTGATGGAAATGGATATTGTACTGAGGGAAATAGAAGTGAGGAAAGAAGACAACTCACAGCGAATGAGCAAAAACTTTACAAAGTATCAGAAAGTATCCAATAGCTGAAGTAAACATAACTAATAACTGAAAGGCAGCACCACCATGAGGATATACTTGGCTTTGCATCATTTATACTTTCATATAAGAGGAATTTTAATCTGTTCTTCCTCTTTTAGTTTCCCTCTCTTCTTTAAAACTTCTGCTTTAATTTCTCTGCTAATCCTAAATTCTTTCAGGATGGAATTTAAATTAAAAAAAAAAAATGATTTCCACACTACATATATTCCAAAACCAAACAACTTCCTTGTATTACTGTTGATTTGCCTTTGGGGTTTTTAAAAGTCTTGAGAGGAAAGACTGAACTGGGCATCTGTTTTAATATAGTCTAGTAAAAATTCTAATGCTATTATGTGGAATTAGTAGAAGTTGCGACTAACCTAGTTCATGCAAGTCATTATAGAATTAATAAAAAATAGTATCAGGGGAGTGTGAATGGCATATATTTGGTAAATATTAACTCTAGGCCCTCTCTCAAAGCCAATTTAAATTTCTAGGTAAATGATTGTTTTAATCTTTTAAATCTCTATCAAATGACAATCTACAACACAAAACCAACATTTCATCTGAGCCTGGTCACAGCTCCAGAGAGGACCAAGAGAAGGAACTTGCCTCCCTGTGTCAGGAGAAACCTGCATGGTGATTCACTTTCAGTCTAGCAAAGTTATTCATTTTCCTACATACTTGCATGTCAACAAATTTTTTTTTTAAAGGTTACAATTAAAATAAATTACAAGCCTGATATACTCACAGATAAGTATGCTAGGAACAAAAATAATATTTTAGATAATAGAATAATTCTTATGCATTTTAAAAGTCTTTCCACTTAGCAAAATATCAATCCTAGCTTTATTTTTCCTGAAATATTTAAATAATTATAAATTAACTAAGAATTTAATGAACTATATACAGCAGATGTCCTTATGAAAGAGAATTAATATTTAGCTTATGATAAAAAAAATCCCTAAGTCCTGTTTTTGCTATTCAGGACACATTTTTTGTGTCTTTAATTATTAATGGTGGGTGAAAGTAATTGTGGTTTATCATGTCACCAGGGCCAGCCCAAAAGTTTTTGGTACCCTTTCCTCCCGCCCCTACTCCACATTCAATATAGAAAAAAAATGAGAAGTCTAGGCTGAAATTTTACCTTTCTTTATTTGGTATTCAAAATGAACAATGTAAAAATCAAAATGAATATTTTATTCTTTTTTTTAATTTTTCATTAGTCCTAACATTTATACTGTACAGGGTAAATTGTACAGTAGCTGACACTTTCAAGTTTTAACTGCAGTGGTTTTGGTCTGCACTATATATGGCTATATTTCAAGTTGCAACAGTCTTCCTTCCAAAGGAACTGATTTTCTGGAAGCTATGAACATTTTACTCCTTGATACTGAATGAAGTCTGTTTTTGTAACCCTTTTTTCATGGGGCCATTGGTTTGGGTAAACACTTAGAACTTTGCTTTTCATGCTTTTGTAAATTGGACATTAAGTTGTTTGAGATCGTTTTAAAGCTATTTTGTGTTCTATCGAGATGGTGAGTAATTCAACAATTCTCTCTTTCAGCATGGAAGAATGAAAGTATGTCTTTATCTAATTTAACTTTGAAAAGCTATGCTCCCGACTAGGAACAGAAATTAGAAGAGTCAAAAGAATTCAAAGAGCAATGAAGATGTTGAGAAAGCTGTCTCTGAGTCTGTGTTCAGAAATAAACTTCAGTCATCTTGAGGTGTAAGAAGACTTTGAAATCATTGTGAAATAGTCTTTGGTTCACTGTACAAATCTACTGCATCAATATCTTTTGAAATTGCATTTGTAATCCCAACTCTAGCTTCAAGCCATGTCCTAATATCTTTTTTGAAGTCTTGTTTGCAAACAGTGCACATTGTTGAGGAAATCAAATATTGAATCAAGCTGCTGCATCTGCTCAAATTGTTTTTTAATTGTCTGGACTGCAGTATCTAGGACGGAAAAGTAGAAATCTGAATTTTTGCTTTGGATCCTGAACGGACTCATCTTTTGCCTCATATGTGAACTGTTGCTTTTTTCTCTGAATATGGGCTCGTTCGGGTTCCAAGTCTGTTGGTAGATCAAATTCCTCAGCAAGCTCACAAGCATCTACTAATGTCTTTTCAAATGTTTCATCACTCCTGCATTCCTCCAGAAACTTTGCTTTGTGTTGCAGCTGTTATATAGCAGAATACATGTCGAAGTTCTTTAACAGAAGTTTTTACTGGTAAGATTAATTTCAAACAAAGTATCATACCACAAAATGAGTGAATCTACAAATCTGAACTTGCAAAGGCCAGACTCGATAGTTTCAGAGTTAGAGAATGCACATGGGCACAAAGAACTTCCCAATGGTATGATGAACTTGTGGAGGAAAAAACCCACTCCACACATGCATTGCACCAGCTCAAAGAAACTAGCAGATCTAGTAGCATCATTGACAACCAAATTCAGTGAACATGTACGGCAAGGAACAAAAAGCACTCAACAATTCATTTCTATTATTCTCTTTTGTACACCATTGTCTTTACCCTTCATATTACTTTCACTGTCATAGCCTTGGCTACGTAAATTCTCAATAGATAAAGACATTCCTTCAAGCTCTCATAGAATACATTCAGTCATTAAAGCACCAGTCTCTTTCCATGGTACAAACCCCCCAAAATGTGCCTTTATGATCACTTCAAAATTATCCTCAACTGCAGATTTTGAGGCATCTACAAAGCAAATGATTATTGTCATCTGCTTGATATGAATTGCATCTGGTGTACAGTCCATAATTATTAAAAAGTATTTTGCAGAAGGGCAGCTTCTAAGATTTCCTCTTCAATAGCATTACTAGGGGTTGAATCAGCTCATACTGCAGAGTTTTAACAAGGTAATGAACATAGTTTCATGGTCACTTAACACAGATGCTTCTTCATGACTGGATCTAAGCTAGGTATTCAATACATTTTAAGAAGTTTCCATTACGTGCTCTGTATAATTTTTTATTTGTCACACGGAATGCCAGGTTTTGCCCACAGAGAACTTTAACTAAAGCAAGCAGATGCTCCAATATTTGGCTCTGATATTTTTCTTCTTGCTTGATCACATGTAAGTTTTCTTCATCAATTGTTCTCTGTTTTTTCAATCATAGTTCAATAATGTGAAATAACTTCTGACATGGCAATGATGTACTGTTTTAAAAGTACAACATTTGATACTTTAATTTATAAGAGATATCAATATATGTTAAAACAAAGAAAAAAATTTGCTTCCATCTAATTTAGCATCCCTTAAAACCTGGCGCCCTAGACGACTACCTAGTTCACCTATATGGTCAGGCCAGCCCTGTATGCCACTATAAATTTGCCTATAATTTTACGCACTGGGCATTGTTTCAAAATTCTTAACATCAATTTGTTGTACTTTTATTGAGTTGTCACAAGTTCTTGATATTTTCATTGGTTCATCTATCAGGGAACCAACCTTTTCACAAAACCTATGACCTTACAATAAATAATGTAGGGGATCATCTAATGCACATGGGAGAATTGGCACATTTTACCTATGGAATCAAAAAAATGCAAAACTATAAATTAACAGGATACCTTCCATTCATATTCAGGTTCTTTCTTTTAACAATCTTGAGTACCAGAAAATAGGCTATGTCTAGACTTGCAGAGGTATCCTGGAGAAACTTTGCCACGTCCAGGGAACACGTCTGCTTTTTCGGAACAGTTTCCAAAAAAGCGAGTGCGTTTTCAGCATCCCTGTATTCCCCTCGGTGAGAGGAAAAAGGGATGTTCCAAAAGAGGAGGGTTTTCCGAAATTTGGCCCCGTGTAGATGGGCCAAATTTCGGAAAAGACTCTTCTGGGGAAAAAAAGGAGAAAGATACGCAAATTGCATTTTGCAATTTGCGTATCTTTTTCCAAAAAGAACCCCCACAGTCTTGACGTAGCCATAGTGAACAGAGAAAAAGGAAATTGAAAGTATTTTTAAAGGTTTCCAGTTCAATCATTCCAAGCCTCCTGTAAAACAGCAAGTTTGGTTTAGCTATATCATGCCTCGCCTCTAAAATGGCTTGTTTCGGTACTAACTGAACTAGAGAGATATACCTATCAACATCTACAATTACTATTAATTCAGTGCAGGTATCCATTTCCATGTCTAGTATGACAGTACCATCAGGTTTACCCAATGGTAAACTTTATCTCCATGAAAATGAGCCTACTTGGGGGTACTGTAACTTCCTACATGTTAAAGAAAGCCATACCATGAGTAAAATAGTAACATATGCAGTCTTTGAGAAAATAGTGTAGTCTTGCCTTTACAAGATAAAACCATATGAGATATTTTTACTTACCATTTGCCTGACATTTAAGAGTTTATTTTAATAGATGTTTCAGTGGTAATTAGTTTATATATTTACATTTAATTCAGTGTCAACTAATGCAAGTAGCATTTTCAGAATATTTAAAAATGGATAAAATAATGTCACTTAACATTTATAAAGAGCTTTTAATCCTAAAAATCACAAATTGCTTTGCAAACGTGGGTAAGCCTCATTATCTCCATTTTTAATGAAGGGAAAAGCAGAGGTGAAGACATGGGAAGTAGCTTGCTCAAAAACCAATAGAAAATACTGTTAAGGAATCATATTTGAGTTTCACATTTCTAAGTAAACGAACAGCCAAAAAAAAAAAAAAAATCAAAATACATAAAGCTTGTTAAAATTCGAGTTTTAAAATATATTTGCAGCATTTCAGGACTACAAACATTTTTGGCATGTTAATTCAAAGATTTGCTGCAGCTGAACTAAATTATTGTAAACTGTACTAATCTACTTTTGGAAAAAAATAAAACAATGATAAAGTGAGGCAACTGTGTGGCAGTGGAGACAATGGATTAGGAATTATCCACAAAATGTGGTATATTTGTATTTTTCCAGAATATTTCGGTAAAGGTGTCTTTTCAGAGTATTACTTTTACATACAATATTTTTTATTTCTGGAGACTAATAGAAAAGAAAAGCCTGCCATATACACAACATCTTTTATAGACCTGTTTTGCAGGTCATAGCCAACAGCCTGAAACTGGAAGTGCTGAAAATGGATGCTCTGGGAAGACTAGTTGAAATATTCTTCACTTAACTTGCATTTGGGGGTACACGAGGTAAGTTCAGCTACCTCTGTATATTAGATAGCCACACCCATAAAAGGCAGCTGTTCCTGGCAACTTACTCAGTTCACACTAGTGGCTTGAAGTAGCTCATGTGCTCCACAGTGTCAAACCTTGGGACCCTACCTCTGCTGGCATGTTTAACCTAATGAGGATGGCTAGTAGAAGAAACTACCTGTGAAGGGCATGCCTGGCCCTCCTAGTGCATGCCAAAAAGATGTAATTAAACACTTGGCAAACATTCAAATGATAGAATCACAGAAGATTAGGGTTGAAAGATCTCAGGAGGTCATCCACTCCAATCCCTGCTCAGAGCAGGATCAACTCCAACTAAATCATCACTGTCAGGGCTTTGTTAAGCCTGGCCTTAAAAATGTCTAAGAATGGAGATTTCACCACCTCCCTAGGTAACCTCCTAGTTTTTTCCTAATAACCAACCTAGACCTCCCACACTGCAATTTGGGACATTGCTCCTCATTCTGAAGGTTGCTATCAAATTCCCCCTCACTCTTCCCTTCTGTAGACAAAATAAACCCAGTTCCCTCAGCCTCACCGCATAAGTCATGTGCTCCAGACTTCTAATCACTTTTTTCACCTTCTGCTGGACTCTCTCCAATTTGTCCACATCCTTTCTGTAGCAGGGGCCCCAAAACTGGATGCAGTACTTCAGATGTGGTCTCACCAGTACCAAATCACTTCCCTTGATCTGCTGGCAATGCTCCATCTAAGTCAGTCCAATGTGCCATTAACCTTTTTGGCAACAAGGGCACACTGTTGAGTCATCCTACTTCTGACCTACTAGAATCCCAACATCTGTTTTTACAGAATTTCCACTTACCCAGTCAGTGCCCAATCTATAACAGTGGATGGGATTCTTTCTGCTAAAGTGCAGGACTTTGCACTTGTCTTTGTTGAACCTCATTCAGATTTCTTTTGGCCCAATCCTCCAATTTTTGTAGGTCACTGAATGCTACCTCTTTGTACATCTTAGTGTAACTTGTTTAGTGTAACTCGAACTTGTTAAGGGTGCAATCCATCCCATCACCCAGATAAATAATTAAGATGTTTCATCAATGAAGATGCTGAACAAAACCAGCCCCAGGACTGACCCCTGGGTCACTCCACTTGATTCTGGCTGCCAACTAGACATCAAGCTGTTGATCACTACTCGTTGAGCCCAATGATCTAGCCAGCTTTCTATCCATCTTACCGTCCAATCACCCAATCCATACTACTTTAACTTGCTGGCAGGAATACTGTGGGAGGCCATATCAAAAGCTTTGCTAAGATATATCACATTCATTTCTTACTCCATGTCCACAGAGAGTTCTCATATCATAAAAGGCAATTAGGTTGGTCAGGTATGACTTGCCCTTGGTGAATCCATGTTGACTGCTCCTGATCACCTTCCTCTACTCCCAAGTGCTTCAAAATGGATTTCTTGAGGACCTGCTCCATGATTTTTCCAGGGACTGAGATGAGGCTGAACATATAAATTGAATAAGGAATGGAAACAACTTCATTTAGACCAGTGCTTCTCAACTTTGGAAGCCCCGGGGGGCCACAATGATACTCACAACACATGCCAAGGGACGCAATTTAAGAGTGTGGTTGCATATACACACAAATATATGCAAATAACTTTTCATGACAATGGGCATGAAAACAAAGATTAAGGCAAGATTACATAACACACAGGACCTATTTAAGTCCGTTCTGCTGATATTAATAAAATGCAATATTTACCCAATTTCCACCCATATGACAGCACTTTTAATGAGCAATGACAGTCCAGGAATTTAACTACTAAACTATCAACAGAAGACCATTGCATTGACTACTTTTTTGTTTTGGCTCCCACTCGCGGGCCGCATGTTAAGACCTGCATAAACCCAAACTGAACTGTGGGCCGCAAACAAACAGGCTGCAGGCTGCATGTGGCCCACGGGCCGCTTGTTGAGTAGCCCTGATTTAGACCATCGATGGTGTCATCGAGCTAACAGGTGGGAATAAAAAAAAGATCTCTCTTTTAAGTAAGTTAGCAGCTGAGTTTGGCTCGGACTGAAACATCTGACTGGACTAGACTAGAATATATTCCTGTAATATAAATTGGCGTTTAAAGCCCACTTAAGACAGGAAAAGTTACATCTCCAAAACAACCAGAAATATGTATGTTTGGCACTGCAGTCAGTGAAATATGAATAGCCATAGATTGCAAACGTCAGCTGAGTGAGCAAGTTATTACCCACCAAACAAACTTTACCACTACCAAATAATGTTCTCCTCAGTCCATAGAATTTTAAAGATGAGTGTATTCATCCTTTATATGCTAAGGTGGAGGCAGGAAAGCAAAACTAGCTCAGTTTCTATCTCTTTCCCATATACCTTCTTCCACATGTAAAAGTTACACTTATTCCTTTAAGTAACCCCACAATCCTATACAACCGAGAGTTGTTCACATTATTTTGTCTCAAACAATTTTGTCTCAAATTCTTGTACTATCCCAGGTCCACTGACTCGGGTAGGATTCCAATCCTCAGCCTCACATAGAACAGCGCCATTAACATATCTGCACTAACATATGTTGGTGGACAGAGCTGCTCTGTTCTATGTCAGAGCATCTTACTGCTCCTGGGAAGCCTGGAGATATGGGAGAACACCAACCACAATGAGTGTTACCTAGAAAAATAGCAGTAAATGGCAGTGGTGGGAAATGGCCCATGGCCGAAATTGAAGTAAGAGGGTCACAGTTGACAAGGACAGAAAGGAAAGAAGAGGGTTCCCAGTATTGGGAAGATAGGGTCATTTGGGGCTTGCTCTGGACAAGAGTCCTAGTTCTGTCTCCTAAAAACCAGATATTTTTCTTCCTGCAATAAAATCCCATATGGCGCCCATGCTCAGAAACTACCCAGTCCTTAACACAGCCTTAGAATTTTCCAGTCCCCCGATGGTTAATACAAGTAAAATTTCTCTCTCTTTGAGACCATTAATTTGTCTGCAAAATTTTTAAACAAGATTACATGCTATTGGTTCTAGAGCTTTACGTTCTCCCATTACTACCTGCCTCTTTCAGACATGAAAAAATCGTTAATATAATTTCTAAAACATTAACTGGGTGCATTCTAGAGTGTACCATCTTAAAAATCTCTCTGACCTTCCCCAGACTTTAATGAATTGATCTACAGATTGTTTTTCCAATTACCAAAGAAGAACAACGAAAAATGAATCCTTTCTGTACCATCAGATGTCTCTTAGACATCACTATATTCTGCCATAAATTTTCACTTTTTAACTCGTGTTTGATGAAGGGATTCTTTTGATCAGCCCTTTTGTGTGTTCTTCTAGCCGCCCAATGGGGATCTGGCTTCATTCTCAACACATCCCATCTTCTTTTCTGGAAAACTTAGTAGATAAGAAATTGTCGAACTCTCTGGCAAATCTTGGCATTTGTTATAAATAAATGCATTCCATTTACTGGCTTTTAAACATCTGTCCACTCCACTGGTGGATTTCCAGCTTTCACACTCACATATGAAGGTGAAAACATGACTTAAATCTGGCCAGAAAAGATAGGTGAGTTTCAGAAGACCTGGAAATCCAAGTCAGATTCTAAATATTCTTCTCTAAAATCAGTCTCTTGAGGCTATGAACCCCTCTATTGTCCTTTAGAAAGCTCTTTGTGCTCTACTCCACCCTGCGACACAACCTCATCAAGTCTCCTTCCACACAGAAAAATCCTGATCTTGTAAGGTCAGGGGTGGCCAACCCGCGGCTCGCGAGCCACATGCGGCTCTTCTCCCCCAAAAGTATGGCTCGCGAAGCCACTCCTGCGCCCCCCCATGGCCCCCACCCCTGGCTCCCCTGTGCTCACTGGGGCAGCGATTCAAAATGGTGCCCAAGATGGCAGCCATCGACAGGAGCCCAAAAAGCCTAAGCTAATTTCTTAAAGGGGCAGCCTCCTTTTTTTTTGGGTCCAACAATTCTGGTGCAGCTCTTCGCATTTTTTCCACCTCTGTTTCGGCTCTCTTTGTTAAATGGGTTGGCCACACCTGTTGGTCTTTGGCCATCACTCAATTTTTGTTGGATTCCACTGCTGTTATTTTTTCAAAATTCTGCCTTCTAGGACAGCAGCCCCAGTATTTATAACCGAAGCTGCCCTGCTAAAACATCAGTGCAAGAAAGACTGAAATAATCCTGGCTTTCAGAAGTGCTGGTAAGAGGTCCAGCTATAGCTAATAACTCCTGAGTCACAGAGCTTGTTTTATGGATTGCTTTAGTTCATGCCACTTGATGTGTAAATTGTAATGTGCACTCAGTGTGTTACACACAAACTGTCCTGTGGGGACCTGGTGCATGTGGACCCTGATGGTATACACCATAAATTCTTTAGTGAGTATTAACAATGTCCTGTTTGAAATGGGACTACATTTCTGTGCATTAGTAAACTTAAAGCAAGTGACAGCAGGGCCCACATGGACCAGTTAATAAGAAACACTTTGATACAAATTTGAATTTATACCGTAACTGGTGTGAACTAGGGAGGATGTGGAATCTTGATCACTGGAGATATTTAAGAGCAGGTTGGATAGACATCTATCAGGGATGATCTACACAGTGCTTGGTCTTGCTGTGAGGGCAGAGGACTGGACTTGATGACCTCTCGAGGTCCCTTCCAGTTCAAGTATTCTATCTAAGGCACCATTTAGATGAACCCACAGAAATATTGGGTGGGAACTGTAAAACCCCTCATATTGCCCCCACAACAGATCCTCACATCAGAAGAAAAGTAAAATGGCAGTGGGGGAGTCTACTCATGCCAGTCAAGACCTGAAATAAAGAGCTTTGTACTAAACTGTCACGAAAGTATTTTTATCTACAGTGACTAGACTCAAAAACAGCAGTATTATGGCTTGAAACAGAACAAACAGTTATTTTATTGCTTTTGTTTTAAATATTCCTTAAACATTATTCCACAAAACATACATGAAATAAAATTCCACGAAAAAACATGTATTTATTTTATAATGAATGGATAATGGGGCGGGGATGTGAAATGGAATGATTAGCAGAAGAAAATTCCACAGGTTAAGTAATACTACAACAAATACAGACGCTATTCAGGCAGCTCCTTATGAAGCAAAAGGGTCAGATTCTATACATTACTTCACATTGGTTGATCAGATTTCCAACTTGACATCTAGGCCTCTTCCTCAAACCCAGGGGATTTTGTATTTATGCCATTTACACCTGTGATTAGAATTCACTTTCTTTTTTATCTTAAATATATGTTTTTGCAAAAAATGCTCACAGGAGCACTATTGTATTTATGATATACTTATGTAATATACAAATTGACTCAGATCTTCTCACTACTGAGACCCATTTACAAAACAAGTTAATGCTTTAGCTCCACCTCCTGGTGAAAATCTGTATTTGTTGCAAAAATAAACATTACTGTTAAAATTGCTTAATAGAAAAAATGGTCTCTCCGAACTAATCAGGCATTTGAATTCCCTCTATATTAAATTCAATTATGTCTCTCTTCCTAAATCATCTTTTTTATTTAACAAAACTCCAAACTGCCACAACTAATCAGCCCAGAAGAATCAGTGTGCTCCATTCATTTCTGGGAACAGGCCGATATTTTCTGAGATCCATTAATAACTATGACAGGATTTATGTACAAGATAAATTCAATTCAATTTCCTTTTTCAATTAATGGCCAATTATTTGAAACGGACTCAACTGAAAATATTACTCAAATATCATTAATCTAACAAAAATTAACTTTACAATTCTCCTGGTAATGAGGACATAATTTTAAGGTAAAATAATGCACTTTATTAAATAAATGTTACCCTTCTTTATTTTTAGGACACTTCCTTGCCATTGTAATCCTCCTGTTAAATGTTAATTTTAGATTAGCGTATATAAGTGGACCACCATTAGCATGGAGCAGCCTTCTTGCTTTCATTTTCCCCCCTCCAAAGATACCTCATGCTTTATAGCCCATTTCAGGTTTTGAAATTATACACCTAAAATAATTGATGGGTGTGGGGGGCAGGTGAGAAAGCTGACAATATATTTTTAACACTTTTTTTGTTCATAGGGGGCACTGAAATGGACTTATCCTCCCTGCATTATTTATATGGCCCCCCATTACTACTGTATGGGTATGTCTACACTACAGTGTTATTTCAAAATAACGCGTCCAGACACAAAATGCATGTCGAAATAGCGTTTTGCTATTTCGAAATAGCGCGTCCACGCTGATAGGACGCTGAATCGCATTTAAGGCCGGCTGGAACTGGTTCTGGCAAGGCATCAGGTCAGGAGTTACCTTGTGTGGCTGTTGCCTGAGGTGATCTGAGACCTGTGCTTAAAGGGATGCTCCCGGACAGCCGGTTCTAAGGTTTCCCTGCTTGCTTGTCTACCTCGCTGATGGACAGCAAAGCATTTTTTTCTCTGCGTGCTCTTGTTGCCCTCACTCAGGACACCACAGCACTCTGCAGCATGGAGCCGGAGCCGCCCCTGGGCACTCTGGTGCTTCTCCTGGACATGTTGCTGTGAGTCTGGCAGCACGTTCTACAGGCAGTAACAGTCTCACTGGTGTGCCCCACTGGGGGCTTGTGCCTCATTCCTCCCTCACATCCTTCCACTTACCCCTCCCTAACTCCCCTTCCTGCTGTACAATAAAAGACACGTGTTCATTACAAGAAAGCCTCTTTATTGAACAAAACTGGGGTGGGGGGAATAAAACTGAGGAAAGAAGGTGGGACAGGGGAGGAGGGAGGATGGGAGAGGGGAGGGGGAAACCTGGGAGGAGAGAGCTGGCAGGGGAAGGCAAAGGGAGGAAGGGGGAGGAGAAGCTCAGGGCTCAGGGTTGGGGGTCTCGCCGGCCCAACTGTCTCCCATCACCGCGGGTGCGGGGGCCTCGGCGTCCCTGGGGGTGTGGGGAGTGTGAGGAGAAAGAAGCGGGAGGGGGAGAAGGAGTGGGAGGAGGAGCAGTAGCTGGGGAGGCAGCAGGAGCTGGAGCAGCAGGAGGCAGCAAGCTCTGCCCCAGGGTCAATGACCAGCTGGGGGGTGTGGACCGTCCTGCACCCCAAGATGCAGTCCACAGCATCAAAATAGGGGCAGGGGTCTGGGTCTGCCCCTGGTTGGGAGCTGCCCCCTGTGGCCCTGGGATAGGCCTGCCATAGCTCCTTTATTTTCATGCGAACCTGCTCCTGGGTTCACATGTGGCCTTTGGTGGCCAGGCTGTCAGCCATCCGCCTGTAGACGGTTGCGTTCCTCCATTTAGTGTGGAGATCATGGACGTTGGAGGCATCCCCCCAAACCTGAATTAGGTCCCTGATCTCCGCACTGGACCAGGCAGGCACCCGCCTTTTCCGGCCCCTGGCAGGCTCCTGGGAGCTTGCAGACTGGTCCTGGGGAGCGGTGGAGGGCTGGCTGGCACTGGCTGCCTGGCTCATGCTGGGGCCACTGGGTCAGGTGCAGTGACTGGGCTGGCAGGCTTGGAGCTGGCTCAGGCACTGTGGCCAGAGTCTACCACTTTAAGGGCTCCAGGGAGGGGGGGAGGGAGAGGAGTTTTCTTGGTTGTGCCCAGAGTAGCCACCAGGGCACCCTGGGAAGGGCTGAAGGCCCCCTATTTCGAAATAAGCATCTACACAACACTTATTTCGAAATAGCAATTTCGAAATTGGTGCTATTCCTCGTGGAATGAGGTTTACCAATTTCGAAATAAGCCCTCCTCTATTTCAATTTAATTCCGAAATAGCGGTTTGGCTGTGTAGACTCTGGTAAAGTTTTTTCGAAATAATGGCTGTTATTTTGAAATAACTTTGCTGTGTAGACATACCCTATATGAGTAACCCATAGGCTTTAATGTATATATCCTAACAACAACTGTGTGGATAAGGAAACATTTCCATTTTACAGGGAGGGAAGCAAGAAGGGAAGCAAGAAGTAGAAGGACTAAATGCTCACGGTCAGACAAAGTCTGTGGTGCAACAGGGACTTGAACCTGCTCTACCAAATCACAGGCTAGCACATTAATCATTGGACAATCCTTACTTAGCATTGTCAGTGACCTGGGAGTCTGGAGACCTTGATGTGCCTCCTGATTCTGCCACTGGTTTGCTGATGACCTAGAGGAAAGTCACAACTTTTTGGCTCAGTTTCCCCATCTGTAAAATGGAAACAGTGAAAACTACGTAGGAAACCAACCTTACTAGTGTAGATAAATAGTATTATAATGTTTTATAGAAACTTTGTATTAGTCTTATAATGTAATCTTCTTATAATGCTTTGTAGAAACTTTGTATTAGTATTAGGGATGTTAGCAAGTAGTTGACTATTTGGCTACCCGATAAGCATAAGCTTATCAGGTAGCCGAGTGGAGTATCGACTACTCACTTTTCCCACCCCTTGCTGTTTCTCTATGCCGGAGCAGCCTCTGTCTGCGGCACCCAGGACACCCTCTTTTGAAGCAAACTCAGAGTTAAAAGCAAACACCCTGGCTGCGTCTAGACTGGCATGATTTTGCGCAAATACTTTTAACGGAAAAGTTTTTCCGTAAAAGTACTTGCGCAAGAGAGCGTCTACACTGGCACGGATGCTTTTGCAAAAGCACATATTTTGCGCAAAAGCATCCGTGCAGTCTAGATGTTCTCTTGAGCAAGAAAGTTCCGATGGCCATTTTAGCCATCGGGCTTTCTTCGCAAGAAATTAACGCTGTTGTCTACACTGGCCTCTTGCGCAAGAATACTTGCGCAAGAGGGCTTATCCCTGAGCGGAGCATCAGAGTATTTGCGCAAGAAGCACTGATTTTGTACAGTACAAGGTCAGTGTTCTTGCGCAACTACTCGCGGCCAGTGTAGACAGGCAGCAAGATTTTGCGCAAAAGCAAACGCTTTTGCGCAAAATCTTGCCAGTCTAGACGCAGCCCCTCTTTGAAGATGAATGTGGCAGCAATGGGGATAACATCCAGAAGAAGGAGCCACAGATCCAATTAAGAACTGACACAATTAAAGTGCATAGACTTACATGAGAGGAAAGCTCCTATAAATGCGGGGCGTCCCTGGGTCTTGTCAACATCAGAGCATCAGTCTGGACCAACAGAAGCCCAGCTCTTCACTTCCCCCTCCCCCCATCTAACTCACCTGAGGGAAGCAACAAATTGGACCATGGATGTTGCTGAACCAAAGAGTCCCAGCGTGCGACCAATGACCGCTGGGGAGCCCTGTTCTCGGGATCCCTGGCCTGGCCAGCAGCGGATGCACTGACAGTGGCCGGGAAGCCCCGGTCCAGGATCCTCAGCCCCACCGGCAACAGTGCGGTGGTGGCAGCTAGGGATGCCTGGGACCAGGGATCCCCACCTGTGCTGGCAGTAAAGGGGCCAGTGGGAGCTGGGGAGCCCCATCCCGGAAATCCCTGGCAAACTGGCAGCAGTGCGGCTGGCAGTGGCTGGGGAGACTCAGCCCCAGGGATGCCCAGCTGAGTCGGCAGGAGCAGGACAAGCAGTGGCTGGGGATCCCCAGTCCAGGGATCCCAGCTGTGCAAGCAGCATTGGGGCTGGCAACGGCTGGGCTGGCAGCAGTAGGGCCAGAAAGGGAGTTAGAGGGTCCCTGAAAGCCACAGTTCCGGGCATGTGCTGAGAAAAGGAGAGGGCAGCATGCAGGCTGTTTCTCCCTCTGGATCCCTGGACTCTGAAGGGAACAGAGGCAGGCATATAAACCATGCAGGCCCCATAGCTGGACTCTGGGGGGGAAGGGAGTGCAGCTATCTGGGCTGGGGTGCCCCATGGCTGGACTCTGGGAGCAAGGAGTTTTAGATGAATTAGTTGGGAGGGCATAGCTAGGCTGTGGGGGGATAGGCCACCTGGCTATGCTCTGCAGGAAGAGAAGGGGGGAGAGAACATGAACTGGGTTGTCATAGGGATTTCTTTAACTCTTTACTCCTGAGGGAATTTGTGTGTGTATTTGTATTGTTAGACATATTTGCTAACCGATATTTTGAAATAAATTACCAAAATAATTGAAACTAGCATGATTATGCAGTGTTATTTTGAAAAAAATGCAGAATTTTAAAATATTGCATGCAGAATTTTTAACTTTTTTTTGGCACAGAAGTAATATATCTTTTTTTGAGATGGGGCTACCAGCACTACATACAATATTCTAGGTGTAGGTGGTCTGTAGATTTGTTTTGTGACATTATGTTTTTCTCTGTAAATTAATTACCCGTCCCTTTCCTAATAGTTCCTAGCTTTCTGTTAGCTTTTTGCTATTGATTGCTCATTGAGCAGATGTTTTCAGAGAACCATCCATAATGACTCCATGAGTTCTTTCTTGAGTGGTAGTAGCTAATTTAGTTCCCATCATGTTGGACGTATTATTAGGATTATATTCCCCAAATGTGCATTACTTTGTATTGATAACACTGACATTCACCTGCTATTTTGTCATACAGTCACCTAGTTTTGTAAACTCTCTTTGCAACTCTTCACGGCAGTGCTGGATTTATCTACTTTAAATAATTTTGTATTATCTAGAAGCTTTATCACCTCACTGTTTATCCTTTTTCCAGATCATATATAAATATGATGAACAGCACTGGTTCCAGTACAGATCCTTGGGGGAAGCACCATCATTTACATCTCTCCACTGTGAAAACTCTGATTTACAGGGTTTTTGATTGTGTATTGAAGATTCATCTTGTCCCTGATAAGAGTTGATCTGAGTTTTAAATGGTCCATTAACGTGCTGGTCTTACCTTTCAAAATACGCTGGTGTGTATATATATATATATATATATATATATATATATATATATATATATTTATTTATTTATTTATTTTATTTTTAAAAAAGGTATTTGATTTATTGCATAGTTATCCAATAATCATCAATTAAGCTATATTATCTATTAAAAATTGGCCTTTTAAATATATGCTGTACTCAATAGTAAATCTCCATCCCAAATATGAAGCCCCTTCCAGGATACAGCCAGAACCCTCACAGACAGATACACCCTCTCAAAATATACTCACAGAAATTCAAGGCCCTGTGAGGTTTGTCATGTTCTATATCCAAGACTGTCAAGACTTTGTAAGGGTTTCTCTCTACTGGGAGAAAAGACACTTTCCCAAATTTCTCCCACAATATTAAATCCCATGCTCATATGGTTTCTGTATTTAGGGCTTTGGAGGGGGGGAAGTTATCAGTCTGTTCATTTTTAGTAAAAAAAACCTTTTCTGATTTACATACTAAAAACAAAAAAGCCTTAAAGTCAGAGGAAAGTTAATACAGATACATGGATCAATGAGCAACACCAGCCCGCTAGGCAGCCACCCAGGAGGCTTACATTCTGAATTTGTGGCTGCAGACTATTTGCTCACATTCCTCTAACCTTTGACAAGGAGTGCGTTGCTAGACTGATGGTTTGTACTGGGCTTTCCTGTGTATACTAGGAATATGGCTGGGCATTTTGTAGCTACCATGGCACAAATATTCAAAATCTATGTAGGAGCAAGGAAAGCATGGGAGAGTCATGAGTGTTGCCTTTAATTATAATTTTTTAATTTACTCATGCCTTCTAGACTTGCTTAGGCTGAGCAAAGAAAGCAATGGTCACAGAAATTGAGGAGTTGCCTGGTTAAATGCGGAAAGAAATCACAGGGCCTTGTTTAAATCAACTATCAATTCTTCCACATGCCACCAAACACCCATACTAGCTACACTTTAGTAGACCAGCAATTAGCTTGGTGTACACTAAACATGTCACGTTTCTCCATTATTGTACTGTCTCAAGGAAATTATGGGCCAAATTCTGCCCTAATGAAATACATACAGGTGTCACTGCGGTCACGTTGCCATGATCTGAGGCATTTCAAGTCAGAACTGATTAAATAGTCATGGCTATTAGTTGGTATTTAGCCAAACATAAAAATGGAACCAATGGTTGTCACCCACAAATTTAATTCATAACTGCGGTGAACTCTTAATCATAGAATCATAGAATACTAGGACTGGAAGGGACCTCGAGAGGTCATCGAGTCCAGTCCCCTGCCCTCATGGCAGGACCAAGTACTGTCTAGACCATCCCTATATGAATTCTGTCATATTTCCAAGGCTGACGTGCATTAGCCCTAAAGTAATAGCTGTTGTTCTATCTTGGGCCCAGAAATCAATCTTCAATTCATTTTTTAAATTTTATATAACTTTTCATTTTGAAATCAGATACGGTTAGGTTTTTTTATTTTATGTATTTATTTTAAAATATTTTTACCCACCTCTTTACTTAAAATATTCGAGGCAGCTTACAAAATTTTAAAACACAATATAAATATAAAGTAGACTACATAAAATAAAACATATATATAATATATATTTATAAAAATATTATATATACACATACACATAATATAAATATATTATACTTATAACAATAAATAAAATATATAAAAAATAGAATAAAAAAACCCAAGAGGGGGGCATAAAACCTATTAAGTAGGTTTAAGTAGTGTCTCGTGAGGAGATTTTAGCTATGGGTCCTAAGAGGGTTTGAAAAGCTGCACAGACAAGTGATCTTTGCCAAATGCTATCTCTTACCTCTGACCCTTTTCTTATTCTTGGGTTGCTTGCTGCAAAAAGCAAACAGGAGATAAACATCCACTTGTTAGCTTCAGAACCAGTAGATGTGTTTATCAAATTCCGACAAGCTGAATAGTGGCCCTGCAACTGTAGGGAATTATTCTAAAATGTATTAAATTTTGATCTGAAATCACAAGCTGATATTGATACCTACTTCAGGGAAGTGTATTTAAATGGGAAACCTAACCATACCTGGTACACAACTGCAGATGGCACAAGTACTGGTCTTAGACTTCTTGTCTGGTGTACCTACTATACACATGGTCTTAGACTGTTTGGGTTTGAGACGGACAATTGTGATGGTGTGGTAAACAATGAATTCTTGCATCTTCTTGAATATCACTATTAGTGCATTATCCTCTCTAAATAGTAATCATGAAACATCGCTAATATCCTCTAAATAAAGCCACATTCCTTATAACAGCAAAGAGGGAGGTGTATTTTGAGGGTCCATGTTACCCAAAGGTTTTTTGTCAAAGCCTTGAGTAAGTGCTCTGAGGCAGCTAAGCTATGCAACTGTGGGCAGCAAAATGAGGATTAGCTCTGCAAAAATCAAACCAAGGAAAGTCCCATAGAGGCTACACTGCCAAAACTGAAGGGAAAAGGATTCTAGAACAGAGATATGAAATTAGTAAAATTGTGAATACTTGGACTTTCGTAGTTCTAAAGAAAATATAATTTTCACAACATATCTGTTGAACTTCTACTCTTTAAACACACACACACACGTGTGTGTGTCTATATAATATATATATAGCTACAAGTATATTATACATACACACAATTATTAGGGATTACATTTGTTGCCAACTCTGTGCCTTACAAGGAATGGAAAATAACCACACAAGTTAAAGACCTTTGCGATCAGAAACAAAACTAATGAGGAATTGGGGAGATGAATAACATCCTGAAAGTACTTCCAAGCCACACTGAAGATAAGAATAAAACTTTACCCTAAATGGACACAAGTTACTAGTTAAAATCCTGTTTGAAAAATCTATCGAGTGCAGAAAGTGCATGAATTCAAAGACTAAAAACTCAGGACTAAAGTCCCTGTCCATTAAAATTGTGATGATTAAAAATATATCTTTGATTTGTGATAGTAGTCTTTAAAATTATGTACAAGATTCCTTGATACAAAAAGCCAATTAGTGGTCTGTAATAAGAGACAAGATAAAGAAACCTGCAATGAAGGTGAATCTCTCTCTCTCTCTCTCTCTCTCTCTCTCCCCGCTCCCCGCCCGCCCGCCCTTTCCCCTTCTGGGTTTTTAAGTTGTTGTGTAGTAAGGGCAGGAGATACCAGGGAGAGTTTTTGTTTTGTTTTTGTTATTTGATTTGGTCTCTTAAGACTAAAGATCATGTAAAGCAATCTCACAAGTTTCCCCTCTAATCCTTTGTCTAAAACTAACACAATAAGCATGGGTTACATCCGTCTAAAATTCACATCATATTTACATAGACTTGTACTTCACATATTTTCAGTAAGCATTTTGGACTGGTTTCTCCTAATCACCAAGTCACTTTGCTATTTACACTTAATGACAGAATGACACAACTCTCCTCTCCTCCCTAATGTCCATCACTAAGTACAGTAATGTTGTCAAGTGTCAGTCACACAACATAATGGTACTGACCCACATTCCCTTGAATGGAGGTATAATGATCCACCAATGACCAGCAAAAACACACAAAAAATGCAGAACTTCATCTTTCACAAACTCTACTATTATAATGTTTTAACAGATATCATTCTATATAAACAATCAACTTGAGCATCTACTCACACACAGTACATTTAGAAAAGATGTAATCCCCATCCTCACAATGGATGCCAAAGCCAATTCATACATCAGTTAGGATAAAACAATTCCAAGGTCAAACATAAGTGAAGTGAGGAAATTTACCGTGAAATGTTCTTGTGACTTGTAGTTCTCATCTAAGTAAACCCGAGCTCTGTTATAGTCTTTCATTGCATCACTCGATAACAATTCTCTGAAAGACATAAGTGAAAGACTATTAATATGAAAGGACATGCAAATCTGCACTAGGGCTTGGGCTGTCAGCCTTTGCCCAGGAGGATCACATTTGCATGAATTCTTGTTTTTTGTCCACAATGTGTCCATGACTTTTACTAAAAACAAAATCTTATCCTTATTTATGAGTAATGGCATACATGACTTTGCCCATCTACCAACTTCCCAGGAGCAGACTTTTGGAAGCTATACCAGGGCATGTTCTTTCGACAGACAAAATGACAGCCATCTTAGGACAAATTACAGAGGGTCTGAGCTCAGAAGCATTGTGTCAGCAAGCAGCAGCCTTGTGACCCAGTAACAAACCATAACCCACCCTCTTGCTACCCAGACAGCAGTCAGAAAGAGGGGAGTCATACATACAAACAGTAATAGAGTAGATAGCCCCTTGCCCTCTATGACAATCAGGAGAACACATGTTATTGGAGCACGACTGATATTAAGATAGGGAGAGAAGGTCTCTTCCTCCTCTTTTTTTTTTTTTTCCCTTCCCCCCCCCCCCCTTTGTTTTAATTCTGCCCTTTAGGCTAGAATTGGCTCTATATAAGTGGTGGGCAATAATTTTTGATGGAGGGCCTCTCCCAGAATTTTGTAAGTGGTCAAGGGCTGCACTCTTCCATGATATTAAATGGAAAAGGGTGGGGTTTAGGATGGAGGTTGGGTGCAGAAGGAAGTAGGAGTAGAGGACTGAGGTGCAGAAGGGAGAGTGAGATCTGGGAAGGAGTTTGGGTGAAGGAGGGAATAGTGAACCTGGGGCAGGAGGGGATGCAGGGGTTGGGGTTGGGACCTAGACCAGGAGGGGGTTGTAACCTGGGGTGGGAGATTGGGGTGCATGGTCTGGAAGAGGGTATGTGTTCAGGATGGAGGGTAGAGAGTTTGGGTTCATGAGGTAGGGATGTAGGAGGGGGACAGAGGTTTGGAGGTAGGGAGGGGCTGGGATGCCAAAGGTAGGCTCTGGCCAGGAAATACTTATCTGGGCAACTCCCGGCCAGCAGCCCAGCAGGTTATCTGCCTTCCATGCCCCTGCAGCTGAATGAGGGGCCATGTGCATCTGTGAACAGCTGTAACCCTGAGATGAAAGGGGAAGGAATTGTGCGCTGTCTGTTCTTCAAATAGACAGCTCCCATTGGCCGGATATGAGAGCTGAAAGATTGTGTTGGGGATGGGGGGCACTCCCTGAACCAGGCTCACAACTGTTACAGAAAACAGGGCCTTCCTTGTAGCTGGCTTTTCTGAGTGCTGGGCGGGGCATGGAGCAGGCAGGGAGCTTGACAGATTCCTCCTGTGTCCATCCCCCCCCCCACCGGATCCAGCAGTTTGGTGAGCCAGATCCAGCCCATGGGCTGTATTTGGCCCGGTCCTGGTTTATATTATTTAACCCAGTCTAGAACAGTGCATAGGATTTACTCTGGCCTAAGATTAAAGTATTTTTTTTGAGAGAATGGGGTGAGGGAAATGTTCACCCCTGGAAATTAATAGTAACAATTTTGCATTTTGACGATTTACAACAAAGTTCGCTCGTGCCACATTATACTTAGGGTTGCCAAGTGTCCGGTTTTCACCCGGACAGTCCAGTATTTGCGGGCTTTGTCCCATAAAAAAAAACCAGGAAATACCGGACATGTACAACGTCTGGTATTTCCCGTTCCCCTAGGACAGATGCCTGGAGGGGACAATTTTCCCCTGCCACATCTGGTGGGGGCCGGGGAATGAGGAGCGCGGAAGAGTCTAGCGAAGGGGGGGCAGCAGGGGGCACGTATCGGGTGCCACGCTAGGGGGGTGCTTGGCTGGGCTGGGAGCGGAACGCGCGCTGCTCTGGCCCACGTGACCAGCAGAGACCGGGAGCTGGCCACGTGATGCCTCCCTCTACATACTGCAAGCTGAGGCCGCCAGGCCGGGCAGCAGAAGCAGCCACTTTAAAAGTCAGATTGTTCCTCCATGCCTGGCTCTGCAGGGGGAAGGGGGGAGATTTGATTGGGGCGGAGGCTTCCGACGCTGGGGATGCCTGCCTCAAGGGGAAGGGGGAGTGCACTGGGATGAGGGAGACTGGGGTGGGGGGCTGGGTCTGAGGCAGGAGTAAGTGCATTGGGATGAGGGGACGCTAGGGGGGCCTGGCTCTGAGGCACGGGTGAGTGCATTGGGACGGGGGGATGCTAGGGGGAGCCTGGATCTGAGGCAGGGGTGAGTGCATTGGGATGGGGGGACTCTAGGGCGGCCTGGATCAGGGGAAGGGGGGGTGTTTGTGTAGCCCCAAACTGGAGGGAGTGGTGCAACTTTTGCTAAACAACTTTTTTTTGCTAAACAACTTTGCCCTCCCCCCCCTTTTTTTTTGCTTGATAACTTTCGTCTCTCCCCTTTCCCCCCCCGACAGAATTTTTTCCTGGTAGGGTTTTTTTTTTTTTTTGGGGGGGGGGGGTGGTTTGGTATTTTTTGTTAAACCATCTGGCAACCCTAATTATACTTTTTATTTCAAAGCCCTTGAAACATATAATTGGCACCTCTATCAAAAAGAAGAATAAAATTATTAATTATGCAGCAAATAAATTCACTTTTATTAATAAAGGAACAACTTATAATGGCCTTTTTTATTTAAAATGAACTTAAAGGTCCACTAAATCAACTAATGAACAAAATCAGTAGAGGGCACTGTTTGACTACTTTCCCTCAAATTATTTCCAAGTTCTGAAGGCTGTGGAGGATTAATTTAAAAAAATCTTATGTTGACATAACCTGAATATTTATATCAGCAATGTCAATTAAGGTTTATTAGCAAATCAAATATTTGAACAAGGAGGTGTCGGGACATAATTTTCTTTCTGAAAATAACTTATTATGTCTACATTTCATTAACAGTGACATTGTTTTTATTTAAATGAAAAATGCTTAACATTAAATTAGATGTTGCACCTCTTCCATTTTTTAAAAGTAACTGGGTTTCATCATGTTGAAAAGTCGCCATGCAAGACTGTATTAACTATCAAAACAGAAAAATCAAAAAATTGCAAACAAAGCTACTCAGTTAAATTACTCAACTATTCAAGATTTTAAGTATTTGAATGCTATACATTTAGGCTGTGTCTAGACTGGCCACTTTTTCCGCAAAATCAGCAGCTTTTGCAGAAAAACTGGCCAGCTGTCTACACTGGCCGCTTGAATTTCCGCAAAAGCACTGACTTCCTGCTGTAAGAAATCAGTGCTTTTTGCGGAAATACTATGCTGCTGCTCCCGTTCGGGCAAAAGTCCCTTTTGCGCAAAACTTTTGTGCAAAAGGGCCAGCGTAGACAGCTGAGATTTGTTTTGCGCAAAAAAGCCCCAATCGCGAAAATGGCAATCGGAGCTTTTTTGCGCAAAAGCACGTCTAGATACACGACGCTTTTCCGCATAAAGTGCTTTTGCGGAAAAGCGCCCGTGTAATCTAGACGCTCTTTTCCGAAAATGCTTTTAACGGAAAACTTTTCCGTTAAAAGCATTTGTGGAAAATCATGCCAGTGTAGACGTAGCCTTAGAGACATAAAAGCTCAGCCAAAGGACAGTAATACTGTATTGTTCCTCTTTGACTCAGGATTCTTTTGTCGGTTTGTCTCATCTGACACTATATCATTGCATACAAAACTGAATGTCAAATAGAATAAAAATAACCAAAGTTAACCTTATTACTATTGTATGCTGCCTTTAATCCCTTCAAATGGAACTGACATCAATACTGCTAGGTTTCTGCAATCATTTAGCCCAGAAAAATTCCTGCTCTAAAATCCTTTATTGTTGAGTAGGGAGTGCTGACTCGGTTACTTGATTTGTAGGCCTGCTTTTTAAAATACCAATATATTCATAATGTCTTTTCATAGTATATTATCTAATTTATAGGGAAACTTCTAAAGGAAATACAACTACTACTACTGAAGGTTAAGAGGTTAGCATGGCTTATAGGCTTGAGATACCACCTCAATCTAAATGTGATTATGGAATTAATGCTTGTTATGAGATATGTTTCTACTTAACATATTAGATTGTTGAATACAGTATGAAAGAACAAAGTGAAATCTCCTGTTCTTAATTGCTCAGTAAATTGAGTATCTTAACATTTCAGCTTCCAATATTTTCACTGTTTTTAATAATTATTTATGCTTTATTTTTTCTTCCTTTACACTTCCTCCATCTCATTTTCTATTTCCTTCACATCAGGTTTCCATCCTACCAGCTTTGATTCAACATTTTATCACAAGCAGTTTGGATTTGTGTGTTAATATATGAACCTGACAATGGGTGTTATTGACATAAGGAGTTTGAGGTCCTTATCAAAAATCCGAGGAAGAATATTGCAGTGCTGAGATGTGTCACCAGGGAGTACTAAAGGACAGGGAGTCATGTGATAGTGAGGTTATTTAGTTATCTTCAGCCATTGGCAAGCAAGCACTAATAATTAAACAATTCTGTTGTTTGAGAAATGTTTTCAAAATGCTAAGTGCTTAATGTATTTCCTCACGCTGCTATTTCATAGTTGGTAAAAAACAAACAAGGCATCCACGTCCAATGAAAACATTGTCAGAGTCCAAACATTGTCAGAAGTCATAAACAGGGGGCCTTCTTTCACTACCAAGGCTCCTTTTCCAGGATCACCTTCAACAATGGTCTCACCATGTCTGTACTAAAAATAATTAAACAAATTTGGCCCCTCATGGACAAGCACCACCTCCCAGGGCTTTCTTCCTTGAGGCCTCTTTACTTCAGCAGGTTTCCACCAATCCCACATCCTCCTCTCCTCAATAGACTCTGGCAGCCTCTCCCAGAGATTTTCCTACTGCTCCTGCTTCCGCCATCTTGATGACAGTCCAGTTCTATAAAGGGAACAGCTGTTCTCTCGCCTCCCCCCTCAGCGCCATCTGATTAATAAACAGGGCTGGCTGGTCCCAAGCCTCTGGTCTTGAAAAGGGCAGACCACCCAGTTACACTTATCTTACCATCTGCAATAGTCCTTAAGTATTCCCCTAATAGTAAATGTAAATAATTCTGTTAGATCCTGTTATCTCAGTAGTATTTATCTAAAGGTATGTTTATACTGCATTGCCATATCTATGCTGGAAAAAAACCATAGTATACATGCAACCCACACTGATGGAAGAAGTTTTTCCCATCGATGTAGCAGCAGCATCTACCCAAATAGTGGTACCCACATCAGCATAAATATTATTCCATTGACATAGCTGCCTCTGTGATGGGGATTAGGTCAGCGTAGCTACATCAGGTCAGGAGTGTGGATTTTTCTCACTGTCCAATTTAGCTAGGTTGACCTAACTTTTAAATACAGACCACCGCATCATGTTAGCTGAGGTAACTGGCCTTCAACAAACTGCAACTACTTATTTCAACTACTCTTCTAGAAGCAATCACCAGTAAATGAAAATCCAGACCTTAGTTAAGAAAAACTACAACAAAACCGATCGCCCAGTCTACAGAATTAAATACTATTTTTGTTATCTGAAAACTGAAAGTATCTTAGCAAACTTGGAATTGCTGCATGAAAACAAATGATCCAAGGTCCAGATTTTAATCTCAGATACAGAAACGTCATCGGCACATACTTGAAAAACCAATATCATTGTGCTTTTGAAAAAAGATGTGCTACTCCTAAACAACCAGTAATGAGGGGAGACTCTGAACTTAAAATGAAGCCATACATTTGAGCCAGACTTCCCTACAGACTCATAGCGTATTACAACCTATTAGCATACCGTCATAAGACTCTTGGTCCAATTCTGTCAATGAGAGTAAACAGCACTCAGTATCTTACAGGATAAGATGTTGTCCATAAATATTTGTCATATTTCCAAGCATAAATCATATACTAGGATGGAAATGCATCTTTCCAGTTACTTACTTAACAAACTTGTCCACATGAGACATGGAAGCTTCATAGTTTTTTCCACCAAATTCTTGACAGTGTAAAGCCATAAAATGTGGCTTGTGTGTATGTACAATCTGAAATAAATGAACACATGTACATATATTAGCAAAGTTGTATCCGCAGCTTTTAAAATATAGCACATATGAAGTAAGACTGAATATGTAATGTTTTATAAATAAGATTTCTTTCAGGTAATATCTGTTAGATACAAAGGCAAACAACTGATAGAACCATTATCAAATATTGGAAATGACCTTTGTAAATTTGTAATAGCTTCACGATACAAAATACAGTAGAACCTCAGAGTTATGGACACCAGAGTGATAAACTAACTGGTTAATCATTTGGAACCTGAAATACATAATCAGATAGACACAGACAAGACAAAAACAAAAACAAACCCCCGGAAAATACTGTACAATACAATACGGAGTTAAATTACTAAAAATAAAGGAAAAGTTTTTAAAAGATTTTTTCAAGGTAAGGAATCTGTTTCTGTGCTTGTTAAATTAAGATAGATAAAAGCTGTGTTTTTCTTCTGCATAGTAAAGTTTCAAAGCTCTATTAAGTCAATGTTCAGCTGTAAACTTTTGAAAGAACAATCAATGTTTTGTTCAGAATTGCAAAACATTTCAAGAGTTAAAACTTCCATTCCTGAGGTGTTTATAACTCTTGAGGTTCTACTGTACTGAATTTATATACCTAAAAGACTTTTTAAAGTTAATTATTTGCTTTCTACAAAATATGATTTTGGAGCAGTTGTCCTCAGACATACAAGCATATCCATCTTCTCATCCATCTAGGTGCAGCACAGCACACATGTTAACAGGAAAGTAAAAATGTGCTGGTAAAATCATAGGGGATAGAAGAAGCTGTTGAAAGCTTATTTAGTTTAAAAAAAATCTCTTTAAAATACTCTTCATTTATTGTTTGCAGTGTTGTTGTACATGTGTTGGTCCTAGGATATGAGAGGAACAAGGTAGATGAGGTAATATCTTTTATTAGACCAACTTCTGTTAGTAAAGGTACAAGCTTTCAAATCACACAGAGTTCTTTAGGTCTGAGGAGAGGATTCAGTGTTTGGGACAAATAGTTATGCATAAAGGCTAGCAGGTGGTGGAAGGGCACTTGAAAAGAGGTGGGTAATAAGGGTTAGATTGTTATGCAAAAGAGGTTTGAAGCAGACCCTCCTCCCCCCCTCCCCCATGTGTGTACCAAAATACACAAACAAGGGAACCACTGGCAGACCAATCATATGGAGACAGGGCATTCTTATTGAAGCAGGGGTGGGCAAACATCTTTTAACCAGGCCCTTGAGCTCCTACTAGGCAGCAGGGTCTGGAGCTTGCCCTCTCTGGTGTTCCAACTAGGGGAGGAGTGTCAAGGGTTTACCT
Organism: Rafetus swinhoei; assembly: GCA_019425775.1. Classification (NCBI taxonomy): domain Eukaryota; kingdom Metazoa; phylum Chordata; order Testudines; family Trionychidae; genus Rafetus; species Rafetus swinhoei. Next base: position 29,964,041 of record CM033447.1, on the reverse strand, counting down.
TGCCCAGCACCATGAGGCTCTCAAAACCTCAGATAGCCAGGGGGCTCCACATGCTGCTAATGAACCTGTAGGGGCAGTGCCTGCGGACAGGGCAGAACACAGAGCAGTGTGGCCCCATCTCTGCATGGGAGCCAGAAGTGGGACAGGCCTTTGCTTCCAAGAGCTGCTTTGCGTAAGCAGCACCCAGAGCCTGCACCCCTTACCCCCAGCCCCTACCCCAGGCTTTATCGCCTTCCCACCCCCAACTCCTCCATCCCAGCCTGGAGCATCCTACTGCATCCCCAATGCCTCATCCCCAGACCACACCCCAGCTGGAGCCTTGGTTCCCCCCTTCCTACCTCCAAACCCTTCTATTCCAGCTTGGAGCACCATTCTGCACCCCAGACCTCTCATCCCTAGCCTAACGCTAGAGCCTGCACCACCAGTCCGAGCCCTCACTCACCTGTGCACTAGGGATATAAGCAAGTAGTTGACTATTCAACTACTCGATAAGCATAAGCTTACCGGGTAGTCAAGCAGAGTACTTGACTATTCGCTTCCGCCCCGCCCCTTGCTGCCTCTGTATGAGAGGCAGCAAGGAATGGGGCGGGGAGAAACAGGAGCTGGTGCTGGGGGGGGAAGCTTAAAAGCCAGTTCCCTGCCTGCTCCTCCCTTCCCCCACTGCCTCTATCAGAGGTGGGGGAGGGGGAAGGGGAGGGGAGTCTGCTCTGGCAAGCAGCTCCTGTTCACAGTGGCCTGGGCTGGGTGTGGGCTGGGGCTGCTCCAACTGATCAGTCCCGTCTCGCACCAGGCTTTTACTACATTTAAAATGCAGAGTCCCCCTGACCTTGCTGCCTCTAATACAGACACGGGGGGAGGGAGAAGAGGGGAGGAAAGTGCATGTAGTTGACAAGGCTTATCGATTAATCCTGTAGTCGTCTACATGTTGACATCCCTAGTCCCAGCAGAGAGCCTCCTCCAATCCTCCAAACTCCTCTGTTCTCGCCTGCTGCACCTGGCGGCTCTTACTATATTTAATATGCAGAGCCGCAGCGACCCAGAGCCAGTGCAAGCCAGGACTGCTCAGTCCTGGCTCAAACTGGCTCCAGGAGCTAACCATGTTGTTGCTCTATAGAGCAGCCCTTATCAACAAATCTTATAGTCAATACAAATTGTATCGACTACACAATTAGCCACATAACCACCCTAACATCCTTTCTGCTCACCCCAATTCCCTGTCCCAGCTACGGAAGTTAGACAGCGTGTAACTGAATAGTCATGTAACTGCATGAAATTTACATGACTAATTGCTAGTCCCTGAGGGCAGAGGCAGGGCCGGCAGCCAGTGGGCTCCGGCCCCACTCCCGGGGAGCCCCCTGTCACCCTGCACTACTGCCTCTTAATCAGAGGCAGCAGCGCGGGGTGGCAGGTGGCAGCCGGTCCGTGAAGGGTGCCGGTTTAAATACGAACTCCTCGCGCAGACCAGCTTCCTGCCACCCTGTGCTACTGCCTCTGATACAGAGGCAAAAGCACAGTGCAGCATAGGGCCCCCCCAGCATAGCCCCTGGTGGGGGAGGGAGTCCAAGCTCCCCACGGACAGAGGCTGCTCCACAGCAGCAGCCTCTGTCCGCAGAAGGCCCAGGCTGTAGGAGGGAGGCAATGGGAGTTGGTGGGGGGGCGGGGGCAGATGGGTCCATGGAACTGGCTCCCTGTGGGTATTGGCTCCCCCGCCTACTCCCCTCACCCTCCAGACTGCTGCCTCTCTGTGCATGGGGGTGGGGGGCACATGGATTTGGTGCTCGGGGGGAGACAGTTTTTAAGCCTCACGGGCAACGACTTCCTCCCCCCCCCACACACACATCTTACTGCCTCTAGTACAGACACGGGGGGATGGGGAGGGGAAGAGCACGTAGTTGACAAGGCTTATCAATTAATCCTGTAGTTGTCTACACGTTGACATCCCTAATCCCAGGTGAGAACCCTCTCTAGTCCTCCAAACTCCTCTGTTCTCGCCCGCAGCACCCTCTTGCACCCTGGATTTCTCATTTCTGGCCCGATCCCAGAGCCTGCACCCCCAGCCAGAGCTTTCACCCCCTGCTGCACCCTAACCCACAATACAATTTTTATACCGAGATGTGGCCCTCAAGCTAAAAAGTTTGCCCATCCCTGGAGTAAAGGAATATCAGGACACAGAAACCATCCTCAAACCACTCACCACACAAAGAGGCAGCTTCCACCAAGATACTATTGTCTTCGTCCAGAAACTCTGCAACATAAACAGCCTCCCCAGAACACTACCTTTGCCACATTAAATGTCACCCTCCCCAAATACCAAAATCCCTCCCAAGGAGAGCATCACTACCTGCCTCAAATATCTACAAGATACTACCGTACAATGCTTGGAAATTCACCCAAACTAAGTTACCTTTAAGCTGGACAGCCATGTGCTACCACCTCACACTGGAAGCCATGCTGGGTATCGTAACACAATTAAAGCCCATATTTGATGGGGACCACGTCCTTAAATAAATCATTCCTGAAGCTATATTTCCTCCTCAGTGCACCCCACTGTGCTTTGGAGGCCTCTGCAAGAACAAGGCAAGCCCCAATTTCTAGCAAGCACAATTTCTGGTGCCAGCAGGGGTAGGGCCCACTCCTGCACTCACTGGCAGGGGGAAGCAGAGAGACCAAGACCCAGCCCACTCCACTCCCCTGGCTCCCAGCTGCGATGTTTGGGTCAAGATGCTTGGGGGGGAGGAGGGGGAGAAGAGGTGGAACCACCACCCCGTACTCACTGGCAGCAGGAAACAGAGCAACGTGGCTGCGAGCTAACAGAGCAGGGTGGGCTGGGGCTGGGGCTGGGGCTGGGGCTGGGGCTGGGTCATTCTGCTTTCCACGGCCAACAGTGAGTGCAGGGATAGGCCAGACCCCTGTTGTCAGCTCCAGACCCCTCCGCTAATTCCCCAGGCGGCATCACTCTGGAGAAGGGGCTAGGAGGAAAGGGTGGAATGGGCGCAGTGAGGGAACAGAACAGAGATAGAAAGAGATAGGGTGGGGATGGAGCAGGGAAAAGGATGGAGTAGGGGCAGAGCAGAGGTGGGGCCAGGAGCAGGGAGGTGGGGTTGTCCTGGGACCCATACCTCCCTACAGATGTCCCTGCTTCTAGCCTTTCAACAAGCTACCAAGCTCATTGTCAGATGCAAGGTCCACACAGACAAGAGGAGTGTTGCATTCACAGGAGTGTTGTGAGCAAGACATGAGAAGTCATTCTTCCACTCTACTTTGTGCTGATCAGGCCTCACTTGGAGTATTGTGTCCAGTTCTGGGCACCATATTTCAAGAAAGATGTGGAGAAATTGGAGAAGGTCCAGAGAAGAGCAACAAGAATGATTAAAGGTCTACAGAACATGACCTATGAAGGAAGACTGAAAGAATTGGGCTTGTTTAGTTTGGAAAGGAGAAGACTGAGAGGGGACATGATAGCAGTTTTCAGGTATCTAAAAGGGTGTCACAAGGAAGAGGGAGAAAAATGGTTCTTCCTGGCCTCTGAGGATAGGACAAGAAGCAATGAGTTTAAACTGCAGCAAGGGAGGTTTAGGTTGGACATTAGGAAAAACTTCCTAACTGTCAAGGTGGTTAAATACTGGAGGTTGTGGAATCTCCATTTCTGAAGATATTTAAGAGCAGGTTAGCAAGACATTTATCAGGGATGGTCTAGACCAGTGTTTCTCAACTTTTTTTTTTTAATAAAGTACCCCTTTTTCCACACACAAAAAGATAAGTACCCGTAGTACTTTACAGTTTTCAGACACAAAATTTTTTCTACCATTGCAACACATTTGTTTAAACAACTTAATTGTTGCCAGGCGGGCGATAAAATTTTTGGGTATAAAAAGTACAAAAATAATAAAGCACTGTAAAACAAAGCAAAAATTCAGTTTTCTCCAAATTTCAGTTGTGTTGACGTACCCCCCAGTCTTCTCTCAAGTACCCAAGGGTACTCGTACCACTGATTAAGAAACACTGGTCCAGACGGTACTTGGTCCTGCCATGAGGGCAGGGGACTGGACTCAATGACCTCTAGAGGTCCCTTCCAGTTCTAGTGTTCTATGATTCTAGGAGGACATCAGACCCTGCCAAAAGAGATGCAAAACCTGCAGACAAAAATCGCCACTGATTTGATAAACAACTCCCATAACACACCTTTCAAAATATAAGAGTCCTATACATGTCTACCACTGCATATATTGTGTACCCCAGCCACTACAGCAAATGCCCCAACAATAATGGGGCTCTGTGGGTAATACCAAACAACCACTATGCTCTCAAATGAACTCACCCAGAAAAATTATAGAAGACAAAATGACACATCACTGTTGGATGAACACTTTTCACAAAGCTCTCTCTCCATAGCTGATCTTTCCATACTCATCCTCAACGGAACCCTGCACAACACTTTTAAAAGGTGAGCATGGATGCCTAAATTCATAGTGCTGGTGCTAGATAATAATAACCGGGGACTAAACAGAGTAATTGAAGTCATGATTCACTACTACAGGAACCGGTAACAAACACCTGTCTGCTAACCCCTTCAATCTCCCAATCTCCTTTTGCATAACAATCTAATCCTTATTGCCTATTCCATTTCAAGTGACCTCCTATAAGCCTTTATGCTTAGCTCTCTGTGCCAACTTGTATTTAGCTCACTCTGCTTTCTTTCCCCAAACCTGAGGAACTATGAATTTGATTTTGTTGTAACTCTGTGCTGGTTATTACACTGGCAGGGTTACAACAAATAACCTTACTGTGGTTCTGCTCATTCTTTTCTGCTCCTCTACCCAAGGGCTCCAAAATGTGGGATACTATGTACACTAGACTCTGTTAGAAGAAAGACAACTTCTTCCTGCGCCTGAGGAATGCCTCATGGAGTTCCCATGAGGGGGCATGCCACTGTCGTCAACTAACTGCTGGGAGAATTACTGGAGAAAATGTTCTAGGCCAGGGGTGGGCAAATTCCAGCCTGAGGACTGGATCCAATCCACAGGGTTAGTTCCTGACAGACCCCTACCTCATGTTTACCTGCGCCTCCAGAACAAAACACTTCAAGCAACTCACATTGGCTGCGAACGGCAATTCACGGCGAGCCAGAGCAGCGATCCTCCGATACCTGCGGAGGCACAGATAACCATAGTGGCGGTGGCCCACCAGGGTTAAGCCTGCAGTCTGCTGTATTTTTATTGCCCACCCCTGTCCTAGGCTTAGGATATGTTAAAAGTTAATTCTCCAGCCATAGGTACCATATTCACTAATCTAAAGTAAAGGAACTCAGTAGCATTCCCAAGTTATCTAGAAGCACCGAGACTTCAAAACACATCCTTTTCATTTTTGAGAGAGAGTGTGATTGAGATTTTATTAGAACAACGAGAAGTCCTGTGGCACCTTATAGACTAACAAAAGTATTGGAGCATAAACTTTCGTGGGCAAAGACCCACTTCGTCAGGACTTCTCGTACTTGCAGATTCAGACTAACACGGCTACCCCTCTAATACTTGAGATTTTATTGGAATTAATGCATCATCCTTTCTGATGACTGTAGATTAGCCATCAGCAATAACTAGTGGTTTAGTGACTTAATGGTCATATGTAATCCTGACAAAATTGCAATGCTCTAAATTGGTAACCAATGGTTTGACTGCTTGTCCAGCAGAGTGCAAAATGATAAAGATTTGTGAACTGTATGATTGGGAACTGTGATCTGAGTGGCTAAAGCCACACTATTAGTTGAGTAATTTTCATCAGCTACATGGTGCAAGAAACATTGTGTCTAGCACAGTACACAGTACTAACAATGACACTGAACAGTAAACTTTTTTCTATCACACTTGTAAGATAATACAACAGTTCCTGAAAAAAGCAGGCTACGAAACCTTTTAACTGCCTAACTCCTAAAAGTTAAACAAATCTTTTGAACTTACTATTTTAATCGGTTTTGAAAAAAATATTTTAGTAAATCATAGAATGGAAAACCTCATTCTTTAAATGAGAAATAGTATCTCATTATCATAACTATGGTTTCCTTCCAAGTTATTTCATTAATTAACATAGCAATGAAATGAAGAAAAGAGAAAAAGATCATTTAAGATTGATCTTGGGTTCTAAACTACACTATAACTTATGACTGAAATGCAAGCATCACCAGTCTGCCTCTCTCATCAGCATAGTCACCTCGAAAGTGATCTGGTTCAATTGGCTATGATCCTGAGTAGATTTCTTGTAACTACTCACACACCCTCATACTAAGCTGTATGTATGCCACTGCATTGAAAACTTGCTTTTCTTTAAATGGTTTCCATACTCTGAGCAAATGTTGAAACACTTTTGTACAGGAAAGTAGTACGCTTAAGTGGTTATGGAGTGAAATTCAAATATGTAATAGAAAGAAGTATGTTGCTCGAATCTATAGATAAAGAATAGCTTTTTCCAATGTGCCAAGTCCCACTGCAAGTCAATAGGACTTAGGCACGTAAGTGCTTTTTAAAATTCCACAAAAAGGAGTATTTATAAAAAAAAGTTATGTCCCACTTTTGATTTTACATCAGTATAATCTCACTGATTCAGCAAAGTTGCTCCTAATCTACACCACTGCAAATAAGGGATAAATCATATTGAAAGATCAAGAGAGAAAATTGAAAGGAAGATTTTGGTCTTGCCTTGTAAACTGATTTTGTGTATGGTAGGCTTTCAGTCTGGAAGAGGTGGTTCTTCCTGGCTACACATGTAGAAAAAGCTACCAGATTTCAGGAAGCAAAGAGTGTAAGGGGATCACAGAAACATAATTTCTGAAAACTACAAAATTTTGCAGCAAATACATTTCTAAACGTACATGATTTACTTAAGCAAAGATGTTAGAAATGTAGAGTGCATGCACCTCATCGCATGTTTTTAAAATCTCACTATGTTTAGAAATAAAATTACACAGTACACGGCAGACAACAAACACTATGCTTCGGACTATAAATGTCCTCTGCCTACATTGCAATTATGTGTGTTCTTCCATACAGCTCTTTTGCTGGCAATCATACCACAAACTTCAATTAAGTTAGCATTTAGCACAAAGTTAAATGTAGTTTAAAAAAAAAAAAAAAACTTGAATTAGCCAGTACCATGAATTATGATTTAAAATTAAGTTGTTGGACACGGTTTTGAGCTTTTAAAGATTCACAATCCAAACTGATGTCTCTGTGGGTAATTTATTCTACAAAATAAGCTGTCTGCCTGATCTTTGTCAAATTTAGTGATAACCCCCAAATTTGTGCAAATAGAGTATTCACTATTAAAATCCCAACACAGAAAAAGTTCATAAGAACGTGTCAGGAGCAATAATAATTCTGCTGTTCTTTACAGCTATAATTCTAAATAAAAAGCATTCAGAGATTTAATATTGCTATCACTGGATTGCAATATGGCTTATATTATTTTGTCTTTATGGCCTTTTGTTCAAATTGAACATATTCAGTGCTACTAAAACACTGTCTAGTGAACAATAAATGTTTTTTTGTAATGGAGAACAGCCTGGACCTAGTGTTTTCAGGTACACTTTAAAGTTGGTCTGCATTTGTGGTCTATGGTCCTTTGTGAAACAATTTTAAATAGACTGATGAACACAGTTAAACTAACAACAATATAAAGTTATTTTGCATGATCTTATGCACACAGACTGATTATATAGCATATTTAGAATTCTGTATACACATTATTTACCATTTCTATTTCAGGTATTAGAGGGGTAGCCGTGTTAGTCTGAATCTGCATAAACAATGAGAAGTCCTATGGCACCTTATGACTAACAGATTTATTGGAGCATAAGTTTTCGTGGGCAAAGACCCACTTCGTCAGATGCATGTAGTGGAAATTCCATTCCTGAGGTATTCATAACTCTGAGGTTCTACTGTACTGAATTTATAGACCTAAAAAGAGTTTTTAAAGTTAATTATTTGCTTTCTTCAAAATATGATTTTGTAGCAGTTGTCCCCAGACATACAAGCATATACATCAAAAGCAGTTTCTGCTCTCTTGGTGTTCATACCTCCACATCAGCTGCTAGAAGTGGGCCACATCCTCCCTGACTGAATTGACCTAGTTATCTCTGGCCTTCCTCTTGATTGGTACTCCTTTCTTTCATGTGCCTGTATATTTATACCAGCCTCTGGAATTTCCACTACATGCATCTGGCGAAGTGGGTCTTTGCCCACGAAAGCTTATGCTCCAATAAATCTGTTAGTCTATAAGGAGCCACAGGACTTCTCATTTCTATTTCAGTATCCCCCAATGGACCCAGTAAAAATTGAGGTGATTTTGTTAGGTGTTGTATAAACACAAAACAAGAGAACTGCTTGGCTCCAAAGAGCCTACTATCTTCTTAAAAGTCAGAGTGAATAAATGACTAGTCCGCTCCACATCCTGGGTACCAGGGAGCTAGGGCTCTCTACCTGGGACACAATGCTCCCTGCTGTGGATTCACAGTGAGACTTGGCATTTTTCATAACCCACTGTCTGGGGCAGTGGAAATATCCAAAGAATGGATAAGGTTAGTGTTAAAATTTCTAGTTACAACAGATCACAATGAAGAAGGATCAAAAGAATACGCAGGATTTCTTCTTTTCATATTTACTCCTGTTGCTGAAATTCTACAAGCAGGATTTCACAAGGGACAGAAAATAAACTATTGCAATTACACTTCCAATTATGTAAATAAACCTTGATCACTTATTTTCTTGTAATTATTAAAATCTATTTCTTCCCTTACCAGAGTACTTACAAGTACTTCCCTTACAAGATACATATGTATGAAGATATATACTGCCATTTAATCTAAGGATAGAAAAACAAAAGCCATTATTTCTGACTCTGAGAAACAAGTTTCCTTGCCATAAATCAGGATCAGAGGCATGATGCACTAAACTTAAACTGAATTTAAAATACAACAGCTTGTCCATAGACCAAAAAAAAACAAAAAAAACAAAAAAACGAAGCTGAAATCACAATGAACCTTCAACTTTCTGCTATTTCCTATCTATTTGAGAGCTTGTGAGTGAGCAAGCCTGTTTGTGCATTCAAGAACTCCTCCTAAACGGTAAGAGCTAGGACCACCAAATTTGTTATGTGGCTTCCACTTACCATAACTTGAAGTAAGGGTTTGATTGTGCAAGGATAATAGGATGTGCTTGGAATATAATTGTTTTCCATAACACGGAAAGGGACGTGGTAGCTAAAAGGGACAATTATATTGTGCAATGACCACAAGGGGCAGCAAGGGGCCAGAGATGGGGAATGGGACAGCTATAACCCCTTTGGGGCAACAGGAGCAGGGATGGAGGTTAGCTTCTTGCGTGCCATCTGGACAGTGCAGTGCCCACCATGGACAGCAGAGCCCCTCCTCATCCCCAAACCCTGACTCCTACACCTCCCCTTTGCTCCCAGCCCCTTGTCCTGAAGGACCTGAACAACGCCAGGTAAATCTTCTAATACCAATATAAAATGGAATTCCAATACAAAATGTAAGGTAGTGAATCAGTTCTACAACCGAACAAATCAGTCACCCTGGGAAAGCTGGCAGGTGTCATTACCATCTCTCTCAAAAGAATCCACTGTAGAAAAGTATCAGTCAGATACTAATGAGTTAATTATTATACAGATTTTTATCAGAAACACAGAGTATGTCACTTCCACATGATATCAATAATGCCAATATTTGAATTTACCCTCAAGCCATCAGCAGTAGGTCAAGATCCAGTAATTGTTTATCTAAGTGCTAATGGCAGTCAACTCATTAAAGATACAGCAGTCAAAGCAGCAGTAAAGAGAAGAGCTGGAGATGGTGAGCTCAACAATGCCTAAGGCACAAAACTAAGACCAGGTCTATACTAGACCTGGAAGGTTGGCTTGAAATACTCAGTTCTAGCTACATAAATAACATAGCTGGAATCAACGTATTTTAAGCTGAGCTTGGCGCTGTCTCCACAGTGGGAGGTCAGTGGGACCAAATGCTACCCTCTACTTCCCTTACTCCTCATGAATTGAGGAGTACCGGCACAGACTAGGTGCCCTCAGAGTTCGATTTCATGGGTCCTTACTAGACCCACTAAATCAAATGCCAAAAAATCGATGGCCAGTGTGGTAAGTATAAAAGTGGCCTAAGGCTGCATCTCCACTGACAGCACTTTAAAGTGAAAGTACAGCCATGGCACTATGCAAACCACCTAAACAAGAGGCATGGCTCCCACAGCTGAGAGCCCGTTTATACTTGCACTTCACAGTACTGTAACTTGCTTTGCTCAGCGGCATGTTTTTTCACACTCCTAAGCAAGACAGTTACAGCACAGTAAAATGCCAGTGTAAACAAGCCCTAAGTAGTGTTAACAATTTTAAAACACAATACATTACATTAGTACTGCATGTTATTAATAGGCCACCATGGGAATATAAAATAAAATTAAAGGGCATTCTAATCTAAATTAGAATTAATACAGCAAAGGTGAATACCACAAAGAGAACAACAAATGTTCCCTCCCAGATATAATGTTTTATGTAGACTTTACCACACTTCCTTTAAACAACGAATTGGAATTAATGACCTAACTGTATAACATATATGCATTAAAAAGACCAGATGAATGAATGTAACAGACCACTCAATTGTGTCTCAATGAGCTTCTGAAGAAGAGACGGGCCTAAAGAAAATCCAAGGCAAATAGATATACAAACTTCGTAAGGGGCAGGTTCAGAATCTGAACCAAGATTCAAGTTTTTATGTAATTAGAGAAATTCAGGACTGGAAGGGACCTTGTGAACCTAGACAATCCCCCACAGGTGTTTTTCCAACCAGTTCTTAAAAGCCTCCAATGATAAGCATTCAACAGCCTCCCTTGAAAACCTATTCTAGAGTTTAATTATTCTTATAGAACTGGTGACGCATGGGAGCTGCACACAGGGCCACATGCACCCCCTTCAAAGTGAGAGGGGCTGGCCAGCAGGTCGGCCGCGGCCGGAAGCAGGAGTCCACGCCGCTCCGCATGCTGCCCTCCCACCACTCACCAGCAGTGACAGCGGGGGAAGGCGCAAGCTGGGCCACTCCACCCTGTGTGGCGCTGCTCCCCAGTCGTGCCACACTGGGGAGTGCTAGGAGGAGGCAGAGCGGGGAGGAGTGGGGTAAAGGTGTGGCACAGGCAGAGCAAGGGGGTGAGGAGAGGCAGTGCCAGTGCCCCCCTTCCTTCCCCTATCACTAGTTGTCGTTGCCTTATAGTGAGATTTTCATAATATCTATTATAAATGTCCCTTGCTGCAGATAATGCCCATTACATCTTGTTCTACCTTCAGTGGACATTGAGAGCAACTGATCACAGTCTTCTTTTATAGTGGCCCTCAAACATATCTGAACACATTCCCCGTTCAGTCTTCTTGTCTCAGGACTAATTATGTCCCCCACACAATTTTCGTCATAGGTCAGGTTTTCTAATTCTTTTTAACATTTTTGTTCCTGGCCACTGGACTCTTTCTAGTTTGCCCACATCTTTCCTAAAGTGTAGGCCCAGACTGGTCATGGAACTCCAGCTGAGCCTCCCCAATGCTTAGTACTGTGGGACAATTACCCCCACTGGCTTACATACGATACCCATTTTAACAGAACCAAGAATGATCTCAGCCTTTTTTGCAACTACATCATGTTGTTGACTTTTATTCAATTTGTGATCTACTGCAGCTCTCATTAGGGATCTAAAAACCTGTTTAATTAGTTAACTGGTTAAAGGTTATGTTTAACCAGTTAAACAATTAAATGAGGGCGGGCAAGGGGGCCGCTCCAACCCCATGGACAGAGAATGCTACAGCCAGGCTGGAGTACCCATGCCTGCAGCAGGCCACCCCCTGCCCACAGCGGGCTCAGGGCTGCTAGGGTTGCCAGGTGTCCAGTTTTCTACTGGACAGTCTGGTTTTTGGGCCCTCTGTCCGGTAAAAAAAAAACCAGAAAGTACCGGACATGTGCAATGTCCGGTATTTCCTGGTTTTCCGGCTGGGCGCTGGAAGGAAGCCTGGCGAGGGTGGGGGGAGTGACTGGGAGGCAGGGCGCGATCGGCACTGGGAACGCTGGTTGCGTATGAAGAGGAGGGGCAGCCCGGTCCATGCTCCTGTGCGCTGGTCAAGCACATGGTGGAGCCGCAGCTGGACTGACTCATGCGAGATGAGGATCTGCACAGCCCGGATCAGTCCTGCTCCCCGCCAGCTGATTCGCGCCCCTGCCCCCTCCGCCAGCTCTGCGTCCCACTGGCCGGTTCCTGCTCCGGATCTTCCCCGGCCAGCCCCGCTGCATCCCCCACCAGCCCTGCTTCCGATGGCCAGTTCTCCTCCTGAACTGCCCCAGCCAGCTCCGCCCCGCTGCCCCGATATCCTGAGGCCAGCTCCGTTCCGCCCAACCTCCCCAACCAGCCCTGCTTCCCGTTGGCCCCCATCTTCCCGGCCAGCCCTGTTAGCTCTGTTTCCCGGCCAGCACCGCCTCCCGGCCAGTCCTTCCCCTCCCTCCCCCCATGAAGCGTGTCCGGTATTTTTTTTTTTTTAATGACTACCTGGTAACCCTAGCAGTGATCCCATCCCTGTGATTACCACACAGATTTAAACTGAGAAACAACGTACCTCCCCCCCCTCGAACTCCCCTCCCCAACTCCCAACACCCCCAGCCCCCCGACCCCATGCTTACCTGGTTCTGCAAGGCTGCTGGCACAAAATGGTCTTGGAGTCTTTTTTTTTTTTTTTTAATTGCTCAACAACTTTGGTCCCCCCCCCCCTTTTTTTCCCCTTCAACAGAATTTTTTCTCTGTGTTTTTTTTTTTTGGGGGGGGGGGGGGGTTCAGTATTTTTGTTTCAACCCTCTGGCAACCCTAAGGGCTGCAGCAGGGAGAAATCCTTTCCCCAAGCCCCAGAGCGGCCACACGGATTTCATTATGTGCACCGATATGAAAGTGATGTGTTGCACATAATTCATTCTGCTCAGGAGTGGGAAAAATTAGAGGGAACATTGGTGGGGGGTGAGCACCCTCAGGGCCTGGAAGAAGACAGCACCTGTGTTTTTAAGTATCCAAGTTAAGCAGACTGGGCTATAATTCTCAAGGACCTCTTTGTTCCTATTTTTAAAAATATGTACTACATTTGCACTTCTCCAGTTTTCTGGAATCTCACCCATTCTCCACGAGTTCTCAAAGATAATTGCTAATGGATCCAAAATTGCTTTCAAAGTTCCTTAATTACCCTAGGATGAATTTCATCAAGTCTTGCTGACTTGAATAAAGCTAACTTATCTAAACACTATTTTACCTTTCCTTTCCCTATATTGGCTTGCATTCCTTCCCCTTGTTAATATTAATTTCATTGATTATCTGGTCACGATTAACTTCTTTGGTGAATACTGAAAACAAAAAAATGGGCATTAAATGCCTGAACCTTTCTATGTAATCTGTTCTGAGCTCTGCTTTTCTGTGAAGTCTGACAACTTTCTTTTCCGGTTTATGTACTTAAAGAACCTCCTCTTACTGCTTTTGATGTACCTTACTGATTTTGTTTCTGCATGCTGCTTCTGCGTATTCTTGTGTACTCTTTAGGAATCAGTCCATTTTCCCCCTTTCTTTAGGATTTCTTTTTAATTTTCCACGATACATCTGGGTAGTTAAAGTCCCCCTTTACTACCAGGTCCTGCGTTTTGGATATTTCTGTTATTTCTCTTATTTATCTTCAATAGCTTGGAGACAAATTTTTAATCAAATAGAGCTAGCTTGCAAATAAAATCCAACATTCATAATAGAACTCATTTGTTATCTCTAGCAATACACTGTCTCATGTATACACATGCTATTTTGTTTCAAATAAATGTTTGGATAAGAGATACTAATCTTATTCATTATTAATTTAGATAGTTGTATGAAATTACCATAATTAGAAAACAATTACAATTACTTCATCTTGTAAAGTAAACATCCAATTCTTACCACAGAAAAGAAAAATATTTAGAAACTGATTATCATTAAATTGGTAGTAAACACAGAGTAGAAAAAGCCATTTAAAATTTAATTGGCATATATGTTTTCTTTACTTTAATTATCTAGCTAATAAGTACTAATAAGCTAGTAAAATAAAAAGCAAGATAAGCGGTTTTAAATGCATTCCAGACACCTGTATGATGTTTGGTATCTAAACCCTCACATACAGAAAGAATGAGTAAAAGAGCAATCTTTGGAATCAATCAGATCATCAGTGAAATGTTGTTCTCTCTATAATCTACTGAGTACAAGCATTTGCTGTTTGACATTCAACACACTTAGGCATGGGAAACACTCTTCTATTTCATAATCAGATCTTTGAAGGCTTAAAATGATAGCAAACATGAAGCTTAATACCTAAAATAGTACAAAAGAGTTGGCAGAAAAAGTATCATTTACTAAAATTTCTTCCAAGTCAAGATATAAAAAAATACTTGAATATTAACTTTACATCCTCTAAAATATTGAGAAAAATCTCTGGAGGAGCACACTGACTCTGCTGCTTTGCCCTTTAATAGGAAAAACTTTAAAAAAATTGAATAGTCTAGTAGCACCTTAAAGGCTAACAAAACATGTAGATGATATCATGAGCTCTCGTGGGCACAACCCACTTCTTCAGATGACTACCATCTGAAGAAGTGGGTTGTGCCCACGAGAGCTCATGATATCATCTACATGCTTTATTAGTCTTTAAGGTGCTACTAAACTATTTGGTTTTTTGTTTAAATTTTTTCCTGTTACAGCTACCCCTCTGTACCTTTTAATAGTTTGCCATTATAATAAATGATCAATTCATTATAACAAATAAGCATTTCAAGGTTTAAAATTCATAAAAGTTAAGGCTAAAGGCCATTTAACAATATAGGTGGTCCAATAAACTGTTATCTGTATTGGTAATAGCTTAATATCTTAGCAAAAGACATTTCAAGGATGTATTTTGAAGTTATACTGGTACACACCAGGAGTAACTTCACTGTAGTAAATGGAAATGTAGTGGTGTATAACCAGTGTCTATGAGGTCAGAAACAGGACCCCAAATTTAGAACTAGGTATAATTTAACATAATGTTCCTCCACACAAATCTTTTTATAAATTATAAGTGCTAGTCTGCTAGTCAAAATTCTTTGCATAAAAACCTTTTTTGAAATTTCCCAAATAACTTGCTTAGGCTACTAGACAGAACCTGAGACACTCAGGTTCAAGTCCCTGCTATGCCATAGACGCCTTTGTGAACTTGTCCAAATCACTTAGTCTTTCTGTGCCTCCATTTTCCATACTGGGTCAGACCAAAAGTCCATCTAGTCCAGCATCCTGTCTTCTGACAGGGGTCAGTGCCTGGTGCTTCAGATGGGCTCCCCTCTCCCCCCCCCCCCCGAAGGATTACCTGTGGGGGACCTGGCGCAAGATGGCAGTAGGAGTCTATCCCTTCACACACACCATGGCAGTAGGAACTGGCAGCCTCTTCGACTCCGCCACCTTCCCCCAGCCTGCTGTGCTCTGCTTCACCCACACAGGGGAGGGAGTTTGGGGAAAGTGGTACAGTGTGGGTGGGAGGGGGCAGAGCAAAGTTGGGGCTTGTGAGAAGGGATGGAGTAGGGGCAGGGCAGGGCTTGCAGAGGGGAGGGACTAAACAGAACAGGTAATAATCAAGTGATCCATCCCTTGTTGACCATTCCCTGCTTCTGGCAAACAGAGGCACCATTCTACTTGCTGTGGAATTTGGTCCCATTTGCCCAGCAGAGTTCACAGTCCTGCATGGAAGGTAACCAGCCACTAGACTAATTGACAGGGAATAAGGCTAGGATTTTGTCATATTTATTTATAGTACACGTTATAGACGGGTTGTGGGTAATAAACAAGGATTTATGGAATCCTTAGCCCCTTGATGTAGCTCTAAAGCTGGAGTCCCATAGCGGGGGTAAGAATGGAGGACTTACAGTCTGAGCCCCACCACCTATCTGAAACAG
The DNA here is from genome assembly GCA_019425775.1 of Rafetus swinhoei. Taxonomy (NCBI): domain Eukaryota; kingdom Metazoa; phylum Chordata; order Testudines; family Trionychidae; genus Rafetus; species Rafetus swinhoei. The sequence continues at coordinate 29,948,014 of CM033447.1, read as the reverse complement.
GCTGACAGCCCAAGGCCATAGGCTGACAGCCCAAGGCCACTGATAGTCCACAGCCTGCTGCCCACCAAGTAATGGAGGTCCCAAAAAAAGTCACAGAATCCATGACTGACTTATAGCCTTAACTATAACTTATGTTCTATAAAAGGACTAAGTAGAAAGCTTGTTTAAACACACACACACACACACACACACACACACCCCAACAACAACAACATAAAGTGGGGGAAAATCTACTTTCTGGCTGTTTTCTAGCTGGATGAAGTTTGAAAAACAGTAAAAAGGTAGGAAAAATGGGTTCCCCCACTTTCTCGTACATTCCCCTCCCCCCCCAACTCTTCATTTTCCCACTGGGGGAAGAGGAGACAAAAGGTTGTTTTAGTTTTAGTTTTGTTTGAGAAAAAGTAGTATGGAGATCAAATACCAAAAGTGAATTGGAAAACTAAAATTATTTGGTTAAACTGAAACAAACACACATCAAAATGAAATATTTTGATAATGCTGAAATTTTCCAATAAAAATTTCTGAAAATTGATATACTCTTAGAGGCAAAACCCATTTTTAAAAGAGTAACTTCCTCTCTATGGCATCATGTACTACCTTAGCGCATAGATCACATATGCACACAAAATATTCAATATATAAGCATGGGTCTTTGTATTACAAAGTGTAACATACACAGTACGGTTGCTCCTCAAAACTAATTGAATTTCCTTTTAATAAGAAAAAATAATTAGTTTTACTACAAACTAACATTTTAAAATGTGTACAATTTATTTTACATAAAATATTACCTATTTTTTACAGAGAGTCTTAATGTGTTTAAATTATCACAGCATAAATTGGTCGCAGGAATTTCTTCTATACAGATTCAAAGAACTGGAAGGGACTTTGAGAGGTCCAGTCCCCTGCACTCATGGTTGGACCAAGCATCATCTTGACCATCCCTGACAGGTGTTTGTCTCTAACCTACTCTTAAAAATCTCCTATGATGGAGATTCCACAACCTCCCTAGGCAATTTATTCCAGTGCTTAACCCTCCTGAGAGTTAGCAAGTTTTTTCTGATGCCCATCCTGAACCTTCTTTGCTGCAATTTAAGCCCACTGCTTCTTGCCCTATCCTTAGAGGTTAAGAACAATTATTTTTCTTGCTCTTCTTTGTAACAAAAGGAGTTATTTATATTAGCCTCATGTCCCAAAATATGAAAATCTTGCATAATCTTGTAATATCAAATCCCATTTATTTTCTCTAACAAACTCTCTGATCTGTCATGGGGGTAAAGTGAACATGATTTGATCCTAAGATTTCTAGCCTGAGTTCCAGGGAACAAGGTATATTCAGAATACAGGGTATAAATAACATTTCAAGCAATGATTCAGCAAATTCAGGATTATTTTAATGCAACTCGCTCTACGAAGACACAAAGTTAAAAGGGGAAGTGGAGACAGTTTTGAAACGCATGTTTCTCAGATACAACCAATCCCATCATTGGACCTAAACACACTTTAAAAAAAAAATCAAGTCTCTATTTAGAAATTATAATGACATATCATTTAAATTATTGTCTGTTAGAAATGGCATGCCAAGTCACAGCTTGTTGCTTTAGCATAACAACACAAGAGAGACAGTCTATGTGGGCAACACATTTTCTTACTACTATAAACACAGGATACCACAAGTTTCCATGATGTCACTAACAGGGCTGGCTGCAGGCCCATGTATGATAAAAGAACAGTGTTGGGGTTTTTTTTTCCTATTCAGCCAGCTAGGCTGCTCTCAAGTCTTTTCCATTTGAACTGAAGTCACTGCACCAAACACACCTTCAATAAAGTAATCCCTTATTCAGTTAAAATCTCTTGGTTCTGTTGTATTTGTACAGTGGACAGCTACTTTCATCTTCCCTACATAAGGAAGCAAGTCTGTGGAGGGGAAGGGTATAGTTGCATAGACAAGACGAAGTCCCTAATATTGGGACCTCCAATCACCTTCTGTCTACATCACCTCTTCATATTTCCCCCTCTGCACATGTTCCACTATCTCTAATTCTCTACATTCCTTCTCTTGAGTTTGCCCCAACTCCTTAATTCTCCAACTGGAATTTTACCACACTTATGTCGGGTTCCAAAGAATCCTGTCCTTTTGATTTCCCCACCCATGTACTTTCTCAAGCTTACCACATTCCTAGAGCATAATCTCCACCATGTCCTCAACCAGAGATATGGCTAAAGCAATGTTTTACACCAGTGTTTCTCAAACTGTTCATCTTGTTAGGATCTCGATGAATTATGCTCATTTTCAGAATGTCTCCATCTTAATCACTTTTCCACCCTGACCACATGTTCCATTCCATGAAACGTGTGGTACAATATATATCAGCTTACAAGAAAATTTTCAACATTATCTTGATTTGTATAGATTCTGTTCAGCTATGTATATTGCATTATCTCTAAACACTAACCTTCAGACCCCCTGCAACAAGTATAGTAAGTATATCATTAAATGTCTACCTCATTGCTTTTTAATGAATTGGATGAACAATTATTCATGAAAACATATGGTAGCAGAAAGTCATGTTAAACATCTCTCACACACGTAAAAAGTGTTGTACCATATATGATACAACCTGGAATGTCACCAGCATGCTGCTGACTATTATATTGCTGAGGCTACTTAAATGGATTGCTGTACTGCATGAAATGATTGCAGTCTCTGTTACAATGCACTAATTTGACTTCACACACCGCTCATTTATTTGGTACAGTCTTATTGAATGTTGACTACCATGAAAATATTGGTTTAAAATATTTCAACTAGTTTCAAAACGTCCTTTTAGAATATACTTTGTGACCTCTATAGTTATTCCACTCCTATGACCTAGTTCAATACTTTAAGTGGAAAATGCAGTTAGAAGACACTGCAGAACAAGATACAGTAATATAAAACCCAGAAACTAGATCTACAAATCCTAGACTGAGCTGTAGCATCAGCTGAGTAACTAACAGGGATCACGTATACTAAGTGATCTCAAACCTGTCTACGGTATCAATTACATATTTATAGAAAATGTATCCTGTAGACACCCAATCCATTTGTGAGCAGGTGAACACAACCTTTCCCTATTCACAACTGCACTACACACCTTTGACAACTACAAGACGCGCTTACATGGAAAAGTAACAGGCAAGTATGCACGCACATGTAGCTATAATGCCCCATTGGATGTTCTTTTTGAAAAAAGTTCTCTCCCCTTTCACTTCCTCTTCAATCTGTTATTATGGTCCTTTCGGTCTCTCCTACCACTCCCCTGCTCATATTTCTGCTTCATGTGCCTCTTCTATGTCTGCAGATGCTTCTCTGTAGCTTGGTTCTCTTCTCCCCCAGATATGATGACCAATCATCTCGTCTTCTTTTCCGTGGGCTATATTATCCCTGTTACCTCACTCTCTTCTCCCCTGTGCATTTCTCTACCCCAGTGGCCCTTGTTCCCTCTTCTCTGTGCAGAAACAGAGCTTGTATAAGCAGTTATGCTTACTTCTGATAATGTCCAGATACTTTTAGAGGCCCCAGGCTCTTGTTTGCAACAAAGGACTGAGCATTCATAGAAGTTTGTGAAAACAAAAAATGGGAGCAGGCAACTCTCTATAGACTTCCAACAAGAGCTCTGCTGAATCAGAGTATATGATCTATTGATCTATGCCAATTAGCTTTTTGTGATATCACTATGATGGACTGTTTTAGGAAAGACAGTATTTCATTACATATGCTCTGCTTTTTGAAAGCCAAATTGCATTTCCATGCAACAGAACTGATTGTGTTACTAAGTTTTTCATCTCATTTGTAATTTTTTCTACAAATCTTTTGAAGAGGATAAATACTCAAGTAAAAGTAACATTAAATACTGAAAAACAGAATATCCATGAAAGCAAGCAATTGCAACCGTACCTATCAGAATCTCTAAAGCACAAGTACTGCAACATGAGAATTGGAGATTAATTTATGGAGCGTCATCTAGATTCAGAGGTGGATCAGGAGAGTTGCCTAGACTCAGAAGTAGGGATGTTAAAATGCATTTAAATAAGTAATCATGTAACTGCTGAAAATTTCAGCAGTAACATGGTTATACGCAGGGGGCTGGCACCCCGCACTGCTGACTCTATATCAGAGGCAGCAGCGTGGGGGAGGAGCAGGTGAAAGAGGGGCAGGCAAGAGCTTAAAAGCCAGCTCCCTGTGCACACGGGCTCCTGCCTGCCACCCCCCATGCTTTTGCCTCTGATACAGCACGTAACCATGCACGTTAACTGATGAGCCCAGGCTCATTGGTTAATCATGTACGCAGCAACACTTTCATATCCCTCTTCAGAGGTGGACTGGGAGAATCATCTAGGTTCTCAATGGTTCTGTCCCAAATTGCTTATAGAAGGAAAAATGGTTCAATATGCTTTTTATGAATTTTAATAAAAAGTTATAAGCATTCAAGAAATAATAAAAACACTTATCACTAAAGTTAAATAATATCAGTTAAACAAGTTAGCTGCAAAATTAGTGTAAAGTCATCAGTTCACACCTAAGTACTCATTTCTTAATTTTAAAACAGGAAGTTAAGGCAGCTTGTTAGTTTAGCTCTGAAATTGTATTAGATCAGAATATACTCTGGAATTTTGTGTGTGCAGCAGGCTACTGTGGGGTAGATTTAGACACAAAATAAGTGTTCAGATAGATAAGTCCTTAGGGTTAGTTTTAGGGAATATTCTTAAGCATCTTCCTATTGCAGCATCAACAAGATCTTACCTTCACCTATTTCTCTCACATTCACAGCGTAGCTACTTGTTCTATTTCACAAACTACAGTCACAAGTTCCAGTTACAAACTGCATCTAAGATTTCTCTATGAACTAGTATTCTGTGTTTCTTCATACACCTGAATTTTTCTTTATGCCAAGAAGAGAATATTTAATAACAGTTGAAAGAGTTGAAATAACAAATGAGGTGGACTGAAAGGAAAATTAATGAAACAACCTGGGAAGTGGAATCAGGAGGGTTCACATAGCATTTACAGGCAGAGCTATTTTAGTATTAAAGGCAAACTACTATCAGTTATTGCAAAATAGTAAGATACCAATCTTCACTGCACCAAGATACTGTGACCTCAGTCACTAACAAATCCTAACTGTAACCAGAAACAGAAAAATACAGCATGCAAACCACATAGGAAAAATTTGTGTAAAATCATATTATCTAAATAGTCACAGCATTTTCAAAATACAAAAAAAGCATATGTTCTTCCACTAAATTAGAAAACAAGTCACTTTTCTATCCAATATTTTGCTCTCACAGGAGTAAATCTTTCAGATACCTAAATGCTTCAGACTTTATATAAGGTATCAGTGAAAATAGTAAATCAAATATTAGATATTTATTCTCAACAAATACTTTATATTGCTGTGAAAGAATCACATTCATAAATTATTTCACTGCGTAATCAAAATATTGCCCAAATATTTTTCCAAAATGTCAAATTTTTTCATTAACTTTTTAGTGTAGGTCAGTTCCCTCACATAGTAATAGGAAAAGTAGTAATGGTGCAAACTATGTTGTTAAGCTCCTACCAAAAATAAAAGTAAATGGGTAATGAAACTGCAAATCAGAGGATTAATTGCTATGTCTTATATCCATCTGTAGTTGCAACACACAAATACATGCAAATGCACTATTTTCTTATTGCTATTACTTGATATTTTTATTTTTCCTCTTTTGCTATAATCTTCCTTTCTAAGAAAAAGAAATGGAGAAAACAGCAGTAAGGAGATAATTGAATTTATTTTGGGCAGTCCCAAGTACCACAAAGAAAATAAATCAGAGTATGCTTAAAATAGCAAAGCAAAGAACAGCCAGCCACAAAACTGTGTCTTCCAATTTTAAACTTAGCAGGGAAACTCTACAAAGTTATTTTCTCAGATGGTAGTCAATTAATTTAGTGCCCTATCTTCCTTCCTCTCTCGGTCTGCACAAGTAGTGCAAAAACATCTGGCCCCCAGGGCCTTCCAAAGGAGAACGCTATGACACATCAGCCTCATGTATTTTGGTCTCCCGAATGTACCATTCCAGTGCAAAAACATGAAAGCTGGCTTATAAAGCAAAATGGCTCAAGGGATGAGACCACAGTCCCAAGAGAAAATAGTGAGGCCTTTCTCTCCTTTTCCCTCAGCCAACAAGCCTCCACCTCAAACAAATTCTCTCTGACCCAAGATAGGCAGCTAGGTTCTACTTGGAGGTATAGTCTTGAAAGGCCTACAGCAGAGAAGACCTATAGCCACCCACCCCTAAAGCAGCAGATCTCACCATTGTTTTGCCTGCATGAATGGACCCTATAAATCAGGGCTACCCAACATGGGGCCCACGGGCTGTCTGTTTGTGGCCCGCGGTGCAGTTTGGGCTTATGCAGGGCTCAACTCGCGGCCCGGGGGTAGAATCCTTTGAACATGGCTTCCATTCGGAACATGCTCCACAATGGCAAGATAATATAATGGTGTTCTGTTGATATGTGTTTTAGTATATAAATTCCTGGACTATCATTGCTCATTAAAAGTGCTGTCATATGGGTGGAAATCGGGTAAATATTGCATTTTATTAATATCAGCAGAACTGACCTAAATGGGGCCTGCATGTTATGTAGTCTTGCCTTAATCTTTGGATACATGCCCGTCAGTGTGAAAGAAGCTTTTTGCATATATTTGCATGTATATGCAACCGCACTTAAGTTGCGTCCCTCAGCATGTGCAGTGAGTATCATTGTGGCCCCTGGAGCTTCCAAAGTTGAGTAGCCCTGCTATGAATAATGCCAGCCCAGATTTCCAACAGTGTGGATTAGATTTTTATGTTCCTGATGTTTTTCTTTAAGAAGAAATCACCCAGACCAGAGGCCTTTCTCTATTGCTCCACCTGCCTTGGACTATGAGATGCAGCCAGAAATTCGGAAATCCTTCCTCTATGTGAACTTAGAACTGCAACTCAAATTCTGGGGTGCATTCTGACTGCCTTATAACCACGAGCACTTTATAACGAAATGTTAACCATTTGCACCTTCTCAGAGAGTATAATTTTCCTCAACTCCCTTTGAGAATGAGGCAGCTAAGAGAGGTATATTAACCTTCTTAACCAGCTGGTGCAAAATTGGATGCAAGGGCACTGTTCTAGTTTCTTCCATTGGGATAATGTATTTAGAAACAGAAGAGTCCTTTACATTTCTGGCCAAATAATACCCTGCACCACTCTCAACCTGTTTCCCCAAACAGAAGCAGCTAAACCTGTCACATGTGTTGTTGAGTTTGATGCTGGGGGACAGGGAGAGGGAATCTGGGTTTCCAAGAGTACTTCAGGAAGCACTGACACTGGATGCACTGGCAGGGGTGCTACTTGAGGTGCAATCTAAAAAAATTACTAAACATTTCTCCAAATTTTACCTAACAGTATCAGCTTTGCAAGCTTTCTAAAAGAATAATTCTGCGGCATAAAAAGAAGTAACAAGTAATAATTACTTTAAATGGATCAACTGATGTCAATAGGGCCTGACAAAACATACCCTAAATATCTATGGAATTGGTTTAAGACAGTGGTCTCCAACCTTTTTAACCACAAGATCACTTTTTCAATTTAAGTGCAATGTAAAATCTACCTCAAACCCAAATACCCTTGGCCCACTTCCTTCCCACCCCTTCTCTGAGGCCCTGCCCCTGCTCCACCCTTTCTCTGCGGCCTCACCCTGTTCACTCCATCCCCCTTCCTTCCTCATCCTCACTCACTTTCACCAGGCTGGGGTAAGGGGTTGGGGCGCAGGCTCTGGTCTTGGGCCAAGGGGTTTGGAGTGTGGGAGGGGCTCCGGGCTTAGCCCAGGGTGGGGGATTGGGGTCCAGGAGGGGTTTCAGAGTGCAAGCTCTGGGAAGGAGTTTGGATGCAGAGGGACTCACATCTCAGCAGGAGGTTGGGTATAGGAGGAGGTTCAGGGCTGGGACAGGGGTTCAGGAAGCAGGTTCTGGCTGGGCATCACTTATCAGAGACAGCTTCCAGGTGGTGCAGCAGTGGAGTTAAGCCAGGCTTACTTCTGCCCTGGCCCTGCACCACTCCTGGAAGCAGCTGGCATGTACAGTGGCTCCATGGCGCCATGTACTGCCCCTCATCTACAGGCACTGAGCCCACAGCTTCTACTGGTCACAGTCCCTGTTACTGATCAATGGGAGCTGCAGGCATGGTGTCTGCAGGCAAGGACAGCATGTGGAGACCCCCTGCTCTGCCTTTCTCAGGGGCTGCAGGGACGTGCCAGCCACTTCCAGGAGCAGCAGTTACCACAGGGATAATGACTCCAACCACAACAGGTTAGACATTTTAGAATTTACTACTCAAAGAATTAAATTTAAGCATGAGAGAGAAATGAAAATTATGAAATGAACAGACCAGTCAGAAACCAAAAATAATACACTTTGCAAGCAGTAAAAGAACAACCACTACCCATGTATGTGTTGAGTTTTGGAAGATGAGAGTGAAGGACTGTGTGTGTTTGTGAGAATGACACACACACACACACACACACACACACACATACACACACACAGTGTGTGAGTGTGACAGAGATTTGCATTGCCAAGCTCCCTCCATCCCTTTCTCTCTGTGTGGAGATAGGGTACAGGAGTGGGGGGAGGAGGAATACCCTAACATCAGTGACCCCCTCTTCTCCCTCCCATACCCTGCACAGCAAGCAGCAGGCTCCCAGGTGGGCAGCTCTAAGGCAGAGGGCAGGAGCAGTAAGACAGTGGGGGAGGGGCAACTGAAGTTCCAGCGCTTAATAACTTCCTGGCCAAACAAGTTAGGTCCCCTGTCAGAGGCTCCAAGATCCACCTGTAGATCCCGATCTACTGGCTGGTGACCACTAGTTTAAGAGATCTCTGAGCCATTAGTAATTATCTTTGCAAAATCATGGAGGATGGCAGATGTCCAGAGGACTGCAAAGGGGCAAATATGGAGCCTATGTATAAAAAGAGGAATAAGGGAAACCTTGGGTATTATACACCAAGCCGCTTAACTTTAGTACCAAGATAGATAATGGAACAAATAATCAAGCAATCAATTTGTAAGCATCTAGAAGATAATAAGTAACAGTCAACATGGATTTATAAAGAAAAAAAAAATCACATCAAATCAAAATATCATCACTCTGTGGCAAGTAACAAGTGTTTTGGATGGGGGAAGCCATAAATGTTGTATATCTTAAAGTTAGTAAGTCTTTTGATGCAGTCTCACATGACCATCTCATAAGCAAACTAGGGAAATATAACCAAGATGGGTCCATAACCAAGATGAACCAATATAACCAAGATGGGTCCATAATTGTTTGGGAAACCGTATTTCAAGAGTAGTTTATCAATGGTTCATAGGCAAGTTCTAGGGGCCTAGTAAGTGAGTCCCACAGGAATCTGTCCTCTTTCTGGTGCCATTCAATTTATTCAAACATTATTTGGATAATGGTATACAGAATACAGTTTATTAAGTGTGTAGATGATACCAAGTTGGGAGGATTTGCAAGTGATTAGAATTCTAAATGATTTTGACATACTGGTGAAATGGTCTGAAGTAAACAGGAGGAAATTTCATAAGGATAAATGCAAAGTGCTACACATAGGAAGGTATAAACAACTGCACAAATACAAAATGGGCAATAGCTTCAGGGGATAGCCGAGTTAGGCTGTAAAGGATAAACTTCAAAAACAAAAATTGGCCTGGTAGCACTTTATCGACTAACAAAACATGTAGATGGTATCATGAGCTTTCGTGGGCACAGCCCACTTTTTCAGATGGGCAATGATTGCCTAGAAATGAGTACTGAAAGAAAGGATTGGGATGTGTAGTGAATCACAGACTAAATATGAGTCAGCAAAGTGGTATTGTTGCAAAATACATGAATACCATTCTGACATATTAGTAGGAGTGTTGTAAATAAGACACAAAAGGAAATTTTTGCACTGAGCACTGATAAGGCCTCAACTGGAGCACTGTCTCCAGTTGTTGGCATGAGACTTCAGAAAAAGATGTGAACAAGTTGAAGAAAGTCCAGCAAAGAGCAACAACAATAATTAAAAATCTAGAAAACATGGACTAAAAGGAAAGATTGAAAAACTGGATCTGATTAATTTGGAGAAGAACAGACTGAGGGAAACCATGTTAAGTCATCAGGTACATAAAAAGGTAGTCATGTAGAGTATGTTAAGGACTAGTCGCTCTTCTCCACCTCGCCTTGCTGCCTCTATCATGCCCATTGCAGCACTGCTGCTTTGAAACGCGGTGGCAGCTTTTCAAAGGGGCAGTGCCAGATGTAGCCTGGGATCAGCTGGGGACTCGCCAGCTAACCCCGGGCTCTGTGTGGCACTGCTGCTTTGAAATGCTGCAGCGGCATGTCAAACGGGCAGTGCTGCCCTATCAACTAATCAAATAGTCAATGCAAAAATGCATCAACTATTCAGTTAGCCAATTACACGATACTTAACATCCTTAATGTAGAGGCAGGCCCACTGATGAGGGGAGATGGGAAAATTGACCCAGGGCCCAGAGATTCAAGGGGGCTGGAGCTCCTAGCTCCTTTGAACTGCCGCTGAAGTGCCACTCTATACAGCTTTCAGGCTAGCAGGGAGAGGGGGGCCTGCTGCAGTCCAGGTGTGCCTTTCCACCAGGCACAGAGCCACCCCCACACACACACCTTGCCCTGGAGCTCACAGCAGCTGTGGGCCCTGCTGTGAAGAGGAAGAGACTTTTTAATTATCGAGGACAGGACAAAAGGTCATTGGCAGGGCTGGTTACAGACTTTGCTGGGCCCTGGGCAATGGAGGAAAGCTAGTAAGTCATTCTGGGCTTGCAAGATTTATGTGGGGGAGGCTTGGCTCTGGACCCTCTGGAAGGGGTGGGGCCTCTGATGGAAGGGGCAAGGCTGGGGCAGCCATCCCTCAGCCCCACACAGACCACACCTCCCCCAGTCAGCCTGGAGCATCACCCAGATCACGTCACACCCTAAGCCCTTTTAAATCAGTGGGCCCCAAGGCAACAGACCATTTTGCTCTGGTCAGTAGCCCTGGTTGTGGGCTTAAAATGTAGCATGGAAGATTTAGCTTAGACATCAGAAAAAACTTCCTAACTGCAAGAAAGGCATCCTGGAGTCACTGTAAATAGTTCTCTGAGATCTTCTGCTCAATCTGTAGCAGCAGTCAAAAAAGTTAACCGGCAGTCAGGAACCATTTAAAAAAAAAAAAAAGTGTGAAATAATAAAACAGCAAATATCATAATTTCACTATATCAGCTGTTCTCAAGCTGTGAAATCGTGGTGTGAGACTCCAAAGGGAGGTGCTGGAATGTGTCAAAGGAGGCACAAGATGGGTGCCTTTAAAAAAAGAAGAGACAGCAAACTCTGGCTGCCAGCCTTGGTTGTCCGAGGCTCATTCAGAAGGGCCACACACACCAAGGAGGGGGGATAAAAGGCACCAGTAGAGCCCTGTGGCCCCAGGGCTGATAGCTGAAGACCACCACCTGGCCTCAGGTTCTTCTCCACCCACCTTCCTCAGTCCCTCACTGGGAGGCAGCCTAGGCTCAGGCTCTCCTTACCACCCTTTCCTCATCTGGAAGCGCCAGGGCTCCAGCTGCCAGCCCCATAGTGGCAGGAGCAGCACAGAAGCAAGGGTGGCAATGGGGCACTAAGTCTTCTACGAATAGCGGCATTGGTTACTTTTCACATTGCCACCTTACTTCAGTGCTGCTGCTAGTGTGGTGGGAGGGAGAAGAATAAATGACTACAGACACAAAGAAAGGGTGCCCAATGCAACAAGTTTTGAAATCACTGCAGTCTACAGATTCGTGGTCCACCCATACCCTGAAAACTACATGCAGTGCTGGTGACCCCACCTCAAAAAAGATATATTAGAATTGGAAAAGATACAGAGAAAGACAACTAAAATGATTAGTGATATAGAAAAGCTTCCACATGAGAACAGATTAAAGGGAATGGGACTGCTGAACTTAGAAGAGAGACAACCAGGGGGATATTATCAAGATCTATAAAATTATGAATGATATGAAGAAAGTAAATAGGGAAATGTTATTTACCTCTTCACATAATACCTGATTAAATTAATAGGCAGTAGGTTTAAAACAAATAAAAGGACATATTTCCTTGCTCAGTGCATCGCTCACCTATGGAATTCATTGCCATTGCCAAAGTCAAAAGTATGACTGGGCTCCAAAATAGTTAGATAAATTAATTGATGACATGTGCATCAATGGCTATTAGCCAAGATGGTCAGGGATGCAACCCTCCTAGTCTTGGTGACTCTAAACCTCCAATTTGCCAGAAGCTGAAACTGGAGGACAGCATGACTCAGAATTGCCTTGTTCTGTACATATTTCAGTATACATATTTCTGTTACTCATTTTTAATTCCAATAGAAACCCTCATTAAACAAACATTTCTCTGCAGAAGCAGACATAGTATATTGTACTAGTTATGACAAAAATTAAATTGTCAAGAAACTATAAAGGAAAGTGAAACTATTTTTTAGTGTTTTGCATTTCTTGGACAATAATAAAAAGTTTTTTAGTTCTTGTAAATTGCTTCATTTTTAGTCATTTGAAATCTCATTTGTAGCACATGCAAGGGTATTTAATTTTTTAATAGATAATTAACGGAAATGTTCATATTAAGTTTTTAGTTCTCCAGGGCCTAACACATTTTGGGAGACACCATATTGTAGCAATAATAATCAAGGGAGACAGTTTTCCATGCTATTAAAATCCCTTATTAGATCTTAAATTTTCTGGATCTTAAAAATGTTTCTTTTCCAACTGCAAAGTGTCATTACATCAGCATGTTGCCTGGTATAATTAGGAGGCCAGAGTGATAAGAAATATCAGAACAAATTATTAAAACTCATAAAAGAAAAAAAACAAACAAGATTTTGTTTCCCTCATGGACATTGCTTTCGAGAAATAGATGAAAATAAGACTTGCAATTTCTCTTCCTTTTTGTTGAGAATGTTCTCACTGCTTATAGGAGAAACACTTAACCTTCAGTTGTCAGAGGTTATGCAAACTGTGTTGACACAGCTATATATGCAAATTGAATTCCTCAGAAGGAGTGGAAAAAAAAATTGTGGTTTGTGGTTTATCTGGGCTTCAAATTTACAGTGTTAAAAGCCTGCCTCAACTAATTTTCCAGTACAGTTGATTAATATAATCATGTAGAATATTCCAAAAGCAAGCAAACATTTAAATTGAAAAAAGTAAAACTGTTGGCATTAATACCAATTTATTATCATTTTGCATGTGCCTTGACACATTTTCATTGCATTAATGCCTAGATGCCTCAGCTAGCCAATTCCACTAGGCACTGTACAAACACTCCCTGCCTCAAAAAGCTTTTAAAAAGCTTCATCATGCTACTTCTTGTTCTAATTACAAGTACGCCCCAAACAGCAGCCCCACTAAAAAAAGACAGCCTGTTCAAACAACTGTACTGCACTCTTTTTGAGAATGTTCTCAGCAGTATTGCTGTTTCACTGTGAAATTCATAAGTAAACAAAATTTAGAGAATTGTAGCTAAATACACAGAGGTAGGAGAAATACTACTGTAAAAATACTGCAATCTGTAGAAAGAGTTTAGATGTAGGTTTTCTTAGAGGAGGAAATCTTTTAAAGGATCAAGAGGCATTTCTTAATTTTTAATTAGCTTGGATGACAAGAGAAGAAATATTATGTGAATATTTATGTAGTTATAAATACAAGGTAGCATAGGAAAAAAATTCCACTTTTTATGAGTCTAGCAGGTGTCCAGGATATTCAAGTTACTCTTCATTTCAGATTTTTTTAAAACTAACTATGCAAATAGAAAACTAATAACATACTTATTACAGGTTGAACCTCTAGCTCGGCACCCTCAGAACCTGACCAGTGCTGAACCAGAGAATTTGTGAACCACAAAAGATCTAGCAGCAATACCAACACTTCCACTGCTTACTGGGCTCTTAGAAGACATTTAGGGGTAAATTAGAACTAAATAACAGCACAGAATACTGAGAACCAGGACTAGTGGTTGTAAAACTTTACGGGACTGCAGGAAACTTGGCCACACCCATGATAATTGGACATCTGGTAAAGTAAAATTATGCCCATATCACAGATGTTACTGAACCAGACAGTGTTGGACTAGAGAAGTTCAACCTGTACAATTAAAAACCTTTTATTAGCAACCTTATGTAAATAATTTAGTCTAAGCTACAAAAACTAAATAACATTTTAATTATCAAGACATAATCCACTATATATTTGAGAGAGTTTGTATTTCTGTCCATCCATCCATCCGTCCAGTCTGTCCATTTAAGAATACCTCCTAAACGGTAAGAGCTAGGACCACCAGGTTCAGTATGCAGCTTCCTTTTCTCATAACTTCAAACCATGTAAGGGTTTGGTTGTGCCAGGAAATGGGAAGTCCATAGAATGGGATTGCTTCTCATAAAATCAAACAAAAGACAGAATCACCAGGCAGGTGGGCACCCCTTCCTCATCCAAGACTACTCCAGCCCTGAACTTCCCACTCCCAGATGCCCTTTAGGGAGGGCAGGGGGGCCTGAAGCTCCCTCACCATTCAGAAAGGAAGGATGCTGGCTGTTCCCCCCCTCATCAGGAAGTGAGGGAAAAGTGCAGAGTTTGCTCCAGTCCTCCATCCGGCTGGGGAACACATTTGATCAACGCTGCATAAGGCAAGTTTGAAGAAAGAAGCAGGGTGTTTGAAGCATCAGAACCACTGTCAGCATGTTTAAAAGATTACTCTTAGTTGCTGTATCTTGCTTATTTGCACACTAATTAACAACTGTGCAAATATGAAATGAACAAATCCTATGCTCTTTCTATTACTATTCCTAGAGAAAGAATATGAACTGCTTACCCTTCTTTTCAAGACAACATGGAAAGAACTATTTTAACACTCATATTCTGAACTGAGCAAGTAATCAGTAACTCACTGGAATAGAATTTATATCACTTTAAAAATATGAAAATAATTTAACAAGGCACAAATTTTAAGACACTTTTTCACTAATATTAGGATTGAGATTACAGTCTGTTTAGGTTCATATATGACTCCCATCACAGGGTCCACAGTATACAACCTCAAATGCTTTTAGTCACTATCATTCTGCTTCCAATTCAAACCATTGTGCTAGTGGTGAAAGGCTTTCCCACTATCAAGTTTCTGAGCCAGTCAATGCTATTACATTTCTCCCATTTTTAAACAAAAGACACTGATTGTTTTAGGTACTTGTGAGATGTCCGCCACCGGTAATCACAAACAAGATCATTCCCTGCTATGGAACAATGAGGCAATTATGAAACTTCTTGCTGAGATTTACCCGGTCATTTGAACAGGGGGCAATATTTCACCCCGCCCCAACCACAGCAGAAAAAGCACTAGACTGAGCTCCCAAAGCCGCAGCTCTCAGGGTATTAACTGAAAACTAGGGCTGTCCACACAGAGGCAGAATGCCTCCAATGACCTTTTGGCTTCATCATGACAGCATGGGCTTCATGCATCACTGCTCTTAGAATGCCACCCACCTTATACCAAAACGTAGGATTTCCACAACGCAAGATGGAAGGAACACTATAAAAAAAGGGTATACATCCTGACTTCCTGGGGGACTAGCGGGGTATATTGGCATGGGTGCTTCTACTCCATGATCTCTCCCCTTCCATGCAATATGAGAAAAATATGTACTTTCCATGAGTCATAGTGGCCAATGTGATTAACTAGTACTGTACTAGGTGGTATATTGGCTAAACAAAAATAGATTTTTTTCCTTGCATCAAGAATCTTAACTAAGCAAAACCCAAGAATCTCAGCTTAGCCTCCCAGTTCTCTGAGGCAAGGATTTATCTTATTTAGAGGGCCTAGGATCACGGGAAGCCTTTTCCTGTGCAAGTGGATCCAACTCACTGAAAAGTAGGGATGGTTAACGGATGAGGCTTACCAGTTCTGGTTAACCGATGGGGGCTGGAGCAGCCCCCCACCTGCCGTGGGCAGGAGGCTGTTCCAACTCTACCCAGAGCAGCCCCTGTCAGTGATGGGCCTGCCAGGCATGCTGCAGACAGATTCCAGCCTGGCTGGAGTAGCCCCTGTCCACAAAAAGGGGGCCATTCAAGCCGATCCAGGCTGGAGCAATCTCTCAGCCCCCTTCTCCCCCCGTCCATACCCCCTTTAATTGGTTAATCAGTTAAATATTACATTGAACTGGTTAACCAATTAAATGGTATTTTATATCCCTACTGAAAACTCATTTGCATATACACCTGCGAAGGAGCAAATACTTTAACAGCTGAGAAATCTTTTTAGTGCTCCTAAATACAGGCTAATTTACAGTTTACTTATAATGTCCTAGATAGGACCCACAAGAGGCATATGAAGCTTACAGGCTTCTAGGACAAAATCCTAGCTCAGGGGGTCTCAAACTTCATTGCACTAAGACTCTACCGCAGGAGGTGGGAACCTAATCCTGAGTCCACCTGAGTCTCACTTCTGTAGGCCGGGAAGCCAAAGCCCAAGCCCCATCACTCTGTGTGGGGGTGCAAAAGTCAAAGATCAAGGGCTTCATCCCCAGACGGGGGAGTCTTGTAACATGAGCCCTGTGAATCAGGTAGTGGGGTTTGGGAGCTTGGGCTTTAGCCTCAAGCTCCAACAAGTCTAATGGCAGCCCTAGCGACCCCATTTAAGCACGGTCACAACCCATTGTGGGGTCCTCACCCATAGTTTGACAACCGCTGCCTCAGATGTGGAACAATTAATTGTTAAAGCTAGGGATGTGAAAATGTAACCTTCTACGTGGTTAACCAACGAGTCTGGACTCATTGGTTAACATGCACAGTTGTGTTCACAGGGAACACAGACGGGTTGCTGCTGAGGACCAGCCTCTGTCTGTGGCGAACCCAGGGGCGGGAGGGGGACAGGTGGCACTGCAGAGCTGGTGATGGGGGGAACCAGCTATAGGAGGCTGCAAGGTAGAGGGGGCAGGTGGGTCCATGGGAGCGGATACATGCAGGGAACTTGCTTGAAAGCCATCTCCCCATGCATATTGGCTCCAGCCTATCTCCCTCACCCTTCCCACTGCTCCCTTTCTATCAGAGGCATCTGCACGGGTGTGTTGGAGGGGGGGTGGATCCAGTGCTCATGGGGAGCCTGTTTAAAGTCAGCTCCACACAACCACCAGCTCCCGCTACCCCTCCCCCCTTGCTGCCTCTGGGGGAATGCATGTAGTTGACAAGATTAACCAATAAGCCCAGGTTTATTGGTTAATCATGTAGTCGACTAATCTCAAGACTTCATAACAAATCTCAAGGTGCCTTTATAAACCTAAAGATTTTTCACAAGAATTTGTATCACCAATTGATAAGAGCATGAAAGTGATTCAAGTACATTTGCAAAATTTAGACCCATTGTCTCCAGTGACAGATAGGAAAGGAATAATAATAGTAATGATAAATCATACTGAAGAATTCTTGTGTTCATCCAGGCCTAGAGATATATTTAACAGCTGTTCCTCTAATATGGAATAAAGAATGTTGTTTTTATTATTACAATTTAATATGTAATGCCCTATGTTGAATAGTCCTAATTTATTTTTGCTGTATATAGTCCAGCAATAAAAATGAAACGTTGGTATTTTACTGTGGCACACTGCTTGCAGCATATAAAAAATAAACAATACACATTACAGAAAAATGTATGCAAATCCACAATAAATATTTCCTTTTAAGGAAAGACCCACCTCCCCTTTGTGCATTTGAAAATCTCTCTCTAAATAGCTCAGTAAGTAGAAAGGTGCACCACTACTCTCCTGTTCCTTCCTTCTTATGCTTAATGACTGCAGCGAGTGACATATTTATTTCTGCGAGGGAACACAGCAATGTCTCATTTTTATTGCTGTACTGTATACATGTTCTCACAAGAAAAGGCTACAAAAGTTCAAGATTGCCACAGCCTGTGAACGTTCATGAATGCCTGCTTTATGTATCACAAATATTCCTTCAGTGACCTCTATCTTTGTTTGAAAAGTGAATGAATGTAATAAAGTTAACGTGCCCAGAAGATCCAAAGAAAACAGAAAATCCAGTGTCAGAATTTCCCATGCAGGAATGGATAAGTGTCCCATATTAATTCATGATACAGGTACAGAAATATAGATACATTTTCTTCTCTTTTATTTGAAGCTAATGTTATAACGAATTTTATAAAGACCTAAAGGCAAGTTCTCTGGCTGACCACAATATTTGGTACTGGAAATGCAACAAACATGTCCTCTGTAAATGTGTGATAGTGCTGGTTACTAGGGTACTTCTGAACATATACCTTTTAAGTCAGTCTGTGCTAAGAATCTCTAATTTGAATCACAGCCTGGGGATAAAAGAATTGCTCCATTTATGTTAAACAGCAAAACAAAAAGTTTACTGAATGCCCTGGCCTTATCCTAAGTATTGTATGGTAGAAAACACAAAAGGTTTGTGTAGCAGTACATTCTCAGGGTGATGCAAAAGATTCAACTGTACAGAACAACAGAAGCTCTGCTCTTGGTTGCTATCATGATAATGAGAGATGGCCAGCAGCCTCGGGATTAAGAGGTTAACTGTACCTTAACCAGGTAGCCGGCAGTCAATAGAAATACAGATAGGAATTTCAAACTGGGACAAAGGAATTTTCGGTTTTCCCCTCTTTTGTCCCTAGAGCACTTTTTCTCCAGATACTGAGGGAGACAGACATGTCTCTGTCTCCAAGAAAAGACTCTTCACTATCTGTGAGTAGGGTAAAGTTTAGATAAATCCATTAGGTTTTATTGTTTTACGGTTTGGGAATGGGAATCTGATGTCTGTGCATTTAAAAATGGAGTTTTCTCTCCTTTGTAACTAAGTTTTGGCCCATGGTGGAATTCCCCATGAGTTTATTAATTGGTGACTTTTCCATCTAGTTATTATGCTTATAACAGGAGTATTGTGATGATAATAACAGTTCTCTCTCTTTCTTTTTTATTAACTTGATATTGATTAATTTTTGTGTGTCCTGGTTTTACTTCAGGGCTGAGATTGCCCAAGTGATCTCTTCCCTGGTTTCCGTATCATTACTTGGGTGGTGGCAGTGGATTTTTATTCCCAAAATCTAGGTTTTTAAGATTTTGGGGGGAAGCTTTATACCAAAGCCTGGAAAGATAAGGTTTTGGGGTACTTTTGCAGGCCCCCACTTCTGCATTTATTATGCCAGAGTGGGGAAGGAGCCTTGACAGTTGTTATGTCTAAAAATTCAAGTATATGATATATTCTGGAATGAGGGTGGAATTGTACTTGTTTATACTGTGAGGAAAAGAAAGCTTTGAGGTCCTGGCCCTTAAAAAAAGAGTCTGCTAACTTTTCAAGGTACAAGTAGAAACATCATACAACTTGCCCCAACAGGGCCAACATAAACATAAGCCCACAATTTGTATCAGGAATTTTTTCCTTCATTTTCATTTAGATACATTTCATTTTCCGAATGCTTAATGTCCCCTTTCAGAGTTAATTCCACAATAAATAATCTGTAAAACTTTTTCATCTTTATAATGGGTAACCAAGACCAAATTATAGTTTATACCCATCTTCTATAAAAATTTGGTGAAATCCTTGACAGACTCAGAATTACTTTACATGTGTCATAATAATAAAGAAAAGCATGTGAACCTGGGATCTGCCTCAACATAAGATCACATAAGATACAAAACAGCTGCCAACCAGTGTTCCCTCTAAGCTGCGGGGCAGCACAGCTTCACGGGTGATTGACCAGTCCCCTCTCCCCCCACCCAAGTCAGTCAACTCCCTGCATGGAGTCCTGAGCCTCTGACTGGGTGGGCTGATTAGTCACCTGTGAAGCTGTGCTGCCATGAAACTTAGAGGGAACACTGGTCCCAACCACTTTCTAAAGCCAGTCACACTTCATTAAATGTTAATATTCACTCAAACTTTGGGTGCATGAGTCTTGCCTTTTTGCTTTTTTAAAGTAAATGACTTATGGCTATCAAATTTAACAAAGCAAAAAGTCTTTGTATAAAAATGGCTCATTGTTAAATATATGAAACAGGTACACACTTTGATTCCACATGAACATCTAATTCTTATCCTACCTGATAAAATTCCCGAAGCCAGTTCTTCTGTAAGTTTTCTGGCTGAAAAACAAGATACAAAAACCCATTAAGAAAGAAGCAAAACACTTTGTAAAAGAATTCTCAATACCTATGGATTTCCTTAATTGACTCAAATTGAGGGGTTTTCCACATTAAGAAAAACTAGCAAGTTCCTACCAGAGCTTTAACACTCAGAAATTGCCTTTCATTTTATACCTCTTTTGTCAAGAACATACCAAATGAACAGTGTAAATACATAAGGTGGAAAAGATCCTGTATAAATGCAGTAAAGGTAATACAAAACCATTTCACGTATGATGACTGGAACAGTGTAGCAAGCGTTCAACTATTTTACCTTAGACTGAAAATAATGAATCTCAAGTCTGCAATAATATAGTTTTTAATTTATGCATTTAAAGTACTTGTGAATTAACTGAATGTAAAAAAACAACATAAATTGATTAAATCTAGCCTTTCATAAATTTGAGATTATGGCTTCAAGTTGCATTCACTGAACTATACTGAGCTATCCTTTGTAGCAGTGACTTAAAAAATGACCCACATTTGCTTTCTATGCTTAAAGTTTATTGGAACTCCTTCCAAAGATAAACATGTAGAAAGTGCATAGGCTCAGCATAAATGAAGAGATAGGTTGTAACTGTTTCAGATTAAAAGCTTTTTTAATAAATTCTATCTCTGGTTTTATTAAGATTTGAAAAGAAGTTATTTGGGGGCAGAGACTGTCAGTTTATTTTCTTTGTACAGTGTGAAGCACAATGGGGCCCTGGGACTTCTAAGCACAATAATAATACAAATAATACATAGTTTAGAAATAGCAAAGTGCTGTCCTAAAAAAAAAAAAAAAAAAAAAAAAGCAAAAGAGAATTTCTAGATTACCCTTAATTATAGCTAGTTATGCAAAGCCCTGACTTTCCAAAACATATAACCCTCTGAAAAGAGCTATGGAATTATTGTAGTTTACAAATTTGCACATAGCACCTGGTGAAAGATACAGTTGTTTAATCTTCTGAATATGGGCCGGACTTGAGTAGACAATGTTTTATATGTTGTGCAAACACAAGGCGGACTTCGTAACATTTTACAGGCAAGAAGTAACATTGTTTGTGTTACGCAGCCTAGAGGCTAGCGAAGTGAAAAGCAGAAAAGACTTCAATATATGGTTTTTACTTTACTAAGAGGCATAATGCAAAATAATGCTGGTGAGTCTTTTGGATATATAAGAAATTTCTGTTCTGCTGAGTTCTCACTCACGTGGTATTTTTATGCAGTTAAATAACATTAAGAATATTTTATACTTCTTTATTAATTTGTACTGATTGTTTATTAAATGAAGACCTCCATGTTTCTGCCAAAGGGGCTAAAACTCTGTGTGTAATTCAGACATATTTATCATGAATATTTTCTAAAAATGTTTGTTCCCTTTTATTACTCAACATCTGAAATTTGGAACATTTACAAACAGCTCAGAAAAATTTGTAGCAATTTGTGAAAAATGGCTAATTTTCCTGCTTGTGAATTGTGATATTTCTATTGAAATTCAAAGTTTGGCAATTGTCAGCCAGCTCTAATAGGAACATTATTTCTTCTTTTCTGCCCCTACACAATTTTTTTTCAGATTGACAAAAATTCCAAGGCAAAAATATGACCAGGAACACACAAAAACAAAATCACATTTCCCTAACTCTGTCCAAACTTCAATAAGACAACTCGCTGAATAAAGACAAGCACAGATGTAAGGATCAGGGTCTAAGAACAGTAGTACTCAAAAGGATAATAGAAGGGTTGTTGTGATTTGAGGTCAAAACCTAGCCTTCAAGATGTAAAACTAAAGCAACTACACTTTAATAAATCTGAGCAATGATGAAGTACAACAAGGCACTGAAAAGATCATTATAATAAAAGACTGGCTATCATATAAAGTTATTTTTATATTAATAGATTTGCACAGAGATCAGATGGCATTTCAAGTGGATTCAGACTAGCACATAGTACTAAATTATACCCTAAGTCCGTGGAACATAGTTCAAAATGAAATTTCTTTCCATGTAGGCTGTAGCTACACTGGCAGGCACACCTGGTTATTTGGATTGTATACACGTGCATACATGTTCCCAATAAACACACAGCAAGTGTCCACATATCCCGTGCTGAACGGGGGTACAATGCCACATACAGAAGGGTACCCACATCCACACTGCTACCTTTGTTATAGAATATTAGCATTGCCACTTCAGGGATGGCATTCTTGGGTTCTGAGTGACACTGGGAGATATTCTAGGAGGGACTTTTGTGTGTTGTTGGCACTGCCCCCGCCTAGGCTTCATACATATGCCAGTTGCAGCTCCTAATCATATCACCCGCCCCCCTTTGCCAAACTGAGTGGAAGACATGCAACAATAGGATGATGCTGTGATTCTATTCCTGCTCCTTATCACAGGACAAATGTTTATTTAGTGGCATAGGCAATGGGCAAGATGCTGATGGCATTTGCACAGAACTTTGACATATCAAAGAGGAACGACCCTGAAGGTGAATGAATACTTATTTAGCTACCGTAGCAGAGAAATAGTGAATGCTGCTATTGCCATAGCATGGCCTTGGGTGGACCATCACTTCTAGGACAGAAGAAACATCATGGAGCATTGGGATCAAATCATTTTGGCAACCAGGGATGACCCACAGTGGCTTCAGAATTTCTGAACATGGGAATGGACACCCCAGGAGCGGTCTAATGAGCTTGCATCAAATCTTCCATGCCAGAAAACATGATTCAGAGAAGCCATGTTAGTGCTGAGGCAAGTGGTTATTACTCTGTTGAAGCTGGGAACACCAGACTGTAGGTCCATTGCAAACTACTTGGGGATTTGAAAGTCCACATTTGGGGTTGAGGTTGTGCAGGTTTGTAAGGTAATTAGCAATGTGATCTAACCACAGCTAGTTGCCATAAGAAAGGTTTCAGCAATAATAGCTGCATTTGAGAGAGCAGGGATTTCCAAACTATGCAGGGGCCATCAGTGGTACCCATATCCCAATACTTTGCCCACAAAAAGGAGCAACTGAGTATGTGAACTGAAAAATATGCCATTCACTCATTCTGCAAGGCTTAGTGGACCACAGACACAGAGTCATGAATACCAATGCAGGAAACACTGATTTATGATTTCAGGATGCAGAGGAAATAAACCTGTACAGGTTTCTGGGGAATAAAGTTATTTCTTTCCCTTATGGGTCCCTATGGTGTGTTTGTGCAACAGTAATTTTGGCTCCTAATTTGGCTCATGAAATGATACCAAGACATTGACGATACCGACACACCTGTCTGGATGCCAATGTGGCAAATGCTGTTCACAGACTTGTTGCTTGCCACATACTCCATAACACTCATGAAGGTAACAGGAAGTACATCCATACCAAGAGAGCTCAAGACAAGTCTGATGTAGAAACTCTAGAAAGGCATGTGGATACAACCACACGATTCCAAGTTCCCAGGGAAATCAGGGATATCACATGTGCACACATCTTGCCACAACACGCAAGCAGAGGATGACATCTGCCTGTGCTGAGGAACAACGTAACATTCCGAGCAGCTGCCAGAAAAGCATGAGAGGAAACAATGGCACTTATATGTGGGGTTACATAGCATAGTGAGGGTTTTTCTCCCCTATAAAGGGCATTAGCCATTCATTCCTGTTACCATTCACACATTATCAGGGCCATCCTTAGAATGTACGGGCCCTTATGCAACCCCTCATTATTCCCCAATGTGACTTGTTCCCACTCCTAGCTGGGGCCCCCACACTCTCCCTGTCCCCATGGCACCTTATGCTTGGGACAGTCCAGCAGGGAGGGGATTAAGCGCCTGGCTACCTCAGAGGCTGCCACTAGGCTCCACAGCTCACTGGGAGTCAGAGCCACTCCAGCAAGTGCAGAACCCCAGCTCAGTCCCACCTCCAAATGAGGAGCTGGCAGTGGCAGCAACCAAATAACCACTCTCCCAGCATTTGCATGTTCATGTTGCCATCATTTGGGGCATCACCAGGACAACAGATAAGAGCAGTCAGCTCCCACACATGCTGTCCTCACGGTGCCCCAAATTTCTGGGTGCACTACACACCCATATTCTGTGTATGCATAGGGATGGCACTGCACATTCTAAATAATTACAACAGGGCACCTTCACTGGGTTAACTCCTTTGAGTCAGGTGTGTGCTTTGTAGGGTGGTGACCAATTTGTAATGCTGTCATTGTGCAATGGTTTTGTCTTAACTGTTCCCACTTGTTTACCTCCTATCAGAAGCACTCGTGTTTCCTCGGTAACATTTCCTTGGGGGAAGAGGGGAGAATAGCACCCATTCATTTTTAACCATTCCTTATCAGCAGTGCTAACTATACTTAGCAGCTTTTTTGGAACACTAATCTCTACTAAGGTTGAAAATAGTCAAAAGAAAATGGCCATTTAATCATTGGTAGTGGCAGAGGCCTGATTTGCTGTTTGAACTGTGCTTCATTTTTCCCCACATGAGCCAAGCCTTAAAGACATCTACCCATGTTCTGTTTTTTTAGTTCTGCTTCGTTTACAACTAGCAATACTTTCTGTAAGCACTGTGCTTTTCCCTACCCCTTCTATGGAGCCTTGGAACTGTGGATATTTTTTAGCATGAGGGTAGGGGGAAGTAGTGAGTGTGTGGCAGACAGAAAAAGAGTCTGCAGTATAATACCCGCGACAGTCCAATTCATGTGAATCATAAGCTCCCATCCCAAAACCTGAAAACATCTTCTGTGTAGCGTATTTAAGGAGGGTCCACAGACAAGTAAGGGAAATAATATCATTTAATAAAGGTATAGTACTAAACATGTAATTGAAAAATTTTAAAAAGACAGAAACCAACCAAAGATAACAGAACTCAATCCATGAACAATGGCTAAATGATAATGTCTTTGCACCTGTCTCCCTGCCCGCCCCCTGGCTGGAGAAATGATAAAGGGGAAAATGTTCTTGGGGACAAAAAGGAATGTCTCTTGCATGGAGTTTGAAAAGCAGGCACTTGGTGGGTTTCAAGCACCCTCACAAGGTTAGCCACTTCCTCCAGGATGCTCAGGGGTGTCTCTTGCAAGGGAGTTTGGATGCTAGTCTGGTACTGACAGTCCTGTGGACTCCTTCCAATCAGTCAAGGGGGTTGGGCCCTCTGCCTCAGAAGCAGCCTGTAAGACAGCTGGAGGAGGCAGATGTGGTGCTAGTTCACAGAGGCAGAAGTCATGACAGCAGATGGACCTCATCATCCATTAGGGAATGCTTACATTCCCTATGGCACATCTCCTGTGCCATGAACCAGTTCAACATTGTCTTCCTGCTGAGTAGTTTGATCCGCCTGTGCCCTTAGGAACAAAAACTGATTCCCGCTGTTCCATCCTAATGAGCAGGTCCTCCAGGGTCCTTCAACATCTGTGTCTGCTATCTCTGAGGCATTGCTCCTGTCCTCTTGGTGGAATGGTTTCCTTCTCAGGAGCCAAACATCCTGCCAATTAAGATAATGGTAGCATTATACTTTTTTTTTTTGGTGCTCCTTTGTAAGATGACAAGAAATCCCTCACAAAACATAAATTTGCTGTAGAAGCCCATATTCCAGGAATGTACCTTTAGACTACCTTTAGTTCTCAGACAACTTTTGCAACTTTTAAGGACAATGCAGTGGCTACTACTGATGAGATACATGTACTTAAAAAAAAAATGTTCATAGTGTCACCAGAGAGATGGGGATTACAATTCCTTCCAGAGCCTGCAATTTTGCCTTTAAAAGCTGGTGAACATTTGGGGAAAATAGTGGGGTTCAGGGTACAGAAAAGGGACATGGCTTTCCAGTCCTGTGGATAAAATCTGGCAGAGAACTGTTTCCACTGTCAACCCCCCGCATATTGCTGATTGGAGAGGTTTGGTCAGCTGTGAAGGTGGACCAAGCAGATTTGCACTACCATTGAAATTCAGGACCTAACTGAATTTTCTACTACAGCGTATATATGTTTTCAGGATATGGAGGCAATTCAATTGGAAACTGACTATATTCTCAGGTACAGTATGGTGTTTCCATTCAAAGGGAGATGCAAACCATGAAAACCACTCCACCATCACTAGAAAATCCAGTCTTTCTGCATGCATAATAATGGTGAAATGGGCACAACAATAGAATAATAGAAATGTAGGACTGGGAAGGACCTCAAGAGGTCATCTAGTCCAATCCCCAACACTCATGGTAAAACTAAGTATTATCTAGACCATCCTTTATATATCTTTGTATAACCTGCTCTTAAAGGCCTCCACTGATGAAGATTCCACAACCTCTCTAGGCAATTTATTGCAACGCTTAACCACCCTGATATTTAGGAAGTTTCTCTTAAAGTCCAGCCTAAATTTATTTGCTGCAATTTAAGCCCATTGCTTCTTGTCCTATCCTCAGTTAGGAATATTTTTTCCTCCTTATAACAACTTTTATATACTCAAAAACTGTTACATCTGGAACCTGCAAATTTGCGGATATCTGCTTTATTTCCGCTGGTATCCACATCTGAGGATGGGGATATCCACGGCTCATTTTTGCAGCAGCTAACGTGGATGCGGATACAAATTTTGTATCTGTGCAGGG
This sequence comes from Rafetus swinhoei, assembly GCA_019425775.1. Lineage (NCBI taxonomy): Eukaryota > Metazoa > Chordata > Testudines > Trionychidae > Rafetus > Rafetus swinhoei. The sequence continues at coordinate 29,921,142 of CM033447.1, read as the reverse complement.
CTCTAGTTATGTTCCTTTTCAATCTTCTTTTCTCCAGTCTAAACATACAGTCTTTCAATCTTCCTCTCATATATAATGTTTTTTAGATCTTCAATAATTTTTGTTGCTCTTCTATGCACTTTCTCCAATTTGTCTATATCTTTCCTGAACAGTGGTGCCTCCAACTGAGGCCTAATCAGCATGGAGCAGAGTGGGAGGATTACTTCTCATGTCTTGTTCACAAAACTCTTGCTAATAAATGCCAGAATGATGTTTGCCTTTTTTGCAACAGTGTTTCACTGATTACTCTTATTTAGCTTGTGCTCCACTGTGACCCCATATCCCTTTCTTCCATAATCATTCTAGGCAACCATTTCCCATTTTGTATATGTACAACAAATTGTTCCCTTCAAAGTGCAATACTTTGCATTTCTCCTTATTGAATTTCACCCTATTACTTCTGACCATTTCTCCAGTTTGTCCACAACATTTTAAATTTTAATCCTATCCTTCAAAGCATTTGCAGACTTTCCTAGGTTGCTATCATCCACAAACTTTATTAAGTGTACTCTCTATGCTGTTATTCTAAATAATGGATGATATTCAACAAAAGTGGACCTATAACTGATATCTGCAGGATCCCACTCAATATGGTCTTCCAGTATGACTAAACCACTGATATCTACTCTCTGGGAACAGTTTTCCAACTTGTTATGCATTCACCTTATAGTAGCTCCAGCTAGGATACGTTTCTCTAGTTCATGAGAAGTCATTTGAAACAGTATCAAAAGCCTTACAAAAGTCAAGTTGAACCACATCTGCTACTTCCCCCATTCACAAGGCTGGTTCCCCTGTCAAAGAAAGGTTGGTTTGATATGATTTGTTCTTGACAAATCCATTATGACTGTTACATACCACCTTATTATTTTCTAGGTGTTTGCAAACTGATTGCTTAATTATTTGCACCATTATCTTACTAGGTCTGAATTTAAGATGACTGATCTGTAATTCCTCAGATTGTCTTTATTTTCTGTTTATAGAGTGACATAGCCTCTGGAAACTCTCCTGCCTTCCATGACTTTTTGAACATAATTAATAATGGCTCATATCTCAGTCAGATCTTTTAATATTCTAGGATGCATTTCACCAGGCCTTGGTGACTTGAAGACTTCTAACTTGTCTAAGTAATTTTTAGCTTGTTCTTTCTCTATTATAGCTTCTGATCCCTATCACATGTTCACGGTTACTCATTATGGCAGACATCCAATCACTAATAACCTTTTTTGTGAAAACGGAACAAAAAAACATTTAATACTTCTGCCAATTAGTTCCATCATAGAGTGAACACAACTTTTGGGATTCCCCGAAGTTTCAGATCAGCACCTCAAGCCCCTTAATTCTCTACAGCAAAGGAGCATCACACTCTGCTTATCCAACTGACAGACCATATTGTTCTACCACCTTTTTCCTCCTGGCATGTGCTGCATTGCTTGGTGCAAGGTGAGGACAGGGATAGTAAACATTTTGTAATTCTTCAAAGGGAGAAAGAGACTGTTGTGACTAGCTGTTCCTCAGCCAACCATAGTGTTCCATTCCCCTTCCTGGACCTAATCCTCCCTCTCTCTCACTCTCCCCATCCCCAACAACTCTCCTGTTCCACGAGGAAGACAACTATAAATCAACAGCTATATTAATTTCCAGTGAACCACTGTTACATATTTGGCAGAAGCGATGACTGAGAAACAGATTATTAATAAACATAATTGTGCCCCATTGTCTGTGCATTTCTCAGCCAGCATGCAGGCAGTGATGGTCGGGGGCCTCATAGGCTGGGTGAAGGAAGGGAGCAGCTTTAGAAATGCCCAAGTTGGGAAAACTTCGTAGTTTGTGTAAAGCTGTTTCTTGTCCCTTGCAAGCTAACATTGGTTTAGTGCTTCTTCTCACCCCCAGATCTTACCATATTCTCGCATGGTAAGAATATAGTACTGCGTGGACCAGGAGAGTTGTTAGGGATGGGGACAGTGAGAGAGAGGGAGGATTAGGTCCAGGAAGGGGAATGGAACACTATGGTTGGCTGAGGAACAGCTAGTCCATGGGTCAGAAGAGGAAAGGAAGGGGCACTGTCAGGGAGGGCAGGGATGCTTTGTAACTTTTCAGCTTCAGGTTCTGGTTCCTGCCCAACTTAGGATCCTCCTGGAGCTCACTGAGGGGACTTCCCCAACCACTCCTCCAGCTAGTGCTGCAAAATCACATACTACTTGTCTTCCAGGGCATTCTCGGCAGTTCCCTATTGCCTCCTTGCCTTGGCCTCACCAGCATCCTGTCAGAGAACAACTCCAGCAGGGTTGAGGAAAGGTTCTGAGGCACTTGAGGGTCTGTGGTGAAAGCCTTTGACAACATCTGTTCCAGCTCATTGTAGAGGAGCGTGTACCATGCACCCTCATGGAGTGGCTGCTGGAGTCTTTTATCTGCCTAAAGAGTAGCCTTAAGTGCTTGATACATTCCTAAGACTGGATCATAGTTTAGCAAATAGCCACATGCTCCAGCCTCTGTAAAGTTTCCTGGTGCAGGTATATGTTCCTGCCACTTTGGGAGAAGTTGTGGAGGACAGTGTTCTCCAACCACACGTTGACCGGCACACAGGTCTGGTAAGTGGGCTAGGCAGATCTTGGAGCAAGTTCCACGTTTACCTGTATTGATCAAAAGACTGCAGTGGAAAGTTGTTCTGATGTGCTGTTCAAGCTATTCCCAGAGAAAACAGGGGGAAGGGCTTTTACAGAATGGGTAAGCTCATGATATCTTATGCTCTTTTTAGCGAGCTAGGCTTCTTCCTACCCAAGTTTGGAAGTATGCTCTCAGCTGTAGACTTGGTGTATTCTAAAAAATGTGTGTCCTGTGTCCCTTCTGTACCACACTGTCTGACCCTCCTCCCTAATCAACAACTAGATCTTGGCTTTAGTATACTTTCTGTGGTTACATCTACACTGCAGCATCCCAGCTTGGGTAGACAGACGCACACTAGGTCTATTCAAGCTAAAAATAACAACATAGCTCAGGGTAGTACCAGTAGGGGCTCAGACTAGACTCCTGCACATGTACCCATAGAGACCAGTTAGGTTTGTACTCACTCTAGGCTACACTGCTACTTTTAGCATGCTAATTTCAGCATAGCTAGTGTATCTGTCTACTCAAGCTGAGTAGTACCCTTGCAGATGCAGCCCAGATGTTGTCTCTACTATTCTACTGCCACTGGCTTAGTGGATGAGATCCTGGGCAACTCATCATCATGGGGATGAGTTGCTTCACATACAAAGTTCTCCTTATCTTCTATGGCTTTTCTGGAAACTGCTTTTACAATTCTGGGTAAGCTAAAAGCAGCCCAAGTCTGGAGTGCCCAAGTAGAGTTCCTGTAAGTATATTCCACAAACATGTACATATTTCCAGGCTAGGGTTTACAGGGGTCTTCAAATAGGGTTGCCAGGTGTCCAGTATTGACCCAGACAGTCTGGTATTTTTTTTAACCGGACAAGAGGCGAAATTCAGAAAATACCGAACACCTAAAAATGTCTGGTATTTTCTGATTTTTTCCCGGCTAGGAGGCAAAAATCCTGCAGAGGAGCTGTCTGGCGCAGAGCAGGGAGACAAGATGGCAGACTGCCACCGACAGCCTGTTAGGGCCAAAAAGCCTCAAAAGCATTTCTTAAAGGGGTAAAGCTTTTTTTTAAATGTTTTGCTCAACTCTTGGGGTCCTTTTTTTTTTTTTGCTCAACAACTTTGGTCTCTCCCCCTGCTTTTTTTCCCCTCAACAGAATTTTTTCCCCATGGGGGGGAGAGGGGAGAGAGGCTGTTTGGTATTTTTGGTTAAACCATCTGGCAACCCTATCTTCAAAATATGAACCAGGGAGATTTATTTGCAAAATCCAATCTTAAAAAATCGTTCAGTCTGAGTAAAACAGAGACAGAGAGATAAATACAGGAAGACATTGGGCTGATAGTGTACATTATTTTAAAAACATTAATTGTTGAGTTCATTGTCATCTTAAGTTAAACAACAAATGGAGATTAATATTATATAGTACTTCTCCTACACATCTTTAAAGCAGCTTTACACTAAATATAGAGCCCTAATCCTTTGCTAGAAAAGCTGAAACTGAAACATTAAAAGGCTGTAGAAATCTTTCCTGATTCCACCCCCTCTTATCTCAGCAGCTCATTACAATTATAAACTATAAAAGTGGGAGGACTCATTTAAAAAACAGAAAATGTCTAAAATATTTTAATCACTGGGGTAGTCACCTAAAACTGAAAACATACTGGCTCATCACTTATATTCCTGTTACTTCAAAAAACATTATTCCCAAGAACACAATCAAGTAAAGAATTCACAAGCTGCTGTCCCTGAATTTTTTCACCAGATGGCAGCAGGAAGACAATATAGTTAACTGGGAAATGAGAGTTGAATACTGAACTAATAAGAGGTCTAGCTGCTGGATTTTATTTTGTTCAAAGTGTCTTGAGTGATTTCAAGACAAATCAAATGCAAAAGGCAGAAAATTTTCCAAATAACCCTTGTTCACAACTGTGATTTCTTGCAATAGATGACAAAGAGTAGATGAACACAATCTTCTAGAAAAAAAAAAATCTTTGAGGTCTTGAGAATAGCTTTTGAATCTCCAGATTAATTTCTTTTTTCATTCCCAAGAAAGCAGGGAAGGTCTGAGAGAGTGACAACTGTAGTGGACAAATCACAAATCTCAACTTACCGGGAGTCTGAAACCACCAAAATCATTTATTAAATCAAAGAGGAATGTCTTGGTCTCTATTCTTCTGTTTTCATTGCTGTTGATTACTTCATCTTCTACCTCTGTATTCTCCACTTTGCTGATAATGTAGTCTTGTTTCTCACCCTATCATGTTGACCATTCCTTTAATATCTCCTACAGTGGTTTCTCATCTGCCTTCCTCAGATGTTGGACTAGATCCTTCTCTCTCCTTTTTCTGGATGACCCACTATTTTCACCATCCCCTTTGCATGGATGATTCCCTATTCTACCAAACTTCTCCCCTCAGTCCATTCTCACATCTCCAAATGCACCTTATACATCTCATCTTGGATACTGACCCATCATCCCAAGTCCAAAAAACTTACCTTTCTTTCTTACTCCTCTTCCTTCTACATCTCCAGGAAAAACTACACTGTGTCTCATGTCGCCCAAGTTCACAACTGGGGTCACCTTTGGCTTTTCACCCCTAATATCCAAACTTTTTCCATATTTTCTCTCATTACATCCTATCATTTCTTCGTCTCAAATATAACCCAAAAAATCACCCTTGTCTCACCCTTTCCTCACTCTAAATTACACTAAAATCATTTTCCATGCATTTCTCACAATTCACTGTGATAGTCTTCTCCACACTGACTTCCCTGCTTCTTACCTCATTCCCTTATAATCCATCAAAAATGCTCTGGCTAGAGTCCTCTTTTTCTCCCATCGCTCTACTTAGAGCATAGACCACTCCCACTCATCTAGCTTCCTGAACTTTCTGTGGTCAGAAAACCTACTCATTCCACATAATCTTGCCTCAATTACTTTACTGATCTAATTCCTTCTACAACATCTGACACTCCCAACCCCAACCCCACCCCCCCTTAGCTTCACATGAAATATCAGGATGCATCCTATGAATGGAACATTCTTCTTCTTTTTTGTCCATCTAGCATCTTTTTCTCTTTCAGACCCTTCCATTAAAACCTTCTTCCTTCAGGAATGCTTCCTATCTTCGTTATCTCACCAGCAAATCTCTACATCCAACATACACATGTGCCTGAATTATTGTCTTTCCTTGATTTGCATCTTCTTAGAGTGTATAAACTTCTCAGGACACCTAACATTCCTTTATTTACAGTGTGCTTGTAAAACACTGTGTCTGCTAGGGTGCCATATAAGTCAAGTCCAATAAATGCAGACCCAAATATTTTGGTGGGCTCAATGAACTAAGGCAAAATATCTCCCTCAGTTCACACAGCTGCAGTGGAGGTTTGCCTTTACGAGGGACGTGTATAAATACTACAAAGTAAAGCGCATTCTCAAATTATATCTTCATTTTTTTACTTTATGATTCCATGGAATATGGTGCAAATTTTGACCAAGCAGAACCACAAATAGACACCTCCCATCACATGCAACTCCTATTTTTAAACTCTAAAATCATGTGGAATCTTTGTTAAAATAATAGGCTATATGCATAGTGCATTGTGGCTCCCTTCAATTAAATATGATTTTGACCTTTTCCTGGTATTCTGAGTCCCACCAAAACTAGCTCTTTTCATGCTGAGTTTCCACTTTAAGTCTATTTATGTCATGTTGGTTACAGTATTGGTCAGAACCATGAAGAAAAGCAATGAGCTTGCGAACACATGGATACCACATGAGGTGGCATGGTCTTGAAAACAAGCAGCTTTTCAAAATGAACATACAAATAACCTTTCTTCTTCCCCCCACTAGTCCTTTTCTTTAAATAAAAGAGAATATGAACAGACCAAAGACAGTGAACATAAAATTCTGTAAAAGCACATAATCAGAGGAGATAAGGCAATTAAAAAAAAAAAATTTATGGAGAAAGTCAAATTGAAAAATAATATATGAAATGAGTCCTCAGGTAACAGCCTGGAATATTTTGTTCAGTTTCTTCCAATGTGAATGGAGGGAAGTAGGCAAATTCTAGCAGGCAAATTCTGGTTTAAGAAGATTATTTTTACTTCTCTTAAAAAATGAAGCTATTATTTAGCTAAAAATAAAGTATTGAATCTGTGTGTAAAAACTCACTGAGATCAAGCCTGAGAGTGATTACAGATGAGGAAAGAAAGTATGATTTTACGTGACATTTGAAGAGAAGGTAAGAATTATTTTTGTGCTTATATGCTGACCTATTAAAATATTTCTGAACATTCTGTGTGAATTAAAGAATTATTCAAGTTCTGTTTTGGTGAGGTTAACTGCTACTGGTATTCAAAGTTCTCCTGGAATTACACGCTAATAAAATTAGCCCTGTTAAAATCCTCATCTCCTGGGGTACTATGGTACATCTTTAGATCTTATTATTTCTATTCACAACTTAATTACAACACTGCAAAATTGTAACTTTTTTGCTATATTTATATTAAAAACCCCTCCTGTCAAAGTTTGCTTCACCAGTTACCAAAAACTCGTTATTAGGTACATAAATATAATAATTATGGTTATTAATTTACTAAAATTAATAAGATAGGGTTAAGATTTAATAACCTAGCATCTTTAAAACCTAGTTTATAAACCCTTTACATTTTTATTACATGATATATTTGAATACAAAAATACAGCCTTATCTCCCAATAATCTTGTGTGCTCCTTGTTGCTCTTTATATATTGATCCACACAGATCATGGTAAAGAAAATAAGTACCAGTAATTAACATGGCATTTTGTACCAACTTTACAGGAACACATTGACAAACAAAAGGATGATGGTAACCTGTATGTGATGTTCAAGTCTTTGCATGTCAGATTTCAAAGTAAATGGAGACAAAATAGTTGGGTTTAAAAAAAAAAAAGAGAGAAATATAGTCAAAAGTCTATGGGAAGCTTTTCTACAGAAGTGTTTTAAACTTCTACAGAATTCGAGCTTTCAATTAAAAATACTAGGTTTCTAGCTATTGTGTTTACAAAGATAATTTACAGACTGTAAATCAATTCCTCTGTTGCTCACAGCTTTTCAAACTGCAGCTTAGTAGAAATCAAACAGTTATGTCATTTCCCACTGCTACGATCATACCCTGTGGACAGCAGGGAAATTGGTAAGAATCAGGTCAGTTTTGCTTGTTTCTGTCTCCAAGGAGTAACAAGCATTAGAATCGGACACTTGGAACTATTCTCAAGGAGACTACCACATAAAAATGGATATTAGGAAAGGTGTACAAGATACTTTATTCTCTTTGTCAGCTTGTTGGCTGCTGCAAAGTGTAACAGTCACAGATCTGCCTACCCTCACATTAGTCAGGAGACTCTAGGGTGGAAAGGTAAAAAGAAGCAAAAGGCTAAAATACAGGTATCAATAAAGGAAGCAACCGTAAAATACTGCACTTTGTAACAGGGATGTAGTGTGACGAAACCCCACCCCCCCATGCTTTATTAAATTAATGTATGGACACAAATATACAACTCAAAGATGCTTGGGACAAATTGCCTTATGTAATCTAGCAATTTTCATGTCACAATCTGCTGGATCTGTATAACTTATTTTGGTGTATGTATCATTCTAGTGTGTAAAGTTAAAGATATGGTGTGGAAGATGTGGAATGCTTTATGGTTTTAACTGTGCAAATGAAAGCCATCAAGGCTGTTACCCTCAATGTCTAGATGACCATCTGTAAACAATATCCTTTGTCCTCTAAATCTTAGCAGTGATTGGTCTGAGAAAGTCACATGTCCACTCTAACTGGTAGGAGCTGACTAAGCAAAGGAAAAGTGGAATGTAGAAACAGAGTTCCCACCCAAAATGGAATCTTTAAAACAACAGGAAACTAGCAGGTCTTTGTCTGGCCCACCAAAGGGAATGAACGGAAGACCCCAGGGAGAGGGAGTCTCTGGTTTGAAGGCGTAGCTAGAAAAGGAACAGTTTTAGGATGAGTTTGTAATAAGTTTGTGTGCAAATTTTAGTGTTAAAATTAGTTAAGCGTTTTCTGTTATTTTAAATTTATAATCTACTTTGCTCTTCCTTTTCTCACTTGTAACCACTTAAATCCTACTGCTTATACTTAAAAATCACTTTTATTTTTTATCAAGCCCTGTGTAAATAATTGTAACCTGGGGGAGTAATCAGTGTGTACATTCCCCCTTTCATTGTTAAAGGGGGCTTACCTATATAATTAATTTGGGGTCCTGATCCCATTTGAGGAGTGGCATCCCAGGAAGCTGGGCCCAAAACTGCATTTTCCTTGGACCTGAAGAGTAGCAGGACAGGGTACTGAGAAGTCCCAGAGAGCAGGAAAGTGAGCAACAGTGGCCTTGTCAGCCCGGGAAGCACCCCCAAAGGTTCTTCTATGACCACATGCTGTCACAGCTGCTAGTTGGTAAACTGTTTAACCGATAAGCGACTGCTTGTCGGTTAACAGTCCCCAGTTAACTTCAACACATGCCCCTACCCCCACATGCTCTGCATTGAAAACTAAGACCAGAAGGTTGGCTCAGTACCAGCCTGCCAGTTCAAGTTTTAAATGAAGAGCACACAGGGAAGCCACCTGCATCCTGCACTGCTATTTCTGTATCAGAGGCAGAAGTGTGGTGCAGCAAGCAGGATCTGGTCCACCCAGGGAGCCAAATTTTAAACCAGGTCCCCTCGCAGCAGGGGTCCCCTGCATGGAGTAGCAGAGGGATCCCTAGGAGTGGAGCCAGGAGCACACTGGCTTCTGGCCTGCTCACAGGGGGGTGGGAGGAGCGTATTTGAGTATCTGTGTACCCACTAAGAATTGTTGCCGTTATTACTAAAATAAATGATTTCTAACATCCCTACTTTGTAAGAGCTTTAGGAATTTTACTTTACTACTATGAACAGCAACTCTATCCTAGCTTCTATACTTAAATAACCAGAAGGCCCTTGTGAATTTCATTGGCAAGTAAAGGTATGAAGAGTCTGCCTAAAAACATTATTCAAAGAAAAAATAGCGATAGAAAATTACATTTTATATGACAAGTGTTCTATCATTGATCCAAATCAACATGCATATAGTATTTGCATGTGAGACTTAAATTTTCTAGAGGGGTTATTAATTTCATTTTGGAGGGCAGTTCTTTTAGCATTTTTTAAGTTTTATGTAAATGTCCAAAAACACCGGTTTCTTCAGGGCTCTCTCTCTGTCTGGATGTACTGTAATAAATAACCTTGTTGTAATGTTCCCCAGGCTACTTTAACATAGTTGTGCTTGAAACAGTACAATGTTCAAGTGTGCTAGGCTTTTGGGCTAAATAATGTGCAACATGTTTGTGTGCTTTAAAAAAAAAAAAAAAAAAAAAAAGAGCATGTCCTCTCTACATTAGTGATCCATGCAGACAAGCCCTTACATACAAAATAACCTTTTCTGGAGTTTATCCAATAAACACAAGAAAAACACTTTTAAAAAAAAATCTGGGGTCTTTTATCAGTGTTTGTCTACTAAAATTGAAAATCGGAAGCCCTACTTGCAATTAATGTAGGACAATTCAGAAACAGCCACTATAAGGAACTTATCAATCATAAAGACCATTAGTTCTTCAGAAAAGTCTATGAATCATGTACAGAGATGCATAAATTTGCCACAGAAATTTATGCATGAAAATTCATAACTATGAAAGGTGTCCTTGGGGGGGGGAAAAGTAGTAATGATGCAGCATTAGAACAAAAACCAACCCTCTTTACAATTCACAGCTTCTATACAATGCTGTCAGTTCTTTCAAGAACAATTTTTTATATATTTAACCCTTAATCCCAATTATTCTTTGATTTCCAACAGCCTCTCTGACCTGTTTTTTTTTTAAATGTAGTTTATTATTTTGTAACGGCATGTTATTTATTAAAACACTAATTCAGCAGATAATTTAAAAACATACTATGTTTCTCTCTTTAGGCCAATTATATTTAAACATATACCTACAGTTAAGTATATGTGTAAATGCTTTACAGGATAGTGTGGACTACTGAATCAATGACAAATTAATTTTTAGGATTATGCTTATGTTAAAATGTCTTTAGGCTTGTAACCATCAAGTATGAACATATACTGTAGCACTTTTATGCCAGGATCTCCAATGGTTTGCAATACTATTTAAACCTCACGACACCTCTGTATAGCCCTCATTTTACAAAGTGATAAGAATGGATCATGGAAAAGTGCAGATACAAGTGGAATAGATTAAACTAAAACAAACTTGAGTCCTGACCAGTCATCTGATCAAACTAGACACAAGTGTCTTACTGCCAGTTAGGATGTAGATTTGTTGCTACTGAGTTCCAACCAGCTGGCCAAAAACCCACACAAACAGTGAGTATTCAAAACCAAAAACAAATGTAAATAAACATAGCATTCTCGAGTCATGGTTCTTAACAGCATGCATTCAACATTACAAAATATAATGGAAAAAAATCAATTTTAATTAATATTCTTACAGCTTCAACCTAAGCTTAGGATTTGAACCTAAACTCCCTCCTATCATATACTATAGGATTTACAAAGCTAGCACTTTCTAATAGGCTTTCAAATCACAGCTATTTACAGTTAACACTTGCCAAAAATGTAAAGAAAGTAACTAGACATCTGCAGTGTATGAGTACAGCTATTTATTTACATTTTCCATTAGCAAAAGACATTCCCTTTCTGTTTCATTGGTGACTGTATGGCAAAAACTAAAATTGTTAATTACCCAGGACAAAACTTTTAGTTATTAATATAACTGCATATGGCTTTTCAACAAAGATTTGAAAATGTAAACATTAAGCTATCACAATCCATTGTCTCACTCTGCTGCCTGCATAATCCTATGCTATGTGCAGTATAGTAAGTCTAAAATGAAGGATAAGATATTAGCAAGACACAAAGAAAAATAAAGAAAATCCATTCCCAGTCACATCAGTAATAATCTTGTTGTCTTTCTTAACATGATCTTGACTAATTTTTACATAAATGTTAGCAAATACAAAACATTAACAGCTTTTTTAACCTTTTCTTAACCATCCAATGTTCTCCAATCAAAACATCAGAAAACTACCACTTTCTAACAAATGTTTTTTACAAATCTGAAAACATTCAACTTTTATTTTTAAACGCCTTACCACAGCTTACAAGAGGAGACCAAACTCATGATGTTAACAGTGATTTTTGTGTGTGTGTGTGTGTGTGTGTGTGTGTGTCAGACTTTCAGAAACTGTTTTAGATGTATGGAAAATTATTCTGAATGGAATTATATAATTTATGTCACTTTATGGCACTGAATTTCTTGCAGACAAGTATAGATATATTGTTGTGATTTCCCTAAATTAGGAGTGGGGAACATAAAACAGCAATTCAGTGATTCTCCTCTTTGTCCACAATCCAACTCTGCAAGAAACCTAGCCATGTGTAGTTCTAGTACAATAATTGCCAAAATTCTACTTAATAGACTTATGAATTGGTACATATATATGAATCCACAAATATTAATCTTAAATTTAGCACCACCCTAGTAAAACTCTAATGTGTTTCCAAACTGAATTCCATTTTACCCCAATCATACTGACAGATTTAATGAGATTGGCTTCTTTGAGTAAAAAAAAAAATATTTAACCAACAACAGTTTAATCCATTACCTTGAATTAACAATACTGCACACTAATACTTAGTAAGGCACAAGAATAAAGGATGATTTTAGGTAGAATTATGAACCCACTAAGATCCTGTAATTTCTTTATTGTACTATTTAATTATTTTATTTTTCAAATTTTAGAAGGCTAAGGGATACCAGACATGATATTGAGAAATACTATAAATAAAATATACCTGCTCCTTCTCTATAGATTGGAGGGTAGATAAAACAGAGCTCTGAAAACCTTTTAAAAATACTATTGGTGTTAATAAGATATCCAGAAGAATTCCTGAATATTAGAATATGTAAGTCTTAAGCCAATAGCCACTTCTTTAAAAGTGCATATGAGCCAAAAAAGTTTGACTCTGGAATACAGTTTGATATACTAATAACGGATGACATCATTTGCTAAATTAACATGTTATAGATCAAGAAAGTTGAAGCACTTAATGCCTATTTTTCTTGAGTCTTCACTTAAAAGTTTAATGATGACCAAAAACTCAACACAATACTGGCAATCAGGGGAAAGAACTCAAGCCAAAAAGGAAAAGAGTACCTTAAAGAATATTTACATAAGTTGGATGTATTCAAGTCTTCATGGCCTGATGAAATTCATCCTAGGGTACTTAAGGAACTAGGTGAAGCAATCTCAGAGCAGTTAGCAATTATCTTTCAGAACTCCTAAAGGATGGGAGAGGTCCCAGAATACCAGACCCACAGATCGGGGGCAAAGAAGGCAGTTGCCCCAGGACCCAGCAATCCAAAGGGGCCTGGGACTCCCATCTACTGCTGCCCTTACTATGGGAGTGGTGACAGTCCCAAGCCTTTTAAATCTCTCCATACAACTCTATGGTGGGGGGGGAAGGAGGGAAGGAGGATGGAGGGCTGGCTGCTTTGGCCCCGCCCCTTCCACCAACATGAACTTTCCCCCTCTCCCCCACCTTGACCAAGGGCTCCCGGTGTATTGGCAGGAGAGTTGTGTCCAGTTCAGGGTGCCACAATTTAGGAAGGATGTGGACAAACTGGAGAGTCCAGAGAGCAACAAAAACCCAATCTAGAAGGAAGGGTTGAAAACAGCGCACATTTAGTCCTGAAGAACGATGGCGGGGGAGGGGGGAGAGAGAAGGGTGTCAGCTAATGAGAGTCTTCAAACAGGTGCAAGGCTGTTAGTCTGTACAGGAAAAAACAACAAATGGTCTGGTAGCACTTTATAGACTAACAAAACATGTAGATGGTATCATGAGCTTTCGTGGGCACAGCCCACTTCTTCAGATGACCAGAAGTTTTGTTAGTCTATAAAGCACCACCAGACCATCTGCTGTTTTTTCCTTTACCGACTAACTCGGCTACCCCCCCTGAAGCTTCTGTTACAAAGAAGACAGTGATGGAATTCTGTCCATGTCCACTGAAGACAGGACAAGTAATAATGGGCTTACCTTGCAGCAACAGAGATTTGGGTTATATATTAGGAAAAACTTTCTAACTATAAGGATAGTGAAGCTCTGGAATAAGCTTCTTAGAGGGCTCATGGAGTCCTCATCTCTGGAATTTTTTACAAACAAGTTCTCTTTTAAAATATATTTCCATTTTTGTCCAAGCTAATAAATAAAACATCATGAAGGGTAGAGCAGAAGCTATTGTTTAAATGAGAGCAATCTCTAACCAATGACTTGAGACCAAATTCTGCTTTAAATTGTCCGTATGAAATTTGATTTATTCATGTGGACTCATCTCTGCAAAGAGCCACATTAATGTCACTGGGACATGGTACAGGTGTAAACGTTGCCTTTTGTTGTGTACAACAGAGAAGCACGAGCATAAAATGAGAGCAAACTCTCATTACTGACTTTTTCAATCTGGTAAGAAAATTGTTTTCAAATATTGTACTTTGAAAGGTTTTGAAAAGAAAGAAAATCACACCCATTTTTGCAGAAGGAAATTCTCTCTAAATTAGCCTTCTGTGATCCCAAAGCTTTTAATCTGAAATGTCACATATTTAATTCACATTTTCATTTGTAATCTACAGGGAAGAATACCTGTGATTTATAAAAACCACTTATATTAACACCAACTGCCATGCTGAATTTGAAATGCAGAATTAAGAACAAAAATAGAGGCAGCATTGTTCACCAAAAGTTGGCAAAATAATTCATTAAAATCGGTACAATGTTCTATTGTAAGAGAAAGAATAAGTCCTCTTCTGGTGTTGGTGGTGAAACATCCTTAAGTGTGTGTATATAAAGGTCAAGGACATTTTTTTCTTGGTGCAAATGAGTAGTGTTTTTGTCACTATTCAGATTAAGTTAGCGAGTCATTTATGAAGCAAATTAAAATTAGCGTGCTGCTCTCACAGTTACTATTCTTGTTTGTACTCCAGCTGCACTGACAATAGGCTAGGCACTATTATACGCATAAAAGGAAAACAGTCTTCCTCCAAAACACACACAATCTGAGAACACAGTCTTGTAAATATTTATTTACTTAACTTTAAATCGTGGGGGCTATTTATATGCCTACATTAAGCACACAGACTTAGATCCTGCAAATACTGGCTAAGAAGATGTGATACACAGCAAGGATATAGGTGAGGGATACAATCAAAACACTTAAAATCTTTATATGGATATATTATTAAATAAATACAATTTTGAAACTGTATATACTTAAATACGTGAACTGTGGCTGGCTTCAACTCTATCCATTGTTAATTGACTAATATATTGTAGGAGTCACTGAATTAGTAGATCTGGAAGAAGGATTTGTAGAAGGTGAACCTTACAGCTCAGTTGAAGGCCTTATACAGAACAATTAAGGTACAGGTTGGACTTGACTGTCCGGCACCCTGGAATTTGCCGGACCAGAGGAGGTCCGCTGCTACCGGCTCCCCAGACCACCTTCCCTCCAGCTATCAGGGCTGCCATGACTGCCAAGTCTCTGGCCGCAGCCCCGCTACCATGGCGGTCTCATCCCCAGCCCTGCTACTGGGACTGCCACGGCCCTTGCTGCACTACTGGTGCTCCAGCGCCAGTCCCAGCCCGGTCCAGGAACACCCATGGTCCTGCCAGGCCACAGATGTGCTGGATGAGAGAGTCCTGGTTTTGGGAAGTCCAACCTGTAGTAAAAAGACTGGTCACACTGTAGATCTTCATTTACACAAAATCCAGCTTCCTTACTGTACACTGTGAAAGTGTGAACAATGCCTATTTTTCAGGGGAGATTAAATATGTTTGCTGTGCTCTGCTTGCAACTTGATGGTTTCACAGAACATTCAGCTTCAGAGTTGTATCCAAAAAGACAGCTGCTAAACCAGTGAGGGGCAGCAATCTAGGCTAGTGAGTGGGCTGCATGAGTGGCCTTTGTTCTTCTCAGTGGGCCACAAGATTATCATAACCTAGATGGTTTCCTGGGATAGGTTAGTTTTTCTAACTGCACTTAACATACCAAAAGCGGCGAGGAGTCCTGTGGCACCTTATAGACTAACCGAAGTGTTGGAGCATAAGCTTTCGTGGGCAAAGACCTACTTCGTCAGATGCATGTAGTGGAAATTTCCAGAGGCAGGTATAAATAAGCAGGCCAGAATCAGGCTAGCGATGACGAGGTGGATCCAATCAGGGAGGATGAGGCCCATTTCTAGTAGCTGATCTGGAAGTGTGAATACCAAGAGAGGAGAAGCCATTCACAGTCTTTGTTTAATCCTGAGTTGATTGTGTCAAACTTGAAGATGAACTGTAGCTCAGCAGTTTCTCTTTGAAGTCTGGTCCTGAAGTTTTTTTGCTGCAGGATGGCTACCTTTAGATCTGCAATTGTGTGTCCAGGGAGATTGAAGTGTTCCCCTACAGGTTTTTGTATATTGCCATTCCTAATATCTGATTTGTGTCCATTTATTCTTTTACCTAGGGACTGTCCAGTTTGGCCGAGGTATATAGCAGAGGGGCATTGTTGGCACATGATGGCATATATTACATTAGTAGATGTGCAGGAGAATGAACCAGTGGCGGTATGGCTGATCTGGTTAGGTCCTGTGATGGTGTTGCTGGTGTATATATGTGGGCATAGCAGTCGGTAGGCTTTCGGTATAGGGTGGTGTTTATGTAACCATCACTTATATGCACCGTGGTATCCAGGAAATGGACCTCCCGTGTAGACTGGTCCATGCTGAGGTCGATGGTGGGGTGGAAGCTGTTGAAATCGTGGTGAAATTCTTCCAGAGTCTCCTTCCCATGGGTCCAGATGATGAAGATGTCATCGATGTAGCGTAGGTAGAGAAGGGGCGTAAGTGGACGAGAGCTGAGGAAGCGTTGTTCCAGGTCAGCCATAAAAATGTTGGCGTATTGTGGGGCCATGCGGGTGCCCATAGCAGTGCCACTGGTCTGGAGGTATATATTATCACCAAATCTGAAATAGTTGTGTGTGAGGATAAAGTCGCAGAGCTCAGCCACCAGTTGTGCTGTGGCATCATCAGGGATACTGTTCCTGACAGCTTGTATTCCATCTACATGTGACACAGGACTCCTCACCGCTTTTGCAGATTCAGACTAACATGACTATCCCTCTGATACTTAACATACCTACAATTTGTGGAGTGTACCGATCAAACTGTAGCATCATGTTGATTGAATGCAGAGGGAGCACATGGCTGTCACAATCTCACGTGCAATCAGCACGTATGTTACTACACATGTCCTTTTGTAATATCGTTGGGGAAAAACTACATGGACAAAAAACAGCAGAATCTGGCAACACTGTGTATAGGCAATGGTAAACAAAATGTCTCACGGGCCATACATAAACCCTCAATGGACCATATGAGGCTATCGGGCCAAAGTACCCATCAGTGTGCTGAATTACGTTCAAATAGAATTGATGGAGCTTACAAAATCTGGATGTCAGTTCTTGACATTTCACAGTCACATCACATATCAGAACATTTAGCAAAACCACTAAACTCTCTGACGTACTGGCATTCGAAGGCCAAGGGCTATCCATGCGTTTTATTTATGCTGCCACAAGCTCCAAATCAGCATTATAACTTGCTGATAAAAATGCAAGCCTAGGAAAGGCAGGAAAGAAAAATTACAAAGGTTAAAAAGCATAAGGACGATCATCATTATTCTACCATGATTGGAATAGTATTTAATTTTTCCATTCTTTGCAAATAATTTTTAATAAGAGTTAGAACTTCACCACTTATAGAAAAGAGTTATTTAAAAGATCTGAGATCATCCAAATTTCTTCCTACAAATACTGTACCTTACATGCAACTTTACAGATAAAACAAGGACTCTCAATTGTTTTAAGTATTGTTTTTAAGGAAACTATCTAATATTTACATAAAACTGAGTGAAAAAATAGTGCACCATTAAGGCTGCAATTTTTTTACTAACTGCAAAATAAGGATGTTAAGTATCGGGTAACTGTCTAATCGAATAGTTAATGCACGCCTAGGGCTGTTGCTACACTTCAAAGGCGAAAGCGCCACATGGAGCCCGGGGTCAGCTGGGGCTCCACACGGTGCTGCCACTTTGAAATGCCACAAGGAGCCTGACAGCGG
Organism: Rafetus swinhoei; assembly: GCA_019425775.1. NCBI lineage: Eukaryota > Metazoa > Chordata > Testudines > Trionychidae > Rafetus > Rafetus swinhoei. The sequence goes on along the minus strand of CM033447.1, from coordinate 29,903,263 downwards.
GCTATCCATGTGTTTTATTTATGTTGCCACAAGCTCCAAATCAGGATTAAATCTTGCAGATAAAAATGCAAGCCCAGGAAAGAAGAGTTACAAAGGTTAAAAAGCTAATCCCAGGCTCCACAGGCTTTTCAAAGCAGCAGCGCTGTGTGGAGTCTGGGGTCTGGCCCCAGGCTTCAGATAGCGCTGCCACTTTGAAGTACCCCGCCTTCCCCTCTGCCCCTGCCACCTCTATCTGATAGAGGCAGCAAGGACTAGGGGAAGCGACTAGTCAACTATCCTGTTAACTATCTGATAAGCATTTAGACTAGTCCTTCACACCCCTACTGCAAAATAATAGTGATATTATGTATCACAAACATATTCATTTACTTCCCATCAATACAACAGTAGGACTTTCACAATGCAGTATAATGAATTCAATCAAATAGGGGACAGAAATCCCCTCATCATCAATTAAAAATCACCATATTTAAAAGCCAACACTTGCCCTCTTTGTTTTACCAAGGCTGCCAAAAGAGAACCAGATATAGACTACCAATCAGGCTTTTCTGTGCAAGGGGTCATATCCAGGAAAAAGCACCAAGAAATCCAAAGTTGAGAAGGCTCTGCACTGTCCAGACATTGCCTTTTGAGCATAATAGTATGCTTATACAACACCTTCAGGTTCACATTTTGACAAACATATCATGTGTAGTATTAGTCAAACAGAGTGGGCTAGACCTGGTTTTTAACTCTATTTGATTAGTGACTTGGGACTCATCTTCTACAGATGACTGACTTGATTACATGGCACTGCAGATGAATTACTTTTGTAGGATAAAAGCTGAAATATTAGTGTGGTACAGACTGTTCCTCCCAAAACTGGGACTTCCTCATCTGGCAACCGTCACGGTCCAGCAGGACCATAGGTGTTCCTGGACCAGGGAGTCCTGACTAGGAGACCCAGAGGCAAGAGAACCAGTGGCTGAGAGCCCAGTGGGGCTGGGGCCGGAGACGCAGCAGCCCTGGTAGCTGGGGCTGGAGCAGCACAGCAGCCTGGTGCGGGGTGGGGAGCGCCTGGGGCTGGCAGCAGGGAGGGAAGGTGGTCTGGGGAGTGGGTAGCAGGGGACCTCCTCTGGTATGGCAAATTCTCTCATTCGGGACTGGTCAGGTCCGAAAGGTGCTGGACCACAGAGGTCCGGCCTGTACAAAATGACTAACAGGAGAGGATATTTGGCTCCTTGCAGCATCAGACACTCTGTGTGAAACATTCTATAAGCAAAGTGGTGTGCAATTTTTGTACAATAGGAGCATGAGAGATACAGTACAGGGAGACAAGACAATTAATATGAAATAAACTGAAGGAAGGCCTCAAGCAACTTGACTGGGATTTTCAAAGTAGCCTAAGCATATCAGGAGCCCAACTCCCAACAGACATCAATGGCAATTGAGTACCTGATTTCTTTAGGCTATTTTGAAAATTTCTCAGCCAAGAGTGGCACAAGGAGCTATTCTCCTCCACTTCCAAAGGCTTCATAATAAAAAGGTTAGGAATTTAGGTTTGAAATTTCACAAATATCATTAAACAATTCGGAAGAGCGAAGTTTACAATTGCTCATTAAAAATTGTTACGGCAAGAATTCCTCAAAGTTCTAAATTTTAAAATACTGCAGCACTTTGCCAGACAATCCTATTGCACAAATGCTATGTATTTGAAACTACAAAACATCAAGATGATTAAACTTTTAGTCATTGAAGAATTTTTGTATTCTTCACTTTAAGCATTACAATCAGCTAAACATGTTCTACACAAAGTTACATTTTAAATCCAGCAAACAAAATACAGTACAGTTGGATTAATTTTCCTTTGTTTGAAATATCTTACTACTGCATTAGTATAAATTGTTCTCAAATAAACTTTCATACATTCAGCAAGATACCGTTGACCTTGAAAAAACATAATTGCCATTTGTAAACAGCTACATCTGTAGAAGACTGAGGGACTTATGATACTAGCTTGTATTTCAGGCTATTTAATTACTGTTTTGCTGATACAGGAAAACACACTACTCAAACCAGCCATTTTAGAATTTATAGTATTTATCCAGTGACTGAACCTTTAATTCTTGCATTCTTATCAGAAACTGAAATTTACCTTGAATGTCAAAGCTCATGTTGGTCTGGCAATATTTAGCTTTATGTTTTGGGATTTATTAACAATGGAACACCCTCTTCCCCCCCCCAAAAAAAAAATTAAAGCAAATAAAGGTATTCTTACTAGATTTTCTAAGAGATAAAATTAGAAAAACCAGGCTAACTACAGCTCACAGATACAGTTTTCATCAAAATTTAAATATTTATAAAAAAACCCATAGTTACATATTTTCTCTAAGAATTCTGATACAAATCTGCATCCATATGTCTTTACCAAAGACAACAGTTCAGATTATTATATAAAACTCCAATATATTTATCCTAGATTAATTCAAAGGATTTTATTTCTGGTATGGGAGTGGGGAAAGTGACTTCTGTTCCATTCACACCCTCATGCACATTTTACTTCTCACTTTTCACTTCACCTCACTCTGTAATCCTATATATTGAGTGGAGCTGTTCAAAGATGATTGTGTGTGCAGGTGTTTAATATTTGCGTATTTCAAACACAATTGCTTGTGTTATATTTAGACATTTTACTCTAGCCAACTCAGATAATAAATCAGACTTTGTTTAAACTGATTTTTCAGTAAAGCACATTTCCACATACAGATGATTCTGTAAATCATCTGCGTAAACCTCATTTTTTAAGGAAGAGTGTTTTTTTCCAAAAAGGGTTTTTTCCTGAAAAAAAAAACACCCCACGCACATCCAGACCTTCCGATCTCACTTTCGAAAGCTCTGCTTTCGAAAGTGAGAGATCGGAAGAAGATATGCAAATTATGCAGGAATTTGCATATCCTCTTTCGAAAATAGAGCGTAGTCTAGACATAGCCTTCTACTTAAATGTTCAATCATAGATGCAAGCCAAATTGATCACACAGCACATTCAGAGGCAAGCCTGACGCTTGTCAAGACACTGTGGTTCACCCCACATATTCTCTTTCCTTTGTTTGAAATATCTTACTACTGCATTTTTGTTTTAAAAGTATAAATATATTCTGATTTTGCATGGACATTTAGTACAAGGCCCTCAGAATGAAGTCAGAAATATTATGAACCTAAAAACTGATATAACAAAGCTTTGAAATTCCCCAAATCTCTATTTGTATATCCAAGTACAAATAGACTTCATTGGGACGCTTTATTATGAGTTAGGGTAAGAGGCATGTGGATCCTTATAAAAGATCTGGGTAACAATTAGCATCACAAGTATATTCATACTCATGTACTGCTTCAGCCATGATCACCTTTAAACAATGTACTAGGAAAAATAGCCCAAAAATAGTGAATTCATACTGGCAAAGTTATATCAATTGATTTTTAAGAGAAAAGAACGTGCTACAGTATAAAGTTTTGGGGGAGTTTGGAGGTGGCACAGGAAAGGAATCAATCAGTAAATGTGTTAGCTCTAATTTGCACGAACTTTTACTTACTCTTCTAGGATTACTACTGGGTATATCAGGTGACAAGATTTACATTTACAACAATTTCTGGACATACACAAACAACTTCATTAACTGCAAGGAGAATGAATTGTACTGTAGTTAATTATTAATTTGATAATCAGCTAATCACACCATGACATTCTTCTTTTATTTCACACAGATAAAGCAACCACTATCACAGAATGCTTCTACACCAAAAAAACAGGCAAAACAGGGCTGGTGGGCCAGATCCGGCCTGACAAGCCACTGGAACACAGCAGGAAGCCTCAGACAGACTCCCTGCATGCTTCTGAGTAAAGTGGCTGTCGGTCTATTTGTGTTTCACCGCCATGGGGAAAGCTGGGGGGGGGAGTGGGGAGAGGGGGAGGAGGAGGAGGCTTTAGGTTTCTAGCCAATGGGAGTTGCCTGAAGAAAGGCAATGCATGAGGCACCACTTCCCCCCCCCCCTACCCCCAGCTCTTATTCACCATTGCACATAGCCCCTGCAGCCTGTGCAAGGATGGGGCAGGCAGGGAGGCTGCCTGAGAAACATACCTGGCAGCCCAGTAAGTCTCCCAGTCAGAACCTGCCTCTGACCCCCTAGCCCCTCCTCCCCCTGCCCTCTGCCCCCCACACCGCACATAACCCAAACCCTCTGGCCCCTCCTGAACCCATGCCCCCTCCCAGATCCTGCAATCCAATCCCTTGCCACGGGCCACAACCCAAACCCCTGCACCACCTCCTGCACCCCAGGCCCCTGCCCCAGGTCATAACTGCCTCTTTCACCCAAATTCCCTCCCAGACCCCACACGCCCTCCTGCACCCCAGTCCCTTAGCCCAAGCTTCCTTCTGCACTCAACCTCCATCCCAGACTCCACATCTCCTCCGTTAATATCATGGAAGAGTGCAGGCCTTGACCACGTTCCAAAATCTTTGCGTGATTCCCACCCGCCCCATTATTGCCTGCCCCGTTCTACTCTCAGAGAAAGTTAATAACTTTCCATCACAATATATAGATTTCATGTTCCCCAGACAAGAATTTAAAACGGTAAAGTAATTTAAATAATAATTCAGTATTTATGGACATCTCATTTATGTAAGTCTTCCTACTCTAACTTGAATTTAAAAAAAAAAAATACAAATTTACAATGCTACAGAAATGAAGCTGTTTTTTCTCCTTCTCTATTTTGTTCATTTGAGATATCACAGAAGCTTTTAATCAGGGAAAACGACCAGCAATTTGAACAAGTAAATAATGACATCACCTCTCACCATTTCCTGTTTGTTTTTGAAGATAGCTAACTAAACACGCTTTTATTGCAGCTGTGTTTTATGTACATTTTGTAACCTGTTGCAGATAAAAGCAAGATCAATTCGATTCATCATTGTTAACCTATTTATAGCACAAAATTCTATTGGCATACTTATAACACTGACCACAGTCTGGGATCAGTTCACTCACCTAATCACAGATAAGGATTGCAGACAAACACAGCTATGAGAATGAAGATGTTACTGACACTAACAAGAGTGGATAGAGCACTCTGACAAAAATCAACTCAACACACACACACACACACACACACACACACACAATATCCATTTATTTTTTGCAAAATCAGCAGCGATTCCACAGTACATCCACCTCATCAGATGGATGGAAACCAAGAGTTACTTATTTCTTACTTACTCCATACTCAGGGAGCCAATGAGAATTCTGCCTGAGTAAAGACTAAGGGACATGTTCCCAGCCTGACCAAAAAACAAGTTGAGGGACAGAAACTAAAACTAGGCCACATTCCTCTTATAGAATCACAGACTTTTCTCATTGTCACATTACTGATTCATGGGACTACCTGGTATACTGAGAAGAGAGAAGGCAAGCAAAAGCTATCATAGCAAGGAACCTGGAGTACTCCTACCCAGATATACACAGGGACTCTACATCTAAGCCAGGGGTGGGCAATAATATTTGATGGGCCGCCACTCCAAGATTTTGTAAAGTGGTTGAGGGCCGCACTCTTCCATGATATTAATGGAGGCGATTCGGGGTTTGGGATGGAGATTGAGTGCAGATGGGGGCTTGGAGTAAAGGACTAGGGTTCAGGAGGGAGAATGGAGTCTGGGTGAAGGAGGCTGTTATAACCTAGGGCAGGAGACTGGAGTGCAGGGTTTTTTAATGTGACCTAGGGCAGAAAGGGGTTGTGACCTAGGGCAGCGGACTGGGGTGCAGGGGTTTGGTTGGTGACCTAGGGCAGGAGAGGGTTGACCCCCCTAGGGCAGAAGACTGGGTGCAAGGCTTTGGTTTGTGACCTAGGGGAGGGGACAAGGGTGCAGGAGTTTGGTTTGTTACCTAGGGTAAAAGGGGATTATGATCTGGGCAGGGGATTGGGGTGCCAGATCTGGGAGGGGGTATGGGTGCAGGAGGGGGGCAGAGGGTTTGGTTATGTTGAGTGGGGAGGCGGAGGGTTGGGGGAAGGAAGGGGTTGTGGTGGTAAGGTCAGCCAGAATCCCAACCAGCCTGCCTCCCTGAAGAACTAAGGCTTGAAGAGCTTAAAACATTTCTCAGCCAGCCAGCCAGCCTTCCTGCCTGCCCTGCACAGGCTGCCCAACCATGTGCTTGTGTGAATAACTGAGCCGCTAGTGCTTTGTGGCTGCCTGTTATTCAAACAGGTAGCTCCCATTGGTCAGTTTCTGGCTAGAAGCTGGCTAATGGGACTGTGCTGGAGGCGGGAGTTATACCTGAAGCCTCTCCTCCTCTCCCCTCCCCCCCCCCCAACACACACAGTGTTTTTTTTTGTTTTTTTTTTTAAGAGAAATGGCCCTGCAGCCACGTTTGAGCAGTGTGCAGGGCTGCAGGACAAGCAGGGAAGCCTACCTGGGGCTCCCTACAGCATCCGCGGGCCAGATCTGGTGGCTTGGCGGGCCTTATTTTGCCCAGGTCTGATCTAAGCACTAGACCAAAACTGAACACTTTTTGAAAACATCAATCCTGAAAAGATTACCACATATGGCTTCGGTCTTCTACAAATACTTAGTACCACATACTTCGGTCTTGCTTGTCTAAGAATGTTTATGATTCCTGAGTTCATAAGAATAGTAACAAAAATAAATATTTCTTTACAATTTAGGAATGATCAAGTATACCAAAATGTAGAATAGTACTATGAGATGTATTTTTAATGTATCATTTCCATTCACAGAAAAAGATGAAGATTTATACCAAAAGCACGGATACATTTTATATAAAGAAAACCCGGGGGGACAAGGCAGCTGACTGGGCATGTCCAAGGACAGGAGCCAGGAAGAAATCACCCGAGAAGAATCCCAAAGCTGGATCCAGTATCACTGTTGCCCAGAAATGCACAGGATTGGAGAGCTGGAGCGTCTGTCTTGGCAATGAGAACAAAGATAAAGACTGGAGTTAGTTAAATGGAGAGACTGTTGCTCTCTATGGATTTGAAGAGTGTGGCAGAAAAGGGCCCAGAAGGGGTTTGTTGGGGAAAGTTTATTGGCACTGAGGATGACCAGGAGCACCCAAGACTCACTGCCAGACAGGAAGTCTGCTTAGGATTCCTGCACTTGGAATGTGGACGCATTGCTTGGAGTCTACCCTTTAATACTGTAGTACTACTGAGCCCTTGGATCTGTGTTAGATCAAACCAAATCTGTTTTACCAATTCCCCATCATCTCCCCCAGTTGTTTTTCTCCATCCATCCATCCATCCATCCGTCAATAAATACTTCCCTTTCCTAGATTTGTTGTACTAGTCTAGTATTTACATGTCTCTCTACTCCTGGGTTTCAAACAGGTGCCTTTGGGGAAGAAGGCACTTTCCCTGCATGTTCTGACATAGGCCTTTCCTTGGCCAGAGCTGCCCTCAGAGTGGACTCCATCTTAGCCACAGTGGTGCCACAGTTACACACAAGTGTACAGGACACACAGCGAACGCCAAGACAAGTCAGTTATTCTCTGAATTTTTTAGAACATAAACAGCAATACATTTTTATTTGACATTTCAAGCTTGCTAAACTACACCATGCGACAGCTGTGGTCTCATTTGGTTCCAGAGAACCTGTAGTATTTTAGTTTCTCAGTGCCTCAGTGTAAAATGAGGACAGCTCCAAATTTAAATCTCCTAATCCAATGTCTCTGATGCCTCAGAATGTAAAATAATATGTATCTAATAGTGAATTCATGACCTTTTTTGGGGGGGGGGGGGAACCAGTCAGTAATTTTCCGTAAATTAATCTTAACTATAGGTGTGCTCTAGCAAAAATACTGCTCCCCAAAGCAGCACCACAAAACAAAATGCAGTAGCCCAAGTCCCCTTTACACTTAGTACATGGGACCACTCCTGTCCCTGACCCCCTTAACAAACGGGGGAGGGGAGGGGAGAAAGGAGTTATACCCTTTATAGTTTGAAAAGTGAAGGCTACAGTCCACTATCACTGTCAGGAGGGTTTCCCCACTGTATTCTCCCTTCTTCTTCCCTCTTATAAATAAGGGGGAAAAAAAATCTTTGACCCACTGGATTTCTACATCTTGTTTTATTTCAGAACTGTCAACCATGGGGACTTCCTCTTTGGATGACTAGTACATTTTGTTCCCTAGAAATAACTCATTCCTGTGTCCATTCCAGTCATTTCCACAAGCCTGATGCCATATGGCCAAAAAAGTGTGATGCATGCAGTCAAATTCCCCCATGGAAAGCAGACGGCGTAGCTGCAGGAAACATACAAATGTATATGCAAATTTTCCTGAGCACCTGTACCTTAGATACACAGTTTTATTGATTTGTTTTGCCCATTTCCTAATCAAAACCACGATAGAAGAGACACAGCTTCACATTCTTGGAAATCTATACGACAGCAATTACAATTTCTTATTTCTATGCAGAGTTGTATCTTCTTATTCCAATGTCTTCCTTTTTGTTCTTACTCCTACATGCAAAATACATTATGAAAATTCTGTTTTCTTTTTTGTGTGAAAGTGAGTCCCGTTTTATAGTTTTAAAGAAAGGAAGTAAAACACTCAAGCTGTGTTAACAAATAGTATTGTTATATAGAAATCTCTTTTGGGGGGATCTGTTTCTTTCAGCACTAGTCTTAACTGTCCCAAGCTTTTTATTTTAAAATAATTAAGTGCCCCTTTCTGCGCCTCCCCCATCCCCCAGTCATTTCACCACTTTTAAATTAAAGGCAGTCAGAAGATCCCATTAAACAAATGCGGTATTTTGGCCTCATCTTGTAAGATTAAGATTTTATTATTAATTCTTCCTGATCTTGTAATACCCAGAGGTCGGGCAGGTCAAATGACAGACCAGATCAGGTGTCAGAGGTCACACAAAAGGTTCAATAGCTGGAAGATCAAGTCCAAGGGGCACGAGCAGCAAAGTACTTGGCAGGGTCAGACTAGAACTAAAGGGCAACAGCTTGTTGCTCAGTCAAAGCCAAAAATAAATTAATACATGATCACTAATCAATCAGGGTCAAGATCATGTGGTTAATCAATAAGCAAGTCACTGAAACAAGGAAATTGGCCCACCCAAGTCTGTGAATTCCCTGGTTATTGGATGAGTTTGCATGGTGTGATAGCCAATGATGCTCCCCAGTGTACTGTATTTTAGAGTGAACATTTGTTCAATAGATAATACTGCTCATTTTAAAAATACACCCACATACCACCTGAGTGAGAGTTTTAGTGCTGAAAATGTTGGGAACTTTTCTCTCTGATGTGCAAGGGACTGGCAACCCTCTCTTGCCCTAAGTCCCACCATAGTATTAAAAATGATGTAATATTAATATGACTTTGAAAGATGTTTGAGGAGTTTAATATATTTAGTGCTTGCGAAGTATGACACTTCCTTGCCCCTCCAGCAGCCCACCCAGGTATTGAAGCAAAATGCTGATTTGCTGTAAATACTGATTTGAAAGTACAGGAACTTCATAGCCCTAAAGGATTTTAAACTATAACAATTCCTGGAGGCTAACGGGACTACATAACTAAAGATCAACCACCCAACTGGTTAAGCAACCACCCAACTGGTTAAGCAAAATAATGTTTGGAGTATCAGTTTTGTGATGCTGTAGTTACAAGCATGGCATAAAGCAGTCATTTCATCTTTTCCAAAACTATTTCACAGTAGCTGTATTAATTATGCAGAGAGTGATAAACATAATATTGGGGTTGCTTGGAGAGAAATCTGTAATACAAATGGTGTATATTTTTAGTTGAATATGTTTCTTGCCACTACATTCAAAGTAACAGTCTACTTTCATGCATGAGTTTCCACAGGAAATCCTGCCCTCCGTTCACTCTTATCCCTACAGAAAGCTATTTCCTTTCATTAGAAAGGAAATTGTGTTTAGTCCTATGTAGCAGTGAGTATACAGAGACACTAAATATAGATTTTCAAGGAAGGAAACATTAGGCAGAAAGCAAAAGCTAGAAACCTTAGTATGCACTGTGTCAGATGGTGCATACTATGTGGAAAATTGCAGTGAATATGAGAACACAGATGCTATGTTAACAGAACAGAAACTGCAGATTAATTAACTCTAGTTGAGATACAGTTTTTCTTTATTGCTGAGATCTTGATTAAATTAGTATCTTACTTCAGATGGCCACTTAAAAGCGGTTTGCATTCCTTGCATGCTTTACTTTTCAGTTTGTTTATTTTTTTGCTTTCCACAATCATGGAAATACAGTTTAGCTAATGCATGAGTTTGCACTTAAAAATAAACACATACTCAGTAGGTCTATTTCTGCTATCCAAAATGCACACCTAATTATCAATATCTATGAGAACTACACGGATGTGTAGTTTACTGAATACAGAAGTGTTTCTGTATAGCTGTCTCATACAGTTACGTGTTCTGCAGAATTATTTTATTCTTGCTTTAGCTGTTATTTTTTAATGGCATTATGTAAAAACATGCATTATTAACTAACTGCCTTTCCCAGCCAAACAAAATTATCTGACAACCACGGACCTAGGTGAATAATTACCTAGTATAGCTTCTTTTAAACAGTCTTTGCACGACCCATTTGTGCCGGTTACATTTTTGAGTTTTGGAACTCCCACATTCCAACTTCTTGACAAATTCTGACAAAATCATTAGTGCCAACCTCCTTTTCTCTAATCCACTTAACATGGATCTGTTTGCTGTGTTATTTGGGGCAGATATGGCAATTTCCTGCAATATCCTTGGGAAATCTTCTTGAATTAGGTTTAAGTATCTGTGGAGTCCAATGTATTAAATAAATTATTTATGTATTACAGATGTGAGATTGACATTTCAAGAAGTATATTGAACCACGTGCTATACAAGAATGGACTCCTGGAACAAAGAGTGCAAAGTCATTTTCCTGGGCAATATCCAGGGGTTGGTGAATGCATGCCACATCTCCAGTTACACAAAAATCCATCTTTTTGGACCTATCCCTTGAGGAGGGGGACACTGTGTGCTAATCACTTGTTATGTGTGTCCAAGATCAAAGGCACAAGCTGCGTAAAAGAAAGATTGAACTATTCATGGTTCTTCTGCTTCACAATCTAAGAGAGTTATGAACTTGTAATCACAGGGGAAACCTAGTTGTGAGTGAGTGACTGACAGCCACCAGACCCAAAGACTGGAGTTGGGGGTAACCTCTGAAAAAGCTTACCATGTGCATAGGATCTTTTATTGTTTCAATGTGCTTTCACCGCATGAATACACATGCTTGATTATAAAGAACTGTAAAATAGCTTATAACTGGTCACCATTATGCTGCTCATAGCCTCTGGAGAGAAAGCTCAGAGCAGATGCTGGCCTGCTTAGGTAGTCTGGCTTGCTGAGAGTATCACAGAAGAAGCAGGAGATTGTGGAGACTGGAAAAACAACAGTCAGAACAGAAAGATACACTGGTCTTTACTGAACAGAGGATCTGGGAGTTTAACCATTCCCTCTCGTGTTCCCTAAAATAAAAACATTACAATACTATTCTTAAGTAGGACACTAGACCATAAATTTTAAGTTATGGGATGGCATCTCCCCCAGCTAGCGTGGGTGCTGCAAACAATCCAGCTCTGCAATGCCACAGGCTTTGCTGGGATCCTCCTCTCCCTCCCTCAGGCTCCAGATGGTAATATCAGCATCTGCAGTAACAACAAGAAGTCCTGTGGCACCTTGTAGACTAACAGATTTATTGGAGCATAAGCTTTCATGGGCGAAGACCCCATTCATCAGATGCATGTAGTGGAAATTCCAGAGGCAGGTATAAATATACAGGCACATGAAAAGAAAGGAGTACCAATCAAGAGGAAAGCCGAGATAACAAGGTCAATTCAGTCAGAGAGGATGTGGCCCACTTCTAATAGCTGATGTGGATATGTGAACACCAAGAGAAGAGAAATTGCTTTTGTAGCTGGTTAGCCATTCACAGTCTTTGTTTAATCCTAAATTGATAGTGTCAAATTTGCTAATGAATTGTAGCTCTGCAGTTTCTCTTTGAAGTCTGTTTTTGAAGGGGGTTTTTTGTTGCAGGATGGCTACTTTTAAATCTGCTACTGTGTGTCCAGGCAGATTGAAGTGTTCTCCTGCAGGTTTTTGTATGTTACTATTCCTGATATCTGATTTGTGTCCGTTTATTCTTTTACGTAGGGACTGTCCAGTTTGGTCAATGTATATGGCAGAAGGGCATAGCTGGCACATGATGGCATATATTACATTGGTAGATGTGCATGTGAATGAGCCTGTGATGGTGTGGCTGATGTGGTTAGGTCCTGTGATGGTGTCATTGGTGTAGATATGTGGGCAGAGTTGGAACCAAGGTTTGTTGCAGGGATTGGTTCCTGAGTTAGAGTTACCGTGGTGTGTCATTTAGCTGGTGAGAATTTGCTTTAGGTTGGTGGACTGTCTGTAGGTGAGGACTGGCCGGCCTCCCAAGATCTATGAGAGTGAGAGATCATTGTTCAGGATGGGTTGTAGATCACTGATGATGCTTTGGAGAGGTTTTAGCTGGCGACTGTAGGTGATGGCCCGGGGTGGTCATCTGCAGTGTTTCTTTTGCTGATAGCTTAATATCTGTGTGAAGTTTTCTGCACTAGCAAATCTTGCTGCAAATTACAACTTCTGTCAAGGCAGATTCACTTTCTGAAAGTGAAACTCATTTAGCTGCCTTCATAGTTCAAGTAAGTGAAATGCAGAAAGTAAATAACTAGCATTAACAGTGGAAAGGGTTTCTTTTTGAAATTCAGTTTTAATCTCATGTTACTAGTAGCGTAAAAGAAAGATATTGTTTCTTATCATTTAAATAGATCGCTTTTTTCTTTTTTAAACACAAAGGAAAGGCCAGTCCAGTAACCTCCGCTTCCATGAAGTGGTCCATACAAAAGTCCTGAGTTAGAATTCTGATGGTACACCTAAGTCACAAGATAAGGTCTTATTTGTTCCATAATCCTTCCAAGATATTTAAATGATACACTTACTGATTGGTAAATTTTTAAAAAATGTATGAGAAGTGATTTCCAGAACAAACTTCATTGTATTTAAAAATACAAATGTTTCTACATACTTTTAAGAAAATAAAAAAAAAACAACACTTTCAATTTGAGTATAGTACTATATTTTAATCAAGCATGTAATTCCTACCATGCTGGACAATTTACTATTTTTTAAACCTTTCCTAATCTCATTTAAAAACGTAACATTTTCCACAAGTTGTCTATGTAAATTCAATACCCCTTCCCTTTTAGAAACTATAAACATCTATTTAAAATTCCAACAGTAATACAATTGGAAATAACATGGTGCATTACAGAAAAAGTAAAGGTTTCACTGAGATAATTGGATTATACCTATCACCACCAGGGGGTGCATCAAAGCTTTAATTGCACACAGTAACCTATAACATCAACACCAGCTGAATAGCAATTTTATTTTCATACTCTTTTGATTATGTACATTTTTCTTGGAATTTTCTCTTTTGGTTTTTCAGCTTATCTTTTGAAACTACATCTATTCTTCTGATTCACAAAGCAAAATCTTGTAGGAAACACTATCAATCAAATGACAATTTCAGTGACAGTGATTAAATAATGTAACCCTTAAAGTTGTGTTATTTACAATATAAGGTTTCATCCCAGCAAAAAAAGCATATGTGCAAGTTCAATGATACTGCTCATTTGCTTAAAGTTAAGTTTGTGCTCATGTCCCTGCGGGACAGAGGCTTGAACTGCATTGTTCCTTAGATTTATAGCAAATAAAAACTGTGGATCATGTTAGTTAGTAATCATAGCACAAGGAAATATATTTGTTACCTTGAACTGAATACCTAACCATTCTTAATTTTGTTCTCAGACATTACAGAAACAGTGAGTTTTAAGGGATTTTTAAGTAGAACAATATAAAAACTGTGTGAATGTCTTTGGGGAGCTCTTCCCACATCTGAGAAGCAACATGGGAGAAAGCATGAAGATGCTACTTTCAAAATGTAATAAATGGTTAGATGATGGGCCATTCAGAGACAAAAGTTCACATTTGGATAGTGAAAGAAATGGTAGATAAGATGGGAATGGACTGAGAAGAGTTTTGAAAGTGAAGAAAAGTAGCTTAAGTTTGATACAGTAAAGAAGGGAAACGGGTGGAGGGACACAAGGAAGAGTGACACAGTCAAAGATAGTCAAGGAAAATAATCTATTATCTTTGCAGCAGGATTCTGAATGGATATGAGCAAGGCAAAGCTGCATTTGTCAAAGCTAAAGACCAAGACCTTTCAGTAACTGAGATGTCAGCTAACCCCAACCTTGGCTCACCCCATCCTTTCCTCCCCCCATCAGCATCCTCTGCCCTGCCCTTGTGAAAAAGTGCTTCTGGTAGCACATCTACAACCAGGTAGACTTCCTGCACTACAAATTCATTATTTCATCTTACAATTCTTTCATCAAACCAAACAACTTTTCTACCCCCTAATTGAGGTCTATACTCACAAACTCTGTTGCCTTTTTGCCACCCTCACCTCCTTAATCACTCTCCCTCTTCCTACCCGCTCAGCTCTTGATTTCTTCAAAGGAAAAATTGTCAAGATCTAATGTAACCTCAAACCTCTGTCTTCACCCCTCACTTCCTTTGTGCATGGTTAAAAGTGAGATTTTCCACCTCTCTCTTCCTCACCCTTCACTGCTGCCAGAGTCCTCATCACATTCTATTTTCTGATCTCCTTTGCTTCCACCCTGTCCCCACCTTTATCCTTAACCTTTCCCTCTCCTGTTTCATGCCACTCTCAAAACAAACAGCCAGCACCCTGCCATCTTTATAAAAACAAAAATCCTTTACCCCTCTGGATTCTCAAACTAGCACTCCACTTTGCCCTTTCATGTCACAATTGACTGAAAAGATGCCAACTGCTATCTCAAGTCACTCTTCTCTAAGTCCCTCTTCTCTAAGTCCTCTTAGACCCTCTCCTGCTGCACTTCCCTGAAATGGCTCTTGGTTATTGCAGACCTCTTCCTGGTCAAGTCTCTGGGCTTGCACTCCATCCTGCTCATCGTCCTCTTCTACCTCGTGATTGTCATGGACACCATCAACTGTTCCATTCTACTTACAATTTTGTCCTCCCTCAGGTTTCATGACTCGGTCTTCTCCTGGTTCTCGCACTTATTTATTCGCTCCTTCAACATTTTATTTTGAGGAATTTCATCCTTTCCACTACCCCAGCTTTCATTGGGTATTTCAAAGAGCTCTATTCTTGAAACCCACCACACCTTATCTCTAGGCAATTCCATTCAAAATATAGCTTCAACTTTTATTTCTGTGCTAATGCTCAGAGCTAGCTCTCCACTTCAGACTCAACTCTTTCAGTGCAAGCTTCTAATCTAAATGTTCTTTCCGAAATCATCTTGTTGGTGTCAACTGACAACTAAAGCTACGCTTGGCCAGAACAGAGCTCTTTATCTTTGGCCCTCCAAACATAACTTTCTTATTCGCGGTAAACAACCCCTACATCCTCGTCACTCAAGGCAGATAGTTTTGGCAACATCTTTGATTCAGCCCTCTCTCAAGACTGTGTTTAAATATCACTGCCTCCTCCTGCAAAATATCCCTCACTCATCATCACACGCTAGCTACTACAACCTTCCCCTTTCTGCTCTTGACAAAACTACCCCTTACATCCATGTGCTACACGGCTTTCAAGATCGCCTTGACTTTTCATAGCTTAGTCCCACAATTACCTCTCTGACACATTATCAATGTGACAATCTTTGCCTCTGTTGTGTTTATTAATGAATTTTTCCTACAAGCACCTTCATACTTTCTCCTATGACACTTCTTAGGCATGGGGAGGAACTCCCTATAAAATCCACAATGCCAGCCACCTTATCTTGCTTCAAATCTCTAACACTTGACAGTGGTTAAGTAGCTGATATGTTGTAATTGCTGCCTATTCCTCTAATCTCATCTGGTTCTACTCCTCTAGGACCTGTTTTCTTACCTTGTTCTACTCCTCTAGGACCTGTTTTCTCCTGCTCTTAGAGCAGGAGTGGGGAACCTCAGGCCTGGAAGCCGAATGCAGCCCCTGGCTTGCCTGGATCTGGCCCCCAAGGCTCAGCAATGGGGAACCTGCGCTGGCACTCCAGCCCCCTTGCCACCCACGCGCAGGGCTGGAACACACACAATCTATTAGCCTGGCCCCCCTAAGCTCTCGTGTGCAAGAGGAATGTGGGAAGTGCCTTTCTCTCCTTCTCAATCAGAGGCTTCTCACTTGTGTGCATGCAGCCTCTAACTGATTTTCTGTGGGTCAGTGGCCCCCAACCTAAACTTAGAGCATAAGACCTTTAGGGTAAGGAGCGTATGTAGGCAGATACATGTGCATGTACATGCACATGTATACACAAATCTAGCACAATGGGGCCCAAAACCTTGATCAGGGTCTCTTGGTGCTACTGCAGTACAAATAAATGAAATAGAGCAACTAATAATATTGGCAAGACAATAGGGCTGTCTATTGTGGCAGTTTTCAAAGTCATCCTTCAGTGCTCTACTATCCCCTTCAGCAGGGGAATCACTAGTGTAGATAAGACACATGCATTTCTACCAATATGTCTTCTAAGCCGGTCTTCAGGAATAGTGAAAAGTAATTTATGTAAATTAATGCAACTTCACAAGACTTTGCAAAGAGAAACAGAAACATACTAATTAAATGACTTAACCAAAATTGCACAAAGATACAAATTTATGAGTAAAGTACAACACTCCTGGCTCCTAGTTTTATGTTATATAGACGCTTCAGGGGGTAGCCAAGTTAGTCTGTACAGGATAAACTTAAATAACAGATGGTCTGGCAGCACTTTATAGACTAACGAAACATGTAGATGGGTATCGTGACCTTTCGTGGGCACAGCCCACTTCTTCAGAAAGAAGAAAGCTCACAATACCCATCTACATGTTTTGTTAGTCTATAAAGTGCTACCAGACCATGTTTTTTAAGTTTATGTTATAGTTATAGTTTTCGTTGTTTTTTAAGTTTATGTTATATAGATTAGGCAGCGCTCCTGCTCAGATAGAAATAAACCACTATGCTGACATTAACACCTGAAACAGAGCAGGAACTAGCACAAACACCACCCTAATACTAACAATGATGAAGTCTTAACATTAGTAATTTTCCAGCACCATGCCATTTCTTTTCACCAAATGCAAAGAGAAAAATGAACACTCGTTACCTGTCAAACAGTGGCTTACTTCTATCCTTCTATAACCTCTCATATTAAATCACGGGAAAACAGCACATCAACACAAAGGAAGATAAAACATGCCCACTCAGACCTGGTGTGGCAACAATGATTCAAAACAGTGTATCCTGATGCAATGATTAGTAAATGGGCAACACTGAGTAAGTATTCTATGTCCTTCAGGGCAAGGGGCTGGCACTGTGGGAAATGCAGGAGTCGGGGAAAGGCCTTGGAGAGGTGGGGGGGAGGGCAGGGCAGGAGCCTGGGAGTGTGGAGGTGGGGCAAAAGTGAGGGTTGGGAGTGAGGATAGGCTCAGGGCGGGAGGGGGTAACCCATCCACTGGTTCTTTCTTTCCCTCCTCCCAGACAGTGAGCCTTTTTCTGCCCCCTATTCCCCACCAGCACCACCACCACCACCACCAGCAGGCGCCTTCTGCCTCTCGGTCCAGCCACCAGGGGCCTTTTCTCTCTCCTCCCCCCAGGTGCTGTGGTCAAGGGCTAGGGGGGTAGGGTTTGGTGTGGGGGGAGCTACTTACCCAGTCTGGTGGAAGGCAAGATGGCAGAGCCCCAGTCCTACTGGCTACCTCACTCTTCTAGTAGGTCTGCCCCAAGTGGCCATTCTGCAGTGTAGCTCTTCCCTGCTGGCTCACTGACCCCAGCAGCCACTCTCTGTACCACATCCATCCTCTGTGTTCCCCCTCCCTTTCCACATTATGGAAAATAGTGCCACTCCCAACCAAACCCTGACTAGGGATGTGAATGGTTAACCAGTTACACAGAAGGCATCACACTTAGTAGGTGTTGCTTACCGGTGACTGGGTAACAGACAGCCCTGGAGGGTCGGTAGCCTTGTAGGGCTGGTGGCCCCCCGACCAGGAGATCCCACTTAATCAGTTAACTGAATAAACATTACCAGTAATTGGTTAGCTGACTAAATGGGAGTTTACATCCCTAACCCTGATCTTCCTTTAAGTTAGGATTAGAGCAAGCTGCAGATCAAATTTGGCGGGCCTAGCTCTTATCATTTAGGAGGAGTTCTTGAACAAACAGCCTCGCAGACAGACACACAAATTTCTTTTATATATATGAGTCATTTCTGTCTTCTGTTTCCACACTGAGGGTATGTCTAGACTACAGAGGTTTTTTTTAAAAACGTGGCCTTTTTTTTGAAGAAACTTCCCCTGCATCTAGACTGCTGCCATGTTCTTTCGAAAGTAAATCAAAAGAACACAGCAGTTTTTTTGACCATGGAAAACCTTGTTTTACAAGGAATAATGTCTTTTTTCAAAAGTGCTTTTTCGAAAAAAGGCGCTATGTAATGCAAACTGCTTTTTCAAAAGAGAGCATCCAGACTGCCTGGGTGCTCTTTCAAAAAAACGGCTTGCTTTTTTTGAAAGTACTGGTTGTAGTCTAGACACTCTTTTTTTAAAGAGGCTTTTTCGAAAGTATCTTTTGAAAAAGCTTCTTTCGAAAGAGGCTTGCAGTCTAGACGAGGCCTAAAAAAACCCACAAAACACAAAAGGTAAAGGACAAATTCCTCTTACATCCACCCATACTAACATAACGAGGGATCATGGAGGGAATCTAAAGCAGAACATAACACAGAGAATGTCATTCTCTTTACTTTCTAAGAGCAGGTATACTGTACAAGGTCTCAGGTTTCTCAGGACCAGTGCCTCAGTTCAACACCCTTCCCTTTGTAAATTCTGTTCTTATAGTTTCAAGCCTGAGCACTTGGAAGAAGAGTATGACCCACACATTGTGACGTACTTGCTTGGCTCTGTTTGAGCATATAAGGACAAAAACATTTTAATCGGAAAGATTCAGCATGAGTTTACTTTAGTGTAAGTGCCTGATTCTTTGTCTGATGCTTAAGTCTTAAAAACAAAATGAAGCTTTCCCCCCCCCCAAAAAAAAAAAAAAAAAAATAACTGGCAGGTTTAAGTTACACTGTGTTATATTTGTATAATACAGAGATGACGCATATACTGCAGCTTGGGTCAATTATACAATGTCATTTTTCTGCAAGTACGATTTTCATACTGCATTTCTAAGCATGTTATCCTTAAAGAATACATTATAGTAAATTTCAAAACCATGTGGAGAGTTTTGGATTGACCCAATACTAAAAGATACCCTGAAATGTAAGTTCTTTTTTAAGATAAATCCAGACATCAACAAGCACACGAAAGCATAGTGATGTGCAGTGATGGCTAATGAATTCTAAAGTATTAAGGCAAATGTATGCACTACCATCATCCATGAAAATTAAAAAGCCCATTCCTGTCTTTGAGAAATCCTGGCAGCTTTTATTGAGCAGACAAGGATAGTCAAATGAGCAAGGGTTAGTTTAAGTAGGAGTCTGAGCCCTGTAAAATAGGCTGCAGATGAACCTCAGCCAAATACTTTTAAAAGATAAGGAAAGAAAGTTTAGTGAAGGAGGCCAGAACGGTGATCACTGATATGTGAGGGGATATAGGAGTTTGCAGATCTGAATGGTCGTGAGAGAACAGACAAAAATCTTGTCTGCTGTATTTTGGTTGGGGGCAGGATGAAAGGAGACAAGAAAAAAAAAAAAAAAAAAAAAAAGTCTTCATCCTGAGAGGAGAAGATCAATTATCAGGAAAAAAAAAAAAATCTGTAGCTGAGTAAGTCTAGGAGCATAAGGGACCTAAATGAACAGGTACAAATTCAAGGCACAGGTTGCAGATAGCAGAAAGGCCACAGCAGAGAAAACAAAAATTAAAAATGTCAGTGATCTACAACAGCTGCACAGATTGAAGGAGACATTCATTAGACTTCATTTTATTAATTATTTTTAAAAGTGCAGTTGTCTGTAATCGCACTACTGATGCACTTAACAGTCACAGACTATTCTATGTGGCTCATAAAATCTACTGCAGGTTCTGCAATATGCCCTCTGTGGTTAGGCTCTAGCAGCCAAGATATGGGGCCTTACTTCTGAGCCACACGGAGCTCAAGGATCTGTGAGCAACCTGGCCCTAACTCATGGATTCTTGGCAATCCCTGCAGAGGCATCTAACCTAAATACAGTCCTGTCCAGACACAAGGGGAATAGAAGCCAAATATCATCGTTACCAGGAGATCTGCACTTTAGATTCTTTTCAGTCCCTCCCAAGTTTACCCCTTAAAATGAAAAGCCTTCCTTCCTGCATCTCTCTGAAGGGTGGAACCATGCAGTTAACCCACTCTTGGACTGCATCTCTGGATGGCAGCCCTTTTCCCCTAAACATGATAGGCACAACCGTCTTTGGGACCTGAAAGCCTTTTCCTTTGGCAGACCTGTTACCACCAAGCTGATTCTAGTGGCTCAGAAACAGCTTCTTCAAAACAAGCATCATGTACTCACTCGAGCAGTATTTAGCATGCATTGTAATTAGGGTTACCAGGTAGACCCCTCCAAAATACCGGCCGGGTATTGTGGGGAGGGACCGGCCGGGAGGGGGGGCGGGGCTGGCCGGGAGGAAGGGGGCAGGAGGCGGGGCTGGCAGGGGTCAGGGGCCGGGGAGGCTGGACGGGAGGAGGGGGGGGGCCAGAGGAAGGGAGCAGAAGCAGAGCTGGAGAGGGGGGGTGCAGCCACTGGCCGCAGCCAGAGTCCAACAGGCCGCGCCCCCAGCAGGCACTCCCTCTAGTTGCTAGTAGAAGCCGGGCGGGGGCAGGGGAAGTGGTGGGAGTCCCAGCCACTTCCCCCGCCCTTGCCCCGCCCCGTCCGGCTTTTGCACGCGACCACAGGGCTCCCAGCACCAATCGCAGCCCTGCCTCCCAGTCGCTCCCCCGCCCCCGCCAGGCTTCCGTCCGGCACCCAGCCAGAAATTCAGAAAATACCGGACATTGTACATGTCCAGTATTTTCTGAATTTTTCTACCAGACAGAGGGCACCCGGACACCTGGAAACCCTAAGTAATACAGATCTATATGCAGGTTTCCTCTTATTTAATCCTTCCTTGAAAACTTTGATAAATGTCATTCAACTCAGTTATCTTTATCTCTAGGGTGGACAGAGTAACTTGCACTGCTGCAGCATGCTCCCAGTGACTAGACCCTGACCTCTAGCCACTGTTGACAACCCATTCAGCCTCCCTTTCTGCCTATAGCATCCACTTCCATCCCAGGTTTGGTCTGGAAAAATAAAAACTGCACCAGCCTATTTGGAACCTAGCCAGGGGTATTCCTCAATGAATAGCTTCTGCATTGTCCCCTTCCCCCACCCCAGACTCCTGGCAAAGATAAGGCACACTCAGAGAATGCCACTGTGTTATTTCCTGTTAGCTTCTCCCTCATTTGATTTAACTCTATGCAATCAGATAGGATAACATTACACAGATAAACTGAGGTTAACATGGTATTTTAAAGAAATAATATAGATAATTCCCTCAGTTTCCATACTAAGTAATGAAGCTCTGAATAGCACTCATTCCCTCAGTTTTTTTCTTCAGAACCCCCCTTCCCGAATTTTCAAGCACTCATGTGCATAAAAGAGGTGCTTCATGTCTTCTGACCAATCAATTTCCTTCACATTCCAACAGAGCCCCCACATTGCACATGGGATATCAACTGGGAAGGAACATAACACATAGCTGCTACTTCCATGAAAAATGTAATTCTTGCCTCCTTATCCCATGAACGATGCACATTTGTTTTTTTGTTACATACTCTCAACACTTCAAAATATGGCACATATAGACATTAAACAATACTATCCATTTAAATAGTTACAGAAGTCCAACAGTACTACTTTGCATTATATTTAAAGGATTGAAACCATAAAAATAAATGGAAGTTACATTATTGTGTTCCCTGGAGAAGAAGTGTTTCTAGAAATCCAAGGCAGGCAGCAGAAAGTGTATGGAACTGTATTTCCTGTGTATAAAAAGCAGCTTTTCTAGAATACAAGAACCAGTGGCCAAAAGATATTGTATCTTTATCAGAATCCCTAGAGAGTTTTGCTTCTCAGTGACATCATGAACTGAATATTCTTTAGCGCTGAAGTTTGGCTCATGAAGTCAGCAAGATACTTTGCAATGAGGGGAAGTTTACTTACAATCTGTACAAAAAAAGGAAACAAAACAATCCAACACAATCCAAATAAACCAAAGTTTAACTGTTAAGATCTCTTTTACAAAGAAAAAACCCCAGTCAGTCAGTATGGAAACCAATATTCAAAGTTTCTACTTTTACAACCCATACTGCACAATTACTTTGTAATATTTATTACAGGGTGTTTTCTAAATGGTATTCCCGAAGCAAACCAAGCTGATTTTTAAGCAGATACTCAAAAAGAGCAGTATCACTGTCCAGTGAACCTTTGAAATAGATTCCTTCTTTTCTTGAACAGTGACAACATAGCCTTTTTCTCTTTCTGAGCTCAAAGCACATAAAAGCTACTCCACAAAATAAAGTTTATTCAAGCTGTGAAGACAGCAACGTGGACTCTGGGGGTAAAGGAAGTCTCCGCACACACATGCACGCACGCACCCACCCGCAGGTGTTTGCTAAAATGTAAGTTGTTCTGTTTCCTGCAATCTCCTCCCCTACTGCCTAGATGGTCTTGTGTACTGCTAATATGTGACCCATGGGAAACCCACATTCTTTTGTTTCAGACATGTCTGTGTACCCAATCCCCCAAAGAGTCTGGTTTAAAACACAGTCATATTTTAGCATCTCTCTAATTCTTAACGCACCCTGCATACACGCACGCAACATGATCAGTAAGTTATTAGTTTTCAGACGATGCCTCGAGGCATCTACAAGATTTCTACAAGACTATGTAATGTGTGAATACAGGGTTGCTTAGGATCAAAAGCATCCATCCCCCAACCCCAGTCTTTTGTCAATTTAGTGGGTCAATGTGTCTATTCCTGGCTCTGTGTCTCAATAACCAACTGCCTCAAGAATGATGACTACAGAACCAAAAAGGATATGACCAAGTTCCTGGATCTTAGCAACACTGATTCATGGTCGTTTTGAGCTAATGAGTAATCTTGGGAATCAGTAAATTGTAAGATCACATTTCTGGTCTGCCATCACATATCTCCTTCTCCATGTATCTCATAAAGAACGTCCAGATAGCTGAAGTTCCATTTAATGTGCTACTTTCTCATTCTCCAATCACCAATAATATTTTCTAAATGTATATAAGTAGGGATGTAAAAATGTGTTTAAAAATATAACCATGCAACCACTAAAAATCATAGCAGTTATACATTTACATGCGCAGCAGGCCCTGCTTTTGGTGGGGGGAAGGCTTCGTTGCAGACTCAGCAGCCGACTCCCTAGTAGCGGTCCCAAGGAGCCAGCGTGTAACCTAAGACAGGAGTGGGCTGGGCCGGGCCCATCACCACCAGAGGCTGCTCCAGCCAGCCTTACGTGGCTGAAGCAGCCCCCCTGCCCAGGAAAGCTGGGGAGCTGCTCCAGCCCCTACCGGTTAACCAAATTGATAAGCCTCACCTGTTAAAGGTGAGGCTTACCGGTTAACTGGTCAACCATTTACATCCCTAATAAGAAGTACCCAGTCCTTGTTCATTTGCTTTTATTGAAGATCTTAAAATGTGTGTTGAAAAGTATTCTATACTTTATGATTTTTTTCCCCCCAATGACAATTTAAGGAGGGAGGAAAAAAAGGTTGTTTTAGTCAACTCAAATTTATTATACTATGCTTTCTACAGAAACCTAAACCTGTTTACACTTGTTTCATTATTAAAACAGTTTTCTGGGAAATAGTAGAGAATTTTCATTTTAAGGGAGACATCATTAGCAAAAGCTTTTTATAAAATTTCCTGTTAAATACAGTTCTTTCTCTGAAATAAGAGACTACAGCCAGTACTAAGTGCTAATTTTAGAAACCAATCTAGTAACTTGTCAGTAATATTGACCTCCCCATGACCCACAGTAAAACAATAGTTTGGCATACAACACTAAAATAAGTACATGCCTGACATTTTAAGAAGAACATTTGCAGTATTTAAAGGACAATGTTTTGGGGGTAGGAGGACTTGCCCATCATCAGTATTTAAAAAGTTTTCTCTGGTGTTTAATAATTCTTGACCTGCCTTCTTAAGTCAAAGCCTTCATTCCTTTAAAGAAGAGTCATCAGCTTTAAAAAGTTATATTTCTGTCTGAAAACTGTATATCTTCTGTAGTTACAAATAGCCTCTAAAATTACTGATTCAAAAAAATTTAGCACAGCAAATTCCCTTTACAGTTTGTTACAACTTTATGCATTTGACTGAATTCTCTACACAGTTTTACTGATGGGTATTTGCATTTCCGGTCTCAGGCTGTAACACAATGACAGAAGACATCACAGCCATGAGCATCCCCAGGCATTGGCATTCAGAGGATATTTACCAGCGATGCAACTCAGCATTTGTGTTTCAGAGTTTGGAAGTAGAGGGAGGTCTCCCCTCCCCAAGAGAGTGCTGCATGTAGCTAGTAAACAGGAACCAAAAATAGCTAGAGAAACATCTTTCTTTCCTTTCCTTTCCAGATTCCTGTATCATTCAAAGAAGGGGACTAGCAGAGATTGCCTTTGTTTCTCAGACTCCTGCACAGAGTAGGAAAAAAAAAAAAAAAAAACAACCACACAGCATCCTGGGGTGTGGGGGAAGCAGTCTTTCACACCTCCAGGCTCTTGCTAGGATCTTCAAGAGCAGTTCAGAGCTGCGGGTAGGCAGGCAATGGTGATGCATGGGGAAAATAATGGCAAACTCAAAGAGGGTTGCCAGGTGTCCAGTATTGAACTGGACAGCCTGGTATTTGTGCCTTCCGCCCTGTAAAAAAATTCAGAAAATACTGGACATGTATAATGTCCAGTATTTTCTGTTTTTCCCGGCTCGGGCGTCTGACAGAAGGGTGCTTGGGACACGTAGCGCAGTTCAGGCTGGCTGGGGCAAGGGGAGGGATGGAGCGGCCTGGGAATTAAAGGGGCCGCGACTGTATTTCGGCCCTGGTCAGTTTTAGGGGTTTTTTTGCTCAACAGAATTTTTTCCTGGTGTGTTTTTTTTGGGGGGGGTTCGGTATTTTTTTTTAAACCACCTGGCAATCCTAAACTCAAATATGATTTTTGAGAAGATGCTTATAAAAATCAGATGCTGAAACATTGTAAATTGTCAAGAGTTACTACTGAAAGTGTCCCCTATCACAAAACTTCAATTATTGAAACCAACTTTTAAAAATTCCATGTTGAAAGTGGCCCTTTAAGTGATCTAGTTATTCATAATAAGCTAATTATTTAGATATGAGGATAGCAAAAGACAGCATGAGGGTTATCCTATAATATTTCACAGGACTGTGGCTTGTCAAGTCAAAGTACTGGAAAGCAAAAGGATTTACAGTCCCAGATAGGGATGTAAAATCCCGTTTAACTGGTTAACTGATTTAAGGGGAGGATGAACAGAGGGATTGCCCTGGATAAAGCAGCCCCTGCCTGTAGGGTGACCAGACCCTTCACCAACAGAGGCTGCTCCGGATGGAACGCCTAGCCAAGCTGGAAAAGACCCTGTCCACGGCAGCCCCACCCCAGGGAGAGAGCAGCCTCCTGCCTGCAGCCAGAGGGGAGCTCCTCCAGCTCCCACCAATTAACTGTCACCGGTAAGTCTCACCTACTCAGGGTGAGGCTTACTCGTTAACCAGTAAAACAGTTAAACATTCACACCCCTAGTGCCAGGACTACAGTTCTCACTTCCACCAGTTTTATTTCAGTAGAATTTCTTCTGATATACACTGTGCCAGGGGAGAATCAGACCTGCATTCTCTCAGCATGTATGACTGTAAAAATGTGAAGTTCAAAGGCATTTAGCAACAAACTGATAGGAATATAAAATATGAAGTGATGAAACTTATTTTTTTCCAAGTGAGTTACCTCCATGTCTGTCTTTTATTACTCAAAAGGATGAAGACCCCAATCACTTTCATCTAACTACATCAGAGGTGGGCAATAATTTTGGTAGGGGGGCCACTTCACCAGCGTTGATAGTGGTTGCGGGCCAGCCCTAGAAGGGGCAGGGCCTCGGGTGAAAGGGGAAGTTCCCTCTAGGCAACTCGGCCAGTGGGGAAAGTAGACTGTGTGCTCCCTCATAAGGTGGGGGAGCATGGGAGGTTTCTCCCACCCCCATTCCAGGCAGGGGCACACAGCACCTAGAGGGAACCACCAGCTGTTCTGAACAGCTGGCGATTCACTCTGGTGGTGCATGCCCCTGGCGGGGGGAGGAGACTTTGCACGCTTCCCTGCCCTGGGTCTTGATTGGCCTGGGGTCAGGGCAGGCTGCGAAACAGATCAAACAGTTGGGTTGGCTGGATCTGAAAGATGAAGTAATTCCTGAAATACAGACATATGGTGCATTTTGTTTTCCTAATTTCTCCCCATTTTCAGGGGCAGACTGAAATAATTTGTTAGTTTAGATCCAATCCTTCCATAAAAATCTGTGTGGGATGGGGATGTTCATTTACCATAGGATATTTAGAGAAGTATAATTTTAGATCAGTAATATTAAAGGGCTTGATTTATCCTGTGCTTATCTAAGGGATTGTAGCAGCAATAGCAGAAAGATTCCAAGCAGACAGAGAAAATAGTACAGGAGTCTTAAGCTGGTACAAAAATAATGGATTTTAAAATAGATAAGACTAATGTAAAAAAAAAAAGTGCTCGTAAAAAAGCAATATATTTACAAAACAATCTGTAGACAGTTTTTGTGGAATGATGTGTTCTCTTCCTTATTAAAGCCTAAAATCAAAAATATCACTGGATTCACTCAAATCCCAAAGCATGTCTTATCCAAGTTAGTCAATAATAATGCAATTCAGTCTAAATTTACTCTTCTGTGTTTGTTGCTACACAAATTCAAAAACCATGGAAAATCCTATATACTTAAACCTAACTATTAAGAGATATCCTGTTTGCAATGAGGTAACACCTAATTTTTCTTTCCCATGAGGAAGTGAACTTCATATTGTATCAACATTTCTAAACTGCACTGGAATTACTCTTCCTGTTTAGAAAAACAGATTTCCCAACCCAAAGTTAAACTCTTCTTCTGACCACACCTTATTCAAAATTATTTTCACGATTTTCCCCCCCACCTTAAAATGACTTCTAAACATTGAACCAACTTCCAATTTTTAATGGAACACAAGGGAAGAGGAAAATTGCATTTTGTAGTACATCAGTCTTGTTCAGATAATGCAAGAGGAATTCAGAAGAGATACATACATTGAAAGCAGTTGTCAGATGCTACGGTTTGATGAGAACAAACATGAAAAAGCAATTGTGACAACTGTAAATATTTTAAAATTCTAATATATGTTGCTAGTGCTAGTCAAAAGCAAAGACATGCTATGCAGGACTTCTATGAAATAGGCAATATTTTCCCCATTATACAGATCAAGATCTGAGAGGCAAAAGCTGGAACTGTAAATGTTAGCTGAGTTCCTAGCAAAGTCATAGAACCACACCAGGAAATTTACCAAAATCTCTTGGGCTTCAGCCAATGCCTGAACCACAAGAATATAATTTCTTCATAGAGCTGAATTAAGAGAAAGCTAGCAAGTAAGTGACATGGAAACTCAAAACCAAGAAAGAAACTTAAGAGGTGGACCCATCAGCCAGAATCACACATGGCCATGGCTAGTCTTCCTCATTTCAGAGGCAAAAAGACTTATTTCTGGTATTGCTTACCATAAGGAAAGACTCATTTTTTTCCCCTCGGGAAAAAGTGTTTTGCACTTTGGCTAGTGTGTGAACAATTCTAAAGCATATACCCATTAGGAATGGATGCGAGGTGAACATATCAAATAAAGAATACAGCACCTTAATACTATCAGATATTACACTGCAGTGATATTTTGAAAAATGCTACAGATCTCAGTCACAGCTGAAAACTTCCTTATCTGTATGAAGTGTTTGAGAAAATTTATTTAATCTCGCCAGAGACTTTTGCATCTTCTATATCCAAAAATATTACATTAATTGGGAAGTGCAAGGGGAGCTATAATATAAATTTCAGTCACATTATTTTAAAATGTACAATTTATAAAATATTTTATAATGCTAGATGCACAAAAAGAAAGCTTATAAATAAAATGTAAAATAAATGTTATCTGAACAAAATTTACTCTCAGTAAGAACATCTGTGCAAAACCCTTCTGTTTCACTTACTCCTTTTTTAGATTGATCCAAGCCTATGGAAGTCAATAGATGTCTTCAGGAAGGAAGGGAGTCTGAAGGAAACCCTATTCCAGCCTATGTACTTGAGAGGAAAAGGCACAGATCTTCATCCAGGCAGGCAGGCAGGGGACATGTGCAGAAGCCGAATTTCTAACATTTCACATGGATGCATGAGATGTTGAGGGAGGAGAACAGAGAGTCTCAGTGCAAGGTGGGAAAGAGACAATAGTAGAGACAACCTAGCAGACTGGCCATTTAAGCAATTAAGAAAATCCCCACACTTTTCCTTTGTTGGTTTCTTCAGATTTGCACGGCAACAGGGATGAGATGGTCTGCCTCCCTGCCGCTGAAGAGACCGACAAAACACAACAGCTTCTCAGAGGTGGAACCAAGTCCCCCCTGTCACTGATTGACAGATAGTGTCGTCTCCTTAGGCTACCCAGAGCAGAGCCCCAAATGTCATGGATCTGTGTACCTTGTCATGAATAAGAAAGACAGACTTAAACACATGCTTAATTTTAAACACTATTTCCTATTGCAGTTGAGTCATGAGGAGCAGCATTAAACCAACACTTAAATCTTTCTAGGATTAGGGCCTTGCACCTTACCGAGAAAGAATAAGTGCAAACCTCAGTTTCCATTTAATTTTTCTCTGTATAACATTTTCTACTAGGCAAGACTGTTCTTGCTACTACATCTATGTTTATCTGTAAATATTACAGCAAAAGATGAATGCTATTATATTACAATACAAGTAAATCCTTTGTGGGTTTGAAAAGTCACTTATGTCACTCTCTATTAAGCAATTGCTCAGCCTCTTTATTTTTTAAGACATATAAGGGATCATTACCTGCTAATTTGAAATTTCTGGTAGTAAAATTATGTAATAAGCATACAGTATACATTTTGGAGGAAAAATGTTTGATATGAACTGTCAAATGTTATGACAAATAATCCACAAGCAAATTATCCTCTTTTATACAATGACAAACTAAAATCCATTTCTACCTTTGAAACAAATTTCATTCTTCACAGCAAATTCAGCATGAAACTTGATCTCAGACCAGTTCAAATAATTCTGAAAGAGCCCAGTTGACATTTTATAAATACACCCACAGCAAAAATAAATTTAAGGAGGCGAAATGTAAAACTGTGGGCTGCCAGCTTCTTCTGAACACACTCCAAAAGCAGCTGCACATTTATCAAAAGGGGTAGAAAGCGGTTTCAAAAATTGTGGCAAACAGCAGCAACTACTTGCTCTCAGAAGTAAGGGTCTGCAGTCCCCTATTACAGACAGACAAATCTTTATTATGTGACCTGAATAGTCAAGTGTTAACTTTATATCTTAAGTAAAAGAGAGAGAGGGGTTTTCAAAACACATAGATTCTGTTTTCAATTTCCTTTATATTTTCATTTTAAAACAGGCGATATTTGTTCAGATCGTTTAGGTAGAGCAGGAATTCTGCTGATACAGTAAATCAATTATTTCCATTTCAATAAGGATGTAGTAAGATAACAGGCAGCCCCCGTTGGATTTTATTCATGCGGAATAATATAAAATGTGTGACTGTACAAAGCTACCTGCTTTTGAAACACACCATTTCATACACACATTTTTCATAAACATAATTATCTTAATTATGGAGTTTTATTCTACAAGGTCTCCAAAATGTAACCATGTCTATTATTCTTCAGTGTGAATATTTTATCAAGATTTAACTCCACGTGGTTCATGGATGACTAGTCACAATCAGCATCTAGACACTCTCAGGGAAAAGAGAAAGTCTGAATCCAAAGAATTATATACAATTGACATGACTGTACAGATTATTATTATAAAATAACATAATAAAAGTAACGCCTTTTATGAAAACCCATGACTCACTGGTGATTAATACCTTACTGTGTGATGTATGTGCTATACACACATACACATACACACACACACACACACACTCTGGAAATATATTCCTAAAATACATTCAGACCCAGCAATCTGAGTAGCACATAAACAGTTTGTCCTAAACTAGAGGGTGTCAAACAGTGTTCCCTGTAAGGTGAGCACTTGGGCAGCCACTCAGGAGAGAGTCAGGTGCTGCCCAGCTGATTGGCAGAGCGCCCACAGCTGACCACAGCCAGCAGCATGTGTTTCCATTGATGGTGCACATCTGCACATGCCTTCCACACAACACAATTTATTCTGCACATGGATGGAAAAAACTTAGAGGGAACATTGGTTTCCAATTCCTGGACCTTGGGAGTCATCTCCAGCTGAAGCAGTTGTGCAAACTAGCCTGGGAAACCCAGTGGCGGTGGAGGGGGTGTGCACATCCTCCAAGCCGTGCCCTTTCCCTTCACCACCTTCTCTACCCCATCCCCACCCCCGCATTGCACCGCATCCCCTGGAGACCCTGTCTCAGGGATTACCAGGGGGGGAGGGAAATGGCAGCAGCAGCTGTTGGGCTTCCTGAACTCCCCACAACGGCAGGAGCCGCAAGGAAGGAGAGCCAGTAATCCAGTAATTTCCTAGGCCACATCCCCTGTGGGCCAGGGGACCATGGGGGATATAGGACGGGGAGGTGGAGAGCTTGGGAAACAGGAATGAATAGGCCCCCCTCTGTCCAGCCAGAATTCCAGGCCAGACTGTGCAGCTGCTCCAGCCATGAATGGCCCACTGGCCAGGAGTTTGAGACCCCTGTCCTAGATAAATACACATTCCTTTGTTTATCTATCTATCTGGCTTGATTACAGGCAGAGAATAATGAAAGTACTTTTACATACAAGGTAAACAAAGCCATTGCGCTAAATGAGTTGGGAAAAAGACTGTTCAACAATCACTCTGGAGGACTGAATTTCCACCACAGGAAGATGAGGCAGAGACAATGGACTTTGAGTAATATATGAGAAGCAAAGACGACATCTGAGCTACCCTTTGCTTAGGAGATATAAGGGCACAGCACCCTAAGCGCACAGAAAAACTGGATCCTCTTGGCAGAAAGGCAAGAATTGCTGAAAACTTGATGTAAGTCAGAAATTGCTTAGACAAAGATTGTAACCTACTAAAATTAAGTTTTTGTCACAAGAAAGTGTGTTTGTTTTTGGTTGCAACAATACCGGTTTAATCAATTCTTATTTAGTATTGCTTAAATATCTGTTAAGAATGAGTTTATTTACATTTTATTATACACACAAGTTTTATCCCAACTTGTGTGTATAAACAATGGAGGGGGAAGTCCTCAACTAACTGTTGTGTGCACTCTCTCTTTGGAGGCAGTGAATTTAACTTCTATGAGTGTCCATTAAAAGGGATTTGACGCTGCAGAGAAATGTGTCTGGAGAACTAGGCTCACTGATTGCTATGTGAAAAGCAAAATCTAGACTGACAGTGTCCTGAAGAGTTTGCTGGCAAAGCAGACAAGCTAGTGTGGCAGGAAACTGACACCATCTAGCAGCAGCAAAGTTCACTATGGCTGTGGCAGCGCAGTAATACTGGCTCATGGTTCTGGATGCCCTAAGCAAGACATCACACTAGTATCCCATGGAGCTAAGTTACAGGACAGCTAAGAATGCTCATCTCAGTTCCAGAGATCTGATTAAGGTATAACACTGAGTGGAGATGGAGAGACCTGCAGGCAAATGTTTGGAAGTAAATTTTTAAGAGGCCCAAAATGAGCTGTGAGTGGAAGGCAGACTATCCACGCTTTTAATTATCTGATATCCATCAGAAACCACATAATTAGAGGTGTAAATACATGCATGGCCACAGTTCAATTCTAGTCACACAAAGGATGCAAAAACCCTGCAGGTGAAAACTGAGTCCACAAAATGTTGCTCCTTCTTTGTGAACTTTTAGCTCTAAATGCTTTAAAATGAATGTAAGAGTTTTGTTTTCTGCCTTATTTAACATGTAAACATATAATCTTAAGATGTCAAGTTCTCAGATTTCTACCTGATCAGGGGTCTTTAGGTCTCTAATGATCAACAAAGAGAAAATATAAGTTTACTCACACTTAATATTCCAAACAGTTTCTAGATGACTTGGAGATTTCTTTACATATACAAGTCATAAAAGATGTGATATTAAGACCCTCACAGAAACTAGTTTTAGTATTTAATAAGGTGGAACCAATAGGATCCCATTGTAAGATTAATTTCTAAACATCATTTAATAGTGCTTAAATACCCTGTTCATAAAATGTTTCAACATGCTATACAATTTGGGAGAGAACTATATCACTAGTTTTAAAATAATATAGAAATAGTCTTGTATGAAAAGGATGCCACCCAAAAAGAGTAAGCTAAAAATATACAATGGCTGCTACTAATCTACTAAAGTCAACATTTATATTACCGATTAATATACGTGTGTGTGTGTGTGTGTGTGTGTGTGTGTAACATTTCATATTACTATAATTTACTCATTCCTGATTACATAGTAATGAAATCTATTACATCTGAGTAGTAATCAGTTTTAAGTGGTGATCTCCATAGTGCATGAGCCAAGTAGGGACTAGCACCGATCAGCCTAGGTCTGCTATTCACATTGAATATAATGCATAAATTAAACAGTATAAACAAATATTTCAGAAACTGCTTTGGTTAATAACCTGAGGTCAGATCCTGCCATTGGATCTGTGTGCAGCCTAAATTGTTATATTAATAAAAATGTCCTTACAGTATCTCCAATCCTATTATAAATATTTGATATGTACAGTGCTTTTAAATAAATCAGTATGAACTGAAGTGTTTGCTTTTTTAAAAGAATGCTGTGACTTTCCTGCACTACACCCCCACCTAAGTAAATCTTCTCTAAAGTATTCATATGCAACAGTAACTTTGTATATTTTAGGTCTAAAAAGTAACAGAAGCTACATACCAATATTGGCAAATTGCAGTTATTAATCTGAGCTTAAACAGTGAACAGTGTGAATGTCACTGGACATAAACACCATGTTTTTGTTAAATTTCAATCTTAAAAAAAATTTAACTGACTCATCAGTTTCTTCCACAACATCCCAGATGAACTGCTACAACAGCCTACCATCAGCAGAACACCATGTACTCTGCCCCACCTCCTCCTGCCTTCTATTTGAATGAAAGAAGTGGGTGATATACAGCTAAGGTAGCTGGCCCAAAATATCAGGGAGAATCCTTAGCTGCACCTTTCGGGTAGTTGTATGGCTGCTTTATGTTATCAGTAGAGAGAGCAATCTGGCCCTGAGTGTTTAACATCATGTTACCTAATGAGGTAACAGGTATTTTGACAATTTCCTTGTATAGACAAAGACCAAAAGAGGTTACAAGTGTAAACACTAGTCACTGTCCCCCCAGATGCAGTACATCCTCTTAGGGCATAGGAGTCACTGTTGAAACAAAGAGGTGCAGTAGCTGTCGCCAAAAAAAAAAAAAAAAAAAAATCAAATCAGTGATGTGTGCATGTGTGTACATACATACACGTGTACATGCAGTCCAGTAGTACAATAGCTAATCAGACCTCAGGCTGTGAGTGCTCTTCACCACTAAGAAGTCAGAAGGTTAAGGAAGTAGCACCTCTTACCAAGCTTGAGAGGTTCATTTTTGGCTGCTACATGAAATAGCATTAAAAGACATCAAAGGGAGCCAAACAAAAATCCATAGACAGAAATAGTGTCATGACGACATGGAACTTGAGGGAACAGAGAAAATGGGTGTCTTTTGAAAAAGCAACCCACCCCACTGACACCTTGGAAGATTATTTTCATCTTTCCCATTTAACACAATGGTGTGAGTGATCCTGCTTCTCAGACAGTGCAAAGCAGGAGTCCAAATTCAGCTTATACGCTTGTAATTCAATTGACAAATTCATTTCTCCACAGTAGCAGTGACAGTGTTCATTAAATACTGGACATTCTTATTATGGACTGTGGTGGTCAATTTATTCTGCAGAGTAATTCTGCTTCAGTTCATCAGAAGTTTAGGTTTCAGTACAACAATCCTATGCTGGGTTTATTTTAGGAGTACTGTTTTAGCGTAAATGAAAGAAACTTGAAAAAACTCTCTGGCTGCATCCCCCTCACACAGTTTTGTTGTCTGTAAGGACCAAGACAAAAATATACAAGCCAAAAGATTAGTTCTTATGTTTCCTCTGGAGCTTCCTGACCTGATTTCTTCTCAGCACAACCTCTGACTCTCTTCTGCGGAAATAACCCAGTCCCACTTCAAAAGTGCTGAATATAAAAAGACTCAAACACTTAATTAGCTCCCAGATGGAAGCGCTTTCCTGAGCTGCTGCTGGACTTTGTCTGGGAAGGAATCTATGAAACCACAGGCGGCTCTCTAGCAGCAGAGCATCCTACTGGGGCACTGTTGTGATGAGGTACAGCAGATCTGCAAGCTTCATGGGGCACCAAAAGACTCCATACCTGACACATGCCATTCCAGGATGTAATCCTGACCAGTCAGGGTCTGTGCTATCAGCTGCCCTGCAGCCTTGGGTGCTTCACCATGCTTTGCTTCTAAAGCTCCCCTGCTGAGTTGCTCACAAACAGCATTCAGGTAAAACCTTGAGTGACTGTGTAAGGTTGCAGCCCACCACCCACACATCAGTCAATACTCTGGCTTCCACCAGCCTCGGTTACTGTTTGCAGAGTGACACCCCCCCTCCCCCCAAACACACGCACAGCCCCAGATTTGCCCCAAAACTTTACGTTCTACACCGTTCAACTCTCTTCTGGAGGTCCAATAAGGGATAAATGTACAATAGTTTGCTATTTTAAATAGAGTTACCAAACTGTTTGGTGTAACCACAACAACAGTTTAGCTTTGATTGACGCGAATAAATCCAGAGTATTTAACAACAGAGAGACAGCTTTTAAGTGAGGCACAAAGCATTAAAGTCAGCACTGGTTACAAGAGAAATTAAAGATAAAATGCTTTCTAGTACTAATACTTAAACTAGACTTGGTTCAAAATGAAATTCTTATCACATGGTCCCAAGAACAGCTGATCAAATTTCAGGTCTTGATCCCTTCTGAAATCAAATGGCTGTTTACTTTGTCTTCTTAGGAGAAAGAGTGAGAGAGAGCGAAGGGGGGAGATCTTGAGGTGTTTTTGACCCTCATTTTTATACACCATTTACCCTTTAAAATGCATTTTTTCCCTAGGGTTACCACTAGATAAAGTTCTTTCCTTTGAGGATAAAGTCATGACTCTCATGGTGAAAGAGGTTCCATGCCGCTGTTTTCAAAAAAATGTAGATCTCTTCCTGCCCCCCATCCTTGGGAAAGAATGGCCATTTGACAGGTGACTACTCTTCAACTTTGACAAGACCTGGCTAGAGGTGTCAGCTTGTCCTTTTGTAACAATATGGTTTTTCTGTAGCCATGTTGGAAGGCCTGTGGTAGGCCTGAACCAAGCTTTCCTCTGCAGCCAGATTGAAGAGCAGCAGCCATTAGCTGTAAGGCCTAGTCACACACTCATATTCCATCTAAATTGCATTAACATATTGTCAAACCAGATTGTGAGAAGGGGATTTTGTCCTTATAGCTCTCCCACTGTCACTAGATAAAGAAACAGCTCTCAAGATGGGTAAAGAAAACTTAAGTAACACCATTCTGTCTGGCAAGGAACTGCTTATCAATAGTTGAGGTGGTGGACACTATGATTAAGTGTCCCCACTCTCCAATTGTTTGTCTGTATGATCTCTGTCTGGTTTGTAATTGTTTCTGTCTGCTGTATAATTAATTTTGTTAGGTGTAAATCAATTAAGGTAGTGGGGTATGATTGGTTAGGTAATTTTGTTATGATTGGTTAGTAAAATTATACTAAAATAATTGGTTACAATATAGCTAAGCAGTAATCAGGTTTCATTATATAAACTGGGGTCCAAAAAGTAATAGAAGAAGGAGGAAAGAAGCAAAAGGCTGAAAGAAGACCAAAGGGAAACAAGGAGCACCAAGAAAAAAGGGGAAGACCTGGAAGAATTACTTACCTCCAAGACACAGCCTAAGACCAGAGCTGCCAGGATGCTCCTGCACAACCAAGACGTGCAGCAGCTAAAGTCCAGAGAGACTGATCTTGCCTGGCTAACAGGGGAAGACTGCCTGTATCAGGATTGGTGAGCATAACACTGTGTGCTCAGCATATGTATTCTGCTTCTTTGGGAATTGTCAATAAATAGAGGATAAGAATATTACTGTGTGAGGCTCTTTCAGTGGCTGCAGATCCTGCCAACTCGTGGGAAGTTACGCCCGGAGCCCTAGGAATTGGGTAAGGGTGGGTGTGTAAATTAACAGGGTTGCACCTTGAACCCTAGGAACTGGCTAAAGGTGTATGTCTCTACAGTGTGCAAAGGATAGAGAAATTTGTGCGGGTAACATTTTGTCATCAAGAAACTAGTTTATTTATTCCTCAGAACTATCTAATAGCTATATTTCAGTCATAATCTCATCTTCTGTTCATAATTTTACATATCATGTTGTTACATACTGTCCAGCATAACAATATTGACCCGTGAGTTACTAATTTTCAAATGATACCACACATGGCATTATTTATATAAAGATTATCACAAGAGAATATGAACACAAGGTGCACTTGGTCACACCATGTGACAAGTGGAACATTAGTTGACTATTGGATAAGCAGAAGCTTATGGGGTAGTCGACTAGTGATGATACTAGTCACCTCCCCCCCCTTGCTGCCTCTATCAGAGACAGGCAGCGGGGGAATAGTTGGCTTAAAAGCCGGTTCCTACCAACACCGTCTCTGCGGGAGGGCAGGGGAGGTAGAGACGCAACAGGAAATGGCGTGAGCGGGGACTGAAGCAGTCTTTGCTCACACCGCTGCTGCTGCGATTCTATATTTGAAACGTACAAGAGCCTCACTGGTACATTTCAAAGGCTCAGGCACCGCAGGGTAGTCCCCTGCTGGTCCTGCACTCCTTGTGGGGCTTCCTTTTGAAATGTACAGGAACCCCAACAGGGCTCTTGCTACAGTTCAAAGGCGGAGGCGCCCTTATAGCCTAAATCGAATAGTTGATGGAAATCCCATCGACTATTCGATTAGTTAATCAATCTACATTTAATATCCCTACTTCAAATATAATGTCCTTAAAATATATACTCTTAAGAATAGATGTGTGAAAACTATAGTAATAGCCTAATGTTCACAGTTGAAAAGTATATGTATGTTCTTGTGGGATGGTTTATCAAAACAATTTTTATAAATAGGATGCTACTTTTGCCATACAGCTGTAATGAGACTGATTACAAACTTAAGTATTTCTAAAACAGGCTTCTCCATTAGTTACCCCCCCCCCCTTTTTTTTTTTTTTTTTTTTTAAACACACACGCACAGATGACACTGTAAGCCACCCACTGTTTTCAGATGGAGTTTTTTTGGGTTGGGGGGGAGGGAGAAAAATTGAACACTGTGAATAGGTATACAGATTAATTTGCAAGTTAAATTCATGTAAAGAAAGCTAATTTATCAGTAGCTATTGAGGACATGAGAAGGCAAGGCACTGTTAGCAGATTTTCAAGAAGTCATAAACAAAACAAAACAAAACCAGATTCATATTACTTGAACAGAATTAATAGTGTTCGAGTAACCAAAGACTGGTAGAAACTGCCCTCAAGAATATTGAGCTACATCTGGATTTAACTTCAACACAATCTGGATTCTGATTATTGGATACAAAATCAGTTAGCTATACAAAAGAACTGATAAGCAGCATCTCAACATGCATACTCCATGAAGAAAGAAGTTCTTGAGTGCAGTTTCAGCTCTGGCACAACTTTGGCTGACACTTATTCCTGCAAGATTAACCGCAGTGCTGCCATGAATTAATTGCACAATTAAGAAACACCATGAGAGAATATTGTATGTGTAATTACTATGGTTTCCAATCTATGCTGTACTTAAATTGGCATCTATAGTGCAACAATGTCTCAGACAATCTGCATAATGTTTCATACTTTTTAAGCACCTCTTGCAGATGCTTGAAAGATTGTTAGTAGTGATAATAAGTGTAGTATTTTATAGCACTTTCAATGCAAGAATCTGAAAGCACTTTCCAAGTGGAAACCATAGTTCAAATACCCCATTAGGTAAAAGTTTACACCATTTTCATAATCGGGTAAAGAGAAGCCCAAATCCATAAAAACCAAACTAAAAAGCATAGACTACAATTCATGTAATTTATCAGAATTCCAAAGGGTTAACACAAATAGGTACCTCATGCTACAGACATAAAAATTGTATAAAAATGTTCCATAGAACAGCAATGGGCAAACACTGGCCTGCAGGGCAGATTTGGTTCACCAAGGTTAGCCCCTGGCTGGCCACCACTGTATTTACTTGTGCCTCTGCAGGTATGGAAGATTGCAGCTCCCGTTAGCAATGGATCGCTGTTAGGGTTGCCGGATGGTTTCAACAAAAATACTGGACACACTTGACATTACATCACAATCTACATTACATCTTATTTAGAAAATACTGGACATTTATATTTTCTCATTTAGATTTTCTCAATTTGTTTCCCGAACAGAAAGCTCAAATACTGGACTGTCTGGTTCAAAGCCAGACACCTGGCAATCCTAATCACTGTTCTTGGCCAATGGGAGCTGTGGAAAGCAGTGTCCTGGTCTGTGCCATTAACATAATGGAATGGCTTAAAAAAAAAAAAAAACCACCACCACCACCTCCTCTATTCTCTTATTCACTCAAATCCTGTATGTATTGCAGATACCATCAATGTTGGCATGATACAAGAGTTAAAGAATAAAAACTGTTTTCTGAAATTATTGGAACACATGGATTATATTTATTACCTCATGTGCAGATAGCTCGTATACAAGAATATATTCCTCCCAATAAATTTGTGGATAGTTAAATACATGTCTTAAGGGAGTCTACCTAATAAGCAGAGAAAGTGTATGTATACCTTATGGCTTCCCAAAAAAGTGGTCTAAAGTATGTGTATTGTACGTAAGTATTCTCAGTTTTACCTTTATGTTGTATACTTCAGCGATCTAAAAAGTAAGCAAATGTTTCTTTAAAATCATTCTCAGAATATGGAAAATATCTGTGCTTTGACATTTAAGCATTCAGCATAGCATTAGATATACTCCAGTGCAAACAAAAAAAGAAAAGGAAGAAAAACTACGTAGCATAGTATTTCTAATATTTACTCAGTAAATATATATGAATGCTAGATGTACTATTGCAAGATCTCTCTAAAAGGTAAAGTATTACAGAGCAGCTTCCACATTGGGAAAAATAAGGAAAATACAGCTCTTTCTGCATTTTTTTTTTCAACTGATCTGGCTAGATTAGTATTTGTCTTCTTTTATCTGAAAACCTCAGAGCATTTGCAAACATTAATGAAGCCATACAACATTTCTGTTAAATAAAAAATTGAGGTGCATACACAGACTGAGGGCAAAGTTTTCAAAAGCACTGAAGTAACTTATGAATTTAAATCCTGATCAATGTAACTCATGTTAACAAGTTACTTAGGGGCTTTTAAAAATTTTACTATACCTTACATAATGTGCATTAACTAGAAAGTAATAGCAAAACACAATGCAAAGTAATGAAAATTTTAATATCTAAGTTAGGAGACAATGACAAGTTAATGTTAAGAGTGACTTATCTTTACTTTGGGCACTAAAAATTTTAGATGAGAAGTTTAAATGTTTCTGTGAATGTCTTTGGCAGGTGGAGAATTTGAGGTCAGGTAATGTGACAGAAGAGAACAAGCCAAGCTATTTTAAGATCACCAAGGTTCTCTCTTGGGTCCTCTAAGGATTGCTACTACCAAACATCTCCTCTCTCACTCATTTGAATCTGATCGCATGAAATAGTGTTTACACTAAGTTTGCTAAAATCCAAAACATCTGCCTCCTTTCCGATTCCTCGATTCCATTATCATTTCCCTATGCCTCATGGACTGCAGATACAAATTTTCAAATGCAACATTGTTTCCTGCAATAGCTTTCCTTTCCACATCATAATTATTTTGAGATTGAGCTATGGCACGAATGCACACCAGATATTATGCAGTAGTGTCCTTGTTACTGTCTAATAATGATTGCACTGTTAACTTTGGGGAGAAAGATCTAATTATGGTGCACACCAGAAATAGGAATTGGCAATGTGATCTGGAGTCTTTCAGTTTTCAAACTCTGGTTCATCTTACTGTAGGAAATGGCTCTCCAGCACTCTAGATTAAATAAACCAGTGGTCACAGGTACTGTCTACACACAAAGTTACAATAGTTTACCTAAACCAGTTTCAAAACAGTTTTTAACTAGTAAAAACAAAACAAACTTTGTAGGGAAACTTTTATCAATGCAACACTAGCTTAAGGAATCTGCTTAAAATGAATTGACATAATGAATTGAAGGATAATCCTTAGGCTTAATTGATAATCCATTTTTTAAATCGATACCAAGGTGCCCCTACAGGTATTTGCATTTGTTTAACTACATTGGCTTAACCAGACAGTTAGTTAAAACAGAGCAAGTTCATGTGTTGTGAAAGCCTCACTTTTTTTTCCAGCTGACCTCAAATATCACCATAATTGAAATCCTCTGTCTGCAGAGGGTGAAAATGTGAAAAGAAATGAAGAGTGAACTACAATTTCCCCTTTAAATGTGACCCGTTGTTCCTGCTTGATGAGCAATATGCCTCGTGCCAGAGAAGTTTGCACTTCCAATGCCCTTGCTTTATCTGGTTTGTGGGAAGAGGATTTTAAAAATTTCCGTGGGAGGCACCTGACAACGTTTGTGGATCTAGACATTAATATCTTAAAACCAGTACTCTTCAAGAAAACTAAATAGAAACAGAATGCCAGAGCTGAAAAGATCAGCAATTTGTAAGGAAAACGAATGAAACGAGAAATAACAGCTTCTAGATCACAAATGAAAAAAAAGCTTGCATACCAAGAAAGAGACAATGTAATCTATTAGAATTTATCTTCCTAAAAACAGAAGTCTTATGAGTTCAATCAAAATACTACAAAGCTTGAATGCAAGACAAATTATAACTGATTTCTCTTTGTAGGAAAACACTTGCTGTAGTGGTACTTGAAAGCAAACTGGAAATTACAGACACTCAACAGGATAATTAATCAAATGTTTGTTTCCAGAACTGCTAATGGGGCCAATGCAATCGAAAACTCTCTTTCAATAATGATACAACTGAGTAAATCACATTTTTTTATTTATTAGGTATAGGTATGTATTTTTAAAGGAGATATACAGTGAATCTCAGCAGAGGCTAGTTTCTCAACCTATATGGCTTTTAAATTAAAAAAATGTGTCAACTTTTCACTTTCTCTTGTCTACAAAAATTTTAGACTAATTCCATAAAATATTGTTTAAGCTAAATTTTCTAAAATCCCAAAATACAGACTACCTCCAAACCACCACTATAAACTCTCTCATCCTAATCTCCACCCACCCTCCCAAAAAAATCTCAGTGTATATATATCCTAAAATCTCAGTTCTGTAGTAAAAACAGTGCACTTATGTGGCTCTGTTATAGAATGTGGCCTAAGCGGGAAAACACAAGTAGTAACTGTCCTTCCAAAAGGTATTTTTTGAGAAGTCTGCATTAGCTTCACCATTTTTGCAATATTCAGAAGATATTCAAAAGGATGTTCTCACCCATGCAGTTCATTCTTTCAGAGATACTACCAGTTCCAAATGATTTTACACATGCATCACATGGGAAATGCATTAGAATTCATATCGCGTCTAAAAACAAGTTTTGAAAGGTGTCCACTGTATATTTCCTATATTGCATATGGATGGAATTTCCTTTGCTTTTAAAGGAAACAAGGAGAAATATTCTGTACTCTGTCCAGATACCACAGAATTAGGCGTATATTGTGTCTTTGAATCTTATGAGCTCTGCAGATTTACAACATGATTTGTAACTGAGATTAGAATTTCTGTGGAGCTGATTCATTCACAGTGTATTACTGCATGGCTAAATTAGCCAGACAGGCACGCACAATGACTTTCTTGAGCTGCACATATTAAGAGTTTAGGAAGAGGACACCACACAAAATGGAAAGTCCCTGCAGAATGCAATTTTCAATGGGCAATTAGTCAAATGACTTCTGAATTTTCATTGGAATATTCAAAGACTTCTTGGTGAAGGATATTTCCATGTCAAAGTTCAATTTTCTACCTCACTCATTTCAGTATTAGAGTTGCCCAAGGCAGGCCTTAACAATATTTTTGGTAATAGAACAGTGTATTGTTTTAAATTCTTTTTGTATTCCAAAACAGCTGAACTATATTCACTTAGCCTCTCAAAAATGTCACCTTTAGGAAAATGGCAAAATTTCATA
This sequence comes from Rafetus swinhoei, assembly GCA_019425775.1. Classification (NCBI taxonomy): domain Eukaryota; kingdom Metazoa; phylum Chordata; order Testudines; family Trionychidae; genus Rafetus; species Rafetus swinhoei. The sequence continues at coordinate 29,860,463 of CM033447.1, read as the reverse complement.
TGAAAAAGTGAACATTTCTGAGCATTAAGAGTGACTGAAGACAAATGCATAGAATGTCAACCCTTAGCAGTGCCTGTTAAGGTTGTGTACCATAATACATTATTAAAAAAACATACTGAACTATTCCAGTGGTGGAAAATGTAAATGTGGATTTAAAATGGAAAGGCGAGAAAGTCAATTTATGTTTCTTCTCTCACCAGCTGTACAGCCTTCCCAACTAAATTTATTCTCATTTTGTCTTTCCTACTTCAGCAAGTGGCTAATTCAGCAAGTGGCAGTTCTAGCTGCATATACTTGAGCATACCTAGTGCCCTGATCCTGACCCAGATCTCTGAAGTTAATGGGCATTGTGGGTGTTCAGTCTGCCTAAATTTCATATTACAAATAGTAATAAGTATCTCTTCCCACCTGCATCGACAGCAAGCTACTACAGCAGGTAAAATTGCAAACTGGATTGGCTAAATAAATTTCTCATAATTCATGTTACAGTATTAGAATGCAAGACAGACATGACACATAAAAAGCACTCATACAGAGCTGGCCATTGTTAAGCTAGTACTACAGCCTTTTTGTTTTCTGCCATTTTGAAATGCAACATCCTTGCATGGAGTGCAGGGGAATTATTTGGCACAAGGAAAAGGAAAGGACAGGACAAATACCTTCTGACTCAGTCCACACAAATTATACACAGAAAGGTGAAGTACAGTAGTTTTCTGACAAGTAGGGTTTTGAGAAAATGGGAGATTCCAAATTTGGTCTTGGAACTTCACTGGATTGCTGTTGTCACAGAGTCCATTTAGCTATTTTTATTTGCTTTTTTGTACACATTGAACCCCTCAAGTCCAGCATCCTCTGGGATCAAAGAATTTGCCACACCACGTGAGGTCAATATGGTCTAGCAGCATTGCCAACATTTCCACTCCTTACTGGGTTCTTAGAAGACATTTAGGGGTAAATTAGAGCTAAAGAACAGAACAAAATACTGAGAGGTAGGACTGGTGGCTGTAATCAAACTTTATGGGACCACATGAAACGTGGCCTCATCCATGATAAGCGGACATCCAGCTAACTAAAATCATGCCAGATCATGGATGTTGCTAAACTAGACAGTGCTGGTATAGAAAGGCTCACTCACTCAGCTTTGACAAAAGAGTCACATAACAGTTCAGGGACAATACAAAATTGATAGTTCTCATATTTAGAATTCTAGTTCAAGATTCAAAATATATTCTCTTCTACTGTATTTTGTTCACAGATGAGAACCATTCTTGTGATGTCAACACTAAGTACACCAACATACGCTTAAGCATTTTCTGCCACTCCTACATATAAACCTAATACAGCAGCTAAAAAAAAAAAACCAACAACCAAGTAGAACACCTTAAGAACCTGTACACTTAAAAAGAAGAAGTCTCCAAATGGAACATCAGGCTCTTTAAGTCAAAATATAAAAGGCAATTAAAGTCCAACGGGTTTACTACTTTCACATAAAATGGGGGGTTGGATTTAACTTGCGGTTGCTACCTACAATGTTAATTGTTGTTTTTAAGTTCTTTACAGCAAATCTTCATTAGAACAATATACAGTTAAAAACAAATCATCAGGACAAAGGTTGTTTTTTTTTTTTTTTTTTAAACAAAAAGAGTGATTATTGACAAATAGAATCATAGAATACTAGAACTGGAAAGGACGTCGAGAGATCATCAAGTCCAGTCCCCTGGAATTACTTTTATCATCTTAAAAATACTGACCATAAAACTATCAATTGGAAATGCACCTAAAGTAAGAGAACTAAAACTACTGAAAGGATTTAAAACAAAAAAAAAAAAAAAAAAAAAAAAAAAAGATAAAATCTATCACAGCAGCTACAACAACTTTTCCTTTGGCTCTTTAAAACCACCATACAATTCAATGGTTGTGCACTATAACATTATAACCAGGGTACTAACACACACAAGACCATTAGCTACGCCTGACATTCTTTCATTTGTTCTGTTATGCCTGGTACCACAGGTGTCTTGTAAAGATGTTAAGAAGTGGGCAACTGACTAATTATGTAGTCGATACAATTTGTATCGACTACACGATTAGTCAATGAGGGGCCCCATTGCGGCTTTGCAGTTTAAATGTAGGAGCCTGGCACGCAGGCAACCCAGCTCCTACTACATTTAAACTGCAGAGCTGCAGCAGGGGTATGTCTGGGACCTGGCACGAGCTGGGACTTGGACTAGTACGCCTCTGCATTTTAAATGTAGGAAGAGCCGCCTGGCTTCCCCCCTCTTTGCTGCCTCTGATACAGAGGCCGGGGAAGCTAGTACTCGAAGTGTGACTCGACTACCCGATAAACTAGTTGCTTACATCCCTAGTGTCTTATCAGTTTGATGTCACGTATAAAAAGAGACCTTTTCTGGAAAGCTGGAGATCAGTGGGCTGCTGGAAATGTGTGTGTATATTCCAGTACCTCTTAATTTATTTCCTTCTTAGAAAAAGGACAAGAGAAAATATCTAAAATTCACCAAAATTTTAATAAAACTTTTCAGCAGTCCCCAGCATATTTCAAATAATGTTTTTTAGGGAAGAAAAAGAGTTGTTCCCTGCCCCCTTACCTCTCAAAGTTCCTTTCAACAGTTAAAACCAGAGACCAAATACTCTGCATCCTGTCTTTCTTATGTAGTAGGGATGTAAAATTTCAATTAATTGGCTAATCGAATAGTCAACTCAATTTGCATCGACTATTTGATTAGTCAATAAGGGTGTCTCCTCCTTTAAAGTGTAGCAATAGCGCCAGAGCTGTTGCTACACTGCAAAGGCAAAGGCAAAGGCAAAAGCACTGCAGGGAGCACAGGATCAGCAGGGAAAGTTCCCAGCTGACGCTGGGCTCCGTGTGGAGCTGCCATTTTGAAATGCGGCATGCAGTCCGGGCTAGCAAGGGACTCCCAGATGGCCCCGGGCTGCATGCAGCATTTCAAAGCGGCCAGGGTCCATGAGGAGCTGCTACTTTGAGGCACCCCCTTCTCTTTCCGGGGGAGGGAGCGACTAGTCAACTAGCATGTCGACTATCTGATAAGCATTTGCTTATCGGATAGTTGACTAGTTGTTCACATCCCTATTACGTAGTAGTTGATGAAATCGCTAACACACAATGCAGGAAACTGCTCTCCTTAAACTGCATTTGTTATCTATGGAAGACAGGGTGGGTGTGGGTGAGGCAATATCTTTTATTAGACCAACTTCTGAAACACAAGCTTGCAATGACTGCCAAGGGAATTTAAGGAACTTTGAACTCAGGGAGAGATTTTGAGCTGTGCAAAGTCCTAACTCAGTGCAAATGAGGAACATAAAAGGGAACGGTGGCTGAAAGTCACTTCTTTGCTCCCCCAATTCTAGTTCAGCTGGGAACCCAGTAGGGATGTAAAATCCCAATTAAAAAGTTAACTGTTAAACGGAATATTCAATATTCTGGTTAACTAGGATCCCATAGGCAGGGGGCTGCTCCAGTCTGTCCAGTGCAGGGGTTAAGCTAAAGTCAGAAGCAGGAATCGAAGTTGAGGGTCAGAACTGAAATCAGATGCCAATACCAGAGCCACGGCTCAAGCCAAAGTCAGGATCAGAAGCTGGCATCAGAGCCAGGATTAGATGTGCGTGAAGAAGTCAGTGTTGGGGGGTGACGAGGGGTTCAAGGCAGGAGATGAGGGTTAAGGATTCAAGGCTGCTCCCCAGGGCTGGCTGCTTCCCATGGCTGAGGTGATTGCTGCACCCCATTCATCATTTGGAAGTATAAATATCCATGTTACCACAGCCCTCCCTTTCCATTTCATGAGAGACAATCACACTCCATTGCACACCTCATTGTCCTGACACAACCCAACCTTGACCCTGCTTTAAGTTATAAGAGGAAGCTGCGTATCAAATTTGGTGGTCCTATGTCTTACCGTTTAGGAGTACTTCTTGAACACTCACAGACAGATGGACACACACATACAGACAAATGCACAAACTCTCTAAAATATAGACTATGCAGTAAAAAGAAGGGAAAATAAAGAGTTATACTGTATACTAATTCTCAAGATAGAACAGTCAACATATTTGGGAAGTTCGTGTAATAATTCTAGTCAATCACACTGTGCTGGGCTCCTTTACTCTCCAGCCGCCACAACACATTAAGGAAAGTTAAAAATACACTGCTTTCTTAAAATTACTTTTCCATGCAAGGTACATTTATATTTGCTACAGAGATTTTATCAATTGCCATAACTATGAGTAGGTGAGAAAGTGGTCCATGAGGTTCTCTATTATATTATGAAAAAGATTGTTAACCCCCTCAAGAGTACCTTTTGAAGTCTATTAAGTACGTTTCAATGTACTGGTATCTGTAGTTGTTATTTTCAACTCTAAATAGAGGACTATAACTTGTGGTAGGAAATCATCAGTTGCTTACAACAGAAAACATGTTCTTATCCTAAGCGTAATTACTCTTAAACATTCATCTAGATACAGGACACAAATGTATCCTCCTTTAACTCATCCCCTTCTCCCTCCAAACCAGTATTTCATGGCTATCCTCCTCTGGAAACCTGGTGCTAAAATATATTCTAAACCTGAAATTACCCATTTTACTGAGTGGGAGGGAGAGCGGAAGGAAATAGAGATACAAGAGCGCTCTATAAAAGCAACAAATATTTTTTAACCACTATCTGTAACCCTTTCCTCTCTTTTTAAGTAAATACCAAACACTCGCAGAAAAGATTTCATATGAGTAAAAAGAGTTTGAAACTATTCAGAGTCAAAAAGTTAACTTCCATATGAACTAGCAAATAAAAGAAGCATTAGAGTTTACAATCTATCTTGATCTCTGATGAGTTATAGTGACTTTGCTCTTTAGTAAGGCATATTTTAATTAACTAACATCACTTATGAAAGGAGTGGTACAAGCTTTTCTGTAAATCACAAATTTTTTTAAGTACAACCATGTCCTCAGGGAGAAATTTACATAAGTCTGATGTAAAGCTACAGATGCCCATTCCTTGGCTATATGCAATATAAACTACTTCTTCACACAACTATTTAATAGCAGAGGTATGGGCTAAAGATTCTATGATGCAATTCAACCCACAGCAAAACAAAACAAAAAAGAGTATAACTTTTCTGAGGAAGATACTGTCTTGGGATAGCTGCCTTAGTTCCTATGAGCAAAGCAATTTTTAATAAAAGGGGAATGTCAAGTTCCACAAAAATATGGCTAAATGAAGCCAATATGTTTTTCAAGTAATAGAGCATTTAGCAACACAGTGTAACAGAAATATTTCTCAAAACAGGTCTCACCTACAACCCCTTTCCAAAATACATTGCTCCAACTAGTAGAAACCTACCTTTAAAATTCATAAGCTTCAGAGGGGTAGCTGAGTTAGTTTGTAACTGGAAAAAACTTGAGGGGAAAAAACAAAACAAAACAAAAAAAAACAGCCAACCAACGAATAGTCTAGCAGCACCCTGAAGGCTAACAAAACATGTAGATGGTATCATGAGCTTTCGTAGATACAACCCACTCCTTCAGATGTCAGTCATGTCAGTCAACAAAGAACCTATCCAGAGTAACAAATCAAATAATTACCAGATTAACTTTCCAGCATTAATTAATACTTTTATCTTTTCAGGAGGTGACAGCAGATTGAGGGAGAAGGTTGTTAGAGATTATACTCCTCTGAAAATAGGTGTCTTCTAATGTCAGGAATTTCTGAATGTAATAAGATTGTTTTTTAAAACAAGTCATTCAAAGCTTAAGTGAAAGAGTCTTTTGGCCTGTCTTTGAAAGAGAAAGAGCAAGAGCTGCCCTATATTACTAAACCTGTGCAGATTTTCAATATTATGTGTTTGCTTTTCTGACACTTAAATAGGAGCAGAAATATTGTTAGGGAAAATATATTTAGTGAAGAAAAGTAATTACAATGAGAGGATGTTTGGACTATGAGGAGGCATAGAGAAAGTATTATTGCACAGAAAAGCCACAAAAACAAACATTGTTAAGGGGCCTCCTGGGTGGGGAGCATTTATAGAAAACCTCCTTCATCTTCTTATAGGAAATTTCAAATTCTGCATAAGAAATAGGGGGAGGCAACAGAAATTTAAGCCTCAGAAAAAAAAATTCTTATTTCAGAATCCACAGACCTCTCCTCAAAAGCAAAGGGTAGATATTAGATCTAATGTTTTATGAGTGGATTGGTTATCTAAAATGTCTGAGTAGTAGAGCCAACTACTCATTACCATTGTAGAGAAATGTAGCAGAATTACACTCTATTTATAAATGCAATGTATGTATCAATCTTGTTGCAATGTAACAACTGCACTTGAATGTAACTTGTGCATCCTTGAAAAAGAACTGTGTAAAAGATCAAGAAATGTCTGTATACTCATTATATTAATAATATATGTCAATCAACTATTTTATGTCCATTAGAATGATCTCTCAAAATGGCTGCCAAAACTCCATTTTTAGTGGGTTCTATTATCTGGCTTCCATCACTGATTTGGTCTATGTCACGTACCACACGTCCCACAGGTATACCAGTTACCTGTTAAGATTTGAATGTAATGGGATGTGTGATAGGATGTGTCAACCAATCAATTTAAAAGTATGCTAATATAGCATCTTTTCATTAACCAATCATCTGTACTTCTTTTTATGAGCTGTTATCCAATCGGTTTAGAAAGCATCATCTTGCAACCAATCAGTTTAAACCTGTGACTTCATACATATTCATGAGGCATGGGTATAAAAGTCTTTACCACGCAGCAAATTCGGTTGCGTCAGGTCGTCGGGTTCTAGGTTTAGGTTAGGTGTGAATGAGAGACATCCTATTCTCAGTCCCGGGTTTGTGATGCGAGAGAAAGAGGTCTAGTACAGCCTTTTAGAGAGAAGCTGAACGAAAGGTTCATGCTTCCCTTCTACTTAGGTTAGGATAGGTTATTTAGTTTAGTTATAAGCATAGTTTAGTTTAACGTCGTTGTGTCTGTTCGGCAGGCTCCGTCGGTGGAGGCATATCGGCCATCGTCGAGTGTGTCCGTCGGGCGCGACGCGTTTAGATTAAGGTTTTATTTTAGATGTTTAGCATAGAATAGGAACAGAGTCTACCATCGCCTGATCCTGCCACTCCGAAGTGCGGAGAAGAGGAGTCGAAGGCCAGAGGTTTCGTGGAAGACGAACCAACCGCCGTCGCACTCAATCTACACTTCGAGGGATCTCCTTGGCAGCTCCTCGCCCGAGGCTCTAAATCAGCCAAAGGCTAGAAGGTCACCAAGCGTCAGGATCATCCGTCGAGGGATGCCTGGTAGTTCCTCCCTGAGGGCTTTCAATTAGCCTAAAAGTTGTAGGTCGCCAGCACCACCACAATCGTCCCCGCGCCGTCTGACTCTGTAAGTAGGTTTAGGATCATTGGGGGACTGCCCCTCAATGATCATTCGAGATGTTTTGTTAAATTTTGTTATGTAAAAATATAGTCCTGTTGTTGAATTTTACCTATTTGTCAAGTTTTATTTACGCGTCCAATCTTCTCTGAAATTACCACCCAGGTGATTAGATACTGGTAAGGTGTCCCGCACCTGTAATACTATCCCTTAGCGGATGTGCACAACTTTAACATAGTTGTTCCGGAGAGCTATCCCAGATAGCTGCTCTGAATCTGTTAAATAACAGTAACACCATATAGTCCTAGCACATACATTATCACCAATTTGTAATTAACGATTTTCTACTGCAAACTAGGGCCCTGAAGGCTCTACCAAGTGTTGCCCTCTTCATTTCCCCCCCAAGCTGCAGAATGGATATTACTGGCTCTAAGTTCTGAGAACAGAGAACCTTGCTTTCTCGGATAGGTTCACTGAATCAAATGGAAAGAAACCCAATGACATCAAGAAGCTTTGTATCAGGCAGGTCCTATACAAGTAACAGCAACCACACACACAAAAAGAATGTTTATGTAGTTTCTTAAATTGGGAAGCTTAGTATACTCTAAAAACATTTTTCTTCAGCTACAGTAAATCACAACAACTCATCTCAAAAAGATAAACGCCATGCAAGACGCGATATAATCATGATCTACTAAAGGTTACCCTACCTCTCTGAAAGACTGCAAATCCTCTTCAACATCATCAGTTTAAAGACTTCACTATTAGAGAGAGATGACACACAAAATATTCAAGCTGTCACACCCCTATAGTCCTCCTGAAGTCCTGAAAAAGCTAAGAATATGAGGATTACATATTCTATGGAGAGGGATATTTTCTCCCATTTAAACCCAGCTACTGTTCAGTTTATAACATTCATGGTACTTTACAAGCAACACACACTGACAATATTTTGTATCCTGATTTCACATGTATTTTAAAGACAGTTTCATACCCACTTGAATATTCAGCAATTGAAATGTGTCAGTTCTATATAGGAAGCACAGCACCAAGAAAATGCAATTATCACAGTACTGCAATTCACTTACACTCCACACATTTCTGTCAGTGTTTTTGTCCTCACTGTACATACGTTCCATGTATTATCCATATAAACAGTTTCACCTAACACTAAATAAATAGCCAAAATGCTAACCAGTGGATAAATACTGTATTTTTGGTTAGGTATTTCTCAAAGTCTTAAATGGCATTCACCAAAAAGTTTAACCTCATTCATCTCACAGAGAAGCACACAATCAAAAACAAAAAAAAAGAGGAGCCCACGCTTAAAGGCTTGACACATCTTAAAGGACCCAATTTTCAGAATGTGAGGGGGGAGAGGGGACAGCATCTCTTTAAGGTGTCTTAAGATACCCCAAAATCACAGATCTCTTAAGAATGCACAGGATCTTCAAATTATTTTCAAAATTTACATTCTGTAATACTCACACGTGGTACTGAAATCAAAGAATCATAGAATACTAGAACTGGAATGGCCCTCAAAACGTCATCAAGTCCAGTCCCCTGCTCTCATGGCAGGACCAAGCACTGTCTAGATCACCCCTGATAGATGACTATCCAACCTGCTCTTGAATCTCTCCAGTGATGGAGATTCCACAACCTCTTTAGGCAACTTAATCCAGCTTTTAACCACCCTGACAGTTGGACATTAGTAAAAATTTCTAATCTAAACCTTCCTGACTGCAATTTAAGCTCATTGCTTCTTGCCATATCATCAGAGGCCTTGGAGAACAATTTTTCTCCCTCTTCCTCCTTATAACACTCTTTTAGATACTTGAAATCTGCTCTCATGTCCACTCTCAGTCTTCTCCTTTCAAAACAAAACAAGTCCAATTCTTTCAGTCTTCACTTGGGTATACTGTCCAACAATATACCAAAGATCTCTTTCTAAAGCCTGTAGACTCAAAAAAAAAAAATCTGCTCACTTTGCTAATATATTGTTCCCCCTCAAGGAATTTAAAATAAACTTTCATTTCTCATAGTTATCATTCTCAATATGGTAGAAAGGCAAGTATAAATCAAGCAAGATTCTGATCTCAGTCACACTAATGTAAATCACAAGTAAATCCATTGTAGCCAATGGCATAACATGTACAAATATGGAGAAAGAAGAATCTGAGTCAGTGTGCAAATGTAGTACACATCATTATCAGACCAAGAATTTGAAAAACAGGACCTTAGCATTTTTTATATTGAATTCTGCCATGTCTTTATTTCATAGTCCAATTTTCAAGTAACTGATGAATTTTCAAGAGTTATAGTGAATAGTTTTTAATAACTCCCTTAAAGATCTTGCAAAGACGAGTATTCTTAAGGATCTGTTAAGCATAAGCATTAATACTAGCATGTCTGCTTTTGATTATGTTCAGCATAGTTTCCATATGGAAACTTACACTAAATTTCACTGGGGCTTTACTCTGTTTAAACCAAGCACCCATTTAATATGATAAATATATGTAGACATTTTCCTATATCACCTTTATAGGTCACCCTTAGGCAGAAAGAGAAAGAACCGCTGTAACTTTTGCTTGTGATTCACCCATTTCCCTCCTTTGAATGATGATCTTCAGTCCCCTTTTTCTTTTTTCCCCCCACTCCTTGGGGGAGTCTCACTTTGAACCTTGAGGGGGGCCTGTTCTATACAAGGTTGGGGGGGAGATCTAAGTTATGTAATTTCACCTGCGTGAATAGCGTAGCTGAAATCAATGTTATTAAATCCATTTACCGCGGGTATCTTCACTGCAATGTGTCAATGGGAGAAGATCTCCTGTTATAACTTCCCTTATGCTTCTCATGGAGGTGGAGTACACAAATAGATGGAAGAGTGCTCTCCCATCAATTGTGTGTCTTCACCAGACCAGGTAAATCAACACTGGCTGCAATGATTGCAGATATACTGTTCTACCAGCAAGAGTAGACATACCCACTGTATGTGAGAACAACAGAATAAAAGTAATTAAAGAAATATTTAGACCAAAGAATTGGTGAGTGTGGAAATATGAAAGGTTTCCATTGGTGAGAATTATTACACTGTAGAACATTCACCTAGTAAAACTGACAAGAGGGGTGCATTTGTAAAAGTTCAGTAAGCCAAATCAGAATGCTTAGGAGCTACCTTGGGAGCTCAGAGCTCTGCCGCTCCCCTACTACAGCTGGGGGAGGTACCTCGAGCAGGTCTGACCTGGTTCTGGGAGCATCCCCTAGAAAGGAAGATTCATCCTCCCCAGCCTGACCTGGCCTAACAGCCGGAGCCTGGCACACAGTAAAGGCACACCTTTCAGCACAGGGGAGATCAGACCCACCATCAGGCACCTTCCCTCACCACAGAAAGCTGCTGGCTGGGAGCCCAGTTTTAGTTAAATGGGCTTTGGATTGAGGGTCATGGGTGGGAAAGAGAAAAGACCACAGAACCTTCCTGATCATGGGGCCTAGTCAATCACCCACCCATAAAGTTGGACCTGCCCCCTCCAAAAAAGTGATGACCCCCAATAATCTGTGATCCCCTACAATAGCTATTCAATCCCCCGCATCCCTTTTGGGTGGAGAACCTCATAGTTACAAAACCATGCAATTTCAGATATACCCATCTGAAACCATGAAATGAACTATTTTAAAAATCCTATGAACAGGAAAATGACCAAAGTTGACCATAAATATATATGTGTGCGTGTGTGTGTGCCTGTCAGAAATAAAGGCACTTCTCAGAACAACTTGATAGAAACATTTTTAAAATATAGACAGCAACTTAGCTCACAGACTCAAGCCTCTTTAAAATATAATTCATTGTTTAAAAATATCATTCATAGTTTGCACATGGCAAGAAGCATTTCTCACCACATAAAACTTCGAAAATGTCTTGCCAAGTGAAATGGAAAACATTTTCTTTAAAAAAAGTGCAATTAGCAAGTGAAGACTAGAAGAATGTGAGATTATGAACCTTCTTGTTAAACAACTACAAACTGCTGCTACTGCTGTTTGATCAGGACATGCACATGAAAGAAAGACATAGATTGATTTAAGGGTATGTCTACACTTGATTCCTCTTTTGAGGGGAGGAATACAAATGTAGACATCCGAAATTGCAAATGAAGCAAGGATTTAAATATCCCGTGCTTCATTTGCATAATCGCAGACTGCCACTTTTCCGCAATAGCGCTATTTCAGGACATCAAACTCAGTCCCCACGGTGTTATTTTGAGAGAAAAATGAGGTTTAAGGATTATTTCAAGGGAAGGGTTTTCTCTCAAAATAACCCCGCGGAGACCGAGTTTGATGTCCCGAAATAGCGCTATTGCGGAAAAGCGGCAGTCCGCAATTATGCAAATGAAGCGTGGGATATTTAAATCCCCCGCTTCATTTACAATTTCAGATGTCTACATTTGCATTCCTCCCTCGAAGGAGGAATCAAGTGTAGAGATACCCTAAGTGGTCACAACTTATATTACTATAACAGCAGTGAGAGGCTCTGTGAGCACACCCTGCACACTCACATTTCAGGCATTTAACTGGGTCCAGATAACCAATAACTCGGGGTAGCTCCTCCTCAGATTGTACCTAGGATTCAGCCAACTTCTGAAGCCTTTTGCCCACCCTTCTCAGGGCAGGGGACAGAGCAATTAGAGAATACAAAGGAGGACCCTCCCTCTTTTAAGCCTTCAGGTCTCCATTTCTGCTAAAGGCAGAACAAAACCCTGGATTTCTTCTGCCTTTGGGAACTGGCCCTTTCAATCTTTCACTACACTGGTCAGGACAGAAATTGTGGTGAGTTAAACAGTCTTCCCTTTCTAATATTAAATTTTCAGGTCATATGCCTTTCAACCTAATTGTGCCTCCATAGTACTTCAAGAAAGGCAGCGAAGTCCATGGGGATTGGTTGTTGGCTCTGCATTATTTTATAGCTTTTTCCAATGACCCTCGAAGAAAACAAAATCATTCAAGAGTTGCAGATGACAAAAAATTGGGGAAGTGGTAAATAATTAAGAGGACAGATTAGTGATCTAGATTGGTTGTGCCCAGATTACCAACCTAACAATACTCATTCTAGTATGGCAAAATGTAAATTGTACATCTAGGAACAAAGTATGGCCTGCATCCTTATAGAATGGGGAACTATATCCTGGGAAATTGTGACTGAAAATAATTTTGGGGTCATGATGGATAACCAGCTGAACATGAGCTCTCCACGAGATGCTATGGCTAGAAGAGCTAATGCAATCCTGGGAAAAATAAACAAGGGAATCTTGACAAGGAGTAGAAAGATTAGATTACCTCTGTACTTGGCCCTGGTACAACCACTGGTGTCCACAATTCAAGAAGAATGTTGAAAAACTGGAGAGGGCTCAGAAGAACCATGAGAAGGACAGGAAGATTGGAGAACATACTTATAGAAATATGTATGTTTCTACGGACTCTCACTGCACTTACTACAGGCTGCACCTATCAAATCCGGGATTCTCTCGTCCAGCAATATCTGTGGTCCGGTATGACCATGGATGTTCCTGGATGAGAGAGACCCGGGCAGGAGGGCCAGCAGCTGGGAGCACGGTGCAACCCTGAGAGTCTGCTAGCAGCAGGGCCGCCACAGCAGCCTGGGCAGAGCGCGATTGGGACTGTGTGCCGCCCAGCAGTGAGGCCCAGACCACAGCAGCCCAAGAGGGGAAGCTTGACCAAGGGGCGGGTCTGCAGTAGCCTGGGCAGCAGCGGCAGCATGATTGGCACTGCCTGCTGCCCAGCAGTGGGGCGAAAGCTGTGGCCACAGCAGCCCAGGAGGGGAAGCCTGGCTGGGCTACACCAGCCTAGGCAGCAGCGGCAGTGAGATTGGCGCTGCCTGCCACCTGGCAGTAGGGTCAGGGCTCTGACCACAGCAGCCCCGGAGGGAAAGCCAGCCACAGCAGCCTGGCAGAATCAGTGCAGCCGGGGCCATGTGCCACCAGGCAACAAGGCTGGGGCTGTGGCAACCCGATCGGGTAACATGACGTTCCAGCAGTGGGGCTGGAGCTGCCCAGCCAGCCAGCAGCACTATGGGTTGGGCTGACCCGTAGACTGTCCAGCTGAGCTGAAGGAGCCAGCAGCAAGGAGAGGCAGCAGGCTGGGGGGCTGGCATCAGGGGACTTCCTGTTGTCTGCAAATTCCCTCTTTCAGGACTGGTCAGATCCTGAGGTTAAAGGGAGACTTAATTACAGTCTAAGTATCTACATAGGAAACAAATATTTAATAATGGGCTCTTTCCAGCAGAGACAGGTAAAACACAGGGGTGGGCAAATTCTGGCTTCTGCAGGTATCGGACAATCACAGCTCTCACTGGTCATGAATCATCATTCGTGGCCAATGCAAGTGGTGGGAAGTGGTATCCCAGTCCACACCACTTCCTGCCACTTATATTAGCTGCAAACGGCAATTGCTGGCCAACAAGACCTGCAATCGTCCAATTACCTGCACCTCTTCAGGTAAATATAGCAGTAGTGGCCAACCAGGGACTAACCCTAGCAGGCTGCTGTTTTTTTCCATTTCCCACCCCAGTATAACACAATCTAGGAGCTGGAAGCTATAGTTAAGAAATTCAGACGGGAAATAAGGTATACATTTTTGACAAAGAGGAACAATGTACTCACAGCCATAGCAAATTTCCCATCACTGACGATTTTTAAATCGAGAGTGGATGTTTCACTAATAGATATAATCTATTAATTATTTTGGGGAAGTTCTAAGGCCTGTATTATACCGTAGGTAAGACTAGATGCTCACAATGGTCCCTTCTGGGTTTGGAATCTGTGAAACAGACAGACATGAAATGTTAGCTTCAAAATCACAAAGGCCCTTGTATTCCATTAAATGCAATCTCAGGACCCAGACTGTGCAATGGGAGCCCCTCAGAAGGATCCCTGCACCAAAGATGGAGTCCAGGGAGGCCAGTGGGGTTACGCCCAAGCACAGGTGTTCTTTTCCTTTCTTCAACTCTCTTCAATATTCACCCTTTAGGATGTAACTGCAATATCAAGATCTTCCATGATGAACTCTTACTGTCAAGATTAAGGAATGGTCCTTTTTTTGTATTATACAGTACCCAGCACAACCAATCCCCATCACTGACTGAGTACTTTGGGCTCTACCCCAGTACACATGAATTAAAAAAAAAAAAAAAAAAAAAAAATCAATCTTAAATGCACATATGAAATGTTAAAGTAAATACAAATAGGAAACTTTTCCATCTTTGAATAATGAAGTCAACAGATCCATCACAATGGATACTTTCATGTGCTTGCAAATTTGAAATAGATCCAGATAGGTCAGTCACTAGCAACAGGTGAATGAACTCCCTGAAGCTCCCTCCAGTTGAGACAGCTAACAGTCAGACTTATTCAAATTTACTTTCTGAAATTATAGATTGTGTCAAATAGACTTTAAAGGAAAGTACACAATGATTACTCTTACTGTCAAGCGTGGGAAATCCCTCCCAACAAACAAACAAGCCTAAATCTTTGAATGTCCATTTTCATGCCTAGCTTGGATGATTCATTTCTCTCCAGTTTGAACTGCATCTGTGAACCTTACTATTTGAAGGAAGGAAATTCTCTGGTAAGCAAGCGCGCGCGCACACGCACAAAAAGACCCTATTCTTCTTTATGTGAAGGTCACAATGGGATTTTCACAGCAGTGTGCCTGCAAGGTGGGAAGCAGGATCATTACTTAAAACACCAGAAATGGAATAAATTCCATTAGTTGACTTCTTTTTAGGGTCCTTGTTGTGTGCATCTAGTGCCCCCAGAGAAATTCTCCTCTAGACAGTTCTGGTTTCCAGGGGTACTGAGGAAAGGACCAGCCCTATGTAGCTTCATTGTATCCATTCCCCTTATGGACAAGTTCCTGCTTATGTCGGTTTCAGTAATTAATCTAAAATACTCCAGGAATCATATCACAGCGTGTTTGTTTTGGATTTCTGTAGAGCCCCTTGACCAGAAAGTTTTGCCCAGCAGGAAAAGATACAGGTACATTTCCTAAAAACCAACGTTATTATTTTCACAACCCTGGAAGACATTGTTTGATTGGCAAGTGCTTCTTTGGCAATAATGAAAGCAGGTTTTTAAAAAGCTGCCATCTTTAAGCAAAACAGAAAAACTGTCTGAGGGATGGTAAAACAGCAGTGTGAAGATAAGACTAATTTATTTCAGATGGCAGCAGGTTGTATTGTGCCAATCTGAAGAAGAGCTTCTTTCATGTCTGTGTTTGTGTGTTGCATGAGACTGGGAATGGAACAAAGCTATTGCTGTAGTTATCACTCAACTATGTAGATTACTCATCCCAGGACTTCATTTTGACCAAAGTACCAGGTAGCCATTTGCTCACAAACTGAAAGTTTGACACTAATTGGGGTTCTAACTCTGTACAGGGCAAGTCTGCAGTCATGCAGACAGCCAAGTGGCAATACAGAGTATCCACTGACCTTGCTTTAGCTCCCTGCATTGTTCTGGCTCTCATTTGCAAATAGGTAATTTTCTCCTGTTGTACTTCAGGGATTGCTTCAACTTGCCATACACCTCCAGTATTGCCAGGATTCTAAGATGATTTTTCTAATAATTTTGAATAGCCTCAGCTTTCCATTCCATTATCTTTTTCAGGGAGAAGACTTTTAGCCATTAGATTTTTAGCTTACGAGAGTATATACTAAGAAGATCATCCATCCATGATACCATGGCATGTGAAAGCATGCAGAAACATTCAACATGTCAGCTGACAGTTCATAATTTAAATGAAAACATTGGGAGGACTCTAATACCATCTGAGAGTTTTAATGCCCAAAAGAAGAAGGTCTAAACTGATGTCTTATTGGATATTAACAAATGTGGTTTTTTGTAAACATGTAACCATTGCATTTTTCATGTTTACACACAGTGGGGGCAGGCAGGAGGTAACTTAAACCGTCTCCCCACGAGCACAAGCACCGCCTGCCTCCTCATTGCTGCCTCTGAGACAAAGGCAGCAGCATGGGGTGCAGGGGGCTCTGTAGGAGCCAGTACATGTAAGCAATGAATTAGAACAGTGTTTCTCAACCTTTTTTTTTTTAAAAAAGTACCCCTTTAAAAAAAAAGTATAAGTACCCCCAGTACCTACAGTTTTCGGACACACAAAATTTTTTTCTACCATTGCAACACATTTGTTTAAACAATTCAATCGTAGCTGGGTGGGCGATGAAATTTTTGGGTGTAAAAAGTACAAAAATAATAAAGCGCTGTAAAACTTAAAACAAAAAACTCAGTTTTCTCCAAATTTCAGTTGTGTTGATGTACCCCCCCAGACTTCTCTCAAGTACCCCTAAGGGTATTCATACCACCGGTTGAGAAACACTGAACTAGAAACCCAGCTTCCTGTGTGTACCGGCTCCTGGCTGTCCCCCACCCCGGCTGCTGCTTCTGATACAGCATGGAGAGTACAGGTTTATTGGTTAGTCATGTAAATGGGTACATGTTAACATCCCTTCTGGATATCTCTGCCTCTGAAAGGTATATATAGTGAGGAGGCCACCCTTTCAAGTACAAGTCTCCACCAGTTAGACACACCACCAGTTAGACACATCAAGTCCTTCACAACCATGGAAGATTGCCACATTTACCCTCCAAATTGTCAAATTGCCACCAGGTTGATTTTGGACTGCTATATGCTAGGGATGTAAAATTTTGATTAATTAACTAATTGAATAATTGATGGGATTTCCATCAACTATTTGATTAGTTGATAAGGACTAATGCAAGTTCCACCTTTGAAATGTACAAGACCCCCCAGCAGGGGCTCTTCTGCATTTCAAAGATTGAAACACCACATGGAGCCTGGGGCCAGCAAGGGTGGGGAGGAGCGACTAGTCTACTATCTGATAAGCTTTTGCTCATCGGATAGTCAACTAGATGATTAGTCGCTTATATCCCTACTGTATGTTGAAAAATCTTTGTGTAGAGAGGCCAAAACAAAAAACAAACAAACAAAGTGGGCCAAGAGGCCCTTCAGCGCTTGATTGTTGTACAGCAACCCCAACGTGAAACCTCTTGTCACTCCATGGCCTGCTGATAGAGAAAGAAAGTAGAAATGGTAGTGAAGCATGGCAATCCGCATAACAAGCTAGGAACAGTAACGTGGTTATTAGGCCACGGTGATTCACAGTGGCAGCTGGAAACAACAGCCCAACTGTTAGGGCCAGCAACTCATGGCATAGATGTTGACAACAGCTTGACAGCTTCCTACTCTTGAGGTCTGGCAGGAAATCCCTATCCTTCTATTACATCTCCCACAGGGAGCACAAGGAAGGACATATATAGCTTGTCTAGGGCAGCTGCAGAGTTCCTAGGCATAGTTTCACAGTAGTCTGCCTGAGTATTCTCTTGAGGTTCTATTGTTTGTTATATGTTATTCGATCCCCTAATTCTGACTCAGACACTTGGCCTCCCTCCTCCAAGGAGGCAAAACCTCCCTAGGGGAAGAGGGGATGTACACTCCCCCACCTCCCACTGGAATCAGCATGTCTATGACCAGCATGTATATTTTCTACATTGATCTGCCATGCTGCACTCCAAGAAGGCAAGCAGGGGAGACAGCTTCAAAAGAGACAAGCAAAATTCAGCTCAGAGGTTTCTCCAGAAAGCTTTTAAGTGTCTCGCACTTCAAGAGGCTGGTCCTAACCCTTCTTCCCAGCCCCGTCTGCCTGGACTCAGGCTCAAAGATAGTATTGATGATCCCCTCACAGACTCTTCCTTTTGACTCTAGCATTTTTCAGCTCAGGTCTCTCCTTAAAGAGCTGAGGGGACAGATCTTTCAAAAAAAATCTAACACAGCCTCAGATCATGGTTGGCAATTAGAGCCAAAACTTTGTGGTCAAAGTTTGAAAAGCAGGCTCGGTTTGAGCCTACCAGCTATTGTTTGGGATCTTCAGGGAGAAGGATATCCTTGATGCGACTGACAGGTCTGGTTCTGCTCCCAGCATCAAGTAGTAAGTGCCCATTGTAATAGCACATCTCAGCACAATAAATAGTCAGATTCACCGTTAATACATAATTTAGTGATAATTATCATTAAAAAAATCTCATATTTGAAAAAAGTGATGCAGAAGTCAAAATGCTAGAAGCAATTCTTTTCCCTGTAAGCTTTCAAAACAAACAAAAACCTAGATAGTTTTATTAGAGTAGATCATATTAACAGTATAACTGCCGATGGGATAATCTTGCTTTTCAGTCTAAAATACAGTTCAAATTCAAGAACATATAAAATAGAGCAGTGGTGTCTGGGGATGTTAAATATCGGTTAATTGAATAGTCAAGTAACCTCATGAATTCTTATTCGTTAGTCAACTATTCTATAGTCCCTGGGGGCGGGGCAGGTAGCCAGTGTGCTCTGGCCTCACTTCCGAGGGGCTCCCTGCCACTGCATGCTGGTGCCTCTATATCAGAGGCAGCAACGCGGCGTGCCAGGTGAGAACTAGTCCGCAAGACGAGCCAATTTAAAAAAAAAATCTCCCCTCGCAGACTGGCTGCCTTGCAGACTGGCTGCCTATCATCCTGTGCTGTTGCCTCTGATAAAGAGACTCCAGGGCGTGGTGGCAGCAGGAGGTGTCTAGGGAGGGGCCTGAGCTCCCAGACCCAGTGTGAGCTATACCTGCACAGGGTTGACTGCTGCCCGGCTCCTAATACACTTTAAATGCAGAACCACAGCAGGGATAGGTCCCGGACCTGGCGTCAGCCAGGCTGCTGGCCAGCCTGCTCAAAAAAAGTACTGGCAGGGGCGGGGAAGAGGGCATGCATAGAGTCTACAGCATTGACCTATAAGCTTTTGCTTATTGGTTAATCTACTACAATATTACATGCCTAGTGGTGTCCGATGTGGGATAGTTATTTGTTTGGGGGGGGGGGGGGGGGGGGGGGGGTTGCATGCATTTTGCACACAGTTTTTCCCACTTTCAGTCCCAATACCCACTTTCTTGGCAAGCAATGAAGTGTCAATATTATTGTTCAATGTAACTGAAGACAGATAATATTAGATAAACAAGATGAAAAACACACTTTAAGTGTGATGTGTACAGGATTGCTAGTTTTGGTTAGATGTATTCCTGGAGATTCCATGGCATTGTAGTCCCCTTACTAAAGGTGCCTCTGCTTATTTTCTGGGAAGACCCTGTGTGCTGCAATCTAGCCCCACAGACTACAATTCCCATGAGCCCTGGGGGAAAACAGGAAGGAAGGGTCTTTTGTTTTGGAGATCTGGAGTCTCTCCATGTGTGTGGAGGAAGACTCAGCAGTCTGTGGACTCTTCCCTCTGTTTTTGGAGCAGAAAGGGAGCCAGGCTGCTGTGGAGGAGTTTGATCCAGTTCAGGAGCTGTTATGTTGCAGTTACAGACTGGGACAGCAAGCCTTTGAGACTGGCATCTAGCAGGCTGCTTCTGATTGCCCTAGAGGGGAGGCCCTTTGGCTGTACTTGTGGCTAGAAGCTACTCTGCATCCAGCACACAGAAGGAGACTGTGAGTAACTGGGCATCTTCGGGAAAATGCTGCCTGGGACAGACCTCAGAGATACAGACTAACTCTGGGCTCAAAGAGAGGCAGAGGCGCCAGTGCACTGAACCAGAGCTGCTGCATAGCTGGGACCCACATACACACTACCTACAGAGAATCTCCATTACAGCTGCAGTTCTTCAAGCGAGCCCACACAAGCAAGAGAGTCTAGGACTCTGAGTCCAGGGGTTTGCACACTCTGGGGTGGGATAAATATTGGCAGTGCAAATGGCAGCTAGATAAGTTCCTTTTACTTCCGTGTACTTTGTTAATTGATGTTATTCACTGTTAATTTGTTAAATCCTGTTTTTGAAGTTAAGTAAAGGTTGTTCATTCTAATGCAATCTATTAGATGTATTTTATTTATGCTTTGTAATTGTTGTTCTGGAGTTAGATCCAGTTTATTGCTGGAATAAGTTATTCCTGGAGGTTCTCAAGGCACACCAGTAAGTGTGTACAGGGCCAGCCAGGTGGAGGCACCCTCATTATACATTCTTTATGAGCAAGGGACTGCAGCAAGGGGGTGGATAGGTTTTCCCCAACCAACCACCACCACCGGGTACTCAGGATCTCCTTTTATGTCAAGACCATCAGGCGCCTAGGCACACTTGTGAGTGTGACCTGCTCCCAAGTAACCCGGGGAGGAAAAAGGGGGTTACAGCATCTTATTTAATTAAAGGATAATCTTCAATTTCTAGAGACTCCAGGCCAATCCTGAAGGGTTGGCAAACTTTAGATATGTGGTTTACATATGTTATAGGAAAGAGAGTGAACACATCTTTCCTGTTGATTTATACCAATAAGAAGTTTCTTATTCATTAGTCATTAACCCAACCCTAATGCTCTGATCACTGCAAGTCACTTTGGTTCAGTTCTGTCTTCCTAGACTTATTACATTTTCAATTCTTATATCAGCAAACTGTTTTCTCTGTTGAATTTACAACAAAAAAGCAAACAAAAAGACGACAAAATCAGATTTCAGTGTCTGTACAGTAAAAAAGGTATAGAAGTACAAGGGTGCTCCCAGAGAAATTCAAGGATATTCTTCTTACAAACTGGTGCACATGCAAATGAAATTTCTAGGAAAGCCTTTAGTTCCAACATTGTGACCAAAACAGCTCTACAAGCTACTCAGAAATGCTCTGTGGGCTCCTAGTGTTCCATAAACTACATTAGAACCACACAAGATACACATTTAGAAATGGAAGGACAGACCACAAAGTTATGAGTGCTTTAGAAATAAAATATAATAAAAGAAGAGATTTAATTTAACTGGATGCAATTCTGTATTTAGAGCTGTATTCATATTTAACATGCATAACTTGCCTCTCTCAAATAGCATGCCTACTGAAAAGATGACAATTAGATCTCTTTCTTTTTGGAAAGAAAAATGAACAATCTAATGTAGAAAAAACCCTGTGTGTTGATCCTGTTTTTCATCTAAATTGTTTTCATTCATTCATGGATGAATGAATCCAAGCATCCAGATTTCAATTTTTAAAATTTGTCACAAACCTTGACTCAGTCTACAGTGAGCAAGATAGACTTTTAAACTGTTTCAGCTAGCATGACTTTGACAACTATGTGGATGGAATATAATTTAGTCTAAATATTTTGTGAAAATCATTTAAAGATCAGGCAGCATCTATAGCCCACCAAGATTTTAAGTAGGTTTTTCCTCAAGAGATAAGTGTTAATATATTCACTAACATTTATTTTCCTAAGACTAATTTACCTAAAAATTCTATTACCATTTCTCACCTTTCTTCCCATGATAAAAAAAACGGACAAAGCCATATACATATCCTGCAGTGAAATAATTCCAGTTAAATAAAAGTAGGCATCTGATTTACACTGACTTTCCACTGCATAATACTATGCATACTTATGGCAGCATATAAAAGAATAGTAATTAAAATGCTGCTACAGTAACTTGTCAAAATTTCATTTCTGTGGAACAGCTGTCAACTGAAAGCAAATATATACTACAGTCCATCAAGACTATGTAGGTACTTTAATGGCCCCATCTTCTATACCTGATATACAGCATCAACATTTTTCTGTAAACATAAGCAACACAGGGCGATTCCTACATTTCCACAGGAACCGATGGATCTGCATAATAATGGCTTCAGCAGCCTCATTTCAGTTCTTCCCCTAATTTGCCTCTGTCACATCCCAAGCTCATTTCTGTGGATAAATGCAGAAAGTCACTGAAAGTTTGGCAGATAAAGGGAGCGTCCTCCTCCCCCACCCTTGGCTGGCCACAGACACAGACCCCCACCTCAGGCTTATCAAATCTTGTACCACATCAGCTCTACTGCAGCTGGGGACCTTACAACTTGAAGATGGAGGGGGAAAGGATTTATTCTCCAGTTTAAAAAAAAAAAAAAAAAAAAAGCACCAATTCCTATATATATATATATATATATATATATTTGAATCACTGATATGTTCAGTTAAACCTCTAGTCAGTCCAAACAAGCTTCCTTCCATCTCAGAGAATTCTGAATTTCATTGTCTTTTATAATTCTGATTATTGCTAAATCTCCAGACACACATAAGATCATATGGTAAAAGTCTACATATCCCTGAACCTTTCTCCTTCCCACTCTCCCCATAACATAAAAGAATCTACCCAAACACACTCACTTTTATAAACCAAATCTGTATCAAAACTCAAATAGAAACTCGTTAATTTAGATTAAGGATTAGTAGAGTCATTATCAGTTTGAATTTTAAAAGTAAAAAACTCAAAATTCTGAATCACAAACTGTACTTCTCACTTACATAGCCATGTTAAAATAAACTATATTTGCTATTTCACAGTATATAAAATATAGTACACAGCACCTTCTAGTAAAGGAAATAAATTCTGAGTATTACTACAAGATTCCACAGCACTCTTAGACTGAATGGGACAACACTACCAGTTTGCATGTGCAAATTTTAGGGCAATCAGCATATCAATATTTGAAGTAAATCTTATTGAAGAAACAAGTCAAAACAATGAGATAACACCCATTATTACGAGCCCTGAAATGCAAGAGACATGCTCTTTAAAGTATCCCCAAAGTTTTATAAGAAACTGTTTGAAGTTATCACTGAAGCCTGCTGATTTTATAGTCCAGAGGACAGACCACTAGCCTACTCATGAAAGCTGAGTTTCATTCCTGGTTCCATAAGCGACCTGATTTGGAGGGAGGTGAGGAGGAGGAGGAGGAAGGAAGCCTTTGGCAAAATTCTTCCAAACTGTGCCTCAGTCTTATCTAAGATATGTCTACACAACAACTAGGAATGTGCTTCCCAGTGCAGAGTGGACAGACACATGCTAGCTCTTAAATGGCCATGTGGCTGGCAGTGGCATGGGTGGTATCTCAGGCTAGCCACCTGACTACATATTCAGGGTAATGGGCAGGTTTCTTTGCAGGTGGCTAGCCCAAGCTTCCAGTACAAGTGTGATCACACTGTTCATATGCTAGTTCAGACCAGAGCTAGTGCATTTGGCTACCCATGCTGAAAAGCATGCTTCAAGCTTCTACAGAGATATGCTTTATGAGATGGAGATTATACTTACTAGAGCTGGGGGAATCATTAGTTGGTTAAACAAGCAAACTGAAAAAAAAATCAGAACAAGTTGAGGGGAGTAGTGTAAATGCCTCCTTGTAACCTTTAGTCCAGAGGCCAGGGCACATGCCCACTGGGTGGGACATCCAGATCTGTATTCCGATCCTGGAACATGGACTTGAATTCAGCTCTCCAGTTTCTGAAGGTGAAGATCCTAACTATTCTGGGGTGGGTTACTCACAATCTATCCTGTTAAAACTTTTTCACTTCATATCAGAATTCACTGGACCAAAGAAAGTGAGGACGCTCTATGACAACCTGGTGATTAAGGCACTCACCTGAGAAGTAAATGTGAATTTAAATACCTTCTTTGCTTCCCCCCCCCCCCACACACACACACACACCCCTTCTGAAGCTGGCCCCAGGGAGAAAAAATTGCCAACTAATTAGATCAAATTTACATATCGTTTCAGGTTAACCCAAAACTGTATTTTTCAGCACATCAACTTACTCCTCTGATAGATTTCACCCAGCTTTAATCCTTATCATCCTTTGTAAAAGGCCTTTGAGATCAATGGATGAAAGTACTGTAATAACTAAAAATTACTAGTCCTACAGGCTTCACCATAAACCATTTCCACAATAAATGATTTAACAGCTGAATATAATTCTCTCACAACCCAAATAATTAGATGCAATTAGTAATATCCAAATTAACTACAGGAACATGTACATGATGGTCAAAGTAAAATTCCCAAAGAAAATAAAAACCTTACTTCCTATACAGTGCTAAAACTAAGAATATCCTCTCCAATAATGATACAGAGAATGGAAATAATATATGGTTCTAAGAAAAAAAATACATTGATGTCCATACTCTCTTTACTTATGGAGCTGTTGGACAGACCATTGAAAGAACAGAAGATCTAATTATGATTTCTGTTTGAAATCTTTGTTGAGATCTTAAAATGAATGAGCAAAGAATAATTACCACTACTTTTTAAACATTTGATAGGGATATTTTAACAGATTAAGCAGTTTACACCTCTTCTCTAAAAACTGCTTTCAACTAGCAACCCAAAATCAGCTTCCCGATTTTGAAATCTGAAAAGCTTGGGCAAGAACTTCCTCTCTCACACTGGCCAGAAAAAACAATATGCTCTCAATTTATTTATTTTTTTTTTTTTTTTTACACACACACACACACACACACACACACACACACACACACACACACACACACACTCTTATTGTGTTGAAGACCACACTAACATCCCTCTCAGAGCTTTGGCCATATCCAAAAATTTAAAAAAAGAATCTCTCAAGTATCTCTATTTCTTTCTTCAAAGAGAAACCCCAGAAGTTCTAGCCAAACACTTTTGTTCTGAATAATTAATCGTTAACAATGGCATCTCAGCTGATCATTTCTGCTGTTTGTATTCATAGTCCCATATTTCATGTAAGTACTTCACATTAGACAATTTGAAATAAAGAGCATGAATAATGTCGATGAGTTTTCCTTGCAACATTATCTGGATTTATTCAATGCTCGGTTTGTACAATTAAAAGCCATTTAGGACACAGCATAATGAATAGGAATTCTGAAGCATTCAGATATGGATCAGTTACTCTTGATGATAATAAGCGAACACAGAATTCTTTTACTGAATTCTGAATGCTTTAAATACCAAGCAAACAGTTTAAAAAAAAAAAACCCAGCTATATACAAAACCCCTTCTGGCAAAAAAGTTAAGCTTATGTTTGTCATATGCTCTTATGAGAAAGTTTTGCTGTTCCCATGGGGATTGACAAAGTGCTCTAAAATTAGACAGTCACCATAACTGAGATACAAGCTTCACAAAAAAGTTCTCACAAAAAAGCACAGTTATGAGTAGGGAATTACCTTCCGCTTGCAACCCCCTGCTTACTTTCCACAATCCATCTAGTATCACATTTTAGAATTCTAAGAATACATACACATAGCCATTAAGAAGATTAGAGAAGAGACTGATGTGCTTAAATAAACCTAAGATTACCAAAATGTACAGAAAAGAACAAATACAGAGTTTATAATGAATCTTGAAGTCTCAAAGGAATATTAGAAGTCAGAGAGGAAAAAGTATTGTTGGCTTCCTACAGATGCCACAAGTTCTGGGTCTGTTCTCTTTTAATATAAAGACACTAGATCCAAGCAGATGTTTTAATTACGTGCTGGGGGGGGGGGGGGGGGGGAAATCACATTGCTCATACAGAATTCCCTTGTTAATCCCTTCTGTCAGTCATTCTTACATTAGATTGGATTGGTATTTTGCAAAACACGGCAACAATAAAAGCAGGATTAAAGCATTAAAAAAAAAAAAAAAAAAACCACCCTTACATCATCACAGTCATTTACTCAAACAAATCCAAAGGAAAGAGGAAATCTCCTCTCTAACATGTAATGGAAGTCTGAAAAACTTACAGAATAATTAATAGAATAATCTTTATAGCAAAATTGTAATTCTGAGCTCTGGTGCAAATATCAAGATTGGAATAATACTGATAGATTAAAACGTATTACTTTGTATGACTTGCCTTAAAATAATGTCTTCAGTTCAAAAGCAGAATTAGGGCTGCACTGTGCTAGACATATAGACTATAGTGGTCCCTGCCCTAAAGAATTTACTTTCAATGTTAAGACCTTAAAAAGAAAAGCCTTCTTCAAAGTAATACCCTGACCTTTTTAAAAAAAAATGGCCATTCATATGTAACTATATGTAATTTTGTTAAAGAAGACACATGCCTTATACTACTCTTTGAAGCTCCTAGACATTACAGTAACACACACACATCACTGGTAAACTTTCAGTTAATAAGACTATACAGTAATTCCTCATTTAACACTATAGATGCATTTCTGAAAATGTTTGTGCTAAGCGAAAACATGCTATGCGGAGTCAATTTTCCCATTAAAAATAATGGAAAAGGTGGGGGTTGTGTTTCAAGTGATGGTGGCAAAGTCAATTTTCTGCTGGTGCTGGATTGTCAACATTAGATATCTAGAGACACAAGTCGCCGCGGTTTGTTAAAACACAAAGATAAACACGAGTGAGTGGAGGAGCACTGTGACCGCGTGTATTCATCGGCTAATGCTTATTACCACTGTTTTCATCAACTTCTACTGCCGCGCGAAGTAGTCCGCCGCTTGATTATTTTCGTGTTATTTTGGGGACGGTTGTGTTATTTGAAAAATGTTCCCTAAAAAAAATCGTGCTATTGCAAAAACGTGTTAAGCGGGCACGTGTTAAATGAGTAATTACTGTACAACATTTTTTAAGTTTTCCCTCATTCTCTCAGGGCTTGTCTTCACTACACGGTGGGTCGACACTGCTGCAGTCAATCCACCAGTAGTCAATTTCTCACGTCCGCTTAGACACAATCAATCTCCAAGCACTCTCCCGTCAACTCCAGTATTCCACCAGGATAAGAAGAGTAGCCAGAGTCACTGGGAGAGCAGCCCCCACCAACCTTATCACACAGAAGACACTGCAATAAGTACATCGACTTCAGCTACACCATTTGCACAACTGAAGCTGCATAGGTTAGATGGAAAGGGCCTTAGTGCAGATTAGGCCTCAGACACTATCTGTCCTAGTGTCACCCAAACTACTAATCTGGCAATTAGACTTTCAAATTCCACTGTATTATCACATTGCTGCTTTCTTATGAAGTTGTTGTCAGCATGAGAAGAATAATTTGGGGATTGTTTGCTTTTCCATCCTTGTTACTATTTTACATCACAGAAAGTATTTCCCTCTTACCAGCTTGAGGCTTCAAATTCTACTAGCTGGAGAGTTGAAATGAAACAGGGGACGGGAGAAGGGCAGGAGAACAGAAAAGTGATGGGGGTTTCAAAAACAGAAGTAGTTGGCAGCAGATAGAAGAAGGGTAACTCTTCAGCATGTGACAGGTTATGTCAATTTCTTGAAATATCCTGAGAAGACATTTTTGTACTGAGTTTATGTATTGGTATGAGACAGGATCGTATGTAGCTTCTCTGAGGAGAGAGGATGTAAAACCAGGCAGTTACGGCTGTAAGACCAGGGAGTTCAAAAGACAATACTGAAAATATGCCAGAGAAGAATGGGCTTTTGGGCAAGACATGTTAAATGGGTTTCCTGGAGAATTCCTAGGAGAGGTTAATGCAAATTCCCTATCTTCAGTTATGTAAAAACCCAGCATTTTGAAGCTATGTCCTGAGAAGGAATCATTGTCCGATTATTACCTGTTACAGAAGCATGAGCTGTATAAATGCACAGCTGATCTGCCCACTCTCTAGTCAGTTCTGAATCTAAGACGGATAAACACATAACCATAGGGGAAATCCACTTGTGCATTAAAGGACTAAAACTCATCAGAACCCTAGGATAGAGTTCTGGTAAGCTTTCAAACATTCAGGTATGTTGGTATTAATATGTTTTTTCAGTAATCCTTTTACCTCTTTAAGACTAAATGTGCTTGCTTAGGAGTTTGGGTGGTGTGGTACCTTATAATAATTATGGGGAATACACTGGTCATAGCCCTTAGAGGGAAAAGTGAAGTGCAGGCACTGACATGTTTAGGCATCAGGGTTGTCCTTATGAATTCTGGTACCCTACACAGTCTGCGCATCTGCACCCTCATCCTCTACCAGGAGAGACCTGCCACTCCACGGGGGAGAGGCTGCACTCAGGGCTGCCTGGGGCAGGAGCTACAGTGGTAGGAACAGAACAGAGAGGCTAGTGGGGGGACCAGGCAGAAGGGGATATGGCGCAGCTGGCCAGAGCTATGGTAGAATAGGGGGGTACAGAATGGAGAATTAGGGCTGCCAGAGGCGGGAGCTAAGGGATTGTGGCCACAGGTGTTGGTAAATAGAGCAGGGGGCTGAGAAGGTGAAGCAGTGAGACTGGGAGCTGGGGGATTGTTACTGGATTGGGCTGCCAGAGCTAGGAGGTGGAGCAGAGGGAAGGGAGGCTAGGGAATCAAGCCACTGAGGCCAGGAGAGGAAACAGAGAGCAGGGAGGGAGCTGAAGGATCGGAGCTGGGAGGCAGAGCAAGGGAAGGGGGTCAGGAGAAAGAGCTGCAGTTAAGGGCCATAGAACCAACACTGCCCACAGCTGGCGGTAGGCATACAGCGCTTAGGTTACTAAATCAATTTAGGGCACAGTGATGCCCCAAATTTATTGGTACCCTAAGAGCTATGTATTCTGTGTATACCTAAGGGAGTTCCTGTTAGTCTGTCTGGCTTGCTGAGATATCACAGGTTAAAGCTGGGAGCTAGATGTACAGTCTTAAAATCTCCAATAAGGAGGGAACAAGACATAGGTTTCCTCCCAAACATCACCTAACATGGGTACCCTTGGTAGACAACAGGAGGGGACTACAGGTGCAGTTGCACTGAAACCATAATACCATGAATAAAGGATTTGTGGAAAGAAGAGAAATAAAGGTTTTAATAGACTAACAGAAAGGCAGACACACAAGAGATCCAAAAAATAAAATCCCCCCCCCCCCCCGAAAGGATGTCTTTTAGTTACATCCTTATATTTAATTATTCTCAGTGTGTAAAAACTCCATTCCTTCAACTACTGAAGTTGACGAGGATGCAGATTTTAGTAAAAGTGCAATTATGTGATTATTAGGATCAGTCCTTAACAAGCCATTTCAAATAATGGTCAAAATCTGAGATACTGTGCTGATATCTACAGTGTTACCCCTCATGGAATGTGATCCATTAAATCCAACAGGGCCATGTAAACAGCTGTTCATTTTCTAGAGGATCTTAATTAACCTCTTCTATTTTTATTAAAATGAGACTTATCTGGTTTATTGATACAGAATATTTATTTTACACTTAATTCTATGTATGTAAATTCCAATTAATTTTCCTACAAAATGCTATAAACCAATAAATACCATCTAAGAAGCTAGTTTAATGTTAAGCAAAGGAAGATGTAATGAAATAATCCAAGTGCTGCTAAGAACACCTAATACAATGAATGGTATATTAGTTTTTCAAAACCTCTTCTAAAACTAAGAGGATGAATACCACAAATAATAATACAGGTAATTACAGTATGTCAGGCTGATGCCCATTGTACTTAATCCAACATCCTTCTTATTGTTAATGAATAACGCTTCCAAGAAGTTGCACACCTGGTACTAACCATCAATTAATCTGGAAAAAAATGATTCCTTGTTTTAGTGTTAGTAACACACTCAAAACTACACTAAATCATGATGTGATATAGTGTCTCCATGCAGAGGTTATAAAGGGGAAAAAAACCTCAAATGCATTGCTAGTGTACTCTCTCTTCTCCTAGGGGCAAAACAAAACATTTGCTGGGAAATAAGTTACACTACATTTTATTCTCCAATCACATTTCTTTGGGAGAAAGCTATGTTTTTAAAAAAAAAAAAAAAAAAAATCAAATCTAGTTTGCTTTACCAACCCTCTTCTGCCCTGAAGTTCTTTCTTCCCCTTAATCTAGTCGAACATGATTTAAAAAAACACCAATCGACCAAAAGTTTCTGGCACCCCGCTTTCACATTTTTTAAGCCATTCCATCTTTCAAAGGCTCAATAATTCCTCCATTAGCATGTATACACAAAACTATATTCTGGCTCCAAATTTTGTGAAAGTGTGTTGTTCCATAGATGACAGGACACTCATAAAATGTAAATCAGATTTAATGGCATTTACAAGCAAGAATATAGTCCTACCTGAAAGTATGAGTTCACATCACCAATAGTATGTTGTTCTGGCCCTAACTTGCATATTCTGGTTAATATCAAAAGTGATAAAGTATCCTGAGGGAGGAAAACCTGCATCAATAAATTAGTCAGCTTCCATGTGCATTCTATCAGTGCTAGAGCTGTAGAATTCATTACTTAAGAAGGCAATAAAAATGTGTTCAGTAGAGCTCACGATAACCAGGATTAGAGTACTGTTGTTCTCAAGGTGATGTATGGTTTGACTTTCCCTGTAACTGAGCATGTACATTTTCTCTCTCTAAAATATATTTTTAAACTCAAAACTAGCTAAAAAGTAACTATTCCACATTGTGAATTCTTGCTACTATTTGAACCCTCCACCCACATTTGCTTTCCTAATATTCTTAGTCTTAGATCATCAGAAACTTGTTTTTCTGGTAGATTTCCAAGTGATTGTGCTAAACTTGTAAATGAAAAGGATACCAAGCTTTTTTTAATATATCCTCACTTTAAAAAAATAATTGAGAATTGCCAGTGGAAGACAAGACAGGGAAACAAAATTTTAAGAGATAAAAAGGAGATGCCTTTTTAGAGGTCTGCAGGAGACAAAAGTAATGGAAAGGAGAACAGAAATGACAAGACAAAAAAAAAAAAAAAAAAAAACCCCAAACACACCACACCCACAGAAAATGGAGAGAAAAAGTACATACTCAAGAACATATTAACTTGAGGCCCTTTAGAGAGACACATACAATTACAGAGAGCCTGATTAGCTGTGTGTGTGAAACTTCCAGTGCAGCCTACATATATATTTGGGAGATTGTGTGTCTGTCCATAAGTCTGTCTGAATCCATTTATTCAAGAACTCCTCCTAAACGGTAAGCTAGGACCACCAAATTTGGTATGCACCTTCCTTTTATTCCAACTTAAAGCAAGATCAGGGTTTGATTGTGCCATGAAAACAGGAACTGCCTAGAATCCAATTGTTTTCTATTACACAGAAAGGGTGGGGGCTGAGCGCAGGGACAGTTATGTTCCACAATGACCACTGGGGGCAGCAAGCACAGGGGACAGTTACACTACAGACTCACTGAGGAAGGGTGGCTTCACCAGGAAGAGAGAGGCCAGTTGGGGCCAGAGCTCTCCATATTGCCAAAGGGCTGACTACGGGTAAGTCAGCGCCTTACCTCAAACCCCTCCCCCCCCAGAGCCAGACAGGGGCCAATAGCCCCACCGGGGCCTCCCTGGAAGCACTTCTGGGGCCACCAGAGGAGCACATGCCTGCCGCCCCCCCCCCCCCCCACACACACACACACCCTGGTGACACTGGTATTAACACTTTCTCTTAAGTACTCTGTTACTTGCCTAATAAGTACAAATACTTTGAAAACATTAATTTAAGCCATGACCTATGATCCACTGATAGGTGGTCCATGAAATTCAGGATATCGTATGATGCTAACTCTCCTTGTTTTACCTTAAAAAAAAAAAAATCACATTAAAGATAGCTAAAATTACATTATATGGTTTCCTCATATTACTTTTCCATGTAAACTGTTGTAGGTACCAGATATTAAAGCCCTGCAGCTGAGTACTGTAATATCCTGTTTATTTTTTTAATGTACAGTTGATTTTAAACACCAAAACCCAGTCTGAACCATATAAACTTTACACTTTATTTTTGAATAACTTTCTGAAGTCCATGGTCCACAGAAATTGACTAGCACAATTTTTTCATCCGTTCTCTTTAATAAAAATAACCCATTTGAGTCTCCTAGAGGCGCATTTAAGATGTTTTACTGATTTATTACACTGTGTTGTTTTAATTTATTATCACATTTATAAAAGACAATCACCTACTTTATTCTTTAATTTCCTCTAAGCGTCATTGACTACTACATCCTTAGGCAGCTGAAAATAAAAGCTGTATTCTGAGCATCTGCACGCCTCTGAAAGAGGAGGAAGTGATGTGCATGTGTCACACAGCTAACCAGGTCAGAACCTGAGGGATTCTATGTGCCAGCTGAACGAGGTATAAATTCATGATACAGATGTCTTCTATTTTGTGATCCTATCATCTCAGAAGGAGACTGCCATCTTACGTAAGTGAGCAAATCCTGAAAGCATGAGTTACTTTTATGCTGCCATCTGCAAAACTACAAACAACTGCTTTAATGTCACTCAAACCTTATATAAGTGCCATCTAAAGGGCTCATGCAAGTTATTGTCAAAACTGCATGTGTGAGAGCAACAGATAAATGATGATGAACAGCACAATGTATCTAAGCCATAATCAAACAAGGAGCTAACAAACCGATGCAGGCTAACAAACCAACTCAACTATCATCTACAAAAGGGGTGGGTAATAATTTTTGCTAGGGGGTTACTGCAAGAATTTGGAATGTGGTCAAAGGCCACACTCTTCCATGATATTAATGGAAAAGGTGTGGGCTCTGGGATGGAGGTAGAGGCTGGGGTGCCAGAGGCACGCTCTGGCCAGGGTACTTACTTGAACTGGTCCCAGCCAGCCAGTTTCTCAGGCAGGCTCCCTGCCTGCCCAGCCCCTGCACCAATTGCAGGGGCCATGTGGGTCTGTGAATAGCTACAAGCTTGAGAGGGGAAAGAGGGGTACTTTGTGCATTCCTTGTTTTTCAAGATGGCAGCTCCCATTGGCCAGAAACTGGCCAATGGGATTATGCTGGGGGCAGGGGCAGCATTCAAAGCCTCTTCTCTTCTAATTCACAGCTGTTGAACGACAAATGGCCTGCAACCACTTTTCTGAGCAGCGGGTGGGGCAGGCAGGGAGCTTGCCTGAGGCTCCCCGCTGTGTCCACGGTCTGGATACAGCAGCTTATTTTTGTAAGTCCTGGTCTACAATTTATTAAGCAGGAATGCATGCAGTTTCAAGATGTGCCTTTTATATGTGAAAAAAATAATGTGATGATAATGTGGTTGCCCCTTGCAGGCATTGTTACTACCTGTCCTAGTCTCAATAAGTGTTTCCTATAAGCTGTGTACTTGTGTGGTCATTAAGGAAAGATTCCTAGGCTTCCCAGTTGTTTAGCAAAGCACCCTCAGCTAGGTTTTGGTTTCTACTGGTGGTGCACATTCACCCATGCCTTAGTGCATATAAAATTTATTCTGCACGTTGATGGAAAAAATCCACACATGGATGAAAAAGATTAGAGGGAACGTTGGTCTCAAGTTATGATGAACTTCACAACACAAAAAGCACTCAAGTGCTGCAAATAAAAATGAAACCCTTTGATTTCTCCCCACACACACTATTTTTCAAGAGGAATAATTTTAGATAGGGCCAACACGTGTCCCACACTTAAGTTTCAAGTGTTCCCCAAGATTCATCTGATTTGACAAATGCTTTAAAAGCTTATAAAAAAGAAATGCAAGGGGGAAAATAAAGATACAATTGAGATTCTCTTAGGGTTAAGGGAAAGATGGAGGAGTGTAGTACACAGAAAGGATTTTTTTTAAAAGTAAGACAGATTTAAGATTCTGCCATAAAAAAATATCACTGCCCTTGGTCACTGTATTTTCCAGCATTTTCCACTATGCTTCTAACTTTTAAAAGAAAGGAAACTGGGAAGGGAAATACTGTTATAACAAAAAACAAGAAGCAGTACTTATGTTATGTGTCTTTGCCTGCAGCAGCTGTATGCCACCCTCCAAATATGAAACTGAAAATCAGACACCAGTATCAGAGAACAGTAAAGAAGTGAGGAGAAAGAAGGGCTACAGTGATGGAAAGTGAGAAAAAAATTAGGATTTGATATTTAAAAAAAAAAAAAAAAAAAACACACACCCCAGTTACTGAAAAATGCTTCTTCCGTGGCTCTAAGGCAGCATTCATCCGTATTTATTGGTTAGACCTAAAATTGGAATCCCTATTTTAACAGGATTGTTTTGTTTTCCAATGTCACTTAACCCCCTGGATGCAGAGGCAGAGTAGACCAGTGAAAAAACTCAGTTCTTACAGCCAAATTTTCTGATTGTAGTACGGGTTGCTGAAGACCAAGTACATACCAAAAGTTTACAACTATGTGACATGTTGCTGTTTTGCAAGGGGTCTTTCTAGGTATTTAGGGTTTGTCAGTAGTGGAATATTTATCCTGTCTGTCAGGGCTGATCCCGACTATGGCACTCCAAATGCAGAAGGTGGGGGCCCACAAAGACCTTAGCCTCTAGGCTCTGCTTACAAAAAAACTCCCCAGAGTCACAGATTTACTGACTTTGGGGGTAGCTGCCACCACCAAGTAAAACAAAAGAAAACCCCTTTCTTCTTGAACCCAGGAAGAAGCCCTTGGACTTCTTCCAGAAGGGTAACCCCAAGCTCTTTTACCACAAGAAAGCTTGAAAAACCAAGAGAAAAACTGCAGTCTCTGCTAGCTGACAACTCGTCTTAAGCAGGCAGACACACACACACACACACACACGCAGAGCCCCTGTTCCTTTCCAGGACACAAGAATCAAATCATCACCTTAAAAAAAAGTGATTTTTATTAACAAAAGATATACTTGATAAAGCATACTTGATTGCTAGGTATTACAGAGCAACTAAGTAAAACAAATTAAAACAGAATAAACAACGAGAAGTCCTGTGGCACCTTATAGACTAACAGATTTATTGGAGCATAAGCTTTCGTGGGCAAAGACCCAATTCATCCGATGCATGTAGTGGAAATTCCAGAGGCAGGTATAAATACAGGCACATGAAAAGAAAAGAGTACCAATCAAGAGAAAGGCCAGAGATAACAAGGTCAATTCAGTCAGGGAGGATGTGGCCCACTTCTAGCAGCTGATGTGGAGGTGTGAACACCAAGAGAGGAGAAACTGCTTTTCTAGTTGGCTAGCCATTCACAGTCTTTGTTTAATCCTAAATTGATAGTGTCAAATTTGCAAACGAGTTGTAGCTCTGCAGTTTCTCTTTGAAGTCTGTTTTTGAAGTTTTTTTGTTGTAGGATGGCTACTTTTAAATCTGCTACTGTGTGTCCAGGGCGACTGAAGTGTTCTCCTACATGTTTTTGTATGTTACCATTCCCAATATCTGATTTGTGTCCGTTTATTCTTTTACATAGGGACTGTCCAGTTTGGCCAATGTATATGGCAGAGGGGCATTGCTGGCACATGATGGCATATATTACATTGGTAGATGTGCAGGTGAATGAGCCTGTGATGTTGTGGCTGCTGTGATTAGGTCTTGTGATGTTATGCTCCAATAAATCTGTTATAAAGTGCCACAGGACTTCTCCTTGTTTATGCAGATTCAGACTAACACGGCTACCCCTCAAATTAAAACAGAGAAAATCTCTGGGAACAACTCTTAGATAGTGAATGGGGAAGGGGAGGCATGGATTCAGAGAACAGTTCAAGCCAAACCACAAAAATATCCTAATTGTGACTAAATACACGTTTCCCTCTATTTACTCATGACCCCTTCCTATTTCAGTCCACTTCCATGCCCCGCATTCCTTAGAGGCATGGTAATCCTGCCCGGGATTAAATCATTCCATCTCTCTCAACCCCTGGCTTAACTTCCCCACACAAAGAAAGCAGGCAAGGTATCTTACACAATTCAAATTTCAGCACTAGATCCCAATTGATTATTCTGGCTCTGTCAACACCCTTGCTAGTTACCTGAGCTAGCACCCATAGTCACTGTGTGCTGACCAGTACTCCTCCTATCACATCTACACAAATTCACTGACCCAGCTGGTGTGAGGGATCCTCCTTTCTTCCCTACATCTTCCTATCCCTCTCTCCTCTGGTATCCCAGCCCCTGTGCTTCTGATCACATATTTGAACTAAATGCTAGAAAGAGAATTTGATCCTAGTTAAGGCCCCAATTCAGCAAGGCACTTAAACATATGAATAGCCCCACTCATAGGTGACTGGTGCCTGCAGGGCAGAGGGGTGCAAGGAGGCCTCCCAGAGGAACAGAGAAGGGACATGAAGGAGCACCCCATTTAGCAATTTAAATTTTGGCCTGGGTATAGGGGGGCAGTGCACCTCCACGTCACTTATGGCCCCACGAAAGCCAAACAGAACTACCCACGTGCTTACAGTTAGACATGTTTTAGTACATTGTTGAATCAAGGACTCTTATCCAGGAAGACTTGGCACTGTTTGTTTTACTCCCTTGTTGTGCCATCATCCAAAATTACACCTGTATAGCTCAAGGAATAAGAACATGACAACCAAAATACTGCACACACGTGTTTTTAGCAATGAAATAAAGAATGTAAATAACTTTGCAAAAAGCATAGTAGAAGTTCAGATCTGAAGGAATAGGAAGAGGGGCTTTAGCAAACTTAGATAAAATACAGGATTTTCCTAATATCCTCTTGGGGAAAAAAAAAAACCAAAAACAAAAAACAAACAAAAAAAAAAACACACTTCTCCATCTTACAGAAATTAAGGTATCCACCAAAATTCAAATATTTTTCCTCCATAAAATGTTTATCACCACTACCATTTAATACCAGCTAAGCTCACTGACATCCACTATCATAAGCACACTACACAAACCATTTCAAGCATGAAAAACTTAGACCACACTTCATAAAGACAGAATTACATACTTCATTCACTATGCATTAAAGGACAAACCAGTTTTAAAAATGAAATATCTGAATGAAGAGTGTCTGTGCTTCAGTTTCAAGGCTTTTATCTTTCTCTTCCCCACAATTTCATTCTGACCTAATCTTAGAGTCCACTACCGTGAGAAATGTTCAAACTAGAACAAATGCGGAGTATCATCAGAAAGCTTGTAATTATATCTATCCAACATACAAAGAATTACGTAACATATTTCCAGCTCATCTAAAGGGCTTAGAAGCCTAACGCCTATTGACTGTCATTGAAAATGGGCCTTGGGCATTTTTGAAAACTTTATCCCAAGTGAAAGAGTCAGTAATTATATTGGCAGGTAAAAGTCTTGCTAGAACCGAAGTAAGGAAAAAGAGATGGCAACCAAAACGACATGATTTAAAAGAACAGGTGTTCTCTCACTTAAATTATTTTTCCAATTTATATTTGAACTTGGGCTAGGCGGACACAAACACTTTCACAACTAGCAACACTTCTAAACACTAGTTCAGGTAGGATTGCCTGGAGTCTCCCCAAATTGATATCAATCTCCCAGTGACTATTGAAAGTACCACAGAAGAAAAAAAATTCTTCCGGAATAGCTTCAGACACAGTTGGCAACCCTAGTTCTGGGCCAGTGACCAAAATGAAGACCCAAGGGCTGCATCTAGACTGGCATGATTTCGCGCAAATACTTTTAACGGAAAAGTTTTTCCGTTAAAAGTATTTGCACAAGAGAGCGTCTATACTGGCATGTGCCTTTGCAAAAGATTTGCTTTTGCGAAAAAGCATCCATGCCCAGTATAGACGCATGCAAGAAAGCTCCAATGGCCATTTTAGCCATCGGGCTTTCTTGCGCAAGAAATTAACGTTCCTGTCTACACTGGCCCTCTTGCGCAAGTATTCTTGCGCAAGAGGGCTTATGCCTGAGCGGGAGCATCAAAGTATTTGCACAAGAAGCACTAATTTTGTACATTACAAAGTCAGTGTTCTTGTGCAAATTCTCGAGGCCAGTGTAGACAGGCAAAATCTTGCCAGTCTAAACGCACCCAAGGAGTATCACCCCCGTGCACATACTCCTAAAAGAAACACCCTTGGTGCCACCACAGGCCTAAGAATCATAATTTTTGTTCCAATAATACATCCTTTGTATTGGTGATGGAATTTTAGCTAGGCCCAAATTGCGACTACCTTAAAGTTTCACCTTTCTCCACCCCCATCCATGAGGTCCATCTGATCTGTCTACCTGGAAGAAGGGAAGAGAAGCGGTTGCCTGCCTGCATTGGGTGGGAGTAGATGATGGTATCTGCCTGAACAAACAAACAAAGGAGAAGCATGACATATGACCTGTGCTTGTACACTTGTGAGCCAGATAGTTTGCTGCACACATTGACAATAATATACTAAGAAACTGATTATTGCAAGCAGGAATATCCTTCAGGGAAGTCAAACACTATT
This sequence comes from Rafetus swinhoei, assembly GCA_019425775.1. Lineage (NCBI taxonomy): Eukaryota > Metazoa > Chordata > Testudines > Trionychidae > Rafetus > Rafetus swinhoei. The sequence goes on along the minus strand of CM033447.1, from coordinate 29,822,115 downwards.
GCTCAGATTCACACTAACATTTGAAATTAAGCTCCTGATAATGCAAAGAAATCTGCTTTGATGAATTCCTTTTGCAGTTTTGCTCTAAGTGTTTATCTTAAGTTTTAATAGACCTATTCTACCTCATGGCTGCTAACCTCTCCTCACACACTTTTGGGGAAAACTAACATTTGAAATATTTCCAAACCTCACCCCAGCCACCATCTCATCACACAAAACTGATGGGCTCCTACCTCTTATCCTAAAGAAAGTGAAAAGCAACAGCAATAAGTAGTTTCTTATTTCTTTAATTAGCTGAACAGACTGAAGAAAGCTGGGATGGGAGGAGGAAAGTAGGTCATCTCCGGATCTTACTAAACTGCAGATCTTTAAGTTCTAAACTGTTTTGTTTTACTGGAAGCTGATTGTCTGTATGTTTTAGTGAAAACTGTTCACGAGTAGAATCGGGTTGCTCAGCATAGTAGCTACAGGCTTTTTGTTTGTTTGTTTGTTTGAACTCCAAACTAAAATAACTTAGACAAAAATTACAAACTCTTAAATGATGCAAGTATACTCAATAGAATTCTAATGTAATGAAAACTTTGTACAGTGAACACACAAAGATGTCCATCGAATTAATTTTTTTGCTACTATGAACACTATGTATCCATTGCCAGGTAGATGTGAAGTTGTGTACATGCAGGAGAAAAAAGAAAAAGGGGGGGGAGGGGAAAGCAGTAGCCCACAGGTAACCTGAACTCACATCTTCTGTTGTCAGCAAGTATATACTGTACTGTGATAAAAACAGGAAATGATTACCCAGTGAGACTTGTTAAATGATTAGGTATATAAGAGCATATGCATAAACATATCTGTAAAATACATATTTGCAAATCCAGAAATATTGCATTAACACATCTAATGAAATAGCCCCAGCAGATTGCTGGAAAGAGAGCTAAATAAACGCAATTCAGTCACTCATGAGTCATGACTTAAGACGAGTAACGCTAACTCACAAGTTCATGAATAATCTGTCAATGGGACAGATGACTGAAGGGAGCAAATCAGTAAATTATGAGAAAAAAAACCTTTTACCCAATACAAGGGCGTAAGATACCGATTCTCACTCATCGCTAAAATGGTAACCAAAATAGCACTACTACTAATCTGAGATTAAGAAAGGTCATGCCACCCAACTGAAACTATCTATTGTGCAAAAAGATTTTAATCTGTTCCACTATGAAAAGTTAATTTCAAATAAGGAATATTTGCAGGTGCAGTACTTAACAAATGTGTAGCACCCAAATAAACAGTGCCAATCTTTATAACCTTACTTGAAGTCATATTGTTGCTGTACAGCAACCTCAATGCTACAAACTAAAGAAAGTTACTCATCGTAAAGCATGTGTAATTGCAGAAGGAAGAGAAATCACACACACTTCAGTCTATAGGCTGTAAGAGCTGCCACAGTACCTGGATGAAACATATGCTACCAGTTCCATATAACTGCAGATCACCTGGACTCTCCCACAGCCTGCACCCCGCACTGCCCCTATTCATGGCTAGTTTCAAAACTGCAGCAGAGAGGGCTTCAAGGCCTCTGTGTTAAGATTGCCCAAGGGCAGCTTCATGCAATGTATAAGGTGTGTGTAGCTTTGCACAAGCCCTCTGCTCAAGGAGGAATTACACACCAGTGAGCCAACACACACACAGAATATTCAGATTCAAACTTCCAGCCCACCTCCAATTTCCATGGTGCACCGTTAGAAATAATTTACACTACATATTTAGGCTGAGCAATATCACAATAACATTTATAGAAATGAGTTAGATTTAATGTAAAATTAAAAACCTTGAAGAAATATGAAAAGTGGAAATCATTTTTCAGGAAAAAAGTCTTAATATGGGTCTATACAAAGTGGGTGAAATCTACCAAAAATAAGTACAATCAATTCCATGCCATAGGCTCTTCCACTGAATAAATTCTTATTCTTTTTCCAAATAATAAAATACCAAAAACAAAGTAGTCTTCTGGTAACTCATAAATATGGAACCTAAAAGCCTGGTTTCACCAAAGTCAACAGGAGCCATTGACTGCAGAGGGACCAGAATTTCACGCCATACCTTTAAGTCTTTGCATGATCAGAACACTGTCTGCTATCCCAGCTATCATTCTGATGGCTGTGCAACTTAAAGCATTTTGATAAACTAACTTTTGCCAGTTTACAAACAAAATTTCTCCTCCTTGCCTTAATTCTAGACATGTCAAGTGTTACAATAATATTTGTATTCCGGGAAAATAGTTTAAACATTTTTATAAATGCTAATTACACCATACAAAATTAAAGCATCATATCATCATGCCACTGTGTGAAAAAAAATGGGGAGGGGGAGTAAGATGAGTTTCAGCACTTTTGAGACTACTGGAAGGCATGTTATACAGTAGAATCCCTCCCCACCCACCCACCCACCCTTTGCTTTCAGTCTCACAATGCAAGGCTTTATTTCTGAAGCTTCAGAACCACAGGTAAAGGTTTCAGTCAGATGATACAAATCCCTGATATATTGCTTGATATGTTAAGAAAAAATGAAAACTTAAGAGTATAAATTATTTTGCTTCAGACTAAATTACTTTACCTATCTTGACATTTTAACTAAGGCTTCCTAAGAAAAGAAAAAGTTCACCTTCAGTGAAAATACTTGATTTACAAATTTTCTGATGGAACAAAATAGCTGAGGTAAAATACACCAAGATGAACAGCATAAAATAAACAGCTTTTAAAAATAAATAAAGTACATCATCTTATTTTTGTATTTTAATAAAGTTTTAGATCAGCTACATAAAAAACTGATTTATCATATGTGGTCATCACCATAGGCTACATTTTGTGAAACCTACATTTCAGTTTAACAACTGTAGGACACAGAAAATCTAACAACTGAAAACATTCCAAGCCTTTCAGGTTTTAAAAATGTGTACAATTAGAGACATTTTAAAGATATAGAAAGGAAAACTAGTTTTGACAGCAGTTTCATTGAGTTGTACAGAGCTTTCTGAAGGTTTAAGGTTAGAGAAGTGCGTGCACATGAACATCCTTTAAACAAGAGTCAATCTCTGATTAGTGGGTTCTAATTAAAAAGCACTAACACTCTTGCCTATATTCCCTTCACAGGTGAAAAAGTTTCTCTTAACAGCAAGGCCCTATTGACAGCTACCACTTTTTCCTCTGGCGGTTCAGTTTTGGAAGTCTACTTCGTTTATACTATCCTCAGGGAGCATGTAAAAACAAGAACGAAGTCACTCGGGCAGAGAGTGAACGTGACACATTGTTGCTATCCGAGTGATAACAAACAAACTTTCCCCAGCAAGCCTTGAGCCAGGGGATTGCTGATCGGGGTCTCAGAGGCAGACCTAGCACTGCTCTGCCTAGGAATGAAGGGTGCCTGGGAAGCAGCGACTCCTTCCCGCATCGCCCTGGCAAGGAAGAAGGGCTCTGCTTCACGCAGGGAGGCGGCTGGCGCCCCCAGACCAGGTGGCCCCTCGCTGCCAGCCTGGAGCTGCTGCACGTACTTCGTTGCATGCCGGGAACAGGAGGGGAAAGCGGCGGCTGGGAGGCTTCCCCAAGGCAGGGCGTGCGGGAAAAGGCGGTTGCTGCAGCAGCTCCCCACGCCCGGCACGCAGGACAGACCCCAGCCCGGCTAGTTGTACGTACAGGACTCGCCGCCCCGCAGCGGTGAGACGAAGCCCTTTCCCCGGGCCCTAACGCCGCCGGCGTGGTCCCGAGGACGAGCACCAACCTTGCCAAGTGGCCTGCGCTCCCCCGGCAGTGCCCTAGCGCTGTGCTGCCCGTGCAGAGCGCCCGCCCGCAGGCACGGGCTGGCAGCGCTCAGCCCCCGCCCCCCGTCGCTCTGGAGGAGCCAGCGGGCGGTAGGGCGCTAGGACCGGGCAAAACTCGCTCACCCACCACCCACTCACCGAGGAAGTAAGCGCTGCCTGGGATCCTGCTCCTTATTCCGAGCCCCGGCGGGGAGAAGCACCGGGACCGCCGCCACCCAGCGACCTCGGCTGCATCCTCCGCCCAGCCCGGCTCAGGGCTTGGGGGACCCGGCGCCGCACGGGCGAGCTGGGAGCCCGGAACACCCCGGCAGCGCCAACCTGGGCTCCCCTCCCGCCCTGCCGGTGAGCAGCCACCCCACCGCCGCGCTACTTACATCATCAAAGAGGGATCCAACGTTGGCTGTTACTAACAACATTCCGGTACCTGCTGCAGCCCCTTTCACCGCCATGACAGCGGCAGGGGAGAGTTTCGCCAATTCACACACCGCCCCAAGCCCCGGCAGAAGGGGAAGGGGGCGCGCTCCGTGTAAACGCCGCGGGGTGGGGAGGAGGCGGGGTGCGCCCGGCGAGCCCTGGCCCCGTGGAAGTTCCGAAGTCAGTTTAAAGGCTCTCCGGGGGGGAGCTGCTGCCGCGCTCACTCGCTCGCCTGTGCCCCAGGGGAGGTGCAGGAAGGTAGGCGCGGGATTCGCAGTGCTCCCGCCGGGGAGCGGCACGGAGACATCAGCGCCAAGCAGCCGCTGGGCTCATTGCTGCCGGATCTCCCGCTCCCCGGCTGCAGGCGAAGACTTGGGTCTTAGATTCCCCCCTTCGCAGCCATTAGGCTCCTGCCAGGAAAGTTCCTGCTGCTCGTTGAGGCGGCGGCGGTGGCTGACTCCCTGGGCATGGCCAGGCTCTGCGGAAGGGGGGTCCAGCGCTCTCCCTGCACGCACACGGGAAGCGGCTCCGCGCGAACCCCCTGGTGCAGCCGGCGCTGCCCTTCTCGTTGCTGCTACTCCCAGCCTTTGGCTGCAATAACACAGGCAGCAGGGACTAGGGCTCTGCGATCTCTGACGTCACGGGCCTGACACGACAGGGCTGCTCTTAAAAGGGCAACGGCATCTAGCGCCCAGATGCTGTCCCGGGGAGGAAGAGAGTGGGCCACTCGCGTCCCCTCTGGCAAAGCGAGGCGCTCTTGGCAGGGGCTGAATGAACTGGAGTTAGGTCCGTTTTGTCCTCCACCCCCGTGCTTGTCTGTGGGTGACCTGTGGCTTATCACTGGCTGAGGACACCCTGCATATTAATCCTATCAGGGGTTTGCTTCCTGCTTTCAGCAGCAGAGAGGAGCTTTAGAGAATATGGAAGGGAAAATTCTCCCAGAGACACTCCCCTCTTGTCTCTCTGATGGGGGAGGAAAGGTCGAAGAAGTGGCACACAGGTCCATGCAGAAATCTTTCCCCCTACTCTAGCTGAGTAGATAAAGCACTAGACTGGGACTCAGGAGACTTAGGTCCCCTTACTAGGCCACTGACCTGAAAAGTGACTTTGGGCAAGGCACTTTACATCAGTGTGTGTGTGAGCTGCCCTATCTGCAAAGTGAAGTGGGCCTGTATGTGCTTCTAAAAGTCAGGAATCTCTGAGCAAAAGGGAGTTGGGGTCTGTTACAGGTGCAGCTAAGACCCCAGTGAAGGAGACAAGTCAAATGATACCATAACCAATCCCACTACTGGATTTCATTGTGGTACACCAGGATCCTCCATTTCCGGTAGGCTATTGAATCACAGAAGAGTAGAACTGGAATAGACCTTGAGAGGTCATTGAGTCCAGTCCCCTGCTTTCCCACAGCATAAAGTTCCTTCTAGATCATCCTGACAGATGTTTGCCTTACCTGCTCTTAAAAATCTCCAGTGATGTAGATTCCACAACCTCCCTATTATTCCAGTGCTTAACCACCCTAACAGTAGGAAGTTTTTCCAAATGTCCAACCTAAGTCTCCCTTGCTGCAATTTAAACCCATTGCTTCTTGTCCTATCATCAGAGGTTAAGGAGAATAATTTTTTTCCTTCTTCCTTGTAACAGCCTTTTAGGTACTTGAAAGTTATGTCTCTTCACAGGCTCTTACAATCTTCTCTCATAAGTCATGTTTTTTAGACCTTTAATCATCTTTGGTATTCTTCCCTGGACCTTCTCCAATTTCTCCACATCTTCCCTGAAATGTGGTGCCCAGAACTAGACACAATATTCCAGTTGAGGTGTAATCAGCTCAGAGTAGAGGAGAAGAATTACTTCTCACATCTTGCTTACAACAGTACTTTTAATGCATCCCAGTAGGGATGTTAAATTTAGTTTAACTAATCGATGGATTTTCCATCAACTAGTCAATAAGCGGGGGAGCTGCAGATAAGTTAGTTCTGACCCCGGGAGCTAACCCTGCTGCAGCTCTGCCTTTTAAGCGTATTAAGAGCCAGTAGACTCTTAATACATTGAAAAGGCTGAAGAACAGCAGGGGGACCCGGTGCGAGCCAGGAATCAGCTATCCCCAGCTCACGTGGGGTCCCCCTCGCTGTGTATTTTTAAATGTATTAAGAGCTGGTAGGCTCTTTTAAGCTGGCTCCTCTCAGCACCGGCTCGTGCTCCCCCCTTGCTTCCTCTGATAGAAACAGCGGGGGGGAGAGCGGGGAGCGACTAGCTGGACTAGTCAACTAGTCGCTTACATCCCTGCATCCCAGAATGATATTTGCTTTTTTTTTTTTTTTTTGCACAAAAGTGTCACACTGTTGGCTGATATTTAGGGAGCTTGTGGGCCACTAAGATCCCTAGATCCCTTTCCACAGTACTCCTTTCTAGAAAATAGGAAGTGACTGTCTATGTGTAAAACTGATTTTTCCTCTCTAAGTGCATTACTTTGCATTTGTCCTTATTGAACTTCATCCTGTTTACCTCAGCCCATTTCTCCAGATCATTTTGAATTATAATCCTGTTCTCCAAAGCACTTGCAACCCCTCTCCTCTTGGTATAATTTACAAACTTTATAAGCGTACTTTCTATGCCATTATGTAAATCGTTGATAGAAATGTTGAACAGAACATGTCACAAAACTGTTCCTTGTGGAACACCACTAGTTATGCCCTTCCAACTTGACTGAACAATTGATAACTACTCTCTGAGAATGGTTATGCACCACCTTATAATAGTCCCCACACCCTAGGGTCCTCCTCTCAGGGATTCCTCAACTTCCTATGTCCACCTTGTCTCAGTGACCCTACTACCAGTCTTCATCTAGCCCCTGCCTCGGGGCAAACTGCAGTGTGAAATGGCCACTCATCATTGGCAAGGGGGTATGAACCTTCTGCTTCCCTGGCTATCTCCCTGTTGCCCTACTACCCTCAGACCTTTCTTCAGGCCCTGCAGCCTGGAAACTTGTCTGCCTTTTCTCTGCATTAAGGCAGGAAGCCTCTAGTTTTCCTGGCAGCTAGGTCCCTCCTGTCCCACAGCTGGAGCAAGAGTGAGTCTGAGTCTCCTCCCTTCCAGGAGCCTTTATTTATACTGCCCTCTGGTGGGCCCTAATTGGTTCTCTCTGCCTCAGCTGCTGGCTCCACCAGTCTAGTCCGTAAAGGGCCAGTGTGGGACAGATGCCCCATCACACCCATCTAGGTTATATTTCCCTAGTTTATTTATAAAATGGTCATGCAAGACTATATCAAATGGTTTACTAAAGTCTAGATAGACCACATCTACCACTTACCCCATATCCACAAGGCTTGTTATCCTATCAAAGAAAGCTATATCAGGTTGGTTGTAGAACATGATCAGAAGCAAGTGCTATAGGAATTCAGCTCTCAAGGTTCCAGTCCATGGTAGGTACCAATATTCTCTCATTTCTCATGAGCAAAGGATTGCCTCATTGGGGCTGCCCGATATAAACAGTTCAATTGCTCTGTGTATGTTTGCTTTAATGTTTATCCAAATTAAGACAAAAAACCCAACACACAATAGTTCCCAATCCTATTATATGAAAGCAGAGCTGCTCAGACCTAGCAGCACAGGCGTGTACTTGGCGTGGTTCACCCCCGTTCCCGGCACTCGTCCCTTCTGTGGCCTGAGGGAGACCCTGGCATACGTCTACCTCGAGTGTGCCAGGTTACAGCCCCTCTTTCAGCTCCTCCAGAACCTCTTGTTGAGGTTCTGGCTGCACTTTTCCCCTCACCTACTAATCTACGCACACCCCATCCATATCCTCACAAAGTCGCGGGACTTCCTGGTCAACCTCCTCCTCCTGGCTACCACCAAACCGGCAATTTACAAAACCAGGGAGCAGAGGTTGGCCGAGGGAGGGGCCTGTGACCGTGGGGCCTATTTCTGTTCGTGCATCCACTCATGCATCCAAGCAGAGTTCCACGGGGTGGCGTCCACTGGCTCTCTCGAGACCTTCGAGGGGCACTGTCCAGGGTTCACTGCTTGGGATCCCCATCCGGTTCCCTTGTTTTAACCCTTTGACCCTCACACCCGTCCCTGTTTTCTCTTCATTTGTCCCAAGTAATTAGTTGGTTTTCTGGGCTCTATGGACCCTTCCCATAAGCCCCCCAAGAACCTCAGGAGCTGCAGGAGCAGCAGAGGAGGCAGAACAAATATGGAGGCAGAAATGATGTGTGGGAACTCAGGGAACAGAATTAATCTGGAGTTTGTGACAGAATTAATTCTGGGAAGATGTGGGGAGTAATGAGACCCTTTCTCTACACACACTTTTCAGACCACTTTAAGCACAGAGAATAGAATTCTCCAAAGCTGAGAAAATGTAAAGATCATGTTTCATTTCACATATACAAAAGGAAATCCCTGTCTTCTGTTAGCACAAATTCAAGTGTTAGACGAGATGCTAACAGCATAGTCTGGAAGGCCTGACAGTACATGACAGCTAGTGAAAGTTGACTGATTTAATGAAGGCAAGAGTCTGTGAGAATATGCTCTTTGTTGTGGGGAAAAAAGACCCTCCATTGTGATAGTGGGGTGCATCTAAGAAGGAAGTTAAGTCCTACACAATTTGAAAAATGATATCTAAGTTGCAGTCTGGAAACCGTTCTCCATTACCTGAAGGGAATTGCAGTAAGGGGATAAGAAAGAGGAATCATAGTTATTCCAGATGTCGAGTAAAGCTATTTTGGGAAGAAGTGTCAATATCAGTATGATAATAGCAACTGTAATAATAACTACTATATAATGGAAACTATTATTTGTAAAGGAAGTGTTACAATAGGTAGTTTCCGGATACAGGTCTTACAATATGGTAGTTATTTATATGATAATTTCTAAGAATGTAGTCAGTACTTTCCCAAAGTGCTTGATGAGAGAGCACTGTGTGGAGGAAGGATTCAAACCTTAATCTTGCAGTGTCTTGGCTTTTTCTCTGTTATGCTTGAAAACTGAACATGGTGTCAGAAGTGACTCAGTGTCTATAGGCACAGGCACAAAAAACTTAATTAAACAAAAACACAAATGAAATCATAATCGTGGCAGTATACTGAATTCCAGTCCCTGAGCAGATGGATGTAAAAGGGATGTATTTAGCAACTGGACATTCTTTAGATTACGAAGGGAAAACTACAGAGTAGCAAGAAGGATACAGAAAAAGAACAGCCAGCAGCCATACTGTACATTGTAAGGACAAAGGCTGGCATAAGCTTCAACAACTTCTAGACCAGCAGTGGGCAAATACTAGCCTGTGGGCTGGGTCTGGTTCACCAGGATTAGCCCTTGGCTAGTGCTGCTGTAGTATTTACCTGTGCCTCTGTAGGTACAAATGTTTACGGCTCCTATTGTCTGAGGATCACTGTTCCCAGCCAATGGGAGCTGTGGGAAGTGGTGTCCTGGTACGCACCAATTCATGTAGCTACAATTGGCCTGAATCAGCAATCTGCAGCCAACAGGAGCTGCAAGCATCTGAGCCTATGGTGGCACAGGTAAATATAGTGGCGGTGGCCTGCCAGAGGCTAACACTGGTGAACCGCCACCATCTTATCGCCCACTCCTTTCTAGACACAGCAGCAGCAGACCAAGAGGACCTGTGTACAATCCTAGATTGCCTCCCAAAAGAATTTGCAACTCTCAGAAATTGTTGTAGATGAAAAGTATCTTCAACAAAAGTGGTCAAGAATCTGGGGAAACAATAGATCAGTATATTGCCTGGCTATGGACAATGGTTGGCTCATCTAATTATCAAAGATCAAAAGATGAGCAAATTTGGGATAGATTAGGAATGATTAAGAGACAGAAGCTTGAATGCCAATGCCTAGAAAGCCCCCAATAACTCTCTACCAAGAGCTATAGATGTGTGCAAAGCTAGTGAACAAGCTCACATCCAAATGCAGAGGATAAGTGCAGATAATTCACCAAGCAGCACAGAAAAGATAATAAAACACAAAGAAAAACATACCAACACTCATGCAAAAGCAAATGTACAAATACAGAGAAGAGGAGACAAACAAAACACAAAGGAAATGGGGGAGGAAGTTTCTGTAGAGAAAAACATGAATAAGAAATATGCCCTATATATGTTGGTCATATACAATAAGGCTACATCTACACTGCAGGGTTTTTGTGCAAGAAGTCTTTTGCGGAAGAGTTCTTGTGCAAAAACTTCTTGCGTAAAAGCGCATCCACACCTAAAAGCTCATTGCTTTTGTGATGTGCTTTTGCGCAAGAGAGTGTCCACACTGCATGGACGCTCTTATGCAAGAAAGCTCTGATGGCCATTAACGGAATGACCATTAGAGCACCTGTGCTTTTTCGGATATGCTCTTTTTGCACAAGAAACCCCTGCAGAGCGTCCACACACACCTTTTTGCGCAAGAGCTGTAGCGCAAAAAGGAGTTATGCCTCGTAGAAGGAGAGATACCTACACCACAGAAAGCCCTCTGTTCTGTTGATTGGCTGTAGATTTTCTTGCGCAAAAACGCGCTTGAGGTGTTGACGCTCCATGGGGTTTTGTAGTGTAGATGTAGCCTCATTGTGCCAAGAAAGATTATTCTGCCAAAGCTTAATGAGAAAAAAAAAAAAAAAAAAAAAGAAAAAGCACACCATATCAAGGAACCAATGACACTGAGCATCAGGCTTTGCACATATGATATTAATGCAGTGCAAATCAGAAAAAAATTGTTTATAATGCTCAGACTAGCACCACAAAGACAAAGCAGCAGCACACAAACAGAATACTGAATACCAAATGCACAGTGGGCCATTAGTGAATATGCCAAGCTACAAAGAATTTCTCATCATTATGCAAGAAAAGAAAGCAAAATTGCAAGCAAGAAAAGTCCAATTAAAATTATATGGTGGCATGATCATAATGCCGCTAAGACAATGTAAATTGAAAAAAAACCCACCAAGGAAAATTATACAGACTGAAATTTGAGGTAGAACATACAATACAGCTAAAAGTTGTTTCCAGCTAAAAGTTAATTCATTCTCATAAACAAATTAGGGGAATATGGCTTAAGTATTGTTACTGTAAGGTAGGTGCATAACTGATTGGAAGATGGTTCTCAAAGAGTAGTTATCTCATCATTCACTGTGAAACTGGGAGGATGTACCAAGTGGGATCCTGCAGGAGTCAGCCCTAAGTTTGGTACAATGCAATATTTTCATTAATGACTAACATAACGAAGAGGAGATTATGCTTATGAAATCTGTGAAGGACACAAAGTGAGGAGGGGCTGGACTCGCTTTGGAGGACAGGATTTAAATTCAGAATGGAAAACGGGTGCAAAATCAATGAAAGATGCACAGGAGAAAACTACGTAACAGGTGACAGATGATGACATTAGCAAACAAAAGGGATGGTGGAGCAATCTCAGAAAAGATACAAGAAAAAATGAAGGCAGAGGAATTATGATGTGAACGGCTTTCACAGATAAGAAAAAGTACTTTGTTTAATGCAATGACGAGGGGAAGCCTAAGAACCTCTAGGTCAGCAGTCCACAAACTTCTGAGTGTTGTGCTTCCCTACCTGTCCACACACTCCTCCCAAGCTGCAACTGAAACTGTGGTGTGGGGTGTGGTAAGCACACACAGGGATTAGGGGGCTGAGGCTGGGGCCAAACTAGGGGAGGGTCTGGGACCCACAGCTACGGAGGAAGCCAGCAGCTAGCTCATGGCTAGGTGTGACTCAACTCCCAGCCTTGCCACCAGCCTCAGTCCCAGGCCAGAACAGAGCTCTGGCTAGTGGCTGAGTCTGGGGAGGGACCCAGCAAACATGGTGACAGGGGGATGTACCTGAGGGCCAGACCAGAACACAGCTGGGTGCAGGAAAAGGTTGGGTGGTGCTCTTTTCTCCATGTCCTTTTGGATGTCCTTTGTCCCCCTTTCTGGGGGCATGCCCCAATTTTGGGGGCCTCTGCTCTTAGGTGTTATTGTAATTCAAATGATAAGTAAACTGTAAAAGAGACTGTCAAAGAGGATAGTAAAGAGCGAAACACCCACTTTTGGCTAGATATAGCACTGGATAATAAGGAGCCAAACCAAACTAGAGAAAAGAAACGTCACCTTTACTGAAGCCCCAGAGAAGGAATAGAGGTAAGAACAAATTGAATGCCCTTATCTCAGGCCCCAGGTTTGGTTCTCCAAAACTGTAAGTCCAAAACACAGTCTCTGTGCTTGGTCAAACTAATCTACTGAAGCTCCAGGGAGATCGCCTCCTTGTGCAAGTTATTTAGCTTCCTCTTTTTGATTAAACAGGCCACTGCCACTGAGCAGAGAATGTCCTAAATTGCCCCTTGTCTGATATGTGGACTCCAGGCTGATCCTTTAAGGATCAGCACACTCTTTCCTAGAGGTTATATGGTCAGAATGATATTAAGATGATTATTTTGAATGATCTGAGGGGAGCAGGATAGGCATCAGGAAAAGCCACAGAGAGCAGTATCAGTGATGTCAAAAGCAGCCAAGTGGGTGAGGAGGCTAAAGACTGGAAAAAAAAAAAGAGGCACAGGTAGCGGAAACCAGACTGGAGGGGCTCAGGGATGAAGCATGTGAAGACAGCTTTATATTACCTAACCTTTTTAAAATAAATACATTACATTGGGCAAATGCAGAAAGCTATGGTTGGCTATAGAGATGGCAAGAAGAAGCTATTCACAAAATTGACTATTCACTCGGATTCTGTGTAGGAGCTGATATTACCTTGAGATGCCTTCCTTCTCCACTACTGGCAAAATATCATTCCTAATCCTGAAAAGTTCAAGTCGGCTGATCGGTTATGCTTCCTGCTTACTCATTTAGGTAAAGAAGGGCTATTCTCAGTTTGAAAAAATAGTTAAGCAGTCATATTCAGTCCAAAGCAAAATTCTCAATGACTTTGATCAAAACTCTAATTGACTCAAGTGGGATTTCATCTGCATGAAGTCTATAAAATTGTGACCACCTTGTTTTGGCTAATGGGAGAAGCAAAAAAAGGTGAAGAAAGTCTTATCAGTCCTTGTGCCATGCCCCAGGATTGTTGAACAGTGGTGTCTCCGGAACTCTAAATTGGGGTATCTTTTACACTGCTTTGCTGTGAACAACTGGACCCCTTAACTCCATTCACCTGAAGAAGTGGGTTGTGCCCACTAAAGCTCATGATACCATCTACATTTTTGTTAGTCTCAAAGGTGATGCAAGACTATTCATTATTTTTTAAGTTTTTTCGCCTATGCATATTCCTATCCCAAGCTCTGTTCCCCAGAAATGTGTGTCTGCTTAATGTTCTCCTGGACAGTGCAAACTCATAATAAGTTCCTCATTCCAACAATGGGAATGATACATGCACTTGTTATCCCAAATGGAGTTTCCTCTCACACTGGGGAAGATAAAATAATAAAACAAGTGTATTAAGTAGAGAAAAATCCATTTTAAGTGATTACAAATATACAGGCATAAGTTAGGACTGGTTACAAAGAAGAAATAAAAAGACAAATACACAAGCTAATACCTAACCTTTACCAAGGCTAATAGGTTTAAAAGAAAAAACAAGGAGTTTTTCCCACCAAAAGTCTACACTAGTCTGATCAGGCTAGCAAATCTCTCGGCTGGGACCAATCCCCCCAGTTCAGTGATGCTCCTTTTGTCTTTCGGCAATCTGGGGTGCAGCCTAACAGTCTCTGGTTTGTGGGATATTTGAAGTGTTTATGGGAGGAAATATAAATTCTTTGTTTATAACCCTCCCCCCCCCCCAACTCACTAGTGAATAACCTATTAAATAGCTAATGACCCTTAACACTTTGCTGGTATGCCAGTGTGTCTCCTTTGGGTATGTCTACACTACACAGCTTTTAGTAATATGGGTGCCGCTAAAAGTCAGGCAGTATAAATACTTTGGTGGCACTTTTGTTGACAAAAAAACTTTCAACCCCTGTGAGTGGCATTTGCTTTGTTGGCAGCTTAGTCTCCTGGGGTGTGTCTAGACTACAGGTTTTTTTTGGAAAAAGTGGCCTTTTTTTGAAAAAACTTCCCCTGCATCTAGACTGCTGCTGAGTTCTTTCGAAAGTAAATCGAAAGAACGCAGCAGTTTTTTCGACCGCAGAAAATCTCGTTTTATGAAGAAGAACGCCTTTTTTCGAAAGTGCTCTTTCAAAAAAAGGCACTCTGTAATGCAAACTGTGCTTTTTCGAAAGAGTGCATCCAGACTGCCTGGGTGCTCTCTTACGAAAAAGCGGCTTTCTTTTTCGAAAGTACTGATTGTAGTCTAGACGCTCTTTTTTGAAAGAGGCTTTTTCAAAAGTATCTTTTGAAAAAGCCTCTTTCAAAAAAGGCGTGTAGTCTAGACGTAGCCCTGGAGACAAAGCACTGTTTACACTATTACTTGCTCTGGCAAAGCTTTTGTTGTTCTGGGGGGAGGAAGCAAGTTAAACACCTGTGAACCATAAACGCTTTGTCCCTAAATCACCAGTGGAGACAAAAAGACTTTGTGTCTGAGAAAATGGTTTGTGGGAATTATCCATAACTCCTACATATTTTAGTAACAATCATGTAGCAAAATATTCAGGCCCAGCCAAAGAGTTTGCAGGGGTTACAGAGTCCAGCCCGGGCTGCACAAATTGCTCACTGGATATATTCCACGACACCTCTAGATTTAAGAAAAATTTCAGCTGGCATCTATTTCAATGTCATCTGCCATGCTTTTACTGTTCACTATGACGTCATTATACATGACCATAAAACTTCCAATAGAAGCCCCCAGTGTCTATTAGTACAAACTGTCCAAGACACCCACCTTGTATTAGAGACCTGGCCTTTATTTGACAGAGCCAGCATCTGTTAAAACATCTGGTCAGTACTCCCAGTACTGAACAGAGTAAAAGACTCGTTTTGAAGGTAAATATTTTCATTTGGAGATTATTGTACAGTTTTCTGCAACTTGAGACCATTTTCAATAAGTCCTCTCCCCTGTTCCTGTCCCTTACATGGGAGACCCCTCCCCATCATGTTACAGGATATGGGGGAAGAGGGGAATTCTCTCAATGGAGCAGGGTTTTTCTTCCCCTCATTCTGACCAGGGCATCCCCCTAGGCAGGGATGATCCCAGACTGGAAATCTCTTCTGCCTGGCGAGGGCATCTCCCTCTGCAGGCAGGTGTCAGGTGGGGGTGGGGGTCTGTTGTGAGCAGTTGCAGGATGGGCTGGTGGCCATCTCTGTCTCCTCCCATTTACAGAGGTGGGATCCGGAGCCAAGCACCTCCCCCCAGTACCTGTGGGAGGAGGAGCAGGGGAAAGGGCTGGCAAAGTTTATATCTATGGTTGGCTGCGTGGTGCAGCCGTGTGGCTCCCATCTGGGGCAGTGAGCGAGTGTCTGGGCAGGCAGGCACCAGCAGCATGGAGCCCTGATGGTGCACGGCCCATGGCAACCACCTTGCTTGTCTTGCCCTAAGGCCAGGCCAGAAAATATCATAATTTATGTTACACCTGTTTTTAACGAGATAATAACATTCAACAGATTATGAGTTTTCAAATGATAACTCACAAGGCATGCTTTGAACAAAATATATCAACCGCATAAAAGTGGTCAACATGAGGTACAGGCTATCATAGGATACAAAGTGTTCCAGTCCTACTCACAGGCATCAATATCTTGCAAGCTCTGAGTTTATTATTCTCATGTCTTTCTCTTTTTTTCCTCCTCTGGAGCAAACTAGGTGAATGTGAGGATATCTTTTTCTAAATTTTCCTTTTTGCCATAAATTAGGTCCCTTTCAGTTAAGCTCCTGCTGTTACTGGCCTCTGAATCCCTGTTGACTGCAGATTTCTCTAAGGGTATGTCTACACTACAGCGCTATTTCGAATTAACTTATTTCAAATTAGTTAATTCGAAATAAGCTAAATAGAAATAACGCATCTAGACACAAAAACTAATTTGAAATAGCACATCTACATTGAGTGGATCCTGAATCGAAGGTAAGGCTGGCCAGAACCAGTGCCAAAAGGACATCAGGGTCGGACTTAGTGTGTGGGGCTGCTGCCTCAGGCTAGCTGAGGTCTGTGCTTAAAAGGACCCGACCTCCCATCCCGGACAGACAGTTCTCAGGTTTCTCTGCTTGCTGGTCTACCTCGCTGAGGGACAGCAAAGCATTTGTGTCTCGGAGTGCTCTGCTTGCCCTCACTCGGGACACCACGGCACTCTGCAACATGGAACCAGACCTGCCCCATGGGACTCCCCATGGAGAGGAGTTTTCCTGGTTTGGCCCAGAGTGGCCACCAGGGGGAACTGGGAAGGGCTGGAGGCCCCCAAATTCGAAATAAGTGTCTACACAGCACTTATTTTGAATTAGCTATTTCGAATTAGGTGTTATTCCTCGTAGAATGAGGTTTACCTAATTCGAAATAAGGGCTCCACTATTTCAAATTTATTTCGAAATAGCGGTTTGTATGTGTAGACAGCTATTAAAGTTAATTCGAAATAACGTCTGTTATTTCGAATTAACTCTGTAGTGTAGACATACCCTAAGGGAAAAAAAGATGAGGTGGTGGCTTGGATTGTTTTTTCTACAGAAACCCATCCCTGAAAGGGATCAGCTCTAGAAATGGAGCAGGTAACACACGGCTGACCGGAGTCTTTTCCAGGCCCTGTGGGGGAGCTGGTTGTGGATCCCCCAGAAGAAGCTGGGACTCAGGCAGAAAGGGCAGGGCTGGGGACTAGCCTTTCTCAGCCAGCTCTTCAGTGCCTCCAGGACTGCAGGGCATGTGCTGCCAGGATTCCACCTGTGATTTAAAAGGTTGCATGCTCCAGCTGCTGTTACAGCCCAGGTAGGAGCAGTCAAGAGCCCTGGATCCTTTTAAAGTGCTGGGCCCTGGGGCAGTTGCCCTCTTTGTGCCCGGTCCCCCATCGGTGATCCTGAGGAAACCCATAATAATACCTGCTCCTGCAGGTGGCATATAAAATATAAAATGTAGGGCCATGATCATGAAAATACATTACTTATAAACAAAATACTACTGGAAAATAAATTAACCAAATATCACTGTTTGATGATCAGATGATCAAAGGATTAGATGAACTTTAATCCTTTTCAAAATACAGTATAATCTCTCCCCTTTAACCCATTACTATATCTCTAAAAGAGCTAGTAGCATGGTTACAGCAAGCTGCACTTTTGGCCCTTTTCAGTCCTTTCAAACACATCCTTCCAGTGACAAACACGCAGGGAAAGGCAAAACCTGTTGTAAGCAGACTCTTTCTCTCCCTCCCCCCCAGTATATATAGAGATAACTGGGCCGAATGGACTATATTAAAACTTGCAAGGAAACATTGCCAGGCTAGGCTTTCTGCACCTTTCTTGAAGGGTGAAATCGAACAATCTTTCTACTCTTGGATTGCATCTCTGGGTGGCAATTCTGTTTCCCAACCATGTTACCCAACAAGTCCAGATGTTTTCCCTTCTTCTTGTCCTTTAATAGCATTAGATGGAATCCTGTGGCTGAGAATGAATGGGTTGTAAAAGGAGGTGAAGAGCTTGTACATTTCAGCAAGAAGGTGGGCAAGAGAGCCTCCAATCAAGACCTGGGGACAGGGGAGTGTGCGAAGTCTCTTCCCCCTGCCAGGGACACAGGGTACCAGAGAGACCCTCCAGCTGTTTTAAAACAGCTGGCGGTTCTCTCTAGCTGCTGCATGCCCCTGGCGGGGGAGAAAGGAGGGTAAAGACTTCATGCGCTCCCCCCTCCTCCAGACCAATCGGGGTCTATGGGAAGGGGAGCATGAGAAGTCTCCTTGTCCTGCCCCTTCCACCTGAGGGACAGCCTGGGGCCACTTCAGAAATTTGTGAAGTGGCCCCTGCTTTAAAAATTATTGCCCAGTGCTGACAACACTCTCAATACCCCCAACCCTCTTTCTTCCTACCCCAGTATCTCTAAGGTACAATTTGTTTTGAACCTAGGATTAGATCTGGAAGGAGTAACCTTTGCCAGTCTCTTTGGAGCTAGGTAAGATCGCTCCCCACTGAATAATTTTCCCCACTGTTTCTTCAACAACCTTTGATATTCTGTGGACTGTACCTTATCTTTGCCATCCTTTTATTTCCTGTTTGTTCTCCTGTCTTCTCTGCCTGCCCCACCAACCTACTTTGATTTAACTCCTTGCATTCAGATGGGATAATATCAATTAAGTAAACTGAGGTGCATGTGCTATTTGTAAATAAAAAAAAAATTATATGTAACTCTCTCATTCTCCACAGCTAGGTATTATCAGGCAATGATAGGTGACATTAAAATAGAAATGAAGGGCTATGACTTAGAAGACAGCCTGGTTCATTAGTACCTATTCACCATTATAGTTTGTTAATTTTTAACATTCCTTGTGTATGTGCTTTTTAAAATGGATTTGATTAATATACTCTTCTCAAACACACACACTCACATGAAGCATTTAAGGCTATCATGCACACACAGCATGCCTGACACTAATTCACCAAACAAGGAAATTAAGACTTACCCACTCAACCTCACTTCCTAGCTGTACACTCAGAGGTATATACTTTACTCTTACTGCAGCAACCACACACCATAGTTTCAATGCTCCAGCAGGGGCCATAATTGCATTATTTGTCATAAAATCACAAGAGTTCCCAACACAGGATTAAGGTGGAGCCCCAGCTGCAGGTACCAGGCCAGGGTTAGGGCGAGGACCCAGCTAGTGGCATCAGCCCAGGATCTGCAGTATTACCAACCCCAGAAGTTGGTAAAATGATTTCTTTTTTTCCCCTAAAAAGAGCTGACACTGTGGTTTTTGCCATCTGTCTCTTGATTTTTTTAACTCCACTGGTCCACTCCCCCTGCCCCCGACTGAATGCACATGACAATTACCATTGTCAGCTCTCCCAGATTCATCAGGTAATTCATCTGCTCCCAGCCCTGCTCCTGATAATATGGTGTGCACCAAATTCTTCTGCTCCCTTCCCTCCTCCTGTGAGCATGGTGTGTGCTGCTCCCTCTGCTTCTGACGGGGGAGAGCAAGAGCTCTGCCACCTGCCTGCAGCAGCTGTGATTGGCCTCTCTTCTGCAGGAGATGGGCAAGTGGAAAAATCAGCCACTCAGCAGGCCTGGAAATCGTATGAGGAGTGGAGCTTTTGGCCTTAGCGCCAAGCTAGCTCCAAGAGGTACCAAAATTGCCCTACAATGAAATTAAAAGAGAGTTGGCAACATGCCCGGATGGAGCTGATGGGGTTTTCTGACCCAGGGTTAGAGTTAGAGAGTTAAGCCAGGGTGGAGGCATTGCATGTTTGCTGTGCCATTTGGGGAGTTACTGACTTACAGGAGCCTCTGGCATGTGAGAGAGCCTGCAGACAGTAGTGGACCTCTCTCATTATCCAGTGTTTTCCCCTGCCTCCTCCTCCTCTTCTTTGCTGCTGCTGTCTGAGAACCAACTCGGTGCAGCAAGATAGGTTGTAGAAAGGTCATGGATGCAGCAGACCAGGCAGCAATGAAAGGATATGTCTTCACTGGCTATAGAAGTTTAATTTTCAGCTTGAGGAGAAGATAGCAGCACTAATTCTGATTGAGGCAGTGCACTAAAAATAGCAACGATTTTGGTGATGCAAACAGCGGGAAGCGCTAGTTGTCTCAAGTATGATCCTGCTCGGGATGCTGTGTGCGTGCAGAAGCTAGCCCCTCCTTTTGCTTCCATCAGCACAGCCACACACAGGTCCAACCAACAAGGAGTGGGGAGGGGAGAGGGAGAAAAGGGGCAGTTGTCTGTGGCCTGGTAATTCAAATGGTCCAAGGGCTCCCAACCACTGCTTTAAATCACTACCAGAGCATTGTGTTGTGCGCTCTGTGTAACCCTGAAGGTTGGGAGGCAGGGGCTAGAAATTACCCTTTCCCACTCCACTTCAGACATACCCTTTGTCTGGGGTTGAAACTGTCATTTCAGGGCAACTGCATTCCCATTGTGGTCCAGCAAGGGTACCCACTTTTAGACTCCCAACTCCTCAGATGTCACCTCTCTTGGACAGAGACCTGCATCTGTCTTCCATCTCACTGAGGCTTTTCCAGGCTGCACAGGTCCCTGCCTGCACTGTGAATTTGCTGATAAATTGCCTAAGGAGACCTCCTTTGCCTTTTCCTCAGCAACTATAAACAGTACAATTGCCAGAGTTACAAAGGTACCACACAATTCTTTCTAAGCAAGTGCATTTATTTTTTAGGTAAAAGCAATGCAGAGAAAACATTAAAAACAAGAAGAAAAGCTACATGCTAAAATGCTTGTCAGAGTTCCCCTCCCCCACCTCGCACAGGGGCTCTGGTAGATGTCGGTCCTTCCAACACTGCTCTAAAGATTGGAGCCCTCCAAGAAGGTCCTGTCTTTTTCTGAGTAAGAACGAAGGCCCCGAATCAGTTTAAACTCCAGCTATTTATCCAAAATGTATCCTTTGTCTGTTGGCTTTTGAAGAATCCAGTCTAGCCTAGCATATATAAACACACACACCCCAAAGTTGTGCCCCCTTAGGTGTTACAACCTGAGTAAATTTACCTAGGATGCCCCATGCTGTTCTTAGTGTCTTCAGGTACTATGGTCACTCTGTGATACATAAACTTAATACAATAAGATTTCCCAAAGATACTGCTGGAAATTGCCATCTTTGCCAGAGCTTACCTGATGTGTGAGAATCCAGCTGAAATGTGGGCAGATGTAACAGAGCTATTAAATGAATAAACAGCATGTGAGGCACTTGGCAATCCTATGTTGGGCAGCTCATGCTTAGTAATAGAATCAGTTTGTAGGACAAGCTAGCTTTAGGCTTGGGGCAATTCTGGGTTAGTTTGGCATCCTTGGGAGGGAGCCTGGACTAAGCTTAGGTTTGGGGCCAAGAGGTGAGTGGGATAGGTTTAAGACAGGGTACAGACTTTTCCTATACAGTTCTAGGACTAGGTTGTCAGGACCAGGCTAAGTTTAGGGTTAATACATGCTGGAGCGTACAGGCTAAGCACACCCTTTGGTGTGCCTGGAGTTTCCAAGCTGGAGTTGGCAACCTAACAGGGGTTTAGTACTGGTGATTATGGTTAGGGATGTTGCAATCTTTATAAATACATTTTATTCACAATTATCAATACCTTGTGCTTTGCATTGTTTGTAAAAAGTTCCACAACTCCCTCTAAGAAGCCAGTTGTAAGATATGAATTATGCTTTGTTTGGAGAAGCAAAATTGATGGTAAGATTTTTTTTTTTTTTTTAGCTCATCCCGTCTGATCCAGGAAACAACAATATCTCTCTGTCTTCACTAATATACAATATTCTTCAAATGCTAAAACTGCAAACATTAAACAAACCATGGTACTTTATCTCCACAAAGTAGCAAATCTTGTTTCCTGCATATTTTCACAGGAACATGCAGAGCTGTTGATGTTAAAATGTTGCAGTGCAGCTGGCCTTTGCTGCAGAGAAAAGCAGTTGGAACACGATAACTCCCATTCCACTGGAAAAGAGTGTACCGTCCACTGTAGAGGGATAATAAAGTATGCATTCCAGTATAATCATATTTGACTTTTATTTTCATCACTAGCTTTATAGCTTTACTTGCTGGCTTATGCTTTTATTAGAAATGTCTTTACATAGAGCATTTCATACTGGCTACATATCAGATGAAAATCTTAAATCCTATGTAATGTTTTGCTGCATGAAAGCCCTTTTATGGGCCTGAGGGATCAGCCCTTTGTTGTTTTCAGAGACTGATTTTAGCAAGCTCTCTGCATCCATCTCAGCACTTTATTAAATGGATATGATTTGTCCCTTACAGATTGCACAAAACATGGCTTGAAGCAAAATATTTCAGAGTTTTTGTCCTCTTTTAAAAATTTTCCCTTCTATAATTTTTCACCCTTTTTGGAAGGGAGAAGAGATCCTGTATTGAGTTATTGTGGAAGTTGATTATTCTCAGAGAACCATATAAATAGGGGATGGAAAAGCACTACTAGGTCATCTACTCCTTCTTTCTTGTCCCTGTAGCAGGGTGTCACTCATGATCACAGAACCTCCTGCTGGCCATCCTAGAAATTAGCTCTTTTTTGACAGGGCACCTTCATTTAATGGTGTCTTGCTGCCATCACTTTTGTCACCAGGACCTATGTCGCTCTCAGGACTGTGGTGTCCTCTCTGGACACATCCCTCTGGCTGTGCCTCACTCAGTTCTCTCACTCCACCCTTATATCAGGGCCTCAGTCTGGCAGTGGTTTATCAACAGCTTGCTCCTGTGATGCTGTCCAGCACTGCTTTGTCCATGGTGCACTCTCTCTTCTTCAGGGAAGTCAATTCTCCCTCCTTAAATTCCAGGGAGTGACTGAAGATGCTCTATTCAGCAGCCTTTTTATATGGCCCAGTCTGGCTCTCTATCTAAACCTTCTCCCATTTGGCTGTCTCTGTAAGCCCTTGCTTTCCTAATTGGCTGGCTGACTTCTGTACAACCTCCCCAGGGCTGCTTTAATCCCTCTTCTTCCAGTGTGGGGCAAACACCCCAGTAAATCCTCTTTTGAACACCAAGTTTTTCCACTCTATTTTTAAATGGCCTAAGCAATGGTGGTGATAGTGAATTCTACCACCTCCCATAGGAGATTATGCAGTATAAGATATCAGACCATTTTCCCCCTCTATATCATTATTCCAAATTATAATCCCCTTACCATGCTACACAAATTCCTTCCCCTTTGAAATTTACTCACTTCAATTATTTGTAGATTGTTATAGTCAGTGTCTGGAATCACTGAGTGCCTACCTAAGTGAAGACACTCCAAATTGGTGGTATGCTCTATAATAAAATTTCACCAACCCAGTAACAGATGTGAACTCCTGGATCACTGTTACAATCTCACCAGGGAGGATCTTCAGTTTGTCTTGCCACCCATGCAAGCTGAATGTAATGCTAATTGGTCACATACCAAAGATCACAAAACATTCAGGTTACTTCTAGTCCTGGGACTAGTCATGCTACATAATACTTCATTTGCCTTGAATAGGCCCTGGATAAGTCGTTTAATTAATTAATATTTCTTTTCATAGTTAGTGAGTTACATAATTACAGAGGTTTACAATGCAAAAAACACTCAATATATAACTTTATACCATTGACTACAGAGTAAGTGAGGAGTGATACATGTCTAAACACCGAAACATGTTCTTCTACACTCAGTATCTAATATCTATTTTGATATTACACACAGGTAAGCAAGACTAGTTTCCAGCTATGCATTTTTATGAGTTGGGTGGATAAAACAGGTCCCCCTTGACTTGGGTTCTGGGACTCTGCCAAAAGTGTTTCACAACCCCATGGGCCATCTTGCTTTGCCCTCTATGTCCCTCTTTATCGCCATGATTGTGTGGCCCATGAAGTCAGGCCTCATGAGCTACTGGGTAGAACAACTCCTTCGGACATCCTCCCTGGAGGATAGCCTCACCCCTTCCATCCCTGGTGCCAAGTCTGTGGCAAATGGGGAAAGAGAAGAAATGAGGAGGAGGAGCCCAGGACCATGCAATTGTATGGGGTTCCTGTTTGGTAAATAGTTTCACAGTTTGCCCGTGTAGTAGTTGTTTTGGAATGGTTCTCTTGAACCTGCTGTTTTAATGTGATAATGGCTTCTGGCTTGCCTGGCAATGGATGAAAGTTGTACTTTTAGAATACTTGTTTATAAATAAAGCTTTTTATGCCATCAAGAAAATTCATTGCTATCACTGAATCTCATCATACAATCCATATTTGAAGTCATAAAGGTAAAACATAGGGTCAGGGAGAACTAGGAATTAATAAGCAATCACTATTCCTCTATATAGTTAGGTGCAGCAACCCTACTTCACTTCCTTATAGGAATTCATTCTGTGAATCATCTCTACCCATATTTCATAATTGTTCATGTCATTCATAAGTACACTGCATGTCAATCAAGCCCCATCCTCTCCCTCAAGCATATTCATAAAGGTACTATTCCCCCTTGTATCAAACCATGCAAGTCCATAATGTGGAGCACAAACTGTCCCTGACTTCTGTTGCCTGGGTGCATGCAGCTCTGGCAGCGATAAGTGCATTTAAGGCTCACCTCTGGCTTCACAAAGATTGTGAAGAGCACAACGCACCACAGCAGTGTGGATGGCATCTATGACACTGGCATCCAAATGTGTGTCTAGATATTTCCAATTAAATTCCAATGTGCCAAAAGCACACTGAACCATCATTGTACACCTGCCAAGTGTGAACAGCATTTGCTGGGGTCTCTAAAATCAGAATACAGTTTCATAAGCCAAGGCAAAAGGGAGTATATGGAGTCCCCCAAAATAACAGTGGGAACAGTTAACTCCATTTATGATAATGTCATATGGTGAGAATAGTGTCCCAGCCTGCACTGAACGTGGACTCCTGATCAGCAAAAACCCCTGGCATCATGAACTTTCCCAGAGCATCCCACATTAACATTCATAAATTGACTTCTGTTGTCCACAAGGACATATATAACCATGGAGTAGTACCCTTCGTGGTTAATGCACACGTGCTCTTTGAGGAGAGCACTATGGGCTTGATTCCATGAGAGGTCAGAGCAGTTTGGAAATCCCAGGCTCTCAAATCCAGCCATCACTTTAGGAATTTGTCTTTTATGCCTGTCACTTTGGGGGCAAACTACACTCCCAATTGCGTCAGAAATCTCTGTCACCTTTCGATCCAGTCACCTTGCCAACACCAAAATAATTTGCATCAAACCTGTAACTATCAAAGGGAGCTGACCTCCAGACAGCTATAGCAACCTGTTTTCTGCACCATCCAGGGTGCCCTCTTCTATGTATCTTCACTCTGGATAATGCAAGCAAACTGCTCACAGAGTTCCAAAAATGTAGCTGTCTTCATGTGCAAGTCCTGGACTCACTGCTAGTTACCCCTGGTTTGCATGACGATGTAATTCCATTAGTCTGTGCCTGTAGCCTCATGCCAGAAGCACTGGTTTGTGTAAGGGGCACCCGCAGCTATTCCAAATGTCATGAGCAGCAACAGGCAGTTCAAATTTGACATGCCTGGGTATTCTGCCTCTTTCTGCTCCATCATAAGCCCTCTCAGGTGCCTTTA
This sequence comes from Rafetus swinhoei, assembly GCA_019425775.1. Taxonomy (NCBI): domain Eukaryota; kingdom Metazoa; phylum Chordata; order Testudines; family Trionychidae; genus Rafetus; species Rafetus swinhoei. The sequence goes on along the minus strand of CM033447.1, from coordinate 29,796,769 downwards.
GTGGGTCAAAAATGCTGCTCAAATGTCCACCATTTTGCCTAATTTCTGACATAGAAGTAAAAGTTCAAGGAAGAAAAGTTCTTAATAAGGCATCTTCTCCTTGTTACTCAGTAGGATGTGCTGGTTGGCTGTTCAAACTTCCGCTAAAGTGCAGGGTGGACAGTAAAGTTTTCCCATCATGATCAAAGGGCTATAGCAGCCACATTTTGGAAGTACATTTGGGAGTCTGAGGTATGGCTGGTTTAATTCAGGTCTACATGCTACAATGTGGACGTCAGAGCTACAGGTTTGAGCCTGGGTTAGAAAATTCCTAATGTAGGTTTAACAATCAGTACAGATGATCAAACCACGGGTTCTCTAACCCAGAATTAACTGACTCCAAGTCCCATGAAGCCTAGACTATCATTGCAGTGTAGACATACCATTAACCAATGTATAAATATAGATTTACTTTCCTCTCTCTCTGCCCTGGTGCTCAGCTCTGGAAAGAGCTGGTTGAGCTGTGGCAAAAGCCAACAGGGAGCTATTTATAGAGCTGGCATGTTAGACCAGGACTGAATCCTGCTTACTGGAACACAGGTTCTATACCTGCACCGTATCTGTATCACTGTGTATTAGTCAAGTCAAATGAAAATAGCTGGAACAACAACTATTTTATTTAATAAAATATTAAACTTAGAAAGCAAGCATAAACCGCAAATAGGAATAGTCTAAACAGTCTTACCACTGTCTTGATGTCTGGAGAAGAGAGGTAGGTGAACATCTTCAGGCTGAGGAAAGGGAGCAAGCGGAGACGGGGAGGGGTTGCAGAGACCTAGATAGGTGAACAATCTTCTTGCTTCTGGCGTTCTTTCTTCCTTTCTTCTATACTTGACATGCTGTCCTGCATGCGGTGTGTGGATTGGAAGATGAGATGGTATGCATGCGTGTATGTATGATTGGCCCTGCTGCAAACTCCCTAACTAAAAACAAATAAACCTTGTGTTAGCAGTCGTTACAGCTGTGAAACTGAATTGTTGCACCACAAGGGGTTGTCAGCAACCAGTCTGGCTTCTGCCTCAGATAGACTACTAAGCCAAACAGCCTGCTAGCTGTCACTCTAGCATAGCTGGGTTGTGCTGATGACACACAGAAAGCCCCAAGGGGCAGGTGAACACCCCTTATGAATCCTTTGGTTACCAGGCAGATTAGAGTCATGTGACCCATTTTTCCCGCCTTTTCTTTTTCCCAACTTTTCTCTTTTTCCTGCTCTTTTTCTGACAGGAGATGGTGACCAGAAATAAAAATGGAGGACATAAAAAAAAAACCTGGCGCCCCTTCCCTAAGAGGCAGGGACCCAGGTTGCAACAGGACAGTACCTGTAAGAAATTTTAAGTTACTTTCACCACTGGTTTCTAGTCATAGACAGATGACCCCATTATTCTATTAAGCACCCTATTTACCTGCAAGAAGTTCTAGTTGTTTACTGTTGTCTGATGGTTTTCCTTGAAAATCTTGGGATTGAAGAAGACTAAACTATTCAGGCTTGTATTGCATCACTTGTTAAACAGAGGGGGCCGACAACTCTCTCCCATCTAAATGGACCATCTCTGTGATCCATTATTTCTTGATGATTCATTTTTACTCCAAGTCCATAAAGCATACTTCCAATATAAATACATTATTCCTTACCCACACATACATCTCACGATTATGAATATTGACAAGTTACGAGCTTTTTGCAGATACCTTATGTGTTAACCTTTATCTACTATATACTTGAGGGCATTTGTCTGTCTGTGCATCTGTCTGTCTGTTCAAGAATTCCTCCTAAATGTAAGAGCTAGGACCACCAAGTTTGGTATACAGCTTCCTCTCATTATAGCTTAAAACAAGGTCAGAGTTTGGCTGTGCCAGGAAATTGAGATATGCCTGGAATGGGATTGTGTCTCATAAAGTCCTACAGCAAAGAGATAGAATCACCAGGCAGGTGAAAGGGTCTGTCTGAGGTTGTGCTCCATCCCTCCGGGACTGTCCCAGTCCTGAGCCTTGATACAAAGAAAGGGGAGAGAACCCCACAGCCATCCATCACTTGGGGTATTTAAGGGGCCAGAGCTCTTGAATTCACAAAAATGTTCAGTCCTTCAGTCAACAGGGTGGACGTCACTGGAAACTGGCTCTAGATGTGAAACCTGCTTAAGCAAAAATTGTAATGTGCTGAAGCTAAATTATTATTATTTTACTTTTGTGTGTAACCATTTCTTTACTCCTTATGCTTAGTATCAATGAAACCTTTGACTTACTTAATCAACTTGACTGACTTTAGTATAAATCAAATCAGGGCTATGATTGAAATGAGAGCGTTAGTCAAAACCCAGTTGAATTGCAATGTGCTGTCTCTTTAAAAGGAGCAACAAACCTAATTCCAGTGAGTGTTTCAGGAAAGGGCTGGATACTACAGGGAGAAGTCTCTGGGGAACTCAAGAATTGAGGTTCATTATTTGTTGCCTGCAAGGTGAGGCTTGTACCAGCAGAGTACTGAAGACTTTTCTGGGAAGTCACATAAGCTGGTGTGTCAGCGAATTGTCAAAAAAACTCTCCCTTGCTTTAGGCTGAGAGAGTACGGTAGTAACTCACAATTCGGGGAACTTCAGCAGACTGTCACATTGGTAAACCATTTTGGGGAAATGTTGGAATTAGGACGGTGTTGGGGTCACTCTGGAAAAAATAAGATGGTGGAAGTCAGGATGTGACTTGCATGCGTGTATGCTGGCTGTTGGTATCAGGGCTGTGAATCCCAGCAGCATAGCACTGAAAGTTCCCAGTTAAAGGGCAGGTGTTGACACAGCCTGGTATTGTTTTGGGTTGAACTCCAAAAATGTCTCATCTGGCCTCAGTCTTCTCTAGCTCTCTGTGATTCAAGTCCCTTCGTCACCCAAAAAGACTCTTGCTTATCTAACCCAGAGGTGTGACTGGGTCACATGACCCACCCACCTTGCTTTACTTTCCCTGCCTGGGGAGGAAAGTTGGCTGAGTCAAATGTGGAGCTGAGACACATCTCCCCTTCAAGACCAGCCACTCTGTGACAATGTCTATATACCACATCTTGTAGGTCTGTCATAGTCCATTTATAGGTCTATTTATCATCAGAGGATTTAAAAATATTTAATAAAAATTAAAGGCTGATAAACAAATGCAACATGCTTTGCCAGTCTAAACTAAGCTTCACAAGCACCCTGTTAGGGCTTGTTCAGATGGCAAGTTACTTTGTGGCAAGTCCAGGTGTAACTCAACAGCTTGCGATGTAATAACATGATGGGGTATACCTGCTACAGCACAGTAAAAGCCCTGGAGCGTGGCTTAGTGTATTATTACTTGATAGCATATATACTCAGCTGCACTCTAGCACTTTCACTACACTTTAGCAGTGTTGCGCAGCAGGCTGTTGCATGTACATTCCCAGCGTGTATTGCCATGACAGAACTCTCTATCCTGACAAACTCATAGGTACACAAGTTTATTACACACTCTCTAGGTGGACAAATGGAAGCATGGTGAGAGTAAGTGACATGCTTAAGGACACAATGGGAGCATGTGGTAGAACTGGGAACAGAATGCTGGAGTCCAAATTCCCAGTCCTCTAATCCAACCACCAGACAAGACTTCCTGCCTCAATCAGGGGTTTTGGTTAACCTGAAATAGAGTGTAAGTTCCAGTTTGTGATCTATGTTTTTTTATAACGTTTATGAGCCATTGGTCCTTTTGATTAAGATTCTGTCTTTCATGCTTGTATTTGGTATTAAGGCTTTAATCTTTGATCCAAATGGTAAGGTTCCTTTGCTTGTTCCTGAAAGCATAATTGTCAGTGTAACAGGCACTAAAAAGCCAGTGACATCCATTTAAAAAACAAAACCAATTTGTAGGTTGTCCATAACTTTCAGCAAACATCAAAATATGCTGTACTGTTTGCCTGTGATTGTTGCCAGAATTCCTGTTATCTTGCTGACCTTATATTTTTGTGCTGGGGTAGAAGACAAACACAGAGCAGACGAGACAAGTTTCCTCATTTAAGAATGGACAGGAACACAACCTATTTAATCATTATCTAAATAGTATCAGATATGCTATGCATATACATAAAGCAATATGCCATGACAATTAGTATCCATTCCTAATGCACAGTATTCTTGCTTAGGACCCCATGCTTTCAGCTACATGGGAAGGATGCAAATAGCATATCAATATATGCTCTCATACAGTTAAATTGCCATTAGAGTATCACTCCTCAAAGTTATTGTGATTTGAACTAAACATACATGCATGCACGCACACACGGTGTGTGCCCATCAGACGCTGCAAGCTCTTGGCATTCCTCTAGAATGTAAAAAGAATAAAAACAGGTCTCTAGTTAGTACGCATATAACATTCCACTGCAGCAAAACTATAGTAAAAAACACCCCCAAAAACCTTAAGAATCCTCCCCCTAAGCTCAGACTCACAGATCTCCTTCCTCCCTAAAAGCAAGAGTGAAGAGGGGCTTCATGTATATTACATGTACTTCTGTTATAGCAGCAAAAACACTCAACTTCAAACAGCAGCTACAGTTGCATGTTTGTGTGAATGTGTGTGTAGTAGCGTCTCCCCTTTCTATGCCCACCATGTTGTATACTTCCCTCTCCAATGAAAGAGCTTATAGCTCTGATCCCTTTCCCTTCTGTTTTCATTCTGCAAGCTGCATCTAGCTGAGTTGGCTCTTCGCCTCTGGTGCTCCCTCTCGTAGCAGGAGAGGGTACTGAAAGCTCAGTAGGAAAGCCTGCTCAGCTATAGGCAGAGTCCACAGCAGGGTGACTCTAGTGCTGTCACTGGTAACTTGGGCAATAGTTTGGCATTCTTCCACACTCAGGGTGCGTCTAGACTGGCAAGATTTTGTGCAAAAGCGGTTGCTTTTGTGCAAAAACTTGCCAGCTGTCTACACTGGCCGCTTGAATTTGCGCAAGAACACTGACGATCTAATGTAAGATTGTCAGTGTTCTTACGCAAGAACTCTGACGCTCCTGCTCGGGAAAAAGCCCTCTTGCGCAAGTGTTCTTGTGCAAGAGGGCCAGTGTAGACAGGGAAGGAATTTTTTTGCGTAAGAAAGCCCCGATGGCGAAAATGGCAGCCGGAGCTTTCTTGCGTAAAATCGCGTCTATGCTGGCCACGGATTCTTTTGCGCAAAAGCACTTTTTGCGCAAAAGCATCCGTGCCAATCTAGACGCTCTTTTGTGGAAATACTTTTACCGGAAAAACTTTTCCGTTAAAAGTATTTCCGCAAAATCATTGCCAGTCTAGATGCAGCCTCAGGTGGAAGAACATCAGATTTCTCCACCTGCAAAGTCAGGAATAATAGGGGGTGCCTGTTCCTCAGATCACATGTCCCTGATATGGGTACATTTAGGAGGGAAAAGAATTTCACAGGTAGAATATCTACCCTTGAGTAACAAATACCTGTATGCAACATCCATGTGCATAAGGAGAGCCCTGCAGGGATACAAAATGTGTATCCTCAGCTGCATCTGTAGCCACAAAAATGAGCTGCAGATGTCCTCATTTACATCCCCAGACGTTCATACCCATGGATATCTGCTGATTTGCAGGTTTTAAATACAAAATTTGTCTCTACACTTGCATCCATAATTCGCAAAAATGAACTGTGGATGTCAAGTAGATATCTGCGGATTTGCAGCACTCTAATAATAAGCTACACAGGCTAATGCTTGCAAGCAAATAGCATGGGGAATGGCACAGGCGAATGGTAATGAGAGAGCCTTTAACCTATAGATCATTAGTCAAGCCATCCCTGTAATGTCAATGTTTTGTACCATCTGACTGACAGAATAAACAGTGGCCTACATGAGTTGTTTTCAGTCCAGTCGCAGTGTATAAATTACACTAAGCTGGGGCTCTTGTTGGAAGCCTCAGAAGCAAGACCAAGAATTGAATGATTTGTAGAACTCACTTACTCTGGAACAAATTCTGCCCTTGGCATGGTGGGATGCCAGAAGCTTTCGGTGACATTAGCCTTAGTTCACAGGCCGCCTCGGCAGGATTTGGGGTTTATTGTGGTCAGGTCCAGCACTTTTGTGCAGCATAAATTTTACTTACAAAATTTAAAAGCAGCAACTGAAAACTGCAGAAGCTAAAATATATTCTAGAAATACCTATATATTTATTAAAGAAAACAGACAGGATTTTGAAGGCATTTTATTCATGTGCTGAATTTGCTAATGGTGTGTGTGTGTGTGTGTGTGTGTGTTTTAATCAGCCTTTTCAACAAGACTGAACCACAGAGAGAACTGTACTAAACATAGCTATTTTAAGCACAATCCTGCTACAGTAAACCAGCTGGGATTTACAGTTTTAAAAACATTTGTTTCCTGCTCTGGATGTCAGAGAGAACAGACTTGACAAGCCAATGGTGGATAATGCCAGTTTAAATGCTCCAAGTACAATAGAGCTAGAAACAGATATTGTGCTAACCAGTTTTACCCTCAGGACATGATGGCTTATATTAGAGCTTCATTATTGCTCCAATCAGCAGTAATGACAGCAACATGCCATAAAGACAAAAACATCCAACCACAACAAAAAAAATCCAAACCAAAAAAGGGTATGTAACAGACCCAGCCAGTTCTATCCAGTGTCATTTGAAATATCAAAGTTTTTGGGTTATGAGGAAACAGCCATTTCAAAACCAGAGGCAAAGGATTTCCCCTCTTCAATTCACTGGGACAGCCTAGGATTCTTTTTTGATTCCCTGTCTGCTAAATACTGAGAAACACAGGAAAATGAATGTGTAAGTTCAGGACAACTTTTAGTTTGGCAATTAATGTGTGGAATCCATCCATGTCAGTTCAGCCATGTTCTGAGAAACCAGATTATTCTTATATCATGCAGACTTCAGATTTGGATGTTAAACCAGTGATGGCTTTTTGTGCTTGGACAGTTCTAATTTCATGTGCCTAGAAACACTTTTCAAGACCTTAATGACCCCAGTGAAGGGATCTAGTAAGTCATACATACATTAACAATTCATAAACTGATAATTACAAAATGTGTAATTAACCAATAACCAGAGTCCCCGAAGATGGACTGTAGTGATAACTATCATGCACTTCAACACCTTTTTGTTGTTAAAAAGATCATTTTAAATATTACATGGGGAAAAATATCATGAAAGAAAAAAAAAACCAAGAATCTTGAACTCATCTTGATATCCCTCAATCATTTTGCATGTCATATAATCACATACTGATCTCTGGCTACTATAAAACTCTACCTATTTTATGACAGAAAGAGGCAAGATACAGTGTTGAGCCTTGAATCTCAGGCTACGTCTACACTGCAGGTACCATAATTTAGCAAATATAACCCGCGGGTTATATTTGTTTTTACAAACCCAACCCCCCACGGGTATATTTGGAAAAGGGGGGTATATAGGGGTTTTTTTACTCACCAGCGGTTTTTACTCACCGGAGGCTGGTAGTTCCTGCAGCTGCGCAGAAACGGGGAGGTGGTGAGTGCTCCCCTGCCCGGAAGATGGTTGTTCCTGCTTCCCCGCCCCTTCCTGCGGCTGCGGAGGAACCAGGGGGTGGTGAGTGGCTGACTATTCCCCCTCCCCCCCGCCACCATAAATTAGCAAATATACCCCCAGCAAATATACCCCCGGCACAGAAAAGTCTTGTATACCCCGCGGGTTATACTCGTGTGCGGGGTATACAAGATTTTTTTTACTGAAATAGAAAAAAACGCGGGGTATATTCGGGTGCGGGGTATATTAGCTAAATTACGGAATTTGTTGGCAGAGAGTATGCTAATGACGCGCTCATTAGCATTTGTCACGCTGTCATTTGCATATCATCTCTGCTGATGCTTTTTGCGCAAGAGGTTTTTGCGCAAAAACAAGCAGTGTAGATGGGTCTGATTTGCGCAAAATCCCACTTTTGCACAAGATCCCTTATGCCTCAAAAAAGGAGGTATACAGGATCTTGCGCAAAAGGGTTTTTTTTAGCAAAACAGACCCGTCTACACTGCTTGCTTTTGCGCAAAAACCTCTTGCGCAAAAAGCATCAGCAGAGATATGCAAATGCTAATTAGCATAGTCTCTGGCGACAAATACCTGCAGTATATACGTAGTCTCCATGTCCTTGTGTCAAAAAGGGAAGGGGAAAGTAACATTTAACATAATTACTTTAATTCAGAAAGCAGCTGTTCAATCTCTCCTCTACCTAACAGGAAGCAGGAGAAGCCACCATTCTCACTGCCTGTGTCACATCAAGGTATCATCTTATCTAGCTAGCCCCAAGCAACCTAATTTCTACACCTTTGTTAAGAAAGAATATTTTTGAAAATGCTTTATCTGTTGCTCTAGAATAGTGCAAGTGCCCCCAGGTATCAATCACGGTTGCCTGGCTATGGATATCTAATGAATTCACAAATCTCCACATCACATGTGGTACAGCTGGCAGGCAGTCTTCAGAGACAGGCAGTGCATCTGCTATATACTTCTGCTTTTCTCCTTCCCCTTTCTCCCCTGTCTCTCATTTCCCCCCCGCAGAACATTTACTAGGTAACACAGTTTTTTGCATTTTTCTCCTGTTAAGATTACTTTATGCATTCAAATGTTGACTATCTCTGCCTGGTAACATGAAGTATACGTTAGTAGTTGCATCTAGTCAATTCTAGACAAGTTCAACAGAAGACAGTTCTGTTCCATGCTGATAATATTATTGACTCCCTATGCCAGGCCATTTATAACTCTTTACAAAAACTGCGAGGTGCCATTGTTATGGAACACAATTGCATTTGTGATTACTGATGTATTTTATTTGCATCATAAGTGTTTGCACTAATGTTATTATTGAAGCCCACAGAGCTTGCATTTAGATCACAGCAATGACAACCTATTGGAAGTTGTGCAACCAGTCAGTCTGTTCTGTCCTTCACACTCCGAAACCCCACTTTCAAAGATGGAGGGTGATCTTTTGCTCTTTCTAGCCATACCCTACATCCTTACCCACACTGCCAGCTCTACACAGGTTTGTCAGGGAGAAGAGTAAACAAAGGGAATAAACTTAAAACACATTATTACTATTCCCTAGTATGAGAAAGCCAACAAAGGCAAGTCCATCTATCTTCTTCTTCAAAGACATTTTAGGAAAAAGAAATACGAATTCTAAGAACCTCTCTCAACAAATTTAGCAGTGAATGTCAACAGCACACTCAAGAGCAAAGGGGTTTGACTTTTCAGAGCAAGAGTAGGCCTAAACTGTAAGCTGTTTGAGGTAGGGACCACATGACAGAGGCTTAAACCCCTAGGTGACAGGGAAGAAGCTAAGGAGGCTTTGTGTACTAAGGTAACTCTGTTCACTTAAATCACATATGATAGAGTGGACAGCTTGACAAAGAGGAAGTTGCAGTAGGTAGTGGTTAGAGGAGCTCCAGAAGAATAATTCTCCATCCCCACCTCATGGATTCTATAGCCATACAAAGGAGTCTGGTGTACCCTAAAGTTAGCTGGTACCTTGCAAAGCAAGTCAGTCAGTGTGTGAGGGGACAAACTGAAGGGGCTACATGGACAGAGAGACACCAAGTAAAATGGCTATGTATGGACCTCTGAAGTGAGGCAGTGCCATGAACATGTGGTCTTTTCTATAAGTCCCAAAAGGGGCTCTGGACATTTATTTGTTTTGTTTCTTTTTTCACTAGTGAGATTCTTATATAGACCATGTCAATTACGCTCATGCACCATCCAGAGCAAAATCTTTTAGTCTGGGGCCTCTGGTACCTTAGTACAAAAAAATAATAATGTGGTTCATTAATGCTTTAATTTCACTAATCTACAGCTATGTTGTCCAACCACATTTTCTATTTATTGTTGCTCTGCTGTACACAGTGTGCACATTTTTAATGTAATATTAATGCTTATCTAAAGCCATTCTCTCAGTCTTTTCTGTTAAGTGCTTCTTTCCCAATGTCATTACCATACACTTCTCTACATGGAACATCACTGAATCACTTAATCCGTCCTAATCAGTTGCCATTATTTGCTTTTTTATTTGCTGTCCACAAAATCAGTATTAGCAGTGACTCTTTCCTCTTTCAAATTTCTGACAGCCTAGAGATCTTTAATATACAAGTTAAAAAAACACCACAAAAACTGCCAAAATGCTAATTGCTTAATGGGGAGCTCCCTCGTGTTCCCTTCCTCTTCCTCTACACCCCCTCTTCTCTACACCCTCTCTTCTCGCAAAGGCCATTTTTTGTCTCTAACATAACAATGTATTTATTATCTTTCAAAGTTCTGCTTCTTAGCAGGATTTAGCCCTGGGAAGATCTGTGTGGATAGCTTTAATACTGGTACAACACACCAAATATTTACTTTTCTTAAGTATTCATATCTTGTATGCCATTGCCTACAGAATTGCTCCTTTTCTCTTAAATAACTCAAACACTGTATGAACTTTACATAAGGAATCATTTCACTCACCACTGAAATGCAGCTAGTTCTGAAATGGTACACAGCAATTGTTTAACACAGTCCTGGTCTTTTAATATTCCTGTTGTGTCTTGCAGGAAGAGAGTGCCCTACGAGGGGATCATAAGAGTCAGTCTCAGTGTTGTTCAAGGAAATCCTACTCTAAGGCAGGAAATTTTCTTTGTCACAAGAGGAATTGAGAAGGGTCAGGACCACAGCTTAGGAATGCCATGCCATATTAGGACAGATTACTACTGTTTTAACTATTGAGTTAAAACAATGAGGGAACTGATGTAAACAGAATACAAATTTTCTCAGCAGCAATATGACCATTTGTAACACCCAGTATTAGAATGCATGCCATGGCATTTTTAATGAGCACAAGTGATCAGGACCATGGCTAGGTCTGATCCAAAAATCATGATGCTTAATTTTTTTTTAATCACCCCAAACAGGTGTTATTGGAGGAGAATCATGTCCACGATAACGTCATGCTGGGGCATTGGTGTAGTACTGACTTAGAAGAATTAGCATCAGGTGCTAAACCACCATCATCACTTCCTGTAGCACCTGGAATTTCTTTAGAAGTTTCCTGGTCAGATTTGGATCAGGTCTTATCCTGCTTAATCCTGCGAGAATTAACATGACCATGGTCTGGTGTTTAGTGACTAAAATTACATCACCTTATTTCCACAGACAGAATCTTGCCTTATTAGGGTGTAATAATTTTTGAATCCCCTCAAGCTTCTCAAATAAATGAGGTAGATTAACCACCCTCCTTAAGCCTGATTTATTTGTGAATGACAAATATAATCAAGAAAACTTGATTAAAGGTTTCTTGGCACACTTAAAGAGTCCTGCAATTTACTGCATCTGAACTTGTTCTGAGCTAATAGTTTTGACAAATTATCTCCTTTGGCACCAGGGGAAAAAGCAGTTAACTTTGCCTTTCCTTTCCCTGTAAATGCATGCTCATTTGGGATGCTCAGTTTACTTTGCTGTAATTTAAAAACAATTAAGCATGTATGTAAAGTAAATACATGGTTTGTCAAAGATGACAGCTTGCCAAAGCTGGAGAGTGAATTCTCTGATTCTTCACAGGACAGCATTGGCAGTAGCTGGGTGGTTATTTCACAGCACTCCAACGTCTCTGTCACTCTTCAAAGCATTGACGTCAGTCTCTTTCAGTCAGCTGGAATCCGAATCATTCTAGGATTTTTTTTATCTTTACTACACATTATCACCTGGTTTTAGAGAGATGTCCTGATACAGGCACAGGATTAGGTAGAAGAGTGAAAGATACATATAGCTAAGCATTATACGAACCATAGAGGAATTTGGAACTACACCAGTTCCCACAGTCCTTATGGCAAAAATCTTGTTTCCTTCAGAGGGAGTTTTGCGTATGTAAAGACTGCAGAGCTGGATGGGGTACACAGAATGTCAACTGTTGCAATACCAAGAAATTTGAGTCCCACTTTGGTGTTTTATGATCAGTGTTTCCTAACCCTCAGCACAGGGATCAAAGTAACAAGTTGTATATGAAATTTCCATTGTCCCTCCCACAGGAAGTAGAATTAAATCATCAGTATCTTGAAATATATTTCTTATAGTTTTATGAAAAACATGATGATCACTCAAAGCTTCTGTCATTTCCTTTCTAGTCTGTTTGCCAGGTACCGGATTTCTTTTTTTACAAAGTGATGAAAGAATGATTGTAGGATTTTCCTGTTGATGCCATTTGAGAAGGGATGCACCTGAAATTAGTTTTGATTTATAATTTGTTTGTTTATTTCCATCCCTAAATCTGCAGTCTGATCCATGAAGGCAGAACCAAGAAGAGCCTACACTGCATGTTCTGGAGTACAGTAGAATTCCATACTGGCAGGCCTAGAAAATCAATGAAAATCAAGGTCTGGGAGTCCAACTTCATAGATCACATTGCAGAGTTCATGCCTCACATATTACCTGCAAAGGCATTTGAACTCCAAGGAAGCCATTTGACTGCAAAGTAGAGGGAATAGATGTCATGTTACCACTTTTAGCTAAATGAGCAATATGCAGGTTGAGAGAATTAGGCGCATGAGTTTTTCTATCTTCTTGCCTTCTGCTTGGATTTTATGAGACTACAGAGCATGTACACTTATTTGCAAGAGACACACCATCACAGAATGTATGCTCCTGGTGGATTGCCATTGACTTTTGTGTGTGATGTTTCCTTCTACTGGATGGAATGTGTGTTAGATCTGCTTTTGAGCACGTGGCTTCCTTCTACTAAAAGAACCAGAGCAGCTGCTGTTAAAGCAGTTTTGGCAGAGGACTGTGCATTTGGAGTTCAAAGTTCCAAGAACCAGAATACATGGTAAAACATCCCTTCCTGATCTTCACAGTCAACCTGCTGAAACCCCAAAGCATGAGCTTCTAGGAACATAAAACAAACTAGACATGAGCCCCAGAGCTTTTGATCCTTGCTCCATACCATCACAAGCAACCCTGTATTTCTACTCACAAATTGCGCACTTCAATTTGTCCTGTTTTCTCTTGAACCTAATTAAGTTGTTTGTCTGTCCCCACAGATCCTATTTTGTGGCTGTGGCAAAACTTCAGTCCAGGTGGGAAACCTTCCTCTAAATTTCCAGCCTGAATTTGTTCATGGCCAGTATATTTCCATTTGTTCTTGATGCTTCTAAGGTGCCTGACTCTAGTAATTTTTACTAGTCCCTCTTTCCATACAAAATGCTAAAGGTGAAAAATACCACCTTCCCACAACATTGCAAGATATGGATGGTAGATGAAATGATGTGAAATATGCTCACTGCACATTCTGACGACATTTGTCTAACACACATACACACAAAGCAGAGACTCAGAATACAAAGCTCATTTATGGAAAGTCACTTTGCCCATTTATGTCTATTAGAGGAAGAAATAATTAATTGAGGACCCATAAAGTGGGATGCTTCAGTGAGTGAACTATTTATCTATAGCTTTTCTAGAAGAAGGTTAATAAAGCCTCATCCGGAGAGACTAGTCAGTCATTCTCATAGAAAAAAAGAGCAACATCATAATATGGATGTATTAAATTATGATTAACTAGTTCATGGATCTCCATTGAGGAGTATCACATTTTTTAAATTCAGCTCTCAAGAGAAAAATGGGTCATGGGCACAGAATTCTGGGAGCTTTTTACAAGGTTACTCATGTTTTATGCTTAAGAAGAGACCAGCAATTAGACATTTTATTCAATAGCTGCATAAAAGGACATTTTATATAGAGCCTCTCACTCAAGGACCCTTCCATATCAGTAGCCAATTACTAATACAAAAATCAATGCATTCACTGGCCTGGAATGCTGACACAGGACAGTAAAATCTCTGAGGTATGCACACCTTGGGAATGGAGGTTGTTCGTAACTCTGAAATGTTTGTAATTCTGAACAAAAAGTTATGGTTGTTCTTTCAGAACTGTACAACTGTTTATTTACTTAATACAGCTTCGAAACTTTACCATTAGAAGAAAAATGCTGCTTTTAAACCATCTTAATTTAAATTAAACAAGCATAGAGAATTTCCATGCCTTGTCAAAAAAATTTTTTTAATAAACTTTCTCTTTTTTTAGTAGTTTACTATAAACACAGAAATATACTGTAATTTGCTTTTGGGGGGACAGCAAGTCTCTTCTGATGAGGTGTGTGTTTTGACCATTTAGTTTGTAATTCTGAGGTTCTACTCTATACCTTGGCATATTATAATATAAAGTAGCCTGAAATCCTAGACTTGATGCAAAGAAAATGTTTGACAAAAGTTTAAAAGAAAGAAAGAAAGAAAGATGTGTCTGAAGTTTGGTGACCAACAGAAATATCAGTGCTTTTCCGGTGTTGAAATGTACTAGTTTCCTTTAACCTGAGACAACATGATGGATGACCTTTTATTTTCATTAGCAGAAATTCCAGCTAATGGCCATGATCCAGCAAGGTACTTGAACACGTGAATAGTCACAGTGGCTTTGGGGGGAGTAGGAGAGGTGGCTCTTGTGTATGTATTGCTGTGTGTTAATATTAGAACAGGCAAGGTCAAAGATGTGCTTTGCACTTGCAGTGAGGTTTGTGATGGTCCTTAATTTCAGAGGAAGTTTATTACACAGTCTGGAACTGGCCTGTAAAAAAGCTGTGCATCCCATGCAGAAGAGCGTTATTCTTTTAGTAAAAAAGTTCCATTGCACAAGGGTGAATGGCCTTCATCCTGGAGTTTTAGGTGATCTTTTAGATATCCTGGGCATGGGCAAGGAAAGCCTTGAAGACAAAGCCAGAGATGCTGAGCTTTTCTACAGGAAGCCAATGTAGAAAGCCCAGGACAAATCTAATGTGCTTGCGTTATCCCCTGAGGAAATGTGCCATGGTGTTTTTGTGCAAGCTGGAATTGTACTAAGGGCTGATGGCTTCATGCCCTGGTATAACCTGTTGTTCTAGTTCAGGCAAGAGTTGATGAGTGCTTGTCAGGATGTCATGGAGTTTTCCTAGCCAACCACAGGTGATGGGAACTGTTGCTTAGGGATGCTGCTTTGTGAGAATTGACCAGTTGTAGGTGTGTATCTTTAGCCAAATGAAGACTGCATGTTGGCTGCAAATTTTTCAATGTACCTTTCTTGAACCACTTGAATAACAGCTGTCCTTGCTCTGGTTCAGCTTGAAACCAGCTCCTGGTCCACCAAGTGCTGGACAATTTGGGTGGTAGTGGTATAGTCATATGGTGAAGTATATATAGTGTTGCATGCTAAGTTTTTTTAATAAACATAAGTCAGGCTTCACACTCAGTCCCTTAACTTGGCAGGCAGGCAGCACAGTGGAGGTGGCACATGGCACCGCTTTTGAGGAAAAAGTTCCTTGCATTACTTTCAAGTGAATCACCCTACTAGCCAGCAAGGGAACTGTGCTCAGCTATTAGCTGAAAGAAGGGCTGCCATGGGGAAGTAACTTTAACTGGAAGAAGGGAGATCCCTGGAGTCAGAGGATGTGGGCCGGGGGGAAAAGACATTATCGTGAAATGGGGGTTAGAGCCAGGGCCGTCCTTAGGCATACGCAGAGTACGCAGTTGCGTAGGGCACCAGTATTTCTGGGGCACCACTCTGTTGAGAGGAACGGGAAGCAGTGAGCATGCAACAGCAGGGCTGCTGAGTCCTAGTGAGAGCCGAATGTGCTGCCTGCAGCACAGTCTGAGGGAGGGGATTGGCTGCTGGGGTCTCTGGGAAAGGGAGGGGATAAGGGTAGGGGAAGGAACTCACCTGTGTGACTCTCTCCCCTGGAGTGAGGTGAGGCAGGCTGGCTGGGCGGCGCTGGTAGTATCCTTTCTTTTGCCCCCCATAACGATCATTCTTCTCCCCTCCCCCCACCGAGCACCCCCCCTTCCCCCTCCCCCGCGGAGCACCCCTCTCTCCTCCCTCCCCTCTGGCAGGGCTGCGTTGGGTGAGGTGCTAGGGAGACGGGGCTGGGGGAGGTGCTGGGGGGGGGAGGGGAAGGGGGGTTGGTTGGCTGGCTGCGTGCTGAGGCAGGGGCGGACTGGCCCAGCGGGCCATCCACTGAAGGGCTGGCTGGCAGTGGATACGCGGGGCGCCGGCGCGCCACAGCCTGAGCCCGGCACCGGCACTTTAAATGCCCCGGCGCCGGCCGGGGCACTGTGTGGGGCCGAAGGAGCGCATGCGCGGCGTGCTTAAATGCCGCATAACAGCTGAAAGGGGAGAAGCCTGGGCGTCTTCCCTCTCAGCTGGTTTGAGCTCCGCATGTGGACGCTGCCGCTGGGGAGGGGAGAGAGGCGGGTCTGGGGCCGGGGGAGTGATCGGGGGGAAGGGGCGCTGAGCGCTCAGCCCGGGCGGGAGGCTGGGGCCGGGGATCCGGGAGGGGCAAGCACCCACACCCCCCTCCAGTGCTGAGGAGCGGGGGAGGGAACAAGGCTGCCCCCGTCTTGTTGTCAATTTGTGTGTGTGGGGGGGGAGATGGTTGTTTTTGGGGCGAGGGAAGCCCTGGGTCCATAAATCCCCAGCTCCTGCAGTCCTGTTACTACATGACACTCTCAGTTTTCTTCAAACATTTCTAAGTTTCATGGTTAAAGAGAAAATCTTCGAGAGGAGATATTATGCATGGTGTGATTACATATTTATGTCCCTATGAGCATATCTGGATCTTTAAGAGGTAATTTCGGGGGAGGGGAGGAATGGAGAGGGGGAGAGGTTACAAAATAAAAGGAAAATGTACATGCTTTATTTAAATGATAGAATTTTTCAAAAATGAAGGGAAAAAGGAAGTTTGTATTAATATCAGAAGGAAAGTGATTAAAACATCAGATATAGTTTTTTGGTGGACAATATTTGCAAGTTTTCTGTCTTTTGCTAGAATAAAAAGGGGTGGGGGTACAGGAGTGAGGGCAGGGGGCTGAGCGAGTTGGGGAACTCAGGGCAGGGGTTGAAGGGTGCTGGAGTGAAGGCAGGAGGTAGGGGGCTGAGGGCACAGGTTTGGTGCGGGGCGTTAGGGCAGGAGTATAAGGTTGCAGGGCTGGTGTCAGGGCAGAGATATGGGGGGACTCTTGGTAAGGGGTAGGGGTTAAAATGTGTGGGCAGGGCGCTGGAAGGTTTGTGGGGGCAGTTCAGGGCAGAAGGTGATAGAGTAAGGGCAGGAGGGGTGGATTCAGGGCACAGGTCTGGTGGAGGGGGGACTCAGGGTAGGGAGGTCGGGGAGCAGGGGTCAGGGCAGGAGGTAGAGGGTGCAGAACTCAGGAGGGAGCTGGAAGAGATTACGGGGCTTACAAGGGTGACAATGCTGTGCTGACAACTCCTCCTGGGGGGACAGAGCTTCGCTTTCCTGTCAGCGGCTCCTCCGAGGGGGGAGAGGACCTGCATGGACTGGGCCTGGCCTCAAGTTTGTCTGGGGTGAGCACGGCTCCATGGGCCAACCCTGGCCTTCAATTGGCCCCCATCTTGCAGCTGGTGAAGGAGGGCAGGGTTCTTCATATAAATTTCCAATAAAATGTTGACAAATTTAAAAAATTGTATTATTTGCATCATTCTGTCAATAAATCAGAATTTTTTCTATAGTGCTACTTCTTTAGTGCTAGTCCATCAGCATTACAGCGTGCTTAATTAAGTTACAGTGTTTTTAATAACGTGCATGTGGCAAGTTTTCCAATACTGTAAGCTTATGTTTGTGTTGCTAAGAGCAAGTCAAGCATAGGGGCACCAGTTTAATAATCCCACCTAGGGCACCATAAATCCTAAGGACGGCCCTGGTTAGAGCAACTGTAAATTAAGGATGAGCCGTTCAAAAGTTATGGGAGCGGCATTAAGACAATGAGCACTTTTGAAAATCCAATTCCTATTTCTTTTTCCTATGAAGCTCTCATTCAGGAAAACATTGCCTGACCCTTCTCTCTCAACCCCTCACATACCAAACAAACAGAAGTCAATGGCCTTCCCAGCTCAAATTAATTCTGAGCCATCCTTTTTTTATTTCATCCAGTACAAATCCCATAAAATGTCTTACAAAGTAAGTGATGAGGAAACAAGTCACAAATATAGTACACCTTTAACTTTAAAGTGTCTATATAAAACTCCAGAGTACATTGAATTTCTCTTTAATGAGTTTTTCTTATTAAGCTAAAGTCTAGGGAATTTTATTATAATGCCATATTCCATACAAATATCTGTGGACCTAAGAGAATAGACACCATATTAATCCATTTTTTCATTGTTAGGTGATTAGTTAATAGATATTTTGCAGAACCATTTCAGAAATCCATTAATCTTGGCCACATTCAATTACAGTTCATTTGTGATGTTACATCACAAATGCTCCCAACCAGTGGGGTTGACAGCCATTGTGGGCCCCTGGGCAATGTGTGGGGGAGGCCAGCTCCATGCCCCAGAAGGGGCAGGGCTGAGGCAGCCAGCCCTCAGTACTGCTTGACTGCAGTGTACCCCACTCCCCCAGTTCTCAGAGCTGCTCAGAGCATCCGGTATGGGGCTCTGGAGGCGATTTAAAGGGACGGGACTCCAGCTACTGCCACACAATGGCAGCAGCTAGGAGCCCCAGGCCCCTTTTAAATCACTGGTCCTGGGGCAACTTCCCCCTTTGATCCCTTCTGCACCTGTCAGCAGGCCTGCCCCCTACAACACTAGTTATGAAAGGGGAGAACAAACCTAAATATACCTTGATTCTAGCAATAACATTTAGTGGATGTGAATGTGAACCTGAACTGTGTCATGACGTGCGATGCTTTTGTTAGTGTTGATGTCTTTAAAGTACTTGGGTTCTAGGAGCCCATTGCCAGAGCACAGATGGATGAATGATATCAATCCAGTATAGAAAGAGAGCACTTTGGAAACTCATCAGTACAAGTGATTACTATGGACGGAGTGGTCACCAGGGCACCTGTGTTTTTTCCTGGAGGCCTCTTCTTTCACAAAAACACTCTCTTCCGCATCCACACATCTTTTTCCGAAAAAGCTTTTTTGGAAAAAGGCTTCTTCCTCGTAGAATGAGGTTTACCACACTCGGAAAAACCCCTCCGTTCTTTCGACTTTCTGTCAAAAGAACGCAATAGCTGTGTGGATGTAAGTATTGTTTTTCTGGAAAAATGGCTGTTTTTCTGGAAAAACTCTGCAATCTAGACATAGCCACAGATATTAATCATGTCACTAAATACACTCAGATACACTGCTGCTGAGAGCAATACAAGAATTTAGCTTAAACAGAATTATTCTGAAGCAGATATTAGAGGCAATAGAGTGGTAATGCTTAAAAACTGGCAGAATGGGGCATTCTAATATTTTTGGCGGTAATTGAGAGTTGAATTTGGCCCCTCTGTCTTAATAGTTGTGAACACTGTTATTGTTGTTTTATAGTGTATGTGCTTCTAAAGATACCAACAGACTTAACTAACTCAAGAATGCTAGCTCTGTATTTTAATTAGTCTTCATTTATTCTGTGTAGTAACCAGAATACAGAGGTAAAAGCTTTTTCCTGAATCAGTATTGTGTTTGATTTTCATTGGGGTTGCACTCAGGCAAAATTTGATAGATATGGCTATTTTAATTCTATGTGTAGTCTTAACAACTTCATAATGTTCACAAGGGAACATTTAAAAACAGTAAACAACACTGCACTGTATTAAGTGGCTGTAAAACAATTTCTGAGTGACTCTCACTTCAGTCCAGCCTCCATCTGTGTTTAAAAATAAAATATTTGGTTAGCATATTGTGCCATCTAGGAGAGTGAACAGCATTCTTGTTTCATGACCTTTAAAACATTTAACTGTAACTGTGAACAGATTCTAAAAGAGAGAATCTTGATACCCTACAGAATTTGTTCCTCACTATCTGAAAAGCAAAGCAGCCAGGCTGAGACTCCTCCTTCTGAACCAAGTAATGGAAAAATGATGTAAGAATTCCAGTGTCTGAATAAATATGTGCCCTCTGACCTTAATCCCGTAGGAACCAAAAACATCCAATGTCAGACAAAAATAGTAAAACCTTTACATTGCTGAAGGATAATTGTACTGCTAGCAGATAATTAGCTGAATCCTGTTAATATCAGGAGATTTGACAATAATTAAGAATTTTTTAAAAAATTAACTGTATGTGTACTACAAAGTGCATGTTGGGTACTCCGTACATTCTGAGAGCCATCAAAATGTTAGATGTTTATCCAAAGTACATATATTGAGGCTGACAGATTCCGTCTAAACACTTATTTGTTTCACTTCTCGACAGCTGTTTTCTTCACAGACATTCATATTCCTTGATATTCACACAGGTTTTTTTTGTTGGTGAAGATCTTATTCATATAATACCTGCATCCATATGTGACCTAAGGGATTTGTGTATGAACATGAGTGGTCACTATTAATTATTCACTAATCATCATTCACTATTTAAAACTTTCTGAAGGAGCTGAAACAATACTATGTGATTTAAGTGGCCAAATCACAGATCATGAATCACAAACCATGAATAGTTCAATAAAGTAATCTGGAGAGTATCCATATTTTTTTATATAGATATGAGGCATGCATAGTACAGTGAAAGCTTTGTTATCTGGCACTCATGGGGAATTGGAGTTGCCAGTTAATTGAAGGTGCCAGAAAACAAAGCTTATTGCTTTGTCCTTGGCTCCTACCGGCAGATCCGGCTCCCAGAAGCTTGAGGCAGGGTGAGGGGGAAGGAGGCGTCTGTTGATGATGTCAGATGGCTGTGCCAGCTGTTAGAAGCCACGCAACAGCCAGGAGTCCGGCACATACACCTGAAGACGCAGCGGTATTGTGGCTGGGGGCAATGCCAGTTAACGAAGTTTTTGGGTTAAGAGAGTTCCAGATAAAGCTTTCACTATATTGGTTTTTGTGACGGGAAATCATGCCTCACCAATCTATTACTGGTTGAACCTCTAAAATCTGGGACTCTCTGGTTCAGTAACATCCGTGGTCCTGCTGGATCACAGATATTGCTGGACCAGAAAGCCTCAGCTGGCCAGGTTCAGAAGTGCAGCCCCAGGCTGGCCTGGCCTGGTGTGGAGTACAGCACCAGCCAGTGCTGGAGGTAGCGGCATTGGCAGCTGGGTGCATAGCCCAGGCTAGTGCTGTGGGGGGTGCAGCCCCGATTGGGGATGGAGGCAGTGCAGCCAGCCCCTGTCCAGGGATGGTGTGGTGGACACAGCCTTGGCCAGGGCTAGCATGGTGATGAACTGGAGGCATAGGGGCAGGTGGCAGAGAGTGCAGCCCCAGCCGGGAGCAGGGAAGTCTTGATCTCCTCTGGTCAAGCAAACTCTGTGGTTCAGGATCACTCAGGATCTGAGGATGCCAGACCAAAGAGGTCCAACCCGTAGAATTCTTTGAAGCGGGAGGGTGTCAACAAACATGTGGACAATAGGGAACCAGCAAATATAATTTATGTAGATTTTCAAAAAACCTTTGGCAAGGTCCCTTACCAAAGGTTCTTAAGCAAAATAAGCTATCATGGGATTAGAGGGAAGATCCTCTCATCGACTGGTTAAAGACATGAATCAAAGGGTAGGAATAAATTGTCAGTTTTCAGAATGGAGAGAGGCAAATAGTGGTGTCCCTCATAGGTCTCTACTGGGACCAGTCCTATGCAACATATCAATAAATGATCTGGAAACAGTGAGATGGCAAAATTTTATCTGTGCCTCCATTTCTTCATGTGCAAAACAGATATGGATAATCATCTACCTCACAAGGATATGATGAGACAATGTTTGTTTATTATTTTGAGATACATGGGGAGGGGCGACACATTTGCCAGGCTCCTTGGCAAGGTGTTGGGGCGGATGGTTCCATCCTCCTGGAAGGTGCCTGGCCTTAGGTAGAAGGGGTGGGGCTGGAGGCAGCCATCTAAATCACTGCCCAGAAGGCACCACACTGACTCCTCCACACGCCCAGCCAGCCCTGAAAGCTGCCCAGAGTATGTCAAATGGTGCTCCTGCAGCAATTTAAAGTAGGGATGTAAGTGAGTAGTTGACTATTAACTTTTTACCACTGCTCCTTGCTGCCTCTGTATGATAGGCAGCAAGAGGGTGGGAGGTGGGGAGTGAGGACAGGAGCCAGTGCTGTGGGAGCTGGCTTAAAAACTGGTTCTCCCCAGCACCATCTCTGTGGTGCCGCCTGCCACCCGCCCTCCCATCCCCGTCGTCAGAGGCTCATCACAGACAGGGCTGCGCTGTATGAAGTAGCCCCCATTCAAAGCAGCCCGGGCTGGCTGTGGGCAGGGGCTGCTCCAGCAGCAGCCTCTGTTTATGGTGACCTGCCACACTACCACAAACAGAGGCTGCTGGACCCAGAACCAAGTAGTCCTGGCTCTTGCAGGTCCATGACCTCTGAGCCTCTGCATTTCAAAGAACTGGGTTCTTATTGCATTTAAAATGCAGAGGCACAGCGGTCTCAGAGTGAGCCTCCCCTTATCGATTAATCATGTAGGTCATATAATTTGTATCGACTACACAATTAGCAAAATACCCATTCCTTAACATTATTATAGAATCATAGAACACTAGAACTGGAAGGGACCTCGAGAAGTCATTGAGTCCAGTTCCCTGCTCTTGTGGCAAGACTCAGTACCATCAAGACCAGTGTTTCTGAACCAGTGGTACGTGTACCCTTAGAGGTACGTGAGAGAAGTCTGGGGGGTACCTCAACACAAGTGAAATTTGGCAAAAAAAATGCTTGGGATTTTGCCTTGCAAAGGGTATTGGAGAGGGGGCGGTGGCATATGTCTGTCAAATTGAATGTTCAGAGCTGTGTGCCCAGACATTAACAGCTGCTCTGTGCACATGCTCCAGCACCTGGTGGGAAAAGTGTGTGGCTGCAGCAGTGCTCCGATGAGACCCAGGATAGTTCCAAGTTGGGAGGGTGGACTTGGGAGGGGAGAAAAAAATCACTTCCACAGCCACCTCGCCTAGTTCGTTTCCTCTCTAGCAGCCTCCCCGGGTGCTCCAGTGGGGAGGGCAGCTGTGCATGGAGACGAGCATTACCCCCACCCTCGCCAGCAGCTCAGCACAATTCATCCCCATCGCCCCTTCCCCATGGCGCTGCAGGAGCGGGCACTTCAGAGGCAGGGTTACCATACATCCAGTGCCTGGTTCTGGGGGAGGGGAGGGGCATTGGGTTAGAACAGGGCGGCTGGGGGCATCTGGCTCTGGGGGAAGGGTGGGTGCATTGGGTTGGGGGAGGTGCCTGGCTCTGGGGGTACTTATAATTACTTTTCTGAAAAAGGGGAACTTTATAAAAAAAGTTGAGAAACACTGATCTAGACCAGTGGTTCCCAATGCGGTGCCCGCGGGTGCCATGGCACCCGCCGGGGCATTTATGTGCACCCGCCTAGTAACCAGGGCCGGCCCGAGTCATTCTTGCACCCTGGGTCCTGGGCGCCCAGCGCATGTGCGGCCCCCGCCCCGAGCACGCGGCACATGTGCGGTCCTGCCCCCGCCCAGCCCGGCAGCCCCAAAAGCTTGGGGACCACTGATCTAGACCATCCCTGGTAGATATCTATCTAACCTGCTCTTAAATATCTCCAGAGATGGAGATTCCACAACTTCCCTAGGCAACTTATTCCAGTGTTTAACCACCCTGATAGTTAGGAAGTTTTTCCGAATGTCCAACCTGAACCCTCCTTGCTGTAGTTTAAGCCCATTGCTTTTTGTCCTATCCTCAGAAGCCAAAGAGAACAATTTTTCTCCCTCCTCCTTGTGACACCCTTTTAGATACCTGAAAACTGCTATCATGTCCCCTCTCAGTCTTCTCCTTTCCAAACTACACAAGCCCAGTTCTTTCAGTCTTTCTCCATTGGTCATATTCTCTAGACCTTTAATCATTCTTGTTGCTCTTCTCTGGATCTTCTCCTATTTCTTTACATCTTTCTTGAAATGTGGTGCCCAGAACTGGACACAATACTCCAACTGAGGCCTAATTAGAGTGGAGTAGAATGGAAGAATGACTGCTCGTGTCTTGCTCACAACACTCCTATTAATGCATCCCAGAATCATGTTTGCTTTTTTTGCAACAGCGTCACACTGTTGACTCATTTAGCTTGTGGGCCACTATGAACCCTAAATCCCTTTCTGCAGTACTCCTTTCTAGACAGTCGTTTCCCATTCTGTATGTGTGAAACTGATTGTTCCTTCCTAGGTGGAGTACTTTGCATTTGTCCTTATTAAACTTCATCCTAGTTACCTCAGACCGTTTCTCCAGTTTGTCCAGATCATTTTGAATTTCGACCCTATCCTCCAAAGCAGTTGCAACCCCTCCCAGCTTCATATCATCTGCGTAATCTCTATGCCAATATCTAAATCATTGATGAAGGTATTGAACAGAACCGGTCCCAAAACAGAACCCTGTGGAACCCCAATTGTTATGCCCTTCCTGCAGGATTGTGAACCATTAATAACTACTCTCTGAGAATGGTTATCCAGCCAGTTATGCACCCACCCTATAGTAGCCCCATCTAAGTTGTATTTGCCTAGTTTATTGATAAGAAGATCATGCGAGACCATATCAAATGCCTTACTAAAGTCTAGCTATACCACGTCCACCGCTTCTCCCTTATCCACAAGACTCGTTATCCTATCAAAGAAAGCTATCAGATTGGTTTGACATGATTTGTTCTTTACAAATCCATGCTGGGTATTTCTTATCACCTTATTATCTTCCAGGTGTTTGCAGATGAATTTTTTAATTACTTGCTCCTTTATCTTTCCTGACTCAGAAGTTAAACTGACTGGTCTATAGTTTCCTGGGTTGTTCTTATTTTCCTTTTTATAGATGGGCATTATATTTTTTCCTGTCTTCCATGAATTTTCAAAGATGATAGCTAAAGGCTCAGATACCTTCTCTATCAGCTCCTTGAGTATTCTAGGATATATCGCATCAGGCCTTGGTGACTTGCAGACATCTAACTTTTCTAAGTGATTTTTAACTTGTTCTTTTTTAATTTTATCTTCTAAACCTACCCTATTCCCACTAGCATTAACTATGTTAGGCATTCCTTCATCAGGCTTCTTGGTGAAGACAGAAACGAAGTCTGCCATTTCCAAGTTTCCTGTTATTTTTTCTCCCTCCTCACTGAACAGTGAGCTTACACTGTCCTTGGACTTCCTCTTGCTTCTAATATATTTATAGAATGTCTTCTTGTTTCCCTTTGTGTCTGTAGCTAGTTTGAGCTCGTTTTGTGCCTTTGACTTTCTAATCTTGCCCCTCATACCTGTATTTGCTTATATTCATCCTTTGTAATTTGTCCTAGTTTCCACTTTTTATTTCCTTTTTGATTTTTAGATCATGCAAGATCTCCTGATTAAGCCAACTTGGTCTTTTGCCATACTTTTTATCTTTCCTATGCAGAGGAATAACTTGCTTTTGGGCCCTTAATAATGTCTCTCTGAAAAACTGCCAACACTCTTCAGTTGTTTTTCCCCTTAGTCTTGCTTCCCATGGGACGTTACCTACCAGCTCTCTGAGCTTACCAAAATCTGCCTTCCTGAAATCCATTCTCTATTTTGCTGTTCTCTCTTCTACCATTCCTTAGAATCATGAACGCTATGATTTCATGATAACTTTCACCCAAGCTGCCTTTCACTTTCAAATTCTCAACCAGTTCCTCCCTATTTGTTAAATATAGAACAGTTTTCCCCCAGTAGCTTTTTTAACCTTCTGAAATAAAAAGTTGTCTTCAATGCAGTCCAAGAACTTACTGGATAGTCTGTGCCCTGCTGTGTTAGTTTCCCAACATGTGTCTAGATAGTTGAAGTCCCCCATCACCACCAAATCCTGCACTTTGGATGATTTTGTTAGTTGTTTAAAAAAAGCCTCATCCACCTCTTCTACCTGAGTAGGTGGCCTGTAGTAGACCCCTACCATGCCATCACCCTTGTTTTTTACCCCTTTTAGCCTAACCCAGAGACTCTCAACACATCTGTCTCCTATGTCCATCTCCACCTCAGTCCAAGTGTGTACATTCTTAATATATAAGGCAACACCTCTTCCATTTCCCCTTCCCCCCCCCACCTATCCTTAATTTAAAGGGCCCAGGGCTCTGACCACTGTTTCTCCTGAAGGAGCCTTGGGTTCATTTCAGTTGCTGTGCCCCAGGGCAACTGTACCCTTGCCCTCCCCTACCCCCGTTGGGAGACCTGCTGGTACCCAGAGCCCTTTATGGTGATTTTACTTGTCTCTCTTTTCAATACATTGTAAGTTGTGGTCCTATATTTTTTGTAATATACATCTCCCACTGGGATCAGGATAGCCCAGTGATCCTAGAGAATCCTTCTGACTCTGAGGACTCAGACTGGAATCATGTATGATCATCTGAAGCAAGGAATCTATAGTATGGATATAACTTTGGGGCATTTGGATTGGATTTCAATTAAGTTCATTGTTAAAATTGTCCAATAACCTAAGCAAAAGTTTTATTAGTAAAGCCAGAAGGATTAAAAAGCACCAACATTCAGTTCATGTTATAAACCAGAGGGGTACTTACGTTCTGTGAAATCCTATTTAGTTTCATTTTGAGCCCTAATTAGAATTATGTCAAAATCACCTTGTTCTGTAGTTTGCAGGAATAAAAAACAAAAGATGCTTCAGCTTTGTAATGAATACTAATACCTTGCAGTTTATACTAATCATGCCATGTGCTTTATATAGCACTTTTCAGCCAGAAAAAGTACAGCTCTGTAGACTGAACATAAAAGGATTACTTCACCCATCACTGAAATGCAGCAGCTTGAGATGAAACCCTACCCTTTGTGTCATTCTGTACAGCAGCCAACAGTTTTGGGGAGAGACAAAATGAACTGAAGGTGGAAATTTAGGAAGCCAGAATGTAACCCATGGAGATAGAATCTAGCCTGAATGTTTTGGGGATGCGATTTCTCTGAGACATAATAGCCTTCATATCTTTCTTGTCCTGTAATATGGTCTAAGTCCCAACTTTATTGGGGGGAGCCACAGAGATTATCTGAAAATATTCCTTCCCCATTTTTGTAGTCTCACAAAGCTATAACATTCCCACTGGTTGAGACCATTTCAATATAGCTTGCTCCAGACCTTACAAATGCCGCTCCCTAAGTGATTTTAGGTCATTGCCGAATATCCCAATCCCTTCCTTCCTCTTCAGGAGCTAAGCACATTTCTGCAGCATTCCTGCTCTTGTTGGCTAGGAAGAAATATATCATATGGGTACTTAATCACTGATCCTTCAGGATGTTATGCTAGTCTAAGCCTTAGACTCAGTCAACCCTGAAAAGAAGAAATTATGATCCACAGAGAGGCAGCTTTTGTGTTTGGTCTTTAATTTGTATTATTCTGAGCATTTTAGATGAAAATGTGTCTGAATGTCCAAATTCTTTATGCACTTGTACTATTAAGAGAAGACTATACAAAAGTAATCAGCCAATCTAGTAACTTTTTCCTTCTCAAGTATATATCTACGGCACTGTGCTCCAGTTATCCCCAGATTGAAAAACAGCACCTTTGGGACATGACAAGCTCATTACATTACATTGCAAATTAGAGTGGCCCTAAGAAAACTCTAAATTGTGTTGGAGATCCTCCTGCTCTAGTGGCTTGCCCAAGGGGCAAGGGGAAGGGGATGGGGCGGGAAGGTGTTTCTCCATGGATCTCACACTGTTAAGGGCCAATTCTGGAACACTGAAATAAAAGAACAGGACTGGGGCCCAAGAAAGATGACAGGTCTCAAAAAGCATCTTACATTATGGGTATGGCTAGACTGCAGGAGGGTTTCGGGATACAAAAACTCTACTGCGTACAGGGAATGTGTGTGCTTTTCCAGGAACATTTTTGCTTCTGCTCTCTTTCCCAGTGAACATGGAAACATGTTTGTCTTGCATCATACAAGTTTGCAACACGCATCCTAGGCAGGAATCTTTCATGGAATATTGAATGCAGTCATTTCTCTTAGTCTTGCTAGCATTAGCAAAACTGCATGTTTAAATCTCCATTAAAAGAGGGTAAGTCTAGACTGCGAGGATCTATCGGAAAAATGATATGCAAAATGCACTCTGCAATTTGCGTAGCTTTTTCTGATACTTTTGTTGGAAGAGGCTTTTCCATCATTTGGTCCGTCTAGACCAAATGCCAAATGTCGGAAAAAAAGCCTCTTTCAGAAGTCCCCTTCTTCCTTGTAGAACGAGAAATACAGGAGCTTCTGAAAGAGTGCAAATGCTTTTCCACAAAAAAAGCGGAAGAGCAAATGCATTCCCTGCATATGGCAGAGTTCTTTCAGGTTGCAGTCTAGCCGTACCCATATTGCATCATGGCAAGCTTTCTTTCCCCTTCCATCCTGTACAGGGACTAAGTGCAACGAATTCTATTGTACCACGTCCCTGATTTCTTACTTTACGTAAAACCAACCAAACTTCTATGCATACTTGTATTTAAATGAGAATATTACCTGTTATCCCTAACAAACAAAATATTTCAAAGATATATGTTTTCATAGAGTGAGGACATAATACAAGCCAATCATTTTTTTCCTGATTTGAAGACACTGTATTCAGTTGTAGAAATAAAGTTCTTACATTACCGTATACCCATTGTTCCCTGGATACAAGTAATGCTACTACACCGTCCAAAAAAACCCCAACAAAACAAAACCAAACCTTTCAAAGTACGTATTTATTTTCACAATACAACTTAGATGGGGCTACAATAAGGTGGGTACATAACTGACTGGATAGCCATTCTCAGAGAGTAGTTATTAACCTTTCATAGTCATGCTGGAAGGGCATAACAAGTGGGGTTCCACAGGGGTCTATTTTGGGACCAGTTCTGGTCAATATCTTCATCAATGATTTAGATGATGGCATAGAGAGTACACTTATTAAGTTTGCAGATGACACCATGCTGGGAGGGGTTGCAACTGCTTTGGAGGATTGGGTCATAATTCAAAATGATCTGGACAAACTGGAGAAACGGTCTGAGGTAAATAGGATAAAGTTTAGTAAGGACAAATGCAAAGTACTCCACTTAGGAAGGAACAATCAGTTTCACACATACAGAATGGGAAGCGACTGTATAGCAAGGAGTACTGCAGAAAGGGATCTAGGAGTCATAATGGACCACAAGCAAAATAGGAGTCAACAGTGTGACACTGTTGCAAAAAAAGCAAACAATTCTGGGATGCATGAACAGGAGTGTTGTGAGCAAGATACGAGAAGTCATTCTTCTGCTCTACCCTGCACAGATTAGGCCTCAATTGGAGTATTGTGTCCAGTTCTGGGCACCACATTACAAGAAAGATGTGGAGAAATTGGAGAAGATCCAGAGAAGAGCATCAAAAATGATTAAAGGTCAAGAAAACATGAGCTATGAGGCAAGGCTGAAGGAATTGGGCTTTGTTTAGTTTGGAAAAGAGAAGACTGAGGGTATGTCTACACTAGCCCCCTAGTTCGAACTAGGGAGGCTAATGAGGGCAACCGAAATTGCAAATGAAGCGCGGGATTTAAATATCCCGCGCTTCATTAGCATGTTCCCGGGCGGTCGCCATTTTGGAAATTGACTAGCCCGGAATAACTGCCTGTGTCTACACGTGACAGTGAAACGGGAGTTCGAAGTAAAGCTCTTAATTCGAATTAGCTGTTAAACCTCATTCCAGGAGGAATAACAGCTAATTCGAGTCATTTGCAATTTCGGTCACCCTCATTAGCCTTCCTAGTTCGAACTAGGGGGCTAGTGTAGGCATACCCTGAGAGGGGACATGATACTGGTTTTCAGGTATCTAAAAGGGTGTCACAGAGAGAAGGGGGGAAATTGTTCTCGTTGGCCTCTGATGACAGGACAAGAAGCAATGGGCTTAAACTGCAGCAAGGGAGATTTAGGTTGGACATTAGGAGAAACTTCCTAACTGTCAGGGTGGTTAAACACTGGAATAAATGGCCAAGGGAGGTTGTGGAATCTCCATCTCTGGAGATATTTAAGAGCAGTTTAGACAGACATCTATCAGGCATCGTCTAGACAGTGCTTGGTCCTGCCATGAGGGCAGGGGACTGGACTTGATGATCTCTCAAGGTCCCTTCCAGTTCTAGTATTCTATGATTCTATGATTCATGCCATCTCAGGCTTTAAATGCGTAGACACTCTTTCTTGATCTAAAACAAAAATCAAAGCTCTTAGCAGTAAATTTGTTCAATCAAAAAGATAATTGAGGTTGTGTGTTATGCTATGGGGTCATTGGTGTTTGGATGTAAGTGATCCAATGATAAGGTGTATTTTACTATAGTAGCCACATAACAGTATGTGGGATCCCTTAAAAAAGGCCAAAAAGCCATCTCCCACAAGATCATGATGACATCAGTGTAGATGTACAGTACAATTTTAGATGCCAATACTGGAATTTGGATTCTTTTTTCTGTGACAGTGATACATGTGTGATCAAAAGAGCACACAGCTCTACTACCTACTATGGCCACAAATCAGCCAAGATTTTTAAGCACGCAAAATAATTATATTAAAATTTTCAGTAATTTAAAGATGGTGGTGACCTAGAAAATTAACGTTATAGAATTTAAATCAGAACTGTCGTATCCAGGTTTCAATATACTCCCTCTCAATTGACAATCCTACCGTAAGAAGTTTGTTTCACAAAAGCAGTCTCCTTATTAATGGTGTTACCCATTGATTTGGAGCTCATTTCTTCATGTCACAGGGACATGCGTATATTCACCAAATTCCATGTGTAATATGAGGGAAATATAATCCTATCACTCAACACTGTCTTATAGAGGCTCAATAGAAACTGGAGAGCAACATTGGCTTGAAATTTTAAAATTGTCCCAAATGGGTGAAAAGTATCAGAAAAGTCATCTGAATAAGTGTGTTGTGGTAACTTGTTCTTGAAAGAAAAAAATTCACAGAATGGAATTAAAAATATGGCATGAAGTGAGTTTGTTTGGACATGGGCATTAAGGGCTTTCAAGTCTTCTTCTGGTAATGTTAAAGTTGTTACAACAACATTGCTCAATTTCCCCTTTATACTGTCAACATTTCCTTACATCTTAAGTACCGGGCATTTGGTTTGCTTGGGCACTCCTGACGTGACAATTATGTGAAGCACTCTCTGGACATTTTCACTGAAGCTCATTTGACAACCTTTTCAAAGCTCCATAACATCTCACAACCTCCATGAGATCTTCCGAAAAAACTTCTTCCGAAAGAGAGCATCCACACATAAAAACTCATCGAAAAAGCGATCTGCTTTTTCGAAAGATAGCGTCCATTCAGTGTGGACGCTATCTCGCATTCAAGCTGTGATTACTATGGATGGGATGGCCACTAGGGCACCTGTGCTTTTTCCTCTTTCCTCTTTTTGCGAAAGAACTCTGTCTTCCCCGTCCACACAGGCCTTTTTCCGAAAGAACTCTTTTGGAAAAAGGCTTCTTCCTCATAGAAAGAGGTTTACCAATGTCAGAAAAAAACCTTCTGTTCTTTCAATGTACTTTCAGAAGAACGTGACTGCAGTGTGGACGTAACTCAGGTTTTGTCAGAAAAACAGCTGTTTTTCCGACAAAACTCTATAGTGTAGACATACCCTGACTGGGTCTCTCTGGACGGGAGAAAAACCAAAACTGATGGCATATAAAGGGATAGCAAATTAATAAAGAAAAATTGAAAAGAGATTTCTTTAATTGCACTGTAATATTAGTTGTTACTTACGCTGAACACTTTTGACACAGAATTCTGGTATTTAAATTGATGGTGTCCCTTTAATCTCAGGGGTGAATGAAGCAGTTAGGACCAATTTAGTTCACGCTTTATTATTCAAAGAACAACAAATGAGACCTATAAAAGAAACCAAATTTATCACAGCCATTACAAAGGCTTTCAGGCCCTAACCATATAACATTTTCCCCTGAGGAGAAGAATGGAAAAGGAAACACACATGACAGATATTGGTCATATACTTACCACATCACTGGAGTGTGCTCAGATATCTTACTGACAGGGTGGTATAACAACCTGAATTGAATGGAATAGTAGTAGCTAATGTCTAGGCTTAGCTGTGATGATATTTTCTCTCCTGTGAAGAGCCTATATGGTGATATTTAAGAAACTTTTTATCACAGTCTCCAAAAACAATAATTTTCCCTTGTGCTACAAAAAGCTCTTTTTGATGTTTGAGATAGAAGCTATAAATTGAGTTTGTTTAATCTACTGAAACTTCTGCTCTCTCAGTAACACCCTTTAGGGAACTGTCTCTGGTACAGTAATCAAGATGTAGCTTGCATTATGTTATACTAGCCATATTAAACAGGGTTCGATAGCTAGTCATATGAAAAGGAAAGCAGAGAACTGAAAACTTAATTCTCACGATGATGGTGCTGTATCAGCTAGTCCCTCATTAGTTTACAGGAAAGAAATGTGCACAATATGCTAAGAAATATTTTCCTGTAGAACTGAGTCACTTCTGACAAGTCCTGCCTTGTCAACATGGTTGCTCACACTCTCTCCAAGGAGAGAGTGTCTGCCTACAGAGAGCCTGGAAAAACTACAAGCAAATTCTCTTTTAAGATTTATGAAAACAGAAAGGGGTTGTCTCTTTTCCTGACATAATATTCCCACTGAGACTTCATTCAAGTCAGCTTTCTTGATAATGTGTTGTTTCCTTCAGATTTATCAAGGACAGTGGACTCTAAGGGTACATTTAGACTACATGCCTCCGTCGACGGAGGCTTGTAGATTAGACAGCATAGGGAAATGAAGCCGCGATTTAAATAATCGCGGCTTCATTTAAATTTAAATGGCTGCCCCGCTCTGCCGATCAGCTGTTTGTCGGCAGATCGGGCAGTCTGGACGCGCGCGTCGACAAGGAAGCCTTTGTTGATCGGGCGGGGTAAACCTGATTTCATGAGGCATACCTGCGCTGGTCGACAAAGGCTTCCTTGTCGACCGTGCGCGCCCAGACTGTCCCGATCTGCGACAAACAGCTGATCGGGCAGAGCCGGGCAGCCATTTAATTTAAATGAAGCCGCGATTATTTAAATCGCGGCTTCATTTCCCTATGCCGATCTGTCTAATCTACATGCCTCCGTCGACGGAGGCATGTAGTCTAGACGTACCCTATGAAATGAAAAAGAGAAAGCATATAAGCAAACCAGTACTCAGTCTCTTTTCTCCACCAAAAACAATCCTAGCGACTCCTTTCCCCACAAAGCACTGAAAAAAACCCCAATAGAATACACAAATGATAGTAACACAATATAGAATTGTGATTAAGTGGAATTATTTTGTACAAAGCATTTTCCATGTACACCACACTTTGAAGGCACATAGAAAGACAAGGCCTGTGCTTCAAGAAGTTTCTAATCTAGTAGTAACTCAAACAATTACTCAACAGTTTGGAAATATAATTGGTGGGAGTGGCTCAGGCTCAAGGCAGCATGGAGATAAGTTTGTTAACAAGAACTAATATCTGACATATTAATTTTTTTTGTTTCATATCTATTAAACAAAATGTGTAACTGGGAGCCTGAGTAAAAGATTTTTTTTTGCTCATAGAGCTCTATAAACAATGATTACAGAGTAGCTCTGTAATGCCACTGTGTAGAAGAGGCGGGAGAATAGAGCTAATTAGTTAAGGAAGTTTAATTCCTCGTGTTTACAGCATATATTGTTGATTAATTGTGTGTGTACTAATTATTGTGCCTTATCAGAGATAGGAAGGGTGATGACAACACTGTTGATTTTTGCAATACTTTATTAGTCCTCTTTGCTATCTCAAACACTCTTGCATTCAGATTTGTTTCTGCATTTAATCAAAACAGAACTGAACATTCACAAACAAAAGACCTTCATTAACAAAAATTTGAAGTTGAAAATGTTCCAGTAGAATCTTGCTAACACCAGAAAACAATATTGACTTAATAAAAATGTGTAAAATTTGCAAAAATACGCACAACGATCTAACTAGCACATTACTATAAAAGGCAAGGTGACCTAATTTTATTTTTAACATTGCTTGGGATAATGATGGTTAAACTGAAGATCTATTCAGAACAATGGTTCAAAAGCAGATATTCACATGTTTAATGTTGTGTCAATGACAACAGAAGATGGCAAAGAAGTGGGTTTTGCCCACGAAAGCTCATGATACCATCTACAAGTTGTGTTAGTCTTTAAGGTGCTACTAGACTATTTGTTGTTTTTTAAGTTTATCCTGTACAGACTAACTCAGTTACCCCTCTGAAGCTTTTGAAACCTAATATGATCAGTTGTAGTGCAGGTTTCATTCATAGAAAGTTGGTCTGTTGTTTATATTACAGCATGCATTAGTAGGCAGTGTGCACAAACGCAGGTTTATCAAAGATTGACGATGTAGTGAAGGTGAAACTTGGTTGACCTACTTTCTCAGCTGATAAATACGGAGAATGGCAGAACTGAGGGAGACAATCAATCCATTCCCCAAAAAGAAATTTTGTGAGGTGAGTATACATAGCTCTAATTCTTTTGTATCAGTATAAAATACTAGCCATTGCTAAGTTGTTTAACCATAGCTTTGTTTGATTCAATGTTACTTTGTGAACAGCTGCAGCACTTAAGTCTGAGATCAGAATTTGACTAGTGATGTGAGCACAATGTAAGAGGCCCTGAAAACTACAGTCATTGTTATGGCATATCACTTATTACAAGGGCTGTCAAGCAAATAAAAAATGTGATTAGTTGCATTGTTAAACAATAATATAATATAATTTAATTATTTTTAGAGATTTTTCTACATTTTCAAATACATTGATTTAAATTACAACACACAATACAATGTGTACCATGCTCAATTTATATTTGATTAAATATTTGCACTGTAAAATGATAAATAAAAGAAATAGTATTTTTCAAATCACCTCAGAAGTACTGTACTGCAACCTTTTTATCATGAAAATGCAACTTATAAATATATATTTTATTACAAAACTTCACTAAAAAACAAAACAATGCAAGACTTTAGCACCTACAAGTACACTCAGTCTTACTTCTTGTTCAGCAAATTGCTAAGATAAATGTACTCAAACTTGCTTATGGGAGATGTGCTGCCTATTTCTCACTTTCAATGTCACCAGAAAGTGAGAAAAGGCCTTCACATAGGACTTTTGTAGCTGGCATTGCAAGGTATTTGCGTGCTGGATATGCTAAATGTTCATATGTTCCTTCAGGCTTCGGCCACCATTCCAGAGGACATGCTTCCATGCCGATGACATTCATTTAGAAAAATACATTAATTAAATTTGTGAATAAACTCTTTGGGGAAGAACTGTATGTCTCTGGCTCTGTTTTACCCATATTCTGCCACATTTCTGTGTACTAACTTCAGATAATAACTCAACGCATGTTATTCATTTTAATAATAGATTGTGTTTTATCAAACAGAGGTATCAATGTGAGAATTCTAAAGATAGCTACAGCACTTGACCCAGGGTTTAAAAATCTGAAATGCCTTCCAAAATCTGAGAAGGACAAGGTGTGAAGCATGCTTCCAGGCCTTAAAAGAGCAACATTCCTATGCAGAAACTACAGAACCTGAATCATCTAAAAGGAAAAATCAACCTTTTGGTGATGACATCTGACTCAGATGATGAAAAGGAACGTATCATTCCATATTGCTTTGGATTGTTATCAAGTAGAGACTGTCATCAGCATGGATGCATGTCCTTTGGAATGGTGCTTGAAGCACGAAGGAACATATGACTCTTTAGTTCATCAGGCATGTAAATATCCTACAACACCGGCTACAACAGTGTCATGAGAATGTCTATTTGCACTTTCAGGTGACACTGTAAACAAGAAGCAGGCAGCATTATCTCCTGCAAAGGTAAACAAACTTGTTTGTCTGAGTGATTGGCTGAACAAGAAGTAGGACTGAGTGGACTTGTAAGCACTAAATTTTTACATTGTTTTATTTTTGAATGCATTTTCTGTATGTAATTTTATATTTGTAAGCTCAGTTTTCATGATAAAAAGATTGTACTACAATACTTGTGTGAGATGAATTGAAAAACACTTTTACAGTGCAAACATTTGTAAAAAATAATATAAAGTGAAGTGTGCACTTTGTATTCTGTGTTGTAATTGAAATCAATTTGAAAATGTAGAAAACATTAAAAACAATATTCTATTAACTGTGTAGTTAAAAATGCAATGAATAGTGATTAATTTTTTAAACTCACAATTTTTTTGAATTAATCATGTGAGTTAACTGTGAGTAATCAACAGGTCTACATATTACACTTGGCATCATTTTAATTTCCTAATTCCCCACTAATCCCTTCCCCGCTGTTTTCCCAAAATGAAGACACTAAACACCAATTTACCTGAGTAACACCAAAATAAAAGCAAAAGTAAAGGCGGAGATTCTTGGCCAAGCCATATCTGAAGCTAAAAAAGTGTTCAGCTCCAAGGTACGTTTCCAAAACCTTAAAGCTTTACAAGCCCTTTCCTGATTTTT
The DNA here is from genome assembly GCA_019425775.1 of Rafetus swinhoei. Lineage (NCBI taxonomy): Eukaryota > Metazoa > Chordata > Testudines > Trionychidae > Rafetus > Rafetus swinhoei. The sequence continues at coordinate 29,760,279 of CM033447.1, read as the reverse complement.
ACCAGATACTAAGAAAAATACCTTTGGATATTTCAGAAAACCGATATCTTTTTGAGGAAGTTGGTGTAGCAATTCCTTAACTATAGAACATTTTTGGTCACTACAAAATGTTTTCCACATGGTAAACATATTGCAGACTTGTATTAAGAAAGAAGAAATTTTTAACAATAATCTGTATAGATTCCAATAGGAATAAAAATTATTAAAATATACCTCATGATATACTTCTATCCAGTGTTTTTCTAAAAAGCTTAGAGATTGGTTGTCATTGCCCTTAGTTGCATGTCACTGAGTAAGATTCCTTTTTATTCCTGTGCTTAGACTGTTACTAACCATTTTGGGCAAGGGGGGACGATTGGGAAGCCAGGGGTTGGTCACTCAATAGCCACCTTTTTAGGCAAGTGAACAGGGAAAGTAGTTGTCTGAGCTGGGGATGGCAGAGTAACCCGTCTCACAAAAAGGGCTAAGATAACATACTACACCCTTAGAGCAAACAAAAGAGCAGGGAAGAAATTGGAGAAGAGAGTCTCTGAGCAGAGTATAATGTTACAATCCACTCCTTAGGTAGCTGAACTAAGTGACACAAATCTCATTTTTGCAGGGGAAAAATCCTGTTATGAAAAAAAAATCAGATTGTGTTTTATGATATTTTCATTGCTAAAGAAATAACATTCCATGGGAAAGGTAATACTAGCTTGTGTCAGGAAACAAAATATCCTGCTGCAAAGTGGGAATTTATTACCCCATGTCCTCCCATGGTAGAAACAGTATCAATTCAGTAATTTGCAATGAGTCACAAAATTTGTACAGCAGTTATTTGATATTTTAAATGTCAATGCTCTTTAATAGTGCAAATCTCTTGTGTCAAATATTTTTAACTTAAGAAAAAGGTATTTTTAGTGAAACCATAATTCATTGACTTGTTCTCTAATTGAGGTGAATTAAATGTAATTGGAAGCATCTTCTGATATTTGAGACCTGGTACGGTGAGTATCCAGCACTTAGCGTAGGTCTACACTACTGGTTAATTTGATTAACTTACATTGTTCAAAAGTGTGAAAACGTCCAACCAAGTGATGCAAACTTCATGCTGTCCATACTAGTGCTATGCCAATAGGAGATACATAGCTTTTTCTTTTTGCTGAGCTGGAGTATTTATTCTGATGGGAGAGCACTGCGTTGATATGGCCCTGTAGCGTAGACCTGCTTTTATTAGTCTAAGTCCAACCCTCTGACTTAGGATGCTCATCAACTCTCACATTTTGGCTTTTTATGCAGCTGCTAAAGAAAAAGCTGCCACAATCACTATCCTATTAGGATGAGGTCAGGGACATTTCTTCAGACTGCTCTCTCTCATTCCAACTAAATGGCACAGAGAAATACCATTCTCTCTAAGGCTATGTCTACACTGGGAACATGGGCATTTGGTGAAGGTAGGGCTGGGGGAGGCAAGCTCTCAGCCCCACCCCTTTTTCCGAGGTACCCCCGGGAGCCAAGTCGCCTCCCCTACCACCACGGGGAGACAGGGCAGCACGCCGTGTGCAGGAGGGCGGGCAGGCAGACATGTGCATCCCAGCCTCCCCAGCCCTGGAGCATGGAAAAGGCGGAGGATGTATGGCCCAAGACTCCCTGATCTCAGAGCATGGGGACGATGGAGTATGCACGGCCTGGAGCATAAGGAGGGTGCGCAGACCCAGCCTCCCCAGCCCCAGAGCATGGGGAGGGCAGGCACAGGGGATAGTAACACTCCTCCCCCAGAATGCCTACAGCAGCATTGCAGGGGCAGAGTGTGGGCAGGGTCAGGCTGGTGGTTTGGGAAGGCAGTGCCTTCCCCCTCCTACCCTACTGGCCTCCTATGACTGGGAAGGTTTGGTGACAAAAGTACTGTTGACATGAGGGAGAGCCATTTGAAGAAATGTTTCTGACTGTATCCTAGTAGAATAGTGATTGTGGCTGCTGTTGTGGTAGTAGTAGCAGTGGCCGTGGCAGCGGCCTGCCACCCCAGGCCCTTTTAAAAATTGCAGGATGCCAGGGCTACTGCCCCCTTTGCTCTCTCTGTCAGTGGCCCTGTGTCCCATTCTGGATGCCACATTTTAAAAAGATAAGGACAAACTGGAGAGAGTTCAGAGGCTAGCAACAAAAATTGTAAAAGGTTTAGATAACCTGAACTATAAGGAAAGGTTAAATTAACTGGGCATATTTAGTGCTGAGAAGAAAAGAAAGAAGAAGAGATGTGATTACAGTCTTTAACTGGGTAAAGGACTGTTATAGAGATGACTGATCCATTATTCTTGTCCTACCTTCAGGAGTGAAGGAGAAGTAGCGGTCTGAATCTGTAGCACGGTAGATTTGGTTAGATATTAGGAAAACGTTTCTAACTATCAAGAGTAGTTAAACTTTGGAATAGGCTCCCAATGGAGGTGTGATAAGCCCCCCCCATAAATCCATGCATTATGGGTTTGGTTTATGAATATAAATATGCATAACTTGAAGATGCTTTTGAAAAATACTTTATGTAACCTATCAATTTTAGTGTTACCATCTGTATGTCTTATTTTGGTGCACGTATCATTCTTGTATGTGAAGTTAGAAATATGAAGTATGTTCATGGTTTTAAATGTACAAATGAGAGCCATCAATGGTGCTCTGGAAACCTTAATGACTGGGTGATCATCTTGACAACTTGAGAACCCGGTACTGGGATACTAATTTGATCAGCACATTTTCCATGGAAATGGGGGTAGAGAACAAAAGATTCTCACCCAGGGAAAGTCTATAAAAACAACGGGAAACTACCATTCCCCTTGTTTTTGGCTGGTGTGGTGCACCCAGATGGAAAGCTAGGGAACCAAATCAGAGAAAAAGATCATCTTTGACTTGAAAGCGTGTCTGAAATGATAACAGATTTTAGGGTAAGTTTGCATTAATTTTCAATGCAACCACTTAAATTCTACTGTTTGTACTTAATAAAAAACTTTTGTTTACTATCAAGCCCAGTGTAACTAATTGTTAGCGGGGGGAAACAATCAGCGTGCATATTCTTTTTGTAAACTCTTACACAGAGAAAGATGGATTTATTTGGGGTTTTGATCCCTGGGTGTTGTGCCCTAAAACTACATTCTCCCAGAACTGAAGTGATTCAGTGTCTGCATTGCTCTTTGGTGAGGGAAGGGAGGGAGAGTGGGGTTACCCTGATTCTTTGCCTTGTCCTGGAGAAACCAGAGAATCTGGCCAGCAGAACAAGGTGGTAGGGAACCCCAGAGAGCAAAAACGTCCATGTCAGTGGCATAATCAGCATACTGGGGAACAGTACCAATGGGTCTTCAGTGACCATACCCCATCACAGGATGTTGTAGCATACATCAAAGTCTTTTAAGAACAAGCTAGCAACCTCCTATAAGAGAGAGTCTGGTATACTTGTTCCATTGAGAGCTGGATTGTTGACTTCTTAAGATTCCTTGTATTTCTATGGGAAGTGGGGGTTTTTTTGAATATGTAAGCGTACAGCATCAAGGAATTAAATTCAGCTGTGTTTTTTCTTTAGTAATTTGCCGAGATACTGACTGAATAACTTTGTAAAGCCACTAAAAATATGAAAGTGGAACTGTAGGATAAAAATAACATGCCTCAAAATGAAAATCAGATTTTAATCCCTTAAATCAGTTCCAGCCATTTATCTGAATAAGACATTCAAAGCTTCTTTTTCAAGATGAAGAATGACTACTCTCTCATCAAATTAGCAGTGGAAAAGATATTTGCATAGTCTCAGCAAATGAATAATGCAGTCTTTTTACACCTTTTCCCCCCCTAACAGATTAGCTAGTCTTCAATTATTCCTTCAAGGTTTGGCAATACTTTTGAATAATTGGACATAACTGATACAGATTAAATGAATATAGAGTTTGAAAAATGAGTTTAAACAGTAAATACCCGCTGAAGATTTTCAAGGATAAAAAGAGCAAATCTAAACACTAGTTAGAATTCATATTCTTGAATCAATGAGAACAACAGTCTCAAGCAAAACACTGGCAAATTGTTGATCAGAAAAGCAAGCTCCACTTCCCACCACCTTCGTCCAGTGTAAGTTTTTGCAGTCATAGCACACCTCAGTTAATATGTCATGGTTTTGGTTTTAATTAATTTGTGGCATATCACACTGAATTGCCTTAAGTCACAAAAAAACACCAGCGTGTGATTTTCTAATGCAGGTTGTAACAAGAAGGGAGGCACCCCAGAAAAACAAGGCAGAAGTGAAATGTTTACATTTCACTCGTGTTGGGATACAAGACTATAGTAACTGACTGAAATATAAGTAAGCCTGAATGACTGTTTAGATAGAAGAACAAGCATCTCTCTTGTTTATATAGAACAGGGCTACTCAACATGCAGCCCGTGGCCCGTCTGTTTGTGGCCCATGGTGCAGTTTGGGTTTGGATTTACACGGGGCTCAACACGCAGCCTGCAGATGGAAGCCAAAACAAAAAAGTAGTCAATATAATGGTCTTCTGTTGATATGCGTTTTTATAGTTAAATTCCTGGACTGTCAATGCTCATTAAACGTGCTGTCATATGGGTGGAAATTGGGTAAATATTGCATTTTATTAATATCAGCAGAACTGACTTAAATGGGGCCTGCATGTTGTGTAGTCTTGCCTTAATCTTTGTATACATGCCTGTCAGTGTGAAAAACTATTTGCATATATTTGCATATATATTTGCATGTATATGCAACCACATATACATGTGGTTAAGTTGCAGCCCTCGGCATGTGCAGTGAGTATCATTGTGGCTCCCGGGGCTTCCAAAGTTGAGTAGCCTGGATATATAATTCCTGCTTCTAATGTACTTTAAAAAATGCTTTTACTTTTTGGCTAACTGTTTTTCAAATTGTTTTTTGGCCTAATTATATTTTTACACTTCATTTGACAGACTTTATGTGTCTTTCTATTTTCCTCGCTAAGATTTAACTTCTACTTTTTAAACAATTCCTTTTTATTTTTCACTGCTTCATTTACTTGGTTGTTAAGCCACAGTGGCACTTTTTTCTTCTCTTAGGGTATGTCTACACTAGCTCGTTAGTTCGAGCTAGGTAGGCAAATGAGGGCAACCGGGGTTGCAAATGAAGCCGAGATTTAAATATCCCGGGCTTCATTTGCATCTTCCCAGCGCCGCCATTTTTAAATCCCCTTAGTCCGAAATCCCCTTAGTGGAACGAGGTGTACGGTAGTTCGAATTAGAGATTCTAATTGAACTACCTACTCCGTCGCCGCGTGTGCAGCGCACGGAGTTCGACTAAGGGGATTTAAAATGGCGGCGCCAGATGCAAATGAAGCCCGGGATATTTAAATCCCGGGCTTCATTTGCAACCCCGGTTGCCCTCATTTGCCTACCTAGCTCGAACTAACGAGCTAGTGTAGACATACCCTTACTCTTACTATGTTCTCTTCTTTAATTTGGGGCATGCATTTAAGTTGAGCCTCTATTATGGTGCTTTTGGAAAGTTTCCATGCAGTTTGCAGGGATTTTACTTTTGACACTCCACCTTTTAATTTCTGTTACTATCCTTATTTTGTATAGTTCACCTTTCTGAAATTAAATGTCACAGTATTGGGTTGCTGTGGTGTTTTTTCCACCACAGGGAAGTTAAATTTAATAAATGAATTATTTCCAAGTAGTTCAGCTATATTCGCCTTCTGGACCAGATCCTGTGCTCCACTTTGGACTAAATCAAGAATTGCCTCTCCTTTTGTGGGTTCTAAAACCAGCAGCTCTAAGCAGCAGTCATTTAAGGTGTCAATAAACTTTATCTCTGCATCCTGTCCTGAGGTCACATATACCCAATAAATATGGGGATAGTTGAAATCCCCCATTATTACTGAGTTTTTATTTTTATAGTTTCTCTCTACTCTCCCTTAGCATTTCACAGTCACTATCACCATCCTGATCAGCTGGTCGGTAATATATCCCTGCTGCTATATTCTATTATTAGAGCAATTGTCATCAAGATCTACTGGTTGATCTTAGAGCCTCTGACAGGTGCTCCTGACTGGTTTGGCTGGGAGGAACTTCAGCTGCCTCTCCCCACACTGCCCTGCTGCTCCTGCCCAGAGCCTCAGAGCTGCCCCCTGGGAACCTCCCACTTGTTGTGCAGGGTGGGAGAGACAGAGGCAGGGGGGCATTGATGTCACTCTGTCCCCCTCCCCTGTACTCCACCTTCACAGAGTGAGGAGGGCAGAGCCTTGGAGAACGGGTGGGGTAGGGGCAGGGCCTCCGAGAAGGGGCGGAGAAGGGGTATTTGGGTTTGAGGTGGATCCTGGACTAATTTAAAGTGATCCTGTGCTTTAAAAGGTTGGAGACCACTGTATTAGAGCATGGAATTACTACCCATATAGATTTTATTCTGCAATTTGGTTCATTTAAGATTTTTACTTCATTTAATTCTATGGTTTCTTTCACAAATAATGTCACTCCCCCACCAAGATGATCTGTTCTGTCCTTCCGATATATTTTGTACCCTGGTATTACTGTATCCCATTAATGATCCTCATTCCAACAAGTTTCTGTGATGCCTATTATATCAATATCCTCCTTTAATAAAAGTCACTCTAGTTCACCCATCTTATTATTTAAACTTCTAGGATTTGGACATAAGTACTTTAAAAACCTATCATTATTTAGCTGTCTGCCATTCCATGATGTGATTAAATGGGACTCTTTCATTTGACTGTTTCTCATTAGATCTTACATGTATTTTACCATTTTCCATCCTCTCCTTTTTACTAGGACATAGAGAATCTTTATTAGTAGACCCTCTCCTAAGAGATGTCTCTGTCCAATCCATGCGCTCCACCCCACCTGTTGGCTTTCCCTCAACCCTTAGTTAAAAACCTGCTCTACAACCTTTTTAATATTAAGTGAGAGCAATTTAGTTCCATTTTGGTTTAGGTGGAGCCCGTCTTTCCTGTATAGGCTCCCCCTTTCCCAAAAGTTTTCCCAGTTTTTAATGAATCTAACCCCCTTCTCCCTAAACCATTGGTATCATATACGCACTGAGACCCTGCAGTTCTGCCTGTCTACCTGGCTCTGGTTGCATGGAGATCCTGGATTTCAATCTTTTTCCCCATCAGCCTAAATTTGGCCTCCAGGATCTCTCTCCTTGTTATTGATATCTACATGTACCACGACCACTGGCTCCCCTCCCCCCCAGCACGACTCATAAGTCTATCCATATATCCTGAGAGATCTGCAACCCTCACCCCAGGCAGGCAAGTCACTATGCAGCTAGCTCCCTTGCTTATCACAAACCCAGCTGTCTATGTTTCTAACGATCAAATCCACCATTACGAACACCTGTCTCTTCCTAAAAACTAGAGTTCCCTCCCCTGGAGAGGTATCCTCAGTACAAGTGGATTCCCACAACACCATCTGGAAGGAAGGCTACCTCACAGAGACTCCAAAACTCCGGTTAGCCTGCCTTTTGTTTCTTATCTTTTGACTGGAGTACTTCAAAATACTTTGAGGACATCTAATGATCCTTAGTTCACTTTAATGACAAGCCTTTTGTTACCTTAATCCAGGTGGAGGACCTAAGGCTCCCGGGGCCACATGCGACCCCCGGCTTGCCTGGATTTGGCTCCAGAGGCTCGGGACTCTCCTCCCAGCATTGGGGAGCTGGTGCTGGTGCTCCAGCCTCCTCCAACACTGCTCCTGCAGGGCTGGAATACACAACATCTACTAGATTGGGTCCCCCACGGCTCTGGTGTGCAAGGACAATGTGGGAAGCATCTTTCTCCTTCTCAGCTGGGGGCCATGTCAGTGAGGGGTTTGGTTTGGTTTGGTTTGCTTCTTACTTGGTTCCCCACCCTTTTATCATTCAGCCTCTGTTTATAAACAAATTCCCTGGTGCAAAGGCTGTGCTGCTCCCATATTCCCAATTCATCACAGTCATACTCAGGCTGTGTTGCAATTAACATTGCTGGAGCTGAGCCCTTAACCCTAAATATTCACTGTGGGCCCATATAACTCACTGCCTAGGTACACAGTCTCCCATTTACTGTGGGCTCAGTAAGCATTTTCCATTTATTTGAGGTGCCATCTGAGTACAGGAGCAAAACAGATCATGATAGTACAGACGATTGAAATCTATGCCGAATCACAAGACTATAAGGATTCCTTTTGCGGGGGATATTTTAATTGAGAAAAATGCTTAACATCCAGTGCTACAAAGTGATTTCTAGTCCTTGGCAATTTGCTATAAAGAAAGATAGTTCTGACCATTAAAAAGAGGGCAAAGAATACACATTTTAACTCCTGCAACACTCAGTAGAACCTCATTTATTGTCTCTCCCATTCTCCAAAATGCAGTTGTGTCCCAACAAGGGATGTAAAATCCTGCTTGTTTAGTTAACGGGTTAAACGGTATGTTTAAACGATTAAACGGAGGTAACTGAGGGGGGCTGCTCCAGCCTGGCTGGATTGGGGCAGCCCCTCTGTCCAAGGACCACCCAGTCTGGGCCTGCCCCAGCACAGATGGAGGCTGCTCTGGTCAGTCTGGAGTGCCCCTGGTGCCCAAGGCATGCCCAAGCCAGGCCCAGTGTGGATGGGGGCTGCTCTGGCCAGTTAACCATTCATATCCCTAGTCCCAACATACGTCAATCCTTTGTTTATATGAAAACCTTTATAACCAAATGCATTTTATATTTCCATTCTGCTCCAATAAAGATCTTACCAAAATGTATACAGAGAATATTTAGTGTACAAGCATTCCAAATACTATTCTAAGGCTTTGGATTCAAGCCTTGACAGTAATTATGAAACAGAGCAAACAAACAACTGATTATTTCTATTTCAATATTAAAGCGAAGAAAAATTCTGGTGCACACTTTAGCTTCAATTAATCTTAAATAACTTTGTGGTAATTTTGCCTGTGCACAAACAGCCGGATTGAGTTTAAGTGTTTCTCTTTAAAGAAATGTCCTCCTTAAGAAGGCAAGATTTATTAGCTTCACACTGTTGTGCTTTTAGAGTGCTGAAGACTCTCTCAGGAATTCTTTTAATATCCCCATCAAATTGAAATGTGAATTACACAATTATATTTAGAGTACCATACTCTTACTAAAGCTCACTTGATGTAAGTACTGTTTACTTCCTAACTTATGCCCAGGTTAAACCTTTAGGGCACGTCTGCACTGCAGAGCTATTTTGGGATACTGGAAGTATCCTTGAAATAGCTATTCCACATCTATTGAAGCAGCCCATTATTTATTTCAAAATAATGGGCGGCTTAGTCCAACATCCCAGTAACCCTCATTCCATGAGGGTTATGGGGCATTTTGGAATATCGAGTTACTTGGTGCTGTGTAGAAAGCACCGAATTATGAAATAAGCTATTTTGAAATACACTCAAAATAAGCTGCGCAATTTGCATAGCACATATTTGAGCTTATTTCGAGCTAAGGGTGCTGTTTAGACGCACCCTTATAGCTAAGCATAAGTTTTTAAAAAGATGATTTTAAAATGATTTTTAATATCTGATTAATTTTTTTTTTAAATTCCTGGGGTTGGCTATCCTAGGACGCTGTTTAAATATGATGAACCATTGGTGGATGCCCATATCAATGCACAGCGACTTATAACCATGTCATTCAGAGAACATGTTCAAATATTCAGAGGCTGAGAATGGAATATTTGGGTTTGGTTGTGTTGTGCTGAGAGTCTCACATACCAGCATGAGGAACGTGGAATAGGTGCCAGGTAGATGGGAAAGTTTGGAATTTTCCCACTAAAAATCTGGAAGCATAAAGAAGGGGCTTTTATTCTGGGGTCCCCTTGTTTATAAAAATCCAACAAAACCTCCAGCAAGTTGATATACTTGGCTTACATTTTAGATGTAGTATATGGATTTCAATTTGTCCTGCCTTCTTTGATTAAACAGGAATAGCTTATGGGCTAAGCTTCAGGCATTATTTAGCTCTTCATCCTTCCAAAGTAGAGACATGGAATTCCGTGCAGTTTCCTGTGTACAGTCTTTTAAACGAGACCTGAAAATTCCATGTCTTTTGTGTTCATTCTTCCTCTTTCCTGTTGTATAGTTTGTTTCAATATGTGCTGATTGGTTGCCATCTTCCATTCAAAAAGTGTCTGAATGTCAGTGGCATTGAATCTATACAATTTGTCAAGATTCAGGATGTAAGGTGCTATATAAATATAAGTAGTACACCCTGTGGAACATCTGTTTCCTTGTCACTCTGATGTTACTTTCAGCATCATATCATGACACTTGAATCTTAAATGAAACAAAGATACAAGAATCTCATGATATAGGTAAAAAAATTAGTGCAACAATTAATCTGTAGGTATACTGCATTAAGCACCACGTTGAACTTGTTCATCAACAAGTTCCTTTTCCTAGGATCCCCTCTCACCCCACCTATTTTCCTCTCTTTGTTCTATTTGTGTGGTCGAGATAATAAAAGTTATTCCTTGCTGAGAGCATATCACAGCTGCTGGCAATAACCACTTGACTAATGGTGAGCAAGGAGTCATACTTTCCCACAATGTACATATATGGAAAGCTGTTCATACTTGATATAGTACTATGACTCAATAGGGCATATGTCAGCTCAAACTGTAGGAGCAGGGAATCTCAAAGACAGGTTGAAAACAACCCTTCTGCCCAATGCCCTTAAAAGAAAAGACATGCTTATGGGTTAGGAATGTCTGCATTCTTCCAGCAGGCATGTCCAGACTTGGGAGCAAGATGCTTACAACCAGATGTTTTTATATGCTTTGATACAGAAGGAATTGGCAAGAGTTATTATTTTAGGCACATTCAGTAATATACAGAAGTAACACATTGCACGCTTTTGTATTTGCTCTATGTTATAGGATATTTCACAGCCTATTGTTCCTAATTAAAATTAGCCATTTATTCTTTTTTCCCTTAGAGGTCAAATACACAGCAGGCGTTTGGCACTAAATTGCCTTGATTTGTTGGTGCTCATCATCTGGTTGCAAATCTACCATTATTCCCACTGTGGTATCTGCTAACGGAATAGCTGTTTGGACTCTGATGATACATACCTGATTGCATCTGTAAGGGTGCATCTTCACAGCACCTTAAATGTGAAATAAGAGACACAATTTTCACTATGCAAATTGCATATCTTACCTCGAATCTATTTCAAAATAGCTTATTTTGAAATTCGGCATGTCTACACAGCTCCAAATTTAGAAATAACATGCTATTTTGAGCTCTCTCTTATCCCTCATGCAATGAAGTTTACCGGGATGGTGAAATAGCGCTCCCGTTATTTTGAAAAATATTTCAAAATAATAGGCAGTTTGTGTAGACGTGGGGTAGCTATTTTGGGATACCTCCAGTATCCTGAAATAGCTGTGCAGTGTAGACGTACCCTAAGTGATCTTATCATTTTTGCTGTTAGGGTACTTACACAACCCACTATGCAGCTGTCAGATTTGGGAATTAAAATATTCATCTCAGTAAATGGGTAAGGTTTTCCCAGTAAAGTTTATACTCAATGTTTTTATACTCATTTTACTTTTCCCACTTTCAAGAGACGTGGGTATCTGTGCAAATAACAATATATAAACTAAATTTAAAAGGCCAATGTAAACCAACAAAATTATGAAAACCTACATAGCAACATTAAAGTCTATTGAACACTGGAACCCTCAGCTCCTGACCTTTTCAAAGCAGCCAGGAACAGCATGATATATGTATTTTTAACCTTTATAAAAGGAAGCAAGAGCACCAAGAGCCACATTTGCATTTCAAAGTTGGAACTAATACAATCTACAGAGAAAGCATAAAACAGAAGAAAAGAAGATGCCTTGGCACGTGTTCTCTAAAACCACACTATGCCAAATGAAAAGAATGTTGACATTATACACCCCAATTGCTAGCCTGCCTGAATTAAGAGGAATGTTACTGTGGTTAACAATTAGTTTATAGGGCTATTTACACCTAAAGATCTCAAAGTATGTGTGTGTTTGGGGTGGAAGTGGGGTATTTTCTCCATTCTATAGAAGGGGAAGCAGAGGCATAAAGGAGATTAAATAACTTGCTCAAGAACACACAAGGAGCTAATGGCAGAAGCAGAGTTAGAAGAATCCAGTTCAGTGTATTAAGCCCTAGGATCCCTGAGAGTGCCTGAAGAGGCGAAAGTCTGCCTTTAATCAACGTGTTACCAGTCAGCTCTGAAACTTGCCAAACTGAATACAGTAGTGCAGTTTTTGGAAGTCTGTATTACAGTGACATGACCAAATCAGTGCAGATTTATTCAAATTTCCTTTCCTTTAGATGCTCTTTCAATGTCTTTAGCATTCTTCAGATGTTTTGGCAGGATGTTTGAAATGCAGTAGTTGTTAGACAAAACAGGACATAGCCTGCTTTAGTTGTAGTGCTAGATATTGGGCCCTGCCAAGGCTACTTTGAGCCTCAAAGCTGAGCCAGTCCAGTGAATACCTGGGGGAGAGGCACCAGAGGGCATACCAGGGACACTTTTTTGAAGGAAGAGCACAATTAACCCCTAAGGCTACTCTAAATTACACAGGGCTGAGCTGGCCCCTGGCAGTCCCAAGGATTGTGTGAGCACAGAGATGGCATTTGGTCCCCATGCACACACCATAGCTGGATATAAGGCTCACGGCCATGGTCTGTAGAACTACCTGTCATTTTCCTTAGTGCAGTATCAGTACTCTATTATTAAGGAGGATTTGATGAAAGGATGCCTTACTTGACTGGACAGAATGCCCTTCCTTATGAAAAGCTCACTTTGTGAAAATCTATTGCTAATGAATAAGCTAATGGTTTGCTCTTAAAGGTTCCTCATTTCATTGCTTAAAATCCAGATGTACTGTTGCATTCCAGGTTAAGGAAAATAATCCAACCTGTCTGCAAAGCACAGACAGGATGATTTCTTCCGATTAGAACACAGACTTGATTTTTAATTTCCTCTGTCCTTCACAGAAGCACTCAAAGGCTCTAATGATTTTTTGGTTAAATATCCTGCCCATTTAGACAGATTCTCACTGAGCTGAAACAATATTTTTATCCTCTAGAATACCATATTAGTGTTACAATAAAATTGTTGTACAAAAGAAAGAAACTAGCTATTCAGTGCAATCTACCTATTACCAACATATGCTGACAATCACTGGACCTCATTGTGGTCTGACTCACTAGTGCAGTGGTCCCCAACCTTTCAGGGCTGCCGGGCGCCCAGGGGGTGGGGCCGCCCATGCGCCGCATGCCCGGGGGGTGGGGCCGCCCACGCGCCATGTGCCCAGGTCCGGCACTGCACATGTGCCGCGCGCCTGGGGCAGAGGCTGTCCATGCGCCCTGTGCCCGGGGCCGGCACCGCGCATGTGCGCGTGCCGGGGGGGGGGGCCAGCCCAGATGATTCGGCGGGTGCACATAAATGCCCCCGGCAGGCGCCATGGCGCCCGCGGGCACCGCGTTGGGGACCACTGCACTAGTGTAACTACTTTGTTATTTGAGTAATACTTCAGGAAAATAAGAAATAATGGGTCCAATACTCAGTCCTTTATGCTGGACTGGAGGTACAAAACAGATCTATGGCCAATTTACACACGTAAGGATGCCTATGGCATACCCAACGCTATCCCATTCATCACTACCTACATATGGCTGAAGGAAAGCAGAGATAGAGCACTCTGATGTGCCAGTAATTCCCAGCTGCAAGAACATCCCCACGGGCCCTGTTGCAGCCTCCAAGGGCACATCTACACAGCACTTAAACTCGAAATAAGATATGCAATTTGCACTATGCAAATTGCATATCTTATTTTGAATCAATTTCAAAATAGCTTATTTTGAAATTTGGCACATATACATAGCGCCAAATTTCAAAATAATGTGCTATTTTGAAATATCCCTTAACCCTCATGGAACAAGGATTACCGGGATGCCAAAATAGCGCACCTGTTATTTCAAAATATTTTTCAAAATAACAGGTGGCTTGTGTGGATACAGGGTAGCTATTTCGGGATACCTCCAGAATCCTGAAATAGCCATGCATTGTAAACATACCCCAAGTTGCTTTTCAGACCAGGGCAGTACCCAGTGTTGAACAGGCAGATGCAAAAATGTCTTCTTGTCCTTTTTGTGAGCATCCCTCCCCACTCCAACCACTGCTCAGAAACCTGCCCAATATATTGCAGAAGGGCTTTTCCACTAGTCGTGTGGACGGAAGCTTTGGAAAGAAAGACTCTTAGCTTGGTTTTCCCTTTGTTTATGAAGTATTTAATTTCTGTAACAGTTTTCATAATTGCCCCATAACATGTTACCAAACTCCATATTTTATAGGGCAACCTGAAATAATAAAAGTTATACTTTGTCAGTATTGGAGCAGTATGGGAATAAATCGTTTAACAAGTATCTATTTTTGGCTGTTCTAAGATAAGTCTTTTACAAATTGTTTCATCTTGATTTGACCTAAATAGAATAGAAAATTACCATGACTACACTTACTTTAAATCATAAAGTGTGATCTGATTAAAGCAAGATATAAATTGATTCAAAGATAAAGAAAGGGCAGGGAAAATGAAGTGAGATTAATAGAAGCAAATATTAAATAGGAAATATTAAATAGGCAAATATTAAAAAGGCGATAGCAGCAGTGCAATAACTGGAACGAGAATAGTTCTGCATAATTGTTATTATATATTAGGGATGAGGCCAAGCTGAAATATCTGTGACTCAGAATCATCATATACATGGCTCCATGTCACTTAACTGACAAGAAGAGCTATGCCAGCCTGCCAATTTTCCTTTCATAAGAATTTGATCCAAAGCAAAGTTTTTAATGGTGAACACAGCTTTTAAATTTGAGTGGTACAGTTTTACACTTTCATTTCCCCACCTTTGCCTCCAACAGATATTCTACCAGTCATGGAAACAGCTTTCTTGCCTTTTGGCAACAGCTTAATTTTCACTTAAATTAACCAAATTATGGTGGGCTATGCCCACAAAAACTCATGATGCCATGTACATGTTTTGTTAGTCTTTAAGGTGCTACTACTCTATTTGGTGTTTTCTTAAGTTTTTCCCAATCTTTATTTTGCTAAATCTGCTACTGGTGAAAATAATTTAGCAAGACCTCCATAAACAACTTTCATGTCACTGTGCTGTGGTATAACTGGGTAACAATTATTCTTTGCGGACAGAAGGGAAAAGCATGAGAAAGAGCAGAGATAATAGACTGATGAGAAGAAACAAAAAAGTTTTCTATTTTTTAATTGTGGACACAGACACCGGAAAAAGTACCATAAGGACTAATCCTTCACTAGCCAGGGATGGGGTAAGTGATCCAATAGTTCATCCCAGATTTCCCAAAGAAGAATGGATTTTTAAAATATTCCTGTGGCAACCCATTCATAGAAGTGGCACACACTTGCAGATGATGTGCTGCAGCATACCCACAGCTGTGTTTCTCACAAACAGGTGTCTAATGTTGTTTTTCCAATTAGCTAGTCAAGTAGAATTTTTGCTGAGTCTGGACATTCCCTGTTTCTCACAGAGGGAGAACACTTGACCATATTTTTCCTATTCACAGCCTCTGAAGTGGAAATCTATGCCAAGCTTTTTCACCGTGGACCTAATGTACTGGGAAATGCTCTTGAAATGTGGACTGGTAACCAGAGTGAGCTATATTATCCAGATGCTCATTTGCACTTAGGATGCATTAACAGGACTGTTGTGACAAGACATGAGAAGTAATTCTTCTGCTCTACTCTGCACTGATTAGGCCTCAGTTGGAGTATTGTGTCCAGTTCTGGGCACCACATTTCAAGAAAGATGTGGAGAAACTCGAGAAGGTCCAGAAAAAAGCAACACAAATGATTAAAGGTCTAGAAAACATGACCTATGAGGAAAGACTGAAAGAATTGGGCTTGTTTAGTTTAGAAAAGAGAAGACAGAGAGGAGACATGATAGCAGTTTTCAAGCATTTAAAAGTCTGTTATAAGGAGGAAGGAGACAAATTGTTCTCCTTGGCCTCTAATGATAGGACAAGCAGCAATGGGTTTATATTACAGCAAGGGAGGTTTAGGTGGGATATTAGGAGAAAATTCCTAACTGTCAGGGTGGTTAAACACTGGAATCAATTGCCTAGGGAGGTTGTGGAATCTCCATCACTGGAGCTATTTAAGAGCAGGTTGGATAGACATCTATCAGGGATGCTCTAGATGGCACTTGGCCCTGTCGTGAAGGCAGGGGACTGGACTTGATGACCACTTGAGGCCCCTTTCAGTTCTAGTATTCTATGATCACAGAAATGACATATTCAATGCTAGCATGTACAGTGAGAGTCATTTCTACTTGGGACTTACAATAGAGGATTATAACATCAGAGGCCATCACCAAAATCTAGCATATATGTTTTGCCCTTCTCCACCCAAATAAAAACTCTTGTTCCATCTTCCCCCTGTCAAAAACCTGAAAAGTGAACTGACTCTCATCTCCATGGTCAGACTCCATTATTCATTAATGTGAATGGACAGCACAGTCCTCGTTGTAAATAACAGTTTTAAAAGTTGCTTGAAGGGCCTGATCTTAATCTATTAAAACCACTTTTTCTCCCTATAAACTCACCTGATCAATTTTTCTAAACAATCCCAAAGCAGACTGGCCACCGGGAGAACTTAATGGGGCATCTGAGTGAGGGAAAGTAACAGCAGGCTGAGTACTCACACAGGCACTTCAAGAACCATGCCCAGGTCTGCCATACAATAATACTGCCAGCTCACCTTCAAGGAGCCATTTCAATGAGAATCACTTCTAGCTCCTTTCATTCCTCCCATGTGGATCAAAATGGCATTTGAGGCTCTAGGTGGTGCTGACAGTTGGGTATAGCAGGTCCTTTGGCTACTGATGCATATTAGAAATGGTGACCGCTTTTTCCTCACATATTCTGCACTATAGTTGAACACTGGATTGTGTCAGGATATGATTGGTGGTAACAGGAAAAAAAAGAAACAAAAAAGCAGTAGAGGAGGAAAAGGGCTGACGGTGACAGAGGTAAACATTCCATTTGACAGGCATCGGTAGAATAGAGGCCATATTCCTGTTCCCCTATTTAAAGGCACTTTGCAGGGAGGGATGTGTTTCAGAGTGGTTAGCCCTTTAAGGGGAGTTGGGCTCAGTCTCACCTGTGATTACCTGTGGGCTACCTCACAGCTGAGGCCAACAAAGTGTTTATAAAAGCTAGTAAGGAGGAGGAATGGCAGGAAGCAGCACTGATCATGTGCAGAGGTTTAGGATGTATGGAAAAAATGGTTTCTGGACCTTAAGGGCATGTCTATATAGGGGAGTTATTTCGAAATAACTCCCCTTATTTCAAAACAACAAGATGAACATCCACACTACCAGTTATTTTGAAATAATGGGCCTGTTATTTCAATATAATAACTTTTGCTTGTGAAGAGAAATAAGCTTATTTTGAAATAGTTATTTCAGGAGTTATTTCAAAATAAGTTATTTTGAAATAATCTGGTAGTGTAGACATAGCCCTAGCCAGCAGACTAGACTAGATTATATGCAGAATTTATATTGAACTGTTTTTACTATGTTAAAAGTATAAACTATGCTCTAAAGGAAAGGCTGGGTCATGGTGTTAGCCCTTCATAGGCTAGAGAATCCGGCCTGAAATCTTACAGGAGACCAAGCAAAGGAGTTGCTGTGGCATCCCCACATGGTTCAATGATTTCTCCTTTTCAGAGGAAAATTATCAGGAGACTTGGTCCATTGGTTTTGTGACTTCCAGATTGGCACCCATTTGAAATCCTATCAAGAAAGGCACCCTTACATCCATCATACGTTCCTGTCTGCCAGCTCTGGATATTATTCTTGATTGAAAGTTAGTACTTCATTGATTTCTACAGGACATTTTCAAAGTTTAAAGTACATGGATTACAGTAGCTATAAATTTGCTCAAAGCGATACTAAATATCTAGTAAAATGGTTTCTGGGGAACACTGTTTGAAAATGGCCTCTTGAGTCGCTGGAGTGTAAGTATCAAGACTAGCCAACCCTTGACAAGTTTTCCTGCAGTTGGAGAGATGTTCAAGGGTAGCTAAAAGGAGATTACTTTCCTCATACCCTCTAGTGGATTCCAAATATAAGTGCAGCTACAATCCAAATTATAATAATGCAGCTATTTAACATACTGATCTATCATTACATTTTCACTCAATCATTGAGGCATTAAAAAGCATTAAACAGACTGCTTCTGGCTCACTAGAGGCCAAAGGAAACAGCAATCAAGGGAGAGTGGCAGACATATACTGGAGTACAAAGCCTGTCTAACGGAATGTACCATGTCTTTTAAAAGATCCATAATGATGGATGTAATTGTGGACCAAAGAGAGGTTAAGAAAGCCACTCTAGTTTAGTGTGTGTGTGCATGCACGTGTGGGTATGTCTAGACTACATGCCTCTGCCGACTAAGGCATGTAAATTAGACATACCAACAGTCAATGAAGCAGGGATTTAAATATCCCCGCTTCATTAGAATAAGAATGGCCGCCGCGTTGTGCCAGCTCAGCTGTTTGTTGGCGTAAACCTCGTAGCACGAGGCATAAGGGATCGGTCGGCAAAGGCTTTCCTTGCCAACTGATCCCCGTCTTGACTACCGCTTTGAGCCGACAAACAGCTGAGCCGGCACAACGCGGTGGCCATTTTTATTCTAATGAAGCGGGGGATATTTAAATCCCTGCTTCATTGACTATGTCGGTATGTCTAATTTACATGCCTCGGTTGGCAGAGGCATGAAGTCTAGACATACCCTGTGTGTGCGTGCGTGTGTGTTTGCTAAACAAGGACAGCCACCCAAAAGCTCTTCTAAGATAGATAAAGAAGGTGAAAATAATCACTCTTATGAAAAGGAAGTAAAAAGTTCTACTTTGCTCATGGGTGGCAAATAAATCTAGCCAGGAATTGAGAAATCCTCTTCCTCCCATGCCTCCCCCCCCCCAAAAAGAAAGGTCACAGTTCAAAGTTGCCTGAGCATACAATTTTACAGTGTCTTGCACCAAGAGAGTTAACCCCCCCTTAATCTAGTAAAAGAAGCTCTTTATTGCTACAGTTTCCATCTGTCCTTGAATGGCGCCAGAATGATAGTTACACCAATGCCACAGGAAAAATAGACAGCTGCACTTGTTACACAGGCTTCTTGAATTAACCATGCAAAAATATTCTATGCAATGATAGCCAATAGACTCAAAAAACCTCTCCACTACTAATTATATTGAACCAGTATCAGGTATATTTTATATTTGCATGCAACAGTTCTTGTAATTTAAGATGATTATATATAGTTCATCTCTTACGGAAGTTGTTTAGAATGTATTCTCTCAATGGAAAAGTAGTATTTGACTACACAGAGTGGCATTTCCAGGAGAGAATGTGGAAGTTTGACTTTCTGACAAACTTCAGAAGATGGATTACGCCCTTCTACATGCTGCCCATAGCTTGTTATCATCATAAATGGACTACCCTCACAGATGAAAGTAAGTGGATGTGTCTGGCAAGAGCTGGCTGAACTGTGGCAAAAGCCAGCAGGGATCTAGTTAAAGAGCTGGCAGGCACCCAGGCTGCAATAAGACAGTACCTGTAAGAAATTTTAAGTTACTTTCAACTGCTGAGTACCCTCTAATTTTAAGTCACAAAGGGGACGCAGCAGGCCCACCCTTGTTACCATTACTATTATTGAACCTTTGGGACCTTTAGTAAGACAACAAAAAGAAACTGAAGTGAAATCTTGTTTTATATTGTTAACTTCCTGCTGATAAGACTTATAGCTTATTTTCCCAACCAAGAAAACCAATGTATAAATAGCTACAACATATGGAAAAAGTGTTTGGGATATAAAATCAAATTGGACAAGATCAGACACTTACGTCGCCTCTCTGCTTCTTTGGAATTCATTTTCTATTTCATATTGGTACCATAGCTAGTGGTTGGTACCAACCAACTTTATGCCATTTCATTTTTTTGGTTACAATACTATGGAACATAGAAAGATGGCAGACCCAGGCAAAAAGTAACTATAAAGTGCCTTACGTCCCCTTTCTCTGGAGAAGGCTGCTGGTGCAGGGAGTGATGTCTCTCTCCTTCTGGAAGCCCACACTGCAAGAAACAACCTAGGGGTCTAGCACCTGTCACCAGAGAATTGCTTTCTCCTGGTTATTGTCCTACTGTTGGGGGAAGGCCATAGGGGCTTTTGTAATTGGAGAACAAATCTGTATGGCCAAAATGGTGATCCAGTAGATCCAGTGTACAGTGACATATTACTTTCCCTCCTGGGTCACTTTGCTGGGCTCAGCGCCAATAGAGAGGTGATTCTGAAACAGGCCCATCAACTGGGGGAGGGGGAAGCAATGGGGGCAGTTGCCTTGGGGGACTGGAGATTCAAAGGGGACGAGGGCTCCCGGCCACTGCTGCTACCACTGTGGCAGCCAGAGCTCTGGGCTCTTTAAAGCACCACCGGAGCACCATGCACTCGGGGCAGCTCTGAGGGTGTTTGTGGGGGGGTGTGGACACCATGCTTCAGGTGGCGCAAATGACTGGCTGTCCCAGCCCAACCTCTTCTGGGTTTGTAGAGCTGCCTCCCCCTTCCTCCACCTTGCCCATGGGCCTGCGAAGCTGTTGGTTCCCCTGTCCTGCAGTGCACCCAGAAACTCCAGTTAATACTGAACCCAGCATCTGCCTCATGAGTGGCATGCACCTGCATGAACACATCATGCCATGCTCAAGTCCCTGCAGGGACTTCCTGCCTGCTTCTAGTGATATTCAAGGTCCTGGCAATTAATTTTAAAGCCCTAGTTTGACTGAGGCCATGATATGAAACTTTCCTATGGTGACCCATTGTGGGAATTCAATGAGCTGATGGCTCTTGCTACCTGTGTGGTTAAGTTTGAACAGGGACATGTTTCTCTTTATTGAGGGCAAGCAAATTTGAAATTCACCCTAGTTAAGAGCTGCCAGAACCCATGTCCTGCAACTTTCAGAGTAAATGTAAAGTCATATCTGCATTTAGAGGCAAATATTTTCTTCTGTGCCTTATAGTTATCAAGATGTTGACAAATAGAACTGAGTTTTTTGCAAGTCATATGTAGAGTCAGCATTATGTGAACATAGTTATTTCTCAAAACAATGTAAGTCCAATTACTTTGCCTCGAAAAAAACAATCTGTTCCTAACAGATATAATGTAATGGTGTTTCCTGAGCTGTATCCTCACCCCCGTATTTTATGTTTTTTACTATCTGATCCTAGAGTTTGGCTGCCAGATTTGTATATTTTTGTGACAGTTGACAAAAGCCAGCATATAATGGAATCATATATTTTCTGACAATTTTTGTAAGGGATGTACATGCAAGACTAGTCAAGATGTTATAAATAAATACTCAATTCAGTCCTTTTTTCACTGTATTAGCAAACTATTTGTGGTTAGATGCTCTTTTTTTATAGAATACAAAATAATAGTTATTGCAAGCATTCACTAAATAATCTGGACAACACTTCAGACTGGGATGAGATTTGCAGATATTTAACTTCAACCTTTTGCTTTTTAATTTGTGTGGTTGATTAGAGATTTCTATCTAGTGACTGGTATCTTTTCTGTTCTGTAACTGGAAGCCTGAAATTTTTTGAAAAGGAGAACAATGGATTTCTGCTACCAATTTTCAGATGAACAATCAGTTGTGATAAAATTACATAGCCTGAAAGCTTCTTGAAATGTTATCCACTATATGTGGATAAAGAATATAATTCCACAAATTGGAGCAAACCAAATTCTATGCATCAGATACTCAAAGTTGTTCCAAAGCAAAGTTTTCATTAACCAACCAGTGGAAGTTACCTAAAACCAAGTCCCTGTCTTTTACTGGGCTGGGCTTGGAGGGAATTGCATCATAGGCAACCTTAAGTTCTTCATCATCCTCACTAGAATTTTAAAACAATTCCCTTCCTGCAAATACAGGTTTTGCCTATAGCAGGGTTTGGGATAGATTCTCAGCTGTGTGCCAGAGCACACTTATTCATTCCCCTGGAGAACATATTTTGAGTGCTCTTGTCTTACTTGTGTCCAGTTTGCCTCTCCATAGCCTCATCATGTGCTTTGATATTCTATTAATCATTAAACTTTTTATTGCTCTCTATTACAATCACTTTAGCATTGAATCATTCTGCCTCTGCTTTCCCCCGACTGTTTATGTATACATTTTCCTTTAACCTAAATCCTTTGTTTGTTTGGTTTTCTTAATAGAAGTTCAATGGACAACTGTAAGCAGGGGAGGTTGAACATCAGCAGATTTAGCACCTCAAAACATCCAATCACATAGATGTAAAACAATTTACATTGCACTAAAGCTTGTTGCTTGGCAAGGTTTGAGTTGAGAGAAAGACTAATCAGTGGAATGTTGCCCTGTGCTTTCCCACCATAATAGTTCATTTGTTTTGGCACTGACATTTTGTAAGAGGCTGGTTTATGTGCCTCTAGATTCAGCAGCTGCTGATCTACTACAGCACTTACATTAGAAAAAAGTTACTGGGAATACATCCTAAAAAAACTCTTCTGAAATTCCTTGGTTAGTTCTGCTGAACAGATATTTTAAAAGTTGTGTGGTAGATATTACTATGTCCCCCATAATAAGGACTATATCTATCGTGACTGCTATAAGTTAAGCTAAAAATCTGAATGCTCTAACTTTGCATATATTAATATTTTAAATGTATTTCAGAAAAACAATTATTGGTTGTGCTGGGAATAAACAAGTTTTCAGGGCCTTCAGGGCTGGCAACCTTAAAATCCAAGGGAAACAAAATATCAGGAACAAGTGCTTCCTTCAAGAAACTAAATAATTTTTTCTGTTCTTATAGGGTGGTTTGACGGATGAGTTCATAATAATGATTATATTGTACATGACTAGAGTACCTTTTAGCCAGAAGGATCCACACTTGGGGTCAGGCCTAAGTACTTGCTTGTTAACATATTATTTTAAAATATAATCACTTTAACCTGCTGTTGCAATTATGTCAGTTGTTTCGTGGCACAGCTGAAAAGCAAAGAGTATTGGACAGTCAGAAGCATGATTGCCCAAATGAGAATTTGAGCAGGATATTAAGGCTAAACATCTCTTCCCTTACAAAAAGGGCTACTGATTTGTAAAGATCAGAGTTGTCACCCAAAAGATAGTTCTCCTTATCATGCTTGGGTCTAGTTTCCATACTGATGCCAGAGAAAGAATCCCAACTCTTGAATCCCTAATATGGTTACCTGAAGAGAGACTTGCATTGGAATCCCTCATTCAAAAAAAGGACCATGTTTAGCTTGTGAGATCTGATGGAATAACAGCTTTAGATGGTTTGGCTGGCGGTGGATGTAGGAAATTAGTTTATTGGGGGAACATGTGAGGGCAATTTAGCTAATCTGAAATTGCTGTGGGACACTGGGTCTAGAGACAGAACTTTTATTCTCAAGATCTCTTGCTATTAGAATGAACAAGCATAGGGAGATTTATAGGGACTACATTGAAACTGGCATTGAAAGTGGCATTTTGATAATATGGTGAAAAAGACAGCAAGATTTCTAGGAGAATGGATCTTTGATACATATAGAGACTGAGAAAAATGGGTCAGATTTGTTCCTGGTGTTCTCCTGAGTTCAGTGGATAGAATCAAGAAGAGACTAAAGATAGCAATGAAATGCAATAGCCTGGGTCAGAGCACATACTGGACAGAATGCGGAACAGCATTTAAGAGGAATTAGGCCTTCAAGTTTAAAAGGGAAAGAAAATCCTGAATTCAGGTCAATGCACACTGCTAAAGACAATTTTGTAATAGGATTCCCAAAGAGAAAAGAGGCAGTGACAGCACAAAGTAGGGAAGAGATTAGGAGCTACACTACAGTAACATGGCTAAATGATAAGAAAAGAGCTGCCAAAGACTGCCCTTCTGGAGAGGAAGAACTAGAGCTTCACATCCAAAATGATCTTGTGGTCTCAGTGCAGTTGCCATCCCACAAATAAACAAAACCCACCACTTGGCTCTACTTCACAGCTCTCTTTTCAGTCTATAGAATGAAGCAGACATCTGAATGAGAGTGGAGACTGAGCCATTCCCCAATGCTCCCTGCAATCAGGCAACACAGAGAAACTTGCGCTACTGTTGCCTGTGGAGTATTTGTTTTGGGGATAAAGAGAAATTTCAGTCTCTGGAGTTATCAGTCTAAAACCTTCCACAAGTATTATATTAATAGACAGCTAGAAAGAAAAAATGAAACAAGTCTGGTTTTGCTTTAAAATAATAATTTCCAAAGACATATCTCTAACATTATTTTTGCTAGTCATAAATTCTTTTTCTCATAAAAGAATGTTATATGGTCAAATCTGGACAAAAATGTATATTTTTAAAAAAACAGGTATAATTAAAAAGCTATTTTCCCCTAAACCAATAGGTTTTTTTTTTAAATTCCAGAAGCAAGCATTTTCTAAACAAATGCAATTTTATCTTCTGAGTTTTCAACTCAAACACTGGAGAATTCCACATAGGAAGATGAAAGAGAAATGAAATAACCTACCATGCAAATACTTCTTCCAGTTTAACTGTGCAAATTAAGAAAAACTGAATTTTTGTACTCTTATAGCAAAAAATGCCTAAAAATTCTGAGCTACTTCAACATAGTTCTACCATGTCATCAATAACAGTTTGGAAATATTCTATATCAATTGAGATGGAGGACAGGCTACAATCCTAAACTCCCAAAAGACTACATTTTTACAATATCCTCCCCAATTATTGCCTGCTCATGTAAATAGTCCCTTTGATTTCCATAGGGCAACTTGCATTGGTAATTCTTACATCAATAAGAGTTCATGATCAGAACCTTAGCTGTCAAAAATGAAGAACAATGTATTAGCTAAGTCTCACAGCTAAGGATTGTGCAGATTGTTCGCTCTCCCCAACATTGAAAGCAGTGGCATCTAAATCCTACAAAGAGTTTCAGAGAATTTGCTGGTCAAAGACAAACATGTATGTATGGAAAAATTATACATATGATCATGGAAGATAGCCAAGTATAAAAAAAACTGGTCAGTATTCTCTCTATGATAGGCCTAATTTTTTTAAAAAGATCATCATATTTAAAACTAAATTCTTGTTCTAGATATCGGTATCACAGGCATCAGGGAGTTTTCTACCATTCAGTGCATTTCTTGAAAATTATTGCAGTTTTAAATTTTAGTACACATCCACACTTGATTGCCATTTAGGACTGGACTGTATTGTTTGTTGTAGTCTCATATTAATACATCCAAATAGGCAATTGTTTCAGAATACTGGAAGTAAAATTTGGATAGAGAATTCAGCCAATATCATCTATAAAATAAGGTTCCTAGTGTTGTATATTGGGTTGTAGATATAGATCTTGTTATAGTAACTGAGTAGGTCACTGGGGTCAGCCCAGCTAGTCTGGGCTTATTCTAGTTAGTTCTGTGCTTTGCAATAAAATGGACACTTGCAACTACTCCAGCTCTCTGCATTTCCACTGATTTCTTCCTATACTGTGAAACTCCCCACGACATAACAAGTGGCGACGAGGATGGGATGCCTGTGCTGCCTCCAACAACAAAAGAAGTAGAAGTCAATGTAAGAAAACAAACTTTTTTTGGCTGTTTTGGAAGGTGGGGGTAAGAACTGACTGCTACACTGTGCAAACTGAAACTAAGATCAAGGAGCCTAGAGACTGAAAAAGAAAAAAAAAAGGAGGGAGTGCAACAGCCATGGCTACACTTACAGGGCCACTGGGACCTTTTGAGGAGACTAGAGAGCAATGGCACGTATATACTGAGCGTTTTGAACTTTTTGTTATTGCAAATGACATTAAAGAAGAAAAGAAGGTGCCAATATTTTTAAGTGTTGTAGGGGCTAAGACCTACTCTCTGCTACGCAGTTTGCTGCTCCCTGTTAAGCCAGAGACCAAATCTTACAGTGACATTGTGGAAATCCTGGGGTCACATTATGCTCCAAAACCATTGGTAATTGCAGAAAGGTACAGGTTCCATAACAGAGACCAAAAAGAAAGTGAAACAATTGTACAATTTGTAGCCAATTTGAAAAAGCTTGCTGAACACTGTGAATTTAAGGAGATGTTAAATGATGCCATACGTGACAGGTTAGTGTGTGGCCTGCACAGTGAAGCTATACGGAGGCGCCTGTTAACAGAAGCTCAGCTCACCCTACAGAAGGCCATTGATATTGCGGTCTCCATGGAACTGGCCACACAGGAGGCACAATACCTTAGTGTACCCCTGGGGTGCATAAATGTCCCAAGAACCTACTCACAAAACAGTGGGGAGCCAGGAATGTTACCGCTGTGGTAAGCCAGGTCACCATGCATCAGAATGCTGGTGTAAGAACCTAGTGTGTCGACAGTGTGGAAAAAGGACACATTGAGCGTGCCTGCAAACAAAAGAAAAAGAGGCCTGTGGGCTGGCGGAACAAAAAGGAAAATCTGCATACCATCGAGCAGATGTCTGATGATCAAAGTGACACCCTGTCTGAAGAAGAAGCGCCATGCTATGTTTTGTCTTTGCAAGGGGCTCCCATGAATACTGGGTAACCCCACTGTTGGATGGCAAACCGCACGCATGGAAGTGGACACTGGTGCAGCAGTTTCATTGGTCTCAGACACGGTGTATAAGGAAAAGTTGAAGCATCTTCCACTTAAGGCAACAAAGATCATTCTGAAGACATACACAGGAGAAGCAGTACCCTGTTGGGCACTACTGATGTTAAGGTGGAACTAAATGGACAGACTGCAGAATTACCACTGTTTGTGGTGAAAGGCCATTACCCAGCCTTAATGGGGAGATCATGGCTTAGGAAGATCCCACTGACTGGGCAGAAGTGCACCGGATGACTAAAGAAGAAACAGGTCTGACTGATATATTAAAGAAACATGCTGCTGTTTTTGGAGAGGATCTGGGAAGTATGAAGGGAATCACCGTGAAACTGAACATTAAACCTGGTAGCCAACCAAAATATCTGAAGGCCAGAACTGTGCCATATGCTATCAGGCCAAAAGTTGAAGCAGACCTGGAGCGCCTAGTCAAAAATGGAGTCCTAATACCAGTTACCCATAGTCCATGGGCAACTCCAATAGTTCCAATATTGAAGAAAGACGGTTCTATTCGGATTTGTGGGGATTTTAAGGTCACTGTTAACCCTGTTTTATATGCAGAGCAATACCCTTCCTCGCATCGATGACATCTTTGCGGGCCTGGCTGGAGGACAGAAGTTCAGCAAGATTGATCTGAGTCAAGCATATTTACAGATGCAAGTTGATGAGGAATCCCAAGAGCTGTTGACTATTGTGACTCATAAAGGGCTTTATCGTTACATGTCGCTACTCCTTCGGAATAACTTCTGCCCCAGCCTTGTTCCAGAGAGCTATGGACCAGATCTTGTGTGGCTTGCCAGGAGTTCAGTGCTATCTTGACGACATCCTGGTCACAGGGGAACGAGGAGGATCACCTTAAGAACTTAGAGGCTACCCTACAAAGACTGGAAGAGTATGGCCTACGAGTCCGTAAAGATAAGTGTGCATTCTTTCAGCCCTCTGTTGAATATTTGGGACACATCATTGATGCTACTGGTCTTCATAAGTCCCCTTCAAAAGTTAAGGCTATTGTGGAGGCTCCACCCTCAAAATGTTAGTCAACTTCGCATTTCTAGGACTATTGAACTATTATGGAAGGTTTATTTCACAGCTAGCCACACTATTAAAACCACTTCACGAGCTCCTTGGCCAGAACAAGGTCTGGAAGTGGACTGACGCCTGTGATGTTGCATTTAACAAGGCTAAATGTGCATTGCTAAACGCAGAGGTCCTGACGCATTTTGATCCATCCTTACCTTTACAGTTGGCTTGTGATGCCTCCCATATGGAGTGGGAGCGGTCTTGTCACATGTTATGCCTTCAGGAGAGGAGAAACCAATTGCTTTGCTTGCGCACCTTAAGCAAGGCTGAAACTAACTATCGCAAATTGAGCGTGAAGCATTGGGAATCGTTTTGAATTCGGAAATTTCACCAGTACCTGTTTGGATGGAAGTTTACACTTCTCACTGACCATCGACCTCTGATGGCGATTTTTGGTCCACACTCAGGTATTCCACCAATGGCTGCTAGTCGTATGCACGATGGGCATTGTGGCTTTCAGGACACACATATGAGATCAGATATCGGAAAGCCACTCTACATGGCAATGCAGATGGCCTCTCTAGGCTGCCTTTGCCAGTCAAACATCAAGATAGTGGCCAGAAGGAAATCTTTTACTTTGAACAGGTGGAGAACATGCCCATCACTGCAGCACAAGTTAAGAGAGCAACTCGGGTTGACCCAGTACTGTCCCAAGTAATGGAACTAGTGATGCGTGGAACATCTCTCTGGAACTCTCAGGTCTCATCTGACCTTGTCCCCTACATGTCCAGGAGAACGGAGTTATCAACCCATTCGGTGCTTGTTGTGGGGAATGCGTGTCATTATTCCAAAAATACTGAGACAACAGATGTTAGAGCAGCTGCATGCAGGTCACTGTGGAATGGTGCGCATGAAAGAAATTGCACGAAGCTATTTTTGGTGGCCTGGCTTGGACAGTGACATTGAAGAGAAGGCAAGAGCTTGTATTTCTTGCCAGGGTGTGAGAATGCACCTCAATTGGCACCTCTACACCCATGGGACTGGCCTGAAAAACCATGGCAACGTATTCATGTTGATTTTGCTGGCCCATTTGAAGGTAGCATGTTATTGGTGGTGGTAGATGCTCATTCCAAATGGCCAGAAGTCTGTATAATGCCTTCCACTACTGCTGAGAGTACTATCCAAAAATTACGGGAATCTTCTGTCATCTGGGTATTCCTGAACAACTTGTGAGTGACAACGGTCCACAGTTTGTCTCTCAGGAGTTTGAAAATTTTATGAAAGCAAAGCGGGATCCATCACATCACTTCAGCACCCTATCACCCAGCCACAAATGGATTGGCTGAAAGGTTTGTCAGACAATGAAACAAGCTTTGAAATCGGTTAGAGGACATTCACTCGTACAAAAGAGTCTGGACACCTTCTTACTGTCCTACAGAAACACTCCTCATGCTACAACCAAAGTGTCCCGGCTTTTCTAATGATGGGGCGTCAGCTGCGCCGCGTGCTTTGATTTGCTGAAACCTTCAGAACCGCGACAAATTGTGCAACATCAGCAGCAAGGTCAAGTCATCAGGCGCATCCAGAGCAAAAGATCGAACCTTTAGTCCTGGACAGCCAGTTTTGGCTCGAACTATGCTCGTGGAGCTAAATGGGTCCCTGCCACTATTATTGCTCAAACAGGACCTGTTTCCTATACTGTCCGGACTGCGAAGGATCTCATCTGGCGGCACGTAGATCAGTTATTGACAGGTTATTCCTGCCCCAAGACACATCTCCAGTTGAGTTGCCCGTCCTTCCCACTGCTGGTGAGCTACCGTGTCAAGAATCACCTGCTCCTGACTCTCCGCCTCCATCACCACCAGCGGCGAACAATAACCCTCCTGAGCAGGCTGATCCAACAGCCTCACCTGTTCACACTTCAAGTTCCCAGCCCCGTGTCAGGCCTGCACCCATAACATCTTCGGGTGCGAGAACGCCAGACGTCCACCATAATCCACCTAGAGAAAGGAGGCCTCCTCAACGGCTGGACCTTTAGTTGAGATTAACTCACAGATGGGTCAAAATAATCCCCAGGGTTAGCTGGGAACTTGAGGCTCTACCCTCATTTCATAGTTAGTTTTTGTTTTCTTAAAGGGACGTTTTTATTAAGGGGGAGGAATATGTTGTATATTGGGTTGTAGATATAGATCTTGTTGTTATAGTAACTGAGTAGGTCACTGGGGTCAGCCCAGCTAGTCTGGGCTTATTCTAGTTAGTTCTGTGCTTTGCAATAAAATGGACACTTGCAACTACTCCAGCTCTCTGCATTTCCACTGATTTCTTCCTATACTGTGAAACTCCCCATGACATAACACCTAGTATGGAACACATTATGAACCCTTGCAGATACAGACTGCAAGTATTTAGAGCTGGTGATTGAAATATGTCATTTAGTTGAAGCCAAAACATTTCATGGAGACATCTGTTTCTACAATAATTTTTGTCATGAAGACTTTTTTGGTTCAGGGCTCTCTAGCCACTCAGAATGACACCCAAATTGAGGCACTCAGGTTTTTGATCAGCTTCCCCCCCCCCAATTCAATTTGCAAAGCTGTTTGAAAGATTGTTTGCATTCCAGTATAGAACTAAAATCAAATTTTACAATTTCAACAGTTGCCACAAAACTAAATTGTCATCCTCTGTCCAACTCTATTAAAACAGGAAGAAAGTAACGATTACATGGAGTGGGAATTAACTAATACATGTGATCCCCATCACAGAAAAGGGATACAGTGTGGTAGAGAAATCTGGGGGACTAATATGAAGAGGTGCAGCACACCCTTTACTCCTATCCAAACAAATGACAGTTATTATTTAACATCTCAAGATCAGGCCTGTGGGTTAGCAGTTGAGTTCTGTTGGTTCCTTATGGCAGCTTTTCCCCCCTATCGAGAAAATGAAGTCTTAGAGACTTCAAAGGAAAGTTTCTGGAGCTAGGGTTGCCAGGTGTCCGGTATTCTACCAGACAGTCCAGTTTTTGCACCCTTTGTCCGGTAAAAAAATTCAGAATATACTGGACATGTGCAATGTCTGGTATTTTCTGTTTTTCTGGCTGGGTGCCGGACGTAAGCCTGGCGGGGATGGGGGGGGGCAGGTGGCTTGGAGGCGGGGCCGCAATCGGTGCTGGGAGCCTGTGGTAGCGTGCAAAAGCCTGGCGGGGGCTGGGGAGTGGCTGGGACTCCCAGCCACTCCCGCCTGGCTTCTGCGCGCAACCACAGGCTCCCAGCTGGGAGGCAGGGCCACGGTCAGCACTGGGAGCCTGTGGTTGCATGCAGAAGCCGGGTGGGGGGAGTGGCTGGGGTTCCCTGCCAGGCTTCTGCACACAAACAGAGGGAGTCCCAGGCTGGGAGACGGGGCCGCGATCGGCACTGGGAGCCCTCAGCTGATTGCATCTGAGGAGGAGTGATGCCTTGGGGAGGAGGAGAAGCCCTATCTCTGCTCCTGAGCGCTGTTCAAGCGCGTTGTGGCACCGTAGTCCAGGAGAGAAGCCCGCAGGTGCTTTGTAGTTGCGTTTAGGCGCCTTCCATGGGCTCTCAGCCAAAACTGACGGGGGTGGAATTTCTGCTTCTTCCCACTGGGACACCCAAAGACCTGGCTATGGGGGAGTCACCTTCCTACCCACGGTCGCCCCTCCACGCCATTGTGTTGCCCAGGATCTGCCTCTCTCTGCTTTGGGTAGCAGGCGGCTGCTTTGCAGAGTAGGCTCTGCTGCCTCCCCCTTTGTTCCCAGCTTGGTGGCTCTTGGTAGTAGCCACACAGGATGTGTGTTTGGTGTAGGTGGGTTTTTTTTTTTTGGCTCAACAAATTTTTAACCCGTGTGTTCGGTATTTTTGGGAGACCATCTGGCAACCCTAGCTGGAGCTGGAAACAGGGGGAGGGGAGGAGCAGGAGTACAGACTAAAGTACTATTTTGACTATGGCCTAATGACCTTAGAGAAAAGCTGAAGAAATTCCAAAGTTTGGATGCTTGCCACATTGTTGTTAGGGACAAGATTAATGTTTGCTTTTTTTGCTGTATCCTTTTAACTGCTGCTTTTATTCTTCCTCTTCCAGTAAATAAGTTTCCCTATCAGTTAAACAAACTGACTCTGACAGAAACCAAACCTTAAAAAGAGAGAGAGAGAGACAGTAATAATAATACTACAGTCTTAAAATAGATGGGTAACAGTTAAAAGAGAGCCCTCTAGTTCTGTAAAAATCACTCAACACCATTCAGATTAAGGGGCCAGGGATATCATGAGGGTCACTGTTCAGAACTTCTGGGTGGAATTAAAAAAAAAGTGTATGAGTACATCTGACAGACTCACCATTCCATGGCAAGCCCCTCCCGGTAAAGCCCATCACTACAGCTGCTCTGCCTCATGCTCCTTCTCAGCAGTTCAGCAGTCTGTACAGAAATTTAACCCTCCATCCAGGTCACTCTGAGAATCTCACCCCTCCTGGGATGACAGTGTCCAAACCACACATAGAGGAACAGAAACTGTTCCTGCTTCCTAGTTTAGTCCTTAGCCGATGCTTCACCCCTGTACCCTCAGGTCTCTGCAGAGCTCTTTCCCTGCCCTGCTCAGCATGCTACTTTCACTATTCTCTGCCCAGAGACCCAGCTCCTCCCAAGCTACTGAACCCCTAGCATTCATCCCTGGAGTCTCTTCTCAGTCCCCTTCATCCCCACTGTCCTGCGTCTTCCTGGCAGTTACCTGTAGGCACCTCCAGCATGCTTTTCCCCTGCAAGTAGAAAACTCTCCACTGCCTCTTTCCTAGGTCTTCCTTTAACTGAGCTCTCCCAGCCTTTCTAAGGAAAACCTGAATCCTTTCCAGGTAGACCTGGTAACTGAGTTGCCCCTCCAAGTTCTAACAAGTGGGTTAATTAGGCTCTGAGACTCCCATTAGCCCTTTCCTTGCCAGAGTGGGGTTTAAACTCTTCACCAGCCCTGTACATAAATATTTGTTTCAAAGTATTTTAGCTAAATTCTTACTTATATTACAGTAGTGCCAAAAGGGCCAACTGAGAGTAGGGCCCCATTGTGCTGTCTAGACAGAATAAGGAAGGAGGGAACCAGGGGAGTGAAGTGTTTCATTCTGTTGTTGAGCTGACAACAGAACTCAGGCCCCAAGTTCCAGTTTGCTGCCCCATACTCCTTCCAAGCTACCTCTCAATCATTTTTCTGGCATTTTTGTTTTGGGCACTTTTGTATTATTTTCACATCAGAGGACGTGCAATTTTTGTTGTCACACAGCTCCCATACTTTGGGATAGTCAGTGTTGAAATATGGGATACTGTGGAGCTGACCTGCATATCATCTCACCTGGCCAATATTCCATTTCAATACTTAATTATTAAAGATAGAGAATGATTGACGGTACAGAACATTTCTTTTTTTTTGGGGGGGGGGGGGTGGGAGTCTAGAAAGCTGATCCATAACCAATTTCACAAAATTATGTTAATGCAGGGGCACAGAGCATCCCTATGAAGTGCTATCAGCACAAAAGGAAGAGAGCTTGAGAGACTCCAGTTGTTGAGGATCCTCTGCATTCTTCCACCGAGGAAGCTGGGCTTGCTTCGGACTTAATCCCCCTCCCCACAGCAAAAAATAAGGTTTGGTTCGCAAATCTCCACAATTCTTGAGGGTGCACCAGGGCACACAGCTGCCTGTGTGCAGTGAAAGCTGAGACTCCCCCCCTCCATACTTAATGGGAGTGTAATTAAAATTTGAGTTCAATTGTTTGATTTCTTTTGGAATGTCTTGCCTTTTCAATCTTCTTCCACCTTCCCCTTCCCACAAATATTAAAACCCATAACAGCTGGACATTTTGTGGCTCGTTCCTTGCTCTGATTTAAAAAACTAAATTCTGTAAGAAAATGTTTTCCATGGTTCCTACTGGACAATGTTACTATTTTCTGATCACTTGAAGGACAGAGACCCTCAGACACAGTAAGGGTATGTCTAGACTGCATCCCTCTGTTGGCAGAGGGATGCAGATTAGGCAGGTCAACATTGCAAATGAAGCGGGGATTTAAATATCCCGTGCTTAATTTGCATAAAAATGGCTGCCGTTTTTGCCGACTCAGCACTTTGTCGGCAAAAAGCAGCAGTCTAGAGGGGATCTGTCAGAAAGAAGCCTTTTTCGACTGATCCCTTGTGCATCCTGCAAGGAGGTTTACAGGATCTGTCAAAGGCTTTCTTTCTCGACAGATCCTCTCTAGACTGCCTCTTTTTGCCGACAAAGTGCTGAGTCGGCAAAATGGCAGCCATTTTATGCAAATTAAGCGGATATTTAAATCCCCGCTTCATTTGCAATGTCGACCTACCTAATCTGCATCCCTCTGCCGACAGAGGGATGCAGTCTAGACATACCCTAACTGATCTGGGCCTAAGGGCTCTGCTTTCATTCCCAGACAATGGAGATGTTTGCTGAGTTTCCCAAATGCAGCTGAACCCAGGAATCTCAACACTGAGGAGACTCTTGGGGAACATCAGTATAGCTTCTGGCTGCTTGATTTTCCTTCTCGAGTTCTACTGGGCACAAAGGCCCTCCCAGAAATGCTAATGAAGGGTAGGTCTATACTACAGAGGAAGATCGAAGCTTTTGCTGTTGATCTTCCAGGGTTCGAATTAGCGGGTCCAGTTAAGACAGCTATTTTGAACTAAGAGGGGCACTCCAGTTGATGGCAGGAACCCTGCTTTCATGAGGAGTAAGGGAAGTTGAAGCAAGTGTGTTCTTCCTTCGACTTCTTGCAGTATAGGCAGCGCCAAAATCCGAGTTAAGCTACTTCGACTTCAACTGTGCATTTAACGTAGCTGAAGTTGTGTATCTTAATTTGACTTTGCCCTGTAGTGTAGACATACCCAAACTGAGCTCGTGCTACTATGGCTTGAAGGCACAGCCATGGAAAAGGACAGCTGAAGTGTCTCCTGGAGCTCCCAGGTACATACTCTTTAGAGGGTGCAGCTCATTCCCCTTGTGCAGCTGGCCAGGACTATCCCCAGCTCTGCTTCATAGCCCCTCTGCCTCCTGGCAGGCCTCTTGCAAAGGACTTTGATAAATCCTTGCCTTGGGTTGGCCCTTATGCAGGCTATGCAAGGTAGACACTTCTGTCTCCCCCTTCCCTGACACCCTATATCCTTTTATGGGCTAGGCAGAATATTACCCTAAAGGGGGTTATGTTGACTAAGTCTGTCTCTGTCTAGATCAGTGTTTCTTAAACTGTGTTCCGTGGCACACTGGTGTGCCACGAGGCAGTCAGAGGTGTGCCGCGGAGAACAACAGAATTCAAAATGGCCACCCTTAAAGGGATAGGCGACCTTTTTTTTGCTCAATAACTTCCCCCCAACCTTTCCCTCCTCCCCTTCTCAACAAAAAAATCCTTGGTGTTCCTCATAAAAAAAAAATTATTGTTTGATGTTCCTCAGTCTTAAAAAGTTTAAGAAACACTGGTCTAGATTGTCGCCCTCACCAAAACATTCTGGTTACTGTGACATAAATGAGCGGTTGTCAACCTTTTTCATTTTGAGCCCCTCTCATCCCCAACATGCTATAAAAGCTCTTCTGCCCACTTGTACTACAACAACAACAGTTTTTCGCCATATAAAAGCCAGTGCTACCATGAAGTGGTTGGAGTTCAGGGCCCCTGGGCTGCAGTCCTGCAGGGAGGGGGCATTAGCTTTCTGCCCTGGGCCCTAGTAATTCTTACACCGGCCATGTTCGGGGGACCTCCTGAAACCTATTTGTGGGCCAGAGACCCCTTGCTGAGAACCACTGATGTAAGACACCACACAGAGGGTGTGATCACTTATGTTCTGCCCTCCCTCGCTCTGCAGTGGTTCTAAGGCGAGGCCTAGCAGCATATGATTTCCCCATCATGGGCTATTCCTCTGGTGTGGGGGAGTGGGCCCTTGATTTTGTATTTGTTCTAAATCACAGTCCAGTTAGAAAACAGCTGTTCTACCATGATCGAAGAGTGCAAGTGGCTGGGGAGCTATATTTATTGGCAATATCATTTCCTATAGCTTAATAGTTTGAGCAAAGTCATTAAAAGGCCCTTTCATAATCCAGCCCTGTGCATTACCTGCCCCCTCTCAGCCATAAGTAGCCCAATTTGGTTACTATGGAGCAGTGTTCCCTGTAAGCTGTGTGCTTGAGCAGCCACTGAGAAGAGATGCCGCCCAGATGATTAGCAGAGTTCCCACAGTGAGTTTTTTAAATTTTTACTGGCAGTGCTCATTTGCACATGCCTCGGTGCACATAACATTTATTCTGTACTTGGATGGAAAAATTATAGGGAACATTGCTTTGGAAACGTAAAAGAAATCCTTCATTTGCCTATAGAGTCATTTATTTCCATTTTTAGAGGCACTGAATTAGTTCTGTGCTGTGCAGCACACTTTACACAGCATTACATTCAGATTTCATAAATGCAAGGCACAGTTGATCCTTTCTACATTCCTTGATATTTTTAAGTGGCTTCTTGATTGGCTAAGGAGGGGGGAGTGAGGCAGATTTTAATGCATTAGTCTTTCACTTCTGAAGCCACTTGTTCAAGTGTCTTGGGACACAAATGGAACCAGCACTGGGAATGGGATACTCTGTTTGTATCCCTGTGGACATTTAACTATCACAAAAGCACCACAGATTTTTCCATAATCAGCAGATTCTTTTCTGAAAAAGTCATTGTGGTGGGATAGTAGAGATGCTGGAGATTACCGGCACAGTTGTGTGAAGATTTAATGTTACAACCCTTTTCTATGCTTGGCTCTCCTTAGTTTTAGTCACCCAAACTCTAAGGCTATGTCTACACTACATGCTTCTTGCGCAAGAAGCCTTTTGCGCAAGAGTTTTTGCATAAGAACTTTTTGCGCAAGAGCACATTCACACCTCAAAGCACATCGCAAAAGCAATGTGCTTTTGTGCAAGAGAGTGTCCACACTGCATGGATGCTCTTGCACAAGAAAGCTCTAATGGCCATTTACAGAATGGCCATCAGAGCACCTGTGCTTTTTCCCATAGGGGTTTCTTGCGCAAGAAACCCCCTCTGGAGCATCCACACTTGCCTTCTTGCGCAACAGCTGTAGCACTAAAAGCAGTTATGCCTCAGAAAAGGAGGTTTACCTACGGTGGAAAAAGCCCTCTGTTCTGCCGTGTAACTGCCCATTTAATTGTACAAAAGCTCATTTGAGGTGGGGACGCTCCGCAGGTTTTTGCGCAAAATCCTTGTAGTGTAGACATAGCCTAAGAATACATGTATGATGAACTCTGCCATTGGTTTGCAACATTTGAATAGAGAATGTTTTTCTGTCTTGTGCTTCTTCCATTTTACAGTACACTAATTCTAATTTCTTTTCGTGACCCATTTTGGGTTTTGCAGCTTTTTGCCAGTAGGAGGAGTGGTCACAACAAACATACATTCTTGTCCAAATCTTCAAAGGTAGTTATGCTCCTAACTTGTGTGGACTTCAATCAACCAAATGAAATCAAAGTTAGGAGCTTAAATATTGTTGAGGATCTGGGCCTGTGTGTTTATAATGTATAATAGCTGTGCTACCCAAGGAACAGGACGGGGCAAAGTACAGTCTAGTCTCTTCTTCCTCTTGGTCTGGAAGAGGAAAGTGGTGTCTGCTGTTTATCTAGGTTACTTCCCAGTCCAGGAGGGCTTAGTTGTGCTGGCTGACATAGTACATGGGTATAGGATGGAAAGATTCCTTCCCATTCAGCCTGCCCTCCCCTCAAGGAAGGGAGGTGCCAGCTGGGCAACATGATTAGTCCATGAAGGGGAGTAAAGTGATCCTTCCATTTGACCATATAATGTAAGACAAATAATAATCATTTTTATTTGGATTCTATTACTACTTAAAACACCCTATTGGGATCAGGGTCCAATTGTGCTAGGGGACACACAATCTCTCACCTTTAGAAATATAGATCATTGCCTGTAAGAGTAGAATGTGTATATAAGTAAATCAACAAACATGATTGAGTTAGGCAAATCAGTGTAAAATGTAGCAGGAATTAAATTAATTTAGAGAAATAGTCCTTAGTCAGAACATTGAAAACTTGTCTTTCAACTGTTTGCCCTTGCTCATTTCTGAACCATGCTGATTTTTTTTTTAATCTGTTTTTGGAGATTAAAACTCTGTGTTTATCTGATCAGTTGCAGAGCTTGTAACCTTCAGTCTTCCAAACACAGAGGGAAAAAAAGGTGGACATTATGTTTATGTGCCTGCTATTCAAAGATATAAACTTGTAGTAGGTTATGGCTACACTGCAGGCTTTTGCCGGAAGAAAGTATGCTAATGAAGTGCCCATTAGCATTTGTTGTGCTGTCATTTGCATATTCTCTGCCAATGCTTTGTTTTTTGTGCAAGAGGTTTTTATGCAAAACAAGCCGTGTAGACGGGTCCATTTTGCGCAAAAAAACCCCTTTTGTGCAAGATCCTTATACCTCCTTTTTTGAGGCAGAAGGATCTTGCGCAAAAGGGTTTTTTTTGCACAAAACGGACCCGTCTACACTGCTTATTTCTGTGCAAAAACCTCTTGCGCAATAAGCATTGGCAAAGATTATGCAAGTGACAGCACGACAAATGCTAATGAGCACTTCATTAGCATACTCTCTGCCGGCAAAAGCCTGCAGTGTAGACATAGCCATAATGAATATCATGTGGAATGTATTTGAGGCTTGTTTGCATTTGGTTTAACCAAATGCATAAGTTTGGTATTGGAGACACAGAAAAACAATAAGAACATTGTATGTAAAAACACAGTTTACAAATGTGGGAGTAGTTCCCTGGTAATACTTGAAGAATTAATATGATTTTAAACACATTGATGTAGTAGGACATGATTTTATGTATGACTAAAAATGTTTGTTCTGGTTTTCAGTTCTACATACCTACTGACAAAATATTCTTTGACTCAGCCTGTGAAATAAGTTACATTTCCCATAATCAGCATTAAAATAAAAAACTGCAGTTAAACATCTGAGGTATGAATCAGCCAGAGAAGTATGCAGTCCATTCATCACATTTTAAGCAGATAGTTCTCTTTCTATAGTTTTGTTTTTTGGTACTGATGCAAAATTGGAAGTGATTTTGCCCAACATCAAGGATGGGGAAGAGAGAGCACTCCAACCCCATCAAAGTGAGGCTACGTCTAGACTGCAGGCTTCTTGTGCAAGAAGCTTTTATTGGAAGAGATCCTCCGCAAAAACTTATTGCGCAAGAGCATGTCCACACTGCAAAAGCACATCGAAAAAGCAATGCGCTTTGCGAAAGAGCATCCAGACTGTAAGGACACGCTCTCAAAAGTAAGCTCTGATTGCTATGCACAGAATGGCCACCAGGGCACCTGTGCTTTTTCCTCTTTCTGCACAAACCCCCCCTCTTCCCCGTCCACACGTACCTTTTTGCGAAAGAGCTCTTTCGAAAAGAGGCGTTCTTCCTCATAGAATGAGGAATACCTATGCCAGAAAACCCCCTCTTCTGATTTTTTTGCACAAAAACGTGCTTGAGGTGTGGACGCTTCACGAGTTTTTTTCGGAAAAACAGCAATTTTTCCGAAAAAACTCTGTAGTGTAGACGTAGCCTGAATGCGCACTTATCATGCAAAGGCAGGATCATGTATTTGGGAGTGGAGCCATGCAATGCCACAAGTACCAGAATGTCCAGTACTCTGGAGATGTGGCAGTGGCAACTCTACAGCAGAGTGCGTTTTGGAAACTCTGATCATTTCCTTTGCAGAGTAAAACTCTGTAGCTACAGCTCTTGAAACAAGACCAATTCTACCTAAGACCATTTCTAATAGGTGTTTGTTTAACCAGTGCTTAAAATCCTTCATTTACAATGTAGCCTGTTGGGGTGCACCCTGGGGAATGAGGGGTGTCCCCTTTGGGGTCAGTGAATGGCCACTCTAACCCACTACAGGCTGCAATCACTAAGCAGTTAGTAGCCTAGCCCTAACACAGGGCAAGGGCTGCAGTAATCAAACAGTCAGTAGGCAGGCCCTAACACAGGGCAGGCTAACACAGTTAAACAAGTAAGAGCCCAGCCCTTAGCGCAGGGCAGGGGCTGCAGTCATTAAACACTTAGGGAGTGAGCCCCAAATGCAGGGGAGGCTAGCACAGTTAAACAGTCAGGAATTAAACAGTTAGAGGCCCAGCCCTGGGGCAGGGCAAGGGCTTCACACAAAGCAAGCCGACCGGTTCACAACCAGTAAGCCCCGGTAAGTAGTCTGTCTCCTTGTTCAGGAGGGATTCAGGCACTTTGCCTGTGGCTGCAAACCGCAGGAGGGGAGACTGCCACCCAATCAAGGGGTAGCAGGGGGGACGTGGGCCTTCCCTACACCACCGCATCCCAGCCCAGGGCCCTAAAAGCAGCTGGTGGTCAGCTGCTAGGTCAGCAGGGATCCAGTCCAAAACTCACTGACCTGTTATGAAAGGGTCAGTGGGGTCCACACCGCAGCCCACTGACCCTCGGCCAGAACAAGGTTGGCTATCCCTGGGATGGCTCTAATTCTCCCCTCTGTACCTTGTACCTGGCTCTGTGGCAGGTCCTCCAGGCCGCACAGGTTGGGAACCTCCGTCCACAACAGCAGGCCTGCTTGGTAGTCCTCCAGCAGTGGGCCCGGAAGCCCAGGCCAGTTGTCTGCTTCCTCTGGCTCCGGTTCCCCCTTCAGCTCTGGCTCCGCAGCAGGCGGGATTGGGGAGGCTTCTGGCTCCCCCGCTGTCTGGGACGCGAAGGCCTCTGGCTCCCTTACTGGCTGGGGAGAGAAGGCTTCTGGCTCCCTCTCTGGCAGCACCCCCATTGGCCTTGCAGGCAGTCCCTTTATATCCCTGGCCCCACCCCCTGACTTCCTCCCAGGTGAGCCCACCATGGCTCAGGGAGAGGCGTTTCCCCCTCAGGGTCAGTGGGTGGCCACTCCAACCCACTCCACTCCAGAGAAGGAGGAGAGGCAGCAAGGTGCAGGGGCTGCTCTCTTCCTTCTCCCCCCGTTCCTGTTCCTGATCCCGATCCTACTGCCTGCACCAGCCGGAACCCTTCCCACCTCACTGAGCCACCACCACCACCACCACCTCCTGCTGAAACCCCAACACTGCTGGGCTGCTCCCCCCGGACGACGCTGCTGCTGCCTACCACCGCCACCAGCTGTTCCTGTTGCCCGAGAGGGGAGGGGGGGCCTGCCGGCTGCCCCCCCTCCCCTCCTCCGCTCCAGAGAAGGAGGACCACCCCACCAGCACCTACCACTTGGAAGCCTCCCCCTGCTCCCTGCTGCTTGCTGCCTGCCCACTGCTACTGCTGCACCCCGCTGAGGGGGAGAAGAGGAGATCGCCATCGACGACTGTGGAGGTTTGTTTAAGGACTGAGCTTCTTCATCTGCTCTAGGGGTGGTGGTGAACTGAGCTGTTAAAGGGGGCCGGGGAGAGGCTCAGAACCCTCCCCTAGTCCAGCTGCCCGCCCCCGCTGCCACCACCCCCAACGCCTCCACCGCCCCTCACCACCTGGACTCTCTCTTCTCCCCTGGCGGGGTTTGCTGCCCGCCTCCACCTGGGACCCTGCTGCAGCGGTGGGTGAGGTCGAGCCCTCCTGGCTCGTGGGCGTGCTCCTCCCCACTCCCCTTGGACTTGGCCCCCCTCCCTCAGCTACATTTGGCTGGGGGGCCACCCTCACTTTTTGTCACCTACCCTACCCCAGCAGCTTGTTTCCTTCCCCACTGCCTGCCCCTCCCTGCTAGCCTAGGTTGTTTTTCCCTTCCTCCCCAAGTTACTTACCCACCACACCCATTCCCAAAGTTTGTTACCAGCCACGCCCCTACCCCAGCCGGCCCAACTGTGTGTGAGCCCCGCCCCTCTCAGCTGCTGTTGTGTTCCATTTTGACCCTCCCCCCCAGCTGTCCGCAAGCCCCTGAGCACTACCCAAATTGCCTTGCCCTCCCTGCCCCGAGCGCTCGTGCCCCATCCCTCCCCTTTTAGTTAGCCCCCCTGTTCCGTGCACCTCCCCAATGGTCCCATAGTTTCCCTATATACCCCAGTGCAGCCGGAGGAGCCGGCCCCCGCCCTGTACCTATTGCCTTGTCCCCTGCCTGCCCTGCCAGCGCCCTCCTCCTCTGTCCGCAGCCTTACAGGGAGGAGTGGTCGCTGGCTCCTCGGTCTCCTCTGTTTGTCCCGCCATTTCTGGTGCCCTCCTCCCTGCAATAGTCAGCGGGAGGGAGTGGTTGCCTTCCTCCCTCCTCCACCCAATCGCGCCCCCTTTTTCCCCACGTTCCCCCCCCCACAATAGCGCCCTCCTCCTCTGCCACAGGCTCAGCAGGGAGGAGAGGCTGCTAAACCCCCGCCCCCTTCCTCAGTTGCCCTTCCCTGGAACCTGTACCCTTCCTCTCTCCCTTCCTTCCCCTTATTGACGTCCTCCTCCCTGCCTGTTGTTCGGTGGGAGGAGCGGTCAACTCCCGCCCCTCCAACCCCGTCCCCCTTTTGCCAATTGAAAGCCCCTTCCCCCTTCATGATGGAGGAAGCCCCTGCCCCTGTCAGTCCCACGGTCCCCCCGTTACCACCGAGCCCAACGACTGCTGCGGCTGACCTCCCGACCCCAGGTCCGAGCTCCGCCGCTGCCACGGCCGACGCTCCCCCAGATTTGGGAGCAACCACCACCTCGGCCGGAAAAAAGGGCGGGGGGAAGAAAAAGGGCAAAGGCCCGGCCCGAAGGCCAAATCCACCGTGGCGAGGCCGCCCCGTCCCCTGTGGCCCTATCATCTACCACAGTCCCTCCTTCCCCTGCTGTTCCACCACCAGCTCTGGGGTGATCCATCTACGGCCCCCAGAGCGTGTCGCCCAGGTGGCCGCTGCCGCCCACATGCCGGGTCATCTGCCCCTACAGCCGCCTCCAGCTCCATCCCTGGTGGCGGGGCCCCTTTCCCACCTTGACCAGGAGGCACGGCGTTCGCTGCCTCCTGGTGCCGCGCCTCGCCCACATGGAAACCCTACGTGCGGGCGTTGGCGAGAGTGGTGGGGGCCTCGGCCGTGGTGGCGGCCTCCAAAATGTATGGCAAGCGGTGTTCTTCCTTGCCTCGAGGCCGCCGCCCAGGAGGCGGTGGAGAGGGGCCTGGCGGTGGGGCGTGCACGTGCCCCTCGAACGTTGGAGGACCTGGGCGTCTGGGTGGTTCTCACCTCCGTCCGCCCTTCCTCCCCAATGCCGCCCTGCTGCCTTCCCTCTCCGCTCTGGGAAAACCCATATCGACCAT
This sequence comes from Rafetus swinhoei, assembly GCA_019425775.1. Lineage (NCBI taxonomy): Eukaryota > Metazoa > Chordata > Testudines > Trionychidae > Rafetus > Rafetus swinhoei. Next base: position 29,717,271 of record CM033447.1, on the reverse strand, counting down.
CAGCCCTCTCCCGCTGGGCTGTAAGGACCCCGCCCTCCGCCACGTCCTGTCCTTCCGCCGGCAGGTACAACTGCAGCTGCTGCCGGCGGGGCGTGGCGGGGAGGCGCTCGAGGGGTCCTTCTTGGTGCCCTACCAGGGGGCCCATTACCGAGTCCACTACTCTTCGGGGGAGACCCGGTGCTTCCTCTGCCGGGCGATGGGGCACGTCCGGAGGGACTGCCCCTTGGCCCGGTCGGAGGCGTCCGGGCCCCGAGCCGGAAGGGCGCCGGCCCCACCACCGCCGGCCCCCCTGGTAGTCCGGACTCCGCGGCCGCCCCTCCCCCAACCGACGGCCCTGCTCGGGAGCCGGGGGCGCCCCTCCCGGCGTGCCCGAGCGGGCAGGCGGGCCGCCTCCACTCGATCTGTCTCTGCGGGGCCCGAGGAGGAGAGGGTGGCGCGGCTGTTGCCGGGCGAGGGAGAGGGCCCCCGGGTGGAGGTATCCCCCCCTTTCCAACCCTTATCGCAACGCCCCCCCCGGAAACCAAAAGCGCCCCCCGGCCTTGCCCTTGCTGACCAGCCCTCCGCCTCCACCTCGGAGGGCTGGACGCTCGTCCGGGGGAAGCGCAAAGCCCGCCGGTCGCGGGCTTCCTCTCCCCCCTCCGATGGGGAGGGTGGGAAGGCCCCCCGAAAGATCCCGAGGGGGGCCAGCGCTGTCAAGATCGCCCCCGGCGAGCATCAGCAGGAGGCGCCGGCCGAGAAAGCCGTGGCAGCGAGGGGGGACGACGACGTCCCCTGCGGAGCCTATCCGCGAGGAGGCCTCGGTGGAGCCCCGGCCCGGCTCCAACTGAGCCCTCCTCCGTCCCGCTGAGGTAATTGTTGCCTTGGCGGCCGGGAAGGCTCCGGGGCCGAGGATGGAGTTGAGCTCCATCTTTGAGAGATTGAGGCCCTGGGTCTGACCCCACTCACCCAGGGGGAGGACGACCCTCCGCCAGCGGGCCTCGGTCTGGGCGGCGACGCTGTGGCGCCGCCCCCTCCTCTCCTCAACCCTGTGTCCCAGGTGGCCGACCCCGTCCTCACACTCGGGGCGCCCCTGATATTGCCCACCGGCCCGGCCGACTCGGCGCGGGCTGATGCCGCCGAGCCCTTAGAGGCGGCGGCTGGCGCCAGCGGCCGGGTCCCGGGGCTGGGTGCCTCTCCAGCAACCGAGGCGGGGCAGTCACCCCCCTTTCCCGTTGGGGGCCCCACACAAGACACCACTCTGGCCGACGCCGAGGCACCAACACCTGTCTTTCAACCTGAGCCCGGCGTCGGCGCGGGCCCCCCCCTTCCTGCTCCCGATTCCCAGGTCCCCATTCGGGAGGCGCCGCAGCCTGATAAGATGGCCATGGGGGACGCCCCTCCAGACCTCACCCGGGATTCTGATCCTCCCACGTCGATCCTCCCCATCTCCAGCCCCAAGTCCTCCCCTGCTCCCGATCCCTTTCCTACCCCTGCCCTCCCCTCACTCCCTAACCCCGAACCACTGCCCGGCCTAGAGCCCACCCCTTCTCCCGCCCTGACTGTGGAGAACCCCCCCCCGCTGCCGTCCCCCCGTCCTCCTCCCATAGCAGTCCCTGTCGGGTCACCTGACCTACCCCACTGCCCCCAAATGCCTGCTAGTGCCACCCCCACGGGGGCCGTCTGTTCCGCTAGCTGCGGCGGCCCTCGGGGTGGTTTTGTGTCCCGGTCCCCAACCCGTTAGGGGCTGCCTTGTTCCCTCCGCCGCCCCTCCCTCGCCGGGGGTCGGGGGCGGGCAGCGCGCGCCATCGGTGTCGGCGCGCGTCGAGATCGGATCCCTGCCCGTCTCCGTGGCCCGTGAGCTCCACCCGGGGCCGGACGGAGAGAACCCTGGCTCCCCTGGCGCTGAGGAGCGGGCTGCGCCAATTCCTCGCGGATAACGCGGGGCAAAGAAAGGTGCAGCTCGCCCTCCAGCGCTGGGGACTTCCACTCTATCCTCCAGGCTACTAGAGCTCTGTTGCAGGAGGGGAGAGGGACAAATAGGCAGGACGATGCGGCCTACCGCCGGACCCGCAGGTTTCGAGACGCTCTCCTGACCTTCGGGTCGGAGAGCGGTCTGCTGCGGGGCCTGCGGGGGGCCGCTGATTCACCTGCCCGCGAGGATCCACCCCAGCCCTCTCAATGCAGTACACAACCGTCGCGACACTGAACGCCCGGGGCTGTAGGGCGGGTCTCCGCAGGAGCCGGGTGCTCTCCTTCCTTCGGGAGGGGGGGTACTCGGTGGTTTTCCTGCAGGAGACCCACGACTCCAGCCGTCGAGGCTGGCTGGCGGCTGGAGTGGGGGCGGGGTGCATTTAGCCACCTCGGCGTTCGCTCGGCCGGGGTGGCCACCCTGTTCTCCCCTGCCCTACGGCCCGAGGTGCTGGGGACCGCCGAGGTCGTCCCGGGCGCCTGCTGCGTCCGGGCCGGCGTGGAGGGCTGGCGTTGAACTTGGTCAGCGTCGCCGCCCGAGCAGCGGGCCCCGACCAAATCTGCTCGGCAGGCGGCCACCTTCCTCGGCACTTTGGATCCTCGCGAGTGCCTGGTCCTGGGCGGGGATTTCAACACCACCCTCGATGGACCGGGACCGTGTAGGACTCGCGAACTGCCAGGCAGCGGGCGTCCTCAGGAGATCGTGGACCATCACTCCCTGGTGGGCGTCTGGCGAGACCACCACCGGACGACAGTACCACCTTTACTTACGTCCGGGTGGGGCACAATCGGTCGAGCCACTCCCGGTTGGATCGCATTTACCTTTCGTTTCCACCTGGCACGGGCCTCCTCCAGCATCCGGCGGCCCGTTCACGGACCACCATTTGGTGGCGTGAAAGCCTCTCTGAGTTCGGAGAGGCTGGGGCGGCCTATTGGCATTTAATAATAGCTTGCTGGAGGCGTGGGCTTCGTGGCGTCCTTCGGGAGTTCTGGCGGGCCTGGCAGGAGCAGCGGCCCGCCTTTCCTCGGCGGCGATGGTGGGGCGTGGGAAGGTGCGCGCCCGGCTCTTCTGCGCGACTACTCCCGGGCGCCAGCCGGCGGAGGATGCGGCGATAGAGCAGTTGGGCAGGAGGTCTTGAAGCTTGAGAGGCGCCTGGTGTCCGCCCGAGATCCATCCCTCCGCGGCGTGCCGGGAGAGGCGGGAGGAGCTCCGGGCCCTGGAAGATCACAGGGCCCGGGCGCCTGTTCGATCCGCATCCAGCTCCTTCGGAGATGGATCGCGGCTCCGCTTCTTCTACGCCCTGGAGAAAGGAGGGGGCTAAAAAGCACGTCACCTGCCTTTTAGCAGAGGCGGCACCCCCTCACGGATCCGGCGGAGATGCGTGGAAGGGCCAGGGCCTTCTCGCCAGTTTGTTCTCCCGGATCCGACCGAAGCCGGCGCCTGCAAGGTCCTCTGGACCGAGCTCCCGGCGGTCAGCGCGAGCGGACGAGACCGGCTAGAGCTGCCTCTCACTCTGGCGAGTTCTCGGAAGCCCTCCGCCTCATGCCCAACAATAAAACCCGGGCATGGGCGGGCTGACCGTGGAGTTCTACCGCGTGTTCTGGGGCGTCCTCGGCCCAGAACCTGCGTTACCGTCTGGGCGAGTCCTTGGAGGCGGGGTCCTCCTCTGTCGTGCAGGCGGCGGTGCTGCCCTTTGCCGAAGAGAGGGGACCTCCGCGACCTCTGGAACTGGCGTCCCGTCTCGCTCCTCAGCACGGACTACAAAGTCGTAGCGAAAGCCATCTCGCTGCGACTGCGGTCCGTGCTGGCGGACGTGATCCATCCCGACCAGACCTACACCGTCCCGGGCCGTAGTATTTTTGACAACTTGTATTTGGTCCGGGACCTCTTAGAGCTGGGGTGTAGGGGCGGCTTGTCGCCCTCCTGTCCCTGGACCAGGAGAAGGCGTTCGACAGGATGGACCACGGGTATCTCCTGGGCACCCTGCAGGCCTTCGGCCGGGCCCGTTTTGTGGGTTTTCTCCGGGTGCTGTGCGGAGTGTCTGGTCAGGCTCAACTGGACCCTGACCGGGCGGTCAGCCGGGCGGGAAGTGCGTCAGGGGTGTCGCTGTCGGGCCAGCTATGCGCTCTGGCGATCGAGCCCTTCCTCCGTCTCCTCCGTAGGAGGTTGGCGGGGTTGGTGCTGCGGGGCGGGCTGCGGCTGGTCCTGTCGGCGTCGCCGATGGCGTGCTCCTCGTGGTCCAGGACCCGGGCGACCTGGCGGGTGGAGGCCTGCCAAGCCGTCTACTCGGCAGCCTCCTCCGCCCGGGTCAACTGGGTCAGAGCTCTGGCCTGGTGGTCGGGGCGGGTGGCGGGCGGCTCCCTCCCACCCGCTTCAGGCCATCAGGTGGAGCGCGGGTCCGCTGCTCTATCTGGGCGTCTATTTATCCGCCACGCATCCTTCTCCGCCGGAAAACTGGCAAGGTTTGGGCGCCAGGGTGGGTGGCGGTTGCGGAGGTGGGCAGGACTGCTCCGGTGCCTCTCCCTTCGCGGGAGGGCACTGGTGCTAAATCAGCTGGTCCTGTCCATGCTCTGGCACCGACTCAACACCCTGCGCCCGGCCCGGAGGTCCTGGCCAAGCTCAGAGGACAGCTTTGGAGTTCTTTTGGCCAGGACTGCACTGGGTCTCTGCAGGGGCCTTGTCTCTCCCCTGGAGGAGGGGGCCAGGGCCTGGTCTGCGTGCGCAGCCAGGTCCGGACCTTCCGCCTCCAGGCCCTGCAGAACTCCTCTTTAGTGCAGGTAGTCCGGCATGGAGCACTTTGGGGTGCGCTTTCCTCCGCCGCCTCGAGGGCTCCGATCGACCGGCAGCTCTTTTTTATCCATCCGAGGGGCCTTCCGCGAGACCTCTCAGAGCTGCCGGAATTCTACCAGGACCTCCTCCAGACCTGGAAGCTGTTCTCAGCGACCAGGCCCGTTAATGGCCGCCGAGGAGCAGACCTCCTCGCGGAGCCCTGCTCCACAATCCAGCCTTGTGCGTGCAGGTGGCGGAGTCTCCTTGATGCGCCGGAGGCTGATCCTGGCAGAAACCACCAAGGTCGGAGACCTCCTGGACTACGCCGGGGACTGGGTGGATCCCGTGCTCGCTGGCCGCATGGGGCTTTCCACCTCGAACCCCTCTGCGCCTACTCCGGGAGGTGAAGGCGGTTTTGCCGCTGACCGCTCTCGACTTCCTGCAGAGAGCCCTGCGAGAGGGCGCCCGCCCCTCCTTCCTGCAAACCCTCCGTCCCTTATTATCGGGCCCCTGTACGCGGGCCCCCGAGCCCCATCCTTGGACCCCAGCCGGCTGCAAAATTGCAGCGGTCTGCTTTCGAACCGCGCCTAGGGAACATCTGTACACGCTCGTGCTCCACACTCTGCATTTCCCCACCCTCATGTCCCGACACTAAGTGGCGGGACTATCTAAGACCCATAGAGGGTGGGGAACCCCGATGGGCCAGCGTGTATTCCCATCTAATTCCACGGCCCATCGGGGACATTGGTTAGCGGCTCCTCCACGGGCCGTGAGCACGGGCGTGCACCTGGCGCGGTTCACCCCATCCCGGAAGCCTGCCCCTTCTGCGGCGTGAGGAAAACCTGGCGCGCATACCTGGAGTGCGCCAGGTTGCAGCCTATTCGGCTCCTCCAGAACCTCTTGTTGAGGTTCTGGCTGCACTCTCCCCTCACCTTTTTATCTATGCACACCCAATCCGCGGCCCCACAAAGTCGCGGGACCTCCTCGTCAACCTCCTCCTGGCCTTGGCTAAAGTCGCCATTTATAACAGCAGGAGGAGGATGCTGGGCGAGGGTTTCCTGCGACTGTGGGGCCTATTTCCGTTCCTCCCTTGTGTCACGCATCCGGGCAGAGTTCCTCTGGGCGGCGTCCACTGGCTCCCTTGATAGTTTTGAGGAGCAGTGGGCGCTGTCCGGGGTTCTCTGCTCGGTGTCCCCATCTGGTTCCCTAGTTATTAACCTCTAGCCTGCACTCCCCGTCCCTTTTGTCATTATTTGTCCCCAGTAATTAATTGGACACGGGTCCAGTCGTCCCTCCCGCAAGGCTGGGGGAAGGGCTTTTAGAAAGTGGGCGGGCTTCGCCCGCCCACTCCCCCGTGTTGTCCAAATAGAACCCACTCCACTCCAGAGAAGGAGGAGAGGCAGCAGGGTGCAGTGCTGCCGCTCTTCCTTCTTCCCCTCCTGCTCCTGCTCCTGCACCAGCCGGGGCTCTCCCTGCTTCACCCAGCCACCACCTGAGGCCTCCGTGCTGCTGGACCTGCTCCCCCCGGACACCGCCACCTCTTACCACCACCGGCTGCTGCTGCTGCCTGAGGAGAGGGGGCCTGCCGGCTGCCCTCCTCTCCCCTCCTCCACTCCAGAGGAAGAGGACCCACCAGCACCACCACCCAGAGGCTTCCCCTGCTGGCTGCCACCCGCCCACTGCTGCTGCACCTGCCGAGGAGGAGAAGAGGAACACTACCATCAGGAACTGTGGAGGGGTTTTATTCATCAGACTGAGTTTTTGTCATCTGCTCCAGGGTGGTGTTGAACTGAGCCATTGAAAGGGGGCTGGGAGAGGCTCAGAGCCCTCCCCTCAGTCCAGCTGTCCCCCCCTGCCACCACCCCCAACGCCCCTCCACCACCCTTTAACATCTGAACTGCCTCTTCTCCCCTTGGTGGGGTTTGCCGCCCGCTCTCCACCTGGGACTGTTTGCTGCAGCGGTGGGCGGTCGAGCCCCTGGCGCTCGTGGGTGTGCTCCCTCCCCACCCCCTTGGACTTGGCCCCCTCAGCTACGTTTGGCTGAGGCCCCCCCACCCCTGCTTGCCCCACCCTACCTTAGCAGCCTGCCTGCCCTACTAGCCCAGTTTGTTTCCCCTTCCTTCATAAGGTTCCTTACCCACCACACCAACCCCAGAGCTTCTTACCTGCCACGCCCTCGTCAAGCTAGCCTGTTGTGTGTGCCCGCCCCAGTTGTAGCCTGCCTCTCCCTGCCCCAGCTTCCTTAGTGTTTCTATCCCCCCCCCAACCTCCCAATAGTCCCCTGCTGTTGCCCTGAGTACCCAGGTTCCCCCCTCGAGCGCTTGTGCCTCCCCCTTTTAGTTGTCCCCCCCTCCAGTGCACTGCACCCCTTTCACTGACCCATAGTCCCCTCAGTACCCCAGTGCAGCCGGAGGAGCCGGCCCCCGCCCTGCACCTATTGCCTTGCCCCCTGCCTGCCCTGCCAGCGCCCTCCTCCTCTGCGTCCAGCCTTGCAGGGAGGAGTGGTAGCTGGCCTTGGTTCCCCCTTTTTACCCTACCCTGCCAGCGCCCTCTCTCCCTGTAATCAGTCAGTGGGAGAGAGTGGCTGCTTCCCTTCCCCCTTCCCCTCAACCATATATCCCTTGCCCTCGCACCCTTCCCCCTGCAATAGCGCCCTCCTCCTCTGCCTCAGTTTTAGCAGGAGGAGTGGTTATAACCCTCCCCTTCCTCGGTTGCTCCTTCCTCGAACCAGTGCCCCCTTTTCCGCCCCTTTCCTTGCATTGATGCCCTCCTCCTCTGCCTGTTGTTCGGTGAGGAGGAGTGGCTAGCTCCTACCCTTCCTCCTTCCCATCTGTGCCTCCTTCCACCTTTTTCTATGATGGAGGAGGCCCTGTCCCCGCTAGCCCTACGGTCCCCACTGCCACCGGCCCAAACAACTGCTGCGGCTGACCTCCCGACCCCCAGCCCGAGCTCCGCCGCTGCCACGGCCGACGCCCCCCCTGCTGCGGGTGGGCCTTCTACCTCGGCCGGTAAAAAGGGCCGGGGAGGGAAGAAGGGCAAAGGCCCGGCCCGGAGAGCCGACCCCTCCGTGGCCGAGGCCGCCCCGCCCACTGCGGCCCCGCCACCTGCTGCAGCCCCTCCCCTTCCTGCTGTTCCCCCCACCGGCTCTGGGGGTGATCCATCTACGGCCCCCAGAGCGTACGCCCAGGTGGCCGCTGCCGCCCCCCCACATGCCGGGTCATCCGCCCCTACTGCCGCCTCCAGCTCCATCCCTGGGGCCGGGCCCCTTTCCCACCCTGACCAGGAGGCACGGCGTCCGTTGCCTCCTGGTCGCCGCCTCGCCCCACGTCGAAACTTACGTGCGGGCGTTGGCGAGGGTGGTGGGGGCCTCGGCCGTGGTGGCGGCCTCCAAATTGTATGGCAAGGTGGTGTTCTTCCTTGCCTCGGAGGCCGCCGCCCAGGAGGCGGTGGAGAGGGGCCTGGCGGTGGGCGTGCGTGCCCTCGAACCGCTGGAGGACCTGGGCGTGGGTGGTCCTTACCTCCGTCCGCCCTTCCTCCCGAATGCCGCCCTGCTGCCTTCCTCTCCACTCTGGGAGGCCCATTTCCACCATCAGCCCTCTCCCGTTGGGCTGTAAGGACCCGCCCTCCGCCCGTCTTGTCCTTCCGCCGGCAGGTTCAGCTGCAGCTGCTGCCGGCGGCGCGTGCGAGGCGCTCGAGTCCTTCATGGTGCCTACCAGGGGCCCTCTACCGGGTCCATTACTCCTCGGGGGAGTCCCGGTGCTTCCTCTGCCGGGCGATGGGGCACGTCCGGAGGGACTGTCCCTTGGCCCGGTCGGAGGCGTCCGGGCCCCGGGAGGGCGCCCGGCCCCACCACTGCCGGCCCCCTGGTAGTCCGGCCTCGCGGCTGCCCCTCCTCCAACCGGCGGCTCTGCTCGGGAGCCGGGGTGCCCCCTCCGGCGTGCCCGAGCGAGCAGGCGGGCCCCGCTTCTACTCGATCTGTCTCTGCGGGGCCCGAGGAGGAGAGGGTGGCGCGGTTGTTGCCGGGCGAGGGAGAGGGCTCCCCCCAGGTGGGGGTATCCCTTTCCCTTCCCTTCCCACCCCTGCAACAACGCCCTCCCGAAAACCGAAAGCGCCCCCCGGCCTTGCCCCTGCTGACCAGCCCTCCACCTCCACCTCGGAGGGCTGGGCGCTCGTCGAGGAAGCGCCAAAGCCCGCCGTTCGCGGCCCCATCTCCCCTTCGATGGGGAGGGTGGGAAGGCCCCCTCCGAAAGATCCCGAGGGCCAGCGCTGCCGAGATCGCCCCGGCGAGCTTCAGCAGGAGGCACCGGACGAGGAGGCCGTGGCAGCGAGGGGGACGCGTCCCCCTCCCTGTGGAGCCCTTCCAAGAGGAGGCCTCGGTGGAGCCCCCCCGGCTCAGCGAGCCCCCTCCGTGCCCGCTGAGGTAATTGTTGCCTTGGCGGCCGGAGGAAGGCTCTGGGGCCGAGGATGGAACTCAGCTCCATCTTCGAGGAGATCGAGGCCCTGGGTCTGACCCGCTCACTCAGGAGGATGACCCTCCGCCAGCGGGCCTCGGTCTGGGCGGCGACTCTGCGGCGCCGCCCCTCCTCCCAACCTCAACCCTGTGTCCCAGGTGGCCGACCCGTCCTCACACTCGGGCGCCCCTGATATTACCCACTGGCCCGGCCGACTCGGCGCGGGCCGATGCCGCCGAGCCCTCAGGGGCGGCGGCAGGCGCCCAGCGGCCGGGTCCCGGATCCGGGCGCCTCTCTCGTAACCGAGGCGGGCGGTCATCTCCCCTTCCCGCAGGGGCCCAGCAGAAGGCACCACCTAGCCGGCGCCGAGGTATCAACTCCTGCCTCTCCACCTGAGCCCGGCGTCGGCGTGGGCCCCTTCCTGCCCCTGAATCCCAGGTCCCCGTTCGGGAGGCGCGCAGCCCGGTGGGATAGTCACGGGGACCCCCTCCCAGACCCCGCCAGGGACTCTGATCCTCCGCGTCGATCCCCACCCTCGTTTCCGCCCTTTATGAACCCATTTCCAGCCCGAGTCCTCTCCTGTTCCCGATTCCTTTCCCACCCCTGCCTCTCCCTCACTCCCAACCCGAACCCTTGTCCGGTCCACAGCCCACCCCTCCTCCGCCCCTACCACCAAAAACACCCTTCCGCTGCCGCCCCGTTCCTTTCCTGATCCGTTCCCATTGCCCCCCCAAATGTCCTCCAGTGCCACCCCCACGGGGGCCGTCTCGTTCCCGCTAGCTGCGGGCGGCCCTCGGGGGGTGGTATTTGAATCCCCGGTCCCCAACCCGTTAGGGGCTGCCTTGTTCCCTCCGCCGCCCCCTTGCCGGGGTCGGGGACGGGCAGCGCGCGCCGTCGGTGTCGGCGCCGCGTTGGGGATCGGATCCCTGTTTGCCCGTCTCCGTGGCCCGTGAGCTCCACCCGGGGGCCCGGACGGAGGAGACTCCTGGTTCCCCCTCGGCGCTGAGGAGCGAGCTGCGCCAATTCCTCGCGGATAACCGCGGGGCAAAGGAAGGTGCAGCTCGCCCTCCAGCGCTGGGGGGACTTTCATTCCATTCTTCAGGCCACCAGGGGCCTGTTGCGGGAGGGGAGAGGGACCAATAGGCAGGACGACGCGGCCTACCGCCGGACCCGCAGATTTCGAGACGCTCTCCTAACTTTTGGGTCGGGGAGCGGTCTGCTGCGGGGCCTGCGGGGGGCCGCCGATTCACCTGCCCGCGAGGATCCACCCCAGCCCTCACCATGAAGTACACCACGCTAGCAACATTGAATGCCCGGGGCTGTAGGGCGGGTCTCCGCAGGAGCCGGGTGCTCTCCTTCCTCCGGGAGGGGGGTGGCCTTCCTGCAGGAGACCCACGACTCCAGCCGTCGAGGCTGGCTGGCGGCTGGAGTGGGGGGACGGGGTATATTTCAGCCACCTCGGCGCTCGCTCGGCCGGGGTGGCCACCCTGTTCTCCCCTGCCCTACGGCCCGAGGTGCTGGGGACCGCCGAGGTCGTCCCGGGCCGCCTGCTGCCGCGTCCGGGCCCGCGTGGAGGGGCTGACGTTGAACTTGGTCAACGCGTCGCCCGACGCGGGCCCGACCAGGTCGCCTTTTACCGGCAGGCGGCCACCTTCCTCGGCACTTTGGATCCTCGCGAGTGCCTGGTCCTGGGCGGGATTTCAACACCACCCTCGATGACCGGGACCGTGTAGGACTCGCGAACTGCCAGGCGCAGCGGGCGTCCTCAGGAGATCGTGGACCATCACTCCCTGGTGGGCGTCTGGCGAGACCACCACCCGGACGACAGTACCACCTTTACTTACGTCCGGGTGGGGACAATCGGTCGAGCCACTCCCGGTTGGATCGCATTTACCTTTCGTTTCCACCTGGCACGGGCCTCCTCCAGCATCCGGCCGGCCCGTTCACGGACCACCATTTGGTGGCCGTGAAAGCCTCTCTGAGTTCGGAGAGGCTGGGGCCGGCCTATTGGCATTTAATAATAGCCTGCTGGAGGACGTGGGCTTCGTGCGTCCTTCCGGGAGTTCTGGCGGGCCTGGCAGGAGCAGCGGCCCGCCTTTCCCTCGCGCGGCGATGGTGGGGCGTGGGAAGGTGCGCGCCCGGCTCTTCTGCGCGACTACTCCCGGGCGCCAGCCGGCGGAGGATGCGGCGATAGAGCAGTTGGAACGGGAGGTCTTGAAGCTTGAGAGGCGCCTGGTGTCCGCCCCCGAGGATCCATCCCTCCGCGAAGCGTACCGGGAGAGGCGGGAGGAGCTCCGGGCCTGGAAGATCACAGGGCCCGGGCGCGCTTTGTTCGATCCGCATCCAGCTCCTTCGGGAGATGGATCGGCTCCGCTTCTTCTACGCCCTGGAGAAAGGAGGGGGCTAAAAAACGTCACCTGCCTTTTAGCAGAGGCGGCACCCCCTCACGGATCCGGCGGAGATGCGTGGAAGGGCCAGGGCCTTCTCGCCAGTTTGTTCTCCCGGATCCGACCGAAGCCGGCGCCTGCAAGGTCCTCTGGACTGAGCTCCCGGCGGTCAGCGTGGGCGGACGAGACCGGCTAGAGCTGCCTCTCACTCTGGCGAGTTCTCGGAAGCCCTCCGCCTCATGCCCAACAATAAAACCCGGGCATGGGCGGGCTGACCGTGGAGTTCTACCGCGTGTTCTGGGGCGTCCTCGGCCCAGACCTGCGTTACCGTCTGGGCGAGTCCTTGGAAGCGGGTCCTCCCTCTGTCGTGCAGGCGGCGGTGCTCGCCTTTATTGCCGAAGAGGGGACCTCGCGACCTCACGGAACTGGCGTCCCGTCTCGCTCCTCAGCACGGACTACAAAGTCGTAGCGAAAGCCATCTCGCTGCGACTGCGGTCCGTGCTGGCGGACGTGATCCATCCCGACCAGACCTACACCGTCCCGGGCCGTAGTATTTTTGACAACTTGTATTTGGTCGGGACCTCTTAGAGCTGGGGTGTAGGGCGGCTTGTCGTTCGCCCTCCTGTCCCTGGACCAGGAGAAGGCGTTCGACAGGATGGACCACGGGTATCTCCTGGGCACCCTGCAGGCCTTCGGCCGGGCCCGTTTTGTGGGTTTTCTCCGGGTGCTGTACGCTCGCGGAGTGTCTGGTCAGGCTCAACTGGACCCTGACCGAGCCGGTCAGCTTCGGGCGGGGTACGTCAGGGTGTCGCTGTCGGGCCAGCTGTATGCGCTCTGGCGATCGAGCCCTTCCTCCGTCTCCTCCGTGGGAGGTTGGCGGGGTTGGTGCTGCGAGCCGGGCTGCGGCTGGTCCTGTCGGCGTCGCCGATGGCGTGCTCCTCGTGGTCCAGGACCCGGGCGACCTGGCGCGGGTGGAGGCCTGCCAAGCCGTCTACTCGGCAGCCTCCTCCGCCCGGGTCAACTGGGTCAAGAGCTCTGGCCTGGTGGTCGGGGGCGGGTGGCGGGCTGGCTCCCTCCCACCCGCGCTTCAGGCCATCAGGTGGAGCGCGGGTCCGCTGCTCTATCTGGGCGTCTATTTATCCGCCACGCATCCTTCTCCGCCGGAAAACTGGCAAGGTTTGGACGCCAGGGTGGGTGAGCGGTTGCGGAGGTGGGCAGGGCTGCTCCGGTGCCTCTCCCTTCGCGGGAGGGCACTGGTGCTAAATCAGCTGGTCCTGTCCATGCTCTGGCACCGACTCAACACCCTGCGCCCGGCCCCGGAGGTCCTGGCCAAGCTCCAGAGGACAGCTTTGGAGTTCTTTTGGCCAGGACTGCACTGGGTCTCTGCAGGGGCCTTGTCTCTCCCCCTGGAGGAGGGGGGCCAGGGCCTGGTCTGCGTGCAGCCAGGTCCGGACCTTCCGCCTCCAGGCCCTGCAGAGACTCCTCTTTAGTGCAGGTAGCCCGGCATGGAGCACTTTGGGGTGCGCTTTCCTCCGCCGCCTCCGAGGGCTCCGTCGACCGGCAGCTCTTTTTATCCATCCGAGGGGCCTTCGCGAGACCTCTCAGAGCTGCCGGAATTCTACCAGGACCTCCTCCAGACCTGGAAGCTGTTCTCAGCGACCAGGCCCGTTGTAACGCCCGAGGAGCAGACCTCCTCGCGGAGCCCCTGCTCCACAATCCAGCCTTGTGCGTGCAGGTGGCGGAGTCTCCTTGTGCGCCGGAGGCTGATCCTGGCAGAAATCCACCAAGGTCGGAGACCTCCTGGACTACGCCGGGGACTGGGTGGATCCCGTGCGCTCGCTGGCCGCATGGGGCTTTCCACCCCTCGAACCCCTCTGCGCCTACTCCGGGAGGTGAAGGCGGTTTTGCGCGGCCCGCCTCGACTTCCTGCAGAGAGCCCTGCGAGAGGGCGCCCGCCCCTCCTTCCTGCAAACCCTCCGTCCCTTATTATCGGGCCCCTGTTCCGCGGGCCCCCGAGCCCCATCCTTGGACCCCAGCCGGCTGCAAAAATTGCAGCCGGTCTGCTTCGAACCGCGCCTAGGGAACATCTGTACACGCTCGTGCTCCACACTCTGCATTTCCCCACCCTCATGTCCCGCCCCGACACTAAGTGGCGGGACTATCTAAGACCCATAGAGGGTGGGGAACCCGATGGGCCAGCGTGTATTCCCATCTAATTCCACGGCCCATCGGGGACATTAGTTGGCGGCTCCTCCACGGAGCCGTGAGCACGGGCGTGCACCTGGCGCGGTTCACCCCCATCCCGGAAGCCTGCCCCTTCTGCGGCGTGAGGGAAAACCTGGCGCACGCATACCTGGAGTGCGCCAGGTTGCAGCCCCTATTCCGGCTCCTCCAGAACCTCTTGTTGAGGTTCTGGCTGCACTTCTCCCCTCACCTTTTTATCTATGCACACCCAATCCGCGGCCCCACAAAGTCGCGGGACCTCCTCGTCAACCTCCTCCTGGCCTTGGCTAAAGTCGCCATTTATAACAGCAGGAGGAGGATGCTAGACGAGGGGGTTTCCTGCGACTGTGGGGCCTATTTCCGTTCCTCCCTTGTGTCACGCATCCGGGCAGAGTTCCTCTGGGCGGCGTCCACTGGCTCCCTTGATAGTTTTGAGGAGCAGTGGGCGCTGTCCGGGGTTCTCTGCTCGGTGTCCCCATCTGGTTCCCTAGTTATTAACCTCTAGCCTGCACCCCCCGTCCCTTTTGTCATTATTTGTCCCCAGTAATTAATTGGACACGGGTCCAGTCGTCCCTCCCGCAAGGCTGGGGGAAGGGCTTTTAGAAAGTGGGCGGGCTTCGCCCGCCCACTCCCCCGTGTTGTCCAAATAGAACCCACTACAGACAGGAATCATACAACTTCCCTGGGAAGCCTATTTCAGTGCTTAATTCTCCTTAGAAGTTTTTCTAATATCTAACCAAATTCTTTCCTGCTACAGATTAAGCCCCCAAAACTTCTTGTTTTGTCTTGTTGTTAGGGAACACAAAGAACAATCACTTGCCATCCTCCTTATAACAGCCCTTAACACAGGGGCCTAAAAACTCCTCGCCCGTGGGCCATCCCTAGCTAGAGCAATTTCATAATCCAGCCAGAAAGTCCCAGTGGGCTAGGGAGAGGGACCAGTCCATTACCATTCCCCAAGCTGCACCCATTCCTGCCACTGCCCCGCCCTCTCCCACCATGTTACCCTATACTCCATTGTCAGCCTCTGGAAACTGCCCCCATTAACAGCTGGTGGGTGAGCAGCTGGCGAGTAAGGATCCAGCCAGCAGTAAGACCCACCAGTGCTGATGGAAAGGACGAAACAGAAAATATGAAACAATTGGCCCATCCTTTTAAAAAAGTAGGGACACCAGAAGGCTTAAATTCAGGACTGTCCCTTTAAAAATGGGACATCTGGTCACCCTAACTGAAAACACTGGAACCAAACTTAAGAGAAGTCCTGCATTTTTGCACTGTTAAACACGGAGAAAATTTTATGTGCTGTTGAACTATGTTAAACAAAGAATATAGTTTAATAGGAACACTAAACAAACTCTTCATTACAAATTGTTCTATTTGCTATGAAGTCCTTCAACCCACTCACAACCCAGATGGATTTTCAAAATCTAATGTGGAATGAATTCACTATTCTCTTTCAGTTTATGTATCATGTGGCAGTTAACTGAAAAGCCTCCAGGCTGAAAGTGCAAGCAGACTTTGATGGTTCCAGTCCAGCAGTGCATTGAATCAGTGCTTTTGTGAAAATTGTATAAGCTGAAGGCAACATGCTGACTAATCTACATTTACTATATGTTCTGATAATAGGACAATGATAATAGCATTCTCTCGGCACAATGGAATTTTTACTCTTTCATGTAGAACATGAATAGCTCTGCAATTGCATTAAGTAATGGGTTTCCTCCATCTTTTATTGTATCCACTTCCATGTAGACTCTCTCGGGTGTTTTCTTTCTTGTCATCCTTCTTACTGATAATGCTACATCTTCTTTAGTTATTAGATATTCTTTTCTTTGGCCACTTCATTCCCTTCTCTTTCAGAAATTGATTCTACAGAAGGTAAGGATATTTATTGATCCTTTCCTACCTCTTCAAATATATATTTTCCCTTTACTATATTCTGAGGTTTCATATTTTTATACACACGCACACACACTCCTGTGGGCCTGGGGTTACTACATTTTGTGGGACTCCTGTATACAAGTCTGTTTCCTAATTAGAATAAAATGATCACAATTATGGCATCAAGGCTATTAATATTATACAAAACTTGCCTTTTAATTAACAAAGCCATTTTGAGGTTACTTTTAAGTCTTAAAACAGGTAGAATATATTTAATCAACAAAATTGGTTATTTTTTTACAGATTTAGTGCAATCTGAATTAAGCAATCCTATTCAAATGTTTAATCACCAGCCCCCCAAACATTCTAACTTGTAATGTTTTCATTGATATCTAGTTCATTTTTTAAAATAATAATGTATATACATACTTATTCTTGTTTTTCTGTATTGGGCTGATTGCTTGTTTTTCTGTATTGCTCCATCATAACACATAAATACATTTCTTTAAAATCTTTCAATCAGATAAATACCATCCCTATTTTAAAATAAGTTCTTAAATCTTTCCTTCCTTATTTAGGAGGCACAGGAAACAAAAGTGTTAAGGTAAAAAAAGTCTCAAGAATATACTCTATGCATTTACCAGTGTATTCACTAGGCAGTTGATAAAGAAAGAACAACAAAACCCGTAAAGCTTAACTCTAGTCATCTCTCATTTGCACTGTGCCATTAAATATTCACTTACGTACAGCCTTAACATGTACAATAAAATGTTGGGACAAAGTCTTCCTCCAGAGTGAACTGCTAAGATATTGAGGGATCCAATATGGTGATTAATAGTCTAATAATCTCTGCTCCTGATTAAATTACAAATTGTCACTCACTACTGAGGAAGACCCCCCCCTTAAAAAAGTGTTGCAGTCTGTACCCTCAGAATTGTTATTTCAATTTTTGAGAGAGTCACTTCAACATGTTTCTTGGCTTTCTGTAGAAGCTATCCAGCTTTTTCATTTGTCTAGCATTATGGACTCATAACAATCACTAGCTTAGCATTTCATTCATATCTGCAGAAAAAATGGTGAAGGGTGGGTGGGTGATAAGAGTATATGATTAAAGGTGTTTCTCTCTCACACTGGTTCTTTCCCTTCAAGAAGCAGCAATCTCTATTTAAAATTATGATTGTCATCATCTCTCCAAGGTCCAATAATGGAATATTTTGTATTTGGTCTCCATTTTCAACATCCTCCTGTTAGACTATGAATAGTGACTGCTAAACTGTTATTTCACTGACCAGATGATGATACAGGCCTCCCATCCAATTCTCCTTGGGAATCCTGTCTTCTGCCAACATTAAATTTGCTCCTTGAGTTGAGTACTTTTCTAGCCTTGCTAAAGTTCTTATTTCCCTCCTACCATATTGTGGTAACATATATCATGTTTTCTTTCTTGAACAATTCAAACTGTTTTAAGGTTACTGTGATAGGATATACCTGCCTATCACTGGGACCAAAGGGGTTAATTGGAAGTCACTGGGAAGAGTGAGTGAGGAAGCCACTCCCCCTTTTCCCTGCTGGGCATGCTCCAATTGGAACAGTAGAAAAGGGAATAGCTCAGTTCATTCTGTCCTGACAAAAGAGGACATGTGTTGCAGACTTCCATCCAGGAGCTCATAGCACCTCAGACCACAGAGGCCTGGCAGACAGAGACCCAGACAAAATATCTGGCTGACTATAGAAGCCAAAAAAGGGAAGGAGTTGTCAAGAAGTTTGCCTGGTGATTACCCTAGAGAACCAAAGGATCTGTGAACTATAGAGCAGAAAGAAAGCGTAGGAAGTAGCTCAGGAGAACACACGGGTTGCCAACCCTCCTGGATTGTTTGGGAGTCTCCAGGAATAAAATATTAATCTTTAATTAAAGATTATATCATGTGATGAAAACTTCAGCAATACATCCAACCAAAACTGGCGACTCTCAGGAGCATACACCACTGATAAATTCTGGCTGGGAACTGGTGGAGTAGCCCAGTTTCCTGTACCATAGCAGACAGCACATCGTCCTTTGGTCACTGGGCTGTAGTGCCCCCCCCCCCCCCACACACACAATGGTATCGAGTTGAAAATAGTTCAAAGAGAACTAATGCAACAGGGAATTAGGAGAAAAAATGTCTTAGTAAAAAGTGATTTCAATAAATGGCATTATCTATAAAAAGAGCTTTCACGTATGATTTCACTGTGTGGAAATGAGTCCCAAAAGATGACAAAAAGAGAAAAGGTTAAAAGGCGGCTGTATCTTGGTCTGTCTCCATAAAACTCGTGATCTTTTTGCATACATACATAAGACAAGTTCTTTTCTTAATAATACAGGCATAAAAACACAAAGTAACTATGCAAAAATAACATTTCTAAAATTCAACTGTAGAATGCACTCTTATGGATAATAGCATTAAATTTATAATTGTACTTTAAGAGCCAAATATGTAACATAAAATAGCTTTCCTGGATGACTACTCTTCTTGATAACTAAGTTCAAGGGCCATCTAAGCCTATGTGCCAGGAGTAGGTGGTGATAACAGACGATCAGTACTGCAGAGGGTGAGTAGTCAGGATTACTGGGACTAGAGGACCAATCTTAGATAAGAGAAAAATCCTTCTCTAAGATCTGCCATAACCTTGAGGATATAAACCAAAGTCATGCTAGGTAAGATCTCAGATCTGTCATCAACAAAAGATCAGAGGGCTATGACAACAAAAGAAGGAGAAAATTGCAGGCTGGGATTCAGCTCTTTTTTTCCTCCCCAAAGTGAATATTTCCTGTCTTATGTGCTTACCTTACCCTAGCAATACTGATGTTATATGAGGGCCCTACTGTGATACTATTTCTTATTTTTAAGTACCAGAGAATAAACATGGAAAACATTGGCACAACTTGCAAAAACAAGCAGAGGGGTGACTCAGATAATTACAATTGCAATTTTAGTTAATTTGTGTTATAGTAGTGATTGGAACACCATTCATGAACACAAACCCCTTTATTCCAGGCATTGTAGAAACAGAAAAAAATGCACTGCCAATAACTCACAATATGAGTAAAGAGAATGAGACCTCTGCCTGAAAATTGGGACAACCATTTTTTTCTTGTTAGGCCATTAAATTTTAAGTCTCAACTATCTGAGGACAAGTAATATTTTTTTCTTTCCTAGGTTGTAAATAATTCAAATTAATGGTTGGGGGACTCCATCTTGAACATCCTTAATATACAGGTGAATGTGACTGTTCCCCACAGGCATGATCCATAATGGTTCAGCACACATCAAATTAGTTGTTTTCTTCTACTTGCTAGTGTTTTAGTACGCAAAATGCAAGATAAGAAAACTGCCATGCAATTGCAATAAGTACTGTTTATGTAGAATTTTCTGTTTAGCTGTGTATAAGCTATGGCTTCATTTTTAAATGTTACTCTCATCTGATGAGATTATCTCACAATTTGTCAAATTATCTATGAATACTACTGTTTGTTGTGTAAATAATAGTTACCCTGAAGTGTATGCTTGCATCATACTATCTCTCAGAAACCTGCAATTACGTACCATATGTATTTCAGAACAGTTGTGTTTTTTTCCCTTTCTATGAAGAAAATCAATTAGAAGTTCTCATTGTGCAGTAAATGTCAATTGTGCTAACATTATGGAATCAGAAACAACATCTGTAACTATGGAAACCCTCTAGGCAAGAGTCATTTCAAGGTTATGACAAACAGCTTTTTTACCTTGTTTTAATAAATATAGAAATTAAAATTGTTTACTTGCCCTACTCAAGCAAACTTACCTTTTCAGAGCTGAAAGTTATTGAGGCATATCTTAAATATGAAGATACATGCAAACTACTTTGCTCATTTACTGTCTAAAGAATTAGTAGCATTATTTTTAATAATAATAATTAGGACTGTCAATTGACCTGCGTTAATGTAACCCACACACCTACTGTGGTTCACTGTCCCATGCAGTGGCACCTAGACCACAGCAACAGCTAGATCAAGAGACCTCTACAGCATGTGCTAGAAGCCAGCTGGCTTTTAGCTCAGAGGGTAGAGGCTCCTATACTCCGTTCCAAAGATTCCATGTTCAAATCCACCTGGTGTAGGTTACATTAACGCCTGCAATTAACGCAAGCCAGGATTAACGCTTTAATTTTTTTAACACGTTAATCGCAGGCGTTAATGCTGTGCTGCTGCCCCGTTGAAGGGCCACTCTGGCGCTTCAAAGGGGCAGCGCAAGCAGAGCCAGGCATCAGCTGGAGTCCCCGGCTGATCCCTGGCTCCGCTGTTGCAAAGCCCCTTTGAAGTGCCAGAGTGGCGGAACCGTGCGTGGGCCCAGCTCCTGCACTGGTGCGATAGCATGTGTGCCATCATGAGGGAAATCCCTCATGGCCTGGCTGATGTGCACCCCGGCCTGATGGGCCTGGCAGATGGCAGTTGTCTGTGGCTGCTCAAACGGTCTCCCCTCGTGGCCGGCGTCTACCCCCCACTCAGGGAGGAAGGCCTCCCCCTTCCTCTCCACAATGCTGTGGACAGGTGTCCAGCCTCCAGAAACGCCTCTCCACTGAGGGTGCGGTGGCAAGGGTGTTGCTCCCACACCCAGGGAGAGGGTCCCAAGAATGAGATCAAGCTCAATCAGGACCATGAAGGCATCTGGCACAAAGTGCTGCAGAAACTGCAGCATGGCCGTGTGGGGCCATCGAATGCCCGTGTGGGGCCATCACATGCCCAGAGGCAGCTCTGGCTTCATGGCACAAAGGAAAAAGTTGTGGCCTCCAAAAAAGCTGGGCAACCACAGCAGGCACTGCTAAGAGCTTTGCTGTCCCTCGAAGAGGTAGGCAAGCACACGGCAGATGCAGAGAAATGGCTGTCCGGGCGGGGGGGGGGGGAGTCCTTTAAGTGCGTGTCTCTGCTAGGCTCTAGCACAAGCACTCGGAAGCAACTGGTGACCTAAAGCCCTGCCTGAAGAGGTTCCAGGTGGCCTTTTATGCAAGAGAGTGTTCAATCAGTCTGGACACTCTCTTTCGAAAAAGCAGATCGCTTTTTCGATGCGCTTTGGCAGTGTGGACGCAGTCTTTCAGACAATATTTTTTTGGAAAATCTCTTCTGGAAAGAAGCCTGCAGTCTAAACATAGCCTAAGAGTAACCACACACATTCTGCAGTTTCAAAAGAGCTTCGTATACAGTCTATTGAAGGGGAATTTTCCACTGTCTTTCAGGGTAACAGGATCCAACCTAGTGTGGTAAAGTGATGTTTTAAACAATATTCATTAGAAGTGAGCAAAAAAATCTTCAAAATATGAGATATATTTAACATTCTCTCTTTTATCCACATAGCAGTATGGAATTAAACGTCTCAGAGGGGTGGCCATGTTAGTCTGTAACTTTAAAAACGAGAAGTCCTATAGCCAGGGGCGGCCCGTAGCTATAGGCCGACTCGGCCGTCGCCTAGGGCACCGCCTTCAACGGCGCCCGATGATGACGTCACCCCATTGACAGCCCATTGACGCCCATGCAGGTGGGGGCACCGATCGCGTGTTCCGCCTGGGGCGCCAGCTGCCGCAGCCCGCCTTGGGCCACTCCTGCCTATAGCACCTTAGAAACTAACAACAATATATAAATAGGATCATGAGGTTTCATGGGCAAAACCCAATTCTTCAGATGAGATGTCCACGAAAGCTCATGATGCTATATATATATATAAAATACATAAATTTATACAATTTTGTTAGTCTCTAAGGGAATGTCTACACTAGGAAATTATTTCAAAATTACTAAATATGACATAACTCCCAATTTAACAAAATCAAAGTAGCGTGTCCACATTATGGGGAAGCCTCAAAATTAGTCCAAGGCAGACTCTGTTAATGTGGACAAGCTACCTCAACTTAGAGCCCCAAGAAACACTAGGGAGTAATTAGTTTGAATTACTCTGGGAAGTAGTTATTTCAAAATAGTGTCACCAGAGCATCCACACTAACGCTATTTTGAAATAACTTTTGAAATTGGCATTATTCTTCGAGAAAAGCAGGAGTACAGATTTCAAAATTAGCAACCTGTTATTTTGAAATAATGGACTTGGTAGTGTGGACGCTTTGTAAGGTGCCACAGGTCTATTCAGTATGGGTATGTCTACACAGTAAAGTTATTTCGAAATAACAGCTGTTATTTCGAAATAACTTCCTTTGTCTACACAGCCAAACCTCTATTTCGAAATTAATTTGAAATAGCGGAGCGCTTATTTCGAATTTGGTAAACCTCATTCCACAAGGAATAACGCCAAATTTGAAATAGCTAAATTGGAATAAGTGCTGTGTAGATGCTTATTTCGAAATAGGGGGCCTCCAGCCCTTCCCAGGGTGCCCTGGTGGCCACTCTGGGCCAAACCAGGAAAACTCTTCTGCTCCCCCTCAGCCCCAGAGCCCTTAAAGAGGTAGAGTCTGTTTGGCTACAGGGCCTGTGCCAGCTCCAGGTCTGCCAGCCCAGAGCCTGCAGGTGCTGCCCCTGACCCAGCTACCAGCATGAGCAAGCCAGGCAGTGCCAGCCAGTCCTCCACCACTCCCCAGAAGCAGTCTGCCAGCTCCCAGGAGCCTGCCAGGGGCCGCAAGAGGCGGGCGCCTTCCTTGTCTAGTGCGGAGATCATGGACCTCATTGAGGTTTGGGGGGAGGCCTCCAATGTCCACGATCTCTGCACTAGATGCAAGAACGCGGCCGTCTACAGGCAGATGGCTGACAGCCTGGCCACCAAAGGCCACATGTGCATCCAGGAGCAGGTGCGCATGAAAATCAAAGAGCTGTGGCAGGCCTATGCCAGGGCCTCAGGGGGCAGCTCCCAACCAGGGGCTGACCCAGACCCCTGTCCCTATTATGATGCCCTGGACCGCATCCTGGGGGGTCAGACGGTCCGTGCCCCCAAGGTGGTCATCGACCCCGGGGCAGAGGGCACTGCCCATGACACCGAGGAGGAGGAGGAGGAGGAGGACCACCACCAGGAACTGCAGGATCCTGGAGGGAGCATGCCCTGCACCCAGGACCCCCAAGCTGCCCCAGCAAGCCTGTCGCCGGTCACCGGTGTCATCTTAAAATCAGGAATAAGGGATCTTCCGGAAAAGGCTTTATTTTCCGCAAGAGCTGCGTCTAGACTGGCGCTTTTTTCCGTCAAAGCCCCGAGCCGGAAAAAAGCGGCAGCCATGTTCATGCAAATGCCGCGGGAAAATTTAAATCCCCGCGGCATTTGCAATTCCGACTTGTCTCATTAGCATCCCTTTTCCGGAAAAGGGTGCCAATGTAGACACAGCCGGCCTGTGTGCAAGCACATCAGCTCTGATGGTGCAGAGACCTGTCGTCCTCGCCATGCAGAAAGGGGGCTGGGCTTCACCCACTGTGTCCCCAGGGATAACTAACCACTTCTCTTGTTTCTCCACAGCCACAGCAGCTGTGAGTGCAGGGCGCACCACCCCGCCTAGGAGAGCCTCCCGCACCCGGGCAAGCAGGCTGACCCGTAACCAGGAAGAGTACCAGAGGCAGCACCTGGGGATCCTGCGAGGTCAGCACCGCACCCTTGACAACTGGGTGCAGGAAGACCTGCAGGTGCAGCGGGAGAGCTGGTGGGAGCTGTTTGCCCAGGGCCGTGCCATCTGCGACCATCTGCAGACCCTGGTGCAGAGATTGGTGCCTCCTGCCACTGCAGCCCCAGCTGCTGCCCCAGCTACTGATCCTCCTCCCACTCCTGCTCCCCCTTCCGCTTCTTCCCCCCCCCCCCACTCTACCCACCCCACCCTCCATACCCGCTCCCGGGAACGCCGAGGCCCCCACACCTGCAGTGCAGGGAGACAGGTGGGACAGCAAGATCTCCAACCCTGAGCTTCTCCTCCCCCTTCCTCCCCTTGCCTCCCTCTTCCAGCTCCCTCCTCCCAAGTTTCTCCCTCCCCTCCCACCCTCTCCCTCCCTTATTTCGAAATTAACTATTTCGAAATAAGATATTTTGAAATAATGCTGTAGTGTAGACATACCCTATGGAATTAATATTAGTCTCTTTCAGCAGAGTAAATTTGATTATCTAGATTAACAGAAAAATTACTGTATGAATTATATTTGACACTTCACCACCAACATTTGCAGATAAGTTCAGCTATTTTCCAGCCCAGCCACTTCACGTTTAACTGGTTAAACAATTACATGAGATTTTACATCCCTAGTATATATCTTTATAAAAGGGAAGAAGGAAAATCCAGGGAACAACAGACTGGGCAGTTTCATCTCAATCCCTGGAATAAATATAGAGCAGGTCCTCAAGGAATCCATTTTGAAACACTTGGAGAAGAGGAAGGTGTTCAGGACCAGTCTACATGGATTCACCAAGGGCAAGTGTCAAGGCTGTTCCCCACTCTGACACTCTGGTCACGTCTAGACTACATGGCTCCGTCGACGGAGCCATGTAGATTAAGGTTGTAGGCAAAGGGAAATGAAGCGGCAATTTAAATAATTGCCACTTCATTTAAATTAAAATGGCTGCTGCACTGTGCCGATCAGCTGTTTAGCGTCACAGCGCTGTAGTCTGGACGTTCCGTGGTTGACATCAAAGGCATTTGTCAACTTCCCCGTTATGCCTCGTGGGATGAGGTTTACCGGAGAGGTCGACAAATGCCTTAGATGTCAACCGCGGAGCGTCCAGACTACAGCACTGTGCCGCCAAACAGCTGATCGGCACAGCGCAGCAGCCATTTTAATTTAAATGAAGCGGCGATTATTTAAATCGCCGCTTCATTTCCCTTTGCCTACAACCCTAATCTACATGGCTCTGTCAATGGAGCCATGTAGTCTAGACATGCCCTCTAAGTGCAAAATGTGGGGGTTTGCAAGAGACCTTAAAAATACCTTGCCTCTATAGGCTTCTGCTTAAAAGCTTCCTAAGATCAGAGATTTCCTGGCCTTGGGAGAGGCTATCACTATCAAGTGAATAACCCCTTTCTTCTAGACTCCAGGAAGAAGTACTAGAGACTTCTTCTATAGAGGTATCCAAGTTTTTTCTAATGTAAGAGAGCTTGAATAAAAAGAGAAAACAAACTGCAGTTTCTGATAGCTGTCCTCTCAAATCTTAGGTATGCATATGCAGACCTCCTATTACCTTCCAGGATACAAGAATCAAATGATTGCCTTAAAAAAGGTGATTTTATAAAACAAAAGAAAAAGATATATTTGATAAAGCATACTTGGTTGCTAGGTGTTTTAAATCAACTGAGAAAAGAACAATTTAAAAATACAGAGAAAATTCCAAACCTGGGAAACAGCTTAAAGTACAGTGTATGGGGGAGGGGCACATGGACTTAGCACAGAGAAGTTTAACCAAACAACAAAACAAAGAAAATAACCTGATTGTGTCTAAACAGACATTTCCCTATCTTCTCATGATCTATGCTTCAAGGTCCTGTCCATTTCCATGCGCAGTGTTCTTTTTGGGCATGGCAGTTCTGCCTGGTTCAGTTAATCTTGTTCCCCCAACTCCTGTCTTAAAACCCACACAAAGGAAAACAGCAGGCAGGTATATCATCCAATTCAAATCTCAACACCTTCTCCCTTTGGCTCTCCTGGCTCTCTGCCAACACCCCCTAGCTACCTGAGTTTAAGCCTTTAGTCACCAAATGCTGGGATGTTCAGAAAAGGCCAGCACTCCTCCTACCCATCCCAGCAAATCATTCAAATAGCAAAACCTAGACTTCCTCCAGTTGTGTAAGAATATAATGCCAGACCCTTGTCTTTGTAAACTCTATTGAGGTCAGTAAAGCCAGTTTTCACCAACTGAGGATTATGTTAAAAAATGAAAGCGTTCAGGAGAGAAATAGTGAACTACAAATCCAAAAATCGCACTGGTTACAATTCTTCAATTTCCTATATGATGTACATTGTATTTGATGCAAAGAAAGTATTCTTAATGGTAACTTCTTAAAGTTGCAAAACACTAAATGGGATTTATAAATCTTAAATACCTACCTCCCAGGGAAGTTGAAGGCTATCATCTCCATTTACACAGAGTGGAAATTAGAAACCTATTCTCTTGTGCATACTGGTTAAAGGATGCGCAAGAGAGAAATTGCATTGGGCAAAGGCTGATACTAATCAAGAAGTCAATGAGCTTGCTTGAACTGGTTTCAGGTTTTATTTTTACAGATCTCTCAAGAACTAGCAATTAGGCCACAATGGAAAATGCCACCCTGCAACTAAGAGAAAATGATTATGTGCGCTTTTAGGATACCCTCTGTTAAAATTCACCACTGTACTAAAGAGTTCCCTGATTTGATGCAATTCACCACATCTTTGGATGTAGCTAAAAGATCATTACTAAGGAAGCCTTGTTTCTGGGGCCTGTGAAAACACTTCTGGAAAGCAAATGCTTCACTTTAGAATGTGTAAAAGTGCAGTGGATATAAAAGGTATTTTCTAATCATTTCCTCAGGGGAGATACCAGGTGTCAGGAATGAAACACAAACATTTCCATCATACACCCTTTATTTAGGTTTGTTTGCCAAGTGGTTATGAGAGAGGGTTATTTTTTGTGATTTTAGTGTAATCAGAGAGAGTTTTAAATGGGGAATTAATATATTTTCTACTCTGTCCTCACTCCTCCATGAACATCCTTCGCATACACAGTTTATTTCTGTAAGAGCTTGTGTTAAGTTGATGGCAGCATTCCACTGATTGTTTCCTGATAATATATAGAACAAAGCCAACTGATTCTGACTTTTAAACCACTTGCTTGTATACACTAACAAACATATGGTACTGATTTTGTTGCTTGCTTTCTAGTGAGCAAGCAACAAATTGTTTAATTTTAACACCACTCATGCCAATTTTTTAAAAATTTCTGTAAAAAAAAAAAATCACAGGCAAAAGAACAAATTACTAGACTTTAAGAAGTTAGCTGGGGAAAAAACCCTTGCATGAAGAATTGTGTGTTTTCCCATACAAGCTATTATGGAATCAGCCAACAAATCAAAAGCATTACTTTTCTACCAGTTGAGAACAGTTTTTCATTTACAATAAGGTCTGTCAAGATGCTCAGAAACTGAGGCTATGTCTACACTATGGTGTTTTTCCAGGATAACGGAGGTATCCCAGAAAAACTCCGCTGTGTCCAGAGAATGCATCTGCTCTTCCACTTTTTTTTGTGGAAGAGCAGACACGCTCTTTCAGAAGCCCTGTCTTCCTCCTCCCTTGAGGAAGAAGGAGAGAGGAGACTTTTCCGAGAGAGGAGGCTTTTCTAAAATTTGGCCTGTCTACACTAGGCCAAATTTTGGAAAAACCTCTTCCAAAAAAACTCTCGGAAAAAGGTACACAAATTGTGGAGTGCAATTTGCGTACCTTTTTCTGACAGTTCATTGTAGTGAAGACATAGCCTTAGGCACATACCATTACAAAGAGATATAAAGGGACAAATTCTACCTTCTCTTATATGCTATGGCCTCACTGACTCACATACAGAGCATAGTTATTTTTCTAAGATGCATTTGCACAAGTTTTAGGGCCTGGCCTTGACCAGGCCTCCATGTGTGTTGGTGCAAATAATTGTTTATGCAATTTAAGTCACCTAGACATGTAAGTCCCTGAATATATTCATAAACCATGGACCTACATTTCTACAGATACTTCATTGCATATTTGTGCCTTCCAGTATACTCTCATAAAAGCAATGGTCTATAGATTTTATAGTTTGAGAAAACAGTGGTATTAAATACTGCATATTTTTCCAGTGAGTTTCAGATCTTAAATCAGGGGTCTGGCACATACACAATTACAATCTCAATCTATTTCAGTGTGGTTGAACCCAACCTGAAATAATAATAATGTTGCAGCTCCACAGACAACTTTCATTCAAGAATTTTTGGAGGGGGGGGGGGGCAAACAAGGACTAATTAAGCTTCACCATGTACTCATGCAAAAAGCTAATTAAATTCCCATTTTACAGATGAGGAATTTAAGGCATAGGAAAGTTAAAGGCCTGGTTTTCAGAGATGCTGAGTGGCCACACATGATCTTTGCTGACATTCATGGGAACTGTGTGCACCCAATCCCTCTTAAAAAAAAAATTCCATCATTAACTGATTACAAGTCACAAGGAAATTGGTCAGAGACAGAAAAAAGCTCTCCTGATTTTCAGTCATGTGCTTAAACCACAAGATTATCCTGAACATTAAATTTAGAAATCTTTTCTTTCCTACTCTTGATGCCTTTTACAGGCATTTGTTGTTTAGGTCACAATTGTTCTTATCTAAACAGTTCTTGTTTAGAACTGATTTCATGAGTTAATTTTCTGGAAGGGTTCCATTGCTAAAATTACAGTCAGTCCATCAAACTCCATTGGGATGGACTCAGCAACTTGATATTAGGATCTTCTGAACAGAAGACAATGACTATTTCCTATATCAGTCCTCTCAGAATTGAACCTGCTACTGACTTCTTGAATCAACTAGGTAACAACCATATCCAAGTCCCTTTCAATACCATGCAGTTAAGTCAGCAGCCAAAAACTTTGATGGTAGGTATATTAGAATTGCCATACCTGTCTTGGTGGAAGTGGAAGAGAAGTTCCTGAGATGTCTGACCGTGTCCAAATTCACAATGGGTAGATGTGCTAAAAAGGCAACTTTTGAGTCAAAACTGTAAATGATATAGGAAGTAGCCTAAACTGTACAAGTTAGTACCAGTAAAAAGTTTATTATTTCAAATCAACTGTTGTAGAGATTCACACACATGCGGTCTTGTTTATGTGTCATTTTTGGTAGTGACCTATCCAGATACAGAACAGTGAAATGAAGTATGAGCATTGTTCATCATGGAAAGGGAAAAATATAAATAGCGATAGCAAAACTGGCAAAAAAAATACACCTACATGGTTGATCTTAATATGGTGAGATAAAAATGAGAATGAGAACTATGAATCACACAATTTGAAAAGTCACCGTCAAGCAGGTTAAATACCATTGGCAGCTGAACAATTATTGGGAGTGATGTGCTGAAACCCCCCCTGCTTGCAGCCATCTCCACCTTTCACCACTCCCTCGAGCTGGGGCCAGCTGCCAGCACCCTGCATGCAGGGCCCAGAGGTGGAGCCCCCGTGCACGGGACTGGCAGCCAGCTGAGTTCCCAGGGCTAAGCTGGTCATGGGGGCCTGTGTGACGGTGTGTCAGAGTTCCACCCCGATTCTGAAGCCCTGTAGCAGCAAGAACAGGCTCCGCCAGCCAGTAGAATAGAGAGGGTTTATTGCTTCTCCAGGATACAGCAGAGCATAGACGTGATGTGGCTACAGGAGTCAGGGCCAAGATGCCTCAGACCCCTTGAGATGGGGTGCCTGGGTCCCTAGACTCCCAGCCCCCTCCTTAGTCTGTCTCCTTAATGGTTCCCGGCCAAAGACTGCCCCTTCCCCCAACACTCACTTCCTTTGTTCCGCCCCTTCCCTTAACCGGTAGGACCAGTTCGGTCATGGGGGCACTCAAGGTGCCCCCCCTGGGCAGTGCTTACAGACAGAGGCCAGTAGGGGTCATCTACAGCCCACAGCCCAAGCATAGCAACCAGCAAGGTACTGACACTACATCACAGTCTGGTAACCTAGTAGGGCACATGGAGGCTGGTGGTGGGACTGAGTGAGGGGCTGGCAGCTGGCCCATCCAAGTAGGGGACCTGTGTCTGGCAGCAAAGCTGAGCCATACAGGGTGGAGGGCAGCAGCCAGGCCAGTAGCAGAGCCCTGAGGCCGCAGGCGCACAGGGCCAGTGGCCAGGACCCTGGGCATCAAGGGCATGGAGCTAGCATGCCCAATAACTGGGAATGCTGAGCGCCGTACACTCCTACTTCCTGCGCCTATGTCAAACACTATGGTAGCTATGAAATTGTCTCTATTTTAAATTAGTTTGGCTAATGTTCTGAAACTTTACACCCGAGGGGAGCACCTTGTAACTCCTATATTTATCATTTGTACATCCTGATATTGCATATAAAGCATGCCTTGTAAGGTATCAAGAGAAAGGTTATGATCTGCTGAAACCCACTCTTCCATTTAAATATGTATGTGACCCTTCTGTCAGGTGAAGCCAGCAGCAGTCAGGGTTGGGTTCAATATCTAGGGGTTCCTCTCTATCTATCCAACATAAGCCCCTACCCAGTAACCTGGGAAATTCACACACCACCCGTGGGTGTCTCTGAAAGGCAATACTTCTCCACTTGCAAGCACAGAGTCTGAGCATAGAAAAGAAACTTTAATAAGAGGAGAGGAGAGTAACTTGGCATTAATTTGGGAAAATACCACAAACAGGGTTCACAAACATAAACCAAAAGTCCCAATGTCCTTTTCTTCTCTAGTTTTTAAATCCAGCAATCTAAATGTCATCTTCCCAGGCCTGACCTTACTCTGCACCCCACTCCCAGTTGATACCCTTGGTCAGTGCAGACCACGAGTTCAGAGCTGTATCTGCAGAGCTCACCTCCCATCCAAGGTGGGGGAGGTAAAGAGGCATCTTACTGGCTCTGCTTGTCACTTGCTACCCACCTGCTCACTGCTGCCATCCTGGCCACTCATTGCGCCTCTCCACCATTGACCTGCTGGCTGTCAGTCACCATCCATTGCTATCCACCTCTCAGCTGTGACTTCTAACTATCAGTCTCAGGTGATTTCAACTCTTAGCAGGCAGGGTAGAAGAAACACAACTCCACCACAAGTAATGTAAGAAAGAGGCTCCCAATGAGGGTTATTTAGCTCTATTCTTTGAAAAGTGGGGGGAAATAGGTCAAACCAGTCCAGTTAGTACCCTTGGGGAGCATATTTAGCCGTAGTGTATGTTTAGCCTTTCTGAAAATAGCAAGAAGAGGAAGTGAGACTAAAACAAAAGAAATTACTTTTTATAGCATTAAGTCTTTTCTCTAACACCACTATCACCTCAACAATGCGGACAGTAGCACTCCATTCACAGGATGAACAGCCGAGAAATGAATGAATCATTATCATTGTACACTAGCCTAGACCAGCCTACATTAAAGGAGAGTGGAGGCTAGAATCTTGAAGCATGCTTATGGTGGAAAATGAAGGAAGATTCAGACATGATCTCTCAAATGCCTCCAAATCTATGCTGAAGCTGTTTTATAAGTCATGAAGACCTGATAGCCTTCAATGACGCTTCCAAGCCCACCCCACTGTGACAAAAGTGGTTTTTCAGAGTCTAAAACCATTTCATCAATGTTGAGTGCATCAGAATCAGCACATGAAGAACAATTGTATCTGTTCACTGAAATTCCAGACCACTGAAGTCCGTAGGAGTTTTGCCATTGACTTCAAGATTTCACTTAACATCTGTCTATGGTCCAATTTCCTCACTTGTAAAATGAAGCTAAGAATACTTACCTCTCTTGTAATGGTTCTCCATGGCTTACTTCATTCATATTTTAGAGAACTTAGAGCATACTGAGTATGAAGTATTACAAGTCAGTTTCTCGTCTGAAGATAAGGTGAGGATCAGATGTCATTACAGTGTGCGAGAGTTCAAAATGAAGAGATTTTCTAAATTGTCTATTATTAGAACCATAGGTTAAGGGTGTATTAATCATTAATAACAATTACAATTTATTTTCATTACCATATCTGAGGTTTTTAGTTTGCTGTACCAGTTTTACAGTGTGCTCTAACATGGCTTACATGATTACAGCACATTTAAATGGGAAATTAGAATTTTTATGACAAAAGAGATTAATATTCTCTTTATTATGACCAAGTTTGTTTTACAAGCACTCTGTGAACACATTATTATTAATGTGGGAATTCCCAAGCCACAAAAAATTAGATGTTGCTTGTAGTTTTGAATCACTCACATTGCTCCCCTGAAAAATACACTGAAGGTGTTTTTGTATTCAGGGTGCCAGTTTAACTTATTATGGAGGTAAAATTTATAATCCTGAAACACAGCCAGTTGTTTACTAAGGAGTAAGCAACATCT
The DNA here is from genome assembly GCA_019425775.1 of Rafetus swinhoei. NCBI lineage: Eukaryota > Metazoa > Chordata > Testudines > Trionychidae > Rafetus > Rafetus swinhoei. The sequence continues at coordinate 29,685,606 of CM033447.1, read as the reverse complement.
ATGGATTAATGGATGAAGGACGTACTATATACACCTGCCTTGCAAAGGTGACCCCTCAGCACCCTATGTCCCGATAAATTAAAATCCAGTGTGATTTACTGCACTAAGCAACATTTTTTCCTTTGTTAGCTAACCCTTAAAAATTCACAGTGCAGAATCAGACCCTAAATCAACCAATTCCTTTATGTCCTTTCTCTTCAAACAACAAGAAAGACAACCAAAGGGAGATATAAATTATAGTGATTTGTGATTTTGAGAATGTTGGGCCTTTGCCAACTCATGAAGTAGAGGAGGAAACTGGAGATATAAGGCCCATGAGAAGCAGAATACAAACTAGGCTGGTGTTAGAGGAATAGAGGCCTGTAATCTGCAAGAGGCTGTGTGGGAAGACAAGGCAGTTTAGAAAATGTGGCCTGCATATCATTAAGCTTTTCTATTAAGCAAGGTCCAGTGTATGTCTACATTTCATTCCTCTTCCGAGAGAGGAATGCAAATGCAGACACCCGAAATTGCAAATGAAGCGGGGATTTAGATATCCCGTGCTTCATTTGCATAATCGTGTTATAGCGCTATTTCGCAATAGCACTATTTCAAGAGAGAAAACAGGGTTATTTCGACATAAAACCCTTCCCTCGAAATAACCCTTACTCCTCAAAAAAGTAAGGGTTATTTCAAGGGAAGGGTTTTATCTCGAAATAATCCCGTTTTTTCTCTCGAAATAGCGCTACTGTGAAATAGCGCCATAATGCGATTATGCAAATGAAGCGCAGGATATTTAAAACCCTGCTTCATTTGCAATTTCAGGTGTCTGCATTTGCATTCCTGTCTCAGAAGAGGAATGAAATGTAGACATACCCTTTGAGCGAGGAGGGTCTTCTGCTTTAGCTCTCCATTATCAGACATTCTGGTTCTGCAGAGCTTTACAGTTTCTATGGCCAGGACCTCTAGCCAAGTCACATTTCAAGTTCAGTCACCTTTCAGGATAACAGAAAAGTCCAAACAAAACAAATCCACTGTCTAATGCTTTTTTTTGACAGACCTTTGGTCCTTACATGGGACTAATTAGTCTTTGCCTCTTTTCAACCCAGGGCTTGTGCTTCCCCTCTTGCTGGAGCAGTGGATGGGAACCCAGGCCTTACCTCTCTTCTGGGTTCCTGCTGGGTGTCCTAATGAGAGGCAACTAAGGACTATTTCTTACATTCCTTTGCTGCTCTCCTGAGCTGTTCCTACTTTTTCTCTGCTTGTCAGTATCTCTCACACGGCTGCAACCTCCACAAGTCCCACTCGGGAATTCTGTCTCCTCATGTGACTTCTTTCCCCTCCCACTATTGAGGAGCTTCCTCAGAGCCAGTTCCAAACTCCCGAACCACAGCCTGACTCCCAAATCTCCCCAAAACTTGGCTTTAGGACTGTCTTTATGGAGTCCCCCATCATCTTCCTCTGCTGGACCTGATACTTAATTAGGCCTGCCCACACCCAGATGTAACCCGATGAGTTAATTAAGCCCTCTGACTCCTATTAGTAGGTTTTTTCCTTTTGTTAACAAAGGCATATACCCCTGCCATGGGTTCCTATGAACCATTCCCTGTTTTCTCTGACAAGCCATAAGTAAAACCTCTTTTAAGTTGAAATTTCCTAACTCGTTAGTGTCTTTGGGAATTCCAAGAGTAGATGGGGGTAAGTTAAGCATTTTTAACCTAGCCCCATCTACTCTAACACATTTATATTAACTTCATCACCGCAGTGTCTAAGCATCTCACCTCTAGCTTAAAAAAATTACTATGGTGATTTTTAACTATTCCAAATCCCAGATCTTCAATTCATTGTCTTGAAACCGGGCACACACAAATAAAGACAAAATAAACATCAACGAAGTTGTTGATGCACAGTCTCTGACTCCCTCTACCTGCAGCAAAATATCATGAAAATATCATGAAAAAAGGCTACCAGCCTTTACACTTTATCAAATAAAAATATCCCTTACCACTAACTTCATAGTCCACCCAGTCTAGAGGGAATATTATTCTACTCACAAAAGCAACATACTGCATTGATATAAAATGTCTTGGAAGTGACCTCAGTAAGTAAAATGACAGTGATGTTCTAAGAACCTGAACTCAGAGTCTACAAACATCCTCATTCTGTGGCTACAGCTTCAGCCTCCATGCTGTTAATCAAGTACTTAGGACTTAATACAGATGCGATAAACTATTTGTAAATAATTGGACTACGTGTTTTCCCAAGGCTTGGAAACAATTCTGTGACTTCTATATCAAAGCTTCTAACACTGTTCGGCACACTACCTTAACATCAGCATGCCTAGAATCAATTGTGCTTAAAAGGAGTACATCTGGATTCAAAGTAATCATCCCAAGGGCTTATCTTCAGTACCTGGTGAATCAAAGCTTCAGTGATCAGTCCACCATGGCTGATTTATTGCATCTGCTTAGATGCAATAAATACACCTCCAAGCACTCTACCATTGACTAAAGTACTCCACCATGATGAGAAGAGTAGCTGGAATCGATGGGAGAGCAGCCCCCACCCATCATATCACATGGAAGACACCACAGTAAGGATCTCGACTTCAGCTGTGCTATTTGCGTAGCTGAAATGTCATAGGTTAGATTAAACAGGGGAGGGGAGGAGTGTAGTGTAGATTAGTTCTCAGAGCCAAATCCATGACTCTGCACATGGCCCATTACATTATATGCATGGGAACTTCAAACTGTTGAGGAGTAGGGACAAAAGAGGAGTGGAATCTTTTTTCCATTTACCACAGAAGGGTGTGGAATATCCACTCAGTGATTCCAGGATCAGTACAAGAGCCCATAGACCAGGCACAGGCAAGATGAGGCCCATGGGCCAGATTTGGCCCACCAAGCCTTTTTATCTGGCTCATAGCTTGCTCTACGGGGACCTCTTGGGAACAGAGCAGCTCTACACCATTCAAAGCACCTGGCTGCTCCATGTGGCTCTCTGTGTCACTTACTGAGGAGAGGGGAAGGTTTCATGCGCTGTCCCCACCCCTCATAATCTCTCAGCTCCTATTGGACAGAAACTGCCTCCCTCCTCCCCAGTGTGCACTCAGCTTCCCCCCTCCTGAGTGTGTGGCACAGACAGCCACCTAGAACAGCCAGCCACTTGGAGCAGTCTGGGGTTACTTGCAGACAGGGGGCCTGCCTGAAGGTCCCACTGGGCTACTGGCTGGCAGCCACCTAGGTAAATACCTCGGGTGTGTCTAGACTACAGGGTTTTGTCGACAAAAGTGGACTTTTGTCGACAAAACTATACCTGCGTCTACACTACCGCGAGTTCTGTCGACATAACGTCGACAGAACTCAGCAGTTTTCGACAGCTGTAAACCTCATTTCACGAGGAATAACGCCTTCTGTCGACAGAGTTCTGTCGACAGAAGGCGTTATTGCATCTAAACTGTCCTTTGCGTCTACACTGCCATGTCGACAAAGCGGCTTGCTTTGTCGACGGAACTGGATGTAGTCTAGACGCTCTTTGTCGACAGAAGCTTTGTCGACAGTATCTGTCGACAAAAGCCTGTAGTCTAGATGTACCCCTCCTGACAGACCCCAACCCCTCCTACACCTGAACTCATGTCCTAAACTCTCTGCACTCCCAGCCCCCGGTCACAACTCCCTCCTGGACTCTGCACACCCTCCTACATGCTTCTCCAAGGCCAGAATCCTCTCCTGCACCCATACCCTCTCCTGGACCCTGCACCCAAAACCCCTGCTCCAGATCACAACCCCCCCTTCACACAAACTCCCGCTAAGACCCCATACCCACTCCTGCACCCCAGTCTTCTACCCCAAGCTCCCTCCTGCACCCAACTTCCTTCCTAGACCCTGCACCCCCTCCACAGAAAAGTGCAGCCCTTGACCACTTACCAAAATCTTGCCCACCCTGCCATAAATGGCTGGTTTAGGCCAGTGGATCCGCACAGTTGCAAATCCACTGTCTGAACACTCTAGCTCCAATGCCCTCCCTTTTAAGTTTTTTCAGGGATAGGTGCCTTTTAGAAAAACACACAGGAGATATTAAGTCCCCTACCGTGGAGACACATTCTAACTTTTCACTATCCCTGCATATTAGGTCCACTTTTTGGGGCCTTCTCAAGCACTACTGCCACTGAAAAGATTTCTCACTAAGAACTGTGTTAACTTGTATTGCCTGAAAGCCCATGTCTACATTACTGTGGTAGGTGCAAAAGTATGTAAATCAGTGGGGCAAAAGGACATTTTAAGATATGAATCAAAATCTAAAAAACCCACACAAACTGTGGTAATGAAGAGTACCAGGATTGATTTTAAGTAGTAACAGAAGTTAAACTGTGAGGTCTGGAAGAAATAAGTATCTTACTAGAAGAGAATGAATTCAAGAAATAATGACAGGAAAGCAGCTTAAAGCACAACCACCAGAGATTTATATAAGCAGGGGATAAGATTTACTTAAAGATACACATTTAAAACAAAATGAAGCCATAGAAAGAGAGGGGATAATTTCTGGTTTTGTAACACATAGCAATTTCCATACTGTCCAAAGTAATCCCTGTCCAATCAAATGAGCCTAAGCTCTGTAAGTAAAATGCCTTACATGCAGAATATGCATATTTTATATTTAATACATTTGTTATCCCAGGGACACTATTAATAAAAAATCTGTAATTGGAAGCCAGTTAAGTACAGTGTTTTGCATGCTTATTTATGTACTTGCTTGAGTTTTGGATTAATAAAGACTGTAAGATTATACTTGTATTATGTGAGTAATTATTCAGGTCCAGAAAAAAAAATCAAGTAAAAATAAGCACAGTTTTCAATACAATGTTTTCGATAGAGGTATAACAAATATTTGCAAATGTGGCAAATTCTCATCTTTGTCACATATATGAAATCCTACTGACTTCAACAACAACAACAAAAAACCCAGCGTGGTCCCTTTAAAAATTGTGTGGTGAGGCTTTTTGGCCCTAACAGGCTGCCGGCAGCTGCCTGCCATCCTGCCTCCCTGTGCCGGGCTGGACAGCTCCCCAGTAAGCACTAGGGTTGCCAGGCTGCTTCTGTATTGAGCTGGACAGCCCGGGATTTTCGCTTCCTAGCTGGGAAAAAAAATCAGAAAGTACCAGACATTTTAGGTGTCCGGTATTTTCTGAATTTTTTTACCAGACAGGAGGAGAAAATAACAAACTGTCCGGTTCAATACCGGACACCTGGCAACCCTATGCACAATTATCCCAGAGAAGATGGTGGCTCAAGGCCTGCAAAATCTCCAATGTGATTTCTCCATATTATCAACATAGAGCACATTAGCCTGCTACACATAAAATATCCTCAGTTAATCCTCCACCTGTACAATCAACAAGAAAAAGAATAAATTGTAAATCCCATTCCCCTTCACGATGAATATTCCAGAACATTTGGCCTGTGTGCATAAGTTTACATTTTGAAGGTTTTCTTCACACAAAACTTACACTTTATTTAACAATAAAGAATTTCCTTTTTAGGCCTTCAGACTGAGGAGGGAACAGGATGTAACCATGGCCTTTGCAAGCCCCCAAAGCTAGTTCTTCTGAAAACCAAAAATTTTATCCTCAGATAGGCATGAACACTGATTTGATAAGGAGTGCCTAACTTATTATCTAAGGGCAGAATTAGGCTCTATGTCCTTTGATACAACACTAGAACATGAACAAGAAATATTCCATATAGAAGTTTAACTAAAATACATATCCATGGTGAAAAAAAGTCAAGGTGTGTTTAAATTTAGTTAATCACAGACATTTTATTTTATCCCTTGATTTTTGAGATGTGTATGAGAATCACAAACGTAGAATGCTTTATAATTTTTTCCTGTGGTAATTTTCATTTTTTGTCATTTCTGAAATCAGTAATGCAAGACCAGAGATCACATAAGTAAGAGGGAGGGAAAGGTGGTGCATTGCTCTGGATGTATTTCCATTCAGTCTTATAAGTGTGCTGCAAGACAAAATTTAATAAGCTGGTTCAAATTCAGATTCAAGATAAATTTTGTTTGCTCGGATGTGCTCTTAGCACTAAAATGCCCCTTTCCTTCTTTTAATAGACATGATTTTTAACATGGAGTCTGTAATTATTACGTTATCAAATAAATGTGAATTTTTACCCTTTTCTCTGTCCACTTCTTCCTAGAGAGGTTCATAGGTCTTTCCTTGAGAGATCGGTTTGCACATCACTGCTGCAGAGTGTCCAGAAATATTTACATTTCAGCCATTCACATTTTATTCTACTGTGGTTTGCCTACACATGTGCAGCCACTTACAAAAGCTGGCAATTGATTGATGATAATTAAGATGTCAGACATCACTGAGAAGGAGTAACCAAGAACTGAAGCAATGACAAATGGACCTGTTTACTCTGCTTGCTATTTTTCTTTAAGCTAACGGTCTGGTACAGGTGACGTGCTCAACAGCCCCTAAATGAAATGATGGACACAGCTGCTAGTGGTGACAGCTTTGTAGCATGAGGAGAAATTAAGGTTGAAGAGAGAAGTTTAACAGCACCAACTAATGGCAGAGAGCCACTAGCTGGAGCACATAATATAAAGCTGTGTCCTCAGGATTGATGCTTTGTTATAAAATATAACAGTTTGAATATTTAAACAAAATACCATAGTGGCCAGTTTGGCTTGAAAACTGGTGAGAGAAAACAATCCTCTATACATCGCCTGTCTGGAAAAAAAAAGATTGCATTTTTCTTATGTTCTCTCCCACCGCCCACCGCCCCTTTGCTTATTCCTCCATTTTAAATAAAAGATTCAACTATCTACTTTACAATATTTATAAGGAGACTTTCATTTTGTTTCTAGTGACTTTTCAAATTTTAAAGAGCCATTTGCAAGATAAAGTTGGGATATGAAAATCTTTACCTGTCTGACAGTATCAGAGTGTTGAGACTGAAATTATTTTAAAAATCCTATACATACATTTTGTAATTTATGTTTGTGGCACTTGATTCCTCATGGACTGTGGAATTCAAATATTTATTTTCCTTTTATTGTTCTTATACATTATCATACAGCTCTAATATTGCAAAATACTGTTTAACTTTATTTTTTCCATAAATAGGGAGGACTGAATTACTAGACTGATACATTAATGGAAACAAGGCAGAAGCTCCATTAAACTGCAAACTTAAATTAAAATTAAATCTATAACAAAAATAAATCCCAGATTAAGAGTTTGATGATGAAACTTTCTTTAAATGTAGAAAAGAATAAAATAATTTTTCCTAGTGACAAAAAAAGATAATCTAGCAAAATTGTGAGGAAAGATAAAAGTTGAAGAAAAGGAAATACTAAAGCCAGCTGTACACAATGATGCATGTCTTCACTAGTCCTGCAAAAGCATCTAGAATTTGCCCATATGTCACAATACAAGTGCAGAACAATTGTTCCCTCTAAGTTTTTCCATCCCTGTACAGAATACATTTGTTATGTGCACCAAGGCACATGCAGCTGTGCACCACCAATAGAAATATGCTGCCAGCTGTGTACACTGACAATCTGCTGGGCAGCACCTGAATCTTTCCTGGGCGGCTGCCCAAGCACTCAGCTTACAGGGAACACTGATGGAGACTCCCCATCTGTGAAATGGCTCCCAAGACTGTGCCTTGCTGTCAGACAGACTGGAAATTCAAATGAACAAAAGGAAAATCTGAATATCTCCTTTCAATTGTAAAAAATGTAAAGTTTCATTTTAGAATAGCATTAAAAAATTAAAGGATAAGTTAATTAATTCACTTAAAAGGTAAAATATTATTCTGCAGCATATTTATGGTAAATGTGAATAGCTAGAAAAAACGTCAATATATAGAGAGCAAAAATCCTCCAAGAAACCCAAGGTAATTGCAAATTGAGAGTGTGAAACTTGACTATTTACTCTAGAAAACTTGGTGTGAGTCAACCAAATAATATTGTTGATTTCAGCTATTCACGAAAGACTGTCCAAATATAAGAGAACACAAGTAGAATTCCACTATAAATTCAGGGAACAAAGAGAAGCAGAATTTAGAATAATTTCTTTCTTAAACTACTTTTAGTAGTTGGAGGGTGAGCTGAGAATTTTAATACATGACAATGTAACTAATGTTTAGCATTATTTGTTATTTGGGATTACTCAGATAGGGGACATGTGGCATAAGTACATTTAGGATTATCTGAAATAAAGATACTGGTACATAAGGATAGTAAACACTCCAGAACATGGGTAGTTTTTAGACAGTAGGTTCATCTGTAAAAGTGGTGTGAATAATTGGAGGTGTAGTTAAGACTCTTAAATTACAAAGTAGCACTAACCAATATAACATTTTTATACGTTGTGAATGTGCGTGGTGTTCTCTTGTAGAATTTTTGTAAGAATATGATGGAGCATAGAGTCACCAACATATCCTCTGGAGAATTCTGAAGTTCTCCCTATTCATTATTATACAGGATTTTTTAAAAGTCTACATCTTTTTATGAGGTTACAGGCATTTTCTGTTTTCACTTGTGGCTCTAATAGAAAATCAGGGATAGCGCAGAGTTTTAAATTGTTTGCTCTAGGTCCCCTTCTTGTTCAGTAGGGAGAAGAGGGGGAATAAAACTCAATTCTGGGTGATAATTATTTTTGAGCTAAAAATTATATAATGATTTATAACCCAACATACATTATTATAGAAGATGGGAATATAATAAATTTCTAAATTAGTATAAGCAGCTGGATTTCCATTCCAGAACCCTTTTTGTTTCATTCTGGCTTTACTGTATTTGTAGTGAAAATAGACCACAGTCACTAGCAGGCAGAATCAAACCTGGAACATCTAGAGCAGGAGTGGGGAACCCTTTTCCTATTAGGGACCATTGACCCCCAGAAAAAAATAAATTATGGGGGCACATACAGCCCTGCAGGGGAAGGTGCAGAGGCTTGGGCCAAAATGAGGGCTTCAGAGTGCAGGATGGAGCTCCAAGCTGGGGCAGAAGATAGAAGTGCAGTAGTGGGTGAGGCTCTGACTGTAGATGCAGACTTTGGGGTGGGGATGAGGGATTTGGAGTGCAGGAGGGGGCTCCAGGCAGGAGGTTGGTGTGGGGGTCTTGGAGTTAGGGTTCAGGACGGGGTTCTGACCTGGGTCAGGGGGCTTAGGTCTGGGGGCTTTGTGAGGAAGTTTGGCTGTGGGAGGGGGCTCAGAGGTGGGGCAGAGGGTTGAGGTGTTAGAGGGAGTGCAGGTTGCTCACTTCAGGCAGCTCTTGTTTGATGATACAGCAGGGATAAGGCAGGTTCCTTGTCTGGCCTAGCCTGGCCCTGCACTGCTTCAACTCCTGGAAGCAGCTTCAGCCAGCACATCCCGGTAGCCCTGGTGTGGGGGGGGGGGCGGGTGGCTCCATGAATGACCCTTATCTGCAGACCTCACCTGCTCAGTTCTCGCTGGCTATGGTTCCCAGCCAATGAGAGCGTGGACAAGTGAATCACAGTTAAACATATATCAAATATCCATGAAAAAGTGAAGTTTTTATTAATTTGTTCACAACTCAAGATTTCTTACACAAATTTCAGCCCACAGTTTGGATTACTTGCAAAATATTTGCTGTAAATATTCCTTTGTGTGTGGATTCGATATCTAAGTTATCTGCCTGACCACCTAGGTTACATGATATTGTGTCTGCCCCTAAATGGATGACCAAACCTTTAACGACTATTTCTGTTTTCACCAGAAATAAGGCCACTCTGTAAGTAAGTGGATTTCAACTACCTTCACGTCACATGGCGGAATGTTTGGGAAAAGCAAACAAAAACAGAGAGACAAAAACTCTCAAAACAAAATTGTATTTAGAAGTCACTGAGATATAAGTAATTTTTCATGTTACTCACTCTGCTAGTATGTCCGTAAACCATTACAGTGTCATTTCACATTGATCAGCTATCATTGTCTCTAATATTACTGTCTGTATGACATTACTAGGGATCAGTGAGAATCACTGATACAATGCCTTTTATAGCCAAGTATGGATATTTGATGCCTGTGTAACACCAAGAGACCTGGTCATCTGCTGATGGAATTGAACCTAGAACCTCAGGAGTTTAGTGTATGAGCCTCTAATCTACAACATGAGGCAAAAGACAGTTGCCTAGTAGCTAAAGCTGTAGAGAAGACTCATTATTTTCTCTATGAATGATCTCAGTGCCACTAGCTGGGACATTACCCCACACCCAGCAGCTATGTAGGTTATACTTGCCTAAGTATAATGTAAATAAATGATTTTATTTCATGGGTGTGTATTTAACATCTGACACACAGACATAGTTGTAACAAATAAGCTGCATTTCCTATTTTCACATAAATATATTATCACAATCTGAGCTGTTACAATAGATGCATAGGCCTGTAGACCCACTAGGACAGCAGTTCCCAACTACTGGTTTGCGGACTGGCGCCAGTCTGCAAACTGCTGGCTGTTGGGCCACAGTGGCTCTGGGGGCCAGGGCTGGTATACACTGCCTCCCCTTCCAGTGCAGCTATTGGGAGATGTGTGTCCTGCCCCGCCTCTCAGCCAACCAGTGTTGGGCAGGGGCCAGGTCTCCTCCCAGACATGGAAGAGAAGTTCGCTGCATGCTGGCAGGGCCACACAGAGCCTGGTACAGCAGCCTTAAAGCAGCCATGACGTAGGCAGCAGTGCTCAGCTGGTGGCTGGGAGGCAGCACAGAGCTACGTGAGGGGGCCAGGATAGGCACTGGAGGCTCTGGAGGCAGGGCTAGTGCTGGGGGGCTACGGGGTGGGGAGCTGTAAGAGGCAGGGAATGACACTGTGGGGCACTGGGGCATCCGGGGTGGGGAAGCTGTCACTGGGGAGGCTCTGGGCATGGGACTAGTAGTGGGGGGAGGCTATGGGGGCAGGGCTGGAACTGGGGGGTTCTGAGAGGTTGGGTGCAGTGGGGCTCTGGAAACAGGAGGCTGGCACTGGGGTCTGGTGGGGACTGGCACTGAGGCATTTGGGATGGGGGGCTGGTACTGAAGGCTCTGAGGGTGGGAGGCTGGCATGGGGGGATGGGTGCAGGGGACTCTGGGGTCAGTGGCTGGTGCTGGGGAGTAGTGGAGGGGTGGGAAACTCTAGGGGTAAGGGCTGGCACTGGGAGCTCAGAGGGTCAGGGTGTACCCCAGCTCTGGCCACCAAAGCTGCTGCGAATAGCTGGCTTCAGCTGCAGCAGCTGCCCGCCCCGTGGCAATTGCCGGAGCTGAAGCCAGCTCTTCGTGGTGGCTCTGGGGGCCAGGGCTTTTGGCAGACTGGTAACATTTCATTTACATATTTGCATATTCATTGTTTGCATAATTAATATGAAAATAAAATATTACCGGTCCATCAAAAGTTTGTGAATGGGTTTGCCAGTCCGCAGTGTAAAAAAGGTTGGAAACCACTGCACTAGGATATATTTGTTGAGGTCACTCTGCTGAACTTGCTTTCCTTGTATGACTGATGATAAGTATTAGGTTTCCCTGAGTTCAAACTGCTTTCTCTTTTCCAGGTTTGAATGGAGGCTCATAGATGAATCTGCATTGAATTTGTTAGGTATATGATGGGTTGACTCATTTTCCCTCTAGCAGCACCAGCCTTGGGAGGATGGAAGCAAAATACCACATTAGTAGAAACTGATGTGAGCAGAAAGTGGGGCCCCACCCTGGAGACAGTGTCATTCATATGGATTCACATGGTGTACATCTTCGAACAAATACAATATGGGAATCTTCAGGGAGTAGACATCACTCTCCTGCCTCATGGACTGCTTGACAGAGGAGACAAGGACTTCTGACAAGTTTGATACTGAAGTCTGTGAGGTTTGTTGCACTGGGAGATTCTAATACATGCCAGGGTATACCCCAGCTCTGGCCACCAAGGCTGCTGTGAATAGTTGGCTTCAGCTATTGTGATGAGTAACACACAGGTCTGGGTTCTTACAACCCAGGTTGGTTTCCTGACAGCCACAGGTTGGTTTCCCCTTTCCTGACAGCCACAGGTTGGTTTCCCCTTTCCCTCAAAGTTTATGGTGCATGAATTGCGGTGACAGTAAATGTGATTCCAGGTGGGTGTTTTTTAAAGCTTCCTCCTATTTTACACCTGGAAATTTGCAAGTGCAATTAATGAAATACTGTAACAAGATAGACAGGACTGGGGGGGGACAATGAAAAGTTAATTTTGAAGAAGATAAGTAAACTTTTGTCTTCAATAAAAGGTTCATTTCAAACTTTGGAAGATGCGTCAGATCAATTTTCAAATTTCTCCAAACCACTTTGTCTAGCTAATTATTATGAAGCAAGAATCTTAGAGTAAAAGGCATTTAGCATGTTCTTCCTAGGTAATTTAATGTGAAGCTAATTCATATGATATTATTTTTCCACCTAGTGAGTTTGTTTAAGCGCATAATATTCTTCCGAGAGTGACTGATTCTTAAACCAAAGCTGAACTTCAGTAACAGAAGCAGATTATGCTACAGTCACATTGTAGTATCTGTTTGAGCATCGTGTAATTTTTGAAGAGCATATTAGTTGGTAAGTATGACAGTATTCAACTTTTCTGCATAAAATAATTTAGGATAGATCACCTGCCTATTGTCTATATTAGAGCCAATGGGAAAATCCTATTAAATGATATGCTAATTTTGTCATCGTGCATGATACACATGATACACATGCACCGTATTATCACACTGCAGATTGTGATAGCTTAAATGTACAATAGCTTATTGCTAATTTTGGATAAACAATTGCAGTTTATTTAAATTTATTTTCAAAAACTATCCTCAAACAAATGGTAATTCTCAGATTTATTCTTTTCTTAAAATTAATCACAGACATTGGAAAATATTTTTATGTGACTGTCAGAGTGGAGTGGTTATGTTTGTTGGGTCCCCCAAGAAAAGCATTTGACAATTTGTGATACATGAGCAATTTAATCTCTTTAGACTTCTGGTGAGACATGATACTAGCATTGCAAACTATTGTGATTTTATTGCAAGTCTCATAATATTTGATGCTCTACTTAAAGACCCAGATCTTGCAGTCAACTTTCATTTATAAAAAGAGTTTCTAGACCTCATGGTTGTGGAGAAAAAGCTTGAAAACATGACCCAACCTCAAAGTCTCAAACACCAGGATACAAATAAATCCAACAAAACTATTATTCTCTAAAAATCTCATTATTTTGACTGTTTAGGATTGGCAATATTCTGATATTAACACATTTTACTATTTTTTCATTTTCTCTCTATTTTCATGCTCAGTCATAAGATGTGTTCCATTTAGATTTAATACCTTCTCAGTATTTGTATTGCCTTCTGCCTTCCAGAGGAATATCAGTACATTTCTAGATATATTCTGCCTGCATTTATATGTAAGTGCTTTCACCTTGCCTGTCACCTTGCGATGCTAAAACTCCACTTTTAGAGGCTGATTCCATTCTGTTATTTCAAAATGAAACAGTCTAAAAGAGCAAAAGGATTAGGTTCTTTATATAGAGAACATTGTTTCTGAGGTGCATGACCATTTTCCTGCTCCACTGTCAAATTTAGAGGAAGTGAAGTATTTAACCCATCTAATCAATCTTATTGGCATTTATTAATGTATGAATTTATTAATATTGGACAAGTTTTGCTTTTTCAGCATTTGGACTGTTAAATCTTCAAAAGCTTATACACAGATATCACAATATTGCAAAGCTAAACTTCTACTTCCAGTTTGCTTTCTTTTAAAATCAAATGCAGTAAATATCCTCCTTCCCCCAAAAAATCAATTTAATCTGCAGATTTTTATGTGGAAAAAATATAATCAATAATAGCGTGATATCAATGTTCCATATGACCCCTGTGATTTGCTAAGCAGAATTTTTATTGTGATTTGCTAAGCAGAATTTTATTGTGGTATTGCATGAGCAGTAAAAAGAAAACTATGACAACTGATCTTGTCAGCAACAATCCTGTATCACTGACTCAACTGCTTATCTCTGTTTTGGAAAGGGAAATATTAATAGCTGTGATTTAGTAATGTTATTTTTAAACTAAATTAATCTTTATTAGCTTATGTAGTAATTATCTTCCCATATGCTTTCATAATATGGTGCTTTAGTTTACATACCATCTTCTCAAAACAGGATCAAAGAGACACAAATTTAGCATTACATGTAAGATTATAATACCCTTGCTTTTACTATGAACTTGACCATTATGGCACATATGGACAAACTGAATCCTGAATTGCTGGCATTGCACTATCAAAAGGAGGGTTTTTTTTCCCCTAGCCTATTCACCTCAGACTGTGGGCATGCAGATAGGTAAAATAGGACTCAAATCTAAACACCCAGGTTTGGGGTTTGCTGGAATATTACTACTTGAGCTGGGGCAGTATGAAATGCTGAGAATATTTTTGAAAGAAACGGCAACTACTTTTCTTTCTCCTCTGAGGTACTTGGGCCAGGTCTATACTAGGTACGTATATAATGTAACTGGAGTCAACATACCTTATGCAGAGCTTGGCACCATCTCCACAGTGAAAAGTCAACAGGAGCAATTGCACCTGTCAGCTTCACTTACTTCTCGTGAGGAGTAGGAGTATTGGCATTGACCAGGGTAGCCTCAACTTTCAATGTAGTAGATCCTTACTAGACCCGCTAAATCAAATGCCAGAAGATCGATCTCCAGTGTGGCATGTGGAGACACGGCTCTAGATACAATTGTATACAGCATTGTTTTTCAGCCATTTTCCTAGGGTTAGAGGCCCAAAGATGTGGCTATTAATATGATAATATAGGGATTAATGTAAAGCAATTTAAGACTAAGATGACATTTAAGAAACGCTTAGACCATTATTTGACAGCAAATGCTATGCTTAAGAAATACTTACAAATAAACCACATTCAAAAAGTAACAAATTAAAGATCCTTCTTGCAGTCCTGGATCTTGTTCACCAGAAGCCTGTATTCCCATTAGGTTTGTTATGTGCAAGACTGCACAAGCTCAATACCGCACAGAGTGACTGACTGAAATACTAATTATGTTTTCTTGGCTTGGCTTCTGCCCTCTTCTCTAGTGAAAAAAGAGCTGCATACATTTCTTCCATGGTTTCTCTACTTTATAAGAGTAAGCTGGGCTTATGGAACAGATACTCTTTTGAGAGACAAACTTTGAAGTGGTACTGACTGTCAGTCATTGTAGAAACTAAGAACTGTAGCACTTAGCATCTTGCAGGATTGGGCACTTCCTATGCAAACACACGCATGTGGCCTGACACTCCTCTCACATGGGTGTAAATTGGGAATAACTCCATTAAAGTGTGAGTTACGGTGTAAATGAGAGGAGAACTAGGCCAATTATATTTTTAGACCTTCCACATAGGGTTGTATCAGTTCTAAAACACTATCAATAATTAGAAACTATAGCCAGAGACTTTTAGGTCCAACTTTGTGCATTTGGTGTGGCTCAGGTGAGGGGCTACCAAGGTAGCTTTCTGCCACTTTCATGAGTCCTCTTCTGGCTCTCATCCTGTGGCCACCAAGCACTGAACCAGCTCTGTATAAGTTAAGAAGCTTCTGTATTTTGTAGCAGTTGATCACAGCCTAAAGAAGCCATTGCACTACTTGGAAATGATCAGAATACAAGGGTGCTCTAACAGTGGCTCCTTTTCTAAGGCCAGGTCTATGCTAAAGAGGAAGATCAAATTAAGATATGCAACTCCAGCTACGTTAATTACGTAGCTGGAGTCAATGTACCTTAATTTGAATTTCCCCACCATCCCCTCAGCAAGAGGCCCCCTTACTCCTTGTAGGAGCAGGAGCACCAGCCGCCCACCCTCTGAATTCTATTTAGCAGGTCTTCAGTAGACCTGCTAAATCAAATTCTGGAAGATCGATCTCAGCAGCATCAATCTTCCCCAGAGTGAAGACATGACCTTAGGAATGCTCCTTTTTTTAGGGAATCTCAGGGAAATAACAAACAAATGCATTATCTCTGCTCCACCAAGAGGTTTCCCCTGTGATGGGGGAACCCTCTTAGGCAGTCAAATTGGTGGCTTTAGGCACCCAGTAAGGTAGACAATGGAGAAGGGCCAGGATCTCATCCTGAATTTTGTTTGACCTAACAGGAGTCACTGAACAACTGATTGAAAGAAATGCAAGTTGTGTCAGAGCCCAGAAAATAAACATCATGTTAGCGGTCTTTTCCCCTGTTACAATGAAACAATATTGCTGTAACCCTTCTGCCAGGTAGCTCCAGCAGCAGCCAGGGCCAGATTCAGTATCTAGGGGTTCCTCTCCCTCCATCCAACACAGAACTGGCTTGCGCCCCCACCCAGCAACCTGGGGAATTCCCCTTGGTTCCTCTGGGAGGCAATGCTTCTCCGCTCGCAAACACAAAGTCGGAGTGTAGAAAAGAAACCTTTAATATAAAGGGGAGGGAAGTAACATAGCATGAATTTGTGAAACACCACAAACAGCATTCACACCAAAGCCACGAGTAATAGTCCCACCCCAAGTAGGTTGGGCAATGCCCTTTTCCTCTCAGGTTCTTACTTCCAGCAATATAAATGACCCCTTTACATGCCCAACCATTCTCTGCACCCCTCTCACAGTTGCTGCCCTTGGTCAGGGCAGACCCAGAGTTCAGAGGTGCATTCATAGAGTTCACGTCCCATCCTGAGTGGGGGGAAGGTAAGGTGGCATTTTACTCACTCATCTGGTCACTCGGCGTCTAGCTGTTTGCTGTTCTCTGCTGCTGCCTAGCTGGTCATTCATCTCACCTCACTGCTGCTGCTGTGCTAGCTTCTCATTGCACCTCTCAGTCGCTGCCATGCCGGCCGCTCATCGTGCTGCTGCCACTCTGCTAGCCACTCATTGCATTTTCTGCTAGCTTGTGGCGGATTTGGCTGTGGGCCAAACCTAGAGATTTCAGCTCTCAGTGATTTCAGCTTTTGGCCCAAAGCACAGTCCAGCCATAAGAATTCCAGCATCCACTGGAGTTAATTTAAAATAATAAAAGAGACTCCTTATGAAGTGTGCTCTAGTTCTATCCTTAGAATGGGAAAGGGGAGGAGAAACAGGTTAACCAGTCTTACAGCTCACACCTCGAGGGCACGCAGCCTGCTGATTCAGAGCCCTGCCCTCCCCAGTTAACTTCACAGAACTTTGGCAGTCGAGCCCTTGGCCATCCAATGTTCTTTATGCAGACAATCTCTCTTCTTCTGAACTCAGTTAAAAACAGTCTGACTTTTCTGACTTTTCCCACAATAACAGCAAACATTGGTGGTCATATCTCACAATTCCTGCATTTAGTGCTCACACAATTTGTGACCCAGAACAGCCAAATTGCTGCAAGGGGCAAAACACCTTGTAACAGTTGAATATCTAGCAGGTCTATGCAAAGCAGGGGCAAAATGTATTTACATAAATATACCCAGGATTTATTTCCCATTCCTGCTGGTTGTAATAGAAGCCTTGATTCAGACCCTGTTTACATTGGCAGAATCATCAGAGCCCTGAATCATTACATGATGTTGCTGCCTCACTGAATAATAATCCTAATGAAATGTAATATCAGTGACATTAGAATTTAAGAGAAAGACATGGAAATATGGCATTAGATTTACATGTCTGACTCAAAACTCCTGGCTTCATGTTGATCTACTAGACAGCAGTATCATTGCTACTATATACATGAATCGCAATACCTTCTGGACTGTAATGTCTTACACTTGAACCGCCATACTATTGGTGTCCCTAATCCAGGTACACCCATGGTACGGATGAGGAAGTGGCTCTGCATCCCACTCCCAATCCCCTCATGCCCAGACCCCCAGCTCCCTCCTTGGCCCGGGAAAATCTTTATTTCAGCATACCCTGTTTCCCAGGTTGCCAGATCAAAGAGATTCTTCAAGTGTATCAGAAAATACCAATGCATTCTGCTATGTCAGAAGAACTTAAGGCTTTATCTCTGCTGTAATACAGGTTGGACTGGGAGAGAGCAGAGACATTTAACATTTCTTACAACTCCAATTTCAGAACAAATTCTAGGTAATTTTGCAATTACATGCAAATACTGAGAATTTAGCATTCAGCAGATGCTAAAGATTATATTGCACCTACAGGAAAAACTTAAAAAACAATAAATAGTCTGGTAGCACTTTATAGACTAACAAAACATGTGGATGGTATCATGAGCTTTCGTGGGCACAGCTCACTTCTTCAGATGAGTTGGATATCCTAAATATCCTGGTCAGCACTTACTCTTTTATATAGTACTGCACAGAATAACTAGCAGAGTTAAAATGTTTGATACTACATAAGATCAAATGCAGTCTATATACTGCTGTTGCAGAACTGGTGCGTAATAGGCCTATTCCACAGCAATGTAATAACTTGTCAGCAGATTCCTTTCTGGTGGAAAGGATGCTATCTTTAAAACAGGGTAATCCACCTGGATAACCAAGTGCCTACAATTTCCTCCAGTGACTCTGCCTGCAACACTTCATTATATGGCGTACACAATTTCTATAAAACATTAGAAAAGTTGCAGAACTCCTCTAAATATAGAAAGTTTATTAAGTGTATTAAGCTCCCAACATTGAGCATTTCCATCTAGGATTATGAAATTACTGCAGTCATTTGCAGAATGCTCATTTGAGATATGCTCTTAACCAGGGCTTGACAAACGGCGGTGAAATCCGCTCGCCAGCCCTGCACTACGCATGCGCAAGACCCGCATTGCACATGCGCGCGCCGCCGGTGAACGGGGTGACCGGCTAAAATCTACTCACCATGGGCGAGTAGATTCAATGATTTGTCAAGCCCTGCTCTTAACAGTTCATTCCTCTTGGTCCCAACAATTAAGTAAAAACAAGCCATCAAAAGCAAAATGGAATTGAAACAGTTAATACATGCTGCATGGTATCTTGGAAGAAAAGTTTAAGAGACTTACTCATGATCCCTAGTTACCTTCTCCCTCTGTAGTTATCATTTATAACATACCAGAGGACTCTTCAATTTAGCTGATAAAGGCATAGTAAGATCCAGCAGTCTAAAGCTGAAATCAGCAAAGATTAAAGCAGAGGTGGGGAACCATGTTTGGGTCAGGGCCACTGACCCACAAGAAAATCAGTTGTGGCTGCACAAAAGTGCGATGTGGCCCCCAACTGAGAAGGAGAAAGCCACTCCCCACATTCCCTTCACACATCAAAACCTAGGGGAACTCAGCCTAGTAGATTTTGTGGGCTCAGCCTAGTAGATTTTGAGTGCTCCAGCCCCACGGTGGGGTGTGTGGGGAGCAGGGTCTGGAGTGTCAGCACGGGACCCCCAATGCTGGGGGAAGGGCCCAGAGCCACAGGGGTTGGATCCAGGCATATAGGCCCCAGGCCTTAGGTTCCTCACCCCTGGATTAAAGTAAAAGTGAGAGGGAGTCAAGCTACATTATGGTAATGCTCCTTACTGCCCCTGAAGTCTAGGCAGCTTTTGCAGATGTAGGGCTTTGTCACTGCAATTGTCCAATTAATCTGTTGAATACAATGGAGATTCCAAGAAGCTGCCCTCACTATTAGTAGCGTCCATAATTAAAGGCATATTCTCAATTCACACAATATGTCGGCAGCTCCTCTATGCAGAGTCTCATTGGCACTAACTCATTATCTCTCAGTGACCACAGGGAACCCTTTGGGCCAAACCTTGTGCAGTTGGTCAGCTCACAATAAATTGTTAACCAACAAAAGTTGTTCACAAGACCAAGTCCAATGGAAACGTGTTTTTATACAAGAGAGTGCTCCGCATAAGAACGATTACTCCATAAATATATCATAATCACTAATGCTGCCACTCTCCATAGACATGAGAATCCTAAACTAGTTCTTTAGTCCTCACAGTTCTCTGCTGAGGGCATGTATCTGAAGACTGAGCTAAAACGTCACTTTAGAAATTACTATTAGCAGTTAAAATATTATGTGCATCAAAGGAAAATCTGTTTCCTTATCAAGAGTTTTATCTGAAAGTCAATGAGTGAAATATAGCATGGTCACACAATAGTTGCAGCTGCTGCTAAACCAATTCTGATTACACTCTTTCCTCCTGGGCATAGGTGTATCCTCCGGAAGCTGCATTTTCTTCATTTACTAAAGGGAAATCTTCCTAGCATGTGCAATGGAGCATGCATATTGCAGGTTGCACCTCTATAAATCTGGGCTCTCTGGTCCAGCTGCAACAGCTGTGGTTCAGCAGGAACATCTGGGTAGGGGAGTCCGGGGTCCTGGCATACTGCAGGGGTGGGTGTGGAAGCCCGGCATGCTGTGGGGTGGGAGCCCAGTGTGCAGCCCAGCTAGGCTGGTGGTGGTGGGGAGCCAGGAAGGCCGGCATGTGAACAAGCAGGGTTGCACAGGTGCAGCCAGGAAATGAGCTCCCCTGGTCTGGCAAAATCCCTCATCCGGGACTAGCCAGGTCTTGAGGGTGCTAGACCAGGGAAGTCTAACCAGTATTATAAATGCTGGCACATTTTATCGGGATTCGGCTGCAGAAATCCCCTATCGGATGGATACTTCAAAACTGCAGCTTCATCTTGGTTAAGGGTGTGGTCAGTATCTTCCCTTGTTCTGCATTATATAACTTTTCATGAGGTGTAGCTGGACAGATAGAATTAAAAAGATAGGGAACAAGCCCTGTCCCCTTAAATATAACTGTAAGCAGGGGCTGAACTTCTGCTTGCTGTCAGCCAGCTAAAAGGAGGGGTGGGTGTGCCCACTACAGTTGTTTAGCTTTGCAAGGTAATTAACTGTTAACTGTTGACATGTAAATACTGCTCAGAAGAGAATCTGAGGTGTGGCTATGTAAATCCCATTCAGCCAGGGCTGATGGAAGGTCAGTGTTGGAATGGAATGTGGAGAATTGTAAATAATTTGGGACTGTTGTGGGGGTAACTAATCATGCTACCCCTAAATGTGGGAACTGTAAAACATGCCACCAGTGCTTGCAGGAGAGACACCACCATCATGGTAAGAGGTCTCGGAAGAACAAGCCTCCCTCCTTCCAGAGTTGAGTGAACAGAGCTGGGGGAAAGGGTTAAAGGGTTTGAGTCAGCCTGCTTCACACCTGCCAGGTGTGAGCTATAAGACTGGCCCAGCCTGCACCTTTTCCCCCTTTGTTTTAAGGACAGACCTAAAGCAGACTCCCTGAGGAGTCTTTTCTTTTGCTAGTCCAGTGAAAGCTGGATTCATTTGCCAGTCCAGCTGGTGGCTAAAGAGTTGAAATCACTGGTTTGGCTGAGTGCCAGACCTGTTGCACCAGTGAAGTGGCGGCGACTAGCGGCGTGGCGTGGAGCGGCGGCAGGCAAGGCGCGGCCATCAGCGGCATGGCATGGAGCGGCGGCAGGCGAGGCGCGGCCATCAGCGGCGTGGCGTGGAGCGGCGACCAGTGGCGAGGAGCGGCGGTAGGCGAGGCGCGGCCATCAGCGGCGTGGCGTGGAGCGGTGGCAGGTGCCCAGTGGAGCGTCCACAGGCGTGGAATGAGACAGCTGGTGGAGCGTGGCGGAGTTTCATATAAGGTGCCCCCTATCTATCCCCCGCCCCCCATTTCTACCCAGGTTGGGAGGTGAAACCCTGCGGGTGAACTGTGGGACTCTGGGTGGCACGGACCAGGGACAGAGACTTTTGGGGCGTCGGACTTTTGGACTTCGAGCGATTCTTGGCTGGGGTGGGGCTTGGCTCATGTTTGGGGTTATGAACTCTGTTTGTGGTGTTTTCCCCAAGTTAATGCCGTATGACTTCTCTTTCTGTTTCATTAAATGTTTCTTTCCTACACTCAGACTCTGTGCTTGCAGTGGGGAAGCATTGCCTCTCAGAGGCGCCCAGGGGTGCGTGAATTTCCCAGATCACTGGGTGGGGGCTCGAGCCGGTTCTATGTGAGATGGCCCCAAGATATTGAACCCAGCCCTGGTTACTGCCAGGCCTACCCGGCAGAAGGGTTACATAACAAAATTGAAAGAATTAAACCTATTTTTGTTACTTACTACTAAGCAGATGAAAACCATACATAGTATGTGTTAAACACCAAGAAGCTACTCATGATAGTCTTAGCAGCTGACATCTCAGACTTGAGTGATCCATCATGCTCTAGCTATCTGTGATAAAGCCTTGATGGTCATACACTGACCATCAAGGCCAGAAGAGATCAGCTAGTATGACTTCTTGTGCAACAATCCATAGAACTTCACAACAATTCCTTTTGAACGACAGAAAAACTTACAACATATAACAAAAATATTAAAGATTCAATTTCATGTTCCTGTAATGGACCAGAGCAGTTTGCCTTCAGATACTCCCTCTCCTACACTGCCCAATCGCCATCACACTAAAATGGCTGGGCAAGTTAAGAAAATCCAATGCAATGTTGTGCGATTCTTTAATGCACACCACACACCAAAGGAGAAACAACATACAGAATTCTATTTGCTATCTGGACTGGCTTGGACTTTCTCTACTATTTAGCTACCTGAAAATGCCAATATAAGACCACAATTTAACTTGATCAGCAGTGAACTGTAGAGATAATGCCTTGAAAAATAGATTAGGTATATTGCTATCGTGTTTCTGCACAATTTGGCCATGGTAGAAATTGCTAGATGGGATGTATAATGGAAGTCTTTTTTGCAGTACCAGTTTGTTTATCAAGCTGTCTAGGTAACTGTCTGTCTAGAAGTTGTTTAATTAGGTCAGTTTCCATTTCAATCTCAGTTCCAAGTCCCCCAGCAATAGACGTTATTGAGAAGGAAGATCTTTCACATTCAGTTTAATTCTCATTATCCTGGACATTATTTCCTGTCATACATTATTTCCTGGTAGTACTTTGAAATATTAATTTTCTTCTGAACCTTGAGGATACGTCTAGACTGAGAGGATCTATCGGAAAAAGATACGCAAAATGCACTTCGCATTTTGTGTATCCTTTCCCAATACTTTTGTTGGAAGATGCTTTTCCAAAGTTTGGCCCATCTAGACTGGGCCAAATTTCGGAAAAAAACCTTCTTTCAAAAGCTCCCTTCTTCTTTGTAGAATGAGGAATACAGGGGCTTCCGAAAGAGCACGTTTGCTCTCCTGCAAAAAAAAGCGGAAGAGCAAACACATTCCCTGGATGCAGCAGAGTTTTTTCAGGATACCTGAGGTATCCTGGAAAACCCCCGCAGTCTAGCCTTACCCTAACATATTTAAAAAGAATTTCCAGTAGAAGCAATTAAATAGCATAGCACATTGAACAGATACATTACCGGGTAATATTTATCTGAATTTGTATTTAAAGAGCTTTTGTTAACATCCAGAGAATATATATATAGTACAATACTTATGCTATAAAGCTATACAATGCACACAGACAGGCTCCAACAAAGATATTCCAAGACTTAGATACTGTAAAGCCCTGACATCACAAAATTGAAGTTGAGCTAAGAAAATAACTTTATTAAAACAAGTCTGCTTTTCCTCATATTCAGAAGTTAAAACTGAGTTTCTGAAACTCCCCGACCCCCACAAAGTCCAGTGTTTCTGTCACTGGATAATACCACCATTTTCCTTGCCTGGGTGTCATTTTTCAATACCTCAGACATGTAGGGTATATCTAAGCCTTTTAGGTACATCATATTGCAAAAGGTTTAGCCTTTAGGCTCTTGTTCAGGCTCAAGTAGTCTCATATCTTGACTACTGTAATCGCAGACCGGGTACTGGGCTGGATGGACCTTTGGTCTGACCCAGTATAGCCATTCTTATGTTCATATGCCTTCTCTTTGGCCAGCTGCATCAGTCCTCTCAAACCCATTCAAAATGCTGCTGTCATCTTCCTGATTCATTGCTCTAATATGTAAATCACCCCCTCAAGTCTCTCCACCCACTCCCCCTCCTCCAATGTCTCAGACACAAGCTCCCTGTTTTTACCTTTCAGGTCATTCATATTTTAGTCCTATCCTATGTATCAGATCTACTAGTTTCTTAAGCATTCAGAATTCCTTTATTCTGCAAGGAAAACCAGTCCTGATCACCTATGTGTTCCCTAAAGCATCATAATGCTACTTCAGTGCTTTCTCCCGTGCAACCCACTATGAAAGGGACGAGCACCCTGTTACTATTGATAAACCTGTCATGTTAATCTCTTTTAAATCCCTCCTGAAAGCCTCTCCTGTGAGATCTACAGATCACTCCCCTCTGGCAGGAGTTAGACAAGTGAAAAATTGATGCTTCTTGCTTTGCTGCTAAATTCTTTTTGGTTTATTGTTTTCTCAACCTCCTAATGCAGATCCAGTCCACCGGTCTGTTTCATAACCTGTTGTTGCATCCTGTCTGAGATGTAGACAGTCTGCTTTCTGGAGCAGGGGGAGTCCATTTTGTTGCCTGACTATCCAGTGCAATGGGGTTCTTAGCCTGCAGTAGGGTTCCTAGGTGCTACAATAATAATAATTCTTACCTTTATGTAAATGCTGATTTACAGTCTGCGTATAAAACCTAGAAGGTTGGGAATGGCAAACCATGGCCAATGGGAGCTGTGGGCAGCTGTATCAGTGGACAGAAGGTAAACAAACAACCTGCCTGGTAGCCCACCAGCGGCTTACTCTGATGGGCCACATGTTTCCCACCACTGTTTTGAGGGAATTTAATCAGACATTTAGGAGCCAGGAAGTGTTATTCCTTTAACTCCCATGTCTGAGGACTTTTGGCCAAGAAGATTTAAACTTTCAGAAGTGGGAGCATAATAGCTTCTAGCCCTTTACAAATATTTCTTCCTTGACTTGGTAATTATGAGTTGTAGCCAGTTTGAGGAGAAACCTCTACTTCCACCTGAAGGTTTCCATATGTATTTGCAAATGAAGGGTGGTAGCTTATTTGAAAGTGAGAGCCAGGGCTCACAATCAGAGAAGGTGAAGAGGGAGGAAGCTAGTGGGCAATAGAAAATGGCAACTTAGGCTACATCTAGACTGCAAGCTTCTTTCAAAATAAGCTTTTCCTTTGGGCACCTGAAGGCGCAGTTCAGGTGCCTCCTGACCCGCCTTGATGTGGGGGAGCACAACATCCCCCAGGTAGTCTCCGCGTGTTGTGTTCTCCACAACATCATGGAGAGAAAGGCCTTCCTTCTGGGGTGGGGGGCAGAGGCCAGGCAGGAGGGAAGGGCCTTTGAGCAGCCATGCAAAGCTGCCATCCGTAAGGCCCATTAAAAGGGGGTACGCATCCTGGAGGCCCTGAGAGAGAGTTTCTCTGAAAGACTCCAGAGCAGCAGCTCAGTCCACATCTGGGTCCTCCATTGTGTGCCATCCTGGACCTTCTGGGCCAAGGTCTGCTCATGTCCCAGAGGATGGACACTTCCTCATTAGGTCCTCCTGGACCCTCATTAGGTCCTCCTGGACCCTTAGGTGTCTGCAGCAACCCCGCGGTCGGTGGCTGGTTCACCTTGTGGTGATCGCCCCATAGTCAAGGCTGGTCCAGCTGTGGAGAATAAAGAAAGGTGGTCTGTCATCCCTGGAGACACTGTCCCTGAGATCTTGCCCTCATCAGCGAGGTGAGGGGATGGTGATGTCCCAGGAGCAAGGCCATGTGTGGCCTGGACAGTGGGCCCTGCCTCACAGGGGCCCATGCTTCCCACACACATACCCCGTCGTCCCATGGACAAGTAGGCAAGGGAAGTGTCTGGCCACACTGGGATCCAATGGCTGGGACAGTGGCCTCGAGCAGCCTGGCCTTCCATCAGGACCGCACACACACTTGCCCCTGGCAGCACTGTCCCTGGGAGCAGGTGGTGCCTCGAGCGTGCAGGCATGCCCATGTGCTGTGTGCGGCACTCCAGAGTCTATATGCGGGCATGCGTATGCCCTTGGCCCCAGCCTCCTTCCAGAGGTGGCTGATGGTGGGAGAGCCATTCCCCCCAGGGATGGGAGGTCAGAAGTGTGTCTGGCCTCCCCAGAGCCTGTGAGCAGGAGCCCAGGGATGCTCCAGGGCTGCCTCCTGGGGCTGTGTGGCACAGACTGGAGCTGCGTGTGCACCCACATGCACAGACTGCAGCACGAGGGCTAGGCTGAGAAGGCAGAGTGACAGTCGTACCACAGCCCCTCAGCACCTGCCACCCCCACCCTGTGTGTGTGAAAAACTAAGAGTACTCACCTGATGATCCCTCCCTGGCCTTGGAGGATGCCTGTAAGACATCCAGACCCTGGGGTACTGGCTCCAATGTGAGCATTGTCATGGTGCTGGCCGTCTCTCCCTCCTCCTTTCCTCCTTGGCTGGGATCCCCAGGCGGACAATGATGGGCATCTCCAGCCCCGAGTCCACCGCAAGGGGTGGGGAAGGGGCTGCTCTGCCCCCCCAGGATGTGGTGCAGAGCTGCATAGTAGGGGCAGGAGTGGCATTCTGCCCTGGAGTGAGAGCTGCGCTCCCTGGCCCTGGCATAGCCCTGCCACAGATCCTTGATCTGCTCCTCACTTGCTCCAGACTGCAGTGGTAGCCCCTTGTGGCCAGGCTGTCGGTCATCTGGCCATATATGTCCACTTCCTTCATCTGGAGCGCAGATCCTGGATGGTCTCCTCCTCGTCCCATACCTCCAGGAGGGCCAGGATCTCTGCCCTAGACCAGGATGGCACGTGCCTCTTGCGGCCCTTGGCAGGCTCCTGGGAGCCCTCTGCATGTTCGTTGTGAGGGTCAGTGGACTCTTAGGGGCTTGTGGCTGGGACATGGGTGCCCACAACTCTGGAAGGGGCAGCTGCCCAATGAGTTGCAGCTCCCAGGGCTGGCCTCCTGCCACAAGCCCTGTCCCAGGTGTTTGCGAATTTAAGAGCTGCCGGGACAGAGGAACTATAGAGTTGTGATGAGTGTGAATGGAGTGGCCAGCAGGGCACCTGTGTTATTTCCTAGAGGCGTCTTTTTTCGACAGAACTCCCTCTTTGAGTCCACACAAAGCTTTTTGGGAAAAAGCATTATTCCTCATAGAATGAGGTTTACTGCCATTGGAAAAAGCCCTCCGTTATTTTGACTTTTTGTTGAAATTACGCTATTGCAGTGTGGACACAAGTATTGCTTTTCCAGAATAACGCTTGTAATTCTGGAAAAATGCTGCAGTGTAGACATATTAGAGAGAAGAATCAGATGAAAATGCTGTACAAGGGAAGAGGAGAGAAAAGTAGGAGCATGGAAGGCCTTGCATGCAACAGGAATGAGAGAAACAAAGCCTAATCTCTCTGTTATATTCCTTTGGGGCAAACTGAGACTGGGAATTGTGACAATGTAAGAAAATGCTGTGGCAAAAACTGTGGCAAAACCACATCTCTAAGTCAGGAGGGCATATTAATGTCTTTGAAGTTCATCTTATTCAGTTACTTGAGAGGTACAAGGTTGAGTTACATCTAGAGATGGCCACCCCTGACCTTAGGCCTCACATTATGAAAGTAGAGATCAGGCACAAAATTTCAGATCCTTACTTCTAGAGAAGTGGGGTCTTGTGATTGAGATGCTGGACTTGGATGCTAGAGATCTAGGTTCTTTCTTTGTGTGTCCATGGACAAATCACGTTCTCTATATGCCTCACTTCTCCATCTCTATAAAATAGGGAAAATACTACTTCATTGCCAACAGGAATGTTGTGAGACTATATTCAAACTACTTTCCCAATAAGCATTTTTTAAAAGCCTGCAGATAAATAAAAGGGAGAATTGGTTCTGACCTTGATTCAGACACCATTCGTGCCACTTTTAGGTGTTTGGGTGCTTGTTTTTTGTTTGGTCTTATCTCTAGATGCTAGTCATTCAGACAGAATCCCCAAAATACACTACAGCTGCAGAATTATAATCAAGAATGTTTAATGAAGCCAGCAGTCTGCCTGGAAGAACACAACCCTCCACTGTTTTTCTTTTTATTGTTAAACTGCAAGGAGGACAATTGGATAACATGGGCTTACTATTATTCCTATATATTTTCTAATGAAATTTTTGAAGTAGTGTTTGAATAATCCTTCCATTTAGTCCTTTTGATAATAAATGAGCATGTTGAGGGCTGCATTGCATAAGATCTCGAAAAATACAAAGTGGTGTCTAATAAAACATCTTTTATATGGAAGAGATATAAATCTAATAGGTGATCTAGTCACCAATCTAATATAATTTACAAATACTATATCAAAAGAAAAATATTGGAGTAAATCCTGCTGCCATTTACACTGGTGTAAATATGGGGTTGCTATATTAACGTGTCATTTCACATTTACATTTGTCAAATTAACCCACTGCATCTGAGAAAAATCACACTGTGGAACACTAAAATAGATCATTATCAGGTCAGAGAGTCACTGTCCCATATTTTCATTTAAAATGAATTGTAAACATCTATTACATTATCTGCCGAAATTTCTACAAGACTTACCTTGTAGAACCAAAATTAATTAATTGAGTAGATTGATTTCTTGGATTCAAAGATCACGAACAAGTCTCAGTGCTTCTGCCATATCTCTTGCTGTACAAGACTTTGTGTTCTTTACAGCCCTGATGATATCAAAGTCTGTGGGAGGAACTCCTGCTCCAGCCTAGGAAACTTTCTCCTACACCATTTATTTTTTGTTATTTCATTTATATGTACATACACAACTAGATCTTTGGATCTAGGAAGCTTTGGACCCTTTCAAATGAACAAATCCATAACCAAATTTTATAATGAACAATGAATACCTGCTTTTAAGATAGTTCTTATCTTTGCAACAGTGCCATCTACAGTACTTAACAGGCACATCAGAAAGAAAGCTTCAGAGGGGTAGCCAAGTTAGTCTATAATTAGAAGTGGGTTGTGCCCCCCGAAAGCTCATGATACCATCTACATGTTTTTTTAGTCTTTAAGGTGCTACTAGACTATTCATTGTTTTTAAAGTTTTTATCAGAAAGAAAGACATGAAGTGTTGCTTCAGCTAGATAATCACTGGAAAAGCCAACTTACTTATAGCCCATGAAGTAAATGAGAGCCTTCCCACTGTCTTCAGCATGCTTTGGATTAGGCCCTAAAAGCTTTTCCCCCCCTCCTGTTTACATTTATACTTTTTTTTTTACATGATCTAACTATCCAGGGCACCCCAGTGCTTCTGTTAGCCATTTCAATTTCTATTTGGTATCAGACATGCTTCATAAGTGGATTGAACAGAAATATTTCAAAATTTTCACACTTTGCTGATAAATATTTTTAAGTATGATTGGGAAGCATGTGCCTAAATACTAATTGCTTTTATATATATTTTAAATAGCTATGTTATATGCCCACAGGTAGCTATGCTTTATGTTCATATCCATTACATTCTGATAATTGTAAGAACAAAAATAATCCTATAACCACACAGGCAAACACACACATGCAAATATGCAAAGGTGAGTGTATCAACAATGTTGTGAGTAAATATGGACTCTGACTGATGCTGTCTTCAGACTCCACAAAGCTGAGACTTGGATAGAGAAGCCAAGATTAAAAACAAATGCACTACTTCTCCTCTGACAATATGACCTCTTGCTAATAGCTGCAAGATTGCAGTAACACAGCCTACCAGAGATACTAACTCTACCATTGTTCAAAACACATTTATGCCTTGCTGGGTTAATTAAAAAAAATAGTTATGCCAGTTGAAGGTAAGGAACACCAAGGTATGGATGGCATACATTGTTTTATTAAAGTCTTTCAATGAATCTAATGTTATGAGGCTGGCAATAGTAACTATCAATCTATAAATCAGTTAAGAACAACCAGGACTCTAAATTATATACATCTGGGAATTTTTTATTATCCAGATGCTGATAATGGAAACAGCTGACTCCCTTCCCCAATGAATCTATTTAGAATTAATTACTATGGACCAAATTCTGTCTTTAGGTAGCCATGCAAAAATTCTCTGAGAAGTGTTAAGTGAGTTAACTGGTCTGGAATAAAGTTTCTCTCAAAGAAAAAAAAAGGAAGTTCTCTGAGAATTTCTCTCAAACCATCTTCTGAAAAAAAAAAATTGCAACAATGAAGGGAAATGGGGACTGTGCACAAGCCCCAGAACAGAGTTTAATCCTCTGTTTTGTTTTATTAACAAGCTTAATAACGTACATTCCTAGTGAGAACTGTTACATTTCTTTTTTTTCTTTCCTCTTTTTACTGCAGTTTAGCTGGCAATTAACTAAATACTTATGTCCAATTTGGGCTCAATCCAACTTCCTTTGAAATCCAAAACAGCCTTTCCTTTGACTGCAATCAGGTCTTTAATTTTGCTAATTGAACTGCTTGTCTAGATTTCACTCTTTTACTGAAGTGAGGGAACTAAAGTGAATTATTCACAACAATGTTCATAATTATGTATATGTTTAATCCCAAGTCAGAAACAGATCAACATCACTCTTTTCCTAAGAAAGACAAAGGATTTTCTGACCAGCTGCCCATAAGCATCTATTCTAGCTGTAGCTTGGCACTATGTTTTTGTTTTTGTTTTACTCCTGTGTCCTATTAATGCATTGGGAAACCACCAGCAGCCACAATTTCAAAAACAGAATGAGACTTAACAAGGAATGTATTTTGCATCTTCATGATGCTCTGGATCTGCCTCAGGTGCTGACTAAGACTATTAAGGGAGCCAAAACATAGCAGAATTCCCCTCACCCTCCATTTTACAATGAAGACTTTAAAAGTAATCTTTATATAGTTATCTTTATATAGGACTGGATCCTAAAGATGAGCCTATGCTCTGACAGAGCAGATAGCTAACTCCCAAACAAACCCTGATTCCATTTCTTCCCTCTGTATTGGATTAATAGATAAATGAGAGGGTCCCATCCATACATATATAAAGGGCCCAAAATGAGACTCTTATTCCAGGGACTAACCAGACCTCTTAATAAAACTGACTAGAGCTTTTCTCCTGAAATATTGGCCATACCTTACTTCTGGCATCTGGGCCCAGTAGATTAATAAGACCCAGCTGCATCTGCTCTCCAAACACATAACCTGTCTGATGCAGTTACAAATCCCTGCAATTTTAACTGGGAGCAGAGGTTTGAGGTCTGGGTCCTTGTGGGC
Source organism: Rafetus swinhoei (assembly GCA_019425775.1). Taxonomy (NCBI): domain Eukaryota; kingdom Metazoa; phylum Chordata; order Testudines; family Trionychidae; genus Rafetus; species Rafetus swinhoei. Next base: position 29,654,528 of record CM033447.1, on the reverse strand, counting down.
ACCATGGAGCCCATGTGCCTAAGGGCCACCTCTAGCCAGAATATAACCCACCTAAGAGCAGACTCTTCATATTGTAGGTGCACACTAATGCTATATGTGAGTGTCAGAAGGTTAACAGAGCACTTGATGAAATGCTGATACAGGGAAGACAAGGGTGGGCATGTTTGGCATTTGATTAATGGGAATTCAAGGAGTTTACACAACTACTTTGCCTCTTCACTAAACAAACAAAACCAATCCCACATCTCTCTGTAAAATTGCAGTCAGTGGTAACAGTAAGCTACCCTTTTTCCCTCAGAGGAAAACCCAGCATTTGTGCCTTGGAAACCGGTATCTTGAGGCTAAAGTGGGCAACATGTTTTCTATTTGTGAGAATTTTTTTCCACACATGGCATACTGTATTTATTTTATGTTATAAGAACTTAGACTTTCTTTACTCCTGTAGCTGCTGTGAAGGGACTAATCAAGTGTAACAAAAAAAAAAAAAAGAAAAAAAAAAATCTACTCACAAGACTGCTGGGTTGGAATTTCCTTCTTTAGTTAACTCCAAAACAGCAGGGTGAAGGAAGAAAACTCCCCTAGGCTGTGTCTAAACTACATCCCTTTTTCGATAAAGGGATGTAAATTAGGCACGTCGATATTGCAAATGAGGTTTACAGGATCTTTCAAAAAAGGGTTTTATTTTCAAAAGATTCCTGTCTAAACTGCCGTTTTTTTGTTTTGTTTTTTTTTTTCAAAAAAGCCCCATTTCAAAATCCCGGCTGCATTTGCAATATTGATGTGCCTAATTTACATCCCTTTACCGAAAAAGGGATGTAGTTTAGACACAGCCCTACTGACTTATGAGGAAGAAAGGGGACGCTGTAAGGCTGAATCCCATAATACTCTGATTAACCCCTCGATGACCACTTTACTACCACAGTGGTTTTAAATCTGTGATCCATGAATTGCTGGTAGTCTGTGTAAAGCTGATTGGTCACAAAAACCAAGAACAGGTATGACAGAAAAAGAAACAAAGGATATAGACAGTGAGATTGATAAACTCTTTTTTCTTTAAAACACGTGTTGAATTAAAGACAAATACTACCCCATCTTACCTTTTAATGTGTAAGCAAATGCTATAATTGTTTCAGGAGTGTTACACAATTTCACATGATAGGGAAACAATTTGTGGGACTGCAAATGTAAGGTTACCATATTTGAACTTTTAAAAAAGAAGACACCCCTGAGAGGGAGTGTATCTGTATCACTACCTACCAACTCACATTGTACATATATAACACATTCATATACAGTAATATGAATTGGTAGATACAGATACACTCCCTCTCAGGAGTATCCTCTTTTTTTAAAGTTCAAATATGGTAAACCTAGCAAATGGTACGAGAGATAAGATGGCCATTATTAGACCATGGTCCATACTTTGAATAAGTATAGGAGCCCTTGTATCTAGGGCAGAGAGTTCTGAGATAATGATGCTTACTTTACATGCTTTGAGAGTTAATGATGAAGAGCATAATATGCTAAGTATAACAACAACAAAGCACTAAATATAACTGGGGTCGAGGGTGGGGAGATTAACAATTATATATAACTCGGAGGCTTCTTATAGGTAACTTCTCAAATGTGGACAAAATGAGTTCAGTTTCTCTCTTAAGAATCTTAATTTTCCTTCACCCTTTATCTTAGTGCATTTAAATAGTTATTAGATAGATCATTTTCATGGCATATGTTTCACAATGACAACATTTTAATGAATTGAGGAATTAAAAGTTTGCCCTTTTTTCAAATAAATGATCAATTACAATTGAGCGCATCCATCTAATGTATTAACTGTCTGATTTAAGAAACATTTTTCATACCTGGCCAACTGAAAAACGCCGAAGTCGTGTTTTGTTTCTTGTTTGACTGCTTCTAATAAATACATTAATTATAACACACAAGGATAGGCATTAACAAATTTTTTCCTCACTTTTTTTCCACAATTTTAATTTTTCAATTTTTGAGGTGCTATGTAATAAACTAGAGTCTCTGCACTGAATACAATGCAAGATCAAAGAATTCTTTACCAAATATTTGGGAAAATATGTGGTCTCCATCTGGAAAATGCTTGGGGAACTTAGACAAGGTTTAATTTAAAAGGTCATCATGAGAAGATTTTTATAAGTTTACTATTATGAATATTCAACAGCAAGATTCGAGTGAACTTCTGGCTTCTCACACGTCTCAAACAACACTGCTAACACTACTTTTTTCTTTGAAGGATTTGGTTCCTTTGCATTTACCCAAACTTAGAGGCTTGAAAAGTAGAGCTGATCAGAAAATGGAATTTCCAGCCCCTGTGAAATCCTGAGATTTTGAAATTTGTTTTAATTTCAAATCAGAACAAAGAGTTAAAATTTAAAATTTCCCGTGGAATAAAATTTTTTAAATAGTTAAATTGGAAACATCATAGAATCCTAGAACTGGAAGGGACCTCAAGAGATCATCAAGTCCAGTCCCCTGCCCCCATGGCAGGATCAAGCACGGTCTATATCATCCCTGATAGATGTCTGTCTAACCTGCTCTTGAATATCTCCATCACTGGAGATTCTACAACCTCCTTAGGCAATTTATTCTAGTGTTTAACCACCCTGACAGTTAGGAAATTTTTTCCTAATGTCCAACCTAAGCCTCCCTTGCTGCAGTTTAAGCCCATTGCTTCTTGTCCTATCATCAGAGGTTGAGAACAATTTTCCACCCTCTTCCCTATGACACCCTTTTAGATACCTGAAAACCGCTATCATGTCCCCTCTCAGGGTATGTCTACACTACAGAGGTTTTTTTGGAAAAACAGTTGTTTTTCAGAAAAAACTTCAATTACATCCATATTGTAATTGTGTTCATTTGAAAGAAAATCCAAAGAACAGAAGGGTGTTTCCAACATTGGTAAACCTCTTTCTACGAGGAAGAAGCCTTTTTCCGAAAGAGGTCTTTTCCGAAAGAGGTCTTTCGGAAAAAGGTGTGTGTGGATGGGGAAGAGGGAGTTTTCACAAAAAGAGGAAAGAAGAAAAAGCACAGGTGCCCTGGTGGCCAGTCCACACATAGTAATCACAGCTTACATGCAGATAGTGTCCATTGAGTCTGGATGCTATCTTTCGAAAAAGCAGATCGCTTTGGCAGTTTGGACATAGCCTCAGTCTTTCCTTTTCCAAACTAAACAAGCCCAATTCCATCAGCCTTGCCTCATAGGTCATGTTTTCTAGACCTTTAATCATTTTTGTTGTTCTTCTCTGGACCTTCTCCAATTTCTCCACATCTTTCTTGAAATGTGGTGCCCAGAACTGGACACAATACTCTAACTGAGGCTTACTCAGTACAGAGTAGAGTAGAAGAATGACTTCTCGTGTCTTGCTCACAACACTCCTGCTAATGCATCCCAGAATCATGTTTGCTTTTTTTGCAACAGTGTCACACTGTTGACTCATAGTTAGCTTGTGGTCCACTATGACCCCTAGATTCCTTTCTGCAGTATTCCTTCTTAGACAGTCACTTCCCATTCTGTATGTGTGAAAGGGACTGTTCCCTCCTAAGAGGAGTACTTTTCATTTGTCCTTATTAAACGTCATCCTAAATACCTCAGACCATTTATCTAGTTTGTCCAGATCGTTTTGAATTTTGACTCTCTCTATATATACAGTGCTTTTTTTGTGATGATACGCACCTTTTTTTGGGAGCACTCAAAAAATTATAAATTATACAGTATAAGAGTTGAAAAAGGAAATAAAATGAGTCAAAATGATTAATTTCTTCACTTCTAAAACTGACATACTACCTTGAAACTTTTAGCTTTTTGAATAAACTTCACTGTCCAATGGAAAATTGTTCCATCAAAAAAAATCCATAACCTCCCCCCCACACACACCACCCTGCTCATCTCTAATGAAAGGTTTGGTGGTATGGAACTGGAATGCAAGGTTAGGCAACAATTAAATTGTTCTCAGCATATTAGGCCTAATAAGCCTAAATCGGGTCTAATATGCCCTTTCTCTCTAATTCAGCTGGAATGACAGGGATTCGAAGTGCTCTTCAACATTCTAAATATTGACCTACAGTAAAGCTATAAGATAATGCAGATAAGGTTGCCCTTTTTGCATGAAGGACATGCTATTGAACATTTAAAACCAGCATTTCAGCTTCTTCTGGGACAAGAGTAAATTAGAAAAAAACATGCCAGCATTTCACTTGCAGGAAGCCTGTCAAATAAGCCATTCATTTCCTGCATCTGATAATACCCCTCAAATTAGTAAGCATCCTTAGGAGAAAATCCTGTTTCTTTTATATACTGTAGCTTGACATTCTTGTATGATACAGTTTCAACAGTAAAATGGAAAATAAAAGAAATTGAGTTTATGGTTTAGAAACAAAGTAGTATTATTAACTATTATTAAAAGTGACAACTTCTGTTTCCATAGAGACCAATTCTGACTTTAATGAGAGCTTTGCTCAATTAATGATTTCAGAATTTGGCCCTTATGCTGCAAATTTCTTGAGAAAGGGACCATAACTTACTCTATATTCCATACAGCACCATGCATGCCCTTGGTACTCCAAAGAATAAACAATGATTTTTAAAATTTGCTAGGTAGATCCATGTATTTAAGAGCTGATTCAAAATAAACTGTAAAACATCTGATCTTCTGATTGTCCAGTTTGTTTTCCAAAGGAAGGCAAATCTGGCTTTCAGAATTAAACTCCAAAGCCATATCCCGTTTTTGCTGATCTTCCACTTACTTTCACTCAGTTATAGGAGTAGATTTTTTCCACTTTTATAAATCAATCATTCTTGTCTCCCAGTTGCATGATACTTGTAGGTGTTGGGGGAGCAATTGACAATTATTGTAGACGTGGAAACATTCACATTTTAAAAAGAAATACTTGAAACATTCTATTTTAAAAAAGCAGAAATGAGGAGGTATTTATCCGACCAACCATTTTTAAAATGATGGGGTAGAAAAATGATAGAGATGGAAAAATGGGGTAAAAGCACAGAAACTCTGTTCCCTTCCCTCCATGCTTAGAATCTCTCCCCATCCCCAAGCAAAACAAGTTCTCCCTGTTGTGGTTTACTTCAGTCTATTTTTCACACCATCTGCTTAGGGGCTGATGTCCTGAGAGCTGTAAACTCTTGGGAGCCCCTTGCATCTCCTGAATGGAATCATGGAAGTCAGAGAAAGATAAAATTGATGATAGAATTTCCTGAGAATATGTAATGTCATCTTTTAAACAGTGACAAATCTCTTTTCTTCTTTCTCCAATACAGGGTGTTGGTTTTTGGTTGGTTGGTTGGTTAGTGGGTTTGGTTTTTTTTTAAACTTTGTTCTGAAGCATCTGTTCCAAGAGAAAATTGGACTAGATTGACCACTGATCTGATGCAGTCTGACAACTGCTATTTTCCTATGTGTGGCATAGGCAAGAAGATTAATGTTCCCCTCATGGTTTAATGACATGCCACATCAGTTCTTAGTCATAGGAGTGCAAAACATCCTTCAGATTAGATACATTTTTTGCATAGCTAAATCAAGTGTCCTAATGGAGTTTTTCCTCTTTTTCTTTTAAATCTTAACATAATAAAAACCTCATTTAGCATAAATACTGCTATATCTTCAAGGTACAGCTTGTGGGGAATTTTATAACAAACTCATATGGGGCTCTTAAAAGAGAGGTTTACATCAAAACTACTGCAGCCTGTTTGAGTAATGCTACACTACTCACTGCACTGTACTCGCTTGGGATATGGGCATCTCCTGGATGGAATTAGATCTGCTCATATGTACGTCTAGGAGGCTCCCTCTTCTGGGTAAGCTAGCAGAGCTGTTGCTTTAATGTGCTGAAAGCAAATTCAGCTCCTATGTTCAGTGACCATGTTTATGACTTCTGTTCCTTTCACAAAGACCTCTCTTAGGCAAGGACTTTATTTCTTTACTGTCTATAAAGCTCTAAGCACTGAAAATATGAAACAAACACTATGATCATCATCTATATTATCAGTAAAAATGAGGCGTTATGACTATTATTACAACTGAAAAAGAAAGGAAAGGACACAGATACCTGTTCTGAACTTTAGCAATGATGGAGGCATAGGGAGGTGAACAAACTAACCAGCCCAAAGTATGTGTAGAAAAGAGTAGCATGGGGAAGGAAGCTGCTTTCATATTTATTTGGAGAGCAGATCTTACCTATATATAGCACTTTAAGGCAGGACTGTGCATGCAGTGTAAAATAACTAGAATGTGCTGTATGCAGTCTTTAATTTGTGCCAGGGCTTTTTAGGACTAATCCCCAGAACCTCTAAGCTTGTCAGTTCATGAACTGACATGTCCTTTGGACGCCTTATTTATAAATGTAAAAAAAAAAATTGCTTGAGCCCCAGCACCTCTTTCATTACAAATTAAGTACAAATTAGGGCTATGTTTTTCTTTGGCATCTTTATTTGCAAACGTGATCGTTGCACTGGCAGAGACGGAGTATCAGTTCCAGAGCTCCTTTTGCACAGAGCATGGAAAGCCATTCCTAAGAATAGTTTAGTTTTGAATTTTTCAGTATTTTGGAACCATGCCTGAGGACAGAATGCTTTCCAAAGCAGTATGCGCCACGGGACAGGCGCTGGGAAAGGTACTCTGAACTGAGCTGCACTGTCCAAAGACTTGTAAATGTTGCTTCATACATCTAGCTCACAATGTAACATTTAGTTATGTTTTAACAATACATTTTTCTTTGAGCTCTCTCTCCTGCCCTGCTTTCATCGTCTGCACTGAAGCCTTTTCTAAACAAAATGGTATTTGGCAGTGGAAAATTACAATGCAGGGTTCTTAGTGCAGAGGAACACAGCACTGAGCAGCAGAGCATATAGCCTTAAATAGTATTTGGTGGAATGTGTTGCAACATTACCGGAAATTAAAAGATTGCTATCATTGTGTCTCAACAAAATGTGATCATCATTGGGCACTGACCCTGGCCTCAGTTCCTGTATGCAATTCTGCGAAGTCAAAGCCTCTTATTTACTATAAATGTGACAGTAGTAGTAAAAATGCATCAAACCCACCAGTCCATGGGTTTGATGCTTATAATTGCTCATAACTGTAAACCAGGGGTTGGGAACATTTTTTGGGCCAGGGGCAGCTGACTCACAGGAAAATCAGTCAGGAGAGGCACACAAGTGAGAAGCAAAGAAAAAAAACAGCAACAAGGCCTCATGGACGTGGCCCCCAGCAGAGAAGGAGAAAGACACTCCCCACATTCCCCTCACACACAGGAGCCTGGGGGGCGGGAGCAGGCTAGTAGATTTTGTGTGCTGAATCCCCACAGGAGGATAGTGGGGATGGGCACTGGAGTGTCAGCTTGGGCTCCCCACTGCTGGATGGGAGCCCTTTAGCCTTGGGGGCCAGATCCAGCCAAGGTGGGGGGCCACATCCGGCCCCTGGGACTTAGGTTCCCCACCCCTGCTGTAAAGGCTAAGATCTTTGCAATGGTGCATCTTACAGCAAATTCTTAATGTATTCTATGCAATACATGGGTATCTGATAATTACCAATTTACACTCAAATGTTTACTAGCAGTTTCATTTTCTCTCTTTCTGAATATGCAAGCAGAAGAAACACAGATGGGGGGAAGATAAAGGGCAACCAGTGGCTTTCAATGCCCCAAATTTGTATTCATTCAAGATGCTAGGAATGTACTCGAGCTGGTGATAGGGTTGCCAGGTGTCCGGTTTTGAACCTTTCAGTCAAGGAAACAAATTGTTCGGTATTTGAGCTTTCTGTCCGGGAAACAAATTGAGAAAATACCGGACATATAAATGTCTGGTATTTTCTAATTAAGTAAATTTTATTATTATCATGAGTATCAGTACGTAGTTGTGTACTGCCTGGCTGGTAGACACGCTCACGCAGTGTGAGCATGTCTACCCACCAGGCAGTACGCAACTACACAGTAGAGAGGAGGAGGTGGGGGCAGGGCCAGGGCCGGGGAAGGATGGAATCCCCGGGGCCGGACTCGCCTGTGCGTCCTGCCGGGACCGTGAGCGGCACGGGCAGCACCCCGGGATCTTCGTGCACCCGGGCCAGCCCCGTTCCCCTCAACCTCCTCCCGGCCAGTCCCGCTCCCTGCCGGCTGGTTCCCCCCCTGGCCAGCCCCGCTCCCCCCAACTCCCTCCCAGCCAGTTCCTTCCCCTGATCTCCCCCATCTAGCCCCACTCCTCCCAACCCCTCCTGGCCAGCCCCGCTCCCCACCGGCCGGTTCCCCCGGCCAGCCCGCTCTCCCCAACTCCCTCCCAGCCAGCTCTGCTTCCTGGCCATTCCCTCCCACCCTCCCACACCGATCTCCCCTGGCCAGCCCTGCTCCCCTCCCTGCCTGTCCCCACCCCCATCTGAGATCAAGCATGTCCAGTATTTTTTTGAAATCATCTGGTAACCCTAGCTGGCGAGTCCCTCCCACCACATCTACTGCCACACTTGCACTTTATTTTAGCTCAGCGTTTCCCAACCTATGGTCTGCAGCCCAGTACCAGGCCACAGGAAAAAAATACAGGCCTCAGCGTGGCTGCTGGGAGGGGAGCAGGGCAGGGCGGGCTGGGAGGAGGTGTGTGTGTGTGGGAAACTGGCCGCCGAGAAGCAGGGTTGGGGGCAGCAGGGCTGTCCGGCGGGGATCGGGGGGGGAGGAGGGCCGGCAGCCGGCGGAAGCAGGGTTGGGGGCAGCGGGGCTGTCCGGCGGGATCGGGGAGGAGGGCGGCAGCCGGCGGAAGCAGGGTTGGGGGCAGCGGGGCTGTCCGGCGGGATCGGGGAGGAGGGCCGGCAGCGGAAGCAGGGTTGGGGGCAGCGGGGCTGTCCGGCAGGGATGGGGAGGGCAGCCGGCGGAAGCAGGGTTGGGGGCAGTGGGGCTGTCTGGCGGAGATTGGGGGCAGGCGGGCGGCGGAAGCAGGGCTGGACAGGGGCAGGAAGGCTGAACGGGGGAGATTGGGAGGAGGAGGATAGGAGAACCAGCCACTGGAAGCAGGGCTGGACGGGGGCAGCGGGCTGGCTAGGGGACGGGGCGGGGGAGCTGGCCAGGGGGAGATCGGGAGGAGAAGCCGGGGGGGGGAGCGAATCGGCCAGTGGGAAGTGGAACTGACCCGGGCACATGCAGACGCTGGCACGTGAGTGAGTCCGGCCCCGGGGATTCCATTTTGCCCCATACCCTCCTTCGAGTAGTTACGAACTGCCTGACTGGTAGACACGTTCATGCAGCGTGAGCACATCTACCAGCCAGACAGTTCACATCTAGGGACTGATACACCTAATAATAATAAAACTTACCTAATTATATGTCCGGTATTTTCTCAATTTGTTTCCCGGACAGAACCCTCAAATACCAGACTGTCCAGTACAAAACTGGACACCTGGCAACCCTACCCCTCCTTGCACCCTCCCTCCTAGCCAGATACCCTACCCCCAATCTGCTCCTGCTCCCACCTCCTGGAGTGCCCATGTGGCGCTGAGTTCCCCAAGCCCTGGCCCAGGCTGGGTGGAGGATGCAGCTGGGTGAAACACTGAAAATTTATTCATTTTTAATTCTTTTTTTTATATGAATTTATATTTTTGGGCTGCAAAAAAACAGTACTGAAAAAAAAAAACAGGTTCCAACTAAAGTAAAAAGTTTGGGAAACCCTGGTCTAGCCAGCTTTCTATCCATCTTACAGTCCATTTATCCAATCCATATTCCCTTAACTTGCTGGCAAGAATATTGTGGGTGACCGTATCAAAAGCTTTGCTAAAGCTGGCACTGGGGGTTTTGGGAGGACCAGAAACAACTTATTTGAATATTCATCATTTGCTTAATGAATATGCAATTATGCAAATGAATATTACCGGTCCTCCAAAAGCTCGTGAATGGATTTACTGGTCCCCATGTCAAAAAGTTTGGGAACCCCTGTTTTAGCTCAATCAAAGCCAGCACAAGTTTGTCTGCTCTATCTGGGAATCCCGCCTCCTACCTCAAAGCGTAGACATACCTTGAGTGGGGGGACAGGGTCTGAAAAGGTTTAGTGTGGCTTCCCCAGGCCCTACGTACTGCCTATCCACCATAACTAATGCAGGCTGTACCAGTTTCTTAATCTCTCATTTTCACTGTCTAACTTAAGCAACACCAAAGGAATGTGCTGTGGATCCAGAGATTCTGGGTTGAAACTTTGCTGATCAGATGAGCGTGTCTGGGTTTCAGTTCCACTTCCAGCTCTCCATCACAAACCCATCACCACATTTTGCACTAACTGGCTGACTCAGCACATGGCTAAGAAATGCCTGGACCTAAAAAGGGAATTGCCCCAGTTGTTCTAGAATAAATCCCCTGTCCCAAATCCTCACTTGATGGCAAGGCAGTGTATGAGAGAAACTTGTCTTGCTTTCTCCCCTTACAGGCTTCATGCACCAGGGCTTCTAGACAATGTCTTTCACCAGCATTAAAGCTATACTTTCCATTTTTAAGCTGAAGTTCAGGACTATGCAAATGTGAAAATCTTCATAAAATGTCACACATGGAGCTTTTCAAAACTTAGCATCTATCTTTCTAGTTGAAGGTTTAAACTGCTGTGCATCACAGCAGTCTGAGTGCCTTCCACGTAAAATCTGGTAGCAATAGCAAGACCCCACATGGAATGCATGGAGAGTTTGGTGCTTCTTAGGGGTAAAAACTCTGCTTGGGGTTGGGTTTTTGTTGTCATTGTTTAGGTGGGGAGAAGGGAAGTGTTGGTCAAGATATTTTTTGTTAGGAGTAGGTGTCAGTTATTCTGTGTATCCTCATATATCTTGTAGAGCACCAATAATTCCTATAATTTTAGTTCTAAGGGAATTCTGAAATTGTTGCATTTAGTAAAATTGCAAAAAAAAAACCAAACCCAGGACTGCATACTTCCAATTTTGCAGATGACCAGAGGGACCCTTTGAGTCTTAAATTTATTTTGGAAGTCAAATAAATTAAGCAGTACTGCAAAAAGTATTTCTGTTAAGGATTCCCCCTCCGCTCACACACACACACACACACACACTTAAAGGCTGCAGATTAGAGTTGGCTATGAGGTGCCATTCATCTCTAAATTCAAACAGTTTGTCGTGACATTATGAATTAGAGAAGAGTGCAGTGACTACTGAAACTGATAGCATCAGTAAGCATCTGGCAAAATGTGTGCTAACCCCTTCTCAGCTTGTGAGCTTCGTGACTGTCGCCTGGTGAGCTCTCTCTACATTGTATCATTTATTACCTGATATAGGAATGTGAAATAGGTGTAGAGATACATACACCATGGGAGTTACTTTATAGTTTCAAGGCTCTTCCTTGCTTAATTCCATTGTTCTCCTGGAGAGTGGTACATCTTCCCTGTTAGGCTAGATTTCTTTCAAATAGGATTTAACAATGGGTAGTGCCTGTTTGACTCATGTTCTGACTGGTCACCAAACAGATTTAAGCATAGAGTTACCCACTTTGTAGGTGTCAGGATGGTTTCATGTTTCAGACAAGGGTGGATGCAGAGATATTTTTTATAATATCATTTGAGATGTCAGTGATTATTTAAGGATGCGTCTTGTCTGATAAATGAGATTATTTCTGTTAATGAAATGCAAAAGCTTTCACTGCTTTATGTAGTTAGTTACAGCACTGCAAAGTATACGTATAATACCCACCTTCTGATTGGTAGCTTTGTACACTGACTTTGCAGTACCATAATTAACTGTGCAAAATGCAAGACAGTGAAGCATCAGGTCCACAGTGACTGTGAAACCAAACAAGATACTATGATAATCACAATATTAGCAAACAGTAATTACACTCTTGGCACATATCAGAATGAGCAGACTATGAACCCTAAATGATCAGGATGAGCTTTATCTGACTAGGGCAGTGTGTTGGACTTGGGCTACAGTACGTATATGTGACATGGATCTCAACTGAATGAAATAAAAGATGTTCAGTTGTGTGTCCTGACTCCTATGCTGCTAACAGCCAAGTGAAACTTTCCTTCAGCTCAAGTGATAGGGATGAGAAGTTGTGTATTTGGAATGGGAGGCCTGAGGCTGACTCCTGCTGCTATGATGTCTAGCATAGCTATGTGCTATAGAACAGTGAGAATTCTATTTAGCACTAATATGGTGCCTTTAACATTCATCAAAATCTCACCTCACCCCTAGGAGGGTACATATTTCACAGAAAGGTAAACTGAGGCCCACTGAGATTAAATCACTCGTGCAATGTCAAGCAGTCAGTGTCAGAACCAAATCTAAAGCCCAGAAATTCTGACTGTTACTTTTAGAAAGCATCTTCTAAGGTGATAGCTTACAGTTCCCAACAGAGAGAATGTGTGGTCTTCAATAAGTCTATGACCACAGAACGCACCAGAAATAAGTGCTAATGTGCATTAAAAGGCTCTGCTTTTAACAACTAATGCAAATCTAAAACCACTCTAAAAAGGAAATTTATATTTAAGCAAGAAATATTTTTTTGCCTAACATAATTGATTCATTGTCTGAAAATAACCTTGCTCTAGATCAGATGGCAGACAGCCTCCAAAAGAATGGGACATGCAGCGGTGGATATAGGGCAGGGCGAGCAGGGTGGTTGCCCCGGGCCCCGCGCTGCAATAGGCCCTGCACCAAGCCGCTGCGTGGGGCCCAAATGGCCGCTTGAGCCGCTTGCTCCCACACGGCGGCCCGGCTGAGCGGCGCAGAACTCAGCCGAGCACCACGGCAGGAGGTGAAGGGGGGCAGGGCGGTGATGTACACGGCCAGGGGGTGGGAGGCGAAAGGCATGACAGAGGCTCCAGGTCCTGCCCCCTGGCCATGTACATCACCACCCCACCCCCCTTCGCCTCCCGCCATGGCGCTCGGTTGAGTTCTGCACCGCTCAGCCGGGACGCCGCGCGGGGCCCGTTTGGGCTCCACGAGTGAAAGGCAGGAGGGGGAGGACTAAGGAGAAGAGAAAGAGAGAGTGAGGCAGGAGGAGAAGAAAGAGAGAGTGAGGCAGGAGGAGAAAGAGAGAGTGAGGCAGGAGGAGAAGAAAGAGAGTGAGGCAGGAGGGAGGAGAAGAGAAAGAGAGAGAGCGAGGCAGGAGGAGAAGAGAAAGAGAGAGTGAGGCAGGAGGGGGAGGAGAAGAGAAAGGGTATGTCTACACTAGCCCCCTAGATCGATCTAGGGAGGCTAATGAAGGTGACCGAAATTTCAAATGAAACGTGGGATTTAAATATCCTGCGCTTGATTTGCATGTTCCCGGACGGTCGCCATTTTAGAAATTGACTGGCCCGAAGTAACTGCCCACGTCTACACGCGGCAGTGAAACGGGATTCTGAAATAAAGCCCTAACTCAAATTAGCTGGTATTTCTCCTGCAATGAAGTTTACCAGCTAATTTGAGTTAGGGCTTTATTTTGGAATCCCGTTTCACTGCCGCGTGTAGACGCGGGCAGTTACTGCGGGCTAGTCAATTTCTAAAATGGCGACCGGCTGGGAACATGCAAATCAAGCGCGGGATATTTAAATCCCATGCTTCATTAGCAATTTTGGTTGCCCTCATTAGCCTTCCTAGATCCATCTAGGGGGCTAGTGTAGACATACCCAAAGAGAGAGTGAGGCAAGAGGGGGAGGAGACTTAAATAGAAAAGAAAATTTTTAATTATTAATGCAGAATTTTGTTTAAGAATGACTTACAATATAATTAAAATAAAAAATAACCAGCTAAATTAAGTTTCTATCAAATTTACCCAATTCACATTTAATATGAAAATAGCCTTCAATTTGCGCATTTGACGCCTTTTTTCTATTTTTTTCTCCAAAGGGGGGCCCCGCAAAATTGTGCTACCCTGGGCCCCGCAAAACTCTCATCCATCCCTGGGGACATGTGCTCTTCTGTGCTTAAGACTTAAAAGTTGAGTGGATAGAAAGTGAAAGCACACCTTTTTTCTTCCATTCTTTGTGACCACTCAACACCTTGTGGGGAAGATCTTTTTGGCTAACTAGTTGGACAGAAGGTTGTAGTGTAACCAGATTTGCTCCCAGAGACCCAAAGACTCTCCCCTTTCCTAGAGGTACCAGTCTCCACCAAAAAGCAAGAGACACTCTAAACCCAAGGAGAAGATGACCAAGATTTTGGAGCTTGCTGTGGCATCATGCTAATCATCTTTTTGGAAGTCAAATGGGATGAAGAAAGAATTTTTCCCTCACAACTAGACTGGGTGATACTTTTTTCCTTCCTCTTTTAGAAGCCTAGGGTACATTCAGTTGTAAAACTAAATTCTGAGTGGTTAAGCAGGTTCTTGGTGTAGATAATCAAAGGAGACCAGTTCCCTGATAAAGCAGAATTGGAAGTGGATTAGGAGAAGGCATCTCCTAAAGAAGGCATGGAATGGGGCTGGGGCTCTTAATGATTGGTACAGCATGGAGAAAGCCCCCTTTTACAGCCTTCTCTACCCTCAGATTGGGGGGAGGGTGTCCCAGAAGTCCCAATGATGATGCTGGATCTGGATTAATGTGGTGGAGGAGGAAAGGTGGGAAGAAGGGGCTCACAGTATCTCTCCATCCAGTGGAATGTATTAGAATAGGAAGGATGACCTGCCTGGATGAGTTAATATATTTGTGGCCAAGTTAAAGCACATTCCTGGTGTCTTGTCTTTCTTCCTGCAGTGTTCAGAACAATATATGTTTACTATGTAGGATCAGATAATTTTGTTGATATTACACACAGTGTGATGACGAAACCATTTACTGAAACTGAGTCACTCATTATCTGAAGTAGCTGGTGACATTTCCAACTCAGCATGTATTCTTGCTGATTTTCTGAAGACTATATCTAATTCACCAGGAAAAATATCCACTGTTGCTAAATAGGTGGCTTATGGAATCTGATTTACTGGGCGATGAATTTCACTGCTTCTCTAAATATACTGTAAATTCTTCTGGTCAGGGAGCTCAATTTTTATTTATTATGTGGTCTGTAAATCACAATGCTTACCTGTGGTGCTAGGTATAACATTGATCATAGCACAATTGGCAACATATCTATTGTACTTCAGTAAGTGGTATATCTGATTCAGCAGGTTATTTCAAATTCTTCAGAGTCCAGTTTTTTCAGTAAGTGAATTGAAACCATTTCACAATGCAGCACATCATAGTCACTGTGCAGGATAACAACAGATTATCTGCTGAATGCATTTTTATAAGAAATATGCATTTATGTGTAAAATATGCAAAACAAGGATAATGAACTATGTGGCCTTTCATAGAAGGAATTAAAAAATTCAGAATGCTTAGTTACATGCTTTCTCTAACATATGGCCATATATAAACATTAGAGTGCTGTCACCATGTAAATGAGAAAGAGCAAGATAGTAGAATGGAAGATTTCACAATTGTTTTAGATCAGAGGAAGTTTCTCTACAGCAGCCATTCTCAAACTGAACAGATGTCAAAGGAGATGAAGACCAAAGCCAATCTGATAGTGTGATTATTTTTTTCAAAAGTACAAAGCTGCTGTTGCATTAAAGACAGCTAGAAATATACACTCCCATCTCAGCACTGCTTTTTCAAGTGTGTGCAATTGCTGAGTTGCCACAGGAAAGGTCATGTGATTGAGGGGTGGGAGCCAAAAGACAGTATCTTTGTTAAAATACTGTTCACATTTCTTTGAACTCTTGGTCTAGGAAGAAGGGTGCTTGATCTATAGTGTGCAGGCATCAGGTGTTATTTTTACCATCTGTATAGTGGCACTGGCAGGACTGGACTCATTGTGCAAGGCACTGTACTTTTTCTCTCTCTCTCTGTCTCTCTCACACGCACACACACACACACACACACACTGAAGAGTTTACAGTCGAAATAGAAGTGCCCCAATTGATGCTATTGACAGAGCTCCCATTGACTACAGTGGAGCCAAGATTTCATTCAGTGAGAGAAAAGGGGCATATCATTCCCCTTACATTCATATTACAGATGGTAAACAGAGGCACTTGCAAGATTAAATGACTTGCCCAAAATTACAGGGAATGTTTGTGACAAAGCCAGAAATTTATGCCCTGGGTCCAAGTCTAGCACATTACCTGCAGGACTTTCTTCCCCTCACATAAGATTGAGTTATTTCCCTGAAGAATACTTTCAGCCAAAATATTGTATAGAGCCTCTTTAAAATCCATACATTAATTTGAACAATTGCTTCATTTTAGCTGATGCTGTAAATATCTTCTCTGGTTTCACTCAGAATGTTGTGCCCTCTTGTACATTACTTTAGCTTGTAAGTGCAGAAAGTGGTTATTTTTTAAAAATGAGTATGAGTGGGAAAGAATAGTGGGATCACATTATCAGCATAGAATATTTTCCCATTATCATGTATGCTCCTGATTTCTCAAGCACAGTTGAACACAGATATACAAAGTAAAATGAAAATCATCAGGAACATGCACCTATGTAAGTTTTCTTTCAGCTATCCAAGGCAATAGCAACAAAGAGCTTGTCTTCCTCTTCCTGTACCATGCCATCAATTTCTCTTTTTTTTTCTTTGGGGAGTGTTTTCTTGAGTGGGTGGCTCATGCTGATTTCACAGTGGATATAAGGAAATCAGATCAATATAACCTATTCATCTCTGGTATCATTATTTTAACAAAATCATTTTTAGTGAAAGTGCATCTTTCTGAAAGGTTGTATATGGTTCGGATAAGAGAGCCAATTCATGTTAGTGGCTGTTTAGATTTGCTACATCATTAAATGGCATTGCAGTACTTAAACGCATTTCATTTGTATGAGCCATTGGGATTTCTCTGAACTACAAATCTGTAATGCATTGTCACAGTTGATGTGTGTGCATCTGGTTTCCTAAGCTGCAGCTTGCAAAACTGCTCATCCTGTTGCAGCATGATGATTCTATGTTTCCTTATGTTGCTTAAACTGGAACTAGGCTATCGGTTGGGGTTAGCCTTCTAACAAACCTCGATAACTTAACTGTAGTTTCCAGTGAAAAAGTTTCAGAGACTCTTCAGATGATGCTGATAGCTATGGAAGCACTGGGATGGCACAGTATTAAAGCTGCCCTTTTCTTTTTCACAGTGCAAATTAAATGTTCATTCTGAAAACTGATGGCTCAGGATCCCATGAAACTAAACTGAAAAACTGTTATAAAAAGCCAGAATTGTAGCTCGGAACTCTAAAGGTTTGAGGCACAACTTTAGAATTTCAGAGGTGGAATTAACATCTTACTATCTGATATGATCTCAGATTGTAAGAAAATTCCTTAAGGCCTAATTCTGCTCCCCTTAATCGTTCTCAATACCTTACTATAGAAGAAGTTTGAATAAAGATACCTTTTGCATTATTTCAGTGTACTTCATTTCTCTTCCACACTCTGGGGTGGGAGAATGAAGGGAAATAGGCTGAGTACTACATGTAATTGGGAGATGAGTGGTTTGATAGATGAAAGAGGCAGTACTCTGAGCTGTCAAGCAATTACTGAAGAGTGGCCAGGACCATTATAGGATTATGTTGGGGAGTCTAAGGAAACCTGTAGCTGCAACATAGCTTTTTCTGTTCACCCTCTCATTGCAAATGTGCAGAGTGACCTAGAACAGGATGCACTGCTCGTGAGATTTGCTTAAGCTAACATAATCAGAATGGTTGTGTGAACATTGTGTGCATGGATGCAAGAGGTTTACAGGCACATTGAACATCGCAACTATGCTTGCATTGCCAAAATGCTCTAATATAGCTCATTCATGTGGCTTTGAAAGCTGATAATTAGTAGTTGCACTTCATAGGTCCTTGAGATCATCCAGTCCTTCGTTCCACAATGTATTAAACTCAAGAATAGCAAAGTGGCTGTTACCTTTCTAGAGTACATGAAACCATTCTTTTCATGTGGTAAGAGAGCTTTTATTTTAATGAGGACTTAGCTGAGGCAGACTTGTATCAATTTAGCCAAAGCTAAAGCTTGTCATAAATAAAAAAAGATATTTTGTAACTCCTATATTTTATACAAACATCTGTATTTTCAGTTCTTTGTTGAACTTGGAAATTCATCAGAACTGTTTTCTATATAATCTTGTAAGCCACATGGATGTAAAAATTATTTTCACTCCTTTTTAATCAAAGATATAGTGATCTGAAAATTATAACCATCTGTTATGTCGCTCCCACAGACACATGAAATCACACAAAATATGCATTTGTCCTCTACCAAAAATGATCCATGCAAAGCAAGCAGCTTTAGATTTAAAATAGCTCATCAGTCTTCCTCTGAAGTCCTTTAATGTTTGATTATATACTTCAATATTCACCCCTACAAAAAAAAAGACTCATTCAATTGTAGCTTTAATGGGGAAAAAAAGCTTTTTATTAAATATAATTTCCTCAAAAAGGTAACATTCTTTAATTTTTTTTTAATACCATGTAAGGATAGCTTGAGAAGAGCGGTAGCTAAACGGCAGGACTGTAGACCTAGATCCTCAGTAGCTTTTACACACCAAACTCCCAAATACCAAATGAGCCCAAATACCTTTGAGAATCAGGGACATAGTCTTGCTTTTAATTTTCCCATGTACCCTCAAGTATTTGTGTCTACTTGGCTCATGCCTGAATAAGGAGCAGCTCCTGCCACATAATACTAAACCATTTCATAGATTGGGACACAGCATATATAAGCAATGAACTTATTGTAATGCAGCTAGTACCATTTGCCACAAAATCTTGTCTCTAGTCCCAGAGACATATCACACAAATATTTAGACTTAGCATACATTTGGTTTATGGGAAGGAGTGTCAATCGCGTATTCAAATCTTGGTTTGTGGCACTTTGTCTGTGTTTCCATACTTTGTTCAGCTCTACATTTTTACGCTTTTGTAGCACCTTAAAGTTTAGCATCAGTAATTATCATTCTCCATTAATAAGTCTGACAGGATGTTTTGTATTTCATCTCAAAGGGCAACTAAAGAGTTCTTGAAGTGAGTGATCAAAGCGCCTGTGTATGTTCTTCATTAGGCCACCTACTCCTTAGTTACCAACCAGCAACCCCATTGAAGGCAGTAAGGTGGCATTGACACACATGACAGGAGAACTGTCACAAGAGCATGACATGGGAGGGGCCATGTAACTGTGGTTTGATTTCAAGCTTGGTGAAGAGATAGAACAAGCATCAGCCTATAAAGAAAGGTATAGCCCCTGATTACCCGCCAGATCTGGTAGCGTAGGGCACAAACTATTCAAATGATATTTATTTTAGAAAAGTAAATATTGGCTCCCTGCCTCTTCTTTTTCAAGTGATCTGAGTTTACCATACAAACATCTTCCATCAGGTTTCTGATTTCACATTCTTTTGGGTTCATTCCTGTCTCTTTAGCAACACTTAGAACACTTTAGCTGGCATTTAAAATTAAAAAGATTGTAGAGCAGTTATTAAACTAAGGGCTGGGGGAAGCTAACAGGTGTGGAGGAGTACATGGATCAGACAGAGACATCCTTTAGGGGAGGGTCTATTAATAGAGATTTTCCATGTTCTAGTAAAGAAGAGAGGATAGAAGATAAGATCTGATGAGAAACGGTCTAATGAAAAAGATCCCATTCAATCACATCATGTAATAGCAGACAGTTAAATAGTAACAAGTTTTTAAAGTGCTTATATACAAATGCTAGAAGTCTAAAGAATAAGATGGGTGAACTAGAGTGTCTCATCTGAATGAAGATATTGATATAATAGGTATCACCGAAACTTGGTGGAATGAGGATAATCAATGGGACACAGTAATACCAGGATACAAAATATGTCGAAATAACAGAACAGCTTGTGCTAGTAGGGGAGTGGTAATATGTGAAAGAAAGTATAGAACCAAATGAAGTAAAAATTGTAAATGAACTAAACTGTTCCATAGAATTTTTATGGATAGTAATTCCATGCTCTAATATGAGCATATCAGCAGGGATATATTACCGACCACCTGACCAGGACAGTGATAGTGACTGTGAAATGCTAAAGGAGATTAGAGAGGCTATGAAAAACCTCAACAATAATGGGGGATTTCAAGTATATGACTGGGTATATGTAACATCAGGACAGGATGTAGAGATAAAGTTCCTTGACATGTTAAAGGACTGCTTCTTGGAGCAACTGGTTCTGGAATCCACAAGAAAAGAGGCAATTCTTGATTTAGTCCTAAGTGGAGTACAGGTTCTGCTCCAAAATCTGAATATAGCTTTGGACCTCTTGGAAATAGTGACCATAATATAATTGAATTTAACATCCCTGTGGTGGAAAAAGTATCACTGCAGCCCAACACTGTGGCATTTAATTTCAGAAAGGGGAACTATACAAAAGTGAGGAGGCTAGTTAAATTGAAATTAAAAAGGTACAGTGCCAAAAGAAAAATCCCAGAATGGAATTGTATGGAAACTTTTCAAAGACACCATGATAGAGGCTCAACTTCAATGCATACCCCAAATTAAAAAAACACAGTAAGAAAACCAAAAAAGTGCCACCATGACTTAACAATCAAACAATATTAAATGTAAATATATAATTAGGAAGGCCATAAAGGAATTTGAAGAACAGCTAGCCAAAAAATTCAAAAAGTAATAGCAATTTTTTAAAGTACATCAGAAGCAGGAAGCTTGCTAAACAAGCAATGGGGCCATAGGACAACTGAGAAGCTAAAGGGACACTTAAGGACAATAAGGTAATTGTAGAGATTATAAATGAATTCTTTGCTTTGGTCTTTATGACTGAGGATGTTAGGGAGATTGTTAGGATTGAAAGTTTTATTCTTTTTATATTTCTTATCTTGGGTTTAGTAATGTAAGGTAATATATATAATCATATTTAATATTGTAGTAAGTCAAATTTTTAGTTAAGTATATATCTTCTATAGTTCCTTGTTCTAAAGTTTTAGTAAGTAAAGAGACAGGATCTCATATTGTGTCTATGTTAATGAGATTAGAAATATCGCAGGCCCGGGCCTTCGATGTGAATTGTTTTGATTTTGATTTTGCTTAATATAAAACAGTATTGTTTACCTTTGAAGGATTCTGTGTGAGAGACTGTTTGTATGAATGAGATACGGTGTAAAGAAGGGGGAGAATGTGGGGTGAAGACAAACTGTAAAAGACAGACTGTGAAGAACAGAGAAACCGTCAGTGCGTACCCACGGTCAAGAATGGATCAGATTGGCAGAATTGATGGCTCTAAAGGTGAAGGGTGGGCACCCCTAAAAACAACTGATTAACAATCCAGGACAGGATGAACCTTCACGAGATGTTTGGGAACAATTGACATCAACAAGATAACATTCCGGTCACAGGCTGACAGAGCAGAATCCATTGATTTCAACGGAGAAAAGGATTATAAAAGCAAGGTGCTTTGCTATGGAACTTTGGGTTCGTCTTGCCAACACCAAATCCAGAGGAGCATCAGATCGATTGACCGACAAAGGCCCTGCTCCCCCCTGTGTTCAATCTAGCTGGCCACTTGATTGATACAGACTCTGGACTGGTAACTATGACATCTTCTGGCAAGACTGTGTGTGTGTATGTTTGTGTATGAGTGATTGAAAAGCATATGCAACTGTTGTATTCTCAATAAATGCGGCTTACTGCCTTTTCCCCTATAAAAGATCTCGTGTGCTTCATTTAAGGTAACAGAGGGCTCCTCTTATAGCCCCTCCCTTCCTGCTCACGCCCTTCCATTTCCCCGGCTGCCTTCGCCCCACCCCCTTCCCATTGGGCCATCGCCCGGTGCAGCCGAGCAGACGCCAGGAACAGCCCTCCCTTTTGGAGGTGCAGGCGCCGGCGTCCTCCAGATTCCTCTCCTCTCCCTTTTCCTGGCTGTTAGGCGCTCCTGCACGCCCTCTCAGGGCGCCTTTCTCGGTAAGCGCCAGTCGGGAGTTTGCAGCGGTTTCCCCTGCCGCCGTCTCGGGAGGGAGCACTATGCTCAGCCCTCCTTCCCTGTACTCCGGGGACTCTTGTCCAGTGTGGGGTTGCTTCACCCCGTCACAGGGGGTCAACAAGCATATGGACAAGGGGGATCCACTGTATAGAGTGTACTTAGATTTCTAGAAAGCCTTTGACAAAGTCCCTCACCAAGGGCTGTTAAGCAAAATAAGCTGTCATGGGACGAGAGGGAAGGTCTTCTCATGGATTGATAACTAATTAAAAGATAAGACACTAAGGGTAGCAATAAATGGTCAGTTTTCAAAATGGAGAGAAGTAACTACTGGTGTTCCCCAGGAGTCCATACTGGGACCAATCCTATTCAACATATTCATGAATGATCTAGAGAATGGAGTAAACAGTGAGGTAGCAAAATTTGCAGATGATACTAAACTGCTCAAGATAGTTAAGTCCAAAGCAAACTATGAAGAGCTTCAAAAGGATCTCACAAAACTAGGAGGCTGGACAACAAAATGGCAGATTAATTTTAATTTTGATAAATACAAAATAACGCATACTGGAAAACAATCCCAACCATACATATAAAATGGGGACTAGTTTAGCTGTTACCCCTCAAGACAGAGATCTTGGAGTTCTTATGGATAGTTCTCTAAAAACATCCACACACTGTACAGCAGCAGTCAAAAAATAGTGTTAGGAATAATTTAAAGCAGAGTGTTAGGAATAATTTAAAAAGGGACAGAGGATATCTTATTGCCTTTATATAAATCCATGGTACGCCCACATCTTGAATACTGCGTGTAGATGTGGTCACCTCATCTCAAAAAAATATCTTGGCATTGGAAAAAGTTCAGAAAGGGGAATGAAAATGATTAGGGAACAGCTGCCATATAAGGGTAAATTAATAAGATCGAGACTTTTCAGCTT
This sequence comes from Rafetus swinhoei, assembly GCA_019425775.1. NCBI lineage: Eukaryota > Metazoa > Chordata > Testudines > Trionychidae > Rafetus > Rafetus swinhoei. The sequence goes on along the minus strand of CM033447.1, from coordinate 29,631,687 downwards.
AGAAGAAAAGGAGACTAAGGGGGAAAATGACAGAGGTCTATAAAATCATGACTGGTGTGGAGAAAGTGAATAAAGAAAAGCTATTTACTCCTTGTAACACAAGAATTTGCAGTTAAATGAAATTAATAGATAGCAGGTTAAAACAATGAAAAGGAAGCATCTCTTCACATAATGCATAGTCTACCTGTGGGACTCCTTGACAGAGAATGTTATGAAGACCAGGATTTTAACAGGTTTGAAAAAAGAATTAGATAAATTCATGGAGGATAGGTCCATCAATGGCTATTAGCCAGGATGGGCAGGTGTGGCGTCCTTAGTCTCTGTCAGAAGCTGGGAATGGGTGACAGAGGAGGGATCATTTGACTACCTATTCTCTTCATTCCCTCTGGGACACCTGGCTTTGGTCACTATCGGAAGACAGGATACTGGGCTAGATGGACCTTTAGTCTGATCCGGTATACCCTTTAATATGCTCCTAATGTTGGTTCTACTGAGCATGCTCATTTTAGTACTCTCAGCAGTATTGTCTATAGCAGGAAGGTTGCTTAGAACATTAGGGGTGTGCAAGTTTGAGACTGCATGGCAGGAAATTTAGCTAAAATATTAAGTGAGTTCAACAAGCAAAAGGAATAAATAGCTATAAAATCACACCACCCTGCTAACTTTAGCTAGGTACATAGCAACCATGTCCATGTTTTGTTATAGATTGGAGCCCCCACATGGAAAACAAATGTTTATTAGCATTTGTAGATAGAGACTTATTGTGTACGTAAGTGAAGACTAAAGTTAATCAAGTTTCTAGAACAAAATGTACAGATGTATTAAAACTGTTTAATTATCTACATCTTGTTACTGTTGAATGATTTGCCTCTTGCCATCTACATGGATCTGTTTGAATAATGCACTTTCTTTTCAGTGTAGAATATTTTTATACTTTTTGCTTAGTGTCTCTGAATCATTGCATTTATGGATCAAACAGGTAACACAATGAAGCTGGCCCAATGCTTACTAATATGTTCTTTTGTCAAGAGAAATAGCTTCTCTTTCCTTCAGCCACACGGCCTTGCTAATTATTAGGTTAGTGATTTAACAGGAGGATATTTTCTGCCTCCAACATCACTAAATTTAGATTCTTGAAAATGAAGGCTTAAAACAGCCCTTTGCTACTTTGATTTCAGGAGAACTCTCTCATTTCACCACATGCTCTTAGGAGTCAAGTGGAAGCAAACTGCAGGGAAATTACACTTAAATCCCATGATCAAGCACCTGCCTTTTGTATGACTAGCTGCCCACCAAACTACTTTGAAATATATTCCTACATATCAGTAAAGAAGGAGTTCTGGAAGGACAGAAAAGAATGCTGTGGAAGCTGCACTTTCCTAAAGCATCTAAAAGAACTTTTGCCTGCTAGGACAGAGATGCTATCTCTTTTAGGAGCTGTAATGAAGTCTGCTGTCCCTTTCAAATCTGTCCAGGCCATGATAAGATTTAAGCAGAGTTTGTGTGATTGCACAGCAACACAAATTATATTTTGTGAGTCTGAGTGCTAGGGAACAGTGTAAGTGTGGATGGTAGCTTTGCAAACATATAGGCAACAGACCCTTTCCCACGTATCTTCAGACCAACAACATACACAAGATAATGCAATAATACTTGGCACTTACATAGTTCCTTTTACCTCATGGTCTCAGAGTACTTTGCGAAAGTAAAGTATGCTGTAGCCTGAGCTTGGTGTGTGTGGCTTCAGAGCCTGAGCTGCTGCCTAAGCCGCAACTTACAAGCGCTGTCTACACAACAATTGTTAGTGGGGTAGTGTGAGCTCAACTCTGTTGGTCCAGTTCAGAGTCCCACCACAGGTTTCCACTAGCTTGAACTCGTTGCAGTAAAACATGGCAGAAGACCTATGGAAGGACTCAGGGACAATATGGCTGGAGAAGCAGCTAGATCATATGTAGAAGAGGGAACACAGAAAATGCAGTAAACAAGGGATGACTGAAGCAGAAGTCCTAGATTTTAGTACTTGGGCTACAAAGGATATATTTTAAAAGCATTATTACTGTTTCTTCTATAGGATGTAGCAAGAATTGGGATGTATGGTAAGAGAGGGGTGTCAAAGAGAGCATGAAATTTGTGAGCCTTGGAATGGTGGAACATGCAACAGGTGGAGGGAAGGAAGGGAGAAGAAGGGTTTTAATTTCTCTTGAATTCAGTGGCTCATCTGACGTTTCTCATACACAGCATTAGTATTCTGACATCCCAGGAGCAAAGTGACTTTAACTCCAAAGTGAATAAACACTTTCCCTGCCTTTAGAATGACATGCTACATTTTATAAAATCATTTGCCTCACTTTTGTCGTTTCCCTTTGCTGCATTAGTAGCTGTTATTTTGCTTTCAGACAGAAAATGAGCCTGTGGCAGAAACCATGCTCAGACATAAGATGATTCCTGCACACTTTTGGAAACAGGTTATGCAACAACCCATGTCTACTTCTTGCAGCTGCTAGTCACATAATAACTCATCCTGATTGTTCATACCCTATTTTGTTCTATGGATTAAATGGAATTTACAGTATATTAAAGGTAAGATTTCAGCATAAAAAGAAGCTTCTCTTCTTGTCTATCATTTTTCAAACCAATGACAGATATGGAAGGAGTTCACCTTTTTTCCTTTCCAATAACCCACTACTCATCATTCCCACTATCTAAAACTGGACATGAAGAAACTCTTTCCTCCAGCTAGCCTGTTCTAAAGTTAGGGACTATAATTTAAGAGTTGTCTCCTGCCCAGATTCAATTTCTATTCTTTCCACTACTTCATCATATTATTCAAACACCAAGAAATATCCCAGATTTCTTTTGCAACATTCTGCTCTTCCTGTGTCTGTCTCTCTTCCCTCTGTCATTTTAGCATTTGCAAGAATTCAAATAAAGAAATCTGAATTAAATGATCAACTTAGTCACTTTCCCCTTTCTTACATAAAGCTAATGGTTTCCTAACATGAAATATTAAACTTTCAAGAGATTTTTATCACCTCTAATGCACTCAGGACTAAAACATGTCTAATGAGTTTCATGCAGTGTTGCTGTGACCAAGTTGGTCGCAGGATATTTGAGTGACAAGGTGGATAAGGTAATATCTGGACCAACTTCTGTGTAAGCTCTAAATCTTCACTCTCTCCCCAGCAGAAGTTGTTCCATTAAAAAATATTACCTCCCCCAGCTTGTGTCTCTATCACTTTCCGACAGTACAAACTGAACTTTTCAAGATTCTCCCCCCAGGAGAGTATTGTAAAAATCAATCTGCTATATAAGGTAATCCACTGTAAGGAAAGTTTAACCAGAGTATGTGAACTGTTTTCTGCAGTGGCCGGGGGTCTTGGATGCTTGTCTTGTACTAAGCCTTTGATCGATGGATCTCAGCGGCAAGAGGGTAGGTGTAAAACAACTCATTTTATTCATAGCAGACATGCAACAGTGGATAAAATTCCTAGATTCAGTGAAAATTCTCTTCATTCATAAATGTTATCCCTGCTGAGTATTTAAGAGCAAGAAATCTCTCCCATCTGAATCTTATCTACATTCTGTATCTCAGAAACCCACGGCTCCCCTTGGCTGGAAACAGCGAACAAGAGCCAATGGAAGCCATGAGGCTCTGGACCCTTTAGGTAAATAAAGCAGTGCAGGCCCGTTAGCGGCTTTCCCAAAGCAGGCTGGCGGCCCACTTTGAAAAACACTGATCTAAGTCACTGATATGCGTACATAGACAGCCACCAGCTCTGCTAGCAAGGGGATTCCAGATTTAGCTTTGCCCAGGTGATTAATACTTTAAGCAATCTACTCCTAGCCTGGGAGAACAGGATGAAGTGGATTCTCTCTAATACCTGCTGTCTCTACATGTGCATTTAGAGAACATCTTTTATGCCAATCTTCTTCCCTTCCTCTTACCCTCCTAATGCTCCAGGTACAGAGCCTGCTGCTTCTAATGGTGCAAGACTGATTAAAGTTCTGGACCCAAAACATCATTTTAAATATCACAAATAACCATGTATTAACTCTAATTCTATTGAAATGATTTTTATAAGCCTACGGTAAAAGTTGAACAGATATAAATAAATATTGACTTTGGATTTGACAAACTAACATATTAGGAGATCTAAAAAGTAAGGTTACATTACTCAATCAAATATTTATTCCAATGACTAGAAATTTACTCAGCAAAACTGTGCGAGAGAAACATGCAAATACCACGTAACCTTTGCTTGTGGAATGGAGGGATTATGTCACTGATACTCATGTTACATTTCAATAATAAAAGGATCTTTTCTTTCACATGCCTTACATCAGGAAAATGGCTGTGCATATAGCTGACTGCAGAAAAGTAACCTTGATTATTGAACAGTACCTCTGATTTTTTCCATTTTATAATTCTCCAAAGGGGAAAAGGAATTATATTGAAAAGGAAAGAGACAAGCAGTAAAGAAAATGAGTATATGAAGTGACGCACATGTCCAAATGCTCATTATATATATCAATGATTAAAATGCTCATATTCCTACTGAGGGATGCTACTTTCTTAAATGTTGTGCATGCAAAATAAAATAAAAATTTTAGCTTACTGGTATGTAAATGGAAAAGTACAAGAATTCCATTTTCAGCAAGCAGGCCTTTGGAATGCAAAATATGTTTGCCCCAAATTACGCCAAAGGTGGATGGATTTCTTCATTAATTCTGTCTCAGGGGTAGCTGTATTAGTCTGTAACTTTAAAAACAACAAGGAGTACTGTGGTACCTTAGAGGCTAACATACATACATAGACCTAGACCTAGACATAGACATAGACATATAGTATCATGAGCTTTCGTAGGCAAAACCCACTTCATCAGATGAGCTTGAGTTGCGAAAAAAAAGAGGGTGGGAGGAACCAGAATTTAAAACAGAAAAAGAAGAGAGGGAAAAAACGTACCTGTCAATTGTAGTGTTGGTGCTAATGAGGCTAACTAGTGGGCTGGAACTGTCCCATACTTAACTTTTGATGTCATTTGGGTGTTGAATATAAGGAAGGCTGGTTTTATAATAGGCCATCTAGTTATGTCTTTGTTCATGCCAAGAGAAACAGGGTCAAATTTGCATATGAAGGTCAATTCCACACTCTCTCTCAGTAATTAGCTTGTGAAATGCCTTCATTTGGATCATAAATTGTGGGGTGTTTTTCATTATGCTTGATGAAAAATAAGCATAATTTATTAACAGAGGTACCTAATTTAGGATAAGAGTCTTTTCCCCCACCCATCTACAGATGCTGAGATGATTCCATTGATAGGAAAAGGATGATTTTTGGTACCTATAAAGTAATGAATATATAGGAAAAAGCTTATAGGACAAGGCTCTAGTTTAGGACTGTAGGCCTTGCATAAACACTACAAGACTAAGGAAGAGAAGGTTAACAATGAACAAAGCATAATTTCATAATAGGCCTTGTAAAAACCATGTAGTTAACAGATAAATAGTACAAAGAATAATGTATAAAAAGCAGTCAGCTGCACTTTTGCTTCCTAGGATATGTTGCAGTTTGGGAATATTCAGGATCTTCACAGGCATTGGTTATGAAAAACAGTAAACCCATCAAAATGTATGATGCAATGTATTAAGCAATAGTATAAGGCTACATCTACACTGCACCTCTCTTGCGCAAAAGCCTATGCAAATGAAGCTCAGATTAGCATATTGCCACGCTTCATTTGCATAATTAATTAGGGGCCGTTTTTGCACAAGAGGCTTTGGCGCAAGAGCCATTCTTTCTCATTTTTTCAGGAAGAATGGCTCTTGTGCAAGCTTTGCACAGCTGGATGAGGTATTCTAGAAAAGCAGGGTTAAAAGTTTCTCAGGAAATCTCAACACGGCTCTCATGTGAAAAATGATTTCCAAAGACAAAGGACCTATATTTTGATTTTCATGGATGTCTAAGCGTTTTTGAAAATCCCACTACAGGTTAAAACTCTCTAAACTGGGATTCTCTGGTCCGGCAACATCCGTGGTCCGGCATGGATGTGGCAGGACCAGAAAGTCCTGGTTGAGGGTCAGCAGCAGGGAGCCCTGCAGGAGCAGCAGGGCAGTGGGCTGCCCACAGTGGGATTGTCCTGCGCACAGCAGCTGGGCTGCCCAGCGAGGGTGGGAGACCCAGCACTTGACTGCCTGGCAGGGCTGGGAGCCACAGCAGCAGCAGTGGCCTGGTGGGGCCGAGAGCCACGGTGGGGCCTGGAGCTAAAGTATGCAGCTGCCTGGTTGGGCCCAGAGATGCGGCAACTACCCAAGAGGGTTGGGAACCCTGGTGCTTGGTAGCCTGGTGGGGCCGGAAGCCACAGCAGCAGTGGCTACCCAGTGGGTCGACAGGGCAGCAGGGTCAACAGAAGGTGAGGAGCCATCCAGAAGACTGGCAGCTGGGCCAGAGTTGGGGGGCCAGTGGCTGAGGGGCCAGAATTTACCTCCACAGGTCCGGCAAAATCCCTCATCTGGGACTGATCAGGTCCTGAGTGTACCAGACCAGGGAGGTTGAACCTGTACTTGTCCTGAACATGTGCATGAGCTGATCTGCCAAATAAAAACCAAAGAACTAGCATGGGGGGTGGATTTGTGGCTGGTCAGTGTATTCATGAGAAATGCAAATCTGCTTTGAATGGTCAATTTACTCCATTAGAGTGTAATTGAAAACAAAGGGGCTATGTATTTAACATGAAACAGCTTTATCCCTAGCTGACAAAAAACAAATGTGGGCTACAACAGTACAAAAATCTTCCTTTGGCAGACTGAGATTTCTTAGCCGAGAAGAGCTCACATGTTGGGGGTACAGTCACAAGAGTAAGAAATCATTTGACTGTTCGGTTAGGTAGAATCAAATATCCCCAATGTTACATTCTGAAACTTCTGGGAGCCTTTGGAAAGGAACCTGTGGAGTCTGGAAGATTTACTTTTGTATTTAATCTGTATTTTGACAGAAATTCAAACACACATAGCAAACTCCAAGACTGCAGTGTAGGGAAAAGGCAGACTAGCCATGGTTGGAACTTAAATGACACAGCCTGGAGGGGAGCCACTGTATTAACTTAGCCTATACTCCTTTTACAAGGCTTTGATCAACAGGAATACTTGCACAGATCTGGCAGGGCCTGGCAGAGGCCCAGTGCTGTATCTAGCAGACAAATGCTCTCTTGTTCACATAGTTATCTCCAACAGCTGTAAAGGTCAAGGTGTGCTTATCTAAATAGCATCATCTTTCCATTGTGTACATACTAGAGAGCTCTATTTGTTTAGAAATCTTAACTATTTACATGCTCATTAACATACTATATTGAATATCACTATCCTTTATTTGCTAAATAGACCCATGCACAGAAGAGGACATGATAGGTAACCATGTTAGGGCTAACATACTATGCTCCCTTTCCCACTATATGTTTCAAAGTCATATGTAATGGAAAATATTCTATTATTTCCTTCTTATAGAAGGGCTGGTTGGTATTTACTCACTACACCTTTGTTTTAATTAGCTTCGAGCTTTGAGAGTTAATATGAAGAGGGATGTTTGTTTCTGAAAACAACATATATGAAGAATTTAAGGAGAGTACTTTATTGTCAACTGATTTTGTGGCATTCTCCTCATCATGAACACACAGACTCTAAATCAAACCTGTTTGCTCATCCACAGGTGCCATCAAAGATCTTACAGTTACAAGTCTTTGTCTTCAAATCAATGGGTGAGACAAGATGTCTCTAAATTGAAGGAACAAACAATAGGTTATTGATTAATTATTGCTTCACAATTCTTTGTGGCAGGATTATTCCTGTCCGGGGCAGGCTCAGTTGAATATTTGTGGTTTCGTATTCCATCGCTTGTTCGGCTCAATCATGCTTTAACTCTGCTTCAAATCCTATGTAGAACACACAGCTGCCATTGGCTGTATTTCAGTTCATATGAAGTCTGGCTGTAGTAACTGGTATTTGGTGTCTCCTACATGCTGCACCCCATAGCTGTGTATTGATTGTTAGCAGGCAATGTAAGTTGGATACATGTAGTTTTACCCTCTGCTGTATGATCTATTCCTTATTAAATTCTGATGTAGTAACAATTGCTACAAATTCACATTCTGCTGTGCAGAGGAGCTAGTGGGAAGATAACATGGAGAAACTAAAAGTACATTTCATAACCAAATAGTAATAATGTGTCATTATTTGGTTCACAGAAACTGTTGAGGACTGAGTCCAAGATTTTAAATTATCTTATGATTTCTATTGTGCTAGCACCTCAAGGCTGTCATATTGTGCTAGGGACTGCTCTACAAATATACAAACAGTCCATGTCCTGAGTGATCCCAAGTAGGAAGTTAGGAATCAGCTAAAGGTGTGAACTCAATGTACCTAATTTAAAGTGCATTAAACCCATTTGGAGCATCCTTCACTTTCCTGAGTGCCCCAGTGTAGACAAGCACAAAGAAATGTCTCCTGCCCTGAAGAGACTTCAATCTACAAAGGTGAATGCAAGGTGGCTCATGTCAATCTCCTAGTACATTTGTCTACACTTAAATTTGTCTCCCACTGATGTGAGCACCCAGTTTACACTGACCTAGTTACACCAGCTCCCTAAGCAACACTGAGCCATGTATTAATGTATGGAGGTCAATGCAGCATGAGTTTAAGCACTGAATTATCTATTTCAAGCCTAACACAGCCACCCCAAAATTAACCGCTCTGGTCAAAATTATTAACACAACTGCCCATGGGTCACACTTACCAGAAGGCCCCCCACCCACCTCCTTCCAAACCCTTTTCCTGGCTGTCCAGCCTGCTGAGCACACCTCTGTGTGCTCTCTGTTGCTGTGCATGACTGCCCAGATGACCATTATGTTCACACTCTGCAGATACATTCCTGCCTGGAGTAGACAGGAAACATTGGACCTCCTTAGCCTCTGAGGAGAAGCAGCTGTACAGGTACTGTCATAGAAATATCAGTAGATTGCTTGGGAGATGCAAGAGGAGGGCTACAAAAGGACCAGCAGCAGCACCACATGAAAACAAAGGAACTGTGGCAGACATACCAGAAGGCCAGGGAAGCCAACAATTGACCTACCACTAAGTTGCAGACCTGTCACTTTTGTGAGATCTACATGCCATATTTGGCAAAGATTTCAACACCCCTCTGCACTACCATGGATACCTCCGAGGAACCTGAGTCACATGTCCCTGAGGTGAACAGCAAGGAGAAGAAGGTGTCTGAGGAACACAAGTAGCAGTTCTGTGGTGTGACAGGTACCTGGTCAAGGTGGTCCAGCTGTGTTGAGAGCCAGGACCTGTTTTTGACTTCACCACAGTCAAGCCAGACTTGCAGTTGAGAATAAGTGAGGCCAGTGCAGTGGAAGAAACCTAGGGTAACCTTATAAAGCAAATTTCATTACAGTGATGGTAGCTGCAATTTAGCAGGACACTGCCACTGACTTTACCAGTACTACAAGAGGTAACAGTACAAGAAGAGGCAGACTTGTTTTGTGCTTTTCATTCCCCTATAGAGTTAGCTGGGGAAGGAGGGGACATATGAAGCAGTTTGTTTATCAACAATTGCTTGAAACCTCCTGAGAGATCCTGATGAGACTGCAGGTACACTGCAATCCTCTCTGAAGTTCGATGCTGGCGTTATTTCTTTCTCTTCAGTGGAATGCTTTCCCACAGTCACTGAACTTCAGCAGACTGGAAAAAGGCACAGGATAAGAAGAATGAGATGCACAAGGACCCAAAGGGGCTTCATCATCAAACTCAGATGCTGGAGATTCTTTTGGACCACTAGGGTCAATAATCCTGGGCTTGACTCTCATTGCAGTTGGTAGAGAACTGCAGGTTAGTGGCTTTCTATACCATTCCCCCAATTGACATTCCATATGGCCTGAGGACCTGTACACCCTTCCCACCACCACTTCACAAAGCATGGACAACTACAACTTTACATTCTGAAGTGTAAGAACCATGGTTGATGTATGCATATCTATAATGGACATCAACGTTCCTTCCACTTGATTATCTATTAAATTCCTAATATTTACTTTTAAATTCTTCAGATTTTTGGAGCTTTTTTGTAAGTGAATAAAACTTGTTTTGAAAATTATTCATTTCAATGCACAGTGTATAATACCTACTGGCAGTGAAAGTAGTGGTATGCTCACAACCCATAGGATCAGTGCCAAACAGTGTAATTGTCATAAGCATACAAAAAGCATCCCAGTATTAATAGGTGAACTGTCAGTGATACATGCACAGATGCGCAGCAAGCAAACAATTCCTAGCAGACTTCCAAACTACAGTGCCAGGTTAAGCACAGTATATCACAGCACAACACTGGAGCTCGCTGTTAAAGTGCTCTTCCAAAGCCTCCCTAAATGATATAGCTCCTCATAGTCTGATTGCTGAATTTGAACAGCCAGACACAAGTGTTAACTGCTGCTCATCCTCCACCCCAGCAGCAAGATTCTCCTCCTTTGCTGCACAAATATTATTTAGTACAGACAAATATAACCATTGTGATATTTTACATACTGAAATCTAGCCTGATAAGATTACAACACCGGTGTCTTTCAATTGAACAAAAGGGCATTCAATTCTCATTCTGCCTTTACTAAGCCAATAAGGGTATGTCTACACTAGCCCCCTAGTTCGAACGAGGTGTAACAGTTAACTCGAACTAAGGACTTAGTTCAAGTTAACGTTTGAATGCCGCGTGTAGCCGCGGGCAGTTAGTTCGGACTAGGGGGATTTAAAAATGGCGCCCGGATGGGAAGATGCAAATAAAGCCCGGGATATTTAAATCCCGGGCTTCATTTGCAACTTCAAATGCCTACATTAGCCTCCCTAGTTCGAACAAGGGGCCTAGTGTGGACATACCCTAACTGACTGTCCTGGGTGCTGTCAAGGCTTCATGAGCCAGGGAATTAAGAGGTAGAGTGGATCCCCCCAGGATCACTGTTGGTAGCCTCACCAATGGTAATCCTCCATCTGGGAAGGAAGTGTCACGGTCAGCTAACATTCATGGCAATGCTGTTGCATAACCAGTGCTTTGCATAACCATGGACAAGTTTACTTTTCTGTTGATGTATCTGTAGCAAGATGCCCTGAGACCAAGAGAGGGATCTGTGTGCTATCTACTGCTCCACTGCAGTTCAGCCACACCCACAGCGGCAAAACCATCCACTCTGTCCTGAATGAATATGGCTGAGAATTCAAGACTTGCATGGCAGGAGACTATTAATAGCGCTTTTGTGGCACTTGCCCGACAGTGGATTTTCCCCAACTCCAGAATGATTTCCCACTGACTGGTAGCAATCCAGAACTGCAGGTTTCCCTAGTGTGATCACCACTTCTCCATTGTCAGTATAGTTCTCATTTAAATGCCTACAGGTGCAGATTGGTGCCTAATGGGATTTTCAAAACGTGGAAATGTAGGGCTAGTTTACACTAGAACATTATATCATTGCAGCCACTTTGCTCAAGGATATGATTTGTTTTACACCTCTAAGCGTTATAGTTAAGTCAGCCTAATGCCAATTGATTTGGTAAGTGGGCAGCAGTGTGCCCCACACTTCAGAGGTGTTGAAGAACTGCCATGTGGTGGGAGAGATCTTCCATACCCACAAGTCCTTCCATAGAGAAGCTGTGGAACTCCCCCTAACAGCCAGGAGAGGGAGATGCAGAAGACATGCTTTGTATAGCCAGTTCCTGCCTCCCAGCAGCTAGTAACCCTTTTACATGAAGAGAGAACAAGAACACTCTGAAACAAAGGATTGTGAGGTGTGGGGGCTGTTGGTGGGAGCAGTGCCTGCATATAAAGTAGCAGAAAGGGAATGGCTGAAATATTCTCTGTGGCCCAGTTGAAAATAAGATGAAACAGCCTTCATTAGTATCTCCATTTAGTGAAAATATGGACTCCTGAAAGATATTAGGCCCCATAAAAAATCTGAATAAATTAATCACATTTCTTCGGGCAGAAAAGTCAGCGGTGTTATATTAAAAAAATCTGTTCCCCATAGTTTGAATCCTCAGAGTCCTGAGTTTCCTAATTTCCCCATGGTTACTTTGCAGAACTAAAGCTACTCTGAGAAAAGCTGTTACCTACTGTGCATGTGGGAAATGAATGATCTGAGATCTCCTTTTTCCATCTGTATTTTTTTTCTCTTGTTTTATTTCTGAGTAGACACCTATATTAAAAAAGAAAACAAAACAATTCTTTAGCTCTTCCCATTCCAACAATGACCACAATGTGCTTTTCCTTTCACCCCTAACTATAAAAGGGCATTATTGAACCAGATATTACTGTGTACACTAACATTCTATTTTCCCAGGTAAAATAAGCAACTGCCATTGTGAATCACCACAAGGTGGCACAATTCTATAACATAGCTTGTCTTCACTGTTAAAGCAGAAGTGTTAGTAGTTGTTAATGTCTTTATCACATTCCTATCATATGACTATTGCAGTGACAAAATATTTCATTGATATGTAAGCAGGGGGCTAAAGGAGAGAGATGCCCTGGAGGTGGGTGTGCTCACTCAAATTGTTTAGCTCTGCAAGATACTTAACTGTTAACTGTTGATATGTAAATACAGCTCATGCCAGGATGGGGAAGGAATCTGAGGTGTGGTTATGTAAATCCAATTCAGCCAGGGCTGATGGAGGATCAGTGTTGGAATGGAATGTGATGTATTGTAACTAATTTGGGCTGTTGTGGGGGTCACAAATCATGCGACCCCTAAATGTGGGAACTGTAAAATATGACACCAGTGCTTGCAGGAGAGACACCATCATTGTAAGAGGTCTCAGCTGAACAAGCCTCCCCCTTCCAGAGTTGGATGTACTGAGTGTGAGGGGGGAAGGTCTTGAGCCAGCCTGCATCAGGCCTGACAGGTGTGAGCTGTAAGATGGGCTCAATCTGCTTCTTTTCTTCTCTGTTTTAAGGCTAGACCTAAAGCAGACTCCATCAGCAGTCCTTTTACTATTCCAGTAGAAACTAGAATCTTTTGCCAGCCTAGGTGGTGGCTAAAGATTTGAAATCACTAAGAGCCAAAGTCAGTGATTTGGCCTGGAGCCAAACCCATTGCAGCTGGTGGGAACAACCAGCGGCAGTTGGCCAGCGAAGCGGCTGGCAGGAGCGCTGGCAGGCGGCCAGTGGAGTGGCTGGTGGGAATGACTCGCAGGCAGCAGGGGCAGCACACAGGTGGCATCACATCAGACTCTATGAAGGAAGTCATCAGGGTGATGTGTCTGGGTCTGCACTGACTGGACAGAGCTGTAAGTGGGACATTTGAAGTGGGGTACGGGGAAAGTTTGGGTAAGTGAATGGAACCCTTACCTTGTTGGACTAGTGAACCTGAAAGACCAAGGACATTGCTCAATCCATTTGAGCTGGGACGGTTACTCGTGGGGAGTTATGAACTCTGTTCATGGTATTTTCCCAAGTTAATGCCATGTCACTTCTCTCTCTCTGTCTTTCATTAAAAGTTTATTTTCTACACTCAGACTACGTCTACACTGGCGTGATCTTGCGCAAAAACTCTTTAGCGCCAGAGTTCTTGCATTAAAGTAGTTGCGCAAGAGAGCGTCTACACTGGCATGTGCTTTTGCGCAAGAGATGTGCTTTTGCGCAAGAGCATCCTTGCTAGTGTAGATGCTCTCTTGCGCAAGAAAGCTCTGATGGCCATTTTAACCATAGGGCTTTCTTGCGCAAGATATTCATGTTACCTGTCTACACTGGCCTCTTGCGCAAGAACAGTTGCGCAAAAGGGCTTATTCCTGAGCGGGAGCGTCAAAGTTCTTGCGCAAGAAGCCCTGATTTCATACATTAGAACATCAGTGTACTTGCGCAAGAACTCGCGGCCAGTGTAGACAGGCAGTAAGTTTTTGCGCAAGAGCGGCCGCTTTGGCGCAAGATTGCGCCAATGTAGACGTAGCCTCAGACTCTGTGCTTGTGAGTGGGGAAGCATCACTTCACCCAGGGGTATGTGAATTTCCCAGGCTACTGGATGGGGGCTCGAGCCCGTTCTGTGTCAGAAGGACCTCTAGATATTGACCCCGGCCCCGGTTGCTGCCGGCCCTACCCGGCAGAAGGGTTACAGATATATAACCAAACCAATTTCATAGCAAAGCTTTTTGATGGAACAGGGCTCTGTAGCAAAGCCATTAAGCAAGGAATTGTAGTCAGTCGAAACGAAAGCTAATGAGACTTGTCTAACAAAAACAGGAACTTCAAGAAAAGTTTGTTGGTGGGAGTAGCAAGGATAAAATGTTATGTACTCTCTTTCTCTGTAAAAAAGTGACTTGGACAAAAAAACACGGCAAAAGCGATCTTGATATGCAGGATTTGACCAGTCATTGTTGATTCTTGGAATAATCCTGGGAGTTTCCAGTTATTCAGCAACTAGAACAGGGGAAATGTTATGGGAAATGCCAATGGTGGAACTGAGAGAATTTGTTTGGGAAGTGGGAGGGGATGATCTGTTGCTGCTGACTGTTGCTTCCTCTATTATTCTTTGGTCATTTTCTTCCAGTGCCTACAACAGTCATCTCTGCCCATTCTCATATTAAGTCTCCCGCCCTGGACTATACCACTGCTATCTTTATCTGTACTTTCCATCTCAAAGACATCCCCTAAACAACATGGGCTAGCCATTAAAGTCGAGGCCTAGTCAATATAGGTCCAAATCAAACATCAGCTTCCCTGGAGACTATCCATTTTATGAGAGATAGGGGGTGGCTTACATTTACATTGGGCATGTTTACTAAAACATGGGATGCCATGTTTTAGTAAACATGCCCAATGTAAATTTAGACCTGTGGTGTCCAACACACTAGCCACATGTAGCTGTTTGGATGGTTGAGTGTGGCTAGTTCGTTATAGCAGTTCTTCAGAACTGGTTGGATACCACCAATAACCACCCCCTAGCTCTCTTAGACCTGTGGTGGCACGTGAGCTTGGCTTCTGTGGCTAGCTAGATGCATTCTCTTTTCTGATTCTGTGGATACTCCTTCCCAGAGCAACAGATAACTTTCTGATGAATAGGGGACTAACAAAGCAGAAAGAAGAGAGCAACTGAGGGAGGGAAACAAAACCAAGAAACAGATAAATGAAAGTAAAGAAATACAGAAAAAAAAGATGACAAGAAAAAAAACAGAGCAGACAAGGACAGGACAGCGAGGAGAAATGGAAATAAGGAGACATGACAGCATATGTGCTCGGGTGTGGCAGGAGTAGCTGTTAAAGCAAGAGGGAGAATACGGTTCAAAAATGTAGGGGAACCCTATAAAACATCAAGAAATAATGAAAAACACAATAGTACAGAAAACTGGCTTTAGGAAGTGGAATAAATGCCCTGGCAAATATCCACTTTCAGGCCCACCAGTGAGGAAGGAGAAGAGAAAATGGGGACAGTTGCCCTGGAGCCCAGTGATTTAAAGGGGCCCAGAGCTCTGGCTGCCAGAGCCCCATGCAGCATGCTCCATGCGGCTCTGAGCGCTCGGTGTGGGCCACGCTGAGCTCTGGGTGGCATGGAGGGCTGTCTGTTCCTGGCCCCACCCCTTCTGGGAGCATGGAGCTGCCCTCCCCCACTTTGTCCAGAGGCTGTTGGCT
The DNA here is from genome assembly GCA_019425775.1 of Rafetus swinhoei. Lineage (NCBI taxonomy): Eukaryota > Metazoa > Chordata > Testudines > Trionychidae > Rafetus > Rafetus swinhoei. Next base: position 29,616,032 of record CM033447.1, on the reverse strand, counting down.
CCTCTGTCCACACTAACTTACTGTTCCACAACCCCCATATAGCACTAAAAGCTTTCCATAAAGTTGTAGAGAAAGGAGCTTGTAAGAACTGCATGTGTTGTTAGACATTAACTCCAAAAAGAACTATTTCCTTATTAAAAGTTACATGAATTAGCATTCTGGCTACATTTCACCTCATTTAAACTCTCCTAAACAAAGCAATTGCAGTAACTCAGATATGTATGAAAAACAGCACACAAGACAATATTTCAAAACTTTTCCATTTGCCGTTTCCTCAGCTGTCACAATGCAGACTAACTTGGCAGTGGTTTTCACAGCCTTCCTTATCAAGTATCAAGGTTTCTCTGTGCACTCTGGTATATAGTGGCAGTACAGCTGTTTTGATGCATAAAAGAGGAAAGAGTCAGTAATGTAAAAAAGATAAGATGAGTTGATATAAAGCCCTCAGAAATCTTAATACCATGGTAATCAGTATGCAGCAAAGGGGGAGAAGGAGGGGAAATGTAGATAAGGTATTATTTGCTCTTCACCTCTACATTTCTTCTTACAACCACAGCAGTGAGTTTCACATAATGTACTAGGCTTGTTGACACAGTGCTTTAATTCACACACAAGAGTGTAAATTTTTGTTCACACGAACATGTCATTCACTAACTGGGCTTTATGGAACTTTCTGGAGCATGTCAAGAGTTCCCTACGTTACAGTGCACATCAGCATGTGTGACGTGAGCAGGGACAAAAATGTATACCCTTTCACAATGGACTAAAGCAGGAGAGGGGAACCTCAGGCCCGGGGGCCAGATGCGGTCTCCAGATTGCCTGGATCTGCCCCCCGAGGCTCAGGGCTCTCCCCAACATTGAGGAGCCCATGCTGGTGCTTCAGCCCTCTCCCCCTCCCCCCCCCTCGACGCCACACCACAGGCCTCACAGGCCTGAAGCACACAAAATCTACTAGCCTGGGCCCTTCCCAGGCTCTGGTGTGTAGGGGAATGTGGGAAGTGTCTTTCCTTCTCAGTCAAGGGTTTGGTTTGGGGTTTTTTTTTTTTCTTCTCACTTGTACATGGTCCCTGGCTGTGGGTCAGCAGCCCCCGACCCAAACCAGAAAAGGTTCCCCACCCCTGGACTAAAGCAATGTGGCGCTAAGCCCTCAGAGAGCGGGTGTGGGGTGGAGAGTTAGATTAGCTCCCCCACAATACACATACACACACACACACACACACACACACACTATACAGTCATGTGCAGCCTCCCTCTAAACATGTAGACCATAAGCCCATTTCAGTTTGGTATTATTGTTAGTCTCACTCCGAGTACAGTCTTGCAGCTTACTGTTAACCGGAAACAGCCATTTAGTGCTGGATCTTCTACAGTGTGCAGGGTGTCCAGGACTCTCACGAATACCCTGGCAGCACATTGCGAGGATGAGAGTTGAGGGCCCTCAGCACATTCCAGAGTTGTACTGCTAGACAGAGCTTAAACTGAAATGCTAACTAAGACATATCATAAAATATGAAAAACCAATTATACACTTGTATGGGTGTATCCTTATATACCCACAGAGTGAGCATCATTTTCGTATTGCTCTAGTTAAAGTTCTTGCTGTATTTGCAGCATTTACAGAGCTAGCCTATATGCTTATTTCATCACAGACTAAACCTGTATCTGTACCATACCTGCTCCTCCATCCCAACCATTTCACACCTCTCAGCAGATTCCTACCAGTCCAACTTTAAAAAAAAAATTGACCGCCACAAAAGTGTTATTTTCCCCTCACACGTATGCATCCTCTGAAAGGAGGCAGTAAACGTTACACTGGTCAATGGGACAGACCTGACAACATGGAATCTTGGAGGAATGATTTTTTTTAGGCTCAGTCCAGTAAACTGCCTGGCCTCATGGGACAGGTGTCATGTCAAAGGAGAGATGCAATCCTAGGCTTGCATACCATAAGGGACTTATCCATAGAGTGCAATACCCTACCCATAAAAGAACTCAAACCTATGGCAGGAAGCCCTACCCTTAGGAACCCTAACCCTAGCTCTATGTGCCTTACCCATAGAAAAACTAATCCTAGGACAGGGAGCCATACACATAGGTGTGAAACCTGCCTAGATCCTAGGAACCTAACCATAGAGCCAAGTGAGATACCCATAGGAACCTTAACCCTATGGCAGGAAACCCTACCACAGGATCCTAATCGTTCCCCACTATAGGGTTAGGGTTCCTGTGGGTATGGCACTTCTTGCTAGAGTTAAGGTTGCTATGGGCTAGAGGACTAGAAGCTCAGATAAGTGTTGTGCTAAGACGTACACTTGCAGCTAGGGTTAGGGCTCCCATGGGTATGAAGTGTAGGGCTCCCTGCCATAGGGTTACAGTTCTTATGGGTACAGGTCTGCACTCTATGGTTGGAGTGGCTATGAGTAGAACTCGCCACCTTAGAAGCCATTCCTAACTTATAGGGCACTTGGTGATAGGTTATGGTCCCTATGGGAAGGGCACTGGGTGCTAAGGTTAGGGTTCCTCTGGGGAAGGTTCCCCCCATAGGGTAAGGTTCCTATGGGTAAGATTCCCTATCAAAGGGTTAGAGTTCTTATGGGTAGTGCACCCCACCCCAGGGGTAGGGTTGGTATGGAGAAGGCACATGACGCTAGTGTTAAAGTTCCTATGGGTAGGGCACTTGGCACTAGGGTTAGGGTTCCTATGGGTAGGGTTCTTTCATAGGGTAGGGCACTTGGAGCGAGTGTCTATGAGAAGGTTGTCTCACCAAGGGGTTAGGGTTCCTGTGGGTAGGGCTCTCTGCCCTAGGATTAGGATTCCCATGGCCACATTCTACCTACAAAACTGTCCAAATGGAAGAATATGAAAAATAGCACCTAGAAAAATGTTGACCTCTCCAATGCATGAGTAAAAACTGCTAAACTCTCCCAAATAGAGAAAGCATTGTTCTGCGGCTAAAACACACAAATGAATGTCATATTGGGGGGTTCATTTTCTGGCTCTGTCCCATGCTCTCATCATGATTTTGACATACCAATTAACTTCACTGGTCAACAGATTCCTCCTCTGTTAAATGGAGATGATGGGACATGCATTGAGATCTTCCAATGGAAGGGGCTAGAAAAGTTCAAAGTATTTTTATTTATAAAAAAATTCCAAAACAGCTTACCTTAAAAATAGATGGCATAACAAAATACAAGCTGGAATACTGGAGAGACAAGGTAGGTGTCATGATCAGGATACAGGCAATCTGACTAGTGGCAGAGCAGGAGCCAGGCCAGGTCAGGTCAGATACTAGGAGGTCAGTGTCCAGGATAGGCTGAAGGACACTATCCAAGAACTAGGCAAGATCAGGTTACCAGGAGACCACATTCAGGCAGTAGGAGCAGATAGCGCCAGGAGGCAGCACTAAATATGAAGAACTAATCTGCATGACAGCTTCCTGTCCTTGTGCGTGTCTTAAATAGAAGCTGGGAACCAATCAGGACCTCCAATTTTCTACCAATCAGCTCTTAGGATTGGGGTCATCTTCTAGAGTTCAGCTTCTATTCTGACAGGGTATGTCTACACAGCAAAGTTATTTAGAAATAACAGCTGTTATTTCGAAATAACTTTACTAGAGTCTACACAGCCCTTATTTCGAATTTGGTAAACCTCATTCCACGAGGAATAATGCCAAATTCGAAATAGCTATTTCAAAATAAGTGCTGTGTAGACACATATCAAAATAGGGGGCCTCCAGCCTTCCCAGGGTGCCCTGGTGGCCACTCCGGCCTCAACCAAGAACACTCCTCTCCCTCTCCCCTCCCCAGAGCCCTTAAAGGGGTTGACTCTGGCCACAGTGCCTGTGCCAGCTCCAAGCCTGCCAGCCCAGAGCCAGCAGTGGCCACCGGGGCCCCTGACCCAGTGGCCCCAAAACATGAGCCAGCAAGCCACTGGCAGCCAGCCCTGCACCGCTCCCCAGGAGCAGTCTGTCAGCTCCCAGGAGCCTGACAGGGCCTGGAGAAGGTGGGCGCCTTCCTGGTCCAGGGTGGAGATCATGGACCTTATTCAGGTTTGGGGGGGGATGCCCCCACCGTCCATGATCTCCGCACTAGATGGAGGAACACGGCCATCTATGGCAGGATAGCTGCCAGCCTGGCCACTAAAGGCTACATGTGAACCCTGAAGCAGGTTTGTATGAAAATCAAGTTGGTCCAGTGAGACCCCCCAACCCTGAGCCCTGAGCTTCCCCTCCCCCTTCTTCCCCTTGCTTCCCCCTTCCAGCTCCCTCCTCCCAGGTTTCCCCTTCCCCTCTCCCACCCTCTCTTCGCCCCTCTCCTGCCTCCTTTCCCCAGTCTCACCAGAGTTTCATCCCCTCCCCCCAGTTTTGTTAAATAAAGAGAGTTTGTGTTCATGAAAATACATGTATTTTAGTTGACATCAGGAAGGGGAGTTAGAGAGGGGTAAGTGGAAGGACGTGAGAGAGGAATGAGGCACAAGTCCCCAGTGGGGCAGAACAGGGAGGCTCTTAGTGCTCCTCAGGGTTGAAGCTCTACCGCAGGGACGCCTGGATACTGACAGCCCCCCCCGATGGACCTCCCAGATGGCAGCCTGCAGAAAGTGCAGCCAGGCTCGCAGCAACACGTCTACGAGAAGCACCAGAGTGCCCAGGGGCAGCGCTGGCTCCATATTGCAGAGTGCTGTGGTGTCCCGAGTGAGGGCAACCAGAGCACACAGAGACAAAATGATTTGCTGTCCCTCATCGAGGTAGGCAAGCAAGCAGGGAAAGCTGAGAACCGGCTATTGGGGGGGGGGGGTGTCCCTTTAAGCACAGGCCTCAGATAGCCTCAGGCAGTTGCCATACAAAGTAACGCCTGACCTGATGCCCTGCCGGACCTGGTTCCGGCTGGCCTTAAATGCGATTCAGCATCCACTCAGTGTAGATGCGCTATTTTGAAATAGCAAAGCGCTATTTTGAAATGCATTTTGCGTGTAGACACGTTATTTTGAAATAACTTATTTCGAATGAACTATTTCTAAATAAGATATTTTGAAATAACGCTGTAGTGTAGACACACCCACAGTTATTAGCAGGTCACTGGTTGGGGGTTAGCCCTCACTCATGCCTAAGAGCCTGGTGAGCCAGGGTTCAAGGCCTATTGTCCCAGAAAGGTGGAAAGTTCAAGCTTCCCAGAGCTCCTCCTTGGGACTGAGGAAGGAAACCAGTCTTTCCCACAACATGTGTAACCTCACCTGCTTAATAATGCAGCCCCCTTGTATTTAGCTTTGGCACTCCCGTTTCCTCCCTTAGGGTACATCTACACTGCACGCTTATGTTGGAAGAAATACTCCAACATATTTTTAGTTGCCTTCACAAAGCCCTGATGGGGGATTAGGTAAGTAGGGAGTTGCTCCTGGTGTGTGGAAGGGGGTAGCTCAGGGACCTCTCGAGGGCCCTGGCACCCCTGTGATTATCTGTTTGTTTGTCTCCTACTACAGGTAGTATGGGTCATCAACACTATCCTGCTGTGCAGGGCCATCAACCTGGGTGACGTAGACCCCATGCTCACCGGTTTTGCCACCATGGGCTTCTCCAACTGTGTGGGGGATATTGATGGCACCCACATCCCCATCTGGGCCCCCAAACACCGGGCATTACATTAACCAGAAGGGGTACTTTTTGATGGTCTTGCAGGCCATTATGGACTACCACAGCCAGTTCACAGACATCTATGTGAGGTGGTTGAGGAAGACACACGATGCATGTGTCTTCCACAACTCGAGCCGCTTCCTGAAGCTGCATGCCATCCCTTTTTTCTCCAAATGCACCACTAGGGTCAGGGACATGGACATGCCAGTCTGTATTGTGGGGGAAGCAGCATATCCTCTGCTTTCCTGGCTTATGAAACCCTACACTTGACACCTGGACCAACACAAGAGATGCTTCACTGCCAGGCTCAGCAGGGACCACATTGTGGTAGAGGGTACCTTCAGGCATCTCAAGGGGAGGTTCCGTTGCCTCCTCAATCGCCTGGATGTTGGGGAGTAGAACATCCCCCAAGTGGTGACGGTGTGTTGTGTCCTTCACAATATTTGTGAAAGCCGTGGGGAGACATTCCTCTTAGGGTGGGGGGCAGAGGGTGACTGGATCGGCAGGGCCTTTGAGCAGCCGTGCATGGCTGCTATCCGACAGGCCAATCCGGGGGCTGGGCGCATCTGGGAGGCCCTGAGGGAGAGTTTCACACAAGGACCGCAGTGACACTCTCCCCTGGGCCTCCCCACAAGGGGCCTGTGAAGTCTGTCCTCCCACAACCTTTCCTTCCCCTCCCTGCAGAGACAATGAACTACACCGTTAGTTTTCAAAAAATAAACTTTTTGTTTTTAATTGGGGTAAATGTAACTGGGGAGGACCAGGGAAAGAACTTGGGACGGGGGAGGACAGAGTTAGAAAGGGGAAGAGAGGGGATGAGAATGTTGGATGGGGAGGAGGGGGAAGAAGAGGCTGAGGCTGGGCATGGCGCCTGGCGCTGGTGGTCCCATTGCCTCATGTGCGGGGTGCTCAGTGGCCATGGAGGGGGACCAGGCGAAGAAGCAAGAAGGGCAGGAGCTGGGGCAGGAGCTGGTACGGGAGTGGGCACCATGCTGGTGATGACTGCTTGGAGAGCTGCACAGATGGTCTGGCCCTGCTCTAGCAGCTCCCGCCAGGTCTCTCGGTGCAGCTGGAGGTTCTCCAGTCTCTGGTCCTGCTGGTCCATGGAGCACTGCAGGGCTCTCAGGGTGGCGATATGCTCCATCTGCAGGTCCTCCTGTGGTCTCTAGCACCAGCGGGACATGCAGGGTCAGGAGGCTAGCATGGGAGGTGTCGACCACTCCCCTCTCACATCTGGTCCAGCTGTGTAGAACAAAGAGAAGGTCAGTCCTCCCTGGAGACATTGTGCCTAAGCCTAGCCCTCATCTCTGAGCGGACACCGCAAGGTCTCAGGTCAGACAAAGTCGATGTGCTTGGAGCAAGGCCGTCTGTGGCCTAGACAGTGGGCCCTTTCCTGCAGGGACACAGATTTCTAGGAGGGAGCCTCACTGATAAGCAGGCATGGGAAAGTGCCTCCCACACCCTTTCCTTCCCCTCCCCTGCAGAGACAATGAACTACACCGTTAGCATCCTGTGGGTGGGAGGGGGATATGGGGCGGCTGGGCTTTCCTCCATGACACACAAACACCGGGTCCAGCAGTGGAGGCATCCCACAAGGCAAGGACTTGTATCCCGAGCCGCTGGAGGAGAGGGGACAGGGTGTGGGGGAGCGGTGTGTATGAGCGGCAGATGCTCCTGTACCTCGCTGCACTGTCCCCGGGAGTGGATGCTTCCCTGAGAGTGCAGGCATGCCCGTGTGCCGTGCGTGGCACTGCTGATTATGCGTATGTGTGTGTGTGTCCATGTCCCCAGCCTCTTTCTAGTGGTGGCTTGTGGTGGGAGGGTGACACCGGTGTCAGGAGTCAGGCAGGCCTCTCCAGACACCCCGTGCTGCCTCCTGAGGCTGTGTGCCCCAGACCGGCACTCCACATGCATCTGCCTGCACAGGCTGCTGCGTGATCCCCAGCCCAAGAAGGCCAAGCGAGGAGCACTCAGCAGCCACTTGCCCCCCACCACCTCCACTCGTGTGTGTCTATGGAAACTAACGACACTCATCTGAGGAGCCTTCCTTGGCTTCAGATCATGCCCAGGAAACATCCTGGGAGGGGGGTTCTGACCCCAGGGTGAAGATGACATCCTGGCAGACATAGAGCTGGTGCTGGCCTCATCCGGCTTCCCTTCCTCCTCCTTGTCTCTGCCCCACGGGGAGGGTGACGATGGGTGTCTCCAGCTCTGAGTCCACTTCCAGGGGGGAAGGGACTGACCCACCCCTAGGATGTGGTGGAGCTCCTTATAATAGGGGCAGGTCTGGGGTGCTGCCCTGGAGTGGGAGCTATACTCCCTGGCCTTGGCATAGGCCTGCCTGAGCTCCTTAATCTTCATCTGCACCTGATCCTGGGTGCGGATGTGGCCTTGATGCCCAGGCTTTCAGACATCTGGCCATAAACATTGGCATTCCTGTGCCTGGTGTGGAGATCCTGGAAGTTTGGCTTCTTGCCCCATACCTCAATGAGGTCCAGGATCTCTGCACCAGACAAGGAAAGCGCACGTCTCTTCCATCCCGGAGCAGGGTCCTAGGAGCTGGCTGCCAGCTCAGCAGCAACTGTGGAGGGCTTGGCCAGAGCACGGGGGTGGCTCCTGTCAGCAGGGACAGCTGTGCAGGCTGCTGTTCTGTGCCTTTGGGCTGCCAGGGTCTACCGTATGCCATAAGTCTTTTCCACTATGGCTGAGCCTTTAGTACCCTTTCCCCTGCAGAACTTACAGAGTTTTGCTGAGTGTGGTGAGAGGGGCCAGCAGGGCACCTGTGGGAAGGGCTGGAGGCCAATTATTTTGAAATAACTCCAGCTGCCCTGTCTACACATGCCCTATTCTGAAATAGCTATTTCAAAATAGGTGTTATTCCTTATAGAATGAGGGTTACAGACTCCGAAATAAGCTGCCCATTGCTTCGAAATTATTTCAAAATAATGGGCTTGCTGTATAGGTGCTCGCATAGTTATTTCGAAAGAACGCTGCTGTGTAGAGATGCACTTAGACTTGAAGAAAAGCTCTGTAAAGCTCAATAACTTGTACCTTTCAACAACACCACCATTGCAAGCAGGATGGAATAGGATGCTCATAAAGACTTGATTACAATAAGTCTGGGTTGACCTTCAGAACTTGCCCATGCCTTTAATGTTCATGAGTAATGCAGCCACCCCCATCTGTAGCCAATAAAACCTTTATAACCACCCCATGCTGTCATATATTCTCCCTGTATTTGCATATATATAAAAGAATCACTTCCCTCTTCTCCTTCCTAGCTCAACTACAGCCGCTTTTGGGGAGAGGTGGAATATAGCATCTGTTTAATAGCACACAGCAAGACAGAATGAACATTACAAGAAGGTTAGTAAGAGGAATCACAGAAACACAAGCTGCATCCAGTTTCTGAACACAAACTTCATTGTTGTATCTCAAATTGACCTAGTACGCAGGGCTTTGAAATACTGCATTCCCTTTCCCTCCCGCCACAACCCCTGCCCCACTCTATTGTATGAAAAATAACACTTTGAAACATTTTAGTTAACAGAAGTTCAGAATATCAACTTGGGCATGACGTTCACTGGATTCTGAGACCTCAGTCCATATAATACATTATCTGGCCTCCAGGTATATATGCCACCTGCATCTAAAATTATGGATTTGAAGTTCTTATAAGAGTTGAGCAGGGTCAGGCAGCAGGGTGCTACAGAGTATAGTGTTCAGATATCTCTACACGGTGGGGGGGGTGAGCCTCCACACCCAGGTAGACAGACACGTCTAGGCAGGGCTCAAGCTAGCACGCTAAAAAATAGCAGAGTGGACATTATGGCTTGAGCAGCATTTTGGGCTTTTCAGGCCCTCTGGCTCTGAGCTTCGATGGCTAGTCTGAGTCTCCACTGGAGCCACAACAGCCGCACTGCTAACATGCTAGCTCAAGCCCTACACTTCTGTGTAGCCGGGCTGGGAGGCTTGCTCACAGCTGCAGTATGGTTAGTGATTCAGGGCCAGGCAGTGCTAGTTATCCATAGCTCTGAGCCAACCCAGCCCAGCAGGGGCTCCAGCAGGACTTTGATGCCAAGGAGAAGTATAAATGCTGCATTATTCCCCAGGGCAGAGTAACATATCCCTGACCACTCCATCAGCTAGAGCAGCAGGGCTTTGCAATCTTGAAGATACAAGGTCTCTAACTGAAGGGACCATAACTGTCTCACACTGTAAGGGAGGAGTAAAGAGAGGATGTTCCTTGCCTGCTACTCTTCCTTGCACACTACTACAAAGGCCAGGCACAACTCAGGTAAAGCTGCTTCCTCTGAGTCAGCTATTGCTGTGCAGGCTTATGTGGTTGCATTCTTTTGGATCATATTAAAGGCCTGATGACTTGTAAGGATTACAGAGCCTATTTGCCCACATACGGGTATTAACTCTTTGATCTTGACTGAAAATACATTTGGGTAACTAGTTAATATGGCTTATTTTTGTCTGGCATGGTTGCTAAGTGGTTTTTTTTGGCTGTTGCCTGCCACCTACATGGGTCTCTATTTCACTGACAGTACGTCTACACAGTAGGGCTAAACTCAAAATACTCTACACAACTTGAACTATGCTAATTGGTAGCTTAAGTTGAAATAGTTTATTTCGAATTTGGGTGAGTCTACACAGCACTTATTTTGAAATAGAGCATTCTTCCTCCGACTTCCCTTAATCCTTGTAAAATAAGGGTTATAGAAGTCAGAGTAAGAAGTCCTCCAACTGGACATTATTTCAACATTATGTCCAAATAATTGCTTGTGTGTAGATGCGCACTTTGTTATTTCGATATAACGTCAATTAGTCTGAAGTAACAGTGCTATGCTGATGTACCCTGAGGGATAAAATAATTCCTGACTAATTTATAATGGGTTTCCACAGACAGTGGAGCCTTTCAGGATCCTTGGGTTAAAATTGCTTTATAAATGTCACATATTGTTCTGAAATAAATGCAGGTCAACAGAAGCTGAACCAAATCATGTACAACTGCACCACAATGGATGTTCTTAAACACTTGCCAATTTTAATTCAAGGTAAACAAATATAATTAACTCACTATTTCAGTACTATTCTGTGATATTTCCTTATGCTCACTATAGGAAATAACAAGATTCCTGAACTCATTGAAGTGAGCAAACTGCTCATCTTTTTTCTGAACTGGCAAGGCAAATCTCTGAGGACCATCACATCATCAGAGCTCTGAGAAATATATCACTGATCTGTTATCAGAAAAATGAACTCTGATCATCTTGAGGAACTCAAAACTTTAGAATTTCAGTGCAAGTAGATCTGCTTGTCCTGGTCCAGTGTGAGAAACTATCACCATCTGTGGCAGAGAAACAAAACTGCATTGTGACTGCTGATCACGAATCAATGTGCTGAATTACAACAACAAAACACAAGAAGCAAAACACAAAGAACTATTTCCATCTATGGCTTCTGGCAAAATCATAACTCAATTGTGTTTTATGAGGTCATAAGAAACCCTCTAAAGGAATATTCTCATGGGTGTCTCGGTAGTCTACTATTTATTATTCCACTATTAGTGACTTGGCTGTTTACAAATGCCATATCCTCAGCAAGAAGAACTCTGCATAAGCTCAAAAGCTTGTGTCTCACCCACTCAGGTTAGTCCAATAAAACATATTACCTTATCCACCTTGTTGTTCTAAGATTTTGGAGCCAACATGGTTACAACACTGCATATATCTTCATTAAAACAGACAAAATCTGTCTCTTGGACTTACTATTCACTTGAATATCCCTTTCACTCAAAGTAAAAATAAGTTTTCAGTGGGAAAAAAATAGATTTTTGTTCTTATAACGATAATTTGCACATTGTTATTGGAGGACAGGAGAACTAAAAGCAGGAGGTGCAATTCACGTCATGTTGGGTTGAGCTGAATACCACAAGCAACTGTATGTATGCATACCTGTTTGAATGCAGACCACCTAACCTGATTTACCTGTCATATCTATCCATCACAAATATTCTATAGGCATCTACAGTAGGTGATTTTGGCAAAAGAGGGATGTTTTGTGGATCTCAGAGGAAGAAATAAAGGAAACCATAAATTGAAAGTATAGTTCAAACCACAGAATTGGTTTTATGAATTCTTCTGATTGTTCTTCACTAGTGAATATCTTATCTTTTGTCTGTGTGAGAGCATAGATAGCAGTGTAACTGAGGAAAACGTATCAAAGATAGTTAGAGAAAATGAACAAGACATTGGAGGGAGCCAATCAAGGAGAGAGAAGTAAATGCCAATCCACCAAGGTTTCCATAGAAGGGAAAAATGCAAATAACAAGGAATGACATAGTTTCATTTTTTCATCTGGACAGTGTCTGCTTTATCTCCCACTACACAGATATCTCATTCTTCATATTAAAGTTGAGCAGAAGCATGACAAATTTCATCATCTACAAACATCTGAAAGGACAGGTGGAATGGAATGGAATTAGCAACACTCAGGGTAGCATTGTCAGATTAACACTAATATCCAAAATAAATATCCAAATCCAATATGACAATCTTTTCAAATCACCGAGTTATGGTACTGCACTAGGTTTTGTTCACTTATGTCAAATGGCCACTAGAGGGCTGTGTTACATCTATCAATTCAGATGAAACTTTGTCCTGGTCCCAAAGACACTCTGCTATCATGTGCCTTTGCACCCAAATTAGGCAAACTTTTAAATATTGAACTGATTGATTTGCAGCACTGCAGTCAGTTTTAGGTCTGTACAAAACATGGGCTTGCACTGAATAGAGCATGTCCCAGCATGTCCCCGTCTTCTCATGCTCTGTTGTTACCAGATCCGTGCTGCCTGTGAAGAAGCAAGCTTTGAGGCCCTGGATGTGGCATACCAATAGTGGCATAATGACCACAGAGGAAGTTATTTTGCCGCTGCCTGATTACTTTTCTTTGTGTTATGCAGCCCAAAACCTCACTGTATTGTTTATATGTCACATTCCTCAGTATTTATATGCATTTCACTTCATGCTATGGTCACATCAGACTTTGCCATTAGGGCAGACTAACTCAGTACTTGGATGAGAGTGCTCTTGTTGTTTCAGGAAATGACACTGAAGTTTCAGTCTGTGGCATTGTGACATGCTGCCAGGCAACAGAATGCTAGTGGAGGAGTCAGTTTCAGATGAACTGTAAAAATGCAAATCTTGACCCCTTGTGGCTATTATAGATCATGGGTGGGGAACCTAAGGCCCGAGGGCCAGATGTGGCCCCCCAGCTTGCCTGGATCTGGCTCCTGAGGCTCAGGGCTTGCCCGCCCCCCAGCATTGCAGAACCCACACTTGTCCTCCAGCTCCCCCCTCCCCCTCCCCCTCCAGTCCTGCCATGGGGTAGGAGCACACAAAATTTCTTGGGTAATTATGGACCATGGACCATAACTGCAATTCTTGGGTAATTATGTTCTGCCTCCCCTAATTTTCTACCAATTTCAATTTCATATTGTATTCATCAGTCTTACCGTAATCTGCAGTTCCTTCTACTCCGTAAGTGGTTTATTTTAAGAATAGGTAATGTAGTCCCTTTGCCATAACTGCAAGAAGCTATGATAGACATGCTGTTGCTATATGTTTGGAAGTATAGTGCTCCCCATCTTCCTTGAAACAGTGGCTACATTCCCAAAGGCCCAGCCACCCTGTTTGGGTTGCAGTTTGTGCAAATCAGATTATTTGTGCTTTAGTTACACAGTTGTGGTGCAAATCAGGGCATTAGAGGTTGGAAGTACTTTGATTTGCACCTTGAATTAACATTTACAGGTTCAAAATCCAAGAATAAAACTTGCAAATACAAACTCCACTGAAATCAAAGAGCAAGGCCAGTTTTGGAAAATGTTAGCTCTGTGAAAATTTAGCCCAGTATCTGCAGTTTAATTATCTCTGCAGTGGGTGTATCTAGCCACATGCACTACAGAATGTTTCTGTTAGGTACATGGTTTGATACACATTGACATGTGCAGCTTGTGATTACTTTTTTGTACCTTTTTGGCCTTTTCTGTACATTGTTATTAGTATTACCAAGGGTGCCATGTTGAGAATCTCATAGAAGGCTTTTATAATTGTTAATAATTGAAATGTATTAGTGCATCAGACACTGCAGACAAATTAACACTGTCTCTACATTCTCTTCTCTGGCTTGTTTTCAATCATCTCCACATGCTGCAGTAACCAGCAGTATCTGGCTTTGGATCATCCCCTACTGCAAGGAGCACTCACTCACATCAGCCTCACGCCCTGCTCTCAGCACAGCAGGGTAAGAGCCTGTTATCAGAGGAAAAGGAGCAATGCATGGCTTGGAGGTAGAGTTGCCAATCCTCTGGAGTCTCCTGGAATCAACATCAATCTCCCACTGATGATTGAAAGCAATCCCAAATATTTTCATAGGATATTTTAAAAAACCTTGAACATTACATTATGCTGAGGGGTGGGGGGAATCTCTTCCATCAGAGGTGGCATCCCTACTCAGAAGCCAGGGCTGCAGTTTTAGCTTCCGGAGGTGGTTTTACATTTGGTATACATTTTCACAGTCCTTAGGCTCTAACATCTGCCAGCGGACTGGCCCTGCACAGTATTAAGGGGAGTGCAATTGTGAGCTTTCCTCTCTCCTGATTTGCACCATGCACAGCTTGGCTGTACAGTAGGATCTGACCATCTGTCCTTATTTCTTTGGAATGTCATCCTGGGTTGGGGATGTGGCCCTTTTACCTCTCTCGTGTCTGCTTTGCTCCTTTCTCCTACTCATCCATATCTCACCCCGCACGCTTCACATTCTCCTTCCCATCCCTCCTCTACACTCTTTCACCCCTTTGTTCCCCCATCACAAGCTGGCAGCTGAATTGCTGGCTTCATGGTTCATACTTCCTTGCCGGCTGTGTACCAGAAACACCACACCGGTCTTGGTTCTACACGCCTTCCAAACAGAATCACAGCTCCAAAGAGCTGTCTGTAAGAGCAGGCTGAAGGAGTCTTAAAACAACTTCAGCATGGTAGCCCAGAAGCCAGTCTCAGAATCCCCTCAGCCTGGTTCAAGAAGAGGGAGAGTTAATCTCATGATATGGTGAAGAAAATCTAAAGGAGTCACATGTGCCTCTTACTCACAGTACCCCAATGGCACAGGGAATCCAAACAATGCCCTCATTCAGCGCTATCTCTGCAGCATTACAGCAGCATGACTGTGCTACTGTAACAACCAATGCAACACCCTTGTGACCCAGGTATTCTCCTATTGCGCTCAGAGCAGTCTGTTATTCATCTAGCTTGGAAGCTGACTTGCTTCAGTGACAAATTCCCTTTCACAGTTATGTTAGCTGCTTCAGATTTATGAAAATCCAGACAAAGTCGTGTCATGTGGCCTCCTTCAGATGTGGTTGGATGCCAATAAGAAACACTCAGCAGCTTTGAAAAAGCATTGATTGGTAGGTGCCTTTAAGTGCAATAAGGACAGTGAGCGTAGGCCACAGATTTGGGGTAAAGGCTGCTGGAAGGTGACAGTTGGTGACATCTTACTCCAAGATTTCAGAGGCCCAGCATTCTTTTCAAATTGCTGAGGGAGATGGCAGTGCCTAGTTTAGGGAGAGGTGAGAATATAGCTGGGTTGTGATTCCAGCACAGGAGGATGGAATGTGGGAATACTTTTAATATCGACAGACATTATTTAAAATCTTCCAGGCTTCATACACTCCATTTTAATTCAGTTCAATGGGAGCTGAATTGTTTTGAGCCTCTGGGGGAAAAAAAGACCTTAACAGTCCTGGGGCCCTTCTGGGTGTGGTACACTGTCCCATCTAGTAGCACGGAGACCACTTATAAGGAGAATACTGAGTCTGCTCTATAGTCTTAGCTAATAGGCAGCTGGCTTTTAGGGTGTATACTAAGCTCTAGAAGTCTCAGGTTCAATTCTGTCTGCAGATGACCAGGGTCTGTCTGTCATAAAATAAAATAAAAAAACAACTTAAGACATGCACACAAAATAACAGTATCAGAGTATGTTTGAAAAAGTCTAATCTCCTGTTCAATCAGAACATATGTGCTCATTTCTAGGAAGATCCCCCACACTTTTACTTGAAAAAATAAAGAGCTCTGTGTTATTACTGGTACATCTTAAGTTTCTTTACAATCCAAGAATGAGGCAAAGTTAATACAAATTGGGGGCAGAGGTTTTGTGTAGGTGAAAATATTCATTAGGAAACAGATTCACCCCCAAAATATACCTTGAGCAAAAGTGTTTTTGTTTAAGCTAAGTGAAAAAAATTTATAGCAACATAGGAACTGCCAGACTGGATCAGAGCTGCGGCCCATCCACACCAGGATCCTGTCTCTGACAGTGGCTCATACCAGATGCTTTAGAGACAGCTGCCAGAACGATATAGGAGACAGCTGTGGGATGATTTCTCATTATGACAGGATTATTCAACTTGTTAATAAAAAAGCGCCCCCAAAAAGTAGTAAGTGAATTACTACAGCCAGCTTTGGCTTCAATCCTGTTATCTGAAAAGTGCAAAGTACATTTTTAAAGAAAGGCGCTTATCAACATATTATGGACATTCATCTAACTACCAGCTGTAACCTGTATTTGGCTGCTAAGAACAAACTCTCCAACCCCAGATCCTCCCATGCGTCAATACATTTTTTTATTTATAGTTAGTAAATGTTTGCAGCAGAAATAATGGAACAAAGTTTACAGTGATAAAGAAAGTGACTCATATACTACTGCAAATTTCCCTGCATATTTTCAAGGTGAATGGCAAAGGAAATATAAAGGCATCCTCAGAATGGTTTAATCTTAGCTATTTTTTCTATTATTATAAAGATTAGGTCTTTCTGGACTTTTATGTTTTTGCTGGCAGACTCTTTGGAGGACTGAGAGAATATTAATATCACAAGAAAACACTTATTACTTTACCAGTCCTCAGTAAAAGAGTGGGGAAAGGTTGATGAGTCTTAGGCCATGTCTGCAGTAAGGAATTGATCCCATCATAGCAGATTACGTGATAAAGCTGGTTTCAGTATTAAGGGATACACTGTGGCCCCTTTGCTAGGCTGATCTGCGATCTGAACAATTGCTGTTTTGTTCTTCATTTTTATTGCACTGTTACCTGTCCCACCATGGCTCCTAAGAGCAGGAGATTCTGAATTACT
Source organism: Rafetus swinhoei (assembly GCA_019425775.1). Classification (NCBI taxonomy): domain Eukaryota; kingdom Metazoa; phylum Chordata; order Testudines; family Trionychidae; genus Rafetus; species Rafetus swinhoei. Next base: position 29,599,208 of record CM033447.1, on the reverse strand, counting down.
ACATGGGACTGTAATATTTGAATTACCAATGCTACCCCCCTACCCACCTTCATCTTCACCAAATCTAAAACAGTTGAGATTTAAACAGATTTTAAATCAAATGATACCAATAATTGGCATTCACATTAAGTGTCAGGGGCACTTCTGGGTATCAATACAAAATGCTTTACAAGCATTTGGAGAAACAAAAAACAGTACATTTCCTTTCCTGTTTACTTTTAATGCAGGATTTGGGGTTCAGGGTTTTTTTGGGGTGGAGGGGAGGAAGAACAGCATTGCCCCTCATCTCTTGTTACCATGTACAGGAGTGGTCTGAATCTGTAAATGTAGGTCTAATATAGAATTATAGAATCATAGAACTGGAAGGAACCTCTAGAGGTCATCGAGTCTAGTCCCCTGCCCTCACACCAGGACCAAGCATTGTCTAGATCATTCCTGATAAATGTCTATCCAATGTGATCTTAAATATCACCAGTGATGGAGATTCCACAACCTCCCTAGGCAATTTATTCCAGTGTTTAACCACCCTGACAGGAAGTTTTTCCTAATGTCCAACCTAAACCTCCCTTGCTGCAATTTAAGCCCATTGCTTCTTGTCCTATCATCAGACATTAAGGCAGTGTTTCCCAATCTTATTTGGCCACGGAACCCCTTTTAAAAAAAAAAAAAACCTCTGGGGGAAACTAGTAAACCAAAAAAAAAGGGGGGGGGGAGGACTGTCAAGCAAAAAACCAAAAAAATGCTGGTCTGCCCCTAAGACCGCAGCGGTTGGCAGCCCCTTGAAAATGGGCTCGGAGGGTGGGGGCGGGGCATGATTGGGTTCACTCTGGCTCAGGGGAGGGGGGGGGAGTGATTGGGTTCTTGCAAAACCCTTACTTTCACTTGGCGGAACCCCAGGGTTCCGTGGAGCACTATTTCAGAAACACTGCATTAAGGAGAAGAATTTTTCTCCTTCCTCTTTGTAACACTCTTTTAAGGTACTTGAAAATGGATATAATGTCTCTTCTCAGTTTTCTCTTTTCCAAACTAAACAAACCCAATTCTTTCAAAACTTCCCTCATAGGTCATGTTCTATAGACCTTTAATCATTTTTGTTGCTTTTCTCTGGACCCTCTCTAATTTCTCCACATCTTTCTTGAAATGTGGTGCCTAGAACTGGACACAACAATCCAGCTGAGGTCTAATTAGTACAGAGTAGAGCAGAAGAATTACTTCTCGTGTCTTGCTCACATCACTCCTGTTAATGCATCCCAGAATCATGTTTGCTTTTTTTGCAACAGGGTCACACTGTTGACCCATGTTTAACTTGTCATCCACTATGACCCCTAAATCCCTTTCTTTCCTAGGCAATCACTTCCCATTCTGTATGTGTGAAACTAATTGTTTGCAAAGTAGTCAAAGCCGCAATTTAAGGGCACACTGAGAACTTTCCTGGGTGCTGTAGAACTTCCATACCAATTTCACACTACTGCCTTACATGGTCCCTGGGGAAAAGAGTCCTTGGTAGGACATCCATAGGCCTGATAGTTCCAGGCTGCTGAAATGAGCTCACAGCTACTCTAATTTAAACCTTCAGAATATACTAAATTAAACCAAGGGTTGGACCACCTCCAGCTGGTTTTATGGTAATGGGAATGCAAAGGTGACATTAATTCTTCTTGGTCCTACACTGAGCACAGATTAGCCAGAGCAGCACACCTGGAGTGTAAATTTCTGTTAACAACAATAATTTTTAAAAAAGGATAGGAGTAACCATTACAATAAAATAATCTTAGTAAACCAAAGAAGTCCATTCAGTTGATGAGGATGTAGATCCTGGTGAGGCTTAAGCTGTTTGGATAATTCTTTGAACAGTTTGTTTCTTTAGACTAGTTGACATATTTGTTACACAAGCAGTCCATTGACTATCTTGTATTTTATATGCTGAGATGCAATGTAAGCACTCTTTGATCTGACTTTGAATCCCATGGAATTCTCCTATCTCCTTGATATATGCCCTTCTAGGCTACGTCTACACTGCAACACTATTTCGGGATTCTGGAAGTATCCCAGAATAGCTAGTCCATGTTTTTTGAGCACGCCCATTATTTCGAAATATAAGGGGCTCGCTATTCCAATGTCCCTGTCAACCTCAGTCTACGAGGAGTAAGGGACGTTTCAGAATAGCAATTTATTTCAAAATAAGTGCTGTGTAGAGAGCACCAAATTTCAAATTAACATTGGAATAAGATACACAATTTGCATAGCTCAAGTTGTGTATCTTATTTTGACCTATGGTGCAGTGTAGATGCACCCCTATTGTTTTAGAAAATAAAAACAGCCATACTGGGTCAGATCAATGGTCCATCTAGTCCAGTATCCTGTCTTCTGAGAGTGGCTGGTGCACATTCTTCACTGGAGTAAACAGAACAAAGCAATTATTAGGTGATCCATCTCCTGTTATCCAGTCCTAGCTTCTGGCAGTCAGAGGTTTAGGGACACCCAGAGCATGGGGTTGCATTCTTGGCCATCCTGGCTAATAGCCATTGATGTATCTAGCCTCCATGAACTTACCAATTTTTTTTTCTCTCTCTTATAGTTTTGGCTGTCACAACAATCCCCGGGAACCAGTATCACAGGTTGACTATGCACTGTGCGAAATTGTACTTTGTTATGTTTGTTTTAAACCTAATGTCCATTAACTTTATTGAATGACCCCTTTCACCTATGTTATGTGAAAGGGGGTAAATAACACTTTCTCCACACAATTTGTGATTTTATAGACCTCTATCATATTGCCTCTGAATTGTCTTTTCTCAAATGTAAGTTGTCCCATACCTGTCCCTTTTTGACCTTTTTGTTTCCTTCTCTGTACCTTTTCCAATTCTAAGATATCTTTTTTATATGGTGTGATCAGAATTCTATCCAGTATTCAAGATGTCAGCATTGCATGGATTTTCTATGCCTTTCCTAATGGTTCCTAACATACTGTTAGCTTTTTTTGGCCGCTACTTCATATTGTGGATAGCTCTCTGAGAATATCTGCTCAATGACTCCAAAAATCTCTTTCTTGAGTGTCAACAGCTAATTTAGAGCCCATCATTTTAGTGTATGTCTTAAGGTTTTTCCTTTTTTTTTTCTTGGAAGTTTGTAATGTTTCTTTCTAACTCTTGTAACACTTCCCTGCTTTTTCTACAGCTATAGATTGGAAATGTATGTACATTTATTTAAAAAAAAACCTGAAAAATTATGAAAGGGGTTTTATAGAAAAAAGATCAAGGCTCTTGCTATTTCTAGAAATACAGCATGATGTGATGTCATATCTTTACAAGTGCTTTGGAGGTTAGAATTGTAATTTGAAATGACGTACAAACTGGAGAAATGGGTTGAGGTAAATTGGATCAAATTCAATATGGACAACTGCAAAGTACTCCACTTAGGAAGGAACAATCAGTTGCACACATGCAAAATGGGAAATGACTATCTAGAGAATATTGCAAAAAATATCTAGAGATCATAGTGGACTGACCACAAGCTAAATATGAGTCTACAGTTTAACACAGTTGAAAAAAAAAAAAAGGCAGCAAAGCAGCAAACATAATTCTGGGATGTATTAGATGTAAACAGGACATGAGAAATAATTCTTTCGCTCTATGCCGCACTGATTAGGCCTCAGCTAGAGCATTGTGTTCAGTTCTGGTTACCATATTTCAAGAAAGATGTAGATAAATTGGAAAAAGTCTAGAGAAAAGCAACAAAAATGACTGAAGTTCTAGAAAACATGACCTAAGGGAAGATTGAAAGAACTGGTTTGTTTAGTCTGGAAAAGAGAATGCTGAGGCCTGGTCTACAATAGACCAGGCAGGTCAGTTTAAGGTACACCATCCACTATGTAAAATGAGTAGCTGGATTTGGTTTATCTTAAGCCAAGCCGCCATAGTGTCTACACTATGGGAGGCTGACAGGAGCATACACTGCCATTGGCTTCCCTTACTTCTCTCAGAGTGAGGCGTATAGGACACCAATGGGGGCTGCCCTCAGCATTTGATTGGGGGGATGTTCACTAGACCTGCTAAATTGAATACTAGAAGATCAACCTCCAGAGGGTCAATCTTTTCTGTAGAGTAGACATGGCCTGAGAGGAGACATGATAATAGCTTTCAAGGACCTAAAAGGTTGTTACAAGGAGGCGATGGAAAAAATGTTCTCCTTAACCTCTGATAAGACGAACAATGGGCTTAAAATGCTGTCTGGGTGGTTAAGCACTGGAATACATTGCATAGAGAGATTGTGGAATCCCAATTGTTGGAGATTTTTAAGAGCAGGTTAGACAAACACCTTTCAGGGGTGATTTAGATGCTGCTTGGTCCTGCCATGAGTGCAGGGGGACTGGACTTGAGGACCTCTCAAGCTTCCTCCCAGTTCTATTATTCTATGATTTCATTATTCTCATTATGTAATCTATCAGGATAGACTATGTTGAAGAATAGTCCCATTATACCAACAGCTGCTGACTTTCCCAAAGTTTCTCCATATTATCATGAAAACCAAGAATAAGGTACAAGGGTTCCCTTCCTTGTGGCCATGAGGTATTTAGGTGTCATTTACCATTGATGGGAATAGTAATCATGTAGTCAAATTCCCTCCATACAATGCTTTCAAACTGTACCTCTGAAAATCTAAGAAATCTTGTAATCCAATTATAACTGATATTGTCTGTATTTACCAGAAATTGCCCTTGTGCTAAAGGAAAACTAAATGTTTGCATGAGCCAAATACAGGAAGTTTTGATTCTGTGAATCACACTCAAAGGGACATAACCACTTGCTGAGAAACAGGCCAAATCTTGTGGTCCAATATTTTCTGGTTCTCCAAAACATTTTTATTTGTTCTCTCAACAGAAAGATGGCAGCACTTGAGCCTGAATTTACTCTGATATACAACACATCCTGTGCAATACTCACACAGAATTCCTTTGCTGCTGCCTTCACAGTGAAAGGGGAAGACAATCAACATGGGCTTAGGGCCCTATGTACACTGCTTCCTTGGGTATGTTCCAACTGTAGCACAGTGGGCAAGATGCTACTTGAGGGTGTTCCCAGGGCCATGGCAGTGTGTTCCTCCTGCTGACTGGCTATTGTAAAAGAGAGTGTTTCAGGCCTGATTCACCCCACGCTGCTTCTCATGTAAAGTCTGGGCAGACACACCTTGTACTTTCAGTGAATTATTCCCCCGCCCCATCCAACAGAACAAGGACATTTTGTTTCCTGGGAACTCACCTTAGGTCAATCTCATCCCCCAGGAGTTTATATTTTGGACTTTGAATTCACTCAGTGAGCATTAGGACTCTCTTGAGGATTTATCTCTTGCTCATTCATTTTAGGTTAAGGGATGACTTGCACTTAATCAAAGACCTGGGCATGATGCCATACACCAAAGACATACTTTCCAAATCAGTAACTTCTTCCTTGAGATCTTTCATTTTGTAATGCATATCTTTGATCTGCTGGGAGAGCCCTGTACTGTATCCAATCTGTTATGCAGTAAGCCTACACTTACTTGACACCTTCTGGGGGGCTTAGTCTTTTAAGTTTCTGGAAATTATTGGAATACTAACCAGATGGAAAGGGATTCTGCTCATCCTCAGAATAATGGGGCTTTAACAACGAAATTGTGAATCACTTGGCTTAGATTGTTGGGGCTGTGAGGAAAGAATAAGACTTAAGAGAGGAATTCGATCTTCCAACTGATTAAAACCAACCACGAAAAAGTATGTAAATGATGATAAACTAGGAAAGCTAAATGCCTGCTAGCATCCATAATATACCCCACATACACGTCCCACTATCTTTCCTTTCCTTACCCTCACTCTCTAAAAATATTTTAATATCATTAATTTATTTTCCAAAGATCAGTCTAGCCATTCATATGAATGTTCACTTATTAAATAAATAAACCAATTAGGAAGGAAATCCAATAGCAATTTCTCTCTGTTACAAATTCATCTGCAACTCAGTTCACTGGTTAAAATACTGAATCTAAATCATGTAGCACATGTATACTTGAAAAATTAAATGTGATCCTTGCTCCTTAGAGGAAAACTATTGGGAAACCCCACTATTTCTGAAACAGGAATATACTGTTTAGGGTCTCTTTTAAAAATCACACACTTTTATTAAAGAGGTGTAAATAGAATAAAACCAATAGAGATTCCATGAGCAGTAACAGTTAATTCGAACTAAGGGTATGTCTACACTGCCACCCTAGTTCGAACTAGGGTGGCTAATGTAGTCATTCGAACTTGCAAATGAAGCCCGGGATTAAAATTTCCTGGGCTTTATTTGCATGTTCCCGAGCGCCACCATTTTTAAATGCCCGGTAGTTCGAACTCCCTGCCCGCAGCTACGCGTGGCACGGGCTAGGTAGTTCGAATTAAATCTCCTAATTCGAACTACCGTTACTCCTCCTGCAATGAGGAGGAGTAACCCTAAAGGGTTTATCTCGGAATCCCGCTTCTCTGTCACGTGTAGATGCGGGCAGTTACTTCGGGCTAGTCAGTTTCCAGAATGGCGACCGGCCGGGATTATGCTAATCAAGTGCGGGATATTTAAATCCCGAGTTTCATTAGCAATTTCGGTCACCCTCATTAGCCTCCCTAGTTTGAACTAGGGGGCTAGTGTAGACATACCCTAAGAGATAGATTTTAAGTGATGGGCAAAAAGTCAGAGAGTGTGTTACCAAAAGCAAATAAAATATAAGCATGCAGTCAAAACACTCAATCCTATTAGACTGGGCAACATTTCGATTAAGCAGTTTCTCTTACCCAGCTGGTTATTGCAGTTCATAGTGTACAGGTTTCACCCTTGAAACCTGGGCCTGTCCCTTCTGTCTAGGAGTCTCTGTTGGAAATTCTTTGTCCCTCGCAGCATAGGTGAAGGCAGGAGAAATGCCAAGTTCATGTGCTTGGAGAATACAAATCCAGGCATGTCCGGGGGCATTGCTGAGTCCCCAGGCAAGGTTGAGCAATTCTGTTTGTATGGTTTCCTGCAGATGAGTCATTGATTTGTAGCTCCCTTGCTGCTAGACAATGACTATTGGTGGTTGTTTGACACCTTACCTCAGTGTTGGTTACTCTCCATGCTTTGTCTCAGGGCTGCTTTCCCAATTACAGCATGTTTTAGTGACAACCATACAACACAATCTCATAACTTAATCTACACTAGATAGGTAAAACCGTGGGTTTCCGCAATGCATAACCTTTACCTTGATACCTTACATGGCATGCTTTATGTGTAAGATCACCTCTCTATATAAATGAGGGATATGTGGATTACAGGGCATGCCCACAAGGTACAGAGTGTCACTGTATGAACTTGACATAAAGAGAGGTTCAGAGAGAGGCTTCTCAATGGCTCTGTGATTCCTGAGTTGTAGCGCTGAGTTCACAGCTCTGATGGCAGTAGTTGTTTGAGCATGCAGAGTCGGGCAGAACTTTTAATGTGGAAAAGTATCCATGAGGCAAACAACTCACAAGATCTATAACTAAAATACAACTATAAAAAGGCTCTTAATCCTGAAGTCCCTATTCACTTTTTTTACCTCATCCATGGGGCTTGTCTACATTTGCAATCGAAAGCAACGCAACTGCAGCACTGCTGCAGCTCTTCAGCATGGATACTACATATGCCAATAGAAGTTCTCCTGTCTGCAGTGTATGTTGCTCAGACCTCTGGATCTTCACAACCTGAGCAACATAGCACACTCAATTTAATTTTCTAGTGTAGACTAGTTCTTACTTGGGCAAAACTGATAGATTTCAACTGGAGTTGTGCCTTAGGAAGAACTGAATGAGGAACTGAGATTGCATGTGTAGGTTTAAGAGAGTTAGTGTTATGGGAGCAGATTCTCAGCTGGTGTAAATTGGCTATCTCCACTGACGTCAGTGCAAGTCACCAGACTTCTGCAGAGCACTAAAGTTAATTGAGCTATACCTTCTTAATTGAAGAGGTAACCAATTGTGTTTTGAAAAGGTGGATAATTTGGTCTAGAGAAAAGGAACAAAGAACTCCAGCTGACAGATGCTGTTAGTTGGTGGCCTGGAAGGTAATGCTCATAGGTCAAGAGCGATAAACAGACTTGGTGGTGAGGAAATCCTTAATTCCATCTTTTTATGGTTGTCACTTATCCTGTTACAACAAACAGCACAATGTAGCAGGGATCGCAAAGCACCTTCTTCATATTCTTCTCTATGTACTAGCTGAGAAGGGACTGTGTGTCACAGTGAAGTTTGGGCAGCTACCAAAATGGCAGTAATACCCTGTCCTCCTATGACATAGCTGTGTATGTAGAACGCTACTCATACCACCCAGATGTAAGACTCAGATCTTTCATGTTTTACTTTATCCTTGAGCAGTGCCATTGGCTGTCCAAACAAAAAACAAGCGTAAGGCCAAGTACTGCTGTTGCTCTGTAGAAGACCGATGATATGAATTAGCAAGAGTTTGCCGTGGCAGCAAAGGCTGGACTGGTCGATCACATTCTCAATTAACTGCGTAGTGTTCAAATAATAAGAAGAATGAGGTGTTTGGCTTCTTTGTTTACTTGCTGTTCAACTCAGCTTGCTTCAGATGTTTTTGAAAATTAAAACAAAAAGAGAAAGAGAAAAAATGAAGTGATTTGTGGAGGTTACATAGTAAATACCCTGTTCCCTGTCATAACATCCCATATATTCATATACTTTATTTCATAGCTACATCACAGCTAAGTCACCAAGGGGAGCTTAATTGTTAGAGTGCTGGATAACATTGTTTTGCCATTTTAAAACTCACTTTGAAGAAATACTTTGCAGGCAAATTAAGGACACAATTCCACAAGATTTTGAGTTTACCTGGGGAATGAGGCATATCAGCACCTCCTAAGACCAGGCCTTAAATGTTCCCCTTCTCTAGGATACTTGAATGACATAAAATGTAACACAATGTAATGGACTTACATGTAGACATTTACATGGAGTGCAAGGCTGCCTATAACTGCAGCCCATTTGAATCTCTCAGTAAAATAGTAGAATAAGGTTTGAACCTTTATTTTTTCAAATCAGGACATTTGCAAACAATTGGCATTTTTGCTGCATAAATCTAATTCAATGATCAGGTGGCTTGTGTGGCTTTGCACTGAGAACACTTTGTACTTTATGTGAGCCAAGGGAACTCTAGCTTGCCTTGAATTATCTTCAGCAATTGCCTCGCCTAACAGTTGTTCCAGTCGTGTACTCTTCACTTTTAATCAGTAATCTCCTAGTTGCATTTTTTTTGTTGTAGTTTTTTTCTCATACCCTGTGCATAGAGAAAAAGGAAAATGATGTGATGAGAACACACATCTGGACGTGGTTTTAAAAGTGTCCTCAACCCCGCCTACACATTCAGGCCTCCAATTCTGGGTACTCATGTTTTCTGACACATCTAACCTCAGCTCTCTATGTGAAATTAGCATGGGTGTATGCACACTGATTTTGCTACTCTGAACATTTTGATACCCTAAAATGTGCATATCCAAAGTCATCCACTTTGGACATGCATATTCAAAGGCCTTTTTGATTATCTGCCTTGAAAAAGTTTTGCTTTCTAAAGTCACTTATCCTGTGCAAAGTTAATGAGCAGCCAGGCTGAACACTAATGCCTAAACCCAAACAGCATCTTGGGTGGCCTGAAGATAATATTTACCAACATTCACACTGCAGGCAAATAGCTTTATTTGAGCAAGAGGGATGGAAGCAGTCTTAGGTTTTGTTTACACTGCAGACACTATATCTATAAGGTGTGTCTAAACTACACCCCTCTGTCGGCAGAGGGATGTAAATTAGACACATCGAAAGTGCAAAGGAAGCCAGGATTTAAATAGCCCACGCTTCATTTGCATAATGGCGGCTGCTGCTTTTTTTCAAAATGGGGCTTTTCGGAAAAAATGGCAGTTTAGACAGGGCATTTTTGACAGAAATTACTATTTCAAAAGAGGAGTACAGGATCTTTCAAAATGGGCATTTCTGTCGAAAATGCACCGTCTAAACTGCCGGGTTTTTTTGAAAAGCCCAGTTTCGAGAAAAAGTGGCAGCTGCTATTATGCAAATGAAGCGTGGGATATTTAAATCCCGGCTTCATTTGCACTTTCGATGTGTCTAATTTACATCCCTCTGCTGACAGAGGGGTGTGGTTTAGACATACCCTCTAGGTTAACTTAAATTTTAGGTGCAGACCAGACCTTACTCTGGCTTTTCATGAGTCTTCCCACTTTCAATACACAAGAACAAACATCAGTGCTGCCTGTCTGCTGAGATTTGTACAACTGGATCAGTCTATGTCAGTCCTAATGCTAATTAACAAAATTGCATTTTCTTAAGCAAATGCCTTTCAAAACCAGTTTCACTTCCTCACACTACCCTCCTGGGAACCAGGTGGGATGGATTCTATCTATCTATTGTACTTTTAAGATGCTAATCACAGGAGGATCTCTAAGTACAGACATGTCAAAATCAGGTAGCCATCTTGGTTGACAAAGCAATAATGTTCCCTGCCAGAATTAAGTTCAAGGCCAAACACCAAGGCTATTTTTCCTTGAGGCTTTTTCCCCTTTAAAATGTTCATTACTGCAGCAGGGCTAAATGATAGTTGGTAATGGAAACTCCTGTTTCAGGTCTATACTAGTGCTTCCATGGGTACAGAAAAACTCATTGGTAATAAGAAGTAAAAAATAATTGCTAGTATAAGCAATTTCCCTCTCAACTATCAGCCAGTATAGAGCTTCGAAAGTATGGTAAGACAGGGAGGACAAAAATAGTCACAGTGCAGTTTATCATTGGTCTCCTGAGGGGTACAGTTTAAATGGTTTTACTCAGATACCTCAAGGAAGTCTTGTGCCTGCTTACAGGTTTTGATTCGACGTATGCAAACCCAGAGTTGTTTGCTGAGGTTTTGAGAATACACAAGGAAGGTTGGATTACATCAAACTGCCTGTGGTGTTTCTGTGACACCTCAGTGTGCCTGTATACTCACAGAAAAGCATGTGAATAAGGGTGGGTTGTTTTTTGTAAATAGCTTCATTGTCATATGCATAAAGGTTAGCAGGCTTGTGCCTCTACTCACGGATGGGTGTAAATATGAGTTGGACGGTTTGTCACCCGAGGGACCTGACTGGTCCTGAATGATGGATTTTGCTGGACCACAGGAGGTCATTTCTGGCCTCCCAGCCTGGCTCCTCCTGGCATGGCCACTGGCCTCTTCAATGGCTCCCTCCTCCCCCCGCCACAGGTCCTGCTGCCCCACAAGCAGCCTGCAGTGATGCCAGGCTCCTGGTCCCTCCAGCCCTGCCACAGCAGCCTGTGGTCCTGCCAAAGGAGCTCCCAATCCTACCACAGTTGACTGCTGCCCCACTGCCTAGGCTCCCTGCCCCACCAGCTCTGCCACAGCTGGCTCAGGGCTCCTGGCCCTGCCAGACCTGCTGCAGCAGCCCGTGGTCCCGTTGCTGGGGCTTCTAGTCCACCGCAGCTGACTGCTGCTGCTCTACTGCTGGGGCTCCTGGCTACACCAGGGCAGACCGCTGCCCATCGGAGCTTGTTGGTGCTCTGCGCACCCTGTTGCTGGCTCAGCCAGTCCCCCTGCAGCCAGCCCATCTGGGTCCCCTGCAGAGCTCCTGCCTCTGGCCCTCCACCGGGACTCTCTGGTCCAGCAACTTCCGTGGTCCAGTTGCTGGACCAGGGAGTCCCAGTTTAGAGAGTTTTAACCTGTACTGTAAACCTCTAGGATTCAGATTAGTTATGTTCCTTCTCTAAGTTACCTCCAAACCTTTTGCATCTGCTAAAGTCATGTAAGAAGTCTTCCTCCTTCTCAGATGTCCAGTGGTGCCAGGCAGGATGTGAACACTGTGAGAATCAGTCTTTCTTGAAATAATTTGCCATTTCTGATTGAACCTAGATAGTGAGAGACACATGAGAATGGGAAAAAAGGATAAAAGCTATATTATAACCCCTTTAGACCTCAGGATAATTTTGGATTTCAATTTGGGTGGCAGCTCCTGTTTGAACCTTTTCAAAATCAAAATGCCACTCAGGGATTAAAAACAAACAGAACAGATCCTCAATAGGTAGTGTGCATGTGTTATAGAGACATTTCAACAAGGAAATCCTCTTTACTCTGTGGTGCAGGAAACAGGCCCTCTGCAGAATAAGCAAGGCAATGAATACAGACAGATAATATTTCGCAACAGGAATATGTTTTTCTTTCCTCCTAAGGCTCATGAGCCTGGCACAGTGGGAAATGCCCAGGGCTGAAATGAGACACTTACTAGCACAATTCATCCTGCGTGGCGTAGAATTATAAAGAGTTGTTCTGCCTTAATGCATTAGCTGTGTAATGAGTTTTACTGAAGCATTATTAACTTGCTGGATAATCACAATTCTGACCACATCATTGTCGACTTCATACATTTGGGCCTGAAGGAAAAAGCTCAGTGCTTCAGAGGTTCAGCTACAGATGTTGCCATTAACAATATGGATTGTTCTCTCTGGAGATTTTTCTTTTTCTGATTCTGTGTGATGTGTTTGCATAACTGGAGATTTGGCATTGGTTTTTGTTACTGAAATTATTAGCTATTTTCTTTTAGAAAGGAGCCCTCTGTAAATCATGAGATGTGGCTAATAGGCATGGCAGCAATAAGCTTATCAATGCTATAGTTCTGCACAATTGCCTTTATCTTTGTGCTATCTGCAGTACAGTTGTAGCCATGTCAGTCCTAGTATGTTAGAGGCAAGGTGGGTGAGGTAATATATTTTATTGGACCAGCTGCTGACTTTCCCATCTTCACCACCACCGCCTTGAAAACACATACTCAATATCATGTTTCCCCTGTGTTGTAAAATGTTGTCCCTCACAGCTGATTCCAAAGACTGAAAGGCCTTTTCTTCCAGGCAGTTTCTGCATCCACTTAGTAAATATTAACATGAACAAGCCAATGATTTACAAAAGAAGGCTGTGAGACTCCTTCACAGTGTAAGAATTTAGGGGTTGACATATGGAACAGAAAGCTGTTTCATCTAGGCCCAGATTCAGATTCTATAATGGTGTAAATCAGACGCTATTCAATTGAAGTCAATGGACTTATATCAGTATTAAATCAATGAAAGCAATATTGGAATTTGGCCCCTTGTTTGATATTTTTATTTAACAATGGCCAATGCCAGATGTCTTAAAAGAAGTTGTGAGACCCTCACAAAACACCTAACATGGTATTACTATGCATAGAAGAAATTTCTTCCTGACCATTCTGGGGAATCAGCATGTGCCCTGACACATGAGGGTTAGTAGCAATGATCATTATTATTTTAGCTAGTATAACTGCAGATGCCATTCATTTCCTCTAAATGCTTAATCATTTTTTGTAATGTACTAAGCCAAGTGAAAGCCATTCAAACACAACCAAAACCCTCCATTTGTATTATTGAACCTCTCTACTCCAGCACCCTTGGGACCTGACTGGTGCCAAACCAGAGAATTTGCTGAACCAGGGGAGGTCAATATTTTCTAGCAACATTACCAACACTTCTACTGCTTCCTGTACTCTTAGGAGACATTTAGGGGTAAATTAGGGCTAAGTAACAGCACAGAACACTGAGAGCTAGGACTGGTGGCTATAAACAAACTTTATGAGACTTCAGGAAACTTGGCCACACCCATGATAAGTGGCCATCTGGCTAACTACAATCATGTCAGATCACGGATATTGTCAGACCAGAGAGTGCTGGACAAGAGAGGTTCAACCAGTAGTCTGCTAGTAAGACTTAGAGAGGACAGTGGAAGGAGCATGGGCGGCAGGTTTGTATAATTTTTGGTGGTGCCCCATTAGCCACGCCCCCTGGCCTGTTAGCCACGCCCCCTGAACCCCCCAACCCCCGTTAGCCACGCCTCTGGAGGTAACACGCTCGGGGCAAGATGGACACATGATCAGAAATAAAAGGTGTCATGTCACCCCTTTCAAAGGGCTTTTCCCACCCTCCTCCTACCAACAGGGATTAGTTTGGCTCCCACCAAACCCCCCTCATGCAACTATCCTGCAGTTGCATTAACCCAATGTGTGTGACATTAACTCAGGGGCAGAGAGGCTGGGGGAAGTGTTCCCTCTAAGGCTATGTCTACACTCGCGGCTTCTTGAACAAGTACAGCCGTTCTTGCGCAAGAACCCACAGAGCATCCACACTGCCTGCCTGCTCTTGCACAAGAGTATTTACAGTACAGCGTGGTAAGAAAGGGCATCTTGCGCAAGAGCTACGCTCTTTTCTAACAGGTGTAAGCTCTCTTGCACAAGAGGGCAGTGTGGATGCTTGGCAGGGATTTCTTGCACAAGAAACCCCTATGGCTAAAATGGCCATCAAAGCTTTCTTGTGCAACAGAGCATCCACACTGCCATGGATGCTCTTGTGCAAAAGCACAGCTCGCACATGGCAGTGTGGACGTGTTCTTGCGCAAGACTTCTTGCACAAGAACCCTTGCGCAAGAAATCGCCAGTGTAGACATAGCCTAAGAGTTTCCTCCCATGAGCAGAATGAATTGTGTTGTGCACCAGTACTGTGGCTTGTTTGGATGTGCCACTGTGGCACCCAAGTTATTAATAAATATTTTTAAACCTTTACCTTTTCTCTCTGCTGCCATGTCTCCTCCCCTTGTTCCATCAGCTCCCCTGGTGCCTGCTGCCCCCCCAACTCCTCACCCTCCTCTGCTGTCCTGACTCCTGCCCTTCTCACTGCCCTCAGCCCTCCTGCAACCTGCCCCCCTCCACTAGCCCTTCTCTCCCCCTTGTGCCCACTCCTCCAGTAGCCCCACTCTGATCATGTGAGCTACCCCTCCTCATCCCCTCTTCCAACACCTCCCTCTACACACCTGCCCTGCCTCTCTCCTCTGGTGTTGGTCCCTCCCCTGCAGGTGTCTGCCCTTCTGCTTCACCCCCAGAATCCCCTGGCACCTGCACCGTCCCTTACTCCTGCACTCTCCTGGTGCCTCCCCCTTCCCTCACTGCCCCTGCCCCCTTTGCCCTCTTTTTCCCTGATGCCCACCCCCTCACCACCCTCTGCCCCCGTTCCCCTCATGCCCCTGTGCCCTCACATATGCCGGCCTTCCTCAGGCCCACCCCTTCTTTCAAGCCTTCTCCGGCACCTCCTCCTCCAGCCCCCAATGCCCTTACCCTCTCCTCCTGCCCCACATCACCCTGTCCCCTCCCACTGACACCTCCTCCTGCCCTTTTCCTCATGGTCTACACTTGGCCCCCTGGCATTTGTCTCTCCTGTACCCTGTCCCTTTGGTGCCTTCCCCTTTCTTCCCCCTCCTCCTCCGCACAAGCCCCTTCCTCTCCTAGCCTTTCCCCTAGTTTTCTCCCTTTCCCTCCCCCTCCGCACAAGCCCCTTTCTCTTTCACCCCTTCCCCTTTTTTCCCCCTCCCTCTCTGCACAAGCCCCTTCCTCTCCCAGCCCTTCCCCTTCCCCTACCTTCTGCCTTCCACTTTGCAGGGCTGGAGTCTGCGCTCCATCCCCGGACTCCGAACCCGCAACTCCGCCACATGGCACAGCACAACGCAGTGCCCAGCAGTTTTAAAATCCCGGGCCGTGATGTTACTTTACGCCCAGGCTTCTCCACGCCCACCTGTTTGAGCATGCTGTGCATGGCAGCAGCAGCAAGCAAGGGGGAGCTCAGTGAAGGTTGGGCAGGGACGGTCTGGGGCCGGGGCTGGGGGAGAGACGCTCTGGGGCCAGGGTGGGAGGACGAGTGGGGGGGGCCGGGGCCTGCTCCAAGCAGGGCAGGAGAGACCCAGCTCCAAATATTGGTGGAGCATGGGCACCATGAGCCCATGCAACTCGCTGCCCATGGGAAGGAGCTAATATTAAATTACTAGGAAACAATCATCTTCTCACACAATTACTTTAGTGGTTCTGTATTATGAACAGCGCTGATCAGACTGTACATTGCAAATAAAACACTATACAAATGTATTCCTTTTTTCTGTTTGTGAATAATTGCCAGATCAATTCTGTAGTGACTATTCATAAGTATGTGTCAAATAAGGGGACAAACAAACAATTTTCACACCACAAGTTGTTCATGGACTGTTCATTTATACTGTTTGCTGTTCATTGTCAGGGGCGTATTAATAGTCACCTAAGGATTGCTGGGAATATGGCAATGTTTCTGGACTAGTGGATAAGACAATGAGAGTTAGGAGACTGAGTTATATTCCTTGCTTGTCCACTGATCTGCTTGGACAAACTACTTTTTGTGCCTCAGTTTCCTAATATTTACTATCTGTTGTAAGGCATTTTGAGATCTATTGATGAAAAAATGCTACATAGAGCTAAGCTATGTATTATTGTTCTTTTCTATGTTGTGCAAATGTAACTTTGTGCCTCCGACCAACACATGATCAATAATGAATGGAGATGGCAGGAAAATGGAGTTTTACTCTTGTGGAATTTCCATCATTTTTACATTTGTTTTTCTCTTGGATCATGAAGAAAAGATGAAATACTGAACATTCCAAAAAGCGTCAATTCAAAAAGTGATCTTGTGCTTTTAAAGGTTGCAGCCCAATTATATAGCCCCTACTGGTGTGCACTAAAAGTTCCCTAGTATACTTTAACAAAGTGCAGTTTGAAACAGTATTGTGTGTATATACAAAGGGAAAGCCCTGAAGCATCCAGGTATTTATATAGAATTGAAAAATTGCTAAAAAAAACCCCAAACAAACACTGCTCCCCTTCTCCTGCAGACTTTAAAGCTCTGATATAGAGGTAGCAGCATGGGGTTGCAGGGCACTCTCCAAGTGTGGGGCCAGGAGCTCACTATCAAATAGCATGACTATCAAATAGTCATGTAACCGCTAAAATTTGATGTGATTACACAACTATTCAATTACACACTCTGTAATATCCCTAATGCTGACTCTACAGTGTTTAAAAACTTAGCAATTGATTTCACTCTGATGGTGAAAAACATCTGTCAGGGCTGTTCCCCACTTTGACACTCCGACAGCAGAAGATGGGGGCCTGCGAAGATGTTTAAAACAAAAAAACACCTTTGCCTCTATAGGCACTGGGTACAAAAAAACTCTCCCCTGAATAACAAAACACAGATTTTTTGGGAATCACTGTCCCCATCAAGTGATTTTTATCCCTAAAAACCAGGGATGAACACTTGAACCCACCCCCCGGCGTTGCTTCAAACTGTTTTGCCCTAAAAGAGCTTGGAAAAAGGAGAGAGAAAAACAAGCTGCAGTCTCTAGTACCTGATCTCTCAGTCTGAGGCAGACAGACAGACCTCCTGTACCTTCCAGGACACAAGAATCAAATCATCCACTTAAAAAAAGTGATTTTTATTACAAAAGAAAAGATAAACTTGATAAAGTATACTTGGTTGCTAGATGTTACAGAGCAACTAAGGAAAACAAATTAAAACACAGAAAAGTCTCTGGGCACAATGCAAGATGGTAAATGGGGAGGGGAGGCATAGATTCACACAGAGCAGTTCAAACTAAACCACAAAATAAAGAAAAAATACCCTGAATGCAGCTAGATTCACTTTTCCTCTTTACTAACTTCCAATCTTCTCTTTATTCAGTACACTTCCATGCCCTGAATTCCTTTGAGGCATGGTAGTCCTGCCTGGGTTTAAATCATTCTCTCTCTCTCAACTCCTGGTTTAACTTTTCCACACAAAGAAAGCAGTCAAGAAATCTTATAAATTCAAATTCCATCCCTGTATCTTGATTGGTTCTCCTGCTCCCCAGCCAACACCTTTGATAGCTACATGAATTTAACCGATTAGTCACCAGGTGCTGATCAGCACTCCTCCAGTCCATTACAGCATCTAATAACCCACTTGAAATGGCCCCTTGAGAATTCTTCTTGCATAGGCGGTGTAGACCTGCTATTATGGCTCTTATTCCTTCCCCCTTCTGGTCTGTACAGGGGCATGATGAGCACAAAAGGGACACTGGTTGGGCCATTTCTATGTCCCAGTGATCCCCAGCTGTTGGAATGACCAGCCAGGGCAGTGAGCTGCTAGTGCAAGATTTACATCATACAGCAGACTAGCCTGGCACCTGGCAGCCCAAGGATTGGAATGTAGCCAGGATGGCTCTGCATCCCCCTCCTCCAGAGCTATACAAAGACCGAACTGGGATTTGGTGATTGGAAAAACTGTTATTCTGCTTCAGAAAGAAAAAAACTGATTTAGAGCCAACCGTGAGACTACAAATCCAGATCTGACAAAAGCATAACTGAAAAATGCTTTTTCGAATGAAGTCAGTAAGATGAGGTTTGTTCTGGTTACAATGCAATTGTCACCAGTTTTGTTGGTAGAATGTTTAGGGATATTTTTGCTCTAATTTTCTTGTTTCCCTAGTTGGGGAGAGAGGCAATTTAAGAAGAAAAGCAAAATCAGACATTCATGCCATATTATTTACTCCGGAGACCAGATGAGCTCATTTAGAAAAAAAACTTTAAACAACTTGCCATACCAGTTGAAAACTAGCTGGGTGGGGATAAGTCAGGCCTCTGCTTGTCCAAAGCTAGATTGCACACTGGGGACACATCAGCATAATCGTAGTGCACTGTTTTCTGCTGATAACTTCAGTGTTGCTGTTTGAACAACTCAGAGCCAAGTTGATAAATGCTGGGAAATGTGAAGCTGTGACAAGGCGCAGAGGGCTTACCCTCGATCCAGCAGACACTCGTGGGGTAATGAGCAGGGCACAACAGGTCAACATAGAGGTAATGACCTGATTTAAAAGGGCTCTGAACATTTGTAACCCCCATTGACTCCAGTATGAACTCCAGGTGCTCAGCATCAAAAAATCAGATAATGAAAAATACTCTTTAAAAGCAGGCCACTAGTAGGCAAGTGGGAAAGGCATGGTAGGGAGCTAGATGGCCTCAAGGAAGGCAGGCAGGATAAGCTATGAAAGATCAGGCCTGCTGAGTGCGGAGGAAGGTGAACAAAGGGGGCAATTGTCCTGGGGCTGGTCAATTCAAAGGGGCCTAGGGCTCCCAACCATTGCCACTTCCCACTGTGGCAGTGGCAGCAATAGCAGCAGCAGCAGCAGTCAGAGCCCTGGGCTCTTTAAATCACCGCCAGAGTGACACGCTGCACACTCCATGCAGCTCTGAGGGCTGACTGCCCTAGCCCTGCTCCTTTTGCCTAAGGCCCCGCCCCTTCCGGGCTCCACTCTGCCTTGCCAAGGGGACCACAGAGGTTCCCTGTAAGAGTTTGATGTTTTTGTTACAGCCCAGCCCAGCTGATACAGAGGCAGCAAGTGAGGCGGGGAGGGGGATGTGTATAGTTAACGGATAAGCCTAGGCTTTTTGGTTAATCATGAATTTGTCTACACATTGACATCCCTAGTCAGCATGGTAGAAGGCTGTCTGTTATGGATGTTCCTGGGTCATTCCAAGAAAAAAACGAAAAGCACCATGAGCACCAAATAGTGAGGGAAGATCTTAAAGATGGAAATGCTACAGTTAGTCACCTGGAGATAGCTCAGGTGCACAGATTTCAGGCTATTCCTAGGCACATGGGGAGCAAAGGGAATAGACATCATTCATTTCCAGTTTGCAAAACTGAATGTTCTCCACAAAACTTTACAATTTGTGAATCTGCAAAAGAGCACACTTGCACCATTTCTATCAGTAAGCACACTGTCTTTCATTTAATAATAGTGAACTCCCAATCCCCAAGTCATGCTATTATATTTGCCACATGTAACAGAGGTGAGATTTAACAGTTCTCACAGATAAAGATGATTTGCGGAAGTGAAAGCATTTGTTGGGGTTTTTTTTGGAGGGGTGGCAAACGAAAATCAAGAAATGTAAGTTGCCTCTGAACAACACTAAAGAACATTTTCTTGGAAACTTTCTAAACAATAAATATGAGTACAGGTTGGACCTCATTGGTCTGGCACCCTAGGGGCCTGACTAGTCCCTAACAAGAGGGTGTGCCGACCAGGGAAGTCTCTCTGCTCCTGACCCAGGCTGCCACCGGGTTAGGGCTC
Source organism: Rafetus swinhoei (assembly GCA_019425775.1). Taxonomy (NCBI): domain Eukaryota; kingdom Metazoa; phylum Chordata; order Testudines; family Trionychidae; genus Rafetus; species Rafetus swinhoei. The sequence goes on along the minus strand of CM033447.1, from coordinate 29,579,154 downwards.
CAGCCTGCCTCAGCTGCTGTCCCAGCCCTCCGGGGCATTCTAGATGCCACCCGCCCTGCTGCTGCCAGGGCTGGAGCACCATGGCCAGAGCTCCGCACCTGGGGCAATGGTCCTCAGCTGCCTGGCTCCATGGCTGGGGCCGGAGCTCCGTTGCTGGGGCCAGAACTCCCTGCTGTACCGCCACACACACACACACACACACACACACACACACACACACACGGTCTTCCCCACTGAGTCACCAGTGTCTCCTCTGGTGCTTCTGCCCCGCTGCCAGACCTCTTTGTTCCTGGGCTCTATATGCATATGTGCTTACCAGAAAGTTCTAGAATCAGAACACTTCAGTAATCTACTATGGTGGTCTCCAAGGCATGGAATACATATACCTGCCATTCATAAATCAATGTGTGAGCATTATTATGGTGTTCATAGGATAATCTTAGACAGGAAGAGGAAGGTCCAAATATAAAATGATCATCTTTCTTGAACTTGAACACAAGGCTCACATTTTCACCTTCCGCAGTTTCAGAATCACCTCTGAAGTGACTAGATTATTTCAGACACTGGCATTATGGGCACCCTAGAAATATCAGTGGCAGACAAAGAGATATCTCAGTGAACTGTCAGAGGTTTAGCTCAAAGAGCATCCCAACGTTGTTCTCTTATTCCATGTTTGCACCTTTTGGGTCTTCAGAGGTGGTCTGGAAGTTTCACAGGAACAGTTTTCCTTGTAACATTTTCAGGAGAGCTGACAGCCTTGGCATGCCCTTGAGCAAGGAGAGGGAGGACCAGCTCCGTGCTCCTGAAAGAGGTGGGACCTCAGATGGAAGGGGCAGAACTAGGGGCAGCCAGCCTTCCTGGCTGCCCAGAGGTAGCACTCCTCCCTCCAGCCCTAAAAACCCTACAGAGTATGCGGTACAGGGCTCTGTCAGCAATTTAAAAGGCCCAGGGCTCTAGTCACCACCGCTGCCACAGTAACAGCAGCAATGGCCGGGAACCCTAGGCCCCTTTGAATCACCAGGCCCCGGGACAACTGCCCCCTTTACACACACATATACCCCTGTTGGTACGCATGAACATTTTGGCCCACTCTCTTCCATTTTTGGCTGTCACCAAGTAATTGAAGTACGTTTGGAAATGAAAATAACTGAAGGAAGAGTTAACTGAACTATCTTAATCTCAACAAAGTTTCAGTTTTGTGCCAAACTTTGAGTCAGTGAACGTTTCAGCCAAACAGGCTTGCTCTTCCCTGTTTGTTTCACCCAAAGGAGATTATTTCAGTCACCAGACTTGTACACAGAAGGAGTTCAGATTCCTAAGTACACAGAGATTTACAAGATAAAGAGAAGCCATACAACGCAGGGAAACTGAGGAGATTCTTTCTGAGGGTAACTAATACATCTTTAATTGAGTAGACTACCAAAACTCTTCAGGGATTGGTTCGCCACAAATTACTATAAAAAGAATAGAAACAACACTAAAATAATAGTAATGCTAAAACTATCAGGATTTGAAACTGAATTAAAGGGAATCTTAACTATAAGGCAACTTTAAAAAAAAAGGAAATAATGGCCACAGCCTTAAAAAAAACTCAAATGAGCTACTTTTTCTTGAACATGCAATCTTTATTATATCTTGCTTTCTTGGGTGCTCTGAGACCTCTAATCCCCTCAGAAAAGTTAACATGATAGAGTTTCCTGCAGAAAGATGTTGAGGATGAGATATAAATCTAGGCATCAGCTTCATATAATAATCCACAAATATGGAGGCAAAGGATAGAAGTCTGAAAAACCACATCAATTAGGAAAAGTTTGAGGCCAACACAGAGGCCCCTAGGCAAGTTGGCAACTCAGAAACAAAACTGAAAAAGTAATTTGGATCCATGATGCAGTTATAGGTAAAGACATTTAAATAGAAGTTACAGAGCAAAGCATTTTCTGCCTCATATCACTCAAGGCTACATCTACACTCCTATAGTAAATTGACCTAAGCTACACACCTTAGTCGATGCACCTTAGGTGAGTTTCCACTGGGTCTAGACTGCAGTGGGGGTCAAACTCTCCCATCAACTTACCTTACTCTCTTTGTCCAGGGTAGAGTAGAGGGGTAACTGTAGCATGATCTGTGGTCAATTTGGTGGGTCTTAATTAGACCAACTAAATCAACTGCCAGTGGCTCGATCTCAAGAGCATTGATCTGGGCTGTAGTGAACACATAGGTTTTATTATTTTCCTTGTAGATCTCAAGCTTGAAAAGTCTTGCCACAACACTGAATAGTAAAATTTCTTTGAATTAAAGGTTGACTCTAGCAAAGCACTCCTTTATACTGCACAATGCAGAATCTAACAAAGTGTACCAATAGGCTGAATTTGGCATTGGCTTATATACTTGTCAAAAAGGGGTTGTTCAAAAGGTCACTGAATATATGGGACTTGTGTAGTACCACCCTGTCTAAATGTTTACTTCTGTGTATCTATTATTTTATAACTGAAAGGAGGTGATGTGTCCTTAGACTGTAAATTCTTTAGACCAGAAAATATCTTAACATTCTGTGCATGTGTACACTGGCCAGCACAATGGAGCCAAAACTATGAAAGTGAAAGACTATAATATTAATGCAGGCTTCTATGATTTGTCTTGAGATGCAATACTACAAAGTTATAACAAGAAACGATGACTAGAAGCTGAAGCTAGATAATTCAGATTAGGGATGTTAAAAAGCAGGTAATTGGGTAAGTGTGTAACTGCTGAAAATTTCAGCGGTTACACAGTTACACACACTGCAGCACTGAGCAGCAGCCAGCTCTCCAGGAGGCAGGGTGTGATGGGAGCCAGTTTAAAAGCCAGCTCCGAATGTGTACTGGTACCTGCCTGCTCCCTGCTCCTGGGAAGCCAGCTACACCCCTGCACTGCTGCTTCTGATTCAGCTGGTGTGCGCCGGGAGAAGGCTCTGTGGGCTTATCGGTTAACCGTGTAAATGGTTATCCTATTACATCCCTAATTCAGATTAGAAATAAGGTATACATTTTTAACAATGAGGTAACTAATCATTGTAACAATTGACTAAAGGTTTTAGTGGTGTCTTCATCACTGTTAATTTTTAAATCAAGACCGTCTCTTCTTTGTAAGTGCCCTAATTCAAACAGAAATTAATTTGGGGTAGTTCTATGGCCCGTATTATACAGGAGGTCAGACTAGACAATAACAGCATGCTTTTTTGGCTTCAGAATGTATGACTATGACAAGAACATGCAGACTTTTTATGCACAACTCAACTTACCAATAAATATATCTGAAAGCCAATCTGACACAAGGTGAACGTAACATCATCATAAAGTAATCAAATGTTTGTTCTACAGAACACATTGTTCTATGGAGGGTGTCCTGAATGTATCATAATTAGTTGTTTTCTGGCTTGGGAAAACAAATGCAACATCTCTGTGGGAATCATCAGCAAGAAATGCTATCATTTACTGAATGGTGTCATTCACCTTTGTCTTGCTGCAATAGTTCTGTGATATGTTTTAGTGACACCACCCAAAATGGTCAAAGTATGTTCTCCAAATAGGTCAACACTATTGCTATGCCTTCAAGCTACCCTACTGAATTAATGTTGACACAGAAGAATTTTGAATGATGCATTATCCAGTGCATCAGTCAAATGTAGAGACAGCACACTGTGAATCACCAGCTAGTCTCATTTTTGTTTAGATCTTTTACCACACTTCATATTAAAAAGACCCATTTTTCATTTAGAATAAAATCATTATGAAATATCAGCCCTTATGGTTTAAGCTTCACTGCTGTCAGGCAGCTAATCAAATATTCATTAAAAAATTACAGGACTATTAACAAGGGTAACCATCTAGTGGCATTCATTAACAGTGTTAAATAAGAAATCCAATTTATATTTTTCAGTATAGAAATACGTTGTGATTTTTTAAATGGAAATAAAATATACTGTAAAAAAAAAACCCCAAACAAATGGATAGACCTATTAACAAACCAACCACCTGGCAATCAGCCAAAAAATACCATCTCACAGCTATGATAGAGAAGCTGAATGTACAATGAGGACTGTGAAGCAAACAATCAGGTGGATATTAATAAGTTTTGGGGAGTAGGGGTTTACATTATTCCTTTTAAAATATTTTTAAATTCATTCTGAAATCGTGACATGAATATATTATTATACCTAAAATGTCTTTACGCTAGCAAGAAACATTAGACTGGTTGCAATGTCAGTGAACATCACCACACTGTTCACTCTCTTTGTATGTTACAGCTCTTTTCCCATATCGCTTGTCATTTAGACTGCAAAATTTTAAGTCTATTATGATATGATGAAAGCTACAGAACTTTCTGGCATCATAAAATACAGGTTGAACCTCTAAACCCAAGGATTCTCTGATCCAGCAGCCAGAAAGCCCTGATGGTCAGGAGTCAGGCGACAGGAGGGCCTGTAGCCAGGAGCCCTGATAGTGACAGGAGTCCAGCTGGGGCTGGCAGTCCTGCCATGGAAGGCAGCTCTGTGGACAGTGGCAGCAGGGATAGCACCACTGGGGACAGCAGCTGCAGCGTGGCCGGCAGCCTGGCTGGGGATGGTAGCCATAGTGAGGCTAACAGCCTAGCTGGGGCAGGCAGTCCAAATGGGGTGGGCAGCAGCAGCCAGTCTGGGGAGTCAGGGGTGGGGTGGGGGGAAAACTGGCTGGGAGCAGAGATGAGCAGTGGGGGTATGTCTACATATCAAAGTTAATTCGAAATAACAGCCGTTATTTCGAATGAACTTTACTAGTGTTTACACAGGCAAACCGCTATTTCAAAATAAATTTGAAATAACGGAGCGCTTATTTTGAATTTGGTAAACCTCATTCTACAAGGAATAACGCCAAATTCAAAATAGCTAAATCGAAATAAGCGCTGTGTAGATGCTTATTTCGAAATAGGGGGCCTCCAGCCCTTCCCAGGGTGCCCTGGTGGCCACTCAGGGCCAAACCAGGAATACTCTTCTGCTCCTCCCAGCCCCAGAGCCCTTAAAGGGGTAGACTCTGTTTGGCCACAGGGCCTGTGCCAGCTCCAGGTCTGCCAGCCCAGAGCCTGCAGGTGCTGCCCCGACCCAGCTGCTAGCATGAGTGAGCCAGGCAGTGCCAGCCAGTCCTCCACTGCTCCCCAGGAGCAGGCTGGCAGCTCCCAGGAGCCTGTCAGGGGCCGGAAAAGGCGGCCGCCTTTCTGGTCCAGTGCAGAGATCATGGACCTCATTGAGAGGGTTTCCTGCACTAGATGCAGGAACGTGGCCGTCTACAGACGGGTGGCTGACAGCCTGGCCACCAAAGGCCATATGCGCCACCAGGAGCAGGTGCGCATGAAGATAAAAGAGCTGAGGCAGGCCTATGCCAGGGCCACAAGGGGCAGCTCCCAACCAGGGGCAGACCCAGACTCCTTCCCCTACTTTGAGGCCCTGGACCTCATCTTGGGGGGCCAGAGGGTCCGTGCCCCTCAGGTGGTCATCGACTCTGGGGCAGAGGGCCCTGAGCAGGGCACGGAGGAGGAGGAGGAGGATGACGGCCAGGAGCCGCAGGAGCCTGGAGGGAGCGTGGCACTCACCCTGGACCCCTGAGGCATACCAGCGGCAATATCACCGCTGTCTTCCGAGGCAGGGGAGGCAACAACATGTGAGTGCCATCACTGTCTCCTTATGAGGGATGGGGGGTGGAGAGGGAGCCCAGGTACCGCGCGTGTGGGCCTTGCTGACCACGGAGCATGCAGCAACCTGTGCATGTGCCATGTCAGCCGGCGCATGTGGCCCTGGCTGACTGCCACACAGGGGCCCTGGCCCGTTACCCACACACATGTATGTTTGAAGGCACATGACAAGCTCCATAACCCAGGGGAGGGACACTGCACAATGCCCTCCCTCCACAAGCCCCCTCTACACAGAGGCAGGGCACATCCTTCCCTCCACCCTCAACACCCACACTATATATAGCACAGGGGCATGGGTACAGTCCCGGGCCAGCTCACACTCCTGGGGATAGAAGGACATGATGGTGCGAAGACCTGCTGCCTGCTGCCTGAGGCCGCTCCAGCCCCTGCTGCCACTCCAGCTATTGCTCCTCCTCCCACTCCTGTTCCCCCTCCCATGTGCATGTCCCATCGCCGAAGAGCAGGGGCGAGCCACTCACAGATCTCGAGGAAGGTGTTCTTCATCCTGAAGTTCTGGGTCCACTGTTGGTCTCCCCAGCGCTCCAGGACGATGTGGTCCCACCAGTTGCTGCTGGTGTCCAGACTCCAGATGTGGCGGGGCATGCTGGCATCCAGCCGCTGCTCCTCCACAGCCCCCAGGGGGGTCCGGAAGAGGACCTGGGGGTTGGGCTGCTGCAGAAGCTGCCAGGCAGTCTCCAGCACTTGCTGCCAGGCTTGCAGCAAGACATCCAAAATGAGCACCAGAGTGCCCAGAGGCAGCTCTGGCTCCATGGTGCCAAGTGCTGTGGTGTCCCGAGTCAGGGCAACTAAAGCAACCAAAGAAAAAAAAATGCTTTGCTGTCCCTCAGCGAGGTAGAAAAGCAAGCAGGAAAACCTGAGAACCGGCTGTCCGGGGGTGTGTGTGTGTGTGTCCCTTTAAGCACAAGCCTCAGATAGCCTCAGGCAGCAGCCACACAAAGCAACTACTGACCTGATGCCCTGCTGGAACTGGTTTCAGCTGCCTTTAAATGCGATTCAGCATCCAATCAGTGTAGACGCGCTATTTCAAAATAACTTATTTCGAATTAACTATTTCGAAATAAGATATTTTGAAATAACACTGTAGTGTAGACATACCCTGGGAGCCAGAATCGACCTCTCCTGATCCAACCAATTCCCTTATTTGGAACTGAGGGTGCCGGACCGGGGAGGTTCAACCTGTAGAAGAACAATGATTTTGAACATCTGATGTTGACAGTATTGGGACTTATATCAGGTGCAGTCTAATTAGCCATACCCATGAGCCCTGGTCTACACTAGGACTTTATTTTGAAATACTGCTCCCCTGCCTCCCCCAAGGTCCAATTTATAAGCGGAGCATCCAGACTACCAAGCCTGTTATTTTGGGCTGTGGAATTCGAAATCTGTACTCCTGCTTTTCATCAGGAGGAATGCTAATTCTGAAATAATTATTTTGAAATAACAGTAGTGTGGAAGCTCCAGTGCCACTTTTTTGAAATAGTTACTCTCCAGAGTAATTCTAATTACTCTCCAGTGCTTCCTGGGCCTCTAAGTCAGAGGTAGAGCATCCATATTAGTCCAAGCCTGCCTCAGACTAATTTTGAGGCTTTCCCGTAGTGTGGATTTGAATTTGTTAAATCGGGAGTTGTGTCGAATTTTGTCATTTTGAAATACTTTCCTAATGTACACATGGCCTGAAAATCACTCACCATGCCTATGGTTTCCCCTTCATGATAAACTGTAGAGATCTGTCAGAGACCTGTGTAGCATGCACAGGTTTTTTGCTGCTTTCTCTGCCATGCAGCAGATGCTCAGCTTTTAAGCTTCTTTTGGAATTTCTGGGAGCATGTAAAATGCCTTAGGATTTGGCCCACTATAAAATACTGGGAGGCCTGTTGTTTCTTGTCACTGACTTTGGACTACTGCCTCTACCAGAAAGTACTTTGAGAAGCAATGTTCTGGCATTGATCAAATAGATATGTGACTATCATGACTGGGAGTTTTTTAAGGGTTGGTGTTTTGACAAATAAGGATGTTTATAGGGCTGTGTGCCAACCCCAGAACCTCCTGAGAGAGGAGAGTCCCAGGCTCCATCTCCTGCTCTTTCCTGAGAAGTAGCTCAAAAGGGCTTCTGGCAAGGAAATTCAGGGAGAGTTCCCCTCACCAGCTCTGCAGCTGTAGCAGCAGGGAGATGGCAGCTCAGCATTCAAGACTGGGAACTCTGCCACTGAGTTCCCAGAACTGATGTCTTCTACGCTGTCATTATTCATTTTGTTTTGGTGGAATGAGGAAAGTGGGTGTTTCATCCTTCTGCTGTCATAGTAGTTCCCTCCCCACCCTGCAACCCCGAGACTAGAGAAAGTAAGAAGTAGGCCCGGTCAAAAAATTCTCATCCAAATGTTTTGTCAGTGGAACATTGGGTTTCCAACAAAACTAATTTTTTCTCACCAAGTGTTTGGTCTCTAATGAAATGTTTGACATTTTGACCAAAAAAAAAAAAAAAAAAAAAAAAAAAAAATCACCACCTGAAAAACTTTTGGGTGAAATCTAAACATTTCAGTTCAGCAACATGTCATAGGAGTTGTTGTTCAGATGCCCCAAACCCCCATCTTCCTCTCCAGGGCAGGTTCCACAGCTGAACTGCACCTCCCAGGATGCACAGTGGAAATGTGACTTCCATTGTAAATGGCAGCAGTTCAGCCAGAAGGGAGACTGTTGCATCATAGGAGATGCAGTCTAGCATGGCTCATAGAGCAGAATACGGGAGCACAGAGGAACCCTAGCTACAACTCCTGTAAGGCACTAAAGCAGCATTTCCAAATCCAAGTTTTTGATTTTTTGGCTAAAAAGTAAAATATTTTCTCTGGGGGAAAATAATCTGACCAGCTCTAATCTTAAAGGCACCTTTCAATCTCTCCTCTATCCTTGAAGAGGGGGATAAGGACTTGCCCTGGTCCTCACTCACTCCTTGGCTATTGGGTATAGCTACAGGGAAAGTGGCTTAGCTCAAATTCCCCTCCTGAACAACTCTGCCATGTTGCCTCTTTGGGGGAGGAAGGTGTTTTCCTCAAAAAATTACCAGAAGAGAGAAAGTAGGTGTGTGAGAGGAGTACAGGAATCCTTACTCTCTCCTCCCTGGTTTTCCAGCTGCAGATTGGAAGAGAGAATTTTTTTATACCTATAGATATAGTATGGATAGCTATGTGAACAACTCTAGGCATTTATTGACTCTACCTCTCACTTTTACAAAAAGTCTGTGGTCTGTGTGAAAAGCAGTGAAGCCACACATTAACTTGCTAATTATTACTGCTCTTTGTAAACTTAAAAAACAACAAATGGTCTGGTAGCACTTTAAAGACTAACGAAACATGTAGATGGCATCATGAGCTTTCGTGGGCCCAGCCCACTTCTTCAGATGACCAGCTGTGTAATTGATGGATTTCCACTCCATATGGCTGAATGCAGTGGCTTGCATGTTCAAAAGCTTTAGGGGGTAGCCAAATTAGTCTGTATAGGACTGGTCATCTGAAGAAGTGGGCTATGCTCACAAAAGTTCATGGTACCATCTACGGCTGCGTCTAGATTGGCATGATTTTGCACAAAAGCGATTGCTTTTGCGTAAAATCTTGCCACCTGTCTACACTGGCTGCTAGTATTTGCGCAAGAACACTGACTTTGTAACGTACAAAATCAGTGGTTCTTGCGCAAATATTTTGACGCTCCCGCTCAGGGATAAGCCCTCTTGCGCAAGTATTCTTGCGCAAGAGGGCCAGTGTAGACAGCCACCTTAATTTCTTGTGCAAGAAAGCCCGATGGCTAAAATGGCATCGGGCTTTCTTCTAAGAGCGTCTATACTGGGCACGGATGCTTTTGCGCAAAGCAAATCTTTTGCGCAAAGGCACATGCCAGTATAGATGCTCTCTTGCGCAAATACTTTTAATGGAAAAACGTTTCCGTTAAAAGTATTTGCGCAAAATCTTGCCAATCTAGACGCAGCCTAGATGTTTTGTTAGTCTTTAAGTGCTACCAGACTATTTGTTGTTTTTTAAGTTTATCCTGTACAGACTAACTAGGCTACCCCCTGATGCTTCTTGTAAGCAACTCAACTTGCTATCACTATATCATAAAGCAATGAGGAATGAAATGTTTTGTCCTCTGCCTTCTCCTCTGTGACTTTTTCTACCAACAGGGTCTTCATGAAGAAACCTTCCTGAAAAAAAGAAGAGGCAAGTAATCTGGATTTGTTTTCTTGATAGGAAGGAACATATCTCAGTTTATTTCTGATCCAGGCAGAGGACAGAATGGTGTGACCAGAACGGGAAAGGATGTCATGCTTCATGTTTGGGAACTTCTACTTATTTTAATTCTCACTGGAAACAAAACCATGTGTGAAGGGAACTTTTTAGAGAATTGGGAATAACATGGACTCTTCTAATTCAGAGCTTCCTTGTGTGGGTTAAATCTAACTATGTCTTATTAAAAATGACATAGTAGCTTGTGATTCCAGATGGCAGATCTCTGAAAACAGTAATGTTGCAGTTTTCTCTGTGCAGGAATTTTGAATCAACTGCTTTTTTCTTTGGTTCACTGTTTATTATACCAAAATTGCTTTTTCAGCCTGCATTCATTTCTTAGCAGTCTATACATGCTATTATTCACCTCCATCTCTATAGGGCTTTACTCACTTTACCTTAAACTGATCCTTCAATTACACCAACCTGAATTTTGCCTAGTATCCCCACAGAAAACTTATGTCTTTGCTTGCTTTATGCATTGTCTTTTCTCCCCTATTTCAAAGGCAACAACTGCTCATGCAGTGTTTATAGTGTTTCTAACTCTTGCAGTTTTATTGTTAGTTTCACAATAAACAGTTTCACTGTGGTTCCCTTAAGCCTTCGCTTCCGAAGTCATGTGACTATTTAGGGATCTCAAACTTTCATTTAAAAAAATAAGTATTTGGTGCACCCCAAAAGCTTGAAAACTAGAAGGTATTAAAATTTATTTTTTTAATCTAATGAATTTTTATTTAGACCAGTTTCATGGTTCTGGGGACCAGTCTCATGATTTTTGAACACTTGGGTTGGCAATACTGCACCCAAGTTTTGTCATTCATTCTGTTTAACCCAATGTATCCAGACACAACACATCTCTTAGACTGTCACTTTTGGGGGCAGATGCTGTTTCTCACACCATTTGTACAGTGTGTTGCACAAGGTGACTGGCTGGTGTCTTTCAGTACTGTCACAATACAAACCAATATCAGATTAGCTAAAATTACCAGTCTCCTCAGACAAATGTGTCTAGATCGGTAATCTTAAACCTCCAACATTCAGTAAGGTTTTACCTTTTGGCTTTTTAAAATATCTGGTAGCTCCATCTCTGCTCACAGATCCTTCTCTCAGGCCCATTTCCTGAAGGCAGCAATCTCTTGAAATGGAAGTGGCAGAGATACATATTCTTTTTACAAGCTCTGATTCATTTTAGATCTGAATCTGTTGGCCACTGCCTCCATGCTTCCTCAAATTAAATCTCCAGAAAGCTACCATGCCCTGTAGTGCTGTGTAATTATAATAGTTTCATATTTATATTCCTAGAGTGTCCAGACGCCCCAGTCTGGATTGGGATCCAATTGTGCTATTCAAATATATACAATGTATCTTCCCTGAGGATCTTACAACCTAAGGAAACATCTTGGTATCTGAAGGGTAAGGGAAAGGTCTACAGCCAAATCTTTGCATCCATGTAGTTAAATAGTAACCATTTTTTACATCCTTACAAACAGATAAAAATGCTTTTGTACAAACTATGCTCATCTGCCCCTTAAGTTATGTATACTGGCCTTATAGAATTTAACTAACTAGGAAAATTGGTTACCAGGGTTTCCAAAGGCAAGCAGGGTGGAAATGATATTTTCAGGCCCACTGAAACCAAATTAATGCATAATGCTCAACAGCTCAGGACTACATTACAACCTACTGAAATAGGAATTCCCAGTGTATTGATTCACTGTTGCAGGCAGCCATACAACAATGTCAAAGCAAATGGTTGTGAAGCCAATGATTTTCCAGCAACTGCAGCAAATGGAAATGCATAAAAGAACCACCAGGGAGTAGCTATTACATGGAGCAATCATTTCTCTGCCTGAAAGGAAAGGTAGTAATAGCATCCTATAATGTCTCTCCTAAAGCATAATTCAATAATTAATATTTGCTTTTCGTCATTTGTATGGTATAATAATGGCAACTTAAAATGGGGATCCTGGAGCAGGTCTGGGTTCTCCCAGGTGGAAAGCATACATTTTGTTTAAAGTATTATATAATATATAGTAGCCCAATGTCTGTGACTCTGTAACGCTGAAATGCTGGCTGTTCCCTTTGGGCGGCACTGTTGCTGAAATGCTGGCTGTTCCCTCTGGGTGGCCCGTGCTGCATGGGGAGCGCGGGGCCCAAACGGCCGCTTGCGCTGCTTGCTCCCCCGCCGCGGCCCGGCTGAGCGGCGCAGAAGTCAGCCACGGCGGGAGGGGCAGTGGGGCAGGGTGGTGACGCACATGGCCAGGGGGCGGGGCCTGGCCATGGACGTCACTGCCCCGCCCCCCCTTCGCCTCCCGCCATGGCGCTCGGCTGACTTCTGCGCCGCTCAGCCGGGCCGCGGCCGGGGAGCCCAAACAGCCGCTTGCTCCCCCGTGGCGGCCCAGCTGAGCGGCGCAGAAGTTAGCCGAGCACCACGGTGGGAGGTGAAGGGGGGCGGGGCAGTGACGTGCGGTGTGACAGCGGCTCCAGGCCCCGGCCCCTGGCCGTGAACTTCTCAGCCCCGGCCCCCTTCACCTCCTGCCGTGGCGCTTGGCTGACTTCTGCGCCGCTCAGCCGGACCGCCGCAGGGGAGCAAGTGGTGCAAGCAGCCATTTGGGCTCTGTGCTCCCCAAGCAGCACAGGGAGTGCGGAGCCCAAACAGTCCCCCGAGTGAGAGGCAAGAGGGGGAGGAGAAGAGAAAGAGAGAGGCAGGAGGCAGAGGAGAGCTGAGAGAGAGAGGGGGGGAGGCAGGAGGAGGAGGAGAGAGAGAGAGAGAGAGACGGAGCGAAAGACCGGAGGCTCAGGAGAGAAGACCGACGTGGACGAGAGACCTGAAAATCCCGTCTTATGATGGGCTAATTGGCTAGTTATATAATAAATGCCTAGCTAGAGGATTCCTTTACTTTTCGGGTTACCTAATTCCTGGAAACCATTTCCATGTGAGGATCCTAAGTGAGCTGAAAAAAGTTGAAATGTGTTTACTGAGTCTGACTTGTGGCTCGTTTGAACTGGGAAAAAAGCAAAGGGGAGGGGAGATAAAAAGCCCTTTTGAGCAGTGCCTGTCAGTCTCTTGGAACTGCTACAGCCAGTTGCTTTCTTTCTTTGGGGCCCTGCATGCTGCAGACATATCAGGCACAAATTCTTGCATCAGTTCTTTGTAATTTATTTTTAAAACTAGAAAATGACCATGACTCTCGGCACTGAACCAGAAACCCTCTGATTATGTGTCTTTGTAAAGCTACAGCAAGTTTTATATATGTGGTAGCTACTATTGTACAATATGTGCTGTCTCTGCCAGTGTTTCACAAAGTGTCCTTAGTGCACAGGATGTGAGACTGATAAATAATCATTCATAACATTTTTCCTTTCTCTTTTCAGACTTATTGTTATTCTTATCCTCCCAGACTTCCTAACCCATTACATTACAAATCCTAGATAAGCACCCAGTCATATTGACATGATTATAGACAATTCTTGTAGGCTTCTTAGTTGCACAATGAAGCACATAAAATACTGTACCTATTGCTAACAGAAGATAAAAAAAATACCAGACCTCTACAATAAAGTACCAGGGCACAATACTCTAGAAGCCTTGTTCTGGATTTCCTCATAACAGACACACCAATTCTACCAATCAGTTTTAGATTGTAATCCTTGTAGCAGTCATTTGATTGAACTATAGTACAAGCTGAACCTCTCCAGTCCAGCACCCTCGGGACCTGACCAGTTCTGAACCAGAGAAATGTCTGGACTACAGGAAGTCAATATTGTTTAGCAGTGTTACTAACGCTTCTACTGCTTAGTGGGCTGTTAGAGGACATTTAGGGCTCATCTAGACTACGGGGAACGGTCAAAAGAAGATATGCAAATTCCACGGGAATTTGCATATCTTCTTCCGATCGCACTTTTGAAAGCAGAGCTTTCAAAAGTGAAAGTAATTAAGACGCGGCTTTTTCAGCGAACCGCCCTCTTTGTCGAAGAGCTGTTCTTCCTTCGTCGAAAAGCAGAGCTTTCAAAAGTGTGATCAGAAGAAGATATGCAAATTCCCATGGAATTTGCGTATCTTCTTTTGACCATTCCCTGTAGTCTAGATGAGCCCTTAGGGTTAAATTAGAGCTAAATAAGAGCACAGAACACTGAGAGCTAGGATTGGTAGAAACTTGGCTACACCCATGAAAAGTGGACATCCGCCTAACTAAAATCATTCCAGATGATGGATGTTTCCAAACCAGAGAGTTCTGTACTAGAGAGATTCAATTAAGGATGTTAAGAGGTGGGTAACTGGGTAATCAGGTAGTGGATACAATTTTTATTGACTACACAATTAGTTGATAAGGGAAGGCATTCAGTCCCAGCTTCCATGGAGGCCGGGACCCACCCCTGCTGCACCTCTGCAGTTTAAATGTAGTTGGAGCCAGGCACACAGGCATTTAAACTGCAGAGCCACAATGCGGGTAGCTCTTGGACCCAGTATGAGCTGGGACTGAGCCAAGCTTGCTCAGTCCCAGCTCACACTGCATCTGGGACCTACCCCCGCTGCAACTCTGCAGTTTAAATGAACTTAGAGACGCAGCAGCGGTAGGTCCTGGCTGCTTGCTGGGCTGGAGCAGCCCCTTTCCGTGGCAGCCCAGGCTAGCCACAGGCAGAGGCTGCTCCAGCAGCAGCCCCTGTCCACAGGGGGTCCCAGCCTCCTGCTGAGACCTCCCCATGGACAGGGGCTGTTGCTAGAGCAGCCTCTGCCCACGAGCTTGGGCCTACCGCAGGCAGAGGTTGCTTTGTGGCAGCTTCCCCTGATAGAGGCAGCAGCGGGGGGAAGGTGGCAGCAGCGGGGGGAAGAGATGGTATTGGGAGAGCCGGCTTTTAAGGCAGCTGCCCCCAGCACTGGCTCCTGCTCCTCCTCCCCGATTGTTGCCTCTGATACCAAGGCGGCAAGGGGTGGAAGAAAGGTGAGTAGTCTACTCGAACACCTGATAAGCCTAGACTTATCAGGTAGTCATCTCGTCGACTACTTGCTTACATCCCTAGGTTCAACCTGTATTCCCAAACTATATTTTCTTCAGTGGTGCCAATAACAGTGACAGGACTGCATTTCTTCCATGTTTGGAATTAGACAATTTTCTTCCATAAATAATCTTTTATTTGCTCGCTTCTCCATCAGACAAAACAAAACTTTATGCAGTCAGAAGGGCAAGACTGGACTTCCAATTAGGCACAATAGGCATATGCCTAGGGGTGGCTTGCCTCTCTAAAAACTGGTTGCAGTGCAAAGGTCAACTATGGGCAGGTGGAAGGTATAAATCTAGCCCTGTAGGAGAGTAGATATAATATGCAGAAAAGTATAATGGTCTCCGTTTACAACCACGGGTCATTAGCAGATGGACTGTATCAGATCTTCACAGATGTTCTTTCTACCAGCTAGTGGAGATCTTCTTTTAGCAGAAATCACTCTCTCTTAGACACTGATTCTTCTGGAGTCATCCTGAGTCCTCAGATGCCAGCAGAATGTGACTAGTGGAAACTTTGTTTTTTATATGAAATTATATTGACACTTAGAACATATATAGTGCTTTTCATCTCAAAGTATTTTGCAATTATTAACCAGTTAATTATCAAAATCCACTTTCCATTCATAAATGAAAACTCAGGGCCAATATACAGCACAGTTGTTTTTTTTTCTGAAAGCTACAGGTCCTGTAGTCATATAAGTGTATGAGAATCTCAGTTCGTATATTTTAATTAAAAAAAGTTTCTATCCCTCACGCTAGTGGAGATAAGCTTTAAAATGTGGCCCAAGTAAGCCTTAACTAGAAGGAATATAAAGATCCGCAAATGTATTTATTTAAATCTCATTATTTTAAGCAAGTCTCATGATTTTGGGGGGGGCTGACTCATGATTTTTGTATCCTTGAGGTTGACAATGATGGTTAAGGAACTTGAACGAGTTCAGTGTTATATTAGAACCTCAGAATTCTTAGCTTTCAGTCCTAAATCCAGAGCAGTAAATCACCCACCTTTTTCTTAGTTACAGAGGGCCATGGATCTTTTCTCAGTGTTGATGACACTCTGTGGTTCAACCAGAAGAAACAGCCAAGAAGAGGGGCAGCTCACACTGTTTCTCAGCTCAAAGGAGTTCCTGAACCCCTTGGTTGATACTTAGAGCCCAGCAAATTTACAGGTATCTTCTTTATGTCCACAGGTATCCATTAGGGATGTAAAATCCCATGTAATCAGTTAACCAATTAAATGTGAAGCTTAGCAGCTGGAGCAGCACCTTCCTCCCTACCTGTACCTCCCTCCCTCCCAGACTTTCCTCGGACAGAGGCTGCTCTGGACACCCGGAGCATCCCCTGTCCATGGCCACTCCCACACGGCTGGAGCAGCCCCCTGCCCACACTGGGCAAGGAGCGGCACCAGTTCCCACTGGTTAACTGGAACCGGTAAGCATCACCCATTAAGAACAATGCTTACCAGTTAATCTTTCACATTCCTTGTATTCACATCCACAAATGTGGATGCAGATATCCACAGCTCATTTTTACAATGTGCATACAAAATTTCTATCTAGAATCCTGCAAATCTGCAGATGCCTGCTTTATATCCATGCCTATCCACATTCATGGATGGGAATATGGATGTGGATTTTCGCAGAGCATTTTTGCGGATGTGGATACACATTTTGTGTCTGTGCAGGGCTCTAATGCTACTGCTGCCAATCCAATGGAACAGAAAGGTAGTTGCTAGCTTAGAACTTTCAGGATTCACTAAGAAATGTCTGAGTCCCTTAGCAGCTATTTGCACTTTTCCATCAGATATTGCTCCACACTTAAGAAGTGCAGTATTGCCTAGAAAGCTTTCATTATGTCTATGAAACCACAAAACTAAAAGGGCATTAAACTTGGCATTAAACTTCAAAAATAAGATGACAAAGAACATTCAGAGTTTACATTCCATCTTAAACCAAACAAAAAACTTCAGTAATTTAGGATTAAGGTTTCTTATATGCAAGTTGCACTAGCAAAATCCCTAAAAATCCAGGAACCACCCATTAGACCAACACTCACTCATATACTAACCTCAGCTTTCATTCCTTTCCATCTAAACATCATGATACCAAAATAGACTTTCAGAATCTGAAACCACCACCCAAAGCACACCATGCATTTCCTTATACCCATATTCAAATGAAAAAGCCTAGCTCCAGCCTTAGTTAGGTGATATTTTACGGATAGATACATCTGGTGTAAGTATATAGTTACTTCTCCATGGGGAAGTTGAACATCAAAATTAGGTTTGGCATACGAAAATTTAAAGGATGTGCAGTTTAGAGTGATTTGTTTGGCTATAATGAGCAGGAGGGAGGCAGTTTAAAAACTGAATGATTTTAAAGTTCTCCAGCAATGATTAACAAGTATTTATCTAGAAAACACCCTAGAAAATTCAGTTGCATCAGAAATTGTAGCAAATGTGAAGACTAAATTCAGCGTGTGAAAGAGGGATTTTGGTCCTGCTTCAAGTAAAAAGCCCCTAATTATAGAATTATTACTAAGGCTTGCAAAGTTCTGCCTAGTGTGCCTAGATAATGTAGCGCATTAGGAGGATATATGCAATAGACCATTAGATACTGAAAATTAACAATTAGCACTGGAACCATTACTCAAAATTCAAAATAAGAGAAATAAGTTTTAAGAGTATAATTTGTCAAATATTATATACTAAGGAGGAGGAGTAAATTGTGTTTTTTATTTAAGACCCATGGATAGGGCCATATTTAGTTGCTTTATGCCCCCTAATTTCTCTACACATAATTAGATTTGTCAAGACATGGCCATAAAGCCGCAATAGTGCAAAGGCTTGTTGAAGGCCACTGTATTGTTTTAATTAGAAGCATGTGAATTATTGGTTGTTTTTTAATGTTAGTTGTTTAAACAATATATTCTGAAAGAATTCTGGGTGTCCTTTAAGTTTCACTCAGTTGTTACATTGTAATCGGGGGTTAGGAAGATTTTGGGAGATGTTCACTTCTTTAATGTGACATGGCGAACCTTGGAGTTTTGAGCTAAACCGCCAAATAGTTTACCAACTATTGACGTTTTACTACTCCCTCATCCAAGCAAATCCAACGCAGTGCAAAGGATTTTGCCTAGATATGGCCCCTTTATTCCCCCTTTCCAGAATTCAGATTTTTGAGGGCTGTGGGATCTCCAGAAGTATGCAAGGCGTTGATGGTTGCTGCTAAGAGGCAGAGCAGTGATGAGAAGCTGCAGGTTGCTGTTGTGGGGGGAGCTGCTTCTCAAGAGCTCCTCAGGAAGTGAGATATGTGCTTGCCTCTAAGAAGGTGCCCTTCTCCCCACTATTCTCAGAAGGCTCCCCACCTACTCCCATGCTCCTCTCTTTGGAGGTGTCAGCTGATGCTCTTACAAGCTCCCTCCCTCCCTCCCTTTTACACCAGAAAGAGGCCTGTGAGAGCAGAAATGTGCCAACTGTCATGTTGCCAAGGAAAGAAGCCTGTATGGGGAGCTTGTTTCACTGCTGCCATGCTGTTGAAGGAAAAAGCTGTGACAACGTGCCAGGGCACGGCCTGGTTCCCAGTGAATGAGAAGTTACTAAGTTCAGCTTTCCTCTGCCTTTGCTCAGGACCACAGCAATGGTTGTATGGGCAAGAGAGGGATTTTGCCGTAGGCTCTACACCTTGCGGTTACTGGGCTTTTAGGTGGCTTTCCAGTTCTTCTCTCTGGATGTATTAAATTTTTATTTACTTGGTACAAACACTAACTCTAAGGGAGAGACACTGCTGGCAGAACTCTGTCCCAGCTACACCCCCAGACCTTGGGCCCCCCAACCACCCTCAGAGTGAGACTGATGGTTACCTACTAGGGATGTTAGCATATAGTTGAGTAAACGATTAACTGATAAGCCTCTGCTCTGAAACAGAGGCAGCAAGGGGGGAGGGGAGCTTGAGCCAGTGCCTGTGTGGAGCTGGCTTTAAGCAGGCTCCCCACAAGCACAGGATCCACCCGGCCCCTGACACCCCTGCACTGCTGCCTCTGATAAATAGGCAGCAGCACAGAGGGTGAGGGGGGCAAGCTGATGCCGATACGTACGGGGAGCCAACTTTCAAACCTGTTCCCCACGCATATCTGCTCCCTCCTGTCTCCCCCGTTACTGCATCCCATAGAGCAGCCTCTGGCCACAGCGCTGCTTTGTGGCAGTAGCTCCTGTCCATGGGGGGTCCGAGCTCCCTGGAGCAGCCTCAGTCCACGGCAAGCCTGGGCCCACTGCAGGCAGAAACTGCTTTGTGGCAGCAGTCCCTATCTGTGTGGGGGGCCAAACTCCCCATGGAGAGAGGCTGTTCCACATCCTATGGAGCAGCTTCTGTCTGTGGGGAGCTTGGAACCCCCATGGACAGGGGCTGCTGCCACCCTGCACTGCTGCCTCTGTATCAGAGGCAGCAGTGCAAGATGGCAGGCAGATGGTCCATGAGGGGAGCTGGTTTTTAAACTGGCTCCCCTCATGGACCAGCTCCCACCTTCCACCCCAGGCTGCTGCCTCTGATAGAGTGGCAGGGGACTCCTTGGGAGAGGGGCCGGAGTGCACTAGCTGCTGACCCCGCCGCCCCCGGGGACTATCAAATAGTCATGTAACTAATAAAATGTAATGTGGTTACATGACTATTCAATTATACAATATCTAACATCCCTATTACCTACTCTTTTACCCAACTCTTAAGTGAGACCCATAGAAGTCAGTGTCTGAGAGAGTAAGGGCTTGTCTCCATGCTGAAGTTAGTGTGCCTCAGGCTAAGGTGTGAATTTACAGAACACTGGCTACTCTATGCTAACTCACTCTTAATACACATTGAAAGTGCCTTTGGGAGATTATTCTCCTTGTTGTTTTATTTTCTTCGGGTAGGGTTGCCAGGTGCCCAGTATTGAACCGGACAGTCTGGTATTTTCGCCTCCAGTCCAGTAAAAAAAATTAGAAAATACTGGACACCTAAAATGTCCGGTATTTTCTGATTATTTCCCAGCCAGGAGGCGAAAATGCCGGGTGCTTACCAGGTTCTGCAAGGAAGCTGTCCAGCCCGGTGCAGGGGAGGCAACATGGTGGGCGGCCGCTGGCAGCCTGTTAGGGCCAAAAAGCCTCAAAAGTGTTTCTTAAAGGGGCCACGCTGGGGTTTTTTTATTTTTAAGTTTTTTGCTTAACAACTCTCCACCTCTCAGGGTCTTTTTTTTTTTTTTGTTCAACAACTTTGGTCTCCTCCTTTTTTTTTCCTCAACAGAATTTTTTCCCCGGTGGTTCTTTTTTTGGGGGGGGGTGTTCAGTATTTTTGGTTAAACCATCTGGCAACCCTATCTTCAGGCAAGAAGAATCCTCCATTCCTCAGGTCTGAGCACAAGCTGCAGCAGTCTCTTACTGGATAAATCAGTTACCAGTTTCTAATTTCCCCCTTCCCCATAACATTATACCATATATAACAAGATTTCAGTTAACATATCTTGAACCAGATGTTCATGAAAACCATATGATTTTAAAGAACATAAAATCTGTTCACAAACCCGTTAACTTAAGGGCATGTCAGTTATGTCACAAACTTCTCTGGTTAGAAAAGAGTTAAAGCTTGATCACATACACCAGTGCAATGCAGCCCAGCTCAGATTACTTTTTGTTGTTGTTGTTGCTGTTCAAAAAACAACAACCAAAAAAACCCAAACACCATTCCCCCATCCCCGCAATCTGCAAACATGAGGAAGTCTGGTCTCTGGCCTGGTATTTTCCGGAGAGGCCTCGCTGGATTCCACAAGGTCAGCAGAAGGGAGCCTGCAGTGTGTAGAGGACAAACAGAGCTCTGGTGGAGATTTCTGTGCCCTGGAGCTACTTTTGTTCATTCTGCTGTGAGGACTTTGAGAAAACTGCTTGGCCAGCAACCAAACACCAAGTGAAGAGAGAGACACTCACCAGAACAGAGGAATTGTCTTCTCACCTCAGAGGCATTTGAATTCCTGCCACCATGCAGTAGGATAGAAATACTGAGTGGATTTGGATAACTGCCTGCGAAAGGTTAGAGCACACTCCACTACTTCTTCATTATGCAGAGACTACTTATTTCTTAAGAGATCTCTATCTTATCATTGATTTGGGAACCTTCTCTCCTATCCTAGCACTGGACTCCCCAACCAATCACAATGGGTGCCAGTGACAGAAGCCCTCACAATATTTGCTCAGTTAGGACTGAGAGGTTTTTTGTGTAACTGAATGTGCATTTAACAGTCTTAGCTGATTCAGTGTGTGCTG
Organism: Rafetus swinhoei; assembly: GCA_019425775.1. Taxonomy (NCBI): domain Eukaryota; kingdom Metazoa; phylum Chordata; order Testudines; family Trionychidae; genus Rafetus; species Rafetus swinhoei. Next base: position 29,557,870 of record CM033447.1, on the reverse strand, counting down.
TGAGCTAGTCTTTGTGTGAGAGAATACATTCAAAGGCAGGTTTTGAAGGGAAGAGTTATGGTGCTTTATATTTGTTTAGCGCAGTGGTAGGCAAGATATGGTTCATAGGCCAGATCCAGCCCGCCAAGCCATTTGATCCGGCCCATGGCCCACCCTGCTGCACCCCCCGGCCCCAGGCCAATCGGGACTTGGGGGTAGGGGAGTGTGTGAAGTCTCCTCCCATCACCAGGGGTGCGCAGAGCCTAGAAGGAACCACCAGGTGTTCAAAACAGTTGGTGGTTCCCTCAAGGTGCTGTGTGCACCTGGCAGGGTGGGCAGGGGAGCAAGAGACTTTGTGTGCTCCCCTGTCCCCAGGCTAATTGGTGCTTGGGAGCGAGGGTGCCCGCGAAGTCTCCTCCCCCCACCACGGGTGCATGGCACCAGAGGGAACTGCCAGCTGTTCACGGCATGGCAGGGGCAGGGGACAAAGAGATTCTGCATGCTCTCCCACTCTGCCCCGCCCCGGTTTAACCAGCACCAGCTCCTGTCTGCACCTCCTCCACCACCTCCCGCTGCCTCTGTAGGAAGCAGTGGGGGAGGGGGCAGGTGGGTCAGTGGAGTTGGCATGCGTGGAGAGCTAGCTTAAAAGCCAGCTCCCCGTGCATATTGGCTCCTGCCTGCCCCCCTTTCCCTTCATGCTGCTGCCTCTCTATCAGGCAGATCCAGTGCTCATGGGGAACTGACTTAAAGCCAGCACCCCACAGGCACCAACTCCTGCTTCCCCTCCCCTTGCTGTCTGTGATACAGAGGCAGTGGGGGGCAGGAATGCATGTAGTCGACAGGATTAATGGATAAGCCTAGGCTTATCAGTTAATCGTGTAATCGTCTATACGTTGACATCCCTAATGGCTACAAAATGACCTGGACTAAATTACCAGTGACACTGAGTTACCCTTTCATTCAAATACATGCAATAGTAAACAGGAACTACAAAACTATAGCTGTAAAAACAGCTCAATTTTAGCAATAATAAAAAACAACAAATACATTCAATCCCATGAACCAATAGCTTCCAGGCTGCCATCAGACTGGTACACAGCTATTAAGAACATAAGAACAGCCATACTAGGTCAGTCCAAAGATCCATCTATCCCTGTATCCTGTTTTCTGATAGTGGCCAATTCCAGGCATCTCAGCCAGAATGAACGGAACAGGGAATCATTAGGTATGGAAAATCCTGTTTAATAGAAATAGTTTGTTAACAGCTTAAATGGGGATGCCCCCTACTTGTGGTACAACTCAGACATCCAAGGCCTTGGGCACCTGATTTGCTCACATTCACTATTTAAACTGGGAAGTGACCCAGATGTCTGAGCAACTGTGCAGGCTCCCTATTGCTGCTGAATCAGACACCACCCTTTTCCTGTCTCCTGTGATGTGTGACAAACCCTGTTCCTGAATCCTCCTCTACTTCTGCTCCCACTTCTAGTTTCTCCTTTACTTCTGCTCCATGGCTTCTCCTTGTCTCCTCTCTGGTTCTTGCCCCTGGACTCTCCTCCTGATCATTGGCTCCATTGGAACCTTGCCTGGACTCCTGATGCTGATTCCATCTCTGATCAATGGTGACTGGTGGTGATGCTACTTGCAGGGGAAGCAGCACACCCATCACTGTACATTGAAAGAAAGCCATGTGTACCAATCCCTGAGGCAATACCGACTGACTTAAGCTGCCACTTGACCCTGGAAGAATGGCACCAAGGGAAACAGACAAAGGGGTATCTCACTAATCTTAAAATGTCAGGTCACACAGGAAATCCTGTTGGAATAACCCAGGCCTAGCATATTTGATTGGCTCTCACCCACTTCTTAAGACAAGAATTGATCCATTTAGGTCTCTGAGCAAACACACAGACTTCTCATTGCTGCCACACTGGGACCTTGCTCTTTGCCCATCTCCTATGATCTGTATCCAACACTGCACTTGCTCTGTCCTGTTCCTGTCCCCACTCCCTGTTTCTGTTTTACTTCTTCTCCGTGCTTGATCCTTGCCTTGTCTTTGGTTCCTTTCCCTTGCTCCTAACCATTAGCTCCAATTATATATCTGACCCTTGGCTAAACTCCTGATACCAATTTCTGCTTTGACTGTAAAGCCAGGCTGCCTGCATTCTGGTTCCTAAGACTGTCATGCTTTAAATTTGCACATGTTGGGTTCTACTGCAATATCAATTTTGATAAACATTGCACACATATAGGAAAATTATGTTTCTGCCACAAATAATTCAATAATTAGTAATAAAGCACACTAATTGGTTAAGAAAGTCTTTGTGTAATATTTGCACTAATAGTTAGGGTTGGAGAAATAAAACTATGCATATTGTCAGAAGGAAATTTTTGTTTTGCTTCTGTATTCTGTTTTATTATTTGTTGAGTGCTAACAGTATTCTTAGTGACATATGAATAGATAAACAAGAGATTGTTTCCCATGCTTTCAATGGAACTTAGCAGAATAGCAGTTGGCATGAAGGACCAGCAGTACAGCAGTTCAAGTACTTGCAATGTTGAACCATGAATATGCTTAGCAAACGCATTTTCATCTTCAAAAATGAAAAGCCAACATAAATACCCAAATAATGTTTACATAATGGGGAATGGATGAGAATAACTCTATTACCAACTGGTAATTCTTCCAAACAAAGCTTTTCTGTGACTCAATAATCCTCTTATGCACCAACCATACATAATTGATACTTCTCAATTATATACCTGCAGAAGCAGCATATGATTATCCCTTGTTTAGCCAGATTTGAATCCAGCACACCAACTTTCCATATTTTCCATGACTCCACGCCTTATATATTGCTAATGCCTTTGATAGGGAACTACATATACTCTAATTATGGCATCTAGTGCCTGTCTGCTCTATCCCCCATGCTTTGTCAACCAAGGAGCATGGTATCAGCTAAAATCCATTACATTATTCAGGCATGATCTCCCTTTTCTAAAACCAGATTTACCTTCCCTTAATCTGTAATTTTCCATTTCTCCCCCTATAGATCTTATTCAGACACTCTGATCTCTCTTTCTTTGAGCTACTACATTTACACCAGAGTGAGTCCTTTCCATTTCACAAATGCAAAGGAGACAACTACATTATAAACAGCAAAACAAAACTGGCAGCATAATTTAACCCCTTGTGGCACTCGAGACAATCAATCAACCAACATCAAAAAGTGACTTGAGCATGGTAGTGTGCCTTACATCTGCAAGCTGCTTAAAATTTCTGAGCAGCTCTGTGGGTGCCACATGAAAATGTATGCCTGCATGCTGAGGTGCAGTGCACTGCTCAGTGGGAATCATGTATGGATGCACAGTCTTAGGCAATAATAACTATACAACACCACCAAGCATTTAGATAGTGTCTTGTACAGCAAATGGCTTCCAACCTCCAATGGCATAAAAAGTCTTCAACCTCCTACTGACTTCTAGGTCCCTTGTCTGAATGGGGAATACTTTATTAATCTGTGCATTCCCACAGACTGACAATATCCTGTGGTTAATTAAACTAGAATCGTATTTATCTGACCCACATGCAGAGATTTTGCTTTGGAGCTCTACAGTTGTGCTGCAAGCCTCCATGGCCAGATCTTCCCATCAAATACACATACACTGAAGTCAATGGGAGCTCTGATCACACATTTGAGGGCATTTTGAGAGCATCTATTTTGCACAAGGTTGTTACCAGTGACTGTGCTATGGTCCGCACTTTTGATATATGTTGGTGCAGTGCCAGCAGAATGGGACTTGCATCTCCACTGACAGGTGGTATTTCTACTCACACACGGCTGTGCTGCCTCTTCATAACCAACTGCTCAACAGGACAAGTCCTACCACATTGCCTTCGCTTATTTGAGAAGTTTCAAACCACTGGAACAGTGCATATGGGAGGGATCATTTGTAAACTCAGGCTTCTTACTAGCTGACATCAGTGGTGCAGCTTATGGTTCGCCCTAGAGCAGAAAAGCATGTGATATTATGTAATCGATGTCATTGGATGATCGTACTAACATCTGAGAAAAAACTCCTATTATCTTCAAAAGACCAAAATTTTAAGCATTGTTTATATTTGTCCTTTTGAGGCACTGACACCTATAAACCACTCATGCTGTTCCTTCACACATAAGTATGTGTTCTCTTCTAAGAGGACTGGGGAGGGGTAAAACGCACAGTAGATTTTGTATTTTCTCTCTTACACACCTTTCTTTCTGTCACACTTCTATACATTTTACGAGGCATAAGGGATCTATCGGAAAAGGCTTTCTTTAGCGATAGATCAGCATCTAGACTGCTGCTTTTCTCCGACAAAGCTCCGTGCCAAAAAAAAAGCGGTGGCCATTTTTATGCTAATAAAGCGCGGGATATTTAAATCCCCGCTTCATTAGCAATTTCGCCCAGCTAATCTGCATTCCTCTGCCGGCAGAGGGGTGCAGTCTAGACATACCCTCAGAGGCCTTTACAAACAATAACAGAAGTGGGGGGGGGGGGTGGGAGTTGGCTGCATTCAGAGTGAACCATCTACTCTCCCACCCCAACATTGCTTTAGCCATTTCACAAAACCTCTCCTCAGTTGTCAGGATCAGTACCATCCATGAACATGAACTAACCAAGGATTTCCATGTCTATGCTCCAAAAGGATTTGTGGTCCTTACAGGTGCGTTTGCAGAGCAAAGCTTCTCATTGCTGCTTCTAGAGAAAAGGAAATGAGAAATTGAAAAAAATGGATGAAAGAGTCAGGCCTTTGATTGCTTTATTTCCCCTACCAGTTCAGGCAACTTACACTGGGGAGATGAGACAGTCATCAGAAAAAAGTTATGATTTGGTGATTCTGATAACTAAAGCCAAGGCACTGTGCATGTCTTCTGCGTAGTCCGCATCAGTGAGACAGAATCAATTCCTTGGTGAAGCAGTTTCTTCTGAGTAAATCTTCACTCCATATTTGGCAATAGATTTTAACAAATAAACAAAAAGCACTCAGCTAAGCAAGTTGCTAAAATGTACTTCACTGTAGGGGGCTTACTCATTTCCTTTGAGCTCTTTGCCATGTATTGTTTACAGAACAGATACCTCTCCAGCAATAGAGTAATGCTGAAAAAAAATGTGAGCTACGATTTTAAAAATTCTCTTTTCTACATACATGACTGGTTGCAAAAGAAAGAAGGACCCACCGAGTGGAATTCAGAACCAGACAATACTGAAAAAAGTTAAATGTACTATGTTCTGAGAGGGCTTTGGAAAGAAATTTTTAAAATTTTGGAAAAGGTCTTAGAACATCTCTCTCTCTCTCTCATACACACACACACACGTCCTCTAAAAGATGCCAACATTTTCTACAGTACAGTGTTTCAACGATGTTCTGCTTTCATCGGGAGATTTATAAACAGTGCTTCTATCATCAACAGAAATGAAGGGGCTTGTTCCTTTTAAAGAAACTAAACTGTACTGTGGGCAACAGATTCATGAGACTTAAAGAGACAAGGATCTATTTTTATATCTGTTTACAATTCTCCCTCTCTTCAATCTCACTATGTTTGATCTCTCTATACATTCATTTTTAACACTAGCAGTAGGAAAAAAATTAATTGTTTTTTAAAAAAATAATCATATTCTATTGGCCACACAGAGCTGGACAGAATGAAAAGATACAGGGAAAAGGGGAAAAATCTCTAGAAGAGATAAAACAAACTAAAATATTTTCTAAATGGAAGGATATGGAAAAAGTTTACAATAGCACATTGAGATGCAGAAATTTTGCCCTTGCCACTGGATTTAATGCTTATTAATGAATATTGGCCTAGTGCCAGAGCTGCATCAGACAGGAATAAGCCTGAGTTTCTTTCTCCCAGTAGCTAGTGGAGCTAGTTGTGTCACAGAGGCTAGGTGCTGTGAGGGTATGAGGTGCCCCGGAGATATCTGTTACAAGTCCCTCCTTCAGGATGATTCCTGCTGGCTACCTCAAAGGAGAACTATCACCTGCTTTGCGCAAGGCAAGCTACAGAGAACATGAGAATAAAATAGTGTTTCCTAGATCATGGCAGGGATACTCAAGGAAAGACAGGCCAAAGCTAACACAGGCACTGGACCTGGAATTTTCAGAAGGGTTCAGCATGCTTAGCAGGAACCAATTATTCAAAAGAGCTATTCTCCCACAGACACCTAAATAAAGCCACATTTGTAAAACCTGTACCACTAACCAATGTGCTAATCTCTTGTAAAAACTTGTAAAAACTTGGCTCTGAAAGCAGGTGCTGAGCACCTGAAATTCCGTCCTTGAAACAGTGTTTAGCTGGCCCATGCTTCCCATACTTCAATCGTTCACTGTCAGACTTAGGATCATTACCCAGAAGAAGAAAAAGATTACCATTATTTAATCATAGACCTCTGCCATACTATTGGACAAAGATTTTTCAAAAAGTCTCAGAGGGATAGCCATGCTAGTCTGCAACTTTAAAAATAACAAGTAGTCCTGTGGCACCTTAGAAACCAAAATATATAATATCATGAAATGGGTCTTACCCACGAAAGTCTAAGGTGCCACAGGACTACTCGTTTTTAAAGATTTTACAGAATGTAACAGTACAAAGGCAATGAATGTGATGTTCATTAATTTTAAACACTTGTATTAGCCTGAACTATTCCATCTGAGTTTCCTTGAGGAGGAAAAGCACTTTATATTTGACTGAATTGCAGGATGAACTGCAAATATGTCTAACATGTGGATTTCCTTTGTTTTTAGAGAGCTCCTTCCTCCTCTCCCCCCAGGCAGCTTCATTTGTAATTCTTTCATCTGGTTTTATTAAGGCTGCTTGGGGCCAGGTCCTGATTATTCAAAAAAGAGTCATAAATTGACCTCTCCAAAATCAGAAGATTCCCCTTGAGGGAAGGAATCCTTGCTTTGTATAGAGCCAGCATAGTAGATCCATATTAACCTCTCTTAGTCCTCTCTACCACAGCATATGAGGCATTTGGAGCATAGACAAGGAAGATGTCCTGGCAAAATACCATTGTGCTCTAGCAAGCCAGTAGCCACCATAAAAAGTCCTTGGGAACTGTTGCAAGCCAGCAATAGTGCAGCCTCGTGGATGCCTGTGTCGGAGCACAACTGACCTCCAAAGCCTTAGGGAAATGGAGGTTGTAAAGGTGGACTGGACTCAAATATTAGGTCACAGTGTCCATGTTCAAATTTCAAATCAAGTATTGAAATTGCATAAATTTCACTGTCACCAAACAAATTCTTCCTGTCTATATAAAAGTGTAAGATTTTCTATAGCCATATATCCCACTGGTTGACAATATCTGCTTTCCTCCCAACTGAGGACAAAAACTGATGCGTTGGAGAGATGTGAAGCCCTCATGTACAATTCACATCATTCTAGATTCTGATCTCGTTTTTACCAGTCTGACTTCCGCAGTGTTACTTTGATTTACACCAACATAAATTAAAGCAGAATTTGGCCCTTAGTGAATTGTGCAAAAATATGTATTTCTTCCTGACCCCTACAATCAACTTATTCCGTGAAACTTTGAGATTTAATTATTGTTGCTGTATATAGCTAAGAATGTTTATAACTGACTAGAAAATTACCTGTCCCTTAAAAAAAAAAAAGCAAAAACAAAAACAAAAATCATCCATAGTATTTAAATTCAAGATCTCCTGTGGCTCCAGAGGTTGATTATAGGCTGAGAGAAGATTTCCTTTTATTTGTTCTAAACTTACTGGGCATTAATTTTATATTCTGATTTTAGTATGATAATTTGGGAAGTAAAAGAAGGTGATATTGAATATATTTCCAGCAAAAAAATAAAATAAAAATACAGTATCCATTCTTTGTCTGCACACAGGCATTTTCTTAAGCAGTGGAAATTTGTATGACTATATAGAAGCAATTTGCATGACTCTGTAGAATCGATAGAATCAAAGAGCTAAACTGTAGTGTAAATCCTATATAAATTACAGGGTTTCCTGTTTCTTCTTCCCTGTAGATTTTCTAATTATATTTTTTTCTGAGACATCAAAAGCAGAAGAAACTACTATTTAGCAAAAAGAACAATTTCCCTAAAACCATTTTTTTTTTTTTGGTAAGCAAATAAAGTTGTGGGATCATCCACAGTCTGTAATCTGTTCATTTGGAGACATATTGATAAAACTAGCAAAAGGACAAAATTGATAGGAACACCTTTTTGCAAATTAAAATAGTATTGAGGTAGAGGATAAACATACATGTATTTAAAAAAAATACTGGTGATGGGCCCAAAGCCAAACCCCTGGTCCAGTCCCCCATCCCTAGCACTAATTTTACATTTCTGGGGGTGCATCTACACTGTACCTGGAGCTCAAAATAAGCTACACAATTTGAGCTATGCAAGTTGCATAGCTTATTTCGAGTTAATTTTGAAATAGCTTATTTGGAATTTGGCACTGTCTACACATCGCTTAGTTCAAAATAACATCCCTTACTCCTCATGGAATGAGGTTTACAGGGACTTCGGGAATAATGAGCCCGTTATATTTCAAAATAACGGGCACGCTCAAAAGACTCGGAATAGCTATTTCAGGATATCTCCAGTATCCCAAAATAGCACTGCAGTGTATACGTAACCTGGGTGTGATTGTAAAAATATTTTTGACCCTGTCCAATGCAAAGAATAAATGAATCAAGACACCACGATCTTACCATTACGTACAAGGCTATTCTATGGTCGGAGAGTTTTAACAAATGTATTCAATAGTTAACATCAAATTAACTGACTTTAAAAGTGCGTGTATGGAAGGATCTGAATCCATTTTGAAACCTTTGTTTACTGAAATCCTAATTTTTAGTATGGGTTTGCATAAATTAAAAAGTTACTATTTAAAAAACAATTGTGATACAAATTTGAATCACAAAGTTAGAATATTGTGGAAAAGGGACACTTTTGATAATGTCTACTTTTTTATACAGAGTTTTGTTTTGGAAAAGAGGGCATATATTAATGAAATAACTTTGTGTCAATAATTCTGACCAGCTCTAAAGAGAGACCACAATCTACTCCATCAGCCCATGATACATCTCACACTACAGAGATGCCTTACTCAGGGTCAGAGGCATCTATGTAGAAGAACAAGCAGAGACACAGGCAACTGGCAGCGATTTAAGTTGTGGCAGCAAGCCCTCTCTAATGCATAATACATTCAATAACACTGGACAAGATAAAGCAAAATTTTGATATTATGAAGGAGAAAAAGAGCAACATATACCCTTCACTTTCTCCACTCAGCCATTCTGACCTAGCTGGAAACTTAGACCACATTGTTTCAAATTCCTCTTTCTTGTCTTTCAGACAATAAGAAATCTTTTTTTTAATTAGCTAGCATACTCCTTCTTGTGTACAAGACTTCAATATTTAAATCTTCAGCTGACTTCATGTTTTCCCCATATATTTATTTTGCCCATTACCGGTGCTCTTAAACTGAGTTGCATGAGGAGCAGTTGCTCACTATTTCTGAGCCACAGCAAGGGAGGCACAGTAAAAAAGGCTCTGGGATAACTTCTTGCCTTAGATACATGCCCATAACACCTATTAATTTGAAATGGGATTGTCCATGCAGGGGTTCACTTACTGTAGAGTGAGCATAGCACTATTGCTGTAGTGGTCCCTCTTCTCATAATTTGGCCTTTCATCCAGGTTACAGTTTAGTGCTCCCTTTCCGGAGACAAAAAACCCAACATGAAGCAGGCCAGTGTCTTCACATGAGGGTCGTTGGCCCCAGCTCCAGAGCTCTGCTCCTTATGCTCCTTATTTCCAGTGTTCTTGTCCTCTTCTCCAGATACGGGCCACATTACCAGTAGCTGGTTTGGGAACCCGATTCCTCTCACTACACAGATTCCAGGCCAGGCCAAGAGCAGTGGAAGTGCCTAAAAGTGTGGAGGAGGGGCAGCAGCGCCAGAGCCATGAGTCTGCCTACTTATGGTGTCCCTTCCCCACCAAATCCCTGCTTCTACACTGTCTGGCTCACTCCTCTCTCTCTGTGCCATTGATTGCCCTTATGACTAATAAAAAGTGGGAGGGCATCAACCCCAAGTCTCCCCTGTTCTGGTGCCCCAGCCTGCACAATTTCACTCCTTGCTACTGTTTCCTGGAACTCCTTCCCTCCGAGCCTTACCCTTTAAGCCTCTTAAGTTCTCCTTACCCTTTTCCTCCACAGAACACCTCCCAGGGCTTGCCCCCTCCTTAGCAATCTAAATTCTGCTCCAGGGCCTGCCCTGTACCATCCCAGTGGCCGCTTTACACCTCCCCAGCCACTTGCCATCCTTCCTTACTCAGGATAGGATCCCAAGCCTTATTCTCCCCTGGGCTTCCTCTTCACCATCTCTCTAATTCCAGAGCGTGACTGCAGACTCTTTCCCTGCAGCACCCTTCTGCTACAGATTTCCTGTCATACACACACAAGCCTGCTCTTGGCCAGCTGTGCTTCTTGACCTGTTAAACCTGGCTCTCTCTGCAGGTGGAGCCAGATAACATAATCGACTTCTCAGGCTCCCATTCAACCAATCACTGTCCCCAAGGCTAAAACTGTTTCTTGATCAATGAATCTCGCTAGGCTAAGGTTTCCTCAGTTTATATTCTACTTCCTTGGTTTTGATAATTAATATCTTTGCTCCAGTCTTAGGAAATGTCAGGTACTTTTCTCTTCGGGCAGTTTGGCTTGATCATTATCTGAGTATGACAGCACGTGGCCATAGTTGCCAGTGCATTTCCCCCCTTTGCCTTATCACTTGTTTTTGCCCTCCACCCTTTGCTATCTTTGCTTCTAGCCCACTTCCTCACCACAGACCTCTGCCTCCTTCCTCCCTATCTCTTACATTCTGTCAGACTTTACCCTGACTCTATTACTAGTGTGTAAGTAAGTAAGTAAATATGAGTCTCAGTCACAGTGGCAGAAAAACAGACCCTAGGGCCCAGATTTTTTTAAACAGATATTTAGGCATCACCTTACTCAGCTATGTAATATCTAACTGATTTAAGAGCCTAAATGGGAGTTAGGATCCTAAATGGCTACATGTCTTTTGTAAATGACACTTAGGCTCCTAAATACACTAGTTATTGCAGCACTGAGTGCAGCAGCTAAATACCTTTGAAAACCTTAGGATTGATCCACAGGTCATTGATTCAATGAAAAGAATCCCATAGACTTCAATGGGCTTTAGGCCAGACACTCATTGTGATACACTTGTTCTCGGGGGTGCATTACAGGGAAAGATGCTAATGAGAATATTTTTTGGTGGTAAGACTGATACATTGTGGTACTCCATAAATCAAGTATTTCACTTTGTATACTACATAGCAACTACTGGACAGCACTACTATTTCTGATCAGAGTGGATAAAATGTAAACCAGCATCAGAAACTAAATAGGAGCAAGAGAGGATTAGAACCATCCTAGTGGCTAGGAATGACAGATTGATAATCTATTTACCAGCTTTAATGTGAGCCTGGAGAAGTAATCAAGGACTATGAAACAGAATTTGCAAATAAACTGAAGTAATTAGTCAGCTGTTAACTGAGGCTCACTTATGAGCTGTTTTTTCTCTGTGTTGCAACAGGAAGTAAGTGCTATTTTTTCTATAAAAAAGCCAGCCTTATAAAGATGAATAAGCCATTTGAAATGTGTTTAGTAAAGACAAGAAGAGGAGTATACCAAAGAGGAGATGGACCAGTGTCAAGAACAGATTTAAATAATGTAACTGGTAGTTTTACTGTTGTTCGAGCCAGCTAAGGCCAAAGAACAAGCAGTTTTATAGAGCACTACTGAGGATCCAAAAAAGTTTGAGATTGTTATTAATGCATGAAATATTACACTCCATTATACCATATCTAAAAAGGACAGACTGTTCTTGGCAACTAACAAGTTAATATGATCCCCACAAATAAGACTAGAGAGGAGTTATGAGAGTTAAGACAAAAACAACTTCCAAGTTTGGGCATTAGATGATGTTCAGATCGGACATTAGGGCTGCCAACTTTGCAATACTTAAAATTTGGACACTCCATCAGAAGTGCTGGACCTTTCATGTCCATGCCTGACCTGCTCCTTGACCCCAAGATGACCCTGCCCCTGCAGCCACACATCTTGCCCCAAACCCCACCCTTATTTGTTTCTTTTTCCCCCACACCCCCCATTGCTTGCTGTATTTCCCTTTCCCCCCATCCCCTCTGTGTGGGTCAGGAGGGACTCACCTGCGGAGGCAGGGCTGGGAGCTCTAGCTACCCAACACAGATATGCCATGGTCGCAGTTGAATACTGGCTGGTATAGGTGATGAAGCCTTTTCACCCCTGCTGCCTGCAGTAACTGGACTTGAGGGTCCAGTAAGTAAGTACTGACTGGATATCATCGTGGTCCCTTTTTGGTGGGACTGTCCAGTCAAAAACCGGACACCTGGTAACTCTATTTGATATGGGGGTAGGTGTGAGCAAAGAGTGGAATGCAAGCACTTCTGTAACAAATCCACCAGTCATTCCGTGTAAGTGTAATAATGAGATTGAACAGATGTGGACTAAGCAGTACAAGGATTCAGTGCTGGAACTGTTATTTAGGTGATTTCAGAACATTTTCATGAATGGCCCAAGTTTTTCTTCAAAACTTAGACTCATCTTGGGACCCCAAAGTGGGTCATGATCTCATTTTAATGGGGTCACCAAGGCTGGCATTAGAATTGCTGGGGCCTGGACTTGAAGCCTGAGCCTGAAGCTGAACCCTGAGATCTTCAGTCCTGGGCAAGCTGGGCTCAGGTTATACAGGTTGAAGCCTTTGGTCTTCAGTTTTGGTCAGTTTGCCCACCCATCCTGGTGGAGCTCGGGCTTTGACTCCCCCTGACGGCTTGGGTGGGTGGAGAGGTTTCCTCCCTCCTGGGGTCACATAGTAATTTTTGTTGTCAGAAGAGGATCTTGGTACAATGAAGTTTGCGAAATGCTGTGCTAGAGGAATTGCCAGTAATATCTCTATTGTGGCCTCTTATTCTAAAAGGTAACAAGACAATGCATAACTCTTCTGGAAGAAAACATATAGAATTTAGAGACTGACAATCTTTCTAAAGAATTTTTATAGCCATATATAGCAGAGCTATAACTCTCTATTAAATCCCATAGGATGCGTTCAACATTTTATGGAAAGAATATGATTCTCTTACATTTTATGTTTTCAGATTGATTTCTATATAATTTCACTTAATTTCTATAAAACCCTATAATGGAAGTTCTGTGGCCTGCAGTGTGCAGGAGGTCACACTAGATGATCATGAGGGTCCCTTCTGGCCTTAAAGTCTATGAATTAAATTCTACAGAACTTTCCCATAAATCTTCACAATAATAAAAATGATACTTGTCCAAAGCCTTAACTGCAGCAGGAAGAAACCGCATCACCATATCATGACTCATGAAAGAAAGCTATAATATTGAGAAGTCACTTAAGAAATATGACAGTTGAGGGAAAACCCACAAAGCAGCTTGAATGAGACAGGCACAAGATAGATCTAAAGTCCTAAAGGCTTGCCTTAGTAACTCTGTTCACAAAACAAATAGCAATGGCTCCCATTACAGACACATTGTAGAGCACCCAGATAGGAAAAGCGTCTATATAGTGGGTGTCACAAGCAATGTTTCCTCTAATTTCTTCCATCTACGTGCAGAATAAATTTTGTTATGTGTACTGAGGCATATGCAGATGTGCACCAGCAGTAGAAACATGTGCTGCTGGCTGTGGGTGCTCTGGGCACTCTCCTAATCAGGTTTGCAGTGTCCCCTTGTGAAGAGCCATGAGGGACAGTCTCACAACTGGCCTTACATGAAACTCTCCCTCAAGGCCTCCCTGATGAGTACAGCCCCTTGATGTGCTCTCCATATGGCACTGGTATCCAGTTGCTCAAATTCCTTGGCCAGTTGTTCAGCCTCAGTCCCCCACCCTGACAGAAAAGTTTCCCCCTTGCTTTCGCAAAGGTTGTGGTGCACACAAGTAGGCCACCACCACAAAGGGGATGTTGCACTTGCTGGGTGAGGAGACTCTTGAACTTCCCCTTAAATGTCCAAATGCACATTTAACGACCATGTGGCACCTGCTCTGCCTGGCATTGACATGCTCCTTGCTGGGGTCCAAGCTGCCCATGTAGGGCTTCATGAGCCAGGGGAGCAAGGGGTAGGCTGTGTCGCCCACGATGACAATGGGCATGTCCACCTCCCTGACTCTGATGGTGCAGTCAGGGAAGAAAGTGCCAGTGTGCATCTTTCAGAACAGGCAGGAGTTCTTTAAGATGCAGGCATTGTGCACCTTTCCCGACTATCAGATGTCAGTGAAGCATACCTGGTGATCCATAAGGGCCTGCAGCATTATGGAGAAGTACCCTGTCCTGTTGATAAAGTTTGAGGCATGGTGGTCAGAAGCCAGGATGGGGATGTTGGCAAATGTCATTGCGGAGCCTTTGGCCATTATCTTTGAAAATTCATGGAGATCGGGAGAGATCCCGGATGATTGGAAAAAGGCAAATGTAGTGTCCATCTTTAAAAAAGGGAAGAAGGACAATCCAGGAAACTATAGACCAGTCAGCCTTACCTCAGTCCCCAGAAAAATAATGGAGGGGATCCTCAAGGAATCCATTTTGCAGCACTTGGAAAAGGGAAAAGTGATCAGGAATAGTCAACATGGATTCACCAAGGGCAAGTCATGCCTGACCAATCTGATTAGCTTCTATGATGAGGTAACTGGCTCTGGCAACATGGGAAAGTCAGTGGAAGTGATATATTTTGACTTTAGCAAAGCTTTTGATACGGTCTCCTACAATATTCTTGCCAGCAAGTTAAGGAAGTATGGATTGGATAAATAGACTGTAAGGTGGATAGAAAGCTGGCTAGATTGTCGGGCCCATCAGGTAGTGAATAACGGCTCGATATGGTTGGTGGTCGGTTTCAAGTGGAATGCCCCAAAGATCGGTTGTAGGGCCAGTTTTGTTCAACATCTTTATTAATAACCTGGATGAGGGGATGGATTGCACCCTCAGCAAGTTTCCGGATGACACTAAACTAGGGGGAGAGGGTCCAGAGTAACCTAGACAGATTAGAGGATTGGGCCAAAAGAAATCTGATGAGATTCAACAAGGACAAGTGCAAAGTCCTGCAGTTGGGACGGAAGAATCTTAAGCATTCTTACAGGCTGGGGACTGGCTAAGTAGCAGTTCTGCAGAAAAGGACCTGCGGATTACAGTGGATGAGAAGCTGGATATGAGTCAACAGTGTGCCCTTGTAGCCAAAACGGCTAATAGCATATTAGGATGCATTAGGAGGAGCATTGCCAGCAGATCCAGAGAAGTGATTATTCCCCTTTATTTGGCACTGGTGAAGCCACATCTGGAGTATTGCATCCAGTTCTGGACCCCCCACTACAGAAAGGATGTGGATGCATTGGAGAAGGTCCAGCAGAGGATAACCAAAATGATTAAGGAGCAATGGTCTCAAGTTACAGTAAGGGAGGTCTAGGTTGGATATTAGGAAAAACTATTTCACCAGGAGGGTGGTGAAGCACTGGAATGGATTACCTAGGGAGGTGGGAGAATCTCCATCCCTAGAGGTTTTTAAGTCTTGGTTTGACAAAGCCCTGGCTGGGATGATTTAGTTGGGGTTGGTCCTGCTTTGCACAGGGGGTGGACTCGATGACCTCCTGAGATCTCTTCCAGCCCTATGATTCTATGATGTGCTTGCCCTCTAGGGCTCCCCTGCAGTTGGGGAAGCCCATGGCAGCAAAGCCATCCATGATGCTGTCCACATTCCCCAGAGCAAAGACCCTCTGTAGCAGCACGTGGTTGATAGCCTTGGCTACTTGTATGAGCATGGCCCCAACTGTGCATTTCCCCATGCCAAACTGGTTCCTGACTGTCCGGCATGGCAAGCTTCCACAGGGCGATGGCCACGTGCTTCTGCATGGGGATGGACAGTCACATGTGGGTGTCCTGTTGCCTGAGAGTAGGGGCGAGCCACTTGCAGAGCTCCAGGAAGGTGGCCTTGAGCATATGGAAGTTCTGCAGCCACTGCTGATCATCCCATCCCTGCATAACAGTGCAGTCCTACCAGTCTGAGGTTGTCTTCCATCACCAGAAGCAGACCTGGATGAGCAGGGCCTGTGGTCCACGCTGAGGTTTGTCCTTCAGGTCCTGGCCTTCATCCTGCTCAAGCAACATGCAGGCAGTCTGGATGTACTGTGCCAGGAAGTGCAGGATGAGGTTTTTGAGCCTAGCACTGCTTTACAGCAGCTCTGACTCCATGCTGTGAGTGCTATGGCATCCGCAAGGGCAACCAGAGCAAAAGGGGGCCCATGCCCACTGCATCCCTTTTGTGTCCCACAAGGGGGGAGGAAGTAGAGGCAGCGGAGGCGCAGCCATAGAGTGGAGCCCCTGTAAGCACACATCGCAACTTGCCTCACTAAGCAGCCACAGGAAGTATCTGCCCTCCTGGTGCCCTCCCTGAGTGCTTCCAGGGCTCTAAGTCCGAGGCAGGCTGCAATCAATGTGGACATGCTATTTTGGAATTATTCTAACTAATTTTGATGCTTCCCCATAGTGGGAACACACTATTTTAATTTTGTCAAATTGGAGTTAAGTCGATTTTAGTTATTTCAAAATAGTTTCCTAGTGTAGACATGCCCCTTGGGCGTGGGGAATGAACTGCTCTGCTGGTCAATTTAGAGCAACCTTTTTTTGGCAACATGGGCAGAGGGATATTGATACTTTGACATACAACTGTCAAAGCAGAGCACCCTGAAGGCAAAGATGACTACTCTCTACAAAAAAAGAAGTACTGAAAATGTTGTGTGGAATGTTAGCTGCATAAGATTCTGTGGCGGGCGGGGGCGGGGGATTTGCATAGACTAGAGCAGGAACAGAAAGCTTGCCCCTAAATGGACTGGGTCCTGGTTACCTAGAGATCATCTCCATCCTTAATGTGCAATGAGATCACCTGAGATTAGTTTAAGATAAAACTGCTCTGGTTTAATGTGAAGGTGTTTGCACTCCGTAGATAGAAGATGAAATCCTGGTCCCACTAAAACCAACCTGTGGACTTTCAAGTCAGTCTTTTCCTAAGAAGCACAGGCTCATCAAACCTAGGCTTCCCAGATGACAGAACAGAGCATTATCACTAGCTCATCAGGCCATCCCCCTAATGTAGGTTTTAATCTTCCATCCACTTCCTGCTCTTTGAGACTGGCTGAACACGCAAATTGAGACTGCAAATTTCCTGGTAGAAAAACTCACAGCATTTCATGGTCTGAAGCCAAGAGTCATTTTAAATTTAGAAAATTTCGTAATATTCAGCATAATCTACAGCAATTATATTGCTATGTAATGTGTTTTTAAAACATCATTTAGTTCTAAGAAATCAGCTATATGGGTGACAGTATAATTTTAGTTGTGTTTATTTTAGTTTGACAGTTTAGGGCAGGGCTGAGTTGGACTCTAGCCATGCTGAAAGTTTACTGAATTTCCCGAGTCTACTTTTTATTTACAAAAATCTCTAAGTGAAATACAAGTCGGTCACTCCCTTGTTGCCTGTGATAACAAAAAAAAGCAGGAAACATGAATAAAGTGTTATGCAGGCATTTGGAGTTTTCATATATTAAGATGGATAAGTAAGTTCTACAGGAAAATAAATATTAAGGAAGCTACATCTCAGTATTTACAGTCTGCAAAATGAGAGTACCTTTAAACAAAGCAAACAACTATTGGTCATAAACATTAAAGGGGTTTTGCAAATTCTGTTTTAAAAAATAAGTTGCATTTGTGCCTATTTTGTGGACAGCCCCGAATCAGAAAGCCACAGCAGCTTAGAGCAGAGGCAGGCTGGGAGTCCAGTGGCTGGGGCTGGTGGCCAGCAGGGGAACCCAGCCAGCAGCCCCAGGGGAGGAGGGGTCAGGGAGATTGGTGGCCCAGGCCAGCAGTGGAGCTGGGCTGGTGGCCTGGGAGCAGGGAACTTGGCAGCTGCGGCCAGCAACAGAGCCCTGTGGCCAGGAAGAAAGCCCAGCTGGAAGGCTGACAGCTGGAATTGACCTTCCCTGGTCCAGCAAATTCCCTCATTTAGGACCAGTTGGGATCATTCATGTCCCAAGGGTGCTGGATCAAAGAGGTCCAGCCTGCATTCACTCTCTCTCTCTATATATATACAAGTTTTTCCTGTTGCACAACAGAATGATGTCATCAGGCTTTCTGAGGGTACGTCTACACAGCAGGGCTAACGTCAAATTAAGCTACGCAGCTTCAGCTATGTCAATTTTGTAGCTGAAGTCGAAATAGCTTAATTTGGCTTTTGGCGCTGTCTACACAGCAGGAAGTCAAAGAAAAAACACTCTTCCTTTGACTTCCCTTATTCCTCGTAAAATGAGGGTTACTGTGAGTCAGAGTAAGAAGTCCTCCAGCTCAACACTATTTCGAAATAAAGGCTTGTAGTGTAGACATGCTCTTTGTTATTTCAGAATAACATCAGTTATTTCGAAATAACGCCGCTGTGTAGACATAGCCTGACTGTGAAACTGGCCAGAGAGTTGGTGAACATAGTGAGCAGGGGGCTTTCGTGGCCAGAGAGTGGGGGGTCGGTGAATGTAGTGAGCAGGATGCAGCCCCCTAGTATTTTTTATTAAAAAAAAAAAAGCAGGGATCTTTCCCCTCCATATTTTTACTTCAGGAATATCAAGAGTGTGAAGTCTGATCTTCCTTTTTTTCTCAAGTAGAATTTCTTGGAAGCTTCAGGACAATTTATTGTGAGCTTTCACATACTAATTTGAGTACATGAAATATTAACAAAGACATCCTTTCAATCTAGTGTTCATTGGACATGGAAGTTAATCAGGCGTTATCATTAAACACACACACACACACTCAACTTTGAGAGATGTATTTATTTGTAACAATGACTAAGAATCTCTGGCACTGGCCAGCTTTCAGTCTCTTGTCTCTCATGATACCCATCTCTACAACACTACAATCCTGTATGGCAATTTTACACTGGCATTTTTCTTTACTTCTCCCATTGTTGCATTGGCATTGGTGCATGTGCAGTAGAAGTAGCAATGGTGGGACTTTTAATATAGACCAGCTCCTGGTGTTTTTTCACCATCATCTAGTTTAGTCCCGCTCTGACCTTTAGCTCCAGAGGGACTAAGTATAGAATAGCTGCTACAAATGGATTAAGGAAGATTTTCAAAGGTAACAGGATTCACAGCCTTTCTGAATGGAAAGGAATGCTAGTAGGATGTTCAAAAAGGAGGCGAGAGCTTGAGAGGAAATAGTGTGAGTAACTGGCAAAAATGAGAAGCAACTAGAGGAATCCATTAGATGAAATCCAAGAGATGTATGGAAGCCATTAACTCCCATCTTGCTTTCACTGGAAATTTTACTTGTGTTCCCTGAGCTATTATAACCATTTAGCTGTTAGACATTAACTGTGAGAAGACATGCTATTTACACTTTTGGGAAAATTTGGATGAGACAAGGCTCTGACCTGTAGTTTCTGTAGACTCGCAAAGCCAAAAGGCTTTGGAGGATAAGCGGGAATTTTTAGCTGGCCTGATGCCACTTGTGTGAAAAAGGATGGAAAGTGGGAATGGCTAACTTAGATGATCCCGGTTTCCCTTAAGACTCTTGACCAGCATCCCTGCTACTCCTGGTCCCAGTACTATTGACTTCCTCGTGTAGCATTAGCCCCATCCACAAGAGAATAGAAAGCAATGTATTGAACCAAGATATAGCATCTCCCCCCAGCCCACACTGATAACTCTGTGTACACATTTAACGTTGTTCTCCACAATATCCTTTCCTATTGCTGTGACTGGCAAGAAGAAACAATGAACTGAGGGATTAGGTCAGCAGAAGAATGGGAAGAAGGGAGAAATGGAGGGGCAGCCTCCCCACCCAAATCTGTCCCCTATAAACCATTTTTCACCCTCCCCTTTCTTCTGAAGGTACGCACATGGACTTTAGTTGCGTTGCCTGTGTGAGACTGGGATATACAGGGTCACATTTTGCCTTGGAGTAAAGGCGTAATGAAATCAAGTATACCAGCTTTGGGACTGACATGTTACATCAATTTCTGTGCCATTCAAATGTTTTCTTAATTTTTGTTTTCGCCATGGCCTCAGTCTCATAGCACTGCATTGTGAATTGAATTAGAAGAGTGGTTTGAAGGGGCTGTGGGGAAGGAATGGATTTCTGTCCTATAGCTGCATCCAAACGATCTTCATTAATGGCATCCTTAGTTGGAATGTGTGTGTGTCTGAAGTGTAAATGAGCCATATTAGAATTCATTGACTCTGCAGAAAGAGGAATTTCCTATGGAAATATGAAGCAGGCTTGTTTAATAATCTCAGGGCAACAGCTGCTTTACACTGTGACATGAAACCTCTGTTCTAGTACTAGAAAGAATAGAGCCAAGAACTCCCTTTATCTATTTTAATTACTTCACATCAAAACAGAGGTGGATTAGCACTGACAGTGCTTATTAAAATTTACAGGCTGCACTGCCTGTTGGTGCCTCCATGTCTCAAATTTTAATTCCTCCCACCCAACAAATCCAAGAAAGTTGTGGTTTTCCAGACTCCTCAGGGTTAAAGAAGTTTTCCTAGCCATTGTTCAGAGAGTGGCAGGGTAGGTCATTTTTCAGTTGAGTTTTCCTGTCTGTTTCATGTTTATCCATCATCATCCTTTTGCTGCCTGCCTCTGTCAAGTACCCTGCCCCTCCCCTATGCTACCCCCATCTGTTTCCCAGGTCCTCTTTTATGCCTCAGATCTAATTTTTTTTCAGCTCCTATCGCTCATTTGCCTACATCATGATCTTCTGGCTACCTTAAGCATAATATCTCAATACCTCAGGACAGATCCATCAGGCTTATGCTCTTTATTCCCTCATGTCTGTCTCAGAAGCTAAACTATAGAATCATAGGACTGGAAGGGACCTTGAGAGGTCATCAAGTCTAGTCCCCTGAACTCATGGCAGCAACAAGCACCATCTGGCCATAGGTATTTGTCTAATCTGTTCTTAAAAATCTCCAATGATGGAGATTCCAAAACCTCTCTAGGCAATTCATTCCAGTGCTTAACCACCCTGATAGATAGGAAGTTTTCCCTAATGTCCAACCTAGACCTCCCTTGCTGCAATTTAAGCCCATTGTTTCTTGTCTTATCAAAGGTTAAGGAGAATAACTTGTCACCCTCCTCCTTGTAACAACCTTTTAGGTACCTGAAAACTGTTATGTCCAATTTCAGTCTTCAATTTTCCAGACTAAATAAACCCATTTCTTTCACTCTTCTCTCAGAGGTCATGTTTTCTAGACTTTTAATAATTTTATTGCTCTTCTTTGGACTTTCTCCAGTTTCTCCACATCTTTCCTGAAATTTGGTGCCCAGAACTGGACACAATACTCCAGCTGAGGTCTAATCAGGGAGGGGTAGAGTGGAAGAATTGCTTCTCGTGTCTTGATTACAACACTCTTCTGCTAATGTATCCCAAAATTATATTTGCTTTTTTTTCCCCCAACAATGTTACACTTTTAACTCATATTTAGCTTGTGGTCCACAATAATCCCTAGATCCCTTTCTGCAGTACTCCTTCCTAGGCAATCATTTCCATTGTTGTATGCGGAAAACTGATTGTTCCTCCCTAAGTGGAGTATTTTGCATTTGTCCTTATTGAACTTCATCCTATTTACCTCAGAACATTTCTCCAGTTTGTCCAGATCATTATGAATTATCCTAAAAAGCATTCGTAACCCCTTCCAGCATGGTATCATCCACATACTTTATAAGTGTACCATTATCTAAATCAGGAGTGTGGGGGACCTCAGGTCCAGGGGCCAAATAAGGTCCCTGGCTTGCCTGGATCCAGTCCCCAAGGCTCAGGGCTCCCCCCTGCAACATTGGGGAGCCCAGGGGTCTTGAGCACACAACATCTACTATCCGGGGCCCCACAAGGCTCTGGTGTGCAAGGGAAATGTGGGCAGTGTCTTTCTCCTTCTCAGTTGGGGGCCATCTCAGTGAGGTTTTGGGGCAGGATGGCCCAGACATAACAGTGGCTTAAACTTTAAAGTAATCTGTGAAGCTGCTTTTCACCGCAGGGCATCTGGATGCATATGTTCCCAGAATTACTGAAACAAAAGGGAAGAGACATACAAAGGAACATTAGGTCACATTTATAGTGATGTAAATAGTGGTGGAAGTTACATTCAGGCAAGACATACCAGGGTGTAAGTTGGTGTAATTTGCATTATGAGAAGGCAGAATGAAGTTGTAAAGAAACAAATAGGAAGGTGTAGCCTTTTATTTTATTCAAAATTAATCGTGCTTCCCTTGGTTCAGCTCTAGAGGCTACAGTCTCAAGTTCAACATATCTCTGTTTGCTCTACATCTGGGGCCCATTGGAACACAGGAAACCATAGAGAAATAGCACCTATAATTACAAGAGCACCTATACTTTAGTAGTTTTATTAAAGCTGCCAATCAAATCATAAAAGTTACAACATATATGATTCCAAATAAAGATATGCACCATGCACTAACAATAACCATGGACATACTCACATCCTCCTAGGCTGTATTAAAGTCTGTTGGCCCTCTTAAAGTCTGTTGGTCCCTGCATGGATTGACTGTCAATACGGGAGTGAAAACAATGGGGAGTCCTTTGGCACCTTAAAAACTAACAGATGTATTTGGGCATAAGCTTTTGTGGTTAAAAACCACTTCGCCAGATTCCTGGTGTTCCTGGAAAACACAAGTGGTTTCTGCTGGAATTTTCCATAGGAAGCTCAATTTTCTATCTATCCCTACATTCTGCATATGTATGTGATAGCATTGTCTCTCTCTTTCTTATTGGCATATGTCCCCTGGAGACACAAGGGATCGTGAATTCTATAGGCTGTGTAGATTAATGTATCACCTCTGTCTTGCAGCTAAGGAACACTTTATAAGCACATTTTGTTGTTACAGCATTTTTAGGATTTAAATTTAACTTTTCCAATTATGCTTTCTGACTCTTTTCTCGGAATCTTAGGGCATCAGGTTATTAACAGGTCACCCACTTACACTCTATTTTGTATCCAAGGCCTAAAATAGCTAAAGTCCTGCAGGCCTCAGCCTACAGATTTCTTGTGTTTCAGCTTGTCTGACCTATTACCCAGTTCCTATAAATATTATTCAGTCTTATATTTCAATAATCCTATAAATCAATTCTGATTAATATATGAATATATAGAACATAGCATATTGATTAATTATATTACACAATAAATGAATACTAAACTAAAGTCTTTGGCTACAAAGATTTAATATAAAGCAGTCCTCCAATTACCAACTTTCATTCATTTTTAGACCAAACTGAGTCTGTCTTGGTGTGCATGAATGAAACTCCATCGGAGTAAATATGATGTATTTACATCAACTTACAGATGTATAACTTACCTCCCCATACACAGGTAGTTTTGAATTTGGCCCCTTGAGAATATCAGTTCAGTGTATAACAAGGAAGCCAGTGCAACTCATTGCAACTCATGCATTCCATGGAACATTTTCATTAACACTGAAGCAAAGGAGTCACTGTCAAATTAATCCTCCTTAAACTGTATCTCCACCGAAGAAAAAGGATTTAATGGCTTGGTTGGTAATGGTTTCTTTGGATACCATTTGCCTGCATTACCTCAAAAAACCTTTAAGGGCATTACTCCTCTTCTGATACTGTTCTGTTGTGGTCCATTAATACCACATTAGGCATACTGGCTAAGAGACATCTCTTCAGTCAGCATGCCTAACATTATATTAATACACATATGCAGCTTTTCTTTGTTACTTCCTGCTGCATATTTGATTTTTAAAAAATAAAAGGAGCAAGGACTGGAAATTCATATTTGTTTTTGGTTACTTTCCCATTTCCTTTTAAAAGAAATTGTTTCAATGTGTCATACAGGATTACGCATAAATGGCTTTAATTTGTTATGTACTAATTCAAATGCCTTTACAACTGAACAGGGAATGGAATGAATTGCAGACTAAAAACAGCAATTTTTTTCTTGTTCTGTAACAGAAAAATTATCTAACTGAAAGAATAATATTCAAAAGTTTCTCCATGGAGAAAGTGTCATTTACAATTTGGCTACTTGCAAACTAAAATGCAACAGAAATGCACAGCACAAAAGCAGAATTGATGATTGGGAGGTAGAAGTAGGGCCTAAGACAGGGGTGGGCAATAAAAAAATGGCATCCCGCCCAGGTTAGTCCCTGGCAGGCTGCCACTGCTATGTTTACCTGCGCCTCTGTAGGTATCAGATAATCACAGCTCTCACTGGCCATGGAACACCGTTCACAGCCAATACGAGTGGCAGGAAGCATCACAGACCTAGAGGAACTAACTCAGCCACTTGTTGATAGGCACTCCAGTCTCATTATTCTGGAAGACTTCAACATCCTTATTAACAAGACCTCAGAGACACAAGTCCTGGAATTAACTTCCTCTCTCCATGCTAGGATGCTATGAGGTTATTTTCAGTCACCCCCAAATTGTCAGCTACACCTTTGACTGGGACCTCTGGTGAGACGGGAACACAGAGTATATTACAGCCCCGCTCATAATTTGGACTTATAGGCAAGGTTCCCTGTAAGCTACATGCCCATGGCACAACACTTTTCTGAGCCCCACCATAGGTTTGGTGCTCCCAGTGCAGGCAGGGAATGCAGCTGATAGGCTGGGAAAAGAGCGGGGGGGCACTCCTTCTCCTGAAGGAGCGGAAGCAGCAGCAGTTGCTGCCTGCTATAAATGGAGAAGCTGGCTCCAGCCTCTACTCCAGGGCTAGGCAAAAGATAATCTGCAGGCTGGATCTGACCACGAGAGCCTCAGCTGGCTCCCTGCCTGCCCCTCATGCAATCAGCACTCAGAAAAGCGGGGTGCAGAACCACCTGAGAACCTAGAGGGAGGGGAGACAGGTTTCCCATGCTACTCCCAGGAGCTCCCATTGGCCGGTTTTGACCAATAGTAGCTGCCTGTTTGCAGGATAGGCAGCATGTGAAGTAACCCTCCTCCCTCATCCCCTGGGCTCACAGCATTCAGTTCAGAGTAGTAAACGTGGCTCCTGCAGCTCCCCTGAGCACGTACAGGGGCTGGAAGGCAGGGACCCTGGCTAAGGAACCTGCTGGACTGCTGGCTGGGATCCAAGTAAAGTCGCCCAGTCAGAGCCTCTCTGACACTCTAGCCCCTCTTGCCTTCCCCCAACCCTCTGCCCCCTTTCTGCCCTCCTACCCCATGTAACGCAAACTTTCTGCACTCCTGCTCCAGCACCATACAGCTTCCCAGACACTGCGTCCCTTCCTACACTTCTCCGCACTCCAGTCCGTTGCCCCAGGTCACAATCCCCTACGTCACCCAAACTCCCTCCCATATCCCACGCCACAATCCCTTACCCCAACCTCCCTTCTGCACCAACCTCCATCCCAGACCCCCACACCTTCTCCATTAATATAATGGAAGAGTGTGGCCCTCGACCACTTACCAAATTCTTGGAGTGCCCCCCCATTAAAAATTATTGCCCACCTCTGTGTTAAGGGCTTAAGGTAAGAAAGAAAAAGATTATTTTAACAGAATTTTTTTGGGTGTGGCAGATATCTTAAACTCTGATTTTAATGATTTTTTAAATCCTGTGTTACTAATGAATACATGGTAAGCTGTATTGCATTGAGGCCAGATCTTTGCTATCTGGTAGAGTTTTTGCTCTTATGAGTCAGAAGTAGCAAGTACTCAGTGTGATGCTAATTGTTTTGTATCATTAAACCTTATTTGCAAGATCTTTGAAACACGCATCTGTCTGTTAGAAAGGATGATGATATATGTACTCAAAGGTCTCATAGCTGTGTTAGTCTGCAACTAAAAAAACAACCATGGTCCTTTAACACCTTAGACTAACAAAAAGATATAAATAGTATCATGAGCTTTCATGGGTACAACCCACTTCTTCAGCCAAGAATAGTGTTAATTTTCTTTTTATTTGATTTTATATTAGATAATCATAAGCATTGCTCCTTGTTAATTATCCCTTGTTCTAAAATATTTTCTTCCACACCTATGGACTATTTAAAATATATATTTATATCTATGATTTTTGTTTGTACTGGTGGGTGCACATCCACACACTACCTCAATATTGGTGTTGCACATAAAAAATTTCTACCCGCGCAAAAGAAAATTCAGCCTGCCCAAGGATGGAAAATCTTAGAAGGAACATTGCTGATAGGCTCTCTCTGCCTCCAGACATCACGAGGACCTTGAGAATCTGGTCAGCACCAAAGGATCACAGACACTATTGAATTCCACTATTGAAATCAAGATTGGTAACTAACAGAACATAAGAGTGGCCAAAGGTCCATCCAGCCCAGTATCCTGTCCTTCAACAGTAGCCAATGCCAGGTGCCCCAGAGGGAATGAACAGAACAGGTAATCAAGTGATCCCTCCCTTGTCACCCATTCCCAGCTTCTGACAAAGGCTAGGGACACCATTTCTACCCATCCTGGCAAATAACCATTGATGGACCTAGCCTCCATAAATGTATCTAGTTCTTCTTTGAACCCTGTTAAAATCCTGGTCTTCATAACATCCTCTGGTAAAGAGTTCCATAGGCTGACTGTGTGCTGCATTATGAAGTACAGGTTATACCTGACTGGTCCCAAAACAGGGAATTTGCCAGACCTGGGGGAGATCAATGCAGTGGGGAGTCTGCTTCCCCTGGCCCCCTCATGGGCTTTGCTTTTTCCTAGGCAGATTCACTGCCACCCAGGGCTCTGGTCTCCCCACAGCATTGGGGGAAGGAAGGTCTACTTTTTGCCTGTGCCTGCACTTAGCTGCCGCCCGGGGCTTCACTCTCCTGCTGGGGTTCTGCTCTCTCCACAGTGCCCGGGGACTCCACTGCTGTCTGGAGCGCCATTCTCTCCCCGGTGGCTTTCTCACTCAAACAAAAAGCTGAAATGTTATCATGAAAAATGGGAGGAGAGGGGATTGATTTGGGATCACTGAATCATATTGTTTTGATGAGGTGAAACTGGTTGATTTTGACTTTGTCATTTTGATTAATTCCATACTGACTTATAATGTATATGTAATATTTAAATACAAATATTTACTATTTTAATACAATATTAACATTGTTTTAATAGGCTATAGAAGTCAGATTGAAACTAAAATATTGTAAAAAATGTTTATTATCAAAATGGAACAAGAAAGTTGAAACCATTAATTTAGCCTTTTTGCTGTAGAAATTTTTGTTGAAATGACACATTCCTGCAAAACATTTCCATTTCAGTAAAAATGCAATTTCCAATGGAATACTACTCCATCAAACAGAATTTTGACTTGCTCTATTTATTCTCATACTTAAAAACCAACCTCAGTACCGGAACCTCAAGTTCTATGAATAAGCTTTTAATTTTATTACACGTGTGGGTTAAATGAAGACTTTTATTTCATTGCCTTAAAGCCAGGTGTCACTTTAATACTTGAGTTCACACGGCTGACTGAGACTGTAAAAGCTCCTGTCAGAGAGAGTGCTTAAGAAGAACAGAATGCATCTCAAATGTTTGCTGCATAAGGATGTTTGTTTTAGATCATTTAAATATTCAACTAACTGCTCTGTTTCAGTAGCACCAGGGAGTAATTACTTCAAATTACTCTGGGAAGTAGTTATTTCGAAATAGCAGCAGCGACGCGTCCACACTTACACTATTTAGAAATAACTATTTTGAAATTAGCATTATTGCCTGAGGAAAGCAGCAGTACACATTTTGAAATAACCAGCCAGTTATTTCAAAATAACAAGCTTGGTAGTGTGGCTTCTCCACTTATTATTTCAAAATAAATCCCTAGCGTAGACCAGGACTTGGACTCCTCCACAAGGGAAAAAAAACCCAGCTACTGCCCTGTTTCTGTAACTGTGGTTCTTTAAGATGTACTGCACATGTCCATTGCACTATAGGTGTGTGTGCGCACTGGGGATGGCGCATGCACTAGGGATGTTAGGAAGCGAGTAATTAGCTAATTGTGTAGTTGATAGAATTTATATCAGCTACAAAATTAGTTGATAAGGGAAGAAGCCTTAGCCTGCTGGGACCCCCCACGGACAGGGGCATCTTCCCCTGCTCCCCACCACACACTGCTGCCTGATAGAGTGCGGGGGGAGTGGCAGACAGCACCAAGGATACAGTGCTGGGAAAACTGGCTTTTAAATCGGCTCCCCCCAGCACTGGCTCCTGCTTCCCCGGCCCGCCTTGCTGCCTCTAATAGAGAGGCAGCAAGCGGGAGGGGGGTGGGGCGAGAATGAGAGTAGTCAAGTAGTCGACTCAACTAATCAATAACCCTAGGCTTATCAGTTAGTCGACTACTCCCTTACATCCCTAGCAAGCACCCAGTTTCCCAATGCTGCTGTACAATGGCATAAAGAAGGCAGAGTTGCCCCCACTTTCTCAGTTCCATCCATTAGAACCAAATATAGAGGCAAAGAAGATTGGGGTGTGGAATGGACATATGCAACAACAGTTAAAGAATAAGTTAGTAACTTTTTTTCTTTTTCAAAAGACTGCACATTTCATTCCACTTTTGGTAATTCACAAGCACATTAATCTAGAAGCGGGATCAGTGCCTAACTGAATAATGACTGATGGACTACACACCCAAATCTGGCATTATCTCCAAACTCTTGAGAGATGGTATAACGAGAAGCAAACTCAAGATTAAGCTCTACAGCTCTACTCATGTCCAGCATAGGGACTGAGTTAGAAAGGCTGCATAGACTGTATACAATCTCATTGAAAGTGCTAGCACCTGGTTTGGTGCAGCACAAATGTATACAGAAGGAAATCCATCACAAGATTCTTGGGATGAGACAGGAAGGCCTTCATCCTGTCCACAACTTCACAAACAGTTGAGAGGATGACCTAAAAGGTTTAGTCCTACCCAAATAAAATATTTACACTCTTCCAACATCCAATGTGCGGAGTTTCTCCTATCCTTTTTAGCTTAAGGCTTAGGGGGAAAACATTGTTAAGTATAGTGCCCGACTGATGTGGAAGTGAGAAACAATCTTGGTAAGAAATGTTGGATAAGGGTATATGTATACCTTGCCCTTGTACACAGTAGGTCAGATATCACGGTTCTCAAATCTCCTACGTTCCTTTGAAAGACTAATTGCCACCGCAACTAGCTATTCCTCCAAAGCGCAGATCCATTAGCTTTGCCAACCCCAAGGTTAAATTCTAAGGAGGAATAGGATCTTCATTTGTGGTTAAAGCGACAAGGAGTCCTGTGGCACCTTTTAGACTAACAGATGTATTGGAGCATAAGCTTTCGTGGGCAAAGACCCACTTCATCAGATGCATGTAATGGAAATTTCCAGAGGCAGGTATAAATATGCAGGCCAGAATAAGGCTAGAGGTAATGAGGTTAATTCAATCAGGGAGGGTGAGGCCCACTTCTAGCAGCTGATGTGGAGGTGTGAACACCAAGAGAGGAGAAACTGCTTTTGTACTTGGCTAGCCATTCACAGTCTTTGTTTAATCCTAAACTGATGGTGTCAAATTTGCAGATGAACTGTAGTTCAGCAGTTTCTCTTTGAAGTCTGGTCTTGAAGTTTTTTTGCTGCAGGATGGCTACCTTTAAATCTGCTACTGTGTGTCCAGGAAGATTGAAGTGTTTTCCTAACTGGTTAGTGGTCCTAACCAGATCAGCCACACTATCACTGGTTCATTCACCTGCACATCTACCAATATAATATACGCCATCATGTGCCAGCAATGCTATATACATCGGCCACACTGGACAGTCCTTACATAAAAGAATAAATGGACACAAATCAGGTATTATGAATGGCAATATACAAAAACCTGTAGGATGCAAGATTCCCAACGGAGTATCACCTCTTGGCTCAGAAATGTCAATAAGGCCCCTCCTTGTCTGTTACACTGCCACCATGTTTTCCTTCCTGTGATGTGGAAAGAAAAGTTTGATAAACTAGAAGAAAGGCTCTTAACTGGAGGCTCTTAATATGGAGAGCTAACTCCTGGTGAGACCAGAGATCATCAATTCAGGTCAGAAGCATAAAAGCCTAGAATCAAAGTATATTGTGGGGAATTAAAAGGAATGTCCACACATATTGGCTGAGTCCATCCACCAGTCCAAAGAGGCTAAGACTGTGGCCAAACAAACTAACATGTCCAGGGGATGGCATGTTGGGGAGTACACTGAACTTGGCCATCTCTGAAGCTGCACCCGAGCATAGACAACCAGGTAAGAAAAAGGCTGAGGCAATTCCATTCTGTTGTGGTAGGATGGACAGTCATGTCTAATGAAATGGCTAATGTCTGGAATCTGGTTTGAGGGAGGAGGAACTCTGCCCACCCCCATTTAAGTAATTAAGTGACTAAACAGGGTTTTACATTATACACTCTGCCGAGGTTGTTTGCTGGATGTCAGTACTGGCAACCTTGGTCTCCTGGATGGCAGGTTCCTCAATGCAATCTTCCATACTGGAGAAGAGGATCAGTATTGAGCTTATGGTATGTCAGGAGGAGTGTCTCCATGTCAGACGCACTCAGTGAGCACTCTGAATAGGAAGGCTCCGAGGGTGGAAGTAGGGCTGCATCCCCAGGAAGGTATATTCATCTAGAGATTCTCAATCTTTCCAGACCACTGGCCCTCCTTCATGAGTCTGATTTGTCTTTCAGACCTCAAATTCCATCTCACTTAAAAACTACTTGCTTACAAAATCCAACATCAAAATACAAAAGTGTCACAGCACACTACTACTGAAAAAAATTGCTTACTTTCTCATATTTACCATAGAATTATAAAACAAAACCAACTGGAATATAAATATTGTACCAGCAGAATAAACAAGTCATTGTCTGTAGAAAATTTTAGTTTGTACTGACTTCTATAGTGCTTTTGATGTAGTCTGCTCAGAGGTGTTAGAACAATTTCTCTAATGGGGTGCTGAGTGCCACTGAACCAAACTGTAAACCCTATATATAATGGAAACCACTTCAAATACAAGGGTTCTGCAGCACCATAAGTATCCCTATTTCAAGCGCCTATGAGTCTGCTGTAAACTAGGCAAATATCTAGATAAGTTGATGGGCCCCCTGGAAAATCTCTTTGTACTCAGGGGGACACTTACCCTGGGTTGAGAACCACTGATTTAGTCTGACCTTCCTGCTCTTTTCAGTTCTTGGTTTAAAGTCCCTGCAGATTTGGCACCAGTCTCTGGGTGGCTGACTGGCATCAGCTTCTTGCATCAGAAGGTTTGAATCCCAGGGACCGAAGCATGCCCCAGGTCAAGGTATCGGTACCCAGAACAGGCAGGAACCAAAGTGTACACTAAGTATACTAGTAAACAGGGAAACCTACTATAAAAGACAACGCTAAGACTATTGACTAGTAATGAGTACCAACTATGCACACAATAGAACAGAAAAGAAAAGGAGAAACACTTGTAGTAGCAAGTTAGCATGTTTCAACCACCATCCTGGACGGGAAGAAGGAATGAGAGGTTGGAGATGGCTCTGCCCTTTATACAAGCATGCAGCAGCATGAGGCAGTAGAGGGCACATGTGCTGCCCTGACAGATCATGCTCTCTCACTAGCACACTGGGTGCACACACTTCTGAAGTAGATTGAACCTGGGCATCACAGCTCAAAGAAGAACTAATTCCAGAAGACACCTGTAGGAAAACCCTTGGACACAATAGCGTTAGCCACACCCATATGTTGGAGAATCTGAATGACTGATCTGATTATCCTTTAGTCTATTTGTTGCTGTGGACAAGTGGAATCCACACCCAAGTCTTTGCACAGCACACATGCTGCTTAGCATTAAAAACAAAACAAACAACCTTGATGCTGAACCAGCTGTTTCCAGGGCTTTTCCCTACAAGATGTTTTCTCACCTCTTGCCTCTCAGACTATCCACCTTCTCTGAATTAGGCATAATGAGACCCCACTGGTTCAGCTGTCAGGTTGAGTCACCAAATAGGCCTCCATTACCATGCAGGTCCAAGAGCCTTGCAACCTGTCTCAGATGCTCAGGAGCATATTCATTATAGATCCTTGGACTTTTCTAAATTCACTTTCAAAGAGTGAAGTTTTTAGAAGCAATCAAGTCACTTAGGAGCCCCAGTCCCATTGACTTTCAATGAGATTTAGGCTCCCAAAGCCGAGATCCTCAAAGGTACTTATGTGACTAACTCTCACAATGGGAGTTAGGCTCCTGACTACTTTTAAGAACCTGAATGGAAGTAACAAATACAATTAAATTAAATCACCTATGTCATAGAAGTGCTTTTGAAAGTTTTCCCCAAAACATGTTCCTGGAAATTCTTCACTCAAGCCCCTTGTTACTAATTACTTAAATTTCTGCACAGTAGAGAGGCCCATGGATTGGGGGGCAGGGAAGGTGGGAGAGGCAAAGGGGGTGGCTATCCAGGGGTCTGATGATTTAAAAGGGCCCAGGGCTCCCAGCCACCACCAATGCTACTGAGGCAGGATCTTTAAATTACCACCCGAGTCCTGGTTGGTATGCTGTGGGCGGCACTGAAGGGCTGGCTCTGGGAGGCTAGCCACATCCCTGCCCCTTCTTCCTGAGGCCACCCCTTCTGGGGGCACGGAGCTGACACCCCTCACCTTGCCCAGGGATGAGGGAAGTCTGTTGGCCATCCTGACTGTAGAACAATAAAGGAGTGGCCATCAAAGATCAAACCAGTGGTCTTTTATCTAGTCCAGTGTCCTGCTTTCGGCACTGTCTGATACCTCAGAGAATGGCATAAAATAAATCCTATTCTTTCACAATGTCTCTAGTTAATTGTGAAGCATTGTCTATCTCACAGCATGGTATTTGATTACCCATGTACAACTGGCTGGAGCTTGCATAATGGCAGATGTTATTAATGGACATAAAATGTTCTAGCCAAAAGTTTTTCTTTTAATTCTAGCCAAACTATTTGTATCAATCATCTGCATAAGTAAATCCCAGAGAGTGATAATATGCTATGAAAAGAACATTTCTTCTTATTGGATCTAAATACACTGCCTTTTAATATCCTTTTTGCCTGCTGAGTAGTCCAGTATTATTAATCATTATTATAGGATTAGAGGAAAAACTTGAATTTTAACCATTGAAAAGAACTAAGAAAAAAAAAGCAAATAAAGAACATAGATAATTTTATTTAACTCTTTAAAACTTGCATTTCAAAAACTGTTTGAAACACTTTAGGAGCTCTTAGCAGTTCTGATCTATTAATACTATTGATTTCTCTTTGGAAATCAATAGTCCACAAGGCATGTCAGTCAATGCCAACTGGACGAGGGATCTCCCATACCTCACATCAGTCCTGACACAGTCATTGCCTCAGCACATTTTTGTCAGAATATACATCTCATACGTATCCTAGAAAGATATAATATAAACCAGTGACACACTGGTTCTGAAACTCTGTGTGATGTACATACTGATTGTGTGCAAAACAATATAGATGTGTGCTGGAAATATGCTCATAGAATCATAGAACACTAGAACTGGAAGGGACCTCAAGAGGTCATCGAGTCCAGTTCCCTAATCTCACAGCAGGACCAAGCATTTAGATCATCCCTGACAGGTGTCTGTCTAGCCTGTTCTTAAATATCGCCAGTGATGGAGATTCCATAACACCCCTACACAATTTATTCCAGTGTTTAACCACCCTGACAGACAGGAAGTTTTTCCTGATGACCAACCTAAACCTCCCTTGCGGCAGTTTAAGCCCATAGCTTCTTGTCCTATTCTCAGAGGCCAAGGAGAACAATTTTTTTCCCTCCTCCTTTTGACACCCTTTTAGATTCTTGAAACCCTCTATCATGTCCCCTCTCAGTCTTTTCTAAACTAAAAAAGCCCAATTTTTTCAGTCTTCCCTCATAGGTCATGTTTTCTAGACTTTAATCATTTTTGTTGCTCTTCTCTGGACCTTCTCCAATTTTTCCACATCTTTCTTGAAATACGGTGCCCAGAACTTGACACAGTACTCCAACTGAGGCCTAAAACATGTTTGGAAGGCAGAGCATGAATCCAGCCTGCCCTAGACAGGTATATTTACCTGTCTGGATGGCTTGGATACAGATGGAGAAAAATGACAATATATTTACGTGCACAATAAACAAAGCCATCAAGCTAAACAAAGGGGGGGGAGGAGACTTCTTTAACAGTCATGCCAGGGAACTGAAACTTCGCTCCAGTAAGCCCTTCTGGGACCTGAAACAACAACAAGGGTCTTTAGATAATATAAGGGGAGAAAAATGCATGTTCATTATCCTTCAGTTAGGGGACAATATCATACAGCACCCTCTGAGCCTATGAAAGCTAAATCCTTTTGACCTGGATGTCAAGAGTTGCTGGAGACTTGATATAAGTGAGAACCTGCTTGGATAAAGATTATAATTTGCAGAAAATGCATTTTATTCTCTAGGAAACATGCTTTGTTTGTAACCATACTCATCTGTTTTTTCTTGGTCAGTATCATTTATTACTTTATTAATACGTTTATACTATTATTACAGAACCATCTCAGTGCTGTGTATTAAAGAGAAGGTGAGTCCACAGCTAGCCTAACAGACTGGTGTGTACTCTTTGAAGGCAGTAAATTTAGTAATTTCTCTGAGCGTCCAGTCAGAGGACTGGACACTGCAGTGACGTATCTCTGGGGAACTCAGGAACTGGGGCTCACTGATTGGTCTGGAAAGGTGAGTTTTGGACTGTCAGAGTCCTGAAGAGCATGCTAGCATGTCAGGGAACTGACACACAGCTCAGCATCAGCTAAAATTCCCTAAAGCAGAGAGGAGTAACACAAAGGGTTCACCCTGCGCACGTTATCACAATGGTGCATATTTGTACAGTTTCTGTGTCATAGACAAACTACATAAAAATAAGTACGTTTCATGGCCATGGTCTTGGTGAATAATTTTGCTCATTTCTATTTTATGATGAAAACAAGAGTAGCAGATAGATCCAATGATATGGCAAATGCTTCAGGTATGATTAATTTTCTTCAATGGTAACACCATATGTAAGCAAGATGTAAAAGGCACTGTTATTAAAATTGCTGAGTACTGTTTTGCTGACTTCACTGAAACAAAAGTACATTCTTAGCCTACAGAACATTTATAACACTATAATAAAACCTGTCCATGAGATGTATTATCAACAGATATTTGATGGCTCATGTGCTTTGGGCATCACACACAAAAATACATGTTGAATATTAAAAGTTAGAATTGTGATGCCCCTGGCTGGAAGGCTGGAGTAGATACCATGTTGAAGCTATAAGTTTGATGAGCTTAAAATTTCAGGTGGACCTTTGAAGCAATGCCAAGACAGAAGGAAATAAGAGGCAGGAGAAAGGGAGAGAAACTACTGAGCTGGCTACTTTGCTGAAATTAGATACGTGACTGACTGCTGCTGAGAAGAACTTAGAGATCAGTGTCATAGCTCAGCTGGTAATAAAGATACTGTTGCTACAGACATGATGACAAGGAAAAGGAAGAATAGATGGAAAAAATGCTATTTAGAAATGTGTAATAGAAGTGCCCTTTTAAATGGTTAGAGTACATACATATTGACGTACTGCAAGATGCAAGATGATAGAGTACCGTTTATGGTCTGTTAAACACCACAAGGACATTTGCATCATGAATGGTAAGCAGATGTCATTGCTTTCCTAGAGAACAAAGGCGCTGGAAAGACTTAGTCCTCTGCTTTGGAAATATAATGGCGTTCATTAGATCTGGAAAATGCAAAAGTGTGTGTCTGTCGCCCCCTGTATTTGTAGTTCAACATTAATCCCAAGTGCATTATGACTGAAGGGTAAATGGTTTCCCAGCGGCAGCACACGTCAGTAACGTAGCTTTGGAATCTATAACAATAACTGAACTCTCACTAACATAGGAAAGGATTACATATTTTGTTGCACAGACCAATGGATTGATCCGATAGGATAAGTCCTGTGTGTAAATACACTTACTAAATTCCTTAGCTATGCTGGAGAACAGGAGCGGGGGCACGAAGTTCTAGTTTTCCAATATTTCTAGATTATCCTTAATAATTTATATGAAATAATTCACAGGTAGTCCCCTCTCCCTGCACTAACTGGAAAAGGAATGGCATAGGCTATGATCCTATAAACACACTGCACTGGTCTTCACTCACAGCGAGGGTTGCCTAGTGGTGAGGGAAAAGGCATGTGTGTTGGCATTTTGTTTTACTTACATATGGTAATCCTAGAAGCAAATTTGCCATAACAGAAGCAAATGTATCTTCTACTCTTTTTAATGCTACAGTATCTTTTCTTTTGATGTCCTTTAGAGTGATGTCCTTGAAAGTAAAATATCTAATTACCACTATAGGTCAGGTCATGATGCTACAGCTAGGAAATCTGAGCTATAGTTTAAGTCTTCCAGAGATTCTTTAGATGCAATGTCATGCACATATTGGGCATTAGCAAAATACAGCTGGAAAATGTCTTACAGAATTCTAGATCTGCAGATTTTCCTCATATTTATCTTTTTATAAATCTCTATAAATATGCATATTTTAGAAATATCTGCTGTTGACTTGTCACACTATGATGAAAACATATGCTCCCTAAACACCAATACAGAATTGAATGTAATGTGTAACTGAAACCAGCAACAAAAGAAACTTATTGCAGGATAGAATAAAACTAATAGCGTTGTCTACTTGCAATTAAAAAACAAACAAACCTCTTTCTCTTCTCCGATTCCCATGTTTCAACCAGGCAATTTTAAAGCCAAGTAATATTTTTCTGAGCAACCGCAGCATTCTAAAAGAAAAATATGTCCATGTTGCATATTTAGAAGAGATTGGTTAGATAATGTGAAACCCACCAGCCTTTTCTATCTTTCTTGTACACCAGTCCCAGGATTTAATACTACCATTGAAGAAGGGCTTTTTCCTTTACATTTTCTGTTCAGGCAAAGCCAACAAGCTGAAAGTGTTAGAGGATGTGCGTGAATGTAATTTTTAGTAGGTTTATCAACATTTAAGGGATATGATGTTGCAACTGACTAAAAAACCTCATTAACTTTTCACAGAGGGACTGGATGGACTCCATGTCTGCACAAATTGAATCAAGTGGAGATCAAATGTATGAGAACTGCCTCAGACTCCTGTTACATCACATGGCACCATATCGTCTGACATTGCAGTATGCGGGGAGTGCTGGGGAAATGGAAGCCTGATTGTTCCTGACTCATGCACATGAGGGAGAAATAAGAAGCCTTTCCCCCATAGTCCATTGCTCATCCCACATGAGGGATGCAGGGGCTGCTTCCTTGATGTGCCCTCAGGAGCAGAGCACTATCACCCTGAAGAGGGCAGAAAAGGGAAAGGAGAAATTCCATGTATGGTGGAGTCTGAATATTACACTCCCTTAGGCACAATTCCTTCCAATACTGACACCGTAGTGGCATGATTCTGAACCATTCCTTGTCTTGAGCTTTTCCTAAAATGACTGATATATCTCTGCTTCCATATCTCATTGGCCATCTTCAATGCCTTCCCTCTTGTAATAATTGTCATGTTCGTTACATACAAACAGAGAAAGAGCGCTTTTGTTTTTTAAAAAATCTTTGTAGAAGGTTGCAACATAACATTGTTTTCCTTCTTAGAATTCAGCACGATAACACAGTGAACCAAAAACAAAGAGAATCAAAGAAGACTGCTCCCACTGAAAGAGAGGCACAATCCACCCCATCTTGTTCTAGGCTGGCTTTTTCCAGACTAATTACTTGCTCTCTAGATTGCACACTTCAGTACAGAGCCCCCTAGCCTACAGGTAGGAGCAGGAAAGTTCTTCCACACTCACATACTCTTGGCTACATCTACACTGGCAGCTTCTTGCACAAGAAATGTTTTGCAGAAGAGTTCTTGCGCAAAAAGTCTTCCACAAGAGCGTGTCTACACTGGCATGTGCTTTTGCACAAGAGATGTGCTTTTGCGCAAGAGCATCCATGGCAGTGTTGACGCTCTCTTGCGCAAGAAAGCTCTGATGGCCATTATAACCATAGGGGCTTCTTGCGAAAGAAATTCATGTTGCCTGTCTACACTGCCCTCTTGTGGAAGAGTTCTTGCGCAAGAGGGCTTATTCCTCGTGGGGAGAGGAATAACTCTTCCGGAAGAAGCCCTGTTTTACAATGTCTAGACTGTAAATTTACTTGCGCAAGAACGCGCGTGCAGTGTAAACAGCAGGCAAGTTTTTGCGCAAGAACGGCTGTTCTTGCACAAGAAGCTGCCAGTGTAGATATAGCCTTAAAGTGTTAGCTTGAAATTCCAATACGTTCCTCAATATACAATAATAATAATAATACTTTGTATTTCAATTGCACTTTCCACTGGAGTATCTCAAAGCAATTTACACATATGAGATTGTCAGAGCTTTAGGACAGGTGCCACATCTTAGTATAATAGCTACTTGGTCCATGATGGACTCCTATTATAGCTACCACAACAGTAATATGAATCAAGCCCCACAAGAACCCTATGAAGTAAGTACTATTTTGCTGGTGGAGAAATAGAGAGGCAGGGAAGACTTAAGTGACTTGCCTAACCTCGGAAAGAGAGTGCATTGCAGAGCCAAGAACAGAACTCATTTCCCTCATTCTGAGCCCTGAGCCTTAACCAATCACCTTGCACATAGATTAAGGACAATAGTGCCATTTATTTTTCTAAAATGTTATTTTTTAGTGTCTGGACTACTCTGTCACAATGGTTCAAAATAGGAGGTTAGGAAGCAAAGTCAATGGACAAGATTTCTCAGTCTTAGATGTTATTAAGTACAGGTTATATCTATTTAAGTTCCAACCAGGGAAGAAAAAGTTTCCTCACTTTCCTGTTGCCAATATCCAACTCCTCTTTGGATATGTCATAGTGGGAACAGAGTTTCTAGAAAGGCTCCTAAAGGAAACTAAGTCCTATATAAGTCAGAATGCTGTCCTGGAGGAATGTTTAGGTCTGTATGACAGAGGTACAGGGTTTATTCTCTCCAATCAGAATGCCTCCACACCAAACAGAACATCTTCCTGAGTGTAGCAATTAAAAGTATTTTACACCTTCATCACAGCCCTGTCACTAGGGGCCAAATATCTGACTGATATAGCCAACTGGTATAAGATAATATGAATTCAAGTCCTTGGATATAATAGCATCCTATTCAGCATCAGCAAGATCGAGGGATACTTCCACTGAACTTAGTAGGAGCTTTACCATTGAATTCAACAGCAGCAGAATAGCAGGATCCAGTCTTAAACATGAGGTCTAGACTGAGTAATTAACTAAAGTGAATGTTTAAAAGCAGGACATTTAACAAAATAAACTCTATTAAAGTCTGGATCCAGATGGGAAAGATTTTTCTACCATGCATAATAAAAGCCCTCCTCCATCCCCGTCTGTGCACCAGTAAAATGATTAGTCCTGTATTACTGTGGAGACTCACAATTTACAGTTCAGTAATAAATGGAATATTCTTTCCATTGCAAACTGTACACTTGGATGGGTTTGATGCTAGAGCTATTCCCCGTTTAGGAAATGTTTACCAGATTTGGCCTTTATATTTGTGGTTATTCTTATACAGACATCACTCCTGGTTTGGAGAGATCATCATTAATGATGACCTATGGAGCGGTCATAAACAGTTTTAGAATAATTCCTTTAACTGCCTTTTCCTTCCACACTCACTGTGTGAGCCAGGAGCAGTGAATATATAAGAATATATTTTCTGATATATAAAATATTTTAGGTTCTGCTTATCTTTATAATAGCTTCATTTGCATGCACATCCAACTTCCTGCTGAAATGAGCAAAAGCTCAGCTGTTCAGCTGTTGCTAAAATCTCACTTCTCAAAGGCATGTACTTTCTGATACACTGGAGCCTATTTTAAGATCACCTGTGTTGGCTGTAGAGATGTAAGCAAGTACTGACTATTCACTTCCCCCTCCCTTGCTGCCTCTGCATGAGAAGCAACAAGGGGGGAGGAGGAAAACAGGAGGTTGTGCTGGAGGGAGCTGGCAGCAGCCCCTGCTCACGGCCAGGGGCTGCTGGACCTGGCACAAACTGGGACCGAGCAGTCCTGGCTCGCACCAGTCCGTGGTGGCCTCTGGGCTCTTACTACATTTAAAATGCAGAGGCACAGCAGTCCCAGAGTGAGCCTCCCCTTATCCACTAATCATATAGCTGCCCATTCCTTAACATCCTTAGTTGGCTGGTGTCCATAGCATGCCCTCAGTTAAAATTTTTTGGTATCTTCTTTAAAGTAAAAAGTGGCAACAAGCTCCCAAAGACATATTACAGCACTTGTAATATGGAACGGTTTTCCATGTTTCCTTTATCATGTCTGACAGCTGAAAAGCATCAGGGAGTTGCCTGACAGAGATGCTGTGGATCTTAGTGTGACAACCTGACACATTTTAATGAGGCACGCTGACTCACATAAGCAACTCCTTGAGAAATGCTTCATCAACAAATGTGATTCCACACACAGGACCTTCTGATCAACATTTGTTGGCTGAAATATGGAATTAACCCTACATACAAGGAGACATTGAGGGGAGCTCAGTCCAGGGAGGTTGTGATTTGGCCTCTTGGTTTCTTTCAATGATACTATCCCCTAACAGCATCCCATTTTATTTCCTACTGCAGCTTAGAATCGGACAAATCGGCCTAAGGCCCTGTACCTAGTGCCTGGCATTCCATGATCCAGTACTGGGTCATGACCCATAGTTTGAAAACCATTGTCCTAGGCTGAGGTTCAAGCTGCACTCTGTCTCTGGTCTGTCCTCTGGCTCTGGTACTTGGCAGTTGACTCTGCTGCTGATCCATGGTTTCATTTCCCAACCTGGATACCTGCTGTGCTCTCTAGACATGATTCCTGCTCTGACTACTAGGCCAGACTGCCTACATCCAGTCCATAATACTCAGGTGCAGAAGACAGCCATGGTAATTAGCAGGGCTCGACAAACCGGTGAATCTACTCGCCCGTGGTGAGTAGATTTCAGCCGGTCACTCCGTACGCCCCATTCACCGGCGCTTCGCGCATGCACAGTGCCGGTCTGGCGCATGCGCGGTGCAGGGCTGGCGAGTAGCTCTCGCCGGGGTTTGTCAAGCCCTGGTAATTAGGGAGTCTTATAAAGATTATTGCCGCCTTGCCCTATTCACTGTGAAATATAGCTGTGAGCTATTGTATCCCATCTGCAAGATGGCAACATTTCAGTAATAGAAGTATCTTCAACCCAATCCTACCAGCTGGTCTGTGTGGGTGCATGGGTCTGCCCATTCAGAACAGCTTGGAGTATCTGAGCCAAAGTTTGTTTATCATTTTTTCCCCCCAGAGCTGGTAACTTTTTGCTAAAGTGTAAGTTCTCAGAGGAAGACTCAATTAATTGTTTATACTGTAATTATAATAGTCTTTCTATCCCAAAGCACTTTACAAAGATTATTTAAAATTCATAACACCAGTGAGGTAGGTAAATGAGATTATTCCCATTTTGCAGATGGGGAAGTTGAGGAACAAATACATTAAATAAATAAATGTGAGCCCATATCAGTGTCACAACTAGCAGAAGAACTTGATTATCTCTTTGTGACATTTAGAAAGCTGCCCATCATTGAGTTTTAGGGCGCCAGCTCCCTGTCCTGATCTCTAACCACTGGCAGACAATCCCTCTCTTTCTGTTATTGTTCACTAAGAGGATTTCAAGTTGCACATTGGGGTGTAGTATTGATGTAGTATTTACATTGCAAAAGTATATTTAAAAAGCCACAGGGGAAAAAAAACACAGCTTCCAACTGACAAGTGTTTGGCTCAGGCAGTGTATATCCATTTAAATGTCACAACTAACATGCCTATGCTACTTTAAGTTAAGCTTTGATGTCCCTCCCTCCCCTGGTTTCTCAGCAGCCATCCCTTTTAATGGATTCCTCCAAAATAATCTCAAAATAATCTCAAAATGAATTAAAAGGTATTATAAAGGAACCAAGGTGGCTCTGTTGTCCTGGACCCACCTTCCTTAGAGCCAGCTCCCCACTCCTTTCTAAACAGCTGGGTCAGAGCTTCAGATGCCTAAAATCTGTGTAGCTCTTTCGACAGCACTAACTTACATGAGATGATGGTTTGGCCATTTGCTTGGCAGGTCTCACTCCAATCCAGAATCCTGATCTAAATCAGTTCTGTTTCCTTTCCACCACTCCATTTTGTTTTGTCAGTATTCGTGTTTAGCTGGGGGTGCTTTGGTGGGTGGTGGTGGTGAAGGGTAGGGAATAAAGTGGAGCACAACCAGCAAACAGAAATTACCTCACTGTGTAGGTATTCTCAGCGGTTTTATTCCTCAAACAAACAAAAATATACAAACGCCTTCAAATCCCCTCTCCTCCCAGCTTGAACAAGAACTAATTATTCATGGAAAATCTCAACCCTGATTTACCACTCTGGATTTAACAGGTAGTTCGAAGTAGGGCTTTATTTCGAATGCCCATTTCACTGCCGCGTGTAGACGCGGGCAGTTATTCTGGGCTTGTAAATTTCAAAAATGGCGCCCGGCCGGGAAGATGCAAATCAAGCGTGGGATATTTAAATCCCGGGCTTGATTTGCAATTCCAAACGCCTACATTTGCAGCCCTATTCCGAAATAGGCTGCAAGTGTAGACAAACCCTAACTTAAAAAAATTCTACAGAAATTTTTTATTATTTAGCAAAAATGTGAATGTGGAAATATTTTAGCCAAACCCCAAAATATGTTGATTCAGGAGTGATACCCTGTGCGTCATGGAAGCTGTAATATGGGTGCCTTGTGCTTCCATTTTTTTAATAGGCTTGGCTCCTGGGTTAGATTACATCTCCCAAATGGCACTTGGTCTCATCTTTTGGAGAGGGGAGGCAGTTTGTTATGAAATTAGCCTAGTGGAGGAACCTCACCCATAGAAGAAAATAGTTCTATGTGACAACTGAATTACAATTCCCATGAGACACTCTTGTAGCATATCTAAATGAAAATATTTTGACTTGAGGACATCTTTTTTAAACATTTATGTCTTTGAAAACTGCAAAAAAATTTAAAATGGAAAATTTGTAGCCAGTCCTATTAATAAGTTATATTGGCCTCAACCCTGCAAAGACGTATGCATACACTTAACTTTATGCATGTGAACAGACTCAATTCAATGGGATTACTCAGAGTGCATAAAATTAAACATGTGCACGAGTCCTTGAGGACATCAGAACACTTTAGAAAGGAGGTTAGGCATCATTATTCTCATTTTACAGATGTAGAAAATAAGCCCTAGGGTACTTAAGTGATACGTTACAAGTTAGTGGAAAAAAACAGGAAGAGAACCAAGTTCTTCCAACATTCTGCCCAGTGCCTTATTCATAGGACAACACTGCCTCTAGAGAGAGTGCTAGAGACATCTTCATGTGTCACACAAGCTCGGTTTCATTCAATAGAAAGGGGTAGCTGGTTTTGGAAGAAGGCTTATTTCTAACAAATAAAGGGCCTTCCACGTCCTAGTTTCTCTTTTCTAATTATACAGAACTGTTCTAGTGATAATTACAACACCTTCTTTATAATAAGAAAAGAAAGTAAATTCACATAATCCATAATGAACACTGCTATTGTCTACACAGATCTTCTATAAATGAGATTATTATAATCAAACATTAACACTGAAAAGTAAGTGTCTCCAAATATCCCCTCAGGTCCCTTGTGCATTGCTCATTTTCTTTCAGCTTTTCTGTGCCACTCAGGTCATTTGACAGCTTCCTCTTATCCTCTGCTTCTCAGATCAGAGACTTGCCCTATTTTTACTGGTAATGGGAAAACCCCTCAAAGTTTGGCTTGCTACAGATAAGCAGCCACAGGTTTGGAGGGAAGACTGAGATGGAATTCTCACAAGACCCAGCTGCCTCATTAGATTTCTGATATCTCTGACTTCCAGTCAAGATGGAAGCACAACAAGAGCTACCTTCTGTTGGCAAGCTGGAAACAGGAAGTGTGCAAAATAGTCTGCCCAACATTGCCAAACCACTGTGAAGAATGCATTCAAGTTCAGTTCAGATTTAGAATTAGCATTCTACCATAAGAATTGATCTAAACTATTCTCCATCCCATAGCTTTCTCCAGGCATACTCCTGGGAGTATGTCCCTTGTCCATACTCCTTGTCCATACTAGGGAGGTGTTTGAAAAGTTACTCACTATTGCTAACACACCAGTTCCTCAACTTCATAGCTGGCCCTATCATTGGCACTATGTCTATAAATTTGCTCAAAGGAGGCCTAATCCACACAATGCTGAAAGAGTTCCAACATTGCTAACAGAGGTTCAGCCAACGGGTGTT
Source organism: Rafetus swinhoei (assembly GCA_019425775.1). Taxonomy (NCBI): domain Eukaryota; kingdom Metazoa; phylum Chordata; order Testudines; family Trionychidae; genus Rafetus; species Rafetus swinhoei. Next base: position 29,513,384 of record CM033447.1, on the reverse strand, counting down.
AACAATAATAGGAAAGATTTAATTCCCCTAGTGTAGAAATGGCCTTAAGCTTCACCCCAGAGCTGTTGAGAACTCACTGGGCTGAGAGAAGGTACACGTGTTCAGCAAGATTGCATCCTTATTTGCCTCAAGGAGGGCTGCGTGAGCCCATAATGTCTGATCTCAACTTCCTTGTGCACCTAGTTTTCCATGGTAAGTAATAGGAGCATTGAGATGCATGGAATGTAAGATCAGGCCCAGCCTGCAGAGTATAAGAAGTACTTGTAAAAGCTCTTGTAGAAGCAATTTAAAGATTGTGGTGGGGAGGAGGAGGAACTCTGCTACTGTGCATTTTTCTTTATTTTCATCAGGATTTGACATTGAGGACCAAATTATTTTTGGATTGGACACCTCACTGTTCTAGACACTGCACAGGGTGTACAGAAATGTGGTCTCTGGCTCATGCATAATATTACTGTACAATATATCATACCCTTTTTTAAGAATGTGCTCACCCAGGCATATACACTGATGCCTTATACTGACAGATTGTTGAAGCTGAACTAAAAGGAGCTGTAGAATATTGCCTAAAAACATTCTTTCATTAGACTAATACCACCAAGATATGTGCCAAGAAAATGTATCTGCAGAGTTCTGTGTGTCTGCTTCACAATCAATACAGCACAATAAGTGTGGTCAGCATTGGCTCTGGTTATAGACACTCCATTTCTTCCCCTAGGAAAAGTATCTAGAGGGTATAATAGTTAGCACTTTCAGGCAGGGACTGTCTTTATTTTATGTCTTCTAGATCAATTTTCCATCTAACCCAGTATCTTGTCTTTCAACAATGGCCAATACCACGTGTCCCAAAGGGACTAAACAGAACAGGTCATTATTAAGTGATCCATCCGCTATTGATTCCAAGTTTCTGGCAAATAAAGGCTAGGGACACCATCCCTCAGGCTTGTGAAATGTAATCATCTCCTACTCTGTGCAGATACAGTGAATAAGGTGGACATACAAAATGGGAAGTGACCATCTAGGAAGGAGTGCTGCAGAAAGGGATATAGAGGTCCTAGTGGACTGCAAGCTAAACATGAATCAACAGGGTGACACTGTTGCAAAAAAAAAAAAAAAAAAAAAGCAAATATCATTCTGGGATGTATTAATAGAAGTGCTGTAGGCAAGACACGAGAAGTAATTCTTCTACTCTACTCTGTGCTGATTATGCCTCAACTGGAGTAATGTGTCCAGTTCTGGGCGTCACATTATAAAGATGTGGACAAATGGGAAAAGGTCCAGAGAGAGCAACAAAAATGATTAAAGATCTAGGAAACAAGACCTATGAGGGATGATTGAAAGAACTGTGTTTGTTTAGTTTGGAAAAGAGAAGACTGAGAGGGAACAGGATACCAACTTTCAAATACAGGCTGGACCTCTCTGGTCCAGCTCTCTCCAGACCTGAGTGGTCCTGAAGAAGGGATTTTGCAGGACCAGGGGAAGTCATTTCTGCCCCCTACCACTGGCCCCCCAGCCCAGCTCCGCTCCTGGATTGGCCTCTCGGCAGGCTTCCCACATGTCACCAGGCCTGCTATCACAGCCCACGGTCCCACCACTGGGGCTCTCAGCTTTGCCGCAGCAAACCACTGCCCTGCTGCTGCTGTTCCTGACTCCACCAGTCCTGCCACTGCAGCACCTGCCCTGCAGTCCTGCTGCCGGGACTCCCACTCTCCCCCCACTGCAGCTCAGGCACTGAGGTTCCTGACCCTGTCAGCCCTACTGGGGCAGCACCAGTCCCGTTGCCTTGGCTTCTGGATCTGCCAGCCCTGTTGCGGCAGCCCCACGGTCCTGCTGTTGGGGCTCCTGGACCTACCGCAGCAAACCGCTGCCCTGCCAAAGCCCGCTGGCATTCCAGCCACCCTGCCACCGGTTCAACTGGACTTGCGCAGCAGGGTTCCCAGACACTGACCTCCCTGCAGCCAGCATGGCTGGGTTCCTATTCCCCACAGGGCTTCTGCCTCTGGGCTTCCACCGGATCTCTTTGATCCAGCAACATCAGTGGTCCTGCTGAACCACAGATGTTTCTAGACCAGGGAGTCCTGGTTGAGAGAGGTTCAACCTATACCCAAAAGGTTGTTACAAGGAGAAGATAAATTATTTTTCTTAATCTCTAAGGACAGGACAACAAGCAATGGGCTTAAGTTGCAGCAAGGGAGGTCTAGATTGAACATTAGGAAAAACTTCCTAACTTTCAGGGTGCTTAAACGCTGGAATAAATTCCCTATGGAGGTTGTGGAATCTCCATCATAGAAGATTTTTAAGAGCAGGTTAGACAAACACCTGTCAGGGTTGGTTTAATGGTGCTTGGTCCTGCCATGAATGCAGGGGACTAGACTCAATGATCTCTCGAGGTTCCTTCCAGTTCTAGTATTCTCTGATGGTCAAACTGTGTATAAATTAACCCCCTTTTCTGGCAAACAGCTTCTTAGAAATCCCCTACCATTTTCATCACAGGCAGAGACCAGTCCTTATAATGGACCCTGAAGGTCAACAAATTTAGGTTCTCTTGTACCAAGGGGGAAGTGAGTGCCAGCATGGAAAGCCCTGCTTTGGGAGCATAAAAGCCCAGGTGTACTAGAGACCCCAGCCACATCTAAACTAGCCACAGGTTAAGTTAGCTAACAATTTTACCTAACATACTTTAAACAGGGCTTTGCACCCCATGTAGCTATATCATCGATGGAGTGCACATAGGCCAAAATTGGCATTTGAAAAAAATGTGTTAACTGACTGGTGGTAGAGAGCCTAGAGTTAACCATGACCAATTAATATTTTTAAGCACAATTTGTCCTGTCTAGGAGCAAAGTCCTATTTAGCATTTTGTTTGTTAAATTGATGTTAGCTAACTTGTTTTAATACACAACCTATTTGCTGAGTTTGGACATGGCCTAAACTGGGGAGTGCCCTAGGAATTCTCGGATTTTGGTAATCGCTGTTCACAATGCTTATTATGATTGCTTGGTTTGCAGAAACTGGGGCGTATTTCAAATTGTATTTGGCTTGTTTGCAAGCATCCGGCTCCTACATTTATGAAAGGATTGCATGTCCATCAACCCAGAATGACTCACTGTGATAAAAGGTTTATAACATAGTAGCCATTACTGATATCTGGCCATAAGCATTTAGGCTGGGATTTTCAATGGAGCCTCAGGCCCCACTCTTATGAGCAATCATGCCTATTCTTAACTTTACTATCATGATTTGCATAACTTCAGGATCAGGGCATGAGAGAGTCAGATGCCCAATTCCCAGCAAATTTCAAAGAGCTTGAACATCCGATTCCCCAGAGGCGCCTTTGAAAATCCCAGGTTTAAAATATTACAGACATAAATAAAATAACTGCTCATTACAAGGAAGCTGTGGAAAGGTTCTGCAGGCTCTACCAGCAGCCTCTGACACAGCATCGCAAAGATGAATGGTCTCAAAGTAGTTCCTTAGGAACTGGCACAAACGTTTGCTGTTAATTGCAACAAAGTGCATTCACCATCAGAGAAAAGCCAAGGTTTTCAATTGAAATTAAATTGATGCATCGGTACAGAGATGAATTAGAACTTGGCTTTAGAATTAAAAAATAGTCCCATATATGGACATGGAAGATATTTTCCTTTTTTCCCCTCACTTCAAATAGTTTTATATAAGCTCTTATGAGCTTTAAAAGAAACCTCTGGCTAATAGTTCTGAAACTCCTGTATATCATCATTAGGAAAATGGGTTGCTTTAATCATAGTTATATCAACTCAAACTTGGAGTTGCCATAGCTCCAGGAGAAGACTTTCTTTTTCCTTAGCAACCACTTTCATACAAGCCCCCTGGCTGTCTTAAGTTTGGCTGTATGAAGAAATATACTGCTTTGAAATACTTCTCAGTCTCCCCCTGCACTTAGAAGAATTCAATATCCTCTCCATACCTGGTTTAACTGCAGTTAGCAGAAAACAAGTGTGTGCAACTGAAGGGAAGAAGTACCTCTTAAGAGAAGGGAGTATCCACAGTACATCTCAGGGTAGAAGCAGACTTGTTTGAAAAAGTGCAGTCCTGGAAGGCTCTAGACTAGGTATTAGGCAGAAATGAGCAGCCCAGAGCTATGCATGATGACAAAGCTTGTTCCGCTAGATTTTTACTCACAGGGATTCCATTTTGTTCTGCCTCCAGTAACAAATATGAACATTAAGCAAAATAAAATAAAATAAATCTAACTGGAAGAAATAGTGTGTCCAGAGTTTAAAATGCATTTCATGCTCAGTAGATTCATTCCTCTAAAAGTTGAAACAAATCTCTTAAAGGCACATCCTTGACAACAAGGGCAGTTCTTTGCCCTTTCAAAAAGATATGGAACATTTTATTTGTTGTGCTAAACATGCTAGTTGGGCTAAAATTAGAGCTAGCTTTGTTCTAAGAGTGGTAGTAGTACTCACATATATGGCAGTGTCCTATTGTGCTCTGTTGCAGTGAAATTCACCCCTGTGCAGACAGCCAGTACATGGCAGATGGAGAAGTCCCACAGAAGCCCTATTTTGAGAATTTAACTAGGACTTAAGTGGTGCCTAGACTTCATGCACAATATCATCCTCTGCATTCCTAATGCATCTGTCATTGTGTTATCACACCTCCATTCCTGTGAGTGGGCAGGGCACAGAGTGAATGGCACCCTAAACTGAACTGACAAAGCAGAATTCTCACATAGTGTGAAAGGCCCCATACCAGGGGAATTAAAATTTAAACAAAATAATCAATACAAATGCAGAGATTTTTAGAAGAAGAGTGAAATAGGCCATGTTTGAATAACTGGGGAGGCAGGTAGAGGGGAGTGGAGGGAGGCAGGAGGCCTGACATAGGTTTACAAATTGTTTTTTGGGGGCAACAAGAACACAGTGGGATATAACCACGGGGATTAAACCCAGCCTTAGCTTTCAATAGATAGGATTTTAAAGTCATTTCCCATCATGAATACTGCATCTACCTTCTCTTTGACCTTCCTTACACTCATCTTGTTCCCCTTCAATCCAGGTTACTGTCAAGACCATCATATTTGCCCATCAATATGGCAACATCACTCTACTCTTTGAAACCTTCTCCACAGCATCAAATTTCAGCATCTTTTCTTCTAGGTCCTCCTTATCTGACTTACACTTATTGCATTATCGCCTGTCACACCTCTATAGCCTAAGGGATTTGGAGTGTGAGAGGAGCTCTGAGCTGCAGGCAGTTGGGGTATTGGAGGGGGTTCTAGGTGTAGGCACTGGGAGGGCATTTGGATGCAGGGGTGCTTGGGACTAGCAGTGTTGGGGGGCAGTTATGACTAGGGTGGGGTTTCAGGATGTGGGCTCCAACTGGGCACTGCTTACTTCAGGTGGCTCCTGGTGGTGGTGCAGTGAAGTTAAGGCAAGCTCACCCCTGCCCTGGCCCTGCACCACTCCCAAAAGCAGCCAGCAAATTCCATCCCAGGTCCTGTTGTGCTCTCTCTCTGCTCTGTGGAGATAGGATACAAAGTGGGAGAGGAGGCACCTTGACATCAGCGCCCCTCTTCTCTCTCTCCTGCCATGTACCACAAGCAGGAAGCTCCTGAGGGGACAGCTCCAAGACAAAGGGCAGGAGATGTGCAGCAGTGCGGGGAGGGGCAGCTGAAGTGCCCGAACTTTGTAATAGCCTCTTGGCCAAACCAGTTAGGATCACCTGTCAGAGGCTCCAAGATCTACCAGTAGATCCCGATCTACTGGCTGGTGGCCACTGCTCTATTGCATCATGTCCTTCGGATTGTAAGCCTACTGGGGGCAGGCACTGTATGCTTGTACGGAGCATGAAATGCCTTAGGGAATCAGGGTGAATCCCACTCTTGTGCAGGGGAGCCGACAGCCATGCCAGGCCCCTGGGCAAGATGTGGGGGCCCAGCTCCGCACTCCCAGAAAGGTTGTGGCTTTAGGCAGAAGGGACGAGGCTGAGACAGACAGCCCTTAGCATTGCCCAGAGCGTGGTGTGCCTGCCCACCCCCAGCACCACCCGGAGCGCATTATGCTGCCCCACCCAGCCCTTAGAGTTGTCCAGTGCACACTGCATGGCACTCCAGTAGCAATTTCAAGGGCTGGGGCAGTTGCGCCCTTTGCCTCCCCTCACCTGTCAGTAGGCCTGCCCTTGGGCAGACCTACTGCACAAGGCTTTGCACAGCACTTAAGTCCCGCTGGTTGAAGTGGTACAGAAACCAGGAGAAGTCTCTATGCACAGCGTTGAATTTTACCTTCAGTTCATAAGTAAGAGACTTTTAGAAACAAGGAGATGAGTGTTGTTTTATTTTGAGAGCCAGCTTTGCTGTACACAGGTTAAATTTGACTCCACGAATATTTTAGTGAGGTATTTTAAACCATTTACTTTATATCCTGTTTACCCAAAATAATACATTACATTTTGAAAAATATCCCTTGGCCAAACCAAAATATCCCTTTCCCCCCAAACAGTGTGTTCCACCTACTTCCGAGCAGAGTTCATTTTTTACATATACCTATAGCATAGGATTTACCGTGCATATATAAAATCGAATTGCAAAGGTGAATGTTTATAAAATATTGACACATCAGATCATCCAGCACAAGACAAAGAGGGTATCTGGCTGAAAATCTTTAATTTATAGTGATATACCTTATATTTTCCCAAAAGTCTGTGAAATAAGGCTAGAGCGTTAGCCTGTTGGCTTTGCTTGGTTTGAAATAAAATATTTCATCACATATTAAACCACCAGACCTGGTACAACAACCCACATTTTTACCATCTTATGACTGATAGGCTGATCTCAGGACTGAACATGGAGTACATATATGGTATTACATTGTATTTCCACTGGATATCTAGAAGACAACATTTTGGGCATGTCTACATAGAAGATCGACACTGCAGCAGTTATCTTCCAGGGTTTGATTTAGCTGGTGTAGCATAGACCTGCTACATCAAACACAAAGGGAGCCCCTGTCAGCACCAGTACTCCTGCTTCTCACGAGGAGTAAGGGAAGTCAATGGGAGCATTTGCTTTCATCGGCTTCCCACTGTTCGGACATTGCAAAAATGCAATGTAAGATACTTCGATGTAATTTACGTAGCTGGAGTTGTGTATCTTACTTCAACCTTCCCATGTATTGTAGGTCAGGCCTTACTTCCCAGAGTTTAGTGAAATGTTAATTGTGAGTCTGTGGAATTGGGGAGTTAAATTTGAATATCTACACCCCTCAAACCACAAAACTTGAGCAGCAAAAATCTTACTGTGAACTTGCCTGATTCAGTGCAAACAATTGTTGTGGATCCTTTTCCCTCCTCTGTTGATTCTTAAGATGTCCCCGAGCTGGCCTGTTTATCATCAAAACAAACCCTGCAAAACATAAAAACAACTGTGGGCCTCTCTCTCTCTCAAGTATAGGGCTTCTACTTGTTATAATCTTTAGCAACTGCAATCACCATAAAATAAAATATAAATAGTTCAAAATATGATTCAGGAGAATTCTCTTCCTAATTTTCTACACTAGAAGCCTTTCTTAGGAGCTGGCTGGCTGATCTCTGAGTTTCCTCTCCAGTCACACCTACGTAAACCCTAACTGACAAATTAGCAAGGCCTACCTGGATAGTCCACTTTAGTGAAGGCCAAAGTACTGAAGTCACTTCCCTGGAATCAGCTCAGAGGTGGGTTCCCCTAAGGTCAAAGGAGCAGTACATCTACCACAGTTTCTCATGTATTTCTCTGTGGTCTTACTGCAATTAGGCGACATCTCCACAGCTTTGCAGTTACTGGATTTCTCTATGTAAGCAACTGAGTGGAAGCAGATAGCCAAGAATGTGATGGGTCTTTGATCAATACAGCAGCTGGTATGTTTCAATCTTAGCCAATCTCCAATCACAAGGATGCTTTTAACTGCTCCCTGGCTTGCGACCAGACATTTGCTGTACATCAAACTATTGAGACTTTTTTTTTAATAATTTAGAATACAAATGTTTTAGCCATTTGTACCAATTCTTATTTGTACAACTCAGCAAATTCTTAGATTAAGGTAGGCAAATAAATTTCCCATTCCAAACAGTGGGCTTGGCTTTGCAATGAGGGAAGCTGAATACAGACTAAGCTGAACCAGTGAAACATTATTAAACTTGTGTCTTGCTCTCTCCACACAAACTGGGAGCAACTCAGCCAAACTCCTCAAGTTCTCTATTCCGCTAGTATCTTGCCAATAGCAGTCAGTGCAAGGAACACTAGCCCTCTGTCTCCAGTCCAACAGTTCATGATCCACTTCTTATTTTACATTAGGTGAAACGATTTGTATTTTAAAACTTATTTTTGTCCTACCCAGATTAAGTTGGCAAGATCTTAGCGGGACTTTCCCAGTGCAACTCTATAGCTTTCTTAGAATGTAAAGTGCTTAAAATCTGCAAGATATGGCCTGACCTCCTGTGTGTCCAAGGTGTATTTGATTTGTTCTGGGACATTTTGGAAATGATAGTTGATCCCAGCTGTCAGACATTACTCAAAACTGTACTTTAGCCACACCTTCCTGTGACTCAGCACCAGCTTTAATCACCTTCACTATGTGAAACATTCCATTGCTGCTCAGGCTGAGAATGTTTACTAAGTCATCCAATACAACAAAGTTTAAATTCTTTGGTGTTCATCTGTTCCTTTTATAGATACACACATACTTCATATGGTGATGTGCTCAACTGATGGCGTCAGGGTTTTATAAAGGCTTTTATGACTCAATGAAAATAAGAAGCCGGCAAATGGGACCAAAGTGCAGAAGAGCAGGTCTGTCACACAACCAGACAATGAATGGTCAACACTTTATCTGACTGGGAAAAAAAAAAACCCAAGTAAAATCATTTCTTCGCATGTAGGCTTCTTACCAAAGCAAAAATCAGGCAGTTAATTGTCAGGGTGCTCAGTGTAAATTATTCCATCAGCCATTTTTTCAGACTCTTATCTCCTTGGTCTTCTGTCTGCCCAGCCAGCCAGCCATAAGACACACTGTCCAGTGGATTACACTGTGACACTATAAAAGACCCTTTACAATACATCTCAAGTTGTTTCCACATCTTACAGTCTAGCGGCACCTCATTTGGTATCTCCTTCTCCACTTCAACGCACAGGAAAAAAAAAGAAACAAAGAAGAACGAAGCACTCTCTTCACTGTTTCCCTCTTACTTGTCTAACTGGCCATTTGTGCACATTATTACCTGAACTAGGCACAGTTTTAAAATTATAGGCTTCGGAGAGAAAGCTAAACTGTCACAAATTCTAGTGGTATCCACTTACATGAATACTGGGTGACCAGGGACATCTTGAAGCCAATTGACCGAAGGCACATTGGTTGCACATGGTTTTACAAGCACCCCTGGGGCAGGAATATACATAGTAATTCACCAAATGATGGCATGGAAGTAGCAGTGCAAGCAGGGCAGTACGGGATATTTATAGCCAGTACGGCGTACCAGACAGACACAGGAGGAGCAGAATGTGGCGCTGCTTGGCAATTCCTCTGTTAGGGCTGTATCACACCAGCCTTCCACACAGGGTCTCCTACATCTTTACAGCAGCCCTGCTAGAGGACAGGTCTTGGAGTGATACAGCCACGCCGGAGAAGGGGCCACCTGGTGGTCCCTCATTTCGCTTCTTTCTCTGCTGCGGTTCCCAGGAGAACCCTGAACCACAGGGTGCCCCCAAGCTGGCAGCTCCTCCAGCATGGCTGTACTGCCCCTGGCCCTGTCTGACGGGGCTGCTGTACACACACAGGAAACCCTGCCTGGAAGGGGTGGGGGCAGTATAGCCATGCTGGAGGAGCTGCAGATGTGGGGCTGCCCAGTGGTCCTGTGTTCTGCTGCTTTCCCCGCTGTGGTTCCTGAGTGAGCCCTGCACTTCAGGGCAGTCCTGGGAACACCATCGGGGAAAGGAGCAGAATGCTGGCAGCTCCTCTAGCGTGGTTGTACTGCCCCCAGCCCTGTCCTCCAGTGGGACTGGTGTACAGACACCAGACCGATGCAGCTGTGTGGAAGGGCTGATGCAGTAGCACTGCCCAGTGGCCCCACATTCTCTTCATTTCACCTCTTCAGTTCTGAAGTCTCCTGTGCAGTGGGAGGAGGACAGAGATCCCCCTTCCCCAGATGAAAGGATGGGAAGACTGTGGGAGCCCTGGACTGGGGTTGAAGTCATGTGTAGAGATCAGGTGCTCCCCATGAACTCCTGCCCCCACCCCCCACTCCCCATACTAGTAAGAAAAGGATTCTACTTGCACCATGGCATGTAAGGTGTCTACCAAAAGCCAATGGTTTATTGGTCATCATAGTCATTGCAAAAGATGTGCACAGGTAACATTTAAGAAATTATGTATCTATATTGGAAATTATCTTCTTAAAACCTTAAAGTTAAAGCATGTAACATGCACGACAGGCCTTGGACAGGTTCTCTTCAGGCATAGGGGTAAGAGGCTCTTGTCTCGCTCTGGTCAAGAATCAGTTGTGCATTGTATATATCACAACTGATTCCTATTTGCATTACTGAGACCGATGTTAATCAAAAGAATAGGGAAAGCTGCAGGAAAACAACAACTCATGGGGTAGGGGTACCTGTTTATGAATAAAGACAATAGCTTTCTGGGGTATAACTGTGAGTACTGAAGCACACACTGGATCCTTTATGGAGGAGATGAACTGCCATTGTATTCCTTTTTATGAAAGCCAATCAGGCTGGGAAACACTGCAAAATCTTTGGGTGAACCAAACTTCATTAAACAGCACAGTATCTTGTTAATTAAGTCAAAGCTCTAGAACATGGGTTATAATTTTATTTAATACATTACCATTTGTTTTTCAATACTTGCACTTGTTACTTCTCAAACTTCTGTACCTTGTTTCTCACTATAAACCTCTCTATGTGCTGTGTGTGTTAAGAGGAGCTGAGATCTAAGATATAAGGGCTTTGCAGGGTGGATAACATTCTTTTGGGAGCAAGGGACCTGTGAGTGCTGGGAGTGCTCAGTACAAAAGGGGCTGAGCACTACAGGGGAACAGGTGGAATGTTTGAGGTTAGAGCACACCTGCCACTGCAGAGCGTCATCAGACCTGGAGCTGACACACAGCAGACACAGACAAGGCTTCCTCATGCTAAGGGTAGGTGTAAGTGAGATGCCTTGCAACTCTGGGAAATCCTGGCAAGCATCACATATTGCACCACAACAAAGAGAGGGTTGGCGTGAAAGGTGAAAACACCAGTCTGGCATTCTGTAATATGCTGAATCCAGTGGTTTATGTAATTAGAACCCTCAAGCACACAGCACAAGTAGAAATAGGAAGATTGCCGCATGAGCTGTCTTGATTTCCGAGGGGTAGGTATGTAATAAATAGAATCATGCAGTAGTAATCAACCCATTGATCACGATCGACTGATCAATCATGCAGCCTCAGCCAATCAGTCGAGATCTCTGGGCCACTGAAGTCCAGCAGGGATCACACTGGCTTTCTGCCTTCCATAGTCCCATGCCACTACCAGAAGCGGCTTCAGGCTCGTCTCTGTGCTCCCCTTGGTGGGAATAGGACAGCGTATCTCTGCAAGCTGCCCAGGCCCACAGCTCCTATTGGCCAGCTTGTGGCCAATGGGAGCTGTGAGGACAATGCAGGGGGAGGGGGCAACATGCAGAGCATGCTGTCTCCCTCCCTCCAAGGGGAGCACAGAGACAAGCTTGCAGCCAGCCACTTCTAGGAGCAGCATAGGGCCTCAGCAGGCTGGCAGCCTGTCTGAGCCCTGCTGCACTGCCAGTTGGGAGATGCCTGCAGTGTTACCCAGCTGGAGCCTATACCTCACACCCACATCCTAGTCCTGACCTCCTCCCAGAGCCAGCATCCCACACCCCCATCTGCATCCCAAAACTGTGTCCCTGCTTAGAGCCCCCTGCCAGAGCCAGCACTCCCTTCTCCACCCCTTCCTTCACCCCAGCACTCTGCTCCAGCCTAAAGCACCCAAACTCCTTCCCAGCGCTTGAACTCCTCCTGGCCCAGTCCAGAGTCTGCACCTCCGGCTCCTGCCCCAGCCCAGTGAAAGTGAGTGAGGGTGGGGGAGAGCAAGTGATGGAGAGAAGGGGGAATTGAGTGGGCAGGGCTTTGGGGGAGGGGTGGGTTGCCCTGAAATTTAAAAAGGTGTAAAGGGTTTGGAGGGCACAAGCATAAAGTAATGTTCAGTTAAATTTGTATGAAAGCTCTCTCGAAGGGTGACAATGCAACTTGTATAACAAATACTTCATAACAAAGAAGGACCCAGCATGGCTTCCTTCTCAATAGAGTCACCTGGGCAGGAGACACTGATTCAGTGCTGACTCAGAGGAAATTCCACCAATGCCTGAATTACCAACACCATTTCCTCCAGTTGCTAGATATGCTTTGTTCTAGTTTCCATTTTATGCACCTCCATTGGGCCATGCGTAAGAACTGAAACCTACACACACCATGAAATGCTTAAAGAACAAAACAAAATACATGGTCCAGTAAGTCCCCATTGAGATGATGATCATAATCACTGTGAATAACCCCTCTCCCCTCCTTCACAACAATCAAATTACCCTTTCCTACAACTCCGGGTTTTGCGGGCATGCTGAAGGCTAATAAACGCAGGCTGTATCTGAGCAAGGAAGGTAGCCTATTCTAATGCAGGGGTCCTCCTGAAAGATTGCTTGCCAGCAGCCCCACTTTGGCCTAACATGAGAGAGCTCCTGGCTGGATGCCTCACCTAACTGCAACTATGGCAGTGTAATATGGGGAGAGAGGAAGTTCCTCCAGTAATCATCCCATATAGACCCTTCTTAAGGATTAAAAAGCAAGATGGGGTCATGACAGAGGATATTTGATAAATGTGTCCATATGTTTTTGTTTTAACCCTAAAAACCCATATTTCCCAGTTCCATCAGCTATAGTGGTAGGGTATTTTCCAAGCCTACCGATGAAAGGTTTAGCATACAAACAACTTCATTCCTCCATTTCTGATATTGGAGAGCCCCCCTGCACCCCCCAAAAGACAGGTTGCACCTTTCAGGACCACAAGGTACAGTATTTTCACTCTGCAACATTTCAGATTTAGATACCACTTACAGTGAAACCTTTGTTATCTGGCACTCTGTTAACCAGAAAACTTTGTTAACCGGCACTGCCCCCAGCCACAATACTGTCACATCTTCAGGCGCACAGGCCTGGCTTGGTTTACCATGATTGGCTTACTTTTTTATTTAAGAAGTACTAATCATCTTTAACTCAAAATAGAAATGTGAGACCAACTGCCTCATACTACAAAAACTACCAATATTAAAAACTTGAGTTTTACTATTATTATCCATTGGTTTTTCCTAGGTTGATGGGACCCTCAGATAACTGGAATTTTTAGATAAGTGGAACGCCCTAATCCCCGAGCGTGCTGGATAACACAGGTTTTACTGTATTTCCATTTATAGAAAATGCATCTAGCAGAACCATATACAAACTTTTTTCAAAATCAAAATGGGTTGATTTATATTGACCATCCTTTTCAGCCTAATATAATTCCTTTAATAACCTTCTTTATGTTAAACACATAACTGATCTGACAGATGTCCCATCCTAAGAGTGCCCCATAAGAGAAGTTCTCAACTTCTTGTCCAGCATGATACAGGGAATAGCAGAGCACAAAATGCTCTCTCTCCTCGTGAACACACGCAGAATTAGAACATCAGCTTCACTCCTTTTATTCTGCCCTAGGCAATGCTTGGGGAAGTTTTTAGCCTTCAATATTTCCTGGGAAGACAGGAAAACATGTATGGAAAGAAGAAAGAGAAGAGACAGAGCTTGACCAAAAAATAAAAAAGGCAAGAAAGAAAAACGGAGTAAAAAGTAAGTAGGAAAGATGGGAAAACATTTAGACTAATGGAGTCACATGATTTTCAGTCACATGGCACTCCAAAATAAGCATGCTAGCTACCAATTTTCCTTTCGATAGCCTACTGGACTCCTACACTCTAGAATTTGATTTGTTCATTCCTGAAACTATATGTTCACATTCTTGCTGCTTGTTTTCTGTGTTGCTGGAAACTTGCATTGAAACCACAAATCACCCTTCCATGCCTCCCCAGTCAGAAACTCTGTTCTCCACAGAGGTACCAATGAATCACTGTAGATAGTCATGTGTAAACCTGACATTTGGGACAGCTTGGCAGTTAGCAGCTTTCATTTTTAAATTGCAGGGTAACTCCTTTCTTCACCCGATTGATTAGATGTGATTACTCAACTACTCTTTTCAGCAACTCTGACATACAAATGGCAATTTATATCAATATCCTGGGTGCTTTCTGCTCTAGATAGACATGCAGCAGAGCTTCTAGTGCTCCAGTGTATGGCTGACATCACTCAGTCACCTGCTGGAACACACATCCTCCTTAAAGCAACAGGGGGCAATTTATTCCTGAGGTACTCTGATTTCAGTGGAGTTACACCAAGAGTGAATTTGGTCCCAGGAGCGCACGTGGAGACATTGAATATGCTGTTACACTCAGTATTACCCAAGCAACACCATCTAAATTTAGTTCTCCCTTTAATAAGCTCTTTGGAGGGAAGTGTCAGTTTTCCACATAGCCACAAACTCTTAGGGAGTTTTCCTGCACAATAGCAGCTTGCTCAGTGACTAATCGTAATTCCAATAGCCCCATTCATCATCCCTTGCTGCTTTGAAGCCTTTTCTGACCAATGAGGCAGCAAGGAGTATGTCCTTTGGAACCTGGCTTCTAGTAGGAGTCTCATTCTGGTAATTTCCAGTGTTATATATCACAATGGCACAGAATTAAGGAGTAAAAAGAAGGCCTACCTCAAATCCTAGAGAAGCAGCATCCCCTAAGAGCAAACAGTACTTTTCCTTCAGCAACATGCCAGTAAGAATTTTTGTAATGCAGCTGAGTGTATTTATATCCTGCACAGAGACTGTTAATGGCTTGGGTTCTCTGGCTGTCCAGCCTATCTCTATAAAGTACCATGACTGCATGATCAACACTTTAAAAAAATCAGTGTTACCTGTTTATCACAACTCTCACAATTTGTAATGTTCCAATATTAAAGCTCCAGCACCTGGAGTCAAATGATTAAGTGAAAAATTTCAGCTTATGTATATAAAAATTTCTAGACCTTGTGGCTACAGAGAAAATCTCAAAAACATCAGTTGAGTGCAGCCAAACACCAAAAGGCAAATAAAAACCAAACATTAATTATTTTTAAGAGAATCTCATGATAGCTGGGGCCTGACTCACTGTTTTTGAACATCTGAAGTTGCTAATACTGAAATAACAGTATCTCAGCTATGAAGAATGTTGCACATTTCTACAAACCCAATGCAATGAGGCCAAACTAGTGTCACAGGCATCTTGCTGTGCTTCAAAAATCTATTTAATTAAAGGTGGGATTCAGCAGCCATAGCCTTCAGTTGGAAACAGAGACAACTAGGCTTGTGGCTAATCGCAGAGATTGGCCATTACTGTCTCAGCTGGCTGTGTTAACTTTTCAATCAATTTGAACTTCCGGAGTTAATGGGATCGGTAGTTGCATAAATAACTAATTAAAACTCAAATTATCTCCAGATACCTTGTTCATCTAGGAAAATATTTGGACCACAGCCAGTTTGCTAATCATTTCATTGTCACCTTTCTGCAGGTGGGCTGTGAAGTCTGAGGTTTGAGACTCAAGTACAAGTCTCTGAATAAGCTCTTGGAGGAGCTAAATCCTGGTGTCTGTACACCACAGGGAGAAAAACCCATTTCTCTGCCTGCACAAGCAAATACACAGGCACTTGGATACAGGTGCTAAATAAGAACCAGAATACATTCAATGATGCTGTAATTGTGATCATTTCCATGGGAGGATTATTTAATGCTCTTTTTTCATATTTGTTTCGCATTGTATTTTGTCACATGGCCCAGACGACTCTTTCCCACATATTTTCCCATGGGGCAGAAGCCTTCTGAATTCTCCTACAATGAAGGTGTTTGCCCTCCATACAGAAGCATATTCTCTTTCCCCAAACCTTTGGATCCTTTAAGAGCAACACAGCTTCAAGCAGACCTCCTGAAAGCATGGTGGGACTAAGTTGCCAGTGACTCCCCTTCCTGTAGCTGCTGCAAGGAGATTCAGGGCCAAGGGAGTGCCGTTCGTGCCCATTATGTGAACATTTTGCCAGGAGTTCGTGCAGGCATGGGTTGTACTAACTCCTGAGCAAATTCCTCACTGGGTTACCAGGGACTGGAGGACAATGTGTGCTCCCCAGAGCACCAGGATCCTCTAACAAGGGTCCTGAATACCACAGTGAACCCTAAGCATGAGGATTTCCCTACACCCCCCCCCCCATGGGGGTATATACCTCCCCTGAATTTTCCCAACACCCCCTCACCCCAGTTTTGTGAACTAGTTACATGCCAATTTAGTGATTGTTTGGAAATTTGAATTGAAATTGAAACATTAATACCCACTTTAAAAGCATATACAGTGTATGATACGATATGTGTATCTGAAAAAATATAATAGATTTGAAGAGTATGAACGTAGACTAGCTTCCTTATACAGCTGTTGTTTTTTTATGACAATGTCAGTGCATTCATTTTGGTGATGTTGGCCAACCTAATAATTTCAAATTATGATTTGTAAGCACAGTCAAAATGAGCTTTTCCTGACAGCTAGTGATGGACTGGGGGGAAAGGCTTCAGGACCAGATTGTATTTACATTCACACCTAATCTACCTAGGTATCCAACAAACAGAGCTCTGTTGCCCAAGTGATAGATTTTGGCTGGGGATGGGTTACAAATCACTTGAGTGTGGGGGGAGGGGGAATGAAATGTTGTTGTTCTTATTGTATGAGTAAAGGGCAGTAGAACTGTACTTAACCTGTACTGATTGAGGGCATCAAGAGAGAGGGTGGGGACGGGTGTTTTGCTTGATGGTCTGTCTGAGTCACAAGTACTATTTGACCTGCCCCTCTTCACTGTTTAAGGACAGAGCTGATTAGGCTCCATATATAGTCTTTTGTTTTGTTAAGTGACCACTACAGCTGAAATCACTGATAATCAGGTCTAAGAGTTTAGTCCTGCTGTGGGAACAGTGTACCTGTGGGTACAGTGTTTTTGTGTAAGAGACAGCCCAGACTGCACTAGCAGCAAGGTTCCCCCACTGAGAGATCAGCTGAAATCACTGAAAGCTGGATGGAACCTCAAGAGACCAACTTGCAGAGGTCACAGTGGCAGGTGGCAGCAGAAGGTGACGGTGCAGGGCCATTGGCAACAGAGCGATGGAGTGAATGGTGGCATAACGAACAACAGTGGCCAGAGCGAACAGTGAGCAGCTGGAGGAACAAGCAAGGTGCCTTCTTGCCCCACACCTGAGAGGTGTACTCACGTGAAACCACCTCTGAACTCTGAGTCTCCGCTGACCAAGGACAACACCGGTGAGTGGGGTGAGGTGGAGGGAAAAATGAGGGGTATGTTAAATAAACATTTGTTTGTTGGACTATATTTTAGTGACTTTGCTCCAGAATGCTAGATTTGTGACTGGGAATGGAAACTTACATAAATGTGTTTCCTAGTAGGCCATGATTTTTAAAATGCATTATTTGCCAAGGTTATCATCTTACATCATTGCTATCTTGAGAGATCATTATGTTGGGGAGTTTCTGTACTAAACATTTTTATTATTATAATTAATTTTTACATAAGAATGGTCATACTGGGTCAGACCAGTGGTCCATATAGCCCGGTATCCTGTCTTCCGACAGTGGTCAAGACCAGGTGCTTCAGAGGGAATGAACAGAATAGGTAATCAAGTGATCGATCCCCTGTTGCCCATTCCCAGCTTCTGGCAACAGGCTAGGGACACTCAGAGCATGGTATTGCATCCCTCCCTATCCTGGCTAATAGCCACTGATGGACCTATTCTCCAGGAATTTATCTAGTTCTTTTTTTAATCCTGTTATAGTTTTGGTCTTCACAGCATCCCCTGGCAAAGAGTTCCACGGGTTGACTTTATGTTGTGTGAAGAAGTACTTCCTTTTGTTTTTTTTTAAACCTGCTGCCTATTAATTTCGTTGGGTAACTGCTAGTTCTTGTGTTATGTGAAGGATTAAATAACATTTCCTTATTCACTTTCTTCACACCGGTCAAGATTTTATAGACCCTCCCCCATCATAAGTCGTCTCTTTTCTAAGATGAAAATTCCCAGTCATTTTAATTTCTCCTCCTGTTTCATACCCCTAATCATTTTAGTTGCCCATCTCTGTACCTTTTCCAATTCCAATATATGAAAAGACAAAAAACAATACAACAATTTTTCCACTCAAAGGCTTCAAAAACTAACCAAGGTGAAGAACACATCAAGAACCAAGAATATATCAACAGGTCATCTGAAGGGTCAAATAGTATATCTACATCCGACCTGCCAAGATTTTTAAAATGCAACCCACATCTTAGAAGAGTTAAATGCTTGTCAGTTGGACCCCAAACAGATGGTTGCTTGTGAATTTGATGGAGCTGCAAACTTCTCTGGAAGACATGGTGGAGTACAAGCTTTGTTCAGAGAAAAGTGTAACCCTAATCTCTCCTATACACACTGCAGAGGCCATCTACTCCAACTAGCACTAGTACGACCTGCAGAATCTTCAAAAGACATTAAAAAAGCTATATGTTTAATGTCTTCATTATATTCTTTTTTCAGCAAGAGTCCAAAAAGACTGAATATCTTGGAAAATATAGAAGATACACTGGGACTGAAGTTCAAATTAGTCCAACCTGAGAAAACCCACTGGCTTTCTCATTAGCGATCCTTGGCTGTTGTCTTAAAATTACTCCAGCCATTATTACTGGCTTTGGAAAGTATCTACCAAGATGGGATGGATCTAAGTAGTAAGGCTGGTGGACTACTTTTGCTACTACGTTCAGAGAACGTACTACGTACTACTATTGTCATTCTCTCTCTTATAAATCTACTGTTGAAACCACTTGGGACATTAAACAATGCCATCCAGGCATCTGTTACAACAGTAGTAAATCTTTGTCCAGCAATAGAAGCTACATTTGGATCAATCAGAGAGCTATCCATTGAAAAAGAACTGGAAGAAGCAAAGATTTCAGTCCAGAAGTTGACTAATGAAGGCATTTATATTGAATCCTTAAGTGAAGAGGACAAGAAGTGTTTAAGACAACTGAAAAGGTACACAGACCTGATTCTTAAAAATCTACAACAGTGACTTCTAGATTCTACTCAACTTCTACGTAGCTTTTACAGATGCCTGTCCTATAAAACACCGACAGTTGAGTAAAATGAGGCACTACCAGCAATGGGGCTGCCATGTGCTCAGGACAGAATAAAGAATTTGAACACAGAGTGAAATATCATACGACAAATGAATGAAGATTTGACTTCAACTTCTTTTTTATCATCGCTAGTGGCTCAACCGGATCTTTGTGCTGTTTCCTGGGATGAAAGAAGTAGGAATTCATCTCTTGCTACTCCCAGTCACAACAGCTACAGTTGAGCATTCTTTTTCATCATTGAATAGAATTTTGTGTTCTGAAAGAAGTTGCCTTCTGCCTGATCATGTGAGTGAACTAAGGAGCATATCAATTGAAGGAATAGAAGTACCGGACACAAGAGAAGCCACCAAAGATGAACGCATTGCATTCGAGAAGTTCATTAACAGAGTTGTGCAAAATTATAACAAGAAACCAAGAAGGATGTAGATGTAGTGCTTCATAGAAGGCTTGTAATTTTAAAACATGAGTTAAATCTAATAAAATGGTCATGAAACATTTTTCAGTTTTCACTGTGGTGCCATACAGCCCACCGTCACCCTCACAGTCTCACCCCTCATTGGCCCTGACACCCCTCCCCCCGTAAATTCGACCCCCCCCCAATTTCAATTCCTGGGGAAAACACTGGCGTGCCCCCAAGAAAACAGTGGGACTCCCTCCTCAAATATTACCTATACAAACTTCTTTTTAAGCAGATAGCCTTAGGGTAACCTGGCCCCAAGACATTCCCGAGTTTATTATTTATTATAAATTCTGGAACAGCTGATACTTCCCCATCCCTGCTTCCTTGTACAAATAAGATCTGTACATGGTAAGAACAATGCATGTGAGTCAGCGGGTACAATCCAAACACTTTTTTTCCCCCCTTCCATCACCAATGCTCCAGAGACTGAAAAGAGAGAGAACTGTTAATGCCTTAAGTAACGTACATGGCCTTGCCAACTCTCAGGATGTTCTCACCATGTTTGGTGTGTTTCTTAAAGTCTCTTAGAATCAGATGACTAGATGAGACTCTCAGCTTTCAGAGTTTTAAAAATAAAAGTTCCTAGCCCTCCCAATGGTGAAGCAACTTGATGACAATGTGAACCTTAAATATGACATGCCCACAAGACAAATAGAAAGAACCCAAAACTTATTTTAAAAAAGTAACCCTTTTAGAGGTCTAATTTGAGATCTGGCATTGAGAAAACTGTTCTCACTATTTCATCTAAATGAATCTCTGTGTTTTCTTTTTTGAGGAGAGGGGAGTATTTTATGCATCCTGGATTATTAAAATTAATTTAAGACTTTTCACTTTCACACTTTCCTGCACCAAGGAAAGCCTATTTGATTAAGAACAACAGTTTCTCCTGAAATTTAAAAGATTCATAAAACTGTTTAGGTTTTTGGGTTTTTTAATCTTATCTAAATGCTGAGCCATAGTCAAGTTCTGTGCCCTTTGAACCATACACAACTTATGGCAGTTTGTGTTCATGCAGGCCTGCAAAATCCTGAGCAATAATGGAAGTGACGTTAGCGGTCTCCTAAAGAGCAAAGATAAATGTCACTACTAAAACATTCTCTTTTGTTTGTATAATTTAACTAATAAAAAAAAGTTGGTTCAATTACAGATATTACCTCATCTACCCTGTTTTTCTAGTTGAACTGCGGCAAAGTTCGAGTCAGGTAAGAATGTCAGTGTTGTTCTAGAGCAGCCGCTCTCTCACTGGTGCAGTGTCACATAAATATAATGAATTCAGTCATGGATTTCAGCATAAGCCAATTACACTTGCAAAACTCATCACTCATCACTAGGGGTGTGTGTTTGGATTCCAAATTTATCCCTCAGCTTCTGGGACAAGCATCTTCTCCTTTGGATGAGAAAGGCAAGTATAAGAGCCATGTATTTTCTCAGCTTCTCAATATTGCTTGGCTGCTTTCTCCAAAGCCCATCTTGTTATTTTACTAACTAAGCACAGTGACCTTTAAACATGAAAAGTTATTTGCAATGATTTTTTTCTGAAATGGACAACATTTAGAGCTTGCATAAAAAGTGCTTGAAAGGGCCATTCATGCCTGGATCAAACAGTTGACTAAAATATAAAATACCCCCCTGTGGCCTTCCTCTTCTAAACACAAACTGTGGCAGGATACAGAGGGCAGCAAATGCAAATTAAGGTGACCCCCATCTCATTGGTCAGGCTTTGGGGCTTCTCATGGGAGGTAATGATCTTGGAAGGCAGGCAGTTTGGGAAGCAAATATCTGTGCAATCCTGCCCAGATGGAGGTGTGCTCTCACTGTTTGAGGGAAAAGGACTCATTTCAACTGATTTTAGATCCTTTCACTGTATTTCAAGAAGACCGAGCCCATTTATCAGAGATGGTAAATGTAATTAAACTAGTGGTATCCAGTCAATGTAGAAATCACTTTCCAGGGATTAATGGCCTCAGAGAGGCCCTCCCATCTGAATTCACAAAAAGAATATGTGGTGTGAGGCTGAATGTCACAACACCTCACTTTGTGGTGTGCGGAGAATCACAAAAGTAGCACTGCAATCCATAGTGCAGTGTTGTGGATAGACAGAGCTGATTGCTGTGCCTCTTGGAATTCCCTCCGAGTCTTCCCACAGCATCCTTTGCTGCAGGGAAGAGCATCATGAGTAGCTCCACGAACCAAGAAATGTCAAAGAAGCACAGCAGTCTCTTCCCCTCTCCCCACGCAAAGGCAGTCTGCCTGCTATTGTGTTCCTAGTGCAGGGCAGAACAGGAGCATACCAATGATTTGTTCTTTGTTCCCCAAACAGAGCAGCTCACTCATCTGTCAGATATTTCACCTGAGCTTTGAAAGAGGAGTGGTGCATGCCTGCAAGCCAGCAGGGATCAAAACACTAAGCAGAGCAAACAGGCCAGGCATTGTGGCATACTGGTAGAAGCCAGTTCTGTGGACAAAGCTAACAGCTGTGTCTACACTGGCTTTTTGTCGATAATAAAGGGAAGTGAAAAGAAAAAATGTCTCTTGAAGAGGTAGAAATTTTATGTTTCAGAATCTGGGTGTTTTTCCTAATTAAAATCACAATATAGTATATACAGTCTGTTTTGTCACCAAGAGGCAGTTTTTGGTGAAAA
Organism: Rafetus swinhoei; assembly: GCA_019425775.1. Lineage (NCBI taxonomy): Eukaryota > Metazoa > Chordata > Testudines > Trionychidae > Rafetus > Rafetus swinhoei. The sequence continues at coordinate 29,490,931 of CM033447.1, read as the reverse complement.
AGCTTGGTAGACAAGGCTTATTATACTCCCAAAGTGGAAGAAAGAGTTTTAGAACCAATCTCAGGGCACACATTAAAAATGAAGGCACAAACCCATAACTGGTTATGAGTTCTAAACTTTGATTTCATCAACCAACTGTACCAAGTGCAAACTCCTCAGGCACTTCAGCAGCCTGAGAACAGAGTCACAGGCAGTCCCCTTGAGTACGCTGTTAAGTCTTGCCACTCAGGTGAGCATCTCTCTGTGATAGATGGCCCCTTACACCAAGAACAACAACAATATTCATGTTTCTACTAAAGGACCAGTCACTTACCCCAGCTCAATTGCACTTGTGGTCTCACACCAAAGACAAGGTTTGTAGTAAATCCTATTGTAAACTATATGAAGATTTATTAAACAAGAAAAGGACATTAGAGAGTTAGTTACAAGGATAAAGCAAGAAAATAGATACACAAACAAGTTACAGCCTTAGATTATAAAGGTAATATGGGTTTCTATAATTATCAAGCTATATTTGACCTTTGGGGCTAATCCAAACTAAGCAGATGAGATTCTTGGTTCCAGAAATACCTGTCAAGGTATAAGCAGCATAAAAATACTTAGCTCTTTTTGTTTTGGATTTTTAATCACCCTTCTGCCATGTGCTGTGAGCTGCACATTCAGCAGATAGAAGTCCACTTTCATGACTCATCTTCACTGGGAGGAGAGCACAAAAAAACTCCAACAGGAATCTTTAGTTTTGTTGCTAACGGTTTCTCAATTCAGATGTGGGAAGTTTCCAGTTGCAAGATCCACTCATATCCTGTCTGGTATTGGTAAGTCTCCCCTTTGGGAAGGAGTGTAACAATGTCTGTAGAAGAGCAGCTCTTCACACTAATTAGATGTCCCTTTCCTTTACGGCGAGTCACAGTCACACAATGTAACTGCTCAGATATTACATTACAGTAAGGAACACTGATATTACCAGTAGGATGAATGCAGGCAGCAAATCATAGGCATTCAATAGAATCTTAATACTAAACCCTTTCTTGTAATTTGAATACCTGTTTTAGCACAATTAACCCTCAAGTAAGCCAGACGCATTACACCTATGTATGTGCTAGTCAAGGCCGGACCGAGCCATTCTGGCACCCCGGGCAGACAGTTTAATTGCGCCCCGGGTTGGGGGAAGGCGCATGCGAGCCCCGGCCCGTGCCAGCGCGTGGGAGAGGGAGCATGCATGTTCCTGCTCCCGACCGGCGCATGGGGGAGGGCATGCGGAGCTGGCGGCAGCAGGACGCATGTGCCCGGCCCGGCCCAGCCCGGCTACCACCACTGGCGCGCAGCCCGGGGCCACCCGGGCGGGCTGAGCCTGGCCGTGCAGGGCCCCGCGGCCGCAGAGGGAAGGTCGCTGCTGGCCGGCGCTGCGGGGGTTAACACGGCCCCCGCTCCGGGCGGCCGCTGCAGGGTGGCCGCTGGGAGCTGCTGCAGTCCAGGAGCCGGGTGCACGGCGCCTGATGGTAGCTATAAGCACCATCAGGCACCCTCCCATAGGTTGGTGCCCCGGGCAGCTGCCCGGCTAGCCCATGCCTTAATCCAGCCCTGGTGTTAGTGTCCATTTGAGACAGGCCTGTCCTGTCATGTTCAGCCCACACCATTTATACAGCCTCACTGAGAGGCGGTATTCACCAGAGTGCCTGAACTTGCACCTGCATTTCCCATTGAAAGAAGCCACATGGAACCAACTATCAGTCCAAACAGACCATAACTGGCAGATCAAATAAAAAAACAGACCTAAACCTAGCTACACCAGCCTGAGGTTCCCAAAATGTGTGCGTGCATGTGCGCATGTGTGTGTGTGCGTGCACAAGAGAGAGAGATTGGGGATGTAAAGTCCTGGTTAATTCATTAATTGGTTAAAACTTATGTTTAACGAGTTAACCAATTAAATGGGGTGAGTGGAGGCAGGGGAAGCACTCCAGCCTGGCTGACCCTAAGTGGCCTCACCACCCACTGCAACCAGGCTGGAGAGCCCATGCCTGCGACACATCCTGGCTGAACCCACCACAGTCCAGGGCTGCTCTGGCCAGGCTGGATCACCTCTCACCTGCAGCGGGCTCTGTGGTGCTCGAGCAGCCCTTGTCCACAGCAGGTGGGAGGCTGCTCTAGCCCCCACCACTTAATTGGTTAAATAGTCACATCCTTAATATATATGTACTTGGATAGTGTTGGATGTTCTTGGTCCAGATTCTAAGCAAGCACAAATTCATATCCCCAGGCCTGAGAAGGCATGAAGATTCAGTCAGTTCTCTCACTCCCGAACAGTGGTAGTCTCTTTTATGTCAAGATCCAAATTTCTTGGTCAAGGTATAGTCCAAATCCAGATTCCAGATAAAATAATAATAATAAATCCAATGGTGATAATAAGTAAATAAAAAGATTTCGGAGTCTGCTCAAAAGTGCCTGGTAGTCTGTATTTAGTCCCACTCTACCTATTGACTACTATCTCCAGAAGATGCCCCTCCAGATCAGGACTGAGACATTGCTAGGAAGTGGGGAGAAGAATGTTTGTTCTGCAGATAAACAGGATTCAGTCTCCAAGGCTATTAGTCTGGTACTTTTCCCAATGCCTAATATCACATTAAAATAGTAACAGAGATTTGAATGCCCTTCTGCACTTCCTGCAGTATTTCTGAGACTGGGCTCAACCCAAACCAGGAAACAACAATTCTTGTGCTGGTGAGGAAATCTAATACTGGAGAGTTCATTACATTTCCAGCCCAAAGAAACTGGGAAGTCTACGCCAAACTTTTTAAGTATGATCCTGCAGTAATGTTTTATGTCCTGGTAAAATGACATAAAAAACAAGAATGGGAATCAAGAGACTTGGGTTGGGTTCCCAGAAGTGACATTACAGACTTACTGTGTGTCCTTGGACAAATGACTTAATTCCTTTGGGTGAAATTTTGGCCCACTTGAAGTCAGTGACAAAACTCCCCTTGACTTCAGTAGAACTAGAATTTAATGTTCATGTTGCAGTTCCCAATCTTTGAAACAGGGATACATTATCTCCCTCACAGGAGTATTTTTAGAATATAGGGTACATCTACACTAGAGTTTTGTCAAAAAAACAGCCTTTTTTGGACAAAACCTGCGTCACGTCCACACTGTAATCGCGTCTTGTAAAAGAAAATCGAAAGAACAGAGGGGTTTTTCCAACAGCGGTACTCCTCTTTCTATGAGGAAAAAATGCCTTTTCCGAAAGAGCTCTTTCGGAAAAAGGCATGTGTGGACGGAGAGGAGGGGGTTTTTTGGAAGAAGAGGCCTCCAAGAAATAGCACAGGTTCCCTGGTGGATACTCCATGCAAATTAATCAGGACTCTATGGCTACATCTCGACTGCAGGCTTCTTTCTGAAGAAGCCTTTCCAGAAGAGATCTTCCGAAAAAACTTCTTCCAAAAGAGAGTGTCCACACTGCCAAAGCGCATCAGAAAAGTGATCTTCTTTTTAGAAAGATAGCATGCACACTGCATAGACGATCTCTCGCATTTAAGCTGTGATTACTATGGACAGAGTGGCCACCAGGGCACCTGTGCTTTTTCCTCTTTCCTCTTCTTTTGAAAGAACTCCCTCTTCCCCGTCCACACACATGCCTTTTTCTGAAAGAGCTCTTTTGGAAAAAGGCTTCTTCCTCATAGAAAGAGGTTTACCAATGTCAGTAAAGCCCCTCTGTTCTTTCGATTTTTTTTTTCAAAACAACGCGATTGCAGTGTGGACATAACTGGAGTTTTTTCCGAAAAATTCCACAGTATAGACATACCGTATAGTTCCTGTCTCCTGGCCCCTCTTAAAGCTGCAGGCACCCTGGACAAGCCTTGTGGCAGGTAGCCAGCTTGAGAGCAGCACCTCACCACATGGCTCTCCCTGCCACAGGCCCTGCCACTCATAGCCCAGCCTCAAGCTCCCCACGATCTCCCTGGCCCTCGCAGGGAGCAGCCCCAGGGGTCCCAGAACCCACCCAGGGGGACCAAGAAGAGGGCACCCTCCTGGTCTGGAGCGGAGATCCTGTCCCTCCTTGAGTTGTGGGGAGAGGAGGAGACCTTGCAGGATCTCCCCTTCAAGAGGCGCAATGCCGACTTCTATGAGCACATGGCCGAGTCCCTGGTGGAGCACGGACACCCACGCCAGGCCTTGGAACAGGTCTGGAGTAAGGTTAAGGAGCTCCGCCAGGAATATGTCCAGGCCAGAGCGCACAGCTCGTGCTCAGGGGCAGGACCCCACGCCTGCCCTTATTACCAGGAGCTGCACCAGATCGTGGGGGGGTGGGGAAACGTCTTCCCCACCCGTCATGGTGGACTCCGTCCTCCAGACTTCAGTCATTGCCCAACTGCAGGTCACCGTGGAGAAGGAGCAGGAGGACCAGGGCCAACTGGAGGAGGAGGAGATGGAGACCATGACCCTGTCCCTGGAGCCGGTGCCTGTGAGCCAGGATGTCTCCCAGGCCTCGTCAGACACCAGGGAGGGATCCTGAGGTGAGAGGTCTTAGTCTGACACACACACAGAGCAGGGGAGGCGAGCACACAGGGGGCGAGTGTCACTGGGGCTGCTCGGGCTGGACATCATGCTGCGGTCTGCACATGTGCAACCACATGCAGCATTAGTGTGGCACACGGACACAGCAGGCAGCCCCTGAGCATGGGTGGGATCCAGCTGCCAGGCTCAGGGGAGGCTACACACATCCTGCCACGGCGGGAGGGGAACCCTCCCAGCACCTGCCACGGCTGGAAACAGGCTAGCCACAAGGGCGCAGGCACGACCCCAGACATACCAAGGAGTGCCGCACACAGCACACGGGCATACCTGCACGTGCGAGGCAGCAACCGCTCCCACGGGCTGTGCTGCAAGCCACAGTGGGGTGTGTGGACCCCATGGAGGGCCAGGCTGTTTCTGGCTCCTCTGCCGCCCATGAGGGGATCCCACTGTGGCCGACATTTCCCTTGCCTGTGGGCTGGAGGGGGGTTGGGAAGTGGGCAACACGGTCCCCTGGGCACCTCGTGGCCCCTGTGAGGCTGGGTCTGCTGTTCATGCCACACATTGCCTTGCTTCTAGGACATCCCTCTCCTCTGGCCCGAGCACTGTTGGTTGCTGCTCACAGAAGAGGGCACGGCCTCAGGGACAGTGTCTGCATGGATGACTGACCCCCCCCCCCCCCTCTTTGTGTTCTCCACAGCTGGACCAGCCGGGACTGAGGGCCGAGCCACACCACCAGAGCCTGCCCGGGAGCCCCGAAGGTGTGCCAGGGTCCAGAAAGACCTCATGTGCCAGTACTTCAGTGTCCTATGCAACATGCAGAAGACACTGGTGCAGAAGGTCCGTGAGGACTCAGAGTGCAGAACTGCACATGGGACCAGCTCATGAAGTGGTGGGATAGCATGTGTGCTATCATGTCACACATGATGGCACAACTGCCTGCTGTCGCTGCTCCTGGCTTCCACCCTCCTGCCCCCCCTACTATCCCCATTCTGCCTCTGCCTGCCCCCCATGCGATGCCTCTGCTCCCTCCCCAGGTGAAGCCCATGCCCCTCCCCAAGTGATGCCCATGCCCCCCTCTCCCTACACCCTACCATCCCTGATCCTGCTCCAGCCCTCCTGCCTGCTCACCCTCCTGTGGTCCCCAGATCCACCCGACCCCAACTCTGACAAGGTCCCCGCACACGAGGTGGCACATCTAGCTGCCCCCTCCCACTCCAGGTTATGAACCCCCCTTCCCCTGCCCACCTTTATGGATTGTAAGATAGATACAGACTTCGTTTTGTTCAAAACCAAACAGGTGTCTTTATTCTGAGGTCAGGGAAGGGGCAAAGGGAGGGGTTGTGGTGGGGAAGGGATAGGGCTGCAAGCCAGAGGCCCCTAGTGGGGAGGCCCTGGGGAGAGTTACTGGGGTGCTTGAGAGAACCTCTCCCTCAGGGCCTCCTGGATGCGCACGCCGGCTTGATGGACCTGTTGGATGGCAGTTGTCCTCGGCTGCTGGAAGTCTTACCCTCACAGTTGGCATCTGCTCCCCCTTCCTCTCCACAATGTTGTGGACACAACATGCCACGACCATTTCTGGAATGTTTTGCTCCCCCACGTCCAGGTGGGTCAGGAGGCACCTGAACCCTGAGAAGGCCAAAGGCACACTCAGCCTGGATCCAGGCCCAGTTCAGGCAAGCATTAAATTGATCCTGCTGGGCTCCAGGTGTCCGGTATATGGCTTCATTAGCCATAGCATCTGCATGTCCCCAACCACAAAGTCACAGCGGGGGAAGAATGTGCCCGCTTCCAGCTTTCCATACAGGCTAGAGTTTCTGAAGAGGTGGGTATTGTGTGCCCTGCCCAACCACCCAACAAAAATGTCTGTGAACTATCTACGGTAGTTGACCAGGGCCTGCAGCACCATAGAAAAGTAGCCTTTCCTATTAATATACTGCGCCACTTGATGTTCTGGTGCTTGGATTGAGATGCGGGTCCCATCTATGGCTCGAGCACAGTTCGGGAACCCCAGGGTGGCAAATCTGGCCATGATTGGGTCCAGGTCTCCCAGGCAGATGACACTCCGCAGCAAGATCAGGTTGATGGCCCTCACCACCTGCAGAAGGAGACAAACATACAAAACAGAGTGAGAGAGGGAGTGCCTGAGCCCTTGGCCGGTGCCTGACCCCCTCCCCCGCCATTCCCTCCCCACTCAAACACCTCAGGAGACACCCCCTGAGGCCGCCGCCCCAGCAGCAGAGCTGTGTGAAGGCAGGAAGGCACAACCCCCCAGGGACAGGGCTTTCCTCCACCCCCATATCTCCCAACTCCCCTTTCCAGAGGGACCCCCTTTTCCAGGACTCTTCCCCCCCCTCCACTCCCCGCAGGGACTGCAGCCCCAGAGTGCCTTACCTCCACGAGGAGGGCCCTGATGGTGGACTTCCCCCACACCAAACTGGTTGCCCACCGACTGGTAGCTGTCAGGGGTGGCGAACTTCCAGATGGAGATTGTGACCTGCTTCTCCAGAGGGATGATGGGCCGCTGGTGGGTGTCACGTCTCCAGAGGGTGGAGGCAAGCCAGGCACATAGCTCCAAAAAGTTGGCTTTCTGCATGTGGAAGTTTTGGAGCCACTGCTGGTCGTCCCACCGCTCCATGACCAGTCGATCCCACCAGTCTGAACTGGTGTCGAGCCTCCAGAAACACCTCTTCACAGTGTATTGGGGTTGCAAGAGTGGAGCAGCCACACCCAGGGAAAGGGTCCCCAGAATGAGCTCATGGTCGAGCTCAGTTAGGACCAGGAAGGCAGCTGGCACAAAGTGCTGCAAAAACTGCAGCATGGCCGTGTGGGGCCATCGCATGCCCGGGGCAGCTCTGGTTCCATGGCACCAAGAGACAAGCTGTGGCGTCCAAAAAAGCTGGGCAACTACAAGAGCTTTGCTGTCCCTCAAAGAGGTAGCAAGCACACAGCAGAAGCAGAGAAACTGCTGTCCAGGGGGGTTCCTTTACATACATGTCTCTGCAAGGCTCTGGCATCAGCACTCGGAAGCAACTGGTGACCTACAGCCCTGCTTGAAGTGGTTCTGGGTGGCCTTTCATGTGAGAGAGCTTCCAATCAGTCTTGATGCTTTCTTTTGTGTATGGACGTTCTCTTTCGGAAGAAGTTTTTCCGGAAGATCTCTTCCAAAAAAAGCTTATTCCAAAAGAAGCCTGCAGTTTAGACGTAGCCATAAGAACATTAGAACGGCCATACTGGGTCAGACCAAAGGTCCACCTAGCCCAGTATCCTGTCTGCCGACAGTGGCCAATGCCAGATGCCCCAGAGGGAGTGAATTGAACAGAACTGGTTAAACATAATGATCACATGATCCCTCTCCTGTCATCCATTTCATAGGTTATAAAATACTGAAATCTTTGGATGGAAAGTATTATGGGGGTGATTTTCAAAAGGTACAAATAGCACTGAGGTATCTAACTCCCATTGAAAGCCAATGTTAAGATAGTCTTTTAATTCATTGTGTGCCTTTGAAACTTTCCATCCTAATTATTATTTCTCACTTCCATAATGCCAGAGATACATTCAGCCTGGCACTGTGTGTGGAATAGTCCATAGGCACAAACTGATACAAGTTAAACCAGACCAGAAGGAGACTCAGAGTAGAGAGTGATTTTATAGATGTGCTCAGTCTATTAGTAGATAATCATCACAAGGTTATGCTAGTATTTTTAATTAGCAGTTTGTTGATGAGAGATTTATGACCCCTATTAATAATTTGTTTTTTACTTTACAGGAAATGATGCCTAATTTCTTTTCCCGTAAAAAAATTAAAAAATCCTACTGAACAATCATAGACAGTAATTCTTGCCCAAGTCACTGTCTGATGGACTAAGAAGTAAATTATTTCCTTTATAGAGAGTTAATTTAAGCTTATCATTCAAAATCACATGAAAAGCAAGCCCTAGGACAGCACACAGTAAGCCTACACTCTCACAATACAAGCTAAACATGTGTCTTGTTAGCTCTACGATTTTTATTTGAATACATTTTTAGGGGCTGATCAGTCGTCCATTGATGCCTATGGCAATTTTTCCATAGGCATCACTGTGTTTTGCAACAGCCCTTCAAATAAACAAAAGGGCTAAGGGCTGGCAAGCTATGGCTTCAGGGGTGGGGAACCCTTTTTGGCTTGGGGGGCCACTGACCCACAGAAAAATCAGTTAGGAGCTGCCCACAAGTGAGAAAAAACCCTCACTGGTGTGGCCTCTGACAGACGGAGAAAGACACTTCCCACATTCCCCTAGCCCACCAGAGCCTGGGGGGGGCTCAGCCTACTAGACTTTGTGTGCTTCAGCCGCACAGTGAAGCAGTGGGGGGGGGGACTGGAGTGCCAGCACTGGCTCCTCAATGCTGGGGGGCACTGAGCCTCGGGGACTGGATCCAGTCAAGCCAGGGGTCAGATCTGGCCCCCAGGCCTGCGGTTCCCCACCCCAGCTTATAGCGTGGTTTCATGAGTTTTGATGGAGGTGAGGATGGTGTGATGAGCTTTCTTGGGACTCTCAGGACTCCGAGTCAGGACTTGTTCTCTCCCTGCCTTCATCAAGAAAGAAAGACGGACATGCTGGTGCTTACATGGGTGTTAGCTCCTTGGCAGCACCAGCCCAAATACTCTCTTCAGGGCCACGCTAGCCCTCACTTTGCAAGTTAACAGTAGGTACACCCCACTCCCCTGAGCCTTTTTGAAGCATTCCTCTGTGATACCCAGCCCATTGTGGGCTACACTCAGAAATACCCGCTTTGCTAAGTGGACACGTTGATTGATTCCACCCAGCATCGGTTCTTGTATAACACTACAGCACTGAGTTATATGTTCAGGGAAATCAGCCACAGGTTTATTAATAAAGATTAAGATTTGAAGATAGTGAGGATAACGGAAACAGAAAGGTTACTTATAAAATCAACGATCTCTAGCTTGCTAGTGACTAAATTTAATCTTAACAGCAGTCTTATCTTACCTAAAGCTTTTGTGCTGTGTTTCCATTCAAGACTGGTTCAGATCCCTTTTCCATGAATGTAAGTGCATTGATTGCTTTCTCAGGTGCAGGCTCAGGGAATGCCTTTTTGCCTTCCCTATATCTTCCCCAAAATCATTGTTTGTCCCAGAAGTCAAGAGGACTCCCGGTGGTTTATTCTTTGGTGTGTTGACTTCATATGCAAAGAGGCTTCCATTCTGTGTTGTCCTACAGTGTTTAAATTACATGTGAACTGAGGCAGACAGGTCACATCCTTTGTTTGGCAGAAACCTGTTTGTCAACCCTGCATTGATTCAGACTTTAATATATTACACACACACACACACACACACACACAAAATGAAATACCAAAATTTTTGGATTGAAGGTGTTATCAGTAGGGTTAGATATGGAGTAATTGAATAATCATGCAACCGCATCAAATATTAGCAATTACATGATTATTCAATAGTCCCAGTGTGCAGGGCTGGCAGCCACTGCAGTCTTGGCCCCACTCCCGGGAAGGGCCCTTCCACCTTGCGCTACTGACTGAATCACAGGCAACAGCGTGGGTTGGCAAGTGGGAGCCAGTCCAGCGCCATCTGCCCCCTCATCTCCCCCATACATTGCTGCCTCTATCAGAGACAGCAGAGCGGAGGCAGGGGAGGCTGCTCCATGTGATGCTGGCGTACTCCCTGTCCACGGGGGGGTGAGCTCCTCACGGACAGAGGCTGCACCAGTATCCCACGGAGCAGCTCCTGTCCATAGCAAGCCTGGGCCTGCCACAGACAGAGGCTGCTCCCTGGCAGCCTCCCCTGCCACTCCCTCCCATACCCCACTGCTATGTCTGATAGAGGCAGCAGCATGGGGACACACCAGCTCCTGCCTGCCCTCCCGCTGCCTCTGTGGGAGGCAGAAAGGGGGGGCAGGTGGCTCCACAGAGCTGGTACACGCAGGAAGCTGGTTTAAAAGCCGGCTTCCCATGCACCTGCTCCCACCTACCCTCCTCACTCTCTGCGCTGCTGCCTCTCTATCAGAGGCAGTAGTTGGGGGGGGGAGGGGGAGGGAGACAGGTGGCTCCACGGGATCTGGTGCTCATGGGGAGCCGGCTTAAAAGCCAGCTCTCCACGGGTCCTGGGTCCCACATCTTCCCCCCTTGGGGGGAAGGGGGAAGGAAATGCATGTAATTGATAGGATTCAACAATAAGCCCAGACTTATCAGTTAATCATGTAGCTGACTACATGTTGACATTGCTAGTTATTAGGGAGATTTTCAAAGGATACAAATAGGAGCTAGGTACCTAACTTCCTCTGAAAGCCAGGGTATATATAATATGATGCATATAAACACACTCACAAAACCTTCTTATGTAATAGTTGTATATACACATTTTACAACAATATTAATAACCATTTTATTGAAGACAATATATGATGCTTTTCATGGATAAATACTATGAAAATAAATACTATGAAAGCAAGTTGCCAGTAAGTTTTTTCAGGAGTTGCTATTACAAAATATTGAGGGGTTGTGACAGATGGAAACACGTCTGACTGGGACAAAGAAGAGATTCCAGTTATATGGGGCACTTTTCAGAAAAAGGGGAATGGTCTGAGATTTGCTGAGTGCACAGGATACCATGTGAGTGGATAGCAAGAAATGGATCATTTTGTTTGTTTAGGCTGGGATTGACAAAGGAGCATAGATCAATTATGTGTCCAAATCCCATTAAAATTAATGGAATTTGAGCAACAAATTCCCCATGGTGTTTTTGGAAGTCCCAGCTTGTTTGCAGTGTTTTTAATGTGTTTTTCAGCAATTCTAGGCGCAGAACCAATGAACAATTCTGACAACATAAAATGACATAACATCCTCACTACTATCCCAAAGACTCAATTCTCGTCAGGAAATACTTGTCTTAGCATGGCTCTTGCAACATGCCACGAACTTAAGGCTGCAAACTCAAGCTTTTTCAGACCAGTTAGAGAAGTAAATTCCAAAGCTAAGGGCCCTGCTTCTGAGATCTTCCTGACACAGAATGTGTAAATCTGTAAAATGTCCCACCTCCCCTCATCCTGAAGAGAGGACAGCCATAGAATCCATCTCTATGAAAAGTAGGGCCCAAGTTACAGAGGGTCTAATAAATAAAAACTCCTCCTTTAATCAAACTCAGTGATCTGGTGTAATATGTATCATGTTCTAGAAACTATCCAGCCCTCTAAGTAAATGGGCAGCCACATCCTGTACTAGTTGATGTTTCAAGCATAGTCACTCCTGGAACACACTGAGTACTAAGATAACAAGGATACAATTAACATTACATAAAGGAATTTCACCACAAGTAAAGCCTCATTTTAGCAAATATGTAGACACATGTATGTTGCTCTGCTGTAGTCACTACGCTGCCCTTAGAAAATGAACACAGTTTAAAGAAATTACCATAGAATTGCTGATGGAAAACTGTCTTTTCCTAGAGGAAATTAAGCTAAAAACAGTAACTGGCCAAAGACACGAAAAGTGCTATTTCTGGAAACAACCAATGCCATTGTTGTCTGAGCTAAAGTGGCAAAAGACACAATAATATATCAACAGCAGCAGTAAAACACAGGAATGGGCTGGTTTCTGAGTGCCTGGATTAACATTGTGCAGTTTAGTTTATCGCAGCATGCCCATAATGAAAATGTTGTGTGTGATGAAGATCCTTCAAGTTCAGAGCCCAGATTCATAGATCCAGCCATAATCTGCTACTTATACAACCTAAATGGGAAGCTTTGTTCATGTCTGAAGTCACACAGTAGCTTCTTTACTTGGCTCAGAAGCCTTATTCTCTCTAAATGGATCGTTTACTATTGAGATAGAAATTGATCCAGTATTATTCTAAACAGTTGGGTAAATCACTTGCTGGACAGAGCAATAAGACAAAAAAGATTATAGAAGAACTTGTAAAGACTTACCTGGGATACAAAAAGCAAGGAGGGAACATTAGGGGCCTAATAATGTGCATGGTGTCTGTAAGAACCTGGGTTGTAAAAGAGAGAAGAGTGGCGCTGAAAAAGTGAGACAAGGCAGAAGACAATGCTGCATTCACTTAGTGCACAGTGGTACATCTTTATTTACAGCATTTCCATCGCTTTTAGTTTCTCTGGATGTTCCACCATCATTACCTGTCAAAGATAATAAGTCACTAAAACCCCTTTTCAGTCAAAATTCCCTTTTCTTAATCTTTTTTTATTTTTGTTGGAGCAAATCATTAACTTCCCCAATTTCAATCACAATGATAGACTGATTTGTTAAGGAAGCACGCTACACCCAGCATACAATAATCAACTCGATTTAGCTTGCATGTGTAGTTAGCTTTTCCATTTCAGAAAAAGAAATCAAGAATACAAACTGATTGTTAGCTCCAATTTCCAAAATGCAAAAAGAAGGATCAGTCATGCTCTTCTAGATGAGGCAAGTTATCAGGTCAATATTTCAAAACCACTTAAGTTACATTAGAGAATCAGACTTATTTGCAAAAGTGATTTAGGCACCCGCTAGTTTTGAAAATATTATTCAGCCCTAAATGTGTGCAAACAGCTTGATGTACACACAAACCCCTCTTTGCACAATGAGGATATTCAAGCTTAGCTAATAATACAGCTTGTGCATGTGAGTGTTGAAGGGTTAATTGTCTAGGTTTTTGGTCTTCTCTTTCAGTTTCCCTTTGCCAGAAATAATTAAGATGTGGCTGCTTGTTTCTTCCTTCCCCTCATAACTATCTCTCACATATGATTTTTAAAAGAATAACATGCATGTACCTAAGTATGTATAACATGTACAGAGTGTCTAATATGCACATATATGAAATAACATTGGTGCATTAACTATAATCCTTTCACCTTAGAAAAGTCACTGAAATAGGATCTTTCATAACATTTCATATTAAGTTCCCTGTATCTTTTATGAAATTAATGCCAATAAACATAACTGTCTGGCCCCAATAGGGGAAATTAACTGATCTGTAAGATCCAAAGTCAAATTAAAACAAGACCTGTAATCTGGATGTTAGCATCCATATTCTTCCCCCCACCCCCACCCATGAATGCTGCATAATGCTCCTCCCACACACACACACACACGCACACACACACATAACCTTTGCCAGCAGTGACAAAGGAAACACAGAAATCAAAGCACTGCTGCTCTCCATTATTAATCTCTGAGCATCCTCTTTGATGTGAGAGAGAGAAGTGACTTTGGAAACACCAATTTCACTAAATAAAATGATATAACTAAATGCAAGCAAACATTTCAGTAAGAAGACAATACTGGAAAGGATAAATACTTGGAAAATTAAAACCTCAGGTATTTCTCAGGGTAAAATGGAGATATGAGCAAAATCTACCTTGATTTTCATGTTGACAAGCCCAGCTCACAAAGACAAAGGAAATAATAATACATAGTCAAGGATCCTTGCCCCCTTTACAGCCCATGTACTTGAGTCTGAAATGGGCACAAATGTTTAATTTATGTAAAGCAGGATGCTCAGATTTTGAGCTGTGTAGAGTAAAACTAAACATTTTACATGATAAAATAGATTCCCATTTTTATTTAATTAGCGTATCTTGTTCATATCATAAGACATTTCCCCATCTAGTTTTAATTTCATATGTCTTGCACTACCTTTTAACAAGCAAGACTGAAAAGCTACACAGAGTTTTGGGGAGAAATGGTTGGTAAAACATTATAGCTCAACAAAGCACATACAAATGCACTGTTCATTGACTTAAAGAAAAAGAATGAACAGATGAGAGTCACCATCGAGGGTAATGACTAGTGTTACTCCAATGGTTTCTAAAATGCTGTATGAAGAACCAATCAATACAGATCAATGTGTGATGTTTGCCCATAGCTTCTGCATTATCAAGGGATGGAAACTAAGGCAGATGTTTGTTCCTGAATAGATGCTTCATTGTTCCAAATAGCAATGAAAGTTAAGAGCTCCCCATTGAAGGAAATAGACAAGCTTTCCAATTGCCCATCTTGGGATGAAGAAATTCATTTCACTTTCTGTTACTTCCTTTGGTCTAACTCTACACTGTAGTGTGTGGAGGGAGCAAATCCACTGGGCACAGCCATATGGAGCTTTGCTGAGAGGCTTGAATTAGTTTGTGATATGCTTATTCTTCCATCCCTTTGAATACAGGCAGAAATAATGGGGTGGGGCAGGCCAGGCAAAGGAGAATTGCTGAGACAAACAGGAGGTTGGCCCCTTCCTCTTGCTCTCTAAGGGTGTGTCTACACAGCAAAGTTATTTCGGAATAACAGCTTATTCCGAAATCTGCAAACCTCATTCTACAAGGAATAACACATCTTCTGAAATAGTTATTTCGGAATAGGGGCTGTGTAGACAGGGCAGCTGTAGTTATTACGGAATAAGGCACCTCCAGCCCCTCCCAAGGTGCCCTGCTGGCCGCTCTGTCCACACTCAGCCAAACTCTATATTCCTCCCCTTCCCCTGGAACCCTTAAAGCTGCAGCCGCAGGAGAGAGGACTTGTGGCAAGCAGGAGGCCCTGACAGCCCTGAGCCACCCTGTAGCTGCCACTGCCTCACTTTTTTTAAAAAAATGAGTGACTCTGTTGTTCCCACCCAGCCCTCCACTGCTCCCAGGGAGTAGTCAGACAGCTCCCAGGAGCCTGCCAGGGGCCGAAAGAGGCATACACCTTCCTGCTCTGGTGCAGAGATCCTGGACCTTATTGAGGTTTGGGGTGATGAGACCAACCTCCAGGATTGCCATTCCAGACACAGGAACGTGGACATCTTTGGCCGGATGGCCGAGAGCTGGCCAACAAGGGGCACAGCTGCACACAGGAGCAAGTGTAGATGAAGGTGAAAGTTCTGCCAGGCATATGCCAGGGCCAGGGCAGGCAGCTCCCGCTCCGGGCCAGAACCCCACACCTGCCCTTACTTCAAAGACCTGCACCACATCCTGGGGGGCAGGGCAGTCTCTTCAGCCTCCTGGTTGTGGACTCAGGGCTTGAGACACCTGTCATCGTCCTCACAGGGGATAGTGATGATGATGAGGAGGAGGAGCCGGACGAGGCCAGCACAATCACCTTCCTGACCTTGTAGCCAGTACCCCTCACTGGGGATGTGTCCCAGGTGTCATCCGAGGCTGGGGAAGGCACATCATGTGAGTGCCATCATGTTCCCTTCACACAGGGGGTTGAGATGGTGGGTGGCGAGGGATAGCTGGGTGCTCCTCGCCCAGCCCTTGTGGCCTGGGGATCACGCAGCAGCCTGTGCACATGGGAGCATGTGCTGCGCCACTACCAGCCACACAGCCCCAGGAGGCTGCTACAGAGGACCCTTGTGCTATTGGCCACAGGGTGCCTGGAGAGCCCTGCCATGCTCATGACCCAAGGGTGGGACAATACTCTCCCTCCACAAGCCACCTCTAAAAGGAGGCTGGGGACACACACACACACACACACACACACACACACACGGGCATGCCCGCACTCTCGGGGCAGCACCCACTCCCGGGGACATCTGGGTGCCTGTAGGAAAGGGCCCACTAGCCAGAGGGCACATGGCCTTGCTCCAAGCACGTCGCCTTAGGCTGAGCTGAGAATAGTCACTCTCAGCTCACAGATGAGGACTAGGCTTTAGGCACAGTGTCTCCTGGGATGACTGACTGTCTCTTTATTCTTCACAGTTGGACCAGCTGTGAGAGTGGGGAGGTCGACACCACTCAGGACAGACTCCCAAACCTGAGGGACCCACAGCACCGGAGACCCATGGATAAGTTCCAGAGGGAGCACCTCGTGGCACTCTGATCCCAGGAAGACATTCCCAAATGCACCTTCCTGAGTTCTCATAGGGGTTTTTGCATTTGGGTGATGGCAGCATACCATCCAAGTTCAGGGAATCTGTGACCTTGGGGAGTTTTTTTTAAAATAGAAGCCTTTAGTGTCAGGATATTTAAAAGTCTCTTGTGGGCTCCCCACCTTCTGATCTTGATGTGACAGAGTGTGGAACAGCCTTGACAAAAGCAATAATGCTGATGGGCAGTGCAACAACAAAAGGGTGTGTCTCCTGCAACGAACCTCTGGCTGAATACATAATGCAGACAACACAGTGGCCAGCTAAACCATACACAGGCAATTGGTTTACACAGCTCAGATTTTCACAGGCCTCCCTCGCTTGAGCTGAAGCAGAATGCCCATTAGTTACCAGCTGCATTTGGGACTTTCTTTCATGAGCGGCTACAAAGGAGGTCTGACATTCCATCCAGCAGAAGGAAATAGCACACAAACAACATGAGGCAGCCCATCATACTCATACAAAGCATGTTTATAAGAGCACGTCTGCTTCAGTCTTTCAGAAGCTGATTTATTATAGCTTGATAACCTGATTTTTTGGTGGTGGGCTACAGCACCTTTGAGGCGTACTGCAGTAATGGAGTGACTGCACTTGCGATCCTCCCAACCACACACACAGACACAGTTATTTTGAATTCTTTTTTTTTTTTAATTGTAGGATTAAATTCTGACCTCAGGTGCAAGCACATGTAGCTGCATTTAAGCTCAACAGGAACTGCGCACATGCCCTTTAAGTTAGGATTTGGCCTTTTTATTCACCAACCTACAAACTTTGGCCTCAGATTTACAGGGTGCTTTTACTATGACTCTGGTCATGCATGCATTTATTCACGTATTCAAACACATAAGTAGTCCTACAATGGGAAAACTCACATACTGAAAGTTAACCTCGTGTGTTTGCAGACGCTGGGCCTAGAATTCAAAGGCTTTAATCCATGCTATTGGCTAAGAACTATTATAAATCAGTTATTTTTGAGTTAGTGGAGAGGATTCTGATTATTTTTTACAAGATTTCTATATTTGCTCTCTAGTAGCTTAAAATCACTAATTGTTTGCTAGCTATTAAAACTCAAACCAACTACAGCAGTATCTATCTATCTATATATTCATCAGCTAATGAAAAACAGTAGTAGCTTGGAATGTGGTCTGCTTCTCTGTGCTGCATGCAATGTGACGCAAAAGGCACTTTCACTCAGAACCACGTACTTTCAGGATCCTCTCTGGCCTCCAAACCCAATATTAATCTGAATTAGCAAGGAGGATGTGGTTGGCATCACTCAATCTTCAAGGCTCTTACACTTTAGTTAGACCAGGAGATGTCCTTGGCCAGCTATGCAGAGGTGAGCTTATTTGCTTCCCTGTCCCTCAGACTGTGGAAGATAATCTCAGGCTAGCATCAGCAGCCCCTGCATTCCCTGAACCTTAGGGAATACAGGGACTGCCAGCTCCTACTCTCTCTCCTTCACTGTGTATCTCAGGTCTGTTTTCAGAAGTGCACCTTAGCACTGGCTACAGCACCTTAGAT
The DNA here is from genome assembly GCA_019425775.1 of Rafetus swinhoei. NCBI lineage: Eukaryota > Metazoa > Chordata > Testudines > Trionychidae > Rafetus > Rafetus swinhoei. Next base: position 29,473,038 of record CM033447.1, on the reverse strand, counting down.
ACAGCTGTCATGAGATAAGAAGGAAGGTCCTCTCATGGATTGATAACTGATTAAAAGACAGGAAACAAAGGGTAGGAATAAATGGTCAGTTTTCAGAAGGGAGAGGGGCAACTAGTGGTGTCCTGCTAGGGTCCGTACTGGGACCAATCCTATTCAATATATTCATATATGATTTGGAGAATGGTGTAAACAATGAGGTAGCAAAATTTGCAGATGATACTAAACTGCTCAAGATAGCTAAGTCCAAAGCAGACTGTTAAGAGCTTCAAAAGTATCTCACAAAACTAGGTGACTGGGTAACAAAATGGCAGATGAATTTTAATGTTGATAAATGCAAAGTAATGAATATTAGAAAATATAATATCAATTATATGTACACAATGGTGGGGACTAAATTAGTTATTACCATGTAAGAGAGAGATCTTGGAGTCAATTGTGGATAATTCTCTGAAAACATCCACTCAATGTGCAGCAGCTGTCAAAAACAGAAAATAGAATATTAGGAATAATTGAAAAAGAGACAGAGAATAAAACAGAGACTATCTTATTGCCTCTGTATAAATCAATGGTACGTCCACATCTTGAATACTGTGCACAGATGTGGTTACCTTATCTCAAAAAAGATGATATCTTGGCATTGAAAAATTTCAGAAAAGGGCAATTAAAATGGTTAGGAGTTTGGAGCAGCTGCCATATGAGGACAGATTTAAAAAACTGGGACTTTTTAGCTTAGAAAAGAGGAGACTAAGAGGAGATATGATAGAGGTTTATACAGACATGATTGGTGTGGATCAGGAAAATAAGAACAAGTTATTTACTTGTTTCCATAAGACGAACTAGGGATCATCAAATGAAATTAATAGGTAGCAGGTTTAAAACAAACACAAGGAAGCATTTCTTCATGCAACGCACAGTCAATCTGTGGAACTCCTTGACAGAAGATGTTGTGAAGACCAGGACTTTAACAGGATTAAAAAAAGAACTAGATAAATTCATGGAGGATAGGTCTATCAAAGGCTATTAGCTAGAATGGGTAGAAATAGTGTCCCTAGCCTCTGTTTGTCAGAAGTTGGGAATGGGTGACAGTGGAGGGATCACTTGATGATTACCTGTTCTCTTCATTCCTTCTGAGGCCCCTGGCATTGGCTACTGTTGGAGGACTTAGTATGGCCATTCTTATTATATTCACTATTTTGTACAGTTCAGAGGGAAAAGAAGGCTTAGTCTGACACACTTTATGGCTTCAGCTTTGCCATCTTGCTTGTTCTCAGTGCAAGCCTTTCCTCAGGAGGCTTGCACTGCAGGTAACATTTTTACTATGAAGTCTCAGCTTATTGAGCAGTTAAAACCGCATTGTTTCATGTGTCCTATCCCTATTTCTGTAAAGCGTATTTTATTAATCTTTTTATTATTGCTGTTATTTTAGTTTTGCCTCTGATTTCCCCTAATCAGTTCCCCTAAAGGACATAAAAAAGCTCTCTTTCTTCCATATCCCTTGAAATCTCACTGCCTCATGGCTCTTAACACTAGCACCTCAGAAGCAATCAAACAAACAGGGAAAGGTGCATCTGTCTGATTAAGGCAAGAGAGATGTTTCCATTATCTCTGCTCAAAGGCTACTGAGGCTATGTCTAGTTTACGGGGTTTTTCCGGGATACCGGAGATATCCCAGAAAAACTCTGCAGCATCCAGGGAACTCGTTTGCTCTTCCACTTTTTTTTGCAGAAGATCAAACGCGCTCTTTCAAAAGCCCTGTCTTCTTCCTTCCATGAGGAAGAAAAGCTCTTCCTAAAGAGGTGGCTTTTCTGAAATTTGGCCCAGTATAGACGGGCCAAATTTCAGGAAAGCCTCTTCTGACAAAACTATGGGAAAAAGATACGCAAATTGTGGAGCACAATTTGTGTACCTTTTTCCAATAAAACATTGTAGTCTAGACCTAGCCTGAAAGTAGAGCCCATTGAGAATGCCCTGTAGGAAGACAATATTCATCCAACCTAGATGATTATATATTCATGAAACACACACATGAAAAGCATCAAGGCATATCGCTCCATGTGACAAAAAGATAATACCCCAGTCCCTCCCCAGAAATAAGACTTCCATAGGTCGATGAACTGAATGGCATTAGTAACAGTTCTGACATCTTAGAGGCAGCCTAACTTGACTATACTTGGAGCAGTTGGTGCAGACATTGGTTTTGTTGTACTGGTTATATCTCTCTGGTCTGGCACCCTTGGGAGTTAACCAGTCCCAAAGTAGGGAATCTGCCAGGCCAGGGGAAATCAATGCCAGTCCCTCTGCTGCCACTGGCTGTGGGGCTCTGCTCTAGCAGCAGCAGAGGGGTCAGCACTGACTGAGCAGGTATGTGGGGAGCATTTGGGGGAAGAGGCAGGGCAACTGTGGAGCAGGGCTGCACTCCTAGCCCCCAACTGTGGGGCTCCACAGACACCCTTCCTCTTCTCCCAAGCATCCCCCCAGCCCTTGCTCCTTCCACCTTCCTACCTGGGCTTGAGCACCCACAAATGAGCTATTTGCGATGCTCCAGTAAGTTTGGAAGGGCACCGGGGGAGTTGCTGAGCTCGGGGCCTACCATTTCCCTAGGAGTGCTCCAGCATGGGAACACCTATAGGGATATCAAACCACAGAAGTCCAGACTATAGAGATCAAACTCGTATCTGGAAAAAAACTTGCTTGGACAAAGTGCTTTTGGCATTTTTCCCTCTACCCTTGCAACAAAATGTTGGGAGGAATTGCTAGAGCCTGATTTTATTACAGTATGTCTGCATTGCCTCTGCAGTAGGAGCCTGGCATGCTGACATTGGAGACATATTGAGCCAATCCATACCCAGCACATTATTTTTAAAGACAATTGCAAGTAATGACATTGGAATTAGCAAGATCTGATACAGGAATTTTATAAAAACACAACAAACACTCATAGAAAAACAATTAATTTTACTCCAATTAGAAGGATCTGAATAGTTTGAAACAAAGATTTTCCCCATTCCCTCTGGTTTTTGCTCTGCTGCAAAAAAATACTATTGATGTAAATGGCACTTTCCTTTCTTGTAAGTGTTTCTGCAGAAGTGTAGCAGTGATTTTATTATGCAGTGCTCTATTTTAAGCCAATTTAGATGACTAGTAAAAGACAGCATTACACATTAGTATCACTTCTGCATAAGTGCAGAAGTACTTACAAATCTCAAAGGGATGAGTTTTTTGTTAGATTATATGTATTTCTTATGGAAAAGTCCTAAAGAACTTAATAGGAGATGAAACCAATAGGGTTCTGCAAAATTACATGCAAGACTCAGAGAACTTAATGGGAACTGATAGTCTCTCTGCAGGTTTTTTGAGCTACTCTATATGATCAGAGGGTTACAAAAATTAGAAGGATATTGTTCTCTATTAAATTCTATAGGGCTTTTCTATAATTAGACAAACCAAATTCTGCAGAGGCTACACAAAAGCAAAAATTACTAATAACAAAAGGAATATTTGGTCCTACTTGAGCATGGGATGAGGAAGGGGGAAGGGCTAGATGACTTCTTGAGGTCCCTCCCATTTCTACTTTTCTGTGATTTCATGAACAACAATTTACACTTAGCTCATATGCTCTATCCACACATCTCAAAGCACTTCACCCTGATAAGTCTCATTATCCCCATTTCACAGCTGAGGACACTGAGGCAAAGAGATATTAAACACTTTGCTCAAGATCACACAGCAAGTCAGTGGGAATCATGACCAAATCCATGTCAACTGTCTTTCATCTGCCTGTTCAACCTATTGGACAAAAATTGCTCCTGACAGTAACATGCACATAAGACCTAATTCACAAGTTACACAAATATACGACAGGGTTACGCCCACTTAAATAAGGGTAGATTGGACTCAGACTACAATATAATGTGGTACTAATAGTATCAAACTGAAAATCACTTTTAGAATAAGGAAAAGTGAAGAGTCCTATACAGAATAATTTTCCACTATTTGGATACACTCAGCTTCTTATTTATGCCTTAAAATGCTGCAGTGAGATAGAAGGAGTAGGAACATAATAATGTAATTTGAGAGCAAAAAAAAGAAAGATACAAATAAAACTCCTTACACTGAAAAAAGAAACCCCTAGGACAGATTGTCAGGATGGTTTCAAAATATTGTTCCTTATTTCAAGAGTAACAAATGCCACCATCACAAGTAAAGGAAATATGCTGCCCAATCTGGCTTTCACAAATATAGGATACATCAAACAACATTGCATAAGAAACTCAATATTATACATGCCCATCTCACGAAGAAAGTATCTCTTATTTTCTCCTGTCTGAGCTCTTCTGGAAATCCTGACACTCTTGTATATCTTAATCTGATCAGTTTGAATTTTTAGAGCCTTACAATCCCTTGATATCGGTTGTCAAAACAGTACTGTGCATGTGTATCATTAACACTCTGCGCTGGGGTTGATTTTAACCAACATTTTCAAATGTCTTCATCACAGAAACCACAGTAGGCCAGATTTAGCCAGTCTTTACTATTAGCATTTCTCACGAGCTACGTCTGACATTGCTTGGTAACTCAGAGTGAGAAACTGAAAACACTCTTGTCAGTGAAAGCATGAGAGTAAAATGCCAGATCTCTCTCAGAAATAAATATATTGTTTGGCATTGTGTCTCCCCGCTGACACACCATCCTGCAAACTAAAAGAAGCACCAAGAATTACAGAGCTAAGAGAGCAGCATGCCACTTGGTCATGCCTCATCTTCAGTCACCTCCATCTATGCTGCCCGCAGTGTTTATAGCAATCCTTCCACAGGACTGCTTCAGAAAATTCTAGTCATAAAATCAGAAACCTCCATAACAGCCCAACCAGCCTGCTGGCTACCAATTCTTCCACAGGGACCTCAGCCACCTCTAGTGTTCAGAGCCCTTCACAGAAGGATGACAAGCTTGCATAAAATTCAGGGCCTTGCTAAGGATTGTCCTTAGGATTTATGGAGCCCTATGCGGTACTATTAAACTGGTGTCCTTTTGCCTGGGGAGGGGGTGATGATTTTTGAGAGATATGATTTAATAATTTTCAGCAATGCACTAATGAAATATTTTAAAAGCAATTTTTAAACTAAGATCCTGTCGATTAAGAGGGTAAATTCAGAAACTGGCACTATATACCCGGGGTAGCCAAATGCCTGTTAAATGATTTCATGACCACTTGAATGGTTCTGTCACAGGTTCAGTGTTGTGCTTATAGCTCTGGCAGGCTCTCACACTTTCAAGTTAACTAGATCCTCTCCAGAGGAAGCAGAGCTCCAGCAATAGGATAGGAAGAGGCAGATGGGTGGATATTAAGACCCAGGCATGCCAAAATTTTCAGATGCCTACGCAGCCGCGTATTCTGCGTATAGGTAAGGACAGCCCTGGCCTTGCTTAGAATTCCTACTTCGCCGTGAAGCATGAAGTATTATTTGAGTAAAAAGAATACTGCTTTGAGAGCAAAGAAGAGATTAGTAGAAAGGCTTAGATCCTAGGGAGCCAAATAAGCAGAACATGAATCATGGAAGACTGCATAGAGGAAAAGGAACCATGAAAAGGAAAAGAAGGAGACCAAACAATCTATTGTCTTTGTGTCATTAAAGCGACTTTGTACTTTTTAAATTTAATGTTCTTTACTGTTAAATCTGCCTTGGATCCGAAAGAAAAAGCAGCACATACTTTCCTTCAAAATACTTTTCTGCTTGAAAAATTACAGTCTGATTTTCTGGACATTTCCATCCTTTTGTTTGCTTGTTTTCTGTGCTTTTTTCCAGTCAGATTAATTCCTATGGTTTATTTTAGAGTATTAAAACAAATGATGTTCATTCGTACAGGCTCAGAATCATAGAGCTGGAAGAGACCTCAGGAGGTCATCAAGTCCAGCCCCCTGCCCAAAGCAGGACCAATCCCAACTAAATGAACCCAGCCAGGGCTTTGTCAAGCTGAGGCTTCCTTCAAGTCTTCCTAGGCTTCCGTCGTTTTACATGGGAACATCTTAAAATGTATACATGTGTTTTGCAATGTCCAGTTCAAGCCAAAACCTTGCTTTGAATTTTTCATTGTTACCCCCCCAGTGTTGTTTCACATGGGGAGATTTCTCTGTGGACTCTTAAATCAAGTCTAGAGCTCTCATATACTCCTAAAGTCAATTTCATCTAGCTCTTCCTCCTTTTATAGTCAAAGTTTCCAAATGCGATATAAATGCCCCATTCCGATCTGTCCCACCCATACCCGCTCCCCACTACACACATATATCTCTTCTTATTTCTATCCATATACTTACACGTCTAGGGTGAAATTGTGGCTTTATGGAATATATAATAAAACTCCATCTGACCTCAGCAGAACTTGAATTTCACCCCACATTCTTCAGAGAGCAGAAAATTTGGAAGGCAATAATTTAGAACTCTTAATAAAGATTTATTTTGCTGAAAAAGGAAACTCGAAAGAAGAGACTTATAAAGCATATCCCATCAACGGCATTTTTCAAAGTTGCAGAAGAATCACTATCCCCTTTATAGCAAAGAGGAACTTCTACGGCACTTAAAAGGTGACATACCTTACATGAATATTTGATTAATTACCTTCCCACCTTCACAGAGAGACAGTGTGTGTGACTTGTTGTGGGCTATTTCAGTTTTCTGTTAGTGCAATGCACCCTCTGTAATATTCTCCTTTATCTTTCTTTGGGGTTTCATTTGTTTGTTTTTGTTTCGGTTAAGATTATCCCAGAATTAAATGAGAATACAGAAATGGAATTATTGCAGTACTGGTAAATAAGGATTGGTAGGAGAAGAGCTGGTATTCAGATGTTTGAATTGCTTTCTCCCACACTAGAAGTCATTCTTTTATACTTTCCTTTTGAAGTTCACAAAAAAGTTCATGCATTTTTTGACAGGTATACAATTTCTGGACTTCTGGAGCATCAATAACACTGAAGTAACTTGTTAAAGTTATTTCATTTGAAACAAAAATGTAGTCTGCCATCTTAAAATTACAGTTTATAAAATTTACATATCCCTATTTGTCTTAATTTGAACAAAAGTATACTGTGTTTAGTCTTAGTGTCTCCTAAGCAGGTAGAGCTTATTGTACCTGCTGAAGCACAGGCTGAATTTATCCATTATTTCTTCTAGATTTTCTGCCAGATTTTCTATGTTCCTACATGGCAAGATGAGCATGAACACCTTGGACTCACTGAAATCAATGGCAAAACTCCCTTTGACTTAAATAAGCTGGGCTCCATGACTCCTATCCAATACAGTGAGCTTTGCAAGGCATCACATGGTACCAGCTGTCAGATAGAAAGGCAGACACAGATCTCCTTGCAGCATCCAAGGATGTCATACAAAATAGGGAAGACATGGAGCACAAAGAGTTAACAAAGATGAAGTTGTGAAAAAGTTAGACTGACACTGGGCTGCTGGGAGGATTGCTACCATAGAGAGGCCTGTGGTTGTGGTTTATCTTTTGAGTCACTTGAACTTAATTGTAAGAGTGAAGTAGAGAAACAGGAAACAAAAGCAAGATAATACAGATTTGCCACAGGATTAAAAAAAAAAAATAGCAAGTCTGTTGTCAGCCATTTTCCCCTCAGAAAAGTTATTAGCACCTACCGCCTCAAGCAGAAATAAATCAGTGTTTTCAACAGAACTCTTATGCCAAAGAGTAGCATAATTTTGTCTCTAACCACGTACTGTAGGAAAGAATTTTAAAACAATGTTTTCTACACACAATTGCTCCTTTCCCCCACCCCATCTCATTATTAGTGAGTTGTTGCCTGCTCTGGCATGCAAACAGGATGTTGCTGTTAAACACACCTCCCTTCACCATGATGCACACACCTTGATGCATATGTAAAGAATGTGTGTACATAGCCAATCTGCCAATTGGAAATAAGTCACTGTCTTGTAATTCTCTTGTTCCTGGGGCTTCTCTCAGCCTTAGTGCCCAATACTCACTCCTGCTTCATAAGTCAAATACCTTCGAGACGCCATGAGAATTCTTTACACTTTTGGAACACTTTGTATCTAGAGAAAATGTCTATACTGACTAATCCTCTCAGCTTCTATGAGTAAATATTCTCCAGAGTATGCAGATAGGGAACAGACAGGAGGTTAATGCAAGTCAGTGACAAATGTGATGGAAAAAGACCCATGAGTTCCTGGCTCTTTGTTCTGAAATCACTGACCGTTGTCTGTTACATGATCACATACTATATCTCAAGTAATACTATGTAATATTTTTCTAGGTACACTTGTCTAGCAGCTTGTAGTGTTCTTTTTCCATGTATGCTAAGAAAGCTCCAGGACAGTTATTTATTATAGAAGGAACTGGTAGTGCTGCCTTCAGTTAAAGTTGCACAATGCCATTCATTAAAAGACCCTGTATTCAGTGGCTTATAATTTTTCCAATCGTCAATCATTTGGACTGAACATATCTATGCAGGTGCCTGCCTAAAGCAATCTTGTCCTGGAAAGTTTCAGTTAAAACAGTTCAACCATTTCTAACAATGCAATTAGGGGAGGGAAAAAAACACACATTTTTTGCCCATCTTTAAAAATTTCTTGCAATTGTGTAATTAAGAAGCTTTGGACCAGGGACTTGAAATTTAGCAGAAACGTGACTTTTTTTCCTGTCCCTGTGAAAAACTGTTCAAAATTTGGCCATGTTATAGGCTTTAAAAAAAAAATCTCAGTTTCCACATGCTTAGCAGACACCTGTTAGAATTTGACAGCTCTCCAATACCCAAAATTCATCTCCTCATGGTCTCCATGTCAAAACAAAACTGGCAGTTTCCATTACAATGGTTTGCTACACAGAAGCCTGGAAACAGTGCATATATCTGGCAAGTGGCTTAACAGATAGAAGAACCTCTGAAACATATTTTTTCAAGGAAGGGCCATTAAATATCGGTTTCTTCTTCATTCCCCATTAACTATGTCACTCTTATTACCCTTTAGCTCAGGAGTGGGGAACCTTTTTTGGGTCGTGGGACGCTGACCCACAGAAAAATCAGTTAGGCAGGGATCAGCAGGGGTTGGAGTGCCAGCACAGGCTCCCCAGTGCTGGGAGGAAGAGCCCAGAGCCCTGACAGCTGGATCCAGACAAGCTGGGGACCGCAGCTGGCCCCTGGCCCTTAGGTTCCTCAACCATGCTTTAGCTGGAGGCCTCAGTACTGCACTGTGGATTAACAAGTATGTTCAGGACACTAAGTTTATCAATTTTTAGTAACCACTTTGTATGAAAATGTTAAGAGGTCCCATTTTTGTATCAACACATTGGCCTTCATTGGAGGCAGTCACTTCTGCACATAAAATATGAATGTTACAGCATATATTCTCTGAACAGGAAAAAACCAGTTGTCCAAGAATGCCTATTTCATATTTTGTTATTATTGGCCAATATGATCTCATTTCTTCTGAATTATAATTTCTCTGCACTATGACGTTTCTTCAGTTACTGTAGGTCACCAGGCCGTTCCCTTTCCAGTAAAACCAACTTCTTCAGCCCTTACATTATTAATGTTTAGCATCACTCTCCTTGTTCTCAGAGCTGGACCCTGCTCATTAGTAGTTGTATCCTTTCCACAGCAATGATATAGCAGATGTCAGTCTTAAAATCTAGTTCCCACCTTCTTTAATTTACACTGACTTCTTCTGAACATCATGTTTGCTTTCTTCACAATAGTGGACATCTGACTCCCTTAGAAACATCTCCTCCTAGATTTGAACAGATTCTGGGCATGCCACTAAGTCATGTCTGTCTACTTTCAAGTGCCTTAAAGATACAAATGTTAAAACATTGCAGGCCAGATGGTAAAAACCCACAGACAATGGGGAACAAATGCACTTCATGGTGGAATCACTCTTGTAGACAGGACAAATGTATTTTTACCTCCTTGCTGTTTAACCTTGACTTGGTGATAAAGATATAAGAGCCCTTTTTCCACTTGCATTTTCACTGTTGTTACCACATATGATGAATTACAGGTCTGAATTTTGCAACTATATATATGGGGCCTGACTGGAAAACTTTGAAATACAAATATTTTTAGAGATGATTGTGCATCTCAGATATATTTTAAGCAAAATAGTTTGTAAACAGAATGATTTTCAAATTTTCCCCCACAAATTGTCAGCAGCTCATGATAAAGAAAATGCTAATGATATAGCCCAGAGAAGAACATGCGATAAAAATAAATTGAAATGCAGTTCATCTCCATTGTGCAAGCAGCTGGTCATAACTGGCTGCTCATAACTAATCCCCAGTATCTGTAGTGGGAGGAGGAAAATAATTAATTACAGCTGATAATGTCTGTGATGGAAAGAATGGTGTAACCTTGAGAAAAGGGTGAACTGGACTTAGGTCCAAAGCTACCCATAGTTAGAAGCAGTACTGGAGAAACCACAAATTCTTATCCTTATCACAAACTCTTTCAAGATGATGGGGGTAATGGAGACCACATGTAACAGAGTAGAAAAGATGAAAAAAAAAATTTAATTAAACCAGGAAGGCAGCAGTTTTCTCCCTACAGCTAAAAGAGTTCTTACAAAGACTGAAATATTGATTAGCACTGGGGTCAGCAACCTATGGCTCTAGAGCAAAATATGGCTCAGTATGGAACCAAAGATGGCTCTCTTGTCATTCCCAAAATACACACCATTTTAAAAATTAAAACAAAAAATTAATTTAAAATTTAAAAAATGTGTAATTACTCGTGCCAAGATAGTCTTTTTTTGTCTATTTCACCTTAAACCAGAGGTGAAAGTAAGGCAATGAGCCCCGGCAAGAGCACTCTGCTTATGTAAAGGGCCGACAGAGAGCACTGTAGGGGATGCCTACTCACTCCCAGCTGGGATAGTGGGAGGGGCTGGTGGTGGCAGATGCTCCATCTGACTGCAGCAGCCTGGCTCCAGCCCCAGTCTGACTGCCGTGGTCTGTCCCCTGCTGCTGTGCTCCTAGGACAGACCCAGCGACCCCGCCATTGCTGCAGTAATCTGGCCATGGCAGCCCAGTTTGGAATCCAGCCGCGGCAGCCTGGGCAACAAGGCCACAATTGGGGCCCAGCCCCCATCTGGCCATTGTGTCCTGTCCTCAGCCCTGATCTTGGGGCAGGTCCCATGGTCCAGCCTCCATCTGGCCACAGGAAGGGCTGGCGGTGGCCCCCCTCCTGCTGCGGCATGGGTAGGCGGGGAGTCCACGATCTGGCTGTGGTGATCATGCCCCCTTGTCCAGCCACTGCTGCCTGGGTACAGCATCCCAGCTCTGGCCAAGTAAGATAATCTGGCCCCAGGGCCCCCCATATACTCTGCTTCCTACCCCCAGTTCCCTGTCCTGCCTCCTGAACCCCCAACCCTCCACCCTGAGCCACTCATACACCCCAGCCCTGACTCCGGCACCTCCACATCCACAAACTGCACCCCCAGCAGCAGAAATCCCATTAAATAGTCTGAGTTCAATGTTTCATTTATGCTATTATTAATCATGTCAATTATCAATAATATTAAGTTGTATGTTTTCAGTCATGCAAATGGGGGCATTCTTACACGGCTCTTTATTGACTCCTTGTTCTGAATTTTGATGTAATTTGGCTCTTTGGTTTGAAAAAGTTGCTGACCCCTGGATTGGCACATTGGCTCACCTGCTGGTTTTTTTGTTCTATTCAGTGAAGAATCAGAAGCAGCTTAAACAATGTAACAATTTGCTGTCAATTCTATAGTAATAAACACTACATTATATGCTAGTACATGGATACATTCTGAAGCTTCATCATGGTGTTTTGAACATTAACCCAATTCAAATAGCAGCAGATACTGCTTTAGGAATATTGAGTTTCAGATTATCACTGTGGGCCTAATTTTGATCTCACATGTGCTGTCAGAAACACAAATTTAAATCTAATGAAGTTTTTCTGAATTTATTTTAGTGGGCTGATCCAAATCCCATGAATGTCAATAGCAAGACACTCATTTGATTCAGATCAGACCCTTTGTGTCTACAATTTATATACTGTATATTGTTAATTAATTTGTACAACTGTATTTGTCCTTCCCAGTTCTCCATTATACAATGCTGTACTTGGTAAGGGTTTTGTTCTCTAACCCATTCTATCGGTACACATTTCCTGCAATTTTTTTTTCCTGTCCAATCCTCCTTCAGAAGAAGGAAGAGGGCCTGGGATGCAGAAACTGATTATGTTATCTGGGCCTGGTCTACACTACAAGTTAGGTTGCAATAAGCCACCTTGTTTCTACCCAGTTGTGCATGTGTCTACATTTAAACGTGTCTCCCACTGAGGTAAGTGTCCTGTTACAGGATTACAGTAACACCACCTCCAAGAGAAGCATTGAGCCATGATCAATGTACTAAGATTGACACAGCAGGAGTCTAGTCCCTGTGTTATTTATGTCAACCCTTCCAGTCCTCTAGCAGCGGTCTCACAATTCCTGACACTGACTGCTCTGGTCACAATTGTGAACTCCTCTGTCCAGGTGTCACAGAGACCAGAAGGTTCCCACTCTCCTCAAAAGCCCCATGCGTCTTTGAAATGTCTTTTCTAGCTTGGCAAGCTCATCTAGCAGCTCTCCATTGCTGTGTGCAACTGCCCGGCAACCATGCCCTGCTACATGTTCAGGACACACTCCAGTGTGGGGTAGGCAGGAAATACTGGATCTCCTGGGCCGGGAGGAAGAAGAGGCTGTGCAAGCACAGCTCTGGACCAGCCTTATTGGGCCATGGACATTTATGAGCAGATTGCACCAGGGATGCAGGAAAAGGGGTATGACAGGGATGAGCAGCAGTACCATGTGAAAGCAAAGAAACTGTGACAGGCATATCAGAAGCTCAAGAAGGCCAACAACTGACCCGCTGCCAAGCTACACGTCATACTTGGCAGAGACCCCACTGATATTCTGCACATCACCAGGGATACCTCTAAGGAGCCCAAGCCACTGGCACTTATCCTGAAGAACAAGGACAAGGAGGATGTGGAGCAGGAAAATGGAGAACGCGTGACTGGGGATCCAGCTATGCTGCAAGACAAGACACATTTGAGACTCTGCTGCAGTCCAATCAGTTGGGCACAGGTGAACCCAAGACAGGTGAAGGAACCTCAGGTAAGTGTGTAATAGTATTTCCCATCACAATGACGACATCATGGTACCTCTCCCACCCATCCACCATCCTCCCCACAGCTTAGCAAGGCACAGCTATTGACTTTTCATTCACTGACTCCTCCTACAAGAGGTAGCTGTACAACAAAGAGAGGGAAAGGTATCTGCTTTTCATTCCCCTGTGGAGTTAGCCAAGCTGTGTGTGTGTGTGGGAGGGGGAGGACTGAGCACAAAGGGATGTCCCTTGAATCCTCCTGAGATATCTCAATGCAACTTCCAAGGACATACTCTGCAATCCTCTCCTGAAGATTTCTAGACATGGCAGCCTTATTTCTTCCTCAAGAGTAGAACACTTTCCTAGTGTTAACTGTGAAAGGCTCTACTGCAGTAAGCAGGCTAGCAGCATACAAGACCCAGGAGGCTTTGGGATGCCAGCCATAGATGCATTCTCTATGACTTTTTTATCCTCAGGAGTGAGATCTGGGTTAAAATCACCACTGCCTGTATTCAGAGCCACTGCCCTACACTCAAAGTTTCAAGCAACTGAGCAATTCTCTTTTCATTTCCTTTGCCATGAACAACCATACTTACTAGGACTGGTGTTGCAAATGGCAACATGCAGAAACATGCCAAAGCAGCGGTGTTGGAACTCAAGGAAAGGAAGATCTGAATCTCAACTTTCATTTTCAATTTTTACTATACTGACAATCACATCTCTGCATGCAGTAACTGGAGCTGCTGCTTTTGCAGCCTTGAGGAGTTCCCTCTCCACACCTGCGAAATGCCTGAGCCAGATGAGGAACAGAAAGAAGAGGATTTGAAGAACATGTTCAATGAAATCCTGCAAATCATTGCAGGATTAGACTATGAGTAGAGGGCCTGGAGCAGAGACACTACAGACAGCCCAGAGAAAGAAACAGCAGATAGGTCAAAGGTCCAGGAGTCCCAGCAGCAGGGAGATGCACCAGGACATAATGGGGCTTCTCCAGTTGCAGACTCTTGTGGACTTATAGGTTTAACAATCATGGAGTTGCCTCCCTTTGCTGTCTATGAAGAAATCCATTTCAGCTTCTCCCTATACTCCCTACTCAACATTCCACATGGCATATGGGCCGCATCCCACTCCACCCTGGAGAACATGAAGGACAACCATAGCTTTACATATACTGCCCTGTGAAAGCCATGGTCGCTGTACAGGTAGCCAAAATGGACATAGACATTCTTTCCCCTTGTTACTTTCTGTTCTATTAATTGAGTACATTTTTAATGTATTTGGTTTTAAATTGCACAGATGTGTGTGTACTGTAAAATCGTGAGTATAATGCGCACCTATGTATCATGTGCACCCTACCGTTTCAATGTCAGAATCATGGAAAAAACTGAACTCCTATATATAATGCGCAGGTATATATCTACGCTCCTGCCAACAGGTCCACCAGTGCCAAGCCCAGCCTCGCCTGCTTCCTGGAGCCGGCCCCGGGCTGCCCGTGCGCTGAGCCGAGCTCATGCCTGCCACAGGGGCCCCCCACCCCTTCTGACAGCTGCCCATGTGCCGCGTCCGGCTTGCACCTGCCGCGGGGGCCTCCGGATGCAGCTACCTCCTTCAAGAGCCTCTCCAAGCAGAGGCTCTGCCAGACCTGCAGCCTGGACCCGGCCATCATCGGCAGCTGCAGCCGAGAGTAGGGGGACGGCCCGGCCAGGACACCCCAGACCAGGGTAGTTGGCAGCCCCTCGGCAGAGTGCCTCGCTGCCTTCTCTTCCCGTGCCCTGCTGCGCCCGGGGGGCGGCGCGCTCTGCGGCTCGCTCTCCACTCCCAGCCTGCCACAGGGATCCCCGGATGCAGCCTGCAGGAGCCAGGGCGCTGCAGCCTGGCAGCGCCGCCGGCTCCTCGCCTTGTCCGGGAGCCAAAATAAAACTTTAAAAAATAACTGCTATGTATATAATATTATATATAATATAATAACTGCGCACCCCGACTTTGACCCAGAAAAAAAATCAGAAAAAAAGTGTGCATTATACTTGAGATTTTATGGTACTTGTTTTGTTACTGAATAAAATTCTAATGGCTAGAAAATAATTCATCTTTATTAGTTCCCAACCTATGTTGCAGAATACCTAACAGCACTGAAAGCACCTGCTTACTTGTCACTGTCCCATATGACACAACTCATAGGATCAGTGACAAGCACAGGGTAATAATCATAAATGGACAGCAAGCACCACAACATGAATAGATGCACTGCCACTGTTCTGTTCAGAGATGTACACAAGTTCCACACAATTCCTAACAGGCCCATAAGCAACAGGGCTAAGTGTAGCAAAATTCACCACATCACCGTGGCTCACTGTTAAAGTGCTCTTTCAAAGCCTCCTATAGCCATATAGCTCCACATTGAGCCCTTTTACCACCCTGATATCTGGCTGTTCAAACTCTGACGACAGCTGCACCCCTTCTACCCTGGTGGCAGCTTTTCCCCCTTTGCCTCACTGACATCTCCCAGGATGCAGCTAGAATGTTCTTCACAGTGACATCCAGTCTTGTGAGTAAACAATGCCAGTGTTTCCTCAATCCACCAAAAGCACATTCCGCTGTCATTCTGCACTTGCGGAACCAGGAACATAGATGGCATTATGGGATGGAGAAAGTTGCACACTGGTTGTTTCCAGTCACCCATGTGCCTCATCTCTGCTCCACCATGCATTGCCAACACTTCCCAGAAGACAGTGGGCTGGCCAGTGGTGGGTTGCACACTAAGCTACATGCCCAGGGTGCTCTGCAGTGAGCATTGACACAAGCATGCCTGGTGAGTAGGCACATCCCCAACTCAAGGAGCAAGCATGCACATGCAAAAACTAAATACCAATGGTGATGGCCATATAGCAACATAACTTGCATTAACCAAAGTTTGTAATCGAGATGCAGCCCGTCACTAACACTGCCTGTGACACAGACAGAACAATCAGGTCCAAACTACATTGTGGAACTGTAGACAGGCCACCAGACCTTGTGTAGGCCGGTGATGGCATTGTCAATCTTGATAATATTGGCAGGCTTCTAAATAAGCCCTGTGTAGCACTGTTTATTCAACAATGCCATCGCACCACCCTCCCCTTCCAGTCCCACTTACTAACAGCATGGCTAAGATTAAATTCTGCATTAGATTGCGCCTACTTTGCCCACGTCACACTCTGCCACAAGCCACATCCATCATGGTCCTACCTTCCTAGCTTTCTGCCTGCAAAACTCAGGAGTGCCAGGCGGACTAGTACACCCCCAGCTGTTTTACTATACAGAGCTAAGGTGATCCAACAATTCTACTTTACCATAAGCAAGTTATCCATAACGTAAGGGAATATTCATATAGGCTCTCAGGAATGCAAGGCACTCTGACCAATGAGGTGGCAATATTCCTGCCGTGGGGAATTCACAGTCTAAAGAAATTGTTAACGCTGACTTAAAATTGAAAGCTGATTGAGACAAAGTTGTTTGCAACTCCCTTGCTAGGTTTTGTAGATCATTGCAGTTCCAAGGGAAAATATGAACTCACCTACACATGAGCCATATGATTAAAATGTCCAGGCTCATATCTCTGCTCTTGGGTCTCATCCTCTCTTTGCTCAAGGAAGGAAAGAGAGGGAGAGAGAGAGAGAGAGAGAGAGACATTAACCAATCTGAGAGGCAGAAGTTTACACTCACTTTGCACAGCTTTATAATGATCAAGTTGGTGGAGAATCAGGCTCATAACTTGGGCCACCAGAGTTTAGGAGCAGCATAGAGGCAATAAACTCAACCCCAGGAGCAATGCTGATGGGGTCTGGAAGGAAATCCCATCCAGCCTTCCATACACACATTGGTGGACTCAGGACAGAAGTAAAAAAAATAGTGACTTGGGCCTCAGACAGGCATGTGAGGCACTTAAAGACTGGACAGAAGTAAGAAATATAAATATTTAATATGGATTAGGAACTAAATAACATTGATAGTGTAAATTAAGCCACAGACTGCTGGTGCGATAATGCTAATTAACATACACATGAGGTGTGCAGTGAAGCAGGACACAAAACCAATTGCTTCCTTTGTACCTGAGAAGTGGCTTAATTAGCCATTGCTTCACAAGCTGGAGTGGTTCACTGTGATTATAAAATGGATATTTTTTGAGAGAGAGAACTTTGGAGGATTAAAAATAGGGCATTAAACAAGTTTTGGAATATTTCAAGAGTCAGCATTTTCTAGAATCTAGGTTTATTAATTGCTCCATTCACCTCAGTAGCTACCATCTCTGGCTAGGCTGCTTGTAAACTCCTCTTGGAACAAAAATCCAAAATTAGCTCAACCTCTGTGTAAGAGGGGATGAACATGGATAATAAAAGGTACTGAACATAGTATTCAGAGGATGAGATTTCTTGCAAGAGAAGAAACTGACTCCGGTCCAACTTTCTCTGACTCTTCTAGTCACATCTCCATCTTCTCAGCCTGTTACACTTCACTAGTTTCCTTCCTCAGCCCATGCTTCATTGGCCTTTTTTACAATGGCAAAAATGGCACCATCATTCTCAGTCAGTGCCGCTTCACCACTAATAGCAATAACGGAAGCTGTGGCAACAGAACCCAAAAGCTCATGGAGCAGTGGCTAAACTGTTCTTTTTAGGTATGTTCTAAATCTAATTAAGTAAGGATGGTTTTGGCTTCCAGCAGATTTGTGGGGGAACTATTTGTTCTCAGAGGCAGACCCTCCTGCTCACACGCCAGGGATGGGATACATATCTTCCTCCTCCACCCCCAGTGTGGGATCCAGAAAAGCTGAGTTCTATTTCTGACTTGGCCACTGACCTGCTTCGTGACACTGAGACGGTAACTTCACCTTTCTGTGCTCCTGTTTTTCCCTCCCGCTCTTTGTCTGTCTGTCTTTCCTAAGAGGAGAATCATTTCTTTGGGGCAGAGACTGTATCTATGGGTTTTCTCATTGTCTAGGATAATGGGGCCCTGAGCTTCATCAGGGATTCTAGGAGAAAGCTGGTGAAAACTGAGGAAAAACTCTCATTGCTATTGCCTTCAATGTTTCCGATATCTCTTCAGTTTGCAGCAGGGCTTCTGCTGTTTTAACCACAGTTCTCTCTTCCTGCTCGGTGTGTGTCTCACCTGAGCCTGAGAAGGAACCAGAATTTATTACACGGCCAGAGAGCCACAGTAATACATCAGCAGCCCCTCATCAGCTCTCCCGTCCTGCCCACTGGCAGCAGCACCCATCAGTCCCTCCTTCTCTCTCCCATCCACTGCGATCACCTGTTTCATGGCACGAAGGAGGATCTGGGGGAAAAGAGGAGGAGTGAGGGTTGAGCAGGCTCAGGGGAGGGGGCAGGAGCGTTGGGGAAGGAGTAGAGTGGGGGCAGAGCCAGGGGTTAAATAGTGAGCACGCCTCCCCCCACACACTGGAAAGTTTCCACCTTTAGCTCCAGCCCCAGAGTCAGTGTCTAAGCAAGGAGCCAAGTATTAACTTCTGAAGAGCTGCAGGCAGCTCCAGAATCACAGGTTTGCTGCCCCTGACATAGCACTTCACACACCAGTGCAGCTAGTGGCCTGTTTACCCTCAAGTTCCCGACAGGGCAAGCAGTGGTGTAGATGGACCAAGGGTAGGCATAGTGTGAGCAATTTCAGTGTAATTTTCTGCATTTCTTTACAACTGATCAATCCTCAGGAGATGCAGAAAACTATGTTAGTGTTCCACACAGACACATATTGGGAGATAAGGTCACTGGGCTTTCCCCTCCCCCTCGCCACCAGGTTTCAATTTGTAACAGCACTGTGTATTTCTGTACTGGTTTGTAAACCATTCTAGTAATTGTGCTATATGTAGTAGGGTCACAATTTAAAGGATGTTTATTACCAGACAAGAGCTAAAAAGGTGAGCAGATGTTTATAAAAAAATCATTCCTGTCCAGACTGCTAGTTCCTATTCCCGGGAACTGATATAGTTTTCATACCAGGAAGAGCTTCATCTGTGAGGGACAAGCCACAGGAAATGAATCAGACAGCAGCTATTAGAGGCTAGCAACACTAGCACAAGAATGACAAAATTATGTCTGCATTAAATGAAGAAAAGTTTGTTAGTTCAAACAGCCACAGAAACTTTTGTCGGTGAAACAAATCATTACAATTGTTGAGGCATGCGTGCTGAGGTGAATTTCATGAACTACTTTACGGGGGCGTGGGGGGGAAGGGAAGAAATATGAAAAGTGCTGTTTTTTCTTTTAGAAATAGTAATAGAAAAATGTTTTTTAAGTACATCAGAAGCAGGAAGCCTGCTAAACAACTAGTGGGGCCCTTGGAAGATTGAGATGCCAAAGAAGCACTAAAAGATGAAAGTCACTGCGGAGAAGCTAACTTAATTCTTCAGTCTTCATGGCTGAGGATATTGGGGAGATCCCCACAAATCTGAGCCATTCTTTTTAGGTGACAAATCTGAGAAATTGTCCCAGATTGAGGTGTCAGAGGAGGTTTTGGAACAAATTGATAAACTTAACAGTAAAGAATAAAATTGTCAGACACATAGATGAACATAATTTGTTGGGGGAAAGTCAACATGGTTTCTGTATAGGGAAATCATGCTTTACTAATCTACTAGGGTTCTTTTGGGGGGGGGGGGGGGGGGGGGTCAATAAACATGTGGACAAGGGGGATCCAGTGGATAATAGTATACTTAAACTTCCAGAAAGCCTTTGACAAGGTCCCTCACCAAAGGCTCTTAAGTAAAGTAAGTTGTCATGGGATAAGAGGGAAGGTCCTTTCATGGATTGATAACTGGTTAAAAGACAGGGAACAAAGGGTAGGAATAAATTGTAAGTTTTCAGAGTGGAGAGAGGTAACTAGTGGGGTCTCCCAAGGGTCTGTCCTGGGACCCATCCTATTCAACTTAATTATAAATGATCTAGAGAAAGTGGTAAACAGTGAGGCGGCCAAATTTGCAGATGATACCAAACTGCTCAAGATAGTTAAGACCAAAGCAGACTGTGAAGACCTTAAAAAAGATCTCACCAAACTAAGTTATGGGGCAACAAAATGTCAAATGAAATTCAATGTTGATAAATGTAAAGTAATGCACATTGGAAAAAATAATCCCAACTATACATACAATATGATGGGGACTAATTTAGCTACAACTACTCAAGAAAGAGATCTTGGAGCCATTGTGGATAGTTCTCTGAAGACATCCACTCAATGTGCAGCAGCAGTAAAAAAAGCAAACTGAATGTTAAAAATCATTTAAAAAGGGATAGAGAATAAGACAGAGAATATCTTATTGCCTCTATATAAAACCAGGGTACACTCACATCTTGAATACTACGTACAGATGTGGTCACCTCATCTCAAAAAAGATATCTTAGCATTAGAAAAGGTTGAGAAAAAAGGCAACAAAAATGATTAGGAGTTTGGAATGGATCCCATGTGAAGAGAGATTAAAAAGACTTGGACTTTTCATCTTAGAAAAGAGGAGACTAAGGGGAGGAGGAATATGATAGAGCTCTATAAAATCATGACTGGTGTGGAAAAAGTGAATAAGGAAAAGTTATTTACTTATTCCCACAATATAAGAACTAGGGGTCACCAAATGAAATTAATAGGTAGCAGGTTTTGAACAAATAAAAGGAAGTTTTTCTTCACTCAGTGCACAGTCAACCCGTGGAACTCCTTGCCAGAGGATGTGGCAAAGGCTAGAATTTTAACAGTGTTCAAAAAAGAGCTAGATAGATTCATGGAGGTTAGGTCCATTAACGGCTATTAGCCAGGATAGGTAGGAATGGGGTCCCTAGCCTCTGTTTGTCTGTAAATGGGTGACAGGAGAGGGATCACGTGAGGATTACCTGTTGTGTTCCCTCCCTCTGGGGTATCTGGCATTGGCCAGTGACAGCAGACAGGATACTGGGCTAGATGGATCTTTGGTCTGACTTAGTATTACTGTTGTTATGTTCTTATATAGAAATACCCCTATCCTAAACTCACTTTGACTTGTCAGACATAGCAGAACAGGGAAGCAGTAGGAAGCTAGCAAGGAGCCACAAATTAGGTATTTTGATAACAGATGTGAGCGGCTGTTCATGCTAACTCTTCTGCTTAGGCTTCCAGGGAACACTTGCTGCTTTCCCATTGCTTAGACTCAGTGAAATTCACGGCAGAGTCTGTTCCTATGCAACTGTTTCAACAGAGTAGGATGCCAATTAATGAATAGGAAGCCTCCATGCCTCCAGTAAAAAAGATATGCACACCAACATATTTAAAATAGCTAAATACCTCAGCTGTACCTCACAGCATTCTGTCATCAGACTGACAGGTGAACATTACAAATAGTGGTAAGTGACCTTATCTGGGCATTGAACAGCCACCAAAGCTGTAGTCATTTTGTAGTGAATTGGTCCTTTTGGTAGCTCATAATCCATTCAGATAAATTCTCTTAGGCACTTGTACCCCCTTTATACATTGCTGGGCTCAGAATGTTGCTCCAGAACTTGTTTTGCGTTACCCCAGAAGGAACTGCCACCTTGCGTGGCAATTCCAGAGCAGCGCTCAATTAAAGACAGTCCTCCCAGTGTCTAAGAGTAGTGACTAAGCAAGAGCTAGGAAATCAGGGGTACAGATACCATATTTATATCAATAACCATTGTTCAACTTGTTTGTAAATTCAACTCAGTTGCTGCTCTGCATTTCACACTTGCCTGAATAACCAAGAGGCAAGATAATCCCATAGCTAGCATACAAACCTAGACTGCGCGAGAGCTGGGCTCTGCTCCTGCTCCATCAGACCTCCTGTGTAAACTCTCGCAAGTCAGTCTCTTTGCACCTCAGTTCCCCATCTGTAAAGTGTGATAACAGCACAGCCACCTTATGACAAGGGTGTTGAGAGAATAAACCCAGAGACCATGAGATGCTCAGACACTTTTAGAGTCAGCACCATAAATATGTAGGGTAGATAAATGTGATGTCAGAACTAGGTTAAAAAATTCCCACAGATCTAAAAGCCATGAGTTGGCTCACTGCACAGGAGGAAATCTGTGAGGATCTCCAGTATGTCAACAAAATAATAGACAAAGAAGCCCCCATAAATAAGCTATTAAGGAAACTAAGTTATGGGATGAGCAGGGGCGCTGGAACAATTTGTACAGTAAGGGTGCTGAGTGTCATTGAATCAAATTACAAGCCTTATATATGAGGGAAACCACTTCAAGACAGGGGTGTGTGGCAACATCCCCGGCACCTCTAGTTCCAGCACCTATGGGGATGAGAGATCATGGATAACACAGAAAGAAGTTAACAGTAGGGTATCCTAAGAATGCCAATATCATGGTTTAGCATTGAAATTGGACAGAAAAATTAAAGCCAACAAAAAAAATTTGCTAATTTAAACCACGTCCTTAATTTAACCTGTGAAACTCATGGTTACAAGATATTACTAAAGCCAAAAATAGGATTAAAAAAAGAACTAGATATTTATATCCAAGAGAAAAAAATTGGTTACTTACTTCTCGTAATTATTGTTCTTTGAGATGTGTTGCTCATGTCTAGTCCATGTAGCTGTGCACGCGCTGTGTGCACACATCATTGGAGAGTTTTCCCTTATCAGTACCTGTTGGGCCAGGGAGCCCCCTGCAGTGGCACCTGCATATAATCCACTGCCAGCCCGCCACCCCATGTGTTCCTTCCCGTCATACTCTGATGAAGGGGAGGGGGGTTGGATTTGGAACGGACATGAGCAACACATCTCGAAGAATAACAGTTACAAGAAGCAAGTAACAGTTTTTTCTAATTTGAGTGATTGCTCGTGTCCATTCCATGTAGGTGACTCCAAAGCTAACTCCATGGAGATGGGGTTGGACACTACACAAAAACAGACTGCAACACTGCTCTATCCATGGCCACATTGTCCCTGTCCTGCTATGCTATGGCATTATGACTTGCGAAGGTGTGCAACAAACACTAGGTGGATGCTCTGCAGATTTCCACGATGGGCACCTGAGCCACAAAGGTGGCAGATGAAGGCTGGGAGGGAACTGTAATAGGGGGAGCTGGTACATGAGCCAGCTCGTATCACACTCTTATGCAGGAAGTGATCCAGGATGAGATACGCTGAGCTGACACTGGCATACCCTTCATCCTGTCAGCTAAGGAGACAAATAACTGGGGGGACTTACAAAACGGTTTTGTTCTATCCAAATAAAAGGCCAAGGCACATCTATCATCTAAAGTGTGCAGAGCCTGCTCTGTACCAGACTTGTGAGGTTTTGGGTAAAAAACAGGTAAAAATATATCCTGGTTGACATGGAAATGAGACACCACCTTAGGATGAGGGCAAAGTCTAACTTTGTCTTTGAAGAAAACAGTATAAGGGTGATCTGCAGTCAAGGTCCACAGTTCCGAAACCCGCCTGGAGGAAGTAATGGCCATGAGAAACTAAATCTTCCAGGAAAGGTGCAACAGCGAGCACATCGGTAAAGGATCAAAGGGAAGTGTCATCAACCTAGTGAGCATCAGGTTAAAGTCCCAGGGGGCAGGGGATACACCCTGTCCAACCCCTTGAGAAAGCGATGCACCATAGTCTTGCCCTGGGACCCTGAATGGAAAGCTGAGATAGTGGCAAGGTGCACTCTGACCAAAGAGAAGGCGAGGCCCTGGATTCTAAGATCCAACAGGTAGTCTAGGATGGCAGGGACAGAGGCTTCCATAGGGGAGAACCCTTTCCCCTCCAACCACAGTACAACGCATTTCCATTTGCTAGATAAGTGGCCCTAGTGGAGGGGTTACGATTCCCCAGCAAAACCCTCTGGACACACTCCAAACACTGCCTCTCCAAGGTGGTCAGCCATGGAGCTTCCATGCCATGGGGTGCAGAGACTGAAGGTTCGGATGGCAAAGCCTGCCAAAACCTTGTGAGATCAGGTCTGTGTACAGGGGGAGGGCTATGGGACACTCCATGGAGAAGTTGAGCAGGGATGAAACCAATGTTGATGAGGCCATGCCAGTGCTATCAGGATCGGGAGGCTTGGAACTCCCTGACCTTCAGTATCATCTTATGAATCAGAGGGAATAGAGGAAAGGCATACAACAGAACTGGGGGCCAGGGAACCGGCAGGGCATCTCCCAGGGACCCCAGACTGTGGCTGAAGAGAGAGCAGAAGCGGGGACACTTCCTGTTGCTGCGAGTTGCAAACAGGTCCAGGTGGGGAAACGCCCCCACCTGTGGAAGATGTCCAAGGCAAATCTCTGAGGGACCATTCGTGTCCCTCAAAAGACCTGCTGAGATGGTCCACAAGTACATTCTGTGACCTGGGAAGGTAAGAGGCCTCTGGGTGGATGGCACGGGTGATACAGAACTCCCAGAAGAGAAAAGCACAGTGGATAGGGGCAAGCTCCACTCTGTCTTTTTATATAAAACATCGCTGCTGTGATGTCCGTCAGGATCGAAATGCACCTGTTTCGAAGCTGAGGCAGGAGAGACCTCAACTCTTTGACACTGATATGCAGGGACAGGTCTGCAAAGGACCACATACCTTGAGTCCACAGTTCCCAGGGGTGGGCTCCCGATCCTGTATTGGAGGCATTTGTCACCAACCAGATGGATGGGGAAATGCTGTTGAACGGCATCGCCACACAGACCACCTCCTCCTACAGTCACCAGTTGAGGGATCTCATAGCATCCTCAGGCACCATAACCATGGGCTGGAACACGGGGTCTGTGAACCCGCGCTAGCCACAGCTAAAGCAGATGAAGCCTGAGCCTGGCACGCTGCACCACGTAAGTGCAAGCTGCCATGAAGCCTAGCAGCCTCATGCAACACCAGGCCATGGTAACAAGGGACAGGCAGAGCCTCAGAATGGCCTCCTTTATCGCTAGGAAGCAAGCTGCAGGCAGGGAGGCCATGGCTGTAGTAGCATTGAGGCAGGCTCCCACAAACTCTATTATCTTTTGAGTGGGAATTAGGGTGGACTTGGCCTTGTCCAGGATGAGACCTAACTGGAGGAAGGTTTCCCTGACTAGGGATATGTGCTCCAGGACTCAGGAGGCAGAGGAACCCCTTATGAGCCAGTCGTCTAGGTACAGGTTTATCTGAACCTGTCTTTTGTTCAGAATAGCAGCAATGACCATGATGCATTTGGTGAATGTCTTGGGGACCACAGAAAGGCCAAAGGGAAGTGCCATAAACTGATAATGATCTTGACCCACCATAAAGCGGAGGAAATGCCTGTACGGGTCCGCAATTGAGATGTGGAAATAAGTGTCTTTGAGATCAAGGGCAGCACACCAGTCTCCCATGGCTAGAAAAAGGATGATAGAAGCCAACATCACCATCTTGAACTTTGACTTTACTATGAAAGTGTTCAGGCCTCTGAGGTCCAAGATGGGACGAAACCCGCCCTTGACCTTTGGGACCAAGAAGTAGTGGGAGTAGAACCCCCTGCCCCTGCAGTCCATGGGGACCTCTTCTACGATCAAGTGCTCTAAGATGGAGACGCTTGTAGTTATAAGAAATGCTCATGGGAGGGGTCCCAGAAAGGCCAGGTGCTGTCACTGTAGAGGCCAAGTTTGCTGCACCGACTGCCCAGAAGTGCTCTAGTGGCATGTGCAATGTCCGGAATGGGAGCAGTGTTGAGAACAGGACTGATGCTGGGATTGGGAGACTGTGGCCAGGGACTGGGCAGACTCGACATTCAAGTCCAAAGAATAGTCAGACCGCGACCACGGCAGGGCACGGGATGGGCTCAGAGACTGGCGCTGAGAGGTATGGCGGACTAGTGGCAGCATCAGGTGCTCCAGTGCTGCGGGCTGCACCACTGAGATAGAGTCGCTCAGTGCCCCACCTTCCTCCCAAGGCCGCAACTGGGATCAGTGCTGGAACTGGCATGGGTACCGCAGGGCATGGCATAGAGGCGGGAGCCAGAGCAGGCCTCAAAGAAGGCCAGCTAGACTCCAGTGTGGATGACTCTGTGTGGGCATGGGGCAACGAATCCCTCCGGTATGTTGGTGCCGATAGCGAGGCAAGGGAGGAAGTGAGTTCTATCAACTTCCTAGCTGCCTCAAAGGTGTCCGGGGTTGAGGGCCGGTCCACCACCAAAGGATCCTCCTCAGGATTGGGATCCTGGGCTGCACTCAACTGGCCCCGAGACAGCCCTGGAGCAGTGGGTCTCGAGGTCGAAGCAGGAGTGTCACAGTGCCCTTAGACACGTGCAGTGATGGAGACCTGCCTTTCTTTGCCTTCTTCTTCTTTTGAGGCACTGGAGATTGGCTGCGGTGCTGGGCGGCAAGGCCTTTCAACGTCATTAACGCACTGACTGGGCGTCCTCGGTGCCTCTCATACCAAAGACGGTGTGCTGCGCAAGGCTGGTGCCAGATCAGCGGCTGGTGCCGGGCAGAGTTCCGGCTCCTTTAGGAGTATCTTCAGGCGTGAATCTCTCTTGTACTGCGTCCGGGCGTAAAACTCAAACAAATTTTATAATTTGCGGAGATCTGAGCTTCGCCCAAACACTTCAAGCACAAGTCATGCAGGTGCCCACAGGGCATTGGCTTGAAACAGTCCACACAGGACTTAAAGCCTTGCATGCCACAGGGAAGGGAGCACAGGGGATGCAACTGATGAACCCCAACCCAACGGGAACTCTAATTAGCTAGAAAAAACTGGAACAGGGAACTTGAAACTTGGAAAAAATTCTAACAGGGCACTACCTAGCAGTGGATACTGCTGATATCACACTTGCAAGTGAGGTAGGAGTTCCAATGACCGTCATAGGCGGTAAGAAGGAACTGAGGGGGGTGGCAAGCCGGCAGGGTTATATGAGTGCATATACAGGCGCCACTCCAGGGGGCTCCCTGCCAGCCCAACAGGTACTGCTAAAGGGAAAACTCTCCAATGATCTGTGCACATGGCACGTGCACAGCTATATGGAATGGACATGAGTAATCACTTGAAGAACAACATCAATTATTATGCAAAGATGAGTATCAGTACTTATGCCTGGGGTCATAAACTTGCCATTACATAAATCACTGGAAGAAACTTCCCCTGAAAACATTAGACAAGCCAGAAAACAGAGAGTCAAAATACTACAAAAATTGTTTAAAAGTTCAAAAATTAGAAGCAAAACAAGAGTTAACTAAAAAAAGGGAGTATAAGTCCAAATCCTGTTTCCTTATTCTATAATTGTTCTTGCACTACCCTCTGAAGACACTAGTTGCTCTCAGAAGATAGAAGTATCACTGGTCTGACATGGGATGGCAATTCCTATTTACTGATATTTCCCCCAAGTCATTTTGGGATGTGGTGTGGAACAGTTTGCTCCATAGCAGAATGAGCCATAGTTTCCTCTCCTCAGACCCAGTATCTGTCATAGCTACTAAGTCTTTTCCGGTGGCACAGATTGCATAATTGCACTACTAATGACTTCCTGGACCCTTCAGAAAGGGAGATTGACTAAGGAAGAGGACTCAGTGGAAAATGTGTTACAGCTTCGGGACACTTTATTTTTACTAGTTATCTCCACAGGGCTAATCGGAGGATAGATGTACATCACGCTAGCTTTACTCATCCTTCTACATACTCTTCAGAGGGTGATAGTATCTTGGAGACAGCAGACAACTCTCCTGCCCCATCGGAGATCTGAATGGAGATTGAGGGTACATGCTCTCGGCTTATGCTAGTGAACCCATTACATACACACAGAGTAGTGTTAGAACAGGATAGAGCTGCAACCTTAGATTTTTAAGGCTAGAAGGGGCCATTTTGTTTATCTAGTCTGACCTCTTAGGTTCCACAGGCCATAGAACCTCAGGAAGTTATGTTGGTATCAAGGTCACAATTTCTGTTTAGCTGCTGTTAAAGTGAAGGAACTTCTGTTTCTGTTTAGTTCTGGAGTTTAGATGGATGGGTGAGACAGGTCTAATGCTATGGTCTAGTGCTAGGAGACCTTAAAATGTTCAAAGGGCTTATAAAGCTCAATAAGCATGCACCTTTGATGGGCCAGATCCTTGACACCAACTATTTGGTGCCTAGTGCAGCTAACGTGACTAAAGAAGTGGTTGCAAGCACAGGTTCCAAAACCAAATAGCAATTTAGAGCCACCTCAGAACTGCTCTAGTTTGCACTAAGTGCAATGGTTTCAAAAAGTGGCATTAAGCTACCTGGGGCTGTGTAGTGAGCAAGAGCATTTTGGCCACACCCCTATCTCCAGAGTTGAGAGCAAATGGTATGGAACCAGTACAGGCATGTCTATATCATTAGTGATATCCCAGTGCAAAAAGAATCTTTAGCTGATAAAAGATTTTAAATGTGCTTTGCATTAAGCACAATGGCATAACAAAGTTAACAGGGCAGAGGAGCTGACTCTTGTGTATATGAAAAGATTTTTTTCAAGTTCTCACACCACCACTCTAGTGTTAAGGGTAAGTTTTCCTGCCTCCCCTACATTTTCTCTCTCTAGGGGATCATTTCCTCTAACCTGGCTTCATAATTAAATATAAAAATAGATTAGTATAATGAATGCTAAATTTAATATCATTCTGGCATCAGGAAAACTGAACTATGATTTAAAACTAAGAAACTAGTGCATATTTTTAATGAAATATGAGCCATGCCAGAACTGCCTTCATATTTTAAGGAAGCACTTACTAAAAAGGCAAATTCAGATTGTTTAGAGAGGTAGAAGGTTTATATTAACATTGTTGAGGGGTCCTACACAGTGAACTATAACATATCTGCATTTCTGTATTTCTACTTTTAGCTTCTATTCAATGTCAGCTAGGTTACCTGCAACTTTTAAATCTTAGCTTACACCCATGAATTTGCCTTCTATGGTATAGACTATCTTGAGTAATAATTATGCTAAAAGCTTGAACGGCTGCTGAGTGAGAAAGAGGGCACATCCAGAGAATGTAAAGCAGAAGCCAAGAAGGCTTCCACAGTTTTGGCTGTTTGCCTAAGGTTGTTTAGGAGATCAAATTTAGAATGCTGGTAGTCATCTAAAATAAACAGCTCCTTAATTTCTAAAATTAAAGTAGTCAGAACTAGTATTTTTTCATTCTACTTTATACCCAGCAATCACAGAGCAGTTTAGGTGATAAAATGCAATTATGCTTCATTTGGAAAAGCAAAGCACTGAACAGCAATTCTAACTTGGAGAATGAATGAATCTTGCAACTATTGAAAGAAACTATTAAAAGAATGAAATCAATGATTCATCACCGAGGTGTTCATGGGAAAATTATTAATTTTTCTGCAGCGGTGTAATTTCACCAGTGGAAACAGTAGAGGAGATTTCAGTGTTGACAGAGTACAATATAGATATAGTTTAAAAAAATCACATTGGTAAGCATACCTGCACCTATCTACATTAGCATTTCCATTATTTCTACCACTTGTGACCTGTACTAGTGTAGAAGGATGCCAAGATATTTCTACAATATAGATGCATTCTTAACTAATTCATTTCAGATTGTCACTTTTTAAAATATGAATAGGTAGAAGACAGACCCCATGAAGTAAAGAGTTAAAATATAGTCAAGCTGTGAATAATAATTTGGTTGTAAGACACCACAAAGGACCCCAGCCTGTTTTCAAACCATTGGGGCAATCAGTCCTTCATTAGCTTATACCCAGGAGCCAATTAAACCAATACAGGGTTCTCAAATTAGCACCAATTTGTGAAAAAACTTCTGCAAAACAGTGTTACTGAAAGCAAAATTATGGAAAAAAGTTGGACAAGTCAAAAACAGTAGTAATAAAAGTAGTTAAAATGAATCAATTTGACAAGCAGCAGCAAAACAAGATTTAAACTAAAAGAGCGAATACCCAAACAAAAAGGATTATAGGGTCAAATCCTCTTGCCCTCCCCCCATTTACATGTGACTAGTGACTACAGCTCAGGGTAGTATCTCATATAGACTTTATCTTCATACACTTCCTAAGTGGTTTTCTTGTTCTCCATATAAATCTCATTATGTTTTGGGCTCATCAAATTCAATGCCTATGATGCAAATATTAAGGAGGCTAATTACACTTTAGCTGAAGAGTGACCGATACATCAAAAGGCTGACTATTGGACAAAGAAGACCGACAAAGTTAGTTTTAATAACTGGATAATGTCACCAGATTGCACATTTTTATTACATCATAACTCTTCAAAAATATTTAGTGCTAATACAAGCAGTAGAACAGTATCCCTGTGAGCTTTTTTAAAGGGGTCTTGATACTTGAGTCCATTCCATCCTTCTCATTATCTTCTGTGTTTACAGTATTTTTAGTCTGGCCTTCACATCTCACTGATACAAATTGGCCTGGTCAATGGATATTAAAAAAAAAAAGGAGCGCTGGCCAAATCCCCCTTTACTATAGGATATATAATAGGGTAATTAAAGCCACTTTTACAAGTTGTGGAATGCACTGATTTTACTGGAAGTGGAAGTCATTCAGAGACGTACGAAGCATCTCCTGTTTGCATTTTATCAGCTAAACTGCTCTGTGATTGCTGGGTATAATAAGATCCAGCTCAGTTTTATGTAGGAGTTTTTAGTCTCAGATTGCTAAACTCCAGCACTCCAGGCTGTGTTCCACATCAACTGGTTAAGAACTCATGACAGGGGAGCCTTTTCTGAAACTCTTTTTCTTCTTTATTCATACCAAATTGCTGATGTCATTCACCACAGCCCCACATGATTCTTTACTGAGCCTCATGGCTAAATGAGGACACACAGGAGAATCAGATGGGTTGGGTAGAAAAGCCGACTGCACTGCTTGGTTGCAAATACTTTTCTCTAAACAGCTGATTTGTCAAAAGAAAAGTTGAATGTTCACCAAGGAAATGAGAAGAATACTTATTACTTTTCAGTGTGACCAAACATTTCAGTTTTAGAGACAAAAATTGACACTTACAGGGCTATTCTTCTACAAACAAACTATTAAATGTATTTTTAAAAATTGAAAAAACTCAGGAATGGTTTGCAGGCAATTTTTACTTTACTTTTACTGTAAGGGACCAGGATCTAGCTATTAAAACACAGGACTTGGAATTAACAGACCTAAGCTTTATTTGGTTTTTCCCCTTATCTGCTGCATCTCAGGCAGCCCATTTTATAGATGCAGAAACACTAGCATAGAGGTTGTCACTTAGCCTTTCTGTGCCTCAGTGTCTCCATCTGCAACAAAGGAACAATTTATGTAATCCAGAGGGCTGAATCTTAACTCTGGTTGCACTTTAGAGCACCTCCCTTTCAGCCAAATAGGGTGTAAGTGAAATATCCTGGAAAACTTAGAAAGTGCTTTAGAAAACATTAATTTCATTCGTAACCAAGATTTTCCTCTGTATTTCAAATATCGTTTTGGTAAATTGGGTCAAAAGCTTTAGGTTTGGATATATAATGTAAGGCACCCAACCAAAGGAATAAAAAAAATAAACAGATTGCTCCATTTTGTGTTTTACTATCTCCGGTTAAAAAGGAAAACTTATGAGTTTGGCTTAAATGGCCATTTTTTTCTAGCAGTCTAGAAATTAGGATGGTTGGAGCAATGTTTTAGAGTCAGAATTCCATGCCTAATTCTCTGTGATGCATGTCAGCTCAAATGACCTCCATTTCCTGTGTTCAGTCAAACATGTTACTGATCCTTCATGAGCAAACAGAAAGCTCTTATTGAAGTCACAGAAATAGTGTTTTAAGTGTTTTATCCACCTAAACAGGCAAGCACACTAAAACCCTCATTACATAAAACTTCTGAATCTTTTGAAGACAAGCTCTCCCTTTGAAAGAGTTAGACTTCTCGAAATAAAATTTAGAACCCATGTAATTTACACAATTGACAACTATAGATATGAACTGGTATTTTTCCACTGAGCAGGCACATGATGGGTAGTGGCAGTTCAAGTGATGTACACTGCTCTGCAAATACACTTTAACCCTGGAGGTGATCACCTCTAGAGGATGTGTGTGTGTGGAAAAAGACTGGCCCAACCACCATAGCCATTCATTTCCTGGGTATGAACCTGAGCTTTTCAACAAAAATGCCAAATAGTAAAACTTGATGGTCTTATATTTATATTAATCTTTAAAGTGCAACATCAATATGCTTCTAGAATCGCTTAGCATAACTATGAGTTTGAATTCAAACTCAGCCGTATGAGGATTTAATGAATTAGGTAAGGTTCCTTGTGTCAGAATAGTAACAACAAAATACACTGTTATAAATGTAACATGTGACTTTCATCTTTGAAAAAGGTAGACCGTTTCCCACTCCATCCTACAGAGAAACTGCAACCCAAAAAAAGGATTAGGATTTCAAGATGAAGCCTGTCCAGGATGTGAACATAAACCCATCTATTACCAAAATCCAGAAAAGTTCAACACTAAAGACAGTTTCAGCGGAGAAGTAGGAGAAATCACAACAAAAATTAGGTGGATACTAATGGAACGTAAGATTAACAGGGACAATATAGTCATAAAGCTAAACAAAACTTGAACTGAGTACAAACTTTGATTTTAGTCAACATCCTCTGACTAGAAGGGTTGCTGATTCCAGATTCTATTGAAACTGCCTTTTCACATGAACATTCACTTTTTACATTGTTATTTTTAGTACTTGATTTATGCCTGAAGGAAAATTTAAGAAAAATTGAATATAATATTTGAGTTATTGGGACGCATGTGGAAGAATTCTAATCACCACTTCTTTAGACATGTCTACAAGAAAAATGGCTGAAGTTTGAATATTTTTATAGCTAAGGAATATGTGCTTTGCTAGATTTGATGGGAAAAAGTCACTTCTGCATATGCACCATGCCTATAGGTTAAGATTTTGATTGGAATGTAATAAAGTTTCATTGCATTTGACATTGAACATTTTCTCTATCCAGTAAAAAAAAGTTATTGCTAGAACAATACACAGGAGAGAGAGCATAAGGCTGTGCACAAAATATAAAATCTTCTGTTAGAATATTAAATCTGGATTAACATCTGGACATCTGAAAAAAAAAAAAAACCCTGAAGTTTATCACAAATCCCATTATTTGAAGACATCTTAATAATTTTAGCAGCAATGTTACCATTCTGAACTTCCATTTTAAGAATTTTTTTGGATCATTTTCCATTGTGAAAATACATAGTAACCCATCACAATTTAGCTCAAGCACCACTGACTTCTTAGCTTCACCTTGCACAAAGATGTCCCTGGTCAAACAAGAGCAAAAGCCAAGATGGGAACTCACCTTTCGTTCATTGAAGTAAATGGAGAGGGAACTTGAAAGTGCAACTAGGAACACAGAAATGTGAACATCAAGAGTAGATTTATCCTGTTTTAAATCTCTGTTAAAAAAATAAATACAAAAGACTGAATCAAGAGAACCCTGAAGCTAGATTCCAGTGGCGGACAACCTGCGGTCCACACACATCCCATCCAAGTAATCTGATTGCTGGCCAGGAGACATTTTGCTTATGTTGACCAACCGAAGGGACTGACCCTGCAGCCCCAGTTCTCTGTTCCCAGCCAATGGGAGCTGTCGGAAGTGGTACCTGCAGGGAAGGGGCTGTGCGATGTGCTGGTGGCTGCTACCACAATGTCCAAGGGCCGTGAACAGAGAACCACAACCACTGGGGGGGGGGGGGGGGGGAGGGGGGCAGTGCCTGCAGGCATTCTATTAAAAATGTTAATTTCACAACATTGTAGATATGTAATATGATATATTTCCATTTTTGTCAGTGTGCAGCTGTCAATGTGAACCATAAAATATACAGGACTGGTAGTAACTAGTGATGTTAGTGAGTAGTCAACTGGAGCATCAACTACTTGCTTCCCCCATCCTCTTGCTGTCTCTATGAGAGGCAGAAAGGGGGAGGGGAATAGGAGCTGGCTGGCTACCGTGAACAGGGGCTGCTGGACTCAGCGCGAGCTGGGACAGAACAGTCCCAACTTGTGTTGTTCGGGATGCTGTGCTTCTTCCTTTAAATGTAGTAAGAGCCTGGCAGCTCTTACTACATTTAGAATGCAGAGCCGCAGCGTGGGAGGCTACCGGAGTTGGCACGAGCCGGAACTGCTCAATCCTGGCTTGAGCCAGCTCCTGAATCTACTCCTGCTGCAGCTCTGCAGAGCGGTCCTATCGACTAATCAAATTGTACAATTTGTATCAGCTACATGATTAGCTGGATAACTGCAATTCAACATCCTTAGTAGCAATCAGTTAATACTGTAGTTGAAATGCTTTTACATTTTCTAGAATTACTATTTCAACTGTATAGACTTAACAGTATATTGTTGTGGGTGTTTTGTTTTGGGTTTTTATTTTTTTTTATAAGGCAATTACACTTGCTAATAGTTTATTTATCCTGTTGGTTCTGATGTTGTTACAGTTAAGGAGTTGTAAGTGCCAGAATTAACTAACACAGCATTTCAAGCTATGTTCGCAGCACTGAATGGACATTAATTCATCCTCACCACACTTCTGAAAGGTACAGATAAAGACCATCATCTCCATTTTAGAAGCACAGAAAAGTGAAATGACTTGCCACAGTTTACATAGCAAAGCAGAGGCAGAGTCAGGATTGGCACTCAGAACACTGATTACTTTATCAATTGCTTTTCTCTGGATAAACTGCCAAGCATAAAAGTAGCTGGATTGTGTGTGTGTATTTTGTTTGTTTGCATGAAAAACTGAACCCACATAAGAAGTGCTAACAAGACTCCTATGCATATAGGAAAGTTTAAAAGTGTGGGGGAGAGGCAGGGGGACACAATTCACAGTGATTTAAAGGGTCAGCGAAGAACAATGTATAGTCACATGTATAAAATTGAAACAGTCTTAATTTACAGTGGCCTAATTTATGCCAAACTCCAAGGTACTTGTGGCTTCTATAGATCCATGTGTCAGCAACGATAGCTACACTGGGAAAACTGAATCCCAGGTGAAAGGAAATAATTAGGGCTGTCAAGCGATTAAAAAATTTAATCGCAATTCATCGCATGCGCTGCCCCTTTGAAATGCTGCAGTGGCATTTCAAAGAGGCAGTGCTGCGTTAAGCCCAGGATCAGCTGGAGTCCTCAGCTGACTCCAGGCTCAGTGCAGCTGCCCCTTTGAAACGCAGTGGTGGAATTTCAAAGGAGCAGCACCGCAAGCACCCGGGATCAGCTGGAGTCCCCAGATGATCCTGGGCTCTGCTAGTGCTGCCCCTTGAAACACAGCGGCGGCGTTTCAAAGCAGCAGCGCCATGGGAACCTGGGATCAGGGCGGTGTTTCAAAGGGGCAGTGCTGCCCAGGGTCAGCTGGGCATTCCAGCTGACCCAGGCGCCTACTGAGCTGCCCCTTTGAAATGCCCTAGCAGCTTTCAAAGAGGCAGCGCCTCGGAAACACCTGCGATTAACACGTTAATTAAAAAAATTAACACGTTAATTGTGCTCTGCATTAATCGCAGGCATTAATGTGCGTTAATTGATAGCCCTAGAAATAATGCTGAAACTCCCTTCTTAACCCACCCTATTATGGCAAGCCAGTGGTTTGAAATTACTGTACATACAATATGAAGCCTAGGTCTCTTACTTTATAACTGGGTATGCTCTGATCCTGAGTAGCATTTAGTTTTTAAACCAAGGTTATTTTTAAATTCATATTTGTGTTAGGTGTCTGCATTTGGCAATCTGTGCAGTATTGATTCAGTGTGATGCCTGAAGATATTTTAAAGATGATTCTTCTGGAACACAAAAGCAGGATCCATTACAGAGATTACAGGAGTTAGCAGCAGCTTTTCGGGGAGCCATGCCAAAGACTGAAGACTGCAGTCCATTGTTGGAAATTATCTCTTTAAAATGCAGTGACAGCAGGACTGACATCAGAGGCAGAGCTGGCTAGAAAACAGATTTTTCTATCCTTTAAAAAAAAAAAATAGATTTTGAAATGAATTCATCAATCTGTCAGGCAAAAACAAAATGGTCAGACATTTGTGTTTTATTTTCTATATTTATTCTCTTTACACTTCATCCCTTTTTATATAAAATCATTTTTTGAATGAAACCATTTTGAAATGAAAATTTTTTGTTCTGAAAACAGTAAAATGAGACACTTCAACATTTTCAAAAGTTGTTTTCATTTTTTTTTCTTCCTAACCAAAATATAAACAATTTTGAAATCATTTTCTGCCATTTCAATGAAACCACTCTGATGGAAAACTTTTACTGATAGGCTACGTCTAGACTGGCATGATTTTCCGCAAATGCTTTTAAGGGAAAAGTTTTTCCCTTAAAAGCATTTGCGGAAAAGAGCATCTAGATTGGCACGGATGCTTTTGCGCAAAAGTGCTTTTGCACAAAAGCATCCGTGCCAATCTAGACGTGGTTTTGCGCAAAAAAGCCCCGATCGCCATTTTCACCATCGGGGCCTTTTTGCACAAAACAATTCTGAGTTGTCTACACTGGCCCTCTTGCACAAAAGCATTTGCGCAAGAGGGCTTTTTCCCGAGCGGGAGAGTCATTGTATTTGCGTAAGAACACTGACGATCATACATTAGATCGTCAGTGTTCTTACGCAAATTCAAGCAGCCAGTGTAGACAGCTGGCAAAAGCGCTGCTTTTGCGGAAAAACTTGCCAGTCTAGACGCAGCCATAGAGTTTTCTAGCCAGCTCTAATCAGAGGCTTGCCCTTTTAAATCC
Organism: Rafetus swinhoei; assembly: GCA_019425775.1. Taxonomy (NCBI): domain Eukaryota; kingdom Metazoa; phylum Chordata; order Testudines; family Trionychidae; genus Rafetus; species Rafetus swinhoei. Next base: position 29,436,235 of record CM033447.1, on the reverse strand, counting down.
GTCTAGCAGTAAAAATGCAAGAAAGTCATAGAATGCTGAGCATGAACACTGGCCTAGAACGAAGTCCGTGATGCAGGGACTAGGTAAAAGTGCTTGTCAAAAAAAACCCCAAATATTGTCCTAGTCTTATTTTAATAAATCATGGAACAAACCAGCTACAAGCAGCACTGCAGTAAGGGACTTCTTGTGTAACTTGTTTCCAAGCTCCATTTTCAAGCAGTCTATTACACGTCCACCTGAGACAGTCATACTGTCCCATTTTCAGGGATTATCCTGGTTTCCAGGGCAATACTGTTGTTCCCAGGTTTTAGCAGTCTCTGAACCAGCTGTCTCTCTTAGCAGATCAACATGGAAAAGACTTGTCTCCATCTGCAGTTGAGATAATCAACAATAGCTGCTCCCATCCAGAGGTCAGAAGAAAGGTGTCTTCAGACCTGTCAAGCCCTCCCACTCAGGCTACGCCTACACTGACTTTTTTTTGTGGAAGAAGATATGCAAATCACACTCTCATTTGCATATCTTCTGCCGATCCTTTTTGTGGAAGAGGTTTTGCTGCTAAAAAGCCCCGTGTAGACAGGGCCATTTGTCGAAAAAAAAACCCTTTTGCGCAAAATCCCTTATTCCTCAAAAAATGAGGTTTAGAGGATCTTGTGCAAAAGGGTTTTTTTTTCCCCCCCCCGACAAATGGCCCCATCTACACGGGGATTTTTAGCGGCAAAACCTCTTCCGCAAAAAGGATCGGCAGAAGATATGCAAATGAGCGTGCGGATTTGCATATCTTCTGCCGCAGAAAACCAGCAGTGTAGACGTAGCCTGAGTGAGCTAAAATGGAGATGTTGGTGGGGATGGAAGAAACTGGGAAGAGGTCAGAAAAGAGAACAGCTAATAGAGAAGGAAGAAGAGTTCAGAGAAAGGAGGAGCAAGTAGCAATAAGACTTGATGCTAGTGAAATAAACAAAAAGGGAACAACGGTAGGGAAAGTTGTACAGGCAGGAGAAAACAAGGCTAACAAAGACATCGCTTGCCAGGTACTGCAGAAAAAAAGCCTCTTGGAAACATCTTCAGTTGTTCAGGAAAATAATAGGAGCACTGGGATTCTGGCAGTATCTTCATTATCCTAAGCTGATTCTGTATTTATCTCTATTCACCCTAATTATCAAGTGTTTTCTGACACAACATAGCACAAAGTACAAAGCCACAAGTGAGCACCCGCGCTATTTGAGTCACCATTGAACAAACAGAACAGCAGGAAGATTTCACTGAAATTGCTTTGAAAAAACATACAAGTAGAAAGGTATTTCCCAAGTGTTAAACAGTGTCTTTTTGGCATTAACACAGGAGACTTCAGGGAGACAGAAAACAGAAAAGCAACACTTAAATCCTGTCTAGTTTCATCTGCTCTCTGCTTTTCATTCAGTGGTGTAATATTGGGAGTGGATTTTCCTAGACAGCCTATGCAGCAAGCTTTTCAGTGGAAATGTTTACCCAAGAGTGTTTTTGTGGAGTATGTGAAAGCTCTGACAGTCCCATAAGATCCACTGATCTCAATCACACAAGTGTAAATCTGCAGTAGACTAACCATAGATTTCTATATTCATATAATAGATCTGAATCTGGCCAGTGCTTTAGAGTTCTCTAAGGAGCCAAGATTTTATTTACTGTAAAATAAACAATGGAGGGAAAGATTTTTTTTTAAAATTAAGAGGATCACATTGACCACGATAGTAGTCACAAGCTTGTTATTAGGAGCTGGAATTGCCAACTATGCTCAGCAGAATGCTACTTACTTTAGTAAGTTCAGCCCTCAAAATAGCCACAGGAGTCAGGGGTGGCTACAGGGGAACCTACAGCCTGAGGGCTGGACTGGATTTGGCCCTGAGGCTCTCCCCTGCAGCATCCAGGAACCAGACTGGCACTCTAGCCCTAAGCCCTGCCCTCTCCCCACCACCAAGATCCTGCACCCTATCACCCACCCAGATCCTGCAACCCACTTCTGTATACCCTCTCCTGCCCAGGTACTACACTCCAAGCCCACTGCCCAGGAGCTTTCTCCCACACTGAACACCTCATTTTTGGCCTCACCCCAGAGCATAGGGGGACCCATAAAATTTATTAGCGCCCCCCCCCCCCACGCTCTAGTGTCTGAAAGGAATATGGAGAGTGTCTTTCTGCTTCAGTGGGGTTTTTTTCCCTTCTCACTTTTGTGCAGCCCCCAATTGATTTTTCTATAGGTCAACAGCCTCCCCAACACAAAAAAGGTTCCCCAGCCTGCCAGTATAGCTTTGTATGACTGTCCTTTAGATCTCATCAACACAGTTCCTGTAAGAACATCAAACAAAATGTATATGTGGCAGCAGTAATTTCTTCACAATGCTACTAAGTGAAGTGACAGAATCCAGAGTGACTTTTTGGACCTACCTGTTAAAATAACGACAGCAATCCTCATCTTTAAACTGTCTGATACTTCATCTCTTACAGTTCTTCATACAAATGGAGTATGATCCATTACTGTGTATGTGCACAAGGCAATGTTTAATAGTAATTATGGGATAGATTGCTAAGTAAAATGTGATGAGTGATATAAAGTCAGAGTAAAGTTCTATTTAAAGAATAGAATTTGGTAGCTCCACACACCCTAATGTTCAGTTCAGTGTTTCTATTAACCCAAGGGATTACATCATAAACTACTTAAGCATGTTAATTATGGGCTACATTGCAACTCCTCCCCTAGTCCACACAGAGGGACTTTCCGTGCAGATGAGGGACTAAGATGCCCCTATGGCTTTGTCGTAGACCCTGTCAATGTCTCGCCTCAGTCTGGGAAGAGAGTGGAGAAGTAAAAAGAGGGCAGAGTATCCATCATTCTGCAGCCTCACACCTGTATGGAGTTTAATGAAGGCAATACAGGCTCACACTTACGACTTTTTAAATGGAAGTCCCATCCCGGGAGGCTTCAACAGCAGGAAAGTCATGGCCTGGTTGGGTTACTGACAACAGATCCAGTGGAATCATGGTGTCAGTAATCCAGGGGGGCCAGGGCAGGAGTTAGGAGACCTTTGCCCCAAGGAGGAGAACTGTGTTACTCCATACAGCATATTGAGTGTGACAGAATTATGAGGAAATCTTCTGGTTTGAAATCCCCCTTCCCATTTAACCAGGCCAAAGCAGTCCTTTTTGTAAAATTAACTCTAGCTAAAATTCATCATCAAACATCCAAATTAATTGGTTTCAATTTCTGGACAAACACACTAAAACCTCAGAGATAAATTACTACTTTCTAAATCACCACTCTATTCCCAGATTAGCATTTGTAACACTGTCACACATCCCCATAGCCCACAATTTACTCAAAATGGAATCAGCTTTTATCCCGTTTTCATTTAAAAACCGAAGGCGTTAAAGCTGTGGCAGACAAATGTACTACTGCTGCAGTAGCACACTGTACCTTTTTTGAACCATGCTACATTGCACGCAGTGATTCAGACGATTTAAAAGTTAAGCCACCTCCACAGCTGATTTCTTTTAAAGAAGCTAGTGAGCTGATGAAGGTGAAAAGGGAAAAAAATACCTGCTGCTATTTATAAATTTCAGCAAGTTTGCTTAGAATCTGACCTATACAAAATAAAATAAAAAATTCAACAACCAAAACGGACATCGAAAATTCTACAAGACGCCATACACACAGTCTTAAAATTCAGATGTAAACTAATTCCACTTCATCCTGAAATGTCCACTAAATACTTTAGGCATACAGTTACAAGTTAGACATAGTAAAAGGAATTTGGATTTTGTGTATCAGATGTTTTAACTTCATAGCATAAATTTGGACAAATGCTTTTTGAAGAGTTTAATTTGTAAAAGATTTAGCTTTTATCTGAATGAAGTCACAGTAACTTCCAAGTAGTCAAAAATTTACCTCAAACTTAGTCAAAGGACTGTTTGGTTTAAGGCTTACAGAAATAGGCCAAGAGTCTTAAGATGACCAGAGAATGGATGTGTCCATGGCAGGGGTGGCCAATTCAGAAATTTCTGAAGTCGTCCCAGGCTGCACCAGAAGGGGTGTGGCCTCAAGCGGAAGGGGCGTGGCCAGATACTTCCCTGCTTCCCCACCCACAGACCTGGATTGGTCATGTGCTCCCCCTTCTGCCCCCAAGCCAATCAGGGCTTGGGGGCCGGGAAGCACGCAAAGTCTCCTCTCGCCCTGCCAGGAACCACATGCTCCTGGCATGGCAGAGGAAACTTCATGTGCCTCAGGGCCTTTGTTGGCTGGATCAACCCAATTGGCGGGCCACATCTGACCCATGGAGGCCCTTTTGTCCACCCTTGGTCCATTGTATTAATTAGATAAGACCACAGTAAAGAAACAACAAAAAAAATAGTCCAACTACTTGAGAAAACATCTATAAAAGTCTGTTTAGACTGTTTAGAGAAGTCAATAGTTTACTTGGCATATACATTTAGCCTTATTTACAAGATCAATTTGTTTTTAAATTTAAGGGACTTTTTGGCTAAATATGGAATTCCACAGAACAATTTCAATGTCAGTGGCTAACATTAAAATTTTATGAAAGTAATAGTAATGTTTCTTTATATATCTGGAGACTTTCCATTCAGCTTTTTGCCTAATGGGGTTTTGTTTTTTAAAAAAAATCCAAGACCCAAATATTAAGCTACATATTACACAAGCACGGGAACAGGTTACATAGGGAGGTGGTAGAATCTCCACCCTTAAATACATGTAAGGGCTTGACAAAGCCCAGGCTGGAATGATTTAATTGAGGTTGGTCCTGCTTTAAGCAGGGAGTTGGACTAGATAAGCTCCTGAGGTCTCTTCCTACCCCAATCTTCTAAAATTCTATTATAACTTTAAACAAATGTCAAGGTATTTTGAAGTGCCCAGGAACTTCTACTATAGGCCATTTTTTGTTCAGGTGAGTAAATTTCACATTAGCACGATAGAGAGATGCATGTAGGTTTATGCTTTGGTATCTGTCATTTAGTCTACTGTGAATAGCATTTTGACATGTGCAGAGTGACTGGAAAAAAAAAATCCAAATGTGGCAAATTTTGCAGCGAGTTAAGATTTTAGCACTAAGCTGCACCAAAGTCGCAGGATGGATCTTTTCAGTCAGCCCAACTGAGCCAGCTTCTTCAGTTTCCCACAAGTAAATTCCAAGCTGAGCTTTGGCAGGAGCATTGTTTGCAAAGGCTGGTATGCTTGAATAAATCTGATTCTCTTCTAGTATCATTAAACCTTTCACGGCTTCCTAAGCACCAGGCTCTGCTTCCTGGAATTGTGCATTTGGCAAATGAAATGACTTTACTGTTTGATGTAGTCATGCAATTCCAAACACAACTAACTGGGACTAGGGCTGTGGAAACTGTTTATGGCTAAATTTTATAAAGTGGCACAATTCAAGTACCATCATGTATGCTGTTGAGCTTCGCCTGCTCTCCTTTAACCAGGAAGCATTTTTCATTATTGGAGGTGTATGCCAGACTCTCTCTCTGATGTCATATGACAAAAGTTGCAATATGCAAAAATCTATTATCTAAAAGATTAGACTTCCATGTGTGGCAGGCAGAGAAAGACAGGAGGAAACCAAGGCTTCAACATGGGGACTGCTGGAATGGGAACCAATGAGGAGGGTTTACCTGGAGATAGGAAGGACTGGTAATTATGTCTACCTTTACTTACAGAATGAAATGCAAATGTGCCACGGTCATCTTAATTTAAATGATCCAACAATTTCAAAAAGTGCTGCATAAGTTACATAGATTCAAGTCTGTGTGCAGAAACTGGTGTTTCATCCAGGCCAGACAGAAGACACACAGTTTACCATTAAATGGTACGTGTGTCAGGTTTTGGGGAGTGTGCACACATACTGTTTCTAGACATGCATTGCACTGCTAGGCCATTTCATGGGGTGAGGGGGTGGGTTTGGGACAGTGAAGAGGGAAATAGAGCAAGCTCCTATTCCACATCCCAGTTTCAAAACTCTACATAATGTAAGCCCTCCTCTCCTGTACCATTTTCAGATGTTGAAGAATGGATACCACTATTTATCTTAAATCATTTCTCAACCTTTTGGCTGTTTTAGGCTCTCTGTATTCATATACAGCACTATTGCAAATCCAAAGCAAAACACTGGTTTAAGCATCACTCTTCCCTACCTTATCCCCAGTGGCAAATGACTATCCAGCGTGTGTCACATTCTGAGTGAAATCTATGAAAATACAAGCCTTCTTTAGGACACTTCTACCTATATATTTCTCGACTCACGTGCTTTAGTAAGAAGTTTAACAGACAGCAAGAATTACCTGGCATCACCTGGAGTGAGTGCATTTCCAGAAAGGCAGGTAGAAGCAGCCCTTAACATACTATTACGGATTTGAAAAGATGTTTAATTAGAATATGTTTTTTATGAACAGACATGTTACTTCCCCAGAGCTAACTGCTATAATGCTACAGTTCAAAAGCTTTATACCACATTCTGGCTGGACTGCAAAAGACTCAAGAGGAAAGCCAGCCTTAAATTCAGTTCTAGAAAACCCTGGAAAACTCCACGCACACAAGCCTGTGAAGAAGAAAGGGGCAAGGGGAGGAGAAGGGTGCTTAACCTTGAAGTATGAATGGCTTACTGCCCATATAGTTCCTTGCCAGCAGACAGTATGGAATGCTCTGCAGCCAAGCAGACTGCCACGTCTCCAAGATGGGGAACGTTAAATGCACAGGTAAGCATGACTGCCTTGACATGCTGTTATACAATTTGCAGAAAAGACTTTTCCTTTCTTCATTCACAGCTGTCCTCTTGCACCATTTTGGTGAAGCCAGAATTGGGCCTTGCAAGAGTCTACTTTCAGCATTGCATGCTAAAGTTTTAAGGCTTATGGTTAAAACGGTTGGGGGAAAATTCTTTGGAATATTTGTGTATTTTTGGTGAGATTATAAAATATGTAAGTGTCTGCTCAATGATTAAAAATGTATAGGGTAAAAGGCAACAGCTCTGATCTCTCTTCCAAATGTCATTCTCTCTATTAACAGGTGATTTTAGCTTTGTAAAATCCAATCCCATAAATTTGCACCTAATGTAGTTATCCGTGGATGAAACAAGTACTAGAATTCTAAACCAAATGGAGTTTGGGACACATTGAGAGTGTAATCTCATGTATTTTGAAAAGATCTGCTCTTTGTGATTTATCCATTAAAACATCTTTAAGGCAATTCTAAAAATGTAGTAAAGAATAACAAAATCATTTAGAATTTGTTAATGGGAAATGTTTGCGAGTCTAGAAACGATCAACCAATTTCAATTTGGAAAATAACTCCTCTTGGCATCATTTAAATTTAGCTAAATTTTTTTTAAACAATTTAAAAATTAAAACACTTTCTAAAAAGTGAAAAAACCTAACACTCTTACAAAAGTTATTCGGTTAAGGGAAACAGTTAAACTAGAAACTGACCACACTACGCTGTAGTATGACTAATTCACTTTCATTGTCTGAATAAGGGTACGTCTAAACTACACCCCTTTTTCGATAAAGGGATGTAAATTAGGCACTTCGAAAGTGCAAATGAAGCAGGGATTTGGATTTCCCGCACTTCATTTGCATAATCGCGACATGGCGCTTTTTCGAACAAGCACCGTTTCGAAAGTAAAACTGCGGTCGAGACGTGGTTCTTTCGAAAACGCAGGCTTTTTCAAAAGATCCTGTAAACCTCAAAAAATGACTGCGGTTTTACTTTCGAAATGACGCTTGTTCGAAAAAGCGCCACAATGCGATTATGCAAATGAAGCGTGGGAAATTCAAATCCCCGCTTCATTTGCACTTTCGAAGTGCCTAATTTACATCCCTTTATCGAAAAAGGGATGTAGTCTAGACACAGCCAAAGTGACAGAATAACAGCATATACAAATGTAAAACTAACTTTATCCATTTCAGACATATTATATAGGTCTACTTCATATCTAATGGTGCTGATAATGTGTGTGTACAATGGATTTCTTTTTTAAGTTTTTTTTAATATTGTCCCTTTAATATTGGCCACTGGAAACACCACATCCTTACAAACCAATGAGAGCCAAGAAAAAATAGTAAGCTTTTATTTGTCTCTTCCCACTAATATTTCTGGATTAGCAGAATTTAACTGTTTTGTTTTTTTAAATTTTTGCTAAGGTGGCATGGACTAAGGTTTTAGCAAAAAGCACAAAATAGTCAATGTTGAAATGACACTTCAATTGATTTCATTCTAGTACATTCAGGTTCCATTAGGTCCTTTTGAAAAGAAAAATTACTAAAATGTTCTTAGATACTGGAACTATAGGGTTTTTTAATTTTATATATATAAATAAAAAAGATCAGATCCAAGCTATATAGATACTGAAAACTCTCAAATGCCATAGTAATTTACTTGGTTTTAAAATTTGCTTTAATTCTATATATTAACCCCTTCCTCCTGCAACATTTAAAACAAGTTGCAGTAACAAACCAACAACATTAAGTGTGGAAAAATCCTTTCCCTTTCAGTCAGCATGTATTCTTAATGGGCCAAAAGCTACACCCATTGAACAGAAAAGTGTGAATGGGAGATTAAGTTAATTAATGAACTGCATTAGACAAAAATCCACCTCACTGCATTTAGGACGAATGCATCTAGAATGTACAGCATGTGATTAGAGAGGACTGAAAGAAGCATAGACAAACTTAGAAAACATGGCAGATTGCTTGTTTATATGCTTGGAATTTGTAGTGTTCTTAATTGATAAGCTCGGCTCTGCAGTAAACATCTTTGAAAAGCTTTAATGTGTGCACAATAATGGCCCCATAATTGTGTTGCACATTTTCCAAGTTTTAATTGACATAAAAGTGAGTCCACTGTATTTAAGACACTACACTGATTTCTTTCTATGGCATGTCCTGCTCCAAGTACATTTCTCAGAATACAGTATAGAGTAAAAGTTTTGTAGCTTTAAAATTAACAAGTGTGTGAAATCTGTAAGTAAAATAAGCAGCAGCAATAATTTTTGGGATTTTGTCAAGAGTAGCTAGTTTTAAGTAATAAATACATTCCAAGTTGTGGTATTTACTATTCTCCTAGTATATTGTTTTACTTGTCTATTCCCTTGTTTTAGGTTAGATATCCTTAAGACTTTCCTGTCAGCCTCACACCAGAAGAGTCTCCTAACTGCAGTCCAGGTTCCAGTCACCCTTCACAGATAAGCAGTGCAATGTGATAAGGAAACTCATCCTGCTGTCATCTGCATGGCAACCTCAAGATTCTCCTGGGGAGTATGTCAGGATGTTTACAGACTTCATGAAACTCTAGGAGAACAGCTGTGCTCTTATCTTCTGTTACCTTGAAGAAAGTGAAAGAAGGAGAGAGGTTATTGCAAGTGGCACAGAACTGACCAATATTAGCTGTGAGAGGCTCACTTTCCTTTACTTCATCTAAATATAGCCTGGAACTCGCCTGGTCTAAATTTGCATAGCAAACTGAAAACATAGCAGATACAGTTTTGTAAGAACTTCATTGAATTAACAGCTCTAAATAAAAGTTTGAAATAAGCAACAATACTGCTGAAATTTTTGAAGAGTTGTCATTTTAATGGTGAAGAACAGACTAATTGCTAGCTAGCTTAGTATTTAATTCTTAAAACAACTCACTTTTCAGTGTAGGGATACTATAAGTTAACTATATGTTAAGTCCAGCATAAGAGGAGACCTATCTGGAGTTTTAAAGATTCTTATCGTCCATTTTTCCCTTGTGACTTGTACTTCCCAAATATATAAAATAGGGAAAATGTTCTTTGTGGACTCCAACCTCACTAACTCTTAAATAAGGAACAGCAGTAATTTAAATTACCAGATGCATGTTTAACATCTGAATCTTCAGATAGAAATGTACATTTTTGATTTTCAAAAGGAAAAAAGATAAAAATAAAAGCAGCAAGAGATGTTTCCTTCCAGCCACCCACACTCCACCCAGAATGGAAATGAAAGAATCAGAAATGAGTACATTTCATTTAATTTCAAATTCAAATAGGGTTGAAACAGATAAGACCTAGGATGATTGTGAGATACAACTGTTAAATCAGATTAAAACAGAGTATTCCTCCTACACCCGTGGTCACCAACCAGTCGATCGCGATCGACTGGTTGATCCCGAGACTTCGACCAGTCGATTGCGAGGCGTTCTGGGCCCCCCATTTCCCCACACCCCCAAGAAGCCCCACTACCTACCTTGAGCAACAATGGAGGTAGTGGCAGTTTTCCGTGGGGTGGACAGAAGTCCCACAGCTGCGCGTCACCTCCGGGGGTTCCGGAAATGCGCTAGCTGCTTCCTTGCCCCAGCTCCCTGACGTCCCGGGAACTTACTGGGTAAGTCCCCAGACGCGCACGCTTGGACCTCCCTTCTCTGCGGGGAAGAAGAGTCATGTCGGAAGGGGGCACGCAACACAGGCTTCCCTGCTTCGTGGGGAGAGGGAGAGGGTCGGCCCGAGTGCATGTGCGAGCTTCCCTGCTAGGCGTGAGTCAGGCCTGGTGCAGGCACGCGACGGGGCTTCCTTCCTCCGCGGGGTCGTTGGCCCCAGAGGGAGCGCGCAACGGAGGCTTCCCTCCGAGGCTGGTGTAGGGGACTCCCTGCCCCCGAACCCTGTTCCCTCTCCCTTGTCCCCGCCCTCCTGCCCCGTTCCTCTCCCTGCCCCAGCCACAGAACTCTGTCCCCTGCAGAAACCTGTCCCCTTCTGCAGAAACCTGCCCCTGCCCCGCTGCAGAAAGCAGTCCCCACTGGCACCCTGCCCCCACTGCAGAAACCTGTTCCCCTGCCCCGCTGCAGAAACCTGCCCCAGCACCCTGCCCCCGCTGCAGAAACCTGTCGCCCCCGGCACCCTGTCCCCGCTGCAGAAACCTGTCCCCGCTGGCACTCTGCCCCTGCTGCAGAAACCTGTCCTCCTGGCACCCTGTTTCCTCTCCCCTGCCCCCAGCCACAGAACTCTGTCCCTACTGGCACCCTGTCCCCTGCTGCAGAAACCTGTCCCCTGCCCTCCCGGCACCCTGCTCCCTCTCCCCTGTCCCCAATCACAGAACCCTGCCCCCACTGGCACCCCGTTTCCTGCCCTAGCACCCACTAGTACCATTCCCCAGTACCATGTCCCCTGCACCCAACTGATTTTTCTGTGGGTCAGTGACCCCTGACTCAAGACAGGTTCCCTGCCCTTCTCATAAATAAAGACAATGCAGAAACTTTTTGTGTTTGACACAGTATTTTGTTTAAAAATGAAGTCTGGCCAACAAACCCCCAATTGGGGCCAAACCCCCATCTGGCCACAACCACTCCTGCACTACCCCTTCCCCCAGACCCTAGATCTGAGCCTATCATACACTGGAACCCCCTTCGCTGAGCCCCTCACATACCCCAACCCAGATTCCTGCACCCTCACATCCACAAGCCTGTGGCTTAGTACAACACTGCCCGGCCTGGAGCTCTCTCCCCAAGCCAGCGTCCCCTTCTCCACCTCCTCCTGCAGTCAGATTTCCTCCCAGAGCTTAAACCTCTCACCCCTTCCCACACCCAAATCCCTCATTCCCACCCCAGAGCCTACACATCCTGTCTCAACCCAGAGAGGGTACGGCTAGACTGCAGGAGTTTTTCAGGATTCTGGAGATATCCCAGAAACACTCTTCTGCATCCAGGGATGTGTTTGTTCTTCCGCTTTTTTTAGTGGAAGAGCAAACATGCTCTTTCGGTCACCCCTATATTCCTCTTTCCATGAAGAATAAGGGGGCTTCCAAAAGAAGGGGTTTTTCTGACATTTGGTCCGGTCTAGACAGGCCAAATGTTGGAAAAACCTCTTCCTACAGAAGAATTGAAAAAAAAAAAAGTAGCAGTATAAGGATTGGGGATAGCAAGTGATGGAGAGGAGGAGAATAGAGAGGGTGGGGCTTCAAGGAAGGGGCGGGGCGGTAGATCTTGGCTTGGTCTGTCATTTAAAAAGTGATCTTGGGTGCAGAAAGGTTGGAGACCACTGTCCTACACCATTCTTGCAGGCTACCAGCAAGAATCATTAACACGCCAGATAAATAGGTATAAATACTTTCCTCTGCTTAGAGGTGTGGCTTGGACTATCACAACTATTAGAGCTTGTGATATGTACCCATTTTATTGGCCTTCGAAAGTCAGACTAAGAGTCCCAGAAGCTTGGATTACCTGGTTAGCTCAAAGACTAAATTATGGATGCAAGTGAGTAATCGAGTAGTCAACTACCTGATAAGCCTAAGCTTATTGGGTAGTCAAGACGACTCCTTGTTTTCCCACCCGCTTGCTACCTCTCTATCAGAGACAGCGGGGCGGGGGGGGGGGGGGGGGGGAGAAAGAGGGACAAGGAGGGGAAAACAGGAGCCAGTGCTGGTGGGAGCCAGCGTAACAGCCAGTTTCCTCTCAGCACCATCTCCACGATGGCTGTCTCCCCTCCCGCAGACACGGCCTGCTGGACCCAGTGCAAGCCCGGCTCAGGCTGGTCCAGGACTGCTGTAGCTCTGCATTTTAAATGCAGTAAGAGCCGCCCGGCTCCTACTACATTTAAACTACAGAGCCGCAGCGGGGGTAGCTCCTGGACTGGCACGAGCTGGGATAGATCACCTTTCCTACACCGACTATTGGTGTAGTCAATACAAATTGTATCGACTACACAGTTACCTACCTCTTAACTTCCTTTGACTAAATGTAGATGAAGTGTTCCAGTATAAGAGAGAAGCTGTCAATATAATGAGCTTTTAGAACTGTTACTGTGCATCGCTCCAAAGCCTAGAACGTTTGTGGAGTCAGTGCGAAGTGATGGAAACAGCTACAAATATGGCTGAGAGCTCTTTTTGCTCAAAATATCGCCAGGTTCAATCACCAGTATTCACAGTCTGCTACTGTCCAATTTGTTAAGTTCTTAGCCATTTTGACTTTACAAAGTTACACATCTGAGAGCAAGGCATGTATGTGTGTCAAGCCAAGAATTCTAGACCATGAGAGGTAACATTCAGTCATCTTACTCAGATCATTTCTATGCTCCTGTTTGACTGGTTGAATGGAAAAGATTGAATGGATAGATTATTTGGCCCAAGTACTGCACCTATGCAACACTTTCAGCTACTCATATGTAATACAGTCACAATATTTAAAACACTGCATTCCTCCCCCTCTGATATGAACAGCATGTGCTAAGATTATTAGGCAGAAGATAGGATTGTGGAACCTGTTATCGGCCTGCAGTAGTCCTGGGCCATATCAGTGGGAGGGTTTTATTTGTTTAAAGGAAGAGGCAATATCTAACAAGGCTAAGATTTTACCTGGAAGTCCTTGCAACTTTGCCTGCCATTCTGTTAATAACACTGCTGTGCAAGCTGTACTGAAATTGTGCTGCAATACCTCAGCAGGATCAGTGAGTGGCCTTAAAAACTTACATAGCTATTTAAACACACCCCCTTTAAGACTGGAGTAAAACTGGTTAAGAATAGAGACGGATCAGAGCAAGTCAGGACATCCTGTTGACAAAGGGTGGCTGAAAACATCTGAGGTCATCCACAAGTTTTTTAAACATTTTCCTCTAGAGAAAACAGGTAACCACACATGAACTTCAAAAGTAATTCAATAAAGTCCTAGTACTAAAATCATGATCAGTCCTAGCTCAAATAAAATTATACTATCAGTAGGATTCCACGTTTACCTTTCTGATGGCTAATGGGAACCAATGCAATATCATAGCTTAGGGTGGAAGACTTTTTAAAAAAGCCTTAGAGTTGATGTCCAAAAGTTGGATCATGAGAAGAAAAATCCATTATATAACGTTTTAATTGGCTTAAACAATTATTACATTTCCACGCACTGCTAAAAATGCATCAAAGCCTCCTGTTAGCATGAGAAGCTAAAAGTGAAACTGACCTGCCTATCCTTGTCCAAGGTGACTGAAAAACCCCCACAAAAAAAAAACAAAAACAAAAAAACCTCAAAACCAACCAAAAAAAATCCCCCAACCCCCCAAAAACAAAAGACCAAAAAAAAAAAAAAAATCCACCCCACCATACTCTGTAAACATGATAAAAAGCTATACTTTCAAAGTTGTGAATTATTAAAATACTGTTAGTGATAAGAATTTTGTTTAAGTCACTTTGACATCGTTATCAAACTCCTATGCTAAAGCACCTTATTTTTCAGGAAAGTCTGTAGTCAGAAATTTAAGGTGCATTTTCAAAACTCAGCTACTTCACAGAATAGCCTCAAGGAATACACAAACCTACTGAAAATTACTATGAAAAGCACACTGGGGCCTAGAAGATGTGCACAATTTGAAACAAAATACAATAGGTGGAATTCTGAAGAGTAACACTTAGGAAAATCCCACCCAACATAGGAAGCATAAATACTTGGCTACTGGATACAGGCAGCCTTCATGTTTGCCTTAAAGAAATAAATGCAAGTTTATTCAGACTGGATATTCCCACACTAAGTTCATAAATAAAATAAACTTAATTATTTTGTGGTATAGGAGGATGTATTAAGCACACTGAGACTGAATTTTTGGGTTGAATTTTGGAAGAATTACTAACAAAACCCTCAAAAAAACCAGATAGTTGTGTTAGAGGATTTAATCCTGTTGGAGGTTTGTTGTATATGTCCACTTGATGTAACATACATCTAGGTTTAAATGCGTCATTTTTTCTTCTGCCTAGTCCTGCTTTGCATCTGGGTGATGTTATGTCACTCTGTTAAAGCTGCTTAAAACATTCCTCCCCATGGAAAAAAGTCAAACACAGTAGTTGGATCAGTGTCGTGTTCTCAGAATTCACTGGCATTTAAATATACTATATTATTTTGATACCTTCAGAAGAGCCACCAATCTTCACTCTAATTCTATTTCATAAAGAAATATCAGATACCACATAGCTGAATGAAATCCAAAAGTTAAAACTAACACTAATATTTCAAGGCCAAGCTTATTATTATTGAAATGACAAGTTGACACTCAAAATCACCAAAGATAACTTATTAATATCTGATTTTCAGAAGACAGATAGTTCACTACTTTCTAAAGAGAGTGGGGACAGCTAAAAATCACTAGGACCAAAAATATTGGCCAAAAAGTTATGGTCACTCTTTTCTTCTTTATAATAATCAGACACACATTAGAACAGGCCTGGGCAAAAATACAGCCCGTGGACTGAATACAGTCCACGGATGCTGCAAGGAGTCCTAGGCAGGCTCCCCAATTGCCTTTCCCCATTCGCACGCCATTCAGCAACACAACTATGGGGTGTTTTTTCTTTAAAAATTGCATCCAGAGAGGAGGGTGGAAAGCTTTAGGAGCTGCTCCCGCTCCCAGCACAATCCCACTGGCCGATTTCTGGTGAGAAACTAGCCAATGGGAGCTGCCTGTTTCAATAACAGGCAGCCACGAAGAACAAGGGGCTCCAGAGCACATGGCTGCAGCCTGTGTGGGGCTGGAGCAAGCAGGGAGGCTGATTCAAGAACGGCTGCTGGCTGGTAAGTCTCCTGGCTGGATCCTCCCTCTGGCACCCCAGCTCCTTCCTTTCCCAATCCTGTACCCTCCACTCTATATACCCAAATCCTCTGCTCCCCTTTTGTACCCATAGCCCCTCCCAGATCCGGCATCCCAATCCCCTGCCCCAGATCACAGTCCCCTCCCGCCCTAGCTCAGAACCCAAACCCCTGCACCCCCCTCCTGTACCCCAAGTCCCTGCCCTCGGTGACAATCCAATCCCTGCACTCCAGTCCCGTGCCCTATGTCAAAACTGCCTCATTCACCCAAACTCCCTTCCTTATCCCAAGCTCCCTTCTGCACATAACCTCCATCCCAAACCCCACACCTCCTCCATTAATAGCATGGAAGAGTGCGGCCCTCAACCACTTTCCAAATTCTTGGAGTAGCCCCTCCATCAAAAATGATTGCCCACCCCTGCATTAGAAGGTATCAATAGTTTATGAAGCAGGCTAATAAACACTAAAGTACAAGACAAAAGACTTTTCAGATTTCAACTAAATACAAAGTAGCACTAAATTAACAATGTTTCATGCCACGTTAGACACCGTGGATCAGACCAGTATCGCCAACACCAAGCACTGAAACTCATTCTTCAATTCTCAAATTTAAAAAAAGAGATTTGTTTAAAAACAGCGATTTTTCTTCTCATTCGATTCTTTATGTTCACTGAGTTTTTATCCTTCAGGTTATACACTGTTAACATTTTCTTCACAATCATGAGAGCTAGGTCTTTTTTCCTAAAGATAAATGGAAGCAGAAATCCTTCCTTTGTCACCTGGTTTTAGGAGCTGGGGATTTGAGACAAAGCACTAGAAACAGTGGCTACACCCTCATGTAAAGTAGGGATGTAAAATAATGTTTAAAAAGTTAACCTGGATCCCACAGGTAGGGGGCCACTCCAGCCTGCCAATTAACTGCAAATGGTCTGGTAGCACTTTATAGACTAACGAAACATGTAGATGGTATCGTGAGCTTTCATGGGCACAGCCCACTTCTTCAGATGACCAGAGTGGGCTGAAGAAGTGGGCTGTGCCCATGAAAGCTCACGATACCATCTACATGTTTCGTTAGTCTATAAAGTGCTACCAGACCATTTGTTGTTTTTTTCTGGAACAGACTAACTCGGCTACCCCCCTGAAGCTGCCAATTAACTGGTTACCCTGGTAAGCAGGCCAGTAAGTTTACTGGGTAACTAGTTAACCCTTTACATTCCTAACATAAAGGCTGCTCAATTTATACCCAAAATTTGTTCTCTTCACGAGTTAGTCCCTGCAGGTACAAACCTCAGTCTGATAATCAAACATCTCTGTGGGCATGAGCAGAGGAGCTGCTAGCATGGATCCAATCACAGGGTCTGATACCGGGGGGCGGGGGGGGGCGGGGAGGGAAGGAGAGGGGAAGAGGTGCAAGTGATGGTTTTGGAGGTACTCAAGAGTGGGAGTCACTGTGTCATCCCCTGCCTCTCATAATAGTCTTGCTCAATGCCAGGGTGTGAACTGCCACTGCCACCAGCCTGTTACATAAGAACATAAGAATAGCCATACTGGGTCAGACCAAAGGTCCATCTAGCCCAGTAGCCTGTCTGCCGACAGTGGCCAGCGCCAGGTGCCCCGGAGGGGGTGGACCGAAGACAACGATCAAGCAATTTGTCTCGTGCCATCCATCTCCAGCCTCTGACAAACAGAGGCCAGGGACACCATTCCTACCACCTGGCTAATAGCCTTTTATGGACCTAACTTCCATGAATTTATCTAGCTTATTGTTACCTTAAGCACCTTCCTCTGGGCTAAGCCAGCCCTGTGTATGTCTTGAAAATTAATAATAGGTCCCTGAGCCCCTTTGGATATCACATAGAATGATTCAATCTCTGTCGTTGGTTACTCTTCCTAATCCTAGGTTCTCTATCCTCCGCAACAGCAAAAGCGATAGCATGCCCTAGATTACTAATGTTGTGCTCACAAGTGCTGTGATTTAAGATCTCTAATTTAAAATGTGGGTTTATGTAAGAAACAACAGAGAGTTACATAGAAACAAGTGGTTACAACACAAAACAATCATAAAAACCACACAAATCTGAGCCTACACCTTAACAGTTGCCTCACATTTAATGAAGTAGGTTCTCTTTCCCACCCCAAGTTCAGCATGTTGCAGAGCTGGCTGGCTTCACAGGAACAAGGATACAGTTTTTCATAGATCTCCACTCCTCAAGATGTCTCCTCAGTGAAAGGATGCAAAGGATCTTTCTTCTACTTCTCTGGTACTGAATGGGACTTTTGTCTTTATGTTTGTCCTGTCTATGAATATTAGTAGGTTTTTTTTAACCTCCATGTTGTTTTGACTGTTGCAGTTTTCTATTTTCAGTTGGTGGTCTTGGAGAAAGATTAGACAAATGATCCTTGCATGGTATCACTGACTAACCAAGATGAGGGGGAGGGGAAAGCAGAGAAGGAGAAGGATGGGCAGAGTATGTTTTTAGGTGAGAGATTACATGTGAAAATATATGGAGGTGAAGTCTAGTAAAAGAATCCTAGTTCTTCCTTAGGTATTGAACCCAGACTCACTACTGGAAGCAATTGCATAAGTATTGCTAGCAGCGATATATGAATGAGCAGAATGCCATTGAGACAGAAAAATGCCCCCCCCCCCAAGAGGTAGATTCTTCATTCAGGCAGGTTGGCATGAGAGAAAGAGAGAACACTCACCACTTCCTTTTTCACTAGTCTTGGCAATGCTAATATATGAAAGCCCTGGAATCATGCTGCCCCTTGTGGGACGGCAATCGGGTCCAGTGGAGAAAGCAAATGGAGCCGTTAGAAATAGCTAAGATGATCACAAGACCAGTTGCCTAAAGATGATGGGAAAGAAGAGGGTCCTGGGAACAGGGCATTCTCCCACCTCCATCTATTTAGGTGGCTTCTCTCTTCACACTCTGCCATCATCTGGCAACATTGCTTTGTCTACACCAGGGAAATTTTACACAAAAAGTTTCTACTTTTTCTAATGCTGGTTCAACTCCAAAGGCTTTAGCAACACTGGGAGCCCCAATACTGGCAGCCTATGGGCTACCTTCAGCATTACAAATGCCAATAAAGCCCATTTCCAGCATGATTGGAAGACGTGGTACATGGGGAGGAGGGACAGCACCCAGATCAATTTATATGAGAGCGTCCACTGTAGCAAACAGTGCTGGAGCTGAATGGGCATTGGCAGCAGTGGAAATTTTATATTTTCACTCATGCGGACAGGGCTTGTGCCTGTGGAGGCCCAAACTCAACATTCTCTAGCCACATCATTGCTCCATTATGGGCTGAAAAGTGGGGGAGTCATCCTTTCAGAGGGATTTACTGACGTTTGTAAGTGGTGCAGTTACCGACATTCTGCTTGTAGTCACAGAAGCATAGGGTTGGAAGAGACCTCAGGAGGTCATCGAGTCCACCCCCTGCCCAAAGCAGGGCCAATGTCAATCCTTATAGATCATGGAGTATTTCCCCTCACACTAAAGCCTAAAGAATTTCATCTACCTGCCTCCACTTTTTTCTAGGAAGGCAGTTGTTACAGTACATCATGGACAGCACAGATCAAAAGGATTAATCTTTCTGGGCCCAAAGAAAGCAGTTTCCTAGAGAGATTCTTAATCTATACCATGTCTGGCTGAAGCCTCAAAGACTTACTTGTTTTAAGAAAGTGCAAAGTATGAACTGAGACTATTTTAATCCCCATGATTTATTCTGAAACCTCAGGGCTCAAATCTTACAATTCTCCTTCTCCTGGAAAAGAACAGGCTGAAGAGGCTTCCTGGACTAACACCACTACAGGAATGCTGGAGTGCATACTCATCACTGGGACCAGATAGACAAGTTTCCAAGTGGTTTCTTCTCTCCTGCACTTGCTCTTACATCTTCCTCATTCCAAGCAACATGAATACTAGAGGGAATCACTTGTTTGGTTGGAAGTTAATGGGAGTTTTGAAGGCTATGTTTTGAGCCTTCTCCTTTGCCTCCAGTAGTTTACTTCAGAGGGATATTTTCCATCCATCATCCAGTTCATGAACAGTTACTAAATAAACTCTCACACAGCCTTGCCAAATCCATTTTCTCCAGAGGCGGCCCCAGCAGAAAAAAAAAAGAAAAAAAAAAAAAAGAAAAAAAGCATATTCAAGGCTTGCTTTTTCCTACAACTTTGACTGAGGTGAAGTGAAACCACCAACCTCTGCCTGCAAATCCCAGATGAAATCAAGAGTATCCAGTTCAGGGAAGAGATCAAAAGAGAGAGTCTCAAGATCTCCCTGAAGGTGGATCAGGTATCATTCTCTTCCTTCCCCTTCCATCAGCAACAAGATTTCCTAAACTCAGCTTCTCAAATAGAAATACGCCGGGGGTGAAGAGTAGGACAATCCCTGTCAAAAAGGGGGAAAAAATGAAGGGGAGAATGGAGGTAGGGTCGTTCAATTTTGATTAATGAGGTAATCAAGTAGTCGATGGAATTTCCATTGACTACTCGATTAGTTGATGGGGGGGGGGTGCTCGCTATCCCTCTGCGCCTCTGCCTTTGAAATATACAAGATCCACCCTTGGTACATTTCAAAGGGAGAGGCGCAGCAGTCCAGACCCCGCACCAGCAGGGACTGTATCAGTCCCCACTAGCATCATTTCCCCCATTGCGCCTCTGCCTCCCCTGTTCCCTCCCACAGAGACAGTGCTGGGGGGAACCAGCTTTTAAGCTGGCTCCCCCCAGCACCTGCTCCCCCCCTTAGGGCCTCTGATACAGAGGCAGCAAAGGGCAGGGAGGACGTGACTAATCGAGTAGTGACTCAACTATCTGATAAGCCTAGGCTTATCTGGTAGTCAACTAGTT
Source organism: Rafetus swinhoei (assembly GCA_019425775.1). Taxonomy (NCBI): domain Eukaryota; kingdom Metazoa; phylum Chordata; order Testudines; family Trionychidae; genus Rafetus; species Rafetus swinhoei. The sequence goes on along the minus strand of CM033447.1, from coordinate 29,415,833 downwards.
GACTAGTCGCTTACATTCCTAAATGGGGGAGGGAGAAGAGGCATGCAGCAAGAGCAAATAATCTAAGAGCCATTGTTAGAAGTGCCCAGAGAAAGAGTTAAACGAACAGAAGTATCATGAATTCACTGTTTTGCCGCGGCAACCTTCCTTGCCATTAAGAACAGGTTTTTGGAACTGGCTCCAAATCCCAATGCAGCAATACACAGTTCACCAGGAAGTACAGGCAGACATGTCTTCATAAGCATTAACAGTCATCACCTCCAATAGGTATTTATGAAATCAAATCATTTAATTCTTTGGGGAGGAAGGTTCACTTTGCTTTTTACTGCAAATAGTAACCCAGGTTTCTCAGATCTCCCCAGTTTGTACCCCAGCGGCTCCTATGTTTTTGGGCCTAAATGAAGACACCTCTCAGTAAACTGGCCAGGAATCTAGATGTAACAAGTTAGCTTACTCAGGAGTCAAACCAGTCACATCACTACATTTCATTCCCCTCCACCAGGAAGTTTGCATAAGACAGACACTCTCATAAGATTACACAGTATTTAACACAATCCAACATGCACTAAGGAAACTGTTAAACCACTTGGAAGTGTCCATTCCTTCAGAATATTAATCAGTTCTTGAAGTTCACTAAAAAGACATTGCTCCCTCCTTCTGGAAAAACACATGAGTAACCAGTGAGCAGACAGTTACTAGACTGATTCAAGGCAGCTGATAGCTCTGAGCCTTTCCAGCACGGATACTAAGCAGCCAGAGAATTTATTATCCTTTTGCCCTAGTACAGATGACTCATGTTCTTTTACATAGGGAATACAAATCATACCCAAGGAACTGCATTGGGGATGGGGGCGCGGCGGAAGAGATGTCAGTATCTTGCCACATTTGTCATCTAAATCCAGAACTTGAAGAGTTTTCCTTTCCCACAAGCCTACTTGTCACAGGGTAGCACTGGCCCTTTAAACAGGGAGGAGGCCAGTGCACTTGTGACCATCAGCTGACCTCCAGTTGGGGTATAAGGCAGCACCTGGGCCATGTGCGCAGGAACTATGCAAGTTAAGCCTAAGAATCAGCTAAAAAAGAGCCTGTTCCCTGAGAGTAGGGAAACAGCCCAGGAGGTCTAGGTGGTAAAGAAGAAGATTCTGAAGCAAGAGCAAGTTCCCTGGGGAGCACCCCTGAAAAAGTCCATGCAAAAGGGCTGGGTGCCAGGAAAGCGAGGAGAGATGTGAGCCCTTCAAAGCCCAGGGCAGGCAAATATTAAATTCTTGCTTTGTTTGAGCTTTTGAACACTAATAGGAGACTCCAGCAGGAAGTTGGAGAGCTCTCAAGTTTGACAGGAACAATTGAGGGTAAGGAAGAGTCTGAAATCACAGAAGGTGGCGCAGCCAGAACCTTTTAAGTTGTGGTATTGAGCTTTACTTTATTTGAGGCATCCACCTTAGTAACAATCCACTGCATATTCCACTCTTTTGGAAAGCTATTCTTGAGGAGTTCTGAGAAAGATGGGGTGCTTGCCGGGCCATCCCATCCCAGGATGGGACACACTCAGATGGCAGCCTACAACATGACTATTCAGAACTATATCCCAATGGCCTGAGGAGTCACAACCATCAGAGAAGCCTGAGCAGATTACTGCTGCCAACTACGCTCTTTGCGGACATGGAAAAGCAATTTCCACTGCTGAAAAGGCTAGTTTTGTTTCATCTTGGGAAAGCATGAATCCTCCAAAAATGGATAGCTGAAGCTCCACACTGACTCACCCAGAAAAGAGTCTTACAGCCTGAGTGTGAGAAAGATATTTCAAACGCCAAGAATGAGAATACACAATAGAGATCCACATTACTAGCTTATGCAACAATATTTTCAGTAGCTTCTCTTAGGAAAAGCTCAGATACACACAAGCACAGTTAAAAGAGAAAGGTGCAAAATGAAGGCACATGTAGAAGGTCGAACTATAAATGGCACATTCTAACCTACTTTAGTTTGTTTATTTTTTTTTTTAAACAAACTCAAACAGGTACCCGATCAAGTCCCTCTGGTTTTCAGGATTGATGTAGGCAGGCATTGTCCCTCACCAATATTAGTAATCCTGTCACAATGTCAGTTACGGGCACTTGTGTGGAAAACACAAAGAAAGGGATTAAGAGACTTGCACACAGCCACTGCCCAATGAAACAAAAATCTTTAAATCATTCTGTTCCGATTCATGCCAGATTAAAAAACAATTTAAAAAATTTCATTGATGTTAACAAAACAATAATAAAAAAAGAGGACTACCACCAATATGCCACGTAAGTAAGTGTGAAAATTATCTATGCATAACTTCAGCCCTTCACAAACAAGTCTCATGTGACAGCAACTGTAGTAGAACTTATATTTCTATTTTTACTACCACATATCCAAATCTCTTCTCTCCTTCCCCAACAGGTCTCAAGCAATGTATTCACAAAGTTGGTTCTGGACTTTTAAAGCGACATTCAAGCTATTTATATTGTTTACTTGTGCGGCATTTACTTTGAGGTGTGACTTGGCAACAACTGTTTTTAGTGAAACATTTAAGCAGACTCCTGTAAAGTAAGAGGTATAAAAATGAGCCTTTGACCCTGACTGCAGGGCATCCTACAGATAACAGGCCTTCCTCTCAGAATGGCCTCATCTCCTATTCATCAAGGCCACTTGACACTCGAGTCCCATCTTAGAACAGTTCTGTAGCAATTCCTGTCCCTGAAATAATCCAGTTCACTTCACTAGCTGCAATCACTGTACATGTAAAAAGAGAAACCCAATTAAATGAAGTTTATCTCTTCATCTTATATATGGTGCCTACACTTTGACTGTAATGCAGGTGTCTGACTAAAGGAAAGCCTAAAGAAGTTTGACTTGTGCAGTTTACAACTGTCAAACTTTGCCAACTAAGTCTGTAAATTCCTTGAACTGCAGCCACAAACTGATCACAAGAACCCTTACTCAGTAAAATTCTTGATTTGGAGAACGGATAGATTTGCCCTCCTGCCTTGGGGCAACGTGCAACTGCCATTCAGGTCCTATATCTGAACTCAAACAGGAGAGCATTTTGGTCCTGGGGAATTGATCACATTCTTAAGCATGGAGCTCATCTGCTGGCTCAGCTTACAAACTGCACTGGCCAACTGTACAGTTAATTCCTACTCAGCGCTGATTGGCTTGCTCAGAGAGCCATCATGTCTGACAGCTTCTTCAGCAGATCTTGTCACCACCTTCATTCAGGCTGAGCTAGCGAAAGTTCCCAAGATACATTTTCCCTGCACAGCTAGCTGGCCTCTAGTTGAGGAACTTTGCTGGCAAGGCTTTACTAGCTCTGTTTTCAAACTTTGCAAGCCCACCAGCTCTAAATGTTGCTGTAGTCTGCTTAGTCTGGAGTTAAAACAGTTTGCTGCATGCCCTAGGAGCATCACTATAAAATTGAAAGGCTTAATCTCCTTCAGCAGCTGAACTTGTAAATTCTTGTAAGTATAGATCGCTCTAGTTTGCTAACAGGCCTCCCCCGAGCACTTAGAGCAGCGATGGGCAACTTAGGCTAGTGAGTGGGCCGCATGAGTGGCCCTCTCTCTCAGTGGGTCATAAGACTGCCATAACCAAGAGGGCCTCGCAGGATAGAGTAGTTCTGCTCACTTTGCTTGCATATGTAGAATTTGTGGGGTGTACTGAATGAACTGAAGCAGCACTGATGTGATGCAGAGGGAATGCACTGCTCTCACTATCAATGTTGTGTGCAATCAGTACACACCTCACTTCATGTGCCCTTGATGAACGTTGGCAACCCCAGGTGTGAGCAACAGTAAACAAATGTCTTGCAGCCCACACACAGAACCCCAAAGGGCCGCATGCAGCCCAGAGATTGCCCACCACCGATTTGGAGTGTGCAGCCCTCTTAAATATTCTACAGCTGGGGCCCACAACTTTTCCATAGCATGAACCACAAACTGGGAGGCCCATAGACAAGACCATCTCAATATCTGCAATCAGAGGCTGTGTCCTGTCCATCTGCAACGCTTCTTTCAGCTGGAAAGATGAGAGCCAGCAAGCACTCTGCAGCTAACCAGCTCTGGAGACCACAATCTGGAAGCCCACAGCTCCTGGGCAGCCCTGCAATCTCAAAAATGTATAATGTATTTTAAAGCCTTCCCCTGCCTCAAATTTAGCTCCATACATATGCTGACTTAACTGTTTGCATATGAAGTTTGATGTTTCAGATCAGCTGTGTGAGTTGGTCAGAGACTAAGCATAGAAAGTTATGGACTAGAAAGTGAATGTTTCAGAAAGTCATTTCACATGAAAACAGCAAGTGTTATTACAACGTTAATGACATACTTACTGCCACCACCACATCTAGTCACAAAGCAGTGCTGTGTATGTCTCGGTCACAGGATGGATGGCTCCAGTAAATGAAATAGCACCTGTTCTGGGACTGCGGCAGCACTTGAAGTAGTGTGGGCTACATACAACCAGGCAGGCTGGACCCGGCACGTGGGCATTTCTATGTGGCCCACTCAGTTGATTAATAGAGTGCGACAGCAATGTGGGCTCAGCTACCCCTTCTCTCACCTTGCTTGTCCTGCAGCTAAGCTACTTCCAGGACCCTCTGCTAGCCATGTGAGGGGAGGGGGGTGCAGAGGGGAAGGAAGTGCTGAAGTCAGGGTGTGACTGTCCCATAATTCATCTCTGCAGAGCAGGGGACAGGGAGAGGGACACACACAGGAGAGTTGCTCCAGTCTGAAGTACTGAGAGTGACTGAGCCGAGTGCCTGTGTTAAGAGGCAGTGCACTGTTTCTAAGGTTTCTCCAGCAGCTAGTGCTCTCTCACACTCTTTCCCCTCCCCCCCCAAATACCCAATCTCTGCAGAGCAGGGGAAGGGGAAGACAAGGAGCAGAACAGCTTTCCCAGTTGTAAAAAAGAGACAGCACATGGCAACTCTCAGAAACTTACCCAGCAGCAGCCAGCACACACACTGTGCCATTGCTCTCCCAGTCTCTGTGCCACAGTGTCTCACCTGCACAGAGTGTCTTATGCACGCTCACTCTCTAGTCCCAACCCTGCCCTTTCCTCCCAAGGCCTTCTACAGCCCTGGAGCCAGCCCCTGACCACTTCCAAGATTCATGGATCCTACCCCCGCAAAAATTATTACCCATCCCTAACCTGGAAGCTATAAAAGGTGAGGGACAACCTGAAGGAGGAAACTATCGTTGGGAGTAGGGAGAAGGCAAGAGAGTAGCAAGAGGGATTTGCTGGCTGGTGCTCCCAAGCCAAAGAGCCAATGCTAAAGTCAGGAGCAGCACTAGAGGGAGTTGCCTGCTGGCTGTAAGACAGAGACCCCAGACCCAAGGGCCAGAGAAAGCCAAAGGCAAGACAGCTGCTAGAGATTGGAGATATAAGCAACTAGTCAGCTATCCGATAAGCATAACCTTATCGAATAGTCAAGGAGTGACTCAACTAGTTGCCTCCCCCCCCCCGCCTCTACCAGAGAGAAGCAGCAGGGGAGGGGAGGGAGAGCAGGAGCTGGTGCTAGGGGTGCTGGCTTAAAAGCTGGTTTCCCCAGCATCATCTCTGCGGGGGGCAGGGGAGGCAGAGGCACAGCGGGGAAACAGTGCAAGCAGGGACTGAAGCAGTCCCCGCTCATGCTGGCTGCCACTGCAGCACTTCAGCCTTTGAAATGTAGCAAGAGCTCTTGCTACATTTCAAAAGCAGAAGTGCCACAGTGGGAACTAGGGATATTAGAGAGGAATTAGGAGAGAGAGGAACTGGTGCTTTTAAGCTGGTGCTTAAAAGCTGGTTCCTCCAGCACTGTCTCTGAGGTGCTGCCTCCCCCAACCCCACCGTGTCTATCAGGGGTGTCTGCAGCGAACAGGGGCTGCCGGACTCAGCGGCACAGGTTAACCAGTTACATCTCTAGTAAGGATGTTAAATTGCGGTTACCTAGCGAATCATATAGTTGATATAATTTGTATTGACTATACGATCAGTCGATAGGACCACTCTGCAGAGCCGCAGTGGGGGGTAGCTCATGCTGGTCCGGGATGCTATGCCTGTGAATTTTAAATGTAGTAAGAACCCATCACAGGTGGCTCCTGGAGCCGGCACGAGCTGGGATTGCTCAGTTCCAGTTTGAGCCCGGTCCTGGAGCGACCCCTGCTGTGGCTCTGCAGAGCGGTCCCATCGACTGATTGTATAGTCGATAGAAATTGATTAGCTAGGTAACCACAATTTAACATCCTTACTAGAGATAACTGGTTAACCTGTGCCATGTTGTGGGCTGGGGATACTGCTCCAGCCCAGCTGAGCCAGTTTAACCAGTTAACTGATTAAATGGCATTTTACACCCCTAATTGCTGCTGAGGTGGAGCGCTGAACCCAGAGAAACTGTGTAAGGCCTGGGGAGAGAGGGATGCTCCCCTGCAAGGATGCTCCCAGCAGAGACACTGCAGGGGTCTCCTGGGTGAAGGCTAAGCTTGCACTTCAGTTGGAAGGGCTGGAAGAAGACTGCACGGTAGAGCCTGGGTGTGGTGAAGAACATCTGAGCAGTGTGTTGCATGGCCTGTTTAGTCTATGCTGGGGGAATTCTGGACTGTGGTATTGGGACTGGTTTTATTATGATTGATGCACACAAGACTTTGGCAATAAATGAACTACACAAGGGATATATTCATCTTGGGAAGAGGCTTTGGACTGTTTCTGGCGTGTCTGAAGGTGGGAAACTAAGACAAGTGTGCCACAGAAGGGAGCTTCAGTCAGGGTAGGCCTATCACTGGCCCCTCTTCTACCCCTTTTCTTATTCTATCCGGAATGCTGAGAAAATAGCTAGCTACATTCATGCATAAAACTGGAAAGCCTCTTTGGAAGTGAAATTGTCACCCAGTTTTTATATTATTAGGACTTATAACATGCAGTCTAGGTAACACAGTTCTATTTTGCCAGTCACCACAAAAAAAGGTTATATTAAGCAAACAGCAGCTTTACCTTACACAATGTCACAATTAGGGATGTGAATATTTAACCATTAAGCCTCACCCTTAACGGGGGTTAGGTTTAAGTGGTTAACTGGAATTTTACATCTTTAGGTGCAATTTTGATGTGATGTTCACCATCCCTCATTCTGAACTATAGTTGACCCCATCAGTCTCTGGCCTCCATGTTTCCAGATGACTACAGAATTGTAATTCTCGCATTCACTACTGAGTTGGCCAGCTATTTCATAGCCCATTGAGATCTGCTCCAAGGCAGTTTCTTCTCAATATTTTGGCCTCTTCTGGTATATGCTCCTACAATCCTACTGTAGGGGCACTGTAGACTTGCCAAGCATCAAGTGTTTGAATCCAAAGTTATGTGTACATGCTCCTTGGCAACCAGCTGAGCTTTTTGCATTTGGTATTGTTGGTGTTTTTGTAGTTGGGCACCACGTCATTAGGAAGCTACTTCCCTTCCCCCTCCCTGCCGTTAGACTTGGCTACTCCAAGATTGTTATCTGCTGCTCTGTAGTCAGGAGCTGTGCTCCCATAAGCACTGACCCCACCTCATTTAAAATCATGAGCAGTCAGTGATGGGGATGTAGGAAAAGGTCGGATTTCTCTTCTTTAGAGATTGCTGTGCTGCCATTGGGAGCGTTTCTCAAAGCTTGGGCAGACAGACAGGCTAGCTTTGCTTGAGCTAGCAGGCTGAAAGACAGCACATTAGCTGGGGATGGCATAGATGACAGATCAAACAAACTGCCCGTGGACGCACCCAGAGGACCTGCGTCGATTTGTAATCAGGTGGCTAGGTCTGAGATACCACCTGTGCCACTCCCAACAGTTGCACCAGTTTTAATGTGCTAGTGAACATCTGTGTACCTGAATTGGGAAACATGCTCCCAGCTGAAGTGTAAATATATCTTCTGAGAGGATAGGCAAGCCCTAAAAATTCAATGTCCTCCTGAATACATGGAGAATACAGAAAAGAAGCAGCTCCCCTTAAAAGGAGTGGGGGCATGGGAAGGACAATATATTTCTTTTTTGCAGCTTCCAATCTTAGGGAGACACAACAAGTCAGAAGCCTTTTCCAGGCAAGAAGCTGAGGACAGGGAACAGCAGGAAGGCAGGGATGTGAATGGTTAACAGGTGATGCTTATCAGTTCCAGTTAACTGGTGGGGGCAGAGCAGTCTCCCGCCTGCTGTGGGCAGGGGGCTACTCTGGTCATCCAGAGTAACCTCTGTCCATGGGGGCCCAGGTACCCAAGCAAGCTGGGAGGCATGCTCCCCAACCCATGTCCCCTTTAAATCAGTTAAGCAAAGTTTAGTCGGTTAACCCATTAAACAGGATTTTACATCCCTACACGTAGGGATTCAAATAAGCATCCGAATGTTTGGAAGTTAAACCAAATATAATAAATTCAGGTTCTAATATTAAGGCAGTGACACTACCTGAAATTCATTATCTTTCTTTCTTGCTGCTAGAATTACAATCAGAAAAATCTATGCACCACAAGACTAAGAAATAGAGGAGCTTTTTACTGTGGTGATAAAGGTGATTACTGTTCAGTGAATCAATATTCCATGAATTTGCTTGATGTGTAAAATCTGAGTTGAGAAAAATGCTACATGCATTTGTAAAATTAAGTTACATGAAAAAATGTTTCTATCTAGGTAGATATAGACTGCACCACTCTCCCTCCTCCCTCATTAATATATCTTCAGTGGTTTTGTTTCTGATGTTAAAGGAAGCCAGTTTTGCTGAAGACTCATTTCTCCATTAATATCAACTATCGGTGGCTCTTAAATGCTGTCAACACTAGTGAGGAACTCCTACAAGAGGGCTGGGGAAAAATGTGGAATGATTTTTATAAGCCAAGTCAATAAATATAACTTGGTTACATCCTTTGAACCAGATCTGTTTTTGCTCAAGTAATCTAAAAGTGGCAGAACCAAGAATTGCTGTAAGCTTGCTTATAAGTAAACTATGCCAGAAGTAATAGCAGTGCAACTTCTACCCCACTTGGGACTTGTGCAAGTGCATTCAGGCTTGCCTTTATTCAAGACAAAGCCAGATACATATTTGCTATCTTTCACAGATTACAGTTTGAGGTGATATCTTCTCACACTTTTCTCCCACCTCCTTTACCCCCAAGGATGTCTGCATTTAAAAGCAATCTGGACAAAAAGACCTGATTGCATTTTGGCTCCCAATCATCAGTAAGTCCTTCCTTTTACAATAGGGGTGGGCAATAATTTGACTGCGATCCACGCCAAGATTTTGGAAAGTGGTTGAGGGCCACACTCTTCCAGGATATTAATGGAGGAGATGCGGGGTCTAGGATGGAGGTGGGGTGCAGAAGGGAGACTGGAGTCTGGGAGTTTGGGTGAAGGAGGCGGTTGTGACCTAGGGCAGGGGAATGGAGTGCAGAGGTTCGGGATGTGAGCTAGGGTAGGAGGGGATTCTGATCTGGGGAAGGTGATTCGGGTGCCAGATCTGGGAAAGGGTATGGGTGCAAGAGGGGAACCGAGGGTTTGGGTATGTTGTGGGGGGGGGGGGGGGGGGAAGAGGACAGAAGGTTAGGGCAGGGAGAGGTTGGGGTGCCAGAGGCAGGCTGTGGCCAAACCAGCCTGCCTGCCTGCCAAGCTAAGGCTTGCAGAGCTTAAAATGTTTCCCAGCCAGCCATCCTGCCTGCTTGCCTGGCCATGCGCTTCATGGAATAACTGAGCCGAGGAGAGGAGGCGTGGTTCTTCTTGGCTGCCTGTTATTCAGACAGGCAGCTCCCATTGGCTGGTTTGAAACAGTGTTTCTGCATGGCGCGCAGGGCTGCGGCGCAAGCAGGGGAGCCTGCCTGGGGCTCCCTGCTGCCTCTGTGGGCCAGATCTGGTGGCTTGGCAGGCCGGATGTGGCCCACGGCCATATTTTGCCCAGGCCTGTTTTACAACATGGCCTTTGGTAAAATGCTCTACAGAAGAATTCAAAAAGGCCTTCTGTGAATAGAGATATAGATTTCAGGTTAAATGTCATCCACTATTCTGATTCTCCCATTATTTTCAGAACTTACATAAGTAATTTTCAGTAACAGCTATTAAGGCCTTTACTCTTAAAAGCAAAGTCAGCCATGCTGGTCTGAGTTTTAATCCTTACCAACACACACCACTGAAGTAAGAGTCTGCATATTACAAGCATTTAGTTACAGTGCAACAGACTTTCATGAAGCCAGCAGTTATCAAACAGCAAATTATGCTTATATATTAATGACAGCTGCCAAAATGCATTGGAACACGTTTAGTGGGAGATTTTTTTCCTCGCTATCTGCTGAATCAAGAGTGTCTTATGAAACTGCATTTTACGGGTTACTACTCTGCCTAGTCTTTTCCTGTGGTCGTATTTTTACTGGCAATTTAATGATCAGGTTTCAACTCTCCACCCATGAAGTACACTTTGCAGGGGAAGCAAAAAGTAGGACTAATTAAACCTTGCTAACTGAAAACTTTGTTTTGTAATAGTTGGTTAAACAAATGTATTCACATATGGTCAGTATTTGATCAGCTTTAGTTTTAACTGAATTCACATATTCAGCTTATTTTGCATTTGTAGACTCTCTATTGATGTCTTCAGTAACTACCCTGCATGTTCTTCATCCCCTGCAGGCCAGAAGCCACGGAAGAGATTTCAGAAGGTTAACAGTAGAACACTTCCGACAGGTGAATGACTGTTTGAGTTTGACCATACAAATTTCTTTAATTGTAAACAAACGCGTGATTCTATTGGATTTCTGGATGTTGTTTGTAAACAGATCCCCCTTTACAGAACTACCACTGAGACCATTTTTGCAGTGGCACGAAATGTGTGACTACAAATATGGATACATAATCTTATTAAATTACCATATCAGAGACATAGACAAAAAAAAAAAAAAAAAAAAAAGAGACTGCCACCTCTGAACATCCTTCAAAATCCAGAGACAGTTTGATTTACAACACAAACAAGTTGTTCTGGCACAACTGATTGTAACAGTAATTAAGCCAGCATGAGCTATAGTAACTATAAAGGGGAAAAAAGTAGTCAGTTACCAAAAAGTGGTATGAAGACGTCAGCTCTCGCTCAAGAAAGTTCTCAGAGAGCACTGGAACTCTGTTTCAGGCAAGGTATTCAAATAAGGTATAATGAACATGTTGCTTTCACAGACTGATGCATGTCAAAAATTACGACATGATGGGGGGGAAAAGGGAGGCACAAACAAGCATATTCAGTGTAGGAGCAGTACAATGTACTGGAAGACATTGTCACATTGCAGATCCAAGTGATAACCTCTGATCTTTTGCTCCTTTCCCTCCTGACAAGTTATCAGATGTGATAGCTACCCCATGGTCGGTACAGAATTATGTTATAGCACAGTTAGCAGATAGCTGTAGACAACTGTTAGTATTTTCTTGTGACGACCAACAGGTAATTTTACCAGAGAGACTGAAAAGGTAAATCAGATAAGGCACATGGGTAAAGAGGCAAAAATAAATTCCACAAATGCAGTAAGGCTTTTCTAAACTGAATTCAGTTTATTACCTAGGAGAAGCAAGGAATTTGGCACAATGGTCATGGTGAAGAAAGAGTGAGAATTCTGGGTCTATATTATATTCAAGTAAATGATCTGGTGACATCTGATGGAGGATGAAAGAACATCCAATATGTCTCATTAGTTCGTTTTTGGAGATTTAACTCTACAAAACGAGTTTGCAAAAAAAGGTCAGCAGAATTTCCCTTTAATTTTATTCAAATCAAACCTGCCCACCTTGGGATTATACAAACATTTACTACTTCAGTCCCAATATCTGAAGTGTGGAGTCAGATATTGATATAACCACGAGTAAGCTTCTTTATGCTAGAAACTTGGGGGGAAAAAAATCATACATTTCTGAAGTTAGGCAAATGAGGGAAATATGAGACAAAGTAATGAACCAATACTGAGTTCTATGGGAGCCAGAGCGCAAAACTAGATTTTAAGCAAGGAAAGACTTAAATCACAATTCTGATGCAGAGGAAAAAAATAGTTTCTATCCCGATTTAATAATCTTTCACTGGGGTGCCAAACTGTAAATGTCATGGATGTGGTCTTGTTTAGCTGAACAGCCACTATTAGCAGCATGCCAAGAGATAAATCTTGATCTTATTCAGTGTCGCTGGCAGTTTTGCCACTAACTTCAGCTGGAGCAGAGGTAAACTTTACAAAATGGAGATCACAATTAAAATAATAAAAGCAATTTAAAATGATAAAATGTAGCATAAACTCAAACACTGAAAACTGATCACAACAGATATGCATAGTACATCTTAGAAGGGAGGGGAAAAGCACCGCTTTTTCAGTCACACAGGAGAACCAATGCTCTCAGCTGTTCCTAAGAAGTGATTCCTTTGTTGATGTCTTTCCACTATCTCTCAGTAGTACCCAGGCTATTGTACTTTCAGGAAATCATCAGAGAAAAAGAAACCAAGTGTTTTGTTCTCAGCTTCAGGACAAATGGTCTGATGCAGTTTTTAGTTTAAAAAAAAAAAAAAAAAGTCAGACATATGGACAAGAGAATGTCTTTTGCAGAAGGAAACTAAAGCTAGTGGACTGTCAGACTTCAAGAAGAATGAAGTGAGGTGAATGTTGGCGGAAGGAGGCACAGAGAGAAAGGGCTTGTGAGCATCTTTGATTACTAAAGCTACTTTTCCTAAGCTACGTCCACACTGAGTTTTCTCAGCAAAAATATGCTAATTAGGGACTCATTTGCATGAGTCGCAATCTCATTTGCATATTTTCTGCAGATCCATTTCTGCGCTGGGGTTTTGGCGCAAAAACAAGCAGCGTGAACGTTTTCTTTTTGTGCAAAACCCCCTTTTTCCACAAGATCCTTATTCCCCAAAAAATGAGGTTTACCGATCTTGCGGAAAAAGGGATTTTTGCGCAAAAAGAAAACGTCCACACTGCTTGCTTTTGCGCAAAAACCCCAGTGCAAAAATGGATCGGCAGAAAATATGCAAACAAGATTGCAACTCATGCAAATGAGTCCCTTATTAGCATATTTTTTGCAAAGAAAACTCAGTGTAGATGTAGCCCTAGTGCATGCATGAAGTTATTTAGAAAAGTGTTTTTCCACAGGACAGTTTACCAAAGCAGGTAGTAGTTTAGGGAGCCACTAGGTCTGTAGACACAGCAGGATACATTTTAACACACGGTACTGTCTGTCAGTAGCCATTACACCCTTGCAACATAGGCAATTATTACAACCATAAGTACTTAGATGGCAAAACAAGTCACTTACTACAAGGTCATTATCAGAGTCAAAACAAGACTGAAGGAGTCTGCTTCTCACATAACATGGGATTCTAAATGTGGGTATTACACATCTGGGCCCTCATCTGTCCAGATGGTACACTGGCTCTTTCACTACCAAATCTGGTCGGGAGGTAGGTATGTAGCCACTCTGAACAACAATGCACCTTTCCCCACAACTATAAATTGGCTCATAATCCCATACTAGAATTAAGGACTGCTTCTTGTGAAATTCACTTTAGTCAATGGGAGCTGGAAGTTCTCACCCCTCTGTAATGTCACTTATTCAAAGGCCCAGAAACCCGTATTTAAGAAGTTCAATCCATATCTTTTAGGCAACTCAAAAAGACAAAAAGTAAAATAAGAACAGACATGACAATAAGACAAATGCAATCTGTACAAGAATGATAGTGCAGGAAGCATCAGTCCAGTATGCACTCACCTGGTACTGGAGGCAAAGTTATGTTTCAAACTGTGTTAAGAGATCTCTTATTTCTGGGGTCAGATGCTCTACTGCCTTTGCAGCTTCTGAAATAGCTTTCCGATACATCCCTTTCTTCTTACGATTAAATCTCAGTTTGAAAGATTCAGAGAAAGGAGAGAGTTTTGAAACAGATAAGAATGAGGTTGTTGGAGAACCAAACCACGATACTTTAGCTTCTCGCCAGGAAGGTTCTCCATTTTCCTTCTGGCTAAGGTTTATGTCAAGAACACGTGCTGGCCACCATGGAAAACCATGAATTTTACCCCAAACAATATCCCCCACTGAAACAGTTCTTCCATCTTCAGTGACACATTTAGAGACACTCTGTGTATGTAGTCTAACTGTTAATGGTGGCACAATCTTACGCTCATCTTTTGAAGATGAAGAGACAGACGCATCATCACCAGGTAAAAAGTCACACATTTCTGGTGATGTTACTTCTGAACTAGAGGATTTGGATTCATCTAGACTGTCATTGCTACACACTGATAAACTGGAAGAATCTGCCTTCCTTTTACGATAATTCATAAGAAAAGCCAAGTTATCATGTCCATCTTTACCTTGGGAAAATCTTTTGAAGTCGTCATCTTCACCTGAACTCCCTGAAGACATCTCTGCTAAACTTCTATCTGCAGATTCATCAGTGTAAAATGCAGCAGGATTGGACTCCCTGCTACTCTGAAGGACATTTATCTCATCAATAAGTTCAGCTTTATAAATGGAAACACTCTGACCATCATTTATTCGATGGGGTTTCAGTCTGATTTTTGGAGGTGGAACATCTGCACTGGAATGCACCGGCCTAGTTAACTTCAGTTTTGGAATGGAAGCAAGTTGGCTGCTTGCCGACTTATCCATAAAACATTTGGTTTCCTGACATCGTTCAGAGTCTCTGTTCTCCTCTTGGTCCTCCCCTCCATTCTGCAATATCCGCTGTGAACAAAATGGTTTAACTGAGCCATGAATCCGGGAGGGAATTTTTACAACTTCGCCTTTACCTTGCGGTGTGCTATAAGATATTTTTATAACTGGAGTTCGATGCACTAATTCCCCAGAAAATTTGTCTTCCTCTCTCTTTTCTCTTTTGTTCCTTTTCTCTACATAATCAGAATCACTGTGCTTTTTTCCCTCCTTGTCCTGAATGCTTAGTTTCCTCCTAGTTTTAGCATTTTGCCTGGCTTTGTTTGCTTCCTCTGGGTTCAGAGTGTTTTTACATTTTTCACAGAGCACTTGCCTGGGCCTCAGTCTAATAGTACTCATGATAAGCCTTCCTGGGTCTCTATTTCGTGACAACCGTCTTTTTGTCCTCTTTATAGTCCTTGGTGGTGGCTGAGGAATCCATTGGTTATATGTGTATCTTAACCATAAGGGAGGAGGAAAAGGAGCTCCCTCAAAATAGGGAGGGTAAGGAGGAACGTTGCCTGGAGATGGAGGTGGCAAAAGAGGAGGAACTTGTTCATCACTGTTTCCTTTGGGAGGTTTTTCACTAGAAAGCTGTGACTCAGTCTCACCCTTCACAGGCTGTCTGCCTTCAGGAACCCAGTTAGTGCAAGCATCAGCAGGAGGTTCCTTTTGTTTTGGCAACGAAGGTGGTGGAAGGCAGAACAACCCAGACCTATAGAAGTGTAGAGAAAAAAATACACAAGTCAGAACTGTTTGAAAGAGGTTTCTTTGACAAGATTAAACTTACCAAAATGCCATTTTCTGAAAGAATATCTGCCCAATGAACTAATATAGGCCAACATTTCCCCTTCATTTTAAAAGAGCAGCTAATTTTATCCTGTTGAAAAAGTACCCTCTCAAACTGTATAATCTACTTCTTAAAGTGGAAAGTCCAAAGTGACCTGTGCACTTGACCATTGTATTAGCGAAGTGTGTACATGTACCAAAGAGTTTTGTTTCTAGTCTAGCACCATTCACACAATCCAGAACTAGTGATTTACTTTTAGTACAGCCACACTCAAACAAGCCAGTCATACCATGGAAAAGATAAAGTATGGAAGAACAGAACTCTACAAGTCTTTGGAGCACTATTAAGTCTTTTGCAATGTAAGGCTTTTATGACTTAAATTTTCAAATTACTGTGCAACATTTGAACCACATGCACATGCCAGTCAGGTCGCTGAATGAGTAATTTCCCAACTTGCACATTCAAGCATGGGATTTTATAATAGAATGCATGTTCCCCCTGAACCCTTATTCTTCTACTTTTAAAAATACATATACTTGCTATTTCTCAAGCTAGCCAAATCAAGCAGAAAATGCCAATTTTTTATCATAGAATATTACACTTTTCATACACTCCTGAGTATGTCATAGGGCCCCCATCTAAAAAATGAAAATTTGATTTCCACAGATTTCTTTTGAATAGTGACAGCCAGCTGTGCCAACAGTTGTTACTGAATCAGGCAGTATATCTGGGCTAATCTCCGAAATCTTAGTCAAGCAAGGCCCATGGTCGCTTCTGTGGAGAATGGAAAGCCAAGATAATGAGTAGAAATACTGCTTAATTGCAGCACCAGCTCTTTGTAGATTTTCCCCTCCCTTTCGCTACCAACATGTTTGGGATATATTTTTCTGCAGTGGTTCACTTCTATGCCTTGGCTTGGCCCTCAGGATTTTCTTGCTTGTTCAGGACCAGGGCACGTAATGGTTAACCAAGGACTATGCTTTGGACACTAACCTAGCAGTTCATTGTTCTGAAAGTTTAGCAGTTCAGTATGAAAAATGTTGCCTAAGAGGAAGGAATTCACCTTTCCTTGCAATAGAGCAGTAAAGGATTAGTGGGAGACAGATTTTCCATAAACACATGACTCTGACAAAATGACTCTATGTAATATGAAATTCTACTTTGTGTTTAGGCTTTATTAAGCAAAAGGAAGAGCATTATGTTCCACTGACTTTCGACCGTCCATTCTGTTACTGACAGATTGAGAATAAGTAAATTTCAAGTTCTTCATAAAATAGTCTTTTTTTTTTCCAAAGAAGGCCATCATGAGGCTTCCGTGTTTATTGTTTCAATGATTCCATGTGATATGCAATGTATTCCTTTAACAAATACTACAATGGCTTTTCTGTGGGCCTGAAAACTCGACAAGAGCCAACCCATATTCTTTCTGATTGAAATATCAACACCAAGACATCCCAGACACAAAATTTTGTTCCAATTCAACCTTTTTCTCCAATATTTTGATGGCAGTAAGAACTATAGCATGAAATTTGTAGCCATATTTTTAAGCTCCAAACTTCACCTTATACTTTGAGGCAAGCCAGGCCTTGGCATAAGTGCTGGAACAAGGGATGCTACAGCACACCGTGGTTTAAAGTGGTTTCCATCATATAGAAGGTTGACAGTGTGGTTCAATGACTCCCACACCCCACTACTCATACGGTTCCAGCACCCCAGGACCTTGGGGGAAGATACCCTATTGAACGTTATATTTTATAAGATCAGTTTTAGCAACCATAACCTGCTTTAAAAAACAGAAAGGACAAGACTCTCCATTCTTACGGACTGGAAGCAGGAAACATTCTCCTTATAATGCAGATCATTATCTCTAATAAAGGTCTAGATGAGTTAATTTTATCCTGTGAATTTCTACATGACATCTATCATATCCCACAATTCTCTTACCAAGACATAGCTACATTGTCTCTCTCCACCCAAGATATCTATTCTTCTCCTTATCCATTTTCTTCTTTTGTTCCACATCCTCCTCAGCCTTCAGCTACAATATAAAATTAACTCAGCAAATAGCAATTAGAGTGACCAGTGCAGTATAGCTCCCTCATACTTGACTGACATATCTGAAACATTTGTTCTGTCTGGCTCCCTGGAAACAAGCTTGTTGCAAATCATATTATTACATCCATTCTTAGTTTCTGAAAGTAAAGGGCTAAATTTTCTTTAGAGTAAGAAAGTTTCAATTTGTTACAGGATGGTACTTCTGAGTTTGTTTTAGAAAATCTATCATCATCTTGATAAATTGTGCTTAGGTTTTTCTAAAGTAGTTTTCTATCTTTGGGCGGAAACAAAATGGCAAGTTTCAGGAGGAAAGAAATGTTCAGGTAACTTTGGTAATGCTGATATTGTGAGCTCTTCTTGCAAGTGTTTTAACTTCTTAAATAAATGTTAAATGTTTTGCAAGTTAAGCTCTAAGAGACAAAGAAGAATGGAAGGCAAAGGCCAACCACAGACTATTTTATCTTGAAACAATTTAATCTCCTCTCTAGCACACCCTTTCCCTCCTGCTATCTGCAGTGATCAACTCCTGCATAAAGAGGTGGTGGCAGGTGCCAACACAGGTCAGCAGAAAAGGTATTTTGGCATCCCCAGCTCACACAATAATTGAGAAGTATGGAAACTCCCTCAACCACATGTCCAGTCTCTTCCGGAGAGCAGCACAAAGAACCCATCAGGATTCTTTTGTTGGTTACGACAAGTCAAAATAGACAAGCTGACTGAGTCACCCAGGAGCTTCTCCTAATTGGTCTCCAGAACATGCCTTCAGACTGTACTGGTGAGGTTGCTGTATTTCCCCCAAGGTGGAACACCTTCCACTCTTGCAGCAGATCTTCTTAAAATACTGATGTTTCAGATGACAGTTGCACATCAAACAGAGACACTCTTCTTCCTAAAGAAGCATTAGTGGCTGTCACATACAAGCTCACACCAAAGAAGAGAAATGGTGGCTTTATTCCCAAGTCTGGAATAGTCCCTAATGCTTCCCCTCTCAACATTAACCAGCATATTCACATTCCTCTATTTCATTATGGTAACAGGACACTGGTTTCATTTTTGTTTTTGCAGACATTGTTAATCACCAAACTCTTATGTGATTCGGGTGAGAAAACCCATCAAGAAAAAAAATAAATTGCTTGTATGAGTCACAATTTTGGCACCAATTCATCTCTATCTTTGTTCTTTAAAAGTTCAAATAATTTAGTAACTGGATAACTAAAAAGTTTTAATTAATTAATATGGAGATATACTGATCTCATAGAACTGGAAGGGACCTTGAGAGGTCATTGAGTCCAGTCCCCTGCCCTCACGGCAGGACCAAGTACCATCCCTGACAGATTTTCCCCAGATCCCTAAATGGCTCCCTCAAGGATTGAGCTCACAACCCTGGATTTAGCAGACTAATGCTCAAACCACTGAGCTATTCCTCCCACTGAGTTATCATTTGCCCTTTCTAAAAAGAAATTTTCTTTCTTGCAGAGAAATTGCAATATATTGACCATTTTTATACTTAGACACTACCTTATCTAGGTGACATTAACTTTCCAAATCAGGAGAAAACTAGCTTAGTCTAAGGGTAAAGAATTAAAAGTTCTTGCCTACAAAATAGAATTTAAAACCAAGATATTCTGTTCTTAGAGCTTTAACTAAAAATGGACAGACTCTATTAACATATTTGCTATAAAGCAGCCATAAGCGTGCATCCAGCCTGAGATATTAGTGGAGTTTATAACGGAAACCAGCATAGTGCTAGTACTCTCATAGCTTTGTCGGAACTGTGAAATATTTTACTTATTCAGTTAGGGGGAATGGTTCTGGCTTGACCAAATAAAACTTTATGATAGAGAAATTCTACCTACCAATGGAATGGAATAAAGAAATCCCATTCAGCTTACTCTTAGACTATGTCTACACTGCAGAATTCTTGCACAAGAAACTTTTTGTGGAAGAGATCTTCTACAAAATCTTCTTGCACAAGAGCGCGTCCACACTACAAAAGCGCATCGAAAAAGCGATGTGCTTTTGCGCAAGAGAGCATCCAGACTGCATGGATGTTATCTCGCAAAAAAGGCCACCCAGAACCACGTCAAGCAAGGCTTAAGGTCACCAGTTGCTTCCGAGGGCTGGTGCTGGAGCCTTGTAGAGACATGTGCTTAAAAGGACCCCCCTGGACAGCCATTTCTCTGCTGCTTCTGCGTACTTGTTACCTCTTTGAGGGACAGCAAAGCTCTAGCAGTGCCTGCTGTGGTTGCCCTGTGCTTTTTTGGATGCCACAGCTTCTTCCCCTTGTGCCATGGAGCCGGAGCTGCCCCAGGCATGTCCTGGCCCCCCACGGCTATGCTGCAGTTTGTGCAGCAAGTGATTCATGCTGCCATGCTACTCCTGTAGGAGCTTGATCCCTGACCACAACCTAGAGTCCCTCTCCCTGGGTGCAGCTGCTACACTCTGGCAACCACAGTCCACTGTGGAGAGGTGGTTTTGGAGGCTGGACACCAGTTCAGACTGGTGGGACAACCAGCAGTGGCTCCAAAACTTCCACATGTGGAAGGCCACCCTTTTGGAGCTATGTGCCTGGCTCACCCCTGCCTTCCGGAGACGTGACACCCACCTGCAGCCTGCCATCCCACTCGAGAAGCAGGTTGCCATCACCCTCTGGAAGCTAGCCACCCCAGACAGTTACCAGTCCATGGCCAACCAGTTGGGCATGGGAAAGTCCACCATCAGGGCCCTCCTCATGCAGGTAAGCTGCTCTCGGGCTGCAGTACCTGCATTGGGGGAGGGGAGAGTGTTGCATAAGGGGGACCGTCAGGAGAGTGGGGCTGGGAACTGTACGGGGGTGGAGGAAGAGAAGCCCCATCCCTGGGGGGCTTGTGCCATCCCATCCCTGTAGAGCCCTGCTGCTGGGGGCAGGGGTCAGTATCATAAGGGGTGGCTCCTGGCATGTTGGGGGAGAGAAAAGGGGATGGGCACCTCCCAAGGGCTCACACACCCCTTCTCTCATTCTCTGTGTTTTTGGGTCCTTCTGCAGGTGGGGAGGGCCATCAACTCCATCCTGCTGGGAAACCTGGATGCAAACATGGCCAGATTTGCTGCCCTGGGGTTCCCCCAAGTGCAGGGGAGCCATAGATGGGACCCACATCCCAATCTGAACCCCAGAACATCAAGTGGCCCACTTCATTAATCAGAAGGGCTACTTTTTGATGGTGCTGCAGGCCTTGGTCCTCTACTGAAGACATTTCACAGACATTTTTGTGGGGTGGTTGGGCAAGACACGTGATGCCCGCATCTTCAGAAACTCCAGCCTGTACCGCAAGCAGGAGGCAGTCACCTTTTTCCCCATGCCAGGATTTTGCAGTTGGGGATGTGCAGATGGCACTGTGCATCATGGGGGAACGTGGCCTACCCCCCCATGCTGTTGCTGATGAAGCTGTACACCTGGACCCCAGCAGGGAACAATTTAATGCCCGCCTGAACTGGGCCAGGATCCAGGTCAAGTGTGCCTTCGGCCGCCTCAAGGCATGCTTCCGGTGCCTACTGACCCACCTCAACATGGGGGAGCACGACAGTCCCAAGGTGGTCATGGCATGTTGGTGTCCTCCACAACAATGTGGAGAGGAAGGGGAAGGCCTGCCTCTTGGGCTGGGGGGCAGATGCCAGCCACGAGGGCCGTACGTTTGAGCTGCCATCCACAAGGCCCATCAGGCTGGAGTGTGCATCCAGGAGGGAGAGGTTCGCTCAAGCTCTCCAGTAACTGTCCCCAGGGC
The DNA here is from genome assembly GCA_019425775.1 of Rafetus swinhoei. NCBI lineage: Eukaryota > Metazoa > Chordata > Testudines > Trionychidae > Rafetus > Rafetus swinhoei. Next base: position 29,394,546 of record CM033447.1, on the reverse strand, counting down.
CTCCGCACTGGGGCCTGTGGTTTGCGGACCTATCCCTTTCCCACCACAACCCCTCCCTTCGCCCTTTCCCTGACCTCCCAATAAACACACCCTTTTTGGTTTTCAACAAAAAATAAACTGTATTTATTGTACATGAAAAAAAGGTGGGCAGAGGGAGGGGGCTCTTAACTGGGAGGGAGACTCAGAACTGCAAGGAGTGTGGGGGGTGGCTCCATGTGCCACCTCAGGTGCGGGGGCCTCATCGGGGTTCTGGTCAGGTGGGAGCAGGGAGCACAGGGAGGTGGCCAGAACGGGGGCTGGATCAGGGTCAGCAGGAGTGAGGTCAGGGTTGGCAGGAGGAGGGGGGCATGGGCATCACCTGGGGAGGGAGAAAGGCATTGCAAAGGCAGCAGGTGGATAGGGAATGGGCATAGCAGGGGGGACAGGAGGGTGGGAGCCAGGAGTACCGGCATGAGGCAGGTGTGCCGCCATGCTGGCCATGATGTCGCACATGAGGTCACAGCGCTCCAGGAACTGGCTCCAGGCATGTTCCAGCCACTCGAGGTCGGTGCGGACCTTATGCACCAGCATCTGCTCCATCCTCTCGAGGACGGTGATATGCCACCACATCAGCTGCTCCTGGAACCTGGCATGCATTTGTGTCCCCCGGGCTGTGGCAGCTGGCTAAGTGGACTGGCTGGCCCTTCACTGCCGGCTGGTCTGGCTGCGGAGAACACACAAAGAGGCAGAGACTGTCAATCATCCCTGCAGACACTGTCCCTGAGGCTGTGCCCTCCTCTGCGAGCAACAACCAACCGTCCATGGCCCAGAAGACTGGGCTGCCCACTTCCTCAGCGCCCCTCCCCCCCCGGCCCCAGCCCATGGACAAGCAGCCAAGGGAAGTGTCCAGTCACAGTGGGATCCCCTCAGGGTTAGCAGAGGATCCAGGAGCAGCCTGGGCCTCCCTGAGGGCCACACACACAGTGCTGCGAGCCGCCCCTGTCTACGGGTGCCGCTGCTGTCTTGCACATGCAGGCATAGCCACATACTGTATGTGGCATTCCCTGGTGTGTGTGGGGTCAGGCCTGCGCCCTTGTGTCTAGCCTGCTTCCAGCCAGTGCACCCTCTCCCTCCCCCCATGGCAGGACACGTGTGCCCAGCAGGATCCCAGGCGTACTCAGGGGCTGCCTGCTGCATCCACGTGCCACACAGTAATTCTGCACGTGCGCGGACCGCGGCACGATGTCCAGCCTTAGCAACACTCGCACCCCACCCCCTGTGCACCTGCCTCCCCTGCCCTCTGTGTGAGTGACAGAGACCACTCACCTGAGGATCCCTCCCAGGCCTCTGAGGTGGCCTGGGAGACGTCCTGGCTGACGGACACCAGCTCCAGGGAGAGGGTCACAGTGCCCGTCTCCCTCCTCCTCGTCCGCGGCTGGCTGGCCCTCGCCCTCCTGCTCCTCCTCTGGCTGGGCCATGACAGGGGTTGGCAGCCCAGAGTCCACAAAGGTGGATGGGGAATCGTCCTCCCCTCCCCCAGGATGCAGTGCAGCTCCCTGTAGTAGAGGAAGGTTTGGGGTCCTGCCCCTGTGCGCTCGGTGGCAGGGACGTATCCCTGGCAGAATTCTTTGACCTTACTCTCGACCTGTTACATGGTCTGGGGTGGGTTTCTGTGCTCCTCCAGTGCCTGCATCATCTGGCCATAAACGTCAGCGTTTCTCCTCTTGGCCCAGAGATCCTGGAGCGTCTCCTCCTGGCCCCACAGCTCCAGGAAGGACTCAATCTCCAGGCCTGACCAGGAGGGTGCGCGCCTCTTGCTCCCCCTGGGTGAGTCCTGGGACCCCTGGGGCTGCTCCCATTGAGGACCAGGGAGATCGCGGGGGGCTTCAGGGGCAGACATGGCTTGCAAAGCAAAAACCCCTCTGTTCTTCTGATTTACTGTAAAGGTCAATCAGCTTTAGCAGATGGATACTGATATATGGCCAGATTATAATTAATCCAAAGGTATTTTATTTGGGACAGTTCAGTGAAGTGAAGTCACTACCCTAGTACCAGCGAGTGAGTGTGTGGGGTGGGAGGTGTTTCTAACTTGGCTTACCCTCTACACTTTAGCCTTTCCTTAAAGCCAATCAAGGGGCAGCTCTACAATAAACGGTAGAGCTGACGACTAGTTAACATTTATATTGTTGTAGTGTCCAGAAGGCTCAACCAAGCTAGGGCCTCGTTATGCTAGACTCTATACAACATTGTAGTCAAGTGATAGCCCCTAATGTTAGCTCTGTGTAATCTAGAAATAGTCACATTGCTGCCATGTCCATCTCCAAGGCAGCAGTTGAATCTGTTCATTGGCATGGGCCCAGCCCTGCCACAAATAATTCTGGTGGCTTGGGAGAAACTACCAGCCTCTGGGACTGAGGGATTGCCCGGGCTATCCATTACTCAGAACTCAAATCTAGGGGCTATTTCAGATCCCTGGTTGCTCCAGCATGCTCAGTTAACAGCTGTAGTGGCCCAGACAGTTTTCTGCTCTTGGGGAAAAGGATCAGTATGTAGGGAGGTTCACAGTTATCCTTACCCGGATCATGCTGAGATTAGAGTATACAGTGCACTCTCTGGAAGGCTCAAGGTGGGGCTGCATCCCAGTGTTGCTTAGCTTTCATGTTTGTTTCTAAGTGGGAGCTTAAATTGATCATTTTGGATCTGCCTTTACAAAGCTGTCCCCACAATCATAATTGTGCTAAAATGAGCTAAGCACAGAACTGCAACACCTGTCTAGTCTACTAACTGAGCTCAAGGTCATTCCAAAGATTTGTTTGAAGATTATAGCATGAAACAAAGCAACTGGAAGTTGAACTCTTTATAGATTAAATAACTACAGATTGGCAGTGAAATAAAGCCCAGCCCCTAGGAAAAAAAAGATTTTTCTCTGTTTGCTCCTAGGGGAATTCTGCACCACTGCATTTGTGTGGAATTCATGTGCTGCACATTTTTTCCCCTGCAGAAAATAAATTTTAGTGGAAAAGTGCTGCATTTATGCCTTTCATCCACTGGGGACTACTGTGGCACGAGAACAGCCGCCCCTGGGGCCAGCCCTAGCTGCTGATACAGAAGAGAAGAGGACGCTTTCCTCACATGCACAGCCTATGCAGCCAAGTCAGGAGGGACAGAAAACATGGGGCACATAGCGCTGCTGTGGGGGGAGGGGAGGAAGGAGCACAGACTAGGGTTCGGAAAGGCTGAATGGGAGAGGAGTTGCAGGGCTACACGGAGACAGGCGTAGATGTGCCTGATTGAATGGAAAAGACTAAGGGGTCAGCTAGAGAATGCATGATAGAGGTTCCCGAACAATTCCACCCTGCTCCAAAAAAAACTCCATTCCATAAGTTTCCCACCACCCACACCCAACAATCCTCCATGTTCATATCCAGACTCCCCCCACCTCCTAGCAATAACGTCCTTCAGAGCAGTGCAAAGGCATAGGGGGAAAACAGGACTAACACAGGAGCTGAGGGGAAGGGTGTGAGAAATATGGCTCCAGACCAGGGGTCTCCAACCTTTTGAAGCACAAGATCACTTTTTGAATTTAAGTGCGATCCAGGATTTACCTCAAACCCAAACACCCTTGCCCCACCTTCTTCCCACCCCGTCTCCAAGGACCTGCTCCTGCTCACTCCATCCTCATTCATTTTTATCAGGCAGAGGTGCAGGGGAGGGGGGATGCAGGTTCTGATCTTGGGCAAAAGGATTTGGAGTGTGGGAGGGGCTCTGAACTGAGCCTGGGGCAGGGAGTTGAGGTGCAGGAGAGGGTTCAGGAGGGAGTTTGGGTGTAGGGGTACTCAAGACTAGGACAGGGGTTTGGGTGCAGGAGCAGTTCAGGGCCAAGGCCAAGATTCAGAATGCGGGCGCCAGCTAGGCACTACTTACCACAGGTGGCTGCTGGTGCAGAGGGGCTAAGGCAGGCTCACTCCTACCCTGGCCCTGCACCACTCCCAAAAGCAGCCAGCAAACTCTCTTCATCCCTGTCTCCCCCCTGCTCTATGGAGATGTGGCATGGGGAGGGGCAGAAGACACCCAGATATCAGAACCCCCTCCTCTTCTTCCCATGCCTTGCACAGCAAGCAGGAGGCTCCCGGGGCTGGGGGGGGGAGGCAGCTCCAAGGCAAAGGGCAGGAGCAGCATGGCAGTGCTGAGAGGGGCAGACGAACTGCCAGCCCTTGACAGCCTCCCAGCCAAACCTATCAGGATCACCTGTCAAAGGCTCCAAGATCTACTAGTTGGTGACCACTGCTCTATACTGTATTTTAATTGAATTAGAGCTCTGTATGAATAGGCGTACTAAGGAATTTTTTGTTGTCTATATTGTTAGAGATGTGGCATTCAACATGCATTTTGAAATTACTAAAATAGTTGAATTTGGCATAACATTGCGATAGTGTTTGTGACGGGGCGCCTCCGCCCCGCACTCCAGAGGGCTGTGGAGAGCTAGCTGGGGAAGGCAGAGAGGGTGCCGGGGCCGCGCAGGAGGCCGCGCGCCAGGCATCTGCCGGCGCAGCTGAGCCGGGAATGAACACATGGCTGGAGGCGCGGGTAGATGACATCACTGGGAACATCAACGGAGCGCGGGCGGATGACGTCACCCGCCGGCCCGGCAGACTATTTGAAAAGTGGCCAGGGCACATGGGAGAAGGAAGCATAGTGCGGAATAGGACACAGGGTGAATTGGGAACCATCCTTGGGGAGGGGCCGACAGCATAACGGGGTACTGCGAGGGCGGAGTAGGAAGCGGCCCAGGGTGGGGCCATGGAACCCAAGAGCAGGTGGGTTTAGGGGTTACTACCCCAGCCGCTGTAGAGGGATACACTATCCCTGCCTTAGGGCCCTGGGCCGGGGCTCGGAGAAGGGGTGGGCCCAAGCCCCCCTACTCCACCACTGGGAGCAACTGTCGGTTCTGCCATGATCGGGACTTTAAAGCATGTTTTCGGTATTACAAGGACTGAGCAGAACTCATCGTGGTTGACTTAGTGTGGGTACATGGGAGTGAAGGGAGGGCATGAGATGCCACTCAAAGGAGTCATCTGGTGAGAACCCTTGTGCCTAGACGATTACTTTAGTGTTATTTTAACAGATCAAACACAGAATTTCAGAATAGCGTGCAGAATTTTTAATTTTTGGTGCAGAACTCCTTGAGGAGTATCTATTGTGTCTGAGCTCTGGACAAGTTACCATAGTACTGCAGACAACAGGCAACTAATATCCAATACTGTACAGTAGTATATTGTCTGAATCCAAGAGATGCATCTAAAGCAGTGGTTCTCAAACTTTTTGGCCCATGGACCACCTGGCTCAATGTAAACTTTCCTGCAAACCACCAGTTGCTAATGGAAACAACATTAATTACATCTGAGCCATTTTCCTAGTGCTTCAGCTAGGGAGAAATGGTTTAATTTAAACAGATTGATTGTTTTAATGTTTTCATGTTAGTTTATCAAACTGCATTTTAAATAAAGTAAAATATTAATTTATGTTCAACACAAAAGGATTCAATGTTTTATTTATGGCAGGAGTGGGGAACTTTTTGGAGTTGGAGGCTACTGACCCACAGAAAAATAAAATCAGTGGGGGACCACACAAACCAGAACACAAAAACCAAACAAACCACACCAACCACCTCCCAAAACCCCTTCACTGAAGTGGCTGCTGGTGAGTGGGATAGGGATGGGGTGCAGGATCTGGGAGGTAGGGTGCAGAAGGGGGAGAAGTTGTGAGGTCTGGGTGGTATCTGGGTAGGGTGCAGAAGCAGGCTTGGAGTAGGGTGCCTGGGTAGGGGGAAGGAGCAGGAGCAATGGTGGATGCAGAAGCAGGGTGGGAGTTGGGTGTCTGGCCAGGGGAAAGGGTGCAGGAGCAAGAAAGGGTGCAGGAGCAGCCTGGGCATAGGGTATCTGGCCAAGAGGGAGGCTGCAGGAGCAAGGGAGGGTGTCAAAAGCGAGCTGGGGGTGCGTAGTCTTGGGTAGAGGGAGGGTAGTGAGGGGGCAGGGGTCTGGGCATAATGGGGACACTTACTGGCTTTGTGCCCCCTTGCAGTGGGGAAAAAGGCTCACGAGTCAATGCATCGCTGTTCCCCCAGCAGGATGGAGAGGGGGAAGGAGCTCAGCCTCACCCTCCCCCATGCAGCAGAGCCCCCACGCAGTGGGGAGGCTGCAGCACAGCTCGGCTTTCCACTGAGGGTGTGGGGAAGGAGGGGAAGAGGTGAAGAAAGCCATTGAAAAATCAGAATTGTTTTCAGAGAAGTAGTGTGTGAGACACCTCCTCGCACAAGCCTGCTGCCTGATTTGCAGAATAAATGTTTAAGCTGTCTTGTGGACATGAGCATAGAGTTCCAGCCTCGGAGGTTACACGTTTTTAAAGGCATCTCCTTCTAACCCACGGTGTCCCTACCACTGAGGCAAGGGTCCTCCGCTCCAAGAGCCCTTTTCATCATTGGCCAGTCAGGGGGTTTGGAGATCAGCCCCTCAGTTAGCCCAAGGGTCCTTTTTAACTTGCTGGCTGCCCACCAGCCAGGAGGAGGGTTGGGGGGAATCCAGTCCCACCCACTTACTCCAAGTTCTGGCCCAGGGTCCTATGAAGTAGCCCCAAGTGGGGCTGAGAAACCTGGCCCTTGTCCCACTGAATAGCAGCCCCTCCCTAGGCCACTTCCCAACCACTCCCCGAGTACCCCCCTCTCTGGCGTCTTGGAACAAGCCCTTTCAGCTTGCTTCCTGCAGGGCTTGCCTTCCCTCAGCCTCTCCTCTGGTCCATCCCTTTCCTCCTCCCTCACCTTGCCTGAGGGTAGGGTTTTATTGTGTGCCCACAAGCTTTAACTGGTGGCAGGTGTTCTAATTAGGCTTCACTCGAGGCTGACTCCAGATGGGCTTCAGGTGCCTGCCTGATCTAAAGGCGGTGCCACAGTCTCTGGCAGCCTATTCAGGGAACAAACCCACATTCCCAACTCCCCACGTACCTGCCCTCCACCAGGCTTCTGCAGCCCCCTGCTTTCAGGCTGCCACACTATCTCTTAAGGAAAACTATGCTACATAATTTTAAAGGTACTCCAAACAAGTTTCTTGAACACAGAATTAAGACTTTTTTTATGATCTGCCTGCAGCTAAATAAGTTTCTGGACTGGCATAGTCCTCTTAAACTCGCGGTGTCCAATACACTAGTCACATGTGGCTGTTCGGCCAGTTGTGTGTGGCTAGTTCGATATAGCAGTAGCCCCGGGCTCCACGCAGCACTGCCACTTTGAAGCACCCCCCTCCTTTCCCCCCCCCCCCTTGCTGCGTCTTTCTGATAGAGTCAGCAAGGTGTGTGTGGGGGGGGGGGGGAGTGACTAGTCAACTAGTGTGTTGACTATCTGATGAGCATTTGCTTACTGGATAGTAGACTAGTCATTCACATCCCTATCACAAACCAAAATTATCATCCACACGAATTAGTGGTTTGAACTTATACGAGTTACTGTCAGACCCAGTGAAGTGTGAGTGCATGCTGTTTAATTGCAGTGAAAGATGGTCTCCATATGCAGGCATTATTTTAAAGATTAGCATATAGCTGCATACCAGGGTAGGTAATAATTTTTGGTGGGGAGGGGCGTGCTACTCCAAGATTTTGGAAAGTGGTCAAGGGCTGCACTTTTCTGTGGAGGAGGTGCAGGATCTAGGATGGAGCTTGGGTGCAGAAGGGCACACGGGGTAAGGGACTGGGGAGCAGGAGATGGTATGAGGTCTGAAAGGGAGTTTGAGTGAAGAAAGGGGTTGTGACCTGGGTCAGGGGGATAAGGTCATTGTGGGTGCAGGAGAGGATTCAGGTCTGGGGAAGGGGTGTAGGAGGTGGTACAGGGTCTGGGAAGGAGTTGTGACCTAGGGTAAAGGGGTGCACAGGGTTTGGATAGTAACCTGGGGGAGGGAGTTGGGGTGCAGGAGGGGTTGGGGTGCCAGAGGTAGGCTTTGGATGGGAGGCACTTACCTAAGTGTCTCCCGGCCAGCAGCCCTGCAGCACCCCAAGGCAAACTGGGTTCCCTGCCTGCTGCAGCCCCAGATCACTTAAAACTAGGAATGTTAAAACTTGGTTAATCGAATAGTCAATTAACCTCATGAATTCTTATCGGTTAGTCGACTATTCTATAGTCCCTAGGCTACCCCTGTCTGGCGAGAAGGGGTCTGAGCTCCAAGACCCAGCACGAGCCAGAACTGAGCCAGGCTGCCTGCCCACCGGGCTCTTAATACTCTTTAAATGCAGAGCCACAGCAGGGGTAGGTCCAGGACACAGTGCAAGCCAGGACTGAGCTGGGCTGCTGACCAGCCTGCTAAAAAGTGTACTGGCAAGGGGTGGGATGAAATGCATGTATCTATAGCATTAACCTATAAGCTTTTGCTTATTGGTTAGTCGACTATACTATTACATCCCTACTTAAAACTGCAGGCTGCTCCCGCCATATGGCACTCAAACTCTGGAGGAGGTGGGGGGGGGAGAAAAAGAGGCTTGCATTGCCCCCATCCTCCAGGCCAATCTCTCAGCTCCTTATTGGCTGGTTGTTTCTGGCCAATAGGAGCTGAGGATTCGGCTGGAGGCGGGGAGATCACATGAAGCCTCCCCCACCCTCCAGAGCAGAGGGGCACACAGAGCAACCCTGTGCTTAAAAAAAAAGCAGCTACTGCGTGCCTGAGGCTACGTCTAGACTGCGGCCTTCTTTTGGAAGAAGCTTTTTTCAGAAGAGATTTTTCCAAAAACACTTCATCCGAAAGAGGGCATCCACACTGCAAAAGTGCATCAAAAAAGCAATCTGCTTTTTTGAAAGAGAGTGCTCTCACATGTAAGCTGTGATTGCTATGGACGGAATGGCCACCAAAGCACCTGTGCTTTTTCTTCTTCCGAAAGAACTCCCTCTTACCTGTCCACACACGCCTTTTTGCAAAAGTGACCATAAAAAAAAAGGAGGTGGGGGGCTTCTTCCTCGTAGAATGAGGATCATCAATGTCAGAAAAACTCCTCTGTTCTTTCGATTTTCTTGCAGAAGAACGCAATTGCAGTGTGGACATTCTAGTTGTCGGAAAAACGGCTGTTTTTCTGACAAAACTCTGTAGCGTAGACATACCCTGAGGGTCCAGGCAGGGTGGCCCGCAGGCCAGATCCAGTGCTTGGTGGATCTGGATCCAGCGCTTGGTGGATCTGGATCCAGCCCATGAGAGGGGTCTTGCCATCCCCTGCTATATGCAATCACCATTTTTGTTTTGTTTTTATACCTCGTGTGTGCGTGTGCCTACCTGTATCAGCTATGGGCCAGAAGCTGTGATCTTGAAATGTTATTTTCCTCTGAAGAGCAACATCTGTTCTGTCATTGTCAGAAAAACATGGACTGTGCATGCAAATCCCTGTGATGCTAATGGCCACAGGCAAGGCTTAGAAAGGATTTACCCAGGCAACTTTCTGCTAACCTAATGGCAAAGTCTACTAATTAGGGATGTAAAATCCCATTTAATTGGCTAACCAGTTAAACAGTACGTTTAACCAGTTAACTGATTAAAGGAGGAAGAGTGGGGGGAGGGGGGGGGAGGAGAAGAGATGCTCCAGCCCAGCTGGAGAAGCCCCAAACTGTGTCTCTTCCCTGCCAGAGCAGCCTGTGGCAGGCCAGGTTGCCCCTCAGACAGGGGCTGCTCTGGTGTCCTGCCCACTGATAGGCTAGTAAAATTGAGCCATTTTTTTAAGAACTGTGTTTCTTAGCCAAGGACAGGAGATGCAGGCCTTTTCTCTCCAGAGAGAGAGAGAATACATGGAGGAGACAGCCACCCCCAATGCTGGGAAAGAGAAGGGTGTTATGATTGCTAGCAGGGATCTGTCCTGGACCTAGCTCAGAGGCTTTGGTTTTCATCTCACCCTCCAGATAGCAGATTTCTGATAAAATGTGGGAGTGTCACCATTCTCTCTCTCACACACACACACACACACACAGTAAAATTTCTTGGCTGATAAAAGATAGGGTGAAGTATCTTCTGTTCTCCCTTTCCTCCAACTTTGGGCTGTAGCATCTACTCCATCTCCCATCATCTCCCCACGCACACTTTCACATCGCTAGTGCAGGGTAAGTGTGTACATGAAAAATGTGTACACGATTAACTGATGAGCCTGATCTCATCTGTTAACCTTCACGATTACATGCAGGCCCTCCTCCACGGCACTGCAGCCTCTATATTAGGTAGGAGCTGGTGCCCATAGGAAGCCAGCTTAAAAGCCAGCTTGTGCCCGTTTTCCCTCTTCCCTCCCCTCCCACGCTGCTGCCTCCATATCAGAGGAAGTAGTGTGGGGAACAGGCAGCACATTTACCTAAATAAATACATTTTAACATCCTTACCTGGCACCTCCCTTATTTTTATTAACAATGAATAGCATGGAGCTGCCTGAATCTTGTAAATTTCACTGCTGCTAGCAGGCATCTGAGCAGGAGCACAAAGATTGACAGGACTCAAGTCAGCTTTAACTCTGCTGTACTTCATTAAAGCTCTATGCAGCAGCAAAGACCCACCTCCTTGATAGAGAGAAAGGGAACCTAAGCATTCATATAAAAGAGAAAAGCTTAAGTTCTGCAGAACTTGTGGCATTTGCTCAAGAAAAGATTCTAAGCAAGTTTGTTTTTCAAGCTTTGACCATAGAGATTATTTTATAAAGGGTTTCAGACAATCGTACTCTAGGCCCTTGTTCAAGACAGGACATTAATCGGCTTTACGACAGTGAGAATATTCTTGCTGTCTTTGGGTTTAACAGTAATTGCTTGGAGTTTGAGCTTTTCTTATGGAAGCAAAAGCTATTAATTCTAGGCAACTGCTTCATAAATAGATCCATCTTCCATTGCAACAGAATAAATGCAGCTCCTTCACTGGCATGTTCCAGCTCTACTTTCAGTAGCCAAATCAACAGATAAGCAAGATTAATGTTCACTGTTGAAAGTTCTCATGAGAACCGTAACCTTTAAGTTTTGGGGCAACTAGTGATTGTGGGTGCCTAGGCCAAGATGCTATAAAGCAGCCTGATTTTCAGAAGAGCATCCAGCCTCTCCAAGCTATCTGAACTGGCTCTCTGAAGTCAGACACCTTCCACCCCACCCCAAGTCACTCTTGAAAAAAAATCTTGGCTAAAGCTTTCACTGCAGTAGAGTTCCCAATCCTTCAGTGTGATCCACATAAGAAAACCCTTATGGAGGCTCACTAAAGTAACTGGGCTTCTTCTGCAAGGAGCCAGGAGTCCACCTGCATAAATTATTGCAAGAGCAGACTAAGTACGGATGAGAGGACACCTACTAATGAGAAAACTTGCCCCACTGATACCTAGATAGTACAGGCACAATATTCATACACCTGTAACTAGGTAGGTTGACCAGAATATTAGGCAGGGGCCTGCAAAAGGGGAGCCTCACCAACCAACAAGATCTAGAATCCAAACCCTATGGGCAAGATCTAACTGTAGCCAAGCAATGTACATAGCAATTCCCTCTTCCATATCATCCTCTGTCTGGAGTGATTTAAAGTTCTTCATCTTTACTAGATGCAGGGAGGGAAAAGCTGTATCTTCCAGTCCCTACCATACAACCTCACTTAGTTACAGTGCTGTACAGTACCTTTTTGGCTCAGGGGTGTGAACCCCTCCCCCCAGAGCACAGCAAGTGACAGAACTGTAAAGCAGGCTACCAGCGCATGGCCACACTTTCAGTTTAAAGTGCTGCTGTGGCTGCGCTTTAAACTACTATGTTTAGACAAAGCATTAGTCATGCTCCCAGTTGTTTCACTGCACCTCTTTGCAAGATGGCTGACATGACTGAATCACTGGGCCATCTCAAAGATCTTAAACAAAAGTTTTTTTTTTTTTTAAGCAGAAAAAGACCAAAGATAGATCTCAGAAGTACTTCTGTTTAGTTTTGTCATCGCAGATAAACACCAAAATGGGACCAATTACTCCAGAGAAGTAGACAGATCTACAAGCAATTACTTTTAGTCCACATTACCCTATTTCTATTTAACATGAGCCACATACAATCAGGAAAGAGAAGCCACTCCTTTGCCTTAAATTCATGTTGGCTTCCTTACCCTACTTCCTAGTCAGAAATAGACTTTAACACATTGCTGTGTGATTATATAGTTAAATACTTTCAGGAAGCAGGCATCTGACTTACCAGATAATTGGAGGGTTTTAGCCTCTAACAGAGGACTCCACACATTCAGATTATTTTTAAGATCACTGATTTCACCAGGAATTTGTCGACGGAAGATAGTGTGAACATACATTAACATTCCACTTACTTAACCTTAGAATTGGCAGAGAAGAATTTTAAAGATACCTTAAGGGCTGATGTGCACTAAGGATATGAGGGGGTACCCAGTGATTTGATACGTACCAGTAACTGCTTAACCAGTGACCTGGTCAGGGAGCTGCTCTAGCCTGGCCAGTTCTACCACAACCAACAGGCTGCTTCGGCCAAGACGGGCCCACCATGTCATGCCACAAGTGGAGGGCTGCTCCATGGTTAACCATACCGTTTAACCAGTTAACTTTTTAAGTTACAGCTTGCATCCCTAGCATACATTACACAATCTTTGTTGATACAGCCCTATGGGCACAGCTCTCGAATATAGGCATAACATATGCCCTAGAAGAGGGGTTTCTGCAAGAATAGTAACAGCATCTCCCTGAATGACATTAAACTACATCAACAGAAGTATGTATGCTGGGGGTTGCAATCACAAGTATGTTGGCTGGGAGGTGCCATTTTTTCCACATTCCTGAGGGACTTAGCTATGCCAACAACATTTTGTAGAATAGACCTGGCTTAAGTGTTTGAAAAGAAGCATATTGGAAATTGAGAAGCAGCTTACCATTCCCACTGGAGAGGAAAACCATGATAAAAAGGTTAAGGGGGGAAGGGGATGAGGAGGTGGGGGAAGAGCGCTATGTACTCAAAGTAACATTTTCAAGGATGCCAAAGTGATTTTGGAACCTAAGTCCCATTTTCAAAAGTGACTCGGAGAACCAGATTTTTAAAGTTATTTAAGTGCCTAACAATGCAAAGAGGTGCCTACTGGGATTTTCAAAAGTTTTTAAATAGGTTAGGTGTGTAGCATACATTAAAAACAATAGGCGTTAGGTATCCAATAGGAATTTTTAAATACCTAAATGGATTAGGTGCCTATCTTCATGTTAATGCACCATAACTTTGCAAATCTAACCCCCCAAATTCTGGAAAAATCTGAAATGGTCTGAGAAATTGATAACTATTTAAACATTTTATAAAAGCATAAGCCAAAAGTCTCCTTTCACGTCCTTTGTCCTATGAGTCTGAGACATGTTGCCAGAGTGAAAATGACTACTCAAATATATAAATCAACAGTCCACCCACCCTAGCTCACAAATGTAAAACACAAATGAATAAAAGTGAGAACTCCTCCCTGAACTTTAAAACATAAAAAAGACAATAGTGCAACAAACATTACTGTCTGGAAAGGTATTTTTACTATTAACTGTCTCAATTCTTTTAAGATCATTGTAATGTAATAAAGCATCCTAGGTGCGAACATGACCCCTACTCTCAATAAAATTAGCATTTGGGGCAACTACTATCAATCACTTAAAAGTGGGTACAATATACTCATGATGGCTTTGTGGCAGAAGACATGGCCATGGGACCCTGCTGCTGCAGTAGAATCCACAAACAAAATTAAATAAGATCAGAAGGCCAGCAAAACAAACAAGACCCCCCCAAAACAATGAAACAAAAATAAAAAACACCGCCCCCCTGAGGATTTAAGATGAGCAACAGAAATTGAAAAGCATTTTAATATGGCAAGCTTCTGAGAGAAGGCAGCAGAATGACCATAGAGATTCCCCAATGGAAAGCTTGAAATGTTGGAATGAACACACATTATTGGCTTCAGAGTCTTCAGTGACAGAGAGAAATCAATAGAGCTGCAGTCCTTCTCCAATGGCTGACAACATAATGCAAGGATTTCTAGGGCTATCTGATATTAGTAATGCTAGCTGGCTACTTGGACAATGAGAAGGAAAGCATGTAAACCCCCTAATTAGCTGCATCTTAGTTTAAAAATATTTGAGTTGAGCACTTTCATACATTGCAGATAATGAGGTAGATGGATAAAATTAATGTGAAGCCATATGTTAACTCACGTGACTTTAATATTAATGGTTTCTGGCATATCTAATTAAGAGATAATGCCAGTAGGATAATTGTCAACGGATAATGGCTTTGTGCTGCTGGGGAGTGTTGTAGCTAAGTCTAGGAATTTATTAAGGAAAAAATTGAGGCCTTCAAAAGGCACAAGACATTTACCATGCCCACTCAAAAAAACCCAACAAAACACTAAAGGAAAGCTAAGACATACATGTTTGATTAATGCCTCTAGTAGAAGGATCCCATTATTCTACAGTGATATATTCCAGGGACTTTACTATACCAGAGGACTAAATAAAGATAAAGATGCAATACAGACAACTGGCTAAAACACAGTCTATGCCCCAATTTGAAACTTTAAATTATAACAAATATTTATTATTTGAGTGCGATTACACGGATTTCTAACTAGGTTAAAAAAACCCTCCACACTATCAATAAATAAGATTCAGTAGCCTAAATGGCTATTACACATTTCATTATGTCTAACAGATCATTTATTACATGGCGCAAACAGAGCATATGTTAACTTGATGCACATAAAAGTATTCTACTACTGTATGCTTGCATACTAATCAGTGTCTTCTACCACACTAATAATTTTCACTAAGCATATTAGCTCTAAACACAGGGTCAAAAAAAGAGTGTTTTACTCAACTGTTCTTTTTGTATAATGTTCTAGAAAACCTAGGACTAATATGCTTATGCCCTTTTAATTTTTGCATTATTAAAAGTAACAGGTCAGTTTCCCCAAGAGATAAAGCTGTTGAAGCCTATGGTATTCCTGAACAAAGAAAGAAAGTCTGTAATTATGGCAGTCTCTGACATCATGAGCGTATCATACCATTACCCAGCACACCCAGACATACTGCACAAGCATAACATCATTAAGAAGAACTTTGTCAAGTTCTAATATTTTTATTCAACAAAACATTTTTCCTTGAAAAATGTGGTTTCTGATCCAAAACAAAACGTTAACTCTACAAGCAGCCTCTGGGACAGAGAAGGAAGGCACTTAAACAGATGTAATCAATTCCCTGCTTGATGGGGGGGGGGGGGGGGGCGCACACTTTTTCTAGTAACCTATGCCCATAAAAACAGTTATTTTCAAATACTCCGACTCTAGGTTTTTCTTCTCTCTCAAAGACTCTAAAATGGTCAAAGAGAAGTATTTTCAGATTAATTTTGCAGAGAACAACCCTCTGAAAGTCTTCTTCCACGCTAGATTTTTGAAAAGAAAATGAAACCAAAGCCCAAGAGTTTGCTTTTTTAGAAGAACCTCCCCCCTCTTTTCCCTTCCTCCCCTTCCCCACATGCAATGTGCAATGCAACCTTAACTCTTAATCTGATTATGGCCTAATCCCTCCTCC
This sequence comes from Rafetus swinhoei, assembly GCA_019425775.1. Classification (NCBI taxonomy): domain Eukaryota; kingdom Metazoa; phylum Chordata; order Testudines; family Trionychidae; genus Rafetus; species Rafetus swinhoei. The sequence goes on along the minus strand of CM033447.1, from coordinate 29,378,991 downwards.
TTCCCAGCTGCTCTGATCTTTCTGTGCAGCAGCAGGCCAAAGGCTAGAAAGAAACTTCTCAGTTGCAATCATCACCCTTGGAAATATTCTGGGTAACAATCAAAGCATTGAGGGCTCCTACTTTTTAGTGCAGTCTAGGAGAATCCCCGTGAAACGCCTCTCCCCGCAGCTCAAGGTGACCACCAACGTGTCGTTCACCATCTGCTCCACCAGCACCGGTAGCCAGGAGCCGACCTGCAGCTCCTTCGCTTCAGCCTCCTCCATGCTTGCAGGAGCTCGGCGTCCGCCTCAGTACAGCTGGAGCGCGGCAGCAGGCTCCCAGTCGGCCTCGCTTGGGCCCGCTGCCCGTTCTGCTCTGCTTTCTGCAATCCCCTCCCCCGCCGCTGCCGCTACTGCTGCCGCCGCCCGGAGAGCTACACCGGCCGCTGCGATGACCTCATGGCTCCAGGCTCCCCCTCAATTGGGAGGATTAGTAGGTGCGCTGACGTCACAATGCTTTCCTCCCGGGAACGTTCCACGGCCGACTCCTGCAACAATTGGCTACAGTTCAGGGTGATTATTGGAGAAGAGCATGTCAGTAAGACTAAAGCGGCTACTGCTGCTGCCGGTGTGGCCTGCTGGGGAAAGGGGGAAGAGCAGGTCTCCTTTCTGCCCCCAGAACACCACTTCAGTAACATAAAAGAGAGTCAAGTTGCTCTGCCCTCACATCACCGTATTCAACATGTTAAAGGGTCAGTGCGTTACCCCTCTGCGCTACAGTGGGATGCACGAAAATCAGATCCATAGCACGTTAAAGAATCGAGGAGTCCTCTCTCTTCCCTAGCCTAGGTTCGAGGAGGATGAATACTCCACATGCAATAATAGGTTAGGTTAAGGATGTTCCCTCTTCTGCTCCAACCTTTGCTCTAGGGCATAATTACACCATCTTCACTTGTCTACAGCATGATCATTTACCCATGCTAAAGAATTTTCCTGGTTCCATACTGTTCCTTGTGAAAGACAACTACACCGTCATTTACTGCTAATCCATATGTATTGACTGTCCGGTCTGTCCTTATGTAAAAGGGGGAAGGAAAGAAGCAGTCTTTGTGGGGGTTTTTAAAGCTAAATAAGATGTTCCCATACTGCGGCTCTAAAAAAGATATCCTAGTTCACATATATTACAATGGCGTTTAAAGGCTGTCTTATGGCATTCAAATGTTGGCAAGTATACAAATCCAGCAAGTCCTTATATCCACTTAAAAGGGGTTAACTGCAACCTTAAATTTGCTTTCTTAGGAAACTGAGAACAACTCACTTTTCTCAGCACCCATCAATCTGTACATTTTTAGAACTCAAACACTTGCTCTTACAGAGTTGCAGGAGTGTCAAATTGTAAGTGAATGAGTGAAATTTCAATAAATTATGTGTGAGATTTCAAAAGCCTTACTGGCACACAATGCAAAATGCTTCATCATAGGTAATGATATTGTAAAAACTGCTTTACAATTAATCCCAAATGGAGTGTCTGATTCCAAATGAGTAGGGCTGTCTTTCAAAACCTGGATTTATTATTGCAGTTTAATTTCAAGTGATATAAATCCCATTTTCCAGAATGCCTTTTTTCTAAATGATATACTGTGGTACTAGAAAAACTAAATCAGTTCTTATTCATTTAACTAAGGAAGAGATAGCTAGTGTTCATTTAGAAAAGGGGTATTTTTAGCAGACAATAAAGCAAAAATCTGTTGCATTAGAAGATGGCTACTGGAAATCATGACAGGCCTCTTCCATATACAGCACTGAATTTGCAGGCATACGCATTTCTTTTCAAGGGGGAGTTCTCAGATCAACACTGAACAGTAGAGTCCTTTTATGTTTAAAGTGAAATGTATTTCATTATTGTTTCAAATAACAATTCAATGATGTTATTTTCAATAATCAAACAAAAGCTGACTGGGCAAATGTTCAGGTTTCCTTTCAGGCCTGTCAAGGCAGAGCAACAAGGAAGTAAAAAACAGTCTCATCTGGAAGCACATTTGATTAGAAGTAAGAAGGCCAACAGGCGCTTTTTTCTTCATATACAGTCAAAGGCTAAAAGTTGTCAGTGCTGAGTGAATCTCAGAGGTTGTAAATCTTACTCTAGACTTAAAGCATACCAAACTGTTACTCCATTGGGCCTATACTACACAGTGTAACCATGAAAAGACAACTGCTTCTTACTGAGCAATGCTGCATTCAGAAGGGGGTCCAAGGTCAATCAGCCCTTCCTATCCATTCCAGATCGCACCATCATATTACTTCTTTAAATATATGCCTACAGAACTGTAAAAAGTGCCTTGTCTGCATTATTTAATAATCATTATGGTTTACAAGAAATAGTTCAGTTAAATAAAGCAGTGAAATAGAAATCAGACTTTTACTTACCACAGGAAAGAATTTGTGATTACATATATATTCCAAGAGACCATAGATGGCCATGATTATTATCAATTACATCTTTATATTTAAAACAATAAGTCACTTTTCCAGTTTGCAAAGTAAACAATCACTTTTCTTTTTAATTAGAAACTGCAGGATGGCTAGCACTGTAGTAGTTAAGATAAAGTAATATGAGACATTCTACAATATATTAGATCAACAAAAAATGGCAAATTTAGGCTTTTTTTATTTTGATGCATATATTCATTGCTAATATTTTAAAATATATCTTTACTGATCAGTTTGACTAGAGTATTATAAAGTCATGATAAAAAAATATTGCCATAATGTATTTAGTTTAACAGATTAAAACAAGTTATTTTAAAACTCATAGAAAAAGTTAAAAGTTTCCCTTCAAACTGTCTTTTTATAGTAATAAAAGTAATTAAAACATTGCAGCTCTATTAAATTAATTTTAAACTTGAATAACTGGATTATCTGCGGGATCCAAAAGGAACAGCTTCAGCACAGGTCAGCTAAATACTGCAGTTCTCTAATAATCCATTTTTGGTGTGAGCCACAAGTCCATAGAACCTTGTTACAAATTAATTAAAATGTGGGCTCACTGAACTTACAATGTTGCTGCTGCTGTTGTTTACTCGATTATTTCAGTCTTGATTAATTTTGTTTGGTCGATGTTTGACCATGAGGAAAAGGTTGCTTTGCTTATTCATTTGAAGTTAGTCGCACTGGAATCGCCTGTAATAAGGATTTAAACGGAAAGGAACAAACAAAAGCAATTGGGGGGGGGGGGGCAACAAACAAAAAACACCCAAAGCAAAACAAAAATCCAAAAACAGGACAAAAAGCTAGCAAATGAGAATCGTTGCAAAGACACTGAAAAAAAGAGAAAAGTCTAGGGCTCACGTTACCTGAGCGATCAGTCTCCAGCCCTTTAACAATTACTGTGTTTGACAATTTACAGAGGTTACTCTGTGGCATTTCGTTTCCAGCACGCACCCTCTAGCGGCCCAATGCTGCATTCGCTCCCCATGACTGACCTCTCCGGCCGCTCCAGGCGGGGAAGCGCCGCCCCCGCTCTAGAGACTATGGCTGCTTAGGGGTGCTTCAGGACGCTGCTGCAGCAGCCACCTTGACTAAAGCACATTCCTCCATTCTGGCTTCTCGTGAGCGCACGCCTGAAAGCTGGCAGGCAGTCCCCACTGGTCACAGCAAAGCAACAGCCATCTCCCTCCGGAAAAGGCTGGCAGCTCAATTCTGCTGAAACAAAGGGGGGAGATACTAGGAGTTGTCTAGGGAATTCGCCTGTGCTTCGATTTTTGGCAGGTATCCTCCCAGTGAAAAGTATTCAACTGCTGGTCTCTGGGAAGCATTTGGTTCAGTTTTGAAATTGGTGTCGGTGCGAGGGGTGCTTCACCCTAGGTAGAAAACTATCAAGACACGTGCAAAGCAGAGCGGCTGCAGCTTTCTAATAGGTTCAAAACAATGCTCTAGGTTTCATACTATATTTGTATCACTAGCAAGTCCTGGATATTTTTTTTTAATTCTATGCATTGCAGTCCTCAGATCTGCGCAGAAGGAAGTGTGAAACGAGGCAATTTGATACAAAAATATAAAACCATACGGTTTACTTGCTAGGTTGAAATTGGACAATAGCTGTTCAATAGATACCTACTGCTTCGTCAGATTTAGCTCCCCCCTCCTCCCAATTTATGCAGTGGAAAACTAAAACTAATAGACACATTTTTCTGATTTTTCTTTACATCCTAGCCTGAGCTATTTTTTTTAAAAAAAAGCATTCTCCTGTGCTGCAGCATTGTTCCATAGCAAGCCAATCAGAAAGTGAAACTAATACTTTTTTTTCATTGCCCAAATAAAGAAATGAAAAAAAGAGTAAAAATAGTTAAACAAATTAGATTTTTAAAATACCATCAGTTTTAATAGTCCAAGAATTTATTAGTAACATACTGCAGGCAAGTGTTATTTATTTACATATGACTCTTAATATTATATTTTCGCTTTAAACAAAGGATTCTTCGGTTAGTCTGGCAAGACGTTAATTAGACATGTAAACTCCTCTTGCATTGCTCCTTTTTTAAAGTGTAGTTGATAAAAAAGTTTAGGCTCCATTTCTATGCAAATCCTTGTGTTTCACAGTCCATAGTATGAATGAGAAAGATGGTTTTGTGGTTAGGGCACAGCAGTAGGTGTCAGAAGATGTGGGTTCTTTAGCAATGTCAGAGGCCTTCTGTATGACCCTGTGTAAAGCACTTAATACTCCTCAGTGTTTCAGCTGCCCCATCTGAAAAATGGGGATAGTAACACTCAGCTACCTCATCTAATTTGTTAACATTTGTAAAGTCCTTGGAGATGTTTGTATAATAATTTACATAGGAATGAAATTATTATTGTTCCCATTTTAATCACTGAGTTCTTATAACACACACAAAAGTCACTTTTAAAGGTGACATGTAAAATATTTTTTAGGAAGCAAAAAAGATTCTGTGGGCCCTCTTTTTGCTTCTCTCTGATGTCTGAAGGCCTGAAAAGTTTTTTTAAAAACAAGCTTTCGTGGGCACAACCCACTTCTTCATCTGAAGAAAATGAAGCCCACGAAAGCTCATGATACTATCTAAATTTTTTTTTAGTCTAAGGTGCTGCAGGACCATTCATTGTTTTTTAAATTTTTTTCAGTTACAGACTAACACGACTGCCTCTCTGAGACTTGAAAAGTTTGTTTGTTTGATAAGCAAAACTTTTCGCTCCAGTTGTTTTTAACTTAAAATTATCCGGAGTATACAATCAGGTTTTGTTGGAGGACCTGGAAGAGGTACTAGCGTAGGCAGAGGTAGACCTGATATGCTGAGGGTTGGGCAAAACTTTGTTGAAGCAAGTGAGCATAAAAGACACCTCTCATCTCAAATAAATGAAAAAGCAATTATGCTCCTTTATGAAGAGACAGCTGAAACAATAGGAGGGACTGTTAATTTGTTTTTTTTAAATAAATGGGTATTAACAGAAGCAAAGAATTTTAAGTGACTAAACACTCCTTTCTCTTCTTCACATCTTAAACTTAGTGAAAACTCAGACTCTTTGGGTATATCTACACAAAACCTGTGGCAGCAAGACTCAGAGCCTGGGTTGACCTGGTTTGCAGGGCTCAGCACTAAAATAACTTAATAGATGTTGTCGCTTTGGCTTCAGAGCCAGCCCGAGTCTATACAATCTAGTTTCAGCACATTAGTCCAACCCCTGCAAGCTCGAGTCCACAGGTGGTAGCTGAACTTCCCCCCCGCCCCTCTGCCTTCAGGGAGTCTACCCCCATCCCTGTCTGCAGCCAGAACCCCAAACCCCCCTGTAACCTGAGCCACACTGGCTGGCCTGCCCCAGCTGCATCAGACTGCCCCATGACACCTCTTGCCCTGACTACCAAGCTGCTGGTGGGTCCAACCCCAGCCAGTTGGCCTGAGCCCTGGGCTGCCTGAGCCATCCCAGTTGGTCCAACCCTCACTGATGACTGGCCCAGCCCCTGGTTGTCTGCTGAACTCCAGACACAGGTGGAGTAGGGATGTGAAGGACTAGTTGACTAGTTGATGATCCAATAAGCAAACGCTTATCGGATAGCCAACATCCTAGTCGACTAATCGCTCCCCACCCCCCTTGCTGCCTCTATCAGAAAGAGGCAGCAATGGGGGGAAAGTAGGGGATACTTCAAAGCAGCAGTGCCGCTTGAAGCCTGGGGCTAGATCCCGGGCTCCATGTAGCGCTGCCGCTTTGAAATACTGTGTGCAGCCCAGGGCCAGCTGGGGTGTCCCCAGGCTGCATGCAGCGTTTCAAAGTGGCAGCACTGCGTGGAGCCCAGGATCAGGTGGAGTCCCCAGCTGATCCCGGGTTCCACGTGCTGCTTTTGCCTTTGCAGTGTAGCAACAGTCCTAAGGCTGTTGCTTCATTTGGAAGGCAGAATTGCCCTATCGACCAATTGAATAGTCGATGCAAAATGTATTGACTATTCGATTAGTCAGTTAGTCAATATTTAACATCCTTAAGCTGGAGCTGAGCCCCTTAAGCAGGGCTGAGAAGGAGGGGGGACAGAGCATGGTCGGGTCCACCGGCTGAGTCATGGAGGTCTTCCTTGGCTTCTGATACCCACCCACTGCAACTGCTTGTGTGCGCCAACCTGGCTTCTAAGCCTCTCTGCCACAAGCTGCTGCACTCCGTTCCCTGAGAGCCTGATTTGGTTATAAGTGTTTAAAGTTTTTAATCAAACTAGGACCAGTTTAAAGTTGGTCTTCCATTTCTAGCAATGTCACATTTGTTAAGCAACTCCTTCCCCTCTTTTCCACTACATAAATGCCATGCTAACTCCTCTCAGCTACACACAGTAACTCCTGCAGTAAATACAAATGTTCCATCTGCATGTCATTGCAGTATTTTGCACTGATGGTCAGTATGTCCAGTTGAATGGCTTCAGCAATGTTATATCTCAGGGTTCATCTACACAGCACCCTAAATTCAAAATAAGATATGCCATTTGCACTATGCATATCTTATCTTGAACCTATTTCAAAATAGCTTATTTTGAAATTTGGTGCATCTGCATAGCACCAAATTTCAAAATAACGCACTATTTCGAGCCATCCCTTATCCCTCATGCAACAGGCATGGCAAAATAGTGCACCTGTTATTTTGAAAAAAAAAAATCAAAATAATGGGCAGCTTGTGTAGATGTCGGGTTGCTATTTCAGGATACCTCTGATATCCCAAAATAGCCGTGTAGTATAGACGTATCCTCAGTGGAGTAAGGAATTTCCAGAAGGTATTTCAGTGAGGGCAAGTAAGAAGGTAGTTGTCAAATCTTGTCAGTTAAGGTCCAAATTCCCCTGCTTTCCATGAAACAAGTCCCAAAATGCATTGAAAGCTCTACATATCAAGGTATGTTTGGGAGGAGAGGGCAGGACATACCTGCATAGGGTAGTCAGCAATTTTCTGTGTTATGTAGAGCATTGCTCTGGAATCGCTCTTTATGTAGGAATGCAAAGAAGGGCAGGATGGGCAGACTAGGAAGTGGCAAGATTGTGGCTAATAGGTGTATGCTCAATCTGGATTCCCAACCCCCCAATGACAGGAAGAGAGACAGTGGGCCACTTTTTGGCAATAATGTACAGAGAAAAAATTACTGCTAAAGAACCTGGATTCTATTCTTGGGTATGTCTACGCAGCAAAGTTATTTTGGAATAACGGTCATCATTCCAAAATAACTATGTGAGCATCTACACAGCAACAGCATTATTTCAAAATAGTATTGAAATAACGGGTGTCTTATTCCAAAATCTGTAAACCTCATTCTATGAGGAATCTGAGCCTTTAACTATCATCTCTGAAAAATTGTGGAACACAGGAGAGATTCCAGAGGACTGGAAAAGGGCAAATATAGTGCCCATCTATAAAAAGGGAAATAAGAACAACCCAGGAAACTACAGACCAGTTAGTTTAACTTCCGTGCCAGGGAAGATAATGGAGCAAGTAATTAAGGAATTCATCTGCAGACACCTGGAAGACAATAAGCTTACAGCTAGCATAGCCTCAGGATCACACAGCAGCCTCTGCACGTGAGAGCATGTGCCACACTGCTCCTGGCCCCACAGCCCCAGGAGGCTGCCACAGAGGACCCTTGTGCTATTGGCCGCAGGGTGTCTGGAGGGCCCTGCCATGCTCATGACACCAGGGTGGGACAACACCCTCCCTCCGCAAGCCACCACTAGAAGGAGGCTGGGGACATCAAAACACACACACACACACAGCAAGGCAAGATGATTAGGTATTACCTCCCTCTGGGGCATCTGGCATTGGCTACTGTCAGCAGACAGGATACTGGGGTAGATGAACCTTTGGTCTGACCCAGTATGGCCATTCTTATGTCTGTCACTCATACACACCTCCCCCCAGCACCTTGCCTGCCTCTCCCTGCAGGATGCTGCCACTGCCAGGCCCAGTGTGTGTGTGTCACGGAAGGAAGCCCAGCCACCCCAAGGCCCCTTTTCCACCTGCGGGATCCTGGTCTGGCTGGCACCTTCCTATTCCTGTTTGTTCCCGGGACGTAGGGATGGTGAGCTCCCCCACTCCTGGGGACATCTGGGCCTCTGCAGGAAAGGGCCCACCGGCTAGAGCGCACATGGCCTTGCTCCAAGCACGTCACCTTCGACTGAGCTGAGAACTGTCGCTCTTGGCTCAGAGATGAGGACAAGGCTTCAGGCACAGTGTCCCCTGGAATGACTAACAGTCTCTCTTCATTCTCCACAACCAGACCAGCTGCGAGAGGAAGGCGGCCGACATCACCCGGGACAGCCTCCCGAACTCGAGGAACCCGCAGGTGCCTGAGACCCATGGATGACTTCTAGAGGCAGCAGCTTGCAGTACTCCGATCCCTGGAGCAGATCGACCACAGGCTCTAGGTAGACATTCAGCTGCAGTGATACACCTGGTGGGAGCTGCTGTATATGGGCCACACCATGTGCACAGCCGTGCAAACCCTCGTTGTCAGCATGATGCCTGCTCTCGCTGTAGCTCCTCCTCCCACTCCCGCTCCTCCTGCTTCTCCCCCAACACTCCGCACCTCTCCATGGCTGCCACGGCCCCCACACACATGGGGGTGGGATCACCACAGCCAGGTGCCACTCCCAGCCCCAGCTCTGAGCCTCTCCTCCCTCTTCCAGCTCCCTGTTCCCCCCTCCAAGGTCCTCATCTTTCCCTTGCCCCCCCCCTTTCCTCCTCTCTCCCAGGTTCTTTCCCCAGTCCCTCCCCAGTTACTTTGACCCCAAATAAAAAGAAACGGAGATTTTATTTTTTCCAAAACAAACTTTTTTTAAAAATCATCTCAATAGGGAAGGTGGAAAAGGCAGAGAGGGGCAATGCACAGGCCCCTAAGGCGGAGGCCCAGGGGAGAGTGTTACTGGGGCTCCTGCAAGAAACTCTGCCTCAGGGCCTCCCAGATGCACACGGGTCCCTGATGGGCCTGCCAGATGGCAGCTGTGTGTGGCTGCTCCAAGGCCCTGCTGATGTGGTCAGCCTCTGCTCCCTACCCTGTCAGGAATGCTTCCTCCTTTCGCTCACAAATATTGTGGAGCACACAACATGCGGCCACCACATGAGGGATGTTGTGCTCCCTGAGGTCCAGCCAGGTAAGGAGGCATCTGAACTGCACCTTCAAACGCCCGAAGGCACCTTCCACCACATGCGGGCCCTACTGACCCTGGCATTGTAGCATTCCTGAGAGGGTCAATGTGATCGGTGTTTGGTTTCATGAACCAAGGCAAGAGAGGGTAGGCTGCGTCCCCCACCATGTCCACATCCCCGCCCCGATGATGCAGTATGGGGGAAAGTTCCAGCGTACAGCTTCTGGAACATGCTAGAGTTGAGGAAGACGCAGCCATCATGCACCTTACCCAACCACCAGACATAGATGTCGGTGAACTGGCCCCGGTGGTCCATGACAGCCTGCAGAACTATCCAAAAGTATCCCTTACTGTTGATGAACAGAGATGTCCAGTGGTTGGGGGCCTAGATGGGCATGTGGGTGCCATCAATAGTCCCCCTCCCCTTTAGGGAAGCCCATGGCAGCAAAGCCAGCGATAACTGTGTCAACATTGCCGAGGTGGGTGACCCTGCATAACAGGGTGGTGTTGATGGCCTGCACCACCTGCAGAAGGTGACAAAGATTCACAGGGGTTCCAGGATCCCTGGAAGGTCCCCCCCCCCCCCCCCCCCCCCCCCCCCCCCCACACACACACACACAGAGCAACCCCTCTACTTACCCCAGCCTCCTGGCAGACTGAGTGCGGGACTGAGAAAACTTCCTGGAGAGAGTGCTTACATCTCCCCCACTCCTCCTTTCCCTAGGGAATCCCATTCCAGCAGCCCAGCCCTTCTTGGAACAATAGCCCACAAATGCCTTACCACAAATGCCTTACCACAGGCCCGACAGTCTCCCTACGCTGAACTGGTTCCCAACAGATCGGTAGCTAGCTGGTGTGGTGAGCTTCCAGAGGGCGATGACAACACGCTTCTGGAGGGGGATGGCGGGTCTCATGTGAGTGTCCCGTCACCTGAGGGCAGGGGCAAGCCACTCTCGGAGGTCTAGAAATGTGTCTTTCTTCATCCTGAAATTCTGGAGCCATTGCTGGTCTCCCCACTGCTCCATGACAATCCAGTCCCACTAGTCTGCACTGGTGTCCAGACGCCAGAGGCGGCAGTGCACGGTGTACAGGGGAAAGTAGGCAAGATCCAGCTGCATGAGCTGCACCTGCAGAGATCCAAGGAGAGTCTCCCAGAGGAGCAGGGGGTTGGGTTCCTGCAGGACCTAGGCTGCAGCCTGTAGAAAGTGCTGCATAAGCTGCAATAGTCATAGACTGCCCAGAGGCAGCTCTGGCTCCATGGCTGGCAAGCTGAGGTGTCCACAAGGGCAACTGCAGCAAGCAGAAGAAAAGACTTGCTGTCCCTCAAGGAGGTAGGCAAAGGAGAGGAGCCTGAGACACTGCTGTACAGGGGGGTCCCTTTAAGCAAGAGCCTCAGATAGCCTCAGGCAGCAGCCACACAAAGTAACTGCTGACTTGATGCCTGGCCTGAAGTGGTTCTGGGTGGCCTTAAATGCGAGTTAGTGTCCAATCAGTGTGGACGCTCTATTTCAAAATAGCTAAGTGCTATGTCAATGCACATTTGGTGTGTAGATGCACTTTCAAAATAAGCTATTTCGGAAGATATCTTCCAAAATTGCTTATTTCAAAATTAATGTGCAGTGTAGACGTAGCCCTAGTGACATGCTAGGAGTTTGGGCAACTTATTTTCCTTATCTATGCCATGGTTCCTCCTCTGTAAAAGACAGCGACCTACCACGTAAAGTGCTGTGAAAAGCACTCTAGAAGGGTATTATTTCCAACAGGAAAGATGGTGATGCTTGTTCTGAGGCTATGTGTACATTGCAGTTAGACACCCTTGGCTTCTCCAGGTCAGGTGACTTGGACTTGTGGGGCTTGAACTATGGGATAGATATTCCAACTTGGGGTGCAGGCTCTGGGACTCACACTGTCCAGTGTCCTATAATCCCAAGCTCCAGCCTGAACCCAAGTGGCAAAACTGCAATTAAACAGCCCTTTAGCTCAATCCCTGCGAGCCTTTGTCAGTTGGTATAGCACAGCTGCAGCTGTCTAATGGCAGTGTAGACATATCCTTAGAGTCATTTCTTCCTTTGCACTTTGACTGGACAAATGCTGCAGAACAAATAGGCCTGGCAACATTGTCAGAATCTGATTGTTTAAAAAGATACCAGCATCCTCTAAGTGCAGAAATACATGCAACAGCAACATTACAATATATTGGTATTGCACAGTCTATGTCAATAACAGTGGTCCCCAACCTTTTGGGGCTGCCAAGCGCCCAGGGGCAGGGCCGTGCATGCGCCGCACGCTCGGGGGTGGCACCGTGCATGTGCCGCGCGCCTGGGGCAGAGGCCGCGCATGCGCCACGCGCCTGGGGCCCGGGGCGCAAGAATGGCTTGGGCCGGCCCTGGTCACTAGGCAGGCACACAAATGCCCCGGTGGGTGCCATGGCGCCCGCAGGCACTGCGTTGGGGACCACTGGTCTATACAGTTTCCAGCACCTTAGCATGTGCTTTTCGTCTCTGGCTAAATCCATTCCTGGATTTACTTTTCTCCAGACTGCAGCTTCTTGTGAGAAATACATAATGTACACCGATAATGCATCATCAGAACAAGCTGTCGCTTTAATGATGTATTCATGTGATACATTATCATATATAGTGAAGCATACTGATGTAATCCAAAACCAATGCTGTCCAGGGAAGGAAAAATGGCAGAGCAGATTTAATAACCTGACCTAAACAGGAGCCAGTTAATATTCAGCATCTGGAAAGCTACCTTTGCAGCATAAAATGGTGTAGAAATGTTGGCACAATGACAGAAGTTTCATGTAATCTGCACCAAATATTCAAATCAGTGCAGATTAATTCTATGGTCCAAAGCAGAAGCAAACAGCTAACTGGACAACAGACTTGAAAAAAATCAAGGAGTAAGTTATGTCCACGTTCATCTTTAGCCCTGTTCCACCTGTAAATAGTTACAAATGGGATAAACCCATCCAAAGATCTGTCATGTTGGACATCAAAATGATAATAAAGTTCTATATTAAATATTAGACAGATTACAGTGATTAATAAATACGTAAGAAAAAAATACCTTCAAAGCATTCTGCATAATCTTATTCAACAGATCTGTAAGTGGTCTCACTTAGTCCTGGGCCCCTGACTGATGATCAGGCCTATACCTACTAGTCCAACAGCCCCTTTAAGATGGTGGGGCAGGCTGCAAGGCTAACACCAGTCCACAGTCAATACAGCCCAGGCCCTGGTTCAGGGCGGGGTGGGTGAACAAACAGTTTTCCTGGCACAAATGGGGAGAGGGCAACTGCTACTCTGTAGGTGGGGTGGCAGGGAGAACACAGGTCCTCTCTACTTCACTGTGTCCTGGCCCAGGGCCCTAGCAGTGGCAGCCTTGGCAGCCACTGGGGTCAGCGGGGATTCCGCTCCAAAACACACCAACACACATCAAAGGGCTATCACGTGTGCCTGATCATCATCCACTTCTCCTGGGCCACTTCTGAACTCCCCTCACACTGTACCTGGCTCTCAGCCAATGATGGGTTCACAGGGTCTCAGTACTCTGCCTGTGGGGATAGTGCATGAAAAGTCTCCTCTTCAGTGCTTGGTCCTGGCGGTCCGGGCCAGTCGTCCACCTCTGCCAGATCCTCAGGGCTTAAGCTTGAGGGCTCAGCATAGGCCTCTGCTCCCTCCACTGGCTGGCCCCCTACTGAGCTCCTGGGCTGGGCTTTTATACTTCCTGCACCACCCCTAGGTCTCTGTGGACTTAAAGGGGCAGGCTCCGTCTTAGCCCACCTGGGCTTAGAGCGGGGTTCCTCCTTCTCGGGGTCAGTGAGCAGCCACCCCTGCTCACTACATACTCCCCCTACATACTCCCCCCCCACCTTAAGTCCATCTCCCAGTCCACGGGATTTGGACACTTGGTCTTTCCCCACCCAGGACAGGCAATCAGCATTGGTATTCTCCTTCTCAGCTTGGTGCTGTACAGTAAAGGCATACTACTACAGGATAAGGTTCCACCGCATCAACTTGGCGTTGGCGTTCCTCATATTGTGTAGCCACTTGAAGGCTGCATGGACCATAATTAGTGTAAACGAGTCCCCTAGGAGGTAATAGCATAGGGCTTCGACTGCCCATTTAATGGCCAGGGCCTCCTTCTTGATGATGGAATAGTTCTGCTCCCTAGGAAAGAGTTTTCAGCTAATGTAAAGGATGGGATGCTCCTCCCCATCCACGTCTTGCAAGAGGACCACTGACTTCAAAAGCGTCCGTTTCAACAAAGGGTCGGTTGAAGTTGGGGCTGAATAGGACAGGTTCCCAGCACAACGCGTCCTTCAGGGTCTGGAAGGCTTCATAAGAACATATAAGAACATAAGAACGGCCATACTGGGTCAGACCAAAGGTCCATCTAGCCCAGTATCCTGTCTGCTGACAGTGGCCAATGCCAGATGCCCCAGAAGGAGGGATCACAACAGTTAATCCTCATGTGATCCCTCTCCGGTCATCCCTCTCCAGACAAACAGAGGCTAGGGACACCATTCCTACCCATCCTGGCTAATAGCCACTGATGGACCTAGCCTCCATGAATCTATCTGGCTTTTTTTTGAACCCTGTTAAAGTTCTAGCCTTCACTGCATCCTCTGGCAAGGAGTGCCACAGGTTGACTGTGTGCTGAGTGAAGAAAAACTTTCTTTTGTTTGTTTTAAACCTCCTACCTATTCATTTCATTTGGTGACCCCTAGTTCTTTTATTGTGGGAATAAGTAAATTACTTTTCCTTATTCACTTTTTCCATATCAGTCATGATTTTACAGACCTCTATCATACCCCCCTTAGCCTCCTCTTTTTTAAGCTGAAAAGTCCAAGTCTTTTTAATCTCTCTTCATATGGTTCCAAACCCCTAATCATTTTTGTTGCCCTTTTCCGAACCTTTTCCAATGCCAATATATATTTTTGAGATGAGGTGACCACATCTGTATGCAGTATTCAAGATGTGGGCATACCATGGTTTTATATAGAGATAATAAGATATTCTCGGTCTTATTCTCTATCCCTTTGTTAATGACTTCTAACATTCTATTTGCTTTTTTGACTGCCACTGCACTCTGAGTGGATGTTTTCAGAGAACTATCCACAATGACTCCAAGATCTCTCTCTTGAGTAGCTGTAGCTAAATTAGTCCCCATCATATTGTATATATAGTTGGGATTATGTTTTCCAATATGCATTACTTTACATTCATCAATATTAAATTTCATTTGCCATTTTGCTACCCAATCACTTAATTTGGTGAGATCTTTTTGAAGCTCTTCACACTTTAGTCTTAACTTCTTTGAGCAGATTGGTATCATCTGCAAATTTTGCTACTTCACTGCTTACCCCTTTCTCTAGGTCATTTATAAATAAGTTGAATAGGATTGGTCCCGGGACAGACCCTTGGGGGACCCCAGTAGTTACCTCTCTCCATGCAGCAAACTTACCATTTACAGTTATCAGTCCACGAAAGGACCTTCCCTCTATCCCATGACAACATACTTTACTTAACAGCCTTTGGTGAGGGACCTTGTCAAAGGCTTCCTAGAAATCTACGTATACTATATCCACTGGATCCCCCTTGTCCACCTGTTTGTTGACCTCCTCAAAGAACTCTAGCAGATTAGTAAGGCATGGTTTCCATTTACAGAAACCATGTTGACTTTCCCCCAACAAATTATATTCATCCACGTGTCTTACAATTTTATTCTTCACTATAGTTTCAACTAATTTGCCCGGTACTGACATTAGACTTATCGGTCTGTAATTGTCAGGATCACTAGAGCCCTTTTAAAATATTGGCGTCACATTAGCTATCTTCCAATCATTAGGTACGGAAGCCGATTTAAAGGATAGGTTACAAACCACAGTTAATAGTTCCGCAATTTCCCATTTGAGTTCTTTCACAACTCTTCCGATAAATGCCATCTGGTCCCGGTGACTTATTACTCTTAAGTTTTTCAATTTGTTCCAAAACCACCTAATGACACCTCAATCTGGGACAATTCCTCAGATTTGTCTCCTAAACAGAATGGCTCAGGTTTGGGAATCTTCCTTGCATTCCAGTGACCACCGTACTTGTTGCAGGCTATTTTTGGTTAACAGCCCCATAGAGGGCGCTGCGATGGCCACAAACTGGAATTGACGTACCTTACGCTTCGTGGTGGGTATGGGGTACTCCTGAATTGCCTCTGCTTTACTTATGAAGGGGCACACCAATCCTCGCCCCAACTGGTACCTCAGGTAGGTGGTCTCCTGCCATCCAATATGGCATTTCTTAAGATTGGTTGCAGTGCCGGCATCCCGGAGAGTTTGCAGGATGGCCGCCACTTGCAGTAAATGTTCCTCCCAGTCTCTCCTGTAGATCACCACGTCATCTATATAAACTGGTGCATAGGCTGCATGGGGACTTAGTAAACTGGTCCATCATCCTCTGGAAGGTGGCAGGGGCCCCATGAAGGCCAAAAGGCATTCGGATGAAATGAAATAGGCCTGAGGGGGTGGAGAACACCATCTTCTCCTGGGACTCTTGATTCAAAGGGATCTGCTAATACCCTTTGGACAGGTCCAGGGTGGTCAGATATTGCACCATTTCCAGACGGTTCAGCAGTTCTTCAGTTGTAGGCATTGGGTATGCATCAAACTTTGATATCGCATTGACCTTGCAGAAGTCGATGCAGAAGTGTATACTACCGTCCGGCTTTGGAACATGAACCAGAGGGCTCCTCCATTCGCTGGTCGATCTCTCAATCACCCCTTGGTGTACCATAGTCTGGACCTTGCGGTCCATGGTCTCCCTCATTCGTCTTGGTAGGGGATGGGTCCCTTTTTGCACTCTCTGGACGGGAGATGTTTGAATGGAGTGAGTTATCACCATCGTTCGGCTGGGGCAGGTGGTAAAGGTGTTCTTAAAGGCTTCTATCAATTTTTGAGCCTGCTTCCGCTGGCTGTCAGACAATGTGTCACCCAGCAGTGGTCCTTCCTCCTCAGTTAATTCCGATACCTGGGGTCCCAGTGCTGGTTCTGGAGCATAGGGCTTAATGAGTAACCCTTCCCGGGTTCGTCATGGTTCAGGAGGTTGACATGATATACTTGCCACTTCTTTTTTCGATCGGGCTGATGGACCTCATACATGACTGGCCCACTTGATGGACCTGCCATCGGGCCATGAGTTGTGACTCCTCTGAGGGGAGTAGAAGAAGCACCTGGTCCCCCGGCTCAAAGGTCTTTTCTCAGGTCTTCTGGTTGTAGTACCTTTCCTGGGTCCCCTGGGCGGCCTGAAGTTTTTCTCGAGCCAAAGCTCCATCTCAGTCCAGGCGCTCCTGGAATTGTAACACATTACTGAAGCAGGCCCTTAGAGAGGGAGGGGGTATTTTCCCAGACCTCTCACATCAAATCAAGCACCCCATGGGGCTAACACCCACAGAGAGCTCGAAGGGTGAAAAATGGGGGGAGGCTTGGGGCACCTCGCGGATAGCCAGTAACAAAGGTGTGAGGAGTTGGTCTCAGTGCTGCATATTGGTAGGAGGAAACTTCCTCAACATCCCCTTTAAAGTTTGATTAAACCACTCGACCAACCCATCAGTCTGGGGGTGGTAGACTGATGTCTGTAACTTCTGGACACCCTACAGGGTGCACACTAGGTAAAATTGGTTCCCTGGTTGGTCAGTAACTCCCAGGGAAGTCTCACTCAGGCAAAAATTTTCTCCAGCTCTGAAGCGATGGTGTGTGCTCCAGTATTTCAGAGCAGAACGGCCTCAAGAAACCAGGTTGTGTAGTCCACCAGGACCAGAATATATCGATACCATGCTTTGCTTCACGGTAGCAGCTCCACTAAGTCAAGGGCCACCTGCTCAAAGGGGGTCTCCCCTATGGGAAAGGGGACCAGTGGTGCTTCTGCAGCCAGTTGACATTCGGGGCAGGAGCGGCAGTAGTCCCTCACTTCTTGATAAATCCCGGGCCAATAAAAGCATGCGAGGACTCAAGCCAAGGTCTTATCTTGCCCCAGATGACCAGCCATGGGGATGTCGTGAGCTAGCTTTAAAACCGCCCTCCAGTGACGATGAGGGACCAGTAGCTGGGAGCGAGCCTCCTGTGTCTGTGGATCTTGAGACATTTGGAAAAGACGGTCTGCTACTGACTTGAAATGGGGCCATAGCTCAGGGTTTTGAGGACTCATCACTACTCCATTAATATGAGTTATCTAGTCGTAGGCAAACTGCAGAGTTGGGTCATCTCGCTGGTCTTGGGAGAAGTTGGCCAGGCTATCTGTACCCAGTTCCTCCCCAGGGGCAGAAATTCCTCTGGTCTTTCTATCATGGAGGACCCCTCTTCAGCTTCCCTGTGAGGTTCCTCAATCTGGGAGCTGTCAGGGTCCCTCCCAGGGGGCTCTCCCTCCAGGGCCACCAAGGGGGCCAGACTTCAGAGGCTGGCCTCTCAGAGGAACTCATTGAACCCAGGCTAGTCCTGACCTAGAATGACGGGGTAAGCCAAGGTGGGGGCCACCCCCACTGCCATCTCCTCAGTGACCCCGTTTACTGTTAAAGCTACTGGGGTAAGTCTTTACATCCCCATGGATACACTGGAGTCTGAGCTCTCTGACCACCTCTAGGGTCTGGGATAACCCCTCTTTTTGCAAGTGTTTGGCTGCAGCCTGAGTGAAGAAGGGCAATAACCTCCTGGGGGCCCAGTTCTATGGTATTCAACAGCTTGGGTGGGCCGGGTGGGCGGGCATGGGCCTCTGCCATACAAACCTGGCCAAAGTTACCATCCTCCTGGGCTTTCGACTCTCCTGGACGTGTGGCATCTTTCCCCCCTCCTTGTTCCCCAAATTTCAGGAACCCCATGGCCCTCTCGGCGGCCCTACATCTGGGTCTTGGGATTGGTGGGGGACCCTGTATCCTTGGCATTGGGATTTTGACGCGTGCCTCTAGCTTAGCAGAGTTCTCTGCAGTCAGGATGTCTTTCGCTAGAGTAACAGCCATATCCAGCCTCTGTAGTGTCTCTAAAGCAGCTGTTTTTATCTGTTTATAATCCTGGGGCACCTCCCCAAGGAGTCCCTGATAGGGACCATCCGTGTGGCCTGATACGTAGGGAGCGGATAGGGTGGTCAATTGCTCTTGGGCCCAACCTGCTACCTTGGCTACCTGCTTGACTGCCTCTAGAGCCATTCCTGATTCCCTCTCTCTTTCTCTCCATTTTCATCCTTTTGTAAACACAAAGTCCTTTAAACCCCTTACTTCAGGGGCTGGGTCGAGCCCCCATTCTCCACCACATGTAAGCGATCTCGCTTAGTCCTGGGCCCCTGACTGATGATTGGGCCTAAACCTACTAGTCTGATGGCCTCTTTAAGAGGGTGGGGCCAGAGGGCAGGGCAGGCTGCAACACTTGTGCCAGTCCACAGTCAATACAGCCCAGGCCCTGGTTCAGGGCGGGGCGGGTGAACAAACAGTTTTCCCAGCACAAGTGGGGACGGGGAAATTGCCACCCTGTAGGTGGGGTGGCAGGGGGGACGTGGGTCCTCCCTACTTCACTGTGTCCTGGCCCAGGGCCCTGGCAGTGACAGCCTTGGTGGCCACTGGAGTCAGCGGGGAATTCGCTCCGAAATACGCCGACACACATCAAAGGGCTATCAGCTCTGCCTGACCATCATCCACTTCTCCTGGGCCACTTCTGAAGTCCCCCACACTGTACCTGGCTCTCAACCAGCGACGGGTTCGCAGGGTCTCGGTACTCTGCCTATGGGGATAGTGCATGAAAAGTCTCCTCTTCAGTGCCTGGTCCAGGCGGTCTGGGCTAGTCGTCCACCTCTGCCAGATCCTCAGGGTTTAAGCTTGAAGGCTCAGCATAGGCCTCTGCTCCCTCCACTGGCTGGCCCCCTACTGAGCTCCTGGGCTGGGCTTTTATACTTCCTGCCCCACCCCTAGGTCTCTGTGAACTTAAAGGGGCAGGCTTCGTCATGGCCCACCCGGGCTCAGAGAGGGGTTCCTCCTTCTCGGGGTCAGTGAGCGGCCACCCCTGCTCACTACAAGATCTAACAAAGGTATTTTGTCAATGATAATAAAAGGGTACATTGGGCAAAATCTGGTGACTAGAATTAGGCTCCTCAGTTGATGAATACCTAAATAAATATGGCCTGAGAGGAGGTGCATGTGTCCTGCATCGTTTAAAAATTAGGCTTTTTATTTAGGAGCCTAAATACAAATGTTAGAAGCCAAACTTTAGGCATCTGAGTTTGAAAGTTCTGGAATTGACTATGTTTATAATCTAATTCAGGGGATTCTTCTTACTATTGAGCCCTGATTCTGGGAGTTAGGCCACCAGGATTCAAAATGTTGATCTGTGAGTGATATTGTGTATATTTTATTTACCTATTTTCACATACACTGCAGTGTTGCTACATTTCAGTCTGCAGTTGCACAGATACACAGGAAAAGACTGCTGGGACCTGGGCCCCACCAGCTACTGAGATCCTAGAGACATTAAAGGTGGTTTATGTGATAACTAAATGGATCAAGCATCATACTAATCACATTTGTGATTCAAAAAAAGTCATAATCAGAAGACAGCCATGAAAATGTGCTCATTGTTTATGAGAATAATTCTCTTTTATATAGTGAGCTGTTAGATTAAAATGTGGACATGAATCATTCCACATTGTTCCTAATTCTGAAATACCGTAGAGATAATTATCACCCAAAGTAACATATGGCAGTTTAATCCTTGGCCCTTTACATTCCAGGGATCCAAACACATGTCCTGGCTCAGTGATGATAATTCCTTTGAATGCATAGAAACCAGCTGTTGCCAAAACTTTCAATATCCCAGAGAGGAAAGCATGCTTCCACAATGTTCTTACTCATTTCACATCTATATAATGCATCTATTGATCAGTCTCTGTCATATTAACAATATATAGCAATAAAACATCATTCTCACACAAAGAATAATTCAATATTAGCAGTGCAACCAAATCAAATAAATAATAACACTGGGAGAGTTATATGCTTCCCCTTTAGCAAAGTAAGTTTAGAGAAGAAATATGGGAAGTTAAAAATGATCTGTCAGATCCTTGGTCTCACTGAGCCATGGTTGGCACACAGGGCCGGCCCGAGGTATTCTGGCGCCCCAGGCACGGATGCGCGGCGCCGCGCCCCGGGCGCATGGCGCATGCGTGGGCCTGCCCGTGGGGAGCGGGCCCGCCCCCTAGGGTGCGCAGGCCCGCCCCTGGGGTGCACGGCGCATGGGTGGCCCAGCTACAGCCGCTGTCGCGCAGCCCGGGGCCCACCCCCGGGGCGTACGGCGCATGCGTGGCCCGGCTACGGCCGCTGGCGCGCAGCCCGGGGCCTGCCCCTAGGGCGCACGGCGCAAGTACGGCCCAGTCCGGCCCAGCCGTCGCTGCTGGTGCGTGTGCTGGGCCGTGTAGGGCGCCGCGTCCGTGGGGGAAGGGCGTTGCTGGCCGGCGCCGCAGGGATGCGGGCGGACCGGCGCTGAGGGAGCCGGGCGCGCGGCGCCTGATGGCAGCTGTAAGGGATACCGCGCACCCCTTACAGCTGCCATCAGGCACCACCCATTGGTTGGCGCCCTGGGCAGCTGCCCGGCTCGCCCATGCCTCCGTCCAGCCCCCCAAAGGGAGTTGGGGGAAAACACCAGTCTTCAGGGATAGTCATTATTTTTTGTCATGGTCCAGATTTCTTGGTCAAGGTATAGTCAAGGCCCAGACTCCAGAGAAAATGATAAAAATAACAATACTGATACTAATAACTAAATAAACATATTTCAGGTCCAACTAAAAAGCATCTGGTAGATTGCATTTGGTTCCCGCCCCAGTCCATCTGTTGATGACTCCTCTAAGCTATCTTCCCTCTCTTCTCATCTCAGTGCGAGCTAGAAGCTGATTGTCCCTCAGTATAAATTAGAATAACCTTTGCTCTCAGTTACTGCAAGAGTAACTGTCCCTTGGGATTGCTCTGCCAGAAAAGGATCACTGGAATGCCAAGTTCTCTCCTTCACCAATACACCCACTTTATCCGGGTCCACGAGCAGGTGGCATAGAACCAAATATATCAGATTTACACTTCTTGGGCAATTCCTCTATGTCCTGTTAGGGCAGCTTTCTAGCTGCTTTGCACCAGCTGAACAACATAAAGCAGCCAGAAGAAGAGTGAAGAATTTTTTCATTTTAAAAAAGACAGAGTGAAATCCTGCCCTCTTAAAATTAGTAGAATACTCATTGACTTCAACAGGGCCAGGATTACCTGAGTTACAGAAAAACAAGCAAACTTTAGATGACTGTTATTACAGTGAAATAATTTTAAAAATCTACTTTACTTTTAACTGTTTGTGTGCTTTTTTTAAACTTCTACTGTGGAGACATGTTTTAGAATATTATAATTTAGAGACACTCCCTCATAAGGGACTGTGTTTAGCATGTCGGAATTTGGAGTTTTACCCTGGAGGGGGGAGGGAATGGGAGTGCCACAAGTCTGTGGGCCACAGCTCACTGCACAGGCTCTTCAGTTTGTTTTATTAACATTTCGTTCCTTTCTCATTCACTAATGTGTTATTTAATGACATCTTTTACTTTATCTTTGACAGTGAAAGTAGATTAGTCAGTTTCATCTTCGTTTCCATTTAGTTTAACTTTCTGGTTCTCATGCACTACCCATTCTACCCCCACCCCCCAACCCCACCCCCCCCAAAAAAACCCAAGCCCCAACCCCCCTCCTACACAAAAAAGCCTGTATCATTAAAACTTCCTTTAATTGAAATTATATAAAAATAATAATTAAAGCTTTTCTGTTAACATTAGATTTTGCTGTAACTGTAACAAATATCTAATCTTTTGCTCTAACTAACTTCTAATGACACTCTAAAAGAAATTTTTATTTATTTAAAAAGTGTTTTTTCTGGTGGAATAAGGAGCAAGGTTTGGATTGTGCCTCGGTTTCTATATTTGTAAAATGGAATAATATTTACTTACCTTATTAGTGTTGTGTGGCTTATTTCATTATTACTTACAGACCATTTTTAAATTCTTGAAAGAAGGGCATTAAAAGGTGCAAAGTAATATAGCCAAATCAAGCAGAGATAGCTATAATTTAGGTGCCCCACTACCATCTGTTATAAGTCTTGCTTTCAGGTTCTTATAACTGTGTCAAACTTCAGCCATTCAGGCTGAAAATTTCCATGCTGGGTATCTGCCACAGGCTATATATATATATTAAAGCTTTCAGCTAAACTGGTTCAGCCATTTCCAAGAATACACACTTGACAATTTTTGTCCTTAATCTCGACATGCCTCAATTCTCCATCTGTAAAATGGGAATAATGCCATTTAATCTTACAGAGGTATAATAATTCATTAATAATTTGTCAATAATAGTGACAACACCATAGAAACACCTACAGGATGTGTATGTACATAAGGTCTGGGCTAGACACTGAGGCTATGTCTAGACTGCAGGCTTCTTGCACAAGAAGCTTTTATCAGAAGAGATCTTCTGCAAAAATTTCTTGCGAAAGAGAGCGTCCAGACTGCATGGACGCTCTCTCAAAAGTAAGCTCTGATTGCTGTGCACAGAATGGCCACCAGGGCACCTGTGCTTTTTCCTCTTTCCTCTTTTTGCTCAAAAAAACCCCTCTTCCCTGTCCACACACACAGGGAAGAGCTCTTTCGCAAGAAGGCGTTCTTCCTCGTAGAATGAAGAATACCTACGCCGGAAAAAACCCTCTGTTCTTTTGATTTTTTTGCTCAAAAACATGCTTCAGGTGTGGACACTCTGCAAGTTTTTTCAGAGAAATGGCCATTTTTCCAAAAATCTCTGTAGTGTAGACATAGCCTGAATGTTGAAGACAAAATTAATTTTGAATAACCAACACCACAATTACTGAATGAGGCAGGATCGTGTGTAAAAATAACGTGCTCATGTAATTAAACACTGCCTCATGCTTTACACAGAGAACCTTAAATTTGGCATTTCCTAATTTTCTGGATGTAACTATAATTTCATTTGTTAAGAGATAGAACAAAACCTAAAACTTACATAGAAATGACAGTGGAAATACCTCAGGTAAGATTAAATATAGTAACAATAAAAGAGGCTTAATGAATGGAACAGAGCTTGTTTTACCCACATGCATTAAAGACCTTGAAAGTGAAAGTGTAGTGTAGTTTGGTTCCTTAAATACTTGTTAATCTGTATGAGAGTCAGGGATTCTGGAACAATTTGTATAATGGGAGAGCCACTGCAACAAACTGCAAACCCATAATAGAAACCACTTCAAGCTAGAGGGTGTGGCAGTACCTCTAGTTCCAGCATCTGTCAGAGGTGATACTTCTCTTCTGCCATATCCCCAGAAATGAGCATTTTTCAATTTGTAGGAATGAATTACAAGCCAAAAATGGTTATTAATGCACCAAACTGCATCTCTGCTAACCATCATCACTGTCTGAACTGACCACTTTCTGCTGTCAGTACAAAGACAGAACATTATTCATTTTTGTGCTAGCACATCTTTCTCACAGTCCCCTTCGGAGATTTGGAACTCCTGCAAAGGGAATAAAAGAATATGAATTCACTTCAGCACTTCTATGTAAGGAAAAAATGTCAGAGAAGATACAAATGGAACCCAAACAGTAATAAATAATCACATTTATATTTGTTCAGAATCAAATGAAAAACACTGCTGAGTCTCTACCTCCCATTAATCAGTTATTGATCCAGAAGAGAACTATGCAAGACACAGCAGTCTTTGATATCTTTTAAAGCCTTTAAGATGCATGTCACATACAAAGCAAGAAGACCAAATGCCCATCTACATCAGTCCATCTGCAAATGCAAGGAACAGATCATGTGAAATATGCCATTTTGACATTAATATATGATCCTGGCTCAGTGTTTCTAAAAAGAGGGAGGGGAAACAACCAAACAAAAGACAAAGCAAGTTTCTTTTTCAAAATGTGCTTTAGAAGAGAGCTTTCTTCCCCAACCCAAATTTCTCAATCACTCTAACTCTGTACAACCTACTAGTAATAATTTCTTTAGTGGTTTACATATTGAAAGAATAATAGAAACACTCTCAGCATAACTCATAGCAGGTTGGTGACAGAACCAGAATTAGAATTCTGGACTTTCTAACTCCTGTGATGGCTTGCATATGCATGTTACATATGAGCAAGAACTTCTTAAAATGTTGCACAACACATTTGATGTTAATCAAATGTTAAACTCTATAGTCTAATAATTTGGTTATTTTCAATTCTATTTTTACCTTAAATTTTTCCAAATTTTAACAAGTACCGATTAAAATAAGACTTGTGTGATGTATTGATTTATCTTTCTGATCACCGTTTACAAATATTGGGTATACTTTTAATAAGCTCATACCAGTTTTATTCAAGATCACATTTGGACGTATCTACACAGTTGAAAGTATGCTAATAATAAAGATTCTTTGAAGGACAGTGAGAAGTTTTCTTCAGTGAGTAGTGCAGGATTAGGCTCTCTGACGTTGTTGTTGTTGTTGTTTTTTTTTTTTTTTTTTTTTTTTTTTTCTAGATTAAGGTTGGTTTTCACAAAGAGACTTGCCCAAATAAGGCAGCAAACATTTACCTTAACTGGTCAGGATGCTGTGCCTCATTCTTCTCTGTTAATCTAAACCTTAAAAAATTAAAGTTGAAAAAATTTTCATTGACCCGATACTTATTTGGTGTGGAAACCACTTTATGTGGTAACCATGGAACCTAATGGATAGTTTATAGATTTCAGACAATCAGCCTTGACTTTCCTGTTGATCTTCAGAACCTTGAAAAGACATTGAGAGCAACGTGAAAACAGAGAGAAGAATTTTGACACTCTCAAGGACAGTGAAATCAAGAGTGAGCTGCAGAAGGAAAACAACCGTCTGAAGTATCATTGAAAGCAGGACATTCCACATTCACTGGAAGTCTACTAACAAGGCTTGACATTTACATAATTCCTGGTACAATAAAAGTAAAAAGAGACTATAAATTAAACAATGCTGATGTTATCTCACTGAAATTTGATGCAGAGAAAACAAAGTTCAAGTATTTTATACACATGTCCTCTTTTCATAGAATCCAAGCTTTCAAACAAATAATAATAACAAAAGATAAATTCTACTCTCAGTTGCACTCGTAAATTCAAAGCAACTTGATGGACCTGATTTACACTGAATCTACATCCATGCAGCTGAAAGTAGATTGAGTGACATTTCTGTTAAAAAGATGGATAAACAAGAGGCAAATTTGGCCCATAATGTTGGTGCAAATTAAGACTGCAGAATGGAAAGAGATTTCCCCCATTTGTGCTTCTGAGGGTTTGTCTAAACTACATCCCTTTTTCGATAAAGGGATGTAAATTAGATATATTGAAATTGTAAATGAAGCCGGGATTTGAATTTCCCGTGCTTCATTTGCATAGTGGCAGCCATGGCTTTTTTTTTCAAAAAGCTGCTTTTCGAGAAAAAACCAAACAAACAAACCCACAGTCAAGACGGGGATCTTGCGACAGAAATGCCCCGTTTTGAAAGATCCTGTAAACCTCCTGTAAAAAAATTATCGAAAAAGGGATGTAGTTTAGACATATCCTTAGTGCAGGAACCATGCATATTGTGGCAGGGAAGTGCTGGTATTGAGCCAGGCAGAGGTCAGTGTTCCAACTGATGCTAGTAGCCTCACAGAAGGCAGAGAAAGGTGGAATTATGGCAGAGCTGTGGCTTTTCACACTTTTGCACCAGCCAAAATAGTGACTTAGTGTAGAGGCTAGGGTATGCTGCACTGAGCAAAACTGTTTACAATCCAGATTTTACAAGAACAGGAAACTAGCTATTTAAATAAATTGGTCAGACTCAAACTTATACTTTTTTACATATTAATGCAATTTATTTAGGCAATATCATTTAGTATTACAGTACAAACTTTAAATGTATTTAGAAGAAATTATTTAATATTCTTGAATTTAAAAATAATTAGTACTCAGGCAATAACAATTTTGTTGACTTTATATGATCACTTTATATTTAAATGTTTAGTATACAAGGGCTTTATATTTTCTCTTCAATGTTAATATTTTAATAGATAAATGTATATTGCCACACATTTAGTGTATATGGAAACAGGGAACAGTATGACTAAACAATATTTTACAGTGTTAGCTGTCATATATTAAAAAAGGACCAATCCAGAGACATTCTATTGAAACCCAGGGAGTTACTCTGGACTGTACACTTACTTATGTGAGAGCAGAACTTGACATGGTATGTATTGAATCCTTATTATTAATCAGTACTTGATTCCAAAATAAAAGCATATAAAACTGTAGGTACCCAAGAACAAATTAAGACATGATCAAACTAGGCCATATATTCCAAAGTACCAGTAATACCAGCTACACCTAGATTCTGTTGCCTAGCAACTCTTTCCTCTCTGCCCCTGCATCTTCTTCCTCAAAAAAAAAAAAAAAAAAAAAATCCTCTACAGGATACCTCATAGCCAGCGGGTAATGAAGGCAAGGGAAGGCATTGCCTATCCAAACAGACATGGGTGGCTCCTTCCAATCTCTGCCCCTCCCATCTGCATACAACAGACTGCTCTAGGCCTGGTGCTTCCTGGCTCCCTGGGACCAGTAAGGGTGGGGGTGCAAGGTAAGGGCCAGCAGCTACAATGCCTGGCAACATACCAATCCGGGGTTGGGGGTACACTAGCTTTGGGCAGGGGCCAGCCAGCAGCCACAATGGAGGAAGCTGGGAATTTTGCTCAGGGGCCAGTGGCTACAATGGGGGTTGGGTGGTCACTGGTGGGCATAGAATGGGTGGGATCAGGCGGCTTGCCTCTCCAAGCCATCTGTTCACCCTGCCCATGGGACACACCTATAGGTTTCTACCTCATTTTCTGCACACAAACTCTTCCTGTCTCCAACCATGAATTCAACTCTCCTCAATCCATTATACCTTTCTGCCACTAGAGAGAAGCTTCATGACCTGATTTTGTGCCCCAGAAGAAGGCTATTCATTCAAACTGTAATCACAGATATTTAGAATTCAGATAAGTTTTAAATTTACTCTATCAAGTAGGGATGTAAGAGTTTAACCATTTAAACAGTTAACTGATACGCATCAGCTTATCAGTTTCCATTATGGTTGGCTCCGGCTGCAAGCCCGCTCCAAGAGAGTCAGCTGCCGCCCCACACCGCAGGCTCTGATAAACCGGCTTTCCATGTGCACCAGCTCCTGGCTGCCAGGCCTGCTCCCGGAGAGCCAGAGGTGCTATATTACAAAGCCTGCAGCACATGTAATTGCTAGGATTTTTAATGGTTACACAATTACTTTTTTAACCATTTTTTACATTCCTACTATCAAGCTTGTGAAGGGTGAAAACCCCCAGAAAGACATGGAGTGCAGCAGGAAGACAAAATGACATTAGAAACAAGGACAGGAGGCTGAGAGAGGAAAAGACAAAGAACAGGGACAGATGATTTGTATTTCAATATATAAAATAAAATCATAGACATAATGTTTAGAAATTATCCACAGTTTCCTTCTGGGGCTCTCATGCTATTAAAGGGTCATTTACTCAGTTTTAAATACTAACAACATTTTTATATCTAGGAGATTCCTCAGCATTAGTACAGTAAATAATAGAGATTTAATTTGAAAAGAAAGGCAAAAGTTCTTCAGTCAGCACTACATTATTCCAGTTTTTTATCCAGGTAACTCCACAGATTTCAACGGAGTAACACTCCATTAAAGTTGACGTCACACTGTGATGATTTGGCTTAAAGTATTTTATTTTTAACTTTTCTCTTTCTCTCCCTTGGGAGGCCCCACTTTCGGGTTGCAGCCTGATATTGAAGGGATTAGGTTTCAGAGGAGGACAGCTCTGAAGGCATTTAGCAGCAGTCTGAGATAATCTGCCACCTGCTTCCCCTTCACTAGCAGGATGATCCAGACCCTAACAAAGCAAGGTTGCTACTTGGAGGAATTTGCTGGGGCATTACAGGCACTACTGCTGGGAGACTGGGGAGCAGAAGTGAAAGTAAGCTGGTTTGCCCTGGCACAGCACTCCAGCAAGAAGCTGGCTGGTTAGGACATTCAGCTACAGTGGAAGGGGTATTCCCAGCCCAACTCCAGGCTTCTTGCAGGCTACCACTCTCAGCAGCAGGCAGTCAGACAGGTGAAAGGGGCTGGCTGGGGATGCCACCCCGCCTGGACTGCTCCCACCCTGATCCTCCCCCTCCATACTGAGGGGGAGGCTGGCTCATTACATACCAGGTCCCTGTCTTTTTCTGCCTCCTGCTTCCTTTGACTAGGGAGCAAGGGGAAAGTGCACAGCCTGCTGCTTTCCTCCTCTGCCCCTGGGCTGCCAGGAATGAGAGGAACGCAGCAGGCTGTACACTTTCTGCTCTCTCCCTGAAAGTCGGAGGAAGTAGGAAAACCAACAAGGACTTGTAATATGTGGTTGCTGTCCTTCTATCTCCCGAAATGGCACCTTTCTCCCACCTCTCTGCACTCACCCCTACACACACCAGCCCCTGAATCCTGTACCCCATACCCCCCTGCTCTGAGCCCCCAATCCTACCCCCTGCCCTGAATCCCTCACCCCATATCCTTCCTGCTCTGCCCCCATACACGCTTAGCTCCCTTCCTGACTCCCCACATCCCAATCCTCTGCCCTGAGCCCTACCTCATACACCGAAGTCTGACTCCTGCATCCCCTAACCCTCTGCCCTGAGCCCCTCATATATCCCAAGCCCCTGCCCTAAGCTCCTCCTTATACACTCCAACCCTGATTCCTACATCCTTACATCACCAGCCCCTGCCCTAACTCCAGCACTTGCTCCACAGCCCAATCCCCTGCCCTGGGCCCCTCATACATCCCTACCCTGACTCCTGCACATCTCTAGCCCCCCCGGCCCTAACTCCTGCAACCCTCACACACTCCAACCCTCTGACCTGAGCTCCCTGCACACCGCCTCACACTTAACTTTCTTACAGTTGTATCGCAACTCCCCCAAGCCCGAAGGCCCTCTCCAAGAGGGAGCAGGTTGTGATGGGACAGTACCTGTAAGAAATTTACTTTCACCCCTCCTGGGGAGAGAACTGATTGGTAAAAAATCTCTTCAAATGGACTGTCTTCAAGCCTATTCCCTTCTTTCTAACTCCCTACAGCTGACTTGTTTGGTTGCCCCATCCCATCTCTATTCCAACCATTATCCCACCTACCCCCCATGCAGAAGTGTTCCTCTCCTTTACAATTGTTGTGCTCAGGGGCAATGTGTGTGGGGGCACAAGAGGGAATACCATAGGCAGGAGCGGCAAGGGGCCAGCCAGATGCAGGGGGAGGGACTAGTAATGGGACCTGGCACCCACAGCAGGGGTCTGCTGCCTTCCCCCCCCACCTTGTACTTATCAGCAGTGGCAGGGGAAGCAGAGCAACATGTCTCCAGCTTGCTCTGCTTCCTTGGCCTCATTGCTTGGGGAGAGGCAGGACCAGCCCCACACTCACTGGTGGGAAGTGGAGTGATGTGGCTGGGTAAGCAAAGCAAGCTGGGGCCATGTTGCTCCACTTCTCCCTCCACTGCGAATGGTGATCCCCTGCTGCTGGCACTGACCCTGCCAGTCCTCCAAGCTGCATTGTTTGGGGGAAGAAGCAGGATGAGGGTGAAGCAGGGAGGGGAGATATGGAGCAGGGGTGGAGAAAGGCAGGGCCTGTGGCAGAAGGGGATTGTCCTGGCCCTTCCCTGAGTTGGGAGGGGGGGAGGTATTACGTGGCTGGGCCCCGGGTTTCCCCTCACCAGTCACTCTGGCTGTGCTCTTAGCTTTCTGCTCATATGTTTCCTATTCCTGGCTCCAATGCTATTTTTAAAGTCTTTCTTCCAGTTCTTTCCTGTCTCCTCTTCATTCATTCATCTTGGGATGGGGGGCCGGTCACCAGCTATAACAATATATCCCCATCACCCCTCCTTTTCCTGCTTCCTTCATTGGTTCCCTCACCTTGCCAGCATCTATGTCTTCCTCCTGGACTATAAGGCAGCAGGCAACCGATTCCCTCCAGCTGCAGCTGATTACCTTTTGGAGCTGGCAGCTCCCACTGAAAACAGACTCCAAGCCCTATATCATGGTGCTAGAGACAGAAAGTGATGCTGCATAGGGCAGAAGAGAATTAAAAATAAAATAATTAAATATTTTATTCATCAAAGAAAACAATTATATTTCTAGTGTCCAGGATCTTCTTCTATTTGAAACCTATCTTTAGATAGCAGAGCCACACTTCAACAATTAATAATATGGCTATGACACCAACTGCAACCTTATGATATAGTGCATAGTTGGGGATACATTATTCCTTACATTATTCATTTATGTAGCACTCTAAGTGGTTATGGTATATTAAATGACTAAACATACAAATAAGAAACGGTTCTTGTCCAAAACAATGTAAAGGATACATTCTGCAATTCTTACCTAAGAGAAACTTCAACTGAAGCATCTTTCAGTAGGGGGCTTGCTTGAGTAAAAATTGCAACATACGATCTTAAGAAGGTCAAAAAGAAACAGTAAAAGAAACACAATATAATGCCAAAAACACTTCATAACCATAAACGAAAAATCCACTGAAATTATGATAGTTGAGTGGAAAACATAGAATGATTTATTATCATTCTAATCTAAAAACTTTGTTAAACATTATCAATAAGGATAGGTAATAAAATAACACTTTTAAAGCCTGCTAAAAAGCAGTTTTCGGATACAGATGGATACAGCAAGACAAACATTTTTTTAAGACTTTCGGGCAATTAAAATTTCATGGTAGAAAAGATATTATGAGGCTGCATTCTTGGTGAATCAGGTACAGGCTCTCCTGTGAAAGCAGTAAACCGATACTCCTGCTGAAGTTCTTCTCTTACTTGTGCTAGTTCAGCCTGAAGCTTTTCAGCCTATGATAAAAATCAACAGAAAGAGTTTTAAAAGGTGTAATTTATTATGTGACTAATATTGTATCATTATCAAATGAAAGAATTGCACACATTTATTGGCCTAGGTTTTCAAAACTGCATATACACATCCATGCACTTACACATGGTAGAAAATCTGTGTATACACTTTTAAAATGGCTTGTTTGCCAATGTTAAGTTTGCAACCACAAAAGTTAAACTTGGATTTGCACATATGAATTCTAATATTTAAATATGTGCTTGTGCTAGACTATTTCAAAGGAACACACATGGATAGTGTGTGAAGTGGGTGCTAGTATGTGCATAGGCAATTTTGCATGAATACAAATAGAGGCTAGGGCTGAAAATCGGGCCTATTATTATAGATACATGATACCCGTGTTAATAATGATAATATTTCTGGGTATTGTAATCTCTATGCTAATACATACATTTACTCCTTTACCACTATAAAAAAAAGCAAGATTTACACTCCTATATTTATATTATTCTTTACATTCTAGTAAATCTTGAATTTTGGAGGAAATTTATGGTAGATGCTATAAATCTTCATAAAGTTTTTGATCACTTTCAAATAACATTTTCTTCCCTTTTCCTGTAAAGCACATCTTGACTTTTATAAAGTATAATGAAATAGATTGTTTTAATATGGTATAATACATCTGTGGGTTTCACAAATTCTTAGAGTCTCACCTTATTAAGAATTATGTGCACACTTAATCTACACAAAGCTTATAGTGAAGCACATGCATAAATCTTTGCAGCACTGTGACCTTGGCAGCCTATTCCAAAATAGTTTTCTTAAAAATCTTATAGAAACTTAGAAAATGAACCATTTGGTTTAAATCAGCATATGACAATCCCTTAAGTGAATAAATAAACAGTCTGGGTTCACCTCGCCTTCAGTTGCAGAATCGGTCATTGGCTAAAGAATTGATTTGGAACTGATGGATTTTACTGAACATGGGAAACAAAATTAAAAACACAGGTTGAACCCCTGTTATCTGAGACTCTCTGGTCCAGCAACATCCTTGGTCTGGCCCAGCACTGAGGTTGTCAGTGGCTGGGAACAGAGCCAGCTGGCAGGCCAGTGGGGCAGCAGAGACCTCGGGGTATTAGAGCCTGCAGTCGGCTGGGCTGGGAAGCTGGCGGGAGTGCCAAAGCCCGTGGGGCAAGGAAGAAGAAGAGCTTTTAGCGTGGGCAGGGAGCTGGTGGGGCTACTGGAGTCTGTGGAGCGAGGGGGCCGCTGAGCCCGCAGCTGGTGAGGCCAGGAAGGGCGGGCTGCAAAGCCCACAGCGAGTGGGGCTGCCAGTGCCGGTTGAGCTGGTAGGGTCGCCAGCACCAGCAGAGCCGCCACCAAAGCTCATAGGGCCGGCAAGGCTGCTGGGGCCGCAGGAGCTTGCAGGGCCGTGGAGTATGCAGGGTTACTGCAGCCAGGGGACCGAGGGCAGTGGTGCCAGATTGCTGGGGAGGGGAGCCCAGCAGACAGACTGGTGCCCCCACTCTCTCAACTGTGCCTGATCTGGAAAACTCCCTTGTCCATGACCAGTGAGGGGAGCAGGTGTTGGGGCCAACAGAGTGGGGGCCAGAAATGACGTCCCCCGGTCCAGAAAAATCCCTCATCTGGGACCAGTCAGGTTCCAAGAGAGCCGGATCAGGGAGATCCAACTTGTACAATAAATGCAACATGGAGGCCTATTTTATCATGAAACATCTCATTTTCATTTTGGCTAAAATGTGGCATTACCACACCAATCACATAACTTTGTTTCATTGTTAAAGAGTAGGGGGAAAAATCAAAAAATCATAGAACAATTAGCACAGCACATGGTAGTTCTTATAATATTAAAATATCTACATCACTTGCAATTGCATTCACCTTTCACCATTTATTATTTCTTTCTTGGACTCTTTCCTTTATCTTGTTCAAGATTTTAGCTTCACTCTTACTCCTGGTCTGCACAAGGAGATAAGTTCAAATTAAGATACGCAACTTCAGCTATGTTAATTACGTAGCTTAAGTCGAAGTATCTTAACTCGAATTTTGGCGCTGTCCACATTGTGGGAAGTTGAAGGGAGCACATTCTCCCTTCAACTTCCCTTACTCTTCATAGAAGCAGGACTACGAGAATCAACAGGAACGCCCTCTCAGTTCGAATTAGCGTGTCTTCACTAGACCTGCTAATTTGAATCCCAGAAAATCAACTGTGGCTGCTTCGATCTTATCTGTAGCGTGGACATGGCCCCAATGAAAGTGCAACTTTATATACACAAACATTGAATTATGCAATAATAATAAGCTTAGTGTAAAGTGACCAAAGTCAAATGCGGAATTAGTATTTTTAATACAAATTGATTGGTGCCTGAGGATTTCATTAAATTGATGAAAGATCAAATTAACCCAATGACTGAATTAAGGGGAAAGGGAAGCTATGTCACAGGGAAGCTATGATGCTTACAGTTTCAATGTCTTGTTTTGCTCTCTGCATTTCCTCTTGGGGTGTCCCTTTTGACTTTTTTCTTCTTTCTTTCATCATTTGTGTATGCTGTTTGATGCGTTGTTCCAATTCCTTTTCTCTGGAGGTTCTGAATAAACAGAATAAAAATAGTTTTCTGGTTCTTTTATTCAATGAACCTTTGCACTTCCAATCTAGTTTTAAACCATTGCTATATATAAACATAATGAAGGGGAACTAAAACAAAAGTTCTATTCTCTTTTCATTGGTTATTATGGAGTTGTGCAAATGCATGATATTATAGTCTTCAATTACATAGTCACATACTATTTTTTCCACAGGACCCCATCCAGTGCTGGATTTATGCACAAACTAAGTAAACTACAGTTTAGGGCCTCAGATTATGAGGGGACTCTAAATACAAAAAAATTACTAGTTTTTAGCTGCATCTTCACCTACGTACCAATATCTATGCAAATATAAAACTTTATTATTTCTATTTTCATTGTCATTTCTGTTAGAAAAATACACATTTTTGGTAATGCTATGGGACCTCTTAAATTTGACATAGTTTAGAGCTTTGGCATGTCTTAATCTGGCCCTGAACCCTGTGCATTCAGCACACACAATAGAAGGCACTCTGAGAATGAATCTGGGTTATGTAGGCTCTTGTCTGTAAAAGCCCTTGTCTCTCGTGTGGCAAAAGTTGAAAAGCGCGTAGTGAACGAGGCAAGGGATTGCAGGAATAGAAAGGGTGGTTTCATAGTTCAAGCAGCAGAATTCTGCACTAGAGAAATGAATTTGCCTTGGCCACAGAGTTCCTATGTAATGCTGGTCAAGTCTCCAAACCAGGGGTGGACAACAATTTTTATGGGGGCTACTCCAAGAATTTGGTAGGTAGTCAAGGGCTGCACTCTTCCATTATATTAATAAAGGAGGTGTGGGGGGCTGGAATGGAGGTTGGGTGAAGGAGGGGATTGTGACCTGGGGCAGCGAACTGGGGTACAGGAGAGGGTGCAGGGTCTGGGAGGGATATGGGTACAGGAGAGGATTCTGGCCTTTGGGAGGGGGGTAGGAAGAGGGAGTGCAGGGTCTGGGAGGGGTTGTAACCTGGAGCAGGAGTGTAGGAGGGGGTGCAGGGCCTGGGAGGGGGTTGTAATGTTGGGCAGGTGTGCAGGCGGGGGTTCAGAGTCTGGGAAGGGGTTGCAAACTGGGGCAGGAGTACAGGAGGGTGTGCAGGGATTTGGGCTATGACCAGGGATAGTGGATTGGGGTGCAAGGTCTGGGAGCGGGTTGTGACCTGAGGAGGGGTGGAGGAGGGGATGCCATGTCTGGGAAGATGTATGGGGGCTGGAGCAGGGGTACAGAAGGTTTGGGTTACATGGGGTAGGGTGCAGGAGGGGGGCAGAGGGTTGGGGGAGGGAAGGTCTGGAGTGCCAGAGGCAGGGTCTGGTGGGGAAACCCTACTTAGATGTCCCCAGCGAGCAGCCCAGCAGGTTCCTTAACCAGGGTCCCTGCCTTCCATGCCCCGTACTGCTCACAGCTATAGGGCCATGTTTGCTTCTGTGAAAACAGTGAGCCAGGGGGTGAGGGGCACTTTAAATGCTGCCTGTCCTGCAAACAGGCAGCTGCTATTGGCCGGAAACTGGTCAATAGGAGCTTCTGGGGGTGGGAGCAGTGTGAGAAGCCTCTGCCCTCTCTCCCAGGCTCTCAGCATTCACAGAAGCACATGGCCCCGCAGCAGCCAGCTTTCCTGAGTGCCGAGCAGGGGTAGGACAGGCAAAGATGCAGCTGAAGCTCTAGCGGGCTGGAGCTGGTGGCTTGGCAGGCCATATCCAGACCGCAGATCTAAAGCAAACTTTTTATTTTGCCCAGCCCTGCTGTAAAGCAAACTTTTTATAGGTGGCCTGTTACTTTGTGTTTATCATTCTTGGGTGCCCCTCTTGAGGCCTTGGATCTGATTTGCTAAGCTCTGACAGCTGCAACTGAAGTCATAAGGAGCCATGCTTTGAACATATTAAGTCCTCTGAAAATTCAGGCTGCTGGTGCCTCAGATTGGACTCTCAAAATTAGTGGGCATTTTGATTTTAATCTCTCTGTGGCTCAGTTTCCTATCTGTACAATGGGACTAATAATATCACCTCACCTGACAGTGGTGTTGTGAAAATAAATTCATGAAGGTTTATGAAACACTGAAACACCATAGTGATGAGCACCAAATAGCATCCCTTAAGGAAATTAATAATTCAATCGTCAGAGCAGGATAGTGTGCAGTAGTTAAGATATGGGACCACACATTGAACAATGAGAATAAAACAAACCATTAATTAGCTGACCATTTAGTGATCACCGTCCATTCTGTGCATCAAATGAGGGAGGGTTATATGGAGAGAGGGGAAGTATGTGAGTATGTAGTTGAAAGATGCATCATAATGCATACTTACTGAGTGCTTGATTTGGCAATGTAGTTTTTGGTGTATAACTATATATAATTAAAAGTAATTTGAAAAATTTGTACGTGAAGATAAAAGAACTAAAGGCTATAGAACTCAGAGGACTTTGATACTTTTGGGGCTTATTTTTAAATCTGCTATGAAACTGACACTGGTTTCTTTGTTTTATTATACAGGAACATTAGACTATACGTGTATGTGGCTCAACTCCCTCCTGGGAGTTAATTACCATTTCACTAGATGCTGCTGCAAGGGAGGGCAACATAAACTGCCTGAACACAAAGGGTGGAACTCCAAGGTTAGAGTAGCAAATAGCAAGATAAATTGTATTTTCTTGAAGGCTTCTAGTTGTGAGGGTGGAGACTGAGAAGAAACATCCATGGTCCCAAAACATATGAATTTGAAGATGAGCTGGGAGGAAAGGGCAGAAGCAGTTGGAAGAACAGCAGCAAGTAAAGTTTAATGAAACATACAGGCCTACTATGGGGGTGGGAGGCAAAGGGACAATTGCCTTGGGGCTTGGCGATTCTAAAGGGCCTGGGGCTTTAGCCACTGCTATCATGGTAGTGGTGGTGCCCGCAGCTCCTGGCCCTTTAAATTGCCATCGGAGTGCTGGTGGCATGCTCTAGGTGGCTAGGGTTACCAGATGGTTTCAAAAAAAAATACCGGACACACTTGATCTCCTCTCTACTGCGTAGTTACGTACTGACTGGCTGGTAGACACGCTTCACACAGTGTGAGCATGTCCCAGCTAGGCAGTACGCAACTACGTATTGATACTCATGATAATAATAAAACTTACTTAATTAGAAAATACTGGACATTTATATGTCTGGTATTTTCTCAATTTGTTTCCTGGCCAGAAAGCTCAAATATCGGACTGTCCGGTTCAAAACCAGACACCTTGCAACCCTACAGGTTGCTCTAAGGGCCAGGGATGGGGGCAATGTGCTTCAGTCCAGGCTGTGCTGCGGGCTGACTGCCTCAGCCCCACCCCTTCCACCCAAGGCCCCACCCTTTCTGGGAGCATGGAGCCCCCCTCTGCACCTTGCCCATGGGCCCAGCATGACTGTCAGTTCCCCTGGAAACATATTTCAGGAGGAATGCTAATGGCACATTAGAAGCTGCTACGAACTCTGACCAATCTGAGCAGTTGAAAAATGCGCAGACTGCATTCCAATCCAAAGTATTGCTCAAAACTGCCAAAGAAAGTTGTGACAGCCTGAATGTGAAAGGAATATTTAAGCCCATTGGAAGAAAATAATTATTTACAAAGACCTGCAAAACCAAAAGTATACAAGAATAGAATTTACATATTAATAATTTTTGGGTAAACATATTTGTTGTAGTTTTTCTTAATTTTTCTACTTCTTACATTGTTTCAAAGAGCAGTTGTGCCAGGCTGTAACTAGTAATTATAACCATATCTTTTCCTCATTACTCTGGGGTACAGGAAAATGTACTTGCAATTAAAATTGCTTAGAAAAGTTTTTGTTTTAGGTAAATCTGTTCTGAAGTTTTCCCCTAGAATAGTATCTATCAGGAAAAATGTCAGACTGTGCATTAGTCATAATATAGTTGTATGCTTCAAGCAACTTAATCCTCATGTTTTACTGCATACCAGAAGTTAGAGTTTATAACTGCTAAATGTACAAACCTGTAGTGTGACAGCATGCTTTCTATTTTAAAAAATAGATACAAATAAAATAAAAATAAATACAATCACCGGATTTTTTCCCCAGACTAGAAACTGATTTTTTTTAGATTAAAAAAATGGCTTAATCTATGGGGTTTGTTTTAATTTTTCCACTCTTCAGTGGTTTGGGGCTGGACTAGAACTAGAAAGTTCTGTTATTACCATAAGGATGACTGTATTTTTAAGAGATTTTCCAGTCTCAGACCAAAGTAATTCAGATAA
The DNA here is from genome assembly GCA_019425775.1 of Rafetus swinhoei. Classification (NCBI taxonomy): domain Eukaryota; kingdom Metazoa; phylum Chordata; order Testudines; family Trionychidae; genus Rafetus; species Rafetus swinhoei. Next base: position 29,340,566 of record CM033447.1, on the reverse strand, counting down.
GCATGCAAATTTTTATCCCAACTGAATCTTTTGAAATTTGGCTATCAATTAGTTGGGATCTTTACAGCCCAGATGACAGACAAGAAGGACCATTTACACTCATTTCCCGCCCAGTTCTCTGGCCCACATCCATTGCCTTAACATATATAGAGAGAGGTGCAGTAGGCTTGGTGTATACAAGGAACTCATGTCAATATAACTATGTTGCTCAGGGATGAGGACTTTCCAAGACTTAGTGATACCAACCTAATCTTAGTGTAAACAGTGCTATGTTGAGAGGAAAGCTTCTCCAATGATCTTAGCTACTGCATTTTGGGGAGGTGGAGAACCTCCAGCAACTGTAGAAGCTTTCCTGTTGGCATAGTTTGTGTCTTCAGGAAGGCCAGATCTACACTAATGTGAAAGGATGAATTGAGATTCACAACTCCAGCTAAGTTAATTATATAGCTGTAGTTGACATACCTTAATCCGAGTTTCTGCATGATTTCTACAGCAGGACTCTGACAAAAAAAAATGCTCCTGTCAGCTTCCCTTACTCCTTCAAGGAGCAGGAGTACCAGTGCTGACGGAGGCACCCTCTGAGTTTGATTTAGCAGGTCTTTATTAGACTCGCTAAATTGAACTCTGGAAGCAGCAGCGTCAATCTTCTGCCTAGTGAAGATATAGCCTAAGTGCTACAGCAGTGCAGTAGCACCAGTGCTTAACACAATATCATTATTATTATGACAGTTGCATTATGCATGAAGTACTCAGTTCTTTTATAAGCCATTCAGATTTTTTGAAGAATTAGTTTTTATTTTTTAATATGCAGGTTTATTTTGTTCTATAAAGATGAGGGAAGTGTTTGTTATATGGAGCAGTAAAACAATCTATTTACACCTTCACACTAATAAAACAAAAGGATGTCACCCACAATGTTGTCTAAGAACACATTTTAAATTGTATAATTTTTTTTTACTAACCTTGCTTCAGCATCTCTTGCAGAATTTATTTTCATCATTCTGCTCACATGTTCACTCTTTTCAAGAGTATATTTCTTTAGGTTTTCACATCCTTCTCTTGTGTTGTGATAATTGATGTTATCGGTAGCATATGGTGCACTTTTTGATATCTACAAAAATGCAATGTAATATGGAGCTGGTACATTTAATGGAAAGTCATCTTCAATTAAAAATGATTTCAGAACTATATATTTGTGGAAAGCTATTTTTTAAAATTATGCCCAGACATCACCACAGATGCTACAGACTTTCCTATAAACAATATGTTTGATAGAGAGGGTTGTTATGAAAACCCTTAGAATTGATTGAATGTTGTAGGGACACTTTTCATATTTTACTCCATTTTTAATTTATTATAAAAAATATTCCATTACTAAAATAAAAGGATTATCTACAGTGCTGTAGGCTGCCATAAATGGCTGGGCTTCTCAGGCCCCTGGGTTGCCACAAGCACCTGGGTTTCTACGGCTGCTGGCCCCATGCTTCTGCGGATGCCTGGGGTTCCCCAGTCCCTGACTCTGCACTGCCTCAGGCTACTGGGTTTCTCCAGTCTCAGGCCCCAGCACTGATGTGGGGTTCCTGTGGCCCTGATGGCCCTGGCCAGGCTGCTGGCCTTCCTGTATTAGGCTCCAGCGTGCGTTGCCAGACCAGAGAGTACCAGTTTTCAGAGGTGTAACCTATATTTCCATAAAGGAAAGATTTTCATTTTTTTCAAGTATAGGAAACTTACTTGCCATCTGCAGTAACTGGAGTTCTTTGAGATATATAGTCCACATGCACGTTGCATTGCTAGTTTGCAGGTGCCTCATGTTCTAGAGAGTTTAGTTATTTTGACCAACAACAGCCGTAGGGTGTTACAGCCTTTATCTTCTATGTGGGCATATAAATGAAAGGCACGTTTGATCCCATTCAATTCCTTCTCAAAGCAGAATCTCTTACAATAGGACTCCAAGGAAGAGGGGATGGAAGGGTAGGTTACAAGACATGCATAAATTCCAGTTACTGCATACAATAAGGCCAAGTCTATACTACGACTTATGTTAGCAAAACTTTTGTCACTCTGGGCTGTGAAAAAAACATAATGACCAACACATGATGGCAGCCATTTGCACTGATCTGGCAGCTGTGTCTGCTGGGGCAGTGCTGTTTGCAGGTTTATTCTGGCCGTGAACAGGGCCTCCCTCATTAACTGCTAACACAAAGTCCTCATGAGTGTTGTGGAAACAGTTGTCCACAAAGGGAACCAGCCTTTTATGTATGCAAAAGTCATATCTGGCTAATATGGCCTAATAACTGGCAACAAATAATTGTACACTTGCTGAAGAATAGGAAGGGAGCTCGCCAGCCAGGTATGAGAGGAATGCACAGAATGCAAACACTTTCCCCTCACTCCCTTAGAGTCCAGGGAACGGAATGAAAAGCTAGCTAGAACGCATGGCTGCTGCCCCTCCACATGCTCAAAATGGCACCTTTGCTTCCACAGAAGTGCCCTAACTGCTGGCCTATATGAAGATATTTTAGGGTGGATCTTTCTTAATCTCTTCTGTTGGAACTCTTCTACTTTCTATAAAACACTTCAAATAGTAATTGGGAAAGAGAAAAAGTAAGAATGACTTCATAGCCTAGTGGTTAGATTTTTTTGAGAAAGGCACCTAACTCAGATCAGCCCTAATGCCAGAACATGGTTCACCCTCTGCCAATCTCAAACAGAAATAGGTTCCTCCCTCTATCTTGAAATTTAGGTGTCAGGGCTTAGGCTACATCCTCCTTGATATTTCCTACTGTGTATATTAGGTGGCTCCTAACTAAGCATGCTGGCTTCTGTGATTCCCTTTTTTAGACACCTGCATCTCTCCACGCCTTGTACTGTAGAGAGAGCCTGGCACCTAACTCAGAGTTGGGAATTTCAGTAGGTGGCAGGGCACCCAAAAATTATGTATTTCAACACTGAATGGAGCAGCACATAGCCCTAAATGTTCGTAACTTGTACACTGATCCTAATGATTTTTATATACAGTAAAACTCCAATTGTCTGGCATCCAGTGGTCCGGCACTCCTGATAGTCCGGCACCAACTGGAACCCGGAAGTGCTCCAGCCAGCCAGACAATTGGAGCTGCCCAGAGGCGGCAGAAGAGAGCGGGTGAGAGGCAGGCAGCTGTTTAAGGCGGGCGGGGGGCGGGGCACAGCGAGGGGCGAACCCTCCGCCGTGTTGCGGGGAGGCGGTGGAAGCCCTGCGCAGCTGGCTTGCAAGCGGGGAAACTCAGCCACCGGCTTGTAAGCGGCGGTGGCGGAGAGGGAGCGAGAGGCAGGCAGCATTCCCCGCCGACCCCCGCCCACCTTAAACAGCTGCCTGCCTCTTGCCCCTCTCCGCCGCCGCCGCTTGCAAGCCGGCTGCGCAGGGCTTCCACCGCCTCCCCACAACACAGCGGAGGGTTTGCCCCTCGCCGTGCCGTTCTCCGCTTACACCCCCCGCCCGCCTTAAACAGCTGCCTGCCTCTCGCCTCCTCTCCGCTGCCGCTGCTTGCAAGCTGGTTGCGCGTGGCTTCCACCTCCTCCCCGCAACACGGCGGAGGGTTCGCCCCTCCCCGCGCCGTTCCCCGCCGACCCTCCCCCACGCAGTGCGGGTCCCGGGAGACCCGTCACAGCACCCCGCCGGAGTACCTCCCGATACTCCGGCATATCCGATAATCCGGCACCCCCTGGGTCCCAAGGGTGCCAGATTATCGGAAGTCTACTGTATGATGTTAGAGAGAGCAAATCTGTTTTTTTTTAAGAAAAGAATATGGTACCAATTCTGATAAACTGTTAAGAACTTACTTCTCCTGTAACATTTAATCCCAGATAGATAGTAATGTTAATACTGATTCCTCATGTAAAATCTGCTCCAGAGAAAAAAATACACACTGGAAAGTGCAAGTTGCCCAAAAAGAACATTTATTGGCTGTAGAGAAGGTGTAGAAGGCAAAAGTTCTGCCCACTATGGAGGGCCCTCAGCCCCCAAAAATAAGAAAAAAAATTGTCCCAAGGTGTTATAGGTGCGTCTACACTGCAGGGCTTAACTCGAAATAAGCTACGCAAATTGAACTACGTCAATTGCATAGCTTATTTCGAAATAGGGAGCATCTACACAGCACTTATTTCAAAATAGAGCACTCTTCCTCTAACTTCACTTATTCCTTGTACAATGAGGGTTACAGGAGTCGAAGTAAGAAGTCCTCCAGCTTGACAGTATTTTGACACTATTTCGAAATAACTGCCTGCTGTGTAGATGCGGAGTAAGTTATTTCGGAATACTGCTAGTTATCTTGAAATAGTGTTGCAGTGTAGACGTACACATAGAGATCAGAACTCATATATATGAGCTTATAGTCTCCCTAGTACTACAGCTCTCTGTCTTTGGTCCAGCCTTCTGTCTGCTGGGGCTACAAAGATTGTGGGATGGACCTTTTGCAGCCAGATGACTAGAATAAAAACACGACATGGGAGGTGATAGGGAGAGTACTTGGTTACTCTTATGTGGAAATCGGGAGAGTTGCTTGGGAAATGCTGTCTCCCTCACTAAAATTTGGATATACCTCTGAGCATTGATTTCCTTCCTGATATTTATGGGAGCCACCAGCCTCCACTTTATCTCAGTTGGATGTATTACTCATTGAATTAGGAAAGAATCTGTTCCTGAACTAGGGTACCAGTGAATGTACTGAGCATGGTCAGTGAGTCCTACAAAGTTATTTGCATTTCCGACTGACATATAGGACAGGACTGGTTTGAGTGTTGTATAATGTAAAAACCAGCATGACAATATCTTCCAAGAGAGAAGTAACCACTAGAGAAAATACATAATCAGAGGCACACAGAAAACTCATGGGGCAGCATCTAGAAGCTATTTTGGACTACTTAGAGAGCCTTTACTCATATCTATGAATATCTATTTAACACAAAGATTTAGAGAATAACCTTCAAATATGACATTTGCTTACACTTGTTTTTAAGTCCTTGCCCCTTACAAAGTAAGCAGATAATACAAAATAAATCTCCATCAGCTTGTGACTAATTGCCTTAAAGAACAAAATCAGTGACATTCAGAGTGGAGGTCTGAGATAAAACCAGATTTATTGCAAACATATCTACTTATGAAGGCCTCTCAGGTCACCCAGGTTGTTTATTTTCATAAAAATGTGTTGTGCAATATACTAAGTCTGAGCTCATTGCAACATAGGAAAAGAAAATGGCCTCAATTTTAAAAGCTTATTTTATATTTTCCAAAGCAAGTGGTTTCTCTACTTTGAATAATGGGCATTCTGACAAGAACGAAGAGCTTTAATAACAGAAAAACAAAGTGGGAAATGTTAAGCAATCTTTTTGTTGTAAAACTGAAAGGCTGAAAACATTTTATACATACAGTATAAACACATCTCTTTTGATATTATAAAAAACATAGGTTTAGACTTAGCTAGATTACAAATATAAATTTAGGAAACTAGTAAGCTATACTTTAATACTACCTTCCCAGAAAAGGTCCATTGGAGCTACATAATGACTCTGCTAATCCATTCCGCTAAGCTTACTGTGGCTAAAATCATGGCACTGTATTTGAAATTTAATATAAGTCAAGCATAGATTTTTCTTTTTCTAAAATTAAGGGTCAGAGTCTGCATCTTGCACTTTTACATTTTCATTGCATTTAGTTAAGCCATTACATTTGCAGAGAAAAACCATTAGAAAGTCTAAACTGTAAAATCTGAAAGTACCAACTTTAACTCTTCCTCTGTATCCTGATCCACACTACAACCTGTGCCAGGAGATATTTACTAAAGGGCAGAGGAAACTTAAGTCTGTCCAACAGCAGGTTACCTAGTGTCTGACGATATAGCTCACCCCCCCCCCCCCGCCCCTATATCTTTCACTGAATACTGACGGAAGGAGACTCTCTGCTGTATACGTCAGGGTAAATCCTGATGTCCCTTGGAATCAACCATTGTGATAAAAAGAACACCCAAATCTATGAGAAGATTGTATACAATTGACTGTGGATGGCAAAATGCCTGCTGTTAATTCAAGATACAGAATCCACCCCAACTGTGCAGATGAGAAAGAGGTGCATGTGATGCATATCAACCCCCCTTACGTTTTTTCACATGAAATGGTAATTAACTGGAATGATTAGAGAGGCAGATGGGAATCTGGTGGTTGCATTGTTAGCAGTGCAAAGTACTGTCAAGCAAAATCTCTATGCTTGCTGACTCCTGTTCCCCTCCCTTTTCTAAGACAGAATTAAACCTATATACTTCAGTCAGATGTACAGTGGACTGGTGCTGTGTGAGTAACCAATTTCTTGGCTTCCTGGAAATTCTGGAAAAAAGTATTTTGGTTTGCAGCCCACATTTCTCAACATTTTCAGCTAATCAAAAATTCAGATTTACTTTTGTTCTGGATCAAACAAAATGTTTTAGCACAATCAAAACATTTGAATTTGACCATTTCTAAACTTTTGATCTTTTAAATAAAATGAAAGGAAATATGAAAACCAGTTAATTCAAAATGAAAAATCAAAATGTTTCATTTCTAATTTGTCAAACTGTTTTGATTTTTTTCTGCTTAGTTTCTTCCCCTTTACAAAGACAATTTGGTGAAACCAACTCGAATTGGGGAAATGTTGCTGCATCTGCATTTTTATTTTTGCTGAAAAAGATTCAGGCAAAAATGTCACTGAGTTCTAGACCAGAAAGATGAAAGTTGGACTTTTAGAACACAGGTAGTTTGCAGCTTTAAACTCTTGGAAAAACTGTGACTCAGATAGTGAACTTTCAATATATAGAAATGAAACATTTTGGACTTGCTAGCCAGAGTGGGATAGGTGATCCAATCTGGACTATAGGAGTATTTTATGATGGGGAAATTTCTTAAAATATTTTAACCATATGTAAAACCATTTGGCGCCATACTGCAGTTCAGCAAGTATTGAAGCCAGTTTAGTAAAAACAGTTCAAAATGCCTCAAGTCTGAGGTATAGTTCCTAAGTTTTAGTATTTGTTATTGATGTTTTAAAAATCTATAACATTTCTTTATGTTATTTTAAAGGGCTAAATACATTTTCAACTTTAACTCTCGTTTCAAGTTTTCTATTTGGGTATTCTTTTAATTTTATTGAAGTTGAAAAAGTATTTGCCTAGAGCCATATTAATCAGGAACAGCAAAATAAATTTTTGCTTGTAATTGCAGTACAACTTGTATTTAGTTAGTGGTGCTCATAAGAGTGCTTTACAAATAGCAAGAGAGAGAACTCATAAGAGTTACCAGCACTCACAGCTGTGGTAGGGGAATGTATAACGATCAGAAAGCTGCAAAAATGTAGGGTATGTCTCTACTACAGCTCATGTCAACATAAAATGTCACTCACTGATGTGACTAATTCCCTTCCCACCCCGTACTATATGTTGCACTGATGTAAGCGTTGGTGAGGACCATGTCAGTGGGAGAGCTTCTTCTTCTGACATAGCTACTGCTGTTCATGGGGTAGTTAAGCCAATGGGAAAAAGCTTTCTCCCCCTGGCTTAGAGTGGCTTCATTATATATTTTACAGCTGCACTAATACAGATACACCACTGTAAATGCTTTAGCATAGCCATGCCCTTAGATCTCAGCAGCAGAACAATATATGATACTTCAAATAAGTTATAAATTTCACCAGCATAACCAGTAGAGCTTGGTACTGCCATAGTCCCATTTTCAGCTTCACAAGTTAAAAGCTGCCTTAGTCCAACATATGGGAGTCATGGAAATTACAAGTTGAGATGGTCAAAAAATTATCATTTTTCACTGAAAAAAATTTCCCTGACAAGTAACATATCATCAAAATCAAAATGTTTTGTGGTAATGTATCAGCTTGGATGCAGATGTCTCAGTTTCAGAATTGAATTTCTGGTGAGGGTGATGCACGCACATATATACACAGCCATGACCCACCCGAGGAGAGCCAATAGACTGGCAGTCATATCACTCATTTAGGATACGGAAGACCCAGGTTCCAATTCCTGCTCCAGATCAGGCAGAATAGGGACTTGGACTTGGCTCTCTCATATCTCAGGGTGCATCTACACTGCACTGTTATTTTGAGATAACTAGCATTATTTCAAAATAACAATGTGAGCATCTATACAGCCATTCCATTATTTTGAAATAATTTTGAAATAACAGATGGCTTATTCCGAAATCTGTAAACCTTATTCTACAAGGAATAATGCCTATTCCGAAATAGCTATTTCAAAATAAGGCATGTGTAGATGTTCGACTGTTGCTATTTTGAAATAGCCCCTCACCAGGGCCATTCTAAGTTAGTCCTCCCCAGTGCCTCCTGGGCCTCTAAATTGAGATAGCACGTCTACATTAGGGAAGCCTTTCTTGGACTAATTCTGAAGCTTCCCTGCAGTGTAGATGTTCTATTTCGAAATAAGCTATTTTGGAATAATTATTCCGGAATAGCTTATTTTGAAATTAGCATGCAGTGTAGACATACCCTCAGGGAGTGAAACAGTCACCAGATATGTGCAATTTTCTCTTTTTCCCTTGTTCTTCTGTGAAAAAAATCCATCACCACCAAAACCTCATTTTCATTCCACATAAGAATTACAATGATTTTTAAAATCTTAAACCTTTTTTGAAAAGAAATTACTATTTTCCAACCTGCTGTACTTACATACTTTGTCGGCATTATACTCATGAAATTCATGATTTTCCAGAAAAGCTCATGATTTTAAAAGACTCAGAAATATTTCACATATTCACAGCTAGAGATGGGTATTTATTCTGAGCAATTTATTTGGTGAATGTAGGTCATTATCTGTTAGTTAATTGTCTATTAACAGATTATTATTATTTACTAATTACCTGACAACTTGTCAGCTCTTTGCTGATCATGACTGATCCCCTTATGATTCTTACAAGAGTTGGCCTGGGGTTCTTGCAAATTCTTGTGCCTAGGAATCCTGTAAATTTCCTTAGTATGCAAACATCACTTAAGTTATATATTTTGGATTTAGGGCAAATACTTTACATTAACAACATGGTATGTTTTTTCTTATTGTTCATTTATACAAAGCTTGCAGGTCTTGGTTGATCCAAGTGTTTTTTATGGTAAAACGGGTGCACCGTCACTTAAATTGATCCTCATGCCACATATAACAGCTTTCACTGATTCATAAGGGAAGGCAAAAATTGTCAATAGAGAGTCTGAACTCCATTGTGACTCTCCCAAAAAGGCCTTGGCAAAAATCAGTTTCTACACAATGGCCAGCTTTCTGTTCAACATATCATTAAAGTATAATGGAAATATATATCACAGGCTTCCAGAGACAAATATGTATATGCACAGCCTAATAAATACACATGAAATAATCTTAAAACTGGTCCACATAGCAAGAAATGGCTATGTGGCTATTTGAGGACTTTGTTTGAAACTTGGGCAGACTTCACATTATTAAGCTTCATTTGCTCATTACTTAGCAAGTAATATTCTCTGCAACATGCAAGAAATGTGAAACCTCTTTCCACACTATCTGCAAAACCAGAATAAGATTGAATAAGGACATATGCTTCATATGTGACAATATAAAAATGAATATTATAGCACCATATGACTGGAAGGGTATGTCTACACAGCAAAGTTATTTAGTAATAATGGCTATTATTCTGAAATAATTATGCGAGTGTCTACACAGCCATTCCATTATTTCAAAATAATTTCAAAATAATGGGCAGCTTATTCCTACATCTGTAACTATTCCAGAATAGCTTATTTTGAAATTGATGTGCAGTATAGATGTAGCCAAAGGGACCTCTAGAGGTCATCAAACTCAGTTTGATAAAATCTGATTTCCTGAAATCCATTGTCTTTATTTTGCTGTTCTCCCTCCTACCATTCCTTAGAATCATGAACTCTACCATTTCATGATCACTTTCACCCAAGATTTCTTCCACTTTCAAATTCTCAACCAGTTTCTCCTTATTTGTCAAACTTAAATCTAGATCAGCACTCTCCTGAGAAGCTTTCTCCACCTTCTGAAATTAAAATTTGTCTCCAATGCATTCCAAAAACTTGTTGGATAATCTGTTCCCCACTGTGTTATTTTCCCAGCAGATGAAAAGGTATTCCATGCAGACTTTTATATGCATTGAATTTGCTAGATATTGTTAATATAACCTATGTATTCGATCACTCAGAAACAAGGGAATTTAGCAACCTCTCGATTATAACATACATACACTGTACAGTACTACAGTGCCCTCTTGTGCTTCATATATACACATTCAACAATGCCTACAGTATTAAATATTTATGTAGAAATGACAGAAAAAAATGTGGACTTCAAGAATTGTGCTCTCAGACTGAACACATTCTCTTCTTTGAATTCAAAAAAATTGGGAACATGGAAAAGAAAAACAAGGGCCCTCTTTGACAAGTAGATACTATACAATTATTACACTGTCCAATATATTGATATCACACATGATCTACCTAATTCTCAACTATTTTAATCAAAGCTATACATTCTAAAAATACCCCGGTCAAGTTAACTAAAATAGATACATTCCTATACAGAGAAAAGCATCCTGCATCTACTCTCAAACAGGATTTCATCCTTGATATTGGTTATCTGGCCTCCAACTAAGTCTCCTGTGGCAAGCAGCTGTGTTTGTTGTGCTCCCAACCTTGCCTATGAAATGGGAGTCATGCTATAAATCTACAACTGCAACGTGAGCAGTTTGGGTGCCAGAGTTGTTTTTTAAACTGGCAGAAGAATTTGGTCTTTGCTACTTTCACAAGTATCATATTTGTCACATAATTATTTTTAACCAGTCATGGAGCCAGGATTTTTCACTTGGTTGCCCTTTTATACATTTCAAACCTTATTTTTACTTTCCATTTCCAAAACCAAAAGCCATTAATTAGGGTCTGAGATCTGTTCCACCTCTGTGAAATGATAATATTCTTCCTCACAAGCTTAACTGCAATTAGTAAATTGTAGAGGCAGGGGATACTGCCCAATTCCAATGTTGCCCTTGTATTATTTTATTTAATGAAGAACATCACACTATGTTATCAGTTTAATGATAGCAGACATTCCTGGAATCACCCACACATTTGGCAACACAACTTGGCTTATTTTCAGAGGTATCAATCTGCATAAGTGAATAATTTTAAGATATACAGAATAGGGAATACTATTTTAAATAAAAAAAGCCTACTACATATATGCTATAAATTAAACATTAATTATAATTATTTTAATATTAATTATTTTTGTGTGTTGAGGTAGGGGCTTTATTGTGTTAAGCACTGTAAAAACACATAGTAAAGGATAGTCTTTGTCCCCAAGCACTTACAATCTAAAAAGACATGACCAAGGATAGAATGTGAAACAGAGGAACATAGAAATGAAATGACTTGCTCATTTCAGGTGATTGGTGGAATTGAGAAATGAACTCTGGTGAAATCTTCGCACCACTGAAAACAGTGGATTTTGCTCCACAAGTCCCAACTCCTATTCTATGTTACCATCATTTTAGTAACTGACTCACAAAGTATTGATTTTAAAAGTAGCTTGTGCTCTCATTTGCTTGTATATGACTTACAATGAAGAGCTAAAAAGGTATTTTTGGGTTTTTAAAACCTTCACATTATGTTAGAAATATTAGAAAAGCAAAGCCTGTTCTTTCAGAGGTGTGTCAGAGATTTGTATTTTGAATTCTTATGTGTTATTAGAAGGAGTGAGGGGATTATTCTTTAATAAAGATGTCCTTTTTACCAGATGTTTATTAGACATTGCTAAACATGTGTCAATAAAGAAAAAAATATTTAAAAAACTGATTAAACTCCTTCCCTTTTAATTGTACCTAATTCTCAGAAATGTCATTTGTTCTAATTCAAAGCTTACCTATTTTCCACACAAGTTTATTGTGCCCTCATTTCTGTTGTTGAACAATTTTTACATCAGAACCATAGAATCATGAAACTGATATTAAAGAAAGAGTTATTTACACTAACAGAATGAATCCTTTTGCATTTGAAGTTTACTGAATAATTTTTATGTCCCTTATTTTGTCATGGTCATAATGAGTTCCACACTGGAGCATTTGAGAGGCATGATTATTCAGTTTTTAATATCTACTTTCTTGCAAAGTCATACTTATAACAAGGTCAGAATTTCTATTATAAAGAAACAACAAGAATTCTGGCTTTTTTATTTGTGTAACTGGGAAGCACTTTTCAGGCCTTCTTTATACTTTATAAAAAGCAAGTATGGGGACAAACCCAATTTTTCTTACATAGCTGAATCTTAATATGCTTCCATTTAGAGTGCCAGAGTTTACAGACTCCTGTAGAAACTAGAAGATCCATCCCACGTCAATTTCAGTTTGCAATATCACAAATTGAAGGCATTCCATAATTTAAAAAATATATAAATATAAGTATTTGTATTTCAACATCTCCAATAGCCTAATATCGGAATTTGGAATTACCATAGATATTGAATAACTGTTTGCAGGATCATTGCACACTAATCCAATAAATTCATGTGGGACTCATGGTCCATATAGATATTTCATGTGGGAGCTGTAGATCCAAAATGCTTTTCAAAGTGATAGTATTTTAAATATTAATTTTTCTATTTATTTGTATTATTTTAACTTAAATGTACAATTCACAGAGAAAAAGATTCAAAACATCTTGCCAATGGATTATTTACCTGATCCAATGGGCCTTGCTATTCTATATTACATACCATGTCTGCTTTTGAAGGTGAATATCTGAACAATACTTCTTTCTTCTCCTTCAACATCTTGGCACGCTGTCTCCATTCCTGAAGCACTTCTTTATCTCTAAAAAAAATGTATATTAAAGGTTTAAAACTATATTTTAAAAAGTAAATGGTATTGCTTAGTTTTACCCAGTCAACCATTTTACAGTGAAATAAAGTGCTGATGGTTGGTACAAAATGCACTTTCTGTATTAGGGACGTCTGTGCGAAGCACTGACATTCAAATGGAACATCAGCACTTTAAAGGAACACCACTGCATTCAAGTGCAAAGAGAACAAATATAGTAGCAAAAGAATTCACACAAAAACCAAAATGGCTATGGAATCTGGCTAAGTCAGAGCACTGAGTAAGGATGGAGGTTACTTTATATACAGAATAAACTTAAAAAACAAAAACTGGTCTGGTACCACTTTATAGACTAACAAAACATAGAGATATGGCATCATGAGCTTTTGTGGGCACAGCCCACTTCTTCAGATGACTGGAGTTTTGAGTTTAGGATGTGCAGACCCAAAATAAATAGGGAAGAAGGGGGAAGAAAAAAAAGGAGGGGGGGGCGGGAAACAAGGAGCAGAGGTTATGAAAAAATCAAAGGGAAAAACAGGAAGGCAGAAGGGTCATCAGTAAGCACCTGAAGATTGGCCAGTTAAAACGAAGCAGATAAGGATCAAAGTCAATAAATAGGGGGGGGGGTTACTAACATAGGAATCTACACAAAGATTCCTGCTCCTGAGAGTGTGGACAGTACTGCCTGTCCCACTGGCTCTATTTGAATTAGGCCAGAGGTGAGTGCATAATGTTTAGCAAATATATGCTTGGAAGACCAGGCTGCCACTTTGCAAATGCCTTCTAGTAGTACATTGTTTAGGAAGGCTGTGGTGGAAGCCACCGTTCTGGTAGAATGAGCTGTTATGACCAGGGGTAGTTGTTTGTTGTGGATGGTATAACAACTGTGTATGAGTGAAGAGATACATTTGGATATTTTCTGGAGGAGACGGCTTGTCCAAAGTCTCATTGACTTTCTCCAAGATTTTGTCCTATCAAGGTAAAACGCAAGCGCTCATTGGATGTCCAGAGTGTGTAATGCTGCCTGAGTCGCGTTATTACGAGGTTTAGGACATAATGCAGGTAAATGTATGGGTTCTTTGATATGGAAGGGTGTGGAACTTTCGGGAGTAATTTGGGATGGGGTCTGAGCATTACTCTGTCCTTAGTGAAAATTGTGTACAGCGGGTCAGCCATTAAAGCTGCTATCTCCCCCACCCTCCTGCTGGAGGTAATGGCCACTAGAAAGGCAACTTTCATGGAGAGGTGTAACCAAGGTCAGGTTGCAAATGGTTCAAAGGGTGACCTAGTTTAGCTTTTCAGGACATGATTAAGGTCCCACATTGGTATAGGTGGGCATACTGCAGGGAAAGTATTTTGAAGTCCTGTGGGAAAATGCTTAGTGATAGGATGTGCAAAAATGGAGGTGCTATCAATAGGCTTGTGGAACGCAGCAATCATAGTTGTGTGGACTTTTATTGTGCTGAAAGAGCCCTGATTCCCATAGTTCTAGGAGGTAGTCTAGTATGATTGGAAGAGGGGTAGTAGTGGGTGGGATGTTGTGCTTCTTCCTTACCCATTCTGAGAACCTTGTCCATTTGTATGTGTATGTCCTGGTGGATTTTCTCCTACTGTTGATTAGAATTTGTTTTACCCTGTCCGAAGAGGTTTTTTCGGCATCATGGAGCCATGTAAGAGCCAAGCTCTGTGGTGGAGTTTTATCAGATTGGGATGTAGCATGTGGTAGTGAGACAGCAGATCATGACATGGAGGGAATGTCTCTGCAGGTAAGGGAACCAGGTCTGCCTGGACCATGATGGAGTGACTAGAAAGATCCTCACTCGGTCTTGTCTGATTTTTGTGATCACTCAGTGAATCAGAGGTAGTAGTGGGAATACATATACGAGGAGGGCATCCCATTTTCGGAGGAAAGTGTCCCCTAGAGATCCTCTGCCCAGAGCAGCCCTGGAACTGAACTGGTGACACTTGTGGTTAGACTTGATTACAAATAGATCTATGTTGGGCTGGCTCCATTTGAAGAAGACCTTTCAGAGGGCTACTGCGTCTCTCACTCGTGTCAGTCTGAAAAAATATGGCTGAGGTTGTCTGCCATGATGTTGAGCACCCCAGGTAGGTAGGTTTCAGTGGGGTTGACGTGATGCTTGATGCACCAATTCCATAGTTTTATAACCTCTGTACAGAGAGAATTGGATCAGGCTCAGCTCTAACAGTTGATGTAATACATACATGCTGTATTGTCCATCATGATAGTGATTGTCTTGTGTGTAATGTATGGTAGAAAGTGGCGGCAAAGGTATCATACCGCCCTTAGTTTGAGGAGGTTAATGTGGAGTGTCTGTTTGTGCTGAGCCCACTTGTCCTTTACTGTATGTATGAGCATTGAGACAGGCCTCCCATCCTATAAGCGAAGTGTCGGTTGTAATGGTAACCATGGAGGCAAGTTGCTGAAAGGTAATTCTTGCAACATGTTCTCACATATCTGGTTCCCTGGGTCTTGTGTAGTTGTTGTACCTGTCTCTTGTTGGGAGGTGTGTACATTCCAAGAGTCCTCAGAATTGTGTGAGAGGCCCTTCATGGAATACAGGACTTTGTCTGTCTTGTTCACAAACAGGTTGGTCCTGTCAAAAGGGAGGTCCTTGACTTTAAGTCGTAGCTCCCTAGGAATTCCAGATGCCTGAGCCATGATGCATTACGATCATGGTAGCCTTGCTGTGGGCCGCAGTATCTGTTACATTCATTGCCAGTTGCAGGCCAGTGCAGGCAATGGGTGGCGCTCTTGGGTGATACTCTGGACCTGGGGTCATTTCTGCTCCATGAGGAACTGTGAAAGCTCTTCTTTAAATAACTGGTGTAGTAATAGTCAGCTAGTATTGCTGAGTAATTAGCTACTTGTGAATGTAGAGTGGCAGATGAATAGACCTTCCTTGCCCAGGGTATCTAGCCACTTATGATCTTTGTACTGGGGAGTGGACCTGAAGTGCAGCTTTTACACCTTGTGTTGAACTGAATCTACGACCAGGGAATTGGGAGGGGGATGGGAAAACAAAACATCCATTCCCTTGTCTGGCACAAAGTATTTTCTGTCCGCCCTTTTGTTCATAGGCATGTTCAGTTTGCATTGGCAGGATACAGGATAGCCTCATCCATGGGAAGTGCAATCCTAGAGGATATAGCTGGTTGTAGGATTTAGCTGGTTGTTTCTCTTGGACCTCCAGGAGGTCCAACTCCTCCACTGACACCATTCTCTTGAACAACTCCTGGAATTGTTTGATGTCATCTGTTGGAGGTGGAGTGGTGTGAATTATAGCCTCATCTGGAGAAGAGGACGAATTATGGGGGAGAGATCTGACTTTCCCCTTTGAGAGGAAATTTTCTTCCTTGGATTGATGATGATCCAGGCAATCCAGTGCCATGTTACATGGTTCATGCTGCGGAGAATGTGGTGGTCTCTTGGCTGGTGTTAAGGGAGCAGTATGTTGGATTCTGTGGGTCAACCATGTGTCCCAGAGGAACCACTTGCCAGGGTATGGTGGTGGCAGGTACATGGTGCCCGTACCAATGTGGTGGTGGTGGCATATGAGATGGTCTTGCTGAACATGACTCCTAAGGTGGACACCTCTGCATGGGTGAGGAGTACTGGGAGAAGCAGCTGTGTTGACCTGTATCAGCCTATCTGAGAGAAATGAAGTTGGAGAGCAAGGCAAGTGAATGGAACGTACTAAAGATGCCAGTGAATGTAGTGCCAACAATCAGTGCTCTGTTGGTGCCATGGAATGCTTTGAAAGTTCTTTACGCGGAACTATTCTAGTCTGTACCGATGTCGGTACCAATGGTACCATAGATGATGTCCGTGACGGTGCCCTTGGCAGGGGCATATCAGTGCAGGGACTCTTCGGTGCCATATCCAGTACTGTCTTTGATGCTGACATGTGTGGCTTGCCAGGTGCATCAGATGACATTGCTGAAGGTGCTGATGACACAGATGGTGCCGTGGATTTATGTTTGGGCTCTGAATAAGCTCGTTTCTGTGGCATACTGTTTCAACGGTGCCGTGCCGGAGGTGCAAGGCGTGTCACCTATGCTCACTCTTGATGAGCTCAGTGCCAAGGGCAATGACTTGGCCAGGGAAACCCTGGCCTTCATTTTTGCCCTGTCAGACAAGGTAGAGAGATGACTTCTGTCCATACCTCAGGCCTTTTCATTCTCTCTAGGCTGTGGTAGAGAGTCCTCAGGGACAGGCTGTAAAGATTTCTTGTAGAGCAAAAGCTTTAGTCTATTGGCATGATCCCGCCTTGCTCTCACAGTGAGGTTTGAGCAGTGGGGGGATTTCCGCGCAAGGTGTCCCTCTCCTAGGCGGGAGAAGTGGCCGTCCGAGGCTGGCATGGTCTTGTGACAAGAGTCACATCTTTTAAAGTCTGGCAAGCTAGGCATGTTGAGGTGGGGGAAGGACAAAGAAGAACGAAGGTTTTTTAAAAAGTTTTTCCACATTTTTTTTTATGAAACACGAGGGGAAAGGGTTGAAAAACTGGACAATGAGAAAAACTGAGTCTCTTAAATTTTTAAAAACTAATTTAGGTTGAAGAAAGAGTGACTGAAGGTCTGCTGCCGAGGATGGTAAAGAAGGAACTGAGGGGGATGCCAATGGGGTGCATCAGGGCACTGCTAGAAAAAAATCTCCAGTCGCTGATGCAAGGACGCACCAGCACCCAGAGTGGAGCACCCACAGGGACATCACTCGAAGAAGACACATAGTTCCATCTGTCTCTTCCCTAAATTCTAAGTCATATGCACAGGTAGAACAGCCTAAAGACTCATCTGATCTACACTGGCTGCTAATGGCTCCAAAAGGCTGAAACTGCATTTGGATATTATCATGGTGTTAAGGTGTCCTAACCATGCATAATTCTTCTAGTATTTTCTTTGCTACACCAAATAAAGAGATGTGGAGTAGTGTAAGACAGTGTTCCTTCTAAGCTGTGTGGTAGCACAGCTTCACAGGTGATTAATCAGCCCTGTCCAATCAGAGGTTCAGGGCTCTGCACACAGAGCTGACTGACTGGGCAGGGCTGATTAATCACCTGTGAAGCTGTGATGCTGTGCAGCTAAGAGGGAACACTGGTGCAAGAACTACCTTGACAATGCAAACAGAGATTCCCCCCTGTAGTCAGTTAATTTTCTTAGGATTAGACATGCTGGTGGCATAAAGCACACTAGACACATCCATCTGAACTGTGCTTTTTGGAATGTGAACCAAAGTATTGACGTGAGATGCTCAAAAGTGATAAAAGAAAATCTATAAAGAAAAGCTGTGTGAATTAATGGAGAAATTCAGTAGGCATTATATTAGTAACATAATTTTTATTCTGATTTTTTTTAAATGATCATTCTTTCATATTTAAATTAACATACTTAATTTGTTAATGATTCACTGTGTGAGGGATTTATGAACTTCCAGGATGATGAGTGTAGTAACTCTCTAGTTTTACATAAAATTCATGAACATATACATGAATAACACTCCCACAGAGCAAGTCATTTTTTTACAGCAGCACACATCAATGCTATGCTAGTGGTATGCATGAGTGCATCTCCATCATTGTTAAACCTTTGCAAAAAACCCAGCATGTGGAGGTAAGTTAAGTTAATGTATGGAGAAATTTAATTAATATCTACAAAGAACAACACATGAATTGAGGTCAATTAATTACTAAAAGAACCAAAGAGCTCATTTTAACTAATATTGGCCCAAATAAGTACCTAGGCTACGTCCCTCAGGAAGGGAGGAGTGCAAATGGTTGAAGAAGCCCTCCACAATCCCAACCTTTCTATACAGGCAGGAAGGAAATGTGAAAACCCAGAGGATCACACAGTGGCAGAATCTCTGCTCCCAGTCCCCATCACTATGCATTGATATGAAGGCAACACCAAAGAAGCTGGTCTCTGCAACATATGGGAGTACAGTTCCATGCACTCCTCCAAATCCTACTAACTGCCTTCATACACCTTGTGATGCCAGGCATGCCTCTGGAGAGACAGGAGTTTAATTTACCCCATTCTTCAAAAACATGAACTAAATTATAGACATATGTTGGAAAATTTAAGACAAAGTTATAGAGTAGGTCTAAAAATCTATATCCTTTTTTGGATAAGTTCAATGGTTAATGTGTTGGCTTCTGAATGATTCAAAATACATGCAAATAGTGTGACAAAAGGCAGAATTTTGAACAATTTACAATTCTTAGAATGTTTGTTAAATGTATGTCAACAACATCTTTTGACATATAGAATCATAAAATACCAGAAATGGAAGGGACCTCAAGAGGTCATCATGTCCAGTCCTCTGCCCTAACGGCAGGACCAACCACCATCTGGATCATCCCTGACAGATGTCTGTTTAATCTGCTCTTAAATATCTCCAATGATTGAGATTCCACTACCTACATAGGCAATTTATTCCAGTTCCCCGAACTGGATACAATACTCCAGTTGAAGCTTAATCAGCACAGAGTAGAAGGGAAGAATTACTTCTCGTGTCTTGCTTACAACATGCCTATTAATGCATCCCAGAATGATGTTAGTTTTTTTGTTGCAACAGTGTCACACTGTTGACTCATATTTAGCTTGTGGTTCACTATAACCCCTATATTCCTTGATGCAGTACTCCTTCATAGACAGTCACTTCCCATTTTGTATGTGTGAAAAAGGGAGGTTACTCACCTTGTGCAGTAACTGGTGTTCTTCGAGATGGGTATCCCTGTGGACACTCCACTATAGGTGTCTTGTCACCTCTGTGCTTCTAATTGGAATTTTTTGGCAGCAGTGCTACCCCTTGGGTGCTGACGCACATGCGCAGCACCACTTGAGACGTAGCGAGCATGCTGACGCATGCACGCCATCAACTATCGCCTTAGTTCCTTGTCTACAGCAGAGCTCCAAAGCAGAGGGGAGGACGGGTGGGTTGTGGACACCCATCTTGAAGAACACTAGTTGCTGCACAAGGTGAATAACCTTCCTTTTCTTCTTCAAGGAGTGTCCCTGTGAGCACTCCACTGTAGGTGACTGTGGAGCAGTACTCTTAGCCTCTAGAAAGGAGGGACTTCAGACCTTAACGGTGGACTGCTGAGAGAACTGCTGTTCCAAAGGTGGTACACTGTGAAGGGACCCTATCCTCAAGAGCACTTGCAACCCCTCCCAGCTTGGTATCATCTGCAAACTTTATAAGTATACTCTCTATGCTATTATCTAAATTGTTGATGAAAATATTGAACAGAACCAGCCCCAAAACTGATCCCTGAGGAACCCTACTTGTTATACCCTTCCAACTTGACTGCGAATCATTGATAACTACTCTCTGAAGGCATGTCTACATTAGGAAACTATTTTGAAGTTACTTAAATCGACTTAATGACTCTTGATTTAACAAAATCAAAACCAGAGTGTTCTCACTACAGGGAAGCCTCGATATTAGTCCAAAGCAGGCTCTGTTAATGCAGATGTGCTACCTTGACTTAGAGCCTCCGGGAGTAATTACTTTGAATTACTCTGGGGACTAGTTATTTCAAAATAGTGGCACTGGAGCATCCACACTACCACTTTCTCAAAATAACTATTTTGAAATTAGCATTATTCCTCAAGGAAAGCAGGAGTACATATTTCACAATAAGTGGCTCATTATTTCAAAACAACAGGCTTGATAATGTGGATGCTCTGCTAATTAATTCGACATAAGGGGGGTTATTTCGAAATAAAGCCATAGTGTAGACCAGGGCTGAGAGTGGTTATCCAACCACTTATGCACCCACAGTATAGTAGCCCCATCTACATTATATTTCCCTAGTTTATTGATAAGAAGGTCGTGCGAGACTCAAATACTTTACTAAAGCCCAGGTACAGCATGTCTGCTGTTTCCCCTTATTAGGATTGTTATCCTATCAAAGAAAGCCATCAGGTTGGTTTGACATGATTTGTTCTTGAGAAATCCATGCTGACTGTTACTTATCATGTTATCTACCAGATGTTTGCAGATGGATTCCTTAATAATATGTTCCATTATCTTTCCTGGCACGGAAGTTAAGCTGACTGCTCTGTCCTTTTCTGGGTTCTCCTTATTTCTCTTTTTATAAATGGGCACTATATTTGCCTTTCTGCAGTCTTCTGGAATCTCTCCCATCTTACATGACTTTTCAAAGATGATGGCTAATGGCTCAGATACCTTGTCAATCAGCCCCTTGAGTATTCTAGGATGCATTTCATCAGGTCCTGGTGACATGAAGACATCTAGCTTTTCCAAGTAATTTTAACTTGTTTTTTTCCTATTTTAATTTCTGAACCTCTCTGATTTTCACTGACATTCACTATGCAGATGATACCAAGCTGGGAGGGGTTGCAACTGCTTTGGAGGATATCAAAATGATCCGGACAAACTGGAGAAATGGTCTGAGGTAAATAGGATGAAGTTTAATAAGGCCAAATGCAAAGTACTCCACTTAGGAAGGAACAATCGGTATCACACATACAGAATGAGAAGTGACTGTTTAGGAAGGAGTACTGCAGAAAGGGATCTAGGGGTCATAGTGGACCACAAGCTAAATATAAGTCAACAGTGTGACACTGTTGCAAAAAAAAGAAAACATGATTCTGGAATGCATTAATAAGAGTGTTGTGAGCAAGACACGAGAAGTCATTCTTCTGCTCTACTTTGTGCTAATTAGGCCTCAACTGGAATATTGTGTCCAGTTCTGGGCACCACATTTCAAGAAAGAGGTGGAAAAATTGTAGAAGGTCCAGAGAAGAGCAATAAGAATGATTAAAGGTCTAGAAAACATGAGCTACGAGGCAAAGCTGAAGGAATTGGGCTTGTTTAGTTTAGAAAAGAGACGACTGAGAGAGGACATGATAGCGGTTTTCATGTATCTAAAAGGGTGTCACAGGTAGGAGGGGGGGAAATTGTTCTCCTTGGCCTCTGATTATAGGACAAGAAGCACTGGGCTTAAACTGCACCAAGGAAGGTTTAGGTTGACATTAGGATAAACTTCCTAACTGTCAAGGTCGTTAAACACTGGAATAAATTGCCTAGGGAGGTTGTAGAATCTCCATCACTGGAGATATTTAAGAGCAGGTTAGTCAGACATCTATCAGGGATGATATAGACTGTGCTTGGTCCTGCCATGAGGGCAGGGGATTGGACTTGATCTCCTGAGGTCCAATCACCACCAACCTTCTTGGTGAAAACAGACACAAAGAAGTCGTTAAGCACCTCTGCCATTTCCACATTTTCTGTTATTGTATTTCCCTCTTCATTGAGCAATGGGCCTACCCTGTCCTTGGTCTTCCTCTTGCTTCTACTATATTTGTAGGTTTTTTGTCACCCTTTATGTCTCTAGCTAGACTGAGCTTGTTTTGTGCCTTCACTTTTCTAATTTTGCCCCTACTTGGAGGGCAAACACAATAAATACTTGTGTTATTTGTTTATATTCAGCCTTTGTACTTTGACGTAATATTGCCTGTAGTACATTCTGTGGTGGATTAACCTCTGGGCCAATGGGATCCAGGGCAGGAGCGTCAGGTGAGTAGAATGGGGCAAGCCCCCACGTCCCAGGCCTGCTCTTTAGAAGGAACACCAGGTTAGCAGAGCAGGGCAAGCTCCCTGGAAGGAACACTGGATTGTGGAGGGAAGCTGTCCCTTGATTTTAGGAGGTTAATTTTATTAATTTGAACAGTATAAACTCAGCAATTAATCTGATCAGAAGATTATTAGGTGAAAGGTCTCAGACATATATACATTAACTTTGCCTTAGGTTTGTGGCCTGTATGTCACTTGCATTACAGCTAACATAGGGAGATTGTGGAATCTCCATCATTGGCGATATATAAGAGCAGGTTGGATAGACATCTCTCAGGGATGATCTAGACAGTTGCTTGGTCCTGCCGTAAGGGCAGGGGACTTTATTTGATGACCTCTCGAGGTCCCTTCCAGTTCTAGTATTCTATGATTCTATAAACCTATTATAACCTATTACAATAAAACAATTAATCAGATTTACCAGAAATTAAGAAACCTATAAGAAAAGATATGTAGCTGAGCAAGCAGACTAACTCTTCAGGCTTCAAAGTCCCCACACTGACCGAGCTCCCTGGTACGAGCACCACCAACAAGCTGCCACACTATGACCTCATTTCCCCTGAAGAAGCTTGGGAGGGAAGAGGGGGTAGGGGAACTGCAGGCAGAAAGGGTGGAGAGAGGCCCCCACTTCCTCTGGCCCAGGGCCCCACAAACCCCTAGTCTGCCTCTCACTACATTGCCAGTTAGTAAAGATTTTAAAAATGTTATTTAAATACTTCTATAATGTATCATATGAAATAAGGAATAGTGAAAGGGAACATTTTCCTCACTGCATAGGAACAAGAAATATTGAATTTCTTAATGAGAAATTCAATAGTTCATACTCCTGTCTCATAGGAGCACTGTGATTTGTGAAGGAAAGTACTCCTTACATTTTTATTCATAATACAGATCATTTGTAATGATTTTCTTTCTTTACAAATGGCAAAATGGGTGATTTGTGAAGAGAAAAAAGTTACAAGTGTTAAGAACAGCTGAACAACATTTTTTTTTAAAAAAAGCATTGTCATTAAGCAACATAAACATAGTACTTACTTTCTGTGCTGTTCAATAAAAGCCTGTGTCTCTTTCATTTCCTTTTGCATGGCCAATCTCAACGCCTCAGCTCGCTTTGCTTGAATCATCTTATCATATGATGAAAACTCAGAAAAATTGTTCTTCTGTGAGAACTTCTTCCTTTTAAAATAGACAGCTTGATACAATTATTTAAATATTTCATTAAAGGGCAAACAAGAAAAAAGTTAATGACAGTGAGAACTGGCCTTAGGGAAAACAGCACCCTGGGCAAACTTGTATTTGGTGCCTTTGACCCCAGCAGGTTCCTCTGGCAGAAGCTCTCATTGCCCCTAACCTCTGTGGGCTCCTCTCAGTGCTTAATTTGTAATGAAAGAAATACTAAGGCTCAGCACCAAAAAGCCCCATGAAAAATAATATGCTGGCTGACTAGGCACCCAGCTCAGAATGCAGCTCTGTGACCACAGCAGCAGTGCAAAAATGAGATATGGTGTATTACCACCATTACATCTGCACAGAGGCTGGCAGCAACACTGCCTTCAGAGCTGAGCATCTGAAAGTGGCAGGTGTTGTCCTGGTGCCCAGGGCTAATCCTGGTGGCTCCCCTAGCAATATACGCCATGATGACCACTATGCCCATGAGAAAGGGGGGCACAGGAGCTGGCATGCTAATTATGCAGAGATAAACACTTATGCCAGGCTGGCATCTTGGGGCAACATCATCTGGCTTTTGCTTGATCTCGAGCACGGGGCTTGCCCATATTCACCCCTACTCCAGCAGCCCAAATCCACCAGCTTGCAGTACTCAGATGGTGCCTCACTGACCATGGTGCCCTAGGCGTGTGCCCAGGTTACTCACTCCAGCCAGCCAGCCCTTAGTGATAACTAAATTCATATGGCAGATTTGGTCCTTGGCCAAATAGAGGTTAAGAAATCAAATCAAATTGGCTTTCTTCCTTCTAAACTTTTTTTATAGGTACAATAGATAATTGACATCCCAACAACATTTAAGGACTAATTCAACAAAATGTCTAACTAAGCATATGTGTAGTCCAACTGATTTCAGTAGCTTGACAAATCAGAGATTTAAGGCAGTGGCTCTCAATCAGACTACTGTGCCCTGTCTTGCCTATTCCAAGTTTCGCCTCACTTAAAAACTAGTTACTTACAAAAATCAGACATAAAAATACAAAAGTGTTCCACCACACTATTAATGAAAAATAGCTTGCTTTCTTATTTTATCATATAATTATAAATCAAATGGAATATAAATATTGTACTTAAATTTCAGTGTGTAATATATAGAGAAAGCTGCATAAACAAGATTAATGCCTTTATGAAATTTTAGTTTGTTCTGATTTTTCTAGTGCTTTTTACATAGCCTATTGTAAAACTAGGCAAATATCTAGATGAGTTCATGTACTACCTCCTGGTAGACCTCTGTGTACTACCAGGAGTACATATAATCCTGGCTAAGAACCACTGATTTAGGATATGTTTATGAAGCAACTAGACACCCGTGGCTGGCCCAGGCCAGCTGACTCAGGCTTGTGGGACTTAGGCTGTGAGGCTATTTTATTGCTATGTAGACTTCCAGGCTCAGTGTGGAACTTGGGCTCCAAGACGCTGTGAGGTGTGAGAAGGTCCCAGCCATGACTCCAGCCCAAGTCTGAAAATCTACACAGCAATGAAACAGCTCCACAGCCTGAGTTGGCTGGTATGGGCCTGCCACAGATGTCTAGTTGCTATGTAGTCATACCCTTAATAAAAATACAATTACATGTGATCATATTATGGGAAAAAGAATAGAAAGAGCCTGAATCAGAAAGCTCTCTAAGCATGGAATACCCTTTGATTTTAGTGGAAAAGGGATTTGTAGAGCAGAACTTGGAATATAAGAATATATATAATGAAGATGGTAAAAGTAATGCAGAATGCGATGAGAAGAAACAGCAAGTAAAGGATTTCAGCGTGAAAACAGTTTATAAACTTGAATATATTCATTTTAAGAAAAAATGATTACAGAGTGCCACCTTCAGGTTCTTTTCATAAAATGAAAAATTGTAAGCATACTATGCACGGAATCTAGTGAACCACCTAGACGAATAGTAAGTGATTCTTTGGGTGCAGGAACTTTCCTTTGTTCTTCCCATCCAAGTAAAGTTCACTTTTTGTTGAGATAATGTTTCTTTGGCTTCAAATTACAGAAACTTCTGTATATTTATTGCTTTTTCACAAATGACTCCTACTGTTTCCCTCCCCGGCCTCATACCCAATAATGCAATGGAGCAGTCCCTCAAATGCTCTAATACATGAGATTATGTTTCTTAGCCAAGGAAATAATCTATAACAAATGACAGTAAAAAAGGAAAAAATATGATTTTATGAGTGTTGACCCATTATATAATTTTTAAAAAAAAATTAGGCAGAGTGTATACATTGCATCTTCACATCCTAAAGGGGGCAGTAGTTTATTTACTCATACAAGCGTTGGTGGGAGGAAAAAGGGAAACTTTCATAAAAAATACTGTGAAAATTTCTCCCCATTTTTCTTTGAAATGTGTAATTTCATTAAAAGACAAGATTAAAAATAACCCAGCACTATGTTTGCTCAAAAACTGGTGGTGGGGAAAAACTAAAACTTTAGTCAAAAATGTTTCTGATTTTATTTTTAATTTCAGAACGTCAACAGAACTTAGAAAATCATTAAAATGTTCGCTATTCCTAATTCTTAATGGTCCCAAAACACTATACATTGACAAAACACTACAGTGACTCGAGGAAAATATATACTGGGGAAATTTGCTAATACACATAATAATATGAACATAAATATATTCCCCCTTTTCAGCATAGAATGAATAGGAGGTCCTCTAGTGAGGATTTATGACCAAACTGCATTTCTTTTACAAAAAACATCATATTTTTCATTTACTAACATGCTATAAAGTTACACAAGTATCATTTATCAAAATACATGAATTACATAGTATCATGCAATAGCCTTACTTACTAAAAGTGCAAAATTAAGTAATTGACAAGGTCTTCTCGTCACCAGTGTGCATTAATAGATTTTACTTTTTTCAGACAAGCATGTTCCTTCCAAATATATTTCCATTAAAATATGAATTGATACAGTTTTATATCCACTCTACTCTTGACTGATTAGGGCTCAACTGGAGTACTGTGTCCAGTTCTGGGCACCACAGTTCAAGAAACATGTGGAGAAATTGGAGAAGGTCCAAAGAAGAGCAACAAAAATGACTGACGGTCTAGAAAACATGACCTATGAGGGAAGACTGAAAGATTTGGGCTTGTTTAGTTTAGAAAGGTGAAGAGAGAGAGGACATGATAGAGGTTTTCAAGTATCTAAAAAAGTGTCACAAGGCGGAGGGAGAAAAATTGTTCTTCTTGACCTCTGAGACTAGGACAAAAAGCAATGGGCTTACTCTGCAGCAAGGAGGTTTAGGTTGGACCTTAGGGCTATGTCTAAACTACACCCCTCTGTCGGCAGAGGGATGTAAATGAAGCACTTCAAAAGTGCAAATGAAGCGGGGATTTAAATATCCCGTGCTTCATTGCATAATTGTGTCATGGTGCTGTTTAGAACAAGCGCCATTTCAAAACTGAAACTGCAGTTTAGACGCGGTTTTTTTTTTTTACAACGGCGTGATTTTTCAAAAGATCCTGTACTCCTGAGGAGAAAAATCATCTTGTTGTCGAAAAAAACCCATGTCTAAACTGCAGTTTCAGTTTCGAAATGGTGCTTGTTCGAAACAGCGCCATGACATGATTAGGCAAATGAAGCGCCGGATATTTAAATCCCTGCTTCATTTGCACTTTTGAAGTGCTTCATTTACATCCCTCTGCCGACAGAGGGGTGTAGTCTAGACACACTCTAGGAAAAACTTCCTAATTGTCAGGGAGGTTAAATACTAGAATAAGTTGCCTAGGAATGTTGTGGAATCTCCATCTCTGGAGATATTGACGAGCAGGTTAGATAGACATCTATCAGGGATGGTCTAGATGGTACTGAGTCCTGCCGTGAGGGCAGGAGACTGGACTCGATGACCTCTCAAGGTCACTTCCAGTTCTAGTATTTGACTCTATCTGTATTGAGATAGTTTCACCCAGTCATCTTTCTTTTCTCATTGCATACAAAGTTGCTAGAACTTGTTGTTTTCTAGTTATAGAGAAAATGTAGAGCTATTTCAGACCTTTTTATTTATTTGTTATTTATTTCTTGTCAGGACCACCAATGCATCATCTGGGCACAGATGGAGTATTTTTAATTGTGCTGTATGTTATGTAACCCTTCCGCCGGGTAGGCCTGGCAGCAACCAGGGCCAGGTTCAATATCTAGGGGTCCATCTCTCACAGAACCGGCTCGAGCCCCCAAATGCCTCAGCCATAGGATTCAGAGCCAAAGAAGTGGAGCTTTCTCCGTGTCTCACTGATGGAGTTTGGAATCTGGTCTGCGTCCCAGTATACCCCATGGGATCATCTTCCTCTTCAGATTCACTCTCAAAGGTGCTGGGTAGAGGCAGATTAGCTTCAGAGAGCCCACCACATGTGATGGGTGGTTGACTTGGCTGGACACCCCCTTTTCGCTGAGGTCCCATGCCATGGTCCATTTCGTAAGGGGCTCCTACCAATTCTCCCACAGGCAGCAAAAGGTTCTGATGCACTGTCTTTACAGTAGGAGCAGCACTGTCTTTACTTGCCCTGGCCCAGTCTCTGGTTTAATCTCGTAGACTGGTAGATCTCCACGTTTTTCCACCACCAGGTAAGGCATTGCCTTCCATCTGTCGGCAATCTTGTGTTTGCCAGCAACACCCAAATTTCATAGCAGAACTCTGTCCCCGGGTTGGAGCTCCTGCGGGTGCACTCGCGCATCATATCAGTTTTTATTATGGTCTGCATTTTTCCGGGCAGCCGTAGTAGCCAAGCGATAGGCATTCTGCAGTTTTTCTCTTAATTGGGAGACATACTGCAAGTGTGTCTCATAGCTCTCGCTATCCCCTGATACTCCAAAGTATATGTCTATAGGCAGTATCGGCTCTCATCCAAACATCATGAAGTATGGGGTGACCCCTATAGCATCATTCCCCTATAGCATCATTGTAGGCAGGCACCAAAAATGCGACATGCTGGCTCCAGGATGCCTTCTGGTCCGGGAGAAAAGTCCCCAGCATATTTAGTAGAGTCCGATTGAACCGCTCGGGCTGAGGGTCACCTTGTGGGTGGTAAGGTGTTGTTCTGGACTTCTTAACTCCGGACAATCGTAGCACCTCCTTTAAGAGGTGACTCTCAAAGTCCCGCCCCTGTTCAGAGTGTATCTGAGTTGGGAGACCATACACTGAAAAATATCTTTCCCACAAAACTCGAGACACAGTAGTGGCCCACTGGTCACGTGTGGGATATGCCTGTGCATATCGGGTATAATGGTCAGTTACTACTAAAATGTTCCCCATATTTTTCCTGTCCACTTCTAAAGACAAGAAATGGATGCACACCAGCTCCAAAGGCCTGCTGGTGGTGATATTCTCCAGACAGGCAGCTCTTGTAGGCAGAGTTTTCCTCTAAACACATCGGGCGCAGGTCTCATATTTTTTCCGTACGTCTTCAGCCATTCAGGGCTAGTAGAACCTACTACGGATAAGTTCAAGGGTTTTCTCCATTCCCAAATGCCCAAAATCATCATGCAGGGCTCTCATGGCCAAGGCTCTGTACTCTTTTGGTAGTACTAGTTGAGTTTGTCGATTTTACAAAGTATCAGAGGGGTAGCCGTGTTAGTCTGTATCTGCAAAATCGACAAGGAGTCCTGTAGCACCTTATAGACTAACAGATGTATTGGAGCATAAGCTTTCGTGGGCAAAGACCCACTTCGTCAGATGCATGTAGTAGAAATTTCCAGAGGCAGGTATAAATAGGCAGGCAAGAATCAGGCTAGAGATAACGAGGTAAATTCAGTCAGGGAGGATGAAGCCCACTTCTAGCAGCTGATGTGGAGGTGTGAACACCAAGAGAAGAGAAACTGCTTTTGTAATTGGCAGTTTCAGTGTAATTGGCTAGCCAATTACAAAAGCAGTTTCTCCTCTCTTGGTGTTCACACCTCCAGATCAGCTGCTAGAAGTGGGCCTCATCCTCCCTGACTGAATTTACCTCGTTATCTCTAGCCTGATTCTTGCCTGCCTATTTATACCTGCCTCTGGAAATTTCTACTACATGCATCTGACGGTCTTTGCCCACCCTGTTAGTCTATAAGGTGCTACAGGTCTTCTTGTCAATTTTGCAAAGGATCTACGGTGATCCGGTGCAGCACCCCCTGTATTAGTTCCAGTCTGCACCACTCCCGCAACAGTAGCTTACCCTCAGGGGTGGATGTGGCAACTGCACTAGGGCTTTGCCCCTCTCTTTTTGCAAGTAGTGTGTCACGGATGTCAACATCTTGCAGCTGTGCTCTCTGCCAGTCAGAAGCATTGAGGCTGGGCAATGGAGAGTGGTCCAACATAATGTAGTTCACGGAGACAGAGGGTACACTCTCAGGTGGTTGGCCCAGTGTTTCTGCAACACACCCATTTGGACTCTCATGTGCCTTGGACTTCTGATAATTGCCGTTGCAAATAGCTCTCACTCCGTCTACAGGAATCTCACCAATTTCTGTTGGCTGCGGACGTCGAGACAACACATCGGCAGCTACATTGCTTCTCCCTGATCGGTACTGTATGCTGAACTCATAGCTGGTCAGGGCGGCCACCCATCTTTGTCCTGTAGCATCCAGCTTAGCACTTGTTAACACATAAGTCAAAGGGTTGCTATCCATCCACACCTGGAACTGAGCACCATACAAGTAGTCTCGAAATTTCTCAGTGATGGCCCATTTCAAGGCCAAGAACTCCAGCTTGTGGATGGGATAGCGAGTTTCATTGTCAGACAGTCCTCGGCTGGCAAAGGCTACACGTTTACATTTGCCTTCCACTTCCTGGTACAGCACGGCCCCCAGACCCTCCAAACTGGCATCAGTATGTAGGATAAATGGTCTGCTTGGATCAGCAAACACTAGGACTGGAGTGTGAGTTAGGCGAGTAATGATTTCCCGAAAAGCCCTTTCACAACTCTCATCCCACCGTGGCCCAAGAGATTCGAAAGGGCCATAGTGTCTCTGCACAGGAGGCATTGGAGGCCTCCTCTTATTCTTGGTCTTAGATTTGTTCTTGTTGGACTGGTATCCCCTGGTAAGATCATTCAGAGGTTTTACAATTGTAGCGTAGTTCTTCACAAATCTGCAGTAGTAGCCACTGAATCCCAGGAAGGTCTTGAGTTCTCTGTAGTTAGTTGGACGTGGCCAGGTAGTGAGAGCTTCTATTTTATCGGAATCAGTACTCACACCCTCTTGGGACACGATGTGACCCACATACTTCACCGAGGTTCGGCAGAACTGGCATTTGTCAATTGAAAACTTCAAACCATATGCCTCCAACCTATCAAGCACTTTAAGAAGTCTTTCCTCATGCTCCTCCAAAGTTCTTCCAAACACAATCAGGTCATCCAAGTAAACTAACACTTGCAGTAGATTCATGTCTCCCACGACTTTCTCCATAAGACGTTGAAAGGTGTCAGGTGCCCCAGAAATCCCTTGGGGGCATGCGTTCGAACTTGTAGAACCCTAATGGACAGATGAAGGCTGTCTTCTCTTTATCTTCTTCTCCCAGAGAGATCTGGTAGTATCCACTCCAAAGATCCAATACAGAGAACCACTGGCTACCCAGCAAACAGTCCAGGGCATCTTGTACTTGAGGCATGGTATATTGATCAACTGTAGTGCGCCTGTTTAGGGTGCGGTAGTCAATACACATCCAGATTTTCCCACTCTTCTTACGAACCACCACAATAGGTGAGGCGTAGGGGCTGTGGGACTCTGTAATGACATCGTTCGAGATCCGCTCTTCAAGATGATGGCGTACATCTTCCATCTCTGAGAGAGCGATCATCCTAGACCTCTCCCTGAAGGGTCAGGAATCTTGTAGCCTGATGTGGTGTTCCACCCCATTGGCACATCCCATGTCCCACTCATGCAGTGAGAATACCTTGGATCTCTCGCAAAGCTTCTTCCTCAGGCGATCCTTCCACTCCTCAGGCAACGGTGAGTCCCCAAAGTCAAACTTTGCAGGATCCATCGGCAGAACTTCAGCTTCACACTGAGGTCTCACAATGGTTTCAGGCTCAAAGATGTCTGCAATCTTCTACTCTGGTCTTACAAGCACATCCCAGCTCGTTTCATTAGCAATCAGTATAATCACCTCTTCCTGGGCTTCAGCAGGTAGGGTTATGACTCCACTGGGAACCAGTACTCCTTCAGGGAGCCCTCCCTCGGTCAGCTGCTCTACCACTGCTAATGTTCCCTTACTGCCTTTCAGGCAGGTATTCATGACAATCACCTCCTTTTCTGTCATTGCAGGCAACGCTAAGGGGACCGGGCCCGCATACCTCAATGTTCCCACCAGCAAATCAGGCATCACTTTTCTTGTGTCCTCAATTTTTCTGCAAGCTGTGGCACAATGGGTGTGTATAACCAAGGTGTTCAGATATTGGTCCCCTGCTCACTGTCTGCAGTAATCTGCAAGTACCTTAAAAAGGCTGGAGTTGGTCTCTATTAGCACAGACACATCAGAGGCTCCTTTAGGGTCAGGGCATATTAAAGCAGCAGTGTCCACCTCCTGTCTTACCCTAGCCACCTCCTCAGGGAATTGCAAGAGCACTATGACATATCCTTTGTAGGGATATTCATTCATGCTGAGACCACACAGGCCAAGGCCAGTCAATGGCTGGATAGGCAGGTGCCTGAGCATCTGTTGGTAGAATGACTGGAATATAATAGTCACCTGTGATCCGGTGTCAAGCACCGCTTTGCACTCTGCCCCTTCAATCCTTACTGTGACCTCCTCTCGAGGCCCTATCAGTCCTGAAGGGATCCTAACTGAGCAGTCATTTCTGGGGACTCCTTCAAATCCTGTGGGCCTGGGTGGCCCCTGTCCCCAGGCCATCTCACAACTGCTTCTCATCTTTCCATAAACTAAGCTGGGATTTTCCTCATTTTGGCAACTTGTAGCCCTGTGCCCATCTTGACCACACCAGTAGCAGAAGAACGGTCCTCTCCTCCTTCATCTGGGTGGGATGGCAGCTCCAGGCGCTGACTTCTCCATCACCACAGGCTGAGGTTCCTCATCCTTGCAAATCCTTGCTTGGTCAATGACTCTCTGCAACTCAGCAATCTATTCTGTCAGGACCTGAACTTGTTGGGCAAGGTCTCCTCTGGTGTTCACCATCAGCACACTGGCTGTTTGTCGGGGTGCAGTGCTGGCTAGCTCAGGCATCTGGGCCTCCCAAAACTCACTGGCAGCCTGTCTTTCTTCCTCCTCTCTGACGTCTTTTATCAGCTGGGGGGGGTGTTCCTGTCATTCTCTTAGGCGGAGGTGAAGTAGAATCGGGCTGTAATACTGAGTTCCTCTTACAATTTGAGCCAGTCTGGTCTGGTCCATCTGCTTGGCAGTCACTGCTCCCCTAATGACAGCTCTCTGTAGCAGCCTCTCCAACCTCTGTATATAGGCCGAGACCTTCTCTCCCCGGTGCTGCTTAGTGTCGAGAAAGCTACAGTAACTCTTCAGGGCCCTCCATGCTCCCAAAGGTATGAGTGAGGGCCTCTAGACAGTCCTTTATGCTGACCTCGGGATTAGCGCGCTTCAAGGTGTGAATCACATCTAAGGCTGGGCCTCCGAGACTCTCTACTAGACATCTTCGCTTTTCTCTGTCTGGCACCGCCCACTGCTCTAGCATTTCAGTGGTGTATTCTAGCCAGGGTTCAAACTCCTCTTCCTCAGGAAATAATCTTAACTTACAATAGGAGTTTGCCATAGCATGGGATAGCACACGCTTTTCCAATGTCTGCCCCCCAGGGCTTTTGTCCAATCATCGGCTGAGGCTGCCACCCCTGAGCTAGAGGCTTCTGAGCCAGGGCTCAACAAACCCGACAGATTAGCCATGATACAAACCGTAATTTCCTCAAATACAAAACACAATTATTTCCCACATTGCAACTCACTCAACATGTGCTTGCAAGGGGTACTGACCCAGTAATCCCAGACGAGCCCCCAAAATGTAACCCTTCCGTCAGGTAGGCTCGGCAGCAACCAGGGCCAGGTTCAATATCTAGGGGTCCATCTCTCAAGAACCGGCTTGAGTCCTGCTCCTACTGGCTGCCCGCCAGTTGTTCCCACCAGCCGCACCACTGGCCGCGTGCCGCCGCTCCTACCGTCCGCCTGCCGGTCACTCCCGCCAGCCGCTCCGCTAGCCTCCTGTTGCCGCTCCTACCGACCGCCTGCCGGTTGCTCTCGCCAGCTGCTCCACTGGCTGCAATGGATCTGGCTTCTGGCCAAACCAGTGATTTCAGCTCTTTAGCCACCAGCTAGGCTGGCCAAAGATTCCAGCTTCCACTGGACTAGCAAAAAGACTCCTCATGAAGTCTGCTTTAGGTCTGTCCTTAAAACCAGGGGGAAAGGGGCAGGTTGAGCCAGTCTTACAGCTCACACCTGGCAGGCATGAAGCAAGCTGACTCAAGCCCTCAAGCCCTTTCCCCCCAACTCAGTTCACTCAACTCTGGCGGGGGGGAGGCTTGTTCCTCTGAGACCTCTCACAGTGATGGTGTCTCTCCTGCAAGCACTGGTGTCATATTTTACA
The DNA here is from genome assembly GCA_019425775.1 of Rafetus swinhoei. Lineage (NCBI taxonomy): Eukaryota > Metazoa > Chordata > Testudines > Trionychidae > Rafetus > Rafetus swinhoei. The sequence goes on along the minus strand of CM033447.1, from coordinate 29,306,305 downwards.
GTTCTCACATTTAGGGGTAGCATGATTTGTGACCCCCACAACAGCCCCAAATTAGTTACAATATACCACATTCCATTCCAACACTGATCCTCCATCAGCCCTGAATGAATTGGATTTACATAGCCACACCTTGGATTCCTTCCCCCTCCTGGCATGAGCTGTATTTACATATCAACAGTTAACAGTTAATTATCTTGCAGAGCTAAACAATTGGAGTGAGCACACCCACCCCCAGGGCAGCTCTCCCCTTTTAGCTGGCTGATAGCAAGCAGTAATTCAGCCCTGGCTTATAGTTACAATGCTTTTAAATCTTTCCACTTATAAGTCTGGTTATTCATCACCTTCCCAACACACAGAGTATTCCATGCTGTAAATCAGTGGTTCCCAACCACCAGTCCACAGACTGGTGCTGGGCTGCAAACTGCTGGCTGCCGGGCTGTGGCAGCTTTGGGGGCTGGGGTAAACTGCCCAGTGCCTCCCCTCTCGCTGCAGCTGTTGGGAGAGGTGTGTCCTGCTCCACCTCTCAGCCAACCAGTGCCAAGCAGGGGCAGGGTCTCCTTCTGGATGTGGAAGAGCAGTTTGTTGCACGGTGAAAGGGCTGCACAGAGCCTAGCATGGCAGCCTTAGTGAAGCCACAACCTGGGCAGCAGTGCTCAGCTGGCAACTGGGAGGCAGCACAGGACTAGGTGAGGGGGGCAGGACAGGCACTGGGAGCTCCGGGGGCCTGGACTAGTGCTGGGGGCTCTGGGGTTGGGAGACTCTAAGGGTATGTCTACACTAGCCACTCTAGTTCGAACTAGGGTGGCTAATGTAGTCATTCGAACTTGCAAATGAAGCCCGGGATTAAAATATCCCGGGCTTTATTTGCATGTTCCCGAGCGCCGCCATTTTTAAATGCCCGGTAGTTCGGACTCCCTGCCCGCGGCTACACGCGGCACGGGCTAGGTAGTTCGAATTAAAGCTCCTAATTCAAACTACCATTACTCCTCCTCCAATGTTACTGGTCCACGAAAAGTTTGTGAATGCATTTGCTGGTCCATGGCATAAAAAAGGTTGGGAACCAATGCTGTAAATTAAATGAAATTAAAATATATACATATATTTATAATGCTTTTTTTCACCTGGAAAGTATCGCTGATTTGTGGTAGAGCCTCTCTTTCTTTCTGCTATTGTTTCTGAGCTCAGGAAACTCCTGCATTGTGGCTTTAGGATACAAATCCTGGTTAGCAAGAAATTCTTCCTTTTCATCTTTTATAATCTCCTCCTTCAGCTTCTTAAATCGTAGCATTTCTTCTTCATTAGGCCACTCATCTGACAAATCCAAACTGGATTTCATCAACTCAGTTAAGTTCAACTTTTCAACGGGTGGCATTTCTATTGGAGTAAAAAAGAGATTACTTTATATTCCTTTATCAGAGTAATGAAGTTACTAGATTTTGTTCAGCAATTTTCTATTTTTCCCTCCTCAGGAATGTGACTTTACATGTGAAAGACTAGTTTGTTATTCTCATAGTCTGGCTTTTCCCCCACACTAGGGCTACGGCTACACTATGAGTTTTGCCGCAAGAGCCTATGCAAATGAAGCGTGGATTAGCATTTTCCTGTCGAGGCGTAAGGATCTTGCGGAAAAAGGATTTTTTGCGAAAAACGGCCATGGCCACACTGCCAGTTTTTGCGCAAAAACCCCTAACGTAAAAACGGAGCGAAAGAGAGTATGCAAAAGAAGCGCGGGAAAATGCTAATCTGCCCTTCCGTAGCCTAGCAAACTACAACAATCATCTGCACAAGGAGCAGTAGACAGTGCATTACAATGAATAGAAACATTATCAATAATGGTAAAGTTAACACCTCATGACAAAAAGAAATGTGAGGTCTATGTTATTTTGAGATTGTCTCTCTACCCTACCACTAGAGTTATATAGTTAACTTAATGTCATGGAAATAAAAAAAATCAGCTAAACTTTTCACCATGGTACATTCTCTTTACAAGGGACACTCAACTTTGGAAGCCCCGGGAGCCACAATGATACTCACAGCACATGGCAAGGGCCACGACTTAAGTGTAATTGCATATACATGCAAATATATGCAAATAGTTTATTTCACACTGATAGACATGCATACAAAGATTAAGGCAAGACTACACAATACACAGGCCCCATTTAAGTCAGTTCTGCTGATATTAATAAAAGGCAATATTTACCCGATTTCCACCCATATAGCAGCACTTTCAATGAGCAATGACAGTCCAGAAATTTAACTACTAAAACACATATCAACAGAAGATCATTATATTGACTACTTTTTTGTTTTGGCTCCCACCTGTGGGCCATGTGTTGAGCCCCGCATAAACCCAAACCGCACCATGGGCTTCAAACAAATGGGCTGTTTAAATCCCAATTAAGTCAATAGGATTTAAAGACATGCATAAGCGTTTTGCTGAATCAGAGCCTTGGGATAAATCTACACTAGCACTTTACAACTCCCATTCTCCCTCTGGAGTGCAACAAGTTGCAGCGCTGTAAAGTGCTGTTGTGAACAAGGTTACAGCTGTGGGAGTCACTCCCCTTGAGGAGCTGGTTTACATACAACATGTTAAATTTTAAATATAGACAAAGCCTTTGACACCTCTCTTCTCATAGTTTGCTGCAGTTGAGACTATCTGGGATATCTATCTATTCACCAGCCCTCATCTTAAATATTATGAGGCTGGTGAATAGATGTTATCAGACTGTGCCACAGGACTCTGAAATTTGCCCCTGGAGCTGACTGGACTGTGCCAAAGTCTCCGGGCCATTAGGAAGCAGTGGCAGGCTCATCTCTTTTACTTAAAGCACATACATTTCTCATTTATTTAGTTTTGAGCACTTAACCATGCAATATTTATATTTTCTTAATTTGGGGGGGGGGGACTAGTGTAAATATATACTATATAAACTATGAATGAATGAGTGAGTAAATGAATGTGCATACATACACTCTATGCATTATGACCAGCATATAAGATATTTGTACCAGAGAAATAAATATTAAAGGAAAGTAACAATGCTAAGCTAATATACCATAGCATGTCACAAATGCGTAGGTATAGATCTGTTAGTCAATTGGGAAAAACCTTTTCACACGGCCAACATGAACTTATCTATTTGGCATCTCAATTTTAAAAAAAACCTCAAATTATTTGTATGTGCATTTGTCTATACTTACTCAACTTGAATATCTTTTATATTTACTCGTCAGGTCTAAGATATATTAATATTTGGTTTGGCAGAAGCTGCAGATATGGAGTTTCCCTGAATCCCAAAGAAATAAACAGCTGTATTTCACTTCTCTCTTTGCCTCAAATTTAGAGGAAATGCATTCTCCCATAGCACATTTTGTTATCTTCTCTGCATGAAGTGTATATATACTACCTCTTGCATACTGCTCATCCAGCATGAACAGATGGGCTATGTGGGAGGGAGTAGAAAACTCTTCTATATTACAGAAGGTTCCCAAATGTGGCATGCCCACAAATTCTGAAAATGAAAGTCTGTGAGGGGTATATTTTCCTTAATTATAACAATAGCTAAACGAAAGTAGAACAGTATGATATTGCAGTAGTATGAGTTATGAAGCTGTTCCAATACATTTTATAATTATTATATAGTTAAAATATATTGCCTTTGAAAGAAACAGAAAATAAATAGCATGCAAAGCTACCTTTTTATGTAGTTCTACAGTAGCAGAAACAAAATCCATATGATTTTCAAAATCATGTATATTCCAAAGAAATTAGACCAAAAAAAAGAGAAAGAAAACACGGTAGTGGTTTTTAAAAACAATTTATTTGGCTTTTATTTTAATGTATAACAAATATTTATAGGATATCAGGAAAATAGGTATGCTAATCTATATTGCAACAGAAACAAAACACAGTAATAAAATGATTGTTAAAAAAGTTGTGTTAACATTTAGATATACATTACTAGATATCTATCAAAAGTACCTCATGGACTGAATTCAGAGAAAATCTGATATAATTAATTGATTTTAGTCTCACTATTTGTAATAGCTGATTATTCAAAAGTGATTATCAGAAAACATTACAAGTTCTTCTGCACAGAGTAAAACCAAGGGATTCCCTATCTACAGACTATGCCACTTTTTACAAATAAAAGATCAGCTCTTTATTTAATTATTACTAATGATATAAAAACTGAATTTTAATAGATACAGAACAAGATTTACTTGTCAACTCTAACAACATTATTATCAAGGGTCTAGGAGTTTTATTCCTTCTACTTAACAGAAAAGACGATTCCATGGCTATTTTAAATTTCTTATTCAAGATCATGCAAATAATTCTCAGGGGGAATGTACTTTTCATAATAAATAAGAGTTCATTGTTAGAAAGAATTGTTCCTCTTGAACAGAGATTGTTTTGCTTCCATTTTTCATGATCAAATTTATTTATTTCTTATTGTAAATTAAATGAAAATTGTAAAAAGCACAGTTCCATTTTAAACAGGGGTTTTCTAATATATTTTAAAAATAGAAAGGTCTTATTACCCAATTACTTCCAAAATCTATAAGGGTATGTCTACACTGCATGACTATTTTGGGATACCACTGGTATCCCAAAATAGCTACCCCACATCTACATAAGCTACCTGTTATTTCGAAATATTTTTCGAAATAACGGGCATGCTAATTTGGCATCCCGGTAAACCTCGTTGCATGAGGGCTAAGGGATGGCTTGAAATAGCACGTTATTTCAAAATTTGGTGCTGTGTAGATGCACCAAATTTCAATAGATTCGAAATAAGATACACAATTGTGCAAATTGTGTATCTTATTTTGAGTTTAGGGTGCTGTGTAGGCACACTCTAAAAGGCAACATTTTGAATATCATACATGGGAGGTAAATTCTTGTTCAAAATTAAAGATAAGTATTTGGTATTTCTCTCCTAAACCCAAGCTTTCATTTCAGCTCCACAAAGGATCATGTTGTTGATAGAAATGCTAAGTACACATCCATTTAAAATATAGCCATAGGTCTCAGGTATATTAAACACAAACATGAGCCATACAAACTACTTTTTTCATTTGGTTTCAGAAATGTAACTATAGTATTATTTGATGTGCTACATTTTAATAGTAAGATTCAATAATACATTTTAAGGATTATACATTCTGTAGACATTGAAATGTATGTATACAAATGTATGCAATTGTTAGTATGTTCCTAGCAAACATAAAAAGTTATCTTTCTCTAAGATTCTACTAAACTCACTAATGAAGCTCATCTGTTTCCATGGACCAGTGAATGCTTTCCTAAGGACAGGGTATGTCTTTGAATTTCTCTTGTACTCTTTAACAATGGCCTTTGCTTCTTCTTGTAGCATAGAAGGCAATTCTGTGAAATATAGAACTTTAAAGTATGTGCATGTTATAAAAGTCTACAATAAGACTAAACTGGACAAAAGACTAGAATATATTATAAAGAGCAATCTTGCATCCTAAATGATCTTCTCTATCTGTAATCTAGGGTACTAACATACGGCAAATAGTATTGGTAGTAGTGAAGACGACAGGCATTTTCTAGACAACGGTATGTTAATTTGCAAATCATCTGAACAGAGAAATAGTTTGAGGCAGGCTCATGCAGGCAGGTGCTAGGCTCACTTCTTCAAGCAGATTTTTCAATTAATCTCATCCTTGACCTACCATAACTCTTTCATTCCAGTAAGATCCTTTCTTGAGCAGATACTAAAAAATATGCCAGATTGTATTGGTTTTGTGATGTAGATAAATAGGGATGAGGCTACCAAAACTCATTGACTCAAGTCCTAATCCAAGATTTGAGAATTTAGCCCTCCAGATAAATCAGTATAATTCACTAATCCTCTGTGCTACTTAGTCTCTCTAATAAGGTATTTGCATCTGTCTACAGTCAGCACAAAAATAACTACCTTTTGCTAGTAAATTAGCTAATTGTTATAGAAGAGCATAATAGTGATAATATCAAACCTAAAACTTTTCTTAGTTTTGATAACATAAAAACATAAGTAAATGCATTTTGTGTATTTTACTCAGTCAAAAGTTTCAAATAATAATGTATGCTCAGTATCATATCAAACAGGAGTGAAGAAGCTTCAGTGCATCAGCTGCATGGGATTTGTCAGAGTTAGCCATTGGTGGGCCACAAGAGAGTTTGTTTATCTGAGCATCTGCAGGCATGGATTCTCACAGTTCCTAATGGCCACAGTTTGCCATTCCTGCCAATGGGAGCTGAGGGAAGTGGCACAGGCAGGGCCATCACTTCCTGCAGTTTCCATTGGCTTTGAATGGTAAACCACAGCCACTGGGAGCTGTGGAAATCTGTGCCTGTGGACTTTCAGGTAAACAAACCATCTGATGGCCCACCAGTGGGTCACCCTGATGAGCTGTGGGCTGGAGGTTTCCCACCCCAATATAAAATAATATGGTTCCTTTATTTGAAAGAACACCAGTTTAATTTGATCTTTAATATAATGAAATAATCTTCAGAAAAGTTTCCATCAAATAGATCTACAGTTTTTAAAAAATCATTTACTTTTTTATCAGTATAGGAATCTTTATACAAACATAGTGTACATTCTTGAATATGCTTAGATTAGCTATTGTTCTGTAATCCCATCTCCAAGAGAATTCTTTTTTTGACCATTCTCAGCACGGTTACCCAGTGGTATTGATACAGAAAGTGGCTCTGGCAATTAAGTAATGAATTATACTTTCTTTCCTGGTCAGTGCTGAACCAGCTCCCCAACAAATTGATACGGAGCGCAGTGCTGCTAGAGATATAGTCCTCTACCTGAGATCTGAACACTTGTGGTCATTAAAACACACATAGCAGCATCTCTTTTAGCAATTCTTCACATTTTCTGCTCTCCGCGGTGCCTTTCAGATTTCTGTCTCTTTGTCTCCTTATTCTTGCTGCCCATAGTTTCAACTACGTGAATGATTCACAGATCGATCTCTTTATCCTTCATCCCTCACCCTATATCCATTACAAGTTGAAATTTCATAATCTGGCCTTCCCTAGTCTGGCAACACTCCTGGTCCAGTATTATCAAGGTGACCCCATGGGGCGAAGAGCGTTGCCAGACTAGAGGGTCAAGAGAGCAGAGGCCTGTGCGGCAGCGGAGCTGCTGGGCACACCATAGAGTCCTTGCTGGCAGCAGGGCTGCGAGGGAGAAACCTTAGCGGTAGTAGAGTCACTGAGTGGAGCACAGACCTTCAGCCAGCAGTGGGGTCACTGGAAAGAGCCCCTGGCAGCAATGGAGCTGCCAGGTGGATGCAGAGCTCCAGGTGGCAGTGAGGCTGCTGGGAAGAGCCCCTGGCAGGAGCAGAGCTACTAGGCAGAGTGCTGAGCTCCAGGAGACAGTGGAAGCTGCTGGAGAGGGGGGAGCACAGAGCCCCCCCTCCCATGGCAGCAGAGCCGTGGGACAAAAGCGGACCCCAGGTGGCAGCAAAGCCATAGGGGGGGAAATGGAGGCTTCCCCCCTGGGAGAGAGTAGAGCCCCGGGCGGCAGCGGGGCAACAAAGGAGGAAAAGCAGAGCCCCTGGTGCACTGACAGTCAGGTTCCAAGGGTGCCAGATCAGGGAGATTCAACCTGTGTTGCATCTCTTAATGTATCTGAAACATCTCTTTTAATAAAGATAAAGTCTATCACCATTCTGAACCCAACATTTCTAAAATTCAGCTTTTTATTGCTTCTCCTGATAGGAATATCTGGTTACATAATAGGATACATATTTATAAACAATATAATCCCCTTTGCTTTAGGACATATGCTAATCACTAGCTGCCTGGGGTTAAAGAAATTTCTTCTATGAAAAAGTTATTTCATGTCTGTTTTCTATGGGACTTTTTAGACCATTCTCTGCAGCACCTACTCACTATCAGAGAGAGGACAGTAAAACACTTGTTGGATTTGTTATGACAACTGCTGTATTCCCTTTCCTCTGTTTCTTGGAAGCTCCACTATCCTTCCTATGTTTGAGCCTACGTCTACACTGCGGGTTTTTTATGGAAGAGGCTACGCAAATAGTGTGCTCATTTGCATATCTTGCATGCTCATTTGCATATCTTCTTCCGATCCTTTTGAAGAAGAGGTTTTGCCAATAAAAAGGCCCGTGTAGATGGGGCCATTTGTCGGAAAAAACCCTTTTGCACAAGATCCTGTAAACCTCATTTTTTGAGGAATAAGGGATCTTGCACAAAAGGGGTTTGTTCCAACAAACGGCCCCGTCTACATGGGGCTTTTTAACGGCAAAACCTCTTCCACAAAAAGGATTGGAAGACAATATGCAAATGAGCATGCAAGATATGCAGATGAGAATTCCATTTGCATATCCTCTTCCACAAAAAACCTGCAGTGTAGTCATAGCCTGAGTGTCTCAACCTTAGCGTAATCTCCTTCCTGACAGTTTCTCACTAAGGCCTGCTATTATTTCTAAATCTCATCATAATCTGGCTTTTTCTTTGTGTCCCCCTTACTAAAAAGCCTTGTATATGTTAGTCATTTTTCTTATTGCTTAACAAACATGTCCAGGCTTCCATGTTCTCATGTCTCCTCTAGTATCAAAACTGCCTTTTTTGAAGACATCTTCCACTCCCATTGCTCCAGCCTTTCTCTCTTACCACGTAAAAATCAATCACCTTTTTTGCAACTTCAGTACCCTAAAATATGTTTTTAAAACATCACTTTGTTCACATTTTCCAAAAACAACTAATTATAATTTTAATAACTATTCATAAATCATTGCTCTACATACCTTGAGTAGCTGGCTCTAAATCGACAAGTTTTCCACTACCAACATTTCGGAGAAAGCACATAATGGAATGCAGTCCCCTCTGTACAACATCTTGAGGTGGAAACTCCAGAGGGCAATGTCGTAGATTCAATGCTGTCAATGAAGTCAAGTTACCTGTAAAATTAGTTGTAAACATTTTAGAAGAAAAATATATCTGCAGATTCAGGACTCAAATGTGACTAAGGAGCAGAAATTTATTTGCCGTCATAATTTGTTTTAATTATGTCTGTTTCTATGGGTATCATCCTTGATGCATCTACTGATATTGTATGCTGTCTAAAAAATATTGGGTGAAGTCTAATGATTTCTAGTTTGCTAGTTGCAGAGGTAAAAAATGACTGACAATTTATTTTATATACTCATTTTATAGTACTACAAACTCTAACATTTCTAACATTATTACATATGAGGTTCTTAAAATCATTTCCAAGATTTTTTTATATTCACCAATAAGCATAGACTGTGACCCAGCTACATCAAACTTTCTGTCTCCCACATGAAAAGAAATCAGGTGTTTCTATAACACATCCTTTTTATCAGGGACTACCATGCCATGCCAATATCAGAAATGAACAAAATGAGGCAAAGTTATAGCAAGGATACAAGACTTCCAACACGTTTGTTCTGTTCCCATCAGAGACACATGCACAAACATAAATGTGCAAAAACACATCACTGCAATGATATATAAAAATAAGTTATTCCAAACAAAAACTATTTCTTACTCTATCAAGTAGTCTAGTCCCTCTCCCATATTTAGGAACACAGTTCCTGTGCCCATCTTGCAACTAAAACGGATTTACACTGTCCCTTGATTCCTGACAACAAAATTCATATTTGTTTTTTTGACATAATATTTTGGCACTAACAGTTTTATAGTATAAAAAGTACTCTCAATTTGTTTTTTGTTGCTCCCTCCCTTTGACATCCCTTCCCCATTTTTATTCTGCTGTTTAAAATATTGATGATTCATTATTCTAATTTTGGTGCAATAAATTAATACACTTTGGGCTATGAGTAGAGCTCTACCACATTTTTTTTTATTTGTTGTTCCCTATTTATCTAATTTTATCTATTAAATTTTTGGTTTTGGTCCTTTGCTCTGCATTCCCTCTCTCCCAATCTTTGTGTCTCCACTGCTTTCCATTTACAAGACTACCACTCCTAAAATGCTTGGCACTACTCTTACAAAAGGAGATAGAAGTCTCCAGCCCCACAGAAGGAGATAAATGTTAGCTACCGCTTTATTTCCTGAGAAGATGCAGTAAATGTATGCATCCTGTTGGCATGCCTCAGTCTTGTACTGTGCAGGCACAACATGATAGCCAGCCCTGGAAAGAACCACTGTGTCAGAGCTACAATTAGCAGTGCACCACCTTTCCTGACAGCATCCTCAATGCTGTGGGAGAGCTGGGGACAGCTGCCAAATAAGCAATTGGGGTCCAGGGCTCTTTGATCTACATCTACCCCACTCCATCACAAGGTCTGAATTAATAAAAGTAAAATAAGTGATCAAAATAAAAATTTCTCTATACAGAATGAAATTGTGTTCTAAAACAGGTCATTAATAATAGTAGTATTTATATTTTTATAGATTAAAAACAAACCTCAGAGTTAAAACCTATGATGTAGATATTTTTTAAAACAAAAGTCTATTCAATTTCTAAAAAATGACAAATATTTTGGCATGGCATGATTGATTTTAGGTTAATAGTTAAAATATTTGGAAGCACAATGTGAAAAATGAGATCCTGATTCAAGTCACTGAGAACAGATTTTTCACACTGTCTTGAGAAAATGGCACTTTAAACACTTCATTCACAGCTTGACTGAACATCAATTTATTTTGTCTTGATTTGTAAAGGCACAGTACTTAATATTCTGTGTGAGCTTACTTTATGCTTTACTCATTACTCCATTAAGTAGTATATTTTTATTTTAAAATGTTTTCAGTCAAATCTTACTTTCAGGAATGACAACTATATTATTTATAGCACAACCATCTGATTCCGAATTATTAAAAGTTGAAAGGAATGTTGCAAAACAAACTTTGCAACATGATTAACAATTACACTGACATCAGTCCCCTACAAATGCCAATTACAGCAATATTGACAAAGGCTCACACACAGGAAAAAGAAAAAGAAAAATATAAAGCCAGCATGAAAATAACAGGATAAAAATGAGAACTCAGAACTGGGATTCTCCATGACTATAGGGTGTGTTGAGGAATCTTTTCTTCCAGAACTCGGTGGAGTAGACTATACAGTGCTTATATTCCTACTCTACTGAAGGCACAAGCCCATGTAAAAAAGTAGTGATGAATTAGTAAAGGGGAACCCCTCTAACAAGTAGTGATGAATTAGTTAAGGGGAACCCCTCTACAGCCAGTGGATTTGGTGCACAGGAAATATTGATGCTCTTTGTGGGCTTCCAATATTCTGCCCCTTCCCTGTGGAATAGACTTGTCTTGGTTCCAGAGTTATTTTGGACCCATTGAGTCCATAGACGAAGGACCAAGATATCATATTTATTTTGAACTAAAAGTCATGGGGGAGGGGGGGCAGGTATGACTGTCCTCTGTCAACTATCAAGGTCTCCTCTTAAAGTTATAAACAAAATGAACCACATTCAGACCACATACAGACCACATTATGTGGTGTAACCTCACTGCAATCAAGATAATTGAACCTACTTCCACCAAGTCTTATATATCATCTTCTGTCCACATATTTTAGAATGTGCATCCGTCTGCGTGTCTATCCATCTCTGAGTCTGTTTGTTCAAGAACTTCTCCTAAATAATAAGAGCTAGGATTACCAAATTTGGTTCGCACCTTCCTTTTATCCTAACGTAAAGCAAGGCCAGGGTTTGGTTGTGCCAAGAAAAAGGGAAGTACCAGGAATAGAGGAATAGGACTCTTTTCCATAACATGGAAAGGGAAAGTCACAGAGAGGAAAGACCCGAGCCTGCAGGGGAGAGCTATACTGAAGAGTGGCCACTGGGGGCAGCCTCATCAGCAACAGAGTGGTCAGCGGGGATGAAGCTATGCCATCTTGCCTGCAACCAGACTGGGTAAGTAGATCTCTGCCCCGAGCCTTTCTCTGCCAATCCTTGGCCACAGCGCCAGAGGTAGGGGAGAGAAAAGGTCCCTGGCAGCTGGGGAGGAGGACCGACAGAAGGCTTTTGGCAGCCAGAGGGGTTGGGGGGAGAGAAAAGGCCTATACTGGTCAGGGAGGCTGGCAGGAGGAGAAAAGGCCCCGCAGGCCGGAGATGCGGGGAGGAGAAAAAGTCCCATCGGATGGGATCCTCATCCACAGCCCCTTCTCAACCTCCAACCCTCACTCTCACTCCAACCCTCACACACACACAGGCCCCCAGACTCCTGCCCCCCCATATCACCAAGGCCGTGCCCTGACTCTGTATCCCTCATACCAGCAGTCCCCTGCCCTGAAGGACCCAGGCAACACTGGGTAAGTCTTCTAGTTAAAATAATGAGGAGACAACTTCTTACCTTTATTATTTATTACAGATATGTCACAGGAGCGCATGACACACAAAAATAAAGAGCGAGAGATACCACCCTAAGTACCTTACAATTTAAAACTATGTCAGAAATAAGACAATAACATGAAGATAGAACAGTGAACACAAGAGAAGGTGGAAAAACATACATTGAAGTAGATTTCCCTGAATTGCATGAAAGGCAGAAGTTGGTTACAAATTGACTATCTCACTGGTTACTTTATTTATAGACTGTGTAAGGAAACAATATGTGATTAGCATTGATATGTCTCCTGAAAGAAGTAATGTTCTGAGGTAAGATTTGAATGAAGAGAAAGAGAGAGTAATAAGCTGACACATGGAGGTTGTTCCAAGAAAGTTTTCTTCTTCCACGCTCTTCAAACCTGAGAGTATGTCTACACTACAGAGTTTTGTCAGAAAAACGGCCATTTTTCCGACAAAACTTGAGGAACGTCCACACTGCAATAGCATTCTTCCACAAGAAAATCGAAAGAATGCTATTGCAGAGGGGTTGTTCTGGCATTTGGTAATCCTCATTCTACGAGGAAGCCTTTTTGTGAAAGAGCTCTTTCAGAAAAAGGCGCGTGTGGACGGGGAAGAGGGAGTTCTTTCGGAAGAAGAGGAAAGAGGAAAAAGCACAGGTGCCCTGGTGGCCATTCCATCCATAGCAATTGCAGCTTACATGCGAGAGAGCATCCATTCAGTCTGCATACTCACTTTCAAAAAAGGAAATGGCTTTTTTGATGCACTTTTGCAGTGTGGGTGCTCTCTTTCGGAAGAAGTTTTTTTGGAAGTTCTCTTCCGAAGAAAGCTTCTTCCAAAAGAAGACTGTAGTCTAGATGTAGCCTAAGTAAGCAGTTCGGTCACTCTTTTTGGTTTTGGGAAGTATTTTACTTTGAGAGCAGGTCCACCAAACTCAATAGCACTAATTGCAAAATAAAATGCCACCCAAATTGTGAAAGATTAACAACAATGGGATCTAAGTGAACAGTAATTAAAATATCAGGATTGGAAACTACAAAGATGCTATTAGGGGAAGTAGTAGGAAAAAAGATGAAATATTAGAGATGTGAACAGGTAACTGGTTAACCGGTTCCCCAGTAAGCATCACCTAGGTAATGATTAATGGGTTCCCTAGGGAGCAGTTCCCCACCGACAGCCTGCCATGGGTGGAGGGCTGGCTCCAGTCCCACATGGCTGGTTGCTGGGGCTGGGAGCTGGCAGAGCCAGTGCCTCAGTCACAGTGCAGGGGCTAGGAGCTGGGAGCCAGCAGCAGTCCCAACCCCAGTGTGGGGCTGGGAGCAGGAGCCCTATGGGCTGGGGGGCTGGAGTCATGAGATCCCACTATTCAGTTAACCAGTTAAACATTAAGTTAACTTAACATTTAGCCAGTTAACTGATTAACCAAGATTTTACATCCCTACTAAATATACAAGTGTAGGGTGAAGTTATGCATGGCCCAGAAGGCGAGGTTCAGGAGTGAAATTAATAAGAAAAATGATGAGTAATTAGTGAAGGGATTTGAAAAGAGAAGTGACTTGATCCAAATACTAGGGAAGAAAAATTATTTTGGCAGGTGTGTTTTCTGTGGAGGTGGAATTTAATAAGCAAATGCTTTACATACTAATTACAATAGGGTCATAAAAGCAAGAGGGAAATCAGTGGGTGACTCTGCTCAACACTGTAGATGTCTTTACACTAATGCAAGAACTGTAGAGAATAAACAGGACAAACGGAAAGTATTAATACATGTAACCCTTTTAGAAGGGTTGCTCCTGAAATATCACACTGAATTTTAGGGGACTCCCCATGACTACAGCAACTGCTAGAGAAGTTCAGGACTCAATTTCACAAATGGCCTACTGCACAAAATATGGCCTGTGGGCTGCATTCAGCCCACCAAGCCACCAGATCTGGCCCATGAATGAAGTAGGGAGCCTCAGGCAGGCTCTTTGTTCTCCCCGGCCCCTGCCCACTGCTTAGAAAAGCGGCTGTGAGTCCCTGTTTGTCTTTTAATAGCTGCAAGCCCGGGGGAAGGTGGGAAAAGGCTTTATGCATTGCCCCTGCCCCCAGCACAATCCCATTAGCCAGTTTCCTGACGATGGGAGTTGCCTGTTTGAAGAAAAGGCAGCATATGAAGCACCCCCCACCTGCCCCTTAGGCTTACAGCTATTGACAGACCCACATGGCCCCAGCAGCTGGTGCGGGGGCAGGGCAGGCAGGGAGCCTGCCTGATAAACCTGCTGGACTGCTGGCTGGGAGTCGCCCATGTAAGTCTCCCTGCCAGAGCCTGCTTCTGGCACCCCAGTACCTTCCTCTTCCCAACCGCCTGAAACCTCAATCCTGCCCCCATCCCATATAAACCAAATCCTCTGTTCCCCCTCCTGCACCCATGCCCCCTCCCAGGGTATGTCTACACTACAGAGTTTGCTCTACACCTGAAGCCCCCCCCCCGGCCCCGATCCTCCTGACCCTCACCAGGAGCAGCCCCAGGAGTCCCAGGACCCACCCAGGGGGAGCAAAAGGTGTCAATGTGGGCTTCTTTATTAATGTTAGACTTTGTTAGTAATCAGTTAAGTTGAAATGGTTTAAGTTGTTTGTTTGTGGGTTCACCATTTTGTTCTGTGTAGAACAACAGGTGAGCCTCCATTTTGATTAGTCCTCTTCCTCGCTCATGGAGAAGGCGGGAAAACAGGGAAAGAGAGGGAAAGTGTTGCTAGGCAACAGGAGTGCATAACTAGGGGCGCTCAGGGTGCTTGGGGCTCTCTTCCTTCAGCCTGCTCACTGACAGGGTGCAGGGAGTGCTGCTCAGAGAACTGGTCACTGGCTTGGAGTGTCAGTTGTGAGTAAGGTGGGGTAACATCAGACGGTGTATTTGATTATTGGGGAGCACACTCGCACACACGGCTCGTCGGATTAGACAGGGCTAACACACACCCGAGATGGCACAAAGGGGCTAGGGTGGGTTCTGAGTTAGGGCCTAGCCTAAGCTCCTACTGTCACTGAGTCGTTCCCGATCCCTGCCATCCGGAGAGGAGACTTGAAGTCAGCATTCCCTGGAGCTGGGTAAGACAGAAGGCCTAACACCAGCTACCCTCCTCTGTGTGCCTGCTGTTGTGTGTGGCTCCTGCAGTTTCCAGACCCAGTTATTCTGTCCTTCCCTAGTCCTTTTTACCTTCCCTAGCCTATAGGTAATAAAGTTTAGTTTCCTTTATACTTTTGTGTGTGGACTCCTCATTTGGTGCCCTGATAGATGGGTGAAAGGGGTGAGAACCAGATAAGAGCTCAGGTGGATCTCTTTGGAGTCCTCCATTCTCTTACAGAGGCATGCACCCTCCTGGTCAGGCCTGGAGATCAAGTCCCTCCTGGAGCTGTGGGGCACCCTCCTGTCCACACTGCATGGACGCTCTTGCGCAAAAAGGCTCCGATTGCCATTAACAGAATGGCCATCAGAGGACCTGTGTTTTTTCTGATAGGCTCTTTTGTGCAAGAAACCCCGGTTGAGCATCCACACACACCTTTTTGTGCAAGAACTGTTGCACAAAAAGGAGTTATTCCTCGTAGAGAGATATACCTATACCGCAAAAACCCCTCTGTTCTGCTGTTCTACTGTAAATTTTCTTGCGCAAAACCACGCTTAAGGTGTGGATGCTCCATGGGTTTTTGTGCGTTTTTGCACAAAACCCTGAGGTCTAGACGTAGCCAGGGGCAAGACCCCACACCTGCCCCTACTACAGGGAGCTGCATGAGATCCTGGGGGATGGGGGAATGACCTCCCCAACCACCCTTGTGAACTCTGGCCTGCCAAACCCCATCTTCGTCCAGCCAGAGGAGGAGCAGGAGGGCGAGGGCCAGCCAGCCATGGAGGAGGATAGGTGCACTGTGACCCTGTCCCTGCAGCCAGTGCCCATCAGCCAGGACATCTCCCAGGCCTCCTCGGACTCCCGAGAGGGATCCTCAGGTGAGTGGTCTCTTTGTCACTCAAACAGAGGTTGGGGGAGGTAGGCACACAGGGGGCCGGGGGTGAGCGTCACTTGGGCTGCTCAGGCAGCACATTGTGTTGTGGTCTGTTCACGTGGAACCTCGTGCAGCGTTACTGTGCAACATGTATATGCAGCAGGCAGTCCCTGAGCACGCCTGGGATCCTGCTGGCCACACATGTCCTGCCCCGGGTGGGGGGGGGGAGTGCGCCGGCTGGAAGCAGGCTAGACACAAGGGCGCAGGCCAGACCCCACACATACCAAGGAATGCTGCACACAGTACACAGCCATGCCTGCATGTGCAAAACAGCAGCCGTACCCGTAGACAGCGCTGCGAGCCGCCCCTGTGTGTGCAGCCCTCAGGGAGTCCCAGGCTGCTCCCAGCTCCTCTGCTGCCCCTGAGAGGATCCCACTGTTGCCGGACACTTCCCTTGGCTGCTTGTCCGTGGGTTGGGGGGTGGTGGTGAGAAAGTAGGCAACCCAATCCTCTGGGCCACCGACTGTTGGTCGCTTCTCACAGAGGAGGGCACGGCCTCAGGGACAGTTTCTGCAGGGATGATTGACCGCCTCGGCCTCTCTGTGTGTTCTCCACAGCCGGACCAGCCGGCAGTGAAGGGCCAGCCAGTCCACTGCAGCTACCTGCCACAGCCTGGGGGATACAAAGGCACGCCAGGGTCCAGGAGCAGCTGATGTGGCTGCACATCACTGTCCTGGAGAGGATGGAGCGGACGCTGGTGCACAAGGTCCGCGCCGACCTCGAGTGGTGGGAACGTGCCTGGGGCCAGTTCCTCCAGAGGTGGCTGCATGTGCGATATCATGGCCAGCATGATGGCACACCTGCCTCATGCCGCTACTCCTGGCTCCCTCCCTCCTGTCCCCCCTGCTATGCCCATTCCTGCCGCCCCTGCTCCCTCCCCAGGTAATACCCATGCCCCCTCCTCCTGCCCCCCTGCCAGTCCTGGCTCCACTCCTGCCCCCTGTCCTGTCCACCTCCCTGTGCTCCCTGCACCCACCCGACCACAACCCCGACTAGGCTCCCACACCCAAGGTGGCACTTGGAGCTGCCCCCCAGGCCTCTCGCAGTTAAGAGTCACCCTCCCAGTTAGCAGCCCCCTGCCCCTCCCAGTTAGGAGCCCCCTCCCCTACTCACCTTTTCTGAATAATCAATACAGACTGCATTTAAAAAAAACCAAGCAGGTGTGTTTATTGGGAGGTCAGGGAAAGGGCGAAGGGAGGGGTTCTGGTGGGGAAGGGATAGGGCCGCAAACCACAGGCCCCTAGTGGGGAGGCCCTGGGGAGATTTACTGGGGTGCATGAGAGAACCTCTCTCTCAAGGCCTTCTGGAGGTGCACCCCGGCCTGTGATGTGCCTGCTGGATGGCAGCTGTATGGGGCTGCTCAAATGCACGGCCCTTGTGGCTGGCATCTGCCCCCCAGCCTGGGAGGCAGGCCTCCCCCTTCCATTCCACAATGTTGTGGAGGACACAACATGCTGCAACCACCTTAGGGATGTTGTGCTCCCCCACATCAAGGCGGGTCAGAAGGCACTAGAAGCGCACCTTGAGGCGGCCGAAGGCGCACTCGACTTGGATCCTGGCCCGGATCAGGCGGGCATTAAATTGTTCCCTGCTGGGGTCCAGGTGTCCAGTGTACAGCTTCATGAGCCACGGCATGAGGGGGTATGCTGCATCCCCCATGATGCACGGTGGCATCTACACATCCCCAACTGCAAAGTCCCAGTGCGGGAAAAAGGTGCCCACCTCCAGCTTGCGATACAGGCTGGAGTTTCTAAAGATGAGGTTATTGTGTGCTCTGCCCAACCATCCCACAAAAATGTCCGTGAAGTGTTCACGGTGGTCGACCAGGGCCTGTAGCACCATTGAAAACTAGCCCTTGCAATTTATGAAGTGGGCCGCTCGATATTCTGGGGCTTGGATCGGGATGTGGGTCCTATCTATGGCTCCCCTGCAGTTGGGGAACCCCAAGGCAGCAAATCTGGCCACGGTTGTGTCCAGGTCTCCCAGTCAGATGACCCTCCGCAACAGAATGGAGTTGATGGCCCTCACCACCTGCAGAAGGACACAAAGAAACACAGAAAACACACAGAGAATGAGAGAGAGGGGGGGTGCCTGATCCCTTGGGAGGTGCCCGCCCTGTTCCCCACCTCTGCCTTCCCAACACCTAAGGAGCCACCCCCTATGAGGCTGCCCCCCCCCCCAGCAGCAGGGCTGTGTGAGGGCGGGACAGCACAACCCCCCGGGGACAGGGCTTCCGCCCACCTCCACTCCACTCCACACAGCCAGGACTCTCCCCCGCTCCCGTGCAGGGACTGCAGCCCGAGAGCTCCTTACCTGCATGAGGAGGGCCCTGACGGTGGACTCCCCCACGCCAAACTGGTTGGCCACTGACTGGTAACTATCTGGGGCGGCCAGTTTCCAAAGGGCTATGGCAACCCGCTTCTCCAGGGGGATGGCGGGCCGCAGGTGGTGTCACGTCTCTGGAGGGCAGGGGTGAGCCAGGCACCTAGGTCCAAAAAGGTAGCCTTCCGCATGCGGAAGTTTTGGAGTCACTGCTGGTCGTCCCACCACTCCATGACCAGCCAGTCCAATCAGTCGGAACTGGTGTCCAGCCTCCAGAACCGCCTCTCCACAGTGGGCTGCGGTTGCCAGAGTGTAGCAGCCGCACCCAGGGAGAGGGATTCCGGAGTGTGGTCAGGGCAGCAGCAGCATGGCAGCGTGCATGGCAGCATGCAGCAGGGTAGCAGCATGGCAGCGTGCCATGTGGTCAGGGAGCAGCATGGCAGCGTGCATCAACTGCTGCACAAACGGCAGCATGGCTGTGTGGGGCTATGGCATGCCCAGGGGCAGCTCCGGCTCCATGGCACAAGAGAAAAAGCTGTGGCATCCAAAAAAGCACAGGGCAATCACAGCAGGCACTGCTAGAGCTTTGCTGTGCCTCCAAGAGGTAGCAAGCACGCAGCAGCAGCAGCGAAATGGCTGTCCAAGAGGGTCCCTTTAAGCGCATGTCTCTGCAAGGCTCCAGCACCAGCCCTCAGAAGCAACTGGTGACCTTAAGCCCTGCCTGAAGTGGTTCTGGGTGGCCTTTTTTGTGAGAGATCTTCCATGCAGTCTGGATGCTCTCTTGCGGAAAAACGCACCGCTTTTTCGAAATGCTTTTGTAGTGTGGACACGCTCTTGCACAAGAAGATTTTGCAGAAGATCTCTTCTGCAAAAAGGTTCTTGTGCAAGAAGCCTGCAGTCTAGACGTAGCCACCAACTCTGCACCCCAGTTCCTGTCCAAGGTCACAACCCCCTCCTGCCCGAGGTCACAACTGAAACCCCTGGAACCCTTCCAGATCCGTGTACCCCAACCCCCTGTCCCAGGTTACAACTGCCTCCTTCCCCAAACACCGTCCCTGATCCCACTTTCACTCTGCATGCTCCCTTCCGCACCCAATCTCCATCCCAGACTCTGCACCTCCTCCATTGGTACCATGGAAGAGTGCAGCCCTTGACCACTTTCCAAATTCTTGGAGTGGCCTCCCCCCCATAAAAAATTATTGCTCATCCCTGGCCTGCTGCCAAAGGCAGAGATAGACCTTGTTTTGCAACATTACCAGAATCAATCATAAACCAGAACTCAGATACAAAGGGTTTGGTTTTACTTTCAGTTTTCACTGAAGCTGGAATGTAGCAGAGACAGAAACATCACAGTCAGGGAGGACATTCTTATCTAATGAAGCGGACAGGGGGCTACAGACAGGAGAGTTTAAGAGGGAGAGCAAGAGATCCTGCCACTGAACAGGCTGCCAAGTGAGTGTACTAGCTTTGGCGTGAGTTAGTTTGCTCAACTGTTTGAATTTTTATTCTGATTTCAAGTGATTTCAGTTACTGTAGCAGTTGGGATTGTGTGTCTGGAAGTGTTCGATCCTTTGTTCCTTTGATCAACCTCAGGATCAGCCTTCCCCTGTGTGACTAACGAGGGGGTAGCCCTGACCTAGGTGAGCAGGCTTTAAAAACCAGAGGCAGAGTGACCAGGGGAGCGAAGTGGACAGGGGGCTGCAGGCATGAGGGTTTAAGAGGGAGTCTGACAGAGGGAGGCCTACTATGGTTAGGAAGAACTGCAACACTTCTGCCAGAACTGCTCCTGTCTCCTCTGCCTGCGCCTGTAGACAGACCACCAGACCATGGATGCCTCTGCTCAGATCCTGGTGTGGTTTTGCAGGGACTGTGGCTTGCAATTCCCACTTATTGAAATCTAGGCTGGGAGGACCATCCAATGTGAAAAGTGCCTGCTGGTGGAATCTCTCAGGAAGCAGGTGGGAGAGCTACAAGAGGAGATGATGAGGCTGAAGAGCATCTGAATCCACAAGCAATTCCTGTACAGTATTCATGTGGAGACAGCTGAGGCTGAGGTAGCTGTCCCACTACAAAAGACCACTGACACACCACTGGTGGAGGAGGAGATGGCTCAGGGGGGATACTGGCAGCTGGTCACTTCTGGCAGCAGGCAGTGCTCCACCCCTGCTCCCAACCCTCCCACCCTGGTACTGGAGAACCATTCCTCTGTTCTGGATATGGGAGATAAGGAATCATCCCCAACAGCAGAAGAGGAGAAGCACTGTACCCCCAAGGCTGGGAGGTCTGCTGCCACCATTGCAAGGAGGAAATGTAGGGTGGTGGTGGCTGGAGACTCTCTTATGAGGGGGACGGAGGCGCCCATGTGTCGCCCTGACATGTCATCTCGGGAGCTATTCTGCCTGCCAGGGGCCTGTATTCGAGATGTTATGGAAGCACTGTTGAGGATTATCCTCTGACTACTACCCCATGCTACTTATCCATGTGGGCACTAATGATACTGCAAAGTGTGATACTGAGTGGATCAAGAGTGACTACAGGGCTCTAGGAATAGGAGTGAAAGAGTTTGGAGTGCAGGTAGTATTTTCTTCAGTCCTTCCTGTGAAAGGTAGGGGCCCAGGCAGAGACAGGTGCATCCTGGAGGTGAATGCCTGGCTGCAAAGATGGCATTGCCAAGATGGCTTCGGCTTCCTTAACCATGGGATGCTATTGCAAGAAGGACTGCTAACTAGGGATGGGGTTCATCTTTCAAGGAAGGGAAAGACTGTATTTGGATGCAGATTGGCAAACCTAGGGTATGTCTACACTAGCCCCCTAGTTTGAACTAGGGAGGTTAATGTAGGCATTCAAAGTTGCAACAAGTCCGATTTAATATCCCGCGCTGATTTGTTTCGCCGTCGCTATTTTTGAAATTACAGTTCAGATTACTTCACGCCATCGCAGTAGGACCCGGTATTTCAATTAAAGCCTCTAAATCGAACTACCTGTTAAACCTCCTTGCAGGAATAACAGGTAGTTCGATTTAGGCTTTAAATCGAAATATCGGGTCCCTGCCACGCAGACGCCGGGCAGTTAGTCCGACTTGTAAATTTCAAAATGGCGATCGCCGGGAAGATGCAAATCAAGCGTGGGATAGTTAAATCCCGGGCTTGATTTGCAACTTCGAATGCCTACATTAGCCTCCCTAGTTCGAACTAGGGGACTAGTGTAGACATACCCCTAGTGAGGAAGGCTTTAAACTAGGTTCGATGGGGAAAGGTGACCAAAGCCCACAGGTAAATGATGAACATGGGGACCTAGGAGGTCGGTCAGAAATGGGAGGGATCATGGGCTATAATAGCAGAGAAAAAGGAGGGACAAGGCAGAACTGGGAGGCAAGATCAAATCAGTATCTTGGATGGCTATATACAAATGCAAGAAATATGGGTAATAAGCAGGAAGAACTTGAAGTGCTAATAAATAAACACAACTATGACATTGTTGGTATCACAGAGACTTGGTGGGATAATACACATGATTGGAATATTGGTATAGAAGGGTACAGCTTAATCAGGAAGGATAGGCGGGGAAAAAAGGGAGGAAGTGTTGCCTTATATATTAAAAATGTATACACTTGGACTGAGATGGAGATGGACGTAGGAGACAGATGTATTGAGAGTCTCTGGGTTAGGTTAAAAGGGGTTAAAAACAAGAGTGATGTCATGCTAGGGGTCTACTACAGTCCACCTACCCAGGTAGAAAAGATGGATGAGGCTTTTTTAAAACAACTTTACAAAATCATCCAAAGTGCAAGATTTGGTGGTGATGTGGGACTTCAACTATCCAGACATACACTGGGAAACTAACACAGCGGGGCACAGACTATCCAATAAGTTCTTGGACTGCATTGAAGACAATTTTTTATTTCAGAAGGTTGAAAAAGCTACTAGAGGGGAAGCTGTTCTAGATTTGATTTTAACAAATAGGGAGGAACTGGTTGAGAATTTGAAAGTGGAAGGCAGCTTGGGTGAAAGTAATCATGAAATCATAGAGATCATGATTCTAAGGAATAGTAGAAGGGAGAACAGCAAAACAGAGACAATGGATTTAGGGAAGGCAGATTTTGGTAAGCTCAAAGAGCTGCTAGGTAAGGTCCCATGAGAAGCAAGACTAAGGGGAAAAACAACTGAAGAGAGTTGACAGTTTTTCAATAGGACATAATTAAGGGCCCAAAAGCAAGCTATTCCTCTGCACAGGAAAGATAGAAAGTATGGCAAAAGACCACCTTGGCTTAAGCAGATCTTGCACGATCAAAAAACCAAAAGGAGTCTTACAAAAAGTGGAAACTGGGACAAATTACAAAGGATGAATATAAGCAAATAATACAGGTACGCAGGGGGAAGATTAGAAAGGCAAAGGCACAAAACGAGCTCAAACTAGCTACAGACATTAAGGGAAACAAGAAGACTTTCTATAAATATATTAGAAGCAAGAGGAAGACCAAGGACAGGGTAGGCCCACTACTCAGTGAGGAGGGAGAAACTATAACAGGAGACTTGGATATGGCAGAGGTTCTTAATGACTTCTTTGTTTCAGTCGTCACCAAGAAGCCTGATGATGAAGGAATGCCTAATATATTGAATGCTAGTGGGAATGGGATAGGTTTAGAAGATAAAATAAAAAGAACAAGTTAAAAATCACTTAGAAAAGTTAGATGTCTGCAAGTCACCAGGGCCTGTTGAAAGGCATCCTAGAATGCTCAAGGAGCTGACAGAGGAGGTATCTGCCTTTAGCTATCATCTTTGAAAAAACATTGGAAGACAGAAGAGATTCCAGAAGATTGGAAAAGGGAAAATATAATGCTAATCTATAAAAAGGAAAATAAGAACAACCCAGGAAACTACAGACCAGTCAGTTTAACTTCTGTGCCAGGAAAGATAATGAAGCAAGTAATTAAGGAATTCATCTGCAAACACCTGGAAGATAATAAGGTGATAGGTAACAGCCAACATCGATTTGTAAAGAACAAATCATGTCAAACCAATCTGATAGCTTTCTTTGATAGGCTAACGAGTCTTGTGGATGAGGGAGATGCGGTGGACGTGGTATACCTAGACTTTAGTCGGGTATTTGATACGGTCTCGCATGATCTTCTTATCAATAAACTAGGTAAATACAACTTAGATGGGACTACTATAAGGTGGTCCATAACTGGCTGGATAACCATTCTCAGAGAGTAGTTATTAACAGTTCACAATCCTGCTGGAAGGGCATAACAAGTGGGGTTCATCAGGGGGTCTGTTCTGGGACTGGTTCTGTTCAATATCTTCATCATTGATTTAGATATTGGCATAGAGAATACACTTATTAAGTTTGCAGATGATACCAAGCTGGCAGGGGTTGCAACTGCTTTGGAGGATAGGTTAATAATTCAAAATGACCTGGATAAACTGGAGAAATAGTCTCAGGTAAATAGGATGAAGTTTAATAAGGACAAAGCAAAGTGCTCCACTTAGGAAGGAACACTCCGTTTCACACATGCAGAATAGGAAGCGACTGTTTAGGAAGGAGTACTACAGAAAGGGATCTAGGGGTCACAGTGGATCACAAGCTAAATATGAGTCAACAGTGTGATGCTGTTGCAAAAAAAGCAAACATGATTCTGGGATGCATTAACAGGAGTGTTATGAGCAAGACACAAGAGATCATTCTTCGGCTCTACTCTGCGCTCCTTAGGCCTCAATTGGAGTACTTTGTCCAGTTCTGGGCACCACATTCCAAGAAAAATGTGGAGAAATTGGAGAAGGTCCAGACAAGAGCAACAAGAATGATTAAAGGTCTAGAGAACATGACCTATGAGGGAAGACTAAAAGAATTGGGCTTGTTTAGTTTAAAAAGGAGAATACTGAGAGGGGACATGATAGTGATCTTCAGGTATCTAAAAGGGTGTCACAAGGCGGAGGGAGAAAAATTGTTCTTCTTGGCCTCTGAGGATAGGACAAGAAGCAATGGGCTTAAACTGCAGCAAGGGAGGTTTACTTCCTAACTGTTGGGGTGGTTAAATACTGGAATAAGTTGCCTAGGGAGGTTGTAGAATCTCCATCTCTGGAGATATTTAAGAGCAGGTTAGCTAGACATCTACCAGGGATGATCTAAATGGCACTGGGTCCTGCCGTGAGGGCAGGGGACTGGACTCGATGACCTCTCGAGGACCCTTCCAGTTCTAGTGGTCTATGATTCTAAGGGAATACTTTGAGCCCATTGAGGATTTCTGGAACCCTGGACAGTGTCATTTCTGTGAAGATCAGAAACTCTAGGAGGCTGAGGAGAGAGCCACAGTTTACCAATAGCCAGCCTAACTGCACATTTGAATCCAGAATAGAGAGTTGCAGAGGTAATCCTCCTAATGTTGGTGAGGAGACTTTGTCAGAACACCTTATTTATTTGTTATCATGTTTTAAGATAGCCACCAATTTCGGTGCTACAGCACCAACCAAAGACTGAGCCTAAATTCGTTATTTGCTTACGGAGGTGCTGAGAGCACAGGGTGGGCTTTTAAGTGTTGGGAGAGGCACATTTTATGTATTATTGTTTTTGTTTTTTATTCTCCTGATCTGATTTCCATTCTTCCTTATCCTGAGTTTCCCACAGTTAAAAAGCCTAGTTTATTGTTTTATTACTCTGGAAATTGTAATCGCTATTTTATTTATGGTGTGCTGACATAGCTCTGTAGCCCCTTCCTGAAACCTGAACCCCTGGTTTTTGATGAAAGCCTCCATGCCCTCTCTTGTGGGCCTGTATGTGGCTCCAATTGATTTTTTTTCTGGGGGTCAGTGGCCCCGATAGGAAAAAGGACCACCACCATTATACTATGGATGCAAAGCTGCACTGCTGTAGCAATTCAGCATAGCCACTCACCACAGAGATGGGAGGATTTAATCCACCTCCCTGAGAGGCAGTAGCTAGGTGGTCAACCTAATGATGTCTACACTTGGGATTAGGGTCAGTTTAATCATGTTGCTCAGGGGAATGGATTTTTCACACTTGAGTGACACAGATGGATTGATTTAACTTTTAAGAGTAGATCTGACCTGAGTATTCCTCCTGAAGAGTATACCTTAGAAGTGCACAATCTAAGGATCAGCTCTATTTTCCTTTTGAGACTAAAGCCTTAGTATAGCAAGGTTCATTTTTTTATGGAAATAGAACCTCACTTTACGATACAATGTGCAAATGGAAGTATAACACTCACAAAAATATATCAAAAGAAAAAACAGGTCATGAAATTCACAATAACATAAAAATGGTCATCCTGGGTCAGAACAATGGTTTATTTAGCCCAGTATCCTGTTTCCAACAGTGACCAATGCCAGGTGCTTCAGAGAGAATGAACAGAACAGGTAATCCTCAAGTGATCCATCCCGTTGCCCATTCTTAACTTCTGGCAAATAGAGGTTAGGGACACCATGCCTGCCAATCCAGGCTAACAGCCATTTGGAACGATCTTCCATGAATTTATCTGGGTCTTTTTTGAATCCTGTTATAGCCTTGGCCTTCACAACATCCTCTGGCAAGGACTTCCACAGATTGACCGTGTGTTGTGTGAACAACTTCCTTTGGCATGCTTTAAACCTGCTGCTTATTCATTTAATTTGGTGATCCCTAGTTCTTGTATTATGAGAAGCAGTAAATGACACTTACTTACTTCCTCCACATCAGTCATGATTTTAGATTGCTATCATTTCCTTACTTGTCTCTGTTCCAAGCTAAAAAGTCCCAATCTTATTACTCTCTCCATATATAGAAGCTGTTTCATACCCCCAGTCATTTTTGTTGCCCTTTTCTGAACCTTTTTTTTTCAATTCCAATATATCTTTTTTGAGATGGGGTGTAATAGGGTGCACAATCAGACACTTTTCCTGGGCACCAGTTGCCCTCTCAATTCAGTCTCAGAAAAACCTCATGGTTGTGCAACACCCATGTCTTTATTCATCTAAGTTTGTCCCACGACCAGTGCCAAACTATTTACAATCTTTACATGCCTTCTTATAGGCAGAGTAAGTCTTCAGCTAGGAGGCTTCCAGCTCCCTACCTGACTGATCTCTTCCTCACTGCCTGCCCCTCCTTCTGGGTATTGCCCATCCTCAGGTCAGCATCAGGCCTTTTAATCAGTCCCAATCTGTTCACTTTGATTGGAGCTGAAAGGGTGGGGCTAATTGAGTGCTACATGGGGCAACCACATCTGCATGCAGTATTCAAGATGTTGAAATACCACGCATTTATATAGAGATAATATATTTTCTGTCTTATTATCTATCCTTTTCCTAATGATTCCCAACATTGTTAGCTTTTTTGACACATTTTTAAAGTAAGAGAAACTGACACATCTCTTACTGCTACATAAACATAATTCAAAACTGAGTTGTTCACTGTATCCTTATCTACCTGCTATATACTAATGATTATGAGATGACATACTGTTTACATTAGCCTAAAGCCATAGTCAAATAAGTGTTCTATCTATTCTAGCCTGAAACAGACTGTGTAAAAGCTTATTAGAATATTCCAGAGAGACTGAAAACACCTGTAAAATGACAAATGATACCCAACTAGTAGCAGAAAGCAACAAAACACATGAAGAATTAATGCACCACCTCCAAGTACAGTTCACCATATGGTACCTGGTGTCTGTTATCATTACTGCATAAGATGGACGGCATTTTTAGGAAAAATCAATCCACTCATAGTAGACAAGGAATATTTCCATAATATAATATGGAATTGTCAAAAGACAGCATTTAGTATCAGTAGGAAATTAGAATTTTATAGCAGACGTTTATCAAAAACTATTTTATACTACAATTGCCTGCTACTTAATAAGCACAAGTCTTTAGTGTTAGCAGTATTACAATGGATACCACACAGTAGTACACTATACTGTAAATTAAAATAAAAATACTCAGTGCTGTATACTGTGAAATATAATTAACAAATGTATAAAATGTTTAGTGCTCAGAGAATAAACTGTGTGTGTTTTGCTGTTGGCTTTGTGGAAAAATATACCCCTAACAGCTAAAATATCTGCATTTCTGTTTCTCAAATAAACATTCCTAATGCCCTAAACAATCATACTGATTACCTTTAATTCTGCACTCAGATGTATTACTGAAATTTCAAGAAAACAAAACATTTTAGACAGTCAGATGTTTGCAATGTTGTAGTTATGTTGGTCTCAGAATTTGAGTGAGACAAGAGGGGTGAGGTAATATTTGTATTGCATTTACTTCAGTTGATAGAAAGAACAAGCTTTCAAGCTTCACAGAGCTCATCCTCAGGTTTGGGGAAGGTAACCAGGGGCTTACTGAAAGTATCCTGAAATAGCTATTCCGCATCTTTAAACATGCTCATTATTTCGAAATAGATTTCAAAATAATGGGCACGCTATTCCAGCATCCCTGTAATCCTCATTCCACGAGGGTTAAGGGACTTGTCGGAATAGCGCTTTATTTCCAAATGTACGCCAAATTTCAAAATAAGCTATTTCAAAATTAGATTGAAATAAGATACACAATTTGCTAGCTGGGGTAATTGGCTACAGGAGATGGTGCTGCGCACCCCCAACCTGGCTGGCTCTGCTACAGACTGTTGCAAAAAGCAACAGGCAGCCAGGCAGGTGAAAGGGGCTGGCTAGGCATGCCCCACCTCTGTCCAGGACTGCCCCAGCCCTGAGCCTCCCACCCCCAAGGCACCCTTTAAGGAGGGCGGGAGGGCTGATGCTCCCCCCCCCCCATATTTGTATGGGGACGTTGCTTATTATTCCCTTTTGTCACTGTCAGGGAGCAAGGTGAAAGTGCACAGTTTGCTGCATTACTCTCCCACTGTCTGGGGAAGTCAGGGGGCAGATGAACTGTGCATTTTGCTCTCACTCCCTGATAGGGATAGGAGGGGAACAGCAAGCACCTTCAATTCCCCTATCCTCCTTTAACACACCCCCTACACCCACCCATACACACACCCTAACCTGCCATGAGCCCCCCACATGCCCAGACTCTTGCCTTGACTCCTGCTCCCATCCATATACACTCCAACACTCATCCTTGAGCCCCCTCCCATACAACTAGCCACCTGCCCTGAACCCCTCACATCCCTAAGCCCCTGCCTTGACTCTTGAACTTCCCACATCCCCACCCCCAGCCCTGAGCCCACATCTCGACACTCCTCAATCCCTTTCCTTGAGCTCCCGCACTCCACCCCACACTTACATTTCTTACAGGTACTGTTGTATCACTTCCCCCCCAACCTTCTGCCTTGAGGCTTTCCCTGGGATGGGGTGGGAGATGCAATACGACAGTATCTGTAAGAAATTTAAGTTACTTTCACTCCTGGACTGAACTAAGATGAGCCAGAAATATAGGATAAACCTGGAATAGGATTGCTTCTCAATAAGCCTTAAAGAAAAGAGATAAAATTGAGAAATTTGGAGTAGTGCTGTGTTTTTGCACAGCTAATTCAATGATTACGATATGAAAACTAGAAGAAAATGTTATTGGAAACCAAATTGATTATAGTCTCTTTTTGTTAAAACACAGCAAATGATAAGAGTTTATAGGGATGAAAAAAATCCACTTGATAAAATTTCCATTTTAGAAAAATTACTAAAAACAATTACATGGAAAAAAATCTAACTTCATAAAAAAACGCTGTATTTTTTAAAAATACAATCATTTAAATAAACCTGGTAGACTTTCCTTTTATTAAAAAAAACTAATTAAGTTAAGGACCTGAGCAATGCTGGGTAAATCTGCTAGTTGGTCATAAAACCAGTGTCTCTTAAATACATGTTTTTTTAATGTCTATCAGAGTTATGAATTTGAGGCCTGGTCTAAAGTGCACAATTAGGTCAATATAAGCCATCTTATGTTCACCTAACTTTGTAAGTGTCTGCACTACAGTGTTGTAATGTAAATCAGCCAGTGCACCGATTTCACCTCTGCAAGAAGCATAGCACATAGATCAATGCAGTTAGGTCAACAGAGTGTAAGTAATAGTTTCTGCACTGACATCAGACTTTGCCTGCTGTCAAGATCTGGCAGCTGAACCTCAGGCCAAGGTTGGTAGGGCTGCAGCTGTCAGTGCCCAACAATGCCCCACACTGACAGTTAAATCGATACAAGCGCTCCTGGTGAGGATGCGCACCACTGACAGAAGAGCTAGTGTGGATATACAAAACCAATTTAATTATTCTGGTGGGTGTATGTCAACGTAATTTAAGTCAACTTAAATTTGTAGTACAGACATGCTCTATGTTCCCAGACTGGTCTATTGAAGGGGCTGTGTCCATTTCCTTTGAGAATAAAAGGTTTTTTATTATTTTTCTGTGTGAGTTCATTTGATAGCATATAAGATACAAACAAGGTACACAAACAAGACCCATTATGTCTGGCCATAGTACTCTAGCTGAAAAAGTATTAAGCCTCAGTCAAACCAGCCAGCACACAAAAGGCCAGTTTCTCCCAGGACACAACCAACTTCCTCCAGACACTATGCAACATTAACAACTTCCCTCAGAACACTAAGCTTAACACTATGGATGTCTCCTCCATATACACCACGATAGCATTGTTGTCTGCCTTAAATATCTACAAGGCAATAGACAGCACTCAGAAGAAGTCCATCCCAAACATGTTGCCAAACTCATCCATTTCATCCTCATCCATAACAACTTTACTTTTAACAGCAAACACTTTGTCCAAACCATGTGTCATCAGATGTTAGCTGTGTGTGTATTCTTCTCTGTGTGCTGCACTGGCTCTGGCCAGATAGTCCATACAGCTGGCTCCAGTCAAACTGCCCAAAGACCATCAGATAAGGTTTCAGTAGCAAAAGCACCCAAGTAGGCTTACTGTCAGCAAAACATGCTAGTATCCATAGACTTGACAAGACCAGGAAAAAAAATATATATATGCATGTTACAATGGATCAGCAGAGTCAGTGGTGGGACTTTAGACTTTATTTTATACACCAATACAAACAAATTACATATTGCCCCTCTGCCATAGTTAGTTACTTTCCCCTGATATGGTTTGTTACCATCTATTACCTTATACACATTGACTTAATCAAAAGATCTTTGTCTATCATACTGGCATCGTAATCTTATCTTTAAGAAAGATCAGCATATTCCTGTTATCTTTGGGGAATGTGTATGTACCATACTTGGTATGAGGGTGTTCTAGTACCACCCTTCTGGAATGTGCTTGTGAGAGTGTCCTGTGCCTAGCACATCTCAGGAATGTGTATTTTTTTGCAATACTAGTCCTGTTCTTGCCAGATTCTGTGAACCTGCAAACAGGCAGACTGACTTCTGCTAACAATCTGGATTTTGCTGATTGTTTTATAATAGCAGGGCTGGACCACTTCTTCAGTTCAGGCCTCAGGCCTCAATACCGAACCTCTGATCCAAGGTGTCATGTCTCAGGCTCTATTTCTGCTAAAGATGGGAACAGCCATTGGCAGCAGAATGAATTCCCAATATGCTAATCTCTTTATGAGCCATCTCAAGAAAGAATTACTGGAAGAATCTTCATTCTCTGGACAGAAACCTAAACTCCCTATTAAATTAATGCCATCATTTCAACTCGCACCCATCCATTAAACTTTAGAACTCACACCAGCATCAAATGCCTGGACACCACAATTAGCTTGAAATATGGGATTCTACAGATAACTATAGACAAGGAACTAATGGATCACCACACTTTCACAGATTCAATAATCATCTCAAACACACTAAGAACTCTGTTACCGGACCTTCAGAATCACAGAATATACTCCAAGAAGGCAGTGCAGAATACACACCTTAAAGCACGTCACATTGTGTTCAGTTAATCAGAACACTCCACCAAAGTCGTAGAGGACATCATGGAATGAGCCACCCAATACCACAGGAGAATGTGCTTCAGTACAGGGTGGAAAAACCCTCACGGACTACATACACCTACTTGTTCTCTACTACCTAACATGGGATATCATCAAACAGTTACAAATCATACTTAATGGGGGCCACACTCTGAAAGAAATCTTTCCTGAATCCCTTTTCTGGCCTTCAAAACAAGTCCCCTCACACCAAACTCATCATTAGAAACAAGCTCCTCTAAGATCAGGACACACCAACTCAAAATGGCACTAGACTCTCCCAGAACAACAGATGCAAAATCTGAAGGCATATCTCCACAGCTATAATAAATACTCCCGCAACACACCTTTCAAAATCCATGGGTCCTACACATGCCTATCACAACATATGGTGTACCTCACCCAGGGCATCAAATATCCTCAAAACAACCATGTGGATGAAACCAGATAATCACTATTTCAAATGAACTCTCACCATGGGCAGTCGGTGCAGGTAGGGCTGGGGGAGGCAGACAAGCCCCCAACTCCACCTACAGTCCTGCCCCTTCTGCTGATGGCACGTAACCCACCACCACGGGGAGAAAAGGGGTAGGCACATGTGCGCTTGTGCCAAGTTTTCCCCACCCTGGAGCACTGGGAAGGGAGGAGGGAGCATGGCTCCAGCCTTCTCACCCCCAGAGCACTGTTAAAAATGTACACCTTGTATGCAGATACTGAGGTAGGACAGAAAGAACCAGAAAAATTAGATACGTGAGCCATTAATCACTGCACGAATCACTCTTCCCAGAATTTTTCTTGAATAAGTATACAAATTGCATGTTAGCTACAAAAGTGATGATTTCGCTGATGTAGAAATATCATTTAAACAAGAGTCAACTATCTTACAATGACATTTCAATATGGGTGCTAAACAAATAATAATGGAAGATGAATACTTCTAGTGAGATATGAATATTGGGCATTCCATTACCTGCATAGACAAAAAATTCCCACTGAAGAAATATTATTTCATACAAGTCACACTTGCTAGACAGTGGAGGTCAATACAGTGTCATGTATATTTTATAGGGTGTACTGTTTTTTATTTCTGTAGGTTAAGCTATGGTAAATTACTGAATCCATCTATACAGAAATATTTCATATGTGATAAATGAAGCTTTCAAAGAACACATCTGCTTAAATTTCAAAGTCTCCCATTCTGTTAAGATTCTTTAGCCCAACTGTTCTTCTAAAATCATTCCAGATCTCTTTCCCTCTTTTTCTGATGATGCAAGACAGGGTAATTAGTTTGCATAGGACCTTTCAACATGCAATTTTGTGAGTACAATTTTAGAGGTCACTTGAAAATGCATTTGTCATCATTATATTGCTGTGCAACAAATATTCACTATAAAACAAGAAGCTTTCTTTAATTATATTTAGACAGGTTGCTGTACATCACTTTTAATCTTGACTAAAGCATTAAATGGAAAAAGTATAAGTCTGATAGGATTCTTTTACATTGTATACTTCGAGGGAGTGGGGAAGGGAATTGAGTACTTACCAAGCTCCACTGGCAGCCTTTTTATAGGATTTCTTTCTAAAAGTAAAGTTTTCAATTGCCTTTGTAATAAAACAAAAAAAGTAACAATTTAAAAGCAAAGCTAAAGTGCATTGTTAAAACACAAAACAGATTACTTTTTTTGTTCATTAATTTTTCTTGCCTTTGTTTACTACCACATTAATGACATCTGAGGAAACTGGGATGCTTCCCCATAGCTACCATCAATGCTGAACTATGAGTTATGTACATCACTGGTTCAGGACCTGATGAAATCTTTGCAAGTTGAATGGAAAATTTTTAAAGACACCATAATAGAGGCTAAACTTAAGTGTATACCCCAAATTAAAAAAAAAATACCAAAAATGTGCCACGGTGGCTAAACAACAAACTAAAAGAAGCAATAAGAGGCAAAAAGGTATCCTTTAAAAAGTGGAAGTTAAATTCCAGGAAAATAGAAAGGAGCATAAACTCTGAGAAATGAAGTGTAAAAATATAATTTGGAAGATCAAAAAAAATTTAAGAATATCTAGCCAAGAAGTTAGAAAATAGTAGCAAAACAGTAACAAAAGAAAATAGTAGCAAAAAGGGACGGCTTTTTCGGAAGATCCTATAAACCTCAAAAAATGAGGTTTACAGGATCTTTCAAAAAAAGTCTTCTTTTTTCCAAAGAAATGAGTCTAGGCTGTGATTTTACTTTCAAAATAGCGCTTTTTTGAAAGAGCGCCATGACTCGATTATGAAAACGAAGCGCAGGAAATTCAAATCCCGGCTTCATTTGCAATATCGACGTGCCTAATTTACATCCCTTTCTCGAAAGAGGGATGTAGTCTAGACACACCCATACAGATCTGTGTCAGAAAAGAGACTACACCCATTCCAAAAAGCAACCATGACACACAGACAACTTCTCGAAATTCTATGTTACAAGTATCTGGTCCAAGTATCTAAAGAAGACTTAGCAAGTAACAACTACATGTAATCAGGAGCTCATTTGACTTAAGTGAGTCAAATGAGCTCCTGATTACATGTGATTGTATTGTAATTCGAAACAAAATTAAAAGGGAAATCCTAAACCTCATCCATGAAGGACACTGAAGACTTAATAAATTCTGTGAATAAGTCAAACAGTGTGGTATCTGGGCATCAGCAAGAACATACAGAATAAAGTATCTGTATTGAACACTGCAGAACTAACTGACCAACACAATACAAAGAACCTTTAATAACAGCATCATTTCTGCCAAACAGACCTTGGAAGAGATAAGCTGCAGATTTATGCAGATTCAGAGGATACCAATACTTGGTAGTAGTGGACAATTTTTCCAAGCTGTAGTGAGCAGGGATGGCCACTCACTGACCCCGAGGAGGAAGAACCCCTCTCTAAGCCTGGGTGGGCTGAGACGGAGCCTGCCCCTTTAAGGCCTAGGAGTGAAGCAGGAAGTATAAAAGCTTAGCCGAGAAGCTCAGTAGGGGGGCAGCCGCCGGAGGGAGCAGAAGCCTACCCTGAACTCTCACACTGGGAAGACCCTGAGTATCTAGCTGAGGCCAACAACTGGCCTGCTGGGCCCAGTCATTGAAGAGGAGGCCCTTATTTTCCTACCCCCAAACATGAACTACGTAGACCCTGTGAACCCGCCGCTGCCTGGGAGCCAGGTACAGACTGAGGGGGAGCCCGGAAGTGGTCCAAGGGAAGCCAAGAATGGTCAGGTGGAGCTGATTGCCCTTTGATGTGTGTCAGAGTGTTTTGGAGCAGATTCCCTTCTGACCCCAGTGGCCGCCAAGGCAGCCACTGCTAGGGCCCAGGGCCGGGACACGGTGGAGTAGGGAGGGCCTGCATCCCCCCTGCCACCCGACATACTGGGTGGCAGTCTCCCCCTCTGCATGTGAGCCAAACAACTGTGTGTTTTCCTGTCCCGCCCTGAACCAGGGCCTGGGCTAAAAGCTGACTGCGGAAACTGTTTGCCTGCCCGCCCTGAACCAGGGCCTAGGATAAAAGCTGACTGCAGAAACTGTTTGCTTGCCCCACCCTGAACCAGGGTCGGGGCTGTATTGACATTTAGGCTGGTGCGGGCATTGCGTCCTGCCCCACCCTCAGGCCCCACTGTCTTAAAGGGGGCCCTGGACTAATAAGTATAGGCCTAAGCACCAGTCAGGGACCCAGGATTGAGCAAGACCGTTTACACAAGCATATAGATATAATGTGCTTGAAAGACATAATATATTTCAGACATAGTATGTTCTGGAAGTGCATTTTTGCTCATTTGGTATTCCAGAACAATTAGTGACAAACACCAGACCACAAATTACTACCAGTGATTCCAAACAAAATATGATTTTGAAATTACTTGTATCCCACATTACTTATAAGTGAATGGTGAGGGGACTTCATAGACAGTCAAACAAGTCCTACAGCAGGAAGATCCATTCCTAGCACTTCCGACAGTGATCAACACTAATAGCAGCTACTGCCCATATTCCAGCACCACTCCTGATGGAAAGACAGCTTAGAACTACTCTTTTGACCATGGAAAAGAACCTATCTCAAAAATGGCCAAACATGAACAGAGTAGCCAAATAGGATAAAAAGGCTTTAAAAGACTTTATGAATATTTTTACAAAAGATGTCAGTAAGGGCACGTCTAATTACGGGGTTTTTTTTCCAAAAGAGGATATGCAAATTCTGCGGGAATTTATATGTCTTCTTCCGATCTCACTTTTGAAAGAGGATCTTTCCAAAGTGAAAGTAGTCTGGATGCGTTTTTGTTGTTGTTGAAAAAACCATTTTTCGAAAAAACCACGTAAACCTCCTTTTTTAAGGAACAGTGTTTTTTTCCAAAAGGTGTTTTTTCTGAAAAAAACGCATCCAGACTACTTTCACTTTTGAAAGATCCTCTTTCGAAAGTGAGATCGGAAGAAGATATGCAAATTCCCACAGAATTTGCATATCCTCTTTTGAAAATTCTACATAGTCTAAACATAAGCTAAGAGATTGTTGGATTTAGAACCTGGTAGATTATGTTTGTATCAGACTGCGTGAAGAAAAAGGATGGACAACTCCAGCTGTCAGAAAGAAAAATAATTCACTTTCCAGATCACCATTAAGTCAGACAGTGGAAATTCAACAGAAATTGTTGACCGTTACTGTTTGTTCAGACAGAACAATCAACAAGGAACAAGCAGCGTCCCCCAGCCCTCAGAGCTGCCCAGGGCACGCCATGCAGCCCTCCTGTGGTGATTTAAAGGGCCTGGAACTCTGGGCACTGCCTCTGCCATGGCAGCAGTGGCTGGGAGCCCCAGGCCCCCCTAGAATGACCAGGCCCCAGGGCAATTGCCTTTTCTGTCAGCCCCCTGCCCCCCACATCATCGGGCCCATCAAGAACCCACCCAGTGACCTGGGACAATTACACTCCACCCCCCGGGTGCCTCTACTTATGGTTGATGCAGAACATCATGATGACTCAAAGATTCCAAATCAACCAGAGAGACATTGCAACTAATGAACAGCCAGCTATTATGCATTCAGGTCATGTAATTAGAAAATCAGTATGATTCAGAGACATTTAACAAACTGATAAGTACTGACCTTTAAAGAGAGCGTGTTAGTATACATTTTGTAATATTTTATAAAGGATGAGATGTAATAAAATGTCAAACTGTATTATACCATTCAGCATTAAGTGGCGTCATGTGTAACATACCTCTTCTGAGAATACAACAGTTAGACCTTGCCTTGCATTAAAGTATTTTAAAGAGAACACATCTTATATCTTCCTGGAATGGAAGGTCTATTACTAGCCAATAGCTGGCACATGACAGGATGCACCCTGAATCCATCCATATCTAACATCTATTTAATTCTGATATGCACTTCCAAGCTTGTTAGATTAAATTAGAAGCTTAATTTTTGTATATGATACCATGAAAAAATGCTATATAACAGGTCAGGGACAAAGTACTCTTTGAAATTAAAATGGCTGCCTAGTCTTAAGGATTTACTATAAGGTCTGATTTTGTGACACATGGTGATAAAGATAATTTGTATTGGTTTACACTTTGTTTAATTGATTTATGAGGTTTTCTGCTCCTTGTGAGACAAAAATTTGAGCTTCCCTCATAACACAAGGCCAGATTTTGCAAATTGAGAAGATCCTGGTCCCAATGACTACATCCTTAAAGTGTTGATGAATGTATTAGGATTTACACTGTAAAAACTAAAAACTAAATCTAAAATTGATTTTGGTCTCACAGTTTTTTAGTGAAATGATAGTACAGTACCTGAACTGTTTGGTGTTAATGTTATAAATTGAAATCATTATAATTTTTAATCCCCCACTTTATTGTTTGTATCTGCAACATTATCGCCTGCTAAAACTATTATCTTTCACTGACTGATCTACCTCACTGACATATGCAACATACAAAGTAATATGAGAAACTTGTTACCAGTTATTTTAAGTCATTCAATATGATAATCTAAAAATTACATCATGCAGCTGTTTGATTTTATTTATTATTTCTTAATCTCAGACACTAACTACTGCACACAGCCAGGAATAAATGGACTGTGAGCATGGGAAGCCCAAAGAGTTAGTGAAGGATATTTTCTTTCCTTCTACTCCAATAGTGGCCTCTCTTGCTGCCACTCTTCCCTAAGACAGAGGTTCAGTTACTGGATCTATTCAGGATACCATCTCCATCCATTTGGAGCATACAGAGCAACAGCCGAGATTATACTCTCATGTGACTTCACTTTTCATGTCATCCAAATAACCTCCAGTAAATAATCCTTCAACAAAAGTAGTAAGGAAAAGCTTGATATTCTTGATAAATGAGAAAAAAAAGCAACAAAAATGTTAAAGCAAACTTTAAGGCCATCTTTGTAAATCATAAAGAAAATGTAATGGGAATTGGAATTTTTGCAAATTTCCAGTAAAATAACCTTTCCCTTAACTATGTGCCTCAGTCAGAGCTGTCCATATGATGGTTCAGGGCAGCTGCCTCAGGCCCTGTGCTTTGAGGGGTGACCGCCTTAACCATCCTATGGATGGGTTCGTGTCCCATATTAACCATGAGGCCCGGAGTGGCCTAGGGGATTACCTGCTGGAGTTGTGTACATTAAGTCAACGTTGCCCATTAATGTAGACTTGCCCAAGATATCACACTAGTTATCCCAAATATGGAACCTACAATGGTCTTTTCACTGCACTCTTAACTTCCTGCCATTGTAATGGTAATTCATTTCAGCACCTAAGTGACAGCTTTATTGTTGTGTCCCTACTCCACAGTACTCATGTCTCAGCATGATTTACTTAGTTTATTTTATTGCTAACCCATTTTTACATGACCCAAGATACAAGGACTTGAAACTATGGGATAGATTTCTCTCTCCGTTTCTTCCTCCTCATGCCAGTGTAAATCAGGAATAACTCAATAGAAGTCAATGAAATTAAAAACGTGTAAAGTTGAAATGAAAGGGGAATCAGGCCATATGTCTCTGCAGGTGAAAGGATTTGTGAACTAACCTAGTGCACTAGTTAGTTGTAGTTGCTCATTTAGCTGAGCTTTACTATCCAATTCTTGATTACTATTTTGCAGTTTTGAGGTCAATATAGAACTAACCTGCACAAAAGTCTGAGAATAAAAAAGTTAAAGGCAAATAGATGAAGAATATTTTTTGTTATCAATACAAGAAATACCTTACTTGTGACATCCAATCCCAGGGGGAAGAGTTTTAATTTTGTTATGCCGGAGATCCAGCCAAACAAGATTTGGCAGCTGCTGAAATAAATCCTTAGGAATTATGGATAAAGCATTTCCTTCCAGATGCAAATGCTAATGTAAAAAAAAAAATAAATAAAACAAATATGTTTTAAAACCAGAATTAAAGGAGAATGCCTGTTCCCTTGGCATGAAGAACATTACTGTGAAAACCCTGGTAAACTGACCTATAAACTATCCTAAAAATTACATTTTCATAAAACCATTAAGTAGATGATTGCTACAATCAGTTTTTTATTTAATTAAGGACTAGTTTTTAGAAAGCAGAAGGGAAAAATTATAATTAAGAATCTCTAGATTTTCCACTGTCTTTAATGAGAGCCATACTAGGCCTTTAATTGGTGCCTACAAAATTTAAGTCAAATGTGTAATTATCAGAATTACAGCAATTTACTCACCTTAAGGTTAGGTAATTTGTATATTTCCTCTGTAAGATGCTGAAGATTTTTCCTACTCAAATCCAAAGTATTTGTAGCGGTATACAATGTATCTTCAACAGCCTTCCTGATATCTTTTGATGAACTTGAACCAGATATGTTTCTCTTTTTCTGATAGTCATTCTCTAAGTAATCACCACTACCATGAGACTCTTGAGAAAAGCTTTCATCCATTTGTTAGCAAACCTAAAATACTGACCATATAATGCAAGCTGATTATCTGAAAGTAAGTCATAAGCCAAGAGCAAATAATAACAACAAAAATCCCACAGGTTTCTTTTTTGTTACTTTTATTTCCCACATCTTCACTAGAGCTATGTGATACTTTAGAGGATCAAAAAATAATGAAATTATTCTATATTTTTACATTCATGTAAAAGTAATAACAAAGGGAAAAAACACTGGGTTCATGCTTCTCATAACAGCATCCCTTATATTTTGAATGGGTTTACATTTTCCATGCACCACATGATCTCCATCTCCTCCAATGCCTTCTCAAAGCATATTTCAAAGCTGAGTACAGTACTGTGTTTTCTGGGATGGTACTTGCACCTTAGTAGTTTCCCAGTACCCTCTGTCTCCTCCAAATTCCCTTCCTCCCTCTTCCAACACCCACCTCTTTCTTTCTCACTTGTTCTAACTACCACAAAGCCATAGGCATTATAGAGTGCTCAAAACCCCTGAATATATGAAGTGCACCTATTTTCTATTTCAAGTGATGGAGTCCATCTCAAAGTAGACCCAGAATTCAGAGGACTTCTCTGCTTAAATTTCCATCTGTAAATTTAGAATATTAGTGCTTACTTAGGTGGCAAAATCTGCAGATTATACTAAACTGCTCAAGATAGTTAAGTCCAAAGCAGACTATGAAGAGTTTCAAAAGGATCTCACAAAACTAGGTGACTTGGCAATAACATGGCAGATGATTTGTAATGTTCATAAATACAAAGTAATGCATATTGGAAAACATAATCCCAACTATACATACAAAATGATGGGCACTAAATTAGCAATTCCTCTCCAGAGAGAAATCTTGGAGTCATTGTGGATAGTTCTCTGAAAACTAGGGATATTAAAAAGCATTTAATAAGGTAACCATGTAGTCACTAAAAATCTTAGTGGTTACATGGTTACACGTACTGCAGCGTGTAGCGAAGCCTCCCCGGAAGCAGAGCAGGTAGCTCTTGCCTGCCTGGTTCTTGGGGAAGAGACTTTGCTGCAGCAGCAAATCCACCTCTCTGTGAGTGGAACCGACAGCTCTTGCCTCCCAGGGAGGAGGCTTCTCTGCAGCGATGCTGCCTCCCCGGGGAGTCAGCTGAGTTTAACCAACACCATTAACCAATAAGCATTAATTTATCAGTTAAATGGTTAGTCAGTTAAACCCTAACATCCCTACAGAAAACATCCACTCAGAATATCTTATTGCCTTTATGTAAATCCAGGGTGCGTCCACATTTTGAATACTGCATGCAGATGTGGTTGCCTCATCTAAAAACAACATCTTGGCACTGGAAAAAGTTCAGAAAAGGACAACAAAAATGATTAGGAGTTTGTAATGGCTGCCATTTGAGCAGAGATTAATAAAAGGGATTTTTTCACCTTAGCAAAGAGGAGACTAAGGGGGGATATGATAGAGGTATACAAAATCATGACTGGTGTGGAGTAAATAAAAAGAGAGAAGTTATTTACTTGTTCCCATAACACAAGAACTAAGGGTAATGAAATGAAATGAACAGGTAGCAGGTTTAAACAACAATAGGAAGTATTTCTTCATACAATGCACAGTCAACCTATAGAACCCCTTGCCAGAGGATTTGTGAAGACCAGGATTTTAACAGGGTTCAAAAAAGAACTAGATAAATTCATGGAGCATAGGTCCATCAATGGTTTTTAGCCAGAATGAGTAGGAATGGTGTCCCTAGCTTGTTTAAACTGGGAATGGGTGTCAGATCACTTGATGATTACCTGTTTTGTTCCTTCCCTCTGGGGCACTTGGCATTGGCCACTGTCAAAAGATAGGCTACTGGGCTAAATGGACCTTTTGTCTGACTTGGTATGGCCTTCCTTATGTTCTTATGTTCACTTATCTTTGTAAAAATCTTTGAGGGGCAATGAATGAAAAGTATAGTGTAAGTGCAATGTGTCGTTATGTAACATTGTTTCTAACATCTCATGTCTAAGTGCAGGAACAACTTAAGTATTTCTCTTTAACATCTTTAAAGATCTGTGGATAGGCAGAGCGTGATCCAATCCTATTGATTTTAAAAGGAGAAACATGATCCAATGGCTAGAGTGCTAGCCTGAGACTTGGTAGATTAGTATATAATTCTCTGTTCTGTCACAGAAATCTTCTGTGACTGTGGATAAGTTGCTTGGGCAGATTTTCAGAGGTATTCAGCCAACAAAAGATGCAGATACCGTAAAATCGCGAGTATAATGTGCACCTATGTATAGTGCACACCCTGACTTTAGACTCTTAACATCATGAAAAAACCGAACTCCTATGTATAATGCGCACCCATTATACAGGAGAACGGGAGGGAAGGAACAGGAAGGAAACCTGCCCCCCGCCCAGCTGCCCGCGCGCCGAGCTCGCGCCTGCCGGGGTCCTCCCCCGCCCAGCTGTCCACACGCCGAGCTTGCGCCTGCTGGTCCCCCCCCCCCCCCCCCAGCTCACACCTGCCAAGGGTGAGTTTAAAACTTGAAAAGATAACGCCCTATGTATAATGCGCACCCCGGCTATGACCCTAAAAAACCGGGGGAAAAAGTGCGCATTATACTCGCGATTTTACGGTAGACACTTACCAGGATTTTCAAAGTGCCAAGCACATATGCATCTTTGAAAATCTGCTCTTAAGTCTGTGCCGTAGTTTCCCATCCATAAAACAGGGATAACAATACCTCCTTACTTTACAGAGTCTTTGTCTGGGGCGAGAATGATAATAATTCATTAAATGACTGGGGAATGCTCATATATTACGGTGATGGCAGCCAAATAAGTTCCTAAGACAATGAGAGCTAGGTTGACCCTATAGTAAAAGACCAGCAAAAGGACTATATACATTGTATTGTAGAGCCTGACATTACATGTTGGTAAATAATGCAGTTTATGAGAACAATATAAACAAAATGTTTGAGATAAAACTGTGTCTACATTTTTTTCCTGATGCCTCAGTTACATTATGCAATACAGTTTGTTTTAGGTTAATTTTAGTAATGCTTTTCACCTAAAATTGTTTTAAAACAGTCATGAATAAATTCCTGTGATTTTCATAATTGTAAATAATTCATCATTTAGGATATTTGTTTACAGCACCATGTATTCTCAAAATTGAGTGTTTTGATTTAAAGAAAAACAAACAAGCTAAAAAAATGGTCAAGGCTTTTCTCATGTGCCTTCCCGTTCCTCAAATGTCAGTGGCAATACTACACCATCTCCCATTAGTTATTTTGGTTGCCTGTTTATTTTTCATGCAGTTTTATTACTGTTGCAAAGTTGCTTAAAAGGAATTGTAATGCAATCCTAACTGGCAGTTACAAAAATAGAAACCAAAACCAGATTCTGAAAAACACATGTATTTAACTTTATTGAGATTAGTCTCACTAAAAAAAACTAGTTAAGCATGTATGTGTTTTAAAGACCGAGGCCTACCTATCTGACCTGCATAATTATTCTCCATCTTTTGCTCCTTAGAACAAATATATGAAAAGGAGAAGATAAAAAGTATAATGCCCCTCACTAGGAATGCTACAAGCCTCAGTTACAGATTCATCTGAAAGTTTCCATTTCTTGTAATTTATTCAAGGATTTTACTATGATATTTAATAGATTAAAAAAAAGACTCATGCAG
Source organism: Rafetus swinhoei (assembly GCA_019425775.1). NCBI lineage: Eukaryota > Metazoa > Chordata > Testudines > Trionychidae > Rafetus > Rafetus swinhoei. The sequence continues at coordinate 29,263,100 of CM033447.1, read as the reverse complement.
AGCCCTTATTTGTCTCCTTACTCCAAATGCATGCACAGAAACACAGATGAACTTCTCTCACACTGGTAAAACTTCAGGACTAACTCCCCTGGAGTCAGCAAAAGCACACAGCTGTAAAACTGATGTGAGAGAAGTGAACCAGGCCCAGAGAGTTATAAACCATACTGGCTTTTACAGTCACAAAAACCCTGACACCGTGGTACCATCACTAGGGTAACCAGTTTTTAAAACTTCATTTTTTAAACTGTGGCCCGAAACTCAGCCCTGCCAGGAAGGGTCTCGCCTTCAATTCAGAACCAGGATTTGCTCTATTAGGACCGCTTTGCTGCTTTCTGGGTTCCCAGCTTTTGGATTAGGGCTGCAGGGCAGACTCACTGACATGGGACAAATAACGAGCATCCCCTGGCCAAGAAGAACTCGCCAGACAATGCCTCAGGGAGGTTTGGTTGTGGGGGACAGTGCAGCGCCTCACCAGATGGCAGAGGGGCTTGGTTCGCCCTACAGAAACTCCCTCTATTGATGGGGAGCGGTACGGAGGGAGGAGGACACGGTACAGGACGCCCCAAAGCCCGACAGGCTCCCCTCCCAGCAGCAGCTGGCGCCTTCCCCCTGCCTCAACCCCCTCACTGCACCCCAGCCTGCTCCCCCCTCACAGCATCCTCCTGGACTCTCCTCCCCATTCCGGCCCCGCGAGCTCTTACCCTCCGCCTCCGGGCTGCGCGAGGTCCCGGCTCCCCCGCGCCTTTGTGCCGGCACCAAAGTGCAACAAACAGGCCCGTGCGGCAGCCGCAGTCTCCATAGCAACAGCCAAGCGGCGGGGAATCGGTAGCAAAAGCGCCTGCGGCCCTGGAGTTGGGCTCATGCTAGCGGCGGCCGCCGCCATCCCCGGCCCTGTACAATGGGGACTCGCGTCCCCCAAACCTCCTCCCCACGCAGGCCCCGCACAGTCATGGCCAGCCTTCCCCGCGTGCCCCACAAACCCGCCCCACGCCCTCTCCCAGCTCCAACTTCTCTGCACCCTACACAGTCTCCCTTCACCCAGAGCCACCGCAACCTTCTCTGTGCACCAGGGCCTAGGGTTGCCAGGTGTCCGGTTTTGAACTGGAGGGTCCGGTATTTGAGCTTTCTGTCCAGGAAACAAATTGAGAAAATACCGGACATATAAATGTCTGGTATTTTCTAATTAAGTTCGTTTTATTATTATGAGTATCAGTATGTAGTTGCCTATGGGCTGGCTGGTAGACACGTTCACACTGCATGAGCATGTCTATCAGCCAGGCGCACGCAACTATGCAGTAGTGAGGAGGGGGGCAGGGCAGGATGGGATCTCTGGGGTGGACTCGCCCGTGCGCCCCGCCGGGACCGTGCACAGGACGGGCAGCACCCTGGGATCTGTGTGCACCCGGGCCAGCCCTGCTCCTGGCGGCTCGTTCCCCTGCCCCCCCGGCCAGCCTTGCTCCCTGCCGGCCGATTCTCTCCCCCCGCTCCTGCCCCCTGGCCAGCCCCGCTCCCTGCCGGCCGATTCTCTCCCAGCTCCTGCCCCCGGCCAGCCCCGCTCCCCCGACCCCCTCCCGGCCAGCCCTGCTTCCCGCCGGCCGGTCCCCTCCCCTCCAGGCAGCCCCACTCCCTGCCAGATGGTTCTCCCCCGGCCAAACCCACTCCCCCCGACCCCCTCCCAGCCAGTCTCCCTCCACGATCTGAGATCAAGTGTGTCTGGTATTTTTTTTTAAGCCATCTGGTTACCCTAGTGCACCCTCCACCCAGACCCCACCTAGTCCCTTTCCTCCCTGCACCCCCACAAAGTCCCTTCACAGATCCTGCACAGCCACCCTAGACCTCCTTGTGTCCTACATAACCTGTCCCCCAGCCAGACCCTGCACAGCTACCCTCCCCAATCTTTTCGGTGGAGTTTTTTGGCTCCTGCTGCCCACATGGTGAGTGAGAGGAAACCCCAGCTGCTTCTGTGCCAGGCCCCCATAAAACTCCAGCTGTGTTGCTCAGGGGAGTGGGAAAGGGGGCAAAATGGGAGTGGAGAAGGGTCCGGTCTTGGGGAAGGGGGTGGGGGCAAGGGCGGGGTCTGTGGCAGTGGGTGGGGTGGGGTTGGTCTGGTCCTGTGCCTCCTTGAGACAGCCCTTCTCAAAGTCTGTCTAATCCAGTATCCTATCTTCTGATGGCTGCCAGTACCAGATGCTTCAGAGGGAATGAACAGAACAAGGCAGTTCTTTCAAGACATTTCTTTCAAAAATAGGGTGGTTGTTTTTTATATATTGTAAGAGTACATACGCCAAATAATTTGCAAAACTTTCTGATGAATAATCTTTGTAATTTATCATTTATCTGTTATACACTCACTTGGGGCACAATACTTAGCATCAAGAATTTACACTTAAATTAATAAACTAAGTTCTATAATACACAGGCCTTTCTATTATAGAGGTTGTGTAAAAAATTGATAACAGAACCATGCAGTCTACCTTTGGTCCCGGCACAGAATTTCCCCTATAAGCCACTCTTTCATATGTTTATGGGTTTACAAACCATTTTGGCCACTGCTCAGTTATTTTTTCAAATTTTAGCTTTGGGATTTCATGGTCACTTACATCAAAGGAAGGAGAAATAATAAAATAAAAACGTTCAGAAAACAATGGCATACCATGGTTTGATTCCAAAACAATTAAACAACTTTGTATGTGCATTACTCAGAATATTTTTTAAAAGTATGAAAGAATTTTTATTTTTTTAATTTTTCCACGAGTAGTTTGATTGTTGTGGAAAGGGAGGTGGCTGCATTTATGGCAGCACTGTTGCATTTAAGCTTTCTCCAAATATGACTCCAGGAAGTTTGCAAGTTGGGGAACCACTTGCTTGAAAAGGAGGTTGGGAAGTGGATGGAGAAAACCTATATGGAAGAAATTCTTCCTCTGTGCCTAGACTTTCAGCAGCAACACTATGGAGCAGCAAACTGTCTTAACACTATTGTGCCAGAAAGCATTTCACTAGGTAAAATGTAGCAACATTTCCTTATATGTTTGTCATCCCTCAGTATTTTTAAAAATAATTTGTAATATCTGGTCTTATTATATATCCAACATATGCAGTGGAATGCAATGGAAAATGTATATATTAAATTAAGAAATGGATTAATGGTCTTAACTCAAATCTTCAATAATATTCATCTTTGTACTAAGTGTCTAGGATGGTCTGGAGTGTACTTAATATTGCCTTAGTGAAGGGAGATGGACAAAAAGCCTTTTTAAACCTTTTCCGGCTCTACGTATCTATGATGGTGTATCTGTCAGTAACTTCTATTGGCACCACTGTAAACAGACACCGTGCAAAAGCTTTGACTTTCCTTGCAGAGTGATATAAAACAAAATGCAAAAGTTGGTACCTTTGGGGATTGGGAAGAGGAAAATTTGTAAAGCTTTATGAAATAAAAAAATAGTGTAGACAGACACAAAATAAAAAAACCTAATACATATTGGATACTTCTGGAACATCTATGGAAAACTGATCTTTCCTTACTATTTCAGGAATAATGAGGTGGGATGGGGTTTTGTTTCAATACTGCTTGTTGTAGTGAATTAGCAGTTTATTCATACCTAGTGAATTTACACTGACTTGGCTGTCATTTGGCCATGGTAACTGAATGAAAAACCTACCTGGTAATATTAATGATAATGGATTTGGGGCCTGAATTAAAGCCCATTGAAGTCAGAGTTGTAGAAGAGACCACAATCTATCTGTATTTTTATCCCAAGCTCTTCACAAAGGAATAGGATTACCATAAAGCTCACACATTATAAACACAGTATCTTTGTGGAAAATGGATTGTGGATAATTGTATCTGATATTTACTTTGCAAAGGAAGCTATTATAACCTTCATTTATGCCTTAGGGACAGAATTCTTCCTTCATGCAGTTGCTATTGGCTTTAGTGAAAGGAGCACATTAATATAAGCAGGCAGATATACCTCTATTTTAATAGTTTACTAGCTCATGCATAAAATGTATTTGCCCATTCTCACCATGAAGTTGGGAAAGCTAATATACTTATGTACCAAAAAAATAAAATAAAATAAAAACATTTCTGCTTATACTTGAACATCATATGCTCTGTGTTCATTTCCCCCTTTTTAGTCACAGGAACCTTTATATTATAATAGCAGTTTTGTTTCAGAGAAGCTAGAATCACTGCTCCTTTTTCCTTAACTGCAGTCAAACTTCTCTAAGTTCACAACTGGTCACTATGGAATTTATTGTGATGACTCAGAGAGCAAATTGTGACTTAAGATGCTGAATAAGCAGCAGGAGCAAATGAGCTCTTAGAAGGGTCCTATTTTCTTATAGATATCTTCAATAATAATAAACAGAAAATACATTGTGCACAGGAATAATTATTTCTAATGTGAATGCTCTATAAAATTTTCCACAAAGCATCATTAGTTCTTTATCCATTTGATTGCACTGAAGTTTCCAGGTATACACAGATAGAACACACCTGCTCTCTACCTGACTGATCTATAGCAACATCTCATTTTTGGAAATTTGGTATGATCCAGCTGAATGTTAATGGATGGTAACACCTCAGCACTGATTACTAACAGAAAGTTTAAAAGAAAAATAATTACTTAAATAATATCCTGAATCTTAATTTTTCCCTCAGCATTTCAGTTTTAATGTCTTCATTTCTCAAGAACTATTAATTTGGTGAGAAGATTAATAGCTATTTGTGATATTCAGGAGACACAGCTGTGGAAAAAAACTACAAAATTGTTGATCTTTGTGTCAGTGCTAGCTAAGGACATGCAGTCAAGCTTGAGGTCTCTGAGGAAATGGCTTTCGACTTGACCGTGTACTCTTAACTTAGGGAAACCTTTTATCCTTGTAGTTACATGGGTGAGTATGGTGTGTGTGTAAATGATGTGGATTAAAAAAATCCAATGAAAGATAGGTGAAAACCCTGACTAAAAAGCTCATTCTCACTTGCATTGCTTTACTGGGATGAAAGCCTCTACAAAAGATTTCCTTAACTAGGTTGAGTAGGGTGAGGAACACATGCCCAGCAGTTTGAAGACCTACTTCAAAAATATGAAAGCAAAGTCCTAATTAGGCTGTAGTTACCTATGTAACTACATCATAGGTCTGATTAGCAGTATTTTACAATCCTTTTCATGTATGTATTTTAAGCAACTTTTATGACTAAATTATAATGATAAACATTATTTATAAAACAAAAGAAATCAGGAGAATAAAAACATATGCAAGAGGAACTGCATACAGAGAACAGATGAGGTACTCAAACAGCCATTTTAATTTAAATATTAAAAAAATATTTTCTACTAACATTGAGTTATAAAATAAGCCCTGTATCTCTGAAATACTTTGTGGGGGGGAAGGGTCTAAACTACATGACAGGACCTCTTTAATAAAAACAATAAGCATTTAAACAAAATAGAATATGGAATACTTTATCAAATAAATGTGAATCATAATCTTTAATAATTCAAAAATATTTTAAACATGACCTTTAATACTGTTTGTTCAAATCAATATTCTAACTACCCAATTGGGTCTTTCCAGTGACATAAATCCTCTATGAAGCATGGACATGATATCACAATGCTACTTCTTTTACATGAGTATATTTAGATAATGAAAATGAGAGGAGGGAAGAAGGGAAAACAGAGGAAATGGCAATAAACATATCCCTTCCTAGTTGGATTTCATTTCCAACAAATCAGTGTTTCAGGCTTTAGAAGCAAAAACAGACAAGTACATCTAATATTTTCCTCCACAGCTCTTCCTGTGCTCCAGTCTGCCAATGCAATTACAGGTCACTGATCTGCTTTTAAATTGCTTTATATGTAAAGAATTTGTCATCAACTTACCATCCCACACTAGACTCCTAACAGAGTTTCAAACAATTACAGCCCATAGTTGATGGGGACCCAATCCTGAAAAAAAATCTGTCTTGAACTTCCTCTCTGGCTTTCAAACACCCCTCTCCTCCCCCGCATCTCTCCCAGCTTATCAGTGGCTAGCTTCCCACTGACCAGAACACAACAAAGTGGCACCAGCTGCTGCCAGAATAGATGCAAACCCTGCAGACATATTCCCATTGCTACAGTGTATCAGCACCTCCCCCCCCCCACACATTTCAAGATCCATGAGTCCTACTACACATGTCTATCATAATTATGGGGTGTACCTCATCCAGTGCACTAAGTGCCCCAATAGCAATTATGTGGGTGAAATTAGACAGTCAATGAATGTACTCAGAAAGAAAAACGATAAACAGAAAAAAATCTTATCTCCTGTGGGTGAACACTTTTCACAAAACTATCACTCTGTAGCTTCTGTTGCTGACCTATCAGTTCGCATCCTCAAAGGAAACCTGCACAACACCTTCAAAAGATGAGCATAGGAGCTTAATTCATAACTTTGCTAGACACTAAAAATCATGGACTGAATAGAGACACTGGATTTATGGCTTATTACAACAGTCAACCTTCTCCCCCTATGACTGGAGGGGTAATAATGGTCTACTTCACCTTGCATGGTTCTTTGAAATGTGAGTTAACTATTTATGCTAAACAGTTTACTCCACCTTGCATTTAGTTCCGACTCTCTATTTCCCAGACTTGAGGAATTCTGTATAAGCTTGACATCTTGTGTCTCTCATCAGTAGAAGCTGATCCAACAAAAGATATCACATCATCCATCTTCTCTAGCTGCTTACCTGTCTGTCCTTAGACTGTGAATTCCTGAGCCAGGAAGCATGACATTTTGACATTTTGTTTGGAAATCACCCAGTATATCATGAATACTATGACAAGTACAACAATAATCATTTCTAGGTCTGCAGAAAGAGATAGTAAATAGGAAAGGTTCCATGCAAAAAATTGCCCATCTGAAGATAGGAGAAACTCCAGAGGGATAAGCTAGGAGGGTTTGTCTTTTATCTTGGAAAAAAAGTTCTCAGACAAGGAGAGTCCAATCATGGGATTTCCACTGGAATCTAAATCTAAGAAATTATGTTTTGGGAATGAGTAGAGAGAAGAGTATGTGGTTGGCTTGCAGCTGTCTGATGAAAATTTCCCTGAAGCAGGCTGTGATGGCAACCTTATCTATAATCTGGTAACCCTTGACATGGTGTATGTAAAATGCAGTCAAACATCCATTTAGAGATGGTCTTAGTACAGAACTGCGCGAAGAGCTGATGTCAAAAAAGCAAGAAATTATGTGAATTTTTAAGTACTTACATTTGCTCCCAAATAAACTCTCAATGATATTTTGACATCGGAAATTTGAAGATGGGTCTCAATGATAAGGTTAGGAAGAATGGATAGGAAGCATGGAAATAATATCATAATATGCTCTTTAGGAAAGAACTCCCACGCCACGCTGAAGAGGAATTTCGGATGAGTATGGAAGACCACCTTACCCCTGTAAAACTGAATATAAATTGAACAAGTTACCAGAGCTCAAAGCTCATTTACTCTATGTGCTGGTCACAACTACCTGGGAAAAGACCTATCAAGTAAGAAATGTAAACTTATAGGATATTAATAGTTTAAAGGGAGATTCATCAGTTTTATTAGGATCATGTCATCACTGACACAGGGCCATTTTTAAGGGTGTGTATATTGAAAGCCTCAAGTCCCAAAGGAACCTGATAAAAAAGGCTGAAGAGACATTAATCCAGTTCATGATAGCTCAAAATAATTGTCAAACACAGCGGCTGTGTCTAGACTGACAAGTTTTTCCGCAAAAGCAGTTGCTTTTGCGGAAAAACTTGCCAACTATCTACACTGGCGGCTTGAATTTGCAAGAACACTGATGATCTAATGTATGATTGTCAGTGTTCTTGCGCAAATACTATGCTGCTCCCGTTCGGGCAAAAGCCCTCTTGCGCAAATGTATTTGCGCAAGAGGGCCAGTGTAGACAGCTAAAAAGTGTTTTGCGCAAAAAAGGCCCGATGGCTAAAACGGCTATCGGGACTTTCTTGCAAAACGCGTCTAGATTAACGCGGGCGCTTTTCTGCAAAAAGTGCTTTTGCGCAAAAGCGTCCGTGCCAATCTAACTCTTTCATAAATGCTTTTAACGGAAAAACTTTTCCGTTAAAAGCATTTGCGGAACATCACGCCAGTCTAGACATAGCCAGCAGGATTAGTATTTACCTCTCTCACCTGTCTGAATATAATTCAGTTGAGCAGCTTTTGTAGGCAAGAACATGGATCACCATATGTCTTGTAAATTATACATCCTTCTCTGAAATACCAGAATAAAAGCCACACATTTGGAGACGCCATGTCTACAGACGTCTACATTCTTAGGAGCTAAGCCGTCAGAAGGAGGTTATAGTTCTGGTCTGGAGTGAGGAATCTACTTTCTGAGGCCAGATCTACACTAAAAAGGAAGGTTGAATCAAGTTATGCAACTCCAGCTACAGTAATTATATAGCTGGAGTTGACCTTGATTCAAATTTCCCCGCTGTCCTCACAGCCAGAGGCTGATGGGAGCAAATGCTCCTGTGAGCTTCCCTTACTCCTGGCAGGAGCAGGAGTACCAGCTGCTTGTGGGGGTGCTATCTGAGTTTGATTTAGCGGGTCTTAACTATACCCGCTAAATCAAACGCTGGAAGATTGATTGTGGCAGTGTCGATCTTCCCCAAAATGAACACATGGCCTTAGGAATGAGCTGAGGCCATACACTTAGCCCTGCCAAAGATCAGGCCAGACCACTGTTTTCTGCTTCTGGCACATGAATGCATGCGGGGTAACTCTGGAAGCCTCAACACAGAGCTGTCCAATCAAAGGCTTTCATAGAGGCATGTTCTCTTTATGTGCCTTCTTCCTCAATACCACTGATTTCAAGCACTGAACCCAAGTGTATCATCAAGTCAGTACTTGATGGAACAGGTAACTGGTGGTGAAGCCATCCCACTGTGCAGATACTAGGGTGGGGTGCAGATCTCTGATCCTAGTACTCAACTGCATCGACTAAGTCAAACTTTAGTTTTGAGGGGGTTTCCTTCAAAATGGTGAGTCTGCTTTATGCCAGACTTACAGAAGTCTTTGTGGGGTGCCTCAAAAAGGGAGTAGAAGTGTTCCTGAGATTTTCTTCACTGCTGTAGATAATGTCTGCAGTCAGAAATGTGTGACATATCTGCACATTGTGATTGACTGTGATTGGCACAACAAACAAGGCAGGATCAATCTGCATAAAGTGGATACCTCTCGTGGCTCACTAAATTTTGTTTTGGCCTGTGGAATGTATCTAACTATATGAGAAGCAATGGCAGCCAAACTTCAGAGCCTCATCTCCCACACCCCCGCCTAGCTGTCAAGTTTAACAGGGCTTAGGCCACAGTGAAATGTAACTTTCCTATTCCCTAAATGAAGAGTTAATTTATTTTTCAAATAGGGCAAGAATTTTTTTCTCCAATTTCCAAAGCAAAGTTAGTTAAATTAAGCTAAAGAAGCAAACTCCTCTACCTCCAACCATCTTTATGCAGAGTATCCTATACAAGAATAAATGAACAAAATAAATGAGCAATATTTAAGATTCAGTCTGACTAAAGACTGGTAACATATGTCCTCACTTTCCTAATGAAACAGTTGGATAACAACCTATATAAATAGATAACTTTAAGCAGAAAAAAATACAGACATGTAAACAAAAGAAAAAAAACCATGAGAACAAAGGCTGGTGAAAAGTACAAGAAGATAAAGAGGTAAACTAATCAGATGATGTTAGAGAGGTCTATCTTGCACAACACAGGAAATTATAGGACTGGTAACATTAAACATGATGGTAGAGTTATCTTTCAGAGTACAATATTGGCAAAAATCAACTGTTCCACAACTGGTGAAGTTCCATCAGTGATAAAAATAGCAAAAGCAGTAGAGTAGAGGTCACAGCTTTTTTCACCATCCAGTAGGGTTGGTACAAATACATGCGCCCCATCTACATGATAATTTTCCATTGTGCTGCCACCAGTAAAGCTGTACTGATACTGAAATATGCATCCAATTTTTTACAATATAGGTAAAACCTTAGGTTTAATGGTGTGTGGCCACTGTTTGCAAATGCTCATTTTATGCTGATTGTTGCAGATATCCATAACAGATATTATTAGTTAACTGTACTGATATAAAAATACTGTGAAACACCTGGAGAGGAGCTAATACTATTAGCATTTTTTAAAATTGAGTTGGTACTATTTAGAGGCACACTAAGGATAAGAACATGCAGTGTGAAATGTCCCTTTTAAAATAATGTTATCAAAGGAATTACACATTCTTTTAAAAGATTCTTTTCAAAGGTTTTTCTCGGGCAACTATCCTATGGACAAAAAGCACATGAAAAGATAATATGCACATGTACCTAATAATGCCCTAAATATGCAGCAGTTATACCCATGCATATTTAATATAGGTTTTTCTAATGGGGATCATACCTGAAAATGTTATATCCTTATGGTGTTATGCCCAAATTTAAAGTATTTTACAGCAGTTGTGTCCTTTGTAGTTTTATGATATTAGCATTCATATTACAAAGCAGTTTTCATCAGCTAAGTGAAATAGACAAATCAATGCTGTTTAAAGCATCACAAAAGCAAAACATTATAAAACAGAAGTAAAATAACTAAACAAATTTAGAAGCCATTCTGATTATTATTTACATAAGAGTGTACAGGACAGCTTATTCTTGAACATATACTAGATCCAATTCTCCTCTCACTTACAGTGGTTTCACTCTGTGGCCATGTTTACACGGAAATTATTTTGAATTTACTAAATTTGATGTATGGACTCCTGATTTAAAAAAATACAAACTTCCATGCCCTCACTACAGAGAATCATTGAAATTAGTCCAACACACACTGTTAATGTGGACGTGCTACCTTGGACTGAGCCCCAGGAAATACTCTGAGGAGGTGCAGGAGACCTTCTGTAGGCCAATTAGTTCAAATTAGTGGCATCAAAGTATCCACACTAACATTACTTCGGTCTTACAAGTTCAGAATTAGCATTATTCCTCATGAAAAGCAGGAGTACAAAGTTCAAATTCCGTGGCCCCTTATTCTGGAATAACGGGCAAGGCAGTGTGGACGCACCCCTTACAAATTTGAACTTGGGGGTGTGGCTGGGTCTCCCGGGCAGTGGAATGGTGTAGTGGTTAGGTCCCAGAGTTAGCTGGTGGCATGGGGTGTAGGCCCCTGTGCTGAGGCTCCGGGCCTAGGAATTCCGGCCTCTTATCAAAGACTGGCTCTTAGTTTGGGGCATGGCCTCGAGAGTCCAAATTCCCCCTCCTCAGTGAGAGTTCCTTCTGGTTCTCCCCCCTTTGCACCAGAGGGAGGGATTGGAGGCTTATGTGCTCCTGTGGCTGACCCAGTAGACAGCTCTGACTCAGGTCCCTCCAGGTGTGGCATTGGCTGCAGGTAAAATGGGGTGGGGCTAGTTGGGCAAAAAGGCCTTGTTTAACCCTTGTACTACCAAGCCCCTAACTGTGCCAGGTTCCTCTCTTTTATTCTCCCTCCAGGTGTGGCATTGGCTGCAGGTAAAATGGGGTGGGGCTAGTTGGGCAAAAAGGCCTTGTTTAACCCTTGTACTACCAAGCCCTCCTCTCATTCCCTCACACATCCCCCCTCCCATAACCCCTATTGGAGTCTGCCCCACCCCCAACTACGTTCCATCCCCCACAGAGAAAAAAATCTGCATTTGCATGGGCTTTCCCAGCACGATGTTGGATCTGGAAGGAGAAGGGTTGGAGGGAGAGGTGCCACCTCATAATTCTGAAGTTTGTCTCTTTCACTGCATGTAGCCAGTGAAGAGGGGCATGGTCTGTGACAAGGGTAAAGTGTCTGCCCAGTAGGTAATATCTGAGTGAGTCTACTACCCATTTCACTGCTAGCAACTCCTTTTCAATTATGGAGTAGGCCTTCTCCCTGGGGAATAGCTTCCTACTGACGTAGTGGTTCATGTGTTCGTCATTTCTCATGACCTGGGAGAGAACGGCTCCTAGGCCCACATCAGAGGCATCCGTTTGTATTAAGAACTCCTTTGAGAAGTCGGGGCTATATAAGACAGGTTCTTGACAGAGCTGGGTCTTTAGGGCTTGGAAAGCTTCCTCACAAGCTTTGGTCCATTGGATCTGGTTTGGACTCTCGTTCTTGATGAGGTCGGTAACAGGGGCTGCGATGGATGAGAAGCCCGGGATGAAACAGCAATAGTACCCCGCTAACCCCCAAAACTGGCGTACCTTCTTTTTTGATGACGGAGGGGCATATTGCTGGAGGGCTTGGACCTTTCCCACTAGGGGGTGGACAGTGCCTTTCCCCAAAGTATAGCCCAGGTAGGTGGTCTCATCCCTCCTGAGGCAGCATTTTGCAGGGTTAGCTGTCAGGCCAGCTTCCTTGAGGGACTGTAATACAGCCGCCACATGTTGTAAGTGGGCTATAAATCACTACGTCATCCAGTTAAGCAGCTGTGTACTGGCTATGGGGATACAGACTGCGGTACTTCAGCTGCTGGAATAGGCAGGGGTGCCATGCAACCGGAAAGGCATGGTTCGGAATTGTAAGAGTCCAAAGTGGGTGGAGAATGCTGTCTTCTTCTTGGACTCAGGTGTGAGGAGGATTTTCCAGTAGCCTTTTGTTAAGTCCAGAGTGGTAATGTACTCTGCTTCCCCAAGCCAATCCAGCAGCTCATCCACCTGGAGCATGGGATACATATCAAATTTGGACACAGCATTCACATAGCAGAAGTCAATGCAAAACTGGGTGCTCCCATCAGGTGTAGGGACTAAGACTATTAGGCTCTTCCAATCACTGAAGGACTCCTCGATTACCCCTAACGCCAGCATTGACTGAAGTTCTTGCTTCACCACTTCCCTCAATTTTTAGGGAATGAGTCAGGGGTTCTCCTGGACCTTGGCCCCTGGTTCTGTCTGGATGTGATGGACGGCCAGGTGAGTTTGGCCTGGTTTTGCTGAGAAGACAGAGGAGAATGTGGCGACTAGTTGCTGTGCCTGAAGCTTCAGTTTGGGGGTGAGGTTGGACACAATCTGGACCTCTCCTGGTTTTGATGTATCCTCTGCCTGGGGCTCCAGTTCCGGGTCTGACAGGTAGGGTGTTATTAGTAACCTTTTCCTGGGCCCTCCAGGATTTTAAAAGATTTATGTGATAAATCTGTTGCACTTGCATTTGTTAGGCTGGTGCACCTCAGAGTTTACCAGGCCCACTCGCTGAACCACCTCATAAGGCCCCAGCCAGCAGGCGAGGAGTTTGGAGTTTGAACTGGGCAGCAGCAGCAGTAGGACCTGATCCTCTGGCTGGAACTTGCGGGGAGTCTTGCCTGTTTATTATAAATTGACTCCTGGGCCTCTTGGGTCTGTAAGAGGTTCTCCTGTGCAAATGTGTCTAGCACTTGAAGTCTCTCTTGGAGGTTAAGTACATACTGCACTATGTTATTAGCTTGGGAGGGTTGTTCCTCCCATGTCTCCCAAACTAGGTCCAAAATCCCACGTGGCTGCCTCCCATACAAAAGTTCAAAAGGTGAAAACCCTGTGCAGGCCTGGAGGACCCCCCCGGACTGTGAAAATGAGGGGCATGAGGGGCTGGTCCCAGTGGCGTACATGTGTTAGGACAAATTTGTGGAGCATAGACTTCAGGATCCTGTTGAAATGCACTACTAGTCCATCCATTCGGGGGTGGTAGACGGACATTTGGAGTATTTTGATTTTTAATAAATGGCAGAGTTGCTGCACTGTTTGGGACATAAAGTTTGTCCCCTGATCCGTTAGGATTTCCCAAGGGACTCTGACATGAGCAAAGATAGTCATCAGCTCAGTCGCCACTCTCTTGCCATTCATGGAGCATAATGGCACCGCTTCGAGGTACTGGGTTGCACAGACAACTATGAAGAGGATGAACCGGTATCCAGCAGTACTCTTCTCCAGGGGGTGACTATGTCCACCCCGATCTGCTCAAAGGATACAATCATGAGCAATAGGGGAATTAGCGGGGCTTTCTCCACTGGCCAGGGTGCCATCAGCTAACATTCTGGGCAGGAGGCACAAAAGTCTGCCACTTCCCTGTGGATCCCAAGTTCATTTCCACATTCCTTTCCTCAGGGCTAGTTTTAAAATATCATGAAACAATGAGTACACTGTGTGCAAGCTGGGAAGGAAACGAACACACACTTCTAGCTAAGTAACATTTTGTGCTTGTCTCCTAAGCTTCCTTCTATAGCATTATAAACAATCTTTCCACAAAACCATTCCCCACCCCTCATATATACCCAAGATTCAACTTGGAAGCTTCTTTTACATAGTCTCCAGCCAGCAGTCACTTGATTAGGTGACCTCTCACCATCATATGCTCTGTCCAGAGATACTTGTAGGGGTCCAAGGACTGTAATGAAATACATGCCACCCCAGGGCCCAGTTACAGAGCCCTGTGAAATGCTGCACTTCATCCTCTTGAAAAATAGCTTCTTCTCTGTTAAGTTCTCACACTTGCTGTTCTGAAAAGACAATTTTGCAGAGATGGAAGGTGTTTATCTCAAAGTGCCAACTTTAAACATAAAGCACTACCCAAAAACAGAATTTCAACACAAAAACCAAAACAAACGTCCATCAGTTTATCGTTTCCTCATCTGCTAATATTTTATGCCATCAGTGACATTGTAGAAGGTAGATTGGGATCTTCTGATCTTGTTTCATAATACAAACACAAGGGAACATGAAATGAAATTGAAATCTTCTTACTTCAAAACTGCTAAAAGAAATATTTTTTCACATAATATATGATTGGACTTAAGTGCACTTCTAACTCTTAGACCCAGGTTGAGACAATGAATAAGTATGTGGAGGTGTTCTGTGCTGGGCAAATTATCCCACCATTTAAAAATCTTTCTCTGAGGTATCTACTGGCCACTGTCTGAGAGAGTTCACCAGACTAGATGGACATCAAGTATGACTCACTATGGAAAATCTTATGTTGTTAAGGTTTTTGCCACTTCATCTAGAAAGAGAAGCAGCTTCATGCATATTTTCTTTCTTACTTCAGAAGATCACAGTTTGAGAATATTATTTACACTGTGTTCACAGGATTTCACATATAAACAAAATATGTGCCACAGAATTCTGGCATCAACATTTTATTAGGAAAATGCAACTTTTTATTTAATCTTGTTTTATACAATTTATAAGTACAAAGAATGGGAAACAGAAGGAAAGAAATTCTTAGTTGTTTCAAGAACCTATTACTGCAGGGGTGGGCAATAATTTTTGATGGAGGGGCCACTCCAAGAATTTGATAAGTGGTCGAGGGCTACACTCTTCCATTATATTAATGAAGGAGGTGCGTGGGTCTGGAATGGAGGTTGTGTGCAGAAGGGTCCTTGGGGTAAGGGATTGGAGTGTGGGATCTGAGAGGGTATGGCTACACTACAGCGTTAATTCAAGTTAACTTAATTTGAAATAGTTAATTCGAATTAAGCTAATTCGAAATAACACATCTACACACAAAATCTGTTTCGAAATAGCGTTTTGCTATTTCGAAATAGCGCGTCCACACTGAGTGGACCCTGAACCGAAGTTAAGGCTGTCCGGAACCAGTGCTGGCAGGGCAACAGGTTAGGACTTAGTGTGTGAGGCTGCTGCCTGAGGCTAACTGAGCTCCGTGCTTAAAGGGACCCTAACCCCACTCCAGACAGACAGTTCTCAGGGTTCCCCGCTTGCTTGTCTACCTTGATGAGGGACAGCAAAGCAGTCCTGTCTTGGAGTGCCCTGAGTGCCCGCACTCGGGACACCACAGCACTCGGCCACATGGAGCCAGAGCTGCCCCTGGGCACGCCAGTGCGTCTCGTGGGGTCGTTGCCATCAGCCCGGCTGTACTTGCTGCAGGCTGCCATCTGGGGTGTCCATCGGGGGGCTGTCAGGATCCAGGAGACCCTGCAGGAGAGCGTCCACCCCGAGGAGCCCTCAGAGCCACCCCGGTCCTCCCCACCGGGGGCTCGTGCCCCATTCCTCCCTCACGTCCTTCCACTTATCCCTCCCTAGCCCCCCTTCCTGATGTCAAACAAAAGACACGTATATTCAAAAACAGAAACTGGGTTTATTGAACAAAACTCGGGGGCATGAACCTCTGGGGAGACTGGGAAAAGGAGGTGGGAGAGGGGAAGAGAGAGGGTGGGAGAGGGGAGGAGGAAACCTGGGAGGAGGGAGCTGGAAGGGGAAAGCAAAGGGAAGAAGGGGGAGGGGAAGCTCAGGGCCCAGGATTGGGGGTCTCGCCGGACCAAGTTGATTTTCATGCAAACCTGCTCATGGGTTCGCATGTGGCCTTTGGTGGCCAGGCTGGCAGCTATCCTGCCATATACGGCTGTATTCCTCCATCTAGTGCGGAGATCATGGACATTGGGGGCATCCCCCCCAAACCTGAATAAGGTCCATGATCTCCACCCTGGACCAGGAAGGCGCTCGCCTTCTCCAGCCCCTGGCAGGCTCCTGGGAGCTGGCAGACTGCTCCTGGGGAGCGATGGAGGGCTGGCTGCCAGTGGCTTGCTGGCTAATGTTTTGGGGCCACTGGGTCAGGGGCCCCAGTGGCCACTGCTGGCTCTGGGCTGGCTGGCTTGGAGCTGGCACAGGCACTGTGGCCAGGGTCTACCCCTTGATAGATCCGGGGCTGGAGGAGAGGAGAGTAAGTTTTCCTGGTTGTGCCCAGAGTGGCCACCAGGGCTCCCTGGGAAGGGCTGAAGGCCCTCTATTTCAAATTAAGTGTCTACACAGCACTTAATTCGAAATAGATATTTCGAATTTGGTGTTACTCCTCGTAGAATGAGGTTTACCAAATTCAAATTAAGTGCTCTGCTATTTCGAATTAATTTCAAAATTGCGGTTTGCATTTATAGACGCTATTAAAGTTAATTTGAAATAACGGCTGTTATTTCGAATTAACTTTGCAGTGTAGACATACCCGGAGGGAGTTTGGGTGAAGGAGGTGATTGTGATGTGGGGCAGCGAACTGGGAAACAGGAAGGAGTGCAGGGTCTGGGAGGGGAGTGTGACCTGGGGTAGGGGTGCTGGGTTTGGGTTGTGACCTGGGATAAGGGATTGGGGTGCAGGGTTTGGGAAGTTGCAGGAGAGGACTCTGTACTGTGGGAGGGGTGTAGAAAAATGGAGTGCAGGATCTGGGAGAAGGTGTAACCTGGGGCAGGAGAGTAGAAGGGGGTGCCGTGTTTGGGAGGGGGTTGTAACTTGGGGCAGGAGTGCGGGGGTGTGTGTGTGCAGGCATTTGGATTGTGACCAGGGATAATGGATTGGGGTGTAAGGTCTGGGAGGGGGTTGAGGCCTTAGAAGGAGTGCGGGAGGGGATGCAATGTCTGGGAAGACGTATGGCAGGGGTGGCCAAACCGCGGCTTCTCCCCCAAAAGTGCGACTCATGAAGCCGATCCTGGCCCCCAAGGTCCCCACTCCTCCTCCGCCCCCGGCTCCCCCATGCTCACTGGGGTGGTGATTCAACATGGTGCCCAAGATGGCAGCCGTTGACGGGCGCCTGATATGGCCAAAAAGCCTATGCTTGTTTCTTAAAGGGGCAGCCTCCCTTTTTTTTTTTTTTTTGCTTGACAATTCTGGGGGGCTCTTCACATTTTTTCTGCCGCTGTTTCGGCTCTCTTTGTTAAATGGGTTGGCCACCCCTGATGTATGGGGACTGGAGCAGGGGTGCAGAAGGTTGGGTTACATGGGTTAGAGATGCAGGGGGGCCAGAGGGATGGGGAAGGGAGGGACTGGGGTGCTAGAGGCAGGCTCTGGCTAGGAGACCTAACCTAGGTGACTCCCAACCAGCAGGCCAGCAGTTTACTTAACCAGGGTCCCTGCCTTCCCTGCCCCTGTACTGCTCACAGCAGCTATAGGTGCCATGTTTGCTACTGAATACACTGTGAGCCAGGGATAACAGGGGAGTGCCCACTTCACATGCTGCCTGTCCTGCAAACAGGCAGCTGCTATTGGCTGGAAACTGGCCAATGGGAGGTACTGGCGACTGGAGCAGTGTGAGAAACCTTTGTCCCCTCCCCCAGACTCTCAACTTTCAGAGATGCATTTGGTCCTGCAGCAGCCGACTTCATTGAGTGTAAGTGGGGTCAGGAGAGGCAGAGAGCTGTCTGAGGCTTGGTGTGCTGGATGCGGCCTGCTGATATTTTACTCAGTCCTGTACTGCTCCTTATTCAGTCTCCAAGCCTGCACAGCACACCCATCTTTGAACAGTATATTTAGAGCTCTCTTCAAGGTGACCTGTAGAGTTCCCTCCTCCCACCTGTCTTTTAAAAATCCTTTTATATTTCAAAAACAAGGTGTATTCCAGTTTCCCTGGAGACCAGACTACCAGAAGGCAGGTCACCTCAGAATTCTAAGCAGTTTTTAGGCATACTTTCATTCTTCACACAAGATTATAATAATCACTATAATATGCATTTTCCTATATTTATATCCTTTGTTATGATGATATTTATGGTATTTAAGTGGAGGGGCAACAGATTTGAGGGGGTGGAGCTGTTTCATTGTATAATATTATACTGGCTGTGAATTTTAGTATTATGCATGGGTGTCCAGCACGTAGGATAGGCACCTATTTGCAAACAAAAACAAAGAATTAATACTGTTCCACTAAGTGAACAAAGATCTGCATTGTCATGGTTCAGTGCATAAATTTAATTGAAGTTAATGGACATACTTGCACATATGTTTGAGAGCAATATGTGGCCCACAAAGCTGCAAAAACCAGAGAGAAATTAGAATGGTAGCATTTTGCATTGACTTTGCACAAGTGTAAAAGACTACACAAGCTGTACACAGTGAAGATTCAGACTCATTATCTTCTGTTTTACAAGTGATAAAACAGAGGCAAAAAATAGAGGGCTGGATTGTCTTCTCACTTATACTGGTGTATAACAGGAGCAATTGGACATGTCAGCACAGTTACTGTAGCACAATTTGACTTTTCTACTCTGTCCCTCAAAATTGCTGTCCAAATCCAACATCTCTCAATCGAGCTAAAAAAAAATCATATCACTACCTCCAAGTAATACTCTCAGAATGTTGACAGGGCTGGATTAAGGCAGGAAACACAGAATATTGTTTTGCCATTTGAAACTGCAGTAGGAATTTTGGTAAGCAAAACATAGTAGTCAGGCTACAATATGGCAAGGTTAATAGGCCAAATTTTGCTCTTGGCTGTATTGGTGTCAATCTGGAGTAATTCTTCTAAACTCAGTTCCCTCTATTCTTATAAAGATGTGCCACAAGATCTTTAATAACCATAGTCATCTGCTATGGCACAACACTCCTAGGTTATAAGTACAAAGAGTGAAGAATGCCATGTTGCAAATCAAAATTCAAGTAAAAACAAAACAATCTTCCTCTGCCTCTAACCATCAGTCTAGAGCATGGATAATCTTACTCCAGGTAAAAGATTGAATTATTTTTCCTGGAAGCATCAATAAAGCAATTAAAATTAAAATAGGGCTTGGAACCCTACCTAGAATGCCTTGTTTAGGTAAAATTCCCAGTAGAAAATCCATGGATCCTTTGGCAGAGTAAAGGGTGTAGGACTGATCTCCTGGTTTGTAACACTTATAGCAATGTCTATTTTATTCTGTGGAGAAAAACCTGTTATAATGATGTTGTCTGATCTTACACATATGGGATCTGATTCTGGTCCATGTAAAGATAATATCAAAACTCTCATTATCTTCAATGAGAGTCAGATCAGGCCCCCAGTGGGATGAAATTCTTAGTACAGTGTAATGACTGGCTTATAGTTTTCTTTGAATCTGTGTCTATGAGTTGGAGCCAAACATGCATATTTATAGCTGATTTTTCAAGAGCAGAAGTGAGCTCATAATATAATTTTAATGAGGGTTTATTGTTCCCCAGAGTCCTCAATGGTACTGAACAAACTTTCAAGCATTGCTTACTTCTTGCCTAGATGGTTTGCTTTTCTTTGTAAGACTGAAAGCACTCTTGTAATTAAGTATATGATGAAAATGGTTGTTGAAAACTTGCTCCACAAAGGTGTTAGACAGTCTTACATTTTTCAGGTGAAAGAACTAAGTTGTTGGGGAAAAAAATGAGGCAGCTTTCAAAATTTGATCATAGTTTCATTCAGAACATGTTTTGTGAAGAATATGAAGGTTACTAAGGTAGAAAAAGGGTTGAGAATCTTAGAATCAATACTAAGAACATTTAAGGTCTGGTTGCCTAAAAACCACCAGAGAGAAAGAGGAAAATGGCAAGTAAATGAGATATGGACTGTACCCCAAAATGTACCCTCCCATGGTATGTTATTAGAACGTAAGGGTACGTCTAGACAGCGGGGTTTTTCCGGGATACCTGTGGTATCCCGGAAAAACTCCGCTGCATCCAAGGAACGTGTTTGCTCTTCTGCTTTTTTTTGTGGAAGAGCAAATGCGTTCTTTTGGGGAGCCCTGTATACCTTGTTCTACGAGGAATAAGGGATCCTCCAAAAGAAGAGGCTTTTCCGCCATTTGGCCCCATCTAGACGGGGCCAAATGGTGGAAAAGCCTCTTCCGGAAAAGTGATCGGAAAAAGCTACAGTGTAGACCTAGCCTAAGAGAGTAAAAGCAAGAACTAAGAGCTCAGGATACGTCTACACTGCATGCTTATTTAGAAATAAGCTATTCCGGAATAGTTATTCCAAAATAGCTTATTTTGAAATAGCACATCCACACTGTAGAGAAGCCTCAAAACTAGTCCAAGGAAGGCTTCCCTAATGTAGATGTGCTATCTCGATTTAGAGCCCCAGGAAGCACTGGGGAGGAATAACTTAGAATGGCCCTGGTGAGGGGCTATTTCGAAATAGCAGCAGTGGAGCGTCTACACACACCTTATTTCAAAATAGCTATTTTGGAATAGGCATTATTCTTTGTAAAATGAAGTTTACAGATTTTGGAATAAGCCATCCATTATTTTGAAATAACGTAATAGCTGTGTAGGCGCTCACATTGTTATTTTGAAATAACACCAGTTATCTCAAAATATCGGTGCAGTGTAGACACACCATCAGATATATAGTTTATTGTAAAATACAACAAACCAAAACATGTCTTGTACAGAGAAGGAAACATTCTGTTCTTTGAAAAGACATTTCTGTTGATTGAAAAACGTTTGGTCAAAAAGCAAACAAATAAATTTACAACTTACCATTTGCAATATATTTACAACTTGCAATTAAGGACGCCTATCAAATATTCTGTTCAAAGTATGAATCACAATAACTAATAGTGATATACAACTTCCAAAACACAGCATAAAAGAAAATAATATGGAATGGTAAAGCAAAATAGATTTATAAAGCTGCATCCTAGAATCCATGTAAACACACTTGGAGATGATAAATATGGTTTTATAGCTAAGGTGGTGTCATCGTCACTGATATTTTGGGTACCTGTTCCTGGTTGACAGAAAGCAAGGATTTCCTAGGAATTTCTGTAATTAGCAAGAACATTTATTTTCATATGCCAAAACAGGCAAAAACACTCTTTAAACATGTGAGCTATCATATTCTCCAAGCATCATGGTTATGAAAATAATTGTATCTCCTAAAATTCAGTAAAGGTGAAGGCAATTTTGTAATAACTGAAACTTACAATAATTCTTTTAATAATATTGTTTCATCATTATGGAGGTCTATTCTCTGCAAATCCTTGGAACCAGAAAAATGCATCCACAGAACAAAAAGCAATCCCAGATCCTGATTGCAACCCTTGTTTTCCCTATCTCAGTCACTCCCTATGTTTGATAACTGGTAGGTCATTTCTAACAGAAGTTCAGTGGGTTTATGCATGTACATAGCTATTCACGTACATAAGCATTTGCAGAATCTAAACCTTAGATTGCAAGCTGTTTGGAATATGTGACTGTGGATATGCCTCTTTTAGTTTCACTATTGCATAAACCCAATGGATCAATTAGTCCACGGAAGACAATGGAGTTACTCTGAATTTACTCCTAAACCTTTCCAGTGTTTCATAGATCACCTGGCACTGTCTTGTGGGCTACAGAATAATGGATAACAATAAACATAGAATCATAGAATACTAGGACTGGAAGGGACCTTGAGAGGTCATCGAGTCCAGTCCCCTGCCCTCATGGCAGGACCAAATACTGTCTAGACCATCCCTGATAGACATTTATCTAACCTACTCTTAAATATCTCCACAGATGGAGATTCCACAACCTCCCTGGGCAATTTATTCCAGTGTTTGACTACCCTGACAGTTTTTCCTAATGTCCAACCTAAACCTCCCTTGCTGCAGTTTAAGCCCATTGCTTCTTGTTCTATCCTCAGAGGCCAAGATGAACAAGTTTTCTCCCTCCTCCTTATGACACCCTTTTAGATATCTGAAAACTGCTATCATGTCCCCCCTCAATCTTCTCTTTTCTAAACTAAACAAACCCAATTCCTTCAGCCTTCCCTCATAGGTCATGTTCTCTAGACCTTTAATCATTCTTGCTCTTCTCTGACCCTCTCCAATTTCTCCACATCTTTCTTGAAATGCGGTGCCCAGAACTGGACACAATACTCCAACTGAGGCCTAACCAGCGCAGAGTAGAGCGGAAGAATGACTTCTCGTGTCTTGCTCACAACACACCTGTTAATGCATCCCAGAATCATGTTTGCTTTCTTTGCAACAGCATCACACTGCTGACTCATATTCAACTTGTGGTCCACTATAACCCCTAGATCCCTTTCTGCCGTACTCCTTCCCAGACCGTCACTTCCCATTCTGTATGTATGAAACTGATTGTTCCTTCCTAAGTGGAGCACTTTGCATTTGTCTTTATTAAACTTCATCCTATTTACCTCAGACCATTTCTCCAATTTGTCCAGGTCATTTTGAATTATGACCCTATCCTCCAGATTAGTCGCAACCCTTCCCAGCTTGGTATCATCTGCAAACTTAATAAGCGTACTTTCTATACCAATATCTAAATCGTTGATGAAGATATTGAACAGAGCCGGTCCCAAAACAGACCCCTGCGGAACCCCACTTGTTATGCCTTTCCAGCAGGATTGTGAACCATTAATAACTACTCTCTGAGTATGGTTATCTAGCCAGTTATGCACCCACCTTATAGTAGCCCCATCTAAGTTGTATTTACCTACTTTATTGATAAGAATATCATGCGAGACCGTATCAAACACCTTACTAAAGTCTAGGTAGACCACATCCACCGCTTCTCCCTTATCCACAAAACTCGTTATCCTATTAAAGAAAGCTATCAGATTGGTTTGACATGATTTGTTCTTTACAAATCCATGCTGGCTGTTCCCTATCACCTTGCCACTTTCCAAGTGTTTACAGATGATTTCCTTAATTACTTGCTCCATTATCTTCCCTGGCACAGAAGTTAAACTAACTGGTCTGTAGTTTCCTGGGTTGTTCTTATTTCCCTTTTTATAGATGGGCACTATATTTGCCCTTTTCCAGTCCTCTGGAATCTCTCCTGTCTCCCATGATTTTCCAAAGATGATAGCTAGAGGCTCAGATACCTCCTCTATCAGCTCCTTGAGTATTCTAGGATGCATTTCATCAGGCCCTGGTGACTTGCAAGCATCTAACTTTTCTAGGTGATTTTTAACTTGTTCTTTTTTTATTTTACCTTCTAAAACTACCTCCTTCCCACTAGCATTCACTACGTTAGACATTCCTACAAACTTCTCGGTGAAGACCGAAACAAAGAAGTCATTGAGTATCTCTGCCATTTCCAAGTTTCCTGTTACTGTTTCTCCCTCCTCACTGACCAGTGGGCCTACCCTCTCCTTGGTCTTCCTCTTGCTTCTAATGTATTTATTAAAAGTCTTCTTGTTTCCCTTTATTCCCTTTATATAGGCATTTGAAAAGTGTGCTGTATCCAGGAAAGAAGGAACTCTTCCTGTGTATTCATTACATGGCTGCTGTGCTCCTTCTCATGCAACTCCAAAACCTACAGAACACAGGAGTGAGTGAGGAGCACTCCCAAACAACTACTCTCAGTTCTCTAGATTAGCCAGTAAGACCAATCAATACAGCACTTGCATTTGGTTGGCTGTGAATCACATGCATGGAGAATGACCTCATAATCCAGCTGAAAACTTTTGCATAGTGGTTTCTATACTAGTGCTGCTTCTCACATATCTGTGGACTACAACAACCACCCTTTTTCTCTTAAATATGTATCTGTAAGGGCATGTCTACACTAGGAAATTATTTTGAAATAACTAAAATCAGCATAATAACTCCCGACTGAATAACATTGAAATAGCATGTCCCCACTACAGGGAAGCATAGAAATTAGTTAGAATTATTCCGAAACAGTATGTCCACACTGATTGGAGACTGCCTTAGACTTAGAACCCTCGGAAGCACTCTGGGAAGCACACCAGCAAGACGGATACTTCCTGTGGCTGCCTGGTCAGGCAAGCTGTGGCGCGTGTTTTCAGGGGCTCCTCTCCATGACTGCATCTCACACAACACTCCTCCACTGCCTCCTCCTTGCAGGACACAAAAGGGACGCAGTGGGCAGGTGCCTCTGGTTGCCCTTGTGGATGCCACAGCTCTCACACCAGGGAGACAGAGCTGCTGCAAAGCAGTGTTATGCTCACGGGCCTTGTGCTGCGCTTCATGGTGCAGTACTTCCAGAATGCCCGCATATTGCTCCAGCAGGCTGAGGACAAGGACCTGCAGGGAAAGCCCTAGCATGGCCCACAGGCCCTGCTCACCCCAGTCTTGGTGCTCCTGCTGCTGTGCATGCCCCCTGGATGACACTTCTACTTTGGAGACATCCTGGGAGGAGGAGTCTGGCTCCAGAGTGAGGAGCAGGTCCTGGCTGGAAGGCATGGTATTTTAGCTGGCCTCCTCCTCTTCCTTGTTGTCCACCATCCTGCCCTCCTGGAGGCTGACCCCAGGCATATCCTGGCCAGATTCCACAATGATGATGGGGGAGATGACCGGCCCCCCTCCCAGAATGGCATCCGGCTGGTCATACTAGGGGCAGCTGTGTGGTGCCACCCTGGAACATCTGCTCTGCTCCCTGGCCTTGTGGTAGGCCTATTAGAACTCTTTTATTTTCATACGGCACTGGTCGAGTGTCCAGGTGTGGCCTCTCTCAGCCAGTCTAGCCACAATCCGGCTGTAGACTTTGGCATTTTTCTTTCTGGTGTGGAGATCCTGGAGGTTGGTCTCCTCCCCCAGACCTTGATGAGATCCACGATCTCCACACCAGTCCAGGATGGAGCTCTTCTTTGTCCCCGGACAGTGGAAGCCAAGGGAGCAGCAGGAATGCTGGCAGCAGTGGGAGGGTCTACTGGAGCATTGGTGTTGCTCATGGCTACCTCGCTTGCTGCTGTGTCGCATGGGGCTTTCTCTATTTTCCATGTGGCACAAGACCTTCTCTTGCTGCTGGGACTTTTAAGCTCCACAGGAGGAGGGGAGCAGTGGAGATATATGTGGCCAGAGCAGTCAGAGCTGCAATTGCAAGAGGCCTCTCTGGAGGCCAATTATTTCGAAATAGCAGCACCGGAGCATCTGCACTAATGCTATTTGGAAATAATGATTTCAAAATTAGTGCTATTCCCTGAGGAAAGCAGGAGTACAGATTTTGAAATAAGCAGCCCATTATTTCAAATTAACAGGTTTGGTAGCGTGGATGCTCTGTTTATAAATTTGACCTAAGAGGGGTTATTTCAAAATAACACCCTAGTGTAGACCAGGGCTGAGAGTGCATAGTTGAATAACTCCCCTCTTTGCACAAAGTGAATTGGGGGTTTTGGCATGAAGTAGTAGCCTATTCTATTCAGGTTCTTGTACTTCACTGTGATCTCCATGACAGTGTTTCGAACCCATGCTTGTAACTTCAGCCTGGATTTTTTCTCTCTGTTGAAACTTACCATATAATATCTTCAGATCCAATTCAAAAAATATGCTCCTATGAAAGAAATCTGTAAAAGGCTGTGGAACTCACATAAAACAAAGCATTTATTTTCTGAGATATGCAAAGGTTAAAATCAAGCCCTTAGGTTACCACAAAATTTGAAGAAAAATAACTCTCTCTTTCTTTGCCTTAATAGGGTAAAAAAAAGCAACAGTAACTACGATATTCTACTTGTGCTTTCTTAAATAACTATACATTGGCAAAAAGCTTAACATAGTCCAGTTACCATACATATTTGTGTCAATGTTGATGTATTAGTTTAAAAATAACAAAATAGTGCCATATCTGCTAATAATGAAGTTGGTCTTGGCATAACTGAAAATACTAGAGCAGGACTGAGCCCTTCATCCTAGCCCTGGTCTACGCTAGGGAGTTATTTCAAAATAACTCCACTTATTTCGAAATAACAAGCAGAGCATCCACACTACCAAGCCTGTTATTTCAAAATAATGGGCTGGTTATTTCAAAATAATAATTTCTGCTTTCCACGAGGAATAACTCTCATTTCAAAATAGTTATTTCAAAATTGCAAAAGTGTGGACACTCCACTACTGCTATTTCGAAATAACTACTCCCCACCCCACAGTCATTCAAAGTAATTACTCCACATTAAGGAAGCCTGCCTCAGACCAATTTTGAGGCATCCCTGTAGTGTAGACATGTTATTTTGAAATAAGCTATTTCAAAATAACTCCTGAAATAATTATTTCAAAATAATTTCCTAATGTAAACATGCCCCTACCTAGAGTCTTATTCAAGTAATAGTCCAATTGAAACTAGCAGTATTTTGGGTGCATAAGAAATGCTTGAACAGGTCCAGAGATAACTTTGTGTGAATAAGAAGCGCAAAAAAGAGTTGCAGTTCTCCTCCCATTGAAATCAAAGGCAAAACATACATTGATGTTAAAAATGCAGGATCTGTCTTAAAGTAAATCTACATCTAACATACACTATGTCATGGGAACCTCATTATGCACCTGCACCTATATTTGTTCTGACCCATAAAACAAATCTCCCATGGACATCAATAGACAATAGGTCTGTAGAAGTAGAATGATTAGACTCTGTGGTCCCAATCCAGCATGAGTAGTCCCACTGAGTTCAGTGGAGCTACTCACATGCTTAAAATTAAGCATGTGTTTTAAGCGCTGTGTTGGATCAGGGCTTAGATGAACGTTATTCATCTAAATGCAGGAATGAAGGAATGGTTATCTGAGTTATCAGAACATACACATCCAATCACAAGTCAGTATTGATTAAAGGAACAAAACAAACCAAACAAACCAAAAGATAAAATCTGAATGTTACTATAGGCCCAGAAAGTATTTTTTTGTTTTCAGTCATCTAACAATATTTTATATATTCTGAAAACCAACAATGATTAAGTTGAAGTGCAACTACCACACATGCAGAGTACAAATTCCCCATAATATTCTGTATGATTTTTTTCTATGGATGCAACCTAAATATATAGTTGAACAAGAGGCTTAAAACCACTGTGAATTAATTAGCAATGCAAATTAAAAACAAGGCAACCTTAAAAATTTTATCTACATAGTATGCTGGGGGAATTGTTGCAATGTGAGCACTGCATTAATATTTAAATTGCTTGAAATACATAATTATCTGATAGTAATGTACCACTAAAATTAGCCTGTTAAACAGCAATTAAACATTGTTCTTTCTATTAAAGCACCTCTTGCTGGATTTCTTGCTTTGGCAAAACTCTCCCTGGGAGTTCTGTCTAAGCAGTCTGCAGCATCTGACAATAAAGTGGTATGATTCTGTGTTGCAGGAAAGAAAAGTCCATACTAAACTTCTATTTTTCACAGCAGAAAATATAGAGAGAGTGGAGTCTTTGATAGGTGTGAAAACTAAGTAAGCAAATGACCAAAATACCCAATGATCTTCTTCTACCATCAGTCATTACTGGTACCTCTGAAGGAGGGGAATGCTCATGTGTTAGCATTACTTGTTTTTCTTGTTAACCTAACATGATGAAGAAAAAAATGTTGCTCCCTAGCTGTGATTCGCACCACCTCTTTGATCGCCTCACTAGTAAAACTGCGTCGAACACAACCGAGAATCTCTTCAAAACAACTGGTTTACCATGGGGTCGGGGGAGGAAGGGGGACGTGCTCAGATCCCATGAAATTCTCCCTACAGCAAAGCTACCCACAGAAGTCAGCATCTCGATGAGCTCAAAAGGTTAAAGGTAATTCCTCGTTCGCACAGCTCGGGCGCCACCTAGCCGTAATTAGTGCCTGGCGCTTGCACATTCACTTAGGGCACCAGCCCCACAAGCTCCGGCTGCCCACGGGCTGGGGCTGCGTCGCCCTTGCTGAGCGGTAGGAGGAAGAGGAGGCGAGGGGTTCGCCTGACTCTGTTCGCATCCCCTGGCTCCACCAGGCTCCGCTCTCCGCAGCCGTCGCCGCCAATGGGGCAGGACCCAGCGGGGAGGCAGCGGTGAGCAGGCGCCTGGGCGTGTGCTGCAGCCCGCGATAGGTTCTGCGGCCGGGGCCATGCGTGCCGGACAGACAAAAGCCCGGGGGCGCGAGGCTTGAGGCGAGGTGCCCACAGCAGGAGAGGGAGGCGCGCGCGCACAGATCCATCTCGAAGGGGTTTTGCCTGCTGCTGCAGCCGCCGCCGCGCCAGGCTCGCCGAGATCACCGGGCGCTAGGCGATGCCAGCTCGCCTCCTCTGCCAATGTTTCACTGGGGCAAGTGGAAGAAGAGGATGGGAGCGACCACTTCTTCCTCCAAGAGACCCGTGTTCGATGAGAAGGAGGATGGTGAGTCCCGCCCCGCTCCTGGTTTCCCCCGCCAGTCCTGGCCGGGGCGTGCAGAACCTAGCGGGGCACGCACAGAGCCCCTCGGCTCTGCCAGCACCCGGAGGGGGGATTGCAAGGCACAGCAGTGGGGTGCACAGGCATCATTCACCTAGCAAATCGGCTCTGGCCGGGGGGAGTGAAGAGAGCTAGGACGGCTCCCTTCTGACGAGAAATTCTGTAGTCAGTTGCAGGCAGCTGTCTGGGGAAGAGACAGGCTTCAGGAACTTTGAGAAAGAGTTGAGGGCGAGGGTGCGTGTGAGCAAAAAGGAGTTTAAATTCTACTCCACTCCAGTTCATCTGATGAAGTGGATTTTACTCAGGGGAAAGCTCATGAGTCTATATATTTTGGCTAGTCTCTAAGGTGCCACAGGACTACTGGTTGTTTTTGAAGTTACAGACTAATAGGGCTACCCCTCCGAGGTTTTTCCACTCAGGATGTATTTGCGGAAAGCAAACTTATGGTTATTGTTTGATAGTAAGTGCACAAAGGGAAATAGGGGAAGGCAAACAAACTAAAATAAGATCTAAGGTAGACACTGTCACAACCCCACCACTCTCTGATTTGCCAGATGATCAAATGATGCATGTAGGAGCCTTCACCCTAGAATCCCTATCATCGGTATGTGGTGGTGGGTCATCTGTTGAATTTTCAGTAGCCTGGTGTTGGAGAGGGCGGTTCTGCTTTAGTGGTAATTGGATTAGTCATTTATAGTGTGTAAACCTATAATGCATTATACAATATCTTGCAGCAGAGCCAGGAATACAGGGGAAAAATGAACTAGTGTGGATCATAGATAGCTCCCTAGCCCCCTTCATGCCAGAATTCTCACCTATGCTGCTATCTGAGCCTTCTGTCCCTAGACTGTGAAAGTCTTAGTGCTGTGCTTCTTCCTCTTGCATCCTTAGCATGCTGAACATATGTACATGTGTGGGGGGAGGTGATTGTAAGATTTAAATGGAAAATCCAGTTAGAAGGAAGTGTGCATGTGACACTAAAGAGATGTTAAAAACTTTGCATGCTTCAACAACCTGAAAGGCAACAAATATAGTTCCAAGACAGCATTTTGAGACAGACTTGGTGTCATGAACTTGGTTGTTAGAGTATTAGGAAATATTTTCTTGGAGTTATTGGCCATATGAGAGAACAGCTTTCACAAAGCCATTAACATGAACATTTCTTTTGTAAAACCAATGCCTCCAGTACATACATATGCACTATAGGTGGCAGAATGGGGTGTGCTTTGACCTAATCTGAGTAGTTTTACTATCTAGATACCACCCCCTAGCTATTTTAAGTGGCTTGCTTTGGGATAGTCTGTAGCTGAAAAGCTCATTGAGCAGTATTGAATCACATGCACTGTAATGTGGTTTTCCTTCATCCCCTATCACTTTTCAAATGTCTTTCCACCAAGATTAGCTTTTAGAGGGTGATGGGGGCAACACTACATTGTCATTTCAATCTAGGACTAAAGTGTGAACAAATTTGAATTCCAAATTACAGGCTCTAGGAATACTGTGTAATTTCAGTCTTGTTATCTCAGCCTTACCAGATAAAAGGATGTATTAAGTACTCAAAGCAGACATCTGATAAACACATTCTGTTAAGTAGCTGGGCAAAATTATTTTCACTGTTGCTATTTGCATGCAGTGTGATGAGCAAAAATGAGCACACATAG
This sequence comes from Rafetus swinhoei, assembly GCA_019425775.1. Taxonomy (NCBI): domain Eukaryota; kingdom Metazoa; phylum Chordata; order Testudines; family Trionychidae; genus Rafetus; species Rafetus swinhoei. Next base: position 29,232,589 of record CM033447.1, on the reverse strand, counting down.
AATCCAAACCTGCATGGTCATTCAAATGTGGAAAACCTACTGATTTCAGTTGGAGTAACTGATGTAGAGGGCTTACAGGATTAGGCCCTCTGTAGAGCTATAATGCATCATTTAAAAGAACAGAGGAGAAAAACAGAAGTTACTGATGAGACTTCTTTGCTATAACTAGAAATATGAAGCTTCACATGACATTCTGCCACTACCATGAAGATTGGGCAATGGTGAGTATAAGTGAGTGCAATATCATAACATTACATTCATTTCAGTTAAGATGAACACACATTACTATTTTTTCTTGAAGGGCAATAAGTCTGAATTAATTGACAGTATACAATCTGTCTTGGAATACAATCCTTCACTCTCACAGACTTTGGGGGACAGGCCAGTCTCCACCTACAGACAACCCCCCAACCTGAAGCAATTACCAGCAGCTACAAACCATATTACAGAAGCACTAACCCAGGAACCTGTCTCTACAACAAACCCCTTTGCCAGCTCTGTCCATGTATCTATACAAGTAACACCATCACAGAACCTTACCATATAAGCCACAACATCAGGGGCTCATCCACCAGCACAACACTATATATGCGCTTGTGTGTCAGCAATGCCCTCTGCTATGTATATTCGCCAAACTGGACAGTCTCTGTGCCAAAGAATAAATGGACACAAATCAGACATCAGGAAAGTTAACATACAAAAAACAGTTGGTGAGCACTTTAATCTCCCTGGACACCCAGTAACAAATTTAAAAGTAGCCATCCTTTTACAAAAAAAAAAAAAAAAAAAAATCAAAATCAGACTACAAAGAGATACACCTTCCCATCAACTACTGGGAGTGAGCCACATCCATCTTGACTGAATTGGCCTCATTAACACTGGTCCTACACTTGATAAGTATGTCCCATCTTTGTATCTGACAAAGTGGTTTTTACCCATGAAAGCTTATTCCCAAATAAATCTCTTAGCTCTGGTCTACACAGACCAGATCCTTATTTCGAAATAACCAGACCCTTATTTCGAAATAACAAGCAGGGTATTCCCACTACCAAGCCTGTTATTTTGAAATAAGGGTCTGGTTATTTCAAAATAATAACTCTTGCTTTCCATGAGAAATAGCGCTTATTTTGAAATAGTTATTTCAAAATAGCAGTAGTGTGGACGCTCCACTGCTACTGTTTCAAAATAACTACTTCCCAGAGTCATTCAAAGTAATTACTCCCCAGTGCTTCCTGGGGCTTTAAGTTGAGATAGCACATTTCTATTAAGGGAGCCTGCCTTGGACTAATTTTAAGGCTTTTCTGTAGTGTGGGCACGCTATTTAAAAATAGTTATTTCGAGAGTTATTTCAAAATAAATTATTTTGAAATAATTTCCTAGTGTAGACATGCTGTTAGTTTTTAAAGTGATACTGGGCTCCTCATTGTTTTTGCAGATACAGATGAACACAGCTACTCCCCTGAGACTTGTGTGAATGTTAAGTCATCTTGAAGTACTGTATGATTGTCTTCATCACTAATATCTATAAAGCTGTGCCATAGAGACATGGAATTCTTAAGAATGTTAAATTTGTCAAAATATTATTCTAAAATAAAGTGAAATTAGGATGGGCAAAAACATTTATGGATCACTTTGAGCTAATCCTGAAGCAAAGTTTACCATATGTTATCTTAACCATCTGAATTCAGGGAAAGCCATGTCTGACAAATGAGGATCAAGATCCAATATCTTGGGATTCATATGGCTACAGCTTCAGTCCACACAACAAATGAGGATCAAGTCAGGATGTCACTGTTTACATACATGATCTGATTGGTTAAAGTTGTTCCAGATCTTAGTACTGTTGATCTCAAAGGGAATTTTAGCAGCCAAATTCTTCACCAATTTACACCTCATGGAGCTCCAATGAAGTTTAATGGGTTTAAGGCAGCACAGAGGTACTTATTTAGAAAGGTACTTAAGTGCATGACTGACTTCGAGCACATAGGGGCTCATGCTTAAAATTAGGCACTCATTTAATTATCTTGATGGATCAATCAGGACCAGAATGTGAGATAGATAGATAGATACATTTGCATATGACAATTTTTTACATAATTATAAACTTGCTAATAATAGCTAAAAGTTGTCAGGTTGAAATTGTGGCTCCATTGAATCAAATAGCAAAACTCCTCTTGACTTAAACAGGGTTAGAATTTCATACTAGATACATTAGGTTCCGATTATTATGTATATATTGTGAACGCCTGGGGCACAATTTAGCTTTTATTTACATGACTGCATTTCCTATTGATGTTTCCTGTGTAAGTGAGGTAAAAAATTTAGGCCCTACTTTTGCTCTAGAACAGTGGTTTTCCATCTTTTTTTCATTTGCAGACTGCTAAAAAAATTCAAATGGAAATGGAGACTCCTTTGCAAATCTTAGACAGTCTGCAGACCTTCAGGGCTCTAAGGTTTGAAAACCAATGCTCTTTAAGATATACTAAGTATAAAATAATATTAAAAGGGTAGCTAGTGGGTATTGGCTAACAAGCCTTTGGTAGCCATTCAAAGTAATTAACGTTGAAGAATTATTAACACTGGCATATTTTGTATTATTAAAGAGCAGAGAATGTAACTATTAGAATGCTACGGATACTGCATTACAACTCCAGTAATTACCAAGCAGTGTTGTGATGTGATTGGACTGTAAAGTAAGAGAGGGGCTGGGATTGATATTGCAAACTACAATAAAACAGAGTAAATTAAACTGATTAGCTGTGTATGCACATGTTTATGTGGCTGCTATTTCCATGGAAATCCCATGGACTCTACTTGATTTTTTTTATTGAGATAGCAGCAGGAATGGACTCACAGAAACACGCTATGCCCCATTGTGAATGTTAAGAGGTAACAAGCGCAATGAGTAACAAAATTGTAAAATGCTTTAGAAAGTCAACTTCATGTAGGTTGTACCTCCTTTAATTGGGACACTGTGGTCCCACAAACGGATGTTCCTGGACCACAGAGTCCGGGTATAAGGAGGTCGGGCCACAGGGCAGGAGTGGAGGAGGAGGCATGTGACTCAGCCAGAAGCCTCTAGGGTTGCCAGATGGTTTCAACAAAAATACCGGACACACTTGACATTACATCACAATGTACATTACATCTTATTTAGAAAATACCGGATATTTATATTTTCTCATTTATATTTTCTCAATTTGTTTCCCGAACAGAAAGCTCAAATACTGGATAGTCCAGTTCAAAACCAGACAGCTGGCAACCCTAGAAGTCTCATGTTGAAGAGGAGGGGGAAGTGCAGCAAGGAGTTATGGCTCCTGCTGCTGGGTAGTAGCATGTGGCTGGCAGCGGCTGCAGAGTCCCAGCAGCCACGGTGCCTCGGTCCCAGCAGCTGCGGAGCCCCAGCAGCCCCCGAAACTGGAGACCCCTGGCAGCCCCAGAGGCTGCAGCAGCCTCAGAGCCCCAGCCTGAGGAACCATGGCCATGTAGGCAGCAGTGGGACTTGGCTGTAGTGCTAGCTGGGGGCAGCATGGGCCATGTTGGGAGGGACCTCCTCTTGTTTGGCAAATCCCCTCGTTCAAGACCAGTCAGATCCCGAGGGTAGTACAACCTGTTTGGAAGGCATTTTTTTTGAACAGACACTGTACCTTTAAAGAGAAAAATAATCTTCCCAAATGAGGAGACATTGTCAATGAATGATTATAAATAAAAATGGTACTAACATGCAGAGTTTTTATATCAGGATAGATATATAAACATTTTAATTTTTTTATAGTATTGGTTGTTTTTTCCATCATTGCTTGTTAGTAGATTCAGAGCAATTACAGTGTTCTGGTGCACTCATATTTACTAGCACAGCATGGTTGCTATGGAGATCTCTTAAGACATTCCGATTACTTCCTGAAATAAAGAGCCAATTAATATTTCAATTTGTGTGAGATAATGACAGCAATTCTTTCATATATTATCACAATTGTCAATTTTTTTTAAAAAATGGGCAAAAAGTAGATTTCAAAATTATGTATACGAGAAGCATAATGAATTAAACACATAGTTGTCTAAAATTAAAGATGAAAGTTTAATAAATAGAAAACATTCTGCTTTCTGCCATTTAATACAAAGTTCACATTTTTTTCTCCAGAGAAATCCAAATATTAGATTTTAAGCCAGAAGGAACTAATGTCTGACCTCCTGCATAACACAGGTTATAGGACTTCCTTGAATTAATTATTGCTTCAGGTCCAATAGCTGTGGTTGAACCAGAGCATCTCTTTTAGAAAAAACCTTTTCTTAATTTTAAGAAGTGCCCATTGATGTAAAGTCCAACAGAATACTTAGGGTATGTCTATACAGCAGTGTTATTTTGGAATATCTGATGTTATTCCAAAATAACAGAGTGTGTGTTGTGACAGGGTTAGAACAGAAGTCTATAAAAAGTAGTGGAGGGGAGCTATATAAGCCTCAGACTGAGGAGATCCCTGCCCCCAGCGTAACAGGGAGGGGCTGGTTTAGAACTGCAGAGGAAATCGGGGCAGTGGAACACCTGGGGCTAACTGACCAGGACTGCAGTCAGACCAGCCTACGCCAACTAGGACACCTGGGGGTAATTAAGAAAACCAGTTCAGACTGGCTATAAATGAAACTTGCTGGCAATTGTAGGGTGTGTTCAACAAGGAGGAAGGAGATCACAACTAGGAGGATGAACTGGTGAGAAGGAAGGTGCTGGGGAAAGTGTGGGGAGATAGACCAGGGGTCTTAGAGCTGTATTTTAGCTGGTGTCAGGGATTCCTATGGGCAGCTACTATCACAGGGCCCTGGTCTGGAACCAGGAGTAGAGGGGGGGCCCGGGTTTCCCTCCCAACACCCATCTCCCCATTTCCATTCGGGGAAAAGGACTGTGGTGTTTATTCTCCATTTCACTGTATGCTAGCCAGTGATCAAAAGAAACATTCAACAAACAGCAAATTAAAGCCCTGGGTGTGGTGCCTAAAATTGTGGGCTCCTCTGAGGCAAGCAAATCCACCAAGAAGTGCAGTTTTCATAGGAGTTCTGTCACAATGTGTACACAAGCCTTTATTTCGAAATAATGTTAAGCTGGAGGACTTCTTACTCTGACTCACGGTAACCCTCATGTCACGAGGAGTAAGGGAAGTTGAAGGAAGAGTGTTCTTCCTTCAACTTCCTGCTGTGTAGACAGCTCCAACAGCTGAATTAAGCTATTTTGACATAAGCGACACTATTGACATAGCTGAAGTTGCATAGCTTAAATCAACTTTAGCACTGCTGTTTAGATGTACCCTTAGTAATTTGTTCCAGTGATTAATCACGCTCCCAGTTTAAAATATTATACCTAGCTTCAGATTTCAGTCACTAGATCTTGTGATTCCTTTGCATGCTTGCTGAAGATCCCTCAACTGTCGTATTTCTGTTCCCCACATAGGTACTTACAGGAAGATAAAGTTACACCTTACTGTTTTTTGATACACTGAATAGAATGCATTCCTTGAGAGTTTCACTCTAAAACATGCTTTCCAATCCTTTAATTATTCTTTTGGCTATTCTCAAGAAACCTTCTCCAATCTTTCCAATTTTTTTCTTTAATTGTTGATATCAGAACTAGATACTGCATTGTAGTAGCAGTCACGCCAGTGCCAAATACAGAAGTCATAATGCTCCCTACACCTACTCAAGACTTCCCTGTTCATATATACAAAGATTGCATATGTCCTTTTAGCCACAGCATCACATGGAGAGCTTGTATTTGGCTAAACATGCAGTATGACCCCCAAATCTTTCTAAGATATGGTGCCCCCAAATAGGAAAATCAACCAACATTTCTAAATTTGTGTAGCTAAAGAAAAAACATGCTGTTGAATTTAATCCAAACTGATATAGACATGAAAAGGCAACTGATTTTGAGAAATTCACTTTTTAGTTTTGTCCTTGATCACAATGCTCACTTACCATTTTTAAAATGTTTGTTGGTTTAACCTTTGAAACGCTTCACAGAATTTCAGTGCTATGCTCCAGGTATCTAAAGTTGGTCTTGAAAAGAAAGTGTTCCTCATACTTTGTGATTACTAACAAAAGCCCACAGAGAGTACACATCCATAGAGCTAGTTTTCCTACCCCTCTAAAATTTAGATTTCAGAGCTATTATTTGTATAAAAAACTTGTTTGGCATCTAATGATTACTAAAAATGTAGCAGGTTTAGCTATGTTTTATAGCTTTCCATTTGGAAATGGATTTCAAATATAACTTTTTGACAAAACAAGGTCTTCCCCAAATTGAACTGCATCATATATAGTATATTTAACCAGAGGTTATTAACTGGCAAAGGCACATGTGACATGAACTCAGGGTTGTCAGGATTTCTAACTAAGCTGGTGGAAATGCACCATCTTCCTCTAAATTGTTTTCAAAAATAAGATATTGGACATTGCAATATGTGTGCCATTACCCAGGATACAATCTGGACTGATGATCAGCTATGCCTCCTCAAATCTCTACCCTGGGATTTCTTTTACACTGCTTTGCTGTGAGAGTACCCACTTCCGGTCTGCTCACACACATTTTCCAGCACATAAATAACTTCCAGTTCTACTGTATGAATGCTGTAAACAGCCATTTATGAATTACCAGGAATTTGCTTGTGTTGCTCTGCAATGTATCAGACTTCTCCCAGAAACATGCATCTTGAACTCCTAACAACCCTCCTGGACAATACAAGATCATATAAAGTCTGAATTCAAAGGAAAGATCTTTCTGACCATAAGTTCCATCAGTCTTTCAGTCAGGATCCCTCTCCAGTCTAGTGCTGCTCCTTTTGTTCTGCAAGTGTTGTTGATGACATGGGGAGGTGGAGAGAGAGAGAGAGATGGTTTGGGGCAACTCCTCTGTCCCATTATGGTCATTTCTCTTGCCTAAGAATCACCTCCAGCTGCGAGTCAGGAGACCAAGTCTGCGTGGACAGGAATCTCAAGCAGCTTTTTTGTCAAAATATAGGGTTGTGGGTTTTTTTGCCCCCTCCCTCTCTCCTGCGGAAGAGTGATCACTTAATCAGGTGACCGTCCATTTGATCTCATTGACACCTAACTGAGGCATAGGCTAGCTTTTAGTCTCTGGGGAACAAGTTTGCCATTGCCCTCCAGACAGGTGTGCAGGGAGTCATTACCAACTGTAAACCCTGTAATGGAAACCACTTAAAGGTAGGGGTTGTGGCAGCCTCTCCAGCACATCAGTTCTGAAGACACATGGGCTGTAAAAACGCTTGGTGATATTGCAGAGTGGAATATCTTAATTTTCCTGTTGGCACAAGTATTTTACCAAGACAGTAATGATCAGCAAATCATGAGTTTTCAAATGATTCCTCATAAGGCATACTCGTACAAGTTTTACCACATTCCTCTAAAAGGGATGAACATGGAGCAGTACAGACTGTCATAGTGAGTCTAACATCCTTACAGTGAATCCAGTTGTTTTTGAAGTAAAGAAAGTGACAAAATACATGGGACTCCACATTCTGTTGTGGGCCCCAAATGGAAAAAAATATTGCAACACAAAAGTGTTAAAAGATATTACAGGTTGCAAAATGAAGCACACAAAAGTTAGGAAATGCCAAGATTAAGGTTGTTTGCACAACCTTCATTCAGTCTCCCTGTACTCATGCATTATGATACAGTCTTAAAATTACATGATCTTATTTTTCCACAGGACCTTTGGCTTGGATCATAACCTCTCTGTGCTTCCTATCTGTTCCTATCAGAAGTTTTCAAAGGCTTATAACTTGACCATATGTGATTAGTTTTTCCATAGGAACAACAAAATGTACATCTGACATCAGGGCAACTCTCCCATCCCTCCAAATTTGAAATCCCTGCTACAAAACATGGAATTATTTTTAATGAAACCATTGTATGAATTTTTAATATGGACAAAACATTATAGTCTCCCCTAATATTGGTGTTAGAAATACTGAGCCAATGTTGCATAAACTTACATACAGCTATACATGTAGGTGAAACAGATAGGAAAATTTCAGCTACAAAGTATAAAGTTTGACAAAGATATCAACAATTAATGACAGGTTTTTATAAGAGGTGGTATTGGGGAGCCTTAACTATAGAAAGTGCTGTCCTGCATTACCTGTAACAGAATGAGATATAACATTATACTGTTAATTTTTAAACAGGGCACACTTTATTGCCATCATCAGATGCTGTAAGAACTCTCAGACTCACTCTGTAGAGTAACAACATGGTGTGATTTATTTACATTCCCATTTCCAGTATACAGCCAATCCCCGAGTTATGAACAGTCGATTTACGACCGTTCGTACTTACGACCAAACCTCCCATTAAGCGGTCGTAAAGGCGGTCCCCGAGTTATGAACGCGACCCGCACTTACGTACAGCGTGGTCACATGTAAATCAATGGGGTCCAACTTACAAACACTTCGAGTTACGGCCAACTGTTTGGTCCGTAACTCGTTCGTAACTCGGGGACCGGCTGTAGTCCCATTCCACAATATTGTTACAGTGTTTCTCTACCTTCAGCCCCTTCTCACAGGGCTAGGGAGGAACAGAGGTCTCCTTTCCTTAAGCTCCTTGCTCACCCTAAACTTAGTCAGCTTCACTTGTGCCCTTCCTTTGTCCTTTTTATACCCCTGACTCAGCTGCTGGCCTAATTGGTTCAAATAGTCTTCTACCCACATCAACCAATTAGGAAGCACCTCCCTGCCAACCTTCTCCAGCGGTGCTGACAGATGCCTAAGTGCTCAGAGTTCTAGCTCCCAGCACTGTCACAGTATTTCAGTATAAAGTTACCTAAAAACATCTAAAGAACTGTGAAGTGACTTTGCATCTTGGCTTCTCTAACAGCATCAAATGGCTAACTAAAAGAAAGCCAGGGACATATCAATATATTTGGTGTAACTGATTTATCTGTTCATTCTTTTGTTTAAATTGAAATGATTAGGTATAAAGGCTTTTGTCTTTTGGTCACCGCATCTGAGGAATACCAACTGAAATTAGAAATTGTGGCTAGTCTAAGGGCTTTTAAAGCTAAAATCTATGTTTTTGTACTGTTACACTTAGGAATTGTCTTGCTCTTGGGTCTGATCCCAGATCCAATGAAGTCCATTTATAATTGAATGGTGTTTAAGACCAGGTTGGTCTCCTGCTCATTTATTTACACCAAAATTAATCTTTCTAATAAAGAACCCAGTTCTGCACTCCACAACATAACTTGTCGTTTCAGAAGAGCATTAATAGTAGTCAATACTATAGCAATAGTCTGCAGATTAGGTTATAGAGAGTTATATAGAGAGCTTTTTTTTTTTTTTTCTTGAAGGACAATCAGTAGTTGAGTTTCTTAAGTCAGTAAAGACTAGCTGAATCCACCTTACTGGAATAATTCAAGGGAAAAAAAAAAAGAAAAACGACCAAGGATCATCTATTAGGATAAGATGGAGAGCTAGCCTTTGGAGCTAAAAATGTCAGGCTGGTGAGCATATCCCACACATTTTATTTTCTGCCTTTGTAGGGGGGAAGACGTGTGAGGCAATGGTGCTCCTAGGCCTATTTCATCTTTTTAGAGGCTAGCACTCCTGAGCTTCACAAATCTTTGCTGTCTACCACAAATTAGGAATGTGAAAGGTTAACCGGTTAGGTGGTGGGGGCTAGAACAGCTCCCTAGTCATCCCTAGTCTCCCTAGTCCCCTGCCCTGCCCTCTTTAATTGGTTAAACATTATGTTTAACCGGTTAACCAGTTAATCAAGATTTTACATCTGTACGACAAATGTACAGATTTTTCAAATAAATAGGTGAGAATGGGGATGACTAAAAAAGTAGCCTTTTCTCTTTATAAAGGAAATAGCTAAAACATTTTAAAATACTGAAATATAGATTTGGATTTTTAAAGAAGACTAAGGGAATTAGATTCCCAAATCTCACTGACTTGCAGTGGAAGTTGGGTGCCTGTCTCCTTTGAAAATCTCAGCCCTACTCACTTTACTTATATTGAACTTCTTAATGTAATATTTAAATATGACCATTTTCTCTTCTGAGGAAGGCAGCCATTTACAACTTCTGACAGAAAAGCCTTTATACCACACCAAAATATTCTGTCATATCCATCAATTCCATATAGAGGTACAGAATCTAAACAATCTAATTTGTGAAAAGTCTAGCTGAATGGATGGTTGCTATCAGTACTTTGGTTGAGAAATACCATTAATCTACAATAATGATTTCTATGTAAAGGCAAGTATCATTAAGCATCTTGATGGTGTTTTCCTGTTTGTCTATTCCAAATTAAAACACTTTGGAGTCTACAGGACCCTAAATGTGCCCAAAGTCTGTAAAGTAGTGTTTGAAAGAAATGGCATTTACTTTTCTCACTAGCAGTCACAGCTGAAATTTATAAGAGTTTTAGCAGCCCTGTTACTAGCTGCTACAGGGCTGCTCTGATCCCCATGGAAACGGACATGAAATTGCAAAACATGGGGTAAGGTGCTTAAAATAATCTCCATTTTAACTTTGAACAAGGTACTGATGAGCTATAGGGTTATATATGCATCAGCATATTCTTATTATAACTTTGTAGTAATCTTAGGAGCAAAACTGAAGTGGTTTGAGAAGTCGTCGGGGGTATATGTAGATTTAATCATATTTGCAAGTGTTTTATCTCCACTCTTCTTCCTTATACTCCTCCATATGCTCTGTAACTCCTCCTGTGCATCTCATCTTGTCTGTTCCAGCCAGGTATTGAGGAACTGAAGCTATTGGAGGTATAGCTTTCAATTATTGTGGCGGTTGCAGATCCAAAGTGAAATCGGGCTTTCTTCCTGGACTCCTTCAACAGTTGTGTCCAGAAAACAGCTACATGAGGCTGTGTTGCCAACTGTTAGTTTTATCATGAGCCTTTGGTGTTTCTTTTAGAGCCCCAGCTCCTGGAGTCAACTGATCATGGCTTTTTAAAGTTAGTTTCTGGCTCTCACAGCTGTGGAAAAAAGATAGGATTCACTTGGATTACCAAATTGCTCAGAAACCAGAAGGCAAAGAAATTTAGCACCTTAGATAAGAATCAGGTACTTAGATAGTAAGCCATTTGGGGATAGGCTGTAACTTTTTACATTGTATGAAAAGTACTGTTTGCTTACAGCTTTCTCTAACTACCTAAGTCAGTAATAACTTTGTGGCTGAAGGATAATATTTTAGGATTGTAGGATTTTTCTTTTAATGAAAGTGTCATATGGAGGCCAAGATTTTCAGCCTTCAGTTTCTGTTTCAGTGTGTTCAAAATAGCAGGTGCCCAGATTTCCACCCCACAGTTTGCACTACACCTGTACATATGTAAATCCTTAATGTTAGCATTTGCGCTGAGTCCAGTTGGTATTGTGAGTGCAGTGCTACACTCGCACATACACACAGATGGTAGATTATGCAAAGATGTGTGTGTTAGAATTTTAGACAGATGTTTTAGCTTCAAGTTTCTATTTGTCAGTTTTACATGTGCAGAAATTAGTGAAGGGCAGTTGTCAGGTATATGCCTAGTATGTAATGAATTTTTTTTGCTCCTGCTTGCTAATGAAACACAGAACTAACAGCAACACAGGAGAAACATTTCAGAGGAGTTTTTCAAAACTATGGTTTGATTTCAGGACAGTTTTGAACAATGTTTGGTGGAAGACTATTTCATAGAATCATAGAACCATAGAGGTGGAAGAGACCTCAGAAGGTCATCAAGTCCAGCCCCCTGCTCTAGGCAGGACCAATCCCAACTAAATCAACCCAGCCAGGGCTTGGTCAAGCCGAGACTTAAACACCTCCAGGGATGGAGACTCCACTACCTCCCTAGGCAACCCATTCCAGTGCTTCACTACCCTCCTAGTGAAATAGTTTTTCCTAATATCCAACCTGGACCTCTCCCACCACAACTTGAGACCATTGCTCCTTGTTCTGCCATCTGTCACTACTGAGAACAGCCTCTCTCCATCCTCTTTGGAACTCCCCTGCAGGAAGTTGAAGGCTGCTATCAAATCCCCCCCTCATTTGACTGGGTGGAGAGATTATGACAGATGTAACTTATCCAATCATCATGAAATTTTTAGTGTATTTAATGTATCAATTTGATTTATCAAATTAAGTATAAAGAATAACACATACATTTATAAAATTGTATTTCAGAGCTTCAGTTATTGCAGGGGTGGGCAAATACCAGTTTATGGGCCAGATTTGGTCTGCTAGCTCCTGGTGGGCCCCCTCTACTATATCTACCTGCACAGTCACAGGTACCGACAAGTTGCTTCCTGCTGCTCCCATTGGCTGGGAACAGCTATCCATGACCAACAGGAGCTACGATCGCTGGTACCTGTGACTGTGCAGGTAAATACAGTGGTGGCAGACTGCCAGGGACTAACCCTGGTAAATCACTGCTGTATTATTGCCCACTCCTGAGTTATTGTGAAATATGCTTGATACATGATATAACAGCCAAGACTAGAGCAGGCAACGGGGTTTTTGCAATGTTTATTTTACATACATATTTAATAGATATATTAATTAAAAATCAGTGTGAAAGGATTTGGTTGAGATCCACCAAATCCAATTAAGGATGTCATAGCACAAAAGTGGTTTTATTTTATTTTACTTTACAATTTAAAATATCATGTCAAGGGTAGGTAAGATGCTTCTGCTATAAAATCTAGCTTGCTGTTTATATGACAGCCAGGAGATAAGTCTGATTCACTAGATGATGAAGTACAGGGAAAAATCCAATGGGATGTTTAAATCATTCCAATAAATTGTAATATGAAGATGAACTAAAGTGAATTGTCTGATAATTGACTGATTTACCTCCTACTCTTATATCCTAATCCAACTCATGGAACCAGAGCTGAGGTATTCATAACTGACTCGCAATCAGAGTCAAGTTCAAAGTAATCTAAAGATATACAGTAATTCCTCGCTTAACACATTTTCGCGATAGCATGATTTTTTTTTTAAGGAACATTTTTCGAACAACACGACCCGTCCCTGCAATAACACGATTTCCCCTGCCAGCAGCTGTGCGGGGCTTCCCCTGCTTCCACAAAGCGGCAGACGTTCGCTGCTCGCCGCGCTGTTCCCTGGCAACCTCCTCTGGCCGGATGCTTCGCTCCCTCTCCTCCGCCCCCCGGTTGCAGCCGACAGCTGGGTTTTCCCAGCTGGCCAGTCGCCGGCAGCTGCGCGGGGCTTCCCCCTGCCTCCAGAGGTTCGCCGCTCGCCGTGCCATTTCCCAGCGACCCCCTCTGGGGGTGCTTCGCTCCCTCTCCTCCGCCCACCGTTTACAGCCGGTGGCTGGGGAAACCCAGCTGGCTGGTCGCCGGCAGCTGCGCGGGGCTTCCCCTGCCTCCTTACAAAGTGGCAGAGGTTCGCCGCTTGCCACGCCATTCCCCGGCGACCCCTCCTCACCAGACGCGAGGTATCCAGCCAGAGGGGGTCACCGGGGAATGGCCCAGCGAGCGGCGAACCTCTGCCGCTTTGCAGGGAGGCAGGGGAAGCCCCGCACAGCTGCTGGCAACCAGCCAGCTGGGGAAACCCAGCCACCGGCTGCAAGCCCCCTCCCCGTCCTTCCCTTCCCTTCTCCAGAGCCAAACACCTCCCCTCCCTACTATCACCCAGTGGCCTTTCTCCCCCAACCTTCTGTCCTGGTCCCAGCTGTGAACAAGTGCAAGCTGGAGCTGCGAGCGCATGTGCGCTTAAAATGCAACCCCCACCTTTTCCATTATTTTCAATGGGAAAATTGACCCCGCATAACACGTTTTCACTTATCACGATCATTTTCTGAAACGTATCTACCGTGTTAAATGAGGACTTACTACATCTACACTTTAACTGTTGTAGCTGTGCCCCTGTAGTACTTCAGTGTAGACACTACCTTCATGGACAGGAGGGGTTTGTCTACGCTATGTGGAAGATTGACGTTGCCACAGTTGATCTTCTGGGTTCAAATTAGGGGGTCTAGTGAAGACCCACTAATTCAAATTTGAGAGGGAGCTCCTGTCAGCACCGGTAGTCCTGCTCCTCACGAGGAGTAAGGGAAGCATTTGCTCCCGTTGACCTCCCACTCTGTAGCTGGTGTGTAAACACAATTTAAGATAAATCAACACCAGCTACGTAATTAACGTAGCTGGAGTTGCATATCTTAAGTGTAGACTAGGCCTAGAAGTCTTCTTCCATTGACCTAGCACTGTCTATACTGAAGGTTATGTTGGCATAACTTCATCTCTCGGGGTGTGGATTTTTCATACTGCTGCGATATGTAACTATGCCTAATGGTAAGTTTCCCATCTTGACTTGTATGAAGTTATCAGTTTAAAAAAAAACAGAGGAGAAGAAAAAATGAAGGTGAGCCCACAAGTCCCATACTGAGTATCACCACTCACTCATTTGTTTTTGTCTTCTATGTCCACTTCTCACCTACATAAGTTGTAAAGTCCCTAGGGGAGGGACAATGTCTCCTTATTTGTTTGAAAAGCTCCTATCACATATTAGGGCAGTAAATTAATAATTTATAATGCAACCTTTCAGCTTACACTGTCATGAAGTAATTCTTTCTTTCTCTCTGTTGTTTAAGTTGTTAAATTTTGTAAAGAGCCAGATGCTTTGTTTTTTTAAAGCATATTCAGCGTAAATTGCTAAAGCAGTGCACCCTTCACAAAGAAGGATTAGGGTGTATGTAATGAGGTTCTCTCCCCGCAGGGAATTCTGATACAGTTTAATACAGTGACTAATTGGACAACTGCAGAAATGGAACCAGCTCAGATATGAAAGAAGCAAGGCTTTTTTATTGGCTTTTCATTTTAGAAACACTAGCCTAAATTCTTTCCTGACTTATACCTTGCTGAACTCCAGTATAGTCAGTGAACCTAGCCGTTAGTATATTTTGTAGAGCACAAATTTTCATATCAACACTAAAAAAAAAAACCCCCAATCTGAATTCTACGTACCAAAAAAAAAAAAAAGCAGGAGTAAGGTAATGCTTTCACTATATCAGTTACCCAGATTAAGGGAAACTGTTCAGAAAATACATAGTGTGTGTATTTTCTGAACAGTTGCACCTTTTAGGAGGCTGGTGTATTGACAAAGGTGCAGATCTACCCAGGTATTTAGGCTCCTTTGATTTCAATGGACATTGGGAGCCTAAATATCTGGGTGAATCCGGGCCGAAGTTCAACATACAAAACTACTCAGGCGGCATTAGTTCTTTCAGTTTATAATGGGTTTCTGTGGCTTCACATTCCTGTGCAGTTATCTTCACTAGGTCATCGCCCCAAGGAGGCTCTTTTTCATACAGGTCAGGGATCTCATCTGAGGGCTTAGGCCTTAATAGACTCTGCTCCTTGCAAATCTCTCTCTCTCTCTCTTTCTTGGGAACTCTAGAACTTTCTTAGCTACTGTTTTCCAAGCAGATTCTCTTCCCAAAGTGCCTCAGACTGCTTAGGTTGCCCATATGCTCCCTGTGAGGCCTAAGTTTTAGTCACATACTTCCATCATATGATCCCTGGTTTCATTCAGCTGGGGAGGTGAGCTAAACGTGGCCCAGCTGAGGCTGAGCCCCGAACACACTTAATGGGCCAGCTCATCCTGTGATGAGAATCAAAGACTAATTCCTTTTTACCTCAGTTTAGCAGGGATTGTCAGCTTTGTTGAACTATTGAGTGAAATATTGTGGTTTGTTTAGAAAACTATGGACTAGTGCTCAGTAAGGCTGCCATAAAATCCACAACCTTATTTATTAAGGTCAAAGATAAATTCACTAAGCATCTATGCACTGTAAGTTAATTGTTAAAATATTTGTTTCAAAGAGGAGAAAAATAAGCCTGCTGCTCTGTCAGAGCTGCATCTTCAGGTCCAGATAGTTATTAAGCTTTAGACATTTATCAGTTTGGTGTGTAATCTATTTTTCAGGCCATGACTTTCTTGAATGGCTGTGGGTTGTGAGTACAGATGCCTCTGCTAGTTATTTCAAAGCAGAAAAACCAACCCTGACTGTACTGGAATGGCAATTCTGTAAATACTGCAAAGGGGTAAGAAGTGGGAGTTGTGAGGAGAGATCATAAGTGATACCAAAAAAACAAAAACAACAACAAAAAACCCAAAAAAGGTAAATACTAAAGTTATTTTAAAATATCATATTATTTCCTGGCTGACTACTCTTTACTGGAGCTTCTCCAAAGAGCCTTTTTTAGCATCGGTTACCTGCTACCTTCAGACCTCCTTAAAGGCAAAGGACAGTAGGTGAGGGGTACTAATTTAAAGTCTGAGTGCTAGTTTTTAAAACTGTTTTCTAGATGGCCATTGAGTCATCTCTCTCCAGTTCCCTGGGTATAATACCTAAACACCTTTGACAGAAGCTTAGTATGATGGTTAAGCCAGCTTTAGGCAGAGAATCTTCTGTAGAGGAATGGTGTGGAATGCCAAGAATTCCCAGGATTGAAAAGCAGCCCAAAAGGATAATCTCTGGTGAGGTAGACTTGTGTTTAATTCTGATGCTTGGTGTGTTTTTCAATCTAATTTAGAGACAATCAGAAAAAATATGTAGTGAAAACAACACAGTTATGTTAAAATTAAAGCGTAATCCAGAAAAATCCGACTATCACTTATCAAGGAATGGGCAGTGTGTCTTGATTTGTTGTAACAAATGTGTCTTGATTTGTTGGAAGATGTTCTTTTACCTGATGAACTCATAAGCTTCATATACTTAGATGGGTGCGTCTAGACTGGCAAGATTTTGCGCAAAAGCAGCCGCTTTTGCACAAAAACTTGCCGCCTGTCTACACTGGCCTCGAGAATTTGCGCAAGAACACTGACTTTGTAATGTACAAAATCAGTGCTTCTTGCGCAAATACTTTGATGCTCCTGCTTAGGCATAAGCCCTCTTGCGCAAGAGGGCCAGTGTAGACAGGAACGTTAATTTCTTGCGCAAGAAAGCCCGATGGCTACAATGGCCATCGGAGCTTTCTTGCGCAAGAGAGCATCTATACTGGGCATGGATGCTTTTGTGCAAAGGCTCATAGACTCATAGACTTTAAGGTCAAAAGGGACCATTATGATCATCTAGTCTGACCCCCTGCACAATGCAGGCCACAGAATCTCACCCACCCCCTGCTAGAATAATCCTCTCACCTATATCTCAGATATTGAAGCCCTCAAATATTTTGAAGACCCCAAGATGCAGAGAATCCTCCAGCTGTGATCTGTACCCCATTCCAGTATAGATGCTCTCTATATTGTACCCACATGCCAGTATAGACGCTCTCTGCGCAAATACTTTTAACGGAAAAACTTTTCCGTTAAACGTATTTGTGCGAAATCATGCCAGTCTAGACGCAGCCAGATGAGGATATCAAAACGTGCCTATAGCCCTGATCCACAAAGGGACTGAGGTGCTGCAGTGCTCAGTATTATTGTGCCTAACTGTTAGGCACCCCGAAAATTACAGGAATAACACTTGATATAAAAAGTTACGTGGCTAGACTCTAAACAACACCTGGGGAGAGACTAGATGCCTTAGAAGGTGATCCAGAAAAACCAGGACACTTAAGTAGCTCCACTTAGGCTAGGTCCTGTCAGAGGCTGAGGAGCGGGGTCTGTGCTAAGCCTTTCCCTTTTGATAGAGATGGATCCTAGTGTCTAATCTGCAGGAAAGCCCCTTTTTCTGCTAGTGATCCAAGAAAGTGAACCTCTCTCCGGGAGTCAGACAGCTTAGGCACCTAAAACATTTTTTGTGAGAATGAGTGAAAAATCTAATTGAAATAGTGGGAGTAGATGCTGGGTTTCCTATCTTGCTAGTGGGCTGTCTAACCAGTAGGTTATGGAATCACTCACTTATTCTCTGGCCTAGTCACTAAAGCTATGTCTACACCACAGGCTTCTTGTGCAAGAATTTTTTGCGCAAGAGTTCTTGAGCAAAAAGTTCTTGCGCAAGAGTGCGTCCACACTGCCATGTGCTTTTGCGCAAGAGATGTGCTTTTGCGCAAGAGAATCCGTGGCAGTGTGGATGCTTTCTTGTGCAAGAAAGCTCTGATGGCCATTTTAGCCATAGCCCTGTTGCCCCGTCCACATATGCCTTTTTGCACAAGAGCTCTTGCACAAAAAGGCTTATTCCTTGTGGGGAGAGGAATAACTCTTGCGCAAAAAGCCCTGTGTTCTTATGCTTTACTGTACTTTTTCTTGCGCAAGAACGGGCTTGTAGTGTGGACGCTCCACAAGTTTTTACGCAAACCCAGCTGTTTTTGCACAAAAACTCTGCAGTGTAGACATAGCCTACGTATTTATCCATAATGGAAGAGCATCAATAGGAGAAACCAAGGGAACCTACATCAGAATATTCCACAGATCAGTTGGAGCATTTGCAAGTGGGAGACCCTCTGTTTAAATTCTCTCTCTCTGCCCTTGGGCATATGGGGGAATCAAACTTGGTTCTCACACATCTTAGCTGAGGGGTCTTATTACTGTGCTAAAAGTTTTTTTAAGGTGGGTGGTGACACTCCTACCTCCCCTTCTGTATTTTGAACGGGAGTCAATCCGGTACATGGCCACTGAGCACGTTTCCTGGATGAAGCCCTACATCTGAGATAGGTGGGCAATGTCTGTCTTTTCCTGACCTGTGGATAGCTCTGGGTCTTAGGTGGGAGATAGGCATCTGATGCCCAGAGCGAGTAGGAAACAGAAGAAACTTAGGATATGTCTGTGCTACAGAGAAGATCAAAGCTGCCACTGTCGATCTTCCAGGGTTTGAATTAGCAGGACTAGAGAAGAGACACTAATTCGAACTAAGAGGGGCACTCTGGTCGATGCCGGTAGTCCTGCTTCCACAAGGAGTAAGGGAAGTCGAAGGGAAAGTGTTCTCCCTTTGACTTCCTGCAGTGTGGACAATGCCAAAAGTCGAGTTAAGGTACTTTGACTTCAGCTATGCAATGAAGGTAGCTGAAGTTGCATATCTTAATTCAACCTTATCTCATAGTGTAGACATACCCTTAGGCTCCAAGAGACCTTTCACTCTAAAAACTTGGGTGCCAAGTGAGTTGTGGAGCCTACAGGGTTAAGCAGGAGTATTGTGGCTCACTGTGGAGCCTACAGCTGGAATTTAGGCATCTGAATGCAGTTTAAGTGCCAAGTATCTTTGTGAGTTGAAGCTTATACCCCCTGGAATCAGTTGATGGTTTTATAAAATTGCTACATCTCTCTAAGAAACAAATATTCTAAGAATGAACAGTTCTACTCCTTTTCAGCATTATCTCTTATCAATTAAAATAATAATGAGTTCTTTTGAGTGATTTGTATAATCCAGAAATATTTTACATGCAGATGGCTTGGTAATTGAAAATCATTCTGGCATGAAGTAATATACTTTAAACTCAGATTAGTGGTATCCCTCCTTTCTTCTTCCAGGAAAAAAATCAATCATTTTTGTTAAACATAAAATACATATTGTGGGCTACAGTCTCGCTAAGTCAGACCAATATAAATATGGGGAAACACCATTCTGGACTTACATTGATGTAACAGCCAAATCTGGCCCTTTGTGCATCAAGTCAGAGTTAGCTAAAGTTATCACTTTGTAAACATGTCTGGGCCTAGATCATGAGACTAGATGCTATTCCTTTTCTAGGGCCATGCTTTGGTTATTCTGCTTGTGTAACTTCAGCTTTGTTACATACATTTTCAATAAAATCCTTTAAAAAGTATTAAAGTAGTTTGTTTTTTAAATGAATCATGCAGCATGCACCAAAGACTGAAAAATACATGCTTTTAAAATGTATTCCAATATGTATCCTCTTTTCAAATATATTTTTCATATTATTGGGCGTGCTATTTTTCCTCTTTCATAGTTAATACTATCTAATGATTTCAGAATTCTGAAGAGTCCATCTGACTGCACATATGGTTTATTAATTAATCTAAAATTTGTCCTGATACCTCTGTTAAGCAATTGTACTCCCACAATGATCCAAATTGAGCTTTTAGATGCATGCACAAGACTTTCAGGCAATACTGTTGCTGATTTCACTGGCAGCCTTCTGGATACCTCTGGGATCAGCACTTGGCCAGCTCACTAATCATCCTGCTCTCCCAAATACTTATATGATTCTTTTTAAAAAAAGGTATTTCTAACTTTGTACATTAGCTCTGCTCTACCTTGAAATTCTTCCTAGTCAGATTTTGCATCAGCATTGTTTTATTAGCCCTTTGGTCTTTTAATCTGATCTTAAATCAAATGCCTTTAGGGCCTCTGTCATGTCATTTTTTGTTTATGCTTGCCATAAACTCCATGTGCAAATCTTAGTATTTCTATTATTACTAGATCTAGGTGAAAATAAAGTAGTAAGATGTCTAGATTGGCACCTTGAATTCATCTTTGGAGACAAAAAAGGCAGATGAATTCTTTTGTGGGAACTAAATGTGTGCAGATACTGGGCAGCTGATGTTTATTTTTTAAATCCCCATGATAAGTTATATAGTATACCATGCACACAGAGTGCACATTAAAACAGTATTCAGCTGTTTTAAAAACACACAAAGGAAGTTATGAATTTTCACAGATCTGCCTTTGGCTAAGGTACAGAAGACTTGGGCTGCTAGTAAATATGTCATGACTGACTTAGGGCTTCTTTTTCAAGGAGGTTAAAGGGTTCATTTCTAGAATGTAAAGACATTAAAACATTGATGTAATTCTCTTATCTTTTAGAAGTGGGGTAAAGATACTTTCCCACTGTAAGCAATTCAATAGGAAATGTTCTCATGATACTAATTTTCTCAGGTGAATGGTTCCAATGTACTTTTTGTTTGAAACAGAGGACCTTTATCACTTATTTATCATTAGGACCTTTAAAATAAATGTTCTAAACAATGTGCCTGATGCTAGTCATTACTCAGTGCCTAGAACAAGGGTGTGTACACTTTTTCTCTGAAAGGAAGCCTGACAGGAGGATTCTGAGAAGAGTTCTAAACAGAAGTTCTACTTTAATGGTGAGAGAGAGATCTTATGGATAATATTGGTTTCCTTATTCTAACTGTGAAGGGGTGCGATCACAGAAGACTCTTGGGTGGTGCTTCCTGGTATGCTGACAAAAACGCTGACACTCCTTCCTTTCTGGGGTTTCTCACCATCCTGTCCTGCTTGGCCAGATCTCCTGGTCTCTCCCAGGCGAGGCATAGAGCTGAGATCACTCAACCCCTCCCGCGGAGCATTACAAACACTACAGGTGGCTAGACTGATCTGCATACATTGTAATGGGCCTCATAAATGCACAAAGGAAGTAGGATGGTACTCAGCTATTGTGGACTGCTAACAAGGAGAACTCGTATGGATAGTGTTAATGGCCAATCCTGCTGCTTCCCAACATAAAGTAAGACTTGTGTAGTAGTTCCTGAATAGGAGGGAGGTGGTTGTCCCATGATACCTACTCTATGGGAAAAATGAGCATGGCTATATATATATTTGTTTAGACCTAAAGACTGAATCAGTAAAAAGGGAAAATACGGGGTTAGGGTCACTGGTTTACTCTGGCTGCTTTGTGCCGCTCCAGTGACTGGCCATTTAAAAATCAGGTTTATGGTGGTTTTGTATTACTGTAGCAGCACAAAGCAAACAGAGTATAATGGTGAATCTGGCCCACAATCTCACTGGTGGAACAATATTCTGCTCACTAAATTCAGTTAGTGGATTCTGGCAATTGGGACTTCATCCTGACAATTTATATAATGTCATTCAGCTGATATTGTTTTTGTCACCTACTTTAATCATATCACAGACACCCCAGACATCTTCTGAAGGAAAAGCAGAGAGATTTTGCGAGGCCTAGAGGGACAATTGAATTTATGAATAGTCTAAGAAAGAACATAAGGTTAAAACAAATCCTGAAGGCAACTTAGACTACTTGCCTAAAATTAAATATAGAAGATGTATGCTGTAACCAACCTAACTAGAATCCTTGAGGCATTTAATTGGTAAAGAGAGTGTGAGGGCACACCCAGAAAAGTCAGAAATAGAGTTGAAATGTCACTTTAAATATTTCAGAATTTATGTGCCTCCTTGATAAAATTTGTTAGAATCAATTCCTTCCTGATCTGTTCTCCAAAGGCTAAACACACTTCAAGCTGTTTAAAACAGAGTTGTCTATAGATCTGGGATAAAATACAGAGCATGCTTTTAAAGTTCTAAAGACTCACATCCCAGTTCTGGTATTATAAAGTTTCCAAGTCTACCACCATTTTAGCAGATGCCTGCAATGACTGTCTTGGTAGGCCTAAATGGAAATGTTTGGAATCCCATGACATATTGTTTCAGATGCTTTCAGATCCAAAACAGAAAATATGTTTGTGTATATGGGCATGTGAAAGCTTCAGAAGATAGTTGCAGCTTCTTGATAATTTCAAGCTTGTGATTGACTACAGACCAGTTCATATGTTAAAAATGGCAGTGACATAGAGAAGAAGAAAGTGGTTCTTTTTGTGTTTTCGTCTCTGAGTCGCATTAAACCTAGGTGCCACAGGTACAGGTTAAATAATTGCAGCTAGATTATTACTTACTATTTGTTTAGAAATGACAATGTGGTTAGAGGCATATAGTTTACATTCTAAGGGAATGTCTAGACTACAGAGAAGATCGAGGCTGTCACTGTTGATCTTCTAGGGTTCAAATTAGCGGGTTTAGTGAAGACAGCTAATTCGAACTGAGAGGGACACTCTGGTCGATGCTTGTAGTCCTGCTTCCATGAGGAGTAAGGGAAGTTGAAGGGAGAATATTCTCCCTTTGACTTCCTGCAGTACGGACAGCCCCAAAAGTCGAGTTAAAGTACTTAAACTTCAGCTATGCAATTAACGTAGCTGAAGTTGCATATTTTAGTTTGACCTTATCCCATGGTGTAGACATACCCTGAGAGATAGACATGGTATTGATCATATTAGGAAATCCGTGCATGGGGAGGATGCAGTGTATTTCTTTTAAAATATAAACTCATTTCTTTTGGCCTCACTGAAGAAATGGGTATATCGGAAGGCCTTGAATGAGGAGATGATGGTGCCTACTAAACTGGAATGGAGAGGGCGCTCTGTACTCTCGGGTGGGGGTTGGAGAGGGAGGTTGGATTTCAGTGGTGTGGCTCTGCAATTAGACCAGTATGTGGGCCTATGACTCACCACGTGTGCCTTACCTCTTCACCTATGTGTCTCATCTATTTAGAACTCATTTCTCCACACTACAAGATTTTGAACAAGTGTCTTTTTAAGGCACTGAGGGAGTCTTTTAAATGCATTAAACAGGTATCTGACATCCAATTGACTTTTCATATGACTTCAGTGCCTGCCTGAACATCACTGAGAATCTGGGATTTAGTTGCTTAACTTTAATCTGTGCCTTTGAAAATTTCCCACAGCTAGTCTTGTTTTTGTCTGTTTAGTTTACAGTCAACTCAGTAAAGCATTCTGTGATTCTGTGTATTATTAGTCTATGTTTACCAGTATATTTTAGAATATTACTAACAAAAACAGACACAAATCAGTAATACATGTTTATAGTAATCTCCTGAGCACAAAGACATTAAAGCAATGCCAATTTAAAAAAATAAAAGGATGCTATGCAAAAATAAAATATAGTGTGTGTGAGAGAGAGAGGAGAGACATGGGGAGAACAGAACAAATAAAAGCTAGTTTATATTGATCTTCCCAAGTATGGAGTAGTAACTTGAGCATTTTAGCTTCAAGCAAAGAAAGATAAATATCAAAGTCCTTTTTTCCTCTCCCACTATTTTTTCAGGATTAAACTGCTTTAGGTGACAGTTATGGAAAATTAAAAGTGCTTCAAATGTGCGTGGGAACAGATAGTTCTGAACACTGTTTAAGCAATAAGATATGAGTGTGAATTTCATGTGTTAATTCACATCTAGTGTGTTGCTCAGAGATTCTCCGTTACCTAACCTCAGCAAGTGTGGAAGGGTACATTTTAACAACATTTTGTTGTGTTGAGTGTTCATGTATCATCTTTAGGGATAGTTGTTTAGTCCTGCTGTTTAGTTGAATTCAGATCTCATGAAAAGTGTCAGATTGGAGGTGAATATAATGTTTTTTTATTATCCAAATAGACACAAGAGGTATATGTATCACCATGACAGGACTGATTTGTTTTTGAGAGAAATATAGAACATGGGCTGTCTGCTTCTAGTTCAAGCTACTGTATGAAAAAGATTATTTCAGTATAACATGTTACCTTATAGCATGGTTAGTGACCTTGCAAGATTTTCATTTCCTTATGGACCAGCTAACACACAGGCCAAATGGGGTCATATTGTACTATGAATCATATTCCAGTTTCAGGAAACACAACCGAAGTCCACTGAGTAACTCTGAAGTAAGCAGACTGTAACATGCTCGGAAAATAGTAAAGAAATCAAAGGGCCAAATTGTGCCTCATCCATATTCATTTATAAAAGAGAGGAGAGCATATCTGAGGCCTTTCTCATCTCTGCATAGATTGTAAAAGCAGGAGCCACAATTACAGTCCCTCTGCTCAGGACTGGACCTTATAGGCACAGTGTTTAAATTTTTTTTTTTTTAAAGGATAGTAGGAATTATTTGACCTACTATAACTGTGCTGATCAGGGATATATGCCATTTAGTAAGTCTGACCAGGTAACTGAATTTATACTGAAGAAATTTACTGAAGCTAAAGAATGAATCCTGTTAACTGTTAGTATTATTACATTGCAAGTCTACAGTGTATGTGTGTGGGGGGGGGGGGGGGGATGCTTTTGTTATCTAGAGTTCTTTCAACACGTAGTTCTCAGTAACTTTACTCTGTGTGAGGTGGTGTCAGGAAATAAATCAAGTTAGATATGGCCGTCCGACTGATAGATGGCTGTCAGAAAAAGGACAGCACGAGAGTTTTCACTTACAGCTAAATTTTACTCTCAAGCACTTACACACATTTGCAACAGGTTAGAAAAACACATCCAGCCATCAATAAATTATCAAAGTTGGCAGGAGACATGGGGAAGAGGATCACAGAGAATGCACCTGCCAAATGCACTCCACTTCCCTGCATCTCCCACCACCAAAGGGAGTGTGAGAGGGTTTGACTGCTGCTACCACGTCATGCCAGACCACCGCAGTAATCCCCAAAGCCACGTCCTTGGGGAATGGGGTGCCATGGAGGAGTGGGAGGGGTGATGGTGGGAAGGGGCAGGTAATGAACAGGCCCCATCCTGCCCCCATCCCACCGGGACTCCCAGTCTGGATTTTGCAATTGCTCTGGCCTGGGATGGCCCCTGGTTTGGGATTTTGAGACCTCTGGGTTAGACAAATACCTGTTTGGGATGGCCTAGAGAAACAAGTGAGTAGGGGTAATACGCTGTCTTTTATTGGGCCAACTTCTGTTGGTCAGAAACAGAAGCTTTTGGGACACATATAGCCCTTTTTATGTCATGGTCTAGTATTCTCAGTCCTGCCTCAGTAATGGGAGAGGGTGGACTAGCTGACCTCTTGTGGTTCCTTCGCTCTGCATTTCTATGATTCTTTTTTGACTCCAAGACCTATAATCCTTGGCTCATGGTGCTTTTCCTGTTTGGGGGAGGAGAGATTGGGGGGGGGGGGGTTAGCTGTTTACCAGAAAAGGCCATTGTGTACATGTCACATACCTACAGAAAGTCAAAGGAATTACACATAGTTTGGGGGGAAGGAAAAGGTGTAGTACTTGGAACAGTAAAACTGTAAAGAAGAATTTACTTTGATAATACACTATTATGATATTTAAGAATTTAGCATCCAAGACATCTCATATCTGCAGGACTTTGTTGATGGTGTGTTGAAAGGATATTCAGTATCAAACCTTTTGGAAAATATTAATGTAGACTCCTTTACAAGATTGTTTTGGGAACTCTAGGTTTCAATGTCATCCAGTATAGTGAAGATCCAGTAAAATGCCAATTGAAGTCACAAGCAACCCTCTTATATAATCCAGTTAATAAACTTATCAAGCTCCCGAGCAAGCATTTCTCCATAAGGATTGCAAAGGAGGAGGCAGTAGTAGAATTTAGTCAAAATGAATAGTAACTGTAGTCTTCAATGAAGTAGCAGACAGGAAAGTTATAGCATTGATTATATGCTAATTAGTCATCTGGAATACTTTGAGGGTCTGACTGGACACATAGACCCCAAAGACTTAAAAAATAAGTTTCACGTAAATAGTCAGCACAAAGAACTATTAACATGTTGTACATTTCCTTTCTTTCTCTTTACAAATAGCTCTTTACTGCTAGTACCATTTCTGTAGTGTTTCAGGTACAGTGTGAACTCTTTCAAAGTACTTTATAACAAACACATTACAATATTTTCACACTCCCCTACAGCACATATTGTAAACACCCACAAATTACTACTATGACAACTGAACAACACTGAAATCTGTCCAAGTGTGTTCATGGAGGTTCAACCTTTGGCTGGGTATAGTGGTCTCTTGAAACCAATCATCAGCCAATAATGGCAACTATCCAATAAAAGGCCATTTAAGTGTTTATTTCAGATGTGACATTACTTTTCTGAATCATCTCTTTACATTTTTACTGTGCAGTGTAACATATCACTTGTGACAATGAAATTTAATAACATATTCTTTTCATGCCAGAAAACTAAATTACTGTGTAAAGAGAACATGATGTAATTGGTTAGAGACTATATACTGTACATTGTTATATTGTATTTTTCTTTAGTGTAAAAGGAAATGGGCAGACAAATCAGTAAATAGTAAACGTACAAATTAGATAACTTAGATCTTAATTATTTATACAATATATCAAAATGCTCATGGTGCTGTATAAAAAATAAGGTTCTGTCCTGGCTCCAAAGAGTTTAGAATTTAAAGGTCTGATGCTGCAGGTTTTAAATCATATGCATAATCCTTACACATTGAGAGAGTTCCAAAACAATCACTTCACATTTAAAGCCCAATCTTAGTTGATGACTTCCAGTAAAATTTATCAAAGTCAATGGCTGCTTCATCATAAATGCTCAGGAGATATCCCTAACTTAAATCTAAATGAAGAGCTCTCAATACAGTGAATGTCATCTGCATGTTCAATCATAAGCTTCCTCATTAGCCACTGAGGTGTTAATTAAGATGGAATATAAGGGACAAAATAACCCAGTCACAGTACAACATTAAATATTTTTAACAAGATTTAGGATTTGTACACTGACCCACATATAATTAAAGATCCTCTTTAACTTTTTTCCTTTTCTGTATCTTTAGTAAAAGTAGATCTGAAATGTAAACTATGAAGTAACACTTTCTTTTTTAACATCCCTTGTTCCCTTTCCCTTTAGCTTGTAAATTTTTTGGAAGGAAAAATAAGCTTGTTTGACAGTCTCTTAGGGTATGTCTACACTGCATGGCTATTTTGGAATACTGGAAGTATCTCGAAATAGCTACCCCCTCGTCTACACAAGCCACCTGGTCTTTCAAAATATTTTTCGAAATAACAGGTGTGCTATTCCGCCATCCAAGTAAACCTCGTTGCACGTGGGATAAGGGATGGCCTGAAATAGCGCGTTATTTTGAAATTTGGCATGTCTACACAGTGCCAAATTTCAAAATAGTGTGCTATTTCAAAATAGATTTGAAATAAGATTCAATTTGCATAGCACAAATTGTTTACCTTATTTCGGGTTTAGGATGCTGTGTAGATGCACCCTTAGATTGTGTTAACGATGGTGATAACTTCTCCTTTCTCCCAAAAAACACAGTTAACAGAGGTAAGCTGGATCTGTTTTGTTGCTGTTAAAGTTGATCCTGCGTCCTTTAAGAAATATCAAGACACACACACAAAGGAAGAACAGCAAAAATGGAAAAAGCAGCTTCTGTTTGTGGAGTTGACAGTCACTCGCAATCTCACTGCTGGAAAAACACAGGCATAACACAGGGTCTTATCAGACACTTCAAAACCTGGCAAACTTGTATTAGTATTAGGTTGTTTAGGGCATTGCTTTTAGTTGCCTTTTTCTGGTCATGGGTTTACATCAGTATTAAAGAACATAGATTCTTGGTTGGCTAAACCAAACTCTAATTAGACAGAAGGAAAAAAAGAGAGGAATAAGATCAGAAGAAATTGGACGAGGAAGGACTCCTGGGCCTGGTCTAGACCAGGTATGCAGAGGCAATATTAGAAAAGACAAAGGCACAATATGAGCTAAATCTAGCTAGATATATAAAGGGTAACAAGAAGACATTCTACAAGTATATTAGAAGCAAGAGGATGACCAAGGATAGGGTTGGTCCATTGCTCACTGAAGAGGGAGAAACAATAACAGGAAACTTGGAAATGGCAGAGGTGCTTAATGACTTCTTTGTTTCTGTTTTTATCAAGAAGATTGTTGGTGATGGGATGCATAGCATAGTGAATGCTAGTGGAATTGGGGTAGGGTTAAAAGTTAAAATAAAAAAAAACAAGTTAAAATTACTTAGAAAAGTTAGATGTCTGCAAGTCACTAGGGCCTGATAAAATGCATCCTAGAATACTTAAGGAGCTAATAGAGGAGGTATCTGAGCCTTTGGCTATCACTTTTGAAAAGTCATGGAAGTTGGGAGAGATTCCAGAAGGCTGGAAAAGGGCAAATATAGTGTTCAGCTATAAAAAGGGAAATAAGAACAACCCAGGAAACTAAACCCAGTCAGTTTAATTTCTGTGCCAGGGAAGATAATGGAGCAAGTAATTAAGGAATTCATCTGCAAACATTTGGAAGATAATAAGGTGATAGGTAACAGCCAGCATAGATTTGTAAAGAACAAATCATGCCAAACCAATCTGATAGCTTTCTTTGCTAGGATATCAAGCCTTGTGAATAAGGGAGAAGTGGTGGCTGTGATATACCTAGACTTTAGTAAGGCATTTGACATGGTCTTGCATTACCTTCTTTTCAATATATTAGGGAAATACATCCTAGACGGGGCTACTATAAGGTGGGTGCATAACTCGCTGGATAATCATTCGCAGAGAGTAGTTATTAACAGTTCACAATCATGCTGGAAGGGCATAAAAAATGGGATTCCGCAAGGGTCTGTTTTGGGACCGGTTCTGTTCAATATCTTCATTAACGATTTAGATGATGGCATAGAAAGCACGATAATTAAGTTTGCAGATGATACCTAGCTGGGAGCGGTTGCAAGTGCTTTGGAGGACAGGGTCAGAATTCAAAATGATCTGGACAAACTAGAGAAATGGTCTGAAATAAGGACAAATGCAAAGTACTCCACTTTTAAAGTACCAAACACCAACGGGGGCTGCCCTCAGCATTCGATTTATGGGTCTACATTAGACCTGCTAAATCTGTGATGTCCAACTAGCACTATAGTGGCTACTGCTATAGCAAACTAACCACATTCAACTGGACAAATAGCCACATGTGACTAGTGTGTTGGACACCACAGCCCTAATTCAAATGCTAGAAGATTGACCTCTGGAGAGTCGTTCTTATCTCTAGTGTAGACATGCTCACAGAATCATAGGAGTGGAAGAGATCACAAGGGTCATCTAATATAAACCTCTGCTAAGATGCAGGATTTTTTGTGTATAAACCATCCAAGATAGGTGGCTAGCCAGCCTCCTTTTAAAAATCTCCATTGAAGAAGCTTCCACAGCCCCATTTGGCAATCTGTTCCATTGTCCTACTATTGTTAAGGTTGGAACTGTGCTATGTTTAGTTTGAACCCATTGCCTGTTATCATGTCCTCTAGCAAAAGTGAACAACTTTTCTTTATCTTTTTTGTGGCAGCCTTTTAAGTATCTGAAGACCACTGTCATATTTCCTCTTTCCTCTTTTCTGAATTAAATATTCCCAGCTCTTTCAGCCTTTGCTTGTATGGCTTGCATTCCATCACTTTGATCATCTTTGTCATTCACCTCTGGAGACCTTCAATACATTGGTGACCAAAATTTGACACAGTATTCCAGCTGAGGCCTAACCAGTCCCAAGTGGAAAGATGAAATCACCTCCTGTGACTTTCATGCTATGCCTCTGTTAAAGCAAGCCAAAATGGCATTTTTTTTGCAACAGCATTGCATTTTTGGTTTTTCTTCCCTATTTGTAGCATTTTTCATTTGTATTTGTTGAATTTTACACAGTGTCTTATAGTCCAGCTTAAGATCCCTCTGAATTTTAGCTCTATCCTCCAAAGTATTGGCAACCTCCTGTACCTTTGTCTCATCTGGAAACTTGATCAGTATGCTCTCTTTACCTATACCCAGGTCATTTATAAAGATGTTAAACACTGGCTCCAGAACAGATCCCATGGAATATCACTTAAGATCTCCCTTCAATACAACATCATTCCATTAATAGCTACTGTTTACAGTTGTTTAACCAATTGTGTATCCACTTAATGGCAGTTCTGTCAAGCCTGCATTTCTCCAGATTATTTATCAGAATGTCACGTGGGGGACTATGTCAAAAGCCTTGCTGAAGTCCAGGTATGTTAAGTTTACCACGTTCTCCCTATTCACTAAATCAAGGCTAGGTCTACACAGCAACGTTATTTCAGAATAACTGACACTATTCCGAAATAACAAAGAGTGTGTCTACACAGCAAGCCATTATTTCAAAATAATGGTGAGCTGGAGGACTTCTTACTCTGACTCCCCTTACTCCTCGTAAAATGAGGGTTACAGAAGTTGAAGGAAGTGTGTTCTTCCTTTGGCTTCTTGCCGTGTAGACAGCCCCAAAAGCTGAATTAAGCTATTTCAACTTCAGCTACGCAATTGACGTAGGATTTTGCTGGAGCCAGCAGAGATGATGATATCATCAGGGTTCCTCTCTCCAGCACATTCTGGTTAGGATATCTCTCAAGAGTAGGACAAAGGAGGTTCAGAGTCCCAAGAGATGTTGGGAGAGTGGCAGCCATGATGGTGAAGCTTGTTCCACTAACTGGTTTCTCTCCCCCAAAGTCTCTTTTGAGGATCCCCAAAGGGGAGTCCTGGGTAGAAAGGCCCATCCCCACATTTTTGTCCATCAGTAACACCTAATTGCCACCAGTTTTGGTTCATTGATTTTCAGTCTCTCACTATTCTTGTTTATCAGGCAGGTCTTAACGCAGTTCTTGAATTACATCAGCAGGCCTTTTTCTAATTTAGTTTCTGTCTCCCTTTTCATATCACCTTTCTTCCCTCTCTCAACATTTGTTTTCATAGATTGTTGTGGCATTTATACACTTCTATTCACTTTTTACAATTAGACTCATAATCCGGTAAATTTGTGGTCCCAATTATCACAACATCACTTCAGGATTAATTTTACCTGCTTGCTTTGAAAATGTCTATAGCACAGTAATTAAAGTTCCTGGTGTTTTTGTCCTTGACCTGTTTTCCTTTACTTTCATACACCATTGCACTTTTAACTGATGATAAAGCCTGCCAGAAAAGTTAACATGGGTTTGTGCTGTTACTGTTAGTTTAGCATGAACCTTTGCAGTTACAAAAGAAAAGAAAAAAATGGTAGTGAAATAATTTGCATTTATACAAGGATATTAAATTCATACTATAGCTAACAGTGAAGATGAATTAATTCAATATACAGTCTTCCATACAGTTAAGGCAGTCACCCACTCTCAATAGAACAATGCGGGAGGAACGCCTCAAAAAGCTGCTTAGAGAAAGATCCTTTTTGCTCCCCTGCTGAGTTTTGATGCTGGTAAGGACAACCTGGGTCCTTGATTTTTCACCGTCATAGGAAAACTGATAAGAATTCTATGTTAGCATTGAGGCATTAATTATTTGTAGGGTGTTAATTCATTAAAAGGTGATGAATTAAAATGGATCCTTCAGCAATACTTTAACAACAATTATATAATTTTTTAGCTTTCTTCAGTTCTAGTGTAGTATTTGCTGTAAGGGGCTAAAAACAGGGTTTTGCTTTCTCTATTCACATTATGCAATTGAACTTGACTTCATACTGAATGTCAAGCAAGAGTACTGTGTACAAGTGTTAGCAATGGTTTGTGTCAAAACAAGTAAATATCTTAGGCAAGTTTAGGGATTTATTAGTGAACATTTTCAACCTATTGATTTTTCCAAGACCTTCTGCATAACAATACTGTTCCTGTGACATTACACTGAAGGACCAAGTTTCTTTTTTATCAAGATCAATTGCTTCTATTTCACAGAAAGTGTTGAGTAAGAACAACAATTGACTAACTTATTACTAGTCCCTATAATAGGTATAAAAATGTTTGTTGAGCATTTGTAACAGTGACTCAATTTTTTCTATGTAGTCAATTCACTATCTGTTAAGATGGCCTCTTTCCCCTTTCCCCCCATAAAGAGCTTTGGACTTTATAAGATATAAATCTTCAGTCATTGGATTTCACTCATTCTCTTTATTAAGGTTGTGCATACAGATTTTATTTGTGTGTGAGTGTGAATTAATGCTGGTGGAAAAAAAAGCAAATTAACAGCTCTGGAGAATGAAGTTCTCAGGCACTGGCTTATGTGAGCATTATTTCTTTTAGTAAATGCAAGCCCCAGCTGGACAGCTAGGTGAGGTCTATGTCTTAAAGCTCTAATCAGCCGAAAATATCCAGGTCCTTGTGGCATGTGCAAGTCTGAGAAGTCCAGGAATCCCATCTAGGAATTGGGCTGATGCCCAATAATAATGGGGAACGCCCCTAGTGCTACTCCAAGAGGAAAACTTATAAAGCTACTATGGAGGAAAGCTAGTCATGGAGGAAAACTTATAGGAATGTGTGCTGATTTCCATGCCCCATATTTACGAAGTGGTGATGGATCCATTATCTATCCATTTCCTTCACTGAGGCTAGGTAGAGGTAAAGGCAATGGAAATTACTATAGCAGCTGCACAAATTGCTTTGCTCTTGCAGGCGAGAGAGGGGAAGAAGGATGGGCTCTGTCAGGCATCTCTCTATTTTTAAAATCCCTTTGAAGGAGAGTCCCGGTGCCCAACAATCAGTGCACAGGTGCATTCTATGAGTTTCCTTGTTCCTGATAGGTGCAGAGAGATAGTGGAATAAGGCTTCTGTCCCAGTCATAGAAACACAACTGAGGGTGTTGTGGAGGCCCCAGTTGAAGGGGGAGTTAAGAGAGGAGGCTTCCACTTTCTTTCTGTAAATAGCTTTATTTGGGAATGGGCAGGAATTATTAATCTAGTGGGTCCACTGCCTAGGTTAAGTTTAAAAAAAAAATCTGAAAAGCCTAAGTTTCCCCTCTCCCCCGCCATTTGTGCTCATGTATGGATTTGCTTTTACAGGTTCTCTCAGATTATTTAATTTAAGGATGAATATTTCTAAACAAAAGGAAATACCAAGTTAAGACTACAGCTTTGCTCTTAACCCATTGCCATTGCAGTTGTAATTCACACAGTTTTTCAGCCACTTCACCCAAGCAAATAGTGATCAGATAAGCTTGTTTTCACTAGGATTATTTGTCCCCTTATTTAAACATTGAGCTGTTTGTCAGAGCCTCCATTTAATTAAGAGTGGGAATTTAAGACCTAGTTAGAAAGGTCTTATTTTAATCCTCATGTTTCAAGGTTTATGCCAACCTTTGACTGTTCCGAGGTAAGAGGAAATTTTTTCCTGGAATCAGATTCTCTCATACCCTATTGCAGAGTTTCCTCCCTCTAACTCTTGGTACGGGCCCCCATCAGTGACAGGACACTGCACTAGGCAAGCCTTCGTCTGATCCAGTTTGTCAATTTCTGTGTTCCTAAATCCAAAATAGTAACTAACATTAATGGGGAATTAAAAGTAAATATCTAGATGAACTGGTGAGCTCACATCTGGTGCCTCCTTGTGGCTGGGCATTTGTGTGGCAGCTCTTTGTCTGCTACCGTTGGTTGCTCCACCACTGCGGTCCTCAAGCCAAGTCACTTCAAAAGCCTTTCCCCTTCCAGGGTAGTCCATAAACAAAAATCAAGGTGAGCTAACACACATAACCTGAGTTGGTAAACAGAAATGCTTCCCTGTCATTTTCAATGGGTATATCTATGAGTATATCTACACAGCCTATGGCAGCAAACCTCATAACCTATGTCAACAGACTTCTGCTTGCACTAGGTCTCTGAAAACAGCTAAATGCTCTAGCTCAGGTTTTGAAGTCCAAGCGCCCCCCCTAAGTTTCAGAGCTCTAGCCTGATCATCCACGTGATTATTTTTAAACACTGACCTGTTCGTCATGCATCTGACAAAGTGGGTCTTTGCCCACGAAAGCTTACGCTCCAATAAATCTGGTAGTGTATAAGGTGCCACAGGACTTCTCAGTGGTTATTTTTAGTGTCCCTGGGCAAGCCCAGTCTCTGAGACTCCCTGCTACAGGCTGAACCCCAAAAGACCAGATCTTGCTGCCTTTGAAATCAGTGAGAATTTTTCCATTAATGTCAAGGGGAGCTGTATTGGGCTCTTCACCAAGATCATATCTGTGTTATTCAAAGGGCCCCCTTCAGATGTGTAGGAATCACAGAAGCCTTCTTTTGTCGTCCTGTTCCAGGATCAGCCACATTAATTGGAAAAGTTGAGTGCATAACTATTCATATTTACAGTCTCAACTCTGGGTTACACCAGTTTACTCTTTTCTTTGAAGGAAATTGAGTTGCTCATGTTAATGGTCAGAATCAAACAAATAAGAACAAGTGACACCCTCAGTTACAATCCTATAATGTTATTGACAGGGAAGAGTATGGTGCAATGCACACAGCTATCAGATAGGCCTTAGAGATTTTAAAAGCTCATTACTACTGTTGATTTCACACTCTATACTTTCTGATAAAGCCTTCATGGTTGACTTTAGTTGAAATGTTTTCTCTTTAACTTAAACTGATTTGCTTCATTCCACTAAGATAGAATTACTGTGGCTGAAGTGATCAAGATAGTCATGCAGGAGCTGGATTATTATGATTTGCTTTCCTTTCAAAACCTTTGAAAGCAATGGACACTGCACAGCATCCAGTTTGTATAACCTCCATTAAATTTTACTCATAAAAAATAAGTTGGTTGAGTAGCAGCATTCTCCCAGAGCATTAAAATATTGAACTACCTCTGTCAGAACAGCCATTTATTTAACTCTGTTTTCTCATGAAATACCGAATCAAGATATTACTGTATGCTTAACACAGCATCTTAGAGCTATCTATTAACAATGCAAATTGCACCCGTGGCACCTGAATAAAAAAATGAATGGGTGTTTGTTTTCAAGATATAATTGTGTTCATGCACTTGTCAGATGAAAAGCTGTGTTAACTCAGTCACCTATAAATTAATTACAAGTTAACTAACAGTATACTCACCCTTCCACACTGGTTATATCACAGAGAAGGCAGGTAAGTCGAAGTATGTTAGCTTTTTGGAGGCCTATCAACCCTATGACGTAGAAAAATGTAACAGGGTGAGTCAATCTACACGCCCATCTTGGCCCAGTATGTCAGTTCAGATGAGCCCCATCTTTCCATTCCCCAACCTGATGTCAACCAATCCACTTATACAGATCAAGGCACCGAGAAGCCAAACCTAACTACTCAAAAGAAGTGGGTCTCCTTGAATGAGGGCCCAGGAAAGGATCAAATGTAATAAATCACAGGCCATTACCTCAGGATGCAGGCTCTGATCTGCCAAACTAGAAGTCAGAACAAAATCTCTGTGCTCCTACATCTAGCTGCCTAAAGCTGGAGAGATCATTTCTTACTATAAACTATTTAACTTTTAATCTTCTCCCCACTGCTCAACTTCCTTTTCCTATTTAACTTAAAGGGGGAGTACTCTCCTGCACAAAATGCATATTTGATTTTAGTTCAGTGTGTGTCTTTCTTTTACAGTATCTTTTGAGGGATAATATTGTGTCATGAGCATATAGAATATGTCTTGCTATATTTATGTACAATTGCCAGTGCTATAGGCCCATAGGCATGGCCATAACAGCTCATAAAAACAACACATTCCTTTTTGATTATTATACCTCCCCTATCATTGTGGTAGTTCCAGAAATTAGCATGTCAGGATCATCTTTCTTTTTGCATGCCCAGGAGCCTGTTCCTAACCCACTGACGTCAGTAGTTTTGCAATTGACGTCAATGGGTGCGGGACAGAGCTCCTTCTGTTAAACACACAGCCATTTTATAAACACAATGTAAGTAACCTTCCAGATAACTCCACATGTTCCTGTATGAACTATAGGCACATGAATCTACCACACTATCAATGTTTGGTACCACTGTGGTAATTTTCTTCAGGGTTCTGTGTATTGTAGCTTGCCACTGCAGAAATAGTTGGTTTTAGTAAAGAGTACCTGAAATCCTGCAGTTGTTTTATTCACAGCTTTACTGAAGCTATAGTGAATATCTACAGAAATGGAAATTGAGCAAATCATATTTTTAGTTTTTAAATTCAGAAAAAGAAAATCTTCCTTCATTGCACTCCTTTCAGCTCAGATAAGAAAATATGTCTCAGAGGTTGCTCACAGTTACTAAAGCAACCATATAAAATGACATCTACTGAATTTCCCTATTATGTGTATATCATTGTCATACAGTACACTGTTTGATTAATTTAATATAAACTCAAAACATGTTGCACACTTAGTTCTGCAGATTCAATAGAGCAATGCTAAAGAAAGGTGGATTCTAATCTGACTTGTACATGATTGACAGTATTTTTATCTAAATGCTGATATTTATTACTTGCAACAGTAAAAATGGCAGAAAGGACCCAGAGTGATTTTCACATCCCAGGATTTACCATGATGGCAAATAGTAAAAACATCTTTTGATTTACAGATTGAGCCAGCTGGATCTGAAGCTACTGAAAGCATAAATTTGGAATTTGAGGCAGCCTTTTCAACAGTTATTTTCTCACTAGTTTCACACTTAAAACCCTTATCTAACTTATAATTAAGGATACTGAACTTGTTTGGAAAAACATAACAAAGATGCTGATTCACAGGGTAAATCTCCTACTGAACACAAACTATATTCAGTAGACCAATTTATTAATTTAAATATTTTAGCAAGATAAATTGTGCTCTAATCCCAAGCAAAACTCATTTCTTTTTATGCTCAGTAGTATTTTGAGATCTCAGCAGCTTTGGCAATCTCTATGGGACCAGCTGTTCTTACTGAACCTCAAGTGTTCCAGCCCTTCACACAGAACTGTTAGGACCCAGAAGAAAAGAAATAGAATGTTGGATGTAAGAACCTAAGCCTGACTAGGCTGTTACCAATGCAACTTTTTATTATCAATTTGCATTATGGTAGGACCTAACTGATATCAGGGCCCCATTATGTTAGGTGCTGTACAAACACATACTAAGACACAATCCCTGCCTCTAAACACTTAGGGTGCGTCTAGACTAGCAAGATTTTGCTCAAAAGCAGGCGCTTTTGCGCAAAAACTTGCCAGCTGTCTACACTGGCCGCTTGAATTTGCGCAAGAGCACTGACTTTGTAATGTACAAAATCAGTGCTTCTTGCACAAATACTTTCACGCTCCCGCTCAGGATAAGCCCTCTTGCACAAGAATACTTGCGCAAGAGGGCCAGTGTAGACAGGCACCTTAATTTTTTGCGCAAGAAAGCCCGATGGCTAAAATGGCCATCGGAGCTTTCTTGCACAAAATCGCGTCAATACTGGCCACGGCTGCTTTTACGCAAAAGCACTTTTTGCGGAAAAGCATCCGTGCCAATCTAGACGCTCTTTTGCGGAAATAC
Source organism: Rafetus swinhoei (assembly GCA_019425775.1). Lineage (NCBI taxonomy): Eukaryota > Metazoa > Chordata > Testudines > Trionychidae > Rafetus > Rafetus swinhoei. The sequence goes on along the minus strand of CM033447.1, from coordinate 29,194,849 downwards.
TTTTAACGGAAAAACTTTTCCGTTAGAAGTATTTCCGCAAAATCATGCCAGTCTAGACGCAGCCTTAGGGTAGGATCTACAATAGCATTTAGATAGTGCAGTCCTGAGTATCATGGCACCTGACTGATAGGTGCTTGGAAAAATCCCAGGAACAACATGGCAATCCACAAAGCAGTTATGCACTTAAACTCCCTATACAACACATGAAGAGAGAGATGACTTAGCATGCTGGGTTTTGTGCATTGCACTCTCCAGGAAGAAAGCTGCCTAAGATAGGCAATGGGAGATGAGAAGAGAGGGGTATGTGCTAAGCTAAGCCCTGCTCCTTTCTTGAGACGGATGCCTCAGTCTGATCTGCTGGGAGGTGCCTAGCTCTGCTTAGTGATCCACAAATGGGAACCCATGCTGTGGAGTCAGGTGGCTCCAGTGCCTAAAGCATTTCTTGTGGAAATGAATTAGGCACCTGCTTCACTCCACATAAAACAGTTGCTAGTGAGGGGCTCTTAAGGCTTTTACCCAACTGGTTAGAGCACTCACCTCTGGAAGAGAGGGGGAAAGGAGTTAAATAGGGTGAGGTGGTCTTCATCCTTGCATAGTGCTCTAAGCACTGAGCTATGGGTTATTGTGATATGCAGCTCCCTGAAGATGTTCTGTAGTGGATAAATGAAGAGTGATTGGAGTCAGGGGACTGGAAGCTGGGTCTTCTGTTATGGAAAAGAGTATTGCCTAATGCTTCTAAGTGGCAAGGCCAGGACCCACGAAGCAAGGGGAAGGTGAAAAAAGGGATATGCGTGGGCTCTCAGCATCTTAGAAGATTACACAAAAATATTATTTAAAATATTTTGTAATAAATGTAGAACTGCTGAAAGTTCTTTTAAAACCATCTACATTTCAGCTGTGCCATTATTCTCCACTCTGCTGTTACTGTTCTTGTTTTCTACTTTCCCCTCTCCCCCATGCCAGAGTATTTTGGAAGACTTGCTTTTCTGTTATGCAACATGAACTGCCAGTCATGTTTCATGATGTTATGCACTACCACCTTTCAATCATGATGTCCCACTAGTTGTCAATTAGCAGTGATGTTTCACTATCTGTGTGCTGTTCTGCCCACAGGAAGGGGGTGGTAGAAGTATTTTTATTTCACAGTTGCCATGTGATGAATTTATTAGGCTAAAGCTGGTCATGTGACAGACTTTAACAATGCTCAGTGTTCTCAGGCAGCCACACAATTGCTGGTTTCTAACTACAAATGCATGCCTTTGAGCTCAGCTGGTGGAGTACTCACCTGGGATTTAAGTTGTTGTCTCACTAGAAATGTTAATTGATGAATTAATTGGTATCCATGCTAGTTTATTTAGAAAGGTATGTCTGGCCATGGCTCCTCTTTATACAAAGTCTGTGCTACACAGGAAATGCAAAGCTGAAGAGCTTTGTTGATGAACTTATGGTGTCAAGAGAGGCAGATATTGGTAGACTCTCAATTGATTTGACAGTTCCAATGGTAAAAAGTATCTACAGAAAAGTGATGCCCCCACAAAATTTTTTCTATTATGCAGAAAGTTCTGTCAAGGGATGCTCTTCTCACTAGCGAGGTATGCTTAGAATTTAGAGCTACCATGTAGCAGACACCATCAACTGAAAGCCCTATTAGACCATTTTCAGGAAGTAAACTTTTAAATTAGTTGAGGTTCTGCCAAACGTTAGATGGCATCATATTGTTCATGTTCATTAAGGTCTAAATCCTCTAAGGCAATTACCTTTGAGGGTCTGGGTCTCAATCACTCAGACTTCTCTTTGAGATAAATTCTGCTTTCAGTTACACATTGAGGCTATGTCTACACAGCAGTGTTATTTCAGAATAACTGATGTCATTACTTCGGAATAACTGATGTTATTCTAAAATAACATAGTCCACGTCTACATGGGAAGCAGTTATTTTTACATAATGTTGAAATAATGTCGAACTGGAGGACTTCTTACACTGACACTTTAACCCTCATTTTACGAGGAGTAAGGGAAGTTGGAGGAAGAGTACTCTAACTCAGACTTCTAGCTATGTAGATAGTGCCAAAAGACGAAATAAGCTATTTTGACTTAAGCTATACAATTGATGCAGCTCAAGTTGTGTAGCTTATTTTGGCTTTAGCCCTGGGGTGTGTCTAAACTACACTCCTCTGCCGACAGAGGGATGTAGATTAGGCACATCGCTATTGCAAATGAAGCGGGGATTTAAATATCCCGCGCTTCGTTTGAATAGAAATGGCCGCCTCTTTTTGCCACCGCGGCACTTTGCCGGCAAAAAGCGGCAGTCTAGACAGGGTTTGATCGACAAGGAAAGCCTTTTCTGACCGATTCTGTAAACCTCGTTGCATGAGGCATAAGGGATTGGTTGGAAAAGGCTTTCCTTGTCGACTGATCTCCGTCTAGACTGCCGCTTTTTGCCGGCAAAGTGCCGTGTCGGCAAAAAGCGGCGGCATTTCTATTCAAATGAAGCATGGGATATTTAAATCCCCGCTTCATTTGCAATAGTGATGTGCCTAATCTACATCCCTCTGTCGGCAGAGAGGTGTAGTTTAAACATACCCCTGTTGTGTAGATATACCCTAACATAAATGCACACTAATGCTACTGACTTCACGCTCTTTGTCTTTCCTCAGTTTGATGTCATTGGCTTTAACTCCAGATTTGTCAATACATTGATATAAATATGTTTAGCCCAGCATATACTATATATAAATCACATTAGTGAAACTTGTGCAAGTCATATGCAACACTTTAATCTGAGGAAATGTATACATGAATCAGTGTTCAAAGTTTTGACTTTGGAATTCAATACACAATGTATGCATTTAATAAGCAATGAAAAAGAAAAAGCCAGTTGTTTTGGCTATTTTTGTTCTCTACCTTATTTGGACGCTCAGCAAATCTTCACATCTGGAGGGGACAGACTTCTATTTTAAAGCTAACAAAATATATGTTGGCCCTATTAGATATTCTACCCTTGTCTGCAGCAGTGAGGATATTTATAGAAGCACATGTCTTCATGGGCTGAGAAGATGAATGAAAGCACAGGTTGATTTTTCTCAAGTAACAAGAGAGCACAGATGAAAAAAATAGCACATAGTGGATTTCATTAGTGTTCCATTTATTTATTTATTTATAACATGCATGTCAGCAGTGCCCTTTGCCATTGTCAAGTCTTGACATTTGCACAGAGACAAGGGATGAGTTTTTTGACACATAAATTAGACCACCTATCTAGCTATTGTGTATTTTTAGGATCATATCTTACAACTTACATTTTTAAAGTAAAATACAAGTTTATGTCTTTAGATCAAAGCATATTTCCAGATCACATAACTATTTACATTTTATAAATTAGAAGTGGTTGCTCTAATTGCCAGTTGAAACACCAAGCTAAGGTTGTTGTGCTTCACTGGGAGATTTGAGAAACTTAGGCCATTCTTCAGATAAATTCCAAGCAAGCAGATCCTTGTGTCTCTGTTGACATCAGTGGAGTTTCATGCAGGTATGCAAATAGCCTGTGCCTCCACTCAGAGGATCAGGGCTGTAATCATTACCAGCCCTGATCAGGATAATTAACTTTCCAGAGCTGTATACAAACTTGAAAGACGGATCAGATCGTTGAAATCAATAGAAGCGAGAAGCCTAAATACCATAGTGAATCTGAGCCCCATTGTTAACAGATGAAGGGCTAATTATATTAAAAATAAGGGTTATTTTCCCCTCTTAAATATGATCAATCACATATGATCAATCTAATTGTTCATAGTTACTGTATTTCTTCATAATACCCTAGTATTAATTTTCTAAATTAAATATTCAAATAAATAACAAGACATTGTATTTCCTTACACAATTACTATCCTTCTCTATTTTTGTTTTGTTCTCGAAAACAGAGCTACTTCCAGATCTCTAACAATTACAGTCAGTACATTGTCTGTCTTGTCACTGGATTTAATGTAACCAACTTAAATTATTCTCAGAAAAGAGTTCTTCACTGTTAGCATTGCTAATTCTTCCTCTTAATTAACATGGAGGTCCTCTGGGTATCCTTAGATAATTAGACACTGTGTCATGTCAGTGCTCTTTCAAAAAATAAACAGAATTGACTTTAACAATGGTTTCTTCTACTTTGGGAGCTTAATATAAGTCACTTCTTTTTTTAGAATTAATAAAAATACAGAATTCTGTCTTGCACTCCACTTTGCTGAACTGTTTCGAAGGCAATGGTTAGCAGTAATCCCTAACTATCATGGCAGGGGAGACTCCTAATCTAAATCACTTTTATTTTTCCATATTGCAAGGTGCTCCAAGGGAAATGTGAGACAGCAGTGAGATTTTCTGGTGCATAGACTCTAAATTCTATGTATAAAGTAGGTGTACAAAATAAAATATCAAAACTATGCCTGCTCCATTCATTTCCCTGACCTCTCAGGCCAGACTGCAATCTTCTTTTTCTTTAAAATGGCTGCTATGTGACTATTTATTGGCAGGAAAAGGAACATGGGTGAAAATTTTACATTTTAGCAAAAAACATAATATTTATTATAGCATTTCCAGTGATAGAGGCAGCCAAACCCACCTACATACACACACACACTCAAAATTTTTCATTTTATATTCCTTTCCTTAATTAAAAAATCCAATATAGTTTCCCCCTTGCTAGGGTGTAAAAGTCCAGGTAAACACCAAATCTTTCTGACATTCAAACTACCTTCACTCCCTCCTCTGACTGATCTTTCCTCTACTAGGCTAACAAGCCTCTTTTTTTACTTTTATACTCAGCAGCTAGGCCTGGTGAGCTATAGAGCCCAGCAGCATGATTCTTCACACTCTTGAGGCCTTCCACAATTGACAAGGAAACTGCAGGATGAACTGGGGCCACCCAGGTAGATACAACCTCTCAGGTATCTCATAGATAACTTGTTGGGTATATGGTAGGTCACAGACATATAAGCAGAAATGCAAAGTTTTGCATGACATTTCAACATTTTCATAGCTCTGTTTCCTAGAATACAGTGAGCATCACATTTAAGGTTTATTACAAATGTAGAACTATAAGCAGCAACTTTCTGTCAGCTCAAAACTCAAGCTAAACAGAGCTAAGAGAGAGGTCCTAATCTTTCTCACTTCAAACCTTCCCTGATGCTACTTATCTCTCTGTGGCTAACATCACCATTCTGTGTGTTACTGTGACAGTCTGTAGCCTTGTATTCATTCTTTGCACACTATTATAATAATATTTGTACAACATATGCCTAGTGAGGTGTCATTTGAAAACTCATAATTTGCTGATCTGTATTGTCCTGATAAAGTGTATGTGGGAACACTGAGTATAAAGTTATAAGATTTCATGGTATGGAATTCTAAGACATGGTCCAAGTCTGATGTGTAGCCCAACCAGTTCCTTAGAGATAAAGGGCAAGTTGACACCTCACTCAGGTGTAAATAAGGTCAAATGGGCCATCACCTTCTAAGCAACTATTTAGTGACAGAAAAGGGTACATGGGTGAAAAAATTATTGTTTTAGCAAAGAAACGGTATAGAGATCCCCTGCAGGGATATTCCCAGAAGCTCTGCTCCCTGCTGGAGAAACATTTCAAAGGACAGTGAGGGCTATAGAAAGAAAAGGGAGATACCACAAAGGATTCCTCCCTTGCTCGCTGCCCATGGCATTCATGACACCTGAAGAATAAAGGAAGCAATGTCGAACTGGGTGGAGGGATCGTAAATGAAAGAAGGTCAGCCAGTAAAAGTGCTGAAATATGTGGAGAGAGAAACTGCTTTGAATTTACCCTAGTTTTTTAAGTTAGGTGGTAGGTTTTTTTACCTTTATTTTTCTTGTAATCAATTCTGACTTTTATGCCTCATTAATTGTGTTAACTTGAAATCTCTCTTTCTTTGTAGTTAATAAACTTGTTCTGTTTGATCTAATCAAGTGTGCTTGAATTGGAGTATTTGGGAAAATCCATTTGAGATAACATTGCATATAATATCTATTAAAATTAGCCTGTCACTTTTACCATGTCACCCTTCCTTGGTTCCCCTATTTCTATTGCAGCAAACATAAGCTGCTAGTATTCATGTTCAAGGCCTTCACAGCCAAACCCCACCTTACCTATCATCTCTGTATCAAGCTGTCAATGCTTATCTTATATTGGCTTATAACTTCTATGGTCCACTTGTTAAATTTTCAAACAAGCATCTTTGTGTTGTTTCTCCTGCTTCTGCTCACAGTGGGAGGCACTCACTATAAGCATCCACAAGGCTGCGTCATTATCCACCTTCAAATCATTCCTCAAAACTCTTCTTTGCTGTGAGGCTTTCCACAAAAAAAAAAAAAAAAAAAAAAGACACTGTTTAGACTGCTGATGTGTGGAGACCTCACCCTATCATTTCGACTGATATTGTCTTATTGTTTCCTCATTCTGCCCTGGCTGTCTGTATCCATCTGCTGTCTATTTTCTTACATGGTAAGCTCTTTGAGACAGGGACCCTGTTTTTCTTCTCTTCAACTGTAACACAATATGGTTCTCATTCTTGATTAGGTGTTGTGGTAATACACATAATAATACTAATGCCATCCAGCCCCCCATAACAGAGGTAGTCAATTATTTTGTATCAAGGTCCAAATTTCTTGCTCAAGGCATAGTCAAGGTCCACACTCCAGAGAAAACAATTACAATAATGATGATAATAATTAATAAGTAAACAAAAACATGTTGGGGGCCATTCAAAAGCATCAGGCCATCCAGAATTGGCCCTCATCCACCTATTGACTTCCTCTATAATATGTATTTGAACCATGTAAATCTCTTCGGGTATGTCTACACTACAAAGTTAATTCGAACTAACAGCTGTTAGTTCGAATTAACTTTCATAGGCGCTACACATACAAACCGCTAGTTCGAACTTAATTCGAACTAGCGGCGCTTAATTCGAACTAGGTAAACCTCATTCTACGAGGACTAACGCCTAGTTCGAATTAAGTAGTTCGAATTAAGGGCTGTGTAGCCACTTAATTCGAACTAGTTGGAGGCTAGCCCTTCCCAGCTTGCCCTGGTGGCCACTCTGTGCCAAGCCAGGGAAACTCTTCTGCCCCCTTCCCGGCCCCGGATCCCTTAAAGGGCCACGGTCTTGCTACGGTGCCCGTGCCAGGTGCAAGCCTGCCAGCACCCAGACAGCAGACCCTGCACCTGGCATGGCATGAGCCAGCCACCCGCTGCCACCCAGCCCTCCGCCTCTTCCCAGGACCAGGCTGCCGGCTCCCAGGAGCCTGCCCGGGGCCACAAGAGGCGGGCGCCCACCTGGTCTAGTGCGGAGATCGTGGACCTCATCCAGGTTTGGGGGGAGGCCTCCAACGTCCACAGTCTCTGCACTAGGCACAGGAAAGTGGCCGTCTAGGGCAGGATAGCTGCCAGCCTGGCCACCAAAGGCCACATGCGAACCCAGGAGCAGGTTTGCATGAAAATCAAGTTGGTCCAGTGAGACCCCCGACCCTGAGCCCTGAGCTTAGAACATAAGAACAGCCGTTCTGGGTCAGACCAAAGGTCCATCTAGCCCAGTAGCCTGTCTGCCGACAGCGGCCAACACCAGATACCCCTGAGGGGATGGACCGAAGACAGTGACCAAGCCATTTGTCTTGTGCCATCCATCTCCAGCCTTCCACAAACAGAGGCCAGAGACACCATTCCTACCCCCTGGCTAATAGCACTCCATGGACCCAACCTCCATGACTTTATCTAACTTCTCTTTAAACTCTGTTATAGTTCTAGCCTTCACAGCCTCCTGTGGCAAGGAGTTCCACAGGTTGACTATTTGCTTTGTGAAGAAGAACTTTCTTTTATTAGTTTGAAGCCTGCTACCCATTCATTTCATTTGGTGTCCTCTAGTCCTTATATTATGGGAACTAATGAAGAACTTTTCTTTATTCACCCTTTCCACACCACTCATGATTTTATATACCTCTATCGTATCCCCCCTCAGTCTCCTCTTTTCTAAGCTGAAAAGTCCCAGTCTGTTTAGCCTGTCTTCACATGGGACCTGTTCCAAACCCCTAATCATTTTAGTTGCCCTTTTCTGAACCCTTTCCAAGGCCAAAACACCTTTTTTGAGGTGAGGAGACCACATCTGTACACAGTACTGAAGATATGGCGTACCATAGTTTTATACTTCCCCTCCTCCTTCTTCCCCTGGCTTCCTCCTTCCAGCTCCCTCCTCCCAGGTTTCCCCCTCCCCTCTCCCAACCTCTCTCTTCCCCTCTCCCACCTCCTTTTCCCAGTCTCCCCAGAGGTTAATCCCCCCCTCCCCAGTTTTGTTAAATAAAGAGAGTTTCTATTTTTGAACACACGTGTCCTTTATTTTTTACATCAGGAAGGGGGGCTAGGGAGGGGTAAGTGGAAGGAGGTGAGGAGGAATGGGGCACGAGCCCCCAATGGGGAGGACTGGGGTGGCTCTGCGGGCTCCTCGGGGTGGAAGCTCTCCTGCAGGGCCTCCTGGATCCTGACAGTCCCCGATTGAGCCCCCGGATGGCAGCCTGCGGCAAGTGCAGCCGGGCTGATGGCCGAGTGCTGTGATGTGCCGAGTGTGGGCACTCAGGGCACTCCAAGACAGGACTGCTTTGCTGTCCCTCATCGAGGTAGACAAGCAAGCGGGGAACCCTGAGAACTGTCTGTCCGGGGTGGGGGTTGGGTCCCTTTAAGCACAGCCCTCGGCTAGCCTGAGGCAGCAGCTCCACACTCTAAGTCCTACCTGATGCCCTTCCAGCACTGGTTCCGGCCAGCCTAAACTTTGGTTCAGGGTCCACTCAATGTGGACATGCTAGTTCGAATTAGCAAAACGCTAATTCGAATTAGTTTTTAGGTCTAGATGCACTAGTTCGAATTAGCTTAGTTCGAATTAACTAATTCGAATTAAGTTAGTTCGAATTAGTGCTGTAGTGTAGACATACCCTTCTACCTATAAATGCCTCTCAGAAAGATTATGCTAGACTGAAATAGCACAAGCAAAAGGATACACTCATTGGAAGGGGAAATAAACTCATTTTCCCTATCTGAACACATCACAGATTTTCATTACAGATTCTGGCATCCGTGTCCAGTTGCATTCTTACACAGTATTTTGTTCAGAAATGTTTCTTGACAATATTATTTAATATCATAAGGCCAGTGTCAATTGTGCATTTATATAACAGTGTAGGTGTATTCCACAGAGCATTTCTATACCAATTATGTATTCATCTGGTCTGCCTTATTTCCATTATCGTTTTCTATAGTGACAAGCAGCTGCCTTTGAAGCAGCAGGGTTGTTTGATCCCTCAGGGAGAAATCATGCTATTGGTATTTTCAGTGAAAAATCTTTGTGATATTTCAGATGAGGAACACTAGAGAAAGAGGAGAAAAGTAAGAATTCGGGGATGGGGAACCGGAAGTAAACTTTGGACCTGATTCTGATCTTATCCCAGTGTATATGAGGAGTCTACATATATGGCTCTTATAATATGAAAGTGCCTTCCAATTAGTCACAAAGTACTTCTCCCACTAGTTGTGTGGGTTAGAAAGGCATTAGCACCATCACTATTTCTCACAGTGCGAACTGACTCAGAGAGATTAAGGCCCAAACCCTCAAAGGATTATGCAGAAAAATTGAGAAGGGAAAGGGAGAAAAAAAACTAGGAAGGAAAGGTGGTGTACTGGTATCGAAAAATGAGCGAGACAGGATTTCCCTCTGTCTGTAGTCTGTGAACTGGCTTTCCATTCATTTCTGACATCAGATCTCATTTCATTTACCTTCATGTTTTCTTGTTGTTTTTTTCTTTCATCATTCTTTCCTTCCCATTCCAGTATAAGAGCTGCAGGCAGGAAGGAAAGTGCATGTTGCTTTGGATCCAGTCCTGCTGTTGCTATTTAAGTTGGCTGGTAGAGGAAAGCTCTCTAAGTAATGCAATCAGGTCAAGTACATCTTTTCTTTGATGTACACATCCTCTGCCAACTTGTATAGTACACAGCATGAATTTCCTCTTGAATCTCTCTCCTGTATGGCAGAGATGAGCTGTGAGATCCAAAGCATTATTCCAGGGAAACTGCTGCTTGGATCAAATCTATCAGGCTGTGAGTTTGAAACTTGAAATCTGGAGTCTTAAGGGATATTCATTTTTTGTGATTAAATATGTGAGAACATTGTCCAAAATGTATATAGCTTTTAACAGCAATAGTTACTTAAGCTTTTGAAGCATCCTCTGTGAAAGCATGTTTGTTTGTGCATTAGCAGCCTCAAATGTCAGCAATTCTCTGGAAACTGTTTTTATGTTAACTAGTAAGAGCCAGAGTGAAATATTGGTTTATATGGATTCCACAAAAATGATTATTTTCAATTTTAAGGTGGACCAAAAAAGTACAGTATTTTAAGCTCTTCTCCGTAATACTATCGGATGTGTAGCGATACAGAGGATGTATCTTGAATGTCTTCAGGTATGCACAGGAGTAGAAAACGATAATGCAGATACCCCAATGGTACAAGAGGGGGTTTGAACCATAGCAAATAAGCAACTGGTTATATAGAATGCTGTGCATAAATATGTCAAGTAGGGTCTTTTATGAATGTAATGTTCTGAATTTGTTGGTCATGAGAGGATATGTAGGGTCCAACTAAATCATGGTAATGGAAAAATGCATCACTGATCATGAAATCTGGACTTGTGTGCTTTTATCCTGTACAATACAGATTTCATAAGAGAAACAAGTGTTTCTCACGTTGGAGTCCTGACTCAAAAGGGAGTTTCGGAGAGTGGAGTCACAGGGTTATTTTAGGGTGTGTGTGCTATTGCCACCCTTACTTAAGATGTGGGTGGCTGGAGAGAGGAGGCTGTTGGTTGAGAGCCAGCTCTGAAGACAGCACTCTGCTGTAAGCAGTGTGGAACTAAGGGTTGCAGTACTATACCATGTTACCTTATTTCTGTGCTGCTGATCAGAGCTGGGCTGCAGGCCAATAGCGGACACTCTCCAGCTGCCCATCTCTGAAGGCAGCATCACTGTCAGCAGCAGTGCAGAGGTAAGGGTAGCAGTACCAGAATTTCCACTACAGTATTCATGGGACCTCCCCCAACTTCTTTTGGGTCTGGATCTCTACAGTTACAACGTTGTGGAATTTTAGATTTAAATAGGCTGAAATAATGAAATTTACAATTTAAAAAATCCTATGACCATGACATTGACCAAAGTGGGCCATTAATTTGGTAGGCCCCTAGACAAATGTATACAGGTAATGAATGTATGCACGTGTATATGTGTAGAACATTATAAATGTAATTATGATGTAACTTCACCATCACCTCACAACTTGGGGAAAAGTAATCAGGCAGGGAGGGGCACCTCCCAGGTTAGTTCTTTACATGAAACTATCTGCAAGCATCTAGCATTGTACAATCTAATGATAAACAATGGTGGACCATTCAAATGTAATGGAAAAACATTGAAACTCAAAAGAAAACCCCTCTCTTGGAAAAGTAAGGAAGGAGTCCCACCCATTCCCTGCTCTGTATAACCATGACTTACCATAGTTCTGACAGAAAGCAGAGGAAAATCATCAAACCCTGTTTCAAAGGGAAGAGGGTTGAAGTGAAGGCTATGCAGAAACTGAGGCCAACATCTAAGCAAGGCGCTGTCTATGAAACACTGGATCCCCTCTAGCACACAGGACAAGCTGGGAAACTGTTCAGAGGCCTTAGATAACTTATATTAGAAAAGAGAATTTAGCCAGTATAGAAATGTAGAGCCTGAGATTGTATGTTTAGGCTTATTTGCTGTATAAACCCTATGCATTTGTTTTCCTTACTATTTCATCTTTGAATCTGATTTTTTAAAATAAAATGTTATGTGTGTTCTCACTCTAAGCAGGCCTCTGGTGTGCAAATTATGTAAAGTGTATGTGCCAAAATAATTGCAGGTAGCTTTCACTCCTGCAGGATGATGAGCTCGAGGGGAAAAGCCCCAGTGCTTGGTAGTTAAAAACTCAGAGACAGATTTGTGAGGAATTGGGGATAGAAGGGCTAGTGAGGTCACTCTGCAAGGAGTAACTAGGGAAGTGGAACTCAGGGCCAAGACCTTTTTGCTGGTAGACTGCCAAATTTTGTCAGAGCTCTGAGCCATCACAGAATATCATTCAGGATCCTGGAGTTACAAGGAAGGCAGTGACAGAATCCCTCACTGGTTTGGGTAATCCTCAAAATGTCAGTTTCCTTTCCAGTTATATCTTTATTATTGGATTGTTTATTGTGCTCTTGCTCTAGGATTTAGCTGGGTTGGTTCCTCAAGATGTTCTAAATTAT